>JAPDVU010000003.1:112627032-115204532 GCA_026230045.1 Corynorhinus townsendii | reverse complement strand
GGGCCAGTCTATTTTGAAGAAGTGGCGTTAGAAGAAGTTTAAGTTTAAAAACTTTGGCTCTCAAAAGAAATTTAAATCATTGTACTGTTGATATTTGGCTCTGTTGACTAATGAGTTTGTCGACCACTGCCCCAGGGTATACAGATTATTAGATAATGTCAATTGGTATATGTGAGACATTGCTTAGATTTACATATCTTTTTTTACAATGTAATGAGAAAAAGTAAATCATGCAGGAAGTGATTCTCTTAATAGTTTCTGACCTTTTTACTTTTGGAGGCATTAGTGACTTCCTGAGTGATTATAATGTTAATGCTTTAATTTGGTTAGAATATTTACATATTCTTGGACTTGGTTAGAATATTTTAAACATTAGGATCACTATGGAGCCAGTAGTTGGGCAAACGGAACATAATAATTGGAGTAATTGTGTACAACATATTTTCTTAGCCATATAGAATTTTTGGGGTAGCCATGCCATTCAGAACTTCCCTTTATGCATTTATTGATTGTACTAGTATTTACCAAGGGGTCCTATTGTTGACTGGATCCTTTCGTAGGGCTGATTGAAAAGCAGCGGGAGAACAAAATCCCTAACTTGTTTGTCTCTCAGAATTCCCTGGAGGGCTCATTAAAAAAATAGACTTCTGGGCCTCTACCCAGTAATTTCTCATCCAGCAGGTCCCAAAGGAGGCTAAATAATGTACATTTTTAACAAGGTCCCAGGTGTTACTGATAATAGGTTTAGGGACCTTACTTTAAGAACCTCCGTTTTGGTGTTTCTCAAAATAGGCAATGTTTTTGTTGGTTGATTTTATTGCCATAATCACTATCCTGGTATATTGTTTTAGACCAGTGGTCGGCAAACCGTGGCTCGTGAGCTACATGTGGCTCTTTGGCCCCTTGAGTGTGGCTCTTCCACAAAATACCATGGCCTGGGCGAGTGTATTTTGAAGAAGTGGCGTTAGAAGAAGTTTAAGTTTAAAAAATTTGGCTCTCAAAAGAAATTTCACTCGTTGTACTGTTGATATTTGGCTCTGTTGACTAATGAGTTTGCCCACCACTGTTTCAGACAAAAAGGGGCCACATGCTAACCTGAGAAGCTCAGGAAATGCCTGCATAACAAACAGCCTTGCAAACTTAGAGACTTAAAGCAAGCATGTCAAACTCAAAGGCTAACATGGACCAAATAAGGTTTAAGTTCATGTGGGTCGCAAAAACAAAAGCTTCAATTTTCATAGAAATGCAGGTTTATTTCGATAGAGACATGTTGAATGCGAAGGACTGAAATAAATTAGTGATGGTTAAAATAATAGAACATTTTAATAAAAATGTTTTTCCTTGTATTTCCTTGTAAGTTATTACCGGACACTGAACAACTGCACAAAATAATAAGCGTAATGCAAATAAACGTATTTTGCTTGTTCTCTGAAAGCAAAATAGTTCCTGTTATGAACACCAAACAAGTCAGTCCAAGAATAATGACGTGGCAGTCAGCTGCTAAAAGATTCCCTGCTAGTATTAGTGGAGAGAAATGGTGCGCCTGCACATAAGGCGTGTAAGGGAAATGAATGCAATACAATTATAGTAATCAGTCTTTAGTGAACGTTGTAATTCGTTATTAATAATTATGTATAACAGGATATTGTAAAAAGTTACAAAATTTTTATTAAAACATTTCTTACATACTGTTATATTGGCTGGGCCGCAAAAATATTCATTGTGGGCTGCATGCAATCCATGGGCCATGAGTTTTACATGCTTGACCTAAAGTAACCACAAAAGATTGTCTGAATTTAAAACCTTTTAACTAAAAGCAGTTTATGGGTCCTGACCGGTTTGGTTCAGTGGATAGAGTGTCGGCCTGCGGACAGAAGGGCCCCGGGTTCGATTCTGGTCAAGGGCATGTACCTTGGTTGTGGGCACATCCCTAGTAAGAGGTGTGCAGGAGGCAGCTGATCGATGTTTCTCTCTCATCTATGTTTCTAACTCTCTATCCCTCTCCCTTCCTCTCTGTAAAAAAATCAATAAAATATATAATTTAAATAAAATAAAAGCAGTTTATGGCGGGTCGACATGTCCTAGGCAGAATCTTCCCAGACAAAGGTCTGTCTTTACTTTAAGCCTGTCTATTGTCTTTCGCATCCAGGATAACATTCCTTTGGGATGTCAAGGTAACTCCTGCTTTTCCAGACCCCTCAAGATACAACCAGTTCACCAGGCCAGAGACCTTAAATCCTCTCATTGTTATTGTTAATTGTTGACTGTTAACTATCCTGTATCTACCTGTGTAAAAGATGTGTCTATCATTTCATCCAATTCCAGAGGTTTCCCCTGCTTTGTTTTCTCCCGCCTCCCCAATCTATCATCAGTGGATTTCATGTAATGCACTCGCATCTTCTCTTTATTGTCATGTATAAAATAAGGTGTAAAACTGCCATTCTCTAGAGCAGGGGTCCTCAAACTTTTTAAACGGGGGGCCAGTTCACTGTCCCTCAGACCGTTGGAGGGCCGGACTGTAGTTTAAAAAAACACACTATGAACAAATTCCTATGCGCACTGCAGGCCCAGGATGAGTCGGCTGCTAAGCAGGACAGGCAGTGGCACCTGGCGGGCCGGATAAATGTCCTCAGCTGGCTGCATGTGGCCCGCGGGCCGTAGTTAGGACCCCTGCTCTAGAGCATGACCCTAATCTGTTGAGATTTAGCTTTTGACTTTTTCTTTCTTTGACATTGTCTAGGATTCCTGGCACTTCATAGACAGCACCCCCCGCTCCGGCCCCCAACTCTGCCAGCTATTGCCACCTAACAAGTATTACACAAACTCCATTACTTTTGACTAGACAGTGTCATTGCCTTTGTAGAAATAGTATTTTCTTGTGTTCACAAGCCTAGTTAATTCAAGTCAAGAGGTAATAAAGTGCCTTTTGAAAATTTTATAAAGGGTTTATAACTTACCATCTTGGAAAATATGATACCATTTTGATAGATTAAATGATGGCCTGACCCATTTTATCTTTGTTAATCACTTTAGAAAGGAATGCCCTCTGAGGAGTTAAATAAATGGGAATTAAGTGGTTTTATGGTAAAAAGTTACAGGCTGCTTGTCAGAACTTAGAAGGATTGTATTACATACAAATGCGATTCAATGTCTTTAAATTATGCAATATATTAAAATGTTTAGCTGCTATATTGACAGTAGTTTCTTCCAAAAATTTTGATAATAATAGTTTTTAAGAAAGTCACCTGGTTTGCAGCTTTCTAAATTATCTCAGGTAGTTTCTAGAACATTGTGGTAGATGTCTGCTAAGAATATCTCTACCTAAGAAGCAAGTATAGATACTTAATTCTAACTGGAGACGGGTCCCTCACCCTGTCCTGCACCCTCTCACGGTCCTATGCTCTCATAGTCTAGCACCCCTCACTCCTTACCATGTGCCTGCAGCAGAGGTGGGAAAGGCTCCTGCCAGCGCCGCTGTGCTCACCAGCTGTGAGTCGAACTTCTCACTGAGCGGTGCTTCCCCTAGGGCAGTGTTTGGCAAACTCATTAGTCAACAGAGCCAAATACAGTACAAGGATTGAAATTTCTTTTGAGAGCCAAATTTTTTAAATTTAAACTTCTAACACCACTTATTCAAAATAGACTCGCCCAGGCCATGGTATTTTGTGTAAGAGCCACACTCAAGGGGCAAAGAGCCGCATGTGGCTCACAAGCCGCGGTTTGCCAACCACTGCCCTATGGAAGCGCACTTACCAGCAGGGGGCAGCTCCTGCATTGAGCGTCTGCCCCCTGGTGGCCAGTGTGTGTCATAGTGACCGGTTGTTCTGCCATTGGGTTGATTTGTATATTAACCTTTTAATATATAGGTTTTTAATCTAGATGTCATCTGTGTGCCTCTCCTGTCTCCCAAAGACTACCATAGCTTAGTGTGCTTTCAATTTCCGAGGAAGTTCACTTGTCCAAGCTTTTTGTATTTTTTGTGTGAGGTAGAAATGTGTTTGGCTTTGGGAGGGTATATTTGTGATCAAGGGAGTCCTCTTAACAATCCTTTTATCTTTTAACTTTGCACCAACCCACCTCTCCCTCGTTTTTTAAATTAAGGAGTCAAGATTCCTTGCTGTTTCTAGCCCAGGACTTTGAGTCAGCTTTACCATAAGGGGCTTCTTAACCTGTTTTCCAACTGAGCAATTCTTATGAAGGCTAATGAGAGTAAAAAAGTTTGTCTCATCTACTAAAAAAATTTATGAGGCTAGGTTCTTGATAGATTTATTTTTCTGTTCAATTATTCCAATCAAGAAATTATTTGAAATCCTGTGATTACAATGAATTAGTCATATCTCTACAGAAGTTAGTGCTTAACTTTATTTTTAGGCACACAAATGCAGAAAAATATAATGAATTTTGAGTTTCTCATTTGGTTTCCCTATACTCTTTGCTTTTCCTCCTCCCATACATTTTTATGTGATAATAGCCTGACCTTTATCCTACTAGACATTAAAGTTTTAAATTTATATGTGAACTATTGGCACTATTTAGATTTATGCATGATGATTAACTAGGAAAATTTAAAAAGACCTTGGGTGGTTTTTGTTTGTTTCTTATCTGTATATATACCTGGAACCATTAATGCTTTTAAAATATTAGTACAAGGAAGATCAGAAGTTTTTGGAAAATCACATACTCCAAATTTGGGGGTGCGTGGGAAGTACAATATAGAATATACGTATTCAGATGTTTCTGCCTTGCAATAAATATAATGTGCTTTTATTTTAGGAAGATTAAGTTTAATCTACGTCCTAGTATTTGTGCTACAAGTGTTAGAGATAATGTAAAATTAAAGTATAATGTGTCATATTATGATCTTTTAGACCTATGAGGTATTCCATAGATTGATTAAAACTACAGATCTCAATTTGTATTATTTTCCAAATGATCAATATGGAAGAAAGCTATCTGTCACAATCAGTTTCTAGTCATGCTTTTTAAAATTTTTTATCCTCATTGGAGGATATTTTTTCCCGTTGATTTTTAGAAAATGGAAGGGAGAGGGAAGGAGGAGAGAGAGAGAGGAGAGAGAAACATGAATGTGCGAGGGACACTGGGGGTGGGGAAGGACCCAAAACCCTGGTATTTGCACTTGACTGGGAATCCAACTGGAGACCCTATGTGTGTGGGCACATGCCCGGATTCTGAGTTCAATCCCCAGCTCTAACTACTGAACTGCTGGCCAGGGCTTGTAATTCTTTTTTATAGGACATATAAGAATCAAATACAGGGTCGGGGAAAAGTAGTTTTAGCAATATTTGAAATGCTCAATACTGGTTTTCTACAATTGCTATATAGACAATTTCTTGCAGTCTCGACACTTAGGATATAGCTATGCATAATGTAGACCAACCCTCAGCTCCCTGTGGCACATGTGTGCTAGATCTGCAGGGACGAAGAGCGACTAACAGTTGAAATAACTTAATGTCAAAAGGGTAGAGAAAAGGACAGCAGCTATTTCAGATAAGGGGACTAGAAATTGCCTTTCTCAGGAGATAAAGGGGCAGCGTTCTGTTTACTTTAGTCTGCTGGCAAAACAAAGCTGTGGTGATACAAGTGGATGCAGTAAAGTGCACTGTGGGAGCAGTGCTATCCCGTGTGGTGGCCTCCTGTGGCTGTTGAATCTTAGGAATAGGACCAGTGCAACTGTAACTAACTTAAATTCAGCTATCAAATGTAAGCAAACTTGGAATGACATGGGTGTGTGCATCTAAATTTAATGAACTCTACAAGTATCAAAGAAATTTTACCACTTGAATTAGAGGTGTAAAATATACACAATTGCAAATATTTTGGTATGAATAAATGAATGTGAAATATCTTTTAATTTTTACATAGTTACATATTGAAGCAATACTTTGACTATATTGCTTAAATAAAATATGTATACTTAATAGTATATATATACTAATTTATCTTGCTTTTTACCTTCTTTAACTTAGTTTCTAAGAAATTTAAAATTTCTTAGGTTTGCACTTTTTTTTTGAGTAGTGCTAGTTTAAAATAATAATTTTTTATCTTTTCCTTGCATGATTGTAATCCCAGAATCTCATTACATGGTCTGTAGTGATTATAATTCATTTATTTTTAGTCTATATATCTACCTATCTATTATTTAAAAATATATTTATATGTATTTTTTTTCAGAGAGGATTGGAGAGGTCGAGAGAGAGAGAAACATCAGTGATGAGAGAGAATCATTGATCAGCTGCCTCCTGCACGCCCCATACTGGGGATTGAACTCAGAACCCGGGCATGTGCCCTGACTGGGAATTGAACCGTGACCTCCTGGTTCATAGGTTGATGCTCAGTCACTGAGCCATGCTGGCTGGGCTCTTTTTATCATCATTTTAAATAAATAATTTGAGGTTGAACTTTAAAGTTTGTTAAGTACATACCATTAGGATGAGACCTAAATTGTGCAGAAGTGCAAGAGGGTTATTGGAACACCCAGTTCTCAGGAGATAAATTGCACATACTAAGCTTACATTTTATTACTTGCACTTTTTATAACTTTTCCTTTGTGTTTTATATCTACTTGGTACTCTCTTCATAAAATATTTAAACAAACATAAGTCCTGAAAAATTTTTATCAAGATTCTCTTTAAAAAAAAAAATTCTCTTAAAACCTTTGTGTGAAGTTTCCATATTTATTTATTTGTTTACTTCATGCCAGGATGTCGGCTCTAAGAGAGTAGGGATCTTATTTGTCATTGAGTGATTTATCTTCATTTTCTAGCAAGTCTTTATTAAACGTTCAGTGAATGAATGACACCAACTGTAGGACAGATGATGTTTACTAATGAGAAGACAAAAATGAACAAAATGTGGTCCCTGCACTCTTGGGATTTGGAGTCTATTGAGTATCTGTAGAGCTGTAAGCATACTGACCATTTTGTTGTAATGAACGAAATTGCAAATGCTCTGAAAACATACACAAATATACACCTATGTTGGGAAGACTTCAGTTAGATAACTTTTGAGCAGATCTTAAAGGTGAGTATGTATTTGGCAGTTACTGATTTAAAAAAAATTTTTTTTTGAGGGAGAGGGTAGGGAGTGTGTGGTTAACTGTGATCTAAATTAAAGAGTTTTGCACTTTATCTTTTAAGTAACTAGGAGTCAGGTCAGTTATTTTAAATACAAGAGTAACTGGAGAAAATGGAAAGCAGAGGGACCACATAGAACATCGATCCACTGCCCCACCCCCAGTGTGATATTTGAAAGAATCTTTAGTGTCAGGTTTGCTCAGATTCCAGACAGGAATAATTCAGAAGTAAAATGAATTTAACATTTTTATTGGTGTGTTGATGGGGGAGAGGGAAATATAGTGGTCTGGGAGTTTCTGGTTTGAATGATGGAGTGATAGTGATACCACTAACAGACATGGAAGGTAAGTATATTCAACATTGTGGTTGCTGTGTGGGTGACTGCCTGAGGGTGAGGAAGATAGATGTTGGAATCTGTTTGATTTTATATATTTTAGTTTTGAATACCTATGGTTGTTGGGATTTTGAAAACTAGACAACCTGTTTGCCTGGTAAAAGCGTTCTCTCTCAGGGCACTACCATGTATTGCTGAAGGTGACTGGTGCCCTGACTGGTCCTGCTTTTACTTTTGCTCTTGCAATTTATTCTCCGAGCAATATCTCCTGCTTCCTTTAGAAATGTGAATTAGATCATTGTTCCTGTCCTTCAGATGCAGCCACTTTCTGTCTGTATCAAAATCCAACTACATCGTAGGTCACAGGGCTTTATTTGATCTGCTCTCAGTGGAACTTTCCAGCCTCATACACCTTTCATTCCTTGCTCCCTAAATACTCAGGTGGTTCCTTTGTCTCCCCAGGTATTTTGGTAGGTTTCTAAAGAAAGAGCTCCCCAGTAGAAGGACATATCATCTCTTCTCATTCTTGTCACTTTGTCAGTATGTGATATTTACTTTTTATGCCCGCATTTTATTAATCTTTTATTAATGTTCTCAGTATCATAGCACAATGGCAGTATTTTTTGACCCAGGCTGAAGGAAAATCCAGGAGAAAACTACAAAGTAATGGCACAGGTTTATTGTTTTCACTACCAGTTGGAAGTGTGTGGATGAGAATTGCAGATGGCTTATTTATTCAATAGTTATTGAGCATTTTTATCTCAACTCTTTAGAATTGCTCCCCATCTTTGAGCTTGGACTCTGATGAGTGGCAGGAGAAATTATGGGAAACAATAACGAATTCTCAGACAACTGCATGTTTGTGACAGAGCAAGAAGAGCCAACAGAGAATATGAGTCCAGTTTTTAATAAAATTGGGATGTGTACTCCTACATAGGTATAGAGACATGTCTACAAAGAAAGTACTAAGAAGTGGAGAGAGAGTGAATATGTAAAGGGAGTATTTTGGGGTAATGGATGGAGGTCCAGACCTCTTTGTCTGAGTCTGGAGAGGGGCTAAATAGAAGACAAGTTCTTATCAATTGGAACAATAATCTCAGGATTTGTTTAAATTTTTAAACTTTAAAATCACAGAATATCTTTTGTGTATTGGCTATACTGATACAATGTTTGGTGTTGGTGGACCCCAAGCAAGGAGAACAGAGGAACTATAGTAAGTTTAAAATGCTTGCCTGAAATGTCCAAATTTTACTCATAGTTCTCTTTAGGAAAGTAATTTTTTTCTAATTGAGTGTAAAATGAAGACTGTTGGTTTTAAAAGTTTACATATTTTTTACCTCTTTTATCTTACATGGGTGTACATTGAAGAGACGATCAGAAGCAGCAAAAGTGGGGTAGGTTAGCAGTTAAGAGCAACTTACTAGGAAATGTTCAGAACTATCTCATTAAAATGCAATAACTTCTCATTGATGTGGCTATCCATATATACTTCTATGTGATCATCATATACACTTCTACAGACACTGAAGGTCTAATGATGGTAACCTTCCTAGTAATTGAACTTAAAAATGACAAAGTGATTAAGGTATCCAAGAGAAATAGTTCAGTAAACCTTGTATGTTATTATGAAGGGGTACACCTAATCCTCTCAGAGGCTTTATAAATAAGTTGACTATTGCACCAAAAAATACTGAAAAATCGTTTTGCACAAATACTGGGAGGACGAAAAGCATGTAATGCTTAGTTTGAAGAAACATTTCTCTGACTTGGTTTTTTTGTGTTAATAGTTCCAATTTGAGAGTGAATAATACTAATATTCTAAGAGGTTCTTAAACATGACTTCCCTTCCACCTGTCCTGTTTTATCTTGCTGCTTTTATTATGGTCTTTAAGTTTAAAATTTTCACTGTTCAATTGAATGGATTGTAGAGATTTTTTAAATTACCTGTAAAATAAGCATTGTTAGTGTCTCAGGATTGCCTTTAAAATTATTTGAAATGTTTCTAAGAGGACAAGTTAATAAATTACGATTTTCTTCGTGATTGGGTAAACATTACTGAAGTTCCTGTGTTTTTAGTTTTTCTTTTATTAAGTACTAGAGGCCCGGTGCACACATTTGTGTACCAGTGGTGTCCCTCTGCTTGGCCTGCGGGATTGGGCCAAATCCTGCTCTCCAACATCCCCCTGAGGGGTCCCACATTGCGAGAGGGTGCAGGTCAGGCCAAGGGACCCCACCAGTGCATGATCAGGGCCAGCGAGGGACACGGGAGGGACTGCAGGAGGGCTCTAGGACATGTCCTGCTCATCTTGCTCAGTCCTGATCAGCTGGACCCCAGCAGCAAGCTAACCTACCAGTCGGGAGCCTCTGCCCCCGGTGGTCAGTACACATCATAATGACTGGTTGACCATTTGACTGTCTGCCCCCTGGTGGTCAGTGCATGTCATAGTGAGCAGTTGAGCAGCCTTAGCATATCATTATCATATTACGCTTTGACTGATTGAATGGACCACCAGACACTTAGCATATTAGGCTTTTATTATATACGATATTTAGCATGTTCGTGTAAGTATCCTGAACTATATATGTTACAATGAATGCAAATTAGTATGAGCAGGTCAAGAAGAATTGGAGTGCCACCATGTTTTGGGTAATAACTTGTTACAGTGGTATCATCTAACTTCTTTTGGAGGACAAATGGAATCAAGGCAGGTTAGCCAAAGTTCTAATATAATTTGTTTCTATATAGCTAATATATAGTATATGAAATATAAATATATTTTAATACATTCATTTACTCAAGTCATGCTGAAATTTCTATCTTTATACTTAATAGAGTGGAAAGAGGGTTGTTTGTTTGTTTTTTTCTTAATACTCCCCCAATGGGTATTTTTCTATTGATTTTTTTAGAGAGAGTGGAAGGATTGGTTTTTAAGACCATTAATTAGCTGATTGAACCCATTTGTGTAAGTTTGTCATAAATTTTTTTACCCAGCATCAATACCTCTACCATTTCCTTCATTTTCCATGTCCTTCATCATCTTATCTTTATTTAGCTCCTCTCTGTATTACACACTTCCCTCTGGAGGCCTGCCTTTCTAATCTGAGCTGATGCTGTGTAGAATAACAGCTACAAAAACAAATCCCTTAGGATTCCAGTGCTCTTATAGACTCCATGTGCTCTTGGCTGAATTATCTTTAAAGACTTGGATTCATTTTGACGGTTAACTATAATTCTTTCCTGTTTATCCTTTAATAGTTAATTTCTTTTGCATAGTACATAAGTATGCACACATACAGTAGCATGGGTACCAGTACTACAATGAGTTCTGCTTTAAAAACTTTTATTACATTGTTAAAAGAAACTAAGGTATTAAAGTGTTAATTTAATGCACTTGGTTTGTTGCTGTCACATGATACTTGGCTATATATTAACACTGTATTTGGTCAATAAAACAGTTTAAAAACAATGTAAAGGGCACATGAATTAATTGTAAAGGTTTATAGCATTGTCATATTTGGAAATAGTGTAGGTTAATGTATACCAGAAGTGGTCATCAGTTATAAATGACTAAGTAGATCTATAGTAGGTATGGGTGACCTGGAATATGAGCTCCATTCAGTAACTCTTTCCTTCATTTACAACTAAGGCAGCCAATATGAGTTGGGTACAAGGTGTTTTTCTTCTTGAGCAATTCCACACTCAGAGATAGAGGTGAGAATACACACAGCAGTTACAATCCAATGCAGCAAAAGCCCAAAGGGAAAACCAAAGGATACACTTCTTAATAATTTATCTTGCACCACATTTGCAAAGAATGGGAAGCGGACAGAAAGGAAGAAAAAATTCAAGGAAGTACAGGGCGACACAGAATAAATCTTTGATTCCTGTTACTAAGAATGCATTTTGTGTGGTTGGCTTATTAAAGCTTCATGTAATTGGTTATCTAGTACCCATTACCCATTTGAAAAAAATCACTGGCTCTGTGTCCAGATCAGTAGCAGTGCCTGATAAATTTGGTGACTTGACAAATGAAACCTGTTGTCCAAAATTGAGTGTTATAAGGAGTTCAGAGAAAAGTGTGTATAAGATAAACCAATTGGGGAGAATTTGCATAGTATGTGTGAAAATGTTCTTAGGTGGGGAGGGTTAGAAGGCTATTTAGTACAACAGGGGTGAGTACCTTAATGTACAAATCATCTTTAAGATGTGTTACCTTTTTTTGTAAAATGTTTTTCTTGATTTTTAGAGAGAGGAAGGGGGAGAGATGGGGAGGTAAAAACATTGATGAGAGAGAAACATCATCAATTGGTTGCCTCCTGCACGTCACCTACTGGGGATCAACTCCACAACCTGGGCATGTATGTGCCAGTAACCTCTAGATTCATGGGTCGATGTTCAACCTCTGAGCCACAATGCCGGTAGAGTTATAACTTGTTTGGTAGCAGGTGCTATCAGAGAGGAGCCATTATGAATGACGCTGGATGCTGATAAATGTGCATGAAGCTGTAGTTACCTACCTGAAATGAGACTGGAAAAAGGGATCAGATCTTATTCCATGATGAGCTACCAGGAGTTTTTTCAAAGGAGAGCAATACATTTGTGGGAACAATGCATTTATAGTAAGCCAGAATGTAGAAGGGGAAGCAGGTGATATGTGGTGTTAGGGTTGGAGAGGGAAAGTAGAAATCAAGATACATTGATCATGAAAATATTAGGACATGGTGGTTAGTTGGATGTGGGAGGGTTATGTGGAGGAAATAAGGCAGGCGTGATTGGTGTTAAGGAAATGGCAGGTACTTCTGGTTCTACCACCTTTTAGGAATAGTTAGGGCAGCAAGATCAGGATGGAAGGCATCAGTTGGGTCCTTGTGACATCAGGTCCTTGAGCACAGAAAGTGGTGCTTAGGAAAAGGTCTTGGCTCAAGAATTTGGAATGTCATCAACAAAGTAAGCAATAATGGATAAATGAAAGTATGACACATACATAGTTCACCAATGCAAAATTTATATAGGGCTGGGGGCTGAGATATCCCCTAAACATCTAAAGACAAGGCTGTTTATATCACATTCATTGGTTACAGAATCAAGCATGTTTTAAAAAATGGCATTTATTGGAGGTTATTTTCATATTTGGTCAAAGATAGCATGAGGAAATGTGGATAACAGAGATGGACTTACCGCTATTCTTATTTCTCAAAATTACCTAAATAGGTCCTATTTTATAGCCATCAAATCCTTGAGATATAGAAATAATTTTTATCACATCATTGGACATTAACTAGCCTTCAAATACTGTTAATGCATAAACTATAGTTTTGAATTCTTTGAATAATATTTATCTGATACACAAACAGAAATACAAATTGGTATGTAATGAAAGTAAATTTCTCTGTGTGTTCACCAGTTACCCAGCTTCTCTATCCAGGGGCAACCTTTGTGAGTGATTTCTTAAAAGTTTTTAAGATGCTGCCTATTCTACCATGGACAATGAAAACTTAACTTTGTTCCTTGCATTTCCCAACCAAATGTATAAAGTAAATAAGGTCAGATATTGATTAAAAAGATTGTTTCAGGTAATAGTAAAAATTAAGTATAGAAATTATATGATTTTAGTAAATAATCTCAAAGTTACATGTTTGGTGTGTGTGTGTGTGTGTGTGTGTACACACACACACACACACACACTAGAGGCCCAGTGAACAAAATTCATACATGGGTAGAGTCCCTAAGCCTGGCTGGTGATCGGGGCCTTCCTGCTACCAGTTGGGGCCTCCCTCCATTCCGTGCTGCACCCTGGTGGTCAGTGCACATCATAGCAAGTGATCTAGCTCCCGGTTGAACTGAGGGGACACTTTGCAGATAAGCCTTTTATATACTAGTATATAGATATATATAGATGTGTGTGAGTGAGACTGACACTTAGCCTATATGTGTGTGTGTGTGTGTGTGTGTGTGTGTGTGTGTGTGTGTGTGTATATATATACACATACATATAGGCTAAGTGTCAGTCTCAACCAATAGCTGTGATGTGCACTGACCGCCAGTGGGTAGATGCTCAACTCAGGTGTTGCCATGATGCACACTGGCCATTTAAAAATAAATGGAACCACGGACCTGGCACCGACAAACCAACTCGGATTCCCCCAAGTGGGACACAGGCCCTGCCACCACCCAGAGTGACACCCCACCAAATCTCAGCCAATACTGCCAAGACCCCATGGCACAAATGTAGCTCATAGCCCAGCCCGGAAACAGTCATTGTGTGTGCCGGGTAATGACGCCTGGCTTCCTCTCCCTAACTATTAGCCTCCTTGGAGTTTCTTCAGCCCAGGAACACGACTTGCTTTATATTTATAGCCAGGTGCAAACATTGCACAGTTTAACCAAATGTTTGAAGAGTTTTCACGTGCCTCATCTCTTGGTCCTCATAGAAATCCTGGAGCAGGTAGATAGGAGACTCGGTGGCAGCCTATTTTCTTTTCATTAGCTGGAAAACAGAGATTTAGAAAGCTTAGAAGCTTGACCCGACTGAGAAGAAGTAAGAAATAGTGGACCTTGAAAATGACTTCAGGTTTTCTCACTGTGCAGCATATAGTCAAACACTGCTACGGTTAAATATTTCACCCTTTGTTCTCCCTGCATGATCTACAATAATAATCTGCTTCGTGTTGATATTTACTGCTGTGTTGCTGACAATTACCTCAAAAGAGAAGTTAAGTGCTTCACTGGGCAGGAAAAAGTTTAGCTAAATCAGAAAGCAGGTCTAATTAAGCAAGTTTATATCTATAAAAAGCTAAGTTGACTCGTGCATGCACGATACATATAAAGCTCTCACTGGTGCCAATCACATGTGTGTTTCAATCTGGCATTGCCAATTGTGAATTTGGTTGACACTTCCATTATAGAGAAAGGGCGAATAGCAATATTAAAATATTCTAATCCTCTTTCAATGTGCATGAATCTGTGCATTGGACACTAGTGTGTATGTGTTTGTGTGTGTGTGTGTGTGTATAGAGGAAAGGAGAAGGAGAGAGAAACATCAATGATGAGAATCATGGATCAGCTGCCTTGCACGCCCCCTGATGGGCATGGAGCCCGCAACCTGGGCATGTGCCCTTGACCAAAATTGAACCCAGGACCCTTCAGTCCACAGGCTGACGCTCCATCCACTGAGCCAAACTGGCCAGGGCTATGTTTGTGTTTTTAAATACCATGATGAGCATTAATATTTTGCTTTATCAGGTATTACTAAGATTTCAATAATGGCTTAATTTACTTTTGTGATTGAAAAGGAGGGCATTAGACTCAAATTCAGAAATCTTCCATTTAAAAAAAATTCTCCAATTCTCCAGCAATGGGAAATGGGTATTATTAACATTGCTGTGACCAAATGGCCCCCAGTGGATGCTTGAAATTGTGGATAAAGTTTAATTTCTAAATTAGGCACAGTAAGAGATTAATCAAAGTCATGTGAATATGGTCTCAAAGTAATCTTATTGTATAGTACACTCATCTTTCGCTCAAAGGAAGCACTTCATGGCTTCTCTGTGGCCTTTGAATTGCCAGCATCACTGATTTTGCACCTTGGGGTCATTATTAAGTAAAATAAGTGTTACTTGAACACATGTATTAGTGTTCCTGGGATTCCTCAACAGGTGAACTGATAACCTAGGCAGCTGCCAGTGGGCGGGGAGCATATACAACCAGGTATATGTGGGACAAAGATGAATCATGTTCCAGAGGGATGGAGTGGGGTGGCATGAGATTTCATCATGCTACTTAGAATAGTGCATCACCCTAGCTGATGTTGCTAAATGGTTAGTGTACACCGATCCCTGGTCAAGGGTACATAACCGTGGTTGCAGGGTTTGTTTTTTTAAAATATATATATATATTTTTATTTCAGAGAAGAATGAGAGAGAGATAGAAACATCAATGATATGAGGGAATCATTGATCAGCTGCTTCCTCCATGCCCTCCCCCCCATTGGGGATTGAGCCCCCAACCCATGCATGTGTTTATCTCCAGAACTTTTCATTTAGTATTTCTGGACCATTAAACACTTGGGTTCATGCCCAATGAATTGTGGTTTGTTATTTTAGTGAATTATTACATAAATTTGAAGTCTTTGTAGCAAAATGAAATGATTTTTTAATTTAAAAAATTGTATTTTAGGCCAGTTAAAACAATAATACATTTATATGTAAGGACTTGACCGAGTGCAGTTGGCTATTTGAAAAACAAATCTCCATCTTATACTTTAATGTTCATTGTAATTGTGAATGTTATCTACAAGTTCTGAACGGAGAGTAAACATTTTTCTTCATCATATATTGTACTTGCTAGTACTATGTTTATTAACAAGTATTTATTGAGCATATATTGTAACAATACTAGGGACTGTTCTAGGCACTGCGAATATCTACTGGTATTACTGTGGTTTGGGAAAACAAATACATTCATTTAGGTAGCCTGGTCTGGGAGGCCCCTGTGAGGAGACATTTGAGTTGATATCTGAAAGATCAAAAGGAGGGACTTGCAAAGTTGGAGGTGTTGAATTCAACCCAGTTCAATGTGAGGGGATTACCATATAATACAAGGAAGAGGAAAATATCTAATGTGTCTGGAATTGAGTGAACATGGCAAGTGTTTCTCAAATCTTTTTTCTTTCTAATTGACCCAATTCTCTAATGAAATATTAACACCACAGACAGCTGTTTCAGTTTCGTAGTTGTATCTTTTATCTATGCTTTAAACATAAGGGATTAAAGTTTAAGATTTTTGCCCTCTCCTACTCCCACCTCCAACTCATTTTCTCCTTACTGGGGGCAATGTAGAGAAACAACCTATGCAAGACTTTTCTTGATGAAATAAAAAATGGAAAGGCTTTGGCCACATAGTGATGTGATCTAATTTATGTTTTAGAAGAGAATTTTAACTACTCATGGAGACTTGGCTGAAGGAGAGCCAGAATAAAAGCTGGCAAACAAATTGGGCCAATAAGGTGAGATGGAAAGTGATGGTGGTATAGTCTACAAAGACTATTGATAATGTGGATACAGAAGAGGAGAAAGGAAGAGAGAGAGAATCCTATATAATAAAATCTAATATGCAAATCGAACCAACGGCGGAATGACTGGTTGCTATGGCGTGCACAGACCACCAGGAGCTGGCCACTGGTAGTCAGTGTGCTCCCACAGGGGAGGGCTGCTCAGCTAGAAGCCCTGAGCCAGGCTCATGGCTGGCTAGCATAGTGGCCCTGGCGGGAGCCTCTCCTGCTCCCATGGCAGCAATAAGGATGTCCAACTGCTGGCTTAGGCCCGCTTTCCACAGGCAGCTGTCAGTCGGACATCCCCTGACAGCTCCTGGACTGCGAGAGGGCACAGGCTGGGCTGAGGTGACCACCCCCAATTGCACGAATTTTCTGCACTGGGCTTCTAGTAATTAGATATAGCATTAACGGTCATAAATAAGGTAAGTCTGCACAATATCGATGAAAGCTTAGGGAAAATACCCTTGGAGACACAGAGTTTGCCCTGTGCAACACACTTTATTGTAAGAAAGAACGGTCCCTTGGGTAATGAGACTTGTCTGATTTTTAACCTTGATATAATTTTCCTATTTCTCAGTCATTTGTAATTAGATGATTACACACAACCTTCCCTCCCACCCCCCACCCCCGATAATTTAGAATGTCAAAACTCTAGGTTCATTTAAGTTTTTATTTTGTTTCAGTAGGAACATGTCCCCACCCCCATATTTTGTGCCTTCCATTCACTCCATGCCTTTTACTGGAGAATCTGTTTAAAAGCCAGTCTACTCTCTTTTCCTGCTGTAGTAGTAGTGATTATAATTGTTTGTTAGAATTAAGTAATCTTTTTATAGTTCTTGGACACTCTGAAATACTGTGAGTTCCACAGGGCATCGGGACTCTGTTGTACCTGTTGACTGCATTTTTGTTGAATCAGGAGACAAGACAGTTTTTCTAAGGTCACACTGGAGTAATTAGAGTCAAAATGAGCCCGGCTGCTGTCGCTCAGTGGTTGAGCGTTGACCCAGGAACTGAGAGATCATAGTTCAATTCCCTGACATGTCCCCGATTGTGGGTTTGATCCCCAGAAGGGGGCGTGCAATAGGCAGCCTACCGATGATGTTTCTCTCCCATGGCTATTCTTATCTCTCCCTCTCCTTTTCTCTCTAAAAATCAATAAACATTTTAATTGGTTTTAAAATCAAATGAGATTTATTTATACTACACAGTTTTGTCTCAGTTCTATGTAATCAACACAATGTTTTATTGTGAATATTTTAATAAGCCCTGATGGTGACTGAAAATGTGAAAAGCACATATGGTCTATAGGGAGTTCAAAGGTTCACACACTGTTTAGGAGATGATTATATGCATTATCATGGGAGACATGGCATCCTATTGGGTTCTGATCAGACATAGTGCAGGTGTTATGTTTGTAGTTTTTCATGATGGAAGTTTCTTGAATTTACTAATGAAGTGGAGGCACAGAAGTTTGAGAAGTGAGTTTTATGACTTTAGTACTTTGTGTCTTGTTTTTTCTTTTTTTATTATTTTATTTATTTATTTTTATAAATCTTTATTCAGATTATTACAATTGTTTCTCCTTTTCCCCCCCACAGCTCCCCTCCACCCGGTTCCCACCCCACCCTTACCTCCCCCGCACTGTCCTCATCCATAGGTGTATAATTTTTGTCCAGTATCTTCCAGTACCCCCCACACCCCTTTCCCCCTGAGAATTATCAATTCACTCCTATTCTATGCCCCTGATTCTATTATATTCACCAGTTTATTCTGTTCCTCAGATTTTTAATTCACTTGATTTTTAGATTCACTTGTTGATAGATATGTATTTGTTGTTCATAATTTTTATCTTTACCTTTTTCTTCTTCTTCCTCTTAAAGAATTCCTTTCAGCATTTCATATAATACTGGTTTGGTGGTGATGAACTCCTTTAGCTTTTTCTTATCTGTGAAGCTCTTTTTCTGACCTTCAATTCTGAATGATAGCTTTGCTGGGTAGAGTAATCTTGGTTGTAGGTTCTTGCTAATCATCACTTGGAATATTTCTTGCCACTACCTTCTGGCCTGCATAGTTTCTGTTGAGAAATCAGCTGACAATAGTAGGGTGCTCCCTTGTAGGTAATTAACTATTTTTCTCTTGCTGCTTTTAATATTCTCTCTTTGTCTTTTGCCCTTGGCATTTTAATTATGATGTGTCTTGTTGTGGTCCTCTTTGGATTCCTTTTGTTTGGGGTTCTGTGCGCTCCTGGACTTGTAAGTCTATTTCTTTCACCAGGTGGGGGAAGTTTTCAGTCATTATTTCTTCAAATAGGTTTTCAGTATCTTGCTCTCTCCCTTCTTCTGGCACCCCCATAATTCTGATGTTGGTATGCTTGAAGTTGACCCAGAGGCTTCTTACACTATCTTCATATTTTTGGATTTTTTTTTTCTTTTTCTTTTTCAGCTGAGTGTTTTTTGCTTCTTTGTATTTCAAATCTTTGACTTGATTCTTGCGATCCTCTAGTCTGCTATTGGGTCTCTGTATAATATTTTTTATTTCAGTCAGTGTATGTTTAATTTCTAGTTGGTCCTTTATCATATCCTCAAGGGTCTCGTTAAATTTATCGGCCTTTTCTAGGAAATTCTTGAAAAATCTTATAACCCTGGTTTTGAACTCTATATCCAGTTGTTTTCCTCCATTTATTTCGTTTGTGATCTGTTTCTTTGTCTCCACATTTTCGCAGTTTCCCTGAGTTGGTAGGGTGGCTTTGTGTGCTAGGTGCCCTATATGGCCCATTGGGTTGGCCTCCCCGTTACCTGAGGTGGACACTCTTGGTGCACCCCTTTGTGGACTGTGTGTATAGTCTTGTTGTACTTAAGTCTTAATTGTTGTTGGTGTCACTGGGAGGAATTGATCTCCAGGCCAATTGGCTGTGAGGACCCGCTGTGTCTATAATGGAAGAACTCCGCTGGAGACACGCTTATGGGGCAGACTTGTTTCATTGGGCTTTGGTCCTCACCGAGTCTGCCTCTTGAATGTGTCACTTATGGATGTGAGTAGTTGAAATCTGGTGTCGTCTCACACTGACCACTAGGTACACTGGCTTCTGGATCTCCAATGGGGTGCAGGTCAGCTACTGTCTGAGGCCACCCAGCAGGAGCTACAGCGAGAGCTAGTTTTCTCCTTTTTGCTTGGGTTTTGGAGGTTTTGGAGCTGTCTGACCAGAGCTGCAGTTTGTTAGGTTAAGCTGTGATAGGGCAGACCATTTATATGCAAAAGCCGCTGTGTGGAGCTTGGGTGGGTTTGTAGATTGTGCGGGGCAGGGTCTCAGGGAGTCACTAGGCTAGGGCGTGGCAAACAGCTAAGGCTGCCAGTTTCCAAGTCCCCGCGTCCCACGCCCCAGCACAGTAAACAATGATTGCTGGGCGCATCTCTGCAAGAAAGTCACCCTCCCTTTCCGACCGGATGGCAGACTGTCCAGCTTCTCACTGTAGGAGTTTGGGTCCCCAGTGTCTCCCCAGAAACTGGAGTTTGGAGTAATCAGGAGCACAGTGCTCTCAGTCGCCCGCCGCCAGCCCAATTCACGCACCTTCATACCTCAGCTTTTCAGCGCTTGTGCACGTCTCAATGCTCTTTTTCTTTCTAGTTGCAGAACTTCCACTCAGCCAGCTTTCCTGTGGTTCTGGGTGATAGACATTTTGTCTTTTAGTTGTAGTTTTGAAATTGTGCAAGGCAGCAGTTTAGGTGTTTACCTATGCCGCCATCTTGGTTTCCTTGTTTTTTCTTTTTTAAAAAAAATCTTTATAATTGCAAGTATTACATATGTCTCCCTTTTCTCCCCATTGACCCCCTCCAACCTGTCCCATCCCTCCACCCCAGGCCTCCAACACTCTATGGTCTGTATCTAAGGACTATATGTATATGCATCCAAGTTCTTTGGTTGATCACTCCCCACCCACCCACCTCTGCCTTCCCTCTGAGATTTGACAGTCTGTTTCATGCTTCTATATTTCTGATTCTCTTTTGTTCATTAGATCACACATTTTTTTCATTAATCCCCCTCCCCAATTCTCATTCAAGGATATGTTTTTATTGATTTGAGAGAGAGAGGAAGGGAGAGAAAGAGAAACATTGGTTGGTTACCCCCCATACACACTCCAACCTGGAATTGAAACTGCAACCTCGGTATGGGCCCTGACCAGTAATTGCACCTACAACTTTCCTATGTGTAGGACAATACTCCAAACAACTGAGTCACCCAGCCTAGGCATTTTGTGCCTTTTTAATACCTTATTTTTCTGTTAATCTGGTTTTTATGCTCCAAATTTCTCTCAATAAAGCTTAAGTCTTATGACATCTAAAAATGTGAGTTTTTGACTGACTCGTAATAGAGAACAGGCTGATAGCTGTTGGGGGAAGGAGGAAGAGTATTGAGCAAAAAACCCCAAATAACTTACAGACATGGATAACTGTGGTGATTGCTGGGAGGTGGAGGGGTGAGGGGGGAAGGGGCGGGGGGGGGGGAAGAAGAGCAAAGGGGGGATAAATGGTGATGGATGTAGACTTGACTTGGGATTGTGAACACACAATACAGTATACAGATAATGTGTTTTGAAATTGGGCAGTTGAAACACATAATTTTGTTAACCAGTGTCACCATAGTAAATTAAATAAAAATAAAAATAAAGTATATGGGGGAAAAATAAATAATGTGTCTTTTAATTCTCCCCCCTTTTAAATATATGTTGGCAACTTGTTGAGGATAAAGCATTAACACATTTAACAAAGTGCCCTGATTGGTGTTGCACAGTGGTTAGAGCATACATCTGCCTTTACACCAAAGGGTTGTGGGTTCGATTATCAAAGAGGATGTACTTGGGTTGCAGGTTCGATCCCTGGCCCCAGGCCATTCTTGTGTAAAGGCAACCAATGGTCGTGTCTTTCTCGCACTGATGTTTCTCTCCCGCCCCCGCCACCTTCCCCTTCTACTCTAAAAATCAATGGAAAAAAATAACCTCATGAGGATGAACAAGGGGGAAAAGATTAATGTATTTTTGTATTTTCATGTAAATATAGTTTGGTGATAAATTTCTAATTAGAAATAGGGTATCCCCACAAATTGAGTACCCCAGCGAGGACTTGCTAAATGAAGCACTAGGTAAAGGAGGGTTCTGATTGGTGTTTACCATCTTGCCTCAACACTGATTTTGTTTACCACCTGCTTCTACCCTATTTTTATTTTTTGTTTTTGTTAATCTTCGATTACTTCGGTGCAAAGGAATACTAACCATTGAGCAACACTGGTCAGAGCATGCCATACTATTTTTATTTATTTTTTTAAATATATTTTATTGATTTTTTACAGAGAGAAAGAGTGAGGGATAGAGAGTTAGAAACATCAATCAGCTGCCTCCTGCACGCCTCCTACTGGGGATGTGCCTGCAACCAAGGTACATGCCTTTGACCGAAATCGAACCTGCGACCTTTCAGTCCGCAGGCCGACACTCTATCCACGTAGCCAAACTGGCCAGGGCTTATTTCTTTTATTTTTAAAAATATTTTTATTGATTTCAGAGAGGGGAGAGAGTGATGGAAACATCAGCAATGAGAGAGAATCATTGATAGACTGCCTCCTGCTCGCCCTATACAACCTGATTATGCCCTGACTGGGAATTGAATCATGACCTCCAGGTTCATAGGTCAGTGCTCAACCATTGAGCCACGCCGGCTGGGCCACCCTATTTCTAAATAGATTTTAATAGGTGGTCAACACTGAACAGTTCAGGGTGTACTTGTTGGATGTCTGAGTAATTTTTCCCACATACAACATTGTGGTATTATTTACTTCATACCAGTAAGTTCATTTCATGGATTCTGCAAAAAATTTTTTCCTAGTAGAATTACATGGGATTTTCAAAGTAAGTAACAGTGGATGCTATTTTTAAGTGGTTTTATATGATCAAAAATCAGCTGTTGACTATCATTTGATAATTGTTTTCTGTGCTGCTTCATTAAATATGAATGTGGTTTTACATTAAGAAACAGGAATTCTTTGATGTAGCAGTAATTTCCTAGACATATTTTTTAAATAAATCTTTATTGTTCAGATTGTTACAATTCTTCCTCTTCCCCCCCTCCCCCATAGCTCCCCTCCACCCGGTTCCCACCCCACGCTCTGCCCTTACCCTCCCCCACTATCCTTATCCATAGGTGAAGAATTTTTGTCCAGTCACTTCCTGCACCCCCCATACCCCTTTCTCCCCAAGAATTGTCAGTCTACTCCCTTTCTATGCCCCTGATTCTATTATATTCACCAGTTTATTCTGTTCATCAGATTTTTTTATTCACTTGATTTTTAGTTTCACTTGTTGATAGACATGTATTTGTTGTTCATAATTTTTATCTTTACTTTTTTCTTCTTCTTCCTCTTCTTAAAGAATACCTTTCAGCATTTCATATAATACTGGTTTGGTGGTGATGAACTCCTTTAGCTTTTTCTTATCTGTGAAGCTCTTTATCTGACCTTCAATTCTGAATGATAGCTTTGCTGGGTAGAGTAATCTTGGTTGTAGGTTCTCGCTATTTATCACTTTGTAGATTTCTTGCCACTCCCGTCTGGCCTGCATAGTTTCTGTTGAGAAATCATCTGACAATCATATGGGTGCTCCCTTGTAGGTAACTAACTGTTTTTCTCTTGCTGTTTTTAATATTCTCTCTTTGTCTTTTGCTCTTGGCATTTTAATTATGATGTGTCTTGTTGTGGTCCTCTTTGGATTCCTTTTGTTTGGGGTTCTCTGCACTTCCTGGACTTGTAAGTCTATTTCTTTCACCATGTGGGGGAAGTTTTCAGTCATTTCTTTAAATAGGTTTCCAGTATCTTCCTCTCTCTCTTCTGGCACCCCCATAATTCTGATGTTGGTACGCTTGAAGTTGTCCCAGAGGCTCCTTACACTATCTTCATATTTTTGGATTTTTTTTTTCTTTTTGCTTTTCCAGTTGGGTTTTTTTTGCTTCTTTGTATTTCAGATCTTTGACTTGATTCTTGTGATCCTCTAGTCTGCTATTGGATCTCTGTATATTATTTTTTATTTCAGTCAGTGTATGCTTAATTTCTAGTTGGTCCTTTTTCATATCCTTGAGGGTCTTGGTAAATTTATAGGCCTTTTTTAGAAAATTCTTGAAAAACCTTATAACCGTGGTTTTGAATTCTATATCCAGTCATTTGCTTTCCTCCATTTCTTTCATTTGTGACTTGTTTCTTTGTCTCCGCATTTTGGCTGCTTCCCTGAGTAGATAGAGTGGCTTTGTGTGCTACGTGTTCTATGTGGCCTAGTGGCTGAGCCTTCCCAGTTACCTGAGGTGGACACTCTTGGTGCACCCCTTTGTGGGCTGTGTGCACAGTCTTGTTGTAGTTAAGCCTTGATTGTTGTTGGTATCACTGGTAGGAAATGACCTCCAGGCCAATTGGCTGTGAGGATCAGCTGTGTCTATGCTGAGAGAACTTCTGTGCTGGTGACACCCTTATGAGACTTGCAAAAGCCTCTGTGCTCAGCTTGGATAGGGGGAGTCTCAGGGGGCAGCAGACAGCAATGGCTTCCCGTCATCCCTTCCCTAAGAGTTCCCCCGGGTCTTAGTGTCCCATGGTAATTGCTGCAAGCACCTCTGAGAGAAAGGCACCCTCAAGTTTCGCTCAATGCCAGTTTCTCTCCGAATGAGTCTGGGTCCCCAGAATCTCGCCCAGAACTGGAGTTCAGAGTGGTTGGGAGCTTTTGTCTCCCTCCCTGTTGAGAAAGCCAGCCGCGTACTCAGTTGCCAACCCTCTCTGCATGTGTACCTCCATAGCTCTGCCCTCCGCCGCTCCTCTGAGTCTCAGTGTGCTTTTCTCTTTCCTTCTAGTTGTAGAATTTCCACTCAGCCAGCCTTCCTGTGGTTCTGGATGATGTCGTTTGTCTTTTAGTTGTAGTTTTGAAATTGTTGGGCGAGGCAGCTGTTTAGGTATTTACCTATGCCGCCATCTTGGTTTCTCCTCAATTTCCTAGACATTGAACTTTTAAAGAAAATAGTGAAGGCTATACAGGTAAGTTCATAATCATCATCTGTTATCTTGAACTAGAAAAGTATTTTATTATAATCTAAATTTTAAAAATTATTTTTTGTTAATCCTCTTCCCACCTTTCCATTGAGTGTTTAGATAGGGTGAAAGGGAGAAAGAGTGGAGAGAGAGAGAGAATGGAGAGAAAGAGAGAGAGATCTATGAGAGAGAGACACACATTGATTGGCTGCCTCCAGTAAGCACTCAAAGGACCGAAACTGCAACCCAGGCTTGCGCCTTTGATCTGGAATCAAAACTGAGATCCTTCTGTGTGTGGGCTGATGCTCTAACCACTGAGCAACCGGCCAGGGCCCAACTTGCCTTTAAAACTTAACCTTGATTATGCAGTGATCAAGGGATTTTTAATTTTAACCTTTTGGGGATGGGTGCTTGATAAATCTTAGTTTATCACAAGACCATAATGCAGATTTTTAAAAATTGCAATGGCTTTAAAAGGATTTGGGGTCAAAATTACATTTGAAAAATTTCAGTGTTATCTTTCACTCCCAAGTCTTGGTTTACCATCTCAATTGCTTTGCAAATAAAGCACATAGAGGTCTGGACCCTTGACTCTGAGGTAATACTAACTTTTCTTAGAAGTTATTAGTTGAATATGCTTGATCAAGTCATCAATTTGTACTTTATTGGATTTCATATGAGTTCTTGCTGAACTTTGATAACCACAGTAAATGTTACTTATGACCTTTGGAGGAAAAGATTGTATATATATCAATAAATTATTTTCCTGAAAAATATGTGCCATCAATAAAACTGAAAAGATGTGCCTTGTGGCTTAAATAAAAAGTTACAATTTTTTTTCCTTCAATATTTTCTAGGTTTCAATGTTGATATTTACAAATGCTGATTCTTATTTCTTAAATAGAACCTTATTTATGTACTTAATTTTGAATTGCTTCATGAATTTAAAATAACCTTTTCTGATTCATTAGTTCAAAACTTAAAATCCTGCTTTTTAAAAATTTAGACTTCCTTGTCACTCACAATTTGTGAGTTTGCTTGATTTGATAGTTAGTTTTCATATATTTCAGATCTTATGAGGTACTTCTCAGTCCACCTCCCACATCAGAGGTTACGACTATTCTATTCTGATTACCATAGGTCAGTGTGTGCACTTTTTGAATATCATATAAATGGAATCTTACTCTTTTGCCTGTGGCTTCTTTCACTTAACATAGTGTTTTTGAGATTCATCTGTATTGTTGCATATTTCAGTAGTTGTTTCTATTTTAATTGCTGCCTAGTGTAACCATTAAGTATACATGCCATGTTTTGTCTAGTCTGTTATTGATATACCTTTGGAATAGCTTCCAGTTTGGGGTTATCCTATATAATAAAAGCCTAATATGCTGTGTCCAGTTGTCCAGTGAGCTGTTCAACCAATCAAAGTGTAATATGGTAATGATACGCTAAGGCCACTCAACCGCTTGCTATGATGTGCATTGACCACCAGGGGGCAGATGCTCCAACTGGGAGGTTAGCTTGCTGCTGGGGTTTGGCCGATTGGGACTGAGCGAGATGGGCTGGATACACCCTGGAGCCCTCCCGGGGCCCCTTTCCATCTGGCCAACCTCCTATGTCCCTCCCTGGCCCCCATTGTGCACCAGTGGAGTCCTTTGGCCTGGCCTGTACCCTCCCACAATCTGGGACCCCTTGGGGGATGTCAGAATGCCAGTTTTAGCCTGATCCCACAGGCTAGGCCGAGGGACCCCACTGGTACACAAATTTGTGCACCAGCCTCTAGTTGTGAATGAAGCTGCTATGAACATTATTGTACCAGTCATTTACAAATTTCATTTTTCTTTGGAAAAAAAGTCTATGAGTGGAATTACTGAGTACAGGGTATAGGTATGTTTCTTATATATTGTCAAGTAATTTTCCAAGTTTCCTGCTTTACACTCCCATGAGCAGTGTATGTGGATTCTGTTGCTCTGCACACTTGTCTATACTCAGCATAGTCAGTCTTACTGGTTTTAGACATTGTAGGGAGTGTGCAGAGGTATGTCATTGTGGTTTTAGTTTACATTACTCTAGTGACTTCTCATATGAATACCATTTCATATGTCTTCCTACTCATCATACCCCCATTGCTATTTATAGTTAGGCTGTGTGGTTTCATTGCTCTCTGATGCAAAACATCGGTGTATGTATAACCTATGGTGTAAAAATAAAAGTGGCTTTGTTAAAATTCTGGAATACCAAATGCTGATGGGAATCCAGAATTAAATGTTCCTATTATGGATTTTTGTTCATATTATGGACGTTATTCATTATATAATTGAATTTTCAATTCAGCATTCTTGAAAATTAAAGTGTTTACAATTTTTTTCTTTTTAATTTCTAATGATATTGTTACGTAATTTGTTCACCAGTTAAAACTATCGCTTCAAAAAGCAGAATAAACTTAGTATGTTGTCAAGTATTTTACAGATTTGCTTCTTTCATGGACATTTACTCAAGTTCAGTACAAAATTATGGCTTTTGAGGTTTTTTTTGCCTTAATCTTTTTGATATTATCTCCACATAACCATTTGTCTATACTGTTGACATTCTTTGCTGCATTCAAATAGAATCTATTAGTTAACATTGTAATAAGATTACTTCAGTGGAGAGTATCCTGAATATTTTGCCTGTTGTGAATTGCCTGTTATAATAGCATTTGGCTTATTGCTTTAATCTGCATCTTTTGTCATGA
The DNA here is from genome assembly GCA_026230045.1 of Corynorhinus townsendii. NCBI lineage: Eukaryota > Metazoa > Chordata > Mammalia > Chiroptera > Vespertilionidae > Corynorhinus > Corynorhinus townsendii. The sequence continues at coordinate 115,177,267 of JAPDVU010000003.1, read as the reverse complement.
AGGCAAAGGATCATCAGGTGTGAATACCGTTATGTAGATCTTTCTGGACATGTTTGATAATGTGGAGCCCCAGCCTTGTGTTGAGCATGTAGATAACAATACAATTCCTTCATGGTTCTCTACAATGGGTGTCTGCTTGAGAGAAAGCCTGCCTTTGAGGTTGACTTCTGGCAAGGAGTCTTTCAACACGAGTCTTATTGAAGTCCTATTTCTTGGGTTCTTACAATTTCTATGTTGTAATTTGAACAGATTTGCAGAGCACTGTTCTTGCCTCTATGCTTGTTGAATCCTGTTATGTATTTCTTTCCTTAGAATGACCTGTTCTCAGTAGAAAAGGATACCGTTTGTAACTTAAAAGAGAGGGGAGGATATTAGGTGCATTATTACTATTAAGAATGGGACTTTGTATCTTCAATGCTTTATTCTTTATGGAAAGTCTTCAGAAAAGTATATGTAGTATTGGCTGTAGTATTTCTGACTATATGAAAAATCCTTAGGGTGTGGTTAGAGATGCTTCTTCACTGTTAACAATTCAAATGTTTTGGCATAGGAGGGTAAAATGCAACATTAACTTGCACATGGTTCTCATTGACCCAGTTTTATCCTAAAATTAATTAAAAACACTACTTTTGTCCAAAGTGGTGTCACATAGTCTTGTTATAGTTAAGCTTTAAGATTTTAATTAAGACTTTTCCTTTTAATGCAGTTATGTTTTTCCATATTTGACAGTATCATTTTGCTATAGAACAGCTATTCCTTAAGATTAAAGTGCCTCTATCTTTGTGTATGAACTGTCTCACAGATTTTAAAATCCCAATTACCAGTATAACTGAAAGGATGCACATGTGAAGGAACTCCACGTGATGTTTCATTAGTGTTGATTATATTGCAGTGTACAGGAAACGTGGCCACAGAACTTGACTGGCTTTGAACATTGTGTTCAAATAGTAACATAAGTCTCCCTTTTAAAGTCTAAATATTGGCAACTAGAATTTGGCTTAATTCTAGAGATAAGAGTTGTGGACTACTGTTCTAATATGTCAGGTACCTTATAAGACACATTTTGTAAGGATATGAAACGTAAAACTGTGCCCCAATGAAAAATCTGGGGTACACACTCTTTCAGGAGAACATTGTTCCAGGGTTTTTTAGTAGTGTACGTAAGAGTCTTTCTGATGGAGTGCAGCATTTATGTGCCCTCCCTCGCTACAAGAATAAAATTTTGTAAATATAGTAGGAATCAGGATTCTGTGTAGGGTTTTGGATAATATGCCTTCAAGAGAACCTATCTAAGGAAAACACAGAGGATTTAGCAAAATAGTCAATATTTTATAATCATTAGCAGACTTGAAGATGTAGTGTTTAGAATTTAATAGTGTTTAATGCCAAAACGTAAAAGTGAACTGAATTTTAAGTCAGTTGATCTTTGAGGAAATGAATTAAAGAAACATCATAGTGAATGGAAATAATCAAATGTGGTGTAGACTTTAAATAGCATCTTAATGAAAACATTACTGTTAAGACCTCTAAGGAATGAGTTAACATTTGTCTTTTAAATCAGTGGTCGCCAACCAGTGGTCCATGGACCACTAGTGGTCTGTGAGGTCCGAAAGCTTGGCAACCACTGTTTTTAAATGATTACTGAAACTGGTTTATAAAAGGCTAAATTTGATTTTATTGTACCCTAGGATGAATTAACACATGGATGAAGCTACCTGAAGTTCTACTTCCAGCATGAATCAAGTTTAGAGATGATGTCCTGAAGTCATTTATTTTCAGGTGTGTCTCTGTTGTAATTGTTTATTCCTTCTTTCCTAGGTTTTTTTAAAAAAAATTTTTCTTTATTGATTAAGGTATTACATATGTGTTCTTATCGCCCCATTCTCCGCTCCCCTCCCCCCGCTCATGCCCTCACTCCCCTGGTGTCTGTGTCTATTGGTTATGCTTATATGCATGCATACAAGTCCTTTGGTTGATCTCTCTCCCTTCCTAGTTTCTTTAGTGATTTTCCCTGGTGCTGACGGTTGACTTGGTGAACATTCCATTTTCTCTGAGCAAGGATGGAGGTTATTTAAGGTTATTTTAAGGTTTTTATTTTATTTTTTTAAATCCTTACCCAAGGATATGTTTATTGATTTTAGAGAGAAAGGAAAGGGGTGGGAGAGTAGAGGAAGAAAGAGAGAGAAAAACATCAATTGCCTGTCTCATTTACATGCCTGGACTAAGGATTGAACCCTCAACTTATGTATGTGCCCTGACCAGGAATGAACCCCATAACCTTTTGGTGTAAGGAAAGATGTTCCAACCAGGTGGGCCACCTGGCCACCGCTGGAGGTTATTTTTAGCTCAAAATTGCCTTTGTATTTCCTCAGTGGTAGTAATGTGCCTTGATTTGTCTTTAGGTAAAACTGGACTGAAAATAGAAATTACATATTGTCTTACTAAAGGAAAAAAATTTCCTCTTGGTGTTCAGTGATCTGAAGCCTAAAATTTTAGTTCCCTTGGAGAGACTTTAATCTTAAAATGGTTTAATATCAAAAAATCCGATCAATGGTAGGTAGGGGGATAGAAGGTCCCTTTCTCCCTTGTTGCTTTCCAACCTTTGTAGAGGGATAATACTTTTTCTATTACTTTGTTAAGTCAGACACAAAATTTTTTGTTAACATTTATAATTCTGTGATCTTTATGACTAGAATTTGGATGATGTTGTAGTCATCCTGACAGATTCAGAAGTATTAAGTGTATTCCTTATCTGCTAAAATTTCCATTCTCTTGGGACCAGAAATGCAAGCATTACCTGAGCCTCTTGAAAAAATCTCAGGACACACAGTGGAACTACTGCTGTTTCAACAAAACTCAGAGATTGCCATGCACACTGAGGAACACTGATGTAGCATACTTGACTTTTGAGACATTCAACTGTTTAAAAATATCTGACACCTCATGCAGCCCCGAAATGTGACAGCCATTTTGCGTACTATTGTATAGCTCTAGAAAATTAATATTGGGCAGTAATTGTCAAAATTAGTCCCTAGTAGCATTATCATCTGGGAACTTGTTAGAATGAACATTCTCAGATCCACCCTTGCTCCACTAAAGAAAATCTTGCGGTGGGATCCAGCAATATTTTTTGTTGTTTTGAAAAGCCCTACAAATAGCCCAGCAGTTGTGGCTGAGTGGTTGAGTGTGGACCTATGAGCCAAGACGTCACTGGTTCGATTCCTGGTCAAGGCACATGCCCGGGTTACAGGTTCGATCTTCAGTAGGGGGCATGCAGAAGGCAGCTGACCAATAATTCTCTCTCTTCGTTGATGTTTCTCTCTCTCCCCTAAACATTGATGTTTCTTCCTCTCTCTAAAATCAACAACAAAAAATATATAAAGAAAGCCCTACAAATAAATATGGTTTCTACTAGAGAATCCCTTACCTTATGGGTCAAGAAGAAAAAAATCTAATATACGTAGGCTAAGTGCACCACACCCCAAAGCATTTGTTATTGGAACTTTGGGATTTTGAAGTTAATTTTGGTTAAAAAAAAAAAAAAAAAAAGCCTGGCCAGCATGGCTTAATGGTTGAATGTTACCTATGAACCAGGAGGTCATGGTTTGATTCCTGGTCAGGGCATATGCCCAGGTTGTGGGCCTGATCCCCAGTGTGGGACAGCTGAAAAATGATCTCTCTCACCACTGATGTCTCTCTCTCTTCCTCTCTGAAATCAATATCCTATATAATAAAAGCCTAATGTGCTAAGTGTCTGGTTATATGGCCATTCAAACAAATTATAATATGCTAATGATATGCTAAGGCCTCTCAACTGCTTGGTATGATGTGCACTGACCACCAGGGGGCAGACAGTCAACTGGCCGACCAGTTGCTCTGACATGCACTGACCACCAGGGGCAGACCCTCCAACCAGTAGGTTAGCTTGCTGCTGGGGTCAGGCTGATCGGGAATGAGCGTGATGGGCCAGACATGCCCTGGAGCCCTTCCACAGCTCTTCCCCAGCTCGTATCATGCACAGGTGGGGTCCTGTGGCCTGGCCTATGCCCTCTCACAATTCGGGACCCCTTGGGGGATGTCGGAGAGCTGGTTTCGGCCCAATTCTGCAGGCCAGGCCGAGGGACCCCACAGGTGTGCGAATTTGACAAAATTATTTCTTTATAACCCATGTGCGAATTCGCACACTGGGCCTCTAGAGTGTTGTTATTGGAACTACTTTTCATTACAGAATTTTATTTTCTAGTCAGTGAAAAGATACAGGTTCATTCCAGGAAGATAATTTTATTAACTTTCTGGACATTAAATTAATAAAACACCAAATACAAATTTAATACTCATAGAAGGAAGTGACATGGCAATTTCCTCTTTCAAAAAATCTTACTAAAAACATTGACATCTTTAGGTTATCCTTTCAAACAGTGGTTCTCATGCTTGGAGGTGTAGAAGAATCCTCTATGGGCTGGTAAAAGCAACTGCTGGCCTCGCCTGCATGTGATTTGAGTCTGAGGTTCTCATTTCTCCAGAGGTGGGGCACTCTGGTCTGGGAATCATTGCTTTTTAGTATTAACATATTTATCCACTTAGGTCCTTAATCTCTCTATGACCTCACAACAAAATGCCAGTCCTAGAAGTAAGTGAATTATTGAATAATATTTTATAGTGCAAATAGACCAGTTCAATGTTTGAATATTTTTGGGTCTGCTGCTCGGTAACTCAGCAAATTATTTTCTTTATAACAGAATGCTTGTAATGACATGGGAGGGAAAAAGCCATAAAGTAATAGTATTTCATTTGTGAGTTTATTACTCCATATAATATACATATAGGAGCAATAACACTTAAAATTTAAAAAATTAGGCCTTGTGGACAAATTCTCTATGGTTTAAATATCTGGAATAGCGTGAACTTTACATTTTTGTTCAGTTTTTTGTTTTATTTTAAAGATGTGTGCCTACTCCTTGTGTGGTCTTTCTGGTTAATGTTGGAAAGTATTATGGTAGCAGCCCACAAACACAGAATAACTGACAAACTACCTTTTCAATTCTTTGTGAATAGGAACCATTGGAGGGATTTTTACCCCATGCAATTTTGGGGCAGTCTCCAGGATAAGGAGCCATTCAAGAAGTTTGTCATTGTTTAGAGAAAAATCATGTTTTTACTAAAGCATATATCTTGGCCCGAGGAAAGTAAATGGGTGATATGAGTAAGGCAGAGATATGTTGTAGAATAATGGAAATCATATTCTTACAAGTTAAACTGGTTTAGATTCCAACTGGGAGTCCTCTGGGAGCTCAGGATGACAGATAACTATTTCCCAATTTTGTTTTAATTTGTTCCTGATTTAATTGTGAACCCTCTTTCAATATAATTTCCAGCTTATTACTTGGGCTCCTATATACAGGGAGGTAGCATCCAGGCCTAGAGATCCCAGAGTGGGTTGGAAAGAAGCAGTATCTACATGTTAGCACAGCATGGAGGAAGCAAGGTGTATTCTATCAGCCATCCTCTGAAATGAGCAACATTTAGTTTTAGATGTTTATATACTATTATGTTATGAAACAGTAACGGTATGAAAAATTTCAAAGTTCTCATTTTTGAAGTCAATTTTAGCTATTGCAGTATATAAGGGTTTGGTGAAAGTAGATTTACACTTCTCTGTTTCTCCCAGTTTTTACGCAAAGTCTAGACTTTCATGGTAAATGGTTTGTGAGGCCTTTTCACTGTTAATGTTCTGTCAGCACTAGTAAGTTATCCTGTGACTTTTAATGCTAACAGTGTAGCTAGTTGGTGTGGCTCAGTGGTTAAACCTCATACTATGAACCAGGAGGTCATGGTTTGTTTACCTATCAGGGCACATGCCCAGATCTCCAGTAGGGGGAGTGCATGAGGCAGTAGATCAATGATTTTCATCTCTCCCTCTCCCTTCTCTGAAATCAATAAAAATATATTTAAAAAAATAAAGCTAACAGTGTAATGCTGAGAATTTTAAAAGCAGCACCTGAGTTTCAAATTGCAACCTCCTGACATTCCACTGAGTAAATTCTACAAATTTAAGAATTCAGATGGAATTACTTGAGAAGATATTGTATCTTTTTAACTGTAGTCCATCATTTAGTGTTATTTGATATTTCTCTTTGGTTACTAGGTATTGTAGATAAAAGAATGTGTAATGTGCTGTCTATAAGCCATACTCAGAGCAGATCTGAATGGTGCAGTTAGGAAGTTAAATTGACTGAATAACCCAAGTATGTGTCCTTATGTCATTATACATTAGAAAGGAGTAATGGCTGAGGAGTGATATATATATATTTTAAGATAAAATTGGAGCAAAAAGCTATTACTAACTGCTTTTCAGGGAGTCTGGCCAAAGAGGAATGTATCCCATTTGTGATGACCTGCTTAGTCATGAGATCACCTGTGGTTGATAAGCTCAGGTATGTGTTCTGAATTATTTATACACATTTTATACAAGGAGATTGTTTTGTTTTGACCTGTAGTACTAAGCCTATCTGTATACATTTTGGTAAGTTACTACTTAGAAATTGATTTGATTCCAGAGAAATCATTGTTCATACCATCCTATATAATAGATAATATGCAAGTAGTTGAAACGCCCTCACAGCATCATGCTGTAATGGCTCAGACACTCAACACTGGGGAGAGAGGAATGGGGACCACCCAGGCACAAATGAGCTTGCGAGAGAGGAATGGGGACCAGCTAGGTTGTGGCCTGCTAGAGGGACAAGTTGCCTGCCACAGTCCTGGGTGCCAGCAGCTGTGCCTGTGGCCCCGAAGAGGGACAATTTTCCCGCTCTGCAGTCCGAGGCACCAGCGCCTGCTGCCCGGGAGAGGGACCAGCTGCCCACCCATGGTTCCCTGCGGCTGCGGCCGCCCGGGCAAAACTGGCCTGGGTCCTGGGTGCCTGCGACTGGACGGAAGAGGGAATCCCAAGTCCTGAATGCGGGGCGAGTCAGAGGCGGTTAAGAGTGGTCAGGCCAGCAAAGGAGCAGTTAGGGGTGATCAGGCAGGTGAGCAGTTAGGAGACAGTGGTCCTGGATTGTGAGAGGGATGTCCAACTGCTGGTTTAGGCCTGATCCAGGGGCCTAAACCGGCAGTTGGACATCCCCTGAGGGGTCCCAGATCAGAAAAGGTGCAGGCTGGCCTGAGAAGTCCCCCCCCCAATGCATGAATTTCATGCACCGGGCCTCTAGTTTACATATAAGGAACCAGAACTTTCAGCATTTTCCACTCAGGGACAAGTATGTTTTTAGAGAAGCTATAGGCCTGAGCAACTGTATTAAATTATTTATCCCTACATATATTCCAGTAGACATACTGTTCACATACTTTACTAGCACATCTGTCACAAGGTGGGTAGAAAACTGACTCAAACTTTCATGTTCTCTGATCCTGGTTCAGTTGAAATAACTGACCAATTTTTCCCCTTGATGACTTTTCCTACCTCATCCTTATTTCTCAGCCTAAACTCCTAAAGGAAAACTACCTTATTTTCTACTCGCTTTCTACCCTAGATAGCCATGCCTCCTGATAAATAGAATATACTTGTTTAATATGTTCTTGCAAAGTATTTATGACCTAATAGAAATTTTCTTTAAAAGCCCATTCCTCTTATTTCTCTTATATGTACTGGACCAAGGTACTGCTGACTCCTTCCCCCTTAATGTTCCTGATCTTTTGCACTGTTGCTAACTGAAATCTCAATTTTTTTTCAAAAACTATGAAATCAGATACAGTACTAGTACAAAATTTAGCTAAAAACTACACATTTGGTATCCACCTTGTTTTGTGATACAGAGAAATAAGAAAGACCAACATTGTGGTACTTAAATGGCTGTCTGAATTGTAAACACAATATATAGGGTCTAATATGTGACATTCTGAAAAAATTTTTATTAGAATTACTAGAGGCTTTGTGCACGAAATTTGTGCATGGGGCAGTGGAGGGGTGTCCCTCAGCCCAGCTTGCACCCTCTCCCAATCTGGAACATCCCTCTCACGATCCAGGACTGCTGGCTCCCAACTGCTCGCCTGCCTGCCCGCCTGCCTGATTGCCCCTAACCGCTTATGCCTGCCAGCCTGATTGATGCCTAACTGCTCTCCTGCTGGCCTGATCGCCCCTAACTGCCCTCCCCTGCTGGCCATCTTGTGGTGGTCATCTTGTGTGTTGGAGTGATGATCAATTTGCATATTACCTCTTTATTAGATAGGTTAACTCACAATTATAAAACTAATCAAGAACTACCTTTTAAACATTTCTATAATTAGACTGAGCTTGATTTATTAGTTTTATCTATGGAAAAATCCATAGGAACATTAACCCCACATGAGGCAAAAGCTGGCAAAACTGGTCTGGCCTCCCAGTATTCAAAATAAGGGCACTTATAATATTTCTATTTCTTTTTAGGCCTCACAATGTTCTGGTTGACATCTTTTCTATTTCTTAGGTTCTGATCTTTTCAAATAAAAGATAACTGGAAACATGCAAAGATGTCCTCTTCCAACTTGGGATGTGTGGCAACTGCATATCCGAAATAGATCAGACCTTTCTGCTCAAATTTCAAGGGAGGCAAATTCACACTTTATTTATTTACAGAAATTCACCTGGGGTAGTAGAAAACTTCAAGGTAAACAAAAAGTAATAATTTTCTTAAGTAATCCTGTACCATTCCACATTGTGGAAAACTAAGTATGCAGTTCAGACACAACACCAATTTCAGAGCATTGGCACAAATACTTACATTTCTGTATTTTATATTACATAGAACAAATTATGTCCCACATATAACAGATGATAGGCCTTAAAACTGCATGAGGTTTACAGATCAAACTTTAAATTTGGAAGTGTTAGTTGTGCCAGAATTCCAAATTGCTTAGAAGGGAGTATTTAAAAATAGGTCTGAAAGCCATTCCATCCCAATTCTTTGTCTGATCATTGCAGCTGCACTCTGTACGCACCTATTAGCAATTTCACCTGTAGGAAGCAAAAAAAAAAAAACATCATATGGATCAGCACAGAGGTAGTTCTCCTTTCTTAGAAGAGGGGAGAAACATACGTGCCCAAGACTTTTCCTGTTATTTGCAATATTCTCAAAATGGTTATCAATGGAAGTGGTTAGATTATCACTATTTTAATAAAAAATTCAAGTGCTTATAATTTGATTTTGTTATTATATTTAATACTTTTACCATTACACAGACACCAGCTTCATTTTACAAAAAGAGTTTAGTGACTAGCCTAGAGACATAACATATGGCAATTAAATACCAAAGCCAAGACTGCTAGAGAGATGAAGTGTATTTTATATCTGCCATATTTTACATTCATATTGCACTGACTTCTACCCAAGGGAGCACAGGTCTGAAGGATAGGCATACCAAGAAGCCACAACATGATAACGTTGTCTAGCATAACAATTTGAGTAGGAACAATAAGAATGAGGAAAGACTTCTCACCTTAGCAGAGGGTGCTTCTGTCAACCTTATAAAGAGTTTATTGAGGCCTGCAACAGGGCTGAATGAGTAAACAAAATGACTATCCTAGGGAAAGAGACCAAAAAGGGTCAGTATTTCTTCTAACATCTACATCTAGAAATAGCTAGGCCAAATCTGGAGACCAGAAACCTTTAAGACTCTATAAGTTTTGTATTTGAATTCATGAGATCGTAAACTATGATTTCTTTAAATTTCCCTTGACTTATTAAAAAGCTACAAATAAAAAAACAATATCCAGGTAAATCTTTATGATTAGAATGCATCCAGTAATATACAGCATAAGTGTTAAAGATCTTAATAACTATGTAATTTTGCTTAATTCAGCCTAAGGAAAGAGTTCTAAATGTGACCAAGGAATTATGCATTAAAACTCTTCAAGGGCATTTTTTTATATTAAAAAGGAAGGTCTACAGCCACTATATGTTTTTATTTTAAAATATTTGTAATAAAAATATAAATTTTAGCATAATGAAAACTAAAATTAAGCATAAACTAAGCACAAATACAACCAATGTCCTACTGTTGGTTGTATTTGATTATTTGAAGCATGAACAGGTATATTTCTTTGTTGAATTTCCTGTAAGTGAGTGTTTATAATTATAATGGTGGGAAAAGGCATAATATTTAAATTCTTATACCATAAGAATTTATATTCTGTATGTTATTTTTGACAAAATTTAGGATGATTACAGGTTATTGCCTCATTTCCAACAATAGGTTTACTGAATTATAATTAACATTTTATTAAAACATAGCCATTTAAGTCATCTTTTGATTAGAAAAATGTATTTTTCAGTAATGAACTATAGGAAAGTCTTACCAGAAAAACAGGAAGTTGAAATTTATCATTTAAAATTACAGCTTGTACACTACATGGTCCACAGAGTCGAGCAATAACATCTTTACCCAAAAAATTCGCATGGAAAATGAAAAGCAGGATGCCAGAGCCTGAGCAGGAGAGATGCACACACAGATTTTTAATCTCCACCTTCCAGTACCCTAAGGGAGGAGTTGAGGGTAGGGTTGAAGGACAGACAAAACTTGTGTACCATGCCCATTCTCTCCTCCCTAGTGAAGGACTCCTTCAAATTTCCAGTAACTATTGTTATTTTTTTGTCTATGTAACAGTACCTACTGGTATCTCATGGAACTGACTTTTTAAAATGTGCTTTTCTACGGTAAAATTATTTTGTTTGAAAAGAAGTGGCATTTGCTGAATGCACAGATATCCCTGGAAGTAAACCACTGGGCATTCTATGTTAGTTGTTTGGGTGTGGGTTTGAGTGATTTTCTGTTTCCTTCCACAAATTTGCCTTTTCCAAATTTTGTGATTAATAGAAAAAAAATGATTGTGTAGGGTGAGGGGGTAGGGAGGTGAGGAAGATATAGACAGTGATAGTTGTAGACTTGGGGTGGTGAATGTACAATACAGTATACAGATGGTGTGTTGTAGAACTGTGCACCTCAAACCTGTATAACCCAATAAATTCAATTAAAAGGAAAAGGAAGTTAAAAATTAAAAATAAAATATTCTACAAGATTAATTTTGAAGCTGTTCAATTTAAAAGAATATTGATTTTTAGAGAGAGGGGGAGGGAGATTGTGAGAGTGAAATATCAATGATCAGCTGCCTCCTGCACACCCCTAATGGGGATCAAGCCCACAAGCGGGACATGTGCTCTGACTGGGAATCAAACATGCAACCCTTCAGGGCATGGGAATGTGGCCAACCAACAGAGCCACACTTGCCAGGGCACCTTTGCTTTCTTTATTCTGGTCCCAGGGAAAGAAGGGCACACCTGTCAAACTATTTACGGTTTGACAGTGATTTTGTTTTCCAGCTCTATAATGCAAACTGACATTAACAGTCAAAACTACAAATTATGATTCTTCAATGCCAACTTCACCAAATAGTGAGTAGTTATGAATGGCTGTCAATTATTGATAGGGCTAGATTTTCTTGAATATATACATTTTAAAATTGGTGATAGGGTTTTACTTATTTAAACAAAACAAAAAAAGCCAGGACCCAGCTTCCTACTTTTAGGAAGAGACTCAGCTTTCTGTATGTGTGGCATCTGGGTCCTAGAGAAGGCATGGTGGCCAGAAAGCAGAACTGAGGTTTCTATTTTCTGCTTTTAAACTTTATTAAAGGGCAGATAATATATTTTTTCTTTATAAAAGGCCAAGAGATTATTGCCAATAATAAAATCCAGAAGAAGAAAAAATTGATTCTGGGCTGAGAATGTAAAAATTTAAATAAAACCTAGTATAAATAGTAAGACCAAACTTCCATACTTTGTAAACAAGTTCTACAACATGCTCTGTGGACCCCTCAAAGTCACCTGGGATGGTAGACATCAACTGGTCTCTTTTTTTCTGCCAGAGCAACTCTGTTGATAATTATACTAATAGAATTTTCTTAAAATTTTTTAAAAGAATGAGCTAAATTAATCAGCTAACAGCTATAGTGTCACATTTCAAACTGAGAAAATGTAGGCTTACCTTCTGTTATGTTCTGTGGAGGTTTATAATTGAAATCCGTTGAAAAATCTGGCCCCTCACAGAGACGATGACATGCTATTGGAAAAATTGGTTCTAGAAGAGCAAGGCGTGCTTCAAAATAATCCTTTATGGTTTCTTCTGCTACTCTTGAAAGTCTAATAAAAAAAGTATGTAGTAAGAGTTAATACTAATGTAAAAAAGAATCATGAGCCATAAAATTATGAAACTGTTGAATCCAGATCAACCCTAAAAATAACATGCAATTCCCTTATCCCACTACTCTGTACTCGGCATCTGACATGCCATTTGTCTTTCTTACTGTCTGTCCTCTCCCAAGGATTCTGGTTCCATGAGGGCAATCCTTACCCCCACTGCTCTCTCCACCTCCACAGCAGTCTGAAAAGTGCCTGGCACATAGCTTTCAATAAATATGTATCTAATAAATGAATCATCAATTTGGAGAATCAGAAATGAGAATTCTGTTAAAAAATAAATCCAAGAATTGGCGCACACACACAAGCAGTCAAATAAAATCAGTGCTAATTCAGAAAACTTTTCTTCATTTAAAGTTTTTAATGAAAGCTGTATATAAGATTATTTTATTCCTGCATTTTCTCAATTGTTTCTTCCTTTTATTTGCCTTTTTTTTTTTTTTAACTTGGCTTTACACTAAAGGATCTTTTTGTCGTGTCTGTCCAGATTTAGTCTAGTGATAATGATCTTGCTGGGATGAATGACTATGAGATTTCTACAGATGGCATTTCTTCCTGTAAATCTTGAGTATTTTGCCAATTTGCTGCCCTCTGTCATCCTTTTGGATGGGCATGAATTGAACATTGTATGTCTGCCTCAGCTCTTTGAAAACAGGAGATACATGTGGGAAAATGCATTGAAATGATTTTTATGGGTTTTGTTCCGGTCAGAAGTCACACAGGAATTAAACTTCATTTTTGGATGCTGCTGCTGCAATGATGGCCACAAAAGGGCAGAAACTATCTCACTAAGAAGGTAACCAACTCATCTGGTTTGCCCAGCATCCCAAGAATCCCTCCATCTATCATGCAAACCAGGAAGGCTGGTTGACCTACTTGCAGGCTATCTGGATCTATTACCCATGTGAACAAACTGAGATGAGCTGGTTTTCCAGGATTCCATGCAGCCATAAATGCTGGTCAGTCACACACACAAATTATTGGTTGGGCCCTGGCCATTGTTGCTCGATGGTTAGAGTGTTCACCCACACATGGAAGGGTCTTGGGTTTGATTCCTGGTCAAGGGCGCTTACCTGGGTTGCAGGTTCAATCCCCGGGCCCGGTTGGGGTACGTGTGGGAGGCAGCCAGTCCATGTTTCTCTTTCACATCGGTATTTCTCTGTCTCCCCCCGCTCCCTTCCACTCTCTCTAAAAATCAATGGAAAAATATCCTTGGGTGAGGATCCCATCAAAGCCTATTAAAGGTGGCACACAGTCCTTTATTTTGACCTTTGCGCTTTTGTCTCCTGTCCAAAACTGACCTTACTTTCTGCTTAGAATATAGATCTCCTACACCTGGAATTGGAATTATCATCTTGTAGACATGAAGATCCAAGTCAGATTCTAACTATGGTGGATGAGAAAAAGAGGCTATTCCTGCTGAAGGCTGCCTACCTCTATACTCAGTTATATGAATAATAAACACCTTACTTGTGTTAGCTACTGTCTGTGACGTTTCTCTTATGTGTTGCAAAAATAAATGTCTTAGAATTCATCTAAAAAAGAATGGATAAGTTGTGAAGCATATAGACAATGGAATGGTTCAGCATTAAAAAGAAATGAGCTATAAAGCCAGGAAAAGAAATGGAGGACATTTAAATGCATATCAGTAAGTAAAAGACCATCTGAAAAGGCTACCTACTATATGATTCCAACTATGTGACATTCTGGAAAAGGCAAAAATATGGAGATGAAAAAATCTGTGGTTTTCAGGGTTTAGAGGGGAGAGAGGGATGAATAAGTGGAGCCCGGGGGACTTTTAGGGCAGTGATACTATTCTGTGTGATACTAGGATGGTGGGCACGTGTCATCCATTTATCAAAACCCACAGAATGTACAACAACAAGGTGAACTAACAAACATGGATGATAAGTGTCTATGTAGGTTCATTAACTGCACCACTTTGGTAGAAGAGGTGGGGGAGGCTGTGCATGTGTGGCGGCAGGGGGTTATATGGAAAATCTCTTGTACAGGTACTTTCTGCTCAATGTCACAGTAAGCCTGAAAGTGCTTTAAAAATTGTGTCCATTAAAAAAAAAAAGAATGAACTAGAATGTAAGAAAATGTTTGTGAGCCAAATTAAGAGCCTAGTCAAGATTTTAAGGAGATGCTTCTAGATTAAGTCTAAAAGTTTCTAAGACCTCAATACCTGTAGAAAAGTAATTCATATGCCACTTAAATCTGTGATCTTTCTTTTCTTTTTTTTAAAAAAACTGTGGTACATCTACATAATGGAATACTACACTGCGGTAAAAAAGGAGTTCTTACCATTTGCAACAGCATGGATGGAACTGGAGAGCATTATGCTAAGTGAAATAAGCCAGTCAGAGAAAGATAAATATCACATGATCTCACTCATTTATGGAATATAATGAACAACATAAACTGATGAAAAAAACAGATCCAGAGACAGAAAAACAATGATCAGACCGTCAAAACTCAGAGGGAAGGTAGAGGAGGGTCAGGGTAAGGGGAGAGATCAACCAAAGGATACATGCATATAAGCCTAACCAGTGGACACAGACAACGGGGGTGAGGGCATGAGTGAGGAGGATGGGGGGTAATGGGGGAATAAGGACACATATGTAATACCTTAATCAATAAAGCAATTAAAAAAATAGATTTAAAAAAACTGTGAAGAGAAGCCCATTGGGACTCTACTTGACAATCTTTTCTGAGCAGTTACATATACAGGCCATTCCAGTTTTTGTGGTTTTTTTTTTTCAATAAGTTATATAGAGGACCTGCTCCCAGAGGGAGATAAAGTTTGATAGGCAGAGGAACCCAGCAAGGTGTTTGTTTCTTAATCCTCACGAGGATATGGTTTTTTATTTTGGGGGAGGAGAAGGGGAAGAGAGAAATATCAATGTGAGAGAGAAACATCTATCATTTGCCTCCCATACACAACCCAATTGGAGATCGGACTCACAACCTAGGCATGTGCCCTGACTGGGAATCAAACCTGCAACCTTCTGGTGTATGGGATGATTGTTTAACCAACTGAGCCACCCTGCCAGAGCTAGGCCAGTGGTCGGCAAACTCATTAGTCAATAGAGCCAAATATCAATAGCACAACGATTGAAATTTCTTTTGAGAGCCAAATTTTTTAAACTTCTTCTAACGCCACTTCTTCAAAATAGACTCACCCAGGCCGTGGTATTTTGTGGAAGAGCCACACTCAAGGGGCCAAAGAGCCACACGTGGCATGCGAGCCACGGTTTGCCGACCACTGAGAACTAGGCCATTCCTGTTTTGATGTGTCCAGCCCTGTAACTTAACTATGGCACAGTCACAGCACACTTACGTGTCTAAATGATTCTTCAGCAAGTCGTACACCAACACATTGTTACACTGCTTTGCAAAATACATTGCGCTATTTTGGTGCTTTGACAAAATATTGCAGTCAGCTCCACATTCAATTACAAGTCGTACAATATCCAAATTTCCTCTTTTACAGGCCTACGTCCCCAAAAAAAAAAAAGGAGTAATAATTAGCTAAAATAAGTTTACCAGTCAGTGTTTGCCTCTTTCTTCACACATGAGCCAGCCTGGGAGCTCTTTGTGAAGAGAAGGAAAGAAGGTTGGACAAAACCTGGAGTTGGGTCTCCTCGGGTATTGGAAACATTTACATAAACAGGAGGGGTCCAGTACAGAAATCTGTGTGCTTCATTCAAAATGATACCTCTATCCCAACCCAGAAGAAACACCAGGCCTTTCTAAGATCCACTCTCCATTCATGTCCTGCTGTCCTATTCACTGATACCTCAGAGGCAGCGTCCAGAGGAGAAAGCCTGCTCCTCAGTCTTAGAGAGGTTATTAGCCCTGGGAATCTAAAGCGCCTCTTAGCATCACAAAATCTCAGAATTTTCCTAGTAGTTGCTCTGAGGAGACTAACAAGCATGGATACACGTCTGAATTTAGCAAATCTAGAATGGCCCTGAGACCACTCTGGAGTATCTGTTTAGAACCCACTTGGTGATTTCTCAGTAAGATGGTTTTAATTCATTCTTTGAATGCCATCTCTGCTCTAAACACTGGACAATTTACAAACATAACGGAAAAAAATTTCAAAAGTAGGGCTCTTGAACAAAATATTTCCATGAGCCACCAATGAAATGGAAACACAAACAGTGAGCCGGGTTTAAACCCTAAGTGTAAAAGCCTAAGGCTGTTGCAGCAGGTGGGCCAGCTCTTGAGTATAATGAATTAGAAAGCAGATTCAGCCCACTGTTAACCTGGCTGTGGCTGTGCTTGTTTACTGACTCATGAAAGAAGGCTGAAAACAGACTGCAGACAAATGCCAATAGCTCACAAACTGTGTCTAAGGAGAGGGCAGCAGCACATCCTCCACTTGGGGAACTAAACCACTACTAGGTGTTAAGAACTGTTGTATCCTAATAGCATTTTAGGTCAGGAACACCCAGAAATGCCCCAGGAACAGACTAGAACATGCAGAATTTGCCCCCATAGATGCAAATGCAAAACCACTAACCATGGAGGGGTAATACAGGAGTGCATGGGGGCGGCTTTAACCACCTTCCCCTTAAAACTATCTGCAAACTACAATTCCCAACGCACAAAGGATGAAGCGATGAATTCACCAATAAAAACTATAGAGTACAGCCTCCACTTCTCCACTCCTTGGGCCCCTGGGAGGCACAGGACTGAACCTTGTCTGGACTCTGATGGAATCCCTTAGCTCCATGCTTACTCCTCTCACGTTGTACTGTTGATATTTGGCTCCTCATCACATTAAATGTTAAGTGCTTCTCTGATGGTCTACTTTTCCCATTCACCTATCATGTGCAAGTCCAGAGATTATCTTGTTCCCTATTATATCCCCAGACCCCAGCTGTCGGAGGTCCCAACATGCACATCTGAGACATGGAGGGGATGAGCAATCATGTGAGGCATTTACCTTCATTAAAGCGGTCTCACCACTGCTCTGCTGGACATTTACAAAAGCTCCTGCTTCCAAAAGAATAGCCACTGTAGTTAAAAAGTTCTATTAAAGAAAAGAAAACAAATTTAATTCTTCAAATTCTTACATTCGAAAGTAAGATATTTTTGGGTATTTTGAAACTTTTAGCCACTAGGAAAAAGACAGATTCTATCCCAAGCAGTTAGGTGAAGTTTCCTGGTTCTTTCCTATGCAGATGCAAGGGTCGTGAGAGAACCAGAGGTGCTGGGTGGGTTCAGTCCCCCGCCCAGCCACACTTTGTTTTGCCAGTAAGTTCAATCTGAGGGTTAACCACTGCTTTCTACATAAGACCCTCTGCATTGCAATCCTTTAGGTAGATAATATATGGGAACATTTTAATTATTTTCAATTGGAAATAATTTTTTAAAAGACCCAACTGATTGAAATTGAAACTGATTTTAGTACCTTAGTCAGAGGTCCTGTTGAATATAAATCACTTCCAACTAGATGATCATTTTGAAAATTCAACTGCAAAGTATTGTTGATTTAAAAGAAAACATTCATAAATAAGTCATAGATAAACTGAAATATAAAATTAAGTTGCCTGTATGACTTATATTTCACTACAGAAACAGATTTTGTCTTAGTTCAGGAGCAGGAATTCCTGCAAGACTATGAAATGGCTACACTGTGAGTGACCAACCTTCTCAGCTGCATGAATGAGTGCAGTGGTCCCATTCTTCTGCCTGCCATTCACTTTGGCTCCCTTTCTGATGAGGAGCCTCAATAGATCGTCCTGACCTCCAGCTGCAGCCAGCATCACCAGTGTCATCCCACTTGAATCCTTCATTAGTTTAAGGAAAAAACGTCAATGTTTAACCAGAAAAATTTTATAACTAAGTTCTTTTCATCTAGACTGTTTCAAAGTGAAATTATTAAAGTACATTGATTTAAGCATCTATTTAAATTTTTTCACTAAAATATTCCAATATAAAAAATAAACTAATATCCTTTGGAATTTTATATATATGTTACTATGGGAACCCTGATCAGAGTACACCAGATGTTCAAGGCCAATCTAAGCAAGGACATAGCAATCTTACTATACGCACTGAGCAGGTGTACCTTTCTGTAGCCCAAATACTGATGTCACTATTTGGCAAGAAGCCTCTTTTGTCTAAGTTAGTATAAAGATGTACTACTGACCAGGTGGTACGAGGCTGTTTTTATGTAGAGGCTGCTTTTATGTAGGGCTGGGCTGCTTTGTGTGGCTACTTTGAAAAACTGCTTTGTCTAGTGGCTACTTAGCAGCAATGGCTACTTGGTCTGCTTCTCATGCCTACTCTGTCTAACACTCGGCATCCGTGAAGGTCCAGTTCCTGGCAGAGAAGGACCTGTGCTCCCACTGTTAGCATAGTCAAGCAGGATCGAAGAGTAAGCACTCCGACAGTTACCATAAAATTTTACGACTTCGATGTATTGCATTCCAAAGGCACATCAATACTTTGCACAAATCTTGAAACTATCTAGATGGCAAAGGTATTTATCTCAAATTTCAGGTCTAAAAGTTTACTTGTGTTTTAGGCCAGTGGTCGGCAAACTGCGGCTCGCGAGCCACATGCGGCTCTTTGGCCCCTTGAGTGTGGCTCTTCCACAAAATACCACGGCCTGGGCGAGTCTATTTTGAAGAAGTGGCGTTAGAAGAAGTTTAAGTTTAAAAAATTTGGCCCTCAAAAGAAATTTCAATCGTTGTACTGTTGATATTTGGCTCTGTTGACTAATGAGTTTGCCGACCACTGTTCTAGGCAAAACTCACACATAGATTATATTCTTTTAGTTGGCCCAAAGATGTAAGCCTAGAAATGACCACTGGTCATCTAAGCCCAGTGTATTGAAGACACAATGAAATGAATGTTATCTGGATTAGAAAACCATTGCTAACTGCTGGGAAGTTAAGAGTTTGACTGCTCTAAGGATAAAAAAGATTCAAAAGTAGGGAACAACACTGGTATAAAAAAAGTGAGTAAAACACTGCTTTGAATAAGATAAAATTATATAAAGTTGGCAAATAATAAAAAGGTAACTATTAGCTAAAATATTTCCAATTGCTAGTTAAAACAAACACCAGATGAGAAAACGAAACTATTAATTACCACCCGATACAACCAAATTCCAATAGTATGAATTAATTTGATTATAATCTGAAAGTTTTAGCAGAATTTGCCAGTGTGAGTAATCTGAACGAACACTAATGTAAGAAATATTATTTCTCTAGATTTGTAAAAATCTAATGTTAGAAAATTCCCTGCATGCGTCTCACAAAGACTGGGAAAGTTGGAGAATATGGGCCATAGGGTGGTGGGAGGAGGAGGAGGAGGCAGTGGCAGTAAATAAATGGCTCTGAAGCAGGACCAAAGTCTTAATTTCAGGAGGGTTAGTGAGTGCTGTGCTTTCATAGGCCTCACTTTTTTTTAAATCCTCACCCGAGGATATATTTAGGGACTGAGGGAGAAAAACGGGAGGGAGTGAGCAAGAGAGCGCAAGAACGCTCGGAGGGAGGACTGAACCCACCACCTAAGTATGTGCACTGATCAGGAATTGAACACTCCACCTTTTGGTGTAACCAACTGAACCACCAGGCCAGGGCAACAAAGCTGCTTTTGAATGCTGGTGGTTCTATTCCTTTGATACTACTCACTTTTATAATATGATTCTGTTATATGACAAAATGATCTAATTCCTAATGCAAAAGGTTCAATTTAGTACACATAACTGAAGATACACGCTTAGAGAGTCCATCCTTTGCAAATCATCTATATTGTTCCTTAGGCATTTTGTCTTTGCTCAGATTGTTGAAAAGTGGTGGCTTGTTTTATGTGTTTTTATTTGTGAATAATGCACCTTTTACCTTCACAGATGCAACACACCATCTACCTACAATTTTCTGGAAAAGTAAATCTTTTAGGAATTGTTTTTCAAATCTTCAAAGAAAACATCTGATAAAACCCAACATGTATTCCCGATACTTAAGCAGCTTAAAAAAAGGGCAGAGTATAGGAGGTAAACCACCAACAAGACAGAAATCAAATCTGATGCCAAAACCTTGAGGGAAAATCCTACTTAGACCAAAAACAGAACAGATTACTTCTATCATTACTGTTGTTCAGATATCACCAATTTCACAAGACCAAAGAAAGAAATATTGAAAACAAGGGAAACAAAATAGATACTTTTAGCAAGTAGTCCAACTTTCTATCTAGAAAGTAACTTAAAAATTACCACAGTAAGAGAATTTTCTAAAGTGGCTGGAGACACAAAAACAAATCAATAGCTTTATCACAGTTAGAAAACAAAACGTGGGAGAAAAAAGATCCCAATAATCATAGCAAGATAATTACAAAATTATAACATATTTAGAAATAGATCTGAAATAAATGTATAACAACTATGAAGAGAAAATTTTTTTTGCTTAAGGAAATAAAATGAAGAGCTGAATGTAGTTATGTTCCTAAATGGAAGACTGAAAATGTAATCATGTTAATTCTCAGCCAAATTGATCTGTATATTTCATGCAATTTTAATCAAAATAATTTTTTGAAGTGTAACCCCAAATGATTAAACCTAAAAATCCACAACTGCAGCAAGAAAATGAAAGAAGAAAATATACAAATCTTTTCTAAGCAAGACAAGACACCCAAAAGCCATAAAGGAAAAAATAAACAAATGTGACTACCTAAACATATAAACCCCTCACCCTGGCCGGATGGCTCAGTTGGTTGGACCTTCGTCCTGTACACCATAAGCTGGCGGGTTCAATTCCTGATCAGGGCACTTACCCAGGATGCCGGATCAATTCCCAGTCTGGGTGTGTGCTGGAGGCAACTGACCGATGTTTCTCTCTGTCTCAAATAAAGACATTCTCAGGTGAGAAAATAAAAATAAACAGAAATCCTCCAAGCAATAAAAGATTAAAAAAAATACCCACCAACCAACAAAACTAAAAACCAGGAAAAAAAGGGTTTATATGCTTCCATATTTAAAAAATTAACAAAACATTCAATCTTCTCTCTTCCATTTTTTTCTTGGAAGCAACCAAAATTTTGGTGGCCTTGTTTCAATAAGGCTGAAAAAAAAAATTCATAAATCAGTATAAAACCCATGGCAACATCAGGAAGTCAGGCAGTTGTTGTTAACAGACAGGTCTCAATGAAACATGGTGACATGAAACACCCCTAAAAGCAGCAGAGTTTAAACCATTGACAAAATCAGAAGGATCACAGCTGAACCAATGGTCACTTCAGGGGTGGGAATACAGGGACTAAAATTTTCTACATTCTACAATCTTTGAATTTTATAAAATGAAAATGCATTACTTTTCTAGCTAAAATAAAAAAGTAAAACAATTATTTTAAAAGAGCTAATTTACATATTCCTTTCATGAGATTTTACAAAGATGTATTTATTACCTCTTGGTCCAGATTATATTCTTCATTTGAATTAAGTGCAACCTTCACAGTAATATAATCCCCATTTTTCACAGCATCCCTCAATAAATCTAAAATGAAAGAAAAGATATTAGGTTTCTGTATCTAGATTCATGAAAAGGATCCCCGTAACTCCCAAACTACTCACTACTTGGAATGGCATCTGTTACAGAAAAGTTCTCATCTTCCCCATCAAGATGCTTTTGAAAATCTTCTAGTTTCATCCATTCCAGCTGCAGGTCCATGCCCAGACTCAAAATCTGCTGTCTGCCATCTGGAACACAGAAGGGCTTTAAGATATATATATATATTTTTTACTGACTTAACCAAAACTTTATATACACCTTTAACATATGTCATTATGTAACTGAGTCTTCAATGAAATTTCTAATTTTCTTTGGCAAGTAACATAAACTACCCATATTTAGAAGTTACAATGCTTCAAAAGCTTGAAGATAAATTGGTAAACTAATTACCTGATAAAAGGGTAATACGCAAATTGACCCTAATAACGGAATGACTGGGAATGACCCGTCGCGATGATGCGCACTGACCACCAGGAGGCAGACGCTCAATGCAGGAGCTGCCCCCTGGTGGTCATAGTGCTTCCACAGGGAGAGCTCTGCTCAGCCACAAGCAGGGCTGACGGTGAGCGCAGCAGTGGCGGGGCGCCTCTCCCTCCTCCTCCACAGTGCTAAGGATGTCCCCAAGGGCTCCCCACCAAAGGAATGTCTGACTGCCAGCTTAGACCCGTTCCCGTGGGGAGCAGGCCTAAGTTGGCAGGTGGACATCCCCAGAGGGGTTCCGGACTGGGAGAGGACACAGGCCAGGCTGAGGGATGCCCTGAGTACACAAATTTTCATGCATTGAGTCTCTAGTTAACTATAAAATAGTAAAATATGAATCTTAAGTATAACATTAAGTAACTCAAAGGAAGAGAGAAACTAGAGTCAGAGGAACTGCTAACATTTCTTTCTTTGGCCATTCTTCTTGTACATTGCTTTCAATCATTGGAAATGTGTAAATCAGACCTGTGTGTAAATAAAAATGCCCCTTGATCCTTCCAGACTCAGCTCACACTTTTCCTTCTGAAAGCTCTCTCTACTGAGAGTACTCCAGGACCCACCACCACCATGAAACAAATGCTGGTCTCAGCTGTCTGATCCCTGGATTCAACACTAGGATGGACTACTCATCCTCTATTGACAGTGTGGTAATTGAGTCTTAAGCATAACTCATTTGGGAGAAATTAAAAATGACTGAAAAGCACAAATAGTTAAAGAATTTTCACCTAAAACCAATTCCTCAAATGACACAGATGTTAGGCAGTTAATCTTGCCATAGAAATGGAATTTGTAAAAGCCATGCAAATACATTTTTCCCAAAGCTCTCAACCGGAACCAGCACTGAGCATGGAGACATGATACCACAGCCTCCAGAGTGACACACCTGGATCTGTACTCCAGCTCCCTGTTAGCTGTAGGACTTTAAGTCACAGAACTCACTGTACCTCCCTCTCTGAATAGAAAAAGCAGCTAATACTCCATAAGGATTATGTAATTATTTCTGTGAATTAATGTATTTAGACTATATAATGACCTGTGAGGTCATACAAATGAGAGTCCATATAAACGGAGACAATGCCATCTAATTTACAGGACTGTTAAATAACAGAACACAGAGCTCCAAATCAAGAGCTCTCTTCCCCATGAATGTGTGTCTATCTGGTTTTTAGATCTGCAAGGACCTGATTCTGAGGTGTCCGAACACACCCAGTTAAGTGCTGTTATCTCCTGCTACAGTTTTATAGAGCGGCCTCAATAGAACATGGGGCGATTACTGCTGAAGCCTGATACATGGATGGTCTAGTCCAGTGGTCGGCAAACTCATTAGTCAACAGAGCCAAATATCAATAGGACAGCAATTGAAATTTCTTTTGAGAGCCACATTTTTTAAACTTAAAATTCTTCTAACGCCACTTCTTCAAAATAGACTCGCCCAGGCCGTGGTATTTTGTGGAAGAGCCACACTCAAGGTGCCAAAGAGCCGCATGTGGCTCGCGAGCCAGTTTGCCGACCACTGGTCTAGTTGGGGAACCTGTCCAGAGGGGTTACAGCTGTTATTCAACCCAACATGACACTGTCTGTATGGAAACAGAGAGGGCCTGCAGCAGGCAGTGGGCTGAACTCAGTAGTTTGGCTGATGATCAGTCAGGAGCCCTGGCCATTGATATTTTGCACTAACAGGTGGGCTATTCTAAAGGGATTGACCCTGCAGCTCAGTGTAAAGCCACAGGTGGATGATCATGAGTGAGCTTTTGTGGGGTCAGGGCATGTAGAAAGGCATTTGAGTCCACCTGCAAGAGCCTAAGGCTCCTTTTCCACATCCCAACACATGAGGCACTGACACCCCCCGGCAATCAGGAAAGTGAGGCCCTGACAGCTGACCCTTCAGTGGATGCAGCAGATGGCTACATATGAGTGGCCACCACAGCACCTGGGTGAGATGGGATATCGCTCCAGAAATAGTGACTTGTTAATGCAGTGACAGAACTAAACAGTTCACAGGGCAACTGCCACAGGAGTTGGGGGCCACACATTCATTGTATCAGCGCCTCCCTCCAAGTGGGGCAAACCGAAGCTATGCAAACCAGGCTGCCATTACTAGAGAATTAGAGAAGTTGAGAAGACAGCGATGGGGTCACGTTTCAGAGATCATAATGTGCTAGACTGGGCAAAAGAACATGACACGACTGGAGGCCCATCCCCCTTATGACCTACAGGCAACAGGGCTGGTAGAAAGGAATGAGTAGTAAAGCCACAGGTTACGTTACTAACAGGTAATCTGCCTTGCCAAGGTGGGCTAAAATACTATCCCAGGCTTTCATACAGTTGAATGATCAGCCAGTAGGGCCCATTGTTCATATGACAGACTAAGGACCCCTATTGAGGCACCTAATGCCATAAACGGGTGGGGAACGCCTGCCCTGGCCCACAAAATCATTCGGTCTGGCCCTGCCAAGGCATTAGGGGTGAGTTAATTAAATGCTAGCAGGCTAATTTTTTAAGTTAATAATTTTGTATGGCTGGCAAATGATGTTATAAATATCCCAATAGCCCTTGGCAGAAAAAAGGTTCCCCATTCATGCCATAAAGGAATGTAAGTCACAAGAGACAGTCATTGCCCTGACTTGCATTGTGGACCAAAGTGCTGTGCCACTAAGAACACGAAGCCCCCTCACACCTGGGAGATGCATCCATCATCTATAGGAATTTGCAATGAGATGTCCCACTGGGATGAGGGTGACTTGGCATCCCAGGTGAGGGGAACTACACAATCTCCACTGGGACCCTGCTGTCCTGCTAGCTGACCAGTGGAAAAGCACCTAGAATGAAACATGCACCACTGAGAAAGAAGATGAGCTGGGGGTCCTGGTCTGGCATGTTCTACTCCCAGCAGTCCATCTCCTCACCCGGTGTGCCCCAGCCGACATGGATGGTATACATGTCCTGGTCAAATTCCTAAAGTTGCCAACCCCCCTCTCCTCAAGGCCAGATTCGGTTTCCCATAGATGCCATAATTCAGCCGCCATCTCTGTTCCCTCCATTGTCCAGGAGGATGTTACAACACACAAGCCCCTACACTAAACTCACCCAAGCCTTGAATGTTAGCCAACAAAGCCCATCTTTAATGAATGCTGAAATGTCCCTAAAGAGAAAGCTGTCCTCTGAAGCAGGATGGCCTTGGACATTATTACTACCTCACAAGGAGGCAGACCTGTGCCATTGTCCAAATAGAATGTGTTAATATCATAAGTCTGCTAACGTATCACATTGAGGACACAAGTGAATGCACTGAGTGATCTGACCCCTAGCCTAGCAGATTTAATAAATCAGTGGTTCTGATCTTGCGGCTTAGTGAAAAAATTATTACTTGCTTTGGGAATCATTATCTTCCCTGTTATCACTTGCATATGCCTGTACTGTTGCTGTGGTGTCTGTCTCTAATGCAACCAGACAGGCCAAAAGAGCCACCTCCATGCTGTGAAAAACCATGCTGACCCCTCAGGGCATATTGCGGAAGAGGAGGCATGTGACATTGTAAGAGCCAGTCATAAGGGGTGGAGTGTAGGACGAGGTCATTCAGAGGACATGACCATCGATTGAACAGTGAGCTGGACATAGGCAATTGGAGGCTCCCTCAACCTTCCCATACCTGGAATGTATGTCCTCACCACCGTTCCCCACAGTGGGAGCCACTTCAGGCCTTGATAGCAGAAGGTATTTTGAGACCACCTGGACTGAACACCATTTAGGCCTCTCTTATAAACTTTAAGACTTGGCAGGTAGTTTGGAGATGTACTTGCCTCACATTCCCCCAAAATGAGCCTCGTATGTTAAGTTCCCTTGCTTATTCCACTTGCCAACTACCAATATGGGGTGGCTGCCTTCCAGTCCCCCCCGCCCTCTGTGTAAAGGGTGATTCAGATGTCACCTGGGGATGCCCAAGGGTACGAAGCAACATCTACTGTGTGTGTTCATTGCCTGACATCCCAAACAGCAGAGTTGCTATTTGACATTTGGCCTCAGGGCAAGCCATTTCCTCCTCCCCCTTGTCTATTAGTCCTAGCAATTGTCCCAATTTCCTACAAGCTAAGTAATGCATCTAAAAGCATGATTTAGCAGAAACCGGTCTGGCTCAGTAGATAGAGCGTCAGCCTGTGGACTGAAGGGTCCTGGGTTCGATTCCGGTCAAGGACATGTACCTGGGTTGCGGGCACATCCCCAGTAGGGGGTGTGCAGGAGGCAGCTGATCGATGTTTCTAACTCTCTATCCCTCTTCCTTCCTCTCTGTAAAAAATCAATCAATTAAATAAATAAATTTAAAAAATAAAAATAAAAGCATGATTTACCTGATACCCAGGGCCTAACTGTTTTGTAGTAACAAGGCAACCCAGACTATCCACTCTGCCATATATTCTGTAACATTACTTCTCTTCAACTGTTTCAAGATTCAAATGATACAGCTTTATCAGCTTTATTCTGTCCTAGTTATAAGTACATATATATGCACTCTTTCTGTTACCCTCACAGCCAGTGTGCCCAATATTCCACATATTGACCTCCCTCCTCAGCCAATCCCAACATCCTCAGGAGGGCATTTACAAACATGCCATTTAGGAAGTGTCATTTACTGCAAAGTTAAAAGGACAGAATACAAGTAAGTCTGCATTTGATAATTTTCTGAAAGAAATCCATTAGATATACAATCAGGCTACTTCGCAAGAGTGGTAAAGACAGAACACCTGAAATTTATACAATTTTAAAATGTGCTGGTCACATCACAGGGACTTATAAAACATTTGTGTGGTCAATTTAAAAACCACAGAATGGCCTAAGTCTTCAATATAAAAAGCTGTTTATTCAGGAAATTGAAACAAAATTATCTATGCCTTTATTTTCTGATCTTGAGTTACAATGGGGAAAAATGAGGTGAGTGAAATCATACTGCCCTGAAAAAATATGCAAACTGACTGCAAACACACTCACCGGTATTCTCGTCGGCTGGGCACATACCATCTAGAACATCCTGATCACCTTCTGCAGCTATATATGCCCAGGTGTCAGCCTCATCTCTTGTATTTCTCCTTTCTTTAAGTACCTGATTGTTTTCCTTGGCTTTGTGATCTTCTGCAAAATTACAATCCAGTGGTGTTTCTTCTCTTTTCTGATTATTTTCAAGAAAATCATTTTTTCCTTCTGGAGTTAATTTAAATAAATCAAATGCATTTCTGATTTCCTTAAATGCTAGTGGAAAAAAATAAAAATGGTAATGAATAGGAACCACAATTTCTGTTGTAATCAAAAGAAAATCTGGGTTTGTGCTAAAGAAACAGGTATGTTCTTAATTTTTACTAATATCTACCTTGGTTCTAAAGCATCATTAGGTTTGTACTATCAAACCCATGAAGCTGTTTCAACTGGTCTTTCTATTGGCTGCTCAATGCTTAGAAAGGGTTTATATCCAAAATGAATGGCTGTTTTCCACTGTTATGAACCATTCCCAGTTTTGACAACACAGTCTGCTCAAAATAACCCCAGTCATGCCACCAAGTGTCCTGCTTAGACAACTGCCTACA
Source organism: Corynorhinus townsendii (assembly GCA_026230045.1). Taxonomy (NCBI): domain Eukaryota; kingdom Metazoa; phylum Chordata; class Mammalia; order Chiroptera; family Vespertilionidae; genus Corynorhinus; species Corynorhinus townsendii. The sequence continues at coordinate 115,149,454 of JAPDVU010000003.1, read as the reverse complement.
ACTGTATCCTGAAGCTAACCTTGTACATAATGATCTCTGGGGTGAGTGGAGAAATAGAAGGGTACCATGCCAGCACACTGACTGTGCACCTGGTAAAATTTAGCTGATGCATGTGAAACTCCACAAAACTTTTTAAAAATATATTTTTATTAATTTCAGAGAGGAAGGGAGACGGAGAGAGAGACAGAAATATCAATGATGAGAGAGAGTCATTGATCAGCTGCCTCCTGCATGCCCCACACTGGGGATCGAGCCCTCAACCCGGGCATGTGTCTCGACTAGGAATCGAACCCTGACCTCCTGGTTCATAGGTCGATGCTCAAACACTGAGCCACACCAGCTGGTTCAACTTTTAACTAAAAATGAAAGTGAAAAGAACACTGGCAAAGCACTAGATCTGACATAATAACCGAAAAAGGGGCAGATACACAAAACAGGCTGGGGCCACACCCAGCTGTGGCGGTTTATAATTGGGAGGCATGGCCAGGGGAGGGATGGCCTTGACCTAGTAACTCAGTTGGTTAGAGGCAGTGGTTGGCAAACTGCAGCTTGTGAGCCATATGCAGCTCTTTGGCCCCTTGAGTGTGGCTCTTCCACAAAATACCACGGCCTGGGCGAGTCTATTTTGAAGAAGTGGCATTACACTTCAAAGAAATTTAAGTTTAAAAAATTTGGCTCTCAAAAGAAATTTCAATCGTTGTACTGTTGATATTTGGCTCTGTTGACTAATGAGTTTGCCGACCACTGGGTTAGAGCATCATCCAAATATGCCAAGGATGCAGGTTTGATTCCTGGTCAGGGCACACAGAAGAATCAACCAATGACTGCATAAATAAGTGGTACAATAAATCAATGTTTCTCTCTCTGAAAATAAAGTAATAAAATAAAATTGGGCCTTGGCCAGTGTTGCTCAGTAGTTAGAGGGTCAGCCCGCACACCGAAGGGTCACGGGTTTGATCCCCAGCCCTGGTCAGGACATGTGTGGGAGGCAACCGATCTATTTGTCTCTCTCACACTGATTATGTTTCTCTCTCGCTCCCCCTTCCACTCTAAAACTCAATGGGAAAAAAAAATCTAGGTGAGGATTAACAAAAAAAATAAAAAATAAATATAAGAGAAGTCCCCATAACTTCTGGCTGGAAAAACCACCAGGGACTGTGGCTGAGGGAGATAGAGGGCTTCTTGAATCCCAGGCAATTCCTCTTAAAGGATCCATGCATGGACTTAGTCCAACTCACTTCCTTTAAGCTCCAGTGCTGGAGTAGCAGCTTGAAAGGAAACAGGGACTTAAGAGGAGGAACTGAATTGTCTGCCATGAGGGCAAGAGCAGGGGAGGGGCAGTTTTCTGCCCAAATGAAAAGTGCTGGCAGAGGCCATATCTCAGTCTCCATTAACCTGGCTCACACTCTTTACCACACCCTGGTGATTGCTGAGACCCCACCACACCGTTTGTGGGCCCACCCAAGCCATTTCCAGTGGCTTTTCCATACAAATGGCCTCTCTTGCCTCATGCTTTGAACTTACTGAAAACCTCTCAAACATGTAGCATCTGGCCTCTGCATATCCCATACCTCTTACTAAGTGGCCTTAGGCCCAGCACTAACAACAGCCAACCTTGGTTCACAGCTTTGCCTCTCCTGGGCACCTCAAAGTCCAACACAAGTAGCAGCCATCTGCAGATCGCTCTATAGCTCAATGCCAGGTGGCTGATCTTGCATTTCCAGAGCCAGGGCATCCAGGGGACTGCTGCAGACCATACCAGATTGTAACCCTACCAGCTCCAAAAAGGATACATTCAAGGGGAAGACTCATGGACATCAAAGCCCCACTGAAGCAAGTACTGCTTCATAACATCCACTCCTGCACAGCAGCAGCTCTGCTGTACTACAATAGGACAGTGCACACAGCTCAGACAGGAGCACACCTGGAGTGCCCAGCTCCAGTGACTCAGGAAGGTGTGCCACAGGGCCCTACAGGACACCTACTATAAAAGGCCATTCTCCCAAGTCCAGGAGACATAGCAGCTCTAATACATAGAAACAAATATATACAGAGATGAAGAAGTAAGTTCCAAATGAAAGAACAAGAGCAATATCCAGATAAAGAAGTAAATGAAATGGAAGCAAAAAAACCAACCAAATACAGAGTTCAAAACAATGGAACTTAGTAAGAACTTCAACAGCATGAAAAAGGACAAAGAAACCATAATAAGGAATCAGTCAGAAATGAATGGTACATTTACTGAAATGAAAAATAATTTACAAGGAATCAACAGTAGTGTAGATGATGATGAGAATCAAAGCAGCAATTTGGAATACAAGAAAGCAAACAACAACAACAAAACAATCAGAACAACAAAAAGAAAAAATCCAAAAATATGAAGATAGTGTAAGGAGCTTCTGAGAAAACTTCAAGCATACCAACATTTGCATCATGGGAGTACCAGTAGGAAAAGAGAAACAGGATTTAAAAACCTATTTGAAAAAAATGACAGCCCTGGCTTGTGTGGCTAAGTGTTTAGAACTTCAGCCTATGCACCGAAGGGTTGTGGGATTGATTCCCAGTCAAGGGCACAGGAATTGAGCTGCAGATTAAATCCCCAGCCCTAGTCAGGGCATGTGCTGGAGGCAACCAATTGATGTGTCTCTCTTGCATCAATGTTTCTCTCTCTCTCTCTCCCTGCTTTCCTGCCCCCCCCCCCAAATCCCCTCCCTCTCTTCCACTCTCTAAATATCCTCTGGTGAGGATTAACAACAACAAAAGACAGAAAATATCCCTAACCTGGTGAAGGAAATAAGACATACAAGTTCAGGAAGTGCTGAGTCCAAAACAAGATGACCCAAAGAGGCCCAAACCAAGACACATCATAATTAAAATGTTCAAGACAAAGAAAGTGTCTTAAAAGTAGCAAGAGAAAAACTGTTAGGTTACCTACAAGAGAGCTCTCATAAGACTGTCAGTTGAAACTGAACAGACTTCTCAACAGAAACTTTGAAGGTCAGAAAGGAGGTTGCAAGAAATATTCAAAGTGACAAATAGTAAGGACCTACAACTAAGATTACCCAGTAAACCTATCAGTTAGAATTGAAGGACATATAAAGAGCTTTCCAGGCAAGAAAAAGTTAAAGGAGTTCACCACCAAACCAGCATTACATGAAATGTTAAAGGGTTTTCTTTAAGAAGAAGAAGAAAAAGAAAAGATTTAAAAAATGAACAATAAAATGGCAATAAATATGTACCTATCAACAGCTGAATCCAAAAAAACAAAATAAGCAAACAAGCAGAACAGAAACAAACTCAAAGATACAGAGAACATTTTGAAGGTTGCCAAGATGGAAGGAGGGTTGGAGGAATGGGTGAAAAACGTGAAGGGATTAAAAGTACAAACTGGTTTTTACAAAGTAGTCTTGGGGATGGAAAGTACAGCATAAGGAACATAGTCAATAGCATTCTACTAACAATGCATGGTGTCAGATGGCTGTGAGATTTACTGGGATGATCACTTAGTAATTATATAATATCTAATCAACGGGGGATATACTTGAAACTAATATAATGTGTGTCAACCTATCTGAAAAATAAAAAAAATGATTAAAAAATAATAAAATCTCCAGTTCTGTGACATTGCAGATTAGAAGAGAGAGTATCCTACAGTAAATTTAATTCCTTGTATAAAAGATGGAAATGGTAAATGGTAGTATTAACACTCACTGTTTAATCCCTTTGGCTCTTTGCGGCCTTCCTTGTCCAAATCATGCCTTTTTTGATATTTTTCTTTGGGTTCATTTTTTTTGGTCTCTTTCTCCTGAAAGAGAAACATGTAAGACCCAAAACAGGAACATATAAGGGCTCATACCACCTGACACTGACACTGGCACCTCTGTGTGCCATAGCACCTGACCCTCATGATTCAAATCTTGTTCATATAAACTGCTTCCCCAAGCAAGATTATTTCTCAACAATAATTTACAAAACGTCAAATTCGAAACCCAACACCAATTTCCTCAAGTCTATATTAAGAGTTTTTTTTTAACTATCAAAAATAAAGAAAATTTTAAAAAAATGGTGCCCTACAATCCTACTAACCAAACATGACTTTTTATTTCTGCACAGTCTTACCTTCTGAACATTCTAATTTTGCAGATAACTTTGTTGTTTAAAATTCATTTTAAAAATTTACACTGCATAGATTTTTTTATATCACTATGTTCATATGTATGTATGGTTTTCTTCACCATAAAATTTTGTACTTTTGATCTCATGATTAGTATTTCTGGATTTATAATAGTTCTCAAATTGATACAACATTTTCTTAACCATTTCCCTCATAGCTAGACAGACTGGTATCAGTTTTAGTGAAGATAACATTACTATAAATATATTTGTCTACATAACTCTTTCTCCCTTAAAAATAATTACCTTAATTCTACAAAACTGGGAATAATGAAAAAAATTCACCATTTTTATAGCCCTTGATATGTGAATACCTTCATAATGTGTAAAATAGTTTCATTTTGAAAACCCATATGAAAATAACTTTTTAAATAAGGGGGCAAATTATTTAATATATTTTTGTAAAAAAAGACTTTTAATTGTTAGTGTACTTTGTGCACTATTATTTGAGTAAAAAGTGGTAGATTCTTAAGACAACAGGGGGAAAATACGAAGTAGGATGTGAAAAGCTAAAAAAGACAACTGATGAAGCTGTAAGCTTTACAATACAATGCTACTAGGCACACTAAACGCCCTAACAGGAGAAAAATTGTTCCTATAGTCCCACTGTTTCCTCATTATTTGTGAAACTTCCTGGCCACTCAAAAGAGCGCTAGCTAGATGGGAATATTGCTTATCCTGTAAGATTTTAACACATAGTCCTTCAACCAAACCCTCCCAGAGTACTCACTTCTCCAGCAGAGTCAGTGGACCGAAGGCCCCTCTCTTCCCCATCCACCCTTGAGCTCTTTTGTGTCTGGGCCAGTCCCGATGTCAGATTATCTGACTCAGTAATACTTCTGCTTTTGTCTTGATTCCTCTGCTTTTTATGTGCATTTTTCTTCTCTAAAGAAAGGTTCTTGTTTTCTAGCTTTTTACTCTCTTTAAGTTCTTCAGCCTTTCTGAGTTTCTTTTTGTTTCTCCTTCCTCTGACATCAGCATCTTCATCAGCACTTCCGGAGCTGTCCAGGTGTTTATCTAGAACAGCATCTTGAGCTGCATCTAGCCCTGCTTTGTCTTTTCCACTTTTAATCTTTAGTTTCTCTTCTCTGTTGTCAGACTGTAAATCTTCACTGTCCCCTTCCTGAAAGGGGATGTCATTAAGTACATCTGATTCAGAGTCCAACTGAGATTCAACACATTTCTCTTTTCTTGTTTTTCTGTTTTCTTTGGAATCTTCTTTTATTTTAGTCTTTAAATCTCTTATTTCACCCTTTTTAACTTTCTTTAGTTCCTTAGTTTCTTTTATATAATCTTTTTTGGGCTTTTTGGATTCCTTTAATTCTTCTTTGGCTTCTGAAATTCTTTTCTTTGTCCTTAAATCAAAAAATGAAATTTCAGAGTTCTCCAAGTCTGGTTTGGATTTCTCTTTTAGTTTACCAGGCTTTGCTTTTTTCTTCTTCAGATCATCTGGACTTTTCTCTTCTCTCTGCCTTAATTTTTTCTTTTTCTTTTTTGGAGAAGTATCTTCTTTTGTCTCACTTTGCTGATCACTATCAGAGTTTGCCTCAAATATGTCATTATTTAAAGATAATCTCTATAAAATAGAAAATATTTAAATACTCATTAACATAGTAATTCAGAAGGTATTGGAAAGTAGTACTAATTATATACAGTAGAAATGTCTTTTTTCTCCCCAGCAATTTCTCAACTCCTTAAAATTACTTATCTAAACAGAAGTTGTTTAATATTACTTATATCTCTGATTTAGCAAATAAGACTTGGTAGTGATGATGAACTCCAATTTAAGAAAATAGATAAACACATACAGAGGAACAAAACTGTTAGCATTCCTGAAGGTCTGAAGCTAAAGGTCAACCCTATGAACCAAGAGTTCAAGGTTTGATTCCCAATCAGGCACATGCCCAGGTTGAGAGCTTGATCCCCAGTGTGGGGTGTGTAGGAGGCAGCTGATCAATGATTCTCTCTTATCACTGATGTTTCTATCTCTCCCTCTCCCTTCCTCTCTGAAATCAATAAAGAAAAAATAATAAACAATAAAGCAACTTCAAAACTGAAAAAAAGTCTGATGTATGGTGATGGTAGTGGTGGTGGTGGTAGGGAATGGGGTTGTACATGATTTGAACCTCAAAATACTCCAAAACACCAAGTAGTTTGTACAGACTTTCTTGGTTACTGAAAACATATTTACCAATCCAAACAAAATTTTGTTTGTTTTATTTTTTTTAAGATTTTAGGTCCCAAAATGGTCATAAACTTGCTGTTAAATTTCACTGTTGCATATGGAATGAGCTAAGATGGCATCCAAATCTCACCTCCACAACTGATTTGTTATATACAGTTGATCCTTGAACAACTCAGGAGTTGGGAGTGGGGCCACAGACTCCTGCACATTCAAAAATTAGAATATAACTTTGAACCCACCAAAACTTTACAGTCGTGCTTCAGTATCCAGGGGACCCCCACCTCCACAGATAAAAAGATCCATGGATGCTCGTCCATTATATAAAACTAGAGGCCCGGTGTATGAAAATCCATGCACTGGAGCAGGGGGGGTGGCCCTCAGCCTGGCCTGCCCCCTCTCACAGTCCGGAAGCGCTCAGGGGCAGGAGGCGACCCGGCGATTAGGGGAAGGCAACACCCCCATCACACCTTTGCTGCTGCCACTGCCAGCAGCACAAGCCTTGGCCAGCCCCGGTTACCTGAGCTTCGGGCGGCCCTGGGCAGCCGCCATCTGAGGCTTGCCTGCACCTTGGGCCCGCCCTAGGTGGCTGGGGGACTGAGGGCAGGTCCGGTGTGCCTGCTGCCCCCCTCCCCACGCCAGCAGGGCTGAAAGGACTGGGTGCCGCCATCTTGTGGCTATGGGTGCCACCATCTTTGTGACAGCATGATGGTAAATTTGCATATTCCCTCTTTATTAGATAGGACTAGGGGCCCAGTGCAAGAATTTGTGCACCTTGAAAGGAACTGTGGGCTTCCAAGCTGTGGTAGGCACAGGGGCAGGTCTTGGCCCATCCTCTGTGTCCCCGCTGGCCCCTCCTGTCATGGACCCCAGTCCCCTCTCTGCTGGCAGCCCTGCTCCTGAGCCACCACTCCCATAAGCTGACAGCGCCAGCCCCACTTGCACCCGCTGACATGTGAAGCGATTGGGGTTGGTGCCAGCAGCGGGTGCAAGCAGGACCGGTGCTGTCAGCAGGTGCGAGTGGGGCTGCTGCCCTGATCACCACTCAGGAGCAGGGGGAGGTGGAGAAGCCCTCAGGGGCAATCGGGGCCAGTAGCTGCCGCTCACACCCACTGATGGTGACAAGTGATTGGGGCTGGCGCCAGGCACTGGCAGTGGGTGCAAGTGCCAGGCGGGACTGCAGCACATGGGAGCAAAGAATTTTCAGTAACCACCAGAGGCTTGCCCCGATGACAGTGATCAGCAACCCCCGCATTGGTCTGGCTCACCTGCTCTACCACCTGGCCACAGCCAACGCCCACCATGTTCCACACTCTGCTGCCTGCTGCCAACGCCTGCCATGTTCCGTGCGCGCACCCCCTGGTGGTTAGTGCACATCATAGCAACCGGTTGTTCTGTTGTTCTGCCTTTCGGCCTATTTGTATCTATCTATCTATCTATCTATCTATCTATCTATCTATCTATCTATCTGTCTATGTGTGTGTGTGTGTATGTGTGTGTGTGTGTGTGTGTGTGTGTGTGTGTGTGTGTGTGTGTATGGCATAGATCAATGTATACACAGTAGGACCTCACATCCACAGACTCTCACAGTTGAATCCATAAATGAGAAAACTGAGAATAGGGAGGGCTGGGCTAAAGGTATATTTATTGAGAAAATCCACACATAAATGCAGTTCAAACCCGTATTGTTCAAGGATCAACTGTACTTCAAATTAGGTATGGATAGGGAGACAGGAAGAAAAAGGTACTAATTAACAAACAAATGAACCTGTTTATCAAATTGATAATATAACCAAACAAAATAATTAACCCAAATAACTTTAACACTAAACAACCTCAGTGAATTTTGTATGTACAAAAAAACCCTGCAACTAAATTTGGAATTTTACAGTAAGATGGGTGTAACAAATCGGAAGCTAATTCCTAATCACTGTTGTACTGAGTAAATTAGTACAGATAATGTTGATGGGAACCAGTATTCTCAGAGTATAAAAAGGGAGCTAGAACAATGACCAATGTGACTGAGAGGAGGGCATTAGAGTGACGGACTGAAATTACAGATATCAATATTAATTTATGACTTAAAACAAAAATGTACGTTTTCCTTAAAGGGCTTAGAAATAATGATACCCTAGTAGCAGTGAATACATCTTGGCTTCTAAAACCTACTCTTCTCTACAGAATGAGTGCTGGAGCAGAATAGTTCATGGCAAAGCAAGGATTTGCTCAAAACTGACAAGGGAATATCAAAAGGACACAGGAGGTGGATTGAAGGGGCTCCCACTAGACAAATTAGGAACCATTTTAGCATTAAAATTAATAACAACAGGAATGCACATAATACATTGACTAAAAAGATTCCATGAGTGTACTGACACTAAGAAAACTTGAGAAGGGCTGCCCTTATAAGACACAGACTGAAAAACACAGAATAACAAATAGAAAAAAATCAATGCAACCAACACAGTAAAAGCTAATTGAGGCAAGAATCACCCAAGTATTTGAAAATCATGGGGTGACAAGTTGGGGAATAAGAGAATCTCACAGTTTCAAAGATTACAGTCAAAGCTTTGTTCTTGAACATCTACCATCTCAAACAATTCAGTTCTCCACCAAATAGTTCATGGGTAAAAATGTCTCTGTTGTTGAATAAGCTTCAGTTTTTTACCTAACAACCCTTTTCTACTGTATATCAGCATGACAAAAAGCATCTCTCAGGCCACAAAGGAGAAAATGCTCCAGTATGAGTCAGTTTATGGCTAACATCTCAAGATAATGTGCTGTGGATATTTTTTAAAATATACTTTTATTGACCTCAGAGAAAGGGAGAGGGAGAGGGAGAGAGAAACATCAATGATGAGAGAGAACCATCGATCGGCTGCCTCCTGCACACCCCCAACAGGTATTGAACCCACAACCCGGCATGTGCCCTTGACCAGAATCAAACCCAGGACCCTTCAGGCCACAGGCCGGCACCCTATCCATTGAGCCAAATAGGCTAGGGCATGCTGTGAATATTTTTATGGGGTTTTTTTTGCTTTTGTCGCTGGCAAATGGACGATTAGCACAATTTTAAAACAGAATGAGGCCATCAAGAGTGCTAATGTTACTAATGGTATGAAACAAACAATGATCTTGAGGAGAAACCAATATGGCAGCATAGGTAAACACCTGAACTGCTGCCTCGCACAACAATTTCAAAACTACAACTAAAAGACAAAACGGACATCATCTAGAACCACAGGAAGGCTGGCTGAATGGAAATTTTACAACTAGAAGGAAAGAGAAAAGCACAATGAGACTCAGAGGAGCTGCAGAAGTAAAGGCAGAGGTATGGAGGCACACGCACAGAGAGGGCTGGCAAATGAGTACGTGGCTGGCTTTCTCAATCCACAGGGAGACACAAGCTCCCAAATGCTCTGAACTCCAGTTCCGGGAGAGACTCTGGGGACCCAGACTAAAACAGGGAGAAACTGGATTGTCTGGCAGCGGGCGGAACTCGAGGGCGGCTTTCTCTCAGAGGTGCTTGCAGCGATTACCACGGGACACTGAGACCCAGGGGCCACTTAAGGCAGGGCTGACGGGAAGCCATTGCTGTTTGCTCCCCCCTGAGACTCCGCCCCATTCAAGCTGAGCACAGAGGCTTTCGCATATGAATGGCCTGGTCCTTTGAAATCTAAACTTACCTAACAAACTGCATATGAGTCAGTGAGACCCAGAACATCCAAAAGAAGGCCCAAGGTCCCGCAGCAGCTTGCATTGCTTCACAACTGGGCCTCATCTGGGCACCTCCAAAACCCAAACAAAGAAGAGGAATCTGCAGATCTCTCCGCAGCTCCTGCTGGATGGCCTTAGGCAGAGGCTAAATTAGCACCTCCTTGGATATCCTAGAGCCAGTGTTCCCAGGGGTCAGAGTGGGACCATCCAGATTACAACTCCTCAGATACATAAGGGACACACTCAGGGGGCAGACTCAGTGAGCATCAAAGCCCCACTGAAGCAAGTCTTGCCTCATAAGGGTGTCTGCAGCACAGAAGTCCTCACAGCCAATTGGCCTGTAGGTTAATTCCTCCCAGTGACACCAACAACAATCAAGAATTAACAAACAAGACTGTGCACACAGCCCACAAAGGGGTGCACCAAGAGTGTCCACCTCAGGTAACTGGGGAGGCTGAGCCACTGGGCCCTATAGGACACCTAGCACACAAACCCACTCTGTCAACTCAGGGAAGCAGCCAAAATGCAGAGACAAAGAAACGGGTCACAAATGAAAGAAATGGAGGAAAGCAAATGACTGGATATAGAGTTCAAAACCAAGGTTTTTCAAGAATTTTCTAGAAAAGGCCGATAAATTTAGCGAGACCCTCGAGGATATGAAAAAGGACCAACTAGAAATTAAGCATACACCAACTAAAATAAAAAATAATATACAGAGATCCAACAGCAGACTAGAACAGTGGTCGGCAAACTGCGACTTGCGAGCCACACGCGGCTCTTTGGTCTCTTGAGTGTGGCTCTTCCACAAAATACCACGGCCTGGGCAAGCCTATTTTGAAGAAGTGGTGTTAGAAGAAGTTTAAGTTTAAAAAATGTGGCTCTCAAAAGAAATTTCAATCGTTGTGCTATTGATATTTGGCTCTGCTAATGAGTTTGCCGACCAATGGACTAGGGGATCGCAGGAATCAAGTCAAAGATTTTAAATACAAAAAAGCAAAAACACCCAACCGGAAAAGCAAAAAGAATCTAAAAATATGAAGATAGTGTAAGGAGCCTATGGGACAACTTCAAGCGTATCAACATCCAAATTATGGGGGTGCCAGAAGAAGAGAGAGAGCAAGATACTGAAAACCTATTTGAAGAAATAATTACCGAAAACTTCCCCCACCTGGTGAAATAGACTTACAAGTCTAGGAAGCGCAAAGAACCCCAAACAAAAGGAATCCAAAGAGGACCACACCAAGACACATCATAAAATGCCAAGGGCAAAAGAGAGAATAGTAAAAGCAGCAAGAGAAAAACAGTTACCTACAAGGGAGCACCCATACTATTGTCAACAGAAACTATGCAGGCCAGAAGGGAGTGGCAAGATATATTCAAAGTGATGAATAGTAAGAACCTACAACCAAGATTACTCTACCCAGCAAAGCTATCATTCAGAATTGAAGGTCAGATAAAGAGCTTCACAGATAAGAAAAAGCTAAAGGAGTTCATCACCACCAAACCAGTATTATATGAAATGCTGAAAGGTATTCTTTAAGAAGAGGAAGAAGAAAAAAGTAAAGATAAAAATTATGAACAATAAACACATATCTATCAACAAGTGAATCTAAAAATCAAGTGAATTAAAAATCTGAGGAACAGAATAAATTGATGAATATAATAAAATCAGGGGTATAGAAAGGGAGTGGACTGACAATTCTGGGGGGGGGGAGTGTAGGGGGTGCGGGAAGAGACTGGGCAAAAATCGTACACCTATGGATGAGGACAGTGGGGGGAGGGGCTAGGGGCAGAGGGTGAGGTGGGAACCAGGTGGAGGGGAGGTATGAGGGAAAAAAGAGGAACAATTGTAATAATCTGAACAACAAAGATTTATTAAAAAAAAGAAAAGAAACAATGATCTTGCACATTATTCATGGTGGCCAAGACATGGAAACTACCAAGATGTCCTGTGATAGAGGATTGGATAAAGAAGATGTGGTACATCTACACAATGGAATATTTTTTAGCCATAAGAAAGGATGAAATACTGCCATTTGCAACAACATGGATAGACCCTGAGAATATTATGCTTAGTGAAATAAGTCAGAAAAAGCTAAGAACCATATGATTTCACTCATATGTGGGATATAAAACAAACTCATGAACACAAACAGCAGTGTGGTAGTTGCCAAAAGAAAGGGGGTGGGAGAAACGGGGGACCTAATATATGGTTACAGATTTGACTTCTAAATTTAATTTAAAAAAAAAAAGAAAGAAACAATGATCAATCACAGACAATTGAAGAAGCAGAAACACTACTGATTTGGATAAATGAAAAGCACTTGGCTGGTGCCAGCATTTGGAGGCAATGACATGTTAAAAAGCTAAGATGCCGCATACTGACCACCTGAAAGACAACCTGGAATGAGTGTTGACAGTGACTCGTTTAAGGCTAGTAGGGATTGGTTTGATAAATTTAAGAAAAGTGTTTATTTATAGGTTCAACAGTATTGTATTAAACATGTACTGTATTTAAGAAAGGTTTTAAAAACAGAATCATTTGGGGGTCTGGGACGAATTAATTCAATTTACATGATTTCTGATGGGAAAAATGATTTGGTTTTCGAACAAACTGCTTCTCCAACAGCCTTGTGGAATGAATTAACTTTGAAAACCAAGGTTTCACTGTACTTATTAAATGACTAGAGTCCTAGCGCGCAAAATTGTGCAAGACCCAGACCCAGCGCACAGTGGGACCCAGCGTCAAGTCCTGCCAGCCCCACAGGACCCAGTGTCAAGTCCTACCGGCACTGCGGGATCCATCAATGCACCTCCTGGTGACTGGTCTTTGGTTGTTATGGTGTTAATAAAAACCACTGGGTTTTTATTATATAGATTTATTATCAGGTTACTTAAATTAGAAAACTGACATCACAATCCTTTTTTAAAAAATTCTCACCTGAGGACATGCTTAGAGAGAGGAAGGGAGAGAGAAATATCAATGTGAAAGAGAAACATCAGTTGGATGCCTTTCATAGGTGCCCCAACCGGGGATCAAACCTGCAATCCAGGCAGAACATGTCCTGATGGGGAATCAAACTGGCAACCTTTCTGTGCAAGGGACAATGCTCAACCAACTGAGCCACTCCAGCCAGGCAGACATCCTATCTTGATGTAATTAATGTACACCACACTGAATCTAATCAAAAGAAAACAAATCGTTTTATTCCAATTTAAAAAAAATACTGTTTATTTGTGATTTAACATTAATTAATATTCAATTAATTCCAATTTAAATGACCTATGAAACAACTGGCCTAGATTCATAAAAAACTGTCCACATCATGAGAGACAAAAGGCTATGGATGTTTTCTAGACTAGGACAGGAAACTAGAAAGACAGGAAGCAAAATTCCCTGCATAACAGGAAGCAATAAAGGACCTTCGACAAGGACAATGCAGAACACAGCAATGTGTCAGCTAGACATTAGACAACAATGTTGCAGATGTAATGCTACTGATAGGTACAGTGAATTTTCCTGAGGATGTCTCTGTTGTTATGAGGCACATGCTGAGGATTCAAGATATAGTTTGCAATGTGCTCTGAGATTATCATGTCCTCATCCTACAACTACCTGTTTTGTTCTTTTAAAGAAAGGGATGTGTTTTTTATTTTATGTATTTTTTTTTTTATCTTAGAAAGGGAGGGGGCGATAGAGGAATAAACAATCAACTGAGCCAACGTAGCCAGGGCAACAAATACCATTTTCTGCAACATGTGTATTTTCTGGTAAACAGCATTAACAATGATTTCTGGATTATTTTAAGAAACCATTTCTAACTTCTTGTTATACTTACTAAGTTCTAAGTAGGCAGTGCTTCCAGAATTAATGAGAGAAAGTGACAAATCAAATATTCTTACAAATGCTACTTTGTTAAAACCACTCCTTAGGACAAAAACTGGTGATTGGGAAATACCATAACATTTATAGGCAGCACATCTGCTACTTATATGAATGCACACAAAGAGATGAATGAAGGCGCTGGCCAGGTAGTGCACTTGGTTGGAGCATTGTCTTATACAACAAAAGGTTGGGGGTTTGATCCCGGTCAAATGAGTACAGGAGGCAACTGATCAATGTTTCTCTCTCTCAAAATCAATTAAAAAAACATTTCCTTGGATGAAGATTAAAAAAAACAAAGAGGAGATGAACAAAGTAATTTTCTCCTACTTTTTGTTGTTAAACCTCACCTGAGGATATTTTTTCTGATTTTTTTAGAGAGTGAAACAGAGGGTAGGAGAGGGAAAAAGAGGGAGAGAGGGAGATGGAGAGAGGGAGAGGGAGAGGGAGAGCAACATCGACTGGCTGCCTCCAGCAAGTGCCCTAACTGGTGAGGGGATTGAACCTGGAACCCAGGGATATGCCCTTGACGGGAATCAAACCTGCGACCCTTTGGTGCTTGGGCCAATGCTCCAACCACTGAGTAACACTAGCCACAGCTCTCCTACTGACTCCTTATTCCTATATCTACAGTCAAAGAATCACGAGAGCTTATGAACAGCAAAACTGGCAGGTCAATAAACAGTTGCATTTTTGCCATATTCCTGTTTATTGACACCACTTCAATGATTAGGCCAAAGAGTCATAGCAATATAAATATTGGAAATACTTTATAAACAACAATCCATGAGAAAGCTGGCCTGATACTGGAAATTGAGATTTCATGCTTATAAAGTTTCAAAATGTTAGTAGTGCCTAAAATTTTAAAATATTTATGAAATAGGAAGGGTAGCTCACAAAAAGATACTTTAAAGTGAAGAAGTAGCTTTCTAAAATTAGGACAAAAATTTTTAAGCTTAAGAATATGCCTCATACATCAAGCTAAAAAGTTTTTGCACAGCAAAGGAAACCCCATGAACAAAATGAAAAAAACCCACTGAATGGGAGAACATTATTTGCGGACACATCTGATAAGGGACTAATTTTCAAAATTTGTAAGAATGTATAAAATTCAATACCAAAAAAACCCACAATCCAATTTAAAAAAAGGGCAAAGGACCTGAATAGACACTTTTTCAAATAGGACATCCAGATGGCTTATAGACATATGAAAAGATGCTTAATGTCACTAATAATCAGAGAAATGCAAATTAAAACCACAGTTAGCCAAGGTGGTGTGGCTCAGTGGTTGAGCAACGACCTATGAACCACAGTTCGATTCCTGGTCAGGGCACATGCCCGGGTTGTGGACTTGAGCCCCAGTGGCGGGCGTACAGGAGGCAGCTGATCAATTATTCTCTCCTCATTGATGTTTCTAGCTCTCCATCTCCCTTCTTCTCTGGAGTCAATTAAATATATATATATATATGTTTTATATATATATATATTTTAAATATACTGAGATATCACCTCACACCTGTTAGAGTAGCTATCATAAATAAATCAACAAACAAGTGTTGGCAAGAATGTGGAGAAAAGGGAACCCTGGTGCACTGCTGAAGTGAATGCAGACTAGTACAGCCACTGTGGAGAACAGTATGGAATGTCTTCAAACATTAAAAATGGAACTGCTATAAGACCCAGCAATTCTACTTCTGGGAATTTATAAAAAACAACAACAAACACCCAGAACACTAATTCAAAAGAATATATGCATCCCTATGTCCATTGCCAGTCTTTTTTCAATAGCCAAGATTTGGAAGCAGCCCAAGTGTCTATCAATAGATGAGTGGATAAAAAAACTGTGGTACGTTTTCATAATGGAATACTACTCAGCTGTAAAAAAGAAGGAAATCTTGCCTGGCCAGGTGTGGCTCAATGGTTGAGCCTATGAACCAGGAGGTCACAGTTCAATTCCTGGTCAGGGCCCATGTCTAGGTTGAGGGCTCAATCCCCAGTGGGGGCCATACAGGAGGCAGCTGATCAATAATTCTCTCTCATCACTGATGTTTCCATCTCCCTCCCTGCCCCCTTCCTCTCTGAAATCAGTAAGACTATATTATAAAAAAGAAAATGCAAGTCTTAAAAAAAAAAGCCTTAGCCGGTTTGGTTCAGTGGATAGAGCATCAGCCTGGGGACTGAAGGGTCCCAAGTTTGATTCCGGTCAAGGGCACATGCCTTGGTTACAAGCTTGATACCGGTCCTGGTTGGGGTGTATGCAGGAGGCAACCAACTGATGTCATCTCACATCAAAGTTTCTCTCTGTCTCTGTCTCTGTCTCTCTCCCTCCATTGCACTCTCTCTAAAAAAATCAATGGAAAAATATCCTCAGGTGAGAATTAACAACAAAAAAGATGTAAATGTTATTTTTTAAAAATATGCTTTTATTGCCTTTTAGAGAGAGAGGAAGAGAGGGAAAGAGAGGTAGAAACACTGATGAGAGAGAAACATTATAGATCAGCTGCCTCCTGAGTGGCCCTGATGGGGAATCAAACCACTGTTTGGTTAACAGCTGGAAGCACAATCACTGAGCCCACACTCACAGGGCATAAAAAAGAAGGAAATCTTACTCTTTGTGACAGCATGAATGGACCTGGCGAGCATTATGCTAAGTGAAATAAACCAGTGAGAAAAAGACAAGTGCCATATGATTTCACTCATATGTGAAATCTAATGAATAACAGATTAACAAGCAAAATAGAGAGACAGACTCACAGGTAGCGAACAGGTTGACTGCTCAGTATGTATGTGGGGTGGGAAGGGGGCTGGGTGAGGAGGGGGTGGTGAAGGGATTGAGCCAAAAAGAGAAAAATCTCATTGACATGGACAACACAGTGGTGATTGCTGTGGGGAGGGGAGGTGGAGGAGGGAAAAGGAGGGATAAATGGTGTTGGATATAAACTTGATTTGGAGTGGTGAACACACAACACAGTGTACAAATGATGTGTTGTAGAATTGTGCACCTAAAACCCATATAATTTTATTAAATAATGTCACCCCAATAAATTCAATAAAGAGGGAGGGGGGAGTATTCCTCAAACACTGTATCAGTCATCATCAATCATTTTAAATCAAGAGAGTTACTGTTGGGTTACACTGGAAGCTTAGTAAAGTGAAATAAAGGGATGAGAAAGCCAAAGTTGTATAATATAAGATTTCATGGGAGAAGTATGAGCAAATATCTTACTAATAAAGCAGGAAAGTGAGAAACTGAGAAATATACATTAGGGTGACTTCAATCACAGTATCTAAATTTTGGGAGTAATATGAACCAAATCATTTATTAAAACATGCGCATTGCCCTAAGCCCAGTGGTTGGCAAACTCATTAGTCAACAGAGCCAAATAACAACAGTACAACGATTGAAATTTCTTTTGAGAGCCAAATTTTTTAAACTTAAACTTCTTCTAACTCCATTTCTTCAAAATAGACTTGCCCAGGCCGTGGTATTTTGTGCAAGAGCCACACTCAAGGGGCCAAAGAGCCCCATGTGGCTCACGAGCCGAAATTGCCGACCACTGTCCTAGCCAGTTTGGCTCAGTGGATGGAGCCTCTGCCTATGGAATGAAGGGTCCAGGTGTGATTCTAGCCAAGGGCACATGCCTGGTTGCGGGCTCGAACCCAGCGTGAGGTGTGCAGGAGGCAGATGATCAATGATTCTCATCATTGATGTTTCTATCTCTCTCTCCCTCTCCAAAATAAATAATATATATATATATATATATATATTTTTTTTTTTTTTTTAAATGTGCATTTTAGGGAATTAGGGATGGAGGGAGTAGGCACCCATTCTAAAAAAGTAAAGCAGGGGTCCTCAAACATTTTAAACAGGGGGCCAGTTCACTGTCCCTCAGACTGTTGGAGGGTTGGACTATAGTTTAAAAAAAAAACTATGAACAAATTCCTATGCGCACTGCGGGCCCGGGACGAGTCGGCTACTAAGCAGGACAGGCAGCGGCACCCGGCGGGCCAGATAAATGTCCTCGGCGGGCCGCATATGGCCCGCGGGCCGTAGTTTGAGGACCCCTGATCTAGAGCAAAAAAAATTGGGAGGAAAAAAGTTTCTCTTTTAATCTGAACTCATTTTGAAAAGGGTTTCATTCATAAAAAATTTTAAAGTACTAAGCATTCTGCTTAGTAATTTAAAAACCATATTTATTAAAGGCCTTGCCATCGTAGCATAATTTTAAAACACTGATACTCCACTTCTCTAAGTAGATTTCAAGATATTGCCCAAACTAAAAGGCAACCTACAGTGGTTAAGAGTGCAGCCAAAACCGGTTTGGCTCAGTGGATAGAGCGTTGGCCTGCGGACTGAAGGGT
The DNA here is from genome assembly GCA_026230045.1 of Corynorhinus townsendii. Classification (NCBI taxonomy): domain Eukaryota; kingdom Metazoa; phylum Chordata; class Mammalia; order Chiroptera; family Vespertilionidae; genus Corynorhinus; species Corynorhinus townsendii. The sequence goes on along the minus strand of JAPDVU010000003.1, from coordinate 115,131,137 downwards.
CCCGCGTTTGATTCCGGTCAAGGGCATGTACCATGGTTGCGGGCACATCCCTAGTAGGGGGTGTGCAGGAGGCAGCTGATCGATGTTTCTCTCTCATCGATGTTTCTAACTCTCTATACCACTCCTTTCCTCTCTGTAAAAAATCAGTAAAAAAAAAAAAAGAGTGCAGTAGCCTGGCTCTGTCATTACTAATGGATGAATTTGGGCTAATTACCTTATCAAAGCCTCAGGTTCTCCTCTTAATCCATATAAAGTGCTGATCCAGTGTTCAGTAAATAAAAGCTGCCTCTGTTGTTGCTGTTATTATTATTAACAACAGTACACATAGTCAAAACTGGGTCTTTGGACACAGACAACAGGGGGGTGAGGGCCTGAGGAAAGGGGGGCTGGGAAAGTAATGGGGGGATGAGGACAAATATGTAATACCTTAATCAATAAAGAAATTAAAATGCAAAACACACACACACAAAAAAACTGGGTCCTAATATTGTTTTGGTAATTTAAAAAATACTAAGTATTTTCTAAAATGTGGCTGAAAACTCAAATTGTAGGGAGAGAAGGGATCGATATTCAGTCCTTACATAAAGACTTCAATAAGTAAGAATTCGTTTCTTGTGAAAATTTTCACTACATAGTTTTAAGTTCAAGAACCTTTGCCAGTATTAAAAATATATATATATATTCCTGATGAAAATGAAAACTCAAAAGCAAGTGAGTTAGAATTGGTTCAATATATAAATAGAAGCTATAAATGAAATTTGTATTATAAAGAAAAACGGGAAATTCTTCCAAGACTCATAAATAAAGCCAATTCAATTATTTGTGAAATAAGAGAACCAAGGATAAAACAGTGGACACATCATTAAACCAAATTCATGTGTTAGGGTTTTTTTGTGATTTTTTAAATCCTCACCAGAGGATATTTTTCCATTGATTTTTTTAGAGAGTGTGGAATAGAGAGGGAAAGACAGAAAGAAACATTGATGTGAGTAAAACACATCAACTGGTTGCCTCCTGCACATGCCCTGGTAAGGGCCCAGGCCGGGGAGTAGCCTGTAACCGAGGTACGTGCCCTTGATGGAAATCAAACCTGGGACCCTTTGGTCTGCAGGCCAATGCTCTATCCACTGAACCAAACCGGCTTGGGCTGTGTGTTAGTTTTAACATTATTCCTCTCTAGCCCACAATCAAACATTTTTCCAAATTGCTGATGAAAAAATTTAACTTCAGTGAGTTCCTTCATCTTTTTATTCTTCCTTATCATCAGGAAGAGCTACAAAAAGCAATAAAGTAACTAAAATTGAAGTGGGAACAGAAGAGAAAAACAAAGGACCTGGTTAACCAGACCTGTGAATAATCTGAAATGGATTAAAATTGATAGTTTTATAAAAAGATCTAAAAATTGTGTTATTTTAATTAGCAGTAAAATCAGATATAAAAAGTATGTTAATAATGCATATTAGCTCTGGCCAGGTGGTTCAGTTGGTTGGAGCATCATCCTGTGCACCACAAGGTTGTGGGCTCCATTCCCAGTCAGGGGCGAATATGGGAGGCAAGCAATAGATGTTTCTCTTTCACATCTATGTTTCTCTCTCTCTCTCATTCTCAAATCAATACAGAAATATATTCTCAGGTAAGGATTTTTAAAAAATACAAAAGTATGCACTATCTCTGTAGTAGTAATATGAACGGAACACAAAATATTCCTTAGGTATTCAAAAACAAGATGCTCATCTCATGGATAGTTTTTTTTTAAAATATATTTTTTATTTATTTTTTACAGAGAGGAAGGGAGAGGGATAGCGAGTTAGAAACATCGATGAGAGAGAAACATTGATCAGCTGCCTCCTGCACACCTCCCACTGGGTATGTGCCTGCAACCAAGGTAAATGCCCTTGTCCGGAATCGAACCTGGGACCCTTTAGTCCGAAGGCCGAGTCTTTATCCACTGAGCCAAACTGGTTAGGGCTCATGGATAGTTTTGACATGTCTTTCCCCCACTTTCATCTTACTCTTAACTTAAAGGAAAATATTAACATGTCCAAGCTATACCTGTTTGTCAACTGCAATCACAGGTTGGCTACAAATAGTTTGGCAGAACTCAATGAAAGCATTCTGTGAGAACTAATCGGCTATATAGAGTCTGTAATAGGAATATTATCTATTTCATTATTACTTTTAAGTTCTTTAGTGCATTCTCTATATCAGTAAAATTTATACATTTATTGTACAAAAAAAAAGAAGAAATGAGATAAAACACGATACCTGAATATCTTTCTTGACTGGTTTAGCTTTATTATCCACAACTTTCTTCCTAAATTCAAGAAGAACTTCTTTACAGTCTTCAAGATGAACCTCAGGCTCCCAGGTATCATCATCTGAGGTATATCCTTTCCACCGAACTTTGTAAAGGATTTTACCCTGTTACATGAATTAAAAATAGGCAAATAAAAGACATTACTGACTTGATCAAATTTCCAAAACAATACAATTACTGAGAATATGGGAACAAACTTGAAATGGAGATTAATATTATTATAAAGTATGTTCATCTCCTGAAGTGGCTTAAGAACAAAACAGGAGCACATCAAAAGCAAAAACAAAGCTTCCACACAGCAGAGGAAATAATGAACAAGATGAAAAGGCAGCCCACTGAATGAAAGAAAATATTTCCAAATTATATAAGGGGCTAATATACAAAATATATAAAGAACTCATATAACTCAATAGCAAAAAAACAAATCAATCTGATTTAAAAATGGACAGTTCTAAATAGACATTTTTTCAAAGAAGATATACAAATGGCCAACAGCTACAAGAAAAGATATTCAAAATCATTGATCATCAGGGAAATACAAATAAAAACCATACAGGTATCACCTCACACATGTTAGAATGGCTGTTTTCAGTAAGACAAAAAATAACAAGTGTTGGTGAGAATGTGCAGAAAAGAAAACCCTATGCTATGCACCATTGGCAGGAATGTCAATTGGTTCAGCCACTGTGGAAAACAGCATGGAGGTTCCTCAAAATATTAAAAATAGAACATGATCCAGCAATTCCACTTCTGGGTGTGTATCTGAAGAAAATGAAAACATTAACTCAAAACGACGTATGAACCCCCATGTTTACTTAGCATTATTCACAATAGCCAGATATGGAAGCAACCTTGGTGTCCATCAACAGATGGAAGAAAATGCACAGGGTGTGGCAAAAGTAGGTTTACAGTTGTTCATATGGAAAACTAGTGGCTGAATGCACGAATCCATGCACATTGAAAGGAAATTAATTAGAAGAAATATTTTAATACTGCTATTCACCTTTTCTCTATAATTGAAGGGTCAACCAAATTCACGATCGATAATGACAGATCGAGACACGTGTAACTGGCACCAGTGAGAGCTTTCTATATCTCTCGCATGCACGAGTCAACTTAGCCTTTTATAGATATAGAATAAACTTACTTAATTAGACCTGCTTTCTGATTTAGCTAAACTTTTTCCAGCCCAGTGAAGCACTCAACTTCTCTTTTGAGGTAATTGTCAGCAACATAGCAGTAAATATCAACATGAAGCAGATTATTATTGTAGATCATGCAGGGAGAACAAAGGGTGAAATATTTAACTGCAGCAATGTTTGACTATATTCTGTGCAGTGAGAAAACCTGAAGTCATTTTCAAGGCCCACCATTTCTTACTTCTTTTCAGTTGGGTCAAGTTTCTAAGCTTTCTAAACCTCCATTTTCCGGCTAATGAAAAGAAAATAGGATGCCACGGAGTCTCCTATCTACCTACTCCAGGATTTCTGTGAGGACCAAATGAGATGAGGCATAGGAAAATGCTTCACAGACATTTAGTTAAAGTGTAAAACTTTTGCACCTGGCTATAAAGCAAATCTGTTCCTGGACTAAAGAAACTCCAAGGAGGCTAGTCATTGCTAGGGAGAAGTTGAGCATTGTTACGTGACGTCATTACCCGGCACCCACAGCAACCATTTCCTGGCTGGGCTGTGGGCCACATTTTGCACCATGGGGTCTCGGCAGCATCGGCTATGATTCAGTGGGATGTCGCTCTGGGGTGGTGGTGGGGCCTGTGTCCCACTTGGGGGAAGCCGAGTGTTGCTTTGTAGGCACTAGGTCTGCAGTGCCATTTGTCTGTAAATGGCCAGTGTGCGTCACAACAGCTCCTGTGTTGAGCATGTCCCCTGGTGGTTAGTGCACATCTTAGCGACCAGACAGTCAGACACTTAGCATATTAGCCTTTTATATACATAGATAATACAATAATTAATGCCTAGTAATATAAGAATAAAATGTTTTGTGTACTCACAACTGTAAACCGAGTTTTGCCCCACCCTCTATATTATTCAGCCATAAAAAAATATGAAAATTGGCTATTGCAACAACATGGATGGATCTAAAGCAGGGGTTCTCAACCTTTTTATGGCCATGCCCCACCTAAGCATCTCCAAAATCCTAATGTCCACCCTGTGTCTGTGACACAGACCCTGGGCGGTGGGGGCTTGCTCAAGGTGGGAATGGCTGGTGGGGGGGGGGCAATTGGGGAAAAAGGAGACATATGTAAAACTTTAGACCAAAAAAAAAAAGAAAGAAATAACCAAAGTTACCCAAAGATATTGACAACAATTCGATCTATTTCCTTCACCTTTTATATTTATAACATATTTAATATATCTTTTTATTTGTATATTTGAAAGTTGCAAATGTTAACTGAAGTTATTGTGGTAAAAGATTTTGATATATACATATATTATAAAGTCATTATTTTCATACACCTAAAACTAATATGTCAGTTATATCTCAGTAAAAAAAATAGCTTCATGGTTGACAAAAACATTTCTTCAGTTGTGTAAAAATAAAAAATACGTCTATTTTCAGGAAGATGATAAAGAGGAAGAAAGTCATAATTTTTTACATTCAAACACTAATGAAAACAAGACTGACATTTCAAGAACAATTCATGATATAAATTCATCTTTAATACCTGAAGCACCCAAGGTATTTAGCAAATTTATTTCCCATTTGAATGGTTTGCTGTGAGCTAAAGTTGCTATAAAGAAGACAAATCTTGTTTCCACTACCTTACCTAAATATATAAAATTTATGTATTTTTCTTCCCCGCTCCCTCAGCACCAGCCCAGACCCTAATCGCCCCATTGTCTGTGTCCATGAGCCAAGCATATATGCATACAAGGTCTTTGGTTGATTATTTCATGCCCACCCACCCTCCCCTTCCTCCCCTCAAGTTTCTGCACTCTGTTCCATGCTTCCATGTGTCTGGACCCACTCTATTCATCAGTTTACTTTGTTACTTAGATTCCACATATGAGTGAGATTATGTGATACTTCTCTTTCTCTGACCGACTTATTTTACTTAGCATGATATTCTCCATGTTTCTCCATGCTATCTCAAAGTATAAAAGATTCTTTTTTTTTTTTTACTGCTGAATACTATTCCATGGTATAAATGTACCACAGCCTTTTTACCTACTCATCTACTGATGAACACTTAGGCTGTTTCCAGATCTTAGCTATTATAAATTGTGCTGCTGTGAACTTTCTTTTTCATTGCTAGTTAGGGTTCATTAGGATATATTCCTAGAAGTGGGATCACTCAGTCAAATGGCAGTTCCATATTTAATTTTTTGAGGAAACTCCATACTGTTTGCCATAATGGCTGCACCAGTCTGCATTCCCACCAGTAGTATACTAGGGTTCCTTTTTCTCCACATCCTCACCAGCACTTGTCATTTGTTGATTTGTTGATGGTAGCCATCTGACAGGTATGAGGTGACACCTCACTGTCATTTGAATATGCATCTCTCTGATGATCAGTGACTTGGAGCATTTTTCATATGTCTCTTGGCCATCTGTATGTCCACTTTGGAGAAGTGTCTATTTAGGTCCTTTGCCCATTTTTTAATTGGACTGTTTGTCTTCCTTTTGTTATGTTGCATGAGTTCCTTATATATTTTGGATATTAACCCTTTATCAGATGAATCATTACCAAATACATTCTTCCACACAGTGGATTCCCCTTTCATGTTTTGTTTTTATAGAAAATCAAACATTAAAAACACTTTAATTCTAGCCTAACAGCGCCAGGTGCAATGTCTGTGGACAGACTCTGGGTACACATGTGGCTCCAAGAAGGCCCCTGAGGGGGACTTACCTTCAGGGGGCCGACCAAGGGGAAGAGGGAAGGCCCCCACATAGGGAGTAGGGGCAAGCATGGGGAAAAGATGCTAATTCTTGGCAAAGGAGATCTTCAAGCCCTGTAGGGCACTGCGAGCAGCCCCTGCCTGAACCTCATTGTCAAGCTCCACAAAGGTGATGTCGTGCCGCCCTGGGACCAGCAGGACCTCCTTGAAGCCACGGAACTGACTGAAAAGCATGGACAGAGGAAACCAATATGGCGGCATAAGGTAAACACCTAAACTGCTGCCTTGCACAACAATTTCAAAACTACAACTAAAAGACAAAACGTCTATCACCCAGAACCACGGGTAAGCTGGCTGATCGGAAGTTCTACAACTAGAAGGAAAGAGAAAAGAGCACTGGGACGTGCACAAGCACTGAAAAGCTGAGGTATGGTGGCGCGTGAATTGGGCTGGCAGCGGGCGACTGGGAGCACTCCTTATTTCAACCTGAAGGGAGACAAACTCCCGATTACTCCGTACTCCAGTTTCTGGGGAGACGCTGGGGACCCAAACTCCCATGGGGAGAAGCTGGACTGTCTGCCATCAGGTCAGAAAGGGAGGGTGACTTTCTTGCAGAGGTGCGCCCAGCAATCATTTGTTTACTGCGCTGGGGCGCGGGGACTTGGAAATGCAGAAACGCAGAGATGTCTGACTGGCAGCCATGGCTATTTGCCAAGCCCTAGCCTAGTGACTCCCTGAGACCCTGCCCAGCACAATCTACAAACCCACCCAGCTCCACACAGCAGCTTTTGCATATAAATGGCCTGCCTTATCACAGCTTAACCTAACAAACTGCAGCTCTGGTCAGATAGCTCCAAAACCTCCAAACCCCAAGCAAAGAGGAAAAAACTGTAGTTCTTGCTGTAGCTCCTGCTGGGTGGCCTCAGACAGTAGCTGACCTGCACCCCATTGGAGATCCAGAAGCTAGTGTATCTAGTGGTCAGTGTGAGATGACACCAGATTTCAACTACTCACATCTATAAGTGACACATTCAAGAGGCAGACTCAGTGAGCACCAAAGCCCCACTGAAACAAGTCCTGCCCCATAAGCGTGTCTCCAGCACAGCAGTGCTTCCATTATAGACACAGCAGGTCCTCACAGCCAATTGGCCTGGAGGTTGATTCCTCCCAGGGACACCAACAACAATCAAGACTTAACTACAACAAGGCTGTACACACAGTCCACAAAGGGGTGCACTAAGAGTGTCCACCTCAGGTAACTGGGAGGCCGACCCGCTGGGCCATATAGAACACCTAGCACACAAAGGCACCCTACCAACTCAGGGAAACAGCGAAAATGTGGAGACAAAGAAATAGATCACAAACGGAAGAAATGGAGGAAAACAAACAACTGGATATAGAGTTCAAAATCACCGTTATAAGGTTTTTCAAGAATTTCCTAGAAAAGGCCAATAAATTTAACAAGACCCTCGAGGATATGAAAAAGGACCAACTAGAAATTAAACATACACTGACTGAAATAAAAAATATTATACAGAGATCCAATAGCAGACTAGAGGAACGCAAGAATCAAGTCAAAGATTTGAAATACAAAGAAGCAAAAAACACTCAACCGGGAAAGCAAAAAGAAAAAGAATCCAAAAATATGAAGAGAGTGTAAGAAGTCTCTGGGACAACTTCAAGCGTACCAACATCAGAATTATGGGGGTGACAGAAGAAGAGAGAGAGCAAGATACTGAAAACCTATTTGAAGAAATAATGACTGAAAACTTCCCCACCTGGTGAAAGAAATAGACTTACAAGTCCAGGAAGTGCACAGAACCCCAAACAAAAGGAATCCAAAGAGGACCACACAAGACTTGTCATAATTAAAATGCCAAGAGCAAAAAACAAAGCGAGAATATTAAAAGCAGCAAGACAAAAACAGTTAATTATCTACAAGGGAGCACCCATATGACTGTCAGCTGATTTCTCAACAGAAACCATGCAGGCCAGACAGGAGTGGCAAGAAATATTCAAAGTGATGAATAGCAAGAATCTACAACCAAGATTACTCTACCTAGCAAAGTTATCATTCAGAATTGAAGGTCAGATAAAGAGCTTCACAGATAAGAAAAAGCCAAAGGAGTTCATCACCACCAAACCAGGATTACATGAAATGCTGAAAGGTATTCTTTAAGAAGAGGAAGAAGGAGAAAAAAGCAAAGATAAAAATTATGAACAACAAATACATATCTATCAACAAGTGAATCTAAAAATCAAGTGAATTAAAAATCTTAGGAACAGAATAAACTGGTGAGTATAACAGAATCAGGGGCATAGAATGGGAGTGGATTGATAATTCTCTGGGGGAACAGTGTGTACGGGGTACAGGAAGAGACTGGACAAAAATCGTATACCTATGGATGAGGACAGTGGGGGGGAGTTAAGGGCAGAGGGTGGGGTGGGAACCGGGTGGAGGGGAGCTGTGGGGGGGAAAAGGAGAAACAATTGTAATAATCTGAATAAAGATTTATTAAATTAAAAAAGTGACACGCTAATTAATAAATAGTAATATAAGAAGAAGAAAAAAGCATGGACAGCATGAGCTCATTGGTCTCCTTTGGCAGGTTGGTGAGGAACAAGATGTGATTTGGTGGCTTTTCTGAAAGAGGTTGAGCAGGTGGCATCTGCCATGGCATAAGCTGCTGTGGGGGCATGGCCCCCAGTGGTATCTGGCCAGATGCGAGGCCTAAAGATGGGATCATGTTAGGGGGCAGCAGGTAGAGAGACTGGCCTGGCATGTGGTGCATGATTCGGGGTGCCTGAGTCATCGGCAGCATGCCTGGTACAGGCCCCGGAATGGCCCCCACTACAGGGGCAGCTGCCCTGCCCTGCATGGCCTTCTTTGCAGCTGGGGGTCTCCTGGCTCTTGGGCTTCCTCTTCTCCTGCTTATGTTCATGCTCCACGAAAGTGCCCTTCATTTTGGCAATGATATCCAAGTTGGTCTTGGCATACCAGATACGCATGGGCTTGTCATAGAAGAGGAATCCCTGCATGGAAAAGATGACAAAGGCCTGGCCCCTCATCTGCAGGCTCTGTGGTGCCAGGATATCTAGGATCTGGCCAAACTAGGAGAAGATAACATACAGGGACTTCTTCATCTCACCCTTCTTGATCTTCTTATTGGGGTTGTTGATATTAATAGTATGGTTGGGATGGGTCTTTGGGAACTGCTATGGAGGGAGGTGCCGCATTTCTGAATGCCAAGCACCTTTCTTTTCATTTTGTTGATGGTTTCTTTTGCTGTGCAGAAGCCTTTTATTTTGATGTAGTATCATTTGTTTATTTTCTCCTTAGTTTCCTTTGTCCTATGTATCTGTAAACATACTGCTACGAGAGATATCCGAGTTTTTGCTGCCTATGGTTTCTTCCAGGATTTTATGGTTTCACGACTTAATGTCTTTTATCTATTTTGAGTTTATTTTTGTGAATGGTGTAAGTTGGTGGTCTAGTTTCTTTTTTTTTTTTTGCATGTATCTGTCCAATTTCCCCTGCACCATTTATTGAAAAGACTCTCTTAAACTCCATTATATGCTCTTGCCTCATTTTGTCAAATATTAACTGGGCGTAATGCTTGGGTCAATTGCTCTGTTCTATTCCATCGATCTATATGCCTGTTCTTGTGCCTGTACCAGGCTGTTTTGATTATGGTGGCTTTTTAGTATAACTTGATACCTGGTATTGTGATTCCTCCAACTTTGTTCTATCTCATTTGCTGTGGCTATTCAGGGTCTTTTTTTTTGGTTTCATATAAATTTTTGGAGTACTTGTTCTAGATCTGTGAAAATGCTGGTGGTTATTTTAATAGGAATTGCATTGAATCTGTAGGTTGCCTTTGGTATGGACATTCTAATGATGTTGATTCTACCAATCTGTGCTTCCTACACTTGTGTGACTTTTTCCTTTAACATGTTAGGGAAGTTTGCTGACAATATTTCTTCAAATACATTCTCTATCCCTTTCTTCCTTTATGCCTCTTCTGACATACCTGCTATTTGAATATTGTTACATTTCATGTTGTCCCACATCTACCTTAAGCTGTCCTCCCGATTTTCATCAAAAGGAATATATGCACCCCCATGTTTACAGCAGCATTATTTACAAACACATAATATCTGGGAACAGCTCAAGTGCTCACTAGTAGACAAATGAATAAAAAAGCTGTGGTACATGCCCTCATCAGTGGTTAGAGCATTGGCCTGTGGACTGAAGGATCACGGGTTCGATTCCAGTCAAGGGGCAGGTACCTCGGCTGCAGGGGGTGTATGAAGGAGGCAACCAATCAATGTGTCTCTCCCACATTGATGTTTCTCTGTATCTTCCCTTTCTTTACACTCTCTCCGAAAATCAATGAGAAAAAAAAAATATCCTCGGATAGAGGATTTAAAAAATTTTAAAAAGCTGCGGTACATGTACACAATAAAATATTATGCAGCTGTAAAAAAGAAGGATCTCGTACCCTTTGAGACAGTATGGAAGGACCTGAATATTATGCTAAGTGAAATATGCCAGATAGAGAAAGACAAGTATCACATGATCTCACTTAGAATCAGAAACATTGAAGCATGCAACAAGAGTGAGGGATCTCAGAGGGAAGCAAGGAGGGAGGGGATTATGGGTGGGAAAAGATTAACCAAAGAACTTCTATGCATAACCCATTGACAGAGACAATAGGGTGGTGAAGTCCTGGGGCAGGGATCAAGGTGGACTGGGTAAGTGGGGGGAAAAAAGGGCATCTATAATACTTTCAATAAAGATAAATTAAAAAACAACAACACACAAATGAACAAAAAAACAGAAAACTTTTGGTACATGGGACGAATACCAATCAACTTAGCCATACCGGTCAGAGTGGTAAATAAATATTTTTGAGTAAGTAAACAAACAAAAACAGAAAACAAAAATGTATTTATATTACATTTATTAGGGTAACATTGGTTTCAGGTATACAATCCTATAATACATCTTCAGTACACTGCATTGTGTGCTCACCACCCAAAGTCTAGTGTCCTTCCATCACCAAATATTTGAAGCACTTTACCTTCTTCCACCTCCCCCCAACCCCCTTTCCCCCTATTAACCACAATTTTGTTATCTGTGTTTGTTTGGTTTGGTTCGTTTGTTGCTTTCTATTTTATATCAAAATTGAGGTCCGGTGCACCGGTGGGGTCCCTCAGCCTGGCCTGCACCCTCGCGCAATCCAGGACCCCTCAGGGGGGGTGTCGGACTGCCGGTTTTGACCCAATCCTCACTGGCCTGAGGGATATAGTAGTGTGCGAAGCAGCAGGCAGCTGGGGAGGAGCCTGAACCCGGGCTGAGAGCCTCAGTCGCTCCAGGTCATCCTGGCCTCACTACCGCTGCTGTTTGGAACCACTGCTGCGGAGGCAGGAAAGGCTCGCACCCCTGCAGCTGTGCTTGCCAGCCATGAGCCCAGCATCTGGTGCCCATCAACTGAGTGGCGCTCCCACTGTGAGAGCACACTGAACACCCGGGGGCAGCTCCTGCGTTGAGCGTCTGCCCGTGGTGGTCAGTGCATGTCATAGCAACCATTCAAACAGTGAACCAATCATTTGGTTGCTTAGGGTTTTATATATATAGATATAAGTGAAATCATAAGGTTCTTGTCCTTTTCCATCTGACATGTCTCTCTTAGCATGATATTCTCAAGATCCATCCATATTGTTGCAAATGGCAATACAATATTTCATCAATTTTTATGGCTGAGTTGTATTCCATTGTATATATGTACCACATCTTTATCCATCGAAGGACACTTAGCATATTTCCAGGTCTTGGCTACTGTGAATAATGCTGCAATGAAGATAGGGGTATATACTAGTATACCTTTACAAATAAATGTTTTCACATTTTTCATCATTTAATCTTTACAAAGATGTTGCGAAGTACTATTACTCATTTTATTGATGAGAAAACTGAAGCTTCTAGACAAAGTAAGTAGTGAAGATTATCCTATATAATAAAAGCCTAATATGCTAAGTGTCCGATCATCCGTTTAACCAATCAAAGTGTAATATGTTAATGATATTCTAAGGCCGTTCAACTGCTCGCTGGGATGTACACTGACCACTAGGGGGCAGATGCTTCAACCGGTAGGTTAGCTTGCTGCTGGGGTCCAGTCGATCAGGAATGAGTGAGACAGGCTGGACATGCCCTGGAGCCCTCCCACGATCCCTCCCCAGCTGGCCAACTTCCTGCATCCCTCCCTGGCCTCGATCAGGCACCAGTGGGGTTCCTTGGCCTGGCCTGCACCCTCTCGCAATCCAGGACCCCTTGGGGGATGTCAGAGAGCAGGTTTCGGCCCTATCTTGCAGGCCAGGCCGAGGGACCCCACTGGTGCATGAGTTCATGCACCAGGCCTCTAGTTACATAGATAATGAGTAGAGCTAAAATTCAAACCCAGAGCCTGGGCTCCTAACCTGCTTCTGCACATGAAGTTTTCAAACACTGGAGGGCAGGCTGTGTAACTGCCAGAAGCAAACACAGGGAATACATTACATTTCAGCGAGTTTCCCAGAGGGATGCTCATTGTCTTTGAGAGAAGGAAGGTTTTCTAGGAGAATGAGATCACATTTCTACCACGATAGCAAATACTAACTTTACACTACAAGTTCTAAAATATTTACTATATGCCCAGCCGGGTGGCTCAGTTGGTTGGAGCATCATCCCATAGACCAAAAATGTCACAGGTCTGATCCCAGTTGGAGTGTGTATGAGATGGGGCAGAAACAGAATACTGGGAACCAAGCAGAATGTTAAGAAATATTCATCATGCTCTGTTAATCATGATTGTTTTATTCTGATTAAAGAAGGCACATTCTAACCTGGCTGGCAGTTACACAGGACCTGGGAGCTTGTAGAGGGCTGCCTGAGAAGGCACATGGGCATTTCCTTAAATTGTTGTCAGCTGAGCCTGAGGCGATTGGCAGAGCCGCTTCTTGGTTACACCCTCCCCAAGAAGGTGGGGGGTGTTATCAGTACTGACTTTTTATCTTTGTCCAGGTGTCAGCCTAGCGGACTTTGATATGTATATCCAGGCAAGCACCAGGAATGCTAGGGCCTACTCGAGAATGCAAATAAGCTCCTTTGATCCTAAGTTTTGGTGTTACTTCCTGTATTTAGGGGTATAAAATAAACTTGCTGCGTGGGCTCGAGGTCCCTGCCTCTCCATCAGAGAGGATGGCGTCCCACCTGGCTCCCAGCTTTGTTTCTATCTTCGTGTCTGGTCTCTTTCTTTCTTTTATTTCTCAATCCCTTGCCGCCTCCACTTAGAACCGGTTTGTTTATCTCTCTTTCCGTGCTGGACGTGGAAAAGGGAGATCCCCGCCATATCTGCCCCCCGCAGGAGCTCACCTGGAAATGCAGCCCATCCTACCCATTTGGAACAGCCTATTATCATGGAAAGATTAACAACTTTGCTACATAAACCAGAAATGCTGGCCCTTTGAAGACCCCCACCCAGCCCTTGCATATCACTAGCCCTTTGAAGATCCCTAGTCCTCTGCTTACCTGTTAACTGCTTATTTGGCATATACTTTGGCTACTTCCCCATTTAATCTTTGCCTTTTACCCAAAATAAGTAGCTGGCTTATGGTGGGGTACAGAATAGATTTTTGTGGTAACCTGCTGCTCTCCCATATTCCTGGCAGTATTGGAATAAATGCTCATATATGATTCAACCCTGTCTCTGCTTAATTGGCTCAAGTAGTGACAGGCAGCACAGAACCATAGTTTGTCTGGTTACATATGGGAGGCAACCAATTGCTGTTTCTCACATATGTTTCTCTCTCTCCCTCTCTAAAAATCAATAAACATATCCTCAGGTGAGGATTAAACAAAAAAAAAAATTTACTATATGGTGACTTACCAAAAATGTCTGTTGACTTCTGTTGTATAGCATGTCCACTTACAAAATTATCATTAAGCCATTTACTTTTTTCTTCAAAATAATTACCTGTTATGTGCCCATGTTCACCACTGTTATTCAACACTAGAGGCCTGGTGCACGAATTCGTGCATAGATGGGTCCCTCAGCCTGGCCGGCAATCAGGCCCTATCAGGGGGGCTGGCCAGCTGGGGGGGGGGGGGAGAGTGAGGGGACCACGGGAGGTTGGCCGGCCTGACCACCAGGGGGCAGCTCCTGCATTGGTGGTCAGTGCATGTCACAGCAACCGGTCAACCAGTCATTTGGTTGTTTGGTCGCTTAGGCTTTTAAATATATAGATAGTAGTGAAAGTTCCAGCCAGAGCAATTAGACAAGTAAAAGTACAAAAGGCATCCAAGTTGGAAAAGAAGAATCCTATATAATGAAGAGGTAATATGCAAATTGACCGTCACTCCAACACACAAGATGGCCATCTCCATGTGGTTAAAGATGCCCCCCCACCCCAATGTGGACACAAGATGGCCGCCACAAGATGGCCGGCAAGGGAGAGCAGTTGTGGGCGATCAGGCCAGCAGGGGAGGGCAGTTGGGGGTGACCAGGCCTGCAGGGGAAGGCAGTTTGGGGTGACCAGGACAGCAAGGGAGGGCCGTTAGGGGCAATCAGGCTGGTCAGGGAGCAATTAGGCATCAATCAAGCTAGCAGGGGAGTGGCTAGGGGGTGATCAGGCTGGCAGGCAGAAGTGGTTAGGGGCAATCAGGAAGGCAGGCAGGCAGGCGAGCGGTTGGGAGCCAGCAGTCCTGGATTGTGAGAGGGATGTCCAACCGGGACTAAACGGGCAGTTGGACATCCCTCGAGGAGTCCCAGACTGGAGAGGGTGCAGGCTGGGCTGAGGGACACTCTCCCCCCGCCGTCCCCATGCACAAATTTTGTGCACTGGGCCTCTATTGAAACTATATTCACAGATGACATGATTCCATATATAGAAAATCCCAAAGAATCCTCAAGGAAATGACTATATCTAATAAGTGAATTTAGCAAAGTTGCAGGGTTCAAGATGAATACAAAATCAGTTGTTTTTTGGGGGCATAAAAAATAATTTGGGGCATATAAATAAAATTTGTGGATAATTTCAGTCCATAAAAAATAATTTTCTTCCCACCTTCCAAGTTCTTTTACCTGAGCTAATAATCAAATTAACAGATACAGATTAACAGGATAAAATCAAATTTCAAAACATGTACCTACGGCAGTGGTCGGGAAACTCATTACTCAACAGAGCCAAATATCAACAGTACAACGATTGAAATTTCTTTTGAGAGCCAAATTTTTTAAACTTAAACTTCTTCTAACGCCACTTCTTCAAAATAGACTCACCCAGACTGTGGTATTTTGTGGAAGAGCCACACTTAAGGGGCCAAAGAGCCGCATGTGGCTCGCGAGCCGCAGTTTGCCGACCACTGACCTAGGGAATTCAAAAAAAGTATGAAAATTCTAAAGACAGGAAAAATGAGGTATATACTGGATATCCCAAGAAAATGTATACACACTTTAACAGCTGATAGTTCAATTTTGAAAATAAAATGTATTTTAATAAACACTGCCTTTACAATTGTTCAAAATGTGTGTATACATTTTTGGGGGGACACCCTATATGTCATTTTGGACACTGCAGAAAGTAGGGGGAAGGGTTCTGGGATTTCAAGGGAGAATTAGAAAATTCACAGGTAGCAAACAAATTCTTCGTAAGCAACTCAGAAACAATGGGACAAAGGGAACTCTAGTGAACATATTTTTGCGTTAATCCTTCCTGTCGACCATACTTAATTCAGATGTGCTAAAGTGACTATGCTAAGGCAATTATACTTAAGGTTCCCTTCCCCAAGCAGGTTTTCCTATCTGAATCTATTTAAGAGGTAAAAAGGGGTAAAAAACCTCTTCCTGAGTTTGTTAGGCTTTAATTGTTTTCAGCAAAAAATAATCTGCCAGAGTGGCACATTCCCAGGAGACTCACTCCTAACCTCCAGTTTCTATATACCTATCTGCAACACACAATCCAAAAAGGAAACTAAGAAAGCAATTCAATTTACACTAGCATCTAAAAGAATAAAGCAAATATTTTTAACCAAGGAGGAGAAGACTTGTACATTAAAAACTAGAAAATACTGCTGTAAGAAATTAAAGACAAATAGATGGAAAGATATCTGTGTTTTTAGGTAGAAAGACTTAATATTGTTAAGTAAACACTAACAAAGTGATCTGCAGATTTATCTCAATCCCTCTCAAAGTTCCAACAGCCTTGTTTGCAAAAACGGAAAAGCCAATCCTTGAATTCATATGGAATTACAAGAAACCTAAGTCAGAAGATTCAAACTTCCTGATTTAAAACTAATACAAAGCTGCAGTAATCAAAACAGTGAGGTACTAGCGTAACGACAGACACAGAGAGTCCAGAAACAAATCCATACATGTACAGCCAATCAATAGGAAAACAGATTGTGCCAAGACTTACAAAAGATTGAAGTAAAAACTGGACCATAAGAAACCGGACATGTTTATACAGTATCCTATTACAGGAGGCTGTTCTCAGTCTATCCACAAGGACCAGCCAAATTAGCTAATATCGCCTGAAAGGAGTCCAGCTAACTAACCTAAGTCTGCAGTTAGCAGTTGAATGACCCAAGGTGACCTTGAGAGCTCAGCAGAACCAAAATTCACTCTTACAGAACTATCATGTAAAAATCTGGTCCTCACAGACCCATTTCTAACGCAAGAGGTACCTAAAACTGTTGCCCAGCAGGAAGAAAACCAGACACCACTAGGTATGTGTGACTCCAATCAACAGACCCTGCCACATTGGAATTCCTTTGTGCCTTCTCTTACCCTTCCCCAGACCTTATCTTAAATGGCTGTTTCAAAATTATCCAAGCAGACCCTCCCAAATCAGAATTTATGACTATATATAGGTTGTCCCCTAAAAATGTATACACAATTTAACAGCTGATAACTCAGTTAATTTTGAAAATGAACTGTATGTTAATAAACACTGACTTTATAATTATTCAAAGTGTGTATACAATTTTTGGGGACATCCTGTATAACCTCTATTTACCTTTTAAAACTTGTCTCTTGCCCTGACAGATGTGGCTCAATGGTTGCAGTATCTGCCCACACATCGAAGGGTCTTGGGTTTTATTCCAGTCAAGGGGCACATACCTGGGTTGCAAGTTCTGTCAGGGTGTGGGTCTCTCACATCGATGTCTCTCTCTCCCTTCTTCCCTCCCATTCTCTCTCTCCCCCCTCTCTATTTTTTTATTTTTTATTTTTTTATATATATTTTATTGATTTTTTACAGAGAGGAAGGAAGAGGGATAGAGAGAGAAACATCAATCAGCCGCCTCCTGCACACCCCCCACTGGGGATGTGCCCGCAACCCAGGCACATGCCCTTGACCGGAATCAAACCCGGGACCCCTCAGTCCACAGGCCGACACTCTATCCACTGAGCCAAACCGGTTTCGGCTCTCCCTCCTCTCCAAATATCAACAGGAAAAATATCCTCGTGTAAGGACTAACAACAACAACAACAAAAAAAGGTCAAAGGAGGACAACATGAAAAGGGGAAAGTCAGGTGGCTGCTACCGCCAGTTAGTAGCCAGAAGGAAAATGGAGGAGAGGAGCAGTTGTCTGATGAGAAGTGTATAGCAGCAAAACTCATCATTCATGCCCCTCCTGGGGAATTCAATGAGGTGTTTAATGATGCTCGGTTACTGCTTAATAATTAGATAATCTTCTCAGGGAAGGAGCAGCTCGTTCATTTGCATATAACTTTATAACTTGGGCCAGTTTATTCCAGCAAAAATTCAAGGTTATAATAAACAGTATCAGGTACTGATAACAAAACACGGTGACATGGGAAATGACAAGTTTTGGGATCCAAAAAACAGAATCAGTTTCAAATTTGAAGCAACTGATCCAAGACTGTATGAAGCAGAGAATGCAACTAAATCATGGAGAACTTCAGTAGAAACTGCTCTGGGAGCTTATGTAAAAGAGCATTACCCAAATGGGGTCTACACTGTATATGGTAAAAAAAAAAAAAAAAAAAAAAGCAAACTATTATTACATGCACAGAAAGCCATCAATGCCAAGAAAAAAACCTTTGGAATGGTGACTGGCAGTCAGAATGGAAGTTTACAATCATTCCTTTAACCACTTTGACATGTGGTTGGCATCTTGAAAATTCAGGTTCATTATTATGAAGATGGTAATGTTCAGCTAGTGAGTCATAAAGATATACAACAAGACTCCCTAACTGTCTAATGAAGTGCCAACAGCAAAAGAATTTATAAAGATTGTAGAAGATACAGAAAATTAATACCAGACTGCTATCAGTGAGAATTAACAAAGACAATAACAGACACTACTTTCAAGCCTTATGTTAGCGGTTGCCAGTTACACGCACTAAGATTAAGTGGAACAAGATTTTTCAAGATTGGCAAAAAGATGCAGAATGCATAAGATGAACATTGCATGATCGAATCATTTTAGTGTCTTTGCATTTAAAAAAAATTATTGCAAAATTATTAAGAACTGTCAAGCTACCTAGTCAGATGGCTGTTGCCATTTAAAGATCACTGTAATTAATTTGGTTAGAGCACAAAGCTTAGCTAATCAACCATTATTTTTCATTTATTTAATTTAAAGAGGATTGAAAATCAATTTAGTTTAAATATCTTTCACTTTTGGTTATGCCTTTCTTACAATGAAACGATTCCTAAGTTTAATATCAAGTTTTTGAAGTGTTTCAAAAATGTTACTTACCATAATCCTAAAATTATTTTCTTTTGGTTTATGAAGTAACTTTTGATATTTACCCAGTTCTTTTTTGTTGTTGCAAATCCTCACTTGAGGGTATTTTTCCATTGATTTTTAGAAAGAGTAGAAGGGAGGGGGAGAGACAAAGAGAAACATCAATGTGAGAGAGACACATCAATTGGTTGCTTCCTGTACATGACCTGACCAGGGCCAGGGATCGAGCCTGCAACTAAGGTACACGCCCTTAACTGGAATCATACCCAGGACCCTTCAGTCTGAGGGCTGATGCTCTATACACTGAGCCAAACAGGCTAGATCTCCCCAGTTCTTTTAACAGGGTCAATAATGGACATTCAAGTTTAAGGTAGTTTATGGATTTAGCCATATATACTGCTAAAGAAATTGTCTACCTTTTTCTTCTCACCTCTTCCATTTATGTAAGATTGAGATTAGAAGGAAAGCATTTTCTATATCAATTGTATTTAAAGCTTTCAAGTTTATTTAGCTAGCTGAGTGTTTAAATAAACATTTTTAAAACAAGGGCAATGTCTAATGCTGTTTTGAGATCGCAGAATTAAATGAAAAAACTTACTTCAGAAATGTATTTAATGCTTTTTCTTGTGACAGTTACACAAATTGGCTTGAATTCCATATGTTCCTGAGTTGTTTTTAACCATAATGCTTTAAATTTATAACAAATATAACCCTGAAACCCTAAAAAAATGGGCAAAGGACTTTACTAGACATTTGTAAGATATACAAATGGCCAAGAAGCATATGAAACAATGTTCAACGTCATTAGTCCTTAGGATAATGCACATCAAAACCATAAAATACTACCTCACACTACCCACACCTACTAGATGACTAACAAAACAAACAAAAGCATGAAAAATAACCTGTATTGGTGAGGATGTGAAGAAATGAGAACCTTTTTACATTGCTGGTGGGAATGTTAAAATGCTGCAGTTGCTGTGGAAAACAGTTTGGCAATTCCTCAACAAGGTCAACTGAATTACCTCATGACCCAGCTAATTCTACTCCTAAGTATATACCCCAAAGTATTAAAAACAGGGACTTGCCCTAGCTGGTTTGACTCAGTGGACAGAGCATCAGCCTGTGGACCTAGGGGTCCTGGGTTCGATTCCGGCCAAGGACACATGCCTGGGTTGTGGGTTGTGGGCTCGATCCCCACTGTGGGGTGTGCAGGAGGCAGCTGATAAATGATTCTCTCATCATTGATGTTTCTATCTATCCCTCTCCCTTCCTCTCTGAAATCAATCTCTACTAATAAAAGGGTAATATGCTAATTAGACCGGACATCTTCCAGCCGTCTATCCGGACAAAGCCACAGCGGCTGGGAAGGCCCAGGGCTGGCAGCGCAGGAGAGGTGCAGCCCCGAGAGTGGGAGCAGAGGTGGTGGCGGCCTGGGAGAGGCCTCAGTGTGGGCTGGTCCAGTGCCAGGGCCCCTTCCTCAGAGGCAGCGGGAGAGAGGGCTCTGAGGTGCAGGTCCCAGTATTGCCACTTCTGCAGAGGCAGCCACAGTCAGTGGCACGGTCCGGCGCCATGCCTCCGCAGAGGCTGGACAGGGTTTGGACAGGGTTTGATCTGCTTGTGCCTCAACCTCCCACAGCCCCTCCCCCAGCCAGCCTGGCCCCCGGTGGGTGAGGGGCGGGGCCAGCACTAAGAAGCGAGGGCCGAGGGCCTGCAGTGGAGGGCCTGCAGTGGCAGCACAGAAGCGGTGTGATGGGAGCAACGCCTTCCCATGATTGGCCTGGTCGCCTCCAGCAGAGGGAGGCCAGATTGGGCTTAGGCCCACTCCTCCTAAGCTGTCAGTAGGACATCCCCTGAGGGCTCCCAGACTATGAGAGGGGCAGGCTGGGCTGAGGGTCTCCTCCCCCACGCAGTGCACAGAATTATCGTGCACCTGGCATCTAGTAAAAACATTTAATACAATAACAACAACAAAAACAAACAAACAGGGACTCAAACAGATACCTGCACACTCATGCTCAGTGCAGCACTGTTCACAATGGCTAAAAAGTAGAAAAACCCAAGTGTCCACTGATGGATGGCAAATGGATAAAATGTGGTCCATCCATACAATGAAATATTCAGCTTTAAAAGGGGAGGAAATCCTGACATATGCTACAACATGGATGAACTTAATAACATTAAGCTAGAGCCCTGGCCAGTGTGGCCTAGTTGGTTGGAGCGTTGTCCCTACACTGAAAGGTCATGAGTTTGATTACCAGTCAGTGCACATACCCAGGTTGTGGGTTTGATCCCCAGTCAGGGTGAGTATGGGAGGCAACCAACCAATCAATGTTTCTCTCTCACAATGATGTTTCTTTCTCTCTCCCACTTCCTTCCTTCCTCTCTAAAATCAATAAAACAGCCCTAGCCAGTGTTGCTCTAAAGTTAGAGCACCAGCCCTCACACAGAGGGGTCACCAGTTTGATAATAGTCAAGGGCACGTACCTGGGTTGCAGGTTCAATACTTGACCCCGGTTGAGACATGTGTGGGAGGCAACCAATTGATGTGTCTCTTTCACATTGATGTTTCTGTCTCTCCCCCTCCCTTCCACTCTGTAAAAATCAATGGAGAAAATATCCTCGGGTGAGGATTAACAACTACAAAAAGGTTTCTGACACAGTATTTGTTGAATGAATGAATGAAACAAAATTAAAGAAATAAAGGCTGACAACAATGATCAGTAAATTAAACCTGGAGCTAGAATTGAAATGTGCTATTTAATACTCGAAAATGATAATGAATGAATACTTTCACTCATTAACTAGATGAAATTTAATTGATAACTAATATTAAATTTACAACTGGTCAATGTAGAAGTAAAAGTTTATTAGTGTTCTGACTGCCATTTTTTTACCAATGAGAAGAGCTGTAAGAATACATAGAATTCCCATTAGATCTTCATCCAGATCCCCAGTTTTTAATACTGGCTTTATCTTTTTCCTATACATCCATTTTTGTTCTGACCTATTTGAAAGTAAGTAGTGTGGCTCTGGCCAGGTAGCTCAGTCGGTTAGAGCTGATACACCACAGTTGTGGGTTTAATATAAGCAGCATTCAAACCGGTGAAGAATTTTTGTGAGCTTATTTGAGCCAAACTGATGACAAATGCCGGGAAACAGAATCTCAATGGATTGCGATAATGCTCCAGAGAATGGCAGTTTTGCACTTTGTTTTATATATTACAATCAAAAGAGTAGATGTTAGTGGGTTACATGAAATCCATTGGTAATAAATTAGGAAGGCGGAAGCAAAGGGGGGTGGGATAATCTCTGGGACTGGATAAAAACTAAAATGAAGAGAAACATACTTCTTTTACTTAGGTGGGTCCAGGATAGTTTACAGTCAACAATTAACTCAATAACACTGAGGGGATTTGTGGGATCTGCAGAGCGGTGCCTGTGCTTTGAGGAGTCCGGAAAAAGGAAAATTACTTTGGCATTCCAACCATACGTTATGATATGTTAGCATAGATGCAAAAAGATAATAGGCTCAGTTAAGGTAAAGATTGACCTTTGTCAGGGAAGATACCAGTCTAGGACATGACTACCCACCATAAACTGCTTTCTAGTTAAAAAGTTTTCATTTCAGACCATCCTTTGTGGTTACTTTAGGTCTCTGAGTTTGCAATGCAACCACGAAAGCCTTCCCTGAGCTAGTCAGATTAGCATGTGGCCCCCCTTTTTGTCCACAGGCTCAATCTCTAGTCAGGGCACATATACAGTATAAGAGCAACCAATGAATGCATAAATAAGTGGAACAACAAATTGATGTTTCTCGCTCTCCCTCCCTCTCTCCAAAATCAATAAACAAACATTTAAATAAATATGTAATTAGTGTTTTTGAAAAGCTACATTGAGTAACACCGCTACTTTTATGCATACACAAAAATAATATGGCAGATCATTAGTTTGCACACTGTTATTGAATAAATTAGCATATTCCAGCATTCCATCTTACAGTGATGTAACTCTTCATATGATGTTTCTACCAAGACCAAGCATACTGCTTTTTTTAGGTGGTACTGCATACTGCTAAGATTTCTTTTTGTTTCCCTCATTCATACAAGTTTAAACCTTGTTTATCTCACCTTTATCTTCGGTTTTACCTACATCTTCATAGAAGCTCCCACAAAGTTGTATATAATAGTAGGTTTTCTTTTTCACACTTATACTAAAATGAATGTACATACGGAAAGAAGATGGCTGCCGTTGGAAAGGCAGACTGCAATATAGTGTGTGAGTGAGAAAACAAAGGGAGAGTGTGTCGTCACACGGGGATTGTTTATTGGTGAGTTGAGGGACAGCTATACTCCAGGAGACTGTTGGGGACTGCTGGACGGGGCTCCCCTGACCAGGCAGCCTCCACTGCTGATGGGTTCCCTCCCAGAGCGATCGGCTCAGATGCGGAGACCACGCCATCTTGAAGGGGAAAGTGGATATTATAAGAAGCCTGAAAAGCCTGGGGAATCTACAACTATGGCTCCCACCGAACAGCTGTGAACCTGAGAACACCAGTCCCCAAGTGGCAGAAGCACGCGATTCAGAGGAGCTCTACACTCCCTCACGGAAAAGACAGATTTTGCCTGGGATAAGGCGAGGTTTGTGGTCCTGGCAGGAGAGAGAAATGCGCAAGGCGGGAGCTGGAGGAACTGAGGAAGTCTGCGCCTAGAAAAATACGGGCTGTTGGGGCTGGCGTGATCCGTGAATGTGGAAGGGAGTCTGCAGAGCGGCTAACAGAAGGGAACTCTAAAAAGCAACCCATTTTGATCTGGGTGCAAAGGACAGCCTAAAAATTTTAAAAGTGTGCCAGCTGCTTAGACCCAAGGGGTAAAAAGACTGCACAGACTTGCGCACAGCCCCAGAGTTTGCACACTTACTCTGGTTCCTCACCCGACCCACCCCCCGAACCCCCTTTAAATCCTTGCTTCTAATTACTAAGCCCAATACATAGGATCACCCAATTGGGGACACTCTGAGACTGCAGGGGAAAGTTTTTTTTCTGGAATCTGGAGATCAGAGTGGGGAATAACCATCAGAGAACCAGCTCTGGGGCAACCCACTCCCCCAAACCAGAATTAAGTGCCACAGGGAAAACAACTCTCAACACTATGGAGGTCAATCCAGAAACACTGCCACCCAGGGGTTGAATCACAAATTGATTCTTCTGTAAACACAAATAAAGGAATATAAGAAATAAAGACGTACTGCCTGCTTAAATATCAGGACTGGCTTACAACACTGAGGAGCAGTGGAACACAGGGAACTTCAATACTGTCCTAACTACGAAACAGGCATGCCAAACAGAACAGTAGAGTAAGTGAATGACCTTCACTACTGCACATTTTTATTTTTTTCATCTTTTACTTAAGAAACTAAATTTTTTTATTTTTCCTCACTTGATTTTACCTTTTTAATTATTACATTTTTATTTTCAATCAGTATTATTACTACTACTACTACTATTTTACCTTTTTTTTTTTTTTAAAGTGTCATTTTATTTTCTCTTTATTTTACTTTGGGATTAGTGTTCTACATTCTATTCTCATCTTTCCTTTAGCATCATTTTACTCTATCTCAACTTTACCTTTATGCCAACACTCTCTTCCTCACTTTCCCCCTTTCATTGTCCTGTTTCTCTTACCCTATTCCTGCTTTAGATTTTCCCTATTCCTTCTTTTTAACCCGTTAAAATTTCACCCTACTTATATATCTAATTTCCAACCCCCTGCTTCAAGTCTATAACAACCCTCTCTTCTCTTTCTTCACTATCCAAAAAAATCTTTTTCTCTCTGTCCTTTTGTTGTTGTTTGCTTGATTGTTGATTATATCGAATTTTTTATGCTTGTTTGTGAGATTGTTTTGCTTATTCTTTTTGTTTTGTTTTTGTTTATTTTTTTGCTTCTGTTTTCCTAGCCTCACTTGATATTAGTTGTTGTTTGTAGTTTGCATTCATCTCCAGGTACTTGTTGTTGGCATTTGTTGGGATTAGTGGCTGTTCTATTGGCATTTTCTCCCCATATATATACTTTTTCCTCCCTCTTCTTTCTTATTCTCTTTCTTTTCTCTCTTACTTTATTTCCTTTTCCCAATTTCATTTTTGCACTCTTTTTTTCCCCCCACTTCTTCTCTCCTATCCTCTAATTCACCTTCCTCTGGTGGTCACCTTTATTTGGGGTTATTAATATCGTGAATACATTTGTGTTCAGTGCCTTGTGCATTGTGCCTTGTTGTGTTGTATTTTGTGCCTTTAAGTCAATGCAAGAGAGAGAGAACTACATAACCAGACACCCAGAGAAGAGAGATCATGAGGAGACAAAGAAACAGCCCACATATAAAAGAAAAGCAGGCATCACCAGAAAAGGAAGTAAACGAAATGGAGGCAAGCAACCTATCAGAGAAAGAATTCAGAGAAATGGTCATAAGGTGGATGAAAAGAATGGAAGACAAATTCAACAATATGTGTAAGAACCAAGAGGAAATGAAGAAGAACCAAGAAGAAATGAAAAATGACATCGCTGCTGTAAAGAACTCAATAGAAAGCAACTAGAGTAGACTAGAAGAAGCAGAGGACCGCATCAGTGAGCTAGAAGACAAGATAGGAAAAAATACCCAAGTAGAGCAGCTTCTAGAAAAAAATAAAATAAAAAGCAGGAGGAGAGCCTAAGGGAACTTTGGGACAACACAAAACAAAACAACATCCACAAAATAGGGGTGCCAGAAGGAGAGGAAACTGAGCAAGGAATAGAAAACCTGTTTGAAGAAATAATGACAGAAAACTTCCCTGACATAGGGAAGAAAAAACCCACACAAATCCAAGAAGCTCAGAGTCCCAAACAAAATGAACCCCAAAAGACTGATGCCAAGGCACATTATAATTAAATTGGCAAACACCAACGACAAAGTAAGAATCTTAAAAGCGGCCAGAGAGAGAGAAAGTTACCTACAAAGGATCCCCCATCAGACTAGTGACTGATTTCTCAACAGAAACACATCAGGCCAGAAGGGAATGGAATGAAATATAAAAAGTCATGCAAAGGAAGGGTCTGAATCCAAGAATACTGTACAGCAATGCTATCAATCAAAATTGAAGGCAACATCAGGAGCTTCACAGACCAAAAAGGACTAAGGGAGTTTATTACCACCAAACCAGCAATGCAAGAAATGCTAAAGGGTCTGCTGTAAAAAAAAAAAAAAAAGAAATAGGAGGTGAAGAAGGAACACAGGGGTAAAGAATAAAAATGGCGACAAACAAGTACCTATCAATAATAACATTAAATGTAAATGGACTAAATGCCCCAATAAAAAGACATAGGGTAACAGATTGGATAACAAAATATGACCCATATATCTGCTGTCCACAAGAAATGCACCTCAGAAAAAAAGACACACACAGACTGAGGGTGAAGGGATGGAAAAAGTATTTTCAGGCGAATGGAAATGAAAAAAAAAAAGCTGGGGTAGCAATACTTATATCTGACAAATTAGATCTCAAAGTGAAGGACATAAAAAGAGATAAGGAAGGCCACTTCATAGTACTAAAGGTAGCAATCCAACAAGAAGAAATAACTCTGGTAAACATATACACACCCAATACTGGAGCACCCAAATACATAAAAAAACTCCTAGAGGACATCAAGGGAGAGACTGACAGCAATACAATCATAGTAGGGGACTTTAATACCCCACTATTGCCATTGCACAAATCCTCTAAAGAAAATATCAGCAAAGAAACATCAATCCTAAATGACTCACTAGACCAGATGGAATTAATTGACATCTTCAGAACATTTCACCACAAAGCCACAGAATATACATTCTTCTCAAGTGCACATTGGTCATTTTCAAAGATAGACCATATATTGGGTCACAGGCAAAGTCTCTTCAAATTCAAGAAAATATAAGTCATATCAAGCAAATCTTCCCAGATCACAGAGGCATAAAACTGGAAATCAACTACAAGAAAAACAATCTAAAAAAATCAAACACATGGAGACTAAATAGCATGGTATTAAACAATGATGGGGTTACCAGAGAGATCAAAGAAGAAATAAAAAACATCATGGCAACAAATGACAATGAAAACACAACAATCCAAAATCTATGGGACACAGCAAAAGCAGTCTTGCTTGATAGGTAAGTTCACAGCTCTACAAGCCTACTGCAAAAAAAAAACAAAAAAAAAACAAGAAACAATGGTAATAAATTACCTAACCCTACATCTCAAAGAGTTAGAAAGAGAGCAACAAGAAAAGCCCAGTATAAGCAGAAGGAAGGAAATAATAAAGATCAGAGCAGAGATAAATAACATAGAGACCTAAATAAATAAATAAATAAGTAAATAAATAAATAAATAAATAAATAAATAAAAATAAAAAGATACAAAAGATCAACAAAACCAAGAACTGGTTCTTTGAAAGGATAAACAAGATTGATGAACCTCTAGCCAGGCTCACCAAGAAGCAAAGAGAGAGGACCCAAATAAAGAAAATCAGCAATGAAATAGGAGAAATAACAACATACCCCACAGAAATACAAAGGATTGCTAAACAATGCTATGAACTGCCCTAAGGTTTGGCTCAGTGGATAGAGTGTCGTCCTGTGGACTGAAAGGTCCCAGGTTCGATTCCAGCAAGGGCATGTGCCTTGGTTGTGGGCACATCCCCAGTAGGAGGTGTGCAGGACTCAGCTGATTGGTGTTTCTCTCTCATCGATGTTTCCAACTCTCTATCCCTCTCCCTTCCTCTCTGTAAAAAATCAATAAAATACATATTTTTAAAAATGCTATGAACTACTCTATTCCAACAAACTGGACAACCTGAACAAATGGACATATTCCTAGAAAAATACAACCTTCCAAAACTCAATGAGGAAGAATCTAAACATCTTAATAGGCCAATAACTATGGAAGAAATGGAAGCAGTCATCAAAAAGCTTCCAGCAAACAAAAGCCCGGGGTCAGATGGCTTCACAGGGGAGTTTTACCAAATATTCAAGGAAGAACTAATACCTGTCCTCCTCAGACTATTCCAAAAAATTCAAGAGGAAGGAATACTTCCAAGCTCATTCTATGAAGCCAGCATCACCCTAATACCAAAACCAGATAAAGACAACACAATGAAAGAGAATTACAGGCCAATATCCCTCATGAACACAGATGCAAAAATCGTCAACAAAATTCTAGCAAATCGGACCCAGCACTACATCAGAAAGATCATACACCACGACCAAATAGGATTTATCCCAGGGATGCAAGGATGGTACAATATCCGCAAATCAATAAATGTGATAAATCACATAAGCAAACTGAGAGATTAAAATCACATAGTCATATCAATTGATGCAGAAAAAGCATATGACAAAATCCAACACCCTTTCTTGATAAAAACTCTCAGCAAGGTGGGACTAGAAGGATCATACCTCAACATAATAAAAGCCATATATGATAAATCCACAACCAACATCATACTCAACGGGCAAAAACTAAAACCATTTCCCCTAAGAACAGGAACAAGACAGGGATGCCCACTCTCACCATTCCTGTTCGACATAGTACTGGAAGTATAAGCCATTGCAATTAGACAAGAAGAAGAAATAAAAGGCATCCGAATTGGGAAAGAAGAAGTAAAACTGTCCTTATTTGCAGATGACATGACAGTGTACATAAAAAACCTGAAAGACTCCATCAAAAAACTATTAGACTTAATAAATGAATTCGGGAATGTAGCAGGATACAAAATTAACGCCAAGAAATCTATGGTATTTCTATACACCAATAGTGAACTTACAGAAAGAGAGACTAAAAAAGCAATCCCATTTACCATTGCACCAAAAAAATTAAGATACCTAGGAATAAACTTAACTAAGGAGGTAAAAGACCTATACGCGGAAAACTACAGGACACTGAAAAAAGAGATAGAGGAAGACATAAATAGATGGAAGAACATACCATGTTCATGGATGGGTAGCATCAACATCATTAAAATGTCCATACTACCCAAAGCAATCTATAGATTCAATGCACTCCCCATTAAAATACCAACAGCATATTTCACAGACCTAGAAAGAACTCTCCAAAAATTCATCTGGAATAAAAAAAGACCCCGAATAGCCACAGCAATCCTGAGATAGAACAAAGTAGGTGGGATCTCAATACCAGATTTCAAGCTGTATTACAAAGCCACTGTTCTCAGAACAGCCTGGTACTACCAGAAGAACAGACATATAGACCAATGGAATAGAATAGAGAATCCAGATATCGACCCAAACTACTATGCTCAATTAATATTTGACAAAGGAGGTATGAACATACAATCGAGTCAAGACAGTCTCTTCAATAAATGGTGTTGGGAAAATTGGACAGATACATGCAAAAAAGAAAAAAGAAACTAGACCACCAATTTACACCACACAGAAAAATAAAGTCAAAATGGATAAAGGACTTAAACAAAAGACGGGAAACCATAAAAATGTAAGAGGAATCCACAGGCAGAGAAATCTCAGACATATGCCAAAGCAATTTCTTCACCGATACCGCTCCTAGGGCAATGGAAACTAAAGAAAAAATAAACAAATGGGACTACATCAAAATAAAAAGCTTTTGCACAGCAAAAGAAACCGTCAACAAAACAACAAGAAACCCCACTGTATGGGAGAACATATTTGCAAATGTTATCAATGATAAAGGTTTAATCTCCAACATTTACAGGGAACTTACACAACTTAATAAAAGGAAGATAAATGATCCAATAAAAAATGGGCAACAGACCTAAATCTTTTCGAAAGAAGACAGAAGGAAGGCCAAGAGACACATGAAAACATGCTCAAAGTCACTAATCATCTGAGAGATGCAAATCAAAACGACAATGCGGTACCATCTCACACCTGTCAGAATGGCAATCATCAACAAATCAACAAAGGACAAGTGCTGGAGAGGATGCGGAGAAAAAGGAACCCTCGTGCACTGCTGGTGGCAATGCAGACTGGTGCAGCCACTGTGGAGAACAGTATGGAGTTTCCTCAAAAAACTAAAAATGGAACTCCCATTTGACCCAGTAATCCCACTTCTAGGAATATATCCCAAGAAACTAGAAACACCTATCAGAAAGGATATATGCACCCCTATGTTCATAGCAGCACAATTCACCATAGATGGGATTTGCAAACAGCCTAAATGCCCATCAACAGATGAGTGGATTAGAAAACTATGGTGCATCTACACAGTGGAATACTACGCTGCTATAAAAAAGAAGGGATTCTTACCATTTGCAGCAGTATGGATGGACCTTGAGAGCATTATGTTAAGTGAAATAAGCCAGGCAATGAAAGAAAAATATCACATGATCTCACTCATTTATGGAAAATAAAGAACATTATAACCTAATGAACAAAAAGATAGATACAGAGGCAGTAAAGCACCAAACAGACTGTCAAATTACAGCGGGAAGGCTGGGGAGTGTTGGGGAGGGGGGGGAAATAGATCAACCAAAGGACTTGTATATATGCATATAAGCATACCAATGGACACAAGACACTGGGGGTGGGTGGGATGAAGGCATGTGACAGGGGTTAGGGGAGGCTGGGGGAAGTTCAATGGGGAAAAAAAAAGGGGGGGAGATATATGTACTACTATATGTAATACTTTAAACAAACAAAAAAAATACATATAATTGGAAGAAAAAAAAAAAGAATGTACATACATTCTGGGCTGATAGAATCACTGTCCCTCCACCCAGTTATGTATCTGAACCATAAAACTGTGTTGATACTCTTAAATATTATTTTAAAATTATAAGGATTTTCGAGATTATCTTTAAAAATTAAGAGTCTAAGTCTACTCTTTTTCCATTATATTGTAGTTTCTAATCCTAGAATTTAATGCTTGGTCCTCTACAGCTGGCAGAATGATTGCAGGCCATAAGGGGAGGAAGTAGTGCTTTGCACTCGGCCTGAAAGTTTACTGCCTTGGTGATTGTAAGAATAAAGTTAGGTACCAGAGCTGCAGCCGCCAAGCCCGGATCTTAGATCGTGCGCCACCGACGCCTGCCGCCCCCCCACCCCCACCCCCTACACTCCCAGTTCCTTTTGTTTCTAAGTCCAAAATGGCAACACTCAAGGATCAGCTGATTGTGAATCTTCTTAAGGAAGAACAGAGCCCCCAGAATAAGATTACAGTCATTGGGGTTGGTGCTGTTGGCATGGCTTGTGCCATCAGTATCTTAATGAAGGACTTGGCAGATGAACTTGCTCTTGTTGATGTCATGGAAGACAAATTAAAGGGAGAAATGATGGATCTCCAACATGGCAGCCTTTTCCTTAGAACACCAAAAATTGTCTCTGGCAAAGACTATAGTGTGACTGCAAACTCCAAGCTGGTTATTATCCCAGCTGGGTCTCGTCAACAAGAGGGAGAAAGCCGCCTTAATTTGGTCCAGCGTAACGTGAACATCTTTAAATTCATCATTCCTAATGTTGTAAAATACAGTCCCAACTGCAAATTGCTTGTTTCCAATCCAGTGGATATCTTGACCTATGTTGGTTGGAAGTTAAGCGGCTTTCCCAAAAACCATGTTATTGGAAGTGGTTGCAATCTGGATTCAGCCCGGTTCTGATACCTGATGGGGGAGAGGCTGGGAGTTCACCCATTAAGCTGTCATGGGTGGGTCCTTGGGGAGCATGGAGACTCTAGTGTGCCTGTATAGAATGGAGTGAATGTGGCTGGTGTCTCCCTAAAGAATCTGCACCCAGATTCAGGCCCTGATGCAGATAAGGAACAGTGAAAACAAGTTCACAAGCAGGTGGTTGACAGTGCTTATGAGGTAATCAAACTAAAAGGCTATACATTCTGGGCCATTGGCCTATCTGTGGCAGATTTAGCAGAAAGTATGATGAAGAATCTTAGGTGGGTGCATCCAATTTCCACCATGATTAAGGGTCTCTATGGAATAAAAGACAATGTCTTCCTTAGTGTTCCTTGCATCTTGGGACAAAATGGGATTTCAGATGTTGTGAAGGTGACTCTGACACCTGAGGAAGAGGCCCATTTGAAGAAGAGTGCAGATACACTGTGGGGGATCCAGAAAGAGCTGCAGTTTTAAAGTCTTCTAATGTCATACCACCTCACTGTCTAGGCTACAGCAGGATTTTAGTTGGAGATTGCATATTGTCCTTTTTATCTGATCTGTGACTAAGAACATCAGTTTCCTAAAGATAGAGATAGTAATGGTTCATAAAACCCAGCATCTGCATCCTGATGCTGGATAGTCCTTATCTTGTATAATCCTAAACTGGTTAGTGTGAAATAGTTCCACCTCCTCAAAGGCACCACTGCCAATGTTGCTCACACTACAGTTGCCCTTCAGACTAGCTATGTGTTCACTGTGTGTTACATAACTTGTGGTTCCTTTTTCTCCAATCAATCACATCCTGGGATCCAATGTAAATCCAATATTGCATGTTTTGTGCATAACTGTTCTAAAGGATCTTATTCTGTGTACTGTATGTATCAGATTAGTGTACATTGCCATATAATGTAAAAAGAAA
This sequence comes from Corynorhinus townsendii, assembly GCA_026230045.1. NCBI lineage: Eukaryota > Metazoa > Chordata > Mammalia > Chiroptera > Vespertilionidae > Corynorhinus > Corynorhinus townsendii. The sequence goes on along the minus strand of JAPDVU010000003.1, from coordinate 115,098,622 downwards.
AGTTTACATATAAATAATACAGCCAACTATCCAAATGTCATACCAACTAAAATGCCAAATAAACCTTGAACAGTGAAAAAAAAAAAAAAAGAATAAAGTCAGATAAGTGTTGAATGCGTTGACATAAGAAACGTCTAAACCTGTAAGAATCTTTGAGTTTGAGCCAAACTAATGACAAATGCCAGCAAGCAAAATCTCAGCAGTTTTGCACCTTATTTTATATATTAGAATCAAAGAGGAAGACATAAGGGGGTTACATGAAATCCACTGGTAGAAAGGTTAGGGAGGTGGGAGAAAGCAAAATGGGGAAATCTGTGGGACTGGATAAAAAGTAAAATTAAGAGGCACATACTTCTTTTACATTGGTGGGGATAGAATAGTTAACAGTTAATAATTAACAGGATAACAATAATATTGAGGGTCTATTTGGACTCCTGCTCTGATGGGAGATTATCCTCTGAGGAGTCTGGAAAAAGAAAATTACCCTGACATTCCAAAGGTATGTTATCAATAGATACAAAAAGACAATAGACAGGCTCAGGTAAGTAAAGATTGACCTTTGTCAAGGAAGATACCAGCCTAGGACATGCCTCCCTGCCATGACTGGCTTTTATTTAGGAAGTTTTAATTTCAGATTATCCTATGTGGTTACTTTACTAGTAGGTTTCTGAGTTTTGTAAGGCTCACCATGCAGGTCTCCCCTGAGCTTGTTAGGTTTAGTTGTGTGTATCCTTATTTGTTCACAAGTGTATAGCCAGAATGATTCTCTGTAGTTCATGTGGAAAACTATTTCCTGAGTTTGTTCTTGCTCCTCAGAAAGATTGGGTGTAGAAAAAGTAAACCAGAAATCTTGAGAAGCAAAAATTTGGAATACATATGACAAAGATTGAATAGACACAAATATTTAAAAAGAAAAATTCTTATACAGTGAAACCTTGGTTCTCGAGCTTAATTCATTCTGGAAGGCTGTTTGAGAAGCGATTTGTTCAAAAACTGAATCATTTTTTCCCATTAGAAATTATGTAAATTTAAATATATTTTTATTAATTTCAGAGAGGAAGGAAGAGGGAGAGAAAGATAGAAACATCCATTATTAAAGAGAATCATTGATTGGCTGCCTCCTGCACGATCCCCAGTGGGGAGCGAGCCCAAAACCCAGGCATGTGCCCTTCACGGAATCGAACCTGGGACCCTTTAGTCTGCAAGATGATGCTCTATCCATTGAGCCAACCAGGTAGGGCTGAAATAATGTAAATTTAATTAATCTGTTCCAGACCCACAAATGATTGTTTTTAACCTTTCTTATATACAGTACATATCTAATATACTGTTTAATCTATAATTAAAAACTTCTTTTCTTAAATTTATAGAACCACCTTCTACTAGGCTTAAATCACTTTCAGCACTCATTCCAGAGGTGTCTTTCAGGTCACCATCTTTGCTTGTTCATATATCATTGCCTCCGAAATGCTGTCACTAGCTAACTGCTTTTTCATTTATCAAATCTACAACAGTTTTTCTATCTTTTAAATCGCCTGTGATACTTGTGTCTTTCGCATCCTTAGCAATATTAGCACTCCAGGCCCTTTTTATGTCTTAAAATTGACTTCCCCAACAACAACAGCATTCTCTCATTTGTTTGTGGCCTGAGAGCTCTTTGTCATGCTGAGCTATCAGCAAAAAAGGGTTGTCAGTTCAAAAACCAAAGTTGGGGGGGGAGAGTAATATTTGTATTACTTAAACAATAAAAAACAAAAACAAAACACAGTTGGAGGGAGACATTTTTTCTGTTAACAACTTGGTTGAGAACTGAATTTGAGATGGGAGACATTTGAAAAAAGAGGGTTGGCTGTAAATGAACAAGAAAATGGGCAAAGGGTACAACAGGTAACTAAAAAAAAAATTAGTTTTATGTTTTTTATATATGTATCTTAAAATTTGCTATTTAGCCATATTCAAATGTACAGTTCAGTGGCATTAAATACATTCACATTGATGTGCAACCATTACTACTGTCCATCTCCAGTACTGTTTTCATCTTCCTCTTGCCAATGGAAATCATGTTCTTTCAGAGCCCCAGGGAAAGAATTTGGAGAGACCTACATGTGGGAGGTTATGGTGTGGTAAGAATAGAAGGATGCCTCTGGGTTCCCAGTGTCCAGAAATTTTGCACCATTGGTTCAGTTCATGTCCTGTCCCAATCCAGCTAGTCTGTTTCTGGCTGTGCTATAGCTGGCTGGTACTGCTATATCCAGTAACCAGGCTCAGCTTGAAGTCCACACAGCTGTTGGCCAGGGAAACTAATCAGGTGAGTGTGTGTTACTGAAGTGGGTGAGCGGGAGGGAGGCTTTAAGTATACTGCCTACAATTCTTGGGGCTTACAAAATTAAGATTGCATGAATAGATGAATTCTCTTAATTCTAAAATACTACCTTCCTAGCCAAATATTTTCTAAATATTTGCTATGTGCCAAGCACTGTGTTAAATGAAGGTGATACAAAATAGTGAAAGATTGGCTCCATCTCTCATCTCAAGGCATTTACAATGTATCTGGGAAAATTATGCCTAAAAATGTTCCTATCTTTACTGTATTGTGCAACTAACAATAGTATTAATGGCACTGGACTTCAATTATTCACTGGACAGAATTGTTCAATGTCAGCAAGTGTGTAGCTACAGTTCATCTCTTTATCTTCAGGAACCATCACAGCCCCTAGCACACAGGAACTGATTAAAAAGTTTGTTGAATGACTGAACAAAATAATTAAATCAAGGAAGTACAAGACGAATGGGAAGTTAATAGGCAATGAAAAGAATCCACTATATGTGTGGGGCCTTTGGTTATCTCTCCCCTTTACCCCAGCCTCCAGCCTCCAATTCATTTCCTTATTTAATAATGTGATATACACTAAGCGCTAACTGCATGCTGGGCACTGGATTAAGTAACATGATACCAAGATTAACAAAATCACATTCCCTGCATACAAGGAGCAGGAGAACATAAAACGGAACGCTGATGCTTTAAGCGCTGAAACAGAGCCCCGAGAAGGACGCATCTCACTCCTGCAGAGGCAGGAAGAGGAAACAAGCAGAAAGAGATGGACTCAAGAGGGGGAACAGTGAGCGCCAGGCGGTCGGATGGCCCGTGGCGGCCATCAGATGATGCCCAGGAGACAGGGTGGCATTGGACAGTTTAGGTAGACCTTTAAATGCACCCTCTAGGGTTGAGGATGCCCAAGGCGAATGGACGTGTAAATTTTTGTTTACTTTTCAATTACAGTTAATAATCCTGAAGATTTCACACCAGGAAGTTGACTACAGCTTCGGAAAAAAAACTGAAACGACGGCGTGGACACGGACTCTGAGCAGCAGACTAATTTCAACGTCACGTCCCCCCTTTCCAGTAACATGGCCCCAACCAGGTATGTCAACACCCAACATTGTGTGAACCAGTCACCTACCCTCACACTCCGCCGCCGAGACGCTGCCGGTGACCCAACTTTCACAATTTCCCGAGACTCCCCATTTGCTGCCGCCCCCGCCGAACCAGCTGACCCGCGCCCTGCCCGCTCACGTACCCCCTCGGTCTTCATGTCCAGGATTCTCTCCACCTCGAACACATCCTCCCCGTCCTCCTCGCTGTCCCCCACGGCCTCCGCTCCTTTCTTCCCAGGGTTCTTCTCCTCGCCCGCCGCTCTCTCGCCTTCTCCTACAGGCGGCTTGCTGTGGCTGTGGGCGCCCGACACGGGAACCGCGTCCATGCTTGGGCCCTCCGCAACCGCCGCCGCCATAGCAGGAGAGCTGGAAACCCCCGCGAGAGCGGTCGCGACGCACGCTCAACGTTCTCCGCGTCCCGCGCTCGACCTGAGCCCGTTTGGCCCGCGTGACGCCACTGGAGAGGAGTCAGCAATGGCGGTCACGGAGCCCCGCAATGATACTCTCACCAACCAATCCCGTCAAGGCGGACTCGCCGGAGCCCTGTGAGGTCCACGGGAAGTAGGTGGGCGGGCCGAGGGGCACGCTGGGCGGAAGAGGAGGAAGGAGGGTGCTGTAGCCCGGAGGGGAGGGGCGGAGCGGAGCGGAGATTATCGCGCGAGAGGGGACGGGGCGGGACTTTGGGCTGACTGAGTCCTGGGAGGGATCGCAAGCTCTGCCAGGCCTCACTGGTGGGCGGGCCAAAGCTTTCTCTTGAGAGCGTACCCTCCCCCCTCATCCCCCAACCCCCGCCACCGAGACCTATCCTGAGCGAGACCCGGCCTGATCTTAATGCCCAGAAATTCACGTGTAAGATTAGGACGCGGCTAATGCCTGTCAACAATTCAGAGTGCGTACACTCTTGCGAGTGTACACAATTTTTATTATCAGGCTGAAAATCATGTTTTCCAGATTCCACTTGGGTGTTTTCTATTAGAACTATCTGATGGGGTGGGGTGAGGTGGAAGCTGGGTGAAAAGACGGAAGGATTGAGAAGTACAATTGGTAGTTACAAAATAGTCACAGGGATGTAAAGCACAGCGTAGGGTAAAGAGATTCAAAAGGGTGGCAGAGTAAGTGGATGCTGCACGGACATGCTCCCAGAAACAAACTGGAATTACAACTAAAATACAGAAAAACTTCCTAAATGATCAACAGAAGACTCGCAGGAGAGAACCCTGATACCCGCGGACTGAAAGTGGAGATCGCATAGAGACTGGTAGGAGGGGCAGAGGCCTGAAAGGGCTGGCTAGGTGCCCACAGACAGCAACTGAAGTTCCAGAAAGATATCTTTGCTGTGGGAGGTTGCCACTGAGCACTCCAGGATCTAATACCCAAGCTGGACTCCCCCAGCAGAGAGCACCACAACTGAGAAAGATACACACATAACAGCTGACTGAAAAGCAGAGGAGTTGCTTGCTGTCTGCCAGGGAGAGATGGCTGGAAATTCAGGCACCCTCTTAAAGAGCCAATGCACAAAATTCCCTGTGGAGCCACCCACCTTTTGCTCTGGCAGGAGGGCAGAGTGGACTGGAGCTGTGTGAGTAGAAGCCAGGATCGGGGACTTGGGGGTAGAGCTCAGAAGGCAGACACCTCCTGTTTCCTGGCCTGAGTTATTCCCTCACACAGCAGAGGACAGCTTTCCCACACAGACATTTGCCTCATGGGGGGGAAGACAGTTGACCCACCCTATTGGTAAACACCTTGCCCTGAGGCCACTTAAGAGAGTAAAAATAACAGTTAGCTTCCAGGCAGAAGCAACTTCCCCAAACTGTTGAAAAAAAATTCTTGCTACACCTGAGGACGATTGCTTGGGGCCATTCAAGTCGGAATCCTATCAGTCTGTAGGCAGAAGTGGTCTCTGGAGGCTATGAGTCTTTGCCTGATCTAATTAAAAACAGCATTTGACACTGTCCTACACTAGAGATTGAGAGGTGTAGAGGATCTACCTCATACATAGTCACAAACTCAAACAGAGGGCCAAAATGAGGAAACAAAGAAACAACCCTCAAATGAATTCTCCAGAAGAAGAGATAAATGAAGCAGAGATAAGAAATTTATCTGAAACAGAGTTCAGAGTAATGATGTAAAGATACTCAACAGTATGAAAAAAGATACAATAACTATGAAAAAAGAATAGTTGGAAATAAAGAATGACAACAAATAAAGAACATGTTGGAAGGAATAAACAGCAGATCAGGGGAAGCTGAGGATCGAATCAGTAAATTAGAAGACAGCATTGAAAAAAATCACCTAATCAGAGAAGCAAAAAGAAAAAAACAAAAAAAAGGAAAATGTGAAATGTAACAATATTCAAATAGCAGGTGTGCCAGAAGAGGCAGAAAGAAAGAAAGGGATAGAAAACGTGTTTGAAGAAATAATGGCAGAAAACCTCCCTACCTTGGTAAAGGAAAAAGTCACACAAGTTCAGGAGGCACAGAGAACCCCAAGCAAGATAAACCAAAGAGGCCCATGCCCAGACACATCAGAATTAAAATGCCAAAAATTAAAGACAAACAGAGAATCTTAAAGACAGCAAGAGAAAAGCAAACTTACCTGCAAAGGAGTTCCCACAAGGCTGACACCTGATTTCTTACCAGAAACTCTATAGACGGGAAGGGAATGGCATAAAGTACTCAAGGTAATGGAAAGCAAGGATCTGAAAACAGATTACTATGTCAAGCAAGGCTATCATTCAAAATAGATGGTCAGATAAAGAGCTTCCCAGACCAAAAAAAAAAAAAAAGCTAAAGGAGTACATCACCACCAAGCTAGCATTACAAGAAATGTTAAAGGGACTACTGTAATGAGAAGAAGAAGAAACAGAGAGAGAAACCTAGGCATACAGAATTAAAATGACAATAAATAAGTACCTATTAATAATAACCCTAAATGTATAGGGATTAAATATTCCACTCAAAAGGCATAGGTGCCAAATGGATACAAAACATGACCCAACTATATGCTGTCTACAAGAGACCCACCAAAGACACACACATGATGAGAGTGAAGGGATGGAAATTTTTTTTCCATGCAAATGGAAAAGAAAAAGAAAGCTAGAGTACCAATATTCATATCTGACAAACTTTAAAATGAAGGCCATCACAAGAGACAACAAAGGTCACTACATAATACTAAAGGGATCGATCCAACAAGAGGATATAACCCCTGGTAAACATATATTCACCCAATATAGGAGCACTTAAATATATAAAGTACAGCATAGGGGATATAGTCAATCATATTGTAATAATTACATGCCAGGTAGATATTTGAAATATCAGGGGATCACTTTGTAAAGTATGTGATTGTCTAACCACACTAAGCTGTACACAAGTAATCAATGCAAAATAATATTGAATGTAAACTATAATTAAAAATAAAATTTAAGAAAACACATCAGAGGATGTGTTAAAAGTATCTTCTCTGGGTTATAAATGACTGACAAAGGTAGTCACCCAAAGTTGCTGGAAAAATCCACTTAAGGGTAAATGTTTTTCTCACTTTGAATCACAGATAGTCCTTATGACTTAATTTACAGGGTTAACTTTTTAAATTTAACTCTGAGGTTAACTAAAGAGTACTCTATGATTGGCACATCCCTATGGAGAGGATCACCAGCTTTGAGTTGGTGCATTATTTGAGTTGGTGTCATTTGTTGAGCTTACTAAATGTACTATGATGATACTGGGCATTAGGAATACAACAAACATAGTCTGCCTTCCAGGGATTCAGTCTATAAAAGGCAGACAGACATACAACAATTCTAATAATTAGATAGCTTTTTAAAAATATTTAAAAAATAGCCTGGCTGACATGGCTCAGTGGTTGAACATGGACCTATGAACCAGGAGGTCACAGTTCAATCAATTCTCAGTCAGGGCATGTGCACCCAGGCTTGATCCCCAGGGTGGGGCTAGCAGGAGGCAGCCGATCAATGATTCTTTCTCATCATTGATGTTTCTACCTCTCCCTCTGCTTTCCTCTCTAAAATCAATAAAGAAAAAACTTAAAAAATATAACCAAATAACATTTGTTGAAGGGGGAAAGCTCATTATTTCAGAAGAATTCCAGCTAATATGTATAGAAGAGAGAATCACAATATTTCCTGAAAATGATTCAGGCAACAAAACTATTAGGTGAAAGATGGATGAGGAACTGGATGCCAAATATCTCTCCACAGATTCAGAGGAAACACACCACCACTGTGGAAAACCACTAATCAATGTAAACATTATTAAAAGTAGAACAATAACCAGACTCAATGGCTTTTGTGGACAAAAATGTTGATCCTTAATCTACTCAGGCCTTTAGACCTAATTTCCAGTCTGCAAGAACCATGTAGAAAGAGAAAAGGAAGTAATTGGACAAGTCCAGAATGTGCAACATCCTATAGGACAACTAACCCTGTTTCTTCAACAAGTCAACAGCAGAAGAGGAAACAAAAGAAGGTTCTACATTTATAAGAACTTGGCAAAATATTTTAAGTCTTGAAATAAATTTTTTTTTAGATAAAGAGAGAGAAAAGGAGAAAAAGAGTAAAACATCAATTTGTTGTTCCACTTATTTATGCATTCATTGGCTGATTCTTGTATGTGCCCTGACCTGGGATTGAACCTGCAACCTTGATGTATCAGGACAATGCTCTAACCAACTGAGCTACCTGGCCAGAGCTAAAAAATTTAAGTATATATATTCATGGAAAATTTTTTCAATTAACCAAAAAATATATAAGATAGAAATAAAGTTCCTACTCCTCAAAGGTAACCAGTTTGTAATACGGCATGACAGATTTTTATGTAATGCATACATAGGCACCCATTTATATCACTTTTAAAGTAAGTTTTATTGCACTTTGTTCTGTGTGTGTCATATTTCTGTAAGGTGAATTTCTAAAAGTTGAATTCCTTTCAGTGAAATTTATAGTTCACAGAGGGTATGATTTAAATTTTGATAAACACCTATCTTGCAAAATTTTGTTTTACTAGAATGTTTCCAGTAACAATGTAAGGAAGTATCTGTTTACTCACATATTCTGTGTTACTGGGTATTACCAATCATTTAAATCCCTTAATCTAATAAACAATGAAAAGACTGTTTATCAGGCAAAGATATGTGATATGTGAAGCCACTGTAGATTTAGGTGACTTATTAGGTGATTTATATAGGCAAGAGGAATGTCTAGCCGGTTTAACTCAGTGGATAGAGCATTGGCCTATGGACCAAAGGGTCCCAGGTTTAACTCTGGTCAAGGGTACGAACCTTGATTGCAACCTCTTCCCTGGCCCGGGCCCTGGTTGTGCAGGAGGCAACCAATCGATATGTTTCTCTCACATTGATGTTTCTCTCTGTCTTTCCCTCTCTCTTCTACTCTCCCTAAGAATCAATGGAAAAATATCCTCGGGTGAGGATTAACAAAAAAAATTAATAAATAGCAAGAGGAAGAGTAGTCAAAGACACCACCTCTCCTTGCCCCACACTTCCAAAGGAGCTAGATAATTGCTACATGAGTTGTGGTACATATCATTGTTGAGGAGCCAATTCTAGATGCAGCTAGGAGGGTGGGGTTGGGAGGTAGTCTGCAGCTGTATCCTGAGCTTCATACCTCATCAGAACTAGGAAGTGATGAGGAATTATCTCATGACAGCTTCCCAGGGAGACATGGAGGCAGGTGGGAGCTCCTTATAAGCCTCTCATTCTTTTGGTTACCAACTTGATCACAAGGCCTTCTACCAAGATTCAATAAGCTGCAGTTCAAGGCCAGGGAATTAGGATGGGTCATACAGCAGGATGTTGGAAGTTACTCAAGATAGGCAGGACTAGCAATAAAAAGGGAAGTCCCGAACCATGTGAACAAGGGGAGATATTGGGCAGTTGGTTAATGGCAGCAATGAGGACAGGTAGGAGGTAGCCAAAAGATTGTATACCAGAGAAACCAAGGTTTTATGAAAAGGTAGAGAGGAAATGGCCTAGGAGGGGTAGTGAACCTTACACCTTTCACAAAAAATAACTGAAACTGGCATAGACCTAAATGTAAAGTGTGAAACTATAAAACTTCTAGAACATAGGTGAAAATCTAGATGACCTTGGGTTTAGTGATGAGATTTGAGATGCAACACCAAAAGCAAGAGCCATGAAAGCATTGCTTGGGATACCCAGTTTCTCTAAGTAAAAGAAATATATCAGGGGATCTGCAGACCAGGACCCACACCAAGGAGAATGCATACTTGGGGATACCCAGGACCCTGGAAATGGAATTGTGGACATTGGCCAAAGACCTTGTTTCATCCCAGCTTGCTTAGTCCAGCTGAACAAGTCTGTACCAGACTTCTGAAAGGGGAGAAAGCAATGACCATCCAGGACCATCCAGATGTGTATTTTACCACCTTAAAATAATTGAACACAAGAAATCTTAACACTGTAATTTTTATTTTACTATTGCTTTTTCATTAAAATAATTAATTCTGCTTCCATTTATTTTTAAGGGACATTGTTACATTTGATAAAATCATAATTAAATTTCATTATAGGTATCTATTGATATTATTATTTTATTGATAGAAGCATGAAAAAAGTTTAAAATACAGCTTCACCATAATTAAGAACTCTGAAGAGGAAAGGTGGTATTCATGGGTTAGATTCCCAATAGTTGTTTAGTGGCACAGTCCCAGTCTTTACCCAATTCAAGCCGTTGGCAGATAGATGGATATTGTCCTTCAGTTCTTCTAACCCATTCACTGGCTTTCTTTATTTTCTCAAAAGCCCAGGGAATATTCCTAGATTTAAAAAAAACAACAATGTTTCCATCAATTTCAGAATATCTAGCACATTAGCTCAGACAAAATAATTCTGTCAGAAATTAACATATTTAAGAAAAACAGTTCTCTTTAACACTTGATTAAAGTTCTTCTACCAGCCTGACATGCTTTAACTTATTAAGTATATTTTTAAGTATATTATACTGAAGTATGGTAGCAACCATACTTGGGTAAAAATTGCTGTTTAATATTTTAACCTTGCTGTTTTGGGTTCTGTACTCATTTAAAAGTTATTTTGATTTTCTGAACTTATGTATGATTGAATATTCCCTTGATGGCGGTTTGAATATCCCATTGATTGTGATCTCACTGGTCATTGAAGCACATTCCTCTGGGACCCATGACAGATAGTGATCCTAAATTGTCTCAGTAGCTACAGATAACTGAGTTTTGGTTGACTCAGTGGTCCCGGAATCTGGACAGCACAATTATTCTAAAATTGCCCAGGTGGTCCCAGATAATGTGTTTCCATTGATTCAGTGATTTGTAGATATTTTAGATAACTAAGTTGCTTAAATTCTGCTTCTGTAAAAATGCTTTTTTGCGAAACAGGTTCCTCATTCCAGACCCAAAGATGTAATTGATACCTTTGTGATATTCTGCCATTATAAGCCAGATGTGGCAAGCTGTTCGGGGCTGCGAGGTCTGGAGTGCTTTTGCTCCCTCGTATGCCGCCGGCTTTTAATAAGTGACTCCATAATTCGACCTTTTTTCGAGGCGTCCTTTGTGAGATTCGGGGTACATCACAACAATACCCATCACTTCCCAGCTTCCACTGTGCACCACAACTTCCTCACTGCCTCCAGAATAACTCAAGCATCTTCTAGCCTTTATACATGTTTATTGTCATTCTTTTCCACTCTTCTCCATTTAAATCCTACCCATTCTTCACATACAAGCACAATTCTGTTTTACAAACCAGGCTTCCAATTCTCTGTGCTCTCACTGAACCAGGAATTCTCAACTTGGCTAGTTATTTTTGCTAAGTATCTGAGAGTCACATATGAAACTGAAACCGGCATATATTTAATCCTATCACATAAACTAACTAGTAAAATGTGCATGTCATTTTAAGACTCAGAAAATTTCTGAATTTTTAAATTAATATTAGCTGCTTCCTCTTTTGTCATCTCAAACTTGTTAGTGAACAAGTGTTAATATATATTTTGTCATCTCAAACTTGTTAGTGAACAAGTGTTAATATATATTAAAGTTTTAAAGAAAATTCTGTGGGGGTGGGGGGACTAAAAATTTGAAAGATTCTCTTCATCTTCCTGATTTTTTCCCCTATAAACTGGGAAAGGGCCATCAGAATAGTGTGGTAGTTTAGACCTAGATTCAAATCCTAATTCTGTAATTATACAGTGGTGCCTGTGTGATATTGGGCAGCTTTCATTCCACACTGGAAGTTTCAGTTTCCTCAGTTATGATAATGATATTGATAGATCCTCCCTTCCCCCAACTGATGGACAATGAATGATGTAAACTCCATTCCTGAACACCTAACCAGGCACCTTATATGGACTAAACATTGAACCACCAATCAGCACCTGCCAAATATCCTGAACCCCGATTTCTAAAGTCCCTAATTGTGTGCCTTATATGGAACCACCAATCAGCGTGTGCCAAGAAGCCCCATCCCTTCCATTTCCTCCCCTCAAAAGGTGCCTCCATCCCGGCACGTGGGCTCTTTTCCACCTGGAATATAGCCCGGCAGGGTCTTCTCCTCTAATAAAGCCTGTGTCCTGGACTCCGGCCCTCTGTTTCATCTTTCAGATATGAGGTGTTGTGGGGATTAACAAAATGCATGTTTAGCAGTCCCTGGCACAGAGTAGGTAGTCTATAAATATTTGCTGAATATCATGATGCCATGAACATAACAAATAGCAACAGGCCTGAAGTGGTTAAAAGATTTGTTTTTCAATAATTATTAGTCTACTTATAGTTACTATGGAAAGCAACAAAACTGACTTTAAATGTTCTCACTAATTCAACTGGCCTTCCTTTAATCCAGATGGCCTTGAGACTTCTGACTGACCCTCCTGATAATGTGAAAATTTTGTTTATACACCTCCATGCAATGTGCTGCTACATTAACATTATGTACATCATGAAGTAGGAAAAAGAGAAATAAAAGTTTTAAATAGGCAATAAATAGGAAATAAAAATTATAAGTTTTATTTATTACAGTTCCAACAAACCATTTTGCTCTCACAGTAACAGTAATATAGTAAGAGCCATATTTTACTTTTTAAAAATCTTGCTTTAGCATGAATGGGAGGTGGGGGGTAAGGGGGGAATAAGGACACATATGTAATACCTTAATCAATAAAGAAATGTTTTTTTAAAATCTTGCTCTAATACTTTGTGATATGCAATTCAAAAGTAGTGAAGTTGTTAATACTTGATCTAGAGGCTGTCATAGCTGTAGATCAAAACAGAAGTGTCTCTTTGTGAGAGGGTAAAAATTGGTCTGCTCATTTATTTCAATTTCATCTGTAAGTATGTATCTCTAAGGATAAGAACTTTTTCTTTTTTTTAAAAATCTTTATTCAGATTATTACAATTGTTTCTTCTTTTCCCCCCCATAGCTCCCCTCCACCCGCTTCCCACCCCACCTTCTGCCCTTATCTCCCCCTCACTGTCCTCATCCATAGGTGAACGATTTTTGTCCAGTCTCTTCCTGCACACCCCTATACCCCTTTCCCCCTGAGAATTATCAGTCCACTCCCTTTCTATGCCCCTGATTCTATTATATTCACCAGTTTATTCTGTTCCTCAGGTTTTTAATTCACTTGATTTTTAGGTTCACTTGTTGATAGATATGTATTTGTTGTTCGTAATTTTTATCTTTACTTTTTTTCTTCTTCCTCTTCTTAAAGAATACCTTTCAGCATTTCATATAATACTGGTTTGGTGGTGATGAATTCCTTTAGCTTTTTCTTATCTGTGAAGCTCTTTATGTGACCTTCAATTCTGAATGATAGCTTTGCTGGGTAGAGTAATCTTGGTTGTAGGTTCTTGCTATTCATCACTTTGTAGATTTCTTGCCACTCCCATCTGGCCTGCATAGTTTCTGTTGAGAAATCAGCTGACAATCGTATGGGTGCTCCCTTGTAGGTAATTAACTGTTTTTGTCTTGCTGCTTTTAATATTCTCTCTTTGTCTTTTGCTCTTGGCATTTTAATTATGATGTGTCTTGGTGTGGTCCTCTTTGAATTCCTTTTGTTTGAGGTTCTGTGCGCTTCCTGGACTTGTAAGTCTATTTCTTTCACCAGGTGGGGGAAGTTTTCAGTCATTATTTCTTCAAGTAGGTTTTCAGTATCTTGCTCTCTCTCTTCTTCTGGCACCCCCATAATACTGATGTTGGTATGCTTGAAGTTGTCCCAGAGGCTTCTTACACTATCTTCAACTTTTTGGATTTTTTTTTCTTTTTGCTTTTTCGGTTGAGTGTTTTTTGCTTCTTTGTATTTCAATTCTTTGACTTGGTTCTTGCGTTCCCCTAGTCTGTTGCTGGGTCTCTGTATAATATTTTTTATTTCAGTCAGTGTATGTTTAATTTCTACTTGGTCCTTTTTCATATCTTCGGATCTCGTTATATTTATCGGGTCTTTCCTAGGATATTCTTGAAAAGCCTTATAACCGTGGTTTTGAATTCTATATCCAGTTGTTTGTTTTCCTCCATTTCTTTCATTTGTGATCTGTTTCTTTGTCGCCACATTTTCACTGCTTCCCTGAGTTGGTAGGGTAGCTTTGTGTGTTAGGTTTCCTATATGGCCCAGTGGGTCAGCCTCTCAGTTACCTGAGGTGGACACTCTTGGTGCACCCCTTTGTGGACTGTGTGTACAGCCTTGTTGTAGTTAAGTCTTGATTGTTGTTGGTATCACTGGGAGGAATTGACCTCCAGTCCAGTTGGCTGTGAGGATCAGCGGTGTCTACACTGGGAGAAGTTCGGTGAAGACAGCCTTATAGGATTAGACTTGCCAAATTGCAAAAGCCTCTGTGTTCAGCTTGGATGGGGTGGAGTCTCAGAGCGGAGCAGACAGTCTTGGCTTCCCGTCAGCCCTGCCCTTGTGTGCCTGCGCCTCCAGACCTCTGCCTTCCCCGCCTCCCGAGCCTCCGCCCAAGAGTCCATATTCCCCCCGCAAGAGTGTGGGTCCCCAGTGGCTTGTCTGGAACTGGGGTTCAGTGCACTCAGAACTGGGGTTCAGCGCAGTCAGGAGCTTCCAACTCCCTTCTGCTAGGGAAAGCCCATGGCAACCACTGCAGTCTTTTTGCACACTCTCGCGTGTGCGCGCTTCCAGACCCCTGCCCGCCGGGGCTCCCCCGGCTCTCCCCCGGGTCTCCGAGTGTCCGAGTGCCTTTCTCTCTACCTGACAGTCCAGACTCCCCCTGTATGAGCCTGGGTCCAGGAGGTTTCACCCGGAACTGGGGTTCAGTGCAGTTGGGGACTTCCTTCCCCCTCCCGCCAGAGTAAGTCAGCCAGGCTTTCAGCTGCCCTTCCTCTCTGTGCACACAAAGACCCTTTGCCATACCTCAACCCTTTGCCATTCCTCCAATTCTCCATGAGCTTTTCTCTTTCCTTCTAGTTGTAGAATTTCCACTCGGCCAGCTTTCCTGTGGTTCTGGATGGTGTCCGTTTTGTCTTTTAGTTGTAGTTTTGAAATTGTTGTGCGAGGCAGCGGTTTAGGTGCTTACCTATGCTGCCATCTTGGTTTCTCCAAGAACTTTTTCTTAAATATGACTCTTAAGATAGTTATAAATTATTCTTTTAAAAAATATATATTTTAGTGATTTTTTACAGAGAGGAAGGGAGAGGGACAGAGAGTTAGAAACATCGATCAGCTGCCTCCTGCACACCCCCCACTGGGGATGTGCCCGCAACCAAGGTACATGCCCCTGACCAGAACCGAACCTGGGACCTTTCAGTCTACAGGCCGACACTATCCACTGAGCCATACCAGTTAGGGCTATAAATTATTCTTAAGTATCACAAAATATCCAGGTAATGTTTAAGTTTCCCTAATTGTGTCTTTTTAATACAATGGATTTTGTTCAAATCAGGATCCAAACAAGGTCTACACGTTGCCCTTGATTCATATGACCATTAATTTATATTCTAATTCTCTCCTCTTTCTTGTCTTGCCATTTATTTCCCGATATCCCAGACACTGCTGAGCACATTTCCATGTATAATTTAACATGTTCAAGCTCTATTCTCCGATATTTAATCTTTATCATTTAAAATACTAGAGGCCCTATCCACGAAGATTTGTGCAAGAATGGGCCTTCCTTCCGCTGGCTACCGGCACCGCCTTCGCTCCAGCTGGAGCTGCCTTTCAGCCTTCCCATGCTGCCCAGAGGCCCAGAGTGGCTGGAGCAGTGCAGAACACCCCCAGCTGCTCGGCGCCTGTGTATGCAAATTAACCCGACAGCATTGGTGTGTTAATTTGCATACTCACTCCTGATTGGCTGGTGGGTGTTGTGAAGGTATGGTCAATTTGCATCTTACTCTTTTATTAGTGTAGATTTACACAGTTTCTAAGTCAAAACAATAAAATAAGGTATATTAGGAGAAATCTAGCTTTCATCCTTGTGTCCTTCCTCCTCCATAGATAATAGTTTTATTAGTTTAAGTAGTTTTTTAAAATATATATTTTATTGATTTTTTACAGAGAGGAAGGGAGAGGGATAGAGAGTTAGAAACATCAATGAGAGAGAAACATTGATCAGCTGCCTCCTGCAAACCCCCCATTGGGATGTGCCCGCAACCAAGGTACATGCTCTTGACCGGAATCGAACCTGGGACCCTTCAGTCCACAGGCTGACGCTCTATCCACTGAGCCAAACCAGTTAGGGCTAGTTTAATTAGTTTTCCCTTTATCTTGCCTTTAAAAATGACATAAGCAAATTACATATGTGTGTGGGCACACACACAAGGGTAGCCATTTGCATGGGGTATGATGGAGTTCTGATGGGTAAGAGATATTCATATGTGCGCTTGAGGCCTCTTGTGATAACAGGGGTCAGGCAAGGGCTAGCAGCCAGGGACTGAGAACTGGATCTCTCCACACTGCAACATTTTGGCATAAAACTTACAAGTCATCCCATAATTCTAAATTTGAATCTGGTCTTCTAGATGGTTATGAAGTCAGATTTGTCAAGGTAAAACTTCAGAACATATTTTATTTAACAATTTCCTAGTTTAATTTATAAATTTTAAAGACTTAGACTTACAGCATATGGATTTGCATTTGTATTTTTGGCCTAGGTCTGATCCCAACAATTATATTATGAATTTTTCAAAAACACATAGAATCCATATACTATAGAGAAAAGAGTTCTAAGCCAGGTGACAAAGATATGGACTCCAATGTAAGCTACACTTAAACTCTCTGAGTTTTCCTGTGCAAACAAAGAGACAAATATACTGTCGGCCCTGCCAACAGAAGAGTACAGGCAAGACATACCCTGTGAACAAATTCTCTTTGTGCTTACAATTCTGTGTGGCTTCTTATTAGTTTAAGTTAAGAAATGGTTGAAAATATAAGTAATTTGCTTAATAATATAGTTAAATGGAAAAATGTTAGTATAGTTAAATGTTAAAAATACTTAAAAATAAAAAATATATAGTTAAGTGGAAAAAAAAACCCTGTAAATTGAGGTGTTGTCCAATTTCATCAGGGATTTGAAGACTATTCCAGCTTGTCCGAACCTGGTACGAAGGAACTGCAATACCAGAAATGTGGCAATCAGGTCCAGAAGTTGTTCTCTTCCTTTTACACCTAAAAGTGGAAAACTCAGTTATGTTTGCTGGAAACTACACCTCAAACTATGTCCATTTATAAAAGTTCTATGAAAGAATTATAATATTATAAAACCATACCACAATAGCAAATCATAAAACTCACTGTTACTTTTCAAGTTCCTTAATTAGTCTGCTATTTAAATAAAAAAATGAGGATGATTTGGAACATTTGCCTGTCATATTATCCTGAAGGTTGTCAGGAAACTGAATAAGATCCAGTCCTCTCCTCTCTTGCCATCTATCCTATATAATATAAAGGTAATATGTAAATTGATTGTCATGCCCTCCCACAAGATGGTTGCCCCCATATGGCCACAAGATGGCTGACACAAGATGGCTGTCTAGGGAGGGCAGTTGTGGGCGATCAGGCCAGCAGGGGAGCAGTTAGGCGTCGATCAGGCTGGCAGGGGAGTGGTTAGGGGGTGATCAGGCTGGCAGGCAGAAGTGGTTAGGGGCAATCAGCCAGGCAGGCAGTCCCGGATTGTGAGAGGGATATCCAACTGCCGGTTTAGGCCTGATCCCACAGACATCCCCCAAGGGGTTCCAGATTGGAGAGGATGCAGGCTGGGCTGAGGGACACCCCCCACCCCGCCCCAGTGCATGAATTTCATGCACCAGGCCTCTAATATATATATAAAAGCCTAAGCAACCATCTGACCGTCTGACCAGTAGCTATGACATACAATGACCACCAGGGGGCAGATGCTCTGACCAGTAGCTATGACGTGTACTGACAACCAGGGGGCAGATGCTCAACGCAGGAGCTGCTGAGCTGCGGTGACTTGGTAGCTGTGGTTCTCAGGTGATGCACCTGGAACCAGAGAGGAGGGAGCCTGATTCCAGGGTGTATCACCCGAGAAACACCCTCTCACAATCCAGGACCCCTCAGGGGATGTTGGAGAGCTGGTTTCAGCCTGATCCCCACAGGCCAGGCTGAGGGATCCCACCAGTGCACAAATTTGCGCACCAGGCCTTTAGTCTTTAATAACCAAAGAAGCATGAACTAAACAGAGAGAAATTCAGTTTCTAGGCTTCAGCTACAAATAACTCAAGAGAAAACCTAAATACATAATAAATAAACAATCAATATGGCAGACCAGTGTATCAAATTATTTCAAGTTCTGGACTCTATACTTTGATCTTTCTAAATAAGGTCAGATATACACCTCCAGCCAAACCAAGTACTTCTTTCTTGTGTCCTGCTTGCCTCTTTCTGTAAAAGCTTGCAGCTCTTTCCTCTTACTTTTTTTTTTTTTTCTGAAGAGCCAGTTTTATTTCACACTTGGCAGGGGTGTGATAGCATCAGTACTTACACTGCATGAGATCACAGAAAACATGTAAAATAAAATCAAGCCCACACCTTCCCAGGGGCCCTCATGGACATAATACATATATTACTGGAGGTAAAAACAACAACACAGCAGTATAAACAAAATACCCTCAGGCCAAATACATATCACGTACTTAATACTGTCCAACATTTTTAAGTTATTTATTGAGTTTAGATTATTTCAGTAGTAAATAAGCATTAAAAATAAACAAACCATTAAACATAACACTGATATTTACACCATCAAGTAATATGAACATTCCCCAAATTTCCTAACCCTCAGGAACAACAATTTTATTGGTATTACTTGTGCACATTCTTCAACTAGAATAAAGAAATGAAAGGAGCTCTGTGATATCACAGGTTATGGGTCATGCTGATTATGTGAAGATGTGTCTTTAAGTCCCTCCCTATAATGCTGGTAAGCACTATTCAATGGATCTCCATCCCCTAAACCCTACAAACCCTTTCAACTCACCCTAAAGACCCAAAAGCCCACAGAATTCTTGACATGAATCTTTCCCCTTACTTTGTAGGTCTCTGGACTTGAGAGGGGAGACTGCTCTCTTCATGACATATAAAATAAAATAAAATTAATATTTTACTTATTGATTGATTTTAGAGGGAGAGGGAGAGGGAGAGGAAGAGAAAGAGATAGATAGAGAGAGAAAGAGACAGAGAGAGAGAGAGAGAGAGAGAGAGAGAGAGAGAGAGAGAGAGAGAGAGAGAGAGAGAGAGAGAAGGAGAGGGAAGGAGAGACAGAGGAACATTGATTTGTTGTTCCACTTATTTATTATGTGTTCATTCGTTGATTCTTGTATATGCCCTGACCAGGGATCAAAAGTGAAAAAATTATGTATTGAATGATGCTCTAACCAGCCAGGGCTCTGAAATAAAAAATTATTATATCAACTTAATTGTTCTCTTTGATTATTTTAATAGTGCCTACTGATAACCAGTGTTATCCAAATCAAGATATATTATGAAATACCAACATTGTAAATGGAAGTTAACCTATATTGGACCCAGAAATTAAACCTTTTTTATTTTTTTAAATGCAAGTAATGTATTTGAAATGACTTTATATAATGGTTAGATTTCAAATAATGTTATTTTTCCAATCTCACATTTTATAAAACCAAAATTCCCACAGCAATCTTGAGGGGTTTCAGAATAAAGCCACCCCAAAATATGCCTTGGGCACGTGGATAATTTTGAGCTTAAGGCAAGCAAGACCCAGTAGATTCAGGAAAAGCTTTATACATTCCCCTAACTGACTAAAAGAAATTGGAAAGGGGCCTGTACCAGGAAGAGAGTTACTACCAGAGCTAACTATTTCATCTAAGAGACTTATCTGCATGTCTGGCCAAACATCTGTTTATCAGACATTGCCTCCTCTCACCTGCAGGTGAATTGCCTCTTCCACTTTGAAGACCCAGACCCCTATTCCTTTCCTTAGCTCAGTTGCCTGGCTGCCTTTTATCTGATATCTTTGTTGGGCTTCCATTCCTATAGGTCCATATGTATGTTCATAATTAAATTGTTTTCCTTTTGTTAATCTGTCTTTTATCATGGGGGTCTTAGCTAAGAACCTAGAATGGTAGAGGGGAATTTATATTTCCTCCTCCACTATCTTCATCAATAGAATATAGTAAGTCATCTGATAATTTCCCCAGTAAATTATTTTTATTTCCATCTAAGACATTTGATATGTAGTAGCATTGTTTGCAACACAGCCACTGGATGTTTTTTTTTAAATATATTTTTATTGATTTCAGAGAGGAAAGGAGAGAGAGAGATAGATAGAAACATCAGTGATGAGAAAGAATCATTGATGAGCTGCCTCTTGCACACCCCCTTCTGGGAATCCAGCCTGCATGTGCCCTTGACCAGAATCGAAACTGGGACCCTTCAGTCACAGGCTGATGCTCTATCCACTAAGGCAAACTGGCTAGGGCCTGAATGTTTTTTGATTACAAAATATTTTAATTATAAAGAAAAGTAAAGAGAATAATACTATTATAAATATCCCTA
The DNA here is from genome assembly GCA_026230045.1 of Corynorhinus townsendii. Taxonomy (NCBI): domain Eukaryota; kingdom Metazoa; phylum Chordata; class Mammalia; order Chiroptera; family Vespertilionidae; genus Corynorhinus; species Corynorhinus townsendii. The sequence goes on along the minus strand of JAPDVU010000003.1, from coordinate 115,078,158 downwards.
TCACAGCATAACAGGTCAACTTTTTAAAAAAATCCTCACCCAAGGATATGTTTTTATTTATTTTTAGAGAGAAATGGAGAGAAAAACATCAATGTGAGAGAGAAACATCAATTGGTTGCCTCCCAAATGTAGCCAGATCCAGGGATGGGACTCACAACTTAGGGATGTGCCCTGACTGGGAATCAAACCCATGACCTCTTGGTGTACGGGACAATGCTTCAACCAACTGATCCACACCAGCCAGGGCAACAGGTCAACTTTTAACAGTTTCCCACATTTGTTTCAAATTTCTCTCTTTTCTTTTAAGAAACAAGGTATTATCTTTGTCCTTGAACCCATGCCCCAGCTCCTCAAAGGTAAACACTATTCTGACTTGGGATTGGACATTGCTTTTTAAATGTCCTATCTTCAATAGGCTCCTTAAATAGTATTCAGTGCCTGCAACGTTCAATTCATTTTCCTTTTTAGGACTTTTGTCAGATAATCTCCCTAAGAATCCAAAATCAGCACTAATTAAGGCCATTTCAGGCTGAGTGCTCTCATTAATTGACACCTTGTTATTCAAAATAAAATAACTGAGAGAACACTTTACAATACAAAAATATCTGTAAATACTCATTGTTATTGTAATATTTAGCTAGTTATCCTATATAATAAAAGCCTAATATGCAAGTTGACCGAATGGTGGAACGACCGGCTGCTATGACATGCACTGACCACCAGGGGGCAGACACTCAATGGAGCTTCCCCCAGCCCGCAGGACCCAGGCCAGCCAAGGTGGGTGCCAGCAGGGGCCCCCAATCGCCCTGCCGGTTGCCCCACAGAGGGAGGCAACTGGCAGTGGGGGATGGGGCTGGTGAACAGGCGGCATCAGGCTGGCCAGCAGGGGCCCCCCCAATCACCCTGTTGGTTGCCCCACACTTCGGCCCTGATCGCTGGCCAGGCCTAGGGACCCTACCCATGCACAAATTTTGTGCACCGGGCCTCTAGTTAATATTAATAGAAAAAGAGCAAAGGGGAGGCCAGACATTACAAGCATGGTCATCTGGGCAACTTCACCAGGAAGCTGCAACTCCACACTCCCCAGGGAACTACTGATCCATTCCCTGCAAATCTCTGGGGGAAGGGATCAAACAAAGGAAAAAAATGATCACATGCACAATGAAGTGAGTGTGACCTAGGAGCTGGCCTGTCAGTCTAACCTGGGGAACAAAGATAATTGACTGCAAGCACAAAATCCTGAAGGCTTAATTGGTTAAGCTCCTAGTTACAACTCCAAGACAAAAAATCCTCATTCTCCTTATTTCTCTTGCTTCTTTGCACTAGCTTGATCCTTGACCCATGCTAGCCTGCCATGTGGCCCTAGAAGCCACATGGCCACTGGCCACAATGGACTGCAGCTTGGAACACAAACTAAGCCAGCCAGATTCTGGACTGGACTATGTGCTTTAATATGGAATGAAGACTCTACAGTGGCTTTGATCTTAGTTTTACTAAAGAAAAAAATGGGACTTTTTCCATGGCAAAATGAGGGAGATGGGACCTTGGAGGGGAACTCCATTAATGTATGTCATCAATAAAGCTTTCCATGATATCTCATCCTCCTGTGGAGGTGTCAGGAAATTCTTGTTCCCACAGCACCCCAAGAATCCCACTTCCACAGCAACAGGTGGGGGCACAAAGGGCACCCCACTGATAACAAAATACGTCTTCTTTTCTGGATGATTGGTCTTAATAAAACCCTGTCTTATAATTAAGAATATGTAATTTGGGGGGTAAAGACAAATGCATAATATGTACAGAGCTGCACATACACCATTAATTTAAATCACTGAGAGAGCCAAAACTACTTACAAAATGATATCATTTTCTTAATACAGGAAACGGGAACTGAATAGATTTTTAAAAACAACACAATGAAAGCAATCCATTATCCCCCAAAAAGACAATCAATGGAGACCAAAGAAAAAAATAGAGACAGTTTAATTTAATGGATCCTTTTTTTTTAGTGTTTTTATTTGATATTTCATATAAAATCTTAGACTAATTTTTATTTATTTATTTTTATTTATTTTAAATCTTCACCTGAGGATATTTTCCCATTGATTTTTAGAGAGAGTGGAAGAGAGAGGGAAAGACAGAGAGAAATATCGATGTGAGAGAAACACATGGATTGGTTGCCTCCTGCACAGGCCCTGACCTGGACCAGGAAAAGGGAGGAGCCTGCAACCAAGGTACCTACCCTTAACCGGAATTGAACCCGGAACTCTTCGGTCCACAGGCTGATGCTCTACCCACTGAGCTAGGGCTTAGACTAATTTTTAAAATTGATTTTAGAGAGAGAAAGGAAGAGAGAGAGAGGGAGAGAGAGAGACAGAGAGAGAAACAGCGATCGGTCGGTTGCCTCCTGTATACACCTGACTGGAGATTGAACCAATAACCTTTTGGTGTATGGGATGACATGCCAGTCAATTGAGCCACACCAGTCAAGGCTTAGATTAATATTTAAATGACATTAATAATAAGCAGCATATAACTCAAGAATATCATACGTATGATATTCAAGAATATCACAAATAATAAAATTATAAAATATCTAAATAGTATATCAGAGTCATCCTATATAAGATAATCATAATATGCAAATGGACCATCACTCCAACATGCAAGATGGCTGCCCCCATATAGTCAAAGATGGCCACCCCCATGTGGACACAAGATGGCCACCACCAGATGGCCAGCAGGGGAAGGCAGTTGGGAGGAACAAGGCCTGCAAGGGAGGGTAGCTGGGGGCGATCAGGCCTGCAGGGGAGGGCAGTTAGGGGTGACTCAGCCTGCAGGGAGGAGTAGTTAGGGGCAACCAGGCCTGTAGGGGAGGACAGTTGGGGGCAACCAGGCCTACAGGGGAGGACAGTTGGGAGGGACAAGGCCTGCAGGGGAGGGCAGTTGGGGGTGACCAGGCCTGCAGGGGAGGGCAGTTGGGGATGACCACGCTGGTAGGGGAGGGCAGTTAGGGATGACCAGGCTGGCAGAGGAGGGCAGTTAGGGGCAATCAGGCTGGCAGGGGAGCAGTTAGGCGTCTATCATGCTGGCAGGGCAGTGTTTAGGGGGTGATCAGGCTGGGAGGCAGAAGCAGTTAGGGTCAATCAGGCAGACAGGCGGGTGAGTGGTTGGGAGCCAGCAGTCCTGGATTGTGAGAGAGATGTCCGACTACCCGTTTAGGCCCAATCCCAAATGGGCAGTCGGACATCCCTTGAGGGGTCCCAGATTGGAGAGGGTGCAGGCTGAGGCTGGGCTGAGGGACCCCCCCCCCCCATATATGAATTTTGTGTACTGGGCCTCTAGTTTAAAAATAAATTCAGAAGGGGAAGAAAAGACAAAAGAGAAGTGAGAAAGAGGATAAAAGAGAAAGGAAGTTGGATGGAGAAGTATAAAAAACTAATCAGAGAAAAGAAACAGACATCTTGAGACTACATATAGAGGAAAAAATTCAGAAAAGCCCACACATACAGGAAAATAACACAGATAATCTAGAGCACAGAGAAAACCCACATGAAAGGTATATCCATAAAGAAATTTCACCTCTTGACACCTGTGACACCATACTCTCTAGCTCTCTTCTTATTTTTCTGCCATTTCTTCTCAGTCTGTTGTGATTGCTGTTCTGTCTGACCACTAAATAGTGGTATGCCCAAGGATGGCATAATGTCCACTTCTCTGTCCTAGGCTACCCTCTTTCTTTTCTTTTTTACTTTGAGAGTACATTTATTAAAACTGTGAAACAAGGAAGAAGCAAGAGGAGAGACCTTGCTGGGGCTGCCCTGGCTGTGCTGTTATAGGGAAAAAATGAGCAGAGGAAGAACTGTTTTAGCTCACTGGGAAGTCAGAGAAAAGGGGGCCTTGGAGACAGGTTCAGGGGGTTAGCCCGGGATGAATACATTTTTAAAAACAACACAACGAAAACAATCCATTATCCCAAAACAGACAATCAATGGAGACCAAAGAAAAAATAGAGACAGAAAAAATAGACTTGGTTGCAAGTCTAGTGGGGAACCTTAGCATTTAGGAGATGTATACAGATATCTGTAGAGGGTTCCAGGGGGGTGGGGTGGGTGAGGAAAAGGCTCAGACATGCTCCCAGGAGGGAGAGCATGTACTATCCTCTTTAGGTGGTCTCATTCAAGCTCATGATCCATGGCTTCAAATACCATTCTGACCTCTTCCTGAGCTCTAGCCTTATATCACAACTATGTATTTCTTTCCAATATCTAGGCATCTCAAAAATTCAATGTCCTAAACCTAACTGTATTAGCGTTTTTCCAGGCTCAGTTTCCAGTGGATGTTTTGCCTTTCCCACACTCAACACTCCTTCCTCCTCAACTCCCACATCCAATCAATCACCAAAGCTTGATATTTCTTTCTGAAAAATGTATCTCAAATCTCCCCAAGTATACATTTAAATTTAAAAAATTAAATATTGAGTAGATACAACTGAAAACCCTGGCTTCAGTTGTTTTGGTATAGTCCTAGAAATGGAACTGCCAAATCATATGGTAATTCCATTTTTAATTTTTTGGTGAACCGCCGTACTGTTTTCTATAGTGACTGCACCATTTTATATTCCTACAAAGGGAACAAGGGTTTCGATTTCTCCACATCCTCAACAACACTTGCTATTTTCTGTTTGTTTTTTATAGTAGCCATTCTAATGGGTGTGAGGTGGTATCCATCTACCCTTTTTAGAAACAGAACATAATGACTACCTTGGAAGTATCTGTGAGCTGTGTTTCTGTTCCCTTTTAGAAACAAACACTGTGCTAATGTTTGTGCTTATCACTCAATTCTACCATAGATTTGTACATTGTTTATCTGTGTTGCAAATATTTTATTCCAGTTTGTGGCATGTCTTCTTCACATTTTAAACATTATTTATTTGTTTTTAATGAAAAGGCATTGCTGATGTTAATGCAGTCTACTTTATTAATCTTTTCCTTTATGGCTTGTGCTTTGTTTTTGCATTATAAAATTCCTCTCTGATTGATAAATCAAGTATTTCCAAATGTTATTATCTGAGAAATTTGGGTGAAGGATATATGGGAGTTCTTTGTACTATGTTTGCAACTTTTTGTCACGATTGAAATTATTTCAAAATAAAACATTTTAAAAAATGTTTCCTATGTTAAAATCATAAAGATACTTCCCTATATTTTTTTTCCAAAAGTTTTATGTTTTGCCATAGCCAATTTGGCTCAGTGGATAGAATGTTGGCCTGCGAACTGAAGGGTCCTGGGTTCGATTCCAGTCAATGGCATATGCCCAGGTTGCGGGCTTGATCCCAATACTGGGTGTACAGGAGGCAGCTGATCAACGATTCTCTCACCATTGCTGCTGCTGCTTTTTTTTTTTTTTTAATTATTATTTAAATAATTATTTTTTTAAAATTTCACTTAGGTTTTTGTTTTGTTTTGTTCTTTTTTTTCAGTTTTTTTTAAAATTTCAAGGAAAACAATTTTAAATATACTAATGTTACATGCAGTAAACCTTACTATTTCAAGAAAAACAATAAAATACAATAATGTTACATGCAGTAAACACTAATTATTCAAGAAAAATGATCTTATGTATAATATTACATAAACATTAATATTTCAAGAATAAAAGGATTTTAAGTATAATAACATTACCAAAACTGTAATAACATAGTATGATATCACAAAAGTTGTAGGAAATATTAACAATCTGCAAATAACAGGATTACTTCTATTATATTCTAGAATATTTTTCCCCTCTGGCTCTATTTTTGTTCATCAGTTTGTATTGTTCATTATATTCCACAAATGAGTGAGATCATTTGATATTTAGCTTTTTCTGACTGGCTTATTTCGCTTAGCATGATGCTCTCCAGGTCCATCCATGCTGTTGCAAATGGTAAGAATTCCTTCTTTTTTTACCGCAGCATAGTATTCCATTATGTAGATGTACCACGGTTTTCTAATCCACGCATCTGCTGATGGGCACTTAGGCTGTTTCCAAATCTTAGCTATAGTGAATTGTGCTGCTATGAACATAGGGGTGCATATATCCTTTCTGATTGGTGTTTCTAGTTTCTTGGGATATAATCCTAGAAGTGGGATTATTGGGCTAAATGGGAATTCTATTTTTAATTTTTTGAGGAAATTCCATTCCATACTGTTTTCCACAGTGGTTGCACCAGTTTGCATTCCCACCAGCAGTGCAAGAGGGTCCCTTTTTCTCCACATCCTGGCCAGCACTTGTCATTTGTTGATTTGTTGATGGTAGCCATTCTGACAGGTGTGAGATGGTACCTCATTGTCATTTTGATTTGCATCTCTTGGATGATTAGTGAATTTGAGCATGTTTTTATGTATCTCTTGGCCTTCTTTATGTCCTCTTTTAAAAAGTGTCTATTTAGGTCCTTGCCCATTTTTTGATTAGGTTGTTTACCTTCCTTTTGTTAAGTAGTATGAGTTCCCTGTAAATTTTGGACATTAAACCCTTATTGAAGATAACATTGGCAAATATGTTCTTCCATGCAATGGACTTTCTTCTTGTTTTGTTGATGGTTTCTTTTGCTGTGCAGAAGCTTTTTATTTTGATGTAGTCCCATTTGTTTATTTTCTCCTTAGTCTCTCTTGCCCTAAGATATGTGTCTGTAAAGATATTGCTACGACATATGTCTGCAATTTTGCTGCCTATGGATTCTTCTAAGATTTTTATGGTTTCCTGTCTTATGTTTAAGTCATTTACCCATTTTGAGTTTATTTTTTAAAAATTTAATAAATCTTTATTGTTCAGATTATTACAATTGTTCCTCTTCCCCGCCCCCCCATAGTTCCCCTCCACCTGGTTCCCACCCCACCCTCTGCCCTTACCTCCCCAACCCCCCAGCAACTGTCCTCATCCATAGGTGTACACTTTTTTTGTCCAGTCTCTTCCCGCACCTCCCACACCCCTTTCTCCCTGAGAATTGTCAGTCCACGCCCTTTCTATGCCCCTGATTCTATTATATTCACCAGTTTATTCTGTTCATCAGGTTTTTTATTCACTTGATTTTTAGATTCACTTGTTGATAGACATGTATTTGTTGTTCATAATTTTTATCTTCACCTTTTTCTTCTTCTTCCTCTTCTTAAAGAATACCTTTCAGCCTTTCATATAATACTGGTTTGGTGGTGATGAACTTCTTTAGCTTTTTCTTATCTGTGAAGCTCTTTATCTGCCCTTCAATTCTGAATGATAGCTTTGCTGGGTAGAGTAATCTTGGTAGTAGGTTCTTGCTATTCATCACTTTGAATATTTCTTGCCACTCCCATCTGACTTGCATAGTTTCTGTTGAGAAATCAGCTGACAATCGTTTGGGTGCTCCCTTGTAGGTAATTAACTGTCTTTCTCTTGCTGCTTTTAATATTCTCTCTTTGTCTTTTGCTCTTGGCATTTTAATTATGATGTATCTTGGTGTGGTCCTCTTTGGATTCCTTTTGTTTGGGGTTCTCTGCACTTCCTGGACTTGTAGGTCTATTTCTTTCACCAGGTGGGGGAAGTTTTCAGTCATTATTTCTTTCTTTCTTAAATATATTTTATTGATTTTTTACAGAGAGGAAGGGAGAGAGCCAGAAACATCGATGAGAGAGAAAAATTGATCAGCTGCCTCCTGCATACCCCCTACAGGGGATGTGCCCACAACCAAGGTATATGCCCTTGACAGGAATCGAACCTGGGAACCTTGAGTTCGCAGGCCAACACTCTATCCACTGAGCCAAACCGGCCAGGGTAGTCATTATTTCTTCAAATAGGTTTTCAGTGTCTTGCTCTCTCTCTTCTTCTGGCACCCCTCTAATTTGCATGTTGATACGCTTGAGGTTGTCCCAGAGGCTCTTTACACTATCTTCAAATTTTTGGATTCTTTTTTCTTTTTGCTTTTCCGGCTGAGTGTTTTTTGCTTCTTTGTATTTCAACTCTTTGACTTGATTCTTGTGTTCCTCTAGTCTGCTGTTGGATCTCTGTATACTTTTTATTTCAGTCAGTGTATGTTTAATTTCCAGTTGGTCCTTTTTCATATCCTCTAGGGTCTCGCTAAATTTATCAGCCTTTTCTGGGAAATTCTTGAAAAACCTTATGACCGTGGTTTTGAACTCTATATCCAGTCATTTATTTTCCTCCATTTCTTTCATTTGTGATCTGTTTCTTTGTCTCCACATTTTTGCTGCTTCCCTGAGTTGGTAGAGTAGCTTTGTGTGGTAGGTGTCCTCTAGGGCCCAATGGCTCAGCCTCCCCAGTTACCTGAGTTGAACTCTCTTGGTTCACCCCTTTGTGGACTGTGTGTACAGCCTTGTTGTAGTTAAGTCTTGATTGTTGTTGGTATCACTGGGAGCAATTGACCTCCAGGCCAATTGGCTGTGAGGATCAGCTGTGTCTATGCTGGGAGAACTTCTGTGCTGGAGACACTCTTAGGAGACAAGACTTGCAAAATTGCAAAAGCCTCTGTGCTCAGCTTGGATGGGGCGGAGTTTCAGGGCGGAGCAGACAGCCTTGGTTTCCCATCAGCCCTGCCCTATGAGGACCTTGGGTCTCAGTGTCCCTCGGTAATCGCTGCAAGCACCTCTGAGAGAAAGCCGCCCTCGAGTTTCGCCTGCTGCCGGACAGTCCAGTTTCTCCCCAAATGAGTCGGGGTTCCCAGAAACTTGCTCAGAACTGGAGTTCAGGGAAGTCAGGAGCTTCAGTCTCCCTCCCGCTTTAGGAAGCCAGCTGCGCACTCAGCCTCCTGTGCATTCAACAGTCAGTCCTCTCTGCGCACGTGTGCCTCCGGATCTCTGCCTTGCGGAGCTCCTGAGTCTCAGTGTGCTTTCTCTTCAGTCCAGATTCCCCCTGAATGAGTCTGGTTTTCCAGCGTCTCGCCCGGGACTGGAGTTCTGTGAAGTTGGGAGCTTCCTTCTCCCTCCCACTTTAGAAAGCCAGCTGCACACTCAGCCACGCATGCACACAGCCGCCCATCCTCTCCGCATGCGAGTCTCCGTACCTCAGCCTTTTGCAGCTACTCTGACTCTCAATGTGCTTTCCTCTTTTCTTCTAGTTGTAGAATTTCCACTCAGCCAGCTTTCCTGTGGTTCTGGATGGTGCCCGTTTTGTCATTTAGTTGTAGTTTTGATAATATTGTGCAAGGAAGCAGTTTAGGTGTTTACCTATGCTGCCATCTTGGTTTCTCTCTTGAGTTTATTTTTTTGTATGGTGTAAGTTGGTGGTCTAGTTTCATTTTTTTGCATGTATCTGTCCAATTTTCCTAACACCTTTTATTGAAAAGACTGTCTTGACTCCATTGTATGCTCTTGCCTCCTTTGTAAAATATTAATGGAGCATACTGGCTTGGGTTGATTTCTGGGTTCTCTGTTCAGTTCCATTGGTCTGTATGTCTATTCTTGTGCCAGTACCAGGCAGTTTTGAGAACAATGGCTTTGTAATATAGCTTGATAACTGTAATTGTGATCCCTCCAACATTGTTCTTCTTTCTCAGGATTGCTGCAGCTGTTCGGGGTCTTTTTTTATTCCAGATGAGTATTTGGAGAGTTTGTTCTAGGTCTGTGAAATATTCTGTTGGTATCTTAATGGGGATTGCACTGACTCTCTAGATTTCTTTGGGTACTACGGACATTTTAATGAAGTTGATTCTACTAATCCACGAACACGGTATATTCTTCCATTGTCTTCTCTTTTTTCAACTTCCTGTAGTTTTCTTAGTACAGGTCCTTTACCTCCTTGGTAAAGTTTATTCCTAAGTATCTTAATATTTTAGTGCAATGATAAATGGTATTGTTTTTTTAGGCTCTCTTTTGTGAGTTCATTATAGATGTATAAAAAGCCATAGATTTCTGGGTGTTAATTTTGTATCCTGCTACATTGCCGAATTCATTTATTAAGTCTAGTAGTTTTTTGATGGAGTCTTTGGGGTTTTCTATGTACAATATCATGTCATCTGCTAATAATGACAATTTTACTTCTTCTTTTCTAATTTAGATGCCTTTCATTTCTTCTTCTTGGCTGATCGCTAAGACTAGCACTTCCAGTACTATGTCGAACAGGAGTGATGAAAGTGGGCATCCCTGTCTTGTTCCTGTTGTTATGGGAAATGGTTTTAGTTTTTGCCCATTGAGTATGATGCTGGCTATAGGTTTGTCATATATGGCCTTTATCATTTTGAGATATGCTCCCTCTATTCCAACTTTGCTGAGAGGTCTTATCAAAAAAGCATGTTGGATTTTGTCAAATGCTTTTTCTGTGTCTATTGATATGATCATGATAGTTTTGTCTTTCAATTTGTTTATGTGATGTATCATGTTTATTGATTTATGAATTTTATACCAACCTTGCATCCCTGGAATAAATCCAACTTGATCATGGTGTATGATCTTTTTAATATATTGCTGGATACGATTTGCTAATATTTTGTTGAGGATTTTAGCATCTATGTTCATCAGGGATATTGGCCTGTAATTCTCTTTCTTTGTAGTTTTCATCTGATTTTGGAATTAGGATAATAGTGGCCTCATAAACAGAGTTTGAAAGTGTTCCTTCATCTTGAATTTTCTGAAATAGTTTGAGGAGTACAGGTGTTAGCTCTGCTTTGAATGTTTGGAAAAATTCCCCTATGAAGCCATCTGGACCTGGGCTTTTGTTTGGTGGGAGTTTTAAAATTACTTCTATTTCATCACTTGTTATTGGCCTATTCAGGTTTTTTGATTCCTCCTGATTCAGTTTTGGGAGATAGTATTTTTCTAGGTACTTCTCTATTTCATCCACATTGTCCAGCTTGTTAGCATATAGTTGTTCATAGTATTTTCCTACAATCCTTTGTATTTCTGTGGTGTCCATGGTTCCTTCTCCACTTTTGTTTCTGATTTCATTTATTTGGGTCCTCTCTCTTGGTTTCTTGATGAGTCTGGCTAATGGTTTATCAATTTTGTTTATCCTTTCAAAGAATCAGATCTTGGTTTCATTGATTTTTTTGGTATTTTTTTTTAAGTCTCTATGTCATTTTTTTTCTGCTCTATTTTTTATTATTTCCTTCCTTCTACTTACTCTGGGCTTTTTTTGTTTTTCTCTTTCTAGTTCTTTAAGTTGTAGGGTTAAATAATTTATTGCTAATTTTTCTTGTTTTTAGTGGTATGCCTGTAGTGCTAACATGTGGTTTATCTTTATGAATGATCCATGTGCACTTGAGAAGAAGGTATATTCTGCTGCATTGGGTAAAATGTTCTATAAATATCTATTAAATCCATCTGATCCAGTGTGTCCTTTAGAGTCTCTGTTTCCTTGTTAATTTTTGTCTGGAAGATCTGTCCGGGGAAGTCAGAGGGTTGCTAAAGTCCCCTACTATGACTGTATTGTTGTCAATCTCCCCATTAAAGTTATATATATATACACACACACACACACACACACACACACACACACACACACACACACACATACACACACACACACACACACACACATTTAGATACAACTATATTGGATGCATAAATGTTTGCCAGTGTTATATCCCCTTGTTGGATCGATCCTTTTAGTATTATGTAGTGACCTTTGTTGTCTCTTGTGATAGCCTTCATTTAAAAGTGTATTTTGTCAGATATGAGTATTGCTACTCCAGCTATTTTTTTCTTTTCCATTTGCATGGAAATTTTTTCCATCCCTTCACTTTTATCCTGTGTATGTCTTTCATTTTGAGGTGGGTCTCTTGGAGATAGCATATAGTTGGGTGATGTTTTTGTATCCATTCAGCTACCCTACACCTTTTGATTAGAGCATTTAATCCATTTACATTTCCAGCTACTCTGGCAGCCTTGAACTCCAACATCTATGTCACCATTCTACTGAGAATTCCTGTTTCAGTTCTAACCTCCATGTGCCTCAGGAACTGAGAAGTGTCTTCAGTTGAAAAGCTGAATAATGGCATTCACCTTATTTCCTTTCCTTCTTTCAAAGATTGTGTCCCCTCCAGTTCTGCCTGTTTTTTTTTTAATTGCATTTCAGGTCTTCAGAGAGAGGCTTTCAGATAGATGTCCAGGGCTAGTAAGTGTTATTGTCAGGAATGTTAGTCAGATACAAGCTTTTCTATTGTTCCAGAAACCAGAACTCTCTCAATATGTAAAATTTCATCACTCCTTTTTAGTCTAATACAAGTCAAACACATGAAGAGTCTGCAAACTCTGGAATAGGCCTGAAATATGAAAACCCTGGCACTTTAGAGGTGATGGCAGGGAATTAGAAACAGCTGTTCAATGAATACTGGCTGGTTGTTTAATAATGTGTTTTTTTATATTTAAAAAAATCTCTTGGAAGAACCAAGATGGCAGCATAGGTGTACTCACTGCTTCCCAGAACCACATCAACATTACAACTAAAGGTGGAGTATGTGGGTATTACACAGACATGCTTTGAGGACCAAACTGGAATTACAACTAAAATACAAGAAAATCCTTACCCTAGCTGGTTTGGTTCAGTGGCTAGAGCATTGACCCACAGACTAAAGGGTACTAGGTTCATTTCTGATCAAGGACACAAACGTTGGTTGCAGTTTCCCCGGCCCTGGTCAGGGTGTGTGCAGGAGGCAACCAATCGATGTGTTAACTTCACATAGATGTTTTTCTCTGTCTCTCGCTCTCCCTACCATTCCCTCTAAATCAATGGGAAAGTATCCTTAGGTGAGGATTAAAGTTTAAAAAATAAATAAATAAAATACAAAAAAATATCCTGACTAATCAACTGAAGACTAGCTGGAGAGAACCCTGATAACCAAGGACAGAAATTGGAGACTGGTAGGAAGAGAACAGGTGTGAAAGGGCAGGCTTGGCTCCCACAGACAGCAGCTGAAGTTCCAGAGAGATACCTTAGCAGTGGAGGGTTGCCACTGAGAACTCTGAGGTTTAATCCCCCAGACGGGCTCCCCAGAAGATAGCACCAGAATTGAGAAAGGTGTCCATATAACACCTGGCTGTGAAAAGCAGCAGGGTTGCTGTCTGCCAGGGAAAGATAGCTGGAAATGCAGGCACCCTCTTAAAGGGCCAGTGCATAAAATTCTGTGTGCAGCCACTCACCTTGTGCTTAGCATAGAGAGAGCAGAGTGGACTGGAGCTGTATGAGCAGAATCCAGGGTTGGGGGCTCTGGGGTTAGAACTCAGAAGGCAGACACCCAGGTTTCTTGTGCTGAGTCATTCCCTCACGCTGCAGAGGAGGTCATCTTTCTCATGCAGACATTTGCTATTCAGGTAGTTTTGGTGGTGGGGGGGAGGGGCGATGGAGATGGTTTACCCTATTGAAAAACACCTTGCCCCACACTGTGAAGTTTCTGAGGCCCATTAAGAGACTGAGAATAACAATTAGCCTCCAGGCAGAAGCAACTGGTCCACACTGTTGGAAAAATTCTCACCACACCTGTAGACAATTGCCTGAGGGGTACTCAATACTGAATCCAATCAGTCTTCAGGCAGAGGCAGGTCTCTGGAGGCTTTGAGTCTTTGCCTAATCTAATTAGTCAAAAACAGTGGTTGACACTGTCCTGCACTAAAGATTGAGAGACATAGCAGATATACCTAATATATAGTCACAAATCCAAAGAGGTAATCCAAATGAGGAGACCAAAATAACCCCAAAAAACCACAACCCCAAATAAAAGAAAAAGAGAATTCTCCAGAAGAAGAGATGAATGAAATGGAGATAAGAAATTTATCTGATATAGAGTGCAGAATTATGATGGTAAAGATACTCAACAGCATGGAAAAAGGTACAGTAAATATGAAAACAGAAATAAAAATTACATAGCACAAATAAAGAGCACATTGGGTCTTAGCTGGTTTGGCTCAGAGGATAGAGCATCCACCTGCGGACTTAAATGTCCCAGGTTTGATTCCAGTCAAGGGCACATGCCCAGGTTGCAGGCTCCATCCCCAGTAGGGGGCATACAGGAGGCAGCCGATCAATGATTTTCTGTCATCATTGATGTTTCCATCTCTCTCTTCCTCTCCTTTCCTCTCTGAAATCAATACAAATATATATTAACAAAATAAAGAACACACTAGAAGGAATATACAGCAGATTAGGAGAAGCTGAGGATTGGATCAGTGAATTAGAAGACAGGGTTGAACAAATCACTCAATAAGAGAACCAAAAGGAAAAGAACAATAAAAAAAAAAAACACGGGAGGACAGCTTTAGGGAGCTGTAGAACATGAAATGTAACAAAATTTGCATAGCAGGTGTTTCAGAAGAGAAAGAAAGAAAGAAAGAAAGAAAGAAAGAAAGAAAGAAAGAAAGAAAGAAAGAAAACATGTTTGAAGAAATAATGGCAGAAAACTTCCCTAACCTGGTAAAGGAAAAAGTCTCACAAGTTCAGAGGGCAAAGAGAATCCCAAGCAAGAAGAATCCAAACAGGTTCATGCCCAGACACATCATAATTAAAATGCCAAAAATTAAAGACAAAGAGAAATCTTAAAGACAGCAAGAGAAAAGCAAACTGTTAACTACAAAGGAGTTCCCATAAGGCTGACACCTGATTTCTCATCAGAAACTCTACAGGCCAGAAGGGAATGGCATGAAACACTCAAGGTAATGGAAAGCAAGAATCTGAAACTAAGATTACTATATCAAGCAAGGATATAATTCAAAATGGACAGTGAAATGAAGAGCCTCCCAGACCAAAAAAAAAAAAAAAAAAAAAAGGCTAAAGGAGTTTATCACCACCAAGTCAGCATTACAAGAAATGCTAAAGGGACTACTGTAATGAAAAGAAGAAACAGAGAGAGAAACCTAGGTTTACAGCATTGAAATGGCAATAAATAAGTACCTATCAATAAAACCCCTAAATTTAAATGGATTAAATGCTCTAATCAAAAGACATAGGAGAGCTGAATGGTACAAAACTTGACCTAACTATATGCTGTCTACAGGACACCCACCTCAGAACAAAAGACACATACAGGATGAGAGTGAAGGGTTGGGAAAAATTTTCCATGCAAATGAAAAAGAAAAAAAAACTGGGGTAGCAATACTCATAGCTGACAAAATAAACTTCAAAATGAAGGCCATCACAAGAGACAATAAAGGTCACTACATAATACTGAAGGGATTGATCCAGAAAGAGGATATAACCCTAGTAAACATATATGCACCCAATATGTTTCATAGATATAAAAAAACTTCAAAAGGACAATAAGGGAGAGATCAGCAGCAATACAGTCATAACACCCTGCTGACTTCACTGGATAAATCTTCCAGGCAAAAAATTAACAAGGAAACAATGACTCTAAAGGACACAGTAGATCAGATGAATTTAATAGACACTTCTAGAACATTTCACCCCAAAGCTGCGTTCACATGGGTTATTCACAAAGATAGATCACATGTTAGGACACAAAACAAGTCTCTACAAGTTCAAGAAGATTGAAATCATATCATTCATCTTCTCAGATCACAGTGGAATGAAGTTAGAAATCAACTATAGTAAAAATACTCAAAAACATTCAAATACATGGAGGCTAAATAGCATATTATTAAACAATGAATGAGTTATCAATGAGATCAAGAAAGAAATTAAAAACTTCCTGGAAACAAATAAATGAACTCACAACAACCCAAAATCTCTGGGACATATCCAAAGCAGTCCTGAGAAAGTTCATAGCACTACAGTCCTACCTCAAAAAACAGAAACATTAATAATAAACTATTTAACCCTACAACTTAAAGAATTAGAAAGAGAACAACAAGAAACATAGATGCTAAAATCCTTAACAAAATATTAGCAAATTAGATCTAGCATTATATTAAAAAGATCATGCACCATGACCAAGTGGGATTTATGCCAGGGATGCAAGTTGGAATATTGATTTGCAAATCAGTGAATGTGATACATCACATAAACAAATTGAAAGATGAAAATCGCACGATCATAGTAATAGATGCAGAAAAAGCATTCACCAAAAAACAATACCCATTTTTGATAAAAACTCTCAGTAAGGTGGGAATAGAGGAAGTGTATCTCAACATAATAAAGGCCATATATGACAAACCTACAGGGAACATCATACTCAATGCTCAAAAACTAAAACCATTTTCTCTAAGAACAGGAACAAGACAGGGATTCCCACTTTCACCACACCTGTTCCACATAGTACTGGAACTGCTAGCCATAGTGATTAGACAAGAAGAAGAAATAAAAGGCATCCTATTGGAAAGGAGTAGGTAAAATTCTCATTATTTGCAGATGACATGATATTATACTGGAAAACCCTAAAGACTCCACCAAAAAGCCACTAGATTTAATAAATAAATTTGACAATGTAGCAGGATACAAAATCAATACCCAGAAATCTATTGCTTTTTTATATACCAATAATAAACTCACAGAAAGAGAAACTAAACAAACCATCCCATTTACCACTGCAACAAAAAAATTAAGATACTTAGGAATAAACCAAGGAGGTAAAAGACTTGTACTCAAAAAACTACAGGACATTGAAAAAAGAGGTAGAAGATATAAATATATCGTGTTCATGGATTGGTAGAATTAACATCATTAATATGTCCATACTTCCCAAGGCAATCTATAGATTCAATGCAATCCCTACTAAAATACCAACAGCATATTTCACAGATCTAGAACAAATACTCCAAAAACTTATATGGAACCAAAAAAGATCCGAGTAGCCACAACAATTTTGAGAAAGGACAAAGTTGGAGGAATCACAATACCAGATATCAAGTTATACCACAAAGCCACTATAATCAAAATAGCCTGGTACTGGCATAAGAACAGGCATACAGATCAATGCAACAGAACAGAGACCCCAGAAATTGACCCAAGCCATTATGCTTAATTAATTTTTGAAAAAGTAGGCAAGAGAATACAATGGAGTCAGGAAAGACTCTTCAAATAAATGGTGTTGGGAAAACTGGGCAGGTACATGCAAAAAAAGAAACTAGACTACCAACGTACACCATACACAAGAATAAACTCAAAATGGATAAAAGACTTAAATATAAGTTAGAAAACTATAAAAATCCTAGAAGAAACTATAGGCATCAACATTCAGACATCTCTCACAGCAATATGTTTATGGATACATCTCCTAGGGCAAAGGAAACTAAGGAGAAAATAAACAAATGGGACTACTCAAAATAAAAAGCTTCTGCACAGCAAAAGAAATCATCAACAAAACAAAAAGGGAGCCCATTGTATGGGAAAACATATTTGGCAATGATACATCTTATAAATGGTTAATATCCAAAATATATAAGGAACTCAAACAACTTAATAAAAGAAAGACAAAAAATTCAATTAAAAAATTGGCACCTGTCAGAATGGCCATCATCAACAAATCAACAAATGACAAGTGCTGACAAGGATGTGAGAAAAGGGAACCATCATTCACTGCTGGTGGGAATGCAGACTGGTGCAGCCATTATGGAAAACAGTATGGAGTTTCCTCAAGGAATATATCCTAAGATTCCAGAAACACCAAACAACATCAGAAAGAATATATGCACCCCTATGTTTATAGCAGCACAATTTACAATAGCTAAGATCTGGAAACAGCCCAAGTGGCCATCAGTAGATGAGTGGATAAAAAGGCTATGGCACAGCCCTAACAGGTTTGGCTCAGTGGATATAGAGGGTCGGCCTGCGGACTGAAAGGTCCTAGGTTCGATTCTGGTCAAGGGCATGTACCTTGGTTGCGGGCACATCCCCAATAGGGGGTGTGCAGAAGGCAGCTGATCGATGTTTCTCTCTCATCGATGTTTCTAACTCTATCCCTCTCCCTTCCTCTCTGTAAAAAATCAATAAAATATATTTAAAAAAAAGAAAAAAGGCTATGGTACATTTATTCCATGGAACACTATGCAGCAGTATCTTACCCTTTGAGACAGCATGGAAGGACCTGGAGAGTATGATGCTAAGTGAAATAAGTCAGTGAGAGAAAGATAAGTATCACATGATCTCACTCATATGTGGAACCTAATTAACAAAATAAACTGATCAAGGGAGTGTATTCAGAGACATGGAAGCATGAAACAGAGTGCAGAATCTCAAAGGGATGGTGGGGGTGGGTGGGTGGGTGGGAGACCTTGTGTGCATATAAGCATGACCCATGAACACAATAGGGTGATGAAGGCCTGGGGCTGAGGGAGGGGGTGGGCTGGAGGGGAGTCAATGAGGGGGAAAAAAAAGGAACATGTGCAATACTTTCAACAATAAAATTTAAAATAAATGAAGAAAGAAATAAAACATGAAAACAAAAACAAAATTGCAACTAAAATACAGAACAACCATCATTTAGAACCACCTGAAAGCTCAATGAATGGAAGTCCTACAACTAGAGAAGTAAAGAAGAAGGCACATTGAGATTGGTAGAAGGGGCATAGGGGCAGGCAGGGTTGGACCAGCACCTACACGTGCCACTTTTTAAATCATGAGGGAAATCATCCTTGTGGAGGCCGCCTATGAGGAGCAAGGGGTCCCAGCCCTACACCAGACCCCCAGCCCAGGCTCCCAGAGCTGGGAAGAGAAGTCCCTGTAAAATATTTTAGCCACAGCTGTAAAAACCAATAGGGATTGGAGCTCAGTGGCACGGAGGCTGCTGGAGACCCAAATGTTCCTTTTAAAGGGCCAGCACAAGAACTGAACTTACAAAGTCCCACTTCCTCTGAGCTCCAGCACCAGGGCAAGGCTCTGGTGGACCCAGACACATATGAGAAGGAACTGCATTGTATGGCATTGGAGCAGTAACTAGGGGGCAGCTTTCTCCTAGATGGAGGTGCTCATAAAGGTCATTGTTCCTGTGCTGGGACCTCCCCTGTTGCAGGGCTGACTGACAGCTGTATCTGTTTGCTCTGCTCTGTTGATTCCCTGAGAACCTTCCCCATCCAATTTGAAGCCCCACCCAACCTGTTTGCAGTGGCTTTTGCATATGAATGTCCTGTACTAGCTCAAGCTTCAGACTTCCTTAAAATCTCCCAAACAGCTACAACTGGGTCAGCATGCCCCAACCCTATCAATAAAGGGTCCAAGACCCTGAACAAACACAAGCCTGCCTTGCTTCACAGCTGGGTCTTGCCTGGGCACCTCTAATCCCAATACAAATAGCCCCTGCAGAGAAGACCCAGTCAGTGGCTGACTTTGCACCTCCCTGGAGGCCCCAGAGCCAGTGCACCCAGTGGACAGCTTATGACCATAGCAGATTGCAACTCTACACATCCATAAGCTACACACTCAAGGGGCAGACTCAGTGAGCACCAAAGCCCCACTGAAGCAAGTCCAGCTCCATAGGAGTGTTTCTGGCACAGAGGCTCTCTCACTTTAGCCACAACTAGTCCTCACAGTCAACTGGCCTGGAGATCACTTCCTCCGAGAGACGCCAACAGCAACTAAGGCTCAATTACAAGATTGTTCACATAGCCCACACATGGATGTACCTAGAGTGCCCAGCTCAGGTGACTGGGGAGGCTGAGCCACTGGGTCCTACAGGATACCTACTACTCAAGGCCACTCTACCAATTCCAAGAGACACTACAGCTCTACCTAAAACATAGAAACAAACACAAGGAAACAGCCAAAATGGGAAGACAAGGAATCATGTCACAAATGAAAAAAATGGAAGGAAGCAAACTTTTGGATACAGAGTTCAAAACCATGGTTATAAGGTTACTCAAGGATCTTCATGGGACTTTCAAGGATCCAGAACATCAAAGACATGAAAAAGGACTCGTCAGAAATTAAGCGTACACTAACTGAAATAAAAAATAATTTACAGGGATTCAACAGTAGAGTAGAGGAGTCCAAAAATCAAATCAACAATGTGGAATATGAGGAAGCAAAAAACACCCAATAAGAAGAGAAAAAAGAAAAAAGAATCCAAAAATATGGAGTTAGTGTAAAGAGCCTCTGAGATAACTTTAAGTGTACTAACATTCGTATTATGGGGTTGCCAGAAGAAGATGATAAAGAGCAAGATATTAAAAACCTATTTGAAGAAATAATGACAGAAAACTTCCCCTACCTGGTGAAGAAAATAGACTTACATGTCCAGAAACAAGAGGAACCAAACAAGAGGAACCAAAAAGGCCCACAGCAAGACACATCATAATTAAAATGCCAAGGGCTAAAGACAAAGAGAGAATCTTAAAAGCAGCAAGAGAAAAGCAGTTAGTTACAACTGTCAGATGATTTCTCAACAGAAACTATGCAGGCCAGAAGGGAGTGGCAAGAAATATTCAAAGTGATGAATAGCAAGGACCTACAACCAAGATTACTCTGCCCAGCAAAGCTCTCATTAGGGTAAGATAAAGAGCTTCACAAAGAAGAAAAAGCTAAAACAGTTCATTACTACCAAATCAGTATTATGAAATGTTAAAGGTTATTGAAGAAGAAGAAAAGAAGGAGGAGGAGGAGGAGGAGGAGAAGGGGAACAGAAGAAGAAAATATGAACAATAAAATGGAAACAAATATATATCTATCAACAATTGAATCTAAAAATCAAAATAAACAAACAAGAAATCTAATGAACAATATAAACTGGTCAAATAAAATAGAATCAGAGGTATGGAAGCATGGAACAGACTGATGAATCCCAGAAGGAAGGGGGTTGGGAGGGCTGGAAGAGATTAATCGAAGATCTTACCTATGGACACAGACAGGAGGGTCGTGAAGGCCTGGGGCCCGTTGGGAACCAGGTGGAAAGGGACAATAGGGTGGGGAGGGGACATCTGTAATATTCTCAACAATAAAGATTAAAAAAATAATAATAAACAAATCTCTTAGCCCAGCTGGTGTGGCTCAGTGGTTGAGTGTTGATCCATGAACCAGCAGGTTATGGTTCAATTCCTGGTCAGGGCATTTGCTGCTGGGGTTGTGGGCTCAATCCCCAGTAGGGGGCATGCAGGAGCCAGGCAATTGATGATTCTCATCCTTGATGTTTCTATCAACCTCTTCCTTCCTTTCTCTGAAATCAATTATAACATAGGAAAAAATAATTTAAAAATCTCTTAACCTAGGGCTAGCATTTGGCCTTCAAACTACTTTTGGGTTTGAAGATGTCCAGGATCTTCTCATTCATCCAATTCATTGTCATAAAAAGAATCAGGTCCAGCTGAACAACCTGCTCTGGCAGAGACTGGCTGCTTATTAAAACTGTCTTCTCCTCCTGGGCACAAAGTCCTGTATCTGGGTGGGGTTCTGTGACTATTTCTTACCACATTTTCACTCTCTTACTGATGTCTACCTGGTAAATGATGCCAGAGTCATCTTTTTTCTTCTTTTCTTCCATCAGAGTAATTTTAAAGAGCCACAATATGGAAAGGGCCTGGGTCTCTAAATGACTATGTGGAGTGGAACTTCTCTGCTTACTGATATTTCACTGTGATATGGGCAAGAAAGTAATCTTTGTGTTAAGTGACTTAAAATTTGAATTTTTAAAAATAGTTATTGCTACTTATGCTAATAAATTTGCACAGGTGATACCCTAATTGGTGATAAAGATACGACTAGAAACTAGTCCCCTATTTCCTTTTATGATTAACAAATATAATTGCATTCATATGTACCTTATATAATTATTATATTAATACACTAGCTTACAAAAATTATAACAATTAGAGCATGTGATTTAATGAATAGAAAAATAGTGACTTATCTAGAGCTCGAATGCCTTTTTGTTCAAGAAAACTGTTCAAAATAGTTGTATTCAGATTTAATATGAGTCCCAGTGCTGGTGTAAGTTTCCAGAAGCCATCCTATGAAGTTCAGAAAACAAATTTAAGTAACATTCTTGAAATTTCATCACATAAGAAGTTATGGGATGAGTAAGTTTCCAATTATTTCAATTCAGTTTATTAAGACATGTCTAAAATTTTTATTACTGTAAAATCAAAGTTCTTCACATACTAGTGACACAGTACATACTATAGACACTAAATATCTAGTGGCATTTATAAAAAGTCTGAAAAAAGGCACATATGTAGAGATACTTTAAAAATGGTACTATATATTTTTTTCTTCTAACAATGCATTGTTTCTCAAAGCAATGTTCCTAAAACTTTTAAATAGCATGATTCCTTTGTTAAATGTTAAAAATGTGCCTTTATGATATCTGAAACATGAAACTGACAATTTTTTACTAAATATAAAATTTTTATGTTGAATATGCTCTTTAAAATTACTTCCTTGTATTCACTGTCCCCCACCCACCCCAGCAAAGAACCACTGTTTTTCAGGCTACCCTTTGTCACATGCTTATGGGAGTGAGGTAAGCGTCCATGTGATGATTAGACAGACTCTAGGTCTCAGGGGAACCCATACAGGGAGCAGAAAGGAGGGTGATGTCACAGGCAGGTGCATATGTTAAAGAATCTATGGCCATAATTTGAAAAATACCAGCAGTGATAATATGTGCCAACCAGTACTGAACAGGTGCTAGGTGGTATTTTATCTTTTAAGCCATTTTTTATGGAGGTATTATTACTATTATAGTCACTTTGCAGATTGAGGACACTGCAGTACAGAAAGATTAAGGTACTTGTTCAAAGTTACATAGCTAAGAAGTGGCACAGCCAGGATTTGAGCCCCAATAATCTGGCTCCAGGGTCCACAGATAGCAGTGGCTGCTATACTGAGTTTATGTACATCCTTCCAGGTTAGGGCAGTTGGGCAGCTGTTATTTTGTTTAAACCTGAAACCACAATATGATGTAGATACTATTATTATTCCCATTATATGGGTAAGGAAACTGAGGCTGAAAAAAGGTTATCTGACTTGCCCCAAATCACCAAGTAGCAGCATTGGGATTCAAACTTAGTCTTATACTAAATCCAGTTGTTTCTGTTACTAAACTACATCAAAAGAAATAATTACAGATGTGAGAGAGGGCCTTAGTACCTGTGCAGAAGGTAAATTTCTTTAATCATTCCATTTGAGAAGCTAATAAGCACAATCCTAGATCCTGACACATGCTCTAACACAATCTTACATACTGAGTTACATTCCCAAGATCTTCTGCAGAAATATTTAGAGTATGCTTACTAGTATAGTGTCTGTGCTTAACATGACAATGGGACATTCATGTGACTTGCAGATCATCAGTCTTAGAACCTAGGAAAATAAGGTCTTACCCTTGGCCCATTCAGGGATGCTCATTTTCAGCTGAGAAATATTCACTAGCATGATATTCTGGCCGAAGAGTTATAAGCAGAGAGACAAACAAGAGTCATCATAGAGTACACTGTTTTGTGCAATTGCCTTTTTTTTTATTTCTCAGTAAGATTTTCTCAATGAAGGAAGCAGTGTGTTGATACTCTCTGGCACAAGTCCCTTCTTAACTCAGTGTGGATTGGTCATATACAGTTCGATGACTAGCTACTTGATTTATGAAGCAAATCAACAACAGATATAGGTGAAATAAAATCAATACCTCGGTTTGCAGACTGAAGAGTTCAGTCCCAGGTACAAAATTCATCCAGCTTTCTTTGCAGTCTATGTCATCCCCGTCGTTTAGTACCAGAAAGCTTGCAGGAAAGTCTCTTCTTGTTATGTCAGATTTTTCTACCTTTTTAAAAAGCCCACTTGCCAAAAATCCTGGTGTTTCATCACTTTGTTTCAAAAGAAGTTAAGCCAGGCAAATATGTATGTGGGAGAGAATCTGATGATGCAGTTCTTGCAGAAATATTTGATGGCGAAGCCTCATATGTTGGAGGAGCCCCATAGTGAGCAAAGCCAATTTGATGCATTGGCTGCTTGTAACTGGTGCTCAGGGGAGCTGAGGAATTTGGAAAATGAAGAGGAGAGAAACCAGGAAGAAGATGAAAGCTAGACCCTCCGTTTGGATCAGGGGGAGGAAGTCTAGGAGAAGAGAACAAAGGATTCTGCTGAGGGGGAGAGTCCAACTCAAGGGAACTGTCAGTACAAGGACAGAGCTTAGGGCCTTCATAAATTTTAGGTAGAGCAGACTGTCTGCAGTTAAATAAGTCACCTGAGAAAGCAGAACCAGTAAAAGATCCAAAAGGTGGGTTGTGGGAAGGCAGTCTTGGAGGAGAACCCTATTCAAGGGAAATGCCAGTAGAATAGCCTGTCTTAAGGCCTTGGTCATTATTAGATGGACCAAACTGTTTGGGACTAGCAAGAGAACCAAAAAGAGAGCTCTGAGGATAGAGGAAAGCAGAACCAATAGAGGAAGCAGCTAGAGAACTGGTTGAACCAGGGGCAGCAAAGGAGTTGTAAAGAGCCATTTTTGGTGAACTGGCTTTTGTAAATACTGGTTTAATTTCTGTGGATTTAAATGAATCTATCTGACTTAAGTCCAATGGCCTTTCTGCATCTCTACATACAAAATTGTGTATTAAAGGTTTTTCTTGTATGTGGGAACCTAAGCTAAGCACTTCAGAACCTTCAAAAACTTCCAGCTTAGATGACTTGCATTTTTTTTAGTCAAACGTTCAAGTTGCAGTTCTTCGTGCCATTCAGAGGATGCTGAAAGAGTCTGCCCAGAATAAAAAATTATGATGTCAGGGAAAATGGAATAAAATCACCAATCAAGCCAATGCCCTTCTTAGTAGCTAACTTCCCTGTAATCAAGCAATTGCTTATCCCAGAGCAAGGTCAGACAGTTAAGTTGGGAAAAAAAAAAAAAAAAGCTATTCAAGATCATTTAAATGAAACAACCTCATTTTATAGGTATGGAATATGAGATTTGGAGAAGATATCAGCAATAAATACATTACAGATCTTAATCTCTCTTAGTTCTCGGAATCACAGAATTTTGAACACCCCTTATTTTTACACAAGAGAAAACCAAAGACCATAGAAGTAACTTACCCAAAATTTTACAATTAGCAGTATCATATGTGTAAACTAGCCCTAAATTAAGCTGGTAGTTTGAAATAAAATTTTCTAGTCCTTTATACTGTTTTACAGCACTATTCAGAAAATGAGAAAACTGGAAAAAAACCCTCAAAAGCTTTAAAGTAACTAAATGAATATATCTTTATACCAGAATATAAACAAAATATAAACAAAAGGAATTGAAAGATGCTATGTTACAACTATTGTTTGAATATAATTTAAAGAGTATTCCTTAAATAGTTACATGTAAATAAAATGCAGTTTTATATGAATTACAAGCCCTTGAGGCATTTTGGAATTGGCTAGCCTCTAATTTTACCAATGTAAATGAGCTATTTAGAATTTTCAAGAATCAAGATGGTGGTGCCTCCCACAACCACACCAAAATTACAACTAAAATACAGAATAACCATCATTCAGAACTACATGAAAGCTAGCTGAATGGAAGTCCTAATGAAGCATAGTAATCCCTTGTTTGGAAAACTGCTGTTTGAACTACTCTGGTATTCTTAGACAGTCCTTTGTTTTATAGGTCAACTCTATTATTTTTAGATAGTCCCTTATTCTATAAAATAACCGTTTTAGTTTGAATAATAGAAAAAGATAAAAACTTAACTGTCTGACCTTGCAAGCTAGCCATCTAACGTAATAGACTAATACTGATAATATTCCCATGCCAAGTGTTTGTTCATTATGTATCCAAGGTCACAAACTGTCTGCAAAAATAAGTTACACAGAGCTCTTTGTAAAATCTGCAGACAAAGAGCTCAAAAGGGTATAAATAAGGAAAACTTCCTTTATGTGTTGGCTCAGAATTTGACAGAGACATTCTGCTCTGAGCCCGAGCATAATAAAGACTCCTAATTAATTGATTTGTTAAGGTGTCTTGTATCTAGCTCGCTGATTTACGATACAACACTGCAACTAGAGAAGTAAAGAAGAAAGCACATTGAGATTGGCACATAACAGGCTGGTCCCAAACCCATGTTTGCCATTTTTTAAATTGGGAATTTAAAAAAAGGAGTAGTCCTTTCCCAGCTCAATCAAATTTTAAGTATAAATTTAAGTAATTAATATTGAAGAACACATGACAAGACATACATTCTAAAATAATAGTTAAAAATAATGTTTAGAGGAGAATCCAAGATGGCAGCGTAGGTAAACACCTAAACTGCTGCCTCCCGCAACAATTTCAAAAATACAACTAAAAGAAAAAACGTCTATCACCCAGAACCACGGGAAAGCTGGCTGAGTGGAAGTTCTACAACTAGAAGGAAAGAGAAAAGAGCATTGAGATGTGCTCGAGCGCTGAAAAGCTGAGGTACGGAGGCGCGTGATTCGGGCTGGCGGCGGGTGTTGCTTTTTTCAACCCGAAGGGAGACAAGCCCCCGATTACTCTGAAATACAGTTTCTGGGGAGACGGCGGGGGACCCAAACTCCTATGGGGAGAAGCTGGACTGTCTGCCAGTGAGGGTGGCTTGCTTGCAGAGCTGCGCGCAGGAATAATTGTTTACTGCACTGGGGCACAGGACTGCCGACAGGGACTCAGAGCTGGCTAACTAGCAGCCATTGCTGTTTGCCACGCCCTAACCTAGTGACACCCTGAGACCCCGCCCTGAACAACCTACAAACCCACCCAAGCTCTAAGCAGCGGCTTTTGCATAAGAAAGCACTGCCCTATCGCAGCTTAACCTAGCAAACTTGCAGCCTGGGTCAGACAGCTCCAAAACCTCCAAACCCCAAGCAAAGAGGAGAAAACTGTAGCTCTCACTGTAGCTCCTGCTGGGTGGCCTCAGACAGTAGCTGACCTGCACCCCATTGGAGATCCAGAAGCCAGTGTACCTAGTGATCAGTGTGAGACACCAGATTTCAACTCCTCACATCCATAAGTGACACATTCAAGAGGCAGACTCAGTGAGCACCAAAGCCCCACTGAAACAAGTCCTGCCCCATAAGCGTGTCTTCAGCGCAGCAGTTCTTCCATTATAGACACAGCGAGTGCTCACAGCTAATTGGCCTGGAGGTCAATTCCTCCCAGTGTACCAACGGTAATTAAGGCTTAACTACACCAAGACTTTGCACTCAGCCCACAAAGGGGTGTACCAAGAGCATCCACCTCATGTAATTGAGGAGGCTGAGCTACTGCCCCCTATAGATCACCTACCACACAAAGCTACTCCATCAACACAGGGAAGCAGCCAAAATGTGGAGACAAAGAAACATGTCACGAATGAAAGAAACACAGGAAAGCAAACTACTGGATGACATAGAGTTCAGAACCACATGTATAAGGTTACTCAAGAATCTTCTTAAAACCACTGAGAAACTTGATGATACCTTCAAGGAGCTTAATGAGAATGCCAAAAAAATGGAAAAGGATCAGTCAGAAATGAAGCATACACTGTCTGAAATAAAGAATATACAGAAACTCAACTGTAGATCAACGTACCCCAAGAATCAAACCAAAGATCTGAAATATGTGGAAACAAAAAACATCCAACCAGAAAAACAAAAAGAAAAAAGAATCCAAAAATATGAAGATAGTGTAAGGAGCCTCTGGGACAACTTTAAGCGAACCAACATCTGAATTTTTGGGGTGCCAGAAGAAGGGAGAGAGCAAAATATTGAAAACCTATTAGAAGAAATAATGACAGAAAACTTTCCCTACCTGGTGAAAGAAATAGACTTACAAGTTCAGGAAGCGCACAGAACCCCATACAAGAGGAATCCAAAGAGGACCACACCAAGACACATCATAATTAAAATGCCAAGGGCAAAAGACAAAGAGAGAATATTAAAAGCAGCAAGAGAAAAACAGTTAATTACCTACAAGGGAGTACCCATACGACTGTCGGCTGATTTCTCAACAGAAACTATGCAGGCCAGAAGGGAGTGGCAAGAAATATTCAAAGTGATGAACAGCAAGAACCTACAGCCAAGATTACTCTACCCAGCAAAGCTAGCATTCAGAGTTGAAGGTCAGCTTCACAGACAAGAAAAAGCTAAAGGAGTTCATCGCCACCAAACCAGGATTACATGAAATGCTGAAGGGTATTCTTTAAGAAGAGGAAGAAGAAGAAAAAGGTAAAGATAAAAATTATGAACAACAAAATGACATCAAATACATACCTACCAACAAGTGAATCTAAAAATCAAGTGAATAAAAAATCTGAGGAACAGAATTCACTGGTGAATATAATAGAATCAGGGACATAGAAAGGGAGTGGACTGACGATTCTCAGGGGAAGCAAGTGTGAGGGGTGCGGGAAGAGATTGGACAAAAATCTTACTCCAATGGATGAAGACAGTGGCGGGGGGTAAAGGCATGGGGTGGGGTGGGGAATCAGGTGGAGGGGAGCTATGGGGGAAAAAAAAGAGGAACACCGTTAATAATCTGAACAATAAAGATTTATTTTAAAAAAATCAAAAAAATAATGTTTATCTGTTTAAAAAAAGTTCTTAATCAGATAACTAAAAAAAGAACACTTACAATAGTGATGGGCTAGACTTATTAAAGCATTTTGTTAAATTGCAATAATTATAACAGACAAATCAATAGGACAGAACATCTGGTCCAGCAACAGATCCTAAAACATGTGGGAATCTAGTAGATGATAAAGATGGCATTTCAAGTCAATAGGATGAAAAGAAGAATTATGCAATAGATAGTGTTAGAAAAAGTTGGCAGCTACCTGAAAAAGAATAAAGTTGGTTTCAGACTTCCTATCTTATACCAGAATAGATTCCAATTGGGTGAAAAATTCAAACATGAAACTGGAAAATGATTTAAAGATATAACTAAGGAGAAATTTTAAAAAAGCATAATCTCTGAACAGGAAAGGTATTTCTAAGCATGACAAAAAATAAAAATGATCCAAAACAAAACCACCATAAGTGAATTTTACAATTTACATATAAACTGTTTGCTCCACATAAAACCACAGCACATTTACTAGTAAATAGTTATCCATTTTGCCTGGCTGGTGTGGCTCAATTGGTTGGGCTTCGTCCTGTGAACTGAAAGATTGTAGACTCAATTCCATAAATAGCTACCTGTTTGTTTGTTTTTTTGTTTTTTTTTAATGTTTAAAAAGCTTCCTTTGGAATCTGAAAGGAATGATTCAAAACCTGGCAAAGATAACACAAAAAAAGAAAACTACAGACCAAGATTTTTGATGAATACAAAAATCCTAAAGAAAATACTACCAAATCAAATACAAGAATACATTTTAAAAAAATGATACCTCACGATCAAGTGGCATTCATTTCAGGGTCACAAGGATGCTTCAGGATACACAAATCAATCAATGTAATAAACCACATTAACAAAACAACAGATAAAAATCCTCTGATCTTATCAATAAATACAGAAAAAACATTTGATAAAATACAACATCTACTTATGATTAAAACACTCAATAAAGGAAAGTACCTCAACATAATAAAGGCCATGTATTACAAACCCTCAGCCAATATTATACTCAATGGTGAAAAACTATTAAGTTTTTCCTCTAAAATCAGGAACAACACAGGGGTATCCACTCTCACCACTCTTACTCAACATAGTTCTGGAAGTCCTAGGCAGAGTAATAAGCAAAAGAAAGAAATAAAAGGCATTCAAATCAGAAAGGAAGAAGTAAAAGTGTCACTTTTTGCAGATGACATGATTCTGTATATAGAATACCTTAAAGACTCCACCAAAAAACTATTAGAAGTAGACAAATACAGTAAAGTTGCAGAATACAAAATCAATATACAAAAATTCAATGCCTTCCTGTATACTAACAACAAAACGTCAGAAAAAGAAATGGAAAAAACCCCCACAAAAACAATACCTTCTGCAATTGCAACCGAAAGAATAAAATAACTAGGAATAAACAAAGGATGTGAAAGACCAAATACCAAAAACTACGAAGCATTATTAAAAGAGATAAAAAGACACAATAAAATGGAAAGATAAGCCCTGACTGGTATGGCTCAGTGGATGGAGCGTTGGCCTACGGACTGAAGGGTCCCAGGTTCGATTCCGGTCAGGGGCATGTACCTTGGTTGCGGGCACATCCCCAGTGGGAGGTGTGCAGGGGGCAGCTGATTGATGTTTCTCTCTCATTGATGTTTCTGGCTCTCTGTCCCTCTCTCTTCCACTCTGTAAAAAAATCAATAAAATATATTTTAAAAAAATGGAAAGATATTCTGTGTTCATGAATTGAAGGAATCAACGTAGTTAAAATGACCATAT
The DNA here is from genome assembly GCA_026230045.1 of Corynorhinus townsendii. NCBI lineage: Eukaryota > Metazoa > Chordata > Mammalia > Chiroptera > Vespertilionidae > Corynorhinus > Corynorhinus townsendii. The sequence continues at coordinate 115,048,025 of JAPDVU010000003.1, read as the reverse complement.
TACCCAAAGCAATATTCAGATTTAATGCAATCCCCATCAAAATCCCAGTGTCATTCTTTAAAGGCGTAGATCAAAAACTCGTCACATTTGTATGGAACACAAAAGACCCTGAATAGCCAAAGCAATGAAGCCAGAGGTATCACACTACCTGACTTCAAATTATACTGCAGAGCTATGATAATTAAAAACAGTATGATATTGGCAGAAAACCAGATCAATGACCAGAATTGAGAGCCCAGATATAAAATCACATGTATATGGGCAGATCATTTTTGATAAAGGAGACAGAAACATACAATAGAGTAAAGAAAGCCTCTTCAATAAATGGTGCTGGGAAAATTGGGAAGCCACATGCAAAATAATGAAACTAGATTATTTTGTCCCCTTGTACAAAAATTAATTCAAAATCCATCAAAGACCTAAATATAAGATCTGAACCAATAAATTACATAGAAGAAAACATAGGTACTAAACTTATGGACCAGGGTCGTAGAGAACATTTTGTGAACTTGACCCCAAAGCAAGGAAAGAAAAGGTAAAAATAAATGAATGGGACCATCCTATCTAATAAAAGAGTAATATGCAAATTGACCATCACTCCAAAACACAAGATGGCTGCCCCCATGTGGACACAAGATGGCCACCACAAGATGGTCAGCAGGGGAGGGCAGCTGGGAGGGACCAGGCCTGCAAGGGAGGGCAGTTGTGGGTGATCAGGCCAGCAGGGGACGGCAGTTAGGGGTGACCAGGTCAGCAGAGGAGGGAAATTGGGGGTGACCGGGCCTGCAGGGGAGGGCAGCTGGGGGGACCAGGCCTGCAGGGGAGAGCAGTTGGGGGGGGGGACCACCTACAAGGGAGGGCATTTGGGGGGACTCAGGCCTGCAGGGGAGAGCAGTTGGGGGGGGACCAGCCTGCAAGGGAGGGCAGTTGGGGCAATCAAGCCTGCAGGGGAGAGCAGTTAGGGGTGACCAGGCCAGCAGAGGAGGGAAGTTGGGGGAGACCAGGCCTGCAGGGGAGGGAATTTGGGGGCAAAAGGGCCTGCAGGGAAGGGCAGTTGGGGGGGACCAGACCAGCAGGGGAGAGCAGTTAGGGGTGATGAGGCTGGCAGGGGAGGGCAGTTGGGGGGGACCAGGCTGGCAGGGGAGCAGTTAGGAATCAATCAGGCTGGCAGGGAAGTGGTTAGGGGGTGATCAGGCTGGCAGGCAGAAGCGGTTAGGAGCAATCAGGAAGGCAAGCAGGCGAGCAGTTGGGAGCCAGCAGTCCTGGATTGTGAGAGGGATGTCCGACTGGCCGTTTAGGCCCGATCTTACCAGATGGGCAATCGGACATCCCTTGAGGGGTCCCAGATTGGAGAGGGTGCAGGCTGGGCTGAGGGACACACACACACCCATGCACGAATTTCATGCACCGGGCCTCTAGTATAAAACTAAAAGCTTCTGCACAGCAAAAGAAACTGACAACAAAACAAAGAGGCAGCTGACAGAATTGAAGATGATATTTGCAAACAAAAGCTCTGATAAAGGTTTAATATCCAGAATATGTTAAAAACTCATAAAATTCAACACCAAAGAATCCAATTAAAAGATGGGCAGAGGACCTGAACAGACACCTCTCCCAAGAAGACATGCAGATGGCCAACAGATATATGAAAAGATGTTCAACCTCACTAGTAATTAGGGAAATGCAAATCACAACTACAATGAGATACCATTCACACCTGTTATCAACAAGCTATTATCAACAAGAAAAGTAATAGCAAGTGTTGGAGAGGTGGAGGAGAATGTAGACTGCTGGTGGGAATGTAGACTGGTACAGCCACTATGGAAAACAGTGTGGCAATTCCTCAAAAAATTAAGAAAAAGATTACAATATGACCCAGCAATCCCTCTCCTGTGTATATACCCCCCAAAAAAACTTGAAAACATGTATTCACAAAGATATATGCACCTTTATGTTCATTGCAGTATTATTCATGTTGGCTAAGACATGGAGACAACCAAGTGCCCTTCAATAGAGGACTGGGTAAAGAAGAAGTGGTACATATATTACTTAGCCATAAGAGAGAATGAAATACTGCCATTTGCAACAACATGGATGGACCTTGAGAATATTATGCTAAGTGACATTAGTCAGTCAGAAAAAAAACTAAGAACCATATGATTTTATTCACATGTGGGATACAAAACTGACACTTGTGGAAACAAACAGCAGTGTGGTGATTGTCAGAGGGAAAGGGGTGAGGGGATTGGGAGTGAAAAAGCCCTAATATATGGTGACAGAAGATTATTTGACTTTGGGTGGTGGGCATATAGTGCAATGTACAGAACTTGTATAATAGAAGTGTACACTGGAAACCTATCTCATCTTATTAACCAATGTCACCCCAATAAATTTAAATTTTAAAATTAATTAAAAATTTAAAAATAATATGTTTAGAGAATGGAGAAACCAAGATGGCGCCATAGGTAAGCACCTAAACTGCTGCCTCGCACAACAATTTCAAAACTACACCTAAAAGACAGAACGGACACCATCCAGAACCACAGGAAAGCTGGCCGAGTGGAAATTCTACAACTAGAAGGAAAGAGAAAAGCTCACGGAGAATTGGAGGAATGGCAAAGTGTTGAGGTATGGCAAAGGGTCTTTGTACTCGCAGAGAGGAAGGGTGGCTGAGAGCCTGGCTGACTTTCTCTAGTGGGAGAGGGAAGGAAGCCCCCGACTGCACTGAACCCCAGTCCCGGGCGAAATCCCGTGGACCCAGGCTCATACAGGGGGAGTCTGGACTGTCAGGTAGAGAGAAAGGCACTCGGAGACTCAGAGACCCAGGGGAGAGCCGGGGGAGCACTGGCGGGTAGGGGTCTGGAGGTGTGTGCGCCAGTGTGCACAAAGACTACAGAGGTTGCCACAGGCTTTCCCTAGCAGAAGGGAGTAGGAAGCTCCTGACTGCACTGAGCCCAGTTCTGACTGCATTGAACCCCAGTTCCAGGCGAGCCCCTGGGGACCCATGCTCTTGCAGGGAGGAATCTGGACTCTTGGGCGGAGGCTCGGGAGGCGGGGAAGGCAGAGGTCCGGAGGCACAAGCACGCGCAAAAGGGCAGGGCTGATGGGAAGCCAAGACTGTCTGCTCTGCCCTGAGACTCCACCCAATCCAAGCTGAGCACAGAGGCTTTTGCAATTTGGCAAGTCTAATCCTATAAGGCAGTCTCCAGCACCAAACTTCTCCCAGCATAGACACAGCTAGTGAAAATGCGACGACAAAGAAACAGATCACAAATGAAAGAAATGGAGGAAAACAAACGACTGGATATAGAATTCAAAACCACGGTTATAAGGCTTTTCAAGAATATCCTAGAAAAGGCCAATAAATATAACGAGACCCTCAAGGATATGAAAAAGGACCAACTAGAAATTAAACATACACTGACTGAAATAAAAAATATTATACAGAGACCCAACAACAGACTAGAGGAACGCAAGAATCAAGTCAAAGAATTGAAATACATAGAAGCAAAAAACACTCAACCAAAAAAGCAAAATGAAAAAAAAAAATCCAAAAAGTTGAAGATAGTGTAAGAAGCCTCTGGGGCAACTTTAAGCATACCAACATCAGAATTATGGGGGTGCCAGAAGAAGAGAGAGAGCAAGATACTGAAAACCTATTTGAAGAAATAATGACTGCAAACTTCCCCCACCTGGTGAAAGAAATAGACTTACAAGTCCAGGAAGCGCACAGAACCCCAAACAAAAGGAATCCAAAGAGGACCACACCAAGACACATCATAATTAAAATGCCAAGAGCAAAAGACAAAGAGAGAATATTAAAAGCAGCAAGACAAAAACAGTTAATTACCTACAAGGGAGCACCCATACAATTGTCAGCTGATTTCTCAACAGAAACTATGCAAGCCAGATGGGAGTGGCAAGAAATCTACAAAGTGATGAATAGCAAGAACCTACAACCAAGATTACTCTACCCAGCAAAGCTATCATTCAGAATTGAAGGGCAGATAAAGAGCTTCACAGATAAGAAAAAGCTAAAGAAGTTCATCACCACCAAACCAGTATTATATGAAATGCTGAAAGGTATTCTTTAAGAAGAGGAAGAAGAAAAAAATAAAGATAAAAATTATGAACAACAAATACATATCTATCAACAAGTGAACCTAAAAATCAAGTGAATTAAAAACCTGAGGAACAGAATAATCTGGTGAATATAATAGAATCAGGGACATAGAAAGGGAGTGGACTGATAATTCTCAGGGGGAAAAGGGTATGGGGGTGTGCAGGAAGAGACTGGACAAAAATCGTACACCTATGGATGAGGACAGTGGGAGGGAGGTAAGGGCAGAAGGTGGGGTGGGAACTGGGTGGAGGGGAGCTATGGGGGGAAAAAGGAGACACAATTGTAATAATCTGAATAAAGATTTATTAAAAATAATAATAATAAAAAATAAATAAAAACTTGAAAAAAATAAAAATAAAATGTTTATAATAGCTAATTTAATATCCTTGTTTACTACCTTTATTATATTTTAACTAGTAGCCCTGCACACAAATGTATGTGTCAGTAGCTCGCTGCCACCCTCCAGTAGCTCTCTGCCCGATGCCCTGCCCTCCTGTAGCTCCCCCCCAGAGCAACCCCCTCATAGCTTGCTGCCCTGCCCCCTCCTGTAGCTCTCTGCCCTCCCTCATAGCTCGCTGCCCCACCCTCCTGCTGATCCGTGCTCCAGTAGTTAGTTATGCAGTGGGTCGTTATGCTTCAAAGTGTAACGACCATTTGCATATTATATCTTTATTATATAGGATTTCTAGTTTTGTTTTTATTGATTGATTTTGCTCCTCATTATGGGTCATCTTTTCACTTCTCTGACTGCCTGGTAATTTTTAAATGGGTAATAGACATGTGAATTTTACACTGACTGAAAAAATTTTAAAGTCCCTTTACATTGTTTTAGGCTTGGTTATGGTACATAGTTCAGTTTTTTGGAAATAATTATATTCTTTTGAGTCTTAAGGTGGGATGAGAATAGCTTTAGTCTAGATCCTTTGGTAAAGCACTTTGACTAGGGCAATAGCCTTCTGAGAGCTCTGTATGGAAATCTTTCCACATAGGCTGTGGGATTGCAAGCTAGTTCTGACCCTGTGTGAGCTTCATAATAATCGCTCTACCTGCTTCTCCTTTCTTATGGTTTTCTCTAGCCTCGATTTTTACTTCCCACATATCCTAATTAGGCCTCCGCCAAGGACTAGAAAGAAACCCTCCACAGGTCCCTGGAGCCCATTCTATGCCAGTGCTTTACCTCTTAACCTTAACCACTTTGGTCTCCCTGATCCCCACTCACTCTGTCCCCCTCACTCAAAGGCACTACCAGACTGTTTTCAGATCTATTATCCTTGGGCTATTGGCTGGGGACTCTTCCCAGGTAGTGAGCTAACAATATAGGACTCAATTTCATTTGTTTTCATCTCCAAGGGATCACTGTTCTGCTCTAATATATGAAAGCCACCGGTTCATATATTTTGTCCAATCAAATTATATACACTAGTATATACTATAATATATATATATATATCCTATCTAATAAAGAGGGAATATGCTAATTGCCCATCACTTTATCCCAAAGATGGCTGCACCCACAGCTGAAGCCAAGATTCCATAAGTAGCCTTAATGAGCAATCAGCAGGGACCTGAGGCTACGCCCTCCTCTGCTCCCATAGGGCTTGACAGGGGACTTCAGGCCGAGTCCCCCACTGGCAGGGCTTGTCACGGGACCTCAGGCCATGCCCCCCACCCAGCAGGGCTTGACAGGGGACCTCAGGCCATGCCCCCTGCCCTGGTGTCAGGCCAGGGGACCTGAGGCCATGCCCCCGCCCGGCGGGGCTTGGTGTGGGAACCTGAAGGTGCGCTTCCCATCCTGATGCTGGGCTAGGGGACCTCAAGCTGCTCCCCCTGCCCCAGCACCAGGCCGAGGAACCTCAGGCTGCATCCCCCACCAGGTGGGGCTTGACAGGGGACTTCAGGCCATGTCCCCCACCCTGGCACCAGGCTGGGGGACCTCAGGCCGCACCCCCCGCCCCAGCACCAGGCCAGGGGACCTGAGGCTACGTCCCCTGCCTGGCAGGGCTTAACAAGGGTGGGAATGGCTGGGTCTGGATCTAGCCCAGTGGGGGCCAGGTCTGGGTCTCATGCGGTTTTGAGGCGCATGTGGGTGGCCAGGGACTTGACTTTGGGTCCCAGGGTGTGCCCCAGACTCTGACAAGAGGAAGGTTTTCATACACATTTTACTAATTTTCTTTCATCTCTGCCACTTCTATTATAGAGAAAGGGCAAATAGCAATATTAAATTATTTCCTCTAATTAATCCCCTTTTTTAAAAAAAATAATTTGCATTTCTCTTAGCCACAATGAGGCTAAGCATCTTCTCTTGTTTAAGAACCACATTATTTTCTTATTCATGATCAAACCCTTTGCCTGTTTTTCACTGGAATGACTGATTTTGTTCTTAATTCATAGTTCTTTATATATTAAGGAAATCAATCTGTCTTTGGTGAAAATATTTTTTTTTCTCAGTTCATCACTGTCTTAGGATTTTTTCTATCATATGCCTAAATTGCTTTCACTTTTTGGAAACACCATTCAAAAACTCCCTCCATGTTAACTTTTCAGTACCATGTTGGTTTATTTACCCACTGCCCCTCTCCCTCCCCCAACTCATACAAGGAAACATTTGTGGTTTTGTTGATGTTGTGTTTTATTTACCATCTTAAAACATAGTAAACATTAGTAAAATGTATAGTACCAGGTGGGTACTAAACTTATCAGGTGATCACTTCATAAGCTATGTAAATGTCTAATCACTATGTTGTACTCATGAAAGTAACATAATATTCTATGTCAACTGTAATTGATAAAAATATTTTTTAAAGTTATACTAAACATGACTTTATGAGCAAAGCAAGTGACATCTAATGTGTTTTTATGTCCTTAACTGACATCATAACCTTAAAATGGATCCAAGAAAATGAATGTTGCCTATATTATATTTTCCAAAAATTCTTCTCACAAATTTTGTCCCTTAGATTCTAAATTCCTAAAATCTGGCAATTTTATTTCGCCAACCTAGATACCTGAAAGCACTGTCTTGTTTCTTTGCTTTTGAATATACCTTATAATTTTTAGTTAAGTCACATTTGTCAATTTCTAGTATATCTCTGGCTGTAAAGCCACAGTATAAAGCACTATAAACTTTAAGACACATTGGTGGTGAATTTAGATTATTAGGTAAGACTTTATCACTACTTTCAGGCAAACTTACTATATTAATGAGAGTAAATGACTTTAGCTTTCTGTGTGACAGTTTATTTGTCTATGAATGAAGCAGAACCATACTTGTTCCCTTTTTTGTGTTTTATAGCTATATTTATATATGGTGACTTCCTCTGTTATTAATAGCATTTTTATAAATGTACAAATGTTTGTATATATATTCTGCATACACAAGTAATAAAGTTACTATTTTAGCAAAGGGCTCCCCTCACCACCATAAAAATATGGAAACATAATACCAATCTATGTGATAATTAATACTTACCTGTTGTATACTGGCATTGGGGTGCTCTTCCTGCCAACTCATGTAGGGCAGAAAATCTACATCTTCTTTGGCAATAAGTTCCAAAATATTTGGAGTATTAGGAAAAGGTGACTCATTACCATCCTATATTGAATCACAATTAGATAAAACAAAACAGCTATTATCAAATGAAATGATAATTATACATCCTAAAGACCTGAGAATGTTTGGTTTGAAATATGTATGGTTGTCAGATTGGATCCTGTGTCCTGGGCCACAAGTGAGAGAGAAAGAGGCAGAGAAGACAGACGTCCTTAGTTGAGTGGCTTTCCTCTTTTTTCTTTTTAATTCTCACCCAAGGATATTTTTCCATCGATTGTTATTTTTTATTTTTTTAGAGAGAGTGGAAGGGAGGGGGAGAGACACACAGAGAGAAACATCGATGTGAGAGAAACACATCGATTGGTTGCTGGGGATTAAGCCCGTTGCCTTGACCAGGCCTATTCTCTATCCACTGAGCCAAACTGGCCAGGGTGAGTGGCTTTCCTCTTTACTAATCCCTTCCTAGGCTCAGGTGCTGAACTAAGTGCCTTATATTTATGGAGAAGAAAGGGCTTTTCAGAGAGAGGGTAGGGGAAGTCCAGGCCTTTTCTATTTTTTGAAGGTCTTAGATTAATAAAAGATGAGAAATGCCAAAAAAGTAACAAAATTGTAGTAAATCTTAAAAGTACACATGTAACTAATTAATAATTATATAATCTATAATAATAAAAGTTTAATATGCTAATTAGACCAGACAGCTGAATAACTGTCTGGACGTCCTTCTGGATGAAGCCGGGGCTGTCAGGGCCAAGCCCCTTGCATGAATTTTGTGCATTGAGCCTCTAGTTAAAAATAATAAAATATGCATCTCATTTAGAGAGGTCACCATGAGTCCTCACACTGAGGTCCTGGCTTGATGACCCTCCACCTCTCTTCTCCCTGTTTGTCACAGGCCCAGGACATGGATATTTTCAGTGACAGACTAAGAGTAATTTTGTTAATATATAAACACAAAGAAAATAACTATGAGTTAACAACAATACGTACCCTTTTCTCAATTGCCACAAAGCTTGTAAACTCTGTTATGAGAGAGTTTTCTTTACTGAGTTGAATAATGAGAGATTTTAAGATTTGCTTCTTCATCTATGATAGAATAAAATAAATGCAAACATGTCCTGTTTTATTTTTCATTAAATGAGTATTAATTAATCTAAAAGACTTTTTTTTTATAAAAAGCAAATCCTCCCCTAACTAGAATTTCAAACTAAATATTGAGTCAATAGCCCTATCTAAATATCTCAAGTTGGTGACTGAGCAGCCAAGTCATAGAAGGAATAATTCTATTTATAGAGCCCTTTGTAGATTACAAAGAACTCTCACTCTGGAGTGTGCTGAGCTTCTGAAATCTTTTATAGACTGTCTGTGCCTCCTGTTTTCTACATAAGACTCTCCAGCATGGACTGGTAGAGTTACTTGCTCAGGACTGTCTGTGGCAAAGCTGGTCAGTGACCCCAGAGATAAGAGGGATGTAAGCAAAACAAAACCCAAGGCTGCTAATGGAAGGGCAGTAAAGGAGCGCAATGAAGGCACAGGCCACTTATCACAAACTGTAATTTCTTGCAAGGAAATCTGGGCCCTGTGTGGCATACTGGTACTTTCTTTTGGGGATGGCACTGAGCCCTAATGCTCTTAACCTCATTTAAGATCAGAGCTTGGAGGGACCAGCAGGGCCGTAATGGTTGAGAGGGATCCCCAGTCAGGGGCCTCATCAGCTCAGCCAGGAAGGAGCAAGGTGGCTTTTTCTCTGCTGTGTGTCCTTAGGCAGGTCGCCCACCCATCCTGCACCCGGTTCTTCATCAGGAAGTGGGGAATATGACCATAACACTTGAGAGCTCCAGTGATAGACACCGTTGAAGCCCTCTTCCAGTCTCTCTGATAGGTACAATTACCACAGAGTTCTCAGGAAGTTACAGAGCACCCTGCACCCCAGACCTGACAATACATGCCCCCAATACTATATGCATCTCCATCCAGCTAGCCTCACTCTCCACGTCCATGGATAAGTCAATTTCTAAAGAGCCAGCCATGAACAAAACATAATGGTTTTTGCTATGAAAAGAGCAAACCTCATGATTCGTTTCATTTTCGTGGAGAATGCCATCTTCATAATCTCTAATCAGAGCTCGTGCTGTCAGCTTGTGAATCATCTGTTTAACCAGCAAAGGAAAAATAATTCAAATGTCATATATATTTTTAAAATCCTCACTCTAAGGATATGTTCACCAACTTGGGAGAAAGAGAGAGAGAAAGAGGGCGAGTGGCATCGATGTAAGAGAGAAACATTGATTGGTTTCCTCCCGGACACATCCCAGCCAGGGATGGAAACCAGAACCGAGGAATGTGCCCTGACCCAGAATTGAACCGCACGCAACCTTTTTGGTGTACGGAATAACACTCTAACCAACCAAACAATGAGCACCTGGCCATGGCTCATTTGCCTTTAATCCAAAGGTAGGAAAAACAAACATAGCCTCAATAAATATGTTTTATTTTAGACTACTACTGTTATTTACTATTTTAAAATAACATAGGTAGTCCAGTAGTACTTAACTTTTATTGAGTCATGGACATCTATGAGAAGCTCCCTAAAATTTTTTCATGCATAAAATACTAAATTTAATTAGTTATTCATGTCCATATGGACACATCTAAAATCAAGAACCCCAGATGAAGAACTGCTACTGACAGGAAGTGTCCTCTCTGTACTGAAATGTCAACATAGAAAAACAGCAACAACAAAGGAAACACACTGAGCATTCTATATGAAAATGTGAAATTATTATTAGCTTTCAAGCACTGGGTCCACAGTTTAAGTTTGGAATCTTACAGTTCCAGTTGTCTTCTGTAGTTCAGTAGTTGATACTATTGCAGAAAATTCGTTCTCTTGAATTAATGCACATAGAGTTGCCTGAAACAGAAAAAGAAAATTCCTTATTAGCTTTTTTTGGGTTTTGTTTTGTTAATCCTCACCGGGGATATTTTTTCCATAGATTTTTAGAGAGAGTGGAAAGGAGGGAGGGACAGAGAAACATGGATGTGAGAGACATGTGGATTGGTTGCCTCCCACATGTGCCCCGACCAGGGCCAAGGATTGAGCCTGCAACCCAGGTACGTGCCCCTGACAGAAATCAACCCAAGACCCTTCAGTCTGCAGGCTGATGCTCTAACCACTGAGAAAACTGGCTAGGGCTCTACTCCACAGTATTTTGGTCAGTGATTTCCTCTCTCTTTTCAAGGGAAATTAAAAGGCTCTCCAGGACCCTGGTTAACCACCTGTTGTACTCCTGGAAAGAGAAAATTTGTCAGCATATTATGATTTAGGGAAAAAAGAGAGGGGTGAAAACAGAAAAATTATTAGCAAAATACATTGCTCTTCCCACAGTAAAACAAATTGTGTGCCTCTTTACCTGAGTACAATGAGGAATAAAGCTATAGACCAGGAGCCGGTCATTGTGGAACAAGGCTTGCACCTGGGCTGGGCCCTGCAGAGGCTCAGGTGCATCAGGACTGAGCTGCTGCCACTTCACGGAGATCGAGTGGCAGCTCGGGGATCGTGACCGAGTCATCTGGTCTTCTATCTATTTGTAAAAGAAGAATTATTTCTCTTTCAATGCTGTATCCAGAAAATAGTTCCTGAACACTTAAACTTTACATTCTGTTCTTTGAGATGTATAGCTCTTCGTCCTCCTTCCTGCTGGAGGATACTTTCCAAAAAGATTTTTAAGTAGAATTTTTAATCACAGCACTAACACATAATTTAAATCTACATAACAGCCTAAAATTATTGCATTAGTTAATTATAGATTCCAGTTACAAAAATTAATCCTACAAAGACTTGGGCAGACAATCTTCCAAAGAAGAGACATGAATGGCTAATAAGCACATGAAAAGATGTTCAACATCATGAGTCATTAGGAAAATGCCTGTCAAAACCGCAGTGAGATACAACTGCACACCCATTAGCATGGTTAATATAAAATCAAAAAATGGAAAAAAAGGATTGACCAGAATGTAGAAAAATTGGAACCCTGGTACATTGCTGGGGATGTAAAATGGTATAGCCACTGTGTGAAAATGGTGTGGCAATTCCTAAAAAAACTAAATATAAAATTACCATATGATTCAGCAATTCTACTTCTTGGTATATACCTAAAATAATTGAAATCAAGGTGTCAAACCATACTTGTATACTAATACTCATAACAGCATGGTTCATAATACCCAAAGGTGAAAATAACCCAAATGTTTACTGACAAATGGATAACAAAATGTGGTAGATATAGACAATGAATATTATTCAGCCATTAAAAAGGAATAAAATTCTGACACATCCTAGAACATGGATGAATCTTGAGGACATTATGCCCAATGAAATAAGCCAGGCATGAAAGGACAAATACAGTATGATCCCAATTATATGAGGTATCTAAAGTCGTCAACTTTGTAGAGACTGATAGTACAAGGGTGGCTGCCAGGGGCTGGGGAGGAAGAATCAGAAGTTATTATTTTTTGTTTGTTTTTTAATATTTTTATTGATTTGAGAGAGAGAGGAAGGAAGAGGTATAGAGAGATAGAAACATTGATTGGTTGCCTCCTACACACCCACTATTGGGGATTGAGCCTGCAACCCAGGCATGTGCCCTGACCGGGAAACCAACTGGTGACCTTTTGATTCATGGATCAATGCTCCATCACTGAGCCACACCAACTGGGCAGCAGCTGTTTTAGGGGAACAGAGTTGTGTTTGGGAAGATGAAAAAGTTCTGGAGATGGATAGTGGTGATGGTTGCATAACATTGTAAATATACTTAATGTCACTGAACTGTACACTTAAATATGGTTAAAATGGTAAATTTTATGTATCTTTTACCACAATAAAAGTTAATTTTAGGCACTCTCCTTGCTGGGAGCATGCCCACACCTCTCTCCTCTGTTCCACTTCTTTCTCCCTGCAAGGCAAGTTTCCTTTACTCTTTCTCCTAAGCTCCGTGGGCTCTTCTTTTGCCTCTGTGGCTTGGTTCCTGAGCCCAGTTTTTCTGTCACTCACTTCTACCTCTGAGACTTTCTAAATAAACATTATCTTATAGTTTAAAAAAATTTTAATTTTATCAAAACATGTTTAATACTTCACTTTTAAAAATTAATCCATGACACTTTATAGAGCAGAAATCAAACTATTAGCTAGGGGAATGACCCCATTTTGCTCCCACTATTCTCTTGCCAGATGGAAGATCAGTGGTCACCAAGGGTGGGGTGCACATCTCAATGTCTTTGCCTCTTTCCAGCTCCCATTTCCATTAATGAAAACACAGTTTACTGTCAATAGATCTGTGCAAAGATAACATTTCCACAAGTAAACATAAGACCAGAAATAAAATGTTTGAGAAACGTACCTGTTTTTTCCAACTATGTTTGGATTTTGAGTTAAAATATTCAAACAGTCCAGCACCACACTGGGACAGAGTCCTTAAGATATGACGATTTGCTGTAGAACTGATCACATTTCACAGGTATTATTTTAAAAGAAATTTTGGAAACATTTTAGAAGTCCATGTAGTTAAAAAGGTTGACACAGTTCAAAACTCAAAAGAAGACATTACATGCAGAAGAATTTACTCTTCTTTAGCTAATGTTCAGGAGATAAAATAGATGGCAGACAGTATGAAATATCACAAGATTTGGGAAACTTAAGCTCCCACACATCAGAGGGCTTATTTCTCTCTCACAACAGAATGAAAGCAGAAATTCTTAACTTTGATTTACCGAAGGAGGGAGCAGATGATTTTGAAAAACCCCCAAAAGATACCAGAATAATGACAAAGATCAACCTACTTTCAAGGAGTGTCAAAACTACCTGAATTGGTTCCAAAGGCCAAGAACTGGCAAAAGTGTTAATAAAGTCTACATCTTGAAATTTGATCCACATCTAGATAGCAAAAGCTATAAAGAAGTGACTCTCATTCTAGCAAAGATAATCTGACATTTACATGACAACGTCCTATTAAATTTATCTCGATAATAATTCTACACTTATGAAGAATGATTTTCTTATAGTTTCCTCCTGAAATATTAAAGAAATGATCAATAACTTTTCAGAAAAAGAGCTTAAGAAAGTTATCTCTGAAACATGTTTTAGCCTATGATAATGATCGGATTTGTCTTCAGCCCTCAAAATTAACTGGTGGTGATTACAACACTGATTAGAAAATTCTTCAGCTGCAGTTTATGTGTATTTTATAAATTCCATCAGTTAATGAGGCTACTTGGAACCTTTCCTGTGGGTGGACTCTGAGACAACTTGTTACTATGGTAGGCGGGAGGGTCTCTACTCCTGGAGAACTCACAGCATCTTGCTGGAGTTTTTGAACACAAGTGAGTATGTATAAAATGAGGAGAAACATTTAGAAAGATCCTAAAAACTGGATAGAAAGTCAGTAACAATTCCAGCTCCCTCAGGTTGGGTCATGTCAACCAGCACAAAGTCATCCCCTCACAACCCCTTTCTTTCATTCCTGGCACTTAGGACCCCATCTCCCCTTGAGGTTCTGGATTGCTGTCTGTCTGTATGTATCCCACACACAGTACTGCAGCCTGAGCTGAGCAGAGTCTGTCCCATGACAGACCCTCAGCAAAGACACCGTGCTTTCTGTACTGAGGTGTCTGAACCCGACCACAGCACAGGGGACCCAACACACAGTATGGGGAGCAGCCAGGTATTACTGGGACCAGGAAGATGAAATATGGTGCTGACTAAGGCAGGAAGAAGACACCTCCCTGTGGCAGGCTTATAGCTGGCCACGCAGTGTCCACAGGTGCAAGTTATTCAGGTAAAGTCCTGTTAGGAACAATTCCTAGAGGATCTTGTTATGGGTTGCACACATTTCCTAGTTGGAATGTGATGCCCTGTTAGGCCTCAGATGACAGAGAACAGGACTAGGAGCTGGGATGAGGAAGGGCAGAGAGAAGAGCCCCCTGTGCAGGCAAGAAGGACCATCCAGGGGCATCAAGGGCCCAGAATCACCGCAGAAGCCCAGGGGCGTAGGACAGAACAGTGTGGGGAAGGGTAGACTTGGTGACCGCTTGCCAGGATGGTGACTATAGGGGGAGAGCACAGGGAGGTGAAGGACAGGCATGTTCCGTGCAAAGACCAGTCCAGCCCCTTTGGTGTTTTCCTTATATTTACACCATATACCCAGTTCAACCAGGAAAGCTAACTGTAATTGGGAGGGGTTTAATTTCAACAATCAGATTTAGCCTCCCCAGAGATAGATTCTCTGTACATCTCAGAGTTTGACAATGCAAACCTCACAGAAAGCTCACCAGTGAGGTGTCGTGAGGAGCAGGGCAGCTAGGTGGGGCCTCTGAGGCAGCAGACCTCCTCAACCCCCATCAGAAACTGCCATGATAGGCCAGTCCAGTCTAAGTGCTTTCTAAATGTGAGTTCATTTACCTTAATCAATAAAGAAAAAAAAAAGTGGTGTTTGCATCAACACCTTAATTGTATAGAGATTAAGCAAGTTGCACAAGGTCACAGCTAATAAGTGGCTGGCTTGGGGGTGAGACCCAGGCAGTCTGGCTCACAGCCCAGAGCTCCACATCTATACCCTAAACACCTTCTATACACAAGTGTCAACGTCACACCTTGCCAAGAACCCTGTGCGGGCCAACAAGATGCCTGCTTGCAGGCTGCCTCTCACTGTGGCCTTCACAGTGACAACCTCCCACTCACCCGACACCGCAGGAAAACAGCTGGGTGTGCTGCACATGCCTCTTCACAAGCTGCAGAGTCAGGCTCTCCTCCTGGAGGTGACCATCAGAAATGAGGAGGATGTTCCGTATCCCTCGAGAAGGGGGCAGTAAACTTAAATATCGGAGTGTTTTCCAGAAGTCAGTGTTTCCCATGGTAGGCGAGGCAGACTGCAAGAATGAGAAAAATTATTTACCCCTTTTTGGGGATATTCACTATTTACTCTAGTCATTTACTGAACAAGTCTTTCAATAAGAGTTTAGAAGTATTGTCAGTGAAAAGGCATTTTTCCCTAATTACACATTTATAGGACAATGACATTTACAACCTTTGAGTTTATTTCATGTTACAAAGTAACTACAATATTATTAATTGGCACTTATCTGCTTTTTTAATGGGTTTCAAAGACTATTACATCAAACACCCCTGGGCCTGTCATCCTAGACTGAAGTGGTGACTGGTTATTATGAGCTTGCTCCACTTAAAACAAAGAAAAAAAGGGACAGAAGAAAACATTGCAAAACTGTTAATGCTGGTTGTAACTGGGTGGTGGGGCTATGGGTGATTTTTTTTCTTCTTACTCTTTTTAATTTCCAAATTTTCTTCAACGAGTTCATATTGACTTTATCAGTTAAATAAAAGAGCCCACCAACATACAAAATGGAAGGACTGGGGGTGTTCTGACAGTGATCTCCAGGGCAATATCACTAGAACTGGATAGAAACAGGCTCAGGAGACAAAGTGCCTTTACTCACCATAATGAACTCAGCTGACATATTATTGCTTGTGATGTACTTCGGAAATGAAAATAACTCCTTGTAACCTGTATAATAAGATTGGTGTGAGGTGCTACCATTAAATATTCACTTTATTGACCACCAACAAACAATAATATTGATAATTTTTAACATATAAAAACTCACTACAATATTTCTTTAAATAATAAAATTCTAGTGCGAACTATGCACTTTACTGTGCAAAAGGTTCTGAGTCAAATTATGTGTGTTGACTCTGTCTTGTAGCAGATTGCTTATGTAAAGTCTGATGCAGGTATCATTATAGCACAGGCAGCTTGGCCACCAGAGGTACACATTCTCTTTCCATGACCTATGCCTCCAGCAATAGCAAATCCTGGCTCCTTCATGTAGCAGGGGCTGGGCCTTCTGCTACATGACAGAGAAGAACCAATAGGACATGATATCCTCTCACTCCACTCTGTGGTCCTTCTCTCATCTCTAAGTGTCTTCTTCTGGTGGTTAAGATGGCCCTGGACCTCTCACCTGCAGATGGTATTACTTGTCTTCTAATAGGCTAACTGCTGCTTGCTGAGATTATTCCTTATACATTTTCTACTACTGTGCTAATTTCAAATGTTCTATCCATATCCTTGGGACCCTCATACTCATGACAACAAGGGTGTTGTGTTTGGTTTAGCTGATAATGACTATTATGTTTATACTAGTGTCCTGGTGCACAAAATTTGTGCACGGAGGGGGGCGTTCCCTGAGCGCAGCCTGCACCCTCTCCAATCGGGGACCTCTTGGGGGATGCCCAGCACTCGGACATCCCTCTCGCAATCTGGGACCACTGGCTCCTAACCGCTCACCTGCCTGCCTGCCTGATCACCCCTAACTGCCTCTGCCTGCCTGCCTGATTGCCCCCAACTGCCCTCCCTTGCAGGCCTAGTCCCTCCCAACTGTCCTCCCCTGCTGGGCTGATCGCCCACAACTGCCCTCTCCTGCCGGCCATCTTGTGGCAGCCATCTTTGACCACATGGGGGCAGCTACCTTGTGTGTTGGAGTGATGGTCAATTTGCATATTACCTCTTTATTATATAGGATTATATAGGATAGCACTTGAATGAGGCCCTGTTTCAAATCCTTTACATACATTAGTTTACTCCTTATAAAAACACTGTGAGGTAGAGACTATTACCTTCAGAATACAGATGAGGAAACAGAGGCATGAAAAGTTTAAGTAACTTGCCCAAGGTGACACCTAGAGCTAGTAAGTGGCAGAGCTGGGATATGAACCCAGGGGCCTGGGTCAGAGTTCTTGAACACTGTGTTATGCTATTGAGAACCAGCCAAAGGTGAAGTCAGGGATACTGACAGATGTTGCCTCTACCCATGAATATTCTGATATTAAGAGGAAGCATACTGTGGACTCCAGTCAAAGAGCACTCACCTGAGCCAAACTTGACAACATTTATCTTCTGTTTCTCATCTACCAAGGACAGTGCATATATGGCAATTTGCTTGGCTTGCAAGAATGTCACACCCTCCATGGAACTGGAGCAGTCGAGACAAATAATCACTTCATTCTCCTCAGCTATGTCAGGGTGGGTGATGCCAAGATCTGGATGGAAAACAAGCATGCAGGCCTAAAAGGAGAAAAAGGTGCTGGATTGACACTGCCTATAACTTAAACTGGTCTGGCTTTTCAAATTGGGAAGCATTTATGTGTCAAAAGACCACAACATTTTGATCCAAAAACCCATCCACACAATCTCTCTAAACAATGGGCATGTGATTGAGATGGAGTAACAGAGGGTAAAGAATGGCCCCCTTATAAACCAGTGAAGACCCCCAGGGCTAAGGCATAGTGCTTCTCCCTAGATCTCCAACTCGAGTAGGAAGGTGCCACTTGCCATGGGAACAGCTGGCAGATTTTCCTTTTGGGGGGATTAAGGTAAAAATTACAATCTTTACAAGGAACTAAGCCACATCTGAGATCAAAACCTCAGATGTCAGCCATGCTTGATATCATCAGTATTTTTAGTTGCAGAATCTTGGGGTGGGGAGAGCTCATTTAGTAATGCTAGTTTTCAAGACTAGCAATAATTTACAAGTTTAAATAATTTATTCTGAAATATTTTTTCAATAATTTCCTAGTTTTAAGTAAAAAGGACTATACCTTGCTTTCTTTTTCTGGATGTTTTTCAACCCACATTCTTGGGAGATATGCATCAGACAAACCGATGTGGGGAGAAAATCCTCTGCTGTCTAAGGAGATCCTGTCCACAGTGCTAATCACAGCTTTGCAGTCTGTAACCTACAAACAAACAGCCATGACAACAAAGTAAGTAATGGAATAATACTATAATATCAATATGCACTTATCTGTCAAGTAGCAAAGCCTTGCATAAGTTATATAACTCCAATAAGAATCAACAATGTAGTAATAAATTCTAAAATTATGAACTGTAAGTTTCAGAAGTGTGACCATTATCTTATCACTTATCCTCCTGATATTCTCAGATTTATATAAATAGTCAAATTTAGGTAAGTTTGAAACAGTCTCAAACCCTGGGTCCAAAGATGATAGATTTGTGAATTCAGTTAGACTTCTCTGGAGATAACAGAAAGTATATCTGATGGTCATAACTTAGAATAGCAAAATGGAAAATTCAACAGAAATCTTAGAATTATATCTTCTTTTAAAAAAATATTTTTATAAATATAAAATCCCTTTAAACTTTAAAAAATATTTTTATTTATTGATTTGAGAGAGGGAAAGGGGGGCAGAGAAAGAGAGAAACATCTATAGTATTTGTTGTTCCACTTATTTATGCATTCATTAATTGCTTCTTGTATGTGCCTTGAATGGAGATCAAACCCACAACCTTAGCATATCAGGATGATGCTCTAACCAACTGAGCTACCCATCCTGGGCCAATATAAAATTACTTTAAACTTTGGCAAGCGAGGCTTAGTTGGTTGGGTGTCATCCTGTGTACCAGGAGGTTGTAGGTTTGATTCCTGGTCAAGGGCACATGCCCAGTTTTCAGACTCGATCCCTGGTAGGGAATGTGCAGGAGGCAATCAATTGATGTTGTACTCTCACATCAATGTTTCTCTTTCTCTTTCCTTTCCTCTCTCCCTAAACATCAATAAACAATCTAAAAAACCACTTTAAAAATGTAGATGTTAGGATTTAAAGTCACAAAGGCAATGTGGTAACTTATAAAATGGTAACTTACAAAATGGTCACAGAGTCTTTCCATTCTGGTGTGTTTGCCCCTTTGCAATGTGATTTGTAGCTCCTCCTGTCAGAAGGTGGCATCTCTTCCTTTGCCCTGGAGTCTAGAGTTTGCCAGGTGACTTGCTTTGGCCAATGGGATATCAGCAGACAGGAGGCAGAGAGAGGCTTGAAAAGTGTTGTTTGTGCTATGGAGCCTGCCCTCTTTTGTTGCTGTGGTCTTAGGCTCTACAGCAGCGACCCACAGGTTGAGAACCGCTAGCAGGGTTGCCTAAGACCATCGGAAAATGCAGATATTTACATTACAATTCATAACAGTAGCAAAATTACAGTTATGAAGTAGCAACAAAAATAATTTTATGGTTGGGGGTCACCACCACATGAGGAACTGTATTAAAGGGTCGCGGTGTTAGAAAGATTGAGAACCATTGCACTATGTACTAAACTGTTGAACTTTCAGGCCCTCTCCCAACCCTAAGAAATCAAGTAGCTGGCACCAAGAAGTAGCACCCTATTCTCTCACTAAAGAAAATTAGAGATTTATTACTCAGAGAAATTCAACCAGACTTGGGTATCCTAAACATAATGGAGCATAGGATTATAGGGCTGCAAATGGCACTGAACTGAGAGGCAGCATCCTAAAACATAGGACCCTTAGTTGCCCTCCCTGTCATACTTTATAAATATCCTAGAGGTGTTCTGAATAACCATAGAAATGACTAAAACACCACCACAATACTCACCACCCAACAGCTGCCAGTGGCCTTTGATGCAGGCCTTTGGTACACTCACTCCACTCACCTCAGAGCATCTAACTGGCTTTCTCATGTCTATATTAAAGATGAACACAGACAAGTCATCCAGACATTTGAGGAAAAGCCTCTAACCCAGGGGTGGGGAATGTCCAGACTGTGGGCCGTATAAGGCCCTTGAAATCATTTGGTCTGGCCCTACCAAAGTATTAGGGGTGAGTTAATGCAGTGTTTAACCAAATATAGCAGGCTCATTTTTAAGTTGATAATTTGATGTTATAAACATCCAAATGGCCCTTGGCAGGAAAAAGGTTCCCCACCCCTGCTCTAACCTGACATATGTAGACCAAACAAACAAAAAGCCAGAAGGAACTAAAAGAAAGGAGATACAACACAGAAAATAGAAGGGAAAAAAAGTTATAAATGCTTTCAGAGAGATGATAATGCATCTGTGAAACACAAAAAATTCTATAAAAGAGAAGTAAATACAGAAGAGTTCCTACAAACAAAAATATATGAGAACTAAAATAAACATTTCAGTTGAATTTAGAATTTAGAAAAATCACCCAGAAAAAAACCCCAAAAGACAATAAAATGGTCAATAGGAGATAAAACATAAGAAA
The DNA here is from genome assembly GCA_026230045.1 of Corynorhinus townsendii. Lineage (NCBI taxonomy): Eukaryota > Metazoa > Chordata > Mammalia > Chiroptera > Vespertilionidae > Corynorhinus > Corynorhinus townsendii. Next base: position 115,027,249 of record JAPDVU010000003.1, on the reverse strand, counting down.
ATAAGGGTCTCAATTCAGGGGACATCTGACTGAAAGGTATTGCAGAATGGTGAAAGAGAGATGACCAACTTACTTTTTAAAACTATAATAAAATTTTCCAGGACTCAAGTCCATTAGTTACACACAATGAACGAATATCACATTATTGTGGAATTTCAGAATACCAGAGATAAAAAGATCTGAAATTCTTGCAGAATTAAAAAAATAACCCAAAACATAACAGACTATAGGCAAAGAATGGGAGATATAAATATCATTTAACTTTTCAAAAGTAACGTTAGAAGCTAGAAGACAATGTTTTCAATATCCTAAGAGAAGATGATTTCCAACCAGGATTAAGCACCTCACCAAGAGCAGCACATGGAATAAGGATATCTTCCGACAATGCTGCCCAGCCTTCTCTTTTTAAAAAAAAAAAAATATTTTTTTAAATTGATTTCAGAGAGGAAGGGAGGAGAGAGAGAAAAAAAACTGCTGCCCATCCTTCTTATTCAGGAAGGAAATGAGGTTGTGCTCTGCCAAATGGAGAGAACAAAACAAGAAAGAGGATAAAGATAAAACCCCTACAAAAACGAAGAGTCAAGGGAGGCTCTCTGATAACAGCTGTCCCACAGTAGCCAAGCTGGGTGGAGTGGAGAGAAGAGGCAGGACATCTGTTAGAGGGGATACAAATTGATGGATTCTCTGAGGCATTCAAGAGGAGTTTTAACCTATGTGTTAGCATATGTGAAGACTTGTCCTAGATGTCTAAGCAAATTAAAAATGCAATTTTCCCCAGGAAACACTATATAAAGAGGTAAAAACAAAAGAATATATTTATAATCATAATATATTTCTTGGTTCAATAGTGAACATCATTTAACAGTCATAATAATGTAAACATTGACTTGATTTAACCAAAAATTGTAATATAACTTTTGGAATGAAGGGGAGAGAAAAAATGGGGAGTGAGGGGAATGCAGAGGTAAGGGACTTAAATTTTCATATACCATAACAAGAAGTAAAAAAAATATATTTTCTGAAACAGATGAATCAAGAACAAGCAGCAAAAACATTTTTATTTAAAACTTTGGAGGCCACCAGGAAAGAGCTAAAATATGAAAGTAGTTCACTGTCTTGGGACTGCTGCTGCTTGTAAGAAGCTGTCTTTAGTATTTCACTTTTTAGACCTTGTGCATGTTTTCTTTTATAACATAAAATTAATGTTAAAATAAGAGCTCTTAAGAAATAAAGCAAAGATTTACTAATCTTTTTTTTCAGTTCATGTGTATCACTAGAAATGAATTCAATCACATATGGCATCTCAATAGACATACTCAGAGAGAAGCTACCAAAAACGAAGAGAAAGTTGTCTTAGTCTAATAATATCTTAATGTTAAACGGCTACCTGTGTTTGTTTTACATAATTTTAAATGAAAATTTAAGCCATAAAAAAACTCATGCCCATTGTATGATTAATTGTCAGGTTTTATATTTTAGATACTAACCTTTGCTGTGTTCCTATTTCCTTTATACAAATCTTCTCTACTGTATCCTGATAAAAAACCCCACACACACATATGTATAAGTATCAAGTTTTACAGTAAGACTCAACAGAATGTAATGTCACCAAGGCCACAACCTATAGCAGCAATGAGACCTGGTCTCACTTTGCAGTAGGGAGACATTGACCATTTGTTCATGAAATGACAGTGAGTTCTAAAAGGTAACTGATAATCAGGATAATTTATGACCCTTTCAACTATATATACACACAAACACACATGTACATATACACACAATTTATAAATACATACAGAATAGGAAGTCTGAATAGATAAAAACCAAGTGTTAACCAGTAGCTTTGGGCTACTATGTCTGGCAATGGAATTAAGGATGGTTTGAATTTTCCTCTTTGTCCTAGCTGGTTTGGCTCAGTGAATAGAGTGTCGGCCTGTGAGCCAAAGGGTCCCGGGTTCAATTCCAGTCAAGGGCACATACTTGGTTGTAGGCTCCTCCCTGGCACGGGTCCTGGTCAGGGCTTCTACAGGAGGCAACCAATCAATCTGTTTCTCTCACCATCAATGTTTCTCTCGGGCTTTCCCTCTCTCTTCTACTCTCCCTAAAAATCAATGGAAAAATATCCTTGGGTGAGGATTAACCAAAAAAACAAAAACATATTTTCCTCTTTGGCTTATTTGTATTCTGTGGGCTTCTCTGAATTCTTAACGATAAACGTATAACATAGACACAAACTTGTTAAAGTGACTAAACAGAATAAAAATATCCCCATTAAGCATATTTGTCTTTATTCTTTTTGTTTTACAAACATTATATGGATACTTTGCATTATATGCATTTTTTTCTTTCTTGTGCATAAATCACACACACACACACACATACATACACAAAGGGTTCTTTAAATCTTATCTTAAGCACACAAACCTGGGTGTTTTCTTTCAAAGCTTTGTCCTGTTGCCAGGGTGCGATGGTGGCGGGCATGAAGAAGACGGCCACAGTACCTTGGATGCTGAGTTCTGTGATGTAGGTTATTTTGATAAGAACCTTAGCCTTGGGGGGTAAGTTTCCAACACTTACAGTAAAGACATCCTGAGACAGAAATATGTTACTTAGCTTGTGACTCAAATGCATATCGGCTCTATGCTAGTTAACCCTATTACATGAACTACTGGAATTTCAACCTGCCAGATTCTTCCTCAGAAAACAATAGAGCCTACAAGCCAAGCACTGGTGGTGCAAAAGGGGACCCTTAGGGCCACTCCCCAGTGGTGGGGACAGGGTGACGTCTAAAAGGAGCACAGGTAGAGGAGGCCCCTTGGCAGCAGGACCTGTCTAGACTAGGGAACTTCACCCAGTGGCCTCTTCACCCCAGAGGCCTCATATGCAGAGCTCTGAGTAGGGACCCCCTCCACGCTGCCCTTTCTGAAAGAACTATGGAGGTTTCTCTGACCTTCACAGCCTCCAATACCAGTTCCACCAGTGGCTGTAGAATCAGAGCAGTTTTTACTGAGTTTGGCCTTCACATAATTCTTTTCCCATAGTAAATTTATCACTTTATTTTTTAGAGAGGTACTTCACTTTCTTTCAATGGGATATTGATAATCACTGCATAAAGAGACAACCTCATGACTGTTTATGGCTAGATGTATTTTTTTTTCTGATACACAGAGAACCTCTTAACCTGCCAACAATATCCTCCATTCTACTTGACCATGTTGCCATGAAAATGTAACATGTTTAGATGAGAAGTGTATAACATTAATAATTAGATAGATTTAAGGAATGGATTATTACTTTTGGCATCAAGGATACCTACTTGCAGGATGGAGATAAACAATGAAGAGATGATTATTAAACAATTAATAGTGCTCATTTTAAAAATTTTTTATTAAATTAATTGGGGTGACATTGGTTAATAGATTACATAGGTTTCAGGTGTATAATTCTGTAATACATCATCTGAATACTGTATTGTATGTTCATCACACAAACTCAAGTCTCCTTCCGTTACCATATATTTGACCTCTTTTACCTTTTTCTACCCACCCCCATCCCCTAGTAATCACCATACTGTTTGCTTTTTTAAAAAAAAATCTCTATTGTTGAAAGTATTCATATTATTTGCTATTAAAAGAAGTGTATAAAAGCCTGAGGTTCATTTGACAGACTGACACTTAATCATGTGAGGTTGCAATGCTTCTGCACAGGATATAAATGGATGGAAGGTGTCACTTCCATTATAACAAGTTAAATAGTCTATAAAATCATCTAGACATAAAATAATTTCCTTCTGATACTTGGAAACACTGTACATATAACATGTAATGTATATTTCTATATTGTCCATATAATATTGTATACAATATCCCATATAATATTATCTATACACATAAAAAGCCAGTGACCATAACGGCCATAATGACCGTAACAAGCGGTTGCTATGACACCCACTATGGCCAGCGAACCGGCTGATCAGGGGGTGGGGCCAGCCGGCCAACCTTGTGGCCCCTCCCCACTGATGGCCTGCCCCTGATCAGACTCTTCCACCCTGATCAGGAGCAGGGCCAGCTAAAATCCCCTCTCTTCCCCCTGGCCAGCCCCACCCCCATCAGCCCACCACACCATGATAGGCCCACAGCCCCTCCCCCTGGCCAATCCTGCCCCTGATCACCCCCCCCCCCCCCCCCCCCGCACCTCAATAGGGGCGGGGCCGGCCTACCTCCTGCAGTCCCTCCCTCCAGCTGACTCCACCCCATATGGGCTCCCACCACACTAATCAGTTTGCAGCCCCTCCCCTGGCTGGCCCCATCCCTGATTGCTCCCCCTCCCACCCCAATAGGAGATGGGGCCAACCAGCCAATCTCCTGCAGCCTCTCCCCCTGCCCAGCCCCACCCCAGTTTGGCCCCCCAACCCTGATTAGGGGCAGGGCGGGCTGGCCAATTACCCATGGCCCCTCCCCCAGGCTGCTGGACCCCAGTCAGCATACCCAACCCCATTCAGGGGCAGGGTCAGCCGGCCCACCGCCCACAGCCCCTCTCCATGGCCAGCACCGCCCCCAATCAGCCTCCCAACCCCAATTGGAGGTGGGGCCCACTGGCCAGTCACCCATGGCCCCTTCCCCCAGCTGGCCTGACCCTGATGGAGCCCCGATCAGGGTGGACTAGCCGGCCAACCTCCCACCATCTCCTCTTCCCAACAGGCCCAGTCCCGATCTGCCCGGATTGGGGTTGGGCCAGCCAGATCCCACCCATGCACGAATTTGTGCACTGGGCCTCTAGTACAGTGGTTCTCAACCTCTTTAATGCCGCAACCCTTTAATACAGTTCCTCATGTTGTGGTGACCCCCAACCATAAAATTGCTACTTCATAACTGTAATTTTGCTACTGTTAATGAATCGTAATGTAAATATCTGTGTTTTTCGATGGTCTTAGGCTCTACAGCAGTGGTTCTCAACCTGTGAGTAGCGACCCACAGGTTGAGAACTGCTAGCAGGGTTGCGTAAGTCCTGGTGTTCACTCACTTCTCTTCCTTACCTACATATATTTTCTACATTCATGATATACCTAACTTTTTTTTTTCTCTTTTCTGTGTTCTAGGCTACATAGTTCACCTGTGAGTTTTTTCAAATTGTCACAAGCCTCCAAAAATTTTTCAATATATTTACTAAAAAAAATCCATGTATAAGTGGACCTGTGCAGTTCAAACCCATGTTGTTCAAGGGTCAACTGTATAATAACTTATAATATTTATATATTATTATGTTATTAATGTAATATAGTATGAGAACATTATAGTCACTGAATGGCAAAATACACTTTAAGGTACCCAAAGGTTTGGGTTAGCAATGGTTCTCACTAAACTTTACCCATAAGCAATATCCTTTGTGAAAACTTTTTTTTTGTGGGTCATATTCCTGGGGAAATATGTTAGCATCAAGGAGGAAACATGCAGACCAATCCATTTGTGACAATAACCTCACACTGTTCAGTGGCAGTCTGTCAAAAGAAGCCAGGCTTTTTTTTATACATGCACTTCAGCAAGGGTACTGTAACTGGTTAACAATTACCTCTTCCTTGCTTACCCTCCATTCTGCAAATGGATATCTTAGATGTCAAAAGTAATCATTTATTCCTTAAAACTATTTTAATCTTAATAACTCTCCCTCCCAAACATCAAATTTTCACAATAGTATGGCAATGTGCAATACTCAGAAGTGATACCTGAAACCTATAGCCTATCTTTAAAAACAACTAACTATCTACTCAAGAGATACTAGTTAGAAGCTGACTGCTTGCAATCTAGTATCTACCAAGGGCACATTGAAAACATTTTATATATAGGAAAAGAAACCCAGTGGACATGATAGCTATTCCTTCTTCCAGATTCTCCATTTTTAATTCCTATGAAAACAAATAATCAGAAAGAACAGAACCTGGACATATCTCAGGATCCTGCAGAAATACCTCCTTGGGTTATGATTTGATGAAAATAGAATAAGTTGCTAGTGAGCTTAGTTCTAGGAAACATGTAAATATATTACACATTTTTAAAATTATTATTTTTAAAAATATATATGTAATTGATTTCAGAGAGGAAGGGAGAGGGAGAGAGAGATAGAAACATCAATGATGAGAGAATCATCAGATGGCTGCCCCCTACACACCCTTCACTGGGGATCAAAACCCCAACCTGGGCACATGCCCTCCTGGTTCACAGGTCAACACTCAAACATTGAGCTACACCAGCCAGGCTTTATTACTGATTTTATTAAGAGAGGAAGGGAGAGAGATAAAGAGAAAGAAACGTCGATTTGTTGTTCCACTTATGCATTCATTGGCTGATTTGTGGGTATCAAACCCACAACCTTGCACTACATGGGACAATGCCCAACTGAGTTGCACTGGCCGGAGCTATATTACACTCTTTTATCAGAAGATGAAAATTATGTATCTCAAATGTTTTCTTCTAAAATTGTCACTTCTGGGAAACTCAGTTTCCAGTGACAGAGATGGCTCTTATTTGTTTGGCCACATTATTTAGATAAGCCCAATGGGTATGATCAGCTTGACCTCCCCTTGCTAATAGCATCTGAAAGTGTAGAGCCAGCCAAAATAATTTAAATTATCCTAGTTTCTAGTATGAATTTTATATTTCAAATAATTTTCCAACTCATTTTCCCTTTCTAGTAAGTGTGCTAGACTAATGGGTGAATGTCCATCTTTACAGGTACATCCTGGTCCATCAGGTAAGCACCATGGCCTTGACTGATGGCTTCTCGGTATTCTCGGTGGGCAGCCTCCTTCTCTTTGATCTGTAAAAGATTATTTTTATACCAGTCATAATGTGAATAGTGATTTCAGACTTTACTAAGAAAAACTTCATCATTAAAACCTTTGCAAAAAGAGAGAACTAAGTGTTTGTCTAAGATGAAGGGAAATATATAAAATGATCATCAATGATCATTCTTTTTTGTTTGTTTGTTTTGTTAATCCTCACCCAAGGATATTTTTCATTTATTTTTAGAGAAAGTAGAAGGGAGGGAGAGAGGGAAACAGGAAGAGAGGGAAAGAAAAGGGAGGAGAGAAGGAGAGGGAGAGGGAGAGGGAGAGGGAAAGGGGAAGGGAGGGAGGAGGGAGAGGGAGGGAGAGGGAAAGGGGGAGGGAGAGAGGGAGGGAGAGGGAGAGAAACATAGATGTGAGGGAGACACATCAATTGGTTGCATCCCACATGTGCCCTGACCGGGGCCAGGGATTGAACCTGCAAACCATGTAAGTGCCCTTGGCTGGGAACCAAACCATTGACCCTTTGATGGATGTACCAATGCTCTAATCCCTAACCAGGGCAATGATCATCTTTATCTAATACTAGAGGCCCGGTGCACAAAATTCATGCACAGGGTGGGTGGTGTCCCTCAGCCCAGCCTGCACCCTCTCCAATCTTGGACATCCCTCTCAAAATCCAGGACTGCTGGCTCCCAACTGTTCATCTGCTTGCCTTCCTGATTGCCCCTAACTGCTTCTGCCTGCCAGCCTGATCACCCCCTAACTGCTCCCCTGCCAGCCTGTTTGCCCCTAACTGTCCTCCCCTGCAGGCTTGATCACCCCCAACTGCCCTCCCTTGCAGGCCTGGTCCCTCCCAACTCCCCTCCCCTGCTGGCCTGATCACCCACAACACCCCTCGCTTACAGGCCAGGTTCCTCCCAACTGCCCTCCCCTGCTGGCCATCTTGTGTCCACATGGGGGCAGGATCTTTGACCACATGGGGCAGCCATCTTGTGTGTTGGAGTGATGGTCAATCTGCATATTACTCTTTTATTAGATAGGATAGAGACCTGGTGCATGGGTGGGGGCCAGCTGGTTTGCCCTGAAGGGTGTCCCGGATCAGGGTGGGGGTTCCCTTGGGGTATGGGGCAGCCTGTGTGATGGGCCTGTGGTGGTTTGCAGGCTGGCCATGCCCCCTGGTGACCCAAGCAGAGGCCCTGGGATCTGGGATTTATTTATCTTCTACAATTGAAACTTTGTAGCCTTGAGTAGAGCCAAGCTTTCTGCTCGCTCAGTGGTGGCAGCCATTTCTGTTGGGATTTATTTATCTTCTATAATTGAAACTTTGTAGCCTTAAGTGGAGGCAAAGCAGGCCAGGGCTGCAGAAGCTTGGCTTCCTCCATTGCAGTGGGCAACCCTAGCCTCCTGCTCTCTCCAGCTCTGTGGCTGCTGCCATTTCTGTTGGGATTTATTTATCTTCTATAATTGAAACTTTGTAGCATTGAGTGGAGGCCTGGGCCAGCAAGGGCAAGCGAAAAGCTTGGCTTCTTCCATTGCCAGAGAAACCCAAGCCTCCCTCCTGCTCTCTGTGGCTGCAGCCATCTTGGTTGGGTTTATTTGCATATTCCCTCCTGATTGGCTGGTGGGCATGGCTGGTGGGTGTAGCGGAGGTAGGGTCAATTTGCATATTACTCTTTTATTAGATAGGAAGAGTTTGAATCAGAAAAGGACAACTAATGAGAATTCTCTTTAAGTTGGGATCAAAATATTTAAGTCAATAGTGAAAAAAAGAGTTTGGGACTTTATGTTGAACAAAAAGATAATAATTGAACTTATCTTAAATTTAATGAAATGTTTGTTACTATTGCAACTGTGAGCTAATCCTTATAATAAACAAAGAATGAATCAACTGTTACTTCTTTTATTATAATTTTTCTTTACAGTTAGAACAGTAGCCTTCACTTTTTTTTGACTTTTGAGTTTGACTTTTTTTTTTCCTGCAAAAAATTATTTCCATTTAGTCCAAGGCATGGGAGAGAGCTCCAGGGTGGTTACAGGAATTTTAGTGGTTTCATGGAGAGACTCAGGCAGAAGCCAGACACCAGGAAGATGCCCCTCAAAGTCCTCTGGGCTGCAAGGGCTCCTAGTCATGTTTGAAGGTGAGCCTTTAGAAGAGATATTTGTCCAGCCCAGCCTGGGGACCAGCCAGCCTACAGAGATTGGTCAGATGGTTGCCCATCTTCTTGATGAGTTTCACCTCCTCATCCAGGTTCTCCAGGAAGTCACAGACATGAGGGTCTGTGCAGATAGAACCTAGAACCCAGGGCATGGCAAAGGGCCTGGTTCTGTTTCCTCTCCATGGCCATGCTTTCATAGCATCCTGAATTTTATTCCCCTCATCTTGGGAAGGCTTCTGCATGTCCTGGAAGAGGCAAAGTCAAGACACTGGTTATGGATCTTAAAGATACACTTGGTGTACTCAGGCTTTTCCTCGGCCAACTCCTGGAGGAAGTGGCCCATGCCCTCTAGAGCCACATTGTTGGGGTCGAATTAGAAGCCCAGAGAGAGAGATATGTGTAAGAGACCCACAAATGCAGGTTGACCAGGCAGTTGACAGCGGCTTCCACCTCAGTAGACTAATTCTGATGAATTTGGGAGCTCATGGTTGCTTAGCAATAAGAAGTTAAGCTCAAAACACAGCGTAGGCTGGTTTCAAAGGCGAAGAATGACTGAAATGGTTCTAAAGGTGGTGACTGGAAAAGAGGTTGGAGGGTGCTTGGAGGCTGGAAGAAGGGGTGTCCCTGGGTCTGTTCTGTCCAAACACTATTGAAGAAAGAGACAGATGGGTGAGGGGCACCGAGAGCACTGCCCAGTTTGACTTTTTATTTATTTGCTAGAGGCCCAGTGCACAAAACTCATGCACTCAGGGGGTCCGTCAGCCCAGCCTGCACCCTTGCAGTCTGGGAGTCCTTGGGGGATGTCCAACTGCTGCGGAGGTGGGAGAGGCTCCTGCCACTGCTGCTGTGCTGGCTAGCTGTGAGCCTGGTTTTTGGCTGAGTAGCACGCCCCCTGTGGGAGCACACTGACCACCAGTGGGCAGCTCCTGCATTGAGCAACTGCCCCTTGGTGGTCAGTGTGCATCATAGTGACCAGTCGTTCCTCCATTTGGTCAATTTGCATATTAGCCTTTTATTATATAGGATGCTTCATTTTACCATTTAGCAAGTTGCGTCTGCTTGAAATAAACACACACACACACACACACACACACACACATATATATATATATATATGTATATATATATATATACATATATATATATATATATTGATTTCAGAGAGGGGGAAAGAGAGAAAGAGAAACATCAATGATGAGAATCATTGCATTGATCAGCTGCATCCTGCACACCCCACACCGGGAATCGAGCCCATAACCCAGGCATATGCCCTGACCTGGAATTGAACCTTTACCTCTTGGTTCACAGGTTGACACTCAACCACTGAGCCATGCCAGGCAGGCTGCATCTTCTTTTCTTATTTGCAAATGTATATATGTTGAAAAACATAGACCTATCTTCCTTCTGTTCATAAGTAACTATTTATGATTTGAAGACATGCTAAAAATATCAAATGTTGTCTGTTTAATACTCACAAATTAAAGTTGTGTGCCAGAGCAAACTAAGACTTTTCTTATTATCACCACAATGATGCCAGCCTAGGTGATAGTTGTGATTCTTTCTGTGACTTGCTAGTTTTTGTAGATTATATTTTTTTCTGAGCTTGATATATGATCTCTCCTAATACAGCTATTGTGTCATTTACCCACACATACTGATGAACAGACTTGTCTATGGGCCCCTACTACCAAGGCAATAATAGCTCACTCTTCCTCATGGGCCCCCATCCCCTAGTAGCTGTCACTACCATGGGAACAATAATAGTTAAAGAGTACTATACTCTTTGTATTATACTTCAGGTATAAAATGAGTTAAATTGGCTGGTTTGGGCTGGATTGGCAACCTAATCACCATTTAGAACATTGTTTATATGGACAGATTTACTTATTTATTTGTTTGTTTCTTTATTTATTTTCCCAATTTGAGGTTTATAGCAGAGTATCAGTTTTTGCAAAAATGTGTAAGGGCTTCACCAATTTTCTAATGTGCTTCTCCTAAATTTTTGATAATGAAATCACACTTTTTAAAATGTTCCCAGGCAGATAGATGAGAAAAGATGGCTGCCGATGGGAAGGCAGAATGCAAGATAGTGTGTGAGTGAGAGAAAAAAGGGAGAGTGTGTGGTCACACGGGGCGTATTTGTTGGTGAGTTGAGGGAGAGCTATACTCCATGAGACTGTGGGGGATTGCCAGACAGGGTTCCCCTGACTGGGCAGCCCCCACTGCTGCTGGGTTCCCTTCCAGAGCAACCAGCTAGGATGTGGAGACCGCACCATCTTGAAGAGGAAAGTGGATGTTATCAAAAGCCTGAAAAGCCTGGGAATCTAAAACTATGGCACCCACTGAGCAGCTGCGAAACCGAGAACACCGATCCACAAGTGGTGCAAGCATGCGGATTCAGAAGAGCTCTGCACCCCCTCACAGAAAGGTCAGATTTCACCTGGGATAAGGGGAGAGAAAACTACATTACTAGACACCCAGAAAAGAGAGATCATGGGGAGACAAAGAAACAGCCCGCATATGAAAGGAAAGCAGGCATCACCAGAAAAGGAAGTAAATGAAATAGAGGCAAGCAATCTGTCAGAGAAAGAATTCAGAGAAATGGTCACAAGGTGGATGGAAAGAATGGAGGACAAATTCAACAATATGTGTAAGAACCAAGAGGAAATGAAGAAGAACCAAGAAGAAGTGAAAATGACATTGCTGCTATAAAGAACGCAATAGAAAGCATCAAGAGTAGACTAGAAGAAGCAGAGGACCGCATCAGTGAGCTAGAAGACAAGATGGGGAAAAATACCCAAGTAGAGCAGCTTCTAGAGAAAAAAATTAAAAAGCAGGAGGAGAGCCTAAGGGAACTTTGGGACAACACGAAACAAAATAACATCCACATAAAAGAGGTTCCAGAAGGAAAGGAAACTGAGCAAGGAATAGAAAACCTGTTTGAAGAAATAATAACAGATAACTTCCCTGATATAGGGAGGAAAAAACCCACACAAATCCAAGAAGCTCAGAGTCCCGAACAAAATGAACTCCAAAAGACCTACACTAAGGCACATTATAATTAAACTGGCAAACACCAATGACAAAGTAAGAATCTTAAAAGTGGCCAGAGAGAGACAGAAAGTTACCTACAAAGGATTCCCCCATCAGACTAGTGACTGATTTCTCAACAGAAACACATCAGGCCAGAGGGAATGGAATGAAATATACAAAGTCATGCAAAGGAAGGGTCTGGATCCAAGAATACTGTACCACAAAGGCTATCAATAAAAATTGAACGTGAAATCAGACAAAAAAGGACTAAGGGAGTTTATTACCACCAAACCAGCAATGCAAGAAATGCTAAAGGGTCTGCTATAAAAAGAAGAAATAGGAAGCAAAGAAGGAACACAGGGGTAAAGAATAAAAATGGTGACAAACAAGTACCTATCAATAATAACTTTAAATGTAAATGAATTAAATGTACCAGTCAAAAGACATAGGGTAACGGATTGGATAAGAAAACATGACCTCTATATCTGCTGTCTACAGGAAACCTACCTCAGAAAAAAAGATGCACACAGACTGAGGGTGAAGGGATGGAAAAAGGTTTTACAGGCAAATGGAAATGAAAAAAAATCTGGGGTAGCAATACTTATATCTGATAAATTAGATCTCAAAGTGAAGGACATAAAAAGAGATAAGGAAGGCCACTTCATAATACTAAAGGGAGCAATCCAACAAGAAGAAATAACTCTGGTAAACATATATGTACCCAATAAAGGAGCACCCAAATACATAAAAAAAACTCCTGGAGGATATCAAGGGAGAGATAGACAGCAATACAATCATAGTAGGGGACTTTAATACCCCACTATCACCACTGGACAAATCCTCTAAACAAAAAATCTTTGGCAACAAACGACAATGAAAACACAACAATCCAAAATCTTTGGGACACAGTGAAAGCAGTCTTGAGAGGAAAGTTCATAGCTCTACAAGCCTACTGCAAAAAACAAGAAACAATGGTAATAAATTACCTAACCCTACAACTCAAAGAGTTAGAAATATAGCAAGAAAAGCCCAGTGTAAGCAGAAGGAAGGAAATAATAAAGATTAGAGTGGAGATAAATGACATAGAGACCAAAAAAACAATACAAGAGATCAACAAAACCAAGAGCTGGTTCTTTGAAAGGATAAACAAGATTGATGAACTTCTAGCCAGGCTCACCAAGAAGCAAAGAGAGAGGACCCAAATAAACAAAATCAGAAATGAAAGAGGCAAAATAACAACAGACCCCACTAAAATACAAAGCATTGTTAAAAAAAAAAAATACTATGAACAACTCCATTCCAACAAACTGGACAACCTGGAGGAAATGAACATATTCCTAGAAAAATACAACCTTCCAAAACTCAATCGGGAAGAATCTAAGCACCTCAATAGGCATAACTATGGAAGAAACTTAAGCAGTCATCAAAAAGCTTCCAGAAAACAAAAGCCTGGGGCCAGACGGCTTCATAGGGGAGTTTTACCAAACATTCAAGGAAGAACTAAAACCTATCCTCCTTAAACTATTCCAAAAAATCCAAGAGGAAGGAACACTTCCAAGCTCATTCTATGAAGCCAGCATCACCCTAATACCAAAACCAGATAAAGACAACACAATGAAAGAGAATTACAGGCCAATATCCCTCATGAACATAGATGCCAAAATCCTCAACAAAATTTTAGCAAATCAGATCCAGCAGTACATTAGAAAGGTCATACACCATGACCAAGTAGGATTTATCTCAGCGATACAAGGACAGTACAATATCAGCAAATCAATAAACGTGATACATCACATAAACAAATTGAGAGATAAAAATCACATAGTCATATGAATTGATGCAGAAAAAGCATTTGACAAAATCCAACACCCTTTCTTGATAAAAACTCTCAGCAAGGTGGGAATAGAAGGATCATACCTCAACATAATAAAAGCCATATATGACAAACCCACAGCCAACATCATACTCAATGGGCAAAAACTAAAACCATTTCCCCTAAGAACAGGAACAAGACAGGGATGTCCACACTCACCACTCCTGTTCGACATAGTACTGGAATTATTAGCCATTGCAATTAGACAAGAAGAAGAAATAAAAGGCATCCAAATTGGGAAAGAAGAAGTAAAACTGTCCTTATTTGCAGATGACATGATACTGTACATAAAAACACCCTAAAGACTCCATCAAAAAACTATTGGACTTAATAAATGAATTCGGCAATGTAACAGGATACAAAATTAATGCCAAGAAATCTATGGCATTTCTATACACCAACAGTGAACTTACAGAAAGAGAAACTAAAAAAGCAATCCCATTTACCATCGCCCCCAAAAAATTAAGGTACCTGGGAATAAACTTAACTAAGGAGGTAAAAGACCTATACACGGAAAACTACAGGACACTGAAAAAAGAGATAGAGGAAGACATAAACAGATGGAAGAACATACCATATTTATGGATGGGTAGAATCAACATCATTAAAATGTCCATACTACCCAAAGCAATCTATAGATTCAATGCACTCCCCATTAAAATACCAATGGCATATTTCACAGACCTAGAAAGAACTCTCCAAAAATTTATCTGGAATAAAAAAAGACTCCGAATAGCCACAGCAATCCTGAGAAAGAAGAACAAAGTAGGTGGGATCTCAATACCAGATTTCAAGCTGTATTACAAAGCCACTGTTCTCAAAACTGCCTGGTACTGGCACAAGAACAGACATATAGACCAACGGAATAGAATAGAGAACCCAGATATCAACCCAAAGCACCATGCTCAATTAATATTTGACAAAGGAGGCATGAACATACAATGGAGTCAAGACAGTCTCTTCAATAAATGGTGTTGGGAAAATTGGACAGATACATACAAAAAAATGAAACTAGACCACCAACTTACACCATACACAAAAATAAACTCAAAATGGACAAAGGACGTAAATGTAAGATGGGAAACCATAAAAATATTAGAGGAATCCACAGGCAGAGAAATCTCAGACATACGCCAAAGCAATTTCTTCACCGATACCGCTCCTAGGGCAATGGAAACTAAAGAAAAAAATAAACAAATGGGACTACATCAAAATAAAAAGCTTTTGCACAGCAAAAGAAACCATCAACAAAACAACAAGAAAGCCCACTGTATGGGAGAACATATTTGCAAATGTTATCAATGATAAAGGTTTAATCTCCAACATCTACAGGGAACTTGTACAACTTAATAAAAGGAAGATAAATGATCCAATAAAAAATGGGCTACATACTAAATAGAATCTTTTCGAAAGAAGACAGAAGGAAGGCCAAGAGACACATGAAAACATGCTCAAAGTCACTAATCATCCGAGAGATGCTTATCAAAACAACAATGCAGTAGCATCTCACACCTGTCAGAATGGCTATCATCAACAAATCAACAAACAACAAGTGCTGGCGAGGATGCGGAGAAAAAGGAACCCTCGTGCACTGCTAATGGGAATGCAGACTGGTGTAGCCACTGTGGAGAACAGTATGGAGTTTCCTCAAAAAACTAAAAATGGATCTCCCATTTGACCCAGTAATCCCACTTCTAGGAATATATCCCAAGAAACTAGAAACACCAATCAAAAAGGATATATGCACCCAGATGTTCATAGCAGCACAACTCACCATAGCTAAGATTTGGAAACAGCTTAAATGCCCATCAGCAGATGAGTGGACTAGAAAACTATGGTACATCTACACAATGGAATACTACGCTGCTATAAAAAAGAAGGAATTCTTACCATTTGCAGCAGCATGGATGGGTCTGGAGAGCATTATGTTAAGTGAAATAAGCCAGACAATGAAAGAAAAATACCACATGATCTCACTCATTTATGGAAAATAAAGAACATTATAACTTAATGAACAAAAAGATAGATACAGAGGCCGTAAAGCACCGAACAGACTGTCAAATTACAGTGGGAAGGCAGGGGAGTGTTGGGAAGGGTGGGAAAGAGATCAACCAAAGGACTTGTATGCATGCATATAAGCACCACCCATGGACACAAGACACTGTGGGGGTGGGATGAGGGCAAGCGACAGGGGTTAGGGGAGGCTGGGGGAAGGTCAATGGGGGAAAAAAAGGATATATATATATTACCTCGAGCGAAACGAGGTAATCAAGGAGGGATTTGTGAGTGGAGGCTAATTGCATAAATACTTAGTTCTTCAAGAAATACTTTTGTTTTATAAGGCTGCTACTCAGTCCCACACTCTAGAGACGCAAATAAAGAAGATTTGGGTAAATGGAAAACTGACTTTAGAACCAAAGAGCAGCCACAATGCATTTTCTCCCCTTACCTCTCCCACTATGTGTTTTTCGTTGATGAATGCTTGGAAGCCACATACGGCGGCCTTATCATCCAAAGGAAAAATATACTTTGCCTCAATGGATACAGGGCTCTGATTTGTGTATGTCTGAAAAACAATGACCTAAAGAAGAAAAAACATCCATAAACTTGATGAAACCATATGGAACCATTTGCAGAACAACTATGAATGAAAACTATTATGCATATCTTCTTTGTATAATCAGGCATTCAAAAAGTAAGTAATTTTAGATAACATAGACAACAATATTTTTACTAAGACTGAGAACTAGTATACTGTACAAATTTTTGACATCTTAAATTTTCTCCCTCAGATGAAATCATTATATGACTAAACCAAAAACATTGAACTCATTCCAAGAAGAGTCAAATATGTGAGCCATTGAATATACAAGGTCTGTGCTGCTGGGCTTCTGCCTGGAGATTCAAGGTCATCCTATAGGCCAGCTGTCTCATCACAAACTAGTGAAAAAGCCACTGCTATATAATTATTTTATTTTGGGGCAAACTTCCCTAAGAAAAAAGCCTTATGAGGTTTGAAATATCAGATGGTACAAGTTGTCTAATCCACAGTAACAAATGGAGGGCACACATCTCTCCTTGTAAAATAGTCACTATTTGTTGTGCATCTACTGCATATGAAAAAAAGTGCCCTGGGTATTTGTATCTAATAGTCACTGACAGATATTATTATTTCCATTTTATACATGAGGAAATTGAGGCACAAAAAAGTTAAGTAACTTCCCCCAGGTTACAGTGATAGAAAGGAACGGGCAAGGATTCACAGCTAAGTCTTTCAAACTCCAAATCCTTTGCTTGTTACTGTCCATACCAAGCTGCATTACAGCACAATTGTTAAGAACCTGGACTCCAGAAGGAATTCAGGTTGGTGACAGGGTTCTACCTTAGGGAAGGGATGGGGGCAAAGGGTTGCTACCATCTCAAATTCACCCATAACATCTTTTTACTCTTTCCCACCTAATCTCTTTCAAACAACTGCCCAAAGTTAGAACTGAATCTTTCCATGTAAAGTTTTGACTCTTGTTAAAATGTAACATACTTGCACCAAAGTCTAAACAATGATCAGTTGTTTACACCTTAGGAGAAAAATATAACCTGGACTCTAGAATCAGTTCAAATTTGTGCTTTATCATATCATGAGCATCAGCATCCTCAGTATGGATCAGAGTGGGGCCAGTGTAGAGGTCAGCATACATATGGATAGCATATGTATGGTGATTCCACTACAACCCATTTTCACAGGTCAAAGCAATCATTAAATTTAACTTGATTCCCTACTGAAATGACAGCAATACTACAACAATGGACTTAGGTGTTCTTATTCTCCTAAGAGATCTTTAGTGTTGTTCAATGTAATCTTTAGTGTTAGGAGTCAATGGTTAGGTCAACTCTTAAAAAACAAATTATTTTAGAAAATTAAGCACTTTCAGAGCTCCACCATGACATCTGGCCAAACTACGTCCATGTAATGTCATGTCCAACTTCTGTCTTTCTCTCATGTTCCATATCCATCAGCAAACCTTATTGGTTCTATCTTTAATCCTTTGCCACACCCAATCACTTCTTACCATCCCCACTGCTAACATTTGGTCCATCATCCTTGACTGAATTACTCAGTAGTCACCTACATTTGATACTGTGGTGTGCCCCAGACGTCCCTTTCAGGACCAAGGCTGCCGGGAGTGTTGCTCGTGACCCTCCCCAGTCAATGTCCTGTTCCAAAAATGAACTGCCTCACTCAAGAGAATGACTCCTCCACAAGGGGCAGCCACATCCAATGACTGGTCCCTGTGGGGTAGAAGGCCTGAGCCCCTTCCCTTATTTCAGAACATCTCAGAGCTCCCCCTGAAACTGTCTGAGGACTCTGGTATGCTTGTGTCACAGTCCACATCTCCTTCTGCCAGGTTCTGCTTCCCATGTTCTCTTACAGAGGTCGCTTCAGGGAGCACTTCCCAACAAGCTTCCTGAAAACAAATTTCCATCAAGAGCCTGTTTTCCAGAGAATCTGACCTAAGTTGTCTCCAACTGGTCCACTTCAGTCAATTGTCAACAAGGTGGCCAGTGTGATCTCAATCATATCCTCTGCCAAACATCTTTGAAAGGTTTCCATTTTACTCAGAGTTAAAGATAGTATGTCCTGTGTCCTGATGTGAGTTGCCCTTCCCCAACTCAACTCCCTGACCCAATTTTCTACCATGCTTCCCCTTTCCACTAGGCTCCAGCCACAGTGGAACTCTTTGGTGTCCCTTGACTACATTAGACCCGCACCTACCTCAGGACCTTTGCACATGCTGCTTCCTCTGCCTGGAATGAGCACCCCTCAAAAGTCCATAGGCTTTAGTCCCTCATTTCCTACAGATCTGTGCTTAGATGTCATCTCAGTGAGGCCTTCCTTGGCCATGCAACTTCCAAGTTGAAATCCTTCTAACCTGTACAACTCCCATCCCTACCTGCTTTGATTTTTGGCTCTAGCACCTATGACCATCTAACATGGCATGCATTTTATTTATTGATCATGCTTATTGCCTCGTCCCCCAATGCAATGTATGCTCTGTGAGGGCAGAGTTTTCATACTGTTTATTACTGTATGCACAGAGCCTAGAACAGTCCCCAGCATGTAGTAGGTGCTCAATAAATAAACAAGTTTGAAAAATGTACACGTTTTGCTGAGTTCATGCAACTATAATCCAATGCTCATTTATGATTGACATCCATTTGGCTTAAGTATCATAAAACCATGAAGAGCTCACCTGGGCTACAAAGTCTATTATTTTCCCCTTGATGTGCAGGTCGTCAAGAGGAACTGAATTCCCAGAGGTGTCCTGGAGACCAGCCTTGATGCTGCTGAAAGGTTTGGTGTCTGGTAACTGGTAATCTGTACATTAAAAATATTAATGTTACCTTTTAAAGCCATTCTTTGAACTCTCTATTTTTATTATCTTGATTTTTAATCCTTCTCCTCCCCTCATACATGATACTTCAGGAGAAATGAACAAACAGCATTTTATGATTTTCAGTAGGCAATGAAAAGAAAGGGGGCAGCATTGTCAACAGACACTCTGCCTTTTAAATCTACAGATGCTGAGAGGTCGTCTTGAAAACCTAGTCATACCACTACTTGAAAGGCATATGTTGAAGCATACACAAAGTACATCAAGGTCTTAAGAAACTCTGAATAAGAGTACCTTAGGCTAACTCTAGACAGCTGCACTCCCCGGCTTGTACTTTTGAACTAATCAGTCACTATTATTTATTGTTCTACAAAAGTATGTTGGAGAAATATGAGATTCCCTAGATATTTGACCCAAGGAAGACTAAATCAAACTCCTAATACAGTATATTGAAAAACTGTTCATATACTATATTAGGTAGTACAAAAATACAAATTTAGTTAGAGGTATATTCTCTTCCCAGATTCATTATTTTTTCTGTTTGTTTTTAATCCTCACCCAAGGATATTTTTCCATTGATTTTTAGAGAGAGTGGAAAGGAGAGGGAAAGACATACAGAGAGGAACATCTATGTGAGAGAGACACAATTGATTGGTTGCCTCCTGCACGTGCCCCAAGCAGGCTGGGGATTGAGCCTGCATTCAAGTAAGTGCCCCTGACTGGGAATCAAACCCGCAACCCCTTGGTTGGCAGGCCAACACTATAACCACTGAGCAAACTGGCCAGGGCATCAAAATGCATTTTAAGTGGCTAATTCTTAATCCTTCACAAGCACACTCTATTCTGGTTCTTTTTAATAAACTGTTTCCTACAATGTGTCTTTTTTCTGTTTCTAAACGTAAGACGCTTTCCTTAACCTACAATATGCATCAGCTGTTAACTTTCAAAAAGGAGGGAGAATATTATTCACCTTCCATTTTTGTTATCATTTATTCCATCCCCAGTAACCCATCATTCTAACATGAAAAACTCATTCTTTCAGTGTCCTGGCCCACTCTGTTTCCTAATAACCTGGTAGAGTAATCCTTTCCTATGATCATCAATGGAAACCCTCAGTCATACCAACAAATTTAGAGAAGAGGCTGTGACCACAAAATGCACTATAATTTAGATAGCAGTTTTACATTTATGCTCTGCCAATCCCCAGACTCTCAAATTTATACCATATTGTATCTTAAAATTAGTGTTTTAATTTTACCCGGTTATGTGTATCTGAATAAACCCCACCTGATGAAGCAGGTTCTTTCATCCCTAACCCTGAGGCCATCTTAGTGAAAATTGAAAAGCATGTAATAAAAGCATAACATCAACAGATTTCAAACTTCATGTTGTAAGTCATCAATAACAATGTAACCCTTCCAAGAAACCTCAAATAATTGAATAAAAACATTGTATAAACTCAAAATAATTATACCTTACCACAAATTTTCTTGCTCTAAATTGACAGACAACATTCTAATGAGTTTGACTTTTAAATAATTTTAACTTTTAATTCTCTCTGGAATTTAACATCTGATATTGGTTAATCTTCAAAAGTAATAGAATTAATATGAATTTTCTTATGTAATTCATTGAGAAAATTGATTTAAATATATCACTTTCATTACATTTGCAATGTTTCTGTACAGTAGGAATTTTTTGCTGTATCCAGCTAAAGGTCTTGACATATTTGTATAGTTTCAAACTTATGTGAATTCTGTCTTGACCATAGGTTGTACATTTTTTATAAAGCTGATCACACTCAATACATTTATAAGTTTTCTCCCACATAAGAATTCTATTATATGCTATGAGGCTTAAAGTTTGATAAACATTGTCATATACTTATGTGCTTTCTCTCAAAGATGTATATTCAACAAGTGAGGTTCTAGCCTTTGATTATAGCCCTAGTTATAGGCTTTGTCTTATACATGAGTTTTACATGTTTTCTCTCCACAATGGAGTCTATGGCTTTGAATAAGGCTTAAACACTTGCATAAGTTTTACTTCAATAATATGTATAAAGGTTTCCTTTTACTTTTTAAAAATATTTTTTTATTGGTTTCAGAGAGGAAGGGAGAGGGAACAGATATCTTACCTAATAATAGACAAACATGTAAATTGTACCTCTGCTACACACACCAGCCCATCAGGAGCGAGTATGCAAATTAACCCAACAAAGATGGCGGTTAATTTGCATACGCAGGCATGGAGCGAAGACTGAAGACAGCATAGAAGATAGGCAAGCACTGCAGAAAGGAGCAAAGCAGCGGAGAAGGGAGCGAGGCAGTGGAGACTGGAGGGAAGCGAGGCAGCAGAGACGGGAAGGAGTAAGGCAGCAGAGGAGGGAGCAAAGCCTGCCTTAGCTTCGCTCCAGGCACAGGAAGCCCTATTCTTGCAGGAATAGGCCCGAGGAAGCCCTATTCTTGCAGGAATCTTCCTGCATCAGGCCTCTAGTAAATATCAATAATGTGAGAATTACTGATTAGCTGCCTCCTGCATGCCCCTGCAAGCCTACAACCCAGGTATGTACCCTGATCAGGAATCAAACTGTGACCTCCTGGTTCACAGGTCGATGCTCAACCACTGAGCTAGGCTGGCCGGGCTCCTTTTACTTTTATTCAAAGCTTGAGCTTGAGCTTTGAATAAAAGCACTGTCACAGGGAAACCAAGATGGCACATTAAGGTATACACCTGTACGTGCTGCCTCTCACAACCATACGAAAACTACAACTAAAAGACAAAATGTCTGTCACCCAGAACCATGGGAAAGCTGGCTGAGTAGAAGTTCTACGACTAGAAGTAAAGAGAAAAGAGCATTGAGACATGCGCATGTGTGGAAAAGCTGAGGTACAGGAGGCGGGCAAATTGGGCTGGCGGCTGGTGACTGGGTGCACTGTTTTTTTCAACCCGAAGGGGGACACAAGCTTCCGATTACTCTGAACTCCAGTTTCTGGTGAGACTCTGGGGACCCAGAGCCCTACGGGGAGAAGCTGGACTGTCTGCCATCGGGTCAGAAAGTGAGGGTGGCTTTCTTGCAGAGGTGCACGCAGCAATCATTGTTTACTGCACTGGGGCATGGGACGCAGGGATGCGGAAACTCGAAGACGCAGAGAGGGCTAACTGGCAGTCATCACTGTTTGTCACGCCCTAGCCTAGTGACTCCCTGAGACCCTGCACCGCACAATCTACAAACCCACCCAAGCTCCACGCAGCGGCTTTTGCATATAAATGGCCTGCCCTATCGCAGCTTAACCTAACAAACTGCAGCTCTGGTCAGACAGCTCCAAAACCTCCAAACCCCAAGCAAAGAGGAGAAAACTGTAATTCTCGCTGTAGCTCCTGCTGCGTGGCCTCAGACAGTAGCTGTCCTGCACCCCATTGGAGATCCAGAAGCCAGTGTACCTAGTGGTCAGTGTGAGACGACACCATATTTCAACTACTCACATCCATAAGTGACACATTCAAGAGGCAGACTCAGTGAGCAGCAAAGCCCCACTAAAACAAGTACTGCCCCATAAGGGTGTCTCCAGCACAGCAGTTCTTCCATTATAGACACAGCTGATCCTCACAGGGGCAGGGCCTGGAGGTCAATTCCTCCCAGTGTACCAACAGCAATCAAGGCTTAACTACAATAAGACTTTGCACTCAGCCCACAAAGGGGTGCACCAAGAGTGTCCACCTCAGGTGATAGGGGAGGCTGAGCCACTAGGCCCTATAGGTCACCTACCACAGAAAACCACCCCATCAACACAGGGAATCAGCCAAAATGTGGAGACAAAGAAACATGTCACGAATGAAAGAAATGGAGGAAAGCAAACTACTGGACATAGAGTTCAAAACCACATTTATAAGGTTACTCAAGAATCTTCTAAAAACTTCTGAGGAACTTAGTAAGACCTTTAAGGATCTTAATGAGAATACCCAAAAAATTGAAAAGGACCAGTCAGAAATTAAGCATACACTGTCTGAAATAAAGAATATATAGAAATTCAACCGTAGACCAAAGGACCCCAAGAATCAAACCAAAGATCTGAAATATGAGGAAACAACAACAACAAAAAAACCCAACCAGAAAAACAAAAAGAAAAAAGAATCCAAAAATATGAAGATAGTGTAAGGAGCCCCTGGGACAACTTTAAGCGCACCAACATCTGAATTATTGGGATGCCAGAAGAAAAGAGAGAGCAAGATATTGAAAACCTATTTGAAGAAATAAGGACAGAAAACTTTCCCTACCTGGTGAAAGAAATAGACTTACAAGTCCAGGAAGTGCAGAGAACCCCAAACAAGAGGAATCCAAAGAGGACCACACCAAGACACATCATAATTAAAATGCTAAGGGCAAAAGACAAAGAGAGAATCTTGAAAGCAGCAAGAGAAAAACAGTTAGTTACCTACAAGGGAGTACCCATACGACTGTCAGCTGATTTCTCAACAGAAACTGTGCAGGCCAGAAGGGAGTGGCAAGAAATATTCAAAGTGATGAACAGCAAGGACCTACAACCAAGATTACTCTACCCAGCAAAGCTATCATTTAGAATTGAATGTCAGATAAAGAGCTTCACAGACAAGAAAAAGCTAAAGGAGTTCATCACCACCAAACCAGTATTATATGAAATTCTGAAGGGTATTCTTTAAGAAGAGGAAGAAGAAGAAAAAGGTAAAGGTAAAAATTATGAACAACAAAATGACAACAAATACATGCCTATCAACAAGTGAATCTAAAAATCAAGTCAATAAAAAATCTGATGAATAGAATAAACTGATGAGTATAATAGAATCAGGGGCATAGAAAGGGAGTGGACTGACAATTCTTGGGGGCAAGAGGGTGTGAGTGGTGCGAGAAGAGATTGGACAAAAATCTTACTCCTATGGATGAAGATAGTGGCGGGGGTTAAGGGCATGCGGTGGGGTAGGGAATCAGGTAGAGGGGAGCTATGGGGGGAAAAAAAGAGGAATACCTGTAATAATCTGAACAATAAAGATTTATTTTTAAAAAAAGCACTGTCACATAAATTAGGTCTATAATGTTTCTATTTAGTATGTATTTTCTGGTGCTCAGTAAGGCTTTCAAATCATGTAAAAGCCCTGACACATACACAACATTTGTGAGGTATCTCTCCAGTATGGCTTTTCTTATATTGAGTAAGATTTGACCTCTGTGTAAAGGTTTTACTACTCTCATCATATTTTTTAAGTTTTATCTCCTATATAGATTCTCTTAGGACTCCAAAGTTGTGAATGTTTGGAAAAACCTTTATAACATTTCTTACATTTGTAAGAAATAAATGTATGAGTTTCCTGATGATCTGTAAGGCCTTAAGTTCAATAAAAGTCTCACCATACAATTAAATTTATGTGGTTTCTCTCCAGTATGTATTTTCTGATGCCTAGTAAGGCTTACAAATTGAGTAAAGGTTTCTCTCCAGTATGGATTATCTTATGTCTAGTAAGGATGGAACTAACAGCAAAGGCTTTTATGCATTCATGACATATATAAGGATTCTCACCTGTATGAATCTCTCACAAGTCTAAATTTCTGAACATTGAAAAAAAACCCTTACGACACTCATTACATTTGTACGGTTTCACTCCATCATGCATTCTCTGGTGAAATGCAAGGCTTGAATGTCCACTAAGCAATTTGCTACATGCTACATTTATATGGTATCTCGCCAATGTGGATTTTCTGATGTGTATAACGTGTGAGCACTGATTAAAATCTTTGCACTCATGATGTTTGTATGGTTTCTGTCCAGAATGAACTGTCTCATGATTCTTAATGTTTGAACTTTTGCTGAAAGTCTTCCTATAGTCCTTAAGTTGATAAGACTTTCCCTTAATGTGTGTTCTCCTGTACCATTGAAAAATCCTCTTACATTTATTAGACATGTTTTTGATACTGAGAAAAAAATTTTTGTGGTGAAGCTGAGGAATAATTGTTGATAGTTTTCTCAACTTTATTGCAGTCACAAATTTTCTCCTCATTTTTAAACATCTGCAGTTCAGCGAGGTGTACCTGCAAACGTAACCCAATTCTATTTTCCAAACACTTTATATACTTGTTTCCTGCATCACTGATATTATTTTTCAGTTTTAACCAGTTCCTTGTAAATGGCTCGTCATGCATAGAATATTATGTATGTATTATTTCCTACAAAAACACTGTGCTTTTGAGGAAAATTAATTGAGAGTTTATTATATTGATCTTTTGTACAACTGAAATTTTTGCTATAGGTAAAAGGCACCCCTTTTGTAATTTCCTGCATCACACTGCCACTCACTCTCAAATTCATGTATATTTTCCCAGTTTTCCTTGAGGTCAAAATTCTTGGTGCCATGGCTTTCATTTTTTCTAATATCAGTGGATTGTATAGTTCTCCTTTATTAATTTCCAGTCTTGGTAATAGTTACTTTACTGCAAATCCAGCAGGAAGTTGCCAGTAAAAGAGTCTTTCCTTCTGCTTCTTTCCTTTTCCCCTGGGATTTTTTTTCAGGTAAGGTCATTCTCACTAGGCCTGTTTCTCCCCAGTCTGAAGCCATACATTTCTGATTAAAAACATACTTTGATCACAGTTTAAAATGTCTATGTGTTTTACAATGCTACTAATTAATGTTATAGTAGTTTGGGCTTATTATTTCCTAAGAAGCTTTCATCCCCTCAGTTATTTGTACTACTAATAGGTAAGCTGCACATTACAATTTTGCGGGGTGCCTTCACTTATTGCATGCAATCCTCACAGCAGCACTGTGGTATGGATATTGGTTTCATTCCCCTTAGAGAGAAGCTGATGCCTGGAGATGTTATATGGTTTGTTGCAGATCACACAGCCTAGTAAGTGACACTTGAACCCAAGCTTCCTGATTCTAAAATTGAACCTTCTGTTTATCCCAGTGGTCGGCAAACTCATTAGTCAACAGAGCAATGACTGAAATTTCTTTTGAGAGCCAAATTTTTTAAACTTAAACTTCTTCTAATGCCACTTCTTCAAAACAGACTCGCCCAGGCCATGGTATTTTGTGGAAGAGCCACACTCAAGGGGCCAAAGAGCCACATGTGGCTCGTGAGCCGCAGTTTGCCGACCACTGGTCTATCCTATCAGCCCCCATTACACTTTCTGCACACTGACATCTTAAATGTATCAGTGGGTTTTTGTGGCTATCCTGAGGTGGATGAGCTCAACTTTGGTGTGTCAGTGAAGTAGCATAATTTGGAGATCACTTTAAACTCTCACAAGCATCCTGGTTTTCATTTTTACAAAATAAAAAAGGAAATGAACATTTATGTCTGAGGTCATAAGTAGCTACCAAACATGAATATAAATTCCATTGAAAATATAATATTGAGTTCTATAATATTACATGAAACAGCTTTCAAGAACATTGTCTTACCTTCAACCTTTGAAAAATTCAAAACCTCAGGTGTGTGTTCCTCTAATCCAATATTATTATAAGGGTGAAAGTCCTTTACTTCATCTCCAAGTATGCAAAATTTAATAATATATTTCATTTTAACCTGACTGGTTTTATATACAACAAATTCATCATCCTAGAGCAAACATAAACAGGTGGGGAAATAAGCTTTATTGGTACATGTTTTTTAAAAGCAGAGTTTCATGTTTGCTAATTATTGAATGTGAAAATATTGAATCCAGACGCTAGATATACAATAATTATTTAAACTTAAGCATATTTAGTAAAAACAGGAGCCTCTCTGCCTGTTTCTTGATACAAGTACCTCGAAGTCTGTGGTGACAGTGGCTGTTTCAGGAACCCCATGGACACTGTCATAACCTGATGGTGCTTCTATTAAGGAGAAATCTTTCTTGTGTAAGTCCACGCACTTCCCGAGGGTGACATCACAAATGACCAAGAGTCTAGTTCCCTCTGTCTCTCCTGGGTGTGAGTACTTAATACTTGTACTGCAGGTGAAAGGAAGTAAGTACAAATTTACAGTTTATAGTAACATGGCTACAACATTTTATTACATACATAGGAGATTTTTCAAAAAAAAACTTTGCTGGTAGAACATTCCAAATTTTACTGTTATTGAAATATCTCTGAAGATTCATTTAGAATTGTATTATTCATTTACTTATTTAAAAATTTGATGTAGCCTGGCCAGTGTGTTCAGTGGTTAGAGCGTCAACCCACACACCAAAGGGTTGCAGGTTTGATTCCCAGTCAAGGGCACATACCTGGGTTGCAGGTTCAATCCCCGGCCCCAGTTGGGATGCATGCGGGAGGCAACCAGTCGGTTTGTCTCTCTCACATCGGTATTTCTCTCTCTGTCCTATCCCTCCCTTCCACTCTCTCTAAAAATCAATAGAAAAAATATCCTTGGGTGAGAATTAACAAAAAAATAAGACTACTAAAAAAATAAAAAGTAGGCTAATTCTCTGCACTAAAGCTCAGAAAGGACATTAAATACCAAGTATTACTAAGAATTGATCAAAGGGAAAGACAGGTGCAATATTCTCATGAGCCTTCTGAATCCAAAAAGAAAAACAAAAATTTCCAATGACACCCAAATGAGGGATTCTGTAACTTTCTTCAGGAATCAGCAGCTTTAATAAAGCACTTTTTGCTATGAGAAACACAGGTTGGGACATTGGGGACATACTTCTATTTTTTCAAAGATCAAGACCAAAATGTAAAAGCATTGCCTAATGACCATTTGTTCTATCCTCTCTAAGACTTGCACTTTAAAAAAAATGAATTTCTCCCATTCCTCTTATACACCTCTCCTTTCTGTGGGCTCTTTTCTTGTAACTACAAATATGCTAGCTCCTTCCCATGGAACCTGGACCTAGACTTTGTCTTCTAGACCCTCTCCACATCTGCCCCTCTCTGTCTCCTCCCTTTCTCTCCTCCCTTTCTCTCCACCCTCCACAGTCAGTGACTATCTCTACTGGCTTGTTTGCTGACCATTTCTCAGTCCACTATAGTTTGGCTCTGTTCATATGTCTACACCAAAACCACTCCATCAAAAGTCATGAAGGACTTTATTAAATTCAACTGAATGTCAATTAATTTTTTGAATCAAATTTCTTTTATTATTATTTTTTTTAATTTTTAAAATTCAATTTTAAAATGGGCAGAGGAGCCCTAGCTGGTGTGGCTCAGTTGGTTGAGCATTGTCCCATGCACTGAGAGGTTGCTGGTTAGTTGCAGGCTCAATCCCCAGAAGCAGGTGTGCAGGAGGCAATTGATCAATAGTTCTCTCCCTCTCTCTTTCTCTTTCTCTCTCTCTCTCTGTTCCTCTCCCTTCCTCTCTCTCTCTAAAAATCAATTAAAAAGCATCTTTTAAAAATGGGCAGAGGACCTGATAATACTTCTCCAAAGAGGACATAAGGGAGTTCCATTTTCAATTTTTTAAAAAATATTTTTTTATTGATTTCAGAAAGGAAGGGAGAGGGAGAGAGAGAGAGAGAAATATCAATGATGAGAGGGAATTATTTATCGGCAGCCTCCTGCACACACCCTACTGGGAATCAAACCCACAACCTGGGTATGTGCCCTTGACGGGAATCTAACGTGGGACCCTTCAGTCCGTAGGCTGATTCTCTATCTACTGAGCCAAACTGGCCAAGGCCATTTTTAATTTTTTTCAGGAATCTTCATACTGTTTCCCATAGTAGCTGCACCAACCTGCATTCCCACCAACAGTACACAGGGGTTCCCTTTTCTCCAAATCCTCACCAACACTTGTTTGTTGATTTATTGATGACACCCATTCAGAAGGTTATTTTTTTCATTTTGTTGATTGTTCCTTTACTGTGCAAAACTTTTTAGTGTGATGTAGTCCCATTTGTTTATTTTTTCTTTTATTTCCCTTGCCTGAGGAGATATATAAGAAAAAAATATTACTAAGAGAAATGTCAGAGATTGTATTGCCTATGTTTTCTTCTAGGAGTTTTATGGTTTCAGGTCTTATATTCAAGTCTTTAATCCATTTTGAGTTTATTCTTATGTATGGTGTAAGAAGGTGGTCTAGTTTCTTTCCTGTTTTTGCATATTATCTGTCCAGTTTTCACAGTTTGTTTGCTGACCACTTCTCAAGTCACTGCCGTTTGGCTCTATTTATACTTCTTCACCAAAACCACTCTGTCAAAAGTCACAATGGACTTCAATTTGGTTAGATTCAACTGAATGCCAATTGGAAATTTTTAAATATTTAAATATCTAAGAATTTTTACTTTGAAATATTTTATACACAAAAGAGCATTTGTAATATTAATGTTGTTTCAATAATTATAAGACACCCATATAAGTGCCACCAAGTTTAAGAAATAAAATATCATCAATATTTCTGTTGGTATCACCTCCCCTGCCACCCAGGGGTGATCTAATCACTATCTTGATTTTGTGCATATTGTTTTCTTTCTTTCATAGTATTGACACATCAGTATGTGTCCCTTAACAACAATGTAAAGTTTAGTTTTGCTTGTTTTTGAACTTTGCATATATATGGAATCATATGATCATTTTTGCTGTGCTATATATCCAGGCTCATCCATTTGACATGTGTAGCTGTTAAGTCACCTGTTAAAAGTGCCATGCAGGACTCCATGTAGGATCACACAAAAATGTATCAATTATTGCACTGTCCATGGACATGTGCATCATTTCCAGCATTCTGTTACTAGTGATCTTAGCCACTCCCATACATGCCTCCTGGTCTAGAGTTTTTCTAGGGTAATGATTCTTGACCCAGGCTGCATATTATTATCATCCAGGAACTTAAAAACTATTGATACCCAGGCCTCACACCTAGGGATTCTGATTTAACTACTCTGGGGTGAAATCAGCACCATAGTGTTTGTACCAATGGAGCTCCCCCCTGGTGATTACAATGTGCAGTGAGGTTGGGAAGCACTGTTTTCTGGTTCACAGGCCAACCTATAGAATTCCTGAATCATGCCATCAACTCTGTTCTTTAATTATACCAGATAATACAAAAACTGAAGGTTTATCAATTATACTCTTATTGGCAGTGTTTGAGAATTCAGATTGTTCTAGAGAGACTGCCACCTCGAGATGTTAAGCTTTTTTTTTTTTTTTTTGTCAAAGTGATGAGTAAAAAAAGGTAGCATTATGGTTTACTTTTCATGTTCTTGATTACTTATCTTTCTTTTCAAATGTTACCTTTCATACATGTTTCCTCTTCTGTTAAGTTCCTATTCATGTCTTTTGCCCATTTGCTTACTGGGTTGTTTATCTTTTTCTTACTGATTTGTAGAAACTCTTTACATATCCTAGATAATTAATTATCCTGGATAATTATTCTTTATCCCAGGTTCCATCTTTAACTATCTCTGTGACCTTAGGCAAGTTACTCAATCTCTACAACTCTGTTTCCTTTCCATAAAATGATGTGATAATACCAATTGTGAGGTTTACAATATGCATGAAGCACTTAGCCTGGTGCCTCTCCACAGGGCAGGCACACAATACATTGTGGCTATTATGAGGACAGATTTAATTATTAACAAGTATATTCAAGATGAAATATTATTCCAGGCATATAGAGTTCATATAAAATAAATTTTTAGAAGAGAGGTCATATGCTGTAGAAGTTAAGATTCCTGGCTCTGGAAACAGACAAAATGCTGTGTGACCCTGAGCAAGATATTCTCACTGGCCCTCAGTGTTCTCACCTATGATAAGGCGATAATAATGAGACAATCAGGAGGCTTTTTAAGGATTAACTGGGTACATATATGTAAAAGTTCTTAGGGTAGTAAAATCACTAAGATGATTTCAAATGTAATTTTACTGCCTATCTACCACAAAAGACATGCTTCTACAGTATACTGAGAAAACTGGCTGCTTTTAGTGACCTGTTTCTTTCTTATATTTTTAAGTTTTCATGAATTTTTAAAATTGAATTTTGCTGCAAATAAAATTATATAGGTTTCAGATGTACAATTCTATAATACATCATCTGTATATTGTGTGTTTACCACCCCAAATCAAGTCTCCTCCTACCACCATTTTATTCTCCCTTTACCCTCTCCTACTTCCTCCCATCCCATCCTGCTTTTCCTCTGGTAACCACTATACTATTGTCTAAGTCTATGAGTTTCTGTTTGTTTGTCATGTTTGTTCATTTGTTGTTTTCAGTTTTATAGCCCACATGAGTGAAATCATATGGTTCTTAACTTTTTCTAT
This sequence comes from Corynorhinus townsendii, assembly GCA_026230045.1. Classification (NCBI taxonomy): domain Eukaryota; kingdom Metazoa; phylum Chordata; class Mammalia; order Chiroptera; family Vespertilionidae; genus Corynorhinus; species Corynorhinus townsendii. Next base: position 114,995,797 of record JAPDVU010000003.1, on the reverse strand, counting down.
CTGACTTATTTCGCTTAGTATGATATTCTCAAGATCACCCATGGTGTTGCAAATGGCAGTATTTCATCCCTTATGATGGCTGAGTAGTATTCAATTGTATATATGTACCACATCTTCTTTATCCAATCATCTATCTAAGGAAGCAGTCGTCAACCAGTGGTCCGTGGAGCACTGGTGGTCTATGAGGTCCGAAAGGTTGGCAACCGCTGATCTAAGGATACTTCAGTTGTTTCCACATCTTGGCCACCATGAATAATGCTGCAATGCTGGTGCATATATGTTTGTGAATAAATGTTTTCAAAATTTTCAGGTAGATACCCAGAAGAGTGGTGAGGGTCATATGGTAACTATTCTTAATTTGTTGAGGAACCTCCATACTGTTTTCCATAGTAGTTGTACCAGTTTACATTCCCACCAGCAGTGAATAAGGGTGCCCTTTTATCCACAACCTCTCCAACACTTGTTATTACTTGTTTTGCTTATAATAGCTATTCTAACAGGTGTGAGGTGATATCTCATTGTAGTTTTGATTTGCATTTCCCTAAGAACTAGTGAGATTGAGCATCTTTTCATATATTTTTTTGGCCATTTGTATGTCTTCTGGGGAGAACTGTCTGTTCAGGTCCTCTGCCCAATTTCTAATTGGACTGTTTTGTTTTTATGGGGGGGGGGGGTGTCGAGTTGTATGTGTTTTTTCTATATATTGAATATTAACCTCTTGTCAGAACTGTTGTTTGCAAATGTCTTCTCCCATTTGGTCGGTTGCCTTTTTGTTTTGTTGGCAGTTTCTCTTGCTGTGCAGAAGCTTTTTAGTTTGATAAATAAATAAGTTACCTGTTTCTGGGTGAGAAATCCCTCACCAGGGAAGACAGAGGAAAACATATAGCAAGCATTCATCAATGATTCCTTGGTAATGGGTATGAGTAAAATGATTAAGGATACAATAATACTAACCTGAGTGAATTGCTGAAATATATTCCACTCCCAAGATTTCCAATGTCTGTTCTTTTCACACCACGATCTTCAACTACTTTGGGCAAAAGCAACCCCCTAAAAAGAAAAAGGCATTATAATGTTTACTAGAAAGAAGTAACTTTTTATTATAGCCTCATAATTCTAGCAGAAACAGGTACTATTTAAAGGGTCTTATGCTAAGTGAAGCAATCCAGACACAGAAATACTGCATGACCTCCTTATTAGTATATGTGGAATCTTAAAAAGTCAAATTCATAGAACCAAAGACTAGAATGGCTGGGAGAAATGGGAAGGTTTTGGTCAAAGGGTACAAACTGCTCTGGCCAATGTTCTCAGTGGTTACAGCATCAGCTTCAGCACCACAGGATCATGGGTTCGATTCCTGGGTTGCAGATTCCCATCCCCAGCCAGGTTGGAGTGCATGCAGAGGCAACCAATTGATGTGTCTCTCTCACATCAATGTTTCTCTCTCTCTCTCTCTCTCCCCACCAGCCCCCCTCTTCCACTCTCTCTAAAAAATAAAAAAACAATGCAAAGGATACAAACTTTCAGTTATAAGATGAATAAATTCTATATCTGCAATGTACAGTATGGTCCTATCTATCTATCTATCTATCTATCTATCTATCTATCTATCTATCTATCTATCTATCTGCCTATGCGACCATCACAACTGAACGGACAACAGAACAGGCTGCGTGGGGTGACCAGGCCAGCAGGGGAGATAGTGAGGGGCAACCAAACGACTGAGCAGCAAGCTGCATGGGGTGACCCGGTCGGCAGGGGGGTTAGTGAGGGGCAACCAACCAACCAAGCAGCAGGCTGCATGGGGCGACCAGGCCAGCAGGGGGGGCAGTTGGGGGCAACCAGGCCGGCGGGGGGGGGGGGACAGTTGGGGGTGATCAGGCTGGCAGGGGGGCAGTTAGGGGCAATCAGGCAGGCAGGCAGGTGAGTAATTAGGAGCCAGCGGTCCAGGATTGTGAGAGGGATGATCCGACTCCCAGGGATCAGGCCTAAACCGGCAGTCAGAAATCCCCGGAGGGGTCCTAGATTGGAGAGGGTGCAGGCTGGGATGAGGGGACCCTCCCACCCCTTGTGAACGAATTTCATGCACTGGGCCTCTAGTATATACACTGAGTGGCCAGATTATTATGATCTCTGAATGCATAATAATCTGTCTACTCAGCAGTGTGTGTGTGTGTGTGTGTGTGTGTGTGTGTGTGTGTGTGTATTAGAGGCCTGGTGCATGAATTCGTGCATGGGTGGGGTCCTGCCAGCCTGGCCAGGGGGAGGGGACATGGGCAGTTGGCCGGCCTGCCTGCTGGTCTAACTCCTGGTCGAGGGGACAATTTGCATATTAGCTTTTTACTATATAGGATATACACGGAGTAGCCAGATTATTATGCATTCAGAGATCATAATAATCTGGCCACTCAGTGTATATAAAAGGCTAATATGCTAAGTGTCCCTGCCACTGTACGACTGGTCACTATGACATGCACTGACCACCCCTGGGCAAACGCTCAAAGCAGGAGCTGCCGTGATGCATACTGGCCATTTACAGAGACACAACAGTGTGGACCTGGCACTGATAAGGCAACACTTGGCTTCCCCCAAGTGGCTTCCACCACCCCGGAGCAACACCCCTCCATATTGCAGCCAATGCTGCCATGGCACAAAATGTGACCCACAGCCCAGCCCAGCCAGGAAATGGTCTCTGTGGGTGCCAGGTAATGACATCATGTAGCAATACCTGGCTTACTCTCCCTAGCAACCACTAGCCTCCTTGGCGTTTCTTTAGCCCAGGAACACGACTTGCTTTATAACCAAGTGCAAACATTTTACACTTTAACCAAATGTTTGTGAAGTGTTTTCACATTCTCATCTCATTTGATCCTCACAGAAGTCCTGGAGTAGGTAGAAAGGAGACTCAGTAGAATCCTATTTTCTTTTCATCAGCCAGAAAACAGAGATTTAAAAGCTTAGAAACTTGACTCAACTGAAAAGAAGTAAGAAATGGTGGACCTTGAAAATGACTTCAGGTTTTCTCACTGCACAGAATATAGTCAAACACTGCTACAGTTAAATATTTCACCCTTTGTTCTCCTTGCATGATCTACAATAATAATCTGCTTCATGTTGATATTTACTGCTGTGTTGCTGACAATTACCTGAAAGAGAAGTTGGGGTGCTTCACTGGGCTGGAAAAAGTTTAGCTAAATCAGAAAGCAGGTCTAATTAAGCAAGTTTATTCTATATCTATAAAAGGCTAAGTTGACTCGTGCATGCACGATACAGATAAAGCTCTCACAGGCACCAATTGCACGTGTGTGTTTCATTTTGTCATTGTCGATCTTGAATTTGATTGACACTTCTATTATAGAGAAAGGGTGAATAGCAATATTAAAATATTTCTTCTAATTAATTTCTTTTAAATGTGTATGAATCCGTGCACTGGACCACTAATAATTAAAAATATGGTACTGTATACTTGAATTGGCTAAGATGGTAGATCTTGCATTCTCAACATAAGAAAAAAAAGGATAAGATATGGAAGTTTTAACTAAGTTGATTGTGATAATCATTTTATAATGCATACCTATATTAGATCATCATGATGTATACCTTTAAAAAAAATCATATTGTGGCCCTAGCTGGTTTGGCTCAGTGGAAAGAGCGTCAGCCTGCAGACTGAAGGGTCCTGGGTTTGATTCCAGTCATGGGCACATGCCTGGGTTACAGGCTTGATCCCCAGTAGTGGGTGTGCAGGAGGCAGCCAGTCAATGATTCTCTCTCATCATTGATGTTTCCAACTCTCTCTCCCTCTCCCTTCCTCTCTGAAATCAATAAAAAAAATTTTTTTAAAAGCACATTGTACAACCCAAATACATGCAGTGTTTGTCAATCATACCTCAATAAAGCTGGATAAAAATAAAAACACCAAGGAAATCATCAGCACCACCAACCAGACTGGCCCTGGACACTGCCGGTTACCCTGCAGCCACTCCAGCCAAAATCCTGCTGCCCCGCCCATAGACCTGCAGATCCTAAGACGTCCACCTCCTAAGACGTCCACCTCCAAGGCTGCACAGCACCTGCAGCAGTAAGTGAGACTTCCCCCTCCCTGGCTGCCGACCTCCAGACACCTCAGTTGTGCCTTCCCAGCGTGCAGGCTTCCTGAGCCCATTGCCTCACAGGCCGCTCTTGGGTGCCGCTGTGAGGCCCCACTGGGTGTGCTCTTATCTAAACAAGGGTGTACAGCCCCAGCAGTAGAAATTCTGAATTCCCCCTTCCCAGCTGCCTGCCCACAGACACCTTGGTCGCATGGCTTCACTGCAAGGGCCCCTCTCAGTGTGTGAGTGTGCCACCCTGGAAAAGGGTCCCCAGTGCCTCTCTGAGCTGCCACCAGGTGCGCACAAATCCAACCAAGGGCGCAAGGCCCCGGCAGCAAAAACTGAGTCTTCCCACTCCATAGCTGCCAACCTCAGGATACAGTGCATTGGCCTCCTGAGCCTGCCGCCCCAAAGGCAGCTCTTGGGTACCTCTGTGAGTGCCCGCTGGGTGCGCTCATATCCAAACAAGGGTGCATGTCCCCAGCAGTAGAAATTCAAACTTCGCCCCCTCCCAGCTGCCTCCCACAGACACCTCAGTCATGTGGCTTCAGTGCAAGGGCCCCTCTGAATGCACTGCCCCAGCAAACGGCTCCAGGGTGCCTCTGTGAGCCACAGCCGGGCACGCGTGAATCCAACCAAAGGCGCAAGGCCCTGGCAGCAAAAACTGAGTCTTCCCGCTCCACAGCTGCCGACCTCCAGACACTACAGTCGTGCCTTTCGAGTGCACCTCCAGAGCCCACTGCCCCAATGGTGGCTCTTGGGTGCCTCACTGAGCCCCTGGTGGGCACGCTCGTATCCAAACAAGGGCGTACAGCCCCGGCAACAGAAACTTGAATTTCCACCTTCCTGCCTGCCTGTATACAGCCATGGTGGTCATGTGGCTTTAGCGCGAGGGCCCCTCTGAGTACACCACCCTGGCAAATGGCTCCCGGGTGCCTCTGTGAGCAGCCACTGGGCACACACAAATACAACCAAGGGCACAAGGCCCCGGCAGCAAAAACTGAGTCTTCCTTCTCCACAGCTGCCAACTGCTGGACAGCGTAGTCATGCCTTTCCAGTGTGCAGGCCTCCTGAGCCCCACCACCCCGACAGGTGGCTCCTGAGTGTCTCTGTGAGCCCCCGCTAGGCACATGCAAATTCAACCAAGGGTGCAAGGCAGCAAAAATTGAGACTTCCCCCTCCCTGGCTGCTGACACGCGCAATGCGCCTTTCCAGCATGCAGGCCTACTGAGCCTGATGCCTCTATAGGTGGCTCCTGGGTGCCTCTTTGAGGCCCCACTGGGCGTGCTCATATCCAAATAAGGATGCACGGCCCCAGCAGTAGAAATTCAGACTTCCCCATTCCCAGCTGCCTACCCACAGACATGGCGGTCACGTGGTTTCAACATGCAGGCCCCCTGAGGCAACCGCCCCAGCAGGAGACTCCTGGGTGCCTCTGTGAGCTTCCACTAGGCACACCTGTATCCAAACAAGGGTACAGACCCTGGAAGCAGAAACATGGATGTCCCCCTCCTTGGCTGCCGAACTCCAGTCACTGCAGTTGCACCGATCCAGTGCACAAGCCCCTGAGCCTGCTGACCCGGCAGGTGGCCCCTAGATACTTCTCTGAGCTGCCACAAGACACAACCCCGGCTGCTGGCATCCAGTACCCGTGGTAGAGCTGCTCCAGCACACGGGCCCCCTGAACCCACTGCCCTAACAGACAGCTCCTGAGCACCTCTGTAAGCAGCCACTGGACGTGCATATCCAACCAAAGGCACACATCCCTCAAAGCAGAAACTGGGACTTCTCCCTCCACAGGGCCGGTGGCACACCACAATCACTCGGATCCAGCATATGGGCCCCATGAGCACACACCCCTTGCAGACGGCTCCTGGACCTCTCTGTGAGATGCCACTGGGTATGTAACTCTCCAACCAAGGGTGCACGGCTCCCTCAGCAGGACCCTCAACATCCCCCTCCTGGCTACCTACCTCTGGACAGCTTGGTGAGTTACTGAGGACTTGCCTCCCTGGACAAGGTCACATTGTTTCAGCCATAGTCGCCAATATTTCCACATTCTCAGCTGCTGGATCCTGAACCCCCTCGTAATTCAGAGAGAAAAATCACTTTGGTCAGAGTCCCACTGCCTCAACCACAGACTACAAGACACCCCCCCCCCCCAATGTCACAGGCTCTGGGACCCTTGTAGTGAGTTTCAGAGTGACACTAATCCAGCAAGAGTCATACCACACCAGCCAAAGTCACAGTACCTGAGCCTGAGGCCCCGAGACTCCTTCCTCCCAGGCTGTGGACTCTGGGAACCCACAGTGAGCACATACCAGTGAGACCTCAAACAACCTTTTCCACAAGAGCCGAAAACATGATCACATGTAAAACAGCTTGCACAAAAAAGCTGGGGGTGAGTCACATTGCCAATCCATGACGAGACTTCATCCATGAATAAGAAACTAACATTCAAGATCCAACTACACAAGAAAACCCAAATAGCTCAAGTAGAGAGCTCCACTAGATCATGAAGCCCAGAAAACCTGAGAGACCGCACCAGTAGCACCCAAAAGAAACTGGGTAGCAAAGCAGTTGGATCCAAGACATAGAAACAATTAAAACGTTATAGCAAAAAAATGGGGAGACAAAAAAACAATCCCCAAAAGAAAGTAAAAGGAATCACCAGAAAGAAAATTAAATGAAATGGAGGCAAGTAACATGTCAGAGAAAGAATTTAGAGTGATGGTTATAAGGATGCTCAAACGGCTGGATGACAAATACACACAACTCAATGAGAATTACAAGGAGCTGAATGAGAATGTTACCAACATGGAAAAAAAACCATGAGGAAATGAAGAATGACATACCTGCAATAAAGAACACAATGGAAGGTTTAAACAGTAGACTAGAAGAGGCTAAGGACCGCATCAGTGAATTAGAAGACAATTTGTAAAAAAACACACAAACACAGCAGCAACTGGAAAGAAAACTTCAAAAACAGGAAGAGAGCCTATGGGAGCTTTGGGATAACACAAAATGAAACAACATCTGCATAATAGGGGTACCAGAAGGAGAGGAAGTGGAGCAAGGAATAGAAAACCTGTTTGAAGAAATAATGACAGAAAACTTCCCTGATGTCGGCAAGAAAAACCCACATACATAGAGTCCCAAACAAGATGAACCCAAAAAGACCAACACCAAGACACATCATAATTAAATGGGCAAAGATGAATGACAAAGTAAGAATCTTATAGGCTGCCAGACAGAGACAGAAAGTTACCTACAAGGGCTCTCCCATTAGAATAATAACTTATTTCTCAAAAGAAACACACCAGGCCAGAAGGGAATGGAATGAAATATACAAAGTGATGCAAAGCAAGGGACAGAAACCAAGAATACTTACTCAGAAAGACTATAATTCAAAATTGAATGTGGAATCAGGAGCTTCACAGACAAAAAAGGGCTAAAAGAGTTTATTACCACCAAGCAAGCAATGCAAGAAATGCTAAAGGGACTGCTGTAAAAAGAAGAAACAGAAAGGAAAGAAGGAACACAAACATAAAGAATAAAAAAGGAAACAAACAAATATTTATCAATAATAACATTAAATGTAAGCTCCAATCAAAAGACCTACGGTAGCTGAATGGATAAGAACACATGACCCATATATTTGCTGTCTGCAAGAGATCCAACTCAGAATGAATGATTCACACAGACTGATAGTGAAAGGATGAAAAAAAATTTTTCAAGCAAATGGAAATGAGAAAAAAGCTGGGGTAGCAATACTTATATCTGACAAAATAGACCTCAAAGTGAAATTCATAACAAGAGATAAGGAAGGCCACTTCATAATACTAAAGGGGGCAATTCAACAAGAGGATATAACTCTAGCAAACATATATGTACTCAATACAGGAGCACCAAATACATAAAAAAAAAAAACTTCTGAAAGATATCAAGGGAGAGATCGACAGCAATACAATCATAGTAGGGAACTTTAATACCCCAATGACACCACTGGATATCCTCTAAACAAAAAATTAGCAAAGAAACAGCAATTCTAAGTGACTCACTAGATCAGATGGACTTAATTAACATCTTCAAAACATTTCACACCAAAGCTACAGAATATACATTCTTCTCAAGTACATGGGACATTTGCAAAGATAGACCACATATTGGGACACAGGCAAAGTCTCTGCAATTCAAGAAGATATAAATCTTAACAAGCATCTTCTCAGATCACAATGGCATAAAATTAGAAATCAACTACAATAAAAACAATGAAAAAAAATCAAACACTCGGAGGCTAAATAGCATGCTATTAAACAATGATTGGGTTACCAAAGAGATCAAAGAAGAAATAAAAAGCATCCTGGAAACAAATAACAATGAAAACACAACAATCCAAAATCCATGGGACACAATGAAAGCAGTCCTAAGAGGGAAGTTCATAGCTTTATAGGCCTACCTCCAAAAACAAGAAAAAATGGTAATAAGTTATCTAACCTTGCAACATAAATAATTAGAAAGAGAGCAACAAGAAAAGCCCACAGTAACCAAAAGGAAGGAAATAACAAAGATAAGAGCAGAAATAAACTACATAGAGATGAAAAAAATAATACAAAAGATCAAATGAAACCAAGAGCTGGTTCTTTGAAAGGATAAACAAAATTGATGAACCTCTAGCCAGGCTCACAAAGAAGCAAAGAGAAAGGATTTCTAAACAAAATCAGAAATGAAAGAGGTGAAGTAACAACTGACCCCACAGATATACAAAGGATTATTTTAAAAAACACTATGAACAACTCTATTCCTACAAACTGGATAACCTCAACAAAATGAACATATTCCTAGAAAAATACAAGCTTCCAAAACTCAAGCAGGAAGAATAAAAAAAAACTGAATAGGCCAATAACTACTGATGAAATTAAAACAGTACTCAAAAAGCTTCCAGCAAACAAAAGCCCTGGACCGGATGGCTTCACAGGGGAGTTTTACCAAACATCCAAAGAAGAACTAAAAGCAATCCTTCTAGGACTATTCCAAAAAGTTCAAGACGAAGGAGCAATTCCAAGCTCTTTCTATGAATCCAACATTACCCTAATCCCAAAACCAGATAAAGACACTACAAAGAAAGAGAGTTATAGGCCAATATCCCTGATGAACATAGATGCTAAAATCTTCAACAAAATTCTAGCAAACTGGATCCAGCATTACATTAGAAAGATCATACACCTTGACCAAGTGGGATTTATTCCAGGGATGCAAGGCTGGTACAATATCCTTAAATCAATAAATGTGATACATCACATAAACAAATTGAGAGACAAAAATCTCATCATCATATCAATTGATTCAGAAATGGCATTTGACAAAGTCCAACAACCTTTTCTGATAAAAACGCTCAGCAAAGTGGGAATAGAGGGATCATACCTCAACATAATAAAAGTCTTATACGACAGTGGTCAGCAAACTCATTAGTCAACAGAGCCAAATATCAACAGTACAACGATTGAAATTTCTTTTGAGAGCCAAATTTTTTAAACTTAAACGTCTTCTAACGCCACTTCTTCAAAATAGACTTGCCCAGGCTGTGGTATTTTGTGGAAGAGCCACACTCAAGGGGACAAAGAGCTGCATGTGGCTCGCGAGCCACAGTTTGCCGACCACTGTTATATGACAAACCTACAGCCAACATCATTCTCAATGGGCAAAAATTAAAACCATTTCCTTTAAGAACAGGAACAAGACAGGGATGCCCACTCTCACCACTCCTGTTCGACATAGTACTATAAATGCTAGTCACAGTGATCAGACAAGAAGAAATAAAAGGCATCCAAATTGGAAAAGAAGAAGTAAAATTGTCATTATTCGCAGATGACATGATATTGTACATAGAAAACCCTAAAGACTCCATAAAAAATTATTAGACTTAATAAATGAATTCAGCAATGTAACAGGATACAAAATTAATGCCACGGAATTTATGGCATTTTTATACACCAGTAGTGAACTTACAGAAAGAGAGACTAAAAAAAAAAATCCCATTTACCAAAAAAATTAAGATACCTAGGAATAAACTTAACTAAGGAGGTAAAAGACCTGTACTCGAAAAACTTCAGGACACTGAAAAAAGGGATAGAGGAGGACATAAACAGATGCAAGAACATACCATGTTCATTGATTGGTAGAATCAACATCACTAAAATGTCCATACTACCCAAAGCAATCTATAGATTCAATGCACTCCCCATTAAAATACCAATGGCAGATTTCACAGACGTAGGAAGAACTCTCCAAAAATTCATCTGGAATAAAAAAAGACCCCGAATAGCTGCAGCAATCCTGAGAATGAAGTACAAAGTAGGTGGGAATCTCAATACCAGATTTCAAGCTGTATTAAAAAGCCACTGTTCTCAAAACTGCCTGGTACTGGCACAAGAACAGACACATAGACCAACGGAATAGAATAGAGAACCCAGATATCGACCCAAACCACTATGCTCAATTAATATTTGACAAAGGAGGCAAGAGCATACAATGGAGTCAAGACAGTCTCTTTAATAAATGGTGTTGGGAAAATTGGACAGAAAAATCCAAAAAAATGAAACTAGACCACCAACTTATACCATACACAAAAATAAACTCAAAATGGACAAAGGACGTAAATGTAAGATGGGAAACCATAAAAATATTAGAGGAATCCACAGGCAGCAAAATCTCAGACATATCTTCATCGACAGAGCTTCGAAGGCAATGGAAACTAAAGAAAAAATAAACAAATGGGACTACATCAAAATAAAAAGCTTCTGCACAGCAAAAGAAACTACCAACAAAACAACAAGAAAGCCCACTGCATAATATTTGCCAATGTTATCTCTGCTAAGGGTTTAATCTCCAACATTTACAGGGAACTCATACAAATTAACAAAAGGAAGATAAACAACCCAATTAAAAAATGGGCAACTGACCTAAATAGATACTTTTTAAAAGAGGACATAAGGAAGGCCAAGAGATATATGAAAACATGCTCAAAGTCACTAATCATCAAAGAGATGCAAATTAAAATGAGGTACCATCTCACACCTGTCAGAATGGCTATCATCAACAAATCAACAAATGACAAGTGCTGGAGAAGATGCGGAGAAAAAGGAACCCCCTTGTGCACTGCTGGTGGGAATGCAGACTGGTGCAGCCACTGTGGAAAACAGTATGGTGTTTCCTCAAAAAACTAAAATTGGAACTCCCATTTGATCCAGTGATCCCACTTCTAGGAATATGTCCCAAGAAAACAGAAACACCAATCAGAAAGGATATATGCACCCCTATGTTCATAGCAGCACAGTTCACCATAGCTAAGATTTGGATGCTGCCTAAGTGCCCATCAGCAGATGAGTGGATTATAAAACTGTGGTACATCTACACAATGGAATACTATGCTGCTGTAAAAAGGAAGGAACTCCTACCATTTGCAACAACATGGATGGGTCTGGAGAGCATTATGCTAAGTGAAATAAGTCAGAGGAAGATAAATACCACATGATCTCACTCATTTGTGAAATATAATGAACAACATAAACTGATGAACAAAAACAGATCCAGAGACAGAGAAGTATCGATCAGATGCTCAAACCTCAGAGGGAAGGTAGGGGAGGGGAGGGGTAAGGGGGAGAGATCAACCAAAGAATGTGTATGCATGCATATAAACATAACCAATGGACACAGACACCAGGGGGGTGAGGACATGAGCCAGGGCTGCGGGAAGGGGGCAATGAGGAGAAAAGGACACATATATAACACTTTAATCAATAAAGAAAGATAAACAAAAAACAAAAAATGTGGAGTAAAGGAAGCCAGGCACCTAAGATGGCCATTTACATTTCAAAAGCACAATAGCTAAGATCTGGAAACAGCCCAAGTGCCCATCAGTAGATGAGTGGATAAAAAAGCTGAGGTACATTTACACCATGGAATACTATGCAGCAGTAGAAAAGAAGGATCTCTTACCCTTTGAGACAGCATGGAAGGACCTGGAGAAAATCATGCTAAGTGAAATAAGCCAGTCAGAGAAAGACAAGTACCACACAATCTCACTCATATGTGGAATCTAAGGAATAAATCAATGGAGGAACAAAATAGATCCAGACATAGCATGAAACAGACTGTGGAATCTCAGAAGGAAGGCAGGGGAGGGAGGGTGAGAGGGAAGAGATCAACTAAAGACCTTGTATGCATATATGCATAACACATAGATATAGACAATAGGGGGATGAAGACCTGGGGTGGGGGCTGCGGGTGGAGGTGGGCTAGAAGAAGTCAATTGGAGGGGAAGGGGACATGTGTAATACTTTCAACAATAAAGATTTAAAAAACTAAAATACAAAAAATTTTTCAAAAAAAATTTAGTAACTTAATTTTTACAATATCCTATTACACATAATCCTAGCTAAGAAAGAGGGAATATGCTAATTGACCATCACTCCGTCACATAGATGGCCACACCCACAGCTGAGGCCAAGTTCCCATAAGGAGCCTTAACGAGCAATCAGCAGGCACCTGAGGCTATACCCTCCCCCACCCCCGTGGGGCTTGACAGGGGACCTCAGGCCACGCCCCACACCAGACAGGGCTTGATGGGGGCCCTCAAGGTGTGCTTGCCGTCCTGGTGCTGGGCTAGGGGACCTCAGGCTGCTCCCCCCACCCCAGCACTGGGCCAGGGGACCTGAGGCTGTGCCCTTCCTGGCGGGGCTTGACAGGGGACCTCAGGCCATGCCCCCCACCCAGAGGGGCTTGACAGGGGACCTCAGGCCAGATCCCACACCTGGCAGGGCTTGACGGGGGACCTTAAGGCACGCCCCCCACCCTGGTCTGGGCTGGGGGACCTCAGGCCACGCCCCCATCCTGGCACCTGGCCAGGGGACCTGAGGCTATGTCCCCTGCCAGGTGGGGCTTGAGAAGGGTGGGACTAGCCAGGTCTGGATATATCCCAATGGGGGGAGGGGGCCGGGTCTGGGTCTCACGCGATTTTGAAGTGCATGTGGGTGGGCTGGGACTAGATAGACTCTGGGTCGGGTTGTGTGCCCCAGACTCTGACAGGAGGAAGGTTTTCATATACATTTAACTAATTTTCTTTCATCTCTGACACTTCTATTATAAAGGGCAAATAGCAATATTAAATTATTTCCTCTAATTAATCCCCTTTTAATGTGCACGAATTTCATGCACCAGGCCACTAGTCATTAATAACGAACTACAATGTCCGCTAATGACTGATTACTATAATCGTGTTTCATTCATTTCCCTTACGCGCTTTATGCACAGGTGCACCATTTCTCTCCACTAATACTAGCAGCAAATATTTTAGCAGCTGATTGCCATGTCATTAGTCTTGTACTCACTTGTTTGGTATGCACAACAGGAAATATTTCGCTTTCAGAGAACAAGAAAAATAGGTTTATTTGTGTTACGCTTATTAATTTGTGCGGTTATTCAGTGTCTGGTAAGTTAATGTTCAAGAAAAAATATTAATTTTTATTAAAATATTCTATTATTAAAAAAAATAAAAAATACAATAAAAATAAAAACACCAATTAAAAGACAACAAATAAATAGTATGAAATGAAAAACATACATTTTCAAAGTAACCCCACAGAGAAGTTCCAGGTGCCATGAAAATGACCCAGGCTATGGCCTGTTCACTGGTGAATGGTTCTCATCACTGTCTTGAGTAGCCCTGATTTGCTGGCCATTTTTCTTGTCCCTAGGCTCAACATCCTTCAGGCCCAAGCCCCTCAGTGCTCAGCCAGACAATGTTTAAGCCCAACACAACCTTCATTTTTTCCCTATTGTAGTTAAGCCTTGATTGTTGTCAAGATCATTGTAGTTACTATTGGACTTGCAGGCATTCAGACGGTTCACGTTTATCTCTGGGAAAGTGGGAAAAGGAGATGTCTGCCTTTTATTATACAAATACCTACAGTTTGAGTTTTGTATTATGAGAGGGAATTAATTTTGTAAAATGGCTTTGAGTTTTAGTACTCCTTAGAAAAGCCATTCCCACTCAAAGATTATTATTTTTTATATTCTCCTGTTTTTCATTTAGTATCTTTACAGTTTTATTTTTAATATTTAAATCTTTACCCCATGTGGAGTTTATTTAAGTTAGAAATGAGATAAGGGTCCAATTTTCTATTTTTTTCCCAGGTGGTTATCCATTTATCCCAATACATAGCATTGAAGAAATGATGTTTCTTCCACAGAAATAAAAGCTACTTTTATCATACACTAAATACTCTGCTTTTGTGTATTTGTGGACTCTTTATTCTGTTCATGCATCTATTTATACACCACCTCATATTTTAATTAATATAGCTTTACAATGCATTTTTAATGTGTAGTCTGGTTAATCCTCCCTCATTACTCGTTTTCAATCCTGGCAATGTCAAATTTTTAGAAAAACATATGCTGTAGAATCAGCTTTTTATTTCTTCTAAGGAAATCTTGTTAAAACTTTTACTGTGATACCATTAATTTTAAAGGTTAATTCAAGAAAAATTTGCATCCTTCTGATAAGTGCAAGTGTCTTCTGGATCCCTCAAAGACTGTAGAAAGTTTTTTCCTGATGGATCTTGTATGTTTCTTTTTAAGTTTCTTATTACATATTTAATTAAGGATCCAGATTAAATAATATTTTCCTCTGCTTCCTATGACTTCATTTAAGTCTTAATATTAAGTGTTTATTCAAAGCAAACAGAAAACTATAGTGGTGTTAAATAGTCTGGACATTCTAATTAGATCTTTCTCTTTAAGTTTTGGACTATCCTTAGATTAGATACACATGGAAAACTCATAAAACAGATAATCACCTTTATTTTTTATAATTTTTATTTATTGAATTTTAGAGAGAGACAGAGGAGGAAGAGGAGGAGGAGGGGGGAAGAGAGAGAGAGAGAGAGAGAGAGAGAGAGAGAGAGAGAGAGAGAGAGAGATGGATTTGTTGTTCTACTTATTCATGTGTTGATTTTTGTATGTGCCCTGATGGGTATCAAACCCATAACATGGGCATATATTAGGATGACACTCTAACCAACTGAGCTATCCGGCCAGGGCATATAATCACCTTTCTTCAATGATATTGTCTTCAAGAAACAATTCCTATCCACACACTGCACTTAAAGTATCCTATATAATAAAGAGCTAATTGTCCCCTTGACCAGGAGTTCAACCAGGGGGCAGGGCCAGTCTGCCAACTGCCCATGGCCCCTCCCCCTGGCAATTCCCGCCCCTGATTGGCCCCCTGCACCCTGATTGGGGGTGGGGCTGGCCAGCCAACCACCTGTGTCTCCTCCCCCACATCAGCTGGACCCCACCCCACCTGTGCACGAATTCATGCACCAGCCCTCTAGTATATACTAATAAACACATTATTTAAATTATAGACCAGGTACTTACAATGCCAAATGTTCAATTTCCTCTGGAATAAAGTTTGCTGGCTGATTTTAACTGACAAGACCCATGTCATATATAAAAAACATTGAGACCGACCAGTGTGGCTTAGTGGTTGAGTGTTGACCTATGAACCAGGGGATCACAGCTCCATTCTTGGTCAGGGCACATGCCAGGGTTCAGTCCGCAGTAGGGGGCATGTAGGAGGCAACCGATCAATAATTCTCTCTTATCATTAATGTTTATATCTCTCTCTCTCTTCCTTTCTACTTAAAATCAATAACAATATATTTTTAAAAATTTTGCTTGAAAAAAAAAAAGTAAGACACTCCACATTTGTGAGGCTGAAAAGCTTGGCAAGTGAAGATGGTGCACTCTTACCGGGACAGGATTCCCACAAAGCTTCGCACAGGAGAGCCATGCAACAAGGGCTTCACATTGCCAAGCTGACTCAAAAACTCTGTGGTCTCATTCACTCTGCCAACTCTAAATATCTGCAGGATGTTCACTGGACTTTTACTGTAAGAATTAGAAGAAAAACAAAGTGAAAAATCATTATCAGCAGACACCACAAAACAGCCCAAATGTCTGATGCAATGAATTATAATACATTTTATCTTCAAAATATTATGCAGCCATTCCAACCATTAAAAAAAAAAATCACACTGAAAAAATAAATAAAGCTATGAAGTAAAACTTATAGTAAAATATAAACTTTAATAGTAGGTTATGAAACTATATATATGCTATATAGAATACACAGTTTGAATGAGCTCATTCATTTACTCATGCATTCAATGATTAGACTCTGTGCCAAGTATTCTGCCAGGCACTGGAAATAAGATAACATGGTCTCTGGGCTTCATGGAGATTACATTCTAATGAAAGATAAAAATCAACAAGTTAACAAATGCCTGATTTTAAGTGCTACTAAAGAAACAACCAGGCCCTGGCCGGTTGTTCAGTGGTTAGAGCGTCAGTTTGAGGACTGAAGGGTTGAGGGTTTAATTCCCGGTCAAGAGCACAAACTTTGGTTGCATGTTCATCTCTGCCCCAGTTGGGGCAAGTGTGGGAGGCAATCAGTCGATTTGTCTCTCTCCCATTAATGTTTTTCTCTCTCCCCCTCCTACACTCTCTAAAAAAATATCAACGGAATAAATATCTCCAGATGAGGATTAAAAAACAACAAACCCACCAGGTTCAGAGAGAGGTGGTCAAGAAAGGCCTCTCTTTGGAGGTGACATGTATTGGAAGATGGCGTAGTACCTATTTTAAAGATTTAACTGCTCATTTTAGGAAAACATATTGGATAGGGCAGGAGTGGCAAGAACATCAGGAAGGGTGGTTGGTATAAATGAGATAACAGTGTTCTGCACTAAAGATGGCAACAGTGTAAAAGAAAATCAGTGAATTAAAGATATTTGACAGAACATGTGGTGATGTGGGGATGAGGGAGAGAGAATCATCAGTGGCTCAGGATGGGTGGCTAAAATGGGGAAACGGGGGAAAGACTGAGGGTACTACTGAGGGAAAGAGTTGTAGGTACCAAAGGGTTATGAAAGCTTGTTGAGCATGTCTTCCCAGCTCCACACTCAGTGGTGTCAGGTCAGTAGCTTGATATGAGCTATGGTAGGAGTATTTACACCACAGAAATCAGCAAATATTATAAATCAGGACTTTTACTCAGAGAGCTGGCCTACTAGGACACCACTGGGTGAAGAGGAGAATCAATAATTCAATATGGAATATGTTCTACACCAAAGTACTTACAGTGGTTATATAATCTCTGGGTTATCTCTGGGTGGGAAGATTTGGAGTGATCTTTGATTCCCTTCATGTTTTTTAATGTTAATCTTCATCCAATGAGATTTTTCTATTGATTTTTAGAGAGTGAAAGGGAGGGAAGGGGAGAGAGAGAGAGAAAAACATCAGTGTGAAAGAGACACAGCAATTGGTTATCTCCAGCTCATGCCCCGACTGGGGTGGGGATAACCTGCAACCCAGGTAGGTGCCCTTGACTGGGAATGGAACCCACGACCCTTTGGTATGCAGGCAACACTCTATCACTGAGCCACACCAGCCAGGGCTCTTCATATTTTTATATAGTTTCTAAATTTTCAACGAAGGATATAAATTTTAGAACAAAAATATATTTAAAAAATCATTATTAGTGAAATGAAATGGAGAAAATATAATTTTTCCCAGCAGCAGAATCTCTCCCTAGAAAGAGGCCCACTTTTGTTGTATAAATACTTGGGAGAAGGAGGTGAGATCTCTAAGGGCTTGCTTGACTCACATTAGATGGTTGAACTGCACCCCCCTTCTCAGCTCTTCCTTCCCTTGGACTCCATGTTTGGCTTCTTTCACTCAGCATAATGTTTTCAAGGTGCATCTGTGTTGTAGCATGTGCAAGTGCTTCATTCCTTTTCATGGCTGAATAATATTCCATTATATGTATATACCATAATTTTGGAATTTCGGTTGTTTCAACCTTTGGGCTTTTGAATAGTGCTGCTATGAACATTCATGAACAAGTATCTGTTTTAGTACCTGTTGTCAGTTATTTTGGGTCTATAAGGAGGAGTGAACTTACTGAGGCAAACAATCATTCTGTATTTAATTTTTGAGGAATCACCAAATCGCAGCTGCACCACTTTACATTCCACAAGCAATGTGTGAGGGTTCCTATTTCTCCACATCTTCACCAACACGTATAATTATCCACTTTAAAAAATATAACCATCTTAGTGGGTGGGAAGTGGTATTGGGAATGGAATTTGAGGATGATCACCCAAGGGAGACAGAACATATTTTGAGATAGGTCTGAATCCATCCACGGGGAGGCATGGCTGGGTCTGGTTCTAGTGGAGTGCTGGAAAACCAACTCCTAACAACAGCAAAACCTACATGAAATCTGATTTGTAGCATTTGCTGACTTCCATGGTGTAAATTCTCCTACCAGAACTGATTTCAAGTTACTAATGGTTTAACAATCAGTTAACAAAATTTCTAAAAATTTACCCACTGGCCTCTGCAAGCTGGTATGAGCAGCTGTCATGCACCACCTTTGGCTCTAAGGCGTGTGTGAGGCTGATGCAGGTTTGCCTGGATGATATCTGAGATCCAAGATGCCAGCAATACCCAAAAGAGAGACATCAGGCAGAGGAGTGCTGCCATAGGTTGAACAACCAAGCCAATGAAAGTTGTTCCCACCCTTGAGAATAATCAATAAAAGTAGTTTCTGAACCTTTGAAGCCTTTAGCCGAGGTGATTCCACAGAGGTACTAACACACCACTGAGGGCTTGTCTGAGCAGCTGATTATCTGTGTTTGTTGTTACTCTTGCTGCCCCAGGTTGCAGAATGCACACCAGCACAAGAAATAGGAACGTGCACAGTCAATGAGGCAGCAGATGTGACTGACATTGAGGGGAGCCATAGCTTTTGACAAGTTTTTCCAGGTGTTTATGCCAGAGTGGTCATTTTAGAAACTGCCATACACATTTTTTTTTGTATTTTAAAATCTTAATTTAGGTGCATTTTCTTATGTAACACCCTTCAAACACAAACTTAAAAACCCTTTGATTAAAATTTTAAAAATTTAGATATACTACCGAAACCGGTTTGGCTCAGTGGATAAAGCGTCAGCCTGTGGACTGAAAGGTCCCAGGTTCGATTCCGGTCAAGGGCATGTACCTGGGTTGCAGGCACATCCCCAGTGGGGGGTGTGCAGGAGGCAGCTGATCGATGTTTCTCTCTCATCGATGTTTCTAACTCTCTATCTCTCTCCTTTACTCTCTGTAAAAAATCAATAAAAGGTATTTAAAAAATAAATAAATAAATAAAATTTAGATATGCTATGGAGAGAAACCAAGATGGCGGCATAGGTAAACACCTAAACTACTACCTTGCACAACAATTTCACAACTACAACTAAAAGACAAAACGTCTACCACCCAGAACCACGGAAAAGCTGGCTGAGTGGAAGTTCTACAACTAGAAGGAAAGAGAAAAGAGCATTGAGACTTGCACACACGCTGAAAAGCTGAGGTACGGAGGCGCATGAGTCGGGCTGGCAGCGGGCAACTGGGAGCACTGCTTTTTGCAACCTGAAGGGAGACAAGCTCCAAATTACTCTGAACTCCAGTTTCTGGGCAGATGCTGGGGATCCAAACTCCTACAGGGAGAAGCTGGACTGTCTGCCATTGGGTCGGAAAGTGAAGGTGACTTTCTTGCAGAGGTGCACCCAGCAATCACTGTTTACTGCGCTGGGGCATGGGACGCAGGGCCTTGGAAATGCGGAAACACAGAGATGGCTGACTGGCAGCCATGACTGTTTGCCATGCCCTAGCCTAGTGACTCCCTGAGACCCTGCCCAGCACAATCTACAAACCCACCCAAGCTCCACACAGCAGCTTTTGCATATAAATGGTCTGCCCTATCGCAGCTTAACCTAACAAACTGCAGCTCTGGTCAGACAGCTCCAAAACCTCCAAACCCCAAGTAAAGAAGAGAAAACTGTAGTTCTTACTGTTGCTCCTGCTGGGTGGCCTCAGACAGTAGCTGACCTGCACCCCATTGGATATCCAGAAACTAGTGTATCTAGTGGTCAGTGTGAGATGACACCAGATTTCAACTACTCTCATTTATAAGTGACACATTCAAGAGGCAGACTCAGTGAGCACCAAAGCCCCAGTAAAACAAGTCCTGCCCCATAAGCGTGTCTCCAGCACAGCAGTGCTTCCATTATAGACACAGCAGGTTCTCACAGCCAATTGGCCTGGAGGTCAATTCCTACCAGTGACACCAACAACAATCAAGACTTAACTACAACAAGGCTGTACACACAGTCCACAAAGGGGTACACCTAGAATGTCCACCTCAGGCAACTGGGAGGCTGACCCACTGGGCCATATAGGACACCTAGCACACAAAGCCACCCTACCAACTCAGGAAAGCAGCAAAAATGTGGAGACAAAGAAACAGGTCACAAATGAAAGAAATGGAGGAAAACAAACAACTGGATATAGAGTTCAAAACCACGGTTATAAGGTTTTTCAAGAATTTCCTAGAAAAGGCCGATAAATTTAATGAGACCTTCGAGGATATGAAAAAGGACCAACTAGAAATTAAACATACACTTACTGAAATAAAAAATATTATACAGAGACCCCACAGAAGACTAGAGGAACACAAGAATCAAGTCAAAGATTTGAAATACAAAGAAGCAAAAAACACTCAACCGGGAAAGCAAAAAGAAAAAAGAATCCAAAAATTTGAAGATAGTGTAAGAAGCCTCTGGGACAACTTCAAGCGTACCAACATCAGAATTATGGGGGTGCCAGAAGAAGGGAGAGAGCAAAATATTGAAAACCTATTAGAAGAATTAATGACTGAAAACTTCCGCCACCTGGTGAAAGAAATAGACTTACAAGTCCAGGAAGCACACAGAACCCCAAACAAAAAAAATCCAAAGAGGACCACACCAAGACACATCATAATTAAAATGCCAAGGGCAAAAGAAAAGAGAGAATAATAAAAGCAGCAAGAGAAAAAATCAGTTAATTATCTACAAGGGAGCACCCATATGACTGTCAGCTGATTTCTCAACAGAAACTATGCAAGCCAGATGGGAGTGGCAAGAAATATTCAAAGTGATGAATAGCAAGAAACTACTACCAAGATTACCCTACCCAGCAAAGCTATCATTCAGAATTGAAGGTCAGATTAAGAGCTTCACAGATAAGAAAAAGCTAAAGTTCATCAGCACCAAACCAGTATTATATGAAATGCTGAAAAGTATTCTTTAAGAAGAGGAAGAAGAAAAAACTAAAGATAAAAATTATGAACAACAAATACATATCTATCAACAAGTGAATCTAAAAATCAAGTGAATTAAAAATCTTAGGAACAGAATATACTGGTGAATATAATAGAATCAGGGGCATAGAATGGGAGTGGATTGATAATTCTCAGGGGAAAGGGGGTGTTTCGGGTATGGGAAGAGACTGGACAAAAATCATACACCCATGGATGAGGTAAGGGCAGAGGGTGGGGTGGGAACCAGGTGAAGGGGAGCTGTGGGGGGAAAAAGGAGAAAGAATTGTAATAATCTGAACAATAAAGATTTATTAAATTAAAAAAAACTATATATTGTAGGAAAAATTTTTTTTAAATTTAATTCTCATCAAGATTGGATAACCTTAAAATCAGAGCAGAATAGTAGGGAGTGTTTTCAAACATAGCATACTGCTTACTATTATAAACACAGACAAAAGTAATTATCACAACACAGTTATCTAGTTACTGAGAATTAATGTATCTAAGTAATTGTGGCAATCGGCTCTGTATCCATATCTGAAAAAGCATTACAGAAGAACAGATCCAAACCCATTTCCTTATGCTTACCTGCAATTATTTTGCAATACCTCTTCTCTAAGTCTTAAAAATTCCTCTGAGTTCTGTTCCACATGTTCAATCTTGCATCTCAAAGCTCGGTATTTGGCAAGAAATGGTGGGTTGGGTTTGGATAGATTAGTTTCACAGACATTAACCATATCTCTTATCAGCTGTGGATAAAAATGATGCAGAGATGTTAGAATTATCACATATACAAATATTTATATCACGTTACACTTTCTCAAAAAGATTGAAAAATAACCTTTGCCGAAACCGGTTTGGCTCAGTGGATAGAGAGTCAGCCTGGAGACTGAGGGGTCCCAGGTTCAATTCCGGTCAAGGGCATGTACCTGGGTTGCCGGCACATCCCCAATAGGGGGCGTGCAGGAGGCAGCTGATCCATGTTTCTCTCTCACTGATGTTTCTAACTCTCTATCTCTCTCCCTTCCTCTCTGTAAAAAAAAACAAACAAACCAATAAAATATATATAAAAAAAAGAAATAAAGAAAAATAACCTTTATTCTCCAAAGCTTTTTGTTTGGTTGTTAATCGTCACCTGAGGATATTTTTTCCACTGATTTTTAAAATTTTTTTTTAGAGAGAGTAGAAGGTAAGGAGGGAAGCGGGGAGAGAATAAGGGGGAGAGAGAGAGAAACATCGATGTGAGAGAGACACATCAATTGGTTGCCACCCACACGTGCCCTGACTGGGGCAGGGATGAACATGCAACCAAGGTATGTGCCCTTGATTGGGAATTGAACCTGAGACCCTTTAGTGTGGGGGCCAATGCTCTTACCACTGAGCCACAGCAGCCAGGATTATTAGCCAAAGCTCTTTTGTTGTTATTGTTAATCCTCACCTGAGGATATTTTCCCATTGATTTTCAGAGAGTGGAAGGGAGAGAGAGAGACGGAGAGAAATATCTATGTGAGAGAGACACATTGATTGGTTGCCTCCTACACATGCCCCAACTAGGGCCAGGATCAAGCTTGCAACAAGATGTGCTGTTAACCAGAATCGAACCCAGGACTCATTAGTGCATGGGCCGATGCTCTATCTACTGAGCCAAACTGGCTAGGGGCCAAAGCTCTTGATTAATATCTGCCTGTACTGTAAGTGGCATTTTTTTAGGGTTTTTTTTTCATTATTGATTAAGGTATTACATATGTGTCCTTATTCCCCCATTCCTCCCTACTCCACTACTATTCATGCCCTCACCCCCATGGTGTCTCTGTCCATTGGTTATGCTTATATGCATGCATATAAGTCCTTTGGTTATATTACCCCCTTACCCCTCTCCTCCCTACCTTCCCTCTGAGGTTTGAGCATCTGATCGATGCTTCTCTGTCTTTGGATCTATTTTTGTTCATTAGTTTATGTTGTTCATTATAATTCACAAATGAGTGAGATCATGTGGTATTTATCTTTCTCTGACTGACTTATCTCACTTAGCACAATGCTCTCCAATTCATCCATGTTGTTGCAAATGGTAGGAGTTCCTTCCTTTTTACAGCAGCATAGTATTCCATTGTGTAGAGGTACCACAGTTTTCTAATCCACCCATCTGCTGATGGGCACTTAGGCTGATACCAAATCTTAGACATTGTAAGTTGTGCTGCTATGAACACAGGGGTGCATATATCCTTTCTGATTGGCGTTTCTAGTTTCTTGGGATATATTCCTAGAAGTGGGATCACTGAGTCAAATGGGAGTTCCATTTTTAGTTTTTTGAGGAAACTCCATACTGTTTTCCACAGTGGCTGCCCCAGTCTGCATTCCCATAAGCAGTGCACAAGGGGGTTCCTTTTTTCCACATTCTCTCCAGCACTTGTCATTTGTTGATTTGTTGAGGCTAGCCATTCTGACAGGTGTGAGATGGTACCTCATTGTCATTTTGATTTGCATCTCTTTGATGATTAGTGACTTTGAGCATGTTTTCATATATCTCTTGGCCTTCCTTATGTCCTCTTTTAAAAAGTATCTATTTAGGTCCATTGCCCATTTTTTTTTAAATAAACCTTTATTGTTCAGATTATTACAGGTGTTCCTCTTTTTTTTTCCCCCATAGCTCCCCTCCACTTGATTCCCCACCCCACCCCATGCCCTTACCCCCCGCCACTGTCTTCATCCATAGGAGTAAGATTTTTGTCCAATCTCTTCCCATACCCCTCACACCTGCTTCCCCTGAGAATCGTCAGTCCACTCCCTTTCTATGTCCCTGGTTCTATTATATTCACCAGTCCATTCTGTTCTTCAGATTTTTCATTCACTTGATTTTTAGATTCACTTGTTGGTAGGTATGTATTTGATGTCATTTTGTTGTTCATAATTTTTATCTTTACCTTTTTCTTCCTCTTCCTCTTCTTAAAGAATACCCTTCAGCATTTCATGTAATCCTGGTTTGGTGGTGATGAACTCCTTTAGCTTTTTCCTGTCTGTGAAGTTCTTTATCTGACCTTCAACTCTGAATGATAGCTTTGCTGGGTAGAGTAATCTTGATTGTAGGTTCTTGCTGTTCATCACTTTGAATATTTCTTGCCACTCCCTTCTGGCTTGCATAGTTTCTGTTGAGAAATCAGCTGACAGTCGTATGGGTACTCCCTTGTAGGTAATTAACTGTTTTTCTCTTGCTGCTTTTAATATTCTCTCTTTGTCTTTTGCCCTTGGCATTTTAATTATGATGTGTCTTGGTGTGGTCCTCTTTGGATTCCTCTTGTATGGGGTTCTGTGCACTTCCTGAACTTGTAAGTCTATTTCTTTCACCAGGTAGGGAAAGTTTTCTGTCATTATTTCTTCTAATAGGTTTTCAATATTTTGCTCTCTCCCTTCTTCTGGCACCCTAAAAATTCAGATGTTGGTTCGCTTAAAGTTGTCCCAGAGGCTCCTTACACTATCTTCATATTTTTGGATTCTTTTTTCTTTTTGTTTTTCTAGTTGGGTGTTTTTTGTTTCCACATATTTCAGATCTTTGGTTTGATTCTTGGGGTACGTTGATCTACAGTTGAGTTTCTGTATATTCTTTATTTCAGACAGTGTATGCTTCATTTCTGACTGATCCTTTTCCATTTTTTTTGTCATTCTCATTAATATCCTTAAAGGTCTCATCAAGTTTCTCAGCGGTTTTAAGAAGATTCTTGAGTAACCTTATAAATGTGGTTCTGAACTCTATGTCATCCAGTAGTTTGCTTTCCTTTGTTTCTTTCATTCGTGACATGTTTCTTTGTCTCCACATTTTGGCTGCTTCCCTGTGTTGATGGAGTAGCTTTGTGTGGTAGGGGGCAGTAGCTCAGCCTCCTCAATCACATGAGGTGGATGCTGTTGGTACACCCCTTTGTGGGCTGAGTGCAAAGTCTTGGTGTAGTTAAGCCTTAATTGCTGTTGGTACACTGGGAGGAATTGACCTCCAGGCCAATTAGCTGTGAGCACTCGCTGTGTCTATAATGGAAGAACTGCTGCACTGAAGACACGCTTATGGTGTGACTTGTTTCAGTGGGGCTTTGGTGCTGAGTCTGCCTCTTGAATGTGTCACTTATGGATGTGAGGAGTTGAAATCTGGTGTCTCACACTGATCACTAGGTACACTGGCTTCTGGATATCCAATGGGGTGCAGGTCAGCTACTGTCTGAGGCCACCCAGTAGGAGCTACAGTGAGAGCTACAGTTTTTTCCTCTTTGCTTGGGGTTTGGAGGTTTTGGAGCTGTCTGACCCGGGCTGCAAGTTTGCTAGGTTAAGCTGCGATAGGGCAGGTCTTTCTTATGCTAACTCCGCTGCTTGGAGCTTGGGTGGGTTTGTAGGTTGTGCAGGGCGGGGTCTCAGGGTGTCACTAGGCTAGGGCGTGGCAAACAGCAATGGCTGCTAGTTAGCCGGCTCTGTGTCCCCAACGGCATCCGTGAGTCCCGTGCCCCAGTGCAGTAAACAATTATTCCTGCGCGCAGCTCTGCAAGCAAGCCACCCTCACTGGCAGACAGTCCAGCTTCTCCCCGTAGGAGTTTGGGTCCCCCGTGTCTCCCCAGAGACTGGATTTCATAGTAATCGGGGGCTTGTCTCCCTTCGGGTTGAAAAAAGCAATGCCTGCCACCAGCCCGGATCACGCGCCTCTGTACCTCAGCTTTTCAGCGCTCCTGCACGTCTCAATGCTCTTTTCTCTTTCCTTCTAGTTGTAGAACTTCCACTCAGCCAGCTTTCCCATGGTTCTGGGTGATAGACATTTTGTCTTTTAGTTGTAGTTTTGAAATTGTTGTGGAGGCAGCAGTTTAGGTGTTTACCTACGCCGCCATCTTGGATTCTCTATCGATCCGTTGCCCATTTTTTGATTGGATTGTTTATATTCCTTTTGTTAAGTTGTATGAGTTCCCTGTAAATGTTGGAGATTAAACCCTTATCAGAGATAACATTGGCAAATATGTTCTCCCATGCAGTGGGCTTTCTTTTTGTTTTGTGGATGGTTTCTTTTGCTGTGCAGAAGCTTTTTATTTTGATGTAGTCCCATTTGTTTATTTTATCTTTAGTTTCCATTGTCCTAGGAGCTGTATCAGTGATGATATTGCTTTAGCTTATGTCTGAGATTTTTGCTGCCTTTGGATTCCTCTAATCTGTATATTTAAAAGGCTAATATGCAAAGTGTTCCCTCAAGAGTTCCACCGGGAGTTCCATCAATTACTGTGATGTGCGCTGACCACCAGGGGGCAGTACGGAATGAAGGAAGGCCCCAGCTGGCAGCCAGGGAAGGAAGGCCCTGGCCAGCAGCCGGAAGGAAGGCCCCGGGCTGGCAGTCAGAAGGTCCTGATCGGCCCTGATCGCTGGCCAGGCCTAGGGACCCTACCCATGCATGAATTTCATGCACCAGGCCTCTAATACTTTTATGGTTTACCATCTTACATTTAAATTCTTTATATATTTTGAGTTTATTTTTGTTTAAGTTGGTGGTCTAGTTTCATTTTTTTTTTTGCATGTATCTGTCCAATTTATAAGTGGCATATTAAAGGTAATACACTTACCTCAGTGATAGTAAAATACTTGATGATAATATGATAATAATAATAGTGTACATTATAATAACACTTCATTGTTCATAAAGTATTTTTGGGTACATTATTCCTTTAACCTATACTATAACACTGGACTTATTACTATTATATCTTATTGCCTTCAGTATAGCTGAAGAAAGAGATACTCTGAATAAATTAATTGCTCAAGATCTCACAGTGAGGAAGGGACAGTGACAAAACAGGAACTTAGATAGATCCACAGACAGCAGGTCAACTCTGCTTAACAAAAATTCATTAAGCATGTTTTATATGCCAGTCATCTATTAGATTTGAAAGATTAAAAAATGCATAAGAGCCTGGCTGGTGTGGCTCAGTGGGTGAGCATTGGCCTATGAACCAGGATGTCATAGTTTGATTCTCAATCAGGGCATATGTCTGGGTTGTGGGCTCAATACTCAGTAGGGAGCATGCAAGAGACAGCCGATCAATGATTCTCTTTCATCACTGATGTTTCTATCTCTCTCCCTCTCCCTCTGTGAAATAAATATATATATATATATTTGAAAAAAATGCATAAGAAATGGGGTTCTTCCCTAAGCAGGAACCTAAGAAGATTAATACACTCTTAGGTCATTGAGCTTGGAGGAGGGAACACAGCTCCTGGATAATCTGAATTAGATTTAATAGGTGAGTGTGTTGCTTTTAGCATCTTTAAGACTAAAGGGCTATTGAAGGAGAGCACTAGGCATTATGCTGCCACTCATCTTTATGATGCATGGGGAGGGCTTTCTAACTACAATTCAAATCCACCAGCCATAAAGTAAGGGATTAGGAAGTACAAATTGCTAGTTACAAAAATAGTCACAGGGATGTAAAATATAGCACAGGGAATACAGTCAATATGTATATAAGATATATAAAAGCCTAAGCGACCATTACGACTGGTTAATCGAATGACTGGTCACTATGATGTGCACTGACCACCAGGGGCAGATGCTCAATGCAGGAGCTGCCCCCTGGTGGTCAGTGTACTCCCATAGCCAACTTCCCACAGCCAGCCAACCTCCCGCAGTCCCTCCCCCCAGGCCAGCCAGATGGTCAGTGTGCTCCCTCAACCAACCTCCCGTGGCCAGCCAACCTCCCACAGCTGGCCGGCCCTGATTGACCCCAACCTCCCATGGTCTCTCCCCCTGGCTTGCCAACCTCCTGCAGTCCCTCCCCCGAGCTGGCCAGCCCCAATCAGCGCCAATTGGGACTGGGCAAGATGGCCCTGATCGGCCCTGATTGCCGGCCAGGCCAAGGGACCCCACCCATGCATGAATTCGTGCACTGGGCCTCTAGTTATAGTATAATAACTATGTATGATGCCAGGTGGATACTAGATTTACCAGAGTGATCACTTAGTAAGTTATGTAAGTCTAATCACTATGTTGTAGACCTGAAATTAATATAATATTATTAGAGGCTTGGTGCACAAATTTGTGCATGGGTGGGGTCCGGCCGGCCTGCCCCAATGGGAGCCCACTGGGGTATATTGGCAGGTGGGGAGGGGCTGTGAGTGGTTGGCCTGTTGGCCCTGCCCCTGATTGGGGTGTTGGGGGCTGATCAGGGCCAGGCTGGCCTGGGGGGGTGTGGGGGCGATCAGGGTCTGGATCAGACTGGTTGGCTGCCACAGTACACGTCATAACCACCAATCATTCTGGCTGTTCTGCCATTCTGGTCACTGGGCTTTTATAAATATAGATATAGCAATGGTAATTGAAAAATACATTTTTTAAAATTGATGCATTTTTCTAAAGTAAAAAATTTCTGTATGGTGAAAGAGAACAAGTTAACCACCATCACCAATTCACTATAACTAAAGTAAAATAACCGAATAACTGCAGAAAACATTTGCAACTCACATCACAGACAAAGCTCCTCAATTGATAAAAATCATGAAGAAAATGGACCTAAAAATTATGAAGCAAATTACCAAGATCCCAAAGAAAAAGAAGCAAAGACCATGAGTAGACAGTTCACAGAAAAAGAAACACAACCATCCCTTAACTGTTTGAAAATATACTCTGGCTTGCCACACAGAGGGTCCACATCTTATCCATAAATTGATAAAGTCTAAAATTGACAAATACACTGTTGGTAGGAATATAGGCAATAGAAACTTATGCTTTGGTGGTGGGAGGATAGAAGAGTATCACCCCTGGGAGTGAATCATCAAAGTGTATCACAGTTACATCCTTTAATCCATCACTTTGATTGCTTAGGCCACATCCCAGAGATACCCCTGTACAAGTAGGTGATGACAAACATGCAAGGTTATTCACTGTGGCACAGTTTGTGATAGGGAAACAATCAAAATGTATGGAGATAGGGGATATCCACCAATCTGGCACATCCCACAATGGAATACTACAAGAATAATCTCCATGTGTAAGGTATATTAAATGAGAGAAGTAGGTGCAGAACAGTAAAGATAGTACACTACTTCTTATATGAAAATAGAGGAGGGGGAATAATTATCATTTTTATTCATTGTTATTAAATACTAGAGGCCCAGTGCACGGATTTGTGCACCAATGGGTCCCTCGGCCTGGCCTGTGCCCTCTCATGACCCCTTGAGCGATGTTGGATAGCCGGTTTCGGTCCAGTCCCTGCAGGCCCAATCCAGATAGGATCCCCGCAGGCCTGATCCAGACAGGAGGGAGCCTGATCCTGTGTGTTGAGTGTCTGTCCCCTGGTGGTCAGTGTGCATCATAGCTACTGGCCAGTCGTCCAGTCATCGGATCGTCCGGTCGTAGCAGTCACTTATGCTTTTATATATAGAGATAGATTATTCCACCTTCTATTTTTATATAAAGTAATATGCTATGTTTTCATTCATATTGATTTTCATAAAGAAGCTATGCAAAGACAAACAAGAAACTAGTAAAAATGGTTATCTATTAGGGTGGGGAATAGGAATGGGTCAGAATGGAAAGTGTAGAATAAAAATTTTCTGAGTGTACTTTTTTAGTATAATTTTGACTTTTAAATTATGGAGATAGATGATCTATTGACTATATAGAATTTAAATTAAAAAGTATCTGGATGGGCAGCATACATACCCTCTCAGTAGCAAAACCGAAGACTAAGGTTCTTCAATGCTGGATGTGAGACAAATTGTGGTATTAACATTTGGAAGGGTCCTGTATTATCTCATTTACTGGTTCATCTCATTTGTTGATTATTCACTTATTTTGCTTTACAGACTCCTCTGAGAATCCGTTCAAGGTTAGACTTTGCCCCAAACATGCAAAATTTCAGATCTACAAACTCCTCTGAAATCTAGGTCACTCATCTCTGACCTTATCCCACAGTTTGAGGGGGACTAACCATTTCCAAGCAGTCACGTAACTCCAATCTCCTGGCCAGTGACTGTCTTAGAAATGTACTTAACTCAATTCTGACCAAAGAAGTAAAAGTCTGCTAGGGGCTTCCCCTAAAAGACATCAAAAAATATATTCCCGGTGGGATGCTACAAAATATATTGTACCAGTAAGCTGATGGCAAGGGGAGCCAGGCAAAGGGAAGCTGCCACTTCACCGGTAGGTCAGAGGTGTAATCTTGAAGTGAACTGGACCAGCAGCCTCCCTACATCTGGACTCCTTGTTATACGGGGTGATAAATGTCTTCATTGTTCAAGTCAGTTGCAACTTTCTGTTTCTTTGTGGAAAGAATCCTAACTCATCTTATGTGAAAAATTATTTTACAGGGTAGCAATTCTAAACATATTTGCAACTGTACAACTATTCTAATACATTCCAGTTTGGAAATATTGTTCAGAAAAACTCCATTAAGGACTCAAAGCATTCTAAAATGGCTCACAATTTATTTTTTAGTAAACTCTATAGATAACTTCTATGATTCAGTGTTATCTTATTCATCAGATTTGAAAACATCTCTCCCAACATATTTTATTTTTATTTATTTATTATTTTTAAAAAACTTTATTGTTCAGATTATTACAGATGTTCCTCTTTTTTCCCCCCATAGCTCCCCTCCACCTGGTTCCCACCCCACCCCAGGCCCCTGCCCCCCACTGTTCTCGTCCATAGGTGTAAGATCTTTGTCCAATCTCTTCCCGCACCCCTCATACCCCTTTCCCCCCGAGAATTGTCAGTGTTCTCCTTTTCCATGCCCCTGATTCTTTTACATTCACCAGTTTATCCTGTTCATCAGGTTTTTTTATTCACTTGAATTTTAGATTCACTTGTTGATAGACATGTATTTGTTGTTCATAGTTTTTATCTTTACCTTTTTCTTCTTCTTCCTCTTCTTAAAGAATACCCTTCAACATTTCATATAATCCTGGTTTGGCAGTGATGAATTCCTTTAGCTTTTTCTTGTCTGTGAAGCTCTTTATCTGACCTTCAATTCTAAATGATAGCTTTGCTGGGTAGAGTGATCTTGGTAGTGGGTTCTTGCTATTCATCACTTTGAATATTTCTTTCCACTCCCATCTGGCCTGCATAGTTTCTGTTGAGAAATCAGCTGACAGTCATATGGATACTCCTTGAAGGTAATTAACTGTTTTTCTCTTGCTGCTTTTAATAGTCTCTCTTTGTCTTTTGCCCTTGGCATTTTAATTATGATGTTTCTTGGCGTGGTCCTCTTTGGATTCCTCTTATTTGCAGTTCTCTGTGTTTCCTGGACTTGTAAGTCTATTTCTTTCACCATGTAGGGGAAGTTTTCTGTCATTATTTCTTCAAATACATTTCAATATCTTGCTGTCTCTCTTCTTCTGGCATGCCCATAATTCAGATGTTGGTATGCTTGAAGTTGTCCCAGAGGCTCCTTACACTATCTTCATATTTTTGGATTCTTTTTTTTTCTTTTTGCTCTTCCAGTGGGTGTTTTTTGCTTACTTGTATTTCAAATCTTTGACTTAATTCTTGGGGTCCTCTAGTCTAATGTTGAATTGCTGTATATTATTCTTTATTTCAGTCAGTGTATGCTTAATTTCTGACTGGTCCTTTTCCTTTTTTTTTTTTTTTTTAATATATTCTCACTAAGATCCTTGAAGGCCTCATAAAGTTCCTCAGAAGTTTCTAGAAGATTCTTGAGTAACCTTCTAACTGTGGTTTTGAACTCTATATTCAGTATTTTGCTTTCTTCCATTTCTTTCATTTGTAACATGCTTGTTTGTCTCCACATTTTGGCTGCTTCCCTGTGTTTGTTTCTATGTATTGGGTAGCTGCTAAGTCTCCTTGAGTTGATAGAGTGGCCTTGTGTGGTAGTTGTCCTATAGGGCCCAGTGGCTCAGCCTCCCCAGTTACCTGAGGTGGACACTCTTGGTGCACCCCTTTGTGGACTGTGTGCACAGTCTAGTTGTAGTTAAGCCTTGATTGCTGTTGGTATCACTGAGAGGAATTGACCTCCAGGCCAATTGGCTGTGAGGACCAGTTGTGTATACAATGGAAGAGCTGCTGTGCAGGAGGCACCTTTATGAGGCAGGACTTGCTTCAGTGGGGCTTTGGTGGTCACTGAGTCTGCCTCCTGAGTGTGTCTCTTATGGATGTCAAGAGTTGTAATCTGGTATGGTCTCACACTGACCACTGGGCACAATGGCTCTTGGATCTCCAAGGAGGTGCAAAGTCAGTCACTGCCTGAGGCCACACAGCAGGAGCTACAGAGAGATCTGCAGATTTCTCCTCTTTGTATCTGGTTTGGAAGTGCCCAGAGGAGGCCCAGCTGTGAAGCAAGGCAGGCTGTTGCCATTTGACAGGTTTTAGGCTGAGAAAGGACAGGCCATTCGTATGCAAAAGCCACTGCACACAGCTTGGGTGGGTTTGTAAATTGGGTGGGGCGGGGTCTCTGGGAATCATCAGGATGGAGCAACCAGCCCTGCATCAGAGAGGTCCCAACACAGGAACAATGATCGCTACGAGCACATCCATCTGAAAGAAAGCTGACCTTGTCTTCCTGCCCTGAAGCCAAGCAGTCCAGTTTCTCCCTGTATGTGTCTGGATCCCACAGAGTCTCATCCAGAACTGGAGTTCAGAGCAAGCGGGAGCTTGTACCACCCTCCTGATTAAAAAAGCAGCACACCCAGGTGCCAGCCCATTCTGTGCCTCCACACCTCCTCCCAGTCTCAATGTGCTTTCTTCTTTACTTCTCTAGTTGTAATACTTCCACTCAGCCAGCTTTCCTGTGGTTCTGAATGATAGTTATTCTGTCTTTTAGTTGTAATTTTTAAAAAATATATTTTATTGATTTTTTATACAGAGGAAAGGAGAGGGCTAGAGAGTTAGAAACACCGAAGAGAGAGAAACATCAATCAGCTGCCTCCTCCACACCCCCTACTGGGGATGTGCCCACAACCAAGGTACATGCCCTTGACTGGAATCAAACCTGGGACCCTTGAGTCCACAGGCCAGTGCTCTGTCCACTGAGCCAAACCAGTTAGGGCTAGTTGTAATTTTGATGTGGTTGTGGGAGGCAGCAAGTACAGGTGTTTACCTATGTCACCATCTTAGTTCTCTTTCTTTATTATTTTTTTAATCCTCACCCGAGTACATGTTCAGAGACATTAAGAGAGAGAGAGAGAGAGAGAGAGAGAGAGAGAGAGAGAGAGAGAGAGAATATTGATGTGAGAGAGAAACATTGATCAGTTGCCTTCTCTATGTGCCCCAACCGGGTATTGACCTTGAAATCCAGGTGTGTATCCTGACCCAGAGTTGAACTGGAAACCCTTCAGTATGGTCCAACCAACTGAGCCACTCCAGCTGGGCTCCCCCAACATATTTTAAATGGAATTCTATATTCCAGAGATTTACCTGACAGAGGTCCTCTTTCTTGGCTAATAGTCTCAGGCTAACTTTTTCAGTAGCTGTACCTTGGTGAAGTATTAATCTGTAGAAGTCACTCATCATCTTTTGCAATTGTTCTTCAGTCTCTCCACTTTTCAGTGCTGCCTTTACTAGGAGGAGAATTCCCTCTGCCTTGCTCACCTTTAAATAGAAGATGATATGTGCTTATTAAAGTTAGATCTTGATAATCACAAAGAAAGTAAAGAAATGTATAAAAATAGCTAAAACAGTTGTTAGATATGTTGCAATGGTTAGTTTTCTGGACATAGGTCATAAAACAAATGCATAGTTTACTGGAGATGTATCTTGGTTACGATGATAATGCCATGAGGAGTTTTCCAAAACTGGGCTCGGCTTAACTAAAGGAAAGAACCAGAGTCTTCAATATCTAATATATATATGTATATGTATATATCTCCACAGAGAGAGGAATACTCATGCAATAGTAGGAAATTTGCTTTTCACATAAGACATTTAGAAAGATGTCAGGATCAAACCGGGAGCAAAACCCACCAAAACATGTTTCAAATTACACAAGTACTTTTTGGAATATACCCCAAGAGACTTTTTTACTGTTTTTTTGCCCTGAAATAAATTAATTTAATTCCACAGAGGAATTGTCTGTATTATTTGAACATGACCAGGTAGTTGTACAAGTTGGACCACTGGGAACATTTTCTTTCATTTGCTCTTTCAATAGCATATAATTAAGATGAGCAAGTTCTGAAGGGCTGGGAACCTGCCTGCCTTTCCCTCGGATGGTCAGAAGGCACAAGGTTCTGAAGCAGGCACTGCAGAGGATATCAGGGTCTGAGTATCTAATGAAGGACCAAGAGCATCCACATCTCTCAGGCCTGCTACAAGTCTCTTGACCCAGAGGAACAGGCCTCCTGATGAGCCAAGCTTTGATCGGCTCTCATGTCTGACATTTTACATGTGGAAATGTCTGGTTTTCCTTTATTTTTCAAATATTTTTTATTGATTTCGGAGATGAAAGGAGAGGGAAAAATAGAAACATTAATGATGAGAGAGAATCATTGATTGGCTGCTTCCTGCACGCCCACGCTGGGGATCGAGCCTGCAACCCGGGCATGTGCCCTGACAGGGAATCAAACCATGACCTCTTGGTTCACAGGTTGACGCTCAACCACTGAGCCACACCAATGGGGCTGTCTGGTTTTCTTTCTTTTTTTTTTTCTTCTTTTTTTTTTAATTAAGGTATTATATGTGTACATATCTTACCATTGCTCCCCCCAACCCCACTCCCATATATGCCTTCACCCCCCAATGTTTTGCATCCGTTGGTTATTCTTACATGCATGCATATAAGTCCTTCGGTTGATCTCTTATTTCCCCCACCTCTCTCTAACCTTCCTGCTGTAATTTGACAGTCTGTTTGATGCTTTACTGCCTCTGTATCTATCTGTCTGGTTTTCTTAAAAGCTCATCTCCCCTCAGTGTTCTCAGTGTCCCCTACTCCAGCATAAGAAAAAAAGAACAGGAATGCATCCCAAAACAACTGAACTGGTGCTCAAACAGAAGTGGTACCATTAAAGCAAAGAAACTAGGAAAGCAGGTTTGTCAGGTTAGAGGCTCTGTTTCAAGGACACGCATGACTTACATCGTTAAGACTGATCCTGCTCATGGACTCCAGGAGCGTATGCTCCAGGTGGCCGAGAGCCTCTGCCCAAATCATCTCCACAAAATCGCTCACCTCTTGGTTCAGAGTGCTTGAATGTATTACCTCCTCCAAAAGCAACTGCAACAAACAGCAAAACAATAACAGAAAGTTTTCGTGGGTAGGTTTATTTTTAATGGAGATGATTAGAGTCATAAGAAGAAATAATTATAGCCAAGGAGAGCCACCCACACTCAAATAACTGTTAATACTCAGGCCTCATTTTTCTGCTCAGCTCTCCCTCCTCTTCCTCCCTATATCCTTTCTCTGTCCCCCTTCTCTCTTTTAATCCTATATTATTTTTCCTTTTACCTTTTTCTTCACCCTATCAACTATAGGCCTGCCAGTGGAATTAGAAGTTAAGTGGTATTAAGGGTTAAGGGCCCCTGACTCTTGGCCTAGATTATAATGAAAATCGTTTGAAATCTGAGATGGTTTATTGCTGAAATAAGCCTTAAGTTTTGGGGTTTATCCTAGAACTCACTCCTGTCTCAGCTTCCATGCCTTTCTGTGGGTTCACTGTTCCTTTTCCTAACTCCCACTCTTCTCTCCTGCCATTTTTAAATTTGCCATAAAGAAACATTTTTCTTAAAAATATTTAATCAATAACACAAAATAACATGGATAAACCAGTCTTACTGCTTGCAATTTTTCAGATGCTAATTGGGTAGCTTCGGGGGTAAACAATTCCCTTAGTAGAAATCCTTGTTTCTTCAGTTCTTCAAGGTAATTTTTATAGTACTCACTTACATCTTCAGAGGTTTGCTTTACAGAGAACTGCTTTCTAGGCTGTGAATATAGTATGTGGCAAAGTGTTAGGATATGAGGATACACTAACTTAGTATCAATCTTTATTGGACACGGACTATGTACCAGGAACATAAACAAAGCGTTAGATCCCTGCCACTGTCAAGGGAGTCATGACACACATAAACCTCCTCCTGGACTGGTGGCTATAGGACACCTCTCAAACGTGGCAAAAAGAAGCATGTCATATTCAAACTACTTCATTTAAGAAGGTAAAGGTTAACTTATTTTCCATCAAAAAGGTTTAATAAAGGAAGAGAGTGAGCTACAAGAGTCTCTTCTGGAACAGCTCCTTCTCTGCTGGTTAAGTGAGGATCATTTCTATCAAGGTGATCAGACTTGCCAAGTAGACTCAGGCTTTGACGGGAGGAAGGCACCCAGCAACAGCTCTCCATACAGAGAGCAGGAAGGGGCAGCTGGCCGAGGCAACAGCCTCATTTTCTTTCTCCGTGAAGAAAGAAAATGGTAACATATCTATCATGATTTTCAAACTTGATTTTTATTTAGTTTTTACCCACATAACTAAATCCTGCACCAAATATAGTCCACATTTTGGGGTAAAAGGTTAATGAAAACTTTTCCTCTTCTTGAACACATCTGACCTTGGATTAAAGTTTATAGCTGTTCCCATGGAAACCTGAAAAGGGTGGTGTGTAATATTAGGCAAAATTGCTTGGGTAATAGTAACCTATCATTAATCAATTGCATTGGAACTGGGAGTTCAATGAATGAACCATAAATAGAAGGTGGGAAACCTGCACCTTGGGCTTCCCTGGGAGCAGGGACTCTGACAACGGGCATCTCACTTAAGGGCATCTTGAACCCAGGCCCCTGTTAAAAGAGGTCTGGACTCTTGTGAGTGGGCTTCTAAGTCAGGTGGACCTGCACCCACCTGATATGAGTCTCCTTCCTTGCCTAGAACTGACCCTGGCATGGGAACAAAGTGAGTGTGTCCACAGCCTGAGTGAGCTGCTCCTGGGATCACTCCCCTACTGAGCAGCACCTGTGCACCCTGCTGTTTCTTGTCGATAAGCAGAATGTCTAGATAGAAGATGGTCTGATGGTTTTGCAGCACTTTCTTTGAACTTTAGGTATTAGTTCTGAATTTATTTTTGTTTCATACTGTTTTGGGTTGGTCTCTGCAAAGCCTTCCTTGCCACTCAGAGCCCACAACCATTCATAGACATTTCACCGTCACAATGGGTTAAAGTCATGAATGTGTTGTTTCCTCCCAGGTGGTGATTTCTGAGGACAGGTATGAGTATTTTTTTAATCTTTGGGTTCCAGCCTCTAGCAGACTGCTTGGTACAAAGTAGGTGCATAATGAGGTGTGTGAGTGGGCTGCTTTGAGAGGTATATACATTAGCAAAGTTTCTGTAAGTGACTCAGAACAGGAGCAAGAATCCTACACCTATGGGTCTTCCTCTGATGAGCCCCATATGCTGCTCTGGTCAAGGGGCACTGGGTTTACCTTGCTCTCCTCTCCTGACACTTTCCAAAAGGGAACACATTCCCACTTTTCAAACCTATTTATAGGCAAAATGAAAAAATATGAACAGGTTGGCTGGCTCACTGGCCAATGTTAAGGGAACTAGTTATGAACAAGGGTGGATAAACACATGGGAATCGATATAAAGATCATTACCTCAGTGCCACCATCTGGGAGGAAGTGTGTGACTATGAGGAAGGCTGGGTACCCGGGGTCCTGGGAGCACTGCAATTCCACCACTGCAGTTTCTTGACCTCCCTCTGTCCCCATCTGGAAAAAGACCTTGGTCTTTCACAAATTGCATTCATTAAACAATAAACTGCATACACCATTTTAAAAGGTTGATTAGCCCTGGCTGGCTGGTTCAGTTGGTTGGAACGTCCCTCCCCACCCCGTTGTGCACCAAAAGACTGCAGGTTTGATTACTGGTCAGGGTACATGCCTGAGTTACAGGCTAGATACCCGGTTGGGGTGTGTAAGGGAGACAATCCATAGATTTTTTTTCTCTCTCTCTTACTCTCATTTCCTTCCTCTCTCTAAAATCAATAAAACGTATCCTCAGATGAGGATTTTTTTAAAAGGCTGATATAAAACTAATATATGCTCATTTGGAAATATAATGTAGAAAATATATAAAGTACTAAGTAAAAATAAAAATCACCTGAAATCATACTGCAGATATATAATCACTGTTAATATTTCAGTTTTTCCTTCCCATATTTTTACTATAGATATATCTGTATATGTTTAAATTATACCACTTTTCAGATCTTCTTTATTACAGAGGGAATGTTATTTTCAAGTTACGTTTTACAAAATACAAATACAAAATACAAATGGAGCATCATTTTGAATGCTAAAATTAATTTGCATTTGTGTGATGTTGGAAAAAGTTTTTTGTTTTTCTTTTATTTATATTTTTTAATCCTCGTCCAAGGATATTTTTCCATTGATTTTTAGAGACAGTGGAAGGGAGGGGGAGAAAGAGAGAAACATCGATATGAGAGAGACATATCAGTTGCTTGCCTCCTGCATGTGCCTGAACCAGGCTGGGGTTTGAGCCTTCAATCAAGGTATGTACCCTTGATCAGAATCAAACCCAGGACCCTTCAGTTCAAGGGCCGACCCTGTAGTCTATCCACTGAGCCAAACTGGCCAGGTTATGTTTTTCTTTTAAATGAAAAGTAATGGAAATTCAAGATGGTGTAAATACTTGTATCAAATCTACTCTTAAAATATAAGAAACTATTAAAAACAGGAATGGCTTTTATTTTATTTATCTTTTAATTGATCTTAAAAAGAGGAAGGGAGGGAGAGAGAGAGAAAAAAAATTGATATAAGAGAGAAACATGATTGGTTGCCTCCTATACACACCCTGGGTATGTGCCCTGACCAGGAATTGAACCTACCACCACTTGGGTGTACAGGACAACACTCTATCCAACTGAGCTACATCAGCCTGGGCAGGACCTTTATTTTTAATATCATTAATATTTTGTACTGTTTACATTTTTATTATGAGCATGAATTACTTAATCAGTAATTATGAGCAATTACTCTTACACTAAAAAATTAAACATTAAAAATTTTAAATTAACTAGAGAGAGTGGGAGGGAGTGTGAGAGCAAGTGTGAAACACCGATTTATTGTTCCACCCTTTTATGCATTCACTGGTTGTTTCTTGCATGACCAGGAGGGATCAAACTCCCAACCTTGGCATACAGAGATGACATTCTAACCCACTGAGCTACCCAGCCAGGGCCATTACATTTTAAATGTAAAAATTTTCTTGATTATTAAAAAGCAACTCAGATATTAAGAAATATTATTCAGGATATGCGCAATTTTTCAAAACAAGAAAATTATCGAACAGAAAGAATAATCACATGACAATCAGCTTTTTTTCCAAATAGGAATCAAACTCTTACTTTTTCCAAGATATTATATTTTGCAACATCAAAATCTTGAGGAAAATGAGGAATTTCAACATTTTCTGTATAAAACCTGAAATTTGTATAAGTAAAATTTTAATATTAAAATCTACTTTTAGACTACATAGGATTTTCCTAGAATTTTTCTTGTACCTCCCCTAACTACATTCAAACTTCATTATAAGTCCCTAATGCCTCCTTACAAATTCTAAAAATGGTCAAAAGGTCTTGTGGAATCAAAAGGTCCTTTACGTAATTTTAGAGCTCTGATGCCAAATATTGTGTGTCTACATTGGACAGCGGTGAGTGGTATAAAGCACAGGTATAAAAGAAACAGGTCAACGTATTGCAGAAAGCCCATCCCCTCATAGACAGGCAGCCTGCATTCACTCTGTGATGTACCCTGAGACACCATATCACCCCAGACAGGCACTCACTTCTCTGAACTACAGTCAAGCCCCCTTTATTTTATTAATCTGTACTTTTAATTTTGATACTTGTTCTCTCTTTTAGCACTACTATTAACAAATAAAATAAGGCAAAATGTGATACCTAATTGATACTGTAGTCTTAGGTATGCTTTAAGAAGCCATGTAGAGCTTCAGACTGGAATACTCCATTTGGAAGTTGTTATTATATTTTAAAAATATCAGGTAGAGATTAACAAAGTGTTTCTAAAGGCTATTCAGTAAGGTAACAGAGTGAGCAGACTGCCCAAATCTTATCTCCAGTGATTTTTCTTTTTACAAATCAATGTCACAATTACATCCAATCTCATATAATACTGAGAAGATAAAATAATTATCACTATACTAACTGAAGTAAAAATATTAAATAAAAACTTAATAAAGAGTTAAATAAGCAACATAAATTAAAATACTACCAAAAATACTGATATACTAATAGCATTTTAATACCACGCTTGAGGTTTATAAAAACTCTGTCTAGTCTTAATGATCAAAAATAAATTACTTAGTAAGTGTCACAATGTTTTCTGTCTCTGTGGCATTGTCCAGGCTTAGATAGTCTGTTTTCACTTCTAGAATTAAAACAAAAAAAAAAACCCACTTGTTAACTACTCAAAGATTTATTAAAATGAGCTAACAAGGCATGACTCAGTGGTTGAGTGTCGACTTGTGAACCTGAAGGTCATAGTTCAATTCTTGGTCAAGGCACATGCCCAAGTTGTGGGCTCGATCCCCAGTGTGGGGTGTACAGGAGGCAGCTGATCAATGATTCTCTCTCATTATTGATGTATTTCTCTCTCTCTCTCTCTCAGAAATCAAAAAAAATATTTTTAAAACAATAAAGGAGATATGCTACTTTTGGAGAAATTATCTTTTGAAAAAATTATCTTTAGCCAAACGCTGGTCATAAAATGTCCAGTTGTTGTGATGAGAACTTTTTAACATAAAGATTCCTCCTCCTCCCAGTTAAAATTACACATCAAGTTTCCTTAGACTATCTGTGTGTTTTTAAAATTTTTTATTTTATCAATTTCTAGAGAAAGACAGGAGGGGAGATGGTGGGAGGGAGGGAGGGTGAGAGAGAGAGATGTTGCTCCACTTAGTCATGCATTCATTAGTTGATTCTTATATGTGTCCTGATTGGAATTGAACCCACAACCTTGGCATATCGGGATGACACTTTAACCAACTGAGCTACCTAGCCAGGGTGAGACTACCAGTGTTTTTTGTAGTCATTCTGATTCTGACAAATCTACTTTGCTAAAGTAATCTTTGTCCTTTGCTATTTTGCTGCCCATTTTTTTGAGATAACAACAAGCCTAATTTTTAGGTAGTATTTGTGGACCATACTTTGTCTGTAATATCTTTGACAAACTAAAATGTTTGATATGAAATACTTACCAGAACTGCTTGTCTCTTGATAAGGAGGTAGTGTGCTGTCCAGTGACTTGTTAGGATTGTAATTCTTTATGTCCAAGAGTCTCCCTTCTTTGATAGATTCCCATACAAAATCCAGGTTTGCAATATGGATATGGTTCTTTTGGATAGACTTCAATTGGTACTGATTGAGAACATCAGCATTGTCTAAGATTATATGTGTACACTAAGAAAAAATAATCAATTCATTATGCATTAGTAGAAACAAAATTTAAATTATTTTGTATCTGTAATTTTCACCCTTGAAAAGTCTTGTTTGAAGGTAATTTGTAACAATTTTCCTCAGATTTCTAAAACTCCTATAAGTAATACAATTTCTTGCTACATTAAAAATTTTTTTACATCAACAATTTTTAAAGATTATGGATATGGATATACCATAATTGATAAACCAATCCTAGAGTTTTTTCCAAATTTTCACTCCTCTAAAAAATGATGTGCAGAATATCTTCACATACACTTCTTTGTACAACTTTGTTTTTTCCTTAGGAGTGGAATAAGAGGTTTAAAGGGTATTCATTATTATTTTGTTAATTTGCAATTTTATTCACTTAATTTAAAATAAGTAGTATATGAACATTGTAGAATATTTAAAAAGTAAAATTATAATATTAAGTTAATTTATTCCTCACAGTTTTTCCAGGTTCCTGTCCAGAGGAACCTGAGCTATTCTATGTAGACAACATGCATACAAGTACACAGCCCTCTTTGTATCCACAGATGGCAGCATACTAAACATACTGCTTTTCCACTTGACAATTTATTTTGGAGATCATTCCTCATCATTACATATTGTGCTATCTCCTTCATTATAATAGCTGGTATGCACATTTCAAATGTTTATAGACACTGGCAAAACAACTGCTGAAAAGGTTGCAATCTTGTACGTGAGAAATTCTAAAAGTGAGAACCTGTGTTGGCATTCTCTAAACTGAAAAGATATAAAAGGCATGAATTATTCATCATCCATAGAAATTCTAAGACAGGTCAGTGGTTAACCTGGAGGAAAAGAGGGCCATTCTGTATCTGATATTCAAGGATAAACTACCAAATTCCAGAGAAGTACCCAGCATCCAGCTAGAGTTGCCTGTGCTTCACACAACAAACCCAGCTCCTTCCATTGGCAAGCCCAGGGCTGTGGACCAGGAAGGGGCAGACCCATCAGCCCACCAAGAGGGAAGAGCCTGAAGAGATTAAGATGGCGACAGGCAAGAAGGTAGGGAGGGAGAGAGTGTGAGAGAGCGAGGGAGCGATAGAGGAGTGTGTGGATGTGGGTGGTGGGTGTGTGAGCTAGGGACAATTAGATCCTGCAGGTCTTCCAAGGGGCTGCCAAACCAGGCAGTCTTAGACAGCAAAACTCCACTACCACCGCAGACACTCTGGGGGCAGCCAGCGCAGGCACAAAGACCACGTCATCTTGAAAAACAGAACTGCTTGAGACTAGGATCCTAGCCTCAGCACCACCCAGTCTGGTCTCAGATGCAAACCGGGACATTACAGCCACTAGAGACAAAGACCTGCGACCACAGCTGCAGACCCACAGACACCAAGAATCCAGATATTCCAGCAGCAGATTTCTGTGAGTCACAGAGCCCATCCCCCTCCCCACAGGCTCACTGCAGTGCCATAGGAACTGCTGATCCCGCCCAGTGAAAGCAGGCCTCCTGCCCACACAGGGCAGCCACTACCTGAATTTGAGCCTGGGGTGGACACTGGGAATCTGTTTCCCGCAAAGTGCAATTGTGCAACCAGACCCCATGCACACAAAAGACAACTGTGCAACTCGGTCCTCGAAGCAGACCAGGGACCCTGATTCTCCGCATGAGGGGCAGCACTGAGCACCAGTGACTTGACTCTGGTTCTCATCGCATGCACCTGGGATCCCTGATTCCCAGTGCATTCACACTAAGAGCCAGTAACTCCATTTCTTGGGACATGTGCACACAGGGACCTTGATTCTCGGCGCAAGGCCGCACCGAGAAACAGAGACTCTGACACTCGATTCTCAGCTTGGCCACAGGGGGACTCTTGACAACTGGCACATGTTGGGTGACTCTGATTTTTGGCACACGCCAGCAGGGTCTCTTTTTTCAGCGTGCTGCAGGTGGGTCCCTGATTCTACGTGTGTGCACGAAGCCACACTGAGCTCCTGTGACTTTAATCATGGACGAGCGTGGCTACCACCAACCCACCGCAGCCACACATCTTGGTATCGGAGCTCTTCAGTGACACTTGGGTAGTGTGAAGCTCCCACTGCACACAGCCCAGGCCCCTGCAACTCAGCGTTTGAACCTTCTGGTGATAGTTAGAATGGGGAGACAACAAAACAATCCCCAGGGGGAAGAAAAAGAAGAATCGCCAAGAAAGAAAATAAGTGAAACGGAAGCATGCAACATGACAAAAAAAGAATTCAGAGTAATGGTAGTACAGTTGATACACCAGATAGATGAGAGAATCAACAATCTATGCAAAAATCAAGAAGAAATCAAAAGTGATATAGCTACAATCAAAAACAATATGGAAGGTTTCAACAGTAGACTAGAAGAAGCAGAGGACCAAATTAGTGAGTTAAAAGATAAGGTAGAGAAACAAGCCCAATCTGAACAGCAACTGGAGAAAACAATTAAAAGGCAGGAGGAGAGACTAAGGGAGGTTTGGGATAACACAAA
Source organism: Corynorhinus townsendii (assembly GCA_026230045.1). Lineage (NCBI taxonomy): Eukaryota > Metazoa > Chordata > Mammalia > Chiroptera > Vespertilionidae > Corynorhinus > Corynorhinus townsendii. The sequence goes on along the minus strand of JAPDVU010000003.1, from coordinate 114,951,562 downwards.
ACAAAGTAACATACATAAAATAGGGCTGCCAGAAGGATAAGAAGAGAAGCAAGGATTAAAAAATCTATTTGAAGAAATAATGACAGAAAACTTCCCTGATGTGGGGAAGAAAAAAGTCACACAATCTCAGAGTGTCCCAAGCAAGATGAATCCCAAAAGTCCCACACCAAGACACGTCATAATTACAATGGCAAAGGTTAATGACAAAGAGAGAATCTTAAAGGCTGCAAGAGAGAGACAGAGAGCTACCTACAAAGGACCACCCCATCAGATTATCAAATTATTTCTCAACAGAAACACATCAAGCAAAAAGGGAATTGAAGGAGTGATGCAAAGCAAAGCAAAGGCCTGAATCCAAGAATACTCTATCCAGCAAGACTATCAATCAAAATTGAAGGGGCAATAAGGAGCTTCCCATATAAAAAAAGGCTAAGGGAGTTTATCATTACCAAGCCAGCAAAGCAAGAAATGCTAAAGAGAATGCTGTAACAAGAAGAAATAGAAAGGGAGGAAGGAACACAGGCATAAAGTACAGAAATGACAACAAACAAGTACCTTTCAATAATAACATTAAACTCAGATGCTCCAATCAAAAGACATCAAGTGACTGAATGGATAAGAAAACATGACCCATATATATGCTATCTACAGGAGACCCACCTCAGAACATGGGATTCACACAGACTAAAAGTGAAGGGATGGAAAAATATCTATCAGGCAAATGGAAATGAAAAAAAAAGCTGGGTAGCAATACTTATATCTGACAAAATAGACCTCAAAGTGAAGACCATAACAAGAGACAAGAAAGGCCACTTCATAATTCTAAAGGGATCAGTACAACAAGAGGCTATAACTCTGGTAAACATTTATGCACCCAATGTAGGAGCACCCAAATACATAAAAAAACTTCTGGAAGATATCAGGGGAGAGACTGACAGCAACGCAATCATAGCAGGGGACTTTAATATCCCATTAACATCACTGGATAAATCATCTAGACAAAAAATTAGGAAAGAAAAATCAATCCTAAATGACTCACTAGATCAGATGGACTTAATCAACATCTTTAGAACATTCCACCCCAAAACTACAGAATATACATTCTTCTCAAGGGCACATGGGGCATTTTCAAAGTTATACAACATATTGGGACACAGGCAAAGTCTCTCCAAATTCAAGAAGATTGAAATCGTATCAAGCATCTTCTCCAATAGATCATAATGACATAAAATTAGAAATCAACTACAGTAAACACAATCACAAAAATTCAAACACTTGGAGAATAGCATACTATTAAACAATGAGTGGGTTGCCAAAGAGATCAAAGAAGAAATAAAACACATCCTGGAAACAAACGACAATGAAAACACAACAATCCAAAATCTTTGGGACACAGTGAAAGCAATCCTGAGAGGGAAGTTCATAGCATTACAGGCCTACCTCAAAAAACAAGAAAAACTGGTAATAAACCATCTAACTCTGCAACTTGAAGAATTAGAAAGAGAGCAACAAGAAAAGCCCAGGGTGAGCAGAAGGAAGGAAATAATAAAGATCAGAGTGGAAAAAAAAGACATAGAGACAAAAAAAAAAAAATACAAAAGATCAATGAAACCAAGAGCTGGTTTTTTGAAAGGATAAACAAGATTTGTGAACCTTTAGCCAGGCTCACCACGAAGCAAAGAGAGAGGACCCAAATAAACAAAATCAGACACAAAACAGGTGAAATAACAACAGACCCCACAGAAATATGAAGAATTGTTAATAAATACTATGAGCAACTGTACTCCAACAAACTGGTCAACCTAAAAGAAATGGACATATTCCTAGGAAAATATGACCTTCCAAAACTCAACCAGGAGAAATAAAAAAATCTGAATAGGTCAATAACTATGGAGGAAATTGAAGCATTAATCAAAAAACTTCCAACAAACAAATGCCCTGGACCAGACGGCCTCACAGGGGAGTTTTATCAAACATTCAAAGAAAAAATAAAACCTATCTTCCTCAGACTATTCCAAAAAATTCAAGAGGAAGGAGCAATTCCAAGCTCTTTCTATGAAGCCAGCATTACCCTAATCCCAAAAGCAGATAAAGACCATACAAAGAAAGAGAATTATAGGCCAATATCCCTCATAACATAGATGCCAAAATCCTCAACAAAATTCTAGCAAATCAGATCCAGCATTATAGTAGAAATATCATACACCATGACCAAGTGGGATTCATTCCAGGGATGCAAGGATGGTACAATATCCATAAATCAATAAATGTGATACACTACATAAACAAAATGAGAGATAAAAACCATATAATCATATCCATTGATGCAGAAAAAGCATTTGACAAAATTCAACACCCTTTCTTGACAATAACACTCAGCAAGGTGGGAATAGAAGGATCATACCTCAACATAATAAAAGCCATATGTGACAAACCCACAGCCAACATCATACTCAATGGGCAAAAACTAAAACTATTTCCCCTAAGAACAGGAACAAGACAGGGATGCCCACTCTCACCACTCCTGTTCAACATAGTATTGGAAGTACTAGCCACTGCAATCAGACAAGAAGAAATAAAAGGCATCCAAATTGGAAAAGAAGAAGTAAAACTGTCCTTATTCGCAGATGACATGATACTGTACATAGAAAACTCTAAAGACTCCATCAAAAAATAATTAGACTTAATAAATGAATTTGGCAAGGTAGCAGGATACAAAATCTATGGCTTTTCTATACACCAATAATGAACTCACAGAAAGAGAAATTTAAAAAGCAATCCCATTTACCATTGCAACCATAAAATTAAGATACCTAGGAATAAATTTAACCAAGGTGACAAAGGACCTGTACTCAGAAAATTTCAGGACGCTAAAAAAAGAGATAGAGGAAGACATGAACAAATGAAAGAATATACCATGTTCATGGATTGGTAGAATCAACATCATTAAAATGTCCATACTACCCAAAGCAATCTATCAAGTCAATGCAATCCCCATTAAAATACCAATGGCATATTTCAGACCTAAAACAAATGCTCCAAAAATTCATCTGGAATAAAAAAGACTCCGAGCCCTAGCTGACTTGACTCAGTGGATAAAGCGTCAGCCTGCAGACTGAATGTCCCAGGTTCAATTCAGGCCAGGGGCACATTCCTAGGTTGCCAGTTTGATCCCCATTTGTGGGCATGCAGGAGGCAATCAATCAGTGGTTCTCTCTCATCATTGATGTTTGTGTCTCTCTCTCCTTCTCCCATCCTCTCTGAAATCAATAAAAAATATATATATTAAAAAAAAAAAGACCCCGAATAGCGGCAGAAATCTTGAGAAAGAAGAAAAATGTTGGAGGGATCACAATTGCAGACATCAAGCTATTCTACAAAGCCACTGTTCTCAAAACTGCCTGGTACTGGCACCAGGAACAGACATATAGACCAGTGGAATAGAACAGAGAACCCAGAAATTGATACAAGCCAGTATGCTCAATTAATATTTGACAAAGAAGGCAAGAGCATACAATGGAGAGAAGACAGTCTCTTCAATAAATGGTGTTGGGAAAATTGGACAGATACATGCAAAAAAAATTAAACAAGACCACCAACTTACACCATACACAAAAATAAACTCAAAATGGATAAAAGACTTAAACGTAAGATGAGAAACCATAAAAATCTTAGAAGAAGCCATAGGCAGCAAAATAGCAGACATTTGTCGTAGCATTTCTTTACCAATACAGCTCCTAGGGCAATGGAAACTAAAGAGAAAATAAACAAAGGAGACTATATAAAAATAAAAAGCTTCTGCACAGTAAAAGAAACCATTAACAAAACAAGAAAGCCCACTGCATGGGAGAACATATTTGCCAATGTTATCTCCAATAAGGGTTTAATCTCCAGCATTTACAGGGAACTCATACAACTTAACAAAAGGAAGCTAAACAATCCAATCAAAAAATGGGCAAAGGGCCTGTCTGGCTTGGCTCAGTGGATAGAGCATAAGCCTGGGAACTGAAGGGTCCTGGGTTCGATTCTGGCCAAGGGCACATGCCTGGGTTGTGGCTCGATCCCCAGTGGGGGGTGTGCAGGAAGCAGCCGATCAATGATTCTCTCTCATCACTGATGTTTCTATCTCTCTCCTTCTCTTTTCCTCTATGAAATCAATAAAGAAATATATATATATATATATATATATATATATATATATTTAAAATGGTCAAAGAATCTAAATAGACACTTTTCAAAAGAAGACATTCAGAAAGCCAAGAGACTTATGAAAACATGCTCAAAGTCACTAATCATCCGAGAGATGCAAATCAAAACAACAATGCGGTACCATCTCACACCTGTCAGAATGGCTATCATCAACAAATCAACAAATGACAAGTGCTGGAGAGGATGCAGAGAAAAAGGAACCCCCTTGTGCACTGCTGGTGGGAATGCAGACTGGGGCAGCCACTGTGGAAAACAGTATGGAGTTTCCTCGAAAAACTAAAAATGGAACTCCCATTTGACCCAGTGATCCCACTTCTAGGAATATATCCCAAGAAACTAGAAACACCAATCAGAAAGGATATATGCACCCCTATGTTCATAGCAGCACAACTTACAATGTCTAAGATTTGGAATCAGCCTAAATGCCCATCAGCAGATGAGTGGATTAGAAAACTGTGGTACCTCTACACAATGGAATACTATGCTGCTGTAAAAAGGAAGGAACTCCTATCATTTGCAAAGCATGGATGGGTCTGGAGAGCATTATGCTAAGTGACATTAGCCAGGCAGTGAAAGATAAATACCACATGATCTCACTCATTTATGGATAATAAAGAACATTACAAACTGTTGAACAAAAATAGACAGAGGCAAATATGCATCGAACAGACTGTCAAACTAGATCAGAAAGGTAGGGGAGGGTTGGGGGGAGGTAAGAGATCAACTGAAGGACTTGTATGCATGCTTATAAGCATAACCAATGGATGCAAGACACTGGGGGGTGGGGGTGGGCATGAGAGCAAGTCCTTGGGGGTTAGGGGCACTGGGGGAAGGTCAATGAGGGGGAAAAAGAAGACATATGACTACTATTTGTAATACCTTAAACAATCAAATAAAATAAAATTTAAAATAAATAAGTAAAAAAGAGTGAAGAGCCTGTACGGGGCAGGGCCTGTACTTGTAGGCCTGGAACCAACTTTGAATTTCAATTTTTAGTTCTTATGATGAGTTGGTTAAAACTGAGCAGGGTGATCTTAGTTATTTTCAAGATTTCATCCAGCTGTGAAATTCTATATCGAAACTGTCAGTCCTACAGTTTATTTCAAGAGAGAAGGTGGCTTCCTTCCACCTTTAAATAAGCAGTATAAAGATCAGTTTACAATGCATGGGGTTTTTTTTTTTTTCTGTTTAATAAGAACCACCCTTACAGGTATCACTCCAGTGCTGACATACTGGTGAGGGACTAGAGTGCTTTTGGCAAATGCTGCACATTCTCCTTTGAGAATAGACTTGGCTGGTCGACATTACTTATTTGGTGTCCTCAGCTGTGCTCTAATAGTATTAGATTCACATGGCATATAGGATTGTCCTACATGCCATGTGAATCTAATATTAGATTAGATTCTCACAGGAATAGGAGAAGGTGGAATGGGGTGGTCTTCCCTACTCTGCCTCTCTCCAGCCGTGACATCTACCTGTTGGAGATGTCACTTCCCCTGCCTCCACTGACTTCCCTGCTGCCAGTTTCTCTACTTACTTTTGTCACCATGCCCTCGCCCCGCTCAGGCACAACAGTCTATCATAGAAGAATTCTTAGGATATTTTACCTGTGGATTTAATAAAACGGAAAAATTTCCACCATTTTCCTTAATGTCAGTTTGTAGCTTTTTACTCCCACAGTCATCCTGTAGGGAAAAGAAGTTTCAAGTCATAACTTTTAGGAATTTCTTTTCAGTGAATATAAATGACAGTGACTTTAGAATTGTTCTATAAGCAAACTGTGGGAAAGTTGGCATTACTTCTTCAAAAAAAGATATTGCAATCATATTATAATCACAAAAGTTAGATATTACTTGAGTTTGCAATATGTATGTAGGTTTTAGAATAATTTCTCCCTTTTATGGCTGATATGACACACAAAAATCCTTTGGTATAGATTCATAATATACATGATTTTTTTAAGACATCTGATTTTAAAAAATATATATTTTTATTGATTTCAGAGAGGAAGGGAGAGGGAGAGAGAGATAGAACATCAATGATGAGAGAGAATTATTGATCCGTCATGAACCCTCCTCCCCCCTTCGCCGCCTCCCTCTCCCCCCAGGATCAAGCCCTCAACCTGGGCATGTGCCCTGACTGGGAATTGAACTATGACTTCCTGGTTCATAGGTCGATGCTCAACCACTGAGCCACACGGGCCAGGCATAATATACATTTTAAGGGAAACATGACAGATTTTAGTCACAGATCAAATATAGAAGCATTGCCCTGGCTGGGTAGCTCAGTTGGTTAGAGCATCTTTCTGGTCCACCTAGGTTGCAGGTTCGATCCCAGGTCAAGCCACATACAAGAATCAACCAGCGAATGCATGAATAGGTGAAACAACAAATTATTGTCTCTCTCTCTCTCTCTCTCTTCCTTAAATCAATCAATAAATAAAGAATGTATAGAAGTGCCCTGGCCAGTGTGTTGTGGCTCAGTGGCTGGAGGATCAGCCCACACATGGAAGGACTGAAGGTTCAATTACCAGTCAAGAGCACATAGCTGGTTCAATCCCCGCCCCAGCTGGGTCTCCTGTGGGAGGCAACCAGTTGATGTGCCTCTCTCACATTGATATTTTTCTCTCTCCCTCCCTCCCTACCACTTTCTCTAAAACAAACAAACAAAATCAATAGAAAGAATACCTTTGGGTGAGGATTAATATCCTCGGTTGAGGATATATAGAGATATATATGCATTAATTTCCTATTAAAAATTAACATTATGTGATAGTGAAACCATGGACTTTTATATATATATGTCCTGGGGAACTTTCAGCTTCTCTCTCACAAATTCTGGCCACTCTATCCAGAAACTGTGGGTGCAGTTGGGAGCCTCCTTGGAACCCTTGGCTCTGATCCAGGACAGGCTGCAGCCTCCCCTCGGCCCTCAGTGGGCAGCTGTCGTCACACACATCTTCATAACCACTCTTAACACTTTTAGTTTATCCAGTAGAATAGATCCCATGCGAGGGCTGTGCTTTGTTGATTTTTACCTAGACTCTAGGGCACACAGTAGGCACTCAATAAATGCTTGCTTACTAAAAACTCTCACATCCATTAAAACCAAGGATTACAGAATATCCTCTGGCACTATTTGCATATTTGGACTCAAATAGCATCAACTCTGCACCTTCCTAATGGGACTATTGAACCCCTGAAAAGAGAGGCCCCCACTCTGGTGCTGCTCCATCTCCAGAGGCCTGTCATAGCTCTGAGCACATAGACCGGAACTAAGGAGTGCTCACTGAATACACGATCAAGTCAGCGCACGGAAAGGATCTGCAACAAGCACACATTCGGAGTGAACTTCTCCTTTATTCTCACGCCACATTTTACAGATCTTCATGTTTACTGTCATTTTGCAAACCAGAGAGTAAGGCTGACCACTAGGCCGCGCCCTGTTTTTCTAGAGACTGAGACTTAACGACGCAGCCCCAGAAGGATCATTAAACTCATTTCCAGGTTTTCGACTTTGAACTTCAACTGACGGTAAATGTTACTATCACGCACGGCTTTCCCAATTACTCACGGTGTTCCTTGATTGTCCATCAAAATCCTGAACTTTTTGCAAAAGCTTGCTTTGTAACCCAACTTTCAGAAGACAGATATGCCCTTTGGCACGTCGGAAACAAGAAACGCTGTGCCTCAGCGCCACAAGCTCCTTCCGGGAGACCCGGGCCTGAGCGCCCGAGGCGCCCCTTCCCCTTCTCCGCCCCCCCCCGCTTCCCGCGCCCCGTGTCCTGTCCCCGCCAGCGGCCGCCCGCCCGCAAGCAAACCGGGCTGACGCCAAGGACTAAGGCTCCCCCGCGGTGCCCACGCACCTGCCAGAGGACCCGGCCGCTCCCTGTACCTCCGGATTCTGACTCCGGGCGCTTCCCAGCTCGAGACTCCGCTGGGCGAGGGAGAGGACGAGGTCGGACCGGGCCGTCGGAGCCCCGCCCCCGCCGCCACTGGCTGCGCCCGCACCGGGACCGAGGGCTCGGGCGGCCAGGTCGCGTCTGCGCAGGCGGGCTTTCTTTCCCCAACCAGCCCAAGGTTAGGATTTTTTTGTTTCATTTTTCTGGCGGGATTTAACAAATGAGGGGTTGCTCCAAAGTTGGAGTTTGGGGAAAGTGTGTGGATGGTGCTACCATTTAACTGAGAAATGAGGGTGATTCCCTGGAGCTGGGAACAAATAAATTTTGGAAAGATTTGGGATTTGGGGAAACAGGAGGGTAAGATAATGAATTTAATTTAAGACTTCCTGTTTTGAAGTTCCTGGCAGTGTTCCTAAGTAGTTAGAAATACAAATCTGCTCTTCCAGAGAGGTGAGGGCTGGAGATTCATTGAGTAGAGAGTGAAGTAATGGGAAAGAATAAAATTTCCCAGATATGAAGAAAATTAGAATAGAAAAGATGTAGAAAGGTTATGAATCTATACCCGACTACCGGCATACGTCAGTGCTATTGCAGGTTGGGCTCTGGACCACCACAATAATGCCAGTATCACAGTGTTACGGGAAAGGGAACCTGGCCTTTGGGGGTGCGCCTAAGGCCAGTGGTAGTGTGTGGGATCTTGACATTGTGCGGTAAAGATTTCACAACACGAGCCCAGGTGATTATGAGGGAACGTTTATTAAAGCTGGGGACAGTAAAACAAGAAAGGGCTTAGCATAGAAGGAACAGAAGGGCCTAGGCAGGGCTGCCCTAGTTCTCTGGAAAGAGAGAGGAAAAGGGGCCTTGGGATCAGGTTCAGAGGTTAGTCTAGAAAGAGCCGCTGCCTGTTGCTTCCCTGGTTGCAAGCCTGGTGGGGTCCTTTAGGATTGATGCCTGCCTGTGGGGGAAGAAAATAGAAAAAGAATGGGGGTGGGGGTGGGGGGCTGCTTCCCAGAGGGAGAGCACAGGCTGGGTCCTTTGTCTTGAGGCTTAATCTCTTTCTCTAAGATAAGAATCATAGGGGAGGTCTCAGGGGAGGTTTTCAGCAGAATGTTAATCAGTTTTCTAGGTGTACTCCTTCAGGGCTGTCTTCTTCACTGGTTGGTCAGTTATCAAAACTTATCCTGGTGTCACCCACCTGATTTTGCTGCTTGTCTGAGCTGAAATACAACTGAGGCCTAGATGTTATTTCTAGGGAGGTGACCTTCTGTATCTGCTGTAAATTGCTCTGTCAGTTTGGTTAACTATCTCAGTTTCCTCATTCCACGTGTCCTGCTTTATTGGCCTGTCACAACAGTAGATCCAGTCACATGAATTTTTTGGTTTCCCAGTGCATATAAAAGTTGTGCTACACTATATTATTAGGTAGGACAAGGGTCTCAGATCTGGTGGTTCTGACAATGCTATGCTTGCTAAATGTTAACATGTAGCACAGTATTTTGCAGATGTAGCTGTAAAGGGATGACCTTGACCAGGAGCCCAACAATAAGTTTAACCAACTGCCAAGGAGAAAACATGTAATTAACTGAATAGTGTATATAAGCAATAACTAAGTCTCCTTTCTGTAGGACAGAGGTTTGGGTATGAAGCCTCCTTTATTTGATGCAAGTAAATAAAAGTACCTCAAGACGACCACATCTCATCCTAGCTTGTTTGGTTCAATGGTTAGAGTGTGGGCCTGCATACCAGAGGGTCTCAGTTCAGTGTCACAGATTCAGTTCCTGCTCAAGAGCAGGTACCTGGGCTGCAGGCTCCATGTTTCTTTCCCCCTCTCTCCCTCCCTCCCTTCCCCTCTAAAAAAAATTAATGGATGCCTGGCTAATGTAGCTCAGTAGTTGAGTGTCCACCTATGACCCAGGAGGTTGAGGTGCAATTCTGGGGCAGGGCACATACCCGGGTTGTGGGCTCAATTCCTAGTGGGGGGGCTTGTAGGAGACAGTGGATTGATGATTCTCTCTCATCATTGATGTTTCTACTTCTCCCTCTCCCTTCCTCTCTGAAACCAATAAAAATATATTTTTAAAAATCAATGGGAAAAAATATTTTCGAGTGAGGATTATCAACAACAACAAAAAGATGACCACTTCTCATTCTTGACTAGAACACCCCAAGTGGTGACCCCCTGGAGTTCATTATAATACTCTAATCTATTAAGTGTGCAATAGCATTATGTCTTTAAAAACAGTACATAACTTAATTAAAAACCACTTTTGCTAAAAATGTAAATTTATTTTAAAAATGTAAAATTTTTGTTAAAAATATTTTTAACTTTTGCTAAAAATGTTTGTAAATTTGTAAAAAAAATATATATTGTTAAAAAAATGCTTATTGTCATCTGAGCCCTAGGTGAGTGTAATCTTGTTGGTTGTGAAGGGTCTTGCCTCAATACTGATGGCTGCTGATTGCTCAAAGTGGTAGCTGCTGAAGGTTAGGGTGGCTATGACAATATCTTAAAACTAGAGGCCTGGTGCACAAATTTATGCATGGGAGGGGTCCTGGTGGTCCACCCCAATCAAGGCTGATCGGGGCCAGATGGCTGGGTGAGGGCCACAGGAGGTCGGCTGGCCAGCCCCACCCCCACCCCCAATCAGGGTAAGGGGCCCTATCGAGGGCGGGGCCAGTTGGGGAGAAGGGTCTGGGGAGGTTGGCCAGCTGGCCCTGCCCCCATCGGGCCGGTTGGCCGGCCACAGTGCATGTTATAGCAGCCAGTCATTCTGGTTGCTTGGCTTTTATACATATAGATAAAACACCAATGAAGTTTGCTGCATGGGTTGACTGTTCCTTTCATGAACAATTTCTCTGTAGCATGGGATGCTAATTGATAGCATTTTACCAACAGTATAACTTCTTTAAGTGTTGTAGCTACTTTGAACTTCTATCCAGACCACTAAAACTTTCTCCTTATCAGCAATAGGGCTATTTTGCTTATCATTTATGTGTTCACAGTAGTAGCAATTTTAATATCCTTCAACAACTTTTCCTTTGCATTCAGAACTTTGCTAACTGTTTGGCATAAAAGACCTAGCTTTTAGCATGTCTCAACTTTTGACATGTCTTCCTTGCTCAGCTTAATTATTTCTAGCTTTTGATTTAAACTGAGGGAATATGATTCTCCTTTCATTTAAAAACACCATGATCCATCTATCTATAATCTAAAAGAAATTCACCTTTGGTCTAAATATACATATAGGTTGAATGTGAAAGGATGGAAAAAAGACATTCCATGCAAACAGTAACCAAAAGACAGCAGAGAAGACTATTCTAATAACAAACCCATGAACCAAGAGGTCACTGATTCAATTCCCTGTCAGGTCTCATGGGCTTGATCCCCAGTAGGAGTGTGCAGGAGGCAGCCAATTAATCTCATTGATGTTTCTATCTCTCTATCCCTCACCCTTCCTCTCTCTCTAAGGTCAATAAAAACATATTTTAAAAAATTGTTACAAGAGAGCCCCAAAATACATGAAGCAAAAATTGATAGAAATGAAGGGAGAAATAGACTGTTCTACAATAATAGTTGGAGACTTCAGAACCCACTTTTAATAGTTATCAGATAGAAAAACTAGGAAGAAGAATAAGGAAACAGGCCATGTAAACCAATGAGACATAAAACACATATGTAGAACATTTCACACAATAACAATATAATATTTTTTAAATGCCAATGGAACATACTCCAACTTATTTCATATGTTAGGTCACAAAGTGATTTGCAGTAAATTTAAGATAATTGAAATCAGCCCTAGCTGGTTTGGCTCAGTGGATAGAGTGTCAGCCTGCGGACCAAAGGGTCCCAGGTTCAATCCCAGTCAAGGTCACGACCCTTGGTTGCAGACTCCTAGGGCCCTGGCCCTGTTCAGAGGCAACCAAACAATGTGCTTCTTTCACCTCAATGTTTCTGTCTTTCCCACTCTTTTCCGCTCTCCGTAAAAAATCAATGGAAAAATATCCTCAGGTGAAGATTAACAAAGAAGGAGAAGGAAGAGGAGGAGGAGGAGGAGAAGAAAAGATAATTGAAATCATACAAAGTATCCCCTCTGACATCAATGGAATGAAGCTAGAAATCAGTTAACAGAAGAAAAACTGGAAAAATAGCAAATATGTGAAAATTAAAACCCACTTAAACATCTTATGGGTCAAAGAAGAATTCACAAGTGTAATTAGAAAATACTTTTAAATGAGGGAAAACAAAAACTTATAGGATGCAGTGAAAGTGTTGAAAGGGAAATTTCTAGCTGTAAATGCCTTTATTTGAAAAAAGGAAGATTCCCAAATCACAACTTAACTTTACACCTTAAAGAACTAAAAAAAAAGGCTGGCTGGTGTTGCCCAGTGATTAGAACATTGGCCTATGCACCAAAGGGCCAAGGACACATATGTGGGTTGCAGGTTTGATCACTGGCCCCATTGGGGTACTTGCAGGAGGCAACCAATCGAAGTGTCTCTTTCACATCTCTCTCTCTCTCTCTCTCTCTCGCTCTCGCTCTCCTCCTCCCCCTCCCTCCCTTCCACTCCCTAAAAAAATCAATGGACAAAATACCCTTGAGAGAGGATTAACAAAAACAACAAAACTAAAATAGAAGAGCAAAGTAAATCCAAAGACAGCAAAAAGAACAAATAATTATTAGAGCAGAAATATATGAAACAGAACAGAAAAACAATCAACTAAATCAAAGGTTGGTTTGTAGAAAAGATCAATAGGTCCTAGCTGGGTGTCTCAGGTGGTTAGAACATTGTTCTGATACACCAAGGTTTTGGGTTTGATCCCCAGTCAGGGCACATACAAAAAACAACTAATGCATAAATAAGTGGTACAACAAATCCATGTTTCTCTCTCTCTCTCTCTCTTTCTCTCCCCCTTCCTTTTTCAAATCAATAAAAAAAATTTTAATTTAATTTAAAAAAAGAAATAGTGTGGCCTAAGATGGTATACAGCTGCTGTGTTGTGCAATTGTGCACCTGAAATCTGCTACCCAGTGTCATCCCAATAAATTCAATAAAAAAATAGTGTGGCCACTTAGCAAGAGGTTTGAGGTACTTGGAGGCCAGATGCTGAATGTTTCAGAGATTTTAGGAAAGTCTGAAGCATGAGGCAAGAGAGGCCATTTGTATATATAAAAAAGTCATTTGAGAAGGAATCCAAGATGGCGGCATAGGTAAACACCTAAACTGCTACCTCACACAACAATTTAAACTGCAACTAAAGACAAAACGTCTATCACCCAGAACCACGGGAAAGCTGGCTGAGTGGAAGTTCTACAACTAGAAGGAAAGAGAAAAGAGCATTGAGACGTGCACGAGTGCTGAAAAGCTGAGGTACGGAGGTGCGTGATCTGGGCTGGCTGCAGGCGACTGGGTGCGTTGCTTTTTTCAACCCGAACGGAGACAAGCCCCCGATTACTCTGAAATCCAGTCTCTAGGGAGACGCGGGGGACCCAAACTCCTACGGGGAGAAGCTGGACTGTCTGCCAGTGAGGGTGGCTTGCTTGCAGAGCTACGCGCAGGAATAATTGTTTACTGCACTGGGGCACGGGACTCGCGGATGCCGATGGGGACGCAGAGCCGGCTAACTAGCAGCCATTGCTGTTTGCCACGCCCTAACCTAGTGACACCCTGAGGCCCCACCCTGCACAACCTACAAACCCACCCAAGCTCCAAGCAGTAGAGTTAGCATAAGAAAGGCCTGCCCTATCGCACCTTAACCTAGCAAACTTGCAGCCTGGGTCAGACAGCTCCAAAACCTCCAAACCCCAAGCAAAGAGGAGAAAACTGCAGCTCTCACTGTAGCTCCTGCTGAGTGGCCTCAGACAGTAGCTGACCTGCACCCCATTGGAGATCCAGAAGCCAGTGTACCTAGTGGTCAGTGTGAGACGACACCAGATTTCAACTACTCACATCTATAAGTGACACATTCAAGAGGCAGACTCAGTGAGCACCAAAGCCCCACTGAAACAAGTCCTGCACCATAAGCGTGTCTTCAGCGCAGCAGTTCTTCCATTATAGACACAGGGAGTGCTCACAGCTAATTGGCCTGGAGGTCAATTCCTCCCAGCGTACCAACAGCAATTAAGGCTTAACTACACCAAGACTTTGCACTCAGCCCACAAAGGGGTGTACCAAGAGCGTCCACATCAGGTGATTGGGGAGGCTGAGCTACTGCCCCCTATAGGTCACCTACCACACAAAAGCCACTCCATCAACACAGGGAAGCAGCCAAAATGCAGAAACAAAGAAACATGTCACGAATGAAAGAAACGGAGGAAAGCAAACTACTGGATGACATAGAGTTCAGAACCACATGTATAAGGTTACTCAAGAATCTTCTAAAAACCGCTGAGAAACTTGATGACACTTCTGAGGAGCTTAGTGAGCCCTTCAAGGACCTTAATGAGAATGCCAAAAAAATGGAAAAGGACCAGTCAGAAATGAAGCATACACTGTCTAAAATAAAGAATATACAGAAACTCAACTGTAGATCAACATACCCCAAGAATCAAACCAAAGATCTGAAATATGTGGAAACAAAAAACATCCAACCAGAAAAACAAAAAGAAAAAAGAATCCAAAAATATGAAGATAGTGTAAGGAGCCTCTGGGACAACTTTAAGCGAACCAACATCCGAATTTTTGGGGTGCCAGAAGAAGGGAGAGAGCAAAATATTGAAAACCTATTAGAAGAAATAATGACAGAAAACTTTCCCTACCTGGTGAAAGAAATAGACTTACAAGTTCAGGAAGCGCACAGAACCCCATACAAGAGGAATCCAAAGAGGACCACACCAAGACACATCATAATTAAAATGCCAAGGGCAAAAGGCAAAGAGAGAATATTAAAAGCAGCAAGAGAAAAACAGTTAATTACCTACAAGGGAGTACCCATACGACTGTCAGCTGATTTCTCAACAGAAACTATGCAGGCCAGAAGGGAGTGGCAAGAAATATTCAAAGTGATGAACAGCAAGAACCTACAACCAAGATTATTCTACCCAGCAAAGCTATCATTCAGAGTTGAAGGTCAGATAAAGAGCTTCACAGACAAGAAAAAGCTAAAGGAGTTCATCACCACCAAACCAGGATTACACGAAATGCTGAAGGGTATCCTTTAAGAAGAGGAAGAAGAAGAAAAAGGTAAAGATAAAAATTATGAACAACAAAATGACATCAAATACATACCTACCAACAAGTGAATCTAAAAATCAAGTGAATGAAAAATCTGAAGAACAGAATGGACTGGTGAATATAATAGAAGCAGGGACATAGAAAGGGAGTGGACTGACGATTCTCAGGGGAAGCAGGTGTGAGGGGTGCGGGAAGAGATTGGACAAAAATCTTACTCCTATGGATGAAGACAGTGGTGGGGGGTAAGGGCATGGGGTGGGGTGGGGAATCAGGTGGAGGGGAGCTATGGGGAAAAATAAAAGAGGAACACCTGTAATAATCTGAACAATAAAGATTTATTTAAAAAAAAAAGTCATTTGAAAGGGCTTGGGTGGGCCTATAAGGTGGGTGCGGTGGGGTTTCAGGGCAGGGTGAACAGTGTGAGCCAAGTTAATGAAGACTCAGATATGGCCTGCCTGCTGGCTCTGGGAGAAGGCAGGTCTCAGAAAAAGAATAATGACCTCTTCCAACACTTTTATCTGGCAGAAAGCTGTCCCCAAGCTCTTGCCCAGAAGCCAGACCAGCAGTTCCTCTCCATATGATTCTGGTTCCTTTCAAGTTGCTGCCCCACCATTTCAGAACACCTACTACACAAGCTCAGAGGGAGTGAGTCTGATTAATTACTAGTGGCAGCCAGCCTTGGTTTGCAGCTTGGCCTCTCCTGGACACCTCTGACTCCAGCCATCTGCAGATCACTCTGTAGCTGTGCCAAGTGACTGACTTGGCACTTCTTGGGAGTCAGGGTACCCAGTGGACAGCTGCAGACCATGCCAGATTATAACCCTACCACCTTCACAAGCGACAAACTTAGGGGGCAGACTTGGTGAGCACCAAAGCCCCATCGAAGCAAGTGGTGCTCCATAGGGTTGTCTCTTGCACAGCAGCTTCCCTGCTATAGTTGCAGCTGGTCCTCACAGCCAGTTGGCATGGGGTTCAATACCCCCAGTGATGCCAATAGCAATCAAGGCCCACACAGGAGCACACCTGGAGCACCCAGCTCAAGTGACTGGGGAGGCTCTACAGGACACCTACTACACAAGGCCATCCTACGAAGTCCAAGAATTGCCGCAGCTCTACCTAATACAGTGGTAGGCAAATTGCAGCTCACAAGCCACATGCGGCTCTTTGGCCCCTTGAGTGTGGCTCTTCCACAAAATACCACGGCCTGGGCGAGCCTATTTTGAAGAAGTGGCTTTAGAAGAATTTTATTTTTATTTATTTATTTATTTTTTTAAATAAATCTTTATTGTTCAGATTATTACAGGTGTTCCTCTTTTATTTTTCCCCATAGCTCCCCTCCACCTGATTCCCCACCCCACCCCATGCCCTTACCCCCCGCCACTGTCTTCATCTTTAGGAGTAAGATTTTTGTCCAATCTCTTCCCGCACCCCTCACACCTGCTTCCCCTGAGAATCGTCAGTCCACTCCCTTTCTATGTCCCTGCTTCTATTATATTCACCAGTCCATTCTGTTCTTCAGATTTTTCATTCACTTGATTTTTAGATTCACTTGTTGGTAGGTATGTGTTTGATGTCATTTTGTTGTTCATAATTTTTGTCTTTATCTTTTTCTTCTTCTTCCTCTTCTTAAAGGATACCCTTCAGCATTTCGTGTAATCCTGGTTTGGTGGTGATGAACTCCTTTAGCTTTCTCTTGTCTGTGAAGCTCTTTATCTGACCTTCAACTCTGAATGATAGCTTTGCTGGGTAGAGTAATCTTGGTTGTAGGTTCTTGCTGTTCATCACTTTGAATATTTCTTGCCACTCCCTTCTGGCCTGCATAGTTTCTGTTGAGAAATCAGCTGACAGTCGTATGGGTACTCCCTTGTAGGTAATTAACTGTTTTTCTCTTGCTGCTTTTAATATTCTCTCTTTGTCTTTTGCCCTTGGCATTTTAATTATGATGTGTCTTGGTGTGGTCCTCTTTGGATTCCTCTTGTATGGGGTTCTGTGTGCTTCCTGAACTTGTATGTCTATTTCTTTCACCAGGTAGGGAAAGTTTTCTGTCATTATTTCTTCTAATAGGTTTTCAATATTTTGCTCTCTCCCTTCTTCTGGCACCCCCAAAATTCGGATGTTGGTTCGCTTAAAGTTGTCCCAGAGGCTCCTTACACTATCTTCATATTTTTGGATTCTTTTTTCTTTTTGTTTTTCTGGTTGGGTGTGTTTTGTTTCCCCATATTTCAGATCTTTGGTTTGATTCTTGGGGTACGTTGATCTACAGTTGAGTTTCTGTATATTCTTTATTTCAGACAGTGTATGCTTCATTTCTGACTGATCCTTTTCCATTTTTTTGGCATTCTCATTAAGGTCCTTGAAGGTCTCACTAAGCTCCTCAGAAGTGTTATCAAGTTTCTCAGTGGTTTTTAGAAGATTCTTGAGTAACCTTATACATGTGGTTCTGAACTCTATGTCACCCAGTGGTTTGCTTTCCTCCGTTTCTTTCATTCGTGACATGTTTCTTTGTTTCTGCATTTTGGCTGCTTCCCTGTGTTGATGGAGTGGCTTTGTGTGGTAGGTGACCTATAAGGGGCAGTAGCTCAGCCTCCCCAATCTCCTGATGTGGATGCTCTTGGTACACCCCTTTGTGGGCTGAGTGCAAAGTCTTGGTGCAGATAAGCCTTAATTGCTGTTGTTACGCTGGGAGGAATTGACCTCCAGGCCAATTAGCTGTGAGCACTCCCTGTGTCTATAATGGAAGAACTGCTGCGCTGAAGACACGCTTATGGGGCAGGACTTGTTTCAGTGAGGCTTTGGTGCTCACTGAGTCTGCCTCTTGAATGTGTCACTTATGGATGTGAGGAGTTGAAATCTGGTGTCTCACACTGACCACTAGGTACACTGGCTTCTGGATCTCCAATGGGGTGCAGGTCAGCTACTTTCTGAGGCCACTCAGCAGGAGCTACAGTGAGAGCTGCAGTTTTCTCCTCTTTGCTTGGGGTTTGGAGGTTTTGGAGCTGTCTGACCCAGGCTGCAAGTTTGCTAGGTTAAGCTGTGATAGGGCAGGCCTTTCTTATGCTAATTGTGCTGCTTGGAGCTTGGGTGGGTTTGTAGGGCGGGGCCTCAGGGTGTCACTAGGTTAGGGTGTGGCAAACAGCAATGGCTGCTAGTTAGCTGGCTCTGAGTCTCCAACGGCATTCGCGAGTCCGATGCCCCAGTGCCGTAAACAATTATTCCTGCGTGCAGCTCTGCAAGCAAGCCACCCTCTCTGGCAGACAGTCCAGCTTCTCCCCGTAGGAGTTTGGGTCCCCCGCGTCTCGCCAGAGACTGGATTTCAGAGTAATCGGGGGCTTGTCTCCGTTCGGGTTGAGAAAAGCAATGCACCCAGTCGCCCGCAGCCAGCCCAGATCACACGCCTCCGTACCTCAGCTTTTCAGCGCTCGTGCACGTCTCAATGCTCTTTTCTCTTTCCTTCTAGTTGTAGAACTTCCACTCAGCCAGCTTTCCCGTGGTTCTGGGTGATAGACGTTTTGTCTTTTAGTTGCAGTTTAAATTGTTGTGCGAGGCAGCAGTTTAGGTGTTTACCTACGCCGCCATCTTGGATTCTCTCTAGAAGAATTTTAAGTTTAAAAAATTTGGCTCTCAAAAGAAATTTCAATCGTTGTAATGTTGATATTTGGCTTTGTTGACTAATGAGTTTGCCAACCACTGACCTAATACATAGAAAGAAACATAGGGAAGCAATCAAAATGCAGAGACAAAGAAACATGTCCCAAATGAAAGAACAGGTAAATTTTCCAGAAAAAGAACTAAATGAAAT
This sequence comes from Corynorhinus townsendii, assembly GCA_026230045.1. Taxonomy (NCBI): domain Eukaryota; kingdom Metazoa; phylum Chordata; class Mammalia; order Chiroptera; family Vespertilionidae; genus Corynorhinus; species Corynorhinus townsendii. Next base: position 114,932,477 of record JAPDVU010000003.1, on the reverse strand, counting down.
GGAGGCAAACTACCAGATACAGAGTTCAAAAGAATGGTTTAAAGATGCTCAAAAAACTTAGTGAGAGAACTTCAACAACATGAAAAAGAACATAAAAACCATAAAAAGGAACCAGTCAGAAATGAAGGATATAATAACTGGAATGAAGTATAATTTATAAGGAATCATCAGTAGAGTAGATGATGCCAAGAAACAAATCAGCAATTCCATATAATAAAAATGTAATATGCAAATCAACCGAATGGTGGACTGAGTGGTTGCTATGATGCGCACTGACCACCAGGGGGCAGATGCTCAATGCAGGAGCTGCCCCTGGTGGTCAGAGTGCTCCTACAGGGGGAGCGCCGCTCAGCCAGAATCCAGGCTCATGGCTGGCATCAGTGGCAGTAGCAGGAGCCTCTCCCACCTCCACTGCAGGTGGGCAGTAAGGAATGAGGGGTCCTGGACTGCGATAGCCTTGTCTGCGAGAGGGAGGTCTGACTGCCAACAGGCCGACATCCCCCGATCGGTCCCAGACTGTGAGAGGGCACAGGCCAGGCTGAGGGACCGTCCCCCACAACCCAGAGCACGAATCTCATGCACTGGGCCTCTAGTTTAGAATATAAGGAATCATAAAACACCCAATCAGAAAAGCGAGCAAAAAGAAAAAAGAATCCAAAAATATGAAGATAGTCTGAAGAGCCTCTGGGGCAACTTGAAGCATATCAACATTTGCATAATAGGGGTGTCAAAAAGAGAAGAGAGGGAGCAAAAAATTGAAACCTATTTGAAGAAATAATGACAGAAAACTTCCCCTACCTGGTGAAAGAAATAAACTTACAAGTCCAGGAAACACAGAGAATCCCAAACAAGAGGAATCCAAAGAGGTCCACACCAAGACACATCCTAATTAACACCTGGGCAGCCAAAGTGTTGGTTGCCCTGATGCCTGCGGGGCTGGGAAGCTAAATACAGGGGTAGGAGCAGGCCCCAGGTCCCAGAATCTAGGCAGCCACTGCTTGAGCAAGGCCTGTGCCATGGCCACCTCCACCGCCTCCTGGGAGCATTTCGAGAAACTTCAGGAGATCTTCCACAGCCTCCCTGAAGACCTATGAGGGGTGCTGGAGTGGCTCCTGGGGACTGAGGGAACAGAAGAGAAGAAGAAATTGATCAGAGATTTTGATGAAAAGCAATAGGAAGTAAATGAAACATTGTCAGAGATGGAAGAGGAACTACATTATGCACCTGTATCTTTTCATAACCCTATGATATCTAAGGTTCGAAACTACTGGAAGGAACTTGCCAAACTCTACTGGGAAGTGAGAAGCACACCTTTGCCAGCCACATCTGGGGGCCGAGGAGACATGAAATATGCACATACACTGTAGAGAATGAGCACATGAATCATCTACAGTCTAAGAGGGTGTTGCTTTCGCAAGGCACTGACAGCCTGAACCAGGCCACCCAGAGTACTGAGCATTCTCATCAGATTGCCATAGAGACTGAACAGATTGGCTCAGAAATTATAGAAGAGCTGGGAGAGCAAAGCGACCAGTTGGAACATACCAAAAATAGACTGGTAAACACAAATGAAAACTTGAGCAAAAGGTTATTTGGTCAATGCCCAGAGAAATGACAACTAACAAGTTGCTGCTTTCAATTGTTATATTACTGGAGGTAGCCATTCTGGGAGACCTGATTTATTACAAATTCTTTCACAAGCGTTGAACTTCCTACACGGAAGGGTTTGTGGACCAGAACTTTAACCCTGAGAATGAATGGTGTTAGAGATGTGGAATAAGCATATTGCTGCTGTGAGCTAACAGTTCAAGAATGCACTGTGTAGCCAAACTGTGGGAAGAAGGAGGGAAGACGGAAAACCAGTTAATGTGAAGGAATAGCAACAAGACCAGTGTGACATACCAAGGTAATAAATACTGTTTATGACTTAAAAAATAAAATAAAATGCCAAAAGTAAATGTTAGGTCACCGAAAGAGGAACATACGAGGCCAGAGTGGTGAGGGATTACGAATTTATTTGCTCATCCACACACCAGGTGGCTGAGCCTCGTTGGCTCCTGCACCCAGTGAGGGGAGTCATCAGCTTTTAAAGGATATTTGGCAGGATTTTTCTGGACGGAGACTTCTTTATGCATACCTGGAGGGGGGAGAATGGAATGTGGTCACCGCAAGTGAGAAGTGGTCTTCGGCAAAGGGACTGTCCATAGTGAAATGACCTGAAAAGCCAGTTCCTGGGGGAAGGGTAATCAACTCAATTGCTCCATCAAACTTAACATTCCAGCCTTTTTGTTTTATGGAATAGGGATGAAGGTCATGGTCATATCTTCTGTAATTACTTCCTGCTGAGTCAGGATGTCAAGATCACAGGGTAATGGACTTTGGTAGTAGTTGTCTGGACAAGCGGTGCAGCAGCATGATCGCCCCAAGAGACTGGTTGGTGAAGGCTCGAGAGTGATCCTGTTGAGTCACTTGGGAGGTTAAAGCTGGTCCTGAGGCTGCCACAACGTCACTTGTCTGGTTTTTGCTGTCTTTCTGGGCCTGGAGCTGAGATACAACTGAGACCTAGATGTTATTTTTAGGGGGGAAAAGAGTAGGGGTCTCAGTTGCCTCACTAGTGATATGAAAGGGGAGAATAGGTTACCCTGGAGGTGAGGTTCTTGTTTGCCCAGTTTTGCCACTTGCTGGGCATCCACCTGTTTCTTGTAGGTCCTGAGACAGGGTTTCAAAATAGGTATAGCAGTGGCTAGGTATGGCAGTTTCAACCCCTGTTATGATGCCCAGGGTTATGAGGAAAGGGATTATCAGGACTCCTCTTTTGGGTCAGATATGATGGGTTACCGGGACAGGTAAAGACTGATTATTGGGGGCTACATCTACATTGGGTGAGAGATAGACAAGAGTATAGGTTCCTGTCCAGCTGATGGGGAGACAGATATATGTGTTCTCCCCACAGAGGAAGAAAAATCCCTGATCATGGAGACAAGCTGAAAGGTGTAAGGAGAAGAGGTGGACTAAAGAGTATGAGATTCCCTTTCCTGGTTAAAAGCTCCAAGCTGAGAAGGTAGTCACCATGGCACTACCAATAAGGGGTGACAGCTGAGTGGTTGAGATTTTATTGCAGTGAAAGTGGGAGGGAATGTTAGAATGGGCTATTATCCAAGGGAAAAGAGAAAGGGAAGGAAAGGAACAGTTGAGGCCAGGGACCTAGTTTGATGCATAGGAAGTAAGACATTGCACTCAGACCAGCCAAATTTAGTACTTTAAATTTCCTGAGTTTATAAATTGCCACTCTGTCTTAATCCTTACTGTTTTTCTGAATCTTCTGGTTTAGCTTAAGAAGTATCCAGCAACCTTGTCCTGCCAGGCTTGGAGACTGACCTCACTTAGTTGCTCAGAGTAAAATGGCCCTTTTATAATTCTTGTAAATAGTTAACTTTAGAACTTATTTCTTTCAACATTTCTCTTTTCCTTCTTATCACATACACAACCTTCACAAATTTCACACTTTCAAATTAGGCTTCAAACCTTTCTTTTATGTCCTTCAAAAATGCATAACCATGCTTCAAACCTTCCATTAAATATTTCTACTCTAATATTCTTTCTTTTTTCTTTAAACTGTATTAGAATTCTTCACTCTTAGAAACCTTAAATTTTCAATAATAAAAAATAAACATTTCTTAGATTGACATTTTTCAGAGCATTAAAGGGGCCTTGGGATCTAAAGGCTCAGTGAGGGGGTCCCTTCGCCATGTCATGTCATAGAGGAGCTTTGCAAGAAGAGTAAAGTTGAAAACCTGGAGGCGAGAGTACCCAGTGAGCCAGAGAAAGGAGAAAATTTCTTGTTCAGAGGTGGGGACAGTCTTAGAGGAGATAAGGCATTTACAGTCCAAGGAATGGCTCAGCCTTGTGGGGTGAAAGAGTGAAACTGAGGTAGGTAACTGTGGTTTGGGACAACTGGGCTTTATGAGGGGATACATGGTAGTCCTGGCCCGGCACCGAGGTAGAATGAGAAAAGAGTGAATGGGGAATTTAGTAAGATGCAGTATAGACGTGAGGTGGCTACTGGCTGTGAGACTAATCCATCAACCCCCATAATAGAGACTGAGGAGTGGAAAAGGGTCCCAGCAAATTCGGAGAGGGCAGAATAAGTGGCCCCAGTGTCAATTAAAAAGGAGATTGGGTAACCTACCACCATAGTCGTTACCCGCAGCTCTGTCCTGGTGATGTAAGTCTGTGGGGCCCTGTCAGGGCCTGGGCAGCTTCTTCGGTGGCCAGTCCCAGGAGGTCTGGGAGCTCCAAACCGGATCCAGAAGGCAGCCGTACTGGACTGGCTGAGGTCCAACCCGGAGGGGCCAGACTCCAATCTGATTTACAGAGGCCTTCCCTTCCACACCTTGGGCAGGGCCCAGGCGGGGGTCTCGAGTTTGAGCAGGACTTGGCTCAGTGTCTTTCCTTGTTGCATTTGAAGCATGGGCATGGAGGAGGTTTAGCCACTGACTTACCTGCAGTTGGAGGACCAGCACTTTGTTAAGGGTTCATGAGAGTGGTGGCTAGGAGCTGGAAGGCCTCCTTCTGGGCCTCAGCCTTGACTTGATCTCGGCTTTGTTTTTGGATTTGGGTCACCTCGTCTCTATTATTAAAGACCTTAAAGGTCAGGTTAATGAGGTCTTTTTGAGGGGTTTGGGGAACTGTATCTATTTTTTGAAGTTTGTGGCGTATGTCGGGGGCTGACTGGGATATAAAATGGGTGTTTAGAAGAAGGGCTCCCTCTGGGGAGGTGGGGTCTAAGGTGGTAAATTTCTATAGAGGAGGACAGGGGGACATAGATGTCATGCCAAGTCAGGACATAGGACTGGGTCAGGCTCCATAGTAAAGGTGGTCGGGTCAGTGGATAAAAGACCTGAGCTGCCTCTCAATCTGTGTGAGGCTGGACATAGAGAATGGGACGTGGACTCAGACTATGCCCTCACTTCCTGCTGCCTCCCTCAGGGGTAGAATGGACATGGGAATAGAAGAGGCTGTTGAGGAAGGCAGTCTTTGGGTGCATGAGAATGAGTGTTAGAAGGGAAAGGCTGTTTTGGAGCACATGTTCTCAGGATTTGGGCTCTCAGGGACTGGGGAGAAGGCGGCTGCTGGTTAGGAGGGACTGGGTTTTGGAAACTACTGCAGGTGAGGGAGAGGATGTATATTCAGAGTAGATTCAGAATCAGAATTGTTAGGGGTAAGATGTTTTGTATGAAGGAGAAAGATCGTATGGGTAGAGCAGGACTGAGAGAGGATTGGAATTGAAGGGTGAAAAAGGCCTGGACGTAGGGAATCTCTGACCATTTTCCATTGCAGTGACAGCAATTATGTAAATTGCTTAGTGTGTTAAAATTGAAAGTATTGTTTTCAGGCCATTGAGACTTATTATCTAGGTTATGTTGTGGCCAAACAGTGTTACAAAAGAAAATAAGGCGCTTGGGCCTGATCTCCCCCATGAATCTGAGGTGGTCAAGATTTTTAAGGAGACAGCCAAGAGCCTTCATTTTGAGGGGTGCAGAGGAAGTGTTCCTCATTATAAGGAGAGTAAAAGTGACCCAAGAGGGGAGGGGTGAGTGACAGACCACAAATCCAAAGGTGACTTTTTAGGGCAGGCGTCCCTGATGCTAACCAAATCACCACGGGAAATAATAGGTGACCCTCTGGACTGGGTGTCCAATCCAGAAGGACCCAAAGCCAAATGGCTGAGGAGTCTTCTGGCCTAGTGCTAGGACTTTTGAAGCAAGAGACTTCCAAGAAGTCAGAGAGAGAGTAAGCAGAAGACCTGAGACAAGGGGAATTGTGGAATGTCACTCACCTAGAGAAGATTGGCCTGTGTGGGATGGAGGGTCAGCAATGGAGAAGGAGAGATTCCTGGTCCAGCGTCCTCCTTGGCTGGCTGGGGGGGACCCCATAAAGGAGGGAGGCCTGATAGAGGCTGGCAATCAAGTCATCCGAGTAGGATTCGGAGGTAAGCCCAGGACGAGATGTTGCTGCCTGCTGCTCTCTGAGTAGCAAACTCAGGGTGACCGAAACCGGGACGATGGCTCCCCATGCTCATGGAACCTTACCGGGTTTTGACACCTAATGTTAGGTCGCCGAAGGAAGAACACATGAGGCCAGAGTGGTGAGGGATTATGAATTTATTCGCTCATCCACACACCAGGTGGCTGAGCCTGGATGGCTCCAGCACCCAGTGAGGGGAGTCAGCAGCCTTTAAAGGACATTTGGCAGGATTTTTCTGGGCAGAGACTTCTTTATGCATACCCGGAGGGGAGAGAATGGAATGTGGTCACCACACATGAAAAGTGGTCTTCCACAAAGGGACTGTCCATAGTGAAATGACCTGAAAAGCCAGTTCCTGTGGGTAGGGTATCAACTCAATTGCTCCATTAAACCTAACATTAAAGACAAAGAGAGAATCTTAAAAGCTGCAAGAGAAAAGCAGTTAGTTACCTTCAAAGGAATGCCCATATGACTATCAGCTGATTTCTCAACAGAAACTTTGCAGGCGAGAAGGGAGTGACAAGAGATATTCAAAGGGATGAATAGTGAGGACCTACAACCAATATTACTCTACCCAGCAAAGCTATCATTTAGAATTGAAGGTCAGATAAAGAACTTTACAGGTAACAAAAAGGTAAAGGAGTTGCCACCACCAAACCCGCATTACATGAAATGTTGAAGGGCATTAGAAGAAGAAGGAGGAGAACTAGAACTATAAAAATGGCAATAAATATATATCTATCAACAATTAAATCTAAAAACCAAAATAAATGAGCAAGCAGAATAAGAAAATGTTAGGATTTGGCTGGTGACACAGACTATTAAAGAATTCACAACTAAAAGAAGAGATGCAGAGAGGAAGTTTATTTTCCAAGAGAGGAAAGGGCCAAGTATTGCTAGTGAATACAGGGAAGGGAACAAAAGATGGCCTGGTCTTTTCAACAGTGACTGCTGCCAAACAAGGAAGGAAGGGACAGTTGTGTTTGAGTAGATACCAGGGGCTGTCTTGAAAAGTCACAGCTTGTTTGCTTTCCAGGAGACAGTCTAGGAGATGTCCTAGGGAGGTGTCTTATCAGTATTTTTCCCAAGCTTGTAAAACATGCTTAGAGCAAAAGTTATGAGGAGTTCAAAAGAGGCTTGTTTGAATACGGTGGGGGAGGGACTTTCTACTAACTGGAGACTCCTTGGTGCGAATTATCCCTGAGTTGTGAAAAAGTAGGGAGGAGGGGCATGCAAGAATGTAGCCTTGAGAGTAGCTTATTTTGTTTTGCAGTTTGAACAGAGGGGCTGTTTGAATCAGAGGAGCTGAAACTGGACAACAGATAGATCTAGGCTGCCTGTCACTACTTGAGCCAATTAAGCACAGACAGGATTGAATCATGTATGAGCATTTATTCTAATAATGCTGGCAGCATGGGAGAGCAGCAGTTCACCCACAAAAGTCTGCTCTGCACCTCCCCATAAATCAGCTGCTTATATGGGGTAGAAGGACAAAGACATCAGTGTTGTGGTATACACTGATTGGTCAGCACCAGGGCAGAGGGTCATGGGTTTCCAATGTCCCATCTCTCTCTTTCTCTCCATGGAAAAAGTCCAACCGATGTCAGTCATGGGTTCGCTTGTCTGGTTTTGCTGCTTTTCTGGTCTTGGAACTGAAACACAACTGAGGCCTAGATGTATTTGATGTGGGGTCAGAACCTCTTGGTCCTAACATGGAAGTAGGCAAAAGGAATAAGAATGGGTAAACAAAATAAAAATGTTTATGCAGGTATGGGGATGTAGGTAAAAGGAATCAAAATAGGTATAATGATTACAGATTAAAGGCACTTCAGGCAGGGGTTTGCAAAGGGCTGGGAGTTTGCAAAGGGCTGGTTCCTCTGGTTTCTGCAACAAGGTTGTTAATCTTTCCATGATAATAGGCAGCTCTTGGATGTGGAGAATGGACTGCATTTCCAGGTTAACTCCCAGCCAGGTTAGACTGTGCTTTCTTTAATCAGAACAAAACAATCACAATTAACAGAGCATGATTATTATCCTATATAATAAAAGGGTAATATGCAAATTGACCCTTACAGCGGACCTACTGGGAACGACTGGTCTCTATGATGCTCACTGACCACCAGGGGGCAGATGCTCAACACAAGAGCTGCCCCTGGTGGTTAGTGTGCTTCCACAGGGGGAGCGCCGCTCAGCCAAAAGCTGGCTCATGGCTGGCCAGCGCAGCAACAGTGGCGGGAGCCTTTCCTGCCTCCACGGCAGCACTAAGAATGTCCAACTAAAGAGGGGAGTGGGCCTAAGCTGTCAGGTGGACATTCCCTGATAGCTCCCGGGCTGCCAGAGGGATGTCTGACTGCCAGCTTAGGCCCAATTCCCTGGGGAGTGGGCCTAAGCTGGCAGGTGGAGATCCCCTGAGGGGTCCCAGACTGCAAGAAGGCACAGGCTGGGCTGAGGGACCCCGCCTCAGCCCCTGCCGAGTGCATGAATTTTCATTCACCAGTCGTCTAGTTTCTTATAACTATAGCTAGTCTCTACTATTCCATTTCTCCTTCCAGACCCTAACAGAGCTAACAATAGTGTGGTTTAATTACCAGGTGTTTCTCATAAATTGTGAAAGGCCACAACAAAGAAAAGGAGAGCTCTTCCTCTGTTCTTACAAAACAGACTCATAGATACATAGAATTTTGCCAGATGGGAGTGGGGTTGAGGGGATGGGTGAAAAAGGTGAAGATCTTGGTGGCAAAACGGCACCAGGTGTTAGACTGGTTGAGTCAGATCAGACCTTGGTTTAGCAACCACTATACTTGAATTCTGGTTAAGAAATAAATCAGAGTCACAATTCAAACTACAAGAATAAGTTTATTTAGAAAGACATAGAGGTAGAAGAAATGGGTTCAGGAAACATGTTACTGAGGCCAAAGAAGGGCCCTTGGAGCCTAGGTGAGAGAAAGGGAAAGGTAATGGGCCTAGGGGAAGAAGAGGCAGAAAGGAAAAGCACTTGCTTGCTCCAGGAGGGAGAGAGCACTGGGCTTTTAAGGGTGGGATTAGAGGGGAGGCCCCAGGAGAGGATCTCAATAGAATATTCATCTGCTTTCCTTATGTTCTTTCAGTGTTGTGGTCTCCACTGATTGGTCAGCACCTAGGAAAGGGGTCATTAGTCAATGTAGCTGATACTGATGTCAACCACGGGGTTGCTTGTCTGGTTTTACTGCTTTTCTGGAACTAGAGCTGAAACACAACCGAGATGTAGATATATTTGATGGGGTTTAGAATCTCATGGTCCTGGGGCTTTATGCTTAAGGGCTATTCTCTGGCCCCTTTGTTTGTTCTTCCTTTGAGGGGATATAACTTGTATTGTTGGAGGTGTGTTTCCAATGTCTCATCTCTCTCTGTCTCACCATGGAAAAAGTCCAACTGTGTCTTCAGCAGGGTCAAAATAAAAGCCACTGTCCAGAGTTTTTGCTTCATATTGTTTTGGAACCACACAGTCTTCCTTGGGCCTCAGGTGTCCACGAGACCCCAATGTTTGTGATTTCCCAGATAGGTGAGAATATGGGCCCGTGAGGGAGAAAGAGCAAGAGAGTGAGTGAGAGTGAGAGTGAGAGTGAGAGTGAGAGCAAGAGTGCTCTTTGTTCCCCTGGGTTTTAACCAGGAGCTTTTTCACAATTAGCATCTCGAATTTTCATGGCCTTGCATTGGGGTTCACTCCCTAGCCAACAATCTTTTTTTTAAAAATAAATCTTTATTGTTCAGATTATTACAGATGTTTCTTTTTCCCCCCCATAGCTCCCCTCCACCTGATTCCCCCCAGCCCACCCCATACCCTTACCCCTGCTACTGTCCTCATCCACAGGTGTAAGATTTTTGTCCAGTATCTTCCCACACCCCTCACACTCCCTTCCCCCTGAGAATTGTCAGTCCACTCCCTTTCTATGCCCCTGATTCTATTATATTCACCAGTTTATTCTGTTCATCAGATTTTTTATTGACTTGATTTTTAGATTCACTTGTTGATAGATATGTATTTGTTGTCACCTTGTTGTTCATAAGTTTTATCTTTACCTTTTTCTTCTTCTTCCTCTTCTTAAAGAATACCCTTCAGCATTTCATATAATGCTGGTTTGGTGGTGATGAACTCTTTTAGCTTTTTCTTGTCTGTGAAGCTCTTTATCTGACCTTCAATTCTAAATGATAGCTTTGCTGGGCAGAGTAATCTTGGTTGTAGGTCCTTGCTATTCATCACTTTGAATACTTCTTGCCACTCCCTTCTGGCCTGCATAGTTTCTGTTCAGAAATCAGCTGACAGTTGTATGGATACTTCCTTGTAGGTAACTAACTGTTTTTCTCTTGCTGCTTTCAAGATACTCTCTTTGTCTTTTGCACTTGACATTTTAATTATGACAAGTCTTGGTGTGGTCTTCTTTGGATTCCTCTTGTTTGGGGTTCTCTGCGCTTCCTGGACTTGTAAGTCTATTTCTTTCACCAGGTAGGGAAAGTTTTCTGTCATTATTTCTTCAAATAGGTTTTCAATATCTTGCTCTCTCTCTTCTTCTGGCACCCCCATAATTCTGATGTTGGTACGCTTGAAGTTGTCCCAGAGGCTCCTTACACTATCTTCATATTTTCGGATTCTTTTTTGTTTTGTTTTGTTTTTCTGGTTGGATGTTTTTTTGCTTCCTCATATTTCAAATCTTTGGTTTAATTTTTGGGGTCCTCTAGTCTACTGTTGAATTTTTGCATATTATTCTTTATTTCAGACAGTGTATGCTTAATTTCTGACTGGTCCTTTTCAATTTTTTTGGCATTCTCATTAAGTTCCTTGAAGGTCTCACTAAGTTCCTCGGAGGTTTCTAAAAGATTCTTGAGAAACCTTATAACTGTGGTTTTGAACTCTATATCCAGTTGTTTGCTTTCCTCCATTTCTTTCATTCATGACATGTTTCTTTGTCTCTGCATTTTGGCTGCTTCCCTGTGTTGATGGAGTGGCTTTGTGTGGTAGGTGACCTATAGGGCCCAGTGGCTCAGCCTCCCCTATCACCTGAGGTGGACACTCTTGTTTCATCCCTTTGTGGGCTGGGTGCACAGTCTTGTAGTTAAGCCCTGATTGCTGTTGATACACTGGGAGGAATTGACCTCCAGGCCCTGCCCCTGTGAGAATCAGCTGTGTCTATAATGGAAGAACTGCTGTGCTGGAGACACCCTTATGGAGCAGGACTTGCTTCAGTGGGGCTTTGGTGCTCACTGAGTCTGCCTCTTGAGTGTGTTGCTTATGGATGTAAAGAGTTGAAATCTGGCCAAAACCGGTTTGGCTCAGTCGATAGAGCGTCGGCCTGCGGGCTGAAGGGTCCCAGGTTCGATTCCAGTCAAGGGCATGTACCTGGGTTGCAGGCACATCCCCAGTAGGGGGTGTGCAGGAGGCAGCTGATCGATGTTTCTCTCTCATCGATGTTTCTAACTCTCTATCTCTCTCCCTTCCTCTCTGTAAAAAATCAATAAAATATATTAAAAAAAAAAAAGAGTTGAAATCTGGTGTCATCTCACACTGATCACTAGGTACACTGGCTCCTGGATCTTCAAAGAGGTGTAAATCAGCTACTCTCTGAGGCCACCCAGCAGGATCTATAGCGAGATCTTCAGATTTCTCCTCTTTGTTTGGGGTTTGGAAGTTTTGGAGCTGACTGACCCACCTGAAGTTTGTTAGGTTAAGCTGCAAAAGGGTAGGCCATTCATATGCAAAAGCCGCTCTGCACAGCTCATGTGGGTTTGTAAATTGGGTGGGGCAGGGTCTCAGGGAATCACTAGGGCATGGCAACCAGCGATGCCTGCCAGTCAGCCATCTCTGTCTCCGAGTTTCCGCATCTCCATGTTTCCGCGTCCCCGTATCCTGCACCCCAGCACAGTATTCCTGCATGCACCTCCGTGAGAAAGCCACCCTCACTTTCCAACTTGATGCCAAACAGTCCAGTTTCTCCCCGTAGGAGTCTGGGTCCTCAGAGTCTCACTGGAAACTGGAGTTGAGAGCAGTCGGGAGCTTGTATCTCCCTTCCAATTGAAAAAAAAAACCAGCGCACCCAGTCGCCAGCCCGATTCAAGTGCCTCTGTACCTCTGTTTTTCCACAGCTCTGCACCTCCTACATAGTCTCAATGAGCTTTTCTCTTTCCTTCCAGTTGTAGAACTTCTAATCAGCCAGCTTTCCCATGGTTCTGGGTGATAGTCATTTTGTCTTTTAGTTGTAGTTTTGGTGTGGTTGTGAGAAGCAGCATGTACAGGTGTATACCTTATGCCACCATGTTGGTTTCCCCAACCATCTTTTTTCCTAGGTGAGGCTGACAGTCCTCTGTGGATGGAAAAAAAAAAAAGGCTGCATGCTAACCTGACAAGCTCAGGGAAGGCCTGTATGGCAGTCTTGCAAACTTAAAGACCTAAAGGATGGTCTGAAATGAAAACTTCAACTAAAAGCAGTTATGATGGATAACCATGTCCTAGGCCAGTATTTTCCCTGAGGAGGTCAATTTTTACCTTAACTGAGCCTATTGTCTTTTTGCATCTGAGATAACATACCTATGAAATGTACCTTCCCTTCCCCCACTACCCTCACCCCTGGGCACCAGGACAGGAAACCATAAATTCCTTCATTATTATTGTTATCATGTTAATTGTTGACTGTTAACTATCCTGTACCCACCTAAGTAATATGTCTATCATTTTACTTTTTATCCAAACCCAGAAGTCCCCTCTCCCCTTGCTTTCTCCCGCCTCCCTAATTTATCACCAATGGGTTTCATGTAACCCACTGCTCCTTTGACGTACCGTCTAAAACAAGGTGAAAAAAACACCATTGTCTGGAGCAGCAGTCGTCAACCTTTTGGACCTCATGGACCACGAGTGGTCCGTGGACCACCGGTTGGCAACCGCCACTCTGGAGCATTATCCCAGTCCATTGAGATTCTGCTTCCCAGCAATTGTTGACAGTTTGGCTCAAATAAACTCACAAAAATTCTTTACAGGTTTGAATGTTTTTATGTTAACACCTCTATGGTTAGGTACCTTCCCCTGCACCATTTTGACTTTATTGAGCATGATCTTATCTCTCCCTGCTCCCCCAACCCCAAATCCTCTACTGGAGGGTGGAGGGAGGGGGGGGGGTTAACCCCTTAGAGGGACAATACTGTGATTCCTTGGGGTGTCAAGATTCCTGGTGAGGCAAACAGGCCTTTGTTTCCCAGCTGAATATGCTTAACAAGTCTGACTCTTCCTTTGCTTTCTTTCCCATCAGTAATTAGCTAATTATGGTAACAGTATGACTAGCAACATGCCAGGGGAGGAAAGGTCAGGGGAGGGTCCAAACCACAGGATCAGTGATATACTGGGGGAGGAAAGGTCACCCTGGGGGCGAGGTCCCAGGTTTCCCAGTTTTGCCCATTGCTAGGGCTTTCTACCCTGGTGATCTTCTGTATGGCCCATTGTTCTTCCTCTATTCATGTCTAACTGCCTACCACAAAGGGATTGACAAGTACAAATTGGTTGTTACAGAATAGCTGTGGGGATAATAATGCACAACATAGGGAATATAGTCAATAATATTCTAATAACTATGTATAGTGTCAGATTGCAATGAGATCAGGATGATCACTTAATAAGTTATATAATGTTTAATTACTGGAGTGTCTACCTGAAACGAATATAATATTATGTCAACTGTAATTGAAAACTAAAAAGTGATTTTAAAAAATTGTGTGGCCAATTTTTCCCTTTACTAAGTCACACTCAGCCAAAGCAGAAAAAAGAAAAGTCACACCTCTCAAATAGGCCGCTGTTAAGCAAAAGGCCCCTCCTCCCACACTCCCATCTACAAGTGTTGCCTGGGTGCTTAGCTAGGCCTCCACCCTGGAGGCTTCTCCTTCTCTCTAGGCGCGCTCTCAGTTTTCAAAGGGGCGGGCCTTCCGGCCTATGCCGGCCGTTTACTCAAGAAACGGTTTTCTCTACGCCCCGCTCTCATCTTCCGGGGTGGAAGATGCCCGCCTGAATCCCCTAGGTAACAGCCCCCGCTGTGACGTCGCTGGGAATAGTAGTTTGCGTGAGCCTAGTGGTGCCCGAGCGCAGGCGTAGAGGGTCCGGTGGGCACTACATTTCCCTGGAGCCCTTGGTTCAGGGGCGGGGCTCCCTCCGGACGCGGTGATTGTGGCGGCTCTTTCGTAAATGCTGCGGCGACTCCGGCTTTGGTTTGAGTGGACTGAGAGGCCTGGGGACTTCGGAGAGGTAATACATGGGCTTAGGGAGACGGGGAGCTGGGGGTTTCGACGCTCTGCGGCGCGCGGGAGGATCCGCTTCGGGCCGGGGGCTGCAGGGAGTGGCCAACGTCTGTTCCAGGTTAGCGGGGTTTCGTGGGGAGCCCCCGTTTCTCACTGCGGAGGTCTTGACCACAGCTGCTGTTAAACATAGAGACTCAGACTGCTTGCGGAGAGCGTGTACCGCGACGTTGCTTCCTGTCCTCCGCAAGGGCGGGTCTCCATCACTCTGGTCAGGTCCTTGTCTTTACAGCTCTGCTGTGGAATCGTGGCTTTCGAGAAGGTGCATTTTTAAGGACTAATAAATCATCACCTCCTCGACCAGCTACTACCTTTTCACGATCTGAGCGTGGTTTTGAATTAATTGAGTATGTCCACTTTTCCCCTGCTTCAGAAAACGGAGCACAGGTATTTTCTTCTTTTTTTGACATCTCCAAAAAAGACATATTTATGACTTTACATTAATGTTATGTTAGTTAAACAGAATGATATAATTCTCATGAACTTAATTTCTACATTTCCAAACCTCATCTAGTAGTCATTACACTTATGAAGTAAGTCAGCTGAATGTTTGAAGTCTGGATGAATTTTAAGATCTTCAGTTTGTCCTGTTGAATATTCACAGTATTGACATAAATAAACCCCTTCAGATAAATGTGAATTTAAATGTTTGTAATATTCTAATTGAAAAGCTTTTCCCACACTCATCACAAACATGAGGAAAATTTTACTATATTCAATAGCATATTAACATTGAACATTGTCTATTCTAGGAAAACCACATACTTGACATACAAAAAAATGTTACATTTGTCAAAGGTAATTTTGCTCAAGAAGCTATACTGTCCATGTTGTCCATTGTTACACTCGCATTTAACTTAATAATTTGCATGCATGTTCATTTACTACATGGCTGTGCAAGTCTCCTGGACCATTTGTTTCATGTTCACAGACTGACACAAATACTGTTCATCACATTTGGGAGCACAGGTATTTTCAATGTATGTCATACAGTGCAATGAAGTGACAAGGGAACTGCATTCTCATTTAAAAATTCCATTAAGTCCATATTTTTTACCTAATAAAATGACACCATATATTTTTTTAGTTTTTCAGTTACATAAGCCACATTTCAAGTGCTCAATAGCTATCTGTGACACGTGGCTACCATATTGGACTACATAGGACTATGTAATTGTATTTTTTTTCTCTTATGCACTCCATTTCGCTTTTGTCAGTTAACATATATTTTGTTGGTTATATTCAATCCTTCTATGTCAGCACTTAATAAACTTACTTATTCTCCTTAATGAGTACTTAATCTGAATACCATAATTAGCTGGGCCCCTGTTAATGGTCATTTAAGTTAATTTTAGTTTATTACAAACTAATGGCTTGGTGCATGAAAATTCATGCACTGGAGGAGGGGGTGTCCCTCAGCCTGGCCTACCCCCTCTCACAGTCCGGGAACCCTCAGGGGCGGGAGGTGACCTGGTGATCAGGGGAAGGCGACGCCCCATCACACCTCTGGTGCTGCCACTGCCGGCAGCACAAGCCTCGGCCAGCTCTGGTTACCTGAGCCTTGGGTGGCCCTGAGCAACTGGGCAGCTGCCATCTGAGGCTTGCCTGCACCTGGGGCTGGCCCTGGGTGGCTGAGCTGCCACCATTTGAGGCTTGCCTGCTCCTCGGGCCGACCCTGGACAGCTGAAGGGACTGGGGTACTCCAAAGGCAGGCGTGTGGAGTGGCGGGGCCCACCTGGGCTCGGGCCCACCTGGGCTCCGGCCCAGCCTTGCTGTGTGCCTGCTGCCCTGATGGGGCGCTGCTTTGAGGGTGTGGCAGCAATTAGCATATTCCCTCCTTATTGGCTGTGGGCGCCCCCATCTTTGAGAGCGGGCAGTCAATTAGCATATTCCCTCTTTATTAGATAGTATGTGAACTTGTGCTAATATAGCACAAAATGCCTAGATGTGAAATTGCTGAGTCAAAGTTTCTTTCTCTTTTTTTATTGGCGTCCGAATAGGGACTGAGTCAAAATTTTGTGCATTTACAGTTTGGGTAGGTACTGTCAAATTGCCCTTCAAAAGGTTGTACCAATTTACCTTCCTAGGTAATACTTTATGAAAGAGTTTCTCTTTTCTATACTGGGTATTATCAGGTTTTAGTCTTTGCCAACAGAGTATGTGAAAAATAGTATGTTGTAACTGTTTCAATTTCTAGTCAATTGAATGAGGATGCGCACATTTTAATGTTTGGGTCTCTGTTTATATCTTTTGTATATGTTTTTCAGACATTAGGTATGAGGCTAAATACATGTTTGTTTGTCTTTGGTTTATATACATTTTTGTTGTATTACATTGATAAAGTCTAGAATTAGGTCTGAAAAATAGTGTGAAATGTCATTCCACTTTGGTACTCTCAGCTCTCCTCTCAAAGACATGGCTTATGGGAGTTCTCCCCTCTCTCCATCCTCATCCTCATCAGCCTACAAACATGCTTTTATTTCTTCTGTCTTTTTTTTTTTTTTAATCCTCATCCAGGTATATGTTTTTATTGATTTTTGAGAGAGAGAGAGAGAAACATCAGTTGGCTGCCTCCAGTACATGCCCCTACTGGGGATCCAACCGGCAACCTAGGTATGTGTCCTGACTAGGAATCAAACTGGCCACATTTTGGTGTACTGAATGATGTCCCAACCAACTGAGTTACACACGCCAGGGCTATTTCATCTGTCTTAAAAAATCTCTCTCTCTTTTCTCCTTGCTTCCTTGTACAGCTGCTGTGCTATTTATTTTCTTCTCTTTATAATGAAACTCCTGGAAAAAAACTATACTCACTGTCTCCAGTGTCTTACTCTTTCATGTATCCCCTCAATTCAAGCTTTTGCCTCCTCCCCTCAGCTGCTTTCAAGCTATGACCTTTGCTTCACTAAATTTTAAGATCAGTTCTCAGCTCTCGCCTTTCATCTGTTAACAGCATTAACATAGCCCTTTATTCCTTGAAACACTTTAAAAACAACAACTCTATTGTTGAGAGTATTACAGATATCCCCCTTTATTCCTCCCATTGCCCCCCTCCACCAGGTTCCCGCCATGCCCCAGGTCTTCACCACTCTGTTTTCTGTGTCCATAGGTAATGCATATATGCATTTAAGATCTTTGGTTAATTTCTCCCCCCCCACCCCCCCCCGTCCCCTTTCCTTCTGAGATTTTTCAGTCTGTTCCATGCCTCTGGTTCTGTTTTATTCATCAGTTTATTTTGTTCATTAGATTCCTTGTTTGTTTATTTTGATTTTTATATTCAATTGTCGATAGATATGTATTTATTACCATTTTATTGTTGATATTTTGGTTCTTTTTCTTCCTGTTCTTCCTCTTCTTAAGGAATACCCTTCAATATTTCATGTAATACTGGTTTGGTGGTGATGAACTTCTTTAGCTTTTTCTTATCTGTGAAGCTCTTTATCTGACATCAATTCTAAATGATAGCTTTCCTGGGTAGAGTAATCTTGGTTTTAGGTCCTTGCTATTCATCACTTTAAGTATTTCTTGCCACTCTCTTATGGCTTGCAAAGTTTCTGTTGAGAAATCAGCTGACAGTCATTTGGGCATTCCTTTGTAGGTAACTGTTTTTCTCTTGCAGCTTTTAAGATTCTCTCTTTGTCTTTAATCTTTGGCATTTTAATGATGATGTGTTTTGGTGTGGTCCTCTTTGGGTTCCTCTTGTTTGGGACTCTGCGCTTCTTGGACTTGGAAGTTTATTTCTTTCACTGGGTTGGGGAAGATTTCTGTTACTATTTCTCAAATAGGTCTTCAATTTCTTGCTCCTTCTATTCTCCTTTCAGCACCCCCATGATGCAAATGTTGATATGCTTCAAGTTGTCTCAGAGGCTCCCTACACCATCTTCATATTTTTGGATTCTTTTTTCTTTTTGTTCTTCTGATTAGGTGTTTTTTTGCTTCTTTATATTCCAAATTATTGATTTGATTCTCAGAATCCTCTACTCTATTGTTGAATTCCTGTAAATTATTCTTTATTTTAGTTAGTGTATGCTTAATTTATGACTGGTCTTTTTCATGTCTTTGATGTTCTCACTAAGATTTTTGAAATTCACACTAAGATCCTTGAAGCTCTCATTAAGATCCTTGAACAACCTTATAACCATTGTTTTGAACTCTGTATCTAGTAGTTTGCTTGCTTCCATTTTATTTAGTTTTCTTTCTAGAGATTTCTTCTGTTCTTTCATTTGTGACATGTTTCTTTGTCTGTGCATTTTGGCTGCTTCCCTGTGTTTGTTTCATTGTATTAGGTAGAGCTGCTATATCTCCTGGATTGGTAGAATGGCCTTGTCTATTAGGTGTCCTGTAGAGCCCAGTGGCTCAGCCTCCCAGTCACCTGAGCTGGACACTCTAGGTGTGCCCCTGTGTGGGCTGTGGGCACAGTCTTGTAGTTGAGACTTGATTGCTGTTGGCGTCACTGGGAGGAATTGACCTCTAGGCCAACTGGCTGTGAGGACCAGCTGTGATTACAGTGGAAGACACCTCTATGGAACAAGACTTGCTTCAAGTGAGGATTTGGTGCTCACTAAGTCTGCCCCTTGAGTGTTTTGCTTGTGGATGTGTAGAGTTGTAATCTGGTAAGGTCTGAAGCTATCCACTGGGTGCACTGGCTCTGGGGCCTCCCAAGAGGTGCAAAGTCAGTCACTGCCTCGGGTTACCAGGCAGGAGCCACAGAAAGATCTGCATATGATTGCTCCTGCCTAGGAGACATAGCAGCTCTACCTGATACAATGAAACAAACACAGGGAAGCAGCCAAAATGCACAGACAAAGAAACATGTCACAAATGAAAGAACAGAAGAAAAACAGTTAGTTACCTAGTATTGACTTAAAAGTGCCCAGGAGAGGACAAGCTGTGAAGCAAGGCAGGCTAGTGCTACTGTTGGGTCTGGGAACTCTTACTTATTTTTTAAGGTTCACCTTTTTATTATACTTTGTAAATTAAATCTTTATTGTTGAAGAAATTACATATGTCCCCCTTTTCCCCTCATTGACACCTTCTAGCCCACCCTGTCCTGTAATGGTTATGTATATACTAGAGGCCCAGTGCACGAATTTGTGCATGGGTGGGGTCCCTTGGCATGGCCTGCGGGGAATGGGCCGAAATTGGCAGTCCAATGCTGCCTGCCTCTCCTGCCTGCTGCTCTTGTTCATCCCGGCCCCGCTGCGCCTGCTGCGGACTCACGCTCAGTCCTGATTGGGAGAGGCTCGTGCCGCTGCTGCAGTACTTGCCAGCTGTGAGCCCTGCATCTAGCACTAGTTCCAATGGGGGTAGAGGGGGGCCGGGATGCGATTGGCCCTCCAGGCAGGCGGTGGGATGCCCTTGCTGGCCTGGGATACAGATCCGTCCTGCTGATGTTGGCACCAGTTGTCAGGAGCCACCTGGTGGCAGCTTTCGTATTGTTTCTTCCATGCAGAGCATCTAGGGAGGGGAAGTGGCCACAGTGTCCGAGGTCGACTTCAGGAGGCTGGCAGCACTGTTGGGATCATGCCTGTGTCCATCGGTGCCTGGCCCATTCTCCGGAGATTGGACCTGCAGGACTTCTGAGGAGGACTGAGTGGCTGCCACCGGGTTGGTGGGCCACCAGAATGGGTTGGTCAGCTGAGCGACACTCCTGCTGTGGGAGCACACTGACTACCAGGGGCAGCTCCTGCGTTGAGTGGTCAGTGTGTGTCATAGCAACAGGTCGACTGGTCGTTTGGTCACTTAGGCTTTTATATATATACTCGGGGCCCATTGCACGAATTCGTGCACCTTGAAAGGAACTGTGGGCTGCC
Source organism: Corynorhinus townsendii (assembly GCA_026230045.1). Taxonomy (NCBI): domain Eukaryota; kingdom Metazoa; phylum Chordata; class Mammalia; order Chiroptera; family Vespertilionidae; genus Corynorhinus; species Corynorhinus townsendii. The sequence goes on along the minus strand of JAPDVU010000003.1, from coordinate 114,912,330 downwards.
AGGCTGTGGTGGGCACAGGGGCAGGTCTCGGCCGGCCCCTCCCACCGGGCCCCCAATCCCCTGACTGCTGGTAGCCCAGCTCCCGCTGTTGCCACTCCCACGTGTTGGCAGTACTGGCCCAACTTGCACCTGCTGATGGCATGGAGCAATTGGGGCTGGCTCCAGCGGCGGGTGCGAACTGGGCCGGCGCTGTCAGCGGGTGCAAGTGGTGGCTGCTGCCCTGATTGCTCCTCAGGAGCAGGGGTAGGTGGAGAAGCCCTGAGGGGCAATTGGGGCCAGCAGCCACTGCTCGCACCCGCAATTAGGGCTGGTGCTGGGCGCCGGCAGCGGGTGTGAGCGGCAGCTCCAGCACTGGCTGTGGGTATGAGTGGGGCCATCACCAGCAGTGGGTGCGAGTGGGGCTGTCGCTGGCAACAGGCGTGAGAGGGGCCTGCTGGCCCCGATTGCCCTTCAGAAACAGGGAGGTGGAGAAGCCCTGAGGGACAATCGGGGCTGGCAGCCACCACTCGCACCCGCTGATGGCACCGAGAGATTGGGTCTGGCAGTGGGTGTGAGCAGCGGCTCCAGCGATGACAGTGGGTGCGATTGGGGCCAGTGCCAGCAGCATGTGTTAGCGCCAGGCAGGACTGCAGTGACTGGGAGCAGAGAATTTTCAATAATCACCAGAGGCTTGCCCCCATGACAGCGACCAGCGCCCTGCCATGGTCTGGTGCCTCCGCTCACCAGTTCCACTATCCTGCCATGGCCAACGCCCACCATGTTTCGCACTCTGCTGCCTGTTGCTGATGCCCGTCATGTTCTGTGTGCACTTCCTGGTGGTCAGTGCATGTCATAGTGACTGGTCAGTTGTTCGGTTCTGCCGGTTGGTCTATTTGCATATTAGCCTTTTATTTTATAGGATAGATGCACACAAGTTCTTTGGTTGATCTCTTCTGACTGACCCATCCACCCCTGCCTTCCCTTTGAGATTCCATAGTCTGGTCTATGCTTCTATGTCTCTGGATTTATTTTGTTCATTAGTTAATTCTCTTCATTAGATTCCACATATGAGTGAGATCATGTGATGCTTGTCTTTCTCTGACTGGCATATTTTACTTAGCATAATACTCTCCAGGTCCATCCATGTTGTCTCAAAGAGTAGGAGATCCATCTTTTTTACTGCTGTATAGTATTCCATGGTGTAAATGTACTACATCTTTTTTATCTACTCATCTACTGTTGACAATTGGGCTGTTTCCAGATATTAGCTATTGTAAATTGTGCTGCTATGAACAAAGGGTGCATACTTTCTTCTGAATGATGTTTTGGGTCTCTTAGGATATATTCCTAGAAGTAGGATCACTGCATCAGATGGCAGTCCCATTTTTAATTTTTTGAGGAAACTCCATACTGTTTTCTATAATGGCTATACCAGTCTGCATTCCCACCAGCAGTATACCAGGGTTCCCTTTTCTCTATATCCTCATCACCGCTTGTCATTTGTTGATTTGTTGATAGTAGACATTCTGACAGGTGTGAAGTGTAATACCTCATTTTCGTTTTAATTTGCATCTCTCTGATGATCAGTGACTTTGAGCATTTTTTCATATGTCTCTTGGCCATCTGTATGTCTGCTTTGGAGAAGTGTCTGTTTAGGTTCGTTGCCAGTTTTTTAATTGGGTTGTTTGCCTTCCTTTTATTAAATTGTATGAGTTCCTTTATCAGATGTATCATTGCCAAAAATGCTCTCCCATACAGTGGGCTCCCTTTTTGTTTTGTTGATGGTTTCTTTTGTTGTGCAGAAGCTTTTTATTTTGATGTAGTCCCATTTGTTTATTTTCTCCTTGGTTTCCTTTGCCCTAGGACCGTGGTCGGCAAACTGCGGCTTGCGAGCCACATGCGCCTTTGGCCCCTTGAGTGTGGCTCTTCCACAAAATACCACGTCCTGGGCGAGTCTATTTTGAAGAAGTGGCGTTAGAAGAAGTTTAAGTTTAAAAAATTTGGCTCTCAAAAGAAATTTCAAATGTTGTACTGTTGATATTTGGCTCTGTTGACTAATAAGTTTGCCGACCACTGCCCTAGGAGATGTATCCATAAACACATTGCTATGAGAGATGTGTGAGATTTTGCTGCCTATGGTTTCTTCTAGGACTTCTATGATTTTGTGCCTTACATTTAAATTTGTCTTATATACATTTTGAGTTTATTCTTGTGTATGGTGTAAGTTGGGTCTAGTTTCATTTTTTTGCATGTATCTTTCCAGTTTTACCAGTACCACTTATTGAAGAGATTGTCTTGCCTCTATTGTATGTTCTTGCCTCCTTTGTCAGATACATAATTGAGCATAATGACTTGGGTTGATTTAATATCAGGTATTGTGATCCCTACAACTTTGTTCTCCTTTTTCATGATTGCTTTAGCTATTTAGGGTCTTTTTTGGGTCCATATAAATTTTTGGAGTGTTCTAGATCTGTAAAATAACAACTAGTTCTATTTATGAACTAGTTGTTATTTTAATCCTTATTAAAATAATAATCCTTATTAAAATAATAATCCTTATTAAAGCAACTATGCTGTTGTTATTTTAATAAGGATTACATTGAATCTGTAGATTGCTTTGGGTAGTATGGACTTTTTTTTTTTTTTTTAGGGAAATAAAAACTCTGTTTATTTAAAAAAGACTAGAATGTTTAGGTTCTCCTTCAACCTTCCTATTTCAAAGCCAAAGGCTACAGCACAGCTCCAGCGGTCCTTTAAGGGCTGGACCTGAGGCCCATTTCAGGGTTTGTATAAAGTGTCAGCCTGAAGAAAGCTGAATGCCTAAGCACCAAGGAGGCTATTAACTGAGTTTTCGTAAATACAGAAAAAAGGCTATGCTGATACAGTGTTTTCGCCTTTTAATTATTATTATTATTTTAAATTTAAAAAGAAACCTAGGGGCTTTGAAAGTCCTATCTTTTATTTGGATGTTAGCAAGGTTAAAAGTGCAGTGCCAGGGGTATGCAGCGGGAGGCAGCCTGCAGCGTTAGCTTCCAGAAACAGGCAGAGGGATGCCGCTGGCACCAGGAGGCACTTGTCGAACAACAACAAGCTGCTGAGAAAGGAGGAGAGGGGGACAAAAACACGTTTCCTTTCTCCCTCTTGCTACCCCTTCCACATCCCCTGATCACAGTCTCAGAGAGCGCTTTCTTATTTGCATTTAGATAAAAGCATATCACCCACGTTCATTCATTTCTCTATTTGAAAAAGTGCCCAGATTGCTCAAAGATAGCAGAAGTAGGAGATTAAAACCAATCTGGAACCACAGAGTGAGGAGTTCAGGTGCTCTGGGGCTTGGCTGTCTAAGGGGTGGAATACAGAGAGGTGCCTCCTTCATCTCTCGCTGCAGCTTCGGTCCTTGGCGCCTCACATGGGGGAGGTAGCGCACTCTGAGGTCAGCTCCATGTCGAATGTGAGGGACTCAAACTGCCCTCCTGCTGAGGGTTCAGCACCTTCACCATTATTTCCAAACTGCATCAATGAATCTAAAGTGCGGGGGGACATCGGCAGGTCAATGGTATTGCTGCAGGTCGTTGGTGTCACACAGATAAACTTGGTCTTCAGGTAGGGGGCCGCACTACCTGGGTCAGCCTCAGGATGCTCCTGGCTCTCTGGCCGACAATACTTTCCAAACGCCTCCTCCTTAGTAATGTCGGGGTAGAGATAGACCAGCGGAGACACCAGGATATTGGTAGCATCCATGATCTTATAGCCCATGATGATTTCCGCGAATGACATGTTGTTCAGCTGCTGCTTAGTATATGGTTCCACCGACTGCATCTGGGTCTTACCACTGATGTCCTTCTCCACCCAAGTGAAGGTGACACCTCCTTCTTTGCTGCTTTCACTGAATCTCAGCAGGAAGGTACCTGGGGGCTTGGTGCTCAAGATGGCCCTCTCTCTTTCCTTGCTGATAAAGCCCATTATGTACCCTTCATTCCAAAGGGCCAGAATGTACTTTTTCACAAGGTCAATGATATTGTCCAGCCAGACCCAGAAGGAGAAGCCCTTGCCAGCCATGTTTTCTTTGCAAAATTTAGCCCATGTGATCTGACACCCTGAATAGTTCACACCAGGTCCTAGAAGTTTCTCTGCCAGCGTAGTCAACTGCTCGATGCTCAACCCTCGCTTCGTGGTGGAAGAGAACTGCCAGCTTAGCACCTCTGCCACCTGATCCCAGGTTCCAATTGGAGGCTTCGTGAAAAAGTTCACGTTCTTGGGGTTGTTGGTCAGCATGTTATACCACAGAATGGACGCCCAGGCATTTGGCATCTGACAGATGTTGGAAATCACCACCACTGGCAGGGAGTGGGTCTCTAGGTCAATCTTGAGGCCTTGGTGATACACCTCAGTCTCAAAGGTGATCAGGTGCAGCTCCTCGGTCACAATCAGGGAGGCGTCACAATTGGCTCAGCCCCCATTCCCACATCTTTGCTCTCTCAGGGTCAAGTGTTTGAATTCTGCGGAGAGGCTGCCATTGTTGGATTCTTCCATGTTCATGACTTTTGTGTTTGTGCCCAGAATGTTAAATTTCCTGGATCCTCGGAGAGCTGCTACATCCCCGGAGTCTTTGTCAATGCACACTTTAATTTTAAGCTGATAATTTAACTCGGGGAATTTGACCAGCAATCTGACTTTAGTAGTAAACTGGACACCGGTCTTGATGACTAATGGCCGGTCAGGATGCATGGGCATGCAGGGCTGCCGCTCAACCACAAAGGCACTTTTCATTAGGTTTCTAAAGAGTTCCACAATTCTCTCCTCCAGCATTGGCCGGTGCTGTACAATGGGGTCGCCTTTGTAGGAAACTTTTTGCTGCAGCTCCTCCAGTTTCTTAATTTGTTGGCGGGTCTGAAGTTGAGATTCTGCTAATGAGGTTATCCAGTTTTCTAGACGATCTAAGCAGATGTTGGGAGGGCCTCCAATGCAAGCAATCTGTTGCCGCCTCTTCCAGTCAGCCAGCTCCTCATCCGTGAGAGTTTTCTGCACATACTCCATAGCTGACAAAAGCCCCGCCAGCTCACTCACGATGCTTCGCCGCATCTGGTCCAGAGCAGTTAGCATCTGTTCCAGCTGCTGCATCTTCTGCCTGGTCACTGACTGGTTGTTTCCATTCAGATCTTGCATGTCTCCTTGACTCTTGAGGGTTTTATAGTTGAAATCAAAGTCATCCTGGAGATTCTCTACCACTTTCATTTTCTGTTCTAGATCCTGTACTCGCTTCCGAACATCCTGTAGGTGCTGCTCCAGCATCTGCTGCTTCTCTGTCACCACGGCAGCTGTGGGGTGGTTGGCCTGGCCCCCTTGCTGGGCTGCAGTGGCTGCCATTTGGAGGAGGCGGGACTCTTCCCACAGGCACCGGGCCACAATTGGGGCAATCTCCATTGGCTTCTCAAGATACCTGCTCTGAAGGAACTGCTTGATTCTTCGCAGATTGTGCTGATAGAGAACATTTGATTCTTGTAGGAAGCGGCTGTACTGCTGGTCAATCTCACCCAGGAGATTATGAAACACCAAAGTGGCATGTGATTCTTTGCTGGCTGCATAAGCCCAATCTTGACTCTCAATCCAAGGGGCCAGGAACTGCCGCAGCTCCATTGGGAAGCTGTCACTGTACAGCTGATGAAGCTGCTCCAGGTACCGTGTGTCGAGCTGCTGTAGCTGATTCCATTGGGCCATCCTGCTAGAATCAGGGGTCTCAACTGTTTCTCGGGCTCAGGCCCGACAGGCCGGGGTGCGCTTCCGCCGGGGTACGGGCCGCGGGCTCCCTCAGGCCGCAGGGTCTCTCCTAGCAGACGCGGAGAGGGAGAGCCGAGCGGGGTTACTCGTCAAGGATTCGGTTCGGGCGCACTCCCTCCGCTGCGACGACGGAACCCCAGGCTCTCCCAGTCTACGCCGCCGCCGCCGCCGCCGCCGCCGCAGCTCCGGAAACCTCTCTGGACATTTTAATGATGTTAATTTTACCAATCCATGAACATGGTATATTCTTCCACTTATTTATATCTTTCTCTGTCTCTTTTTTTCAATGTATTGTAGCTTTCCGAGTACAAATCTTTTACCTCTGGTTAAGTTTATTCCTAAGTATCTTAAATATTTTTTGTTTCAATGGTAAATGGGATTTTTTTTTTTTAGTTTCTCTTTCTGAGAATTCATTATTGTGTGAAAAAATGCCATCAGTTTCTGGGTGTTGATTTTTTTTTTTTTTAATCCTTCCATGAGCTGGGATTTTTTTTTTTTAAATTTAAGTTCTTTATTGTTGAAAGCATTACATATGTCTCCTTCCCCCCCGCCCCCATTGATCTCTCCACAGCTGCTTCCAACCCCCAGCACATGCCCTCACTGTCTTGTGTCCAGTGGTTATGCTTATATGCTGCATACAAGTCCTTTGGTTGATCTTTTAACCTCTTCCTCCCCCCCCCCCACCTCCACCCCTGCCCTCCCTCTGATGTTTGATGGTCTGTTCCATATTTCTTTATCTCTGGATCTATATTTCTTCATCAGTTTACATTGTTCATTATATTTATCAAATTAGTGAGATCATGTGATACTTATCCTTCTCTGTGGATGTTGATTTTGTATCCTGCTACATGGCTGCATTCCTTTATTAAATCCAGTAGTTTTTTGGTGGGGACTTTGGGGTTTTCTGTGTACAATATCATGTCATCTGCAAATAATGAGAGTTTTACTTCCTCCTTTCCAATTTGGATGCCTTTTATTTCTTCCTGTTTGATCGCTGTGGCTAGGATTTCCAGCACTATTGAATAAGAGTGGTGAAAACAGTCCTTCCTTGTCCCTGTTCTTAGGTGAAATGGTTTTAGTTTTTGCCCATTCAGTATGATATTCGCTGTAGGTTTGTCATATATGGCCTTTATTATGTTGAGGTACGATCCCTCTATTCCCACTCTGCTGAGAATTTTTATAAAAAGTGGGTGTTGGATTTTGTCGAATACTTTTTCTGTATCAATTGATATGATCATATGATTTTTGTCTTTCAATCTGTTTATGTGATATGTATCACATTTATTGATTTGCAAATATTGTACTTGCCTTGCAACCCTGGAATCCCACTTGGTTATGGTGTATGATCTTTTTAATACATTGCTGGATCCAATTTGCTAATATTTTGTTGAGGATTTTAACATACATGTTCATCAGGGATATTGGCCCATAGTTCTCTTTCTTTGTAGGGTCTTTATCTGGTTTTGAAATTAGGATAATGTTGGCCTCATAAACAGAGCTTGGGATTTTTGGTATAGTTTGAGCAAGATAGGTGTAAGTTGTTCTTTGAAGGTTTGGTAAAACTCCCCTGTGAAGCCATCTGGACCAGGGCTTTTTTTGCTGAAAATTTTTGATTACTGCTTCTATTTCATCAGTTGTTATTGGCCTATTCAGGTTTTTTGATTCTTCCTGATTCAGTTCTGATAGATTGTATTTTTTTTGCGGGGAGGGGGTGCGGCGGATTTTTTTATTTCCTCCACATTGTCCAGCTTGTTGGTATATAGTTGTTCATAGTGTTTTCTTGCAATCCTTTGTATTTCTGTGGTGTCTGTTGTTACTTAACTGCTTTAGTTTTTGATTTTATTTACTTGGGTCCTCTATCTTATTTCTTGATGAGTCTGGCTAATGGTTCAACAATCTTGTTTGTGTTTTCAAAGAAACAGCTCTTAGTTTGATTTTTTTTATTCTTCTTTTAGTCTCTATGTCATTTATTTTTGCTCTGATCTTTATTATTTCCTTCCTTCTACTTACTCTGGGATTTTCTTGTTCTCTTTCTAATTCTTTAAGTTGTAGGTTAAATAGTTTATTTTTAGTTATTCTTTTTTTTTTTTTTTTTGAGGTAGGCCTGTAGTGTTATGAACTTCCTTTTGCTGTGTCCCAGAGATTTTGGGTTGTTGTGTGTTCATTTTCATTTGTTTCCAGGAAGTTTTTGATTTCTTTCTTGATCTCATTGGTAACCTATTCATTGTTTAATAACATGCTATTTAGCCTCCATGTGTTCGCATGTTTTTTATTGTTTTTACTGTAGTTGATTTCTAATTTCATTAATTTATTATCTGAGAAGATGATTGATATTATTTCAGTCTTCTTGAACTTCTAGAGAGACTTGTTTTGTATACTAACATGTGATCTATCTTTGTGAATGATCCATGTGCACTTGAGAAGAATGTATATCCTGCAGCTTTGGGGTGAAATGTTCCATAAATATCAATTAAACCCATCTGATGAAGTGTGTCCTTTAGAATCACTGTTTCATTGTTAATTTTTTGTTTGGAAGTCAGCAGGGTGTTCAAATTCCCTAATATAACTGTACCAATGTCAATCATTCCCTTATATTCCTCTAGAAGTTATTAAATATATTTAGGTGGTCCTGTATTATGTGCCTATATGTACCAGGATTATATCCTCTTATTGGATTGATTAGAGGCCTGGTGCATGAAATTCATGCACAGGAAGGGTCCCTAGGCCTGGCCAGCGATCAGGGCCGATTGGGGCCTTCCTTCCCCGGCTGCTGTGCCGCCCTCTGGTGGTCAGCACAAGTCATAGCAAGTGGTTGAACTCCAGGTTGGTCAAACTCCCTAGGGGACAATTGGCATATTAGCCTTTTATTATATAGGATGCCTTTAATATTATGTAATGACCTTTGTTGTCTCTTGTGATGGCCTTCAGATCTTCATATGTTGTCAGATATGAGTATTGCTATCCCAGCCTTTTTGTCTTTTCCATTTGCATGGATAATTTTTTCCATTTGTTCACTTTCATTCTGTGTGAGTCTTTTGTTCTGAGGTGGGTTTCTTGTAGTCAGCGTGTAATTAGGTCATGTTTTTTTTATCCATTCTGCTACTTTGTGTTTTCTGATAGAAGCATTTAATCCATTTACATTTCAGGTTATTAATAGTTACTCCTTTATTGCCTTTTAATTCTCTATGCCTGTTTCTCCATTTCTTCTTATTACAGCAGTCTCTTTAGCATTTATTGCAGTGCTTATTTAGTGGTGACAAAGTGCTTTAGTCTTTTTTGTTTGGGAATCCCTTTATTTCACCCATCTATATTGAATGATAGCCTTGCTTCATATAGTAATCTTAGTTTCAGATACTTGCTTTTCATTACCTTGAATACTTCATGCCTTTCTCTTCTGGCATGTAGAGTTTCTGATGAGATATCAGCTGACAGCCTTATGGGAGATCCTTTGTAGGTAACAATTTGCTTTTCTCTCGCTGCCTTTAAGGTTCTCTCTTTGTCTTTAATTTTTGTCATTGTAATTATGATGTGTCTGGGCATGGGCCTGTTTGGGTTCTTCTTGCTTGGGACTCTGTGCCTCCTGAACTTGTGTAACTTTTTTCTTCACCAGGGTAGGGAAGTTTTCTGCCATTATTTCTTCAAACACATTCTCTATCCCTTGCTCATTTTCTTCCCCTTCTGGCATATGTATTATGTGAATATTGTTACATTTCATGTTGTCTCTTCAGCTTCCTTAAGCTCTTCTCCTGTCTTTTAATTGTTTTATTCTTTTTGGTTTTCTGATTGAGTGTTTTTTTTTCTACCCTGTCTTCTAACTCACTGATGCGATCCTTGGCTTCTCCTAATCTGCTTTGTATTCCTTCCAACATGTTTTTTATTAATGCCATGCCATTCTTCATATTTACTGTATTTTTTCTCATGCTGTTTATATCTTTGCCATCATTATTTTGAACTCTATGTCTGTAAATTTCTTATCTCCATTTCATTTAGTTCTTATTCTGGGGAATTCACTTGTTCTTTCATTAGAGAGATAGAAACATCAATGATGACAGAGAATCATCCATCAGCTGCCTCCTGCATGCCCCCTACTGGGGATTGAGCCCGCAACTCAGGCATGTGTCCTGATTGGGAATCAAACCGGGACCCTTCAGTCCACAGGCCAACTCTCTATCCACTGAACCAAACCATCCAGCGCTCTCCCCATTTTGACTGCCAGTTTGGGTTTGTGTCTGTATATTAGGTACATCTGCTACAACTTTCAGTCTGTAGTGCAGGACAGTGTCAGAGGTTGTTTGTGACTGGCCCTGAGTACTGTTTGGAGCTCTCAGCAATCCACAGCTTTTGGCTCCCTCTGCTGGGGTTTGATGTCTTTGAACAGGACCAAGATATACACCAGAGTCTGATTTTCCTAGTCCTCTGCCCACAAAGAGATCAGGCAAAGACTCAGAGGCTCCAGAGATCCTCCTCTGCCTTTAGTCTGATTCTTATTAGCATTGATCAGCCTCAGGCTATCGACCACAGGGTGGTAGTGGGGGGTCTTCCAACAGGGTGGGGCAACTGCTTCCCCTCCAGGCAGAAACCACCAAGATAACAAATGTCCCTAGGAGATAGATATCCTCTGCAGAATGAAGGAATTACTAAGAACAGGAAATTCAGATGGCTGCCCTCCTAGCTCTAACCCCATAACCCCCAACACTTGGGCCTGTTATTGATAGTTATGGGGCATGCTTACATCAGTTGCTGCTCGTTTAAGTGAATTTAGGAAAGTCTGAAGCCCGAGCCATTCATATGGAAAAGCCGCTGCAAACAGCTTGGGTAGAACTGCAAATTGGATGGGGCAGTTTCTCAGGGAATCATCAGGGCAGAGCCAATAGTGTGGGCCAAGCAAATTGAAACTCAGATATGGCTGCCAGTTAGCTCTGTAATGGGGAGGTTCTAGCACAGAAACAGTGACCATAAGAGGACCCTTGTCTGGGAGAAAGCCACCCCCAAATTCTTGCTCTGATGCCAGACTATCCAGTTCCTCCCTGAATGTCCCAGGTTCCTTTCAAATCGCCACTCCAGCACTGGAGCCCAGAGGGAACAAGTCCAAGTAAGTTCATGCACCAGCCCTTTAATAGAAACTGCCTAGGTCTCCTGCAACCTGTGTCACTCAGCTACAGTCCCTGCTGGTTTTTACAGCTTGAAGTTATGAGGACTTCTCTTCCCAGCATTGGAACCCTGTTCTTGGGGTCTGGTGTGGGGCTCTATCCCCTTGTTTCTCACGGGAGGCCTCTGCAGCCACAGTATCCTCCTTGATTAAAATAATGCCCCATGTGGGTGTTGGACCAGTCTGTTCTGCGCCTCCGTCCCTCCTACCAGTCGTAATGTGCTTTCTTTTTTACTTCTCTAGTTGCAGGACTTCCATTCAGCCAGATTTCAGGTGGTTCTGAATGATGGTTGATCTCTATTTTAGTTGTAATTTTGATGTTTGGTAGGCGGCAAGTTCCAGCATTTATCTACATGGCCATTTTGGTTCTCCGAAATCCTTTTTCATTCACTTGGCTTCAAGGACATTACAGTTTTTACATCTCTCTCTTATTTTTTTAAAGTTTTTATTGATTTGAGAGAAGAAGGGAGAGGGAGCGAGAGACAGAGACAATAATAACAATGGTGAGGAGAGAGGAAAGGAAGAGGGGAGAGAGAGAAAGAAAAAGAGAATCATTGATTTGTTGTTTCACTTATTTATGCATTCATTGGTTGCTTTTTGTATGTGCCATGACTAGAGATAAAATCCACATCCTTGGTGTATTGGGCTTCTTTTTTCCTTCTTAATAGTACAGCGGTCTTTCATACTTTTACACTTACCATGCGATGGATTCATAGGGAGTGGGTTCCAGAAGCTCAGGCTCCTTTTCATTGGTTCTCACAAAGTGCTGCTCTGGGTGGAGCAGGTTGGCACTTCATTTGAACCCAGGTACCTTTCTCTTTGTATTCCTTCTTTTTCTGATCATTTTCCTTCACATGTTTCAGAAGCTATCAAAGCTCTTATAGTGCTTAATATGCCAAATACATACATCAATTATCCCTTGCTCTCTCTCTCTTTTGTTTGTTTGTTAATCCTCACCCAAGGATATTTTTTCCATTGATTTTTAGGGAGAGTAGAAGGGAAGGAGTAGGAGAGGGCGAGAGAGAGTGAGAGAGATATTGTTGTGGGAGAGACACATCGATTGGTTGCTCCCGCACACATCCCAGCCAAGGCCAGGGATGGAAGCTGCAATCTAGACATATGTCCTTGAGCAAGAATTGGACTTTACCCTATGGTGTGCAGGCCAACGCTCTAACCACAGAACCACACCAGCCAGGGCTACATTAATTCTCTTGACAGGAATCCTTGGTGTATAACTTCTTTATTTACAACAATGCCCACTGCATGCTTTGTGATATGTAAACTCTTCTAGTTTTGCCATGGTAACATTTATGGGGCATTCTCTCCCCCCCCCGTTAATCCTCACCCAAGGATATTTTTTCCATTGATTTTTAGAGGAAGTGGAAGGCAGAGAGGGGAGGAGGGAGAAAGAGACTGAGATAGAAAGAGAGAGAGAGACAGACAGACATTGATGTGAGAGGGACGCATCGATTGCTTGCCTCCTATACATGCTCCAACTGGGGCTGGGTATTGTACCTGCAACCCATGTTCATGTTCTAAACCAGGAATCAAATCGTGACTCTCTGGTGTGTGGGCAAATGCTCTAACAGCTGTGCAATACTGGCCAGGGCTGGGGCATTGCTTTTGAACAGTGCCCATTACCTTGATGTGTACAATATCATCTTTCTAGCTTTGCATGTATGTGGCCAAAGGAACAACTCCCTTGTTTTCTTAAAGGCCTAGAGAACATATAGTTTGTGCCTTTCCACTTTCCCTTTGTGTTAGTCATTTTGGGGAATTACTGGAAGATGGTAGGGCCAAAAGGAGTGTTGGAATTGGGTGCTTTTTATGGTAGAGAAAGGGAGTATAGTCTAAAAACAAAAAAGTACAAAAAGGAAAACACATTATCTACTTCCAGATCCGTGGTATTAGGGTATGGGCACCATAGGGAGACATGTTTCAGGAAGGTCAGAGAAGAAGTAAGGATAATAGGAGGTTTTGCTGGTGGTAGACAGTGAGTGTTTTAGCATTGGAGATACTTTGGGAGATGGAGACAGAATAAAGCATGTGTGTGGAGATTAGCATATGAGATAAAGGGTGGCTTGGGATTCAGAGTCTTCTTATGATAAATGATGTAAATAAGTTTCAACACATAATGAGATTAATCCTAGAGAATTCAAGGTGGATAGTGGTGATGGGACTGTGAAAATTGATGGGATTCTGGAGGAATGGGCATTGGTGGGGCATCTTGCAGATGAAGGTTCTAAAGTCCAGGTGGCTGGGCCTTACTTTGTCCCTTATAGCTGCACCACTCGCTTCTTCTCCTCTGCCAGATCCTTAATTTTAACCTGTTCACCCTATCTAAATTCACACTATCTAAATTCTCCTTCCTCTACATGGCTTTTATTTTTCTCTTTAATACTTATTACTACTTAACATATTGTATAGTTAATTTTTATGTGTGTATTTTCACCACTAGATTAGACTAACTTATTAACTGCTATATAATCATCCTAAATCAGTATCTGGCACAGAGTAAGAAAATGAATGCTGTTAAGAAAAATCAGACATACAAAGGAGGAACAGCTTATGTTCTCTGTGATGTCCCATTTAATTTATTGCATTAGGAAATTGGCTATTTTAGAGTAGGATTCATATAGAGTAGCTGTCCTATGGTATGAACCAATGCTATTCTTACTGTTTTTAAAAAATATATATTTTTGTTGATTTCAGAGAGGAAGGGAGAGGGAGAGAGAGATAGAAACATCAATGACTTTCAATATTTCCTACAACTTTTGTGAAATTATGCTATGTTAGTACAGTTTTGGTAATATTATACTTAAAATCTTTTTTTCTTGAAATATTAATGTTTATTCATGTAATATTATATCTAAAATTGTTTTTCTTGAAATATTAATGTTTATTCATGTAATATTATATCTAAAATTGTTTTTCTTGAAATATTAATGTTTATTGCATGTAACATTATCATATTTAAAATTGTTTTTCTTGGGGACAAAAAACATCAATGATCAATGATCAGCTGCCTCCTGCATGCCCCCTGCTTGGGATTGAGCCCACAACCCGGGCATATGCCCTGACTGGGAATCAAACTGACCACCTGGTTCACAGGTTGATGTTTAACCACTGAGCCACACCAGCTGGGCTATTTTTATTGTTGAACATTTAATGAACACAAATAATCTTCTATATATATATAAAAGGCTAATATGCGATGTGTCCCCTCAGGAGTTCAACTGGGAGACCAGGAGTTCGATCACTTGCTATGACATGTACTGACCATCAGGGGGTGGTGCGGAACGAAGGAAGGCCTTGGCCAGCAGCCAGTAGGCCCTGATCAGCCCTGATCACCAGCCAGGCCTAGGGACCCTACCTGTGCAGAATTTTGTGCACCGGGCCTCTAGTACCTTATAATACTGAATTTATTTTCAGTAATTTAACCTTAGTTGTGATTTAATTTAAATTAATTTTAGCAAACATTTATCAAGTTTCTCCTCTCTGCCGGGAATGTATGGTGCTAGGCAGTGGTGAATATACAGATATCTTTAAGGAACTCATGGCTGGGTAAATTATGAACACAAAAGCAAAATACAACTAATACAGTAGGTCCTTGGGTTACGTCAGAGATCCATTCCTACGGCACAATGTAATGCGATTTTTGCTGTAAGTCAGAGCCCACCTACATAAGCACCTACATCACTCACATGGAGCACATACACAGCAGTAATGAAGTGAAACAATAAAAAAAATTTTAAAGAAAGATAACAATTCCTGACCTTTACTTGTGGTAAATAAATAATAAAAAGCATAAAGCACATATGTACATACGTCGAAATGGCGGAACTTTTTTTTTTTTTAGAAATAAATGGGAGATGGCGATGTAACCATGAAACGACATACGTCGAGTCCAACATAACCTGAGGACTGCCTGTAGTGGGATGAATGCCAAAATAGTAATGTCACAGACCCCCTGCGCATACAGATGAGGGACTGCCTAGTGAGTGAGTGGTTAGGATGTAAGGGGCATTAGGAAACCATGCCAGGTAAAGCCAAAGGGGTTGGTTACTTTTGTCCTGGAATTTGGGAGAGCACGGGTTCCCCAGTTACGCAAAGAAGCAATGTTGTACTAGGGCTAGAGGCATGAAAGTGCTTAATGTGGGTGCTTTATATTGACAGTGGCTTTTTTTTCCTGTGGTAATCAAAAAACTTAGAAGATGGCTTAGCTCCCATAGTTTTAGGTCACATGATTTAGCATTTGTATAAAGTCATCAGAAGGATTAGATGAGAAGGAAACTTTGGTTTTTATCCACTGAACTTGGATATTTAAGACACTTCAAAAAACGTGTAGTTTAATGCCAAATGCTTTGCTGAAGTCTTTTGCATATGAAATATTGAGTATGTTTTTTTATGCTGGGTCAAAGTTTGGGTAGAATATTTTTAATACTTTTTGTTGGCTGTCTTCTACAGGTATTGGAAATTAATAGTTTTTTGAGTTTTTACATTATTTAAGTACAGTAGAAAATTGGAGTAAAATGTTCCTGATGCCAACTTCTTCAGAGTTGAACAGTAGGCAGAACTTCCTAAGCCAGTGGATGACCAATTCTTCTCGGGCTGGAGTCATATTAAATCATGGATTTCCTATTTTGGAAGCAGATGAAGAAAAGCAAACAAATGTGAACATTTCCACCAGCTTTCCTGTTAAAGCCACACATTTTTCAAATAGCTTGAACTTTATAAGTAAAGAAGATTCACTTCATGAAGAACAGAAGTTGGAGTCTAACAGCCCATACAGATTACAGTCAGATAAATCTGAAACACATACAGTCTTTCCTTTGCCTAAAAAGGGACCACAACCAGTAGCATGTCAGGATGCTCCAGGACACTGGAAAGATAACAAGAGTGACTTTATCTCAGATCTTGCAAGTGAATGCAAAGAAGTGGCTTATAAAGACCCACTTTTTAAAAAGCTTGAACAGGTACACCAGGACTTGGCCTAATATATATTTGTGTTATTGCAGGTTTTTGTCTATGATGAAAGTCACCAGTTTCAGGTTCTCTTGTTTCTTCCCCTTTAGTGTGAAATGCTCAAAATACTAAATTTTGCCTTTGTCTAACGTGAAACAAAGTATGTTTAATATGTAAGACAAATATAACCTTTCAGATAATATCTTCAAGTTTCTACCTCATTTGGTAAAAACTAGAAATTGTTGATCAAATATTAGGGGAAAATGCTTGATCATAAATGTACTCATTACCTATCCTATTTTAATAATCAAAGGATCTATATGACTTTTTCTGTTCCTTAGTTGGGAGAATCCATATGGTTTCCATCATAAAAAAATTGGATTTTGGAGTTTTGGTGGCAGATTTAGTTATTTAGGGATCCCTCTTTGAAACACTTTTTTTTTAAACTCTTTATTAGGAAAGATATAAAAAGGGAGATGGGATGGATTAAGATAAAGGTAAGGAGTGTAGGTTCATAAAAAATGTAAAGTTAGTTTAATAAGTTAATTTTATGTTTAAAAAGCTGAAAGAGGTGCAGCAGAAGAAGCAGGAACAACTGAAGAGGCAACAGTTGGAACAATTGCAAAGACTCAAGGAAGAGCAAGAGAAGCTGCTCACTATGGTGTCGGGGCAGCACACACTCCCAGGTATTTACTAATGGGGTCTCCAATTAGTACAATGATTGGCGGTTATAGATATTTTGTATCTTGAATTGTTTGACAGGTTATTTCTACTATTCTCTTTCATGTGTTGCAAACTCCAGTTTCTTTAGAGGCTGCGAGGATACCTGAAACGGGTGGTGTAGTATAATTGGGACAAGTGAAAGCTGTGCCGTTCTGGAGCATATGTGTCCTTAAAAATACTCACATTTATTTATAAAATAAAATTTAAAAAAGACCTAGTAGAATAAAAGATCTAGACCCAAAGTTGGTCTAGGGCTGCTGGTTTACAATAACTGCTCTGTATCATAGAGGTAAATATGTATAGAAGCCACTCTACTCAGCTAAAGAACCATACCAGAAATATTTTTTTCTATGAATTCTTTTGTTCTATGTTCAATCAGTGCATAGCATGAAGTGCTTATCAGGGGAAAAGTCTGTTGAGATGTGTCTGGAGCAGTGGTTTTGAAAGTTTGTTGGTCATTCTTCATAGTAACAAAAACATTTTAAATCACGACTCAGAATTTCAAAGAAATTTCATAAATCAGTCTTTATTAGTGAGCCTGGCATGTAGCAAGAATATTTTCTATTTTATTTATTCTATTCTATGTTAAAAAAACACACAAAACCAGTCCTGACCTGTTGCATCTGATGATAAAATGACTAATGGATTGTGTCCCACAGTTTGAAAACCAGTGTTTTGGAGCAATGTGTGTCTGCTTGGTGCTACCTTTGAAGAGCCATGCTTCACTGATTCAGGACAGTGCCTGTTGTGTTCAGAGGTTGCATGGGCATTGAGAATACAAAGAAGAAAAGACATTGGCAAATGAGTGTGCAGGGTGCGACTGGCTGGGACTTGGGAAGTGATGGGAGTGGTAGGGATGAGAAGTGTAGCAGATGAAAAGTGGTTTAGTGATTTTTGGGTGTCACCAGTGACTGAATTCTTGCTACCCCTCCCCCAAGATAAAAATCAAGAGAGGAAGCAAAACAGATGCAACAGGAGTTTACTGAAAACAAACTAGAGGGAAAGGAGAAAGGGGAGAGCTGGATGCATCAAGGGATCACACACTAATAAAGAATATAGCTCCCTCCTCTGGCCTGTTTTGCCTAATGGTTAGGGTGTCGGCCCATGTACTGAAAGGTTTTGAGTTTGATTCTTGGTCAAGGGCATTGTACCTGGTTATGGTTTTAATCCCTGGCCCCAATCCAAGAGTGTGTGGGAGGCAACCAATCAATGTGTCTCTCTCACATCAATGTTTCTCCATCCCTTCCACTCTCTATAAAAATCAATGGAAAAAATATCCTTGGGTGAGGATTAACAACAAAAAGAATATGGCTCCCTGAACTGCTGCCAGGGTCTGGCTCATATAGGGCTCGGTTCTTTACTCAGGCACAGAGTAGATTTCTTTGCTTTCCAGAAACCCTTTGCTTCCGCTAGTGGGTATCTAGTGCATGTGCAGAGCAGAACTGGTTTGGGAGTGCCTGAAGAGAAACTTTGTGCTGGAAACCAATTCCAGCATGTCATAATTATAAGAGTTTCATCAAAAGGTTGATGGAACTTGGGGACTCAACAAGGGCTGAGTCACATATGTAATCACCTGTTGGAATGGCTGAAAGGCATTTCCCCCAAACCTGAACAGGATGATTGTTTGCTGCCAGACAACTTAGGGCAGTGGTCGGCAAACTCATTAGTCAACAGAGCCAAATATCAACGGTACAACGATTGAAATTTCTTTTGAGAGTCAAATTTTTTAAACTTCTTCTAATGCCACTTCTTCAAAATAGACTCGCCCAGGCTGTGGTATTTTGTGGAAGAGCCACACTCAAGGGGCCAAAGAGCCGCATGTGGCTCGCGAGCCAGCTGCAATTTGCCGACCACTGGCTTAGGGCATCTTAATCTACATGTTATTGCCTCCTCTTGGCCAAACACCTGAACCAGCCATAGGCTATTTCCTAATCTGACAATGCTTCTGTATGAAACCCTTTGAAGTGTATTATCTCAACCTTGCCTTGGGACAATTTGTGTCAATAAAAAGCAAGGGTCCTGAGACAAGGAAGAACTTGGCTTCTTCAGCTAGGCTCCTCTGACCTCCACTGCCTTTCCAAATTATCTTTAGTTTCTGGACTCTTATTTAATCTACGGACAGCCTTTCTCCAGATTGTTGAACTCTTCCTAATGCTGGAACAAGAACCCCAGCACTTTGAACTTACTTAGAAGAGGCTAAAACAATTTTTTTGAAAGAGTGTTCCCATCAGTTTAAGGAGGCTCAGCCTGTGTGAATTCTTAAGTAAAACCTTTTTGAAAAAAACTGCGAGTGCATGGTGATGACTAATACAGTGACTGCTGGTACAGTTGTGTCCCGAGGTCCTGCTTTTGAGCGAAGCCACCAGGAGTTGCCACTTCATTGCCTATGTCAGCACAGTGAAACATGCAAATACTGTCTTAATATGTTATAAAAATAGTTTGACCTGGTACCTGATGCCCCGAAAGAGTCTTGGAGACCTCCAGGGTTTATAGACCATACTTTGAGAATTGCTGCTTTGGGATACTGCGCTTTTATCAGTGATATGTTCAGGTTGAAGTGGGATGACCATTAAGAATCAAGAATATTTAAATGGAGAGAGTATTGTTATAAAGGAAGGGAAGTTGAGCCTGATATTTAATAAGGATCTACCAGATGTCCAGTTTTATTTGTGAGCTAGGAGTAAGGTAGATAAATGCCATGGTTCTTTTATGAAACATTTTCCATCCCGTGCTCATTCTAAATTTATTTTTTTAATTTAATAAATATTTATTGTTCAGATTATTACAATTGTTCCTCTTTTTCCCCCATAGCTCCCCTACACCCGGTTCCCACCCCAACCTCTGCCTTTACCCGCCCCCCCCCCACTGTCCTCATCCATAGGTGTATGATTTTTGTCCAGCATCTTCCTGCACCCCCCACATCCCATTCCCCCCGAGAATTGTCAGTTCATTCCCTTTCTATGCCCCTGATTCTATTATATTCACCAGTCTATTCTGTTCATCAGATTTTTTTATTCACTTGATTTTTAGATTCACTTGTTGATAGATATGTATTTATTGTTCATAATTTTTATCTTTACCTTTTTCCTTCTTCTTCCCCTTTTAAAGAGTACCTTTCAGTATTTCATATAATACTGGTTGGTGGTGATAAACTCCCTTAGCTTTTTCCTATCCGTGAAGCTCTTTATCTGACCTTCAATTCTGAATGATAGCTTTGCTAGATAAAGTAATCTTGGTTGTAGGTTCTTGCTCTTCATCACTTTGAATATTTCTTCCCACTCACGTCTGGCCTGCATAGTTTCTGTTGAGAAATCAGCTGACAGTCATATGGGTGCTCCCTTGTAGGTAACTGTTTTTGTCTTGCTGCTTTTAATATTCTCTCTTTGTCTTTTGCTCTTGGCATTTTAATTATGATGTGTCTTGGTGTGGTCCTTTTTGGATTCGTTTTGTTTGGGGTTCTGTGCGCTTCCTGGACTTGTAAGTCTATTTCTTTCACCAGGTGGGGGAAGTTTTCAGTCATTATTTCTTCAAATAGGTTTTCAGTATCTTGTTCTCTCTCTTCTTCTGGCACCCCCATAATCTGGTGTTGGTATGCTTGAAGTTGTCCCAGAGGCTCCTTACACTATCTCCAAATTTTTGCATTCATTTTTCTTTTTGCTTTCCCGGTTGAGTGTTTTTTGCTTCTTTGTATTTCAAATCTTTGACTTGATTCTTGTGATCCTCTAGTCTGCTGTTGGGTCTCTGTATAATATTTTTTATTTCAGTCAGTGTATGTTTAATTTCTAGTTGGTCCTTTTTCATATCCTCGAGGGTCTCATTAAATTTATCGGCCTTTTCTAGGAAATTCTTGAAAAACCTTATAACTGTGGTTTTGAACTCTATATCCAGTCTTTTGCTTTCCTCCATTTCTTTCATTTGTGACCTGTTTCTTTGTCTTCGCATTTTCGCTGCTTCCCTGAGTTGATAGAGTAGCTTTGTGTGGTAGGTGTCCTATAGGGCCCAGTGGCTCAGCCTCCCCAGTTACCTGAGGTGGACACTCTTGGTGCACCCCTTTGTGGGCTGTGTGTACAGTCTTGTAGTTCAGTCTTGATTGTTGTTGGTATCACTGGGAGGAATTGACCTCCAGGCCAATTGGCTGTGAGGATCAGCTGTGTCTACTATGGGAGAACTTCTGTGCTGGAGACACCCTTATGAGACAAGACTTGCAAAATTGCAAAATCCTCTGTGCTCAGCTTGGATGGGGCGGAGTCTCAGGGCTGAGCAGAGAGCCTTGGCTTCCGTCAGCCCTTCCCTAATAGGCCCCTGTGTCTCAGTGTCCCATGGTAATCGCTGCAAGCACCTCTGAGAGAAGTGGCCCTCGAGTTCTGCCAGCTGCCACACAATCCACTTTCTCCCCGAATGAATCTGGGTCCTCAGAGTCTCGCTCGGAACTGGAGTTCAGTGCAGTTGGGAGCTTTTGTGTCCTTCCTGCTTGAGAAAGCCAGCCGTGCACTCAGTTGCCAGTCCTCTCCATGTGCGCATCTCAGGACCTCTGCCTCCTGCAGCTCCTCTGAATCTTGGTGTGCTTTTCTCTTTCCTTCTAGTTGTAGAATTTCCACTCAGCCTTGCTGTGGTTCTGGATGATGTCCGTTTTGTCTTTTAGTTGTAGTTTTGAAATTGTTGTGCGAGGCAGCAGTTTAGGTGTTTACCTATGCTGCCATCTTGGTTTTCTCCCCTCACTCTAAATTTAATTGAGACAACTGGAGAATAGAGGGGCAGTAACAGGATGTCAAGGGGCTGGTACAGCAGGCCGAATGGCTAGTATTGTCATCTAACCTCCAAGAGATAAGTACATGGGGAATCTTCTCTCTGTTGATTGAGTTACTTCAAAAGCACAGACTTAAGAAACAAAACAGGAGAGGAATAATACAGGAAATTTTAACTACAGAAAAGTACAAAACAGAAAAATCACCCATAATTCCTTTCCTGAGGACACCAAAACATCAACGGTAATCAGAAGGGAAGATACTTTTATACGCGTAACACAGAGCATGACCATTAGGGAACAGTTCATATCATTTGTAACTATCTGCATTGAAGCTGTCTAACTGTGTTTGTCATGGGACTGTAGAGCTGAGGACACCAGGAGTGCTTCTCACATTTGGCGCATGAGTGGTGCCTTATAGAGTTAGGCTGTGGAGCAGCTTTGCCTTGGACACGCTGTCTGCACATGAATCATAGTGTAAACATGTTCTCAATTAAAATGATTTGAGGGTCACTTAGGACTTTTCCTAATAAGGAGGAAAAAATACTTTATCACTTTGGAGAGAATTTTGTGGTGGGATCACTGATGGGCAGAAGTGAAAATGTTACAGAGAGACATCAGTTTGTTGATTTTCTTAATTGCAAGGTTTAACTCTGCTGCCTGATGATCAGAGCCAGAAGTACAGTTATCCAGAAAGTTCAGCCACTATAGAGAAACCCAAACCCTTCTTACCATCATATATCTACCAGAATCAAACCCAAGAAAAAACATACACTTCCAACATTTTGTCCAATGAGCAAAACTTCTGTAGTACTACTGTTCAAGATTTTGTCTTAACTTCAAAAAGTGGTGCTTCTCCCAATTTGTTTTATGAGGCACAATATCAAGAAACACTTGTGAAAAAAAATGATTTGAAGGAAGAAAACCATAACTATCTTAAAGGTAAGTTACTTATATTTCTCTCTTCACTTAACCAAGAGTGTTACCAAGTTGTAAAATAAGAAGAGATCCCACATGCTGTACAGTCACTCAGCCTGAATTGGATGAAGAGTCGGACATAGAATTTGTGGCTGTCCAAGAACAATCTCAGTACTCATGCTGACTTCAAAACTTGCCTGGCAGCCTGGGGACTTCCAAAAGGAAGGCAGAAAGTTCTGTTGAACCATTTTTCTTTGCGAGCTTAGAAATAGTTTGAAGTTCATTTAAAATGTATGTGGTGGTGGGGGCACTTGACAGAAGATGTAATATGCCAGAAAAAGGTTGGTGATGGGATTTATTACACATAAAAAATCCCCTTTAACCCAGACACTTGGTTTGTCTTTACCATCTACACTAATGAAAGAGTAAGATGCAAATTGACTATATCTTCGTGATGCCCACCAGCCAATCAGGAGTGAGTATGCAAACTAACCTAACAAAGATGGTGGGTTAATTTGCTTACGCATGTGCCGAGCAGCTGGGGGGCAGGTTGGGACTCAGGCTTTCCACACTGCCCCAGCTGCTCTGGGCCTCTGGGCAGCATGGGAAGGCGGAAAGACGGCTCCAGCTGGAGTGAAGGCGGTGCTGGCAGCCAGGAGAAGGAAGGCCCATTCTTGCATGAATCTTCGTGCATCGGGCCTCTAGTTCCTATATATTACTAGTACCCAGCACATTCTTGCCATAGAACTAGCACTCAAGTGTCTCATGGTCTAAACTCATGGAACTCTCATGTGATTTCTAATATATTTTTTTCTGGTATTTTTTTGTTAATCCTCACTAGAGGATATTTTTTCCATTGCTTCTCAAGAGAGAGTGGAAGGGAAGGGGAGAGTGAGATGGAAAGGAAGAGGGAGGGAGGGAGGGAAGAAGAAAAGGAGGGAGAGAGGGAAAGAGATAGAGGGAGAGGAGAGGGGAGAGAGAGAGAAGGAGAAACATCAGTGTCAGAGAGGGACATTGATTGGTTGACTCCCACACATGCCCCAACCAGGGGCTGGGGAATGAACCATGAACCTGAAACCCAGATATATGCCCTTGACTGGGAATTGAACCCTCGGCCCTTTGATGTGTGGGCCGACACTGAGCAACACTGGCCAGGGCACTAGTCTTTTTTTCTGCTCCCCACATTTTGTAATTATAGAATATTGTATAATAAATTGTGTTCTTTTCCACTCAACATAGAAAATGCTTATGGTTTATTCTGTAATCTTTATAACCATAATTAAAATTACTTCATCATTATAATAGTTAAGTAAAGTATCAGTAGGTAATGTTCTTTGTGAAATACTAAGTTGTTTTCAGTATTTGAAATTTAATTTCCAACTTTCAAGAATATATTCTTTTGCCAAAACCTGTTTGGCTCAGTGGATGGAGCGTCAGTCTGCGGACTGGGGGGTCCCGGGTTCGATTCCGGTCAAGGGCATGTACCTGGGTTGCGGGCTTTCATCCCCAGTGGGGAGCATGCAGGAGGCAGCTGATCGATGTTTCTCTCTCATCGATGATTCTGACTCTCTCTCTCTCTCTCTCCTCCTCTCTGTAAAAAATCAATAAAATGTATTTTAAAAACTATATATTCTTTTGAGTTAAATTATGGAAAATATAAATAATATGACAAGAGGTATCTATGCTTACTGTTTAGTATTGTGCATAATATTTTATTCCTAATTTAGAGTAATTCCTTGATATGGAATTACACAATACAGTACAGCCTCTAATCTTTTATTTTGGAAAATTTCAAACATCTAGAAAACTTGAAAGACCACTGCAGTGATTACCAGTATACCTACCACCTAGATTTAGCAGTTAATAATTTACCAATATTTACTTTGTGTGTGTGTGTGTTTATATATTTACTTTGTATTTGTATGTGTGTGGATATATGTATATATCCATCTACAATATATAGTTTTGCTGAGTCATTTCATTGCAAGTAATATGTAGACATTATAACATTTCAAATATTTCAGCATGCATCAAGTAAAAATTAGGACAATCTTCTATATTACCATAATACTATTATTATACCCAGGAACATTAACAATAATTTTGTAATATTCAAATCTATTTTAGAATTCCCCATATTATCTCAAAATGCCTTTTAAAGGTATTTTTTGAAAAAGGAAAAGCAATGTTTCTATCTTTCCTTCTCCCTTTCTCTCTTTTAATTTTATTTTTTTTATTGTTTTAAGTATTACAAATAGTAGTACATATGTCTCCTTTTTTTCCCCCCATTGACCTCCCCCCAACCTCCCCTACCCCCCAGTACATGCCTTCACCTGCCCGCGCCCCCCCCCCCCCCGCCCCAGTGTCTTATATCCATTGGTTGTGCTTACATGCATGCGTACAAGTCCTTCGGTTGGTCTCTTACAGCCCTCCTCGCCCAACCTCCCCTGTCTTCCCAATGTAGTTTGACAGTCTGTTCAATGCTTATTTGCCTCTATCTTTTTCCCACCATTTCTTTCCTTTAAAAAGTTTTGCCTTTGCAGACTAGAAATAAACATATAATAACAAAACAAAACAAAACAAAAAAATGTTTGAGTCCCAATTTCAGTGTCCAGCAGTTCCTTATGTGTACATGTCAGCAATGATATCTGGATGGTGGGCACATGGTGGCAATGCAGGTCCGACCCTCTCTGGTTTGGTCCTAGGTAACCTGCAGCGGTGCACAGCTGCTGACTGCTCGTGGGGCAAGGCATTGTCAGCGTCTTCCGTCTCTGGACTGTTTTTTCCTCTTGTCTTCGTGGTTGGAGCACACCTGTCAATTCCTCTCTGTTGCAGGAATCCACCTGGTCTTGAGGTTGTTTTCTGAAAATATACAAATATATTCTTGACCACAAGTTAATAAAGGAATCTTTTCTATATAATTGATTTGGGATCCTTTTTATTTTTGTTCAAACGATTTTCCTTTGTCTTATTTAGACACCATGTGTGTTTTTAATGGCCGTCTTGCTGTTAGCATTACAAATGAAAATTAATTTGGTAAAGTAAAAATTTTCTAGATGTAATTTACTTATAGGATATTTTTCCTTACATGATAATGCCCTACTATCCCCCCCCCTTTTTTTTTTTTAATTAATGGAGGTTTTTGTAAATTTTATAATGCAGTCTTGATAACTTTAAATTTAAATTTTTCACCCAATTGTGTGAGCTGGGCCCTCACTGGAGAAGAAACCCGAGTTCCCCGAGATATGTGATCAGCACCGGGACCCCGCAGCAGGCCATGGGTTCCCAAGGCAGGTGCTGGGTGTGGAGGCCACGGGGGCATAGGCTACCAAGGAGACAGAACTGAACCTCACACCACCCTGCTTGGCCCCGGAGGATGGCTGGTTAGCCAGAGACGGGTAAGATTCCTCAAGGAAGGAACAACCTAAGACAGGCACAGTCGCAGAGGGGCCATCAGGAGACAACTTGGGGGGGCAACAGAAGTGGGGCACAGACCCTCACCCCCCCAACATTGCAGGGGCTTGAACCCTCGCCCCTTCTGAAGGAGGTCTCCTGCCCCCATGGCTGCTTCGCGCTTCCCACACCCAGCTCAGATAGGGACCCAGGCAACAGAAAGAGACTTGGCCCAGCTCACATCGAGATACAGGTGACAGACAGAGACTTGGCCCAGCTCAGATCGGGACCCAGGTAACAGACAAGAGACTTGGCTGACAGCAGCTGCCCTATATCTAAATTCAGCCTAGCATCAGGAATGCTCAGGGCCCACTCAAGAATGCAAATAATCCTTCCCACTAATATTTACAGGGTAAACTAAGATTGTTGGTAGAGTATTAAATTTGACAGTAAAATAGTAATCAAGTTTTCAGATTAATTTAAATAGGCTAATTGAAATAAGTGAATATTCAAGTAAGTTTAATTGTACTGGACAAAAAGCTGTTCTTAGAGTAATAACTAAAATTTCTATTGGTAGTTCATCTCATGGTAAAATTACTTCCTCTCTTTCTAAAAATCAATTAAAAAAAAGAATATTGTGTTTTAATTAGGGTTTGTAGTTTTTCTTTTCCTTTTTTAAAAAAATATATTTTTATTGATTTTAGAGAGCGAGGAAGGGAGGAGGAGAGATAAAACATGGATGAGAGAGAAACATCGATTGGCCACTTCCTGCATGGCCCTACTGGGTATGGAGCCTGCAACTGGGGCATGTGCCCTGACTGGGAATTGAACCAGCAACCTCTTGGTGCATGGGATGACACTCAATCCACTATGCCACACTGGCTAGGCAGGGTTTTGTAGTTTTTCTTTATTATATTAAAGAAATCCTTGAGAATTCTGAACTCTTTGGCATACCCTACTTTAAACGAACTTTTTCTAAGCTTAGCAATCTATAAAATTCTCAATTTTTAAGACTTTAATATGCTTTTAAAAAAAACTGAATTGTTCCTAATTTTTATCTTAGGTGAAGATATTTTACCACGTTGGGAGAAAATGACAAACCAGACAGACGAAGGGAACACTGTGAACTTAAAAAAATTTGGTGATTCCTCAGAAGTTGTTAATAATGAAGAAAGGTATTACCCACATTAAAAAGAAAAAGACATATGATAATCCTATCTAATAAAAGAGTAATATGCAAATTGACCATACCCCTGCTACACCCACAAGCCATGCCCACCAGCCAATCAGGAGCGAGTATGCAAATTAACCCAACCCAGACAGCTGTGGCCATGGAGAGAGCAAGAGGCTTTGGTTTCCCTGGCAATGGAGGAAGCCACGCTTTCCTCCTGCCCTGGCCTGCCTTGGCCTCCGCTTAAGGCTACAAAGTTTCAATTATAGAAGATAAATAAATCCCAGATCCCAGGGCCTCCGCTTGGGTCGCTGGGGGGCGTGGCCAGCCTGCAAACCACCACAGGCCCCTCGCCCAGGCTGCCCCACACCCCAAGGGAACCCCCACCCTGATCCGGGACATCCTTCAGGGCAAACCAGCCAGCCCCAACCCATGCACCAGGCCTCTATCCTATCTAATCCTCCTATCTAATATAAGAACAATATGCAAATTGACCATCACTCCAACACAGAAGATGGCTGCCCCCATGTGATCAAAGATGACTGACATGTGGACACAAAATGGCCACCACAAGATGGCCAGCAGGAGAGGGCAGTTGGGAGGGACCAGGTCTGCAAGGGAGGGCAGTTGTGGGTGATCAGGCCAGCAGGGGAGGGGAGTTGGGAGGGACCAGGCCTGCAAGGGAGGGCAGTTGGGGGTGATCAAGCCTGCAGGGGAGGGCAGTTAGGGGTGACCAGGCCGGCAGAGGAGGGAAGTTTGGGGCGATCGGGCCTGCAGGGAAGAGCAGTTGGGGTGGACTCATGCCTGTAGCGGGGAGCAGTTGGGGTGACCAGTTCTGTAGGGGAGGGCAGTTAGGGGTGACCAGGCTGCAGGGGAGGACAGTTAGGGGCAAACAGGCTGTCAGGGGAGCAGTTAGGCATCAATCAGGCTGGCAGGGGAATGGTTATGGGGTGATCAGGTTGTCAGGCAGAAGCAGTTAGGGGCAATCAGGCAGAGGCAGGTGAGCAGTTGGGAGCCAGCAGTCCTGGATTGTAAGAGGGATGTCCAATTGTGGTCAGACATCCCTCGAGGGGTCCCAGATTGGAGAGGGAGCAGGCTGGGCTGAGAGACACATCCCCACATGCACGAATTCGTGCACCGGGCCTCTAGTCCTATATAATAAAAGCCTGATATGCTAAGTATCTGGTCATCTGTTAAACCAATCAAAGCATAGTATGCTAATAATATGCTAAGGCCGCTCCACCGCTTGCTATGACATGCGCTGACCACCAGGGGGTAGACAGTCAATTGGTCGACCAGTAGCTATGACATGCAATGATCACCAGGGGGCAGATGCTCCAACCTGTAGGTTAGCTTGCTCCTGGTGTCCAGCTGATCGGGACTGAGCGAGACGGGCCAGACACACCCTGGAGCCCTTCTGTGGTCCCTCCTCTGCTGGCCAACCTCCTGTATTTCTCCCTGGCCCCGATGGTGCACTGGTGAGGTCCCTTGGCCTGGCCTGCGCCCTCTCGCAATCCAGGACTCCTTAGGAATGTCAGAGAGCCAGTTTCGGCCTGATCCCGCAGGCCAGGCTGAGGTTGCATGAATTTGTGCAATGGGTCTCTAGTTTAATATAATAGCCAGCCATTATTACTGAGCACTTTCTTTTTTTGAAAGATCCATAGTTTTCTTGTTTTTGCTTGAAGATGCTTTTACCAGTACATATAAAGTTGAAGATACAACTTATCACATACTGTCAGCAACAGAAAGAGGTTGGGGGATATATCAGTTTCAGTGGCTTTGACATTGTATTGGAAGAACTGAGCAGTTTTCTCATCTAACAAATATCTGGATAAAATTTTCTCTCAAATAGGTAAATCTTATTTTGGAGAAAAGAAAAACACATTAAATATTGGTGTCTCACATTGGTTTCGCTTATAAATTAAAATTGTATAAGTCTTGTTATAGAATTTAAAAACTTTATGACATAAAATACCAATATTTAAGTTTATTATTTTCTTAAATACTTGAAAATCTTTTGATATAAGTTATTGATGGGCAAATTACTTTAAAAATATTTATCTTTATTTTTATTGATTTTAGAGGATGGGAGAGAGAGAGAGAAACATCAATATGAGAGAGAAACATTGATCAGCTGCCTCCCATATGCAGCCTGACTGGGGATTAAACCCACAGCCTGGGTATGTGCCTTGACTGGTAATCAAACCTTCCACATTTTGGTATATGCGACAATGCTCCAACCAACAGAACCATACTGGCCAGGGGGCAGATGACTTTTTTTTTTTTGGTTAATCTTCATCTAAGGATATTTTTTCTATTGATTTTCAGACAAAGTGGGAGGGAGGGAGGTGGGGAGGAGAGGAACAGTGATGTGTGAGACACTAACTGGTTGCCTCCTACAGGAACCCCAACTGGGGCTGGGGATTGAACCTGCAACTGAGGTACATGCCCTTGATTGAAATCAACCCTCGACCCTTTGGTTGGCAGGCTGACGCTCTAATCACTGAGCACCAGCCAGGGCACATTGTTAATGATCTTTTAAAATTAATAAATGTGTATATAATGAACTATTTTTTTAAAAAAAATCCGTATCTGAGGATACTTTCTATTGATTTTTAGAGAGAGTGGAAGAGAGAGAAAAAGACAGAGAAACATTGATGTGAAAGAAACACATCAATTTGTTGCCTCCTGCATGTGCCCAGACCAAGGCCCGGGCCAGGGAGGAGCCTGCAACCAAGGTACATGCTCTTGACCAGAATTGAACCTGGGACCCTTCAGTCCACAGGCCAATGCACTATCCACTGAGCCAAACCGGCTAGGGCTGTAATTAACTATTTTTGAAATATATTTTAAAGTTATGTAATGAATATGTTACTTCAAAAGTTAATCTGAGGTCCACAGATGGACTTCAGAAGGGTTTTTTTCAAATCATGTAGAGTATTATATATTTTTGTTTTTGGGGGGATGGAGTGGGATTGTAGCTTTCATTAAATTTTTAAAGGGGGAGGTGTTCCATTCAAGAGGGATGGATGACAGCAGGGTTGTGAAAAGTAGCCTGCAACATTTGCTTGTTGTTCAGATAAGTTTGCCCCTCAATCTCAAACCTTTCCTCAGTGGATTAACAGGAAAGCCAGTAATGGATGAAACTTAAGTGGGGAATGGAGTGCATCTACCTGTATCTGTAGATGGCTATATGAAAATACAGCTTGCAAACACAGAAGAATACATAGATGGAGCCTTATTGGGACACCTGGGGTGAAGACCTAATGAAGTGTAAATAATGTCCTTTATATTGGGTGTTGAAGAAGAGGAAGAAGATAGAGAAATGAGAGAATAGCATCTTTTGTGGGGAATTTTTAAAATACATATTTCTAGAAAATAAAATCTTGGTTTTCAACTTGAAAAAATTTTTTTCAAGGAGGGGGGTCTGTGACTTTGAAAAAGGTTAGTTTTCAGTGCAATCCAGAGTCTGTATCAGGCACACTAAGTATAAAATATTCACTACGTCATGATTTGCATGTTAAATAACTTTATTTTTATGATTAGGCCTATTAAAGCTGCTATTAGAGAAAGGAAACAGACATTTGAAGACTACTTGGAAGAACAAATTCAGTTGGAAGAACAAGAATTGAAACAGAAACAGCTAAGGGTTAGTATTTGATTAAATTATCTAAGACTAGAGATTTGTTTAATTTGCTTTAAATATACCAGAATGAATTAAAATTTTGTTCTTTATTGTAGGAAGCAGAAGGATCATTACTAATCAAAGAAAAACCAAAACAACCATTCTTAAAACGAGGAGAAGGTTTAGCTAGATTTACTAATGCTAAATCTAAGTTTCAGAAAGGGAAGGACAGTAAACTAGTGACTAGTCAGAGCATTTCAGAGGACCAACCTATGTTTAAAATAGACAGACAACAATTCCAGCGGAAAACTGCTCTTATAAATAAAGAACTGTGTACAGAGACCCATCCTGTTAAAAAGAACAATAAAGCTAGAACCAACAGTGGTTCTGTCACACTCAGTCAGAAGCCAAAAGTGCTTAATAGTAATAATAGGAAAGGTCTCTTTCCATCAGGATTGAAAATACTGGCAGGGGAGAAATGTGATGGGCAATTTAGAGAACAAATCAAGTTAGAAAAAAAATTAGAATCTAATAAAAAAGAAAATGAACCCGAGTGTTCAAAACCTTGTGATATTGGTTGCAAAGTTTGGAATAACACACAAGTTAAAAATAGCCTTCCCCTTTTGACAGGGCTGGTTGGCTGCATGGCTTCTAAGAGTTCAGTAAGTGAGACCTTGAAAGAGTCAGAATCTTCTCTTGACATTTCTCTTCAGAAAAAGTTAGAGAATTGGGAACGAGAAAAAGAAAAGGAAATTTTGGAATTAGATGAATTTTTGTTTTTAGAGCAAGCAGCTGATGAAATATCATTTTCCAGCAATTCCTCATTTGTATTGAAGATCTTAGAGAGGGACCAACAGATCTGCAAAGATCACCGGCTGTCTTCTACTCCTGTCAAAGCTGTGCAGCAGCAAAAAATGATGCCACTGGGTCCCATTAGTCAGTGTTACAAAAATGACCATATTGAATATGAAAATGAGGGTGAGTATGAGGTTGCACCCAAAGAAATTAATTCAGTGTTTTTACCTGAGGGACCGGGGACACCGTCTTGTAAAGTCAGTAAGAAAGTGTTCCAAATGAGCACTTCTGAAAATCAGGTGAGATGGAATGCACGCAGTGATGGTGTAATGAACACTGACAGTAGCACAGACTCTGAGGAACAACTGGGCATTATCATAAAACCATCAACTGAGGATAGTGAAAGGGGTTTGAGTAGCAGAGAAGATAGTCCACAAGTCTGTGAAGGTAAGGGTCCTTTCAGGAACACTGGGACTCAAGAAGAAGATAAAAGGAGAGATGTGGATTTGGATTTGTCTGATAAAGATTATAGTGGTGATGAGTCTATCATAACAGAAAGCTTTAAAAGTAAAAGTTCTGAATGCTCAAGAAGACCCTCATCTGTAAGTATGAGTAAAATTGACTTTGATGATGAAAGAACTTGGATGGATCTTGAAGAGAATTCATTTAAAAATGATGTTATGCTTGGGAATGAAGCCATTTATGGAACTCCCCAGACAATCTACCCTAATAAGAATGAGATATGTATAATGGACAAAACAGTAAAAAGGAAAGTTGCACCAGTCAAGAAGGAAGACTTGAGCCAGTTCAGCAGAGGCACAAGTCCTCCTCCTCCATCGGATCTGATGATGAAATTCTTCCCTTCTTTGAAACCAAAACCAAAATCAAAGTCAGATTCACACCTGGGAAATGAACCCAAGTTAAACATTCAAGAGCATCCCCCTGGTAAGTCAGAGCATTATAAAA
Source organism: Corynorhinus townsendii (assembly GCA_026230045.1). Classification (NCBI taxonomy): domain Eukaryota; kingdom Metazoa; phylum Chordata; class Mammalia; order Chiroptera; family Vespertilionidae; genus Corynorhinus; species Corynorhinus townsendii. Next base: position 114,880,124 of record JAPDVU010000003.1, on the reverse strand, counting down.
TATGTAGCAGAATGTTACAAGTTTAACATTTATTTTATCGGTATGTTGTCAGAATGCTTAAAATCCTAACTTTTCTGGTTGCTTAGTAAAGTCTAATGATAGGTGATTTGTTAAAATTTGATTTATTTTGTGGATCTAAATAATGTAGTAGTCACTAGTATAAGAGGTTTGAATGAATTGTGGTTTCAGATTTTTCAAATTTAAGCTTGCATCTTATTCTCAAGGCTTTAAATTTAATTGCTTTATTATAAAATGAGATAACATTTAAGTTTCTTTTATAACCAGGGAGTACTCAATTTATGGTTTGTGTTATTGTGGAGTAAACTTTGTGCACACTTTCTTTTTTGCACGCTTTTTTTTTAATGACTATCTTTTTACTTAAAATTTTTTTTTACTGCCTCATGCACTCACATGCCAAACATGACCAAGAAGAAATACAGTATAATCCAAGTTTCTTTATTTCTCCAGATCTGGGCTCCTAGTCCCCTTTCCTAGAAGTGCCCACATCCCCATTTCATTTGTATATGCTAAAAATGTGCCATGCATATGAAAACATATGTGTGAGTATAATTTCCTTTATATACAAATGAAAACATGACTAAAAATAACATTCTTCATCTTATAATATATTTTGAAGATTGTTTTAACACACACATACATCTGCCTTGGTCCATTTAATGGCTGTGTAGTATTCAGTTGATGCCATAGACTTTTTAAACCTATATTGAAAAGCTTTTCTATTATATTATGTTATATTATAAACTCTGAATGCCTTGCAAAGCATAGGTGCTTTAAAATATAAATTATAGCAAGTTATTTTAAAAAATACTCTGAATTTAAAAGTAGCACTTTTTGCAAAAAGTTTGGAAGATTAAAAAGTATAGAAGCAAAAATGTTTATAACTGAACTGCCCAAAGGTAACTGAACTGCCCAAAGGTAACTGAACTACCCAGTGATATCATTTTGGGATATTTTCTTTTAGTCATTTTTCCTATGTATTTTAAATATTGTAGAGACATGTATTATAACTTGCCTCATCCATTTTGACTAAGTATATTACATGTGTTTGCTCTACCATTAACACTCTGTACTTAAAAAATGATTGCATAGCATTACATGAATGTAACAATTTTATTCAGTAATTTTTAAAAAATATATTTTTATTGACTTCAGAGAGGAAGGAAGAGGGAAAGAGAGATAGAAACATCAGTGATGAGAGAGAACCATTGATTGGCTGCCTCCTGCATGTCCCCTACTGGGGATTGACCCCGCAACCTGGGCATGTGCCCTTGACCGGAATCGAACCCAGGACCCTTCAGTCCACAGCCTGACGCTCTATCCACTGAGCCAAGCCAGCCAGGGCAGTAATTTTCTTAATATTAGACAAATTCTTTTTTATTAGTAGAAATACCACTGCAATGCATATCTTTGTGCAAAGCTATAAGATTTTACAAGTTCTTTAATTAGATTTTTAGAAGTAGGGTCAAAGGGTAGATATGTGTATGTTAGTCTTGTGATAGAAATCAGGTTTAGTTTCCAAAAGCGCAGTTGAAGGACAGAAGCATTGGCTATTTTACTCTCTTAAATAGCAAATTGATACTGAAAAAAAAAGTCTTGCCTTTGGCTCAGTGGATAGAGTGTCAGTAAACCAATGGACTGAAGGGTCCCAGGTTTGATTCTGGTCAAGAGCATGTATCTTGGTTGCAGGCTCCATCCCTGGCTGTGGTTGGGGCACATGCGACAGGCAACTAATTGATGTGTCTCTCTCACATCAATGTTTCTCTCTCTCTGTCTCTCCTCCTCCCTTCCACTCTCTCTAAAAATCAATGGCAAATATCCTCAGGTGAGGATCAACAACAAAAAAGTCTTAATTTGTATTTCTTTGATTAGTGGTATCAATTAGTGATACCAACTTTGCTTTTTGATATCAATTAGTGCTTTAGATCTTTTGTGACTTATTTGTGTTCTTAAGCTGTTTCTATATACTGGCCTTTAAAAATTTATTCCAATGGTTTCCTTTTAAATGTAATGTTAATTCATTGCCAGATTGAAACTCTTGAGGTAGAATAATTTGATTCTTAAATTTAGACTGGTTTCATCTGGAAGGTTAGGCTAATAAAAATTTAGAAAAATTTTGTTACTTGAAATATTATTTCTAATGCATTTTAATGGAGGTGTTTACCATATTTTTGGCTCTTAGTGTTAATAGCTAGCTAGTGTTTTTGCTGCTGAAGACCTCTTGTGAAATTCTCTATTTATGGCCTATTTTATAGGTGACAGTGCTCGATCTGAAGTTTTGAGAGAGAAAATTATTGAATTGGAAATGGAAATAGAAAAATTTAAAGCTGAGAACACATGTTTAACTAAACTTCGCAGTGAACGAGAAAGTGCCTTAGAAAAACTCAGGTATGTTTGCATCTATAATTTGGGAAAAAATACACAGTGATTCAACTGATTTCTTTAAGATCTTATCTAAAATTCTGGAAACAATCTTTATCAATCTAACAATATAAATGGAAATGAAATCTGTACCACATGTAAATTTTTGTACTGAATTAAATGACTCATTGTGGTCAAAGATATGTTAAAAGGGAATTCTCTTGGTGATGAAATTTTATTGAAATTTGAAAAGCAGTTTGGGGTTATGAATTCAAGTACTACATTGGCCAGTGTATTAATTTCCTAGGGCTGCTATAACAAAGTACATACAAACTGGATGGCTTAAAACAGCAGGAATTTATTTTCTCACGGTTCTGAAGGCTTAGAAATTCAAAGTCAAGTTGTCAGCAGAACCATGCTTTTTCTCCTGTCTTCTAGTGGTTGCTGACAACTCTTAGCATTTTTTGCTGCTGGACATCTGAGTTGTTTCTACCTTTAATTATTGTGAATAATGCTATTATCATTGGTGTACAGATATCTGTTCAAGTTTCTGATTTTAATTCTTTTGGATATATATCCAGGGTGGAATTGGTGGATCACATGGTAATTACTTAATTTTCCTTTTCCATTTATATTTTAGACAGGGTGCAAGGGAGGTGGGGAGAGAGAGAGAGAGAAAAAGAAAAACATTGATGTGAGAGAGACATAGCTACTGGGTGCTACTGGCTGCCTTCCACGTATGCCCCGATGCGGGGCAGGGAGTGAACCTGCACCCAGGTTCGTGCCTTGGACCTGGAATAGAACTTGCAACCCTTTGGTGCTCAGCCTATTGCTCTAACTACTGAACATGCTGGCCAGGGCAAGGAACCACCATACTGTTTTCCACAGTGGCTGCACCAGTTTAGATCAGATAAATTGGTTTGCATATGCTGAACCAACTTTGCATTCAAGGGACTTGGTCATCCTGTATAATACTTTTAATGAGCTGTTCAATTTGGTTTTCTAGTCTTTCATTGAGGATTTTTACATCTATATTTGTATTGGCCTATAGTTTGCTAGTGTTATCTTTGGCTTTGATATCAGTGATAATAGCCTCATAAAATGAATTTGGAAGTGTTCCTTTTTCTTTTTTGGAACAGTTTAAAAATTGATATTAATTGTTTGAATGTTTGCTAGAATTTTATATGTGAAGCCATCTGGTCCTGGACTTTTCTTTGTTGGGAGATTTTTACCGATGCAGTCTATTTGTTGTTGTTGTTGTTTTTAATTTAATAAATCTTTATTGTTCAGATTATTACAATTGTTCCTCTTTTTCCCCCCCTATAGCTCCCCTCCACCCGGTTCCCACCCCACCCTCTGCCCTTACCTCCCCTGCACTGTCCTCATCCGTAGGTGTACGACCTTTGTCCAGTCTTTTCCTACACCCCCCACATCCCTTTCCCCCTGAGAATTGTCAGTCCACTCCCTTTCTATGCCCCTGATTCTGTTATATTCACCAGTTTATTCTGTTCATCAGATTTTTTATTCACTTGGTTTTTAGATTCACTTGTTGATAGATAGGTATTTGTTCATAATTTTTATCTTTACCTTTTTCTTCTTCTTCCTCTTCTTAAAGAATACCTTTCAGTATTATATTTTATATAATACTGGTTTGGTGGTGATGAACTCCTTTAGGTTTTTCTTATCTGTGAAGCTCTTTATCTGACCTTCAATTCTGAACAATAGCTTTGCTGGGTAGAGTAATCTTGGTTGTAGGTTCTTGCTTTTCATCAGTTTGAATATTTCTTGCCACTCACGTCTTACCTGCATAGTTTCTGTTGAGAAATCAGCTGACAGTCGTATGGGTGCTCCCTTGTAGGTAATTAACTGTTTTTGTATTGCTGCTTTTAATATTCTCTCTTTGTCTTTTGCTCTTGGCATTTTAATTATGATGTGTCTTGGTGTGGTCCTTTTTGGATTCGTTTTGTTTGGGGTTCTGTGCGCTTCCTGGACTTGTAAGTCTATTTCTTTCACAAGGTGGGGGAAGTTTTCAGTCATTATTTCTTCAAATAGGTTTTCAGTATCTTGTTCTCTCTCTTCTTCTGGCACCCCCATAATTCTGATGTTGGTACGCTTGAAGTTGTCCCAGAGGCTCCTTACACTATCTTCAAATTTTTAGATTCTTTTTTCTTTTTGCTTTTCTGGTTGAGTGTTTTTTGCTTCTTTGTATTTCAAATCTTTGACTTGATTCTTGTGATCCTCTAGTCTGTTGTTGGGTCTCTGTATAATATTTTTTATTTCAGTCAGTGTATGTTTAATTTCTAGTTGGTCCTTTTTCATATCCTTGAGGGTCTCATTAAATTTATCGGCCTTTTCTAGGAAATTCTTGAAAAACCTTATAACTGTGGTTTTGAACTCTATATCCAGTCTTTTGCTTTCCTCCATTTCCTTTGTGATCTGTTTCTTTGTCTCCGCATTTTCGCTGCTTCCCTGAGTTGGTAGAGTAGCTTTGTGTGGTAGGTGTCCTCTAGGAAACAGTGGCTCAGCCTCCCCAGTTACCTGAGGTGTACACTCTTGGTGCACCCCTTTGTGGGCTGTGTGCACAGTCTTGTAGTTCAGTCTTGATTGTTGTTGGTATCACTGGGAGGAATTGACCTCCAGGCCAATTGGCTGTGAGGATCAGCTGTGTCTACTATGGGAGAACTTCTGTGCTGGAGACACCCTTATGAGACAAGACTTGCAAAATTGCAAAATCCTCTGTGCTCAGCTTGGATGGGGCGGAGTCTCAGGGCTGAGCAGACAGCCTTGGCTTTCCATCAGCCCTGCCCTATGAGGCCCCTGGGTCTCAGTGTCCCTTGGTTATCGCTGCAAGCACCTCTGAGAGAAAGCCACCCTCGAGTTTTGCCCGCTGCCAGACAGTCCAGTTTCTTCCCCAATGAATCTGGATACCCAGATTTTCGCCCGGAACTGGAGTTCAGCACAGTTAGGGGCTTCTGTCTTCCTCCCGCTAGAGAAAGCCAGCGGCGCAATCAGCAGTCAGTCCTCTCTGTGTGAACTCGTGTGCGCGCCTCCAGACCTCTGCCTTTTGCGGCTCCCCTGAGTTTCTGTGCGCTCCTCTCTTTTTCCGACAGTCCAGACTCCCCCCGTATGAGTCTGGGACTCCAGGGTTTCACCTGGAACTGGGGTTTAGTGCTGTCGGAACTGGGGTTCAGTGCAGTTGGGAACTTCCGTCTCTCTCCCGCAAGAGAAAGCTAGCCAGGCATTTAGCTGCCTGTCCTCTCCGTGTGCTTGTCTCCATACCTCAGCCTTTTGCAGCTCCTCTGAGTCTCCGTGTGCCCCTCTCTTTCCTTCTAGTTGTAGAATTTCCACTCAGCCAGCTTTCCTGTGGTTCTGGATGATGTCTGTTCTTTTAGCTGTAGTTTTGAAATTGTTGTGCAAGGCAGCACTGTAGGTGTTCACCTATGCCGCCATCTTGGTTTCTCTGCAGTCTATTTGTTATTGATCTGTTCAGTCTTTCTATTTCTTCTAGATTCCGTTTTGGCAGGTTGCATGTTTCTAGAAATTTATCCATTTCATCTAGGTTATCATTTTATCTGGGATTATAATTGCTCACAATACGATCTTTTTTTTCTTTTTTTCTGAAGCATTTTTGGAAAATCTTTTCTTTCATTAATGGTACTTATCTCTTTTTTGTTTTTTTAAAAGTTTTTGTTAAAAAATCTTTATCACTGAAAGTATTACATATGTCCCCACTTCTTTCACTTCTAGCCCACTCTTGTCCACTCTTCCCCACCCTATTGTCTGTGTCCATGGGTTATGCATATATATATATATATATATATATATATATATATATATATATACGCGCCTACAAGTTCTTTGGTTAATCACTTCCCAACCACCCATCCTCCCCCGCTTTGCCTCTGAGCTTCCATAGTCTGTTCTATGCTTCTGTGTCTCTGGATCTATTTTGTTCATCAGTTTATTTTGTTCATTAGATTCCACATACCTGATATGAGTGAAATAATGTGATACTTGTCTTTCTCTGACTGGTTTATTTCACTTAGCACAGTATTCTCCAGGTCCCTCCATTCTGTCTCAAAGGGTAAGAGATCCTTCTTTTTCACAGCTGCATAGTATTCCATGGTATAAATGTACCACATATTTTTTATCCATTCATCTTCTGATGGGCATTTGGGCTGTTTAGAGGTCTTAGTTATTGTAAATTGTGCTTCTACAAACATAGGGATGCATACCTTCATTCTTTTTTTTTTTTTTTAATATATATTTTATTGATTTTTTCAGAGAGGAAGGGAGAGGGAGAGAGAGTTAGAAACATTGATGAGAAAGAAACATGGATCAGCTGCCTCCTGCACACCTCCTACTGGGGATGTGCCTGCAACCAAGATACATGCTCTTGACTGGAATCGATCCCGGGACCCTTCAGTCCGCAGGCTGACGCTCTATCCACTGAGCCAAACCGGTTAGGGCCATTCCTCATTCTGATTGGTGTTTGGGTCTCTTAGGATATATTCCTAGAAGTGAGATCACAGTGTCAAATGGCAGTTCCATTTTTAATTTTTTGAGGAAACTCCATACTGTTTTCAATAATGGCTGCACCAGTCTGCATTCCCACTAACAGTGTACTAGGGTTCCTTTTTTTCTACATCCTCACCAGCAATTGTCATTTGTTGTTTTTTTGATATAGCCAATCTGACAGGTGTGAGTTGATACCTCACTTTCATTTTAATTTGCATCTCTCTAATGATCAGTGACTTTGAACATTTTCTCATATGTTTCTTGGCTGTCTGTATATGTCCACTTTGGAGAAGTATCTATTTAGGACCTTTGCTCATTTTTAAATTGGATTGTTTGTCTTCCTTTTGTTAAGTTGTATGAGTTCCTTATATATTTTGGATATTAACCCTTTATCAGATATATCATTGCCGGATATGTTCTCCCATACAGTGGGCTCCCATTTTTGTTGTTGATGGTTTCTTTTGCAGTGCAGAAGCTTTTTATTTGGATGCAGTCCCATTTGTTTATTTTCTCCTTAGGTTCCTTTGCCCTAGGACAGTGGTCGGCAAACTGTGGCTTGCGAGCCACATGCGGCTCTTTGGCCCCTTGAGTGTGGCTCTTCCACAAAATACCACGTCCTGGGCGAGTCTATTTTGAAGAAGTGGCGTTATAAGAAGTTTAAGTTTAAAAATTTTGGTTCTCAAAAGAAATTTCAATTGTTGTGCTGTTGATATTTGGCTCTGTTGATTAATGAGTTTGCTGATCACTGTCCTAGGAAGTGTATCTGTAAGCATACTGCTACGAGAGATGTCTGAGATTTTGCTGCCTATGGTTTCTTCTAGGATTTTATGGTTTGACAACTTACATTTAAGTCTTTTATCCATTTTGAGTTTATTCTTGTATATGGTGTAAGTTGATGGTCTAGTTTCATTTTTTTGCATGTATCTGTCCAATTTTCCCAGTACTATTTATTGAAGAGACTGTCTTGACTGCATTGTATGCTCTTGCCTCCTTTGTGAAATATTAATGGATCGTAATGACTTGAGTCAATTTCTGGGTTCTCTGTTCTGTTCCATTGACCTATATGCCTGTTTTTGTGCTAGTACCAGGCTGTTTTGATTATGGTGGCTTTGTAGTATAACTTGAAATCTGGTATTGTGAGTCCTCCAACTTTGCTCTTCTTTTCGAGAATGTTGCAGCCTTCGGGGTCTTTTTTGGTTCCATATAAATTTTTGGAGTGTTTGTTCTAGATCTGTGAAATATGCCATTGGTATTTTAATAGGGATCACATTGAATCTGTAGATTGCCTTGAGTAGTATGGATATTTTAATCATGTTGATTCTATCAATCCATGAATATGGTATATTCTTACACTTGCTTATATATTTTTCTATCTCTTTAGTCAACGTCCTTTAGTTTTGCAAGTACAAGTCTTTTACCTCCTTGGTTAGGTTTATTCCTAAGTATCTTAATTTTTTTGTTGCAGTGGTAAACGGTATTGTTTGTTTAGTTTCTCTTTCTGAGAATTCATTATTGGTGTATAAAAAAGCCATTGATTTTTGGGTGTTGATTTTGTATCCTGCTACATTACCAAATTCATTTATTAAATCAAGTAGTTTTTTGGTGGAGTCTTTAGGGTTTTCTGTGTACAATATCACGTCATCTGCCAATAATGAACGTTTTACTTCCTCTTTTCCAATTTGGATGCCTTTTTTGTTTTTAATATATTTTTATTGATTATAGAGAGAAAGGGAGAGGAATAGAAAGATAGAAACATCAAAGATGAGAGAAAATCATTGGTCAGCTGCCTCCTGCAAGACCCCTACTAGGGATTGAGCTCACAACCCAGGTATGTGCTCTTGACCAGAATTGATCCCAGGACCCTCCAGTCCACAGGCTGATGCTCTATCCACTGAGCCAAACTAGCTAGGGCTGGATGCCTTTTATTTATTCTTGTCTGATCGCTGTGCTAGAACTTCCAGTACTGTGTGAATAAGAGTGGTAAAAGTGGACATCCCTGTCTTATTCCTGTATTTAGGAGAAAAGGTTTTAGTTTTTGCCCGTTAAGTATGATGTTTGCTGTAGGTTTGTCTTATATGGCCTTTATCATGGTGAGATATGTCCCCTCTATTCCAACTTAGATGAGAATTTTTATCAAAAATGGGTGTTGGATTTTGTTGAATGCTTTTTCTGCTTCTATGGCCCTTTGGTCCACAGGTTGATGCTTTAGATATTGAGCCAAACTGGCTAGGGCTGATCTTTTTTTTTTAAATTGGAGCTATTTTATTTTATTTTATTAATATATTTTATTGATTTTTTTTTTTTTTTTACAGAGAGGAAGGGAGAAGGATAGAGAGTTAGAAACACTGATGAGAGAGAAACATCAATCAGCTGCCTCCTGCACACCTCCTACTGGGGATGTGCCCGCAACCAAGGTACATGCCCTTTACCAGAAACGAACTTGGGACCTTTCAGTCCACAGGCCGACGCTCTGTCCACTGAGCCAAACTGGTTAGGGCGTAGGGCTGATTTTTTTAATATATAGCTGGATCTGATTTGCTAATATTTTGTTGAGTATTTTAGCATCTATATTCATCTGGGTTATTGGCCTGTAATTCTCTTTCTTTGTAGTGTCTTTATATGGTTTTGGAATTAGGATAATGCTGGCCTCATATAAAGAGCTTGGAAGTGTTCCTTCCTCTTGGATTAAAAACCAATTTTTTAAAATGTATCTTTATTGATTTCAGAGAGGAAGGGAGTGGGAGAGATAGAAACATCAATGATGAGAGAGAATTATTGATTGCCTCCTGCACGCCCTCTCCCGGGGATTGAGCCCACAACCTAGGCATGTGCCCTAACCAGGAATCGAGCATGTGACCTCCTGGTTCATAGGTCAATGCTCAACCATTGAGCCACGCCAGCCAGGTGGTGATGAATTCCTTTAGCCTTTTTTTGTCTGGGAAGCTCTTTATTTGACTGTCTATTTTTTATGATAGCCTTGCTGGATATACTAATCTTGGTTTCAGATCCTTGCTTTCCATTATCTTGAGTACTTCATGCCATTCCCTTCTGGCCTACAGAGTTTCTGATGAGAAATCAGGTGTCTGCCTTATGGAAGATTCATTATAGGTAACAGTTTGCTTTTCTCTTGCTGCCTGTAAGATTCTCTCTTTTGTCCTGAAATTTTGGCATTGAATTATGATGTGTCTGGGTGTGGGCCTCTTTGGGTTCTTCTTGCTTGGGATTCTCCATGCCTCCTGAACTTATATAACGTTTTTGTGCCATTATTTTTTCTTCAAACATGTTCTCTATTCCTTTCTCCCTTTCTGCCTCTTCTGGCGTACCTGCTGTTCGAATATTGTTATGTTTCATGTTGTCCCACAGCTCCTTTAAACTGTCCTCCTGTTTTTTAATTGTTTTTTCTTTTTGGTTCTCTGATTGAGTGATTTTTTTCAACCTGTCTTCTAATTCACTGATTTGATCCACAGCTTCCCCTAATCTGTGTATTCCTTCCAATGTCTTCTTTATTTGTGCTATGTCATTCTTTATTTCTGTTTTCATAGTTACTATATCTTTTCTCATGTTGTTGAGCATCTTTACCATCATTATTCTGAACTCTATATCAGATAAATCTCTAATTTCTGTTTCATTTATCTCTTTTTCTGGAGAGTTCTCTGATTCTTTCATTTGAGGGTGGTTTTTTTGCCTCTTCATTTTGGCTACCTATTTGAGTTTGTCTCTATGTATTAGTAGATCTGGTATGGCTCCCAGTCTTGGTTAGATAGCTTTATGTAGTAGTTGATCTGTGGGACCCAGTGGCGCAGTTTCTCTGATTACCTGACCTGGGTGCTCGAATGTCCATTGTGCACTTTGTGTTTGCCCTCCAGTTGTAATTGAGTGTTGATTGCTTTTGGCTCATGCGTGCATGGACTTGCCCCTCAGGCTGGCTGACAGTAAGGCTCAACCTAACAGCATGCAGGCTGCTGTATCAGTGCTTATCACACAGCGGAATTAACTGCAGCAGGGAGCCTGCCAGTATCTCCCTTTTGATATACTGCTTGTGAAGCTTATTAGATCCTGCTCTAATAAAGCTGGCCACTGGGTTTATTGATTTTGGGCCTCTTTGGAGGGTCTCTGGTGTAGGCCAATGTCAGATGGTGTTTGTGACTGGCACAGAAAATCTTTTTCGGAGCTATCAGCGATCTAGATACCTGTGGAAAGGTCTAAGCTGTACGCCAAGGTCTTCTTTTTCTATCTCCAGCTCCAGAAGCAGGTCATGCAAAGACTCAGAGCACCCAGAGATCAGCTTTTGCTCTGGTTAATTATTAGTGTCAGTCATTTAGTGAGTCTCAGGCTATAGAGCTCAGCAGCATGTAAACTCCATAGGGTGGGGTGAGAGGGTTTCTAATGGGTGGGACAATTGCTCCCCGTTCCCCACCAGGCTAAAGTTGCATTGATGAGTAAGCTTTGTTTGTGAAAGCTGGTTTCTGCAGAATGGGGAAATAATTCAGCACAGGGATCTGGTGGCTGTCCTCTCAGCTCTCTCCCCAGAGCCACCAACCCCAGACCCTCCTCACACAGCTTTAGTTCACTCTGCCCACCCTCTGCTGGAGCCCAAGGTGAGTGGCTGCAAATGAAATTTATTATGTTGGTCCTTTAAGAGGATGCCTGCATTTTTTTGCCCTCTCTTCTTCCCATATAGAACCTGAAGTGTTTTCACAGCAATATGTTATGTGGGCATCTTTCCTGGTTCAGTTACTCTGGACTAGGGAGCCCAGCTTGGGATTTAAACCCCAGACTTCTCAGGGGGAACCACCTCTCCCCCCCCCCCCCCCTCCAATGTGAGATCTCATTCCAGAACTTCAGCTGCTGCCTATAGGCGCCCAGCCATCCCTCTTTACTCCACACTTTCTACAGTCTTGATGTGACCTCTTCTTTATGTACTTGGTTATATTCTCCTTTCTCCTCTGACTATAACTTCCAAATATCTGTCTTTCAGTTCAGAGATTCTTTCTTCTGCTTGATTGAGTCTGCTGTTGAAAGTTTCTATTACTTTTTTTTTTTTTTACTTCATCCATTGTATTCTCAGCTTGACAATTTCTGTATGATACTTTTTTACAATTTCTCCTCGTTGAACTTATTTTGTTTCATGTATTGTTTTCCTGATTCTGCTGGGTTATTTATCTGTGTTCTAATGCGGCTTGCTGAGCTTCCTTAAAACAGTTATTTTGAATTCTTTGTCAGGCAATTTGTAGATCTCAATTTCTTTCAGATCTGTTTCTTAAGCCTTATTAGTTTCTTTTGGTGATGTCATGTTGACCTCATTCTTCGTGATCCATGTAACCTTTTCTTGATGTCTTTGCATTTGAAAGAGCAAATATCCCTTCCTGTTTTTAGTGCTTGGTTTTGGCAGGTCTTTACCTTCTCCTGCTAGATCCCTGGACTGATGAGTCTGCTTCCAGAATCACAGTTGAGTGGAGTTGTAGCCAAATCATGTGGCTGCTTGTGGGTCACCTGTGGGGTCTATTGTTGGCAGGGTCTGTTACCAGAGGTGTAGGTGGATTTGGTTCATGCTAGATCCCTGGTTGGACAGGATTGCTTTCGGATCCATAGTCAGTTGGGGCTGGAGCTAGGTCATGGGGCTACTTCTGGGTCCACTGTTGAATCTTCAGGCAGGGGATCTATTGCCAGGGGTAAGGATGAGTGTGGCTCCCGCCAGGTTCCTGTGTATCTTTCTGCTGGGTACCTGGGTGAGCAGGACTGTCTGCAACTACAGTATAGCAGTCTGGGGCCAGGTAACAGGGTTGTTTTAGGATCTATAGTTGGGACTGCGGTGTGTGGGCCTGTTATCAGGGGCCTAGATGGGTGTTGTTCTTCACAAGTCCTTTAGCAGATGGAGCTGGGGCTGAGTCCATAGAGGACGTAGGCTGTTTTCATTCTGCAGCCAGGACCATGTTTAGCAAGTCTGCCACTGGGGTATGGTCTTGCCTTCTCTCAGTGGCTGTCCTTGATCTTAAGACTTCACCAAGTTTTCCCATCCTCCTACCTGAATCCTAGAGCTTCTAGAAAAGCACTTATGTTCATGAATGGCTATTGGATTGTTGTTCATATGGAGGGATGTGAACCAGGGACCTCCTATTCCATTCTCTTGGGGATGTCACTCTTCCTATGCTCTTAACACAGCATGAACAATGAAACTGGGCTGTGACAGTACCTCAGCTAAATCAACATTCTTCTCAGCTAAATACCAAAGTCCTCACAAGAGGTCTGTAAGAACCTAGTTAATCTGGCCCTTGTTTTTTTTTTTCCTGTCTCCTGCTCACTGTTTAGCCACATTGGCTGCTTAGCTATTCTTTGAACACATCAGGCATATTCCTACCTCAGGGTTTTTGCATGTGGTGTTCTCTCTCTTTGAACTGTTTTGTTCAAATAACTTCATGGATATCCTCACTTTCTTTAGGTTTTACTTCAAATATTATCTCAGCAAGATGACCCCATCTATAATTTTAATTTCCTATACTGATATTATCTAACCTCATTCCTTGCCACTCCTAATCCTATATAACAAAAGGGTAATATGCAAATCGACCGAACGGCAGAACAACCAGTGGCTATAATGCACACTGACCACCAGGGGGTAGATGCTCAATGCAGGAGCTGCCCCCAACCTGCAGGCCCCATTTGCCCGAGTGAGGCCTACCGGCCAACCTCTTGCTCTCTTCCCCTGGCCGGCAGGCTCCAATTGCCCAATGGCGAACAGGGAATCGGGTTGGTGGCAGCAGACATGGGCAGTGCCAGGCCAAGGCCCCTGCCCTGCCAGTTGCCCCACACATAGAGGGTGACCAGTGGCGGGGGATGGGGCTGGCGAGCAGGTGGGAACGGCCAACCTCTTGGTCCCTTTCCCTGGCCAGCAGGCTCCAATCGCCCAATGGTGAACGGGGAACAGGGGGTGGGTGGCGGTGGGGAGCAGTCGGGGAAGATGGCCCTGACTGTAGGCCAGGCCTAGGGACTATACCTGTGCACGAATTTCTGACCACAAGGGGGCAGATGCTCCAACTGGTAGGTTAGCTTGCTGCTGGTGTCCGGCTGATTCGGACTGAGCGAGATGGGCCAGACACGCCCTCGAGCCCTTCTGCAGCCCCTCCCCAGCCTGATGGTACACTGGTGGGGTTCCCAGCCTGGCCTTTGCCTTCTAGCAATCCGGGACCCCTCAGGGGATGTCGGAGAGTGGGTTTCAGCCTGATCCTGCAGGCCACTCCCCTTGGGAGGGCGCCAGACGCAGGGCTCATGGACTGATGGGCGCAAGCCCTCAGCAGGCACAGTGGGGCTGGGATGAGTGGTAGGAGCTGCAGGCGGCGTTGGACTGAGGGTTTTGGCCCAACCCCTGTAGGCCAGCCAGAGGGACCCCACCCATACACAAATTCGTGCACTGGGCCCCTAGTTATATACATAAGAGGCTTCACAGGAGTAAGGATGTTTAGTTATTCCACTGTACTTCCTCCCGTGTACTTGATTGATAGTAGGTGCCCAGTAGGTGCTTGTTGGGAGGGTGCTATGGATTGAAAATGGATTCACCAAGATTCCAGCTCCTCATTACCAGGCTGTTCCTGGTGTTTCATTTTGGTGCCACATGTGGATTATTGTATTTACTGAGATGGTTGGTCCCTTTAAATAATCTCCTTAAATAACATGGTTTGATCATTTTAGGAAAGAAATCACAGACTTTGAACAACAGAAAGCAAATGAATTGGCTCGAATAAAAGAGTTTAAAAAGGAGGAAATGAGGAAGCTACAAAATAAACGTAAAGTTTTTGAAAAGTATGCTACAGTTGCAAGAACTTTTCCAGATAAAAAGGAACGTGAAGAAATACAGGTATACCAATACTTATATAAATTAGTAAAGATTTCAGTTTTGTAAGAACCTTAGGGTTATTTGATATGTCAAAGAGATATTGGGTATCAATTTATCAGTCATCTATTGATTCAACAAATTATCTATCTAAAGCACTGCATCAGGAACATCTTTTGTAGTCTGGCTTTTAAAGAGTAAAATATTCTCTTACTAAAGGTTTCCAGACAAATAGACCCTACTGACATGAATGAATTCATAAGCCAGGAGTTGGAAGCTCACTGTTGTAATGTTGCGTTAATTTGTTTGACTTACTACACAACAAATACTGTTAAGTTTTGTTCGTTTTTAATAATTTAAGGCCCATATACTGAATAGGTGTTTAATTCTAAAACTTATAAACTGATAGGCCAAATTATCAGTCCTTTTCATTTCAAAGTTAGAAATGGACATGATCAGAGGACCACCGGCTCCTAACTGCTCGCCTGCCTGCCTCATCGCCCCTAACCACTCTGCCTTCCTGCCCCATCACTCTTAACCACTCGCCTGCCTGCCTCATCACCCCTAACTGCTCGTCTGCCTGCCTCATCGCCCCTAACCACCTCTGCCTGCCTGCCTGATTGCCCCTAACTGGTCGCCTGCCTGCCTGCCTGATCGTCCCTAACTGCCTCTGCCTCGGCCCCTGCCACAGCGGCTTCATCTGGAAGGTTGTTCCGCTGTCTGGTCTAATTAGCATATTACACTTTCATTATTATAGATATATAATTCTTTATTGTTGTAAGTATTACATATGTCCCCTTTTTTCCTCCATTGACCCCCTCCAGCCCACCCCCACCTACCTGCCTCAGGCCTTCAGCACTCTATTGTCTGTGTCCATGCCTGTCCATATTTTAAATACCAGTATTTTAGAGTTCTGTCTTTTGATTTCTTTCTTTCTGTAGTATGCCATCTTTGAACAATCTCACCTGCACACCTATAGCTTAAGTTATCATATGCCACATTGATTAGGGTCTTTAATCCTTTATTTTTACTCTGTGGGGAGAAACACATGCCATGTTTTAGTTAATGCTTGGTTTATTAAATCTGATAGACTTTAACAATCTATTAAATTTATTATTTCAAAAAAGGCTCTACAGTGAAATCTCTCACCCTTGCTCAGGCACCCAATTTTCCTCATTTGAGACAACCAATGTTATCAATCTCTTGTAGCTTTCCAGAGGAATTCTAAGCAAATGCATATATATTACTAAGTTTAAAACAATTAATGGAAGTATATTGAAATCATTTGTAGCTTAACATCAAGAACATTGTCATTCTTTATTTTACCATTGAATAGAATTGCATTATATGGATGTGCCATAATTAACTAAACATTTATGTTGTTTCTGTTCTTTTTCTATTAAGAGTGCTGTCTTGAATTACCTTGTACACAAGCACTTCACAATCATTCTTCTACTTAGTCATTTAACGTGTGGTTATTGAATACCTGTGATATAGAAGGCATGTGCTGGGAATATAGGAGTGAACAAAACAAATTCATCTTGCCCCCATATATCTTATATACTCAAGTATATCTGTAGGGTAAATTCCTGGAAGTGAATTTTTAGGTTAAAGAGGGGTGGTTGTACATTCATAGATATTGCCAGATTATCTCTTAATAGATATCATTTCAAGTTTTAATTCTACTAGCATTTATTAAGAACTAGAGGCCCGGTGCACATAATTTGTGAACCAGGGTAGGAGGTTTCCCTCAGCCCAGAGTGCACCCTCTCACAATCCGGGACCCCTTGGGTGATGTCTGACTTGCAATCCGGGACCACTGGCTCCTAACCACTCCCCTGCCTGCCTGCCTGATCACCCCTAACCACTCTGCCTGCCTGCCTGATCGCCCCTAACTGCTCACCTGCCTGCCTGCCTGATCACCCCTAACTGTTTGCCTGCCTGCCTCATCACCCCTAACCGCCTCTGCTTCCGCCCTCACTGCCACCACTTCGTCTGGAAGGACGTCTGGAATAATGTCTAGAAGGTCATTCGGCTGTCCTGTCTAATTAGCATATTATGCTTTTATTATTATAGATGTTTTTTGCTCTTTAGATTAAAAATTGATATTAAACTTATTTGAAATTTCTTTTTAAAATCTATAATCTAGCTTATAGATTATTTTTATAATCTATAATACAAATTTATCATGACTTTTTGTGAATACTTCAGATACTTTATTAAAATATTTTTAATTTATTGATTTGAGAGAGAGACATATATCAATTTGTTGTTCCACTTATTTAGGCATTCATTGGTTGTTTCTTATATGTGCCCTGGCCAGAGATTTAACCTTCAACCTTGGCATATTGGGACAACACCCTAATCAATTGAGCTATCAGGCCTGGGTCACTTCAAATACTTTAAACAGTAGTTAAAATCAAATTCAGCTATCAGAAAATTTTCCACTAACTTTAAAACCATAATCTATTCTAAAATATCTGCATAATGGATTTGTCATTTATATTTACTGTTCCCGAGTCTCCCAGGAGTAGAGTGATACTTACTTTGATACCTTGCTATGTTATAAAAATCTTAGAGAACCACAAGGAAAATAACAACATCACCCTTCTTATACAACCCAAGGTTATAAACTTGATTCCCTCCACTTTCCCCTCTTTGTCATAGCTGAAATTTCTTCTTCCAGTGTGATTCAAACCATAGCAAATGAGCTTTATTTTTGTTCTACTTACTTTGATGAGAATAACACATAGTTTTTACTTTATTATAACCTGGTGCCTTTCCTGCAAACAATTTATCCTCTTATTTTCTAAGCCTGTTCTTTCCAGTCTGCTAGTCATTAGCCACCTGTGACTATTTAAGTTGAAGTTAAATGAAATTAAATAAAACTAAAAATTCAGTTTTTCAGTGACATTAGCCACATTTCAAGTGCTCAGTAGCTGTTAGGTGACTGGTAGCTATCACATTGGACAGTGCAGGTCCAGGACACATCCATCATTACAGAAAATTCTGGACAGGGTTGATGTAGAGGTCTCATTTCCTGGAGAGTTGGTAAGTTAGTTTCCCTCTTTAAGACATTAGACAATTTCATAATTTTTAAACCCTCTTTCTGCTTTGTTAATGTTGATTTAAGTATTGGACCCTTTTCAAAAGACTTCATATTGTGTGTAAACATGGGTTTATTTCTTTTGGTTGTGGGTACAGTTCCTTGTTTTTCTTAAACTATAGCTCATTCATAGTTTCCTATATTTGTCCTTCTTTCTGCCTCTACAATGCAATTACATACTTTAAAAACAGGAATATACTTAATTGGAAACAAATCTATATTTATTGATATGCTTCTGATTATTAAATCATTAAAAGATTAAAGAGATGGTATAGACATATTCAGAGATAATGTGGATTTGGTTATAGACCACCTTGATAAAGTGATTTGATTCACAAATCCCATGAATATTTGGTTTTTCTTTGCATATAAAAGTTATGTTTACACTATACTATAATCTAAAAAAACTATGTACATACCTTAGAGCAGTGGTCGGCAAACCGCGGCTTGCGAGCCACATGCAGCTCGTGAGCTGGGGTTTGCCGCTCTGTTGACTAATGAGTTTGCCGACCACTGACCTAAGCATTTAAAAGAGGAACACTGTGGCTCAGTAGTTGAACTTCGACCTATGAAATAGGACAGTGGTCGGCAAACTCATTAGTCAACAGAGCGGCAAACTGCATGTGGCTCGCGAACTGTGGTTTGCCGACCACTGCCTTAGAGAATAGCATTATTGCCCCAAATGCTAACCAGCTTTCAGTGAACCATTATCTTTTTGCTGGTTGGAACTTCTTGCCTAGATGTTTATGGCTGCTGACTGATCAGGGTGGTGGCTGTGGCAATTTCTTAAAATAAGACAACAATGAAGTTTGCTGTTGACTGATTCTTTCACAAATGATTTATCTTTAGCATGAGATGCTATTTGGTAGCATTTTACCCATAGTAAAACTTTCAAAATTGGAACCCATTCTTTCAAATCCTGTCACTGCTTTATCAACTAAGTTAATACAATATTCTAAATCCTTTGTTGTCATTTTAACATATTCACAGCTTCTTCACCAAGAGTAAAGTCCATCTCAAGAAACTACTCTCTTTGTTCCTCATCTATTAAAGTTTTACCATGAATTTGTAGCAATTCGGTCACATCTAGGCTCCACTTCTAATTCTAGTTCTCTTGCTATTTCCACATCTACAGTTACTTCCTCCACAGAGGTCTTGACCGCCTCAAAATTATCCATGAGGGTTGGAATCAATTTCTTCCAAACTCTTGTTAATGTTAATGTTTTGATCTCTTCCCATGAATCATGAATGTTCGTAATGGCATTTAGAAAGGTGAATCCTTTCCAGAAGGTTTTCAATTTTTTTAGTTTGCCTAGATCCATCAAAGGAATCACTATCTATGGCAGCTATAGCCTTATGAAATGTGTTTCTTAATTAGTAAGACTTGGAAGTCAAAATTATTCCTTGATCTAGGGGCTGCAGAATGGATGTTGTTAGCAGTCATGAAAACAACATTACTTGTGTACATCTCCATCAGGGCTCTTGGGTGACCAAATGCATTGTCAATGAACAGTAATGTTTTGAAAGGGATTTTTTTATCTGAGTAGTAGTCTCAACAGTGGGCTTAAAATGATCGGTAAACTATGTTATAAACATCTGCTGTCATCCAGACTTTGTTGTTCCATTTATAGAGCACAGGAAGAGTAGATTTTGCATAATTATTAAGGGCCCTAGGATTATCAGAATGCATAAGTGGGCAGTGGTTTCAACTTAAAGTCACCAGCTGCATAAGTCCCTAACGAGAGTCAGCCTGTCCTTGGAAGCTTTGAAGCTGGGCATTGACTTCTCCTCGCTAGCTATGAAAGTCTAGATAGCATTTTCTTCTAATATAAGGCTGTTTTGTCTACATTGAAAATCTGTTATTGAATGTAACCATATTCATTAATTATCTTAGCTAGATCTTCTGGATAACTTGCTGCAGCTTCTAGATTAGCACTTGCTGCTTCACCTTGAACTTTTATGTTATGTACACAACTTATTTCCTTCAACTTCATGAACCAACCTCTTGTAGCTTCAGACTTTTCTTCTAAGCTTCCTCACCTCTCTCAGCCTTCACAGAATTAAAGAGTTAAGAGTCTTGCTTGGATTAGGCTTTGACTTAAGGTAGTGGTCAGCAAACGGTGGCTCGCGAGCCACATGCGGCTCTTTGGCCCCTTGAGTGTGGCTCTTCCACAAAATACCATGGCCTGGGCGAGTCTATTTTGAAGAAGTGGCGTTAGAAGAAGTTTAAGTTTAGAAAATTTGGCTCTCAAAAGAAATTTCAATCATTGTACTGTTGATATTTGGCTCTGTTGACTAATGAGTTTGCTGACCACTGGCCTTAAGGGAATGTTGTGGCTGGTTTGATCTTCTATCCAGACCACTATAACTTTCTCCATGTCAGCAATAGGCTGTTTCATTTTCTTATCATTCATGTGTTCACTGGAGCAGCACTTTATTGGCTGTTGTGAGGTTTATATGAGCATGGATGGATGTCAGATTGTCCGTGTGTGTTAATGAGGTTTGTGTTAGTGAGTTAGGATTCTCACTGCCTTCAGTCTCATATCTGAACAGGTTCTCAAGTGGGTGGTAGGTAATGCTTCCTCCTTCTGTATACTCCTTTCCTCAGCTTCAAGTCACTTCCCATGACTTGCACCTACATATTCTGTGTAGCTAGCTGACTATTTCTCCTTAGTTCTGACATTGATATTTATTTTTCTTTGTACAGTTACAGATGGCTTCTAGACATTTCCAGGAATTTCTTCACTTATATCATTAGTTCATCTAAAACAACTCATTTTCTTAAAACCTGTCTCTTATAAATTCCCAACAGGATCAGTTTTCTGGGTTGGTAGTTTTGAATTTGAATCTTTCATTCTTTCCTTTACCTCATCTCTTCTTCCTTCAGTTAGTAATTAATTCCATTTATTTTTTCTTCAACAGATAACCCCCATTTATCTCTTCTATTTCAATTAATATCTTTTTAAAAATATATTTTTATTGATTTCAGAGAGGACGGGAGAGTTGGAGAAAGAGATAGAAACATCAGTGATGAGAGAGAATCATCAATCGGCTGCTTCCTGCATGCTCCCTACTAGGGATTAAGCCTGTAACCTGGACATGTGCCCTTGATGGAATCAAACCCAGGACCATTCAGTCTGTGTAGGCCGATGCTCTATCCTCTGAACCAAACCAGCCAGGGCTCAATTAGTATCTTTATTATCTCAAGGCCACATTATTTCAGTGAACTCTTAAGTGGTGTCTGCTGCTTCCTCCTGATTCCTGGAATAAATTTTGCTGATGGTATGAGTGAGGCTCTAGCCTGAATCCCTAATCCCTTTCCTGGAAATCCCAGTGTTATTGAAATGTGATTGAGCCTTCTCTTTTCTGTTCTCTGTACTAGGTTAGCTAGTCTGTATTTTTTTGTCTGTTTCATTGTTTTAATTCTACTAATGCTTTTTTTGGGGGGTTGGGGGGTTGGCAGGCTTTGAAACAGCAGGTAACAGATTTACAGGAAGATTTGAAAAGAAAGGAAGCAAAATGGTCAAGTACACATGGCCGTCTTAGAAGCCAGATAGAAATGTTGGTCAAAGAGAACACAGACCTCCGGGAAGAAATAAAAGTGATGGAGAGATTCCGACTCGATGCTTGGAAGAAAGTGGAAGCCGCTGAGGGCAGCATCAAAATGGGTCAGTGCAGGACTGCCATGAAGAAAGAGGGGTCCATGGTAGGTTTGGAGACCAGCTGGCCTTGTCAAGTTAGGGGGAGATGTTAAATATTTGAGCAGTCAGATTTCTACAGACAGAAAACACAAGGGCGGTTTCCAGGGCTGCTGGGAGGAGAGAGTGAGGGGTTAGTGTTTAATAGGAACAGAGTTTCAGTTTTGCAAGTTGAAGAGAGTTGTTAATGAAAGGTAGTGATGGTTGCATGACAGTGTGAATGTACTTAATACCACTGACCTGTGCACTTTAACATGGTTAAGATGGTAACTATTGCCCTGTCGTGTGACTCAGTGGCTGGAGCATTGGCCCGTGCACCAAAGGGTCATGGGTTCAATTCTCGGTCAGAGGTGCATACCTGGATTGCAGGTTTGATCCCAGGCCCCAGTTGGGGCACATGTGGGAGGCAACCAATTGTTGTGTCTCTCTCATGTTGATGTTTCTCTCTGTCTCTCCTTTCTCTCTTTCCTCCTTCTCCCTCCCTTCCATTCTCTCTAAAAATCAATAGAAAAAATATCCTTTGATGAGGATTAACAACAAAAAGATGGTAAATATTATGCCATATATATATTTTACCATAATTAAAAAAATAATTTTGAGCGTTGCTATAGAGATAGTTTTCAAATTCATTTATATAATTCTTTTTTAAAAACAGCATATGATTATATTTAATACACAAGTTTGATACAACCAAAAAGTAAAACACCAGAGTAAAATGGTAACAAAAAACATGATATTTCATTTGCAATGCATGAGAAATGGTTAACATCTTTAGTCATAAACAAGGTCTTAAAAGCCAGTGACACTATAATAATGCAAGGAAACTGGAAAAATAAAATGAAAAGGTACAGGTGATGATTAAGCAGTGAGCGTATGTGATTTTGCTGAGTAGTGATGGAGAATAACTTCTCTGCAGTGTGAGGGAGCAGAATAAAGACACTGACACCTAACAGTCTACAGCTTTGAACAGTGTTGTGCCATTTGTGTAATTCTGATAAGGGGATTATTATAAGCATTAGGCAGACAGTGTCAGTTAAAACAGGCCAAGGGAAGTGTTTGCGGAGTCACATGCGTGTGACCTACAACTCTGGTTTGCCAGGCACTGCTTTTAGGTACTGCAGATAAAGTAATGAACAAAGCAGGCAAATGTCCTTGCCTTCTTGAAACTTAATATTCTAGTGGCAGGAGAAAGACTATAAGTAAGATACATAAATAAAATATATAGTATGTGACATAGTGGTGGAAATGAAGGAGAAAAAGCAAGGAGAGGGAATAACTGTATGGGGTGTTGCAGTTACATGTAGGATGGCCAGGGAAGGCTTTACAGAGAAAGCAACATTTGCATAATGGCTGAAGAGAGACCTAGGTGAGAAGCAGAGCAGGCACAGGAGACCTGGGCCTGGAGGCTGTCTGCTTGGGCCTGGGGTTCAACAATGCCAAAGGCTGGTACAGCAGGTCCTCAAATAGTGTCATTTCATTATAAGCTTGATGCTGTAGGAACTTAACTCTTACTTATATCAATCAGCCTGATAAAATTGTTCTCATTATACGTCATTTCACTTAAAGTCACAGAACATATCAAAGATGTTAAGTGAGCACTTACTGTAAAGCTGGAGCAGAGAAAGGGGAGAATAGCAGGGGATGAAACCAGAGATATGACGAAGGGTGGTGGGTGCAGATTTCATTAGGCCTTCATAGTTTCTGTAAACACTTGGGCTTTTTCTCTGAGAGCAGTGGGAGCTCTTGCAGGGCTCTGATTGAAGGGGTGGCCTAACCCAGTGGTCAGCAAACCATGGCTCGCGAGCCACATGCGGCTCTTTGGCCCCTTGAGTATGGCTCTTCCACAAAATACTACGGCCTGGGCAAGTCTATTTTGAAGAATTGGCGTTAGAAGAAGTTTTAAGTTTAAAAAATTTGGCTCTCAAAAGAAATTTCAATTGTTGTATGTTGATATTTGGCTCTGTTGACTAATGAGTTTGCAGACCACTGGCCTAACCCTTTATTTTAGTGTTTGGGGAAAGCACCCATCATCTAAATTCAGGATTGATTCTGAAGAACTGACAGATAACCTTATTCAAATTATAGCTTTAATAGGAGAAACTTACATACATGGGTAAGGCAGCTGCTCCCAGTGGTGGCCTGCCTGGAAGAATCCACTTTCTTCTAGAAAAGGGTCTCTTTTTTTTATATATATAGGGGATTAAAAGTAAAACCATATGGTGGGTAGTCACATAGACCACCAGCAAGAACAATGTGTTTCTAAGTTAACATAATAACATCAGGCAGTTATTACACTCTATACATTCATTAACCTCCTTCCTGGGGACATGATGTTTATCTTTGGATGGCATTTGGCTTTCTGGGTAGTCAGCCAAGCCTGAGGCTACTGAGGGTTAAACAGAGTCCAACATTTCCCAGAGGCTTTTGCTGCTGGAGCCATATTGCATCTCTGAGTTCCCCAACACTTAGCTCACTCTACTATAAACTTAAGAAAAGATTGAGGGGGTCCTAGCCAGCTTGGCTCAGTGGATAGAGTGTCAGCCTGTAGACTGAAGGGTTCCAGGTTCAATTCCGGCCAAGGGCACATGCCTAGGTTGTGGGCTCGATCCCCAGTGGGGACGTGCAGGAGGCAGCCAGTCAATGCTTGTCTCTCATCATTGTTGTTTCTCTCTCTCCTTCTCCCTTACTCTCTGAAATCAATGCAGAAATATATTTTAAAAAAAGAATAGATTGAGGGGGTGGGAAACTATGGGCCCAATCAGGAACATCAAGGTGCACTATTGCAGTAATTCAGACTGAGATGAGATGATAGTGGCTTAGACTAGGGGAGTGGCAATGGTGGGGTTGAGGAGTGGACAGGATTTATTGATGAACTGGATATGGGGTGTGACAGCAAGAAAGGAGTCAGGAATGGCTTCCCCGTTTAGTGTAGTTTTTTTGCTTAATATAAGAATTTGCATTTGTTATTAAAGTCCATAAGAAGACAACACATATTGCTCAGGTGCAGACAAGGTGAGTTTGAAATGCCAGTGAGCATCAGGTAAAGATGTTTACTAGACAGTTATACATATATTAGGAGAAGTCAGGTTGGAGGTAGAAGTTTGGGGTCATCAGAATGTATGGTAAAGCCTTGGGCTGAGATGACTGAGGCTGAAAGTGAAGGGGTCCAAATACTGAGCAGAATGTAAGAAGCTGGGGGGCAAGGAGGACAAATAACCATGGAGTAAGAAGGAAAGGAGGTCCATGTGGTGTTCTGAGAGCCAATCTGAGAAAGGCCCTTAAGAGGGACAGTGTGGCATACAGGCATCAAAGGCTGCTGCTCAATAAGTTGAGGACTGAAGGTTGGTCCTTGGATTTACCAAGTAGAAATGTGTCAAAGATAAAAGCCTGACTGGATAAGAGAGAATGGGGAGAAATTTCAGACAGAATATGAGTTCTGTGTGGAAAATTTTTGCAGTTAATATAAAAGGGGGTAGTGGCTGTAGGGGAAATGGTTTTTGTTTTTAAGATGGGAAATTAACAGGTGTTTGTATATTGATAGAGTTGGTTTCAGTAGAGAGGGAAATGATGCAGTGATCATAAGTAAGGGGAGATGGGATTTAGGGAATGAATGATTGAATGAATGGAGGGGCTGGTTTTGGCCAGGAGCATGGACAGTTCGACTTCAGTAACAGAAGGTCTAAGATCTGGACCTAGGGCTAGTTGTCTGGTGCTACTTGATAGGAAGTTCCCTTCTTCTTCTTTTTTTTTTTTTTTTTTAATATATTTTATTGGTTTTTTACAGAGAGGAAGGGAGAGGGATAGAGAGTTAGAAACATCAATGAGAGACAAACATCGATCAGCTGCCTCCTGCACACTCCCTACTGGGGATGTGCCTGCAACCAAGGTACATGCCCTTGACCGGAATCAAACCTGGGACCTTTCAGTCCGCAGGCTGACACTCTATCCACTGAGCCAAACCGGTTAGGGTGGAAGTTCCCTTCTGATGCTTTAACTTTCTCAGTAAAGTGGGAAGCATGATACTCTGCTGAGGGTGAGGGCAGAGAACATGGGAGAAAGTGTAAAATAGTTGTCTAAGAGAGAGGAAAGCCAAGGGACTGGGAAGTATAGTCTGAGTCCTGGGCTGCATTAGGGGCCCATGTAAGTTAGAGATCATTATTTCCAGTGAGAATGGCTTGCATTATTTTTTTCTTGTTTGTTTGATTTTTGGGTGTCAGTTGGTGGAAGGTTATGTTTTAGGAGAGGTGTGGTCATCGGGGAATACCACAAAGCAGAGAGGGGCTTAGAAGTTAACAGTATGCAGTGACCCATGAACTGCTTATGAAGGGCATAGGCTACAAGGTTGTGAGGGACATAGAACACATGGATCAATGACTTGTAGGACCCTGTAGGCTGTAGTCAGAAAGTGGAATTCTCCCTTCTTCTTCAAACATTTCATTATGGAAGTTTCCCAGATAGAGGCATTTGAAAAAACAGTCCAATGAACACTTGACTACTTACCTAGATTGAACCACTGTTAAGGTTTTGCCACATTGTGTTTTTTGCTGGGCCATATGAAGGTAGTTGTAGAAATCATAGCATATCACCCATATATACATACTTGAACACTAAATGGCATTGGCTTTTTTAATAGATCAGGCTAGTTATTTTGTAGAATACCTCACATTCTGGATTCAAATGCTTTGAAATTGAACAGTTATTGATCATTGCAAATAGTGATAATGACTAGTTCTAGAGTTTGCCCATGGGAGTGCATGGCTGAGATTGGAGGGAGAGTAGGTCAGCAAAGGCAAGGAGGGGTACATGGTAGGGTGAGTACATGGCCACGAGACTCGGAGCTTGGTGGGGGTGGATAGGGAGGAGAGAAAGAAATTTGGTTGGAAGCAGTGATGGGGAGCAAGGAGGACACCTACTACCTCTAAGTCTAGGGTTGTGAGCTCTGAGAGCGAGAAACCTCCTTCTCTACAAAGGACATTGGTGAGCATTTATTGCAGTGGGACTTAGGGCTCAGAGCAAGGCAGTGAGGGAAATGTTAACTGGAGAAGCTGAGATAAGAGGGTTTTGCTGATGGGTAACCATGTTCCTCCTCTCTCCTCTGGCTAGCCTGGTAACAGTCACAGAAGACTGTTTCGTTTTACATCGTCTGTTATGCCCTTAACTTGAGGAATGAATATATTTACAGAGGTGGTGTGTGTGTGTATGTGTGTGCACATGTGTGCGTGTTTACTCTGGTCTCTAGTGATAAATGAAAACAATGTAAATGAACAAACTTAAAACATGCTCATTGCAGGCTGAGTTCTGTTAGTTTAATTCATTGTACTAATATGTAGATTAACACTAATATTATATTCAATTATATAATTATCTCCTACTGTAGAATTCATCAGTTCAAATTCAAAAGAGTAAAAATTCTTCAGGAACCCAGCTAGAGACATACAAGAAAAATAATTTGCCCACACAAGGTAAGAAGCTGCATGATCTTTTTAGAAGACATTTCAGGAATTTAAAGAATAGAAAATTAATCTACCTAAGAAATAAAATACTATGATTTTAATTGAAGCCTCCTGTGTATCCTACTCCCCCACTTAATTTTCACCTTGACAGCATTCCCGTGCTGGTTTCTCATTCTTTTACTATATTGTGTCCATAAATTAATATAGTATTGTTTTCACACTTTATGTATTCCTTTGCAATTTTTTTTCTCTTCATATTTTAAGACTTACCACATTAATACATATAAACTGTAGTTTATTCATTATAATAGCTATACAGAATCCACATGTATTTGCCAGTCAAGTTTTCTTGTTGATGGGCATTCATGTTTCATCCAGTGTGTCAGTAACATGAATAGGGCTGTAGAAAGCCTTAAAAAAAAAATTAAACTTATTGGGGTGGTTTCAGGTATAGATTTCTATGACACAGATCTATATATTGCATTGTGCCCGCACAATCCAAAGTCAAATAATTTTCCATCACCATATATTAGGCACCATTCACCCCGCTCCCATTTGTCTCCCCTCTTCCCTCTGACAACCAGCAAACTGCTGGCTTTTGTCCACAAGTTTGTTTTATATCCCACATATGAGTGAAATCATATGGTTCTTAGCTTTTTCTGACTGACTTATGTCATTAGCATAATATCAAGATACATCCCCGTTGTTGCAAATGACAGTATTTCATCTTATGGCTGAGTAGTATTTCTTGTATATATCACATCTTCTTTAATCAGTCCTCTACCAAAGGACACTTTGGTTGTCTCCATGTCTTGGCCACCTGAAAAATGAACATAGAGGGATATATATATATATATATATATATATATATGTATATATGTATATATGTATATATGTATATATGTATATGTATGTATATTACAGGCCCGGTGCACGAAATTTATGCATGGGGGGGGGGCTGTGTCCCTCAGCCCAGCCTGCACCCTCTCCAATCTGGGATCCCTCTCACAATCCAGGACTGCTGGCTCCCAACCACTCACCTGCCTTCCTGCCGATTGCCCTTAACCGCTTCTGCCTGCCAGCCTGATCACCCCCTAACCACTCCCCTGTCAGCCTGATTGACACCTAACTGCTCCCCTGCCGGCCCAATTGCCCCTAACTGCCCTCCCCTGCCAGCCTGGTCGCTCCCAACTGCCCTTCCTTGCAGGACTGTTTGCCCCTAACTGCCTTCCTCTGCTGGCCTAGCCACCCCTAACTACCCTCCCCTACAGGCCTGATTGCCCCTAACTGCCCTCCTCTGCCAACCTGGTCAGCCCTAACTGCCCTCCCCCTACAGGCGTGGTCCCCCACAACTGCCCTCCCTTTCAGGCCTGATCGCCCCCACTGCCCTCTCCTGCTGGCCATCTTGTGGCGGTCATATTGTGTCCACATGGGGGTGGCCATCTTTGACCACATGGGGGCGGCCATCTTGTGTGTTGGAGTGATGGTCAATTTGTGTTTTACCTCTTTATTATTTAGGATATCTTTGTGAATACATGTCTTTGAGTTTTTGGGTATGTACCCAGGAGAGGGATTACTGGGTCCTATGGTGGTAACTCTATTCTTAATTATTTGAGGAATCACCACACTGTTTTCTATACTGGCTGTACCAGTCTACATTCCCACCAGCTGTGAATGAGGGTTCCCTTTTCTCCACCACCTCTCCAACACTTGTTATTACTTGTTGATAATAGCCATTCTAACAGGTGTAGTTTTGATTTGCATTTCCCTAATTGCCAGTGAGGTTGAACATCTTTTCATATGTCTATTGGCTGTTCATGTGTCTTCTTGGGAGAGTGTCTGGTCAGGTCCTCTGCCCATCTTTTAATTGGATTGCTTGTTTGGTGTTGAGTTTTATGAGATCTTTACATATTTTGAATATTAAACCTTTGTCAGCGCTTTTGTTTGCAAATATAATCTTCCATTCTGTCGACTGTCTCTTGGTTTTGTTGTCGGATTCTCCTGTTGTGCAGAAGTTTTTAGTTTGATATAGTCCCATTCATTTATTTTTGCCTTTACTTGCCTTGCTTTTGGGGTCAAGTTTATAAAATGTTCTCTATGACCACTGTCCATAAGTTTAGTACCTATGTTTTACTTCTATGTAATTTATTGTTCCAGATCTTATATTTAGGTCTTCGATCCATTTTGAATTAATTTTTGTACATGCTGACAAACTGTAATCTGTTTCATTCTTTTGCATGTGGCTTTCCAATTTTCCCAGCATCATTTATTGAAGAGGCTTTCTTTATTCCATTGTGTTTCTGGCTCCTTTGTTGGAAATTATCTGCCCATATACATGTAGTTTTATATCTGGGTTCTCAATTCTGTTTCATTGATCTGTTTTTCTGCCAATACCATGTTGTTTTAATTGTCATAGCTCTGTAGTATAATTTAAAGTCAGGTAGTGTGATACTTCTGGCTTCATTCTTTTGTCTCAGGATCGCTTTGGCTATTCGGGATCTTTTGTGAATCCATACAAATTTGATGAGTTTTGTTCTATTCCTTTAAAAAATGACATCGGTGCATGGAACAACTGATGGGATTTTGATGGGGATTGCATTAAATCTGTATATTGCTTTGAGTAGTATGGACATTTTAACTATGTTGATTCTTCCAATCCATGAATATGGGATATTTTTCCATTTTGTTGTATTTTTCAATCTTTAATAATGCTTTGTAGTTTTCAGTATATAGGTCTTTCATGTCCTTTGTTAAGTTTATTCCTAGGTACTTCATTCTTTGGGTTGCAATTACAAAGGGAATTTTTTTTCATTTCTTTTTCTAACATTTTGTTGTTAGTATATAGAAAGGCATTGGATTTTTTATTTTTCCTCACCTGAAGTTATTTTTTCCATTGACTTTTAGAGAGTGGAAGAGAGGGAGAGAGAGAAACATTGATGTGAGAGAGACACACAGATTGGTTGCTTCCTGCACACACCCTGAGTGGGCCTGGGGATCGAACCTGCAACCCAGGTATGTGCCCTTGATCAGGAAGCAAACCAAAGACCCTTTGATGTGCTGGATGACACTCTAACCACTAATCAATACCAGACTAGGCAGATTTGGTGTTTTGTACATTTATTTAGTATCCTGCAACTTACTGTATTTGTTTATGTTTCTAATAGTTTTTTTTTTTTTTTTTTGTAGAGTCTTTAGAGTTTTCTGTGTACAGAATCATGACATCTGCAAAAAGTGACATTTTCACTTCTTCGTTCCCAATTTAGATGCTTTTTATTTCTTTCTCTTGCCTTATTGCTCTGGCTAGGACTTCTCGAACTATGTTGAATAAGAGTGGTAAGAGTGGGCATCCTTGTCTTGTTCCTGATTTTAGAGGAAAAGCTTTCAGTTTTTTGCCATTGAGTATAATATTGACAGGGTTTACCATATATAGCCTTTATTATGTTGAGGTACATTCCTACTATTCCTATTTTATTGAGTGTTTTAATCATAATGGATTTTGTATCTTATCAAATGCATTTTCTGCATCTATTAATAAGATCACATGATTTTTATCTTTTCTTTTGTTAGTGTGGTGTATTATATTGATTGATTTGTGTATCGTGAACCATCCTTGCCACACAGCTGCCCCAGAGTCCCCCAGTCCCCTCAGCCCCCCAGCCACCAGGGCCGGCCCAAGGCGCAGGCAAGCCTCGGATGGCGGCTGCCCCTCCACCCAGGGCTGGCCTAAGGTGCAGGCAAGCCTCAGATGTTGGCTGCCCAGCCACCTAGGGATGGCCTGAGGTACAGGCAAGCCTTGGATGGCCACTGTCCAGCCGACGCCCGAGACACAGGCAAGCCTCAGATGTTGGCTGCCCAGACACCAACAGCCGGCCCACGGTGCAGGTAAGCCTCGGATCACGGCTGCTCAGCTGCCCAGGGCCGGCCCAAGGCACAGGCAAGCCTCAGATGGTGACTGTCCAGCTGCCCTGGGCCGGCTGAGGCTTGCGCTGCCGGCAGTGGCAGCAGCAGAAGTGTCACCTTTCCCTGATCACCGGGTCGCCTCCCGCCCCCGAGGGCTCATGGACTGTGAGAGGGGGCAGCGGGGCTGAGGGATCCCCCCCTTCCAGTCCATGAATTTTCATGCACCAGGCCTCTAGTATATTATGATTTCCAGTGTAGCAATAATTAGCACCTTTATCACCATCACATACTTATCATTTCTTTTTAGAGGTTGGAATAATTAAGATCTGGTCTCTCAGTAAGTTTGAGGTTTATAATACAGTTTTTTGTCTATATTCACTATACTTTGCAGTAGAAATCTAGGACTTATTTTACTACTTGTTTCAAATTTGTACCTTTCAATAACATTTCTCCTATACACCAACCTTCCAGTTCTTGGTAACCACCATTTCATTCTGTTTCTATGAGGTTGCCTGTTTTTGCTTGTTTGTTTTTGTTTTTAAAGTAGCCAGCCAGTGCCTCTAAGCATGAATCACTCTTTTTTTAAAAATGTTTTTATTGATTTCAGAGAGAGGAAGGGAGAGGGAGAAAGATAGAAACATCAATGATGAGAATTGTTGATTGGCTGCCCCCTGCACGTTCCCCACTGGGGATCGAGCTTGCAACCTGGGCATGTGCCCTGGTTGAGAATTGAACCATGACCTCCTGCTTTCATAGGTTGATGCTCAAACACTGAACTACACCAGCTGGCTGAGTTTGCTTTTTTCAGATTCCACATGTGTTTTTCTCTGACTTAGTTCAGTGCCCTCAAGATTCATCCATGTTATTTGCAAATGGCAGGATTTTCTTCTGTATTTAGTACTAGAGGCCTGGTGCACAGATTCATGCACTTGTGGGGGGCGTGGCCTGCGGGTATCAGCCCATTGTGCGAGCGCCGCTCATCCTGGTCAGCCAAGCGATGCTCCCACTGTGGGAGTGCACTGACCACCAGGGGGCAACTCCTGCATTGAGTGTCTGCCCCCTGGTGGTCAGTGCGCATCATAGTGACTGGTTGACTAGTCATTCTCGTCGTTCTGCCATTTGGTTGCTGGGCTTTTATATATATATATATATATATATATATATAGAGAGAGAGAGAGAGAGAGAGAGAGAGAGAGAGAGACTAGAGGCCCGGTTCACAAAATTTGTGCACTGGGGGGTTGTCCCCCAGCCCAGCCTGCACCTTCTCCAATCTGGGATCCCTTGGGGGATGTCTGACTGCCGGTTTAGGCCCGATCTCACATGGTTCAGGCCTAAACCGGCAGTAAGACATCCCTCTCACAATCCAGGACTTCTGACTCCTAATTGCTCACCTGCCTGCCTGATTGCCCCTAACCACTTCTGCCTGCCAGCCTGATCATCCCCTAACCGCTCTCCTGCTGGCCTGATTAATACCTAACTGCTCCCCTGCTGGCCCGGTCGCCCCCAACTGCCCTTCCTGCCAGCATGATCTCGCCCCCAACTGCCCTCCCCTGCAGGCCTGATCTCGCCCCCAACTGCCCTCCTCTGCTGGCCAATTTGGTTCTGATTGGTCAGTTTCTATGCCAGTCAGCGTCAAAAGCTCCATCTCCTAGGCAGCCATTGGTTCCTCACAGTTGACCCAGATTTGGTTCTGATTGGTTGGTTTCTATCCCAGTCAGTGTCAAAAGCCCTGCCTCCTAGGCAGCCATTGGCTCCATGCAATTCACCCAGATTTGGTTTTGGTTGGTCGGTTTCTATGCCAGTCAGCATCTCCAGGCCTATCTCTGGGCCTGATTATAGAGGCGGGGCTGATGAGCAGCTGCTCCAGGCTGCTTGTGAGTGGCTGAACTGCTGACCTCTGGGGGAGAGAGAGAGAGGCTTGGCTGCTGGCGAGGGAGAGAGAAGCACGGTCTGATCACCCTGCTTTCTCTATCCAGGCCTCACCAGCAGCCACTGCCACTGCTGATCAGTCCCACCTCTCTCTCTCTCCAAGAGGTCAGCAGTTCAGTCTGCTCACCTACGACGCACAGCCTGGCGAATGGTTGAGCCTCCCGGTTGTTGTGGATGTGACGGACCCAGGGTTTTTATATATTAGGATGGCTGAATTGTTACAGAAGACTGGAAAAGAAACCAAGCCATGCTTAGAGAAAGGGAGTTACATTTTATTAAGCTCAGGGCCAGAGAAAAATGTGCCTTTCAAATTCTGGGCCCCCCCATATGGAGGAAACCTTTTCTATTTATACTTTTCCTAGCTCTTTTGTCTCCCAAAATTGGAATGAGACTTCTGGGCCTTCTGGGAAAGAAGGCCTACGTGCTGGGAAAGGGCCATGAGACCATATCTCAAGCCCTGGTCTGGTGTCAGCACTGACAACTCTGTCTGGGGCATAGTCCACAGCCTTTCTGGAATGGGAGTAGTCTTATTTTCCTTATTATTTAAGCAAGCAAGTGTTTACAGAAGCCAAAGTAGCAGGGTTATAATTTGAAACAGCAGTTTTTATATAAGGTGGATACTTCATTCCCCACTGGTTTTATGTACATGAGTCAAATCATTGACTCTTTTGGGTCATTGTTGGTGAGGGAGTTGTATTGACCCATCCTATCTAATAAAAGAGTAATATGCAAATTGACCATCACTCCAACACACAAGATGGCTGCCCCCATGTGGACACAAGATGGCCGCCACAAGATGGCCAGCAGCAGAGGGCAGTTGGGAGGGACCAGGCCTGCAGGGGAGGGCAGTTAGGGGTGACCAGGCCAGCAGAGGAGGGAAGTTGGGGGCAACCGGCCCTGCAGGGAAGGGCAGTTGGGGGGCACCCAGGCCTGCAGGGGAGGGCAGTTGGGGGAGACTAGGTCTGCAGGGGAGGGCAGTTAGGGGTGACTAGGCCTGCAGGGGAGGGCAGTTAGGGGCAATCAGGCTGGCAGAGGAGCAGTTAGGTATCAATCAGGCTGGCAGGGGAGTGGTGGGTGATCAGGCTGGCAGGCAGAAGTGATTATGGGCAATCAGGAAGGCAGGCAGGCAAGCAGCTGGGAGCCAGTAGTCCTGGATTGTGAGAGGGCCTAAACGGGCAGTCGGACATCCCTGGAGGGGTCCCAGATTGGAGAGGGTGCAGGCTGGGCTGAGGGACACCCCCCCTCCATGTACGAATTTCGTGCACCGGGCCTCTAGTGAGGACTATAAGCTTGATAGAATTAATTCTCTGCTGAATAAAGTCAGTGGGCCTGTTTATAAGATAAGGGCCTGGAATGAGGGCCAGCACTAATCTTTAGAGTCTGAAGAGTCCTAGACTCTCTATTTGGCCTGGGCTGTCTTGAGCCAGGTGTGATGAAGCCATGTCAGGATCCCGTCGACCTTGACTTATGTGGGGGTGGTCCTTTCCAGGTAGGAGTCAGTCCTTGTGTGGCAAATTTCTTTACCCAAGCAGAGTCTCCAGGGTGGGAGGATGGACTGGATCAGAAGTTGGTATAGGCAGAGTACCTTGGACATGCTTCTGGACTGCTTTCTGGGTGGACTGTAAAGCCTTTAAGAACTTGAGTAAAAATTGGTTATGGATTTCAGCTTTTCTAGATTGGGTTTCTATATAAGCTGGTGAGGTGGGTAGGTCAGGGTTTGGAAGAGTCACTAGAATTTGTAGAGGCCCCACTGGTTTTAGGGCAGCCTCCTGGGCTGCATCATTTGCAGCCTCATTCCCTCTTGTTTCTGGGGAGTCCCCTTGTCTCACATAGGTAGAGATGGAGAGACTTAATTACATCTGGTAGTGCTAGTTGGCCCATTGTCCTTGCTCTGCTCATATCTGTCTAACTGCCTAATACATTACCTCAAGGATCCTGGCTCTGAATTCTTCTAGGGAAAATGGATGTCAGTGGGCTCTTCTAGCTACTTCCTGCTGAGGAGGATCAGAGGTTTCTCTCAGAGACAAGAGATCCTTGCTGTCTGTCAGAGGGACAATGAGGCCTGGGCACAGAAGGAGGTGGGCTTGTGACCTGGCAGAGAGAAACTGTAACAAATGGTCTGATGGAAGGGAAAGAAAACCTTTCCGTTTTAATAACTTCTATTGAAATAGAATTTTTCTCCTTAAAATTACTCCCATGTTTATCAAAAGAGCCAAATCAAGACGAATTTATCTATAGTATTTAATTTGGCCTGATTGTTTGCATAAACATAACAAGAATGGTAACTGACTACCTTTGCCAGAATTTCATGATTGAATCTTAAGGTGCCCTGTAGGGCCAGGAAGCCAAGCCATCCAGCTGCCGTCAGGCCTGCCTGTATTATCTGCTGAGTTAGGTGAAGTCCTCACCTGTAGTGGCTCTACCCGGGCCCATGCCCTAGGCTTCAAGGCCCATCTCAGCCCTCCTACTCTTCGCAGCTCAGAGTGCATGGGGGTCCCACAGGACACACAGGCGCCCTTATTGCTCCCCTTCTACTCTGACCAACTGCCAGTGATGGTAGGGCATGGACCTGATGCTCCAGCACCAGCTATTTTCAGGGCTACCAAGCAGGATACCAGACTTTCTCCATGGCACTCTTATTGGCTTCAAGTCTTCAGAGTTCAAGCAGGGATCTTTAAAACATGAAACTCCAGTCAAAATTTCTGGTTAATAAAACTACTATTGGAAACTGGTCTTATTGAATTTATGCAAAGAAATGTATTGCCATGACTTATTTATTAAGTATTGCCAAATTTTGGAGTAATTATTTAAGGAGAAAAATATACTGACCTGCTTTAAGATAGAATTTTCCTTGCCAGTCCTTTTTATGGACTTTCCAAAGTAACATTTTCTGAATGTATTATAACAAATAGTAACTGTTAGATTTCTTTTATCAGTCCCTCCCTAAGTACTTTGGCATAACTATTTACCCTCTGTTTAGGGAGGCAGAATGTAAATTATTTACTCTTCCTGGCTTACTGGCCTGTATTATTTGATTTCCTTTCAACATTACTCTTCCCCTTCTTATTACATATACAACCTTTATATTTTACACTTCCAAATTAGCCTTCAAACCTTCTTTCTATGTCCTTTAAAAATGCATAACCATGCCTCAGACCTTCTACTCAGTATTCCTTATTCTTTGAAACCTCAATCCTTTAATGATTCCTAAAAAGTAAACAGCCAGACTTTCTTAGATTAACATTTATGACTTAGACCTTCTGTGATAAAACTAAGAGTAGGTAAAAATATTTCTTTTTTGAGAGACAGAGATTTTTAAAACTTAAAGTTCCTTTGCTGAATATTCCACCACCACCCAAGAAGTACCCAGTAACCCCACCCTGCCAGGCTTAGACAATGAGATTTTCTTTATGTGTATTGGAAGGGTTAAAAAGAAGAAAACGAGGCAGAGGAAGATCCACTGTGTTTGCAGAAAGCCTTGAGTCCAGTATAGTTCAGATAAGTAAGAAACCAAGGACTCCAGCAGAGCAGGTTGTAGCCAGCAAAATCAACAAAAACTTATCTCTCCCTGCTCTCCCCGCTGACACCCGCCCCTTTTCTACCTTAGCAGGGGAAATAAGGCAAGCAGTCTGAGATCCTGTATAACCAGGCTTTTTACACTTAAGGAACAGCTGCTCTCCCTCCCGGATTTTTCTTCTTTACTCCAAGGCCCCAGAAGATCTCAAATCCTCCTCCTCCTCCTTCACCACTTCTGATATCTCTAACTATCCCTCTGTCCCCTAGGGCTCCTCTATTTCAGCAGGCTGAGAGTGAATTCCACAACCTCTACCCTTTCTCACACTTGCTCCAGAGCAGTTTTCGGCTCTCTTCCTCCCCAGAGAGAGAGAGACCACTGTAAATCTAACAGGAAGGGCAGGCAGGTCGCAGTTCTCGGGACCACATGATTCTGTTTGCTAGCAGGGCTGGAAAAGGCAGCCTACAAAGCAGTTAATTATGACTAATCTTAACCCAACAAGACTTTGTTTAAACTTCAACCTTTAAATTAATCCTAGAATTCCAAAATTTCAAACTAACAAAGCAAAATTATAAATCAAAGAAAAGCAATGAAAAGTTCTCTACTGTCTTCCCCCTAAAGCAGGGTTTGCACTATCTTTCACACAGACTCTTACACTTACATTTATACACCAGACAGTCTTGATGTTTTTATTTCTACCAGATATCTCCTCAGAGTTTAAACAGACCACCTGATTCCTGATTAATTGCCTGAGGAAGTCCTTGACTTCTGGGGAGGTGATCAAGCTCCTCCTTCCACTCACTCGGAGTGGGCCTGATTGATAGGGCCCCTACCTTACCGATTCTGTCCACAGGTCCAGAAGTCTCCGTCCACTCTCTCCAGTTGCCGGCCGGGTCCTAGGCTGAGGTCCAGGAGTGCCCAGAGTCCCCTGGTTCAATTCTGCTAAATCAGCAGAGCGGTGCCTCCCGGAGGCCTGTCCAGCTCCCCCAGGCCCCAAACCTGGTCCATTCACCAGAGGCCAAAAGGCCAGCATGTTTGGCCGCCTTCCTGGTCAGGGAACCATTATGTTACAGAAGACTGGGAAAAAACCAAGCCATGCTTAGAGAAAGGGAATTACATTTTATTAAGCGCAGGGTCAGAGAAAAATGTGCCTTTCAAATTCTGGCCCCCCCGCCCCCCCCACATGGAGGAAACCTTTTCTGTTTATACTTTTCCTAGCTCTTTTGTCTCCCAAATTTGGAATGAGACTTTCGGGTCTTCTGGGAAAGAAGGCCTACGTGTTGGGAAGGGGCCATGAGACCAATCTCAAAGCCTGGCCTGGTGTCAGCACTGACAACTCTGTCTGGGGCATAGTCCACGGCCTCTCTGGAATGGGAGTAGTCTTATTTTCTTTATTATTTAATAAAGTAGTCTTATTTATTATTTAAGCAAGCGTTTACAGAAGCCAAAATAGCAGGGTTAAAATTTCAAACAGCAGTTTTTATATAAGATAGATGCTTCAGAATAATATCCTGTTGTGTAAATGTATTACATCTTTTTTCATATTTTGAAGAAAAAGTTTTTATTGATTTTTAGAGAGAGGAAGGAAGAGGGAGAAGGGAGCGAGATAAACATCAATCAGCTGCCTCCCACACACATTTCACTGGGGATTGAGCTGGTAGCACAGGTATGTGCCCTGACTAGGAATTGAACCCAGTGACCTCTTGCTGCATAGGTTGACGCTCACCCACTGAGCCACACCAGCCAGGCTGTCCATTCATCTTTTAATTTTATTAATTTTTAAAATATGTTTTTATTGATTTCAGAGAGAGGAAAGAAGAGGGAGTTAGAAACATCAATGATGAGAATCATTCATCAGCTGTGTCCTGCTAGCTCCTTACTGGGGATTGAGCCCACAACCCAGGCATGTGCCCTGACTGGGAATCGAACCCTGACCTCCTGGTTCATGGGTCGACGCTCAACCACTGGGCCATACTGGCTGGGTTCCATTCATCTTTTTTTTTTTAATTGTCTAAAGTTTTACGTATGTCTCCTTTTTCCCCACTTGAAACCCCCCTCCCCCCCACAGCTGTTCCCACCCCATTCATCTTTTGGTGTACACTTAATTTGTTTCCAATCTTGGCTATTGCGAATAATGCTGTAGTGAACATGGGGAATGCAGGTATCTCTTCAATATCCCATTTTCATTTTCTTTAAATATAGACCAGGGAATGGAATTGCTGGATCCTATGGTAGTTCTATTTTTAATTTTTTGAGGAACCTCCATACTGTTTTCCTTTGTGACTGCACCAATTTGCTTTCCAGCAGTGCATAAGAGTTTCTTTACCTCCACACCCTTGCCAACACATACATCTCTTGTCTTCTTGATGATAGCTATCCTAACAGGTGTGGGGTGATATGTCACTGTGGTTTTGACTTGCATTTTGCTGATGATTAGTGATACTGAGCATCTTTTTATGTACCTGTTCACCATTTGGATGTCTTTGGGAAAATGTATGTCTACTTTCTCTGCCCATGTTTTAATTGGATTGTTTTTTTTTGTGGTTGCTGTTGAATTCTGTGAGTTCTTCATTTGGATATTAACCTCTTATCGGTTATGTAATTTGCAAAAATATTCTCCCATTTGATAGGTTGCCTCTTCATTTTGTTGATTGTATCTTTTGCTGGGTAGAAGCTTTTAAGTTTGATGAGTTTTTTATTTGTTGAATTTGCTTTTGTTTGTGCTTATAGTATTGTATCCAAGAAATCATCACCAAGACCAATATCAAGGAGCTTATTCCTTAGGTTTTCTTTAGAAGTTTTTATGGTTTCAAGTCATATGTTTTAAGTCTTTGATACATTTAAAGTTTGTTTTTTCTATTTCCATTGAAATTTTTATCTGGATTGCATTGAGTCTGGATTGCATTGAGTCTAAAGATGGATTTGGATAGTATGGCCACCTTAAACATATTGATTGTTGTGATTCGGGAACATGAGATGTCTTTACATTTGTGTCTCTTTGATTTCCTTCAACCACAGTCTTGTAGTTTTTACCTTATAGATCTTTTACTTCCTTGACTAAACTTATTTCTAGGTAGTTTTTTGGTTTTGGTACTATTGTGAATGGTATCATTTTATTATTTTTCAAATGTTTCATTTTTACTGGAAAGAAGTGCAACTAGTTTCTGTATGTTGATTTTATAATATCCTGCAACTTTACTGGAATTCGTTGATTAGTTCCAACAGGTTTTTTATTTTTTTTAATGGAATCTTTGGGATTTTCTATATACAAGAACACATTATATGCAACTAATGACAATATTACTTCTTCATTTCCAATGTGGTTGCCTTTTCTTTATCTTGCCTGATTGCTATACCTAGGACTTCCAGAACTATCCTATATAATAAAAGCCTAATATGCTAAGTGTCTGGTTGTCCAGTCGGCTGTTCAACCAATCAAAGTGTAATATGCTAATGGTATGCTAAGGCCACTCAACCACTCGCTATGACATGCACTGACCACTAGGGGGCAGATGCTCTGACTGGTAGGTTAGCTTGCTGCTGGGGTCTGGCTGATAGGGACTGAGTGAGACAGGCTGGACATACCCTGGAGCCCTCCCGAGGTCCCTCCCCACCAGGGGGCAGATGCAGTGAGCCAAGCAGTAAGGAGCAGTGAGCAGGCAGGCGGTAAGGAGCAAGGGGTCCTGGACTGTGAGAGGGTGCAGGCTGGCCTGAGGGACACATCCCACCCCCCACTCCCCTCCCCCAAGTGCATGAATTTCGTGCACCGGGCCTCTAGTCCTATATAATAAAAGATGGCTTCCACAAGGTGGCCATCAGGGGAGGGAAGTTGGGAGGGACCAGGCCTGAAAGGGAGGGCAGTTGGGGGCAATCAGGCCTGCAGGGGAGGGCAGTTAGGGGTGACTGGGCAGGCAGAGGAGGGCAGTTGGGGAGAACCAGGCCTGCAGGGGAGGGCAGTTGGGGGTGACCAGGCCAGCAAGGGAGAGCAGTTAGGGGTGACCAGGCCGGCAGGGGAGGGCAATTAGGGGCGACCGCGCCTGCAGGGGAGGGCAGTTGGGAGCGACCAGGCCTGTAGGGGAGGGCAGTTGGGGGTGACTAGGCCTGCAGGGGAGGGCAGTTGGGAGGGACAAGGCCTAAAGGGGAGGGCAGTTGGGGGAGACCAGGCTGGCAGGGGAGGACAGTTAGGGGCAACCAGGCCGGCATGGGAGCAGTTAGGCGTCAATCAGGCTGGCAGGGGATTAGTTAGTGGGTGATCAGGCTGGCAGGCAGAAATGGTTAGGGGCAATCAGGTAGGCAAGCAGGCAGCCAAGCAATTGGGAGCCAGCAGTCCTGGATTGCGAGAGGGATGTCCGACTCCCTACAGGATCAGGCCTAAACTGGTAGTCGGACATCCCCTGAGGGGTCCTGGATTGCAAGAGGGTGCTGGCCAGGAGAGGACCTCCCCCCCCCGTGTGCACGAATTTCGTGTACCAGGCCTCTAGTCCTATATAATAAAAATGCAAATCGACTTAACGGTGGAACAACCGGTCGCTATGATACACACTGACCACCAGGGGGCAGACACTCAACAAGGAGTTGCCCCCTGATGGTCAGTGCATTCCCATAGGGGAGTGCTGCTCAGCCAGAAGCCAGGCTCATGGCTGGCAAGCACAGCTGTTAGTCAGACGTCCCCTGAGGGCTGAGGGACCCTTCCTGATTGCACAAATTTTGTGCATCGGGTGTCTAGTATTGAATAAAAGTGATGAGAGTGGGCATCCTTATCCTGTTCTGATCTCCGAGGAAAACTTTTCATTATTTTTTCTTTTGTCACGTACTTTATTTACTTTTAATAATTCTTTACTGTTGTAAGTATTACATATGTCCCCTTTTTTCTCCTCATTGACCCCCTCTGGCCTGCCCTTGCCCCCCGTTCCAGACTCTCACTGTCCCATTGTCTGTGTTCATGGACCAGACATATATGCATACAAAGTCCTTGGAAAATCTTTTCATTTTTCATCAGTGAATATGTTAGGTGTGGGTTTGTTGTAAGTGGCCTTTATTATATTGAGGAGTGTTATATTTTATCAAATGCCTTTTTTCTTGCATATATTGAGATAATCATGTGGGGTTTTACATTTTTAATAATTTTGAAATATATTTTTGATTTCACAGAGAAAGGGAGAAGGAAAGATAGAAACATCAATGATGAGAATTATTAATTGGCTGCATTGAGCCTGCAACCTGCAACCCAGGCATATGCCCTGACCAGGAATTGAACCATGACCTCCTGGTTCATAGGTCCACACTCAACCACTAAGCCATGCCGGCCCGGCTGATCATGTGCCTTTTATCTTTCATTCTATTAATGTACTATGTACACTTAATTGATTTGTATATGTTTATCCATCCTTGCATCCCAGGGTAAATCAGTTGGTGTATAATATTTTTAATATGTTCTTGAATTTGGTTTGCTAATATTTTGTTGAGAATTTCACGAGGGCTATTGTGTCCTTATTTGGCTTTGGTTACAGGGTAATGTGGTCTTATAGAGTACGTTTGGAAATGTTCCTCATCTTAAATTTTTTGGAATATTTTGAAAAGAATTGGCATCAGTTCTTTAAATGTTTGGTAGAATTCACCAGTGAAGCTGTCTGGTCCTGAGGTTTTCTGTGTTGGGAGGTTTTTTTATTACTGATTCAATGTCTTTACTCGTTGTTCTGTTCAGGTTTTCTATATCTTCCTGATTCGGTCTTGGCATTCGGAATGTCCCTTGTTTCTAGGAGTGTTTCCACTTTTTTTCTCAGTTATCTCGGCATATAATTGTTCACAGTAGTCACTTAAGATCCCTATATGTTTATGTAGTATCAGTTGTAATGTCTCCTCTTTCAATTCTAATTTTATATATTTGATTTTTTTCTTCTTAGTTAGCTAAAGGGTTGTCAATTTTATCTTTTCAGAAAACTAGCTCGTAGGTTTTGTTGATCCTTCTGTTTTTCTTGTCTCTCATTTATTTCCATTCTGCTCTTTATTTTCTTACTTCTGCTAACTCTGGGCTTAATTTGTCCTTATTTTTATTCCTTGGGTTATAAAGTTAGGTTTGAGATCTTCCTAATTTCTTAATATATACATTTATCATTATAAACTTCCCTCTCACAACTACTTTTGCAGCAACCCATAGGTTTTGGCATGTTGTGTTTCCATTTTCCTTTATTCTGAGATTTTAAAGAATTTCCCTTTTGATTTCTTCTTTGACCCATTGGTTTTTCAGAAGTGTGTTGTTTTTTTCCACATGTTTGTAGATTTTCCAGTTTTCCTCTTATTGTTGATTACTAATTCTATACCATTGGGGTCAGAAATGATGAAATGATCTCAATCTTTTTAAATTTGCTAAGGCTTGTTTTGTGTCCTATCTATCATATGATCTATCCTAGAGAATATTTCATGTACACTTGAGGAGAATGTGTATTCTGCTGCTGTTGGATGGAATTTTCTATATATGTCTGTTAAATGCATTTGGTCTAAAGTATGGTTCAATTCTAACATTTCCACATTGATTTTTCTGTCTGGATGATCTATCCATTGTAAAGTGGGGTATTGAAATCCCCTACTATTACAGTGGTCTCCTATCCACAGTTTGCTTTCCATGACTTAAAATATATATATTGATTTCAGAGAAGAAG
Organism: Corynorhinus townsendii; assembly: GCA_026230045.1. Classification (NCBI taxonomy): domain Eukaryota; kingdom Metazoa; phylum Chordata; class Mammalia; order Chiroptera; family Vespertilionidae; genus Corynorhinus; species Corynorhinus townsendii. The sequence goes on along the minus strand of JAPDVU010000003.1, from coordinate 114,837,140 downwards.
GGAGAGGGAGAGAAAGAGAGAAACGTCAATGATGAGAGAGAATCATTGATTGGCCACCTCCTGCACACCCCCTACTGGGGATCAAGCCTGCAACTCAGGCTTGTGCCCTGACCAGGAATTGAACTGTGACCTCCTGGTTCTTAGGTGGTTGCTCAACCACTGAGCCACACCGACTGGGCTTCATGGCTTTTTAAATCCCATCTAGCTATTCTCTGCCCTTTGATTGGTGATTCCAATCCATTTACATTAGTTGATTATCTTATATAATAAAAGCCTAATATGCAAATCGACCGAACGGCAGAATGACCAGTCACTGTGATGCGCACTGACCACCAGGGGGCAAAACTCAACGCAGGAGCTGCCCCCTGGTGGTCAGTGTACTCCAACAGGGGAGCGCCGCTTAGCCTGAACCCGGGCTCACGGCTGGCGAGTGCAGCGGTTGGGTGGTAAGGAGTGAGGGGTCCCAGACTGTGAGAGTGCTGGATTGCGAGAGAGATGTCTGACTGCCAGGTTATGCCTGACCCCCATGAGATTGGGCATAAGCCAGCAGGCGGACATCCCCGAAAGGGTCCCGGACTGCGACAGGGTGCAGGTTAGGCTGAGGGGATCCCCCCACCCAGTGCATGAATCTCGTGCCACAGGCCTCTAGTCTATACTCATAAAAGGGTAACATGCTAATTAGACCGGGAGACCTTCTGGACGTCCTTCTGGACAAAGCCATGGAGGCGGGGCTGAGGCAGAGGCGGTTAGGGGCAATCAGGCCAGCAGGGGAGGGCAGTTGGGGGCAAACAGGCTGGCGGGGGCGGGGGCAGTTGGGGGCGAGCAGACTGGCAGGCAGAGTGGTTAGGGGCGATCAGGCAGGCAGGCAGGAGAGTGGTTAGGAGCCAGCAGTCCCAGATTGCAAGAGTGATGTCTCACTGCTGGTTTAGGTCCGCAGTCGGACATCCCCCGAGGGGTCCCAGATTGGAGAGGGTGCAGGCTGGTCTGAGGGACACCCCCCCATGCACAGTCGAACGACCAGTTGACCAGTCGCTATGATGTGCACTGACCACCAGGGGACAGATGCTCAATGCAGGAGCTGCCCCCTTATAGCCAGTGCACTCCCACAGCCAACCTCCCCTGGCTGGCCAACGTTCCGCAGCCCCTTCCAGGCCCTTCTCCCGGCCAGCCAACCTCCCAAGCCCTTCCCCCTACTGTCCAATCTCCTGCAGCCCCTCCCCTGGCCAGCCAACCTCCCATGGCCCTGATTGGCCCTGATCGCTGGCCAGGCCGAGGAACCCCACCCATGCACGAATTTGTGCATCAGGCCTCTAGTGGATATATAAGCACTTACTGCCATCTTATTGATTGCTTTCTAGTTGTTTTGTATTTACATTGTTTCTGCTTATCTTTGAAATAAGTGATTTTCCATCACTCTTATATATATATATATACTCTTATATATATATATATACACATGTATATACTCTTTTTCCTTTTTTTGTTGTTTCATGAATGTACTCTAGATTTTTGCTTGTGGTTACCATGAAGCTGACATAAGATAGAGATAAAAGTCTGTTTTGTGCTGATAGCAACTGCTCTTTCTTCTCCTTTAAAAGGCTCTAATAAAGGGTCCACCCTTTTACTCCTCCCTTTGTGTTTTGGTATTATAGTTTACCTATTTTATACTGTGTATTTGTTAATGAATTTTAGTAACTATAGTTACTTTTAATACTTTTCCTTTAACCTTTATACAATAAGTGGTTAATACACCATCCTGTTATAGAGTTTCTGTACCTGACTATAAATTTTCACCTTTACTAGTGTGTCTTGTACTTTTGTAAGTTTTTATGTTGCTCATTAGTCTTTTTTTGTTTCAGCTTAAAGGACTACTTTCAGCATTTCTTGTAAGGCAGGTTTAGTAGTAATGAACTTGCTTAGCATTTGTTTATCTGGGAAAGCCTTCATTTCTCCTTCATATCTGAAAAATGATTTTGCCAGATAAAGTATTATTGGCTGGCAGTTCCTATTTTTTAGCACTTTGATTACGTCATTTTGTTCTCTTTCGGCCTTTAGAGTTTAATTTTTTGTTACTATTTTTAATTTTTATTTATTTATTAGAGGCCCGATGCACAAAATAAGTGCACAGGTGCAGTCCCTAGGCCTGGCCAGCTGAAGCACAAGCATCTGGCATAGAAGGGCAGGTCCCAGCTGACCTCTGGGCCCTGGGCAGCACCTGGGCCCCTGCGTACCCCCTCCCTGAGTCACAGCTCCTGAGTCCCCATGTGGAGATGCAGTGAGCACGGCTGGATGGCGTGGGCTGGGGCTCAGCATGGGCCTCTGGGATGCCCAGCAGCCCCACACAGAAGCCGGGTGGGCAGCGTGCTCTCCCAGCTGGCCTCACAGACCGGCTCCTGTAGGAACCTACGGGGAGCCTGACCGGCCCCTGCAGTCCTGGTGTTTGCAGCCTGGCTCACCCAGAAGAGGCTGCCCGAGTGCGGGGTGGGCTCCTCGCAGGCACTTAGCACATGAGCGCAATCCCTGGCATCTAGGGGCAGGGCAGCAGGGGGAGTGAGAGTGAGCTCAGTGGACACCTCACATTCTCACTGCACCTCTGTCCTCATTACCCCCACCCTGGCGCCGCAGGAGGTTCGTTGCCGCCACCAACCCCCAGTTCCCTGTCCCAGCCCAGGGTCCACCCCCCCCTCCCACCCCCCCCCCCCCCCAACCCCGATTGGGCAGTCAGGGCCTGCTGACTGCTGGTCGCTGTCTGCAGGTCAGTCAGTAAGGGCCAGGCCCCCACCCGGCTCCCTCAATGTCTGGGAGTCAGGCAGCAGCCCCGCCGCCCATCCATCGCTGGTCGCCTGCAGGGTGATCAGTGGGACAATCAGGCCTCTGCTTGCACCTGCCTTGGCCTGGAGCCACCTGCTCACCTGCTCCACCATCCCGCCGCCAGTCCGCTCTTGTTGCGGCCCATTGGGGCCTGTAGTGCCTCCACTGCCGCCTGCTGCCAGCATCATATCGCCTACACCCACCATGTTCTGCGCTGCTCCCTGGTGGTCAGTGCATATCATAGCTAGCGGTTGAATTCCTGGTTGAGGGGACAATTTGCACATTAGGCTTTTATTATATAGGATTTGAGAGAGAAGGAGAGAGAAGAGAGAGAGGAAGAGGGGGAGGGAGGGAGAGAGAGGGAGAGAGAGAGGGAGAGAGAGAGAGAGAGAGAGACATCAGTTGGTTGCCTCCTGCGCATATCCAACCAGTGATTGAATCTGCCACCTTTTGGTGTATGGGACGGTACTCCAACTAACCGAGCTACACCAGCCAGGGCTGCCTTTAGAATTTCTACTGAGAAATCCGCTGCTGGCCTAAGGGGTTCCCAGATAGGTTATTTTTCCCCCCTGGCTGCTTTTAGGAGTTTTTCATTATCATTGATTTTTGGCAGTTTCATTATGTGTCTTGGAGAAGTTTTTTTGCTTGAGATTGTATAGTGGTAGCTTTGTGGACTTGTAGCTCCAAGTGTTTCCCTAGGTTTGAGAAATTCTCAGCTATTATTTTTTAGAAATTAAATATTAACTAATTTCTTTAAATTAAATAAGCAGTCTGCCCTTCTCCCTTTATACTTTGGAAATACCAGTTATTCTAATATTAGCCTAATGGAACCTGACAGCTCTCATTGGCTTTCTTTATATTCTTTTAAACCTTAGTCAATCTCTTCTAACTGTATTATTTCTATTCAGTTGACAGAGTTACAGGCCAACCACTTGTGGAGTAAAAAATCCGTGTGCAACTTAATTCTGCTGTCCATATAAGTGGATTTTCAAATGTGAATTCAAAATAATGTTGTCCCTTAAACAACTTGGGTTTGAACTGTGCAGGCCAGTGTAGCTTGGTTAGTTCGAAATTTTATTAGTTGACAGCCTTGGCAAGCTCTTTAACCTTTCTCTCAACTTTGATTTCCTCTCCTACAAAATGGGGATATTAGTCTTTTCTATGGAAAGTGGGTATAAAATTTAGAAATGATGTAGCACAGAGCTCAAATTGTATAGTTTACTTTGCACCTGTCAGGTGGAGGAATTTGTTCTTTATCCTACCTGAAGAGCACTTCTCCTATCCCCAGAACCTTGCCTACCATCTACCTGTTTGCTGAAGCTACAAACGTATGTGTACTTCTTGATTCCTTTTTCCTTTTATCCTTACCTCCCACTTCCATCAATCCCTAAAGTAATCCTTCTGATGTTGATATTATCTGAATTAAGTAGGTTGAACCATATTGAATTGCTAATATTTGGCAATTTGAGACCTATGAATCAAAGTAGATGCCACACAAGCCTTCTCAAATTCCTACCAGCCTCTGAACTCTATCTCTAGTCTTACCTAGTCTGTTCTCCCCAGAGCTTCCAGCATACATTCTAGTTAACATGTAAATCAGAATCTGGCACTCGCTCAAAACCTCTTCAAATTATAAATATTTATAATGGCCTGTTGGCATATAGGAAGAACATATTAGAACTTTAATATATTTTTAAAAGTTAACCTCAGCTTGTGGTAGGATGGCAGTAGTGTGTATGCTTATTGTATAACCTATTGCAAATCTATAATAATAAAAGGGTAATATGCTAATTAGACCAGACATCCTTCCAGACAAAGCCAGGGCCAGTGGGAAGCAGCCTGGGTCCTGGGTGTTAGAGGGAAGCCAGTGCCAGCAGCCGGGGGAAGGAAGGCCTACTCTTGCACAAAATTTTGTGCATCAGGCGTCTAGTATAGTATATGATTGGTTTGTTGATCATGATCTAAAGAATTTATAGACTACAGCTGTTTGGTCTAGATTTTAATTAAATAATAGTTAATTTTTCAAGCCAAATTCTATTGTGTCTTATTGGATGCCTCTTTTGCCTGTTTCTCAGACCTAGTCTCTACCTGAAGTCCTCATCGTTGTCTCCCCAATATCTATGGGCCTGTGAGGCTAGTTGAGTACCTATGACTTCCTCTGATTATAAACTCTCAGAGAACAGATACTGTCTTTGTTTTTCTTGGTCACTCAGGACTTCAGTACCTGAATACATCTCAACTTATGTAATGAACTCCTGTGAATTAGTCAAGAAAAATATTCAGACTTCCTTAATTAATGAGTAACAGCACTTCACAAAAGAAGGATATGAACTAAGTGTTTAACTATATTAATGTTAACTTAAAACTTTCAATTAAATATTAAAACTCTGACAATTGTATTCTAACAGGCAATCCATCTTGGAGATCCAAGTCTGTATCTTCTTGTGACTTATGCAGTTTGGATAAAGGACAAGTAAATCTCTTTATATTTTTATATATTCAAACATGACTCAGGCTTAAAGTCAATTAGTTAACTGACATAAATTTTTAAATGACTTATAAAGGAGGCTTTTTACTTAACATTGCACATGTTTTCTATATAACACCAAACACCAGTCATAGATCCTATAATAGTAGAATCTAGCTTTTTGAAGTAAGTTTAAATTTTAGCTGCTTGAAATGTTATTACATGTCCTACAGCAGCAGTTGCCAACTGGTGGTCCATGAGGTTGGCGACTGCTGTCCTACAGGACAGCTGAGAGCCTCTTGTCCCTACAGACTGCCACACCCAGGGAGCCCCTTGACTCAGTGGATTTCCCAGATCCTGAATATAAAGAGGAGGATGAAAAAGAGGAAAAAGAAGAAATTCAGGGAGAAATCAGTCATCCTGATGGAAAGGTTAGAATTTTAAAAATGTGTATTATAAAAAATAAACATGGGTTAAGATAGAGTTGAAACACTTAAGATTATGGCTTAGTGGTTGAGTGTCGACCTGTGAACCAGGAGGTTACTTCAATTCCCAATTAGGGCCCATGCCCAGGGTTGCAGCTTGATCCCCAGTAGGGAGCATGCAGGAGGCAGCCGATCGATGATTCTCTCTCATCATTGATGTTTCTGTCTCCCTCCCTCCCTCTCTGAAATCAATTAAAAAAATATTTTAAAAAATGCTGAATATACAATGTGCATTAGTTGCTATTTCTAGTTTAGAAATGTAGCAAAACAAAGAATAGAGTTCCTTTGTCCAAACCCTTCATTCTTCCTCAGTACACAGCTAAAAGCCTCAGCCTTTCCTGAATGTGTCCTGGAACAGGTACCTCTTTCCATTGTCAGCTTGCAGTTTTCTCCCAGTGCCTAGGAAAGGTTGTGAGCATGAAAGCTGCTGCCTGGCTGGGTGATCCAACTTGAAGAGGGAATGAGAAGGGAAGGGATATAAATATAATGTTACTGGGGAGGTGATAAGGGAATTTTTCCTCAGCTTTATAGAAAACGTACTTTTCCAAATACTTTCATCTGATTGATTTTAATTGAAGTTAATTATAAGGCCAGAGTTCATTGCTAGTCTTGAGGAATAAGGGAAGGACAAAGAACAATTCAAAAGGAAGTAATAGGTAGACTTTTCCTATACAAGCTCTGTTTTAGGGAAACAAACTGTTGATGAGGAAAGCTTTTATGTTGTAGAAGAATTCCAGCTAATAAATGGAAAGGGAGTGAAGAAATTAAGGAATCATCGAATTTCCACCTCTAATGAAGGAAAGAATCTAGGCAGCAGTCATCAGTGACTTCTGAAACCCTAGGTGAAAGGATGATGGGCTTTCGTGGCAGACCTGACTGATGCGACCCAGTTAGTGCTGTGGCCATAGAAAGCTCACAGTAGCACCTACAAAGTATTCTTACTATCCAGTAATTCAACTGGAAGTTAATCGTGCCTCTAGATCTAGCTACTAGTCTTTTTAGGAAATATAGGGGCAAAGAGAAACATGTTATATATACCATCTTGGGGAAGCAATCAGCCAAATCTGGAACGTGGGAAATTTTACCTGTTTAGTGATGCAATTCCTTCAACAATTGGCATAAGGGTGACTGTTGAGACTTAAGACATATTAAGTGTGTGTGGACCAGGTTTTGATTCTGATTCAAATGAAGTGTAAAAAACCTTTTTTGTGAATTTAGGGAAAACCATGTAAATGGTTATATGATGAAGAAATGATGTTTGTTAGGGGTGATACTGGTTTAGTTATGTTAATAAAAATCCTTTCATTACTGGTACTTATTTTTAAAAAAATGTATTTTATTGATTTTTTACAGAGAGGAAGGGAGAGGGGGAGAGAGTCAGAAACATGGATGAGAGAGAAACATCAATCAGCCGCCTCCTGCATACCCCCCACTGAGGATGTGCCCGTAACCAAGGTATATGCCCTTGACGGGAATCGAACCTGGGACCCTTGAGTCCGCAAGCCGACGCTCTATCCACTGAGCCAAACCGGCTAGGGCTACTGGTACTTATTGAAGTGATTATAGGTGGTATCTGCAGTTTACTTTAAAAAGCTCCACCAAGAAGTTTGTTTGAGGGAATAAGGGAAATAAAGATGGTGATGTGTTGATAAATGAAGTTGATTGTTAAGAGTTTATTAACTTTTCTCTCCTTTTGAATGTTTTTCTTTTTATGAAAAAGTTCAAAGTAGGCAATTAGGAAGAGAATGAGGGCTATTTTTGTCACATGGTCTCAGGAGGAAATCTTATATTGATAATGTTTTCCTTTTTTGTAGATAGAGAAGGTTTATAAAGATGGGTGCTGTGTTATATTGTTTCCAAATGGAACTCAAAAAGAAGTGAGTGCAGATGGGAAGACTGTCACTGTCACTTTCTTCAATGGTGATGTAAAGCAGGTCATGCCAGATGAGAGAGTGGTAGGTTTCCTCACAGCTTGTTTTGTGTAGTGTAAACATCTATATATATACAAGGCTAAGCGACCATCGCATCTGAAACAACCGAACGGACAATCAAAGAGGCTGTGTGGGGCAACCAGGCCAGCAGGGGGGCTAGTGAGGGGCGACCAAATGACTGAGCAGTAGGCTGCGTGGGGTGACCAGGCCTGCAGGGGGTTAGTGAGGGGCAACCAAACAACTGAGCAGCAGGCTGTGTGGGGCTACCAGCCCTGCAGGGGGCCAGTTGGGGGTGACCAGACCAGCAGGGGGGCGGGGGCAGTTGGGGGTGACCAGGCCAGCAGGGGGAGGGGGAGCAGGTAGGTGTGATCAGGCAGGTAGGCAGGTGAGCAGTTAGGAGCCAGTGGTCCCGGATTGTGAGAGGGACATCCCTGAGGGGTCCCGGATTGGAGAGGGTGCAGGCTGGGCTGAGGGGAACCCCCTCCACCCCTGTGCACAAATTTCGTGCACCGGGCCTCTAGTTTCTGAACAAAAGGCATAGTGACTCTGTGTTTTTACAGATCTACTACTATGCAGCTGCCCAGACCACCCACACCACTTACCCTGAAGGACTAGAAGTCTTGCATTTCTCAAGTGGACAGATAGGTAAAAACTTGCCCTGCTCTCTCCTTATTAAATTCAGCCCTTCCTTTAAAAATAAAATATTTATAGTAACCTTTTTAAAACAGAAAAACACTTCCCAGATGGAAGAAAAGAAATCACATTTCCTGACCAGACTATCAAAAATTTATTTGCTGATGGACAAGAAGAAAGCATTTTCCCAGATGGCACAATTGTCAGAGTACAACGGTATGATACCTGTTAAATTTGTTTCTAGATTTTCTAGTTTTCATGATTCAACTTTTATTAACAGTTGAATTTTTAAAATCTTAAAACATTTGGTCATGGCAAATGTTTCCCAGTGGTTAGAGTGTCGGCCTATGCACAGAAGGGTCTGGGATTCTTCCTCCCCCCGCCCCCCCCCCCCCCCCCCCCCCCAGTGCACGAATGTCATGTACCAGGCCTCTAGTAAATAAATAAAATCTTTAGACATTTGTGTAAGTCACTGAAAATTTCGGTGAGTTTAGAAGTGAGCAAAGACAGAGAGCAGATGAGAAGTTTTCTCAGCCTTTTGGAGTTAGAACTAGTTTGAGAGAAACATCCTAATATATAAACAAATCCTTGAGACCTAAAAGGAGTCTTTATAGCACTTTAGGAAAGAAGAATGGCAATTAGTTGTTTATAAACAAATTTGGTGAAATTTGAAAACGGTGAATGAGACCCAGAAGGAAAAGCTGCCCTGACAGTTTTAAGGATAATCCAACAATGGCCACCGTGTTTAAGCCAGACTTTCTCCTCTCACATTTTCATTTTCTTGACCTTCCTGTCACCTTGTAAGCATTTTTCTCCTCTGGTCACCCTGACCCCATTCTTTAAAGTTAACACCCTTGAATGTCCTGTTTCTAGAAGTTAGAAACTTTAACTGACTTCTCAGTCCACAGTAATGAGTATCACGTATCACCATTTTAATTCAAACCATGGTGAAGGTTTGTCAACCTTCTTTTCCTAGAGTGATAGTTAAGCACCCATTAACATGAATACAACTAACACATAGATGCACTGAACTAACTTGGATTCTATGATATAAACTTGCTCCTCCCTCCCCCCCCAAAAAAAGTAAAACATGAATTCTTTATCTGGTGTTAGTAAGTAAATAGCAGTTTGTTCCTAAATTGGAGCAAAATCTTCTGTGTACATTTCACTTCGAATGTTTATGAAAACTCCTTGGACTCATCTCTCCGTCTTACTCCTGGCCACCTTTTTTCATCTGCACTCATATCCCTGTGTAAATGTCCCAGACATACAGTCAACTTGGTATTAACTATTTTCCTTATTCTGCTTCATCAATGGCTTCAGGTCTTGATCATGCCCTTTTCCTTCTCCAGCCTGATGCAAACGAACACTCAGGTGGCTTTTAACTTTGTGTAAAGAATAATGTCAAAACTGAAAGCCATTATTTTAATACAATGCCTAGTTAGAGGCAGAATACATGTTATTTAAAAAACACACACACAAAAAAAACACCAAACCTAGGCATTTTGTGGTGAATACAGCAATTTATTTTTAAAAAGCTTTTTATGGATACATTTAAGTGTTAATCTGATAACTGGAATTATCCCCCTATAGCAGGAATACTGGAAGAATTTGCAAAGAAGGTTTTGTGCAAAGGATACAAAATTAAATTCTATTTTAAATTTACAGAGATGGCAGAAAAATCATAGAGTTTAATAATGGCCAGAGAGAACTACACACTGCCCAGTTCAAGAGACGGGAGTATCCAGATGGCACTGTTAAAACTGTCTATGCAAATGGTCATCAAGAAACGAAATACACATCTGGTCGAGTAAGAGTTAAAGACAAGGATGGTAATGTTCTAATGGATACACAATTGTAATAATCCTGTGGGTGCGAGTAATCATGAAATAACACTAACTTCATTTCTTGGTAAAAATGTACATTTCTTGTGGATTTTGTGGTTTAATATATATATATATATATGTAGTGTGTGTGTATATATATAAATGGAAAAGATTGTTGGAATATAAAATAAAATTTATAGCTTTTCATGTTTGAAATGCACAAGGACAGCTTTCATTTTTAATTCGCCTACTCTGTTAACACCTAAGGAAAGACTATTATTGTTAAAAACTGTATAAACTTTAAATTTTAGGTGCTTTTATTGGTTGGAGATCCTTATAATAAAACAAGTATGACCAGCTGGGTGGTGCAGTTGGTTGGAGCATCATCCCGTACACCAAAAAGGTTGTGGGTTTGATTCCCAGTCAGGGCACATACCTAGATATTATGGGTTTGATCCCTGGTTGGGGTGTGTATGGGAAGCAACCTATCGATGTTTCTCACATCAAAGTTTCTCTCTCTCCCTTCTTCTCTAAAAAAATAAATATATCCTCAGGTGAGGATTTTTTTAAAAAAGTACAAGATACACAATATTGCATAGCATTTCCACTGGACATTAGCCAAAGAACAAGGACTTGTACAGAAAATTTACTGGAGTTAAGAATTTTACTAGTTAAAATATTACTAGGTATAATTAGTACAACAAAGCATTTTATCTGTTACAGAGGTTCTTTGTAATGAAATGAGAAAGTAAAACAGGTAAAAGAGTTCATTCTTTGAGTACAGATGAACTGAGTGAAGAGAAAGCAGTTATAATGAGGGTGACATTGTAAATGGTCAAAATGTAACACTTGAGACTGGATGGGGGCCTAGGTGATTGGCTACAGGTGCCTGTATGTTATGACTTACTAGAGGCCTGGTGCATGAATTTGTGCATGGGCGGGGTCCAGCTGACCCGCCCTGATGGGGGCCCATCGGGCCAGGCTGGGCCAGCGGGGAAGGGGGGGTGCCTGCAGGCAGCTGGCTGGCAGGCCCCACCCCCAAACAGGGTGGGTGGAGCAGGGGTGGGGTCGGCTGGGAGGAGGAGCCTCAAGCAGTTGGCGGCCGGCCCTGCCCGATTGGGGTGTTGGGGGCTGATCGGGGCCCAGATCAGGCTGGTTGGCTGCCACAGTGCCACTGGTCATTCTGCCATTCCAGTCCTTGGGCTTTTATATATATACTAGGGGCTCACTGCACGAATTTGTGCACCTTGAAAGGAACTGTGGACCAAGAGGCTGCTGTGGGCATAGGGGTGAGTCTCGGCCCTTCCTCCGTTGCCCCTCTCGCCATGGCCTCTCGTCTTGTCTGCCGGCAGCCCTGCTCCCGCCCCCACTGCTCACACCCACTGATGGCGTGGAGCAGTTGGGGCTGGTGCCAGCAGTGGGTGCGAGCGATGGATGCTGCCTCAGTTGCCCCTCAGGAGCAGGGGGAGGTGGAGAAGCCCTCAGGGGTGATCGGGACCAGCACTGGTGCCAGCAGCAGGTGTGAGGGGTGGCTCCGGCACCCACCCCGGCGCTGGCAGTGGGTGCAAGTGGCAGCTCTGGTGCCGGCAGTAGTTGAGAGCTCCAGGCAGGACCGCAGTGCATGGGAGCAAAGAATTTTCAGTGACCACCAGAGGCTTGCCCCAATGACAGCGATTGTTGCCCTACCTTGGTTTGGCGCCCCTGCTCACCTACTCCACCATCCTGTGGCGGCCAACACCCGCTATTTTCCATGCTCTGCCACCTGCTGCTGATGCCCACCATGTTCCATGCATGCCCCCTGGTGGTCAGTGAACGTCATAGTGACCTGTTGTTCAGTTGTTCTGCTGTTCAGTCTATTTGCATATTAGCCTTTTATTTATAGGATATAGATAAGACAATTGGCTGACAGAAGCAAGATCTCCTTGAAGGAAGGGCAAGTCATCTACATGTAAATTTATGTAATTAAAAATGGGTCTAGTCAGTGCAGTATGACAATAGTGAAGGCAATGACTCAGTAAAAAATCTTAAAAAAAATTTTTTTTCTCATCCAGGGATATGTTTATTGATTTTTAGAGAGAGAGAGAGACATTAATGTGAGAGAGAAACACTGATGAGTTGCTCCCAAATACATCTGACCAACCCACAATCTAGGTATGTGCCCTGACTAGGAATTGAACCCACAGCCTTTTGGTGTATGGGATCACATTCCAAACAACTGAGCAACCCAGCCAGGGCCGCAATGACTTTTTTTTTTTTTTTTAAAGCTTAATGTATTAATTTCAGGTGATTTAAGAAATTAATATGAAGGTGAAAACTTTTCAAAGAAAATAAAAGATATATTACCTCAAGATAGAGAAGACTTGTTTTGTTTTTGTTTGTTCTAGAAGCCAATTCCAGCATGTCAGCAAGGGCTGAATCATCTGGGATGGCTAAAGGCATTTCCCCAAACCTGAAAGAGATGCATAAATTGCTTGCTTGCTGCCAGACAGCTCAGGGCATCTTGATCTACATGTTATTGCCTCCTGTTGGCCAAACACCTGAACAGCCAAAGGCAATTCCCCATTCTGACAATGGATTCTGTACCTAATCCTACCCTTTGATGTGTATATCTCCACCTTGCCTTAGGACAAATTGTGTTAATAAAAAGCAAGGGATCCTGAGACAAGGAGAACTTGGTTTCTTCAGCCAAGCTCCTCTGCCCTGCCCCCCGCCCCCCCCCCCCCAATGCCTTTCAAAATTATGTTTCATCTCTGGACTCTTATTTAATTTACACACAGCCCCTTCTCCAGATTCCTGAACCCTTCTAGATGCTGGATCAAGACCCACTGGCGATACTGAGGATATTTTTTCCATTGATTTTTAGAGAGAGTGGAAAGGGGGAAGAAAGAAAGAAACATGAATGTGAGAGAGAGACTTTCACTGGTTGGCTTCCACATGCACCCTGACTAGGGATCAAACTTGCAACCCAGGTATGTGGTCCCTGACCAGGAATTGACCCTTTGGTGTGCTGGCCAGTGCTCTAACCACTGAGCACTTGGGCCAGGGGGAGAAGGATTTTTAAATAAGACATAGAAAGCCACAAAAAAGTGGCATAAAGATGCCATATCCTGGTCAGTGTGGCTCAGTGGTTGAGTGTTGACCTATGAACCAGGAGGTCACCATTTGATTTCCTGACAGAGCACATGCCCAGGTTGTGGGCTACATGCCCAGTAGAGGGCGTGGAGGAGGCAGCCAATCAATGTTTCTCTCTCACCATTGATGTTTCTATCTCTTGCTCCCTCTCCCTTATTCTCAAACCAATAAAAATATTTTTTTAATGCCACAAAAAATAGTATTAAGCCACAAACTCGGAAAAGATACATATACTTGACAAAGGATTCAATATACAGAATGTATAAAGAATCCTACAAATCATTAAGATAATTACCAACAATTCAATAGAAAAATGGACAAAGGATATGTTAACAAATAATAAACAAGTGACTATAATGGGCTACCTTTTTATACTTGTACCATACACTGCAAATTAATTGGCCACAGCATGTGTTGGCAAGGAACTAATGATGGAGTAAACTGGTAAACCCCCTTTTGGAAAGCAATTATCCATGACTTTGTACTACTAATACACTAGAAAACCACTCACATGTACACAAGGGCTCCTACAGTAGAATACTTGTAACTGAGAAAAAACTGGTAACTTAAAAATACTTAGCAACAGAATAAATTATGTACACAGATGGACATAATAAAGTGATTAAAATACACCAATACGGATAAACGGAAATAAAATTGGAAAGTAACAGTAATTGTGTGGCATTGCACACATTTAAAAATATACAGAGTGACACTTTGTTTAGGGATGCATTCATAGTAGAAAATTATAAAGATCTATATAAGAATGATAAACACCCAATTCACAGTAGTGTTCACCTTTACAGGGAAGAGAATGATTGGGGAAGGGGTACTACATGTGCTTACAACTGTACTAATATATTTTCTAATATACATATATAATAAAAGGGTAATATGCTAATTAGACTGGACATCCTTCCTAATGAAGCCGGGGCCAGAGGGAAGCCAGCCCAGGTCCTGGGTGCCTGCAGGCAGCTGGAGGGAAGCCAGCCTGGGTCCCAGGTGTCTGCGAGCAGCCCGAGGGAAGCCAGCCCAGGTCCCAGGTGCCAGAGGGAAGCTGGTGCTGGCAGCTGGGGGAAGGAAGGCCTACTCTTGCACGAATTTTCGTGCATTGGGCCTCTAGTTAATTATAAATGAAACTAAAATGTTTTTTCCCCATGGGTCTAAAATATTTCAAAATTATAGGAATACAAAAATTTTTAAAGCAAATATTTATTAACTATTTTTCAAACAATTCCTAACAATTCAACATAGTAGGGGGGAGTTAGGGGGCCACCATTATTGCAGAACAAGTAAAGAAAAACAAGCCTGAAATGGTCTACATACAACAGAAAACTTTCTCCTGGGCTGTATACCTGAAAAACAAAATGTGTATTATTTAAATCTTTGCTTAATGTTCAAGTCTAGTTCCTGAATCACTTGTTAATTTATGTGAGTGGATAAAGACAAAGAGTTATAAGCTAGTTACCCAGGTACTTGGATAACTTGGTTACTAGGACATTGATTACTCAACAATGCTATATGCATTCCATACAGTTACGTGCTTAAGTTATTTATAGTGCCCCTTATCCTATGAAGAAGAAATCTAGGAGAGATTTTTATTGAGCTCTGTTGTTTCTTTAAGAAATCAAGGAAAGTCTAAAGGTGCTGTTATGGGCAACTTAGCCTTAATTTTGTCTATACTAGTCACCTACTTTATGCCAACTATACAGGTAAACAAGTCACACTTACATCATTCATCTCGCTCTGCAAGCCCCATTTCTACTAATGACATATGAACTGGATACTGTTCATCTTCATACAGTGTCACTATTTGTTCTGGTGCCTGAGCCTAAAATTAAGAAGCAAGTTGTCAAGAAAATGCAATAATGTCTTTGCTGCCTTTCCCCTCCTACATCTGGGAGGGAGGAAAAGGCATTCTCAAGTTTATTTATAATTTATATTCTGTACTTATAAAAGGCATATAATGGTTTCCTACTAATCATATTTTTTTCCATCCTTTTACTTTATTTAAAATGAAACTCCTCCACAAACTATTCCTAGATTGAGCCAACAGGCTTAAAAAACCCTACAATTCTTGTTAAAATATATTTACATTCTACATATTAAGCATTATACCTCTATGCAGAAACCAAACTTTGACAGAGATGAATAAATAGGTATCTCTAAGAACACTTACTTGCCCTGTCTATATTTTCTTTCAGGGGCTTCTTGAGAGAAACTGCATAAGCTATTTACATCATTCTGCACAGAAAGGAGCTGGATATGTACAGTTTTTTTTCAAAAAGCACTTTGTACTTCACAGCACTGTTTCATTAAAAGCTCATTCTTGTCACAACCAAAACATCAGGAATCCCAAAATCTTGGGTCCCCAAATCATAAGTTTGGGTGAAACAGTGTGAGGGTTGGGATGAATTTGAAGAGAATGTTTCCATCTATAAAAGGGTTGTTGCCATACCTCTCCAACTGACTGCCATTTGGAAGGGAGATCTAGGGTTCCTATTCTCCTATATAATAAAGAGGTAATATGCAAATTGACCATCACTCCAACACACAAGATGGCCTCCCCCATGTGGACACAAGATGGCCGGCAGGGGAGGGCAGTTGGGGGCGACCAGGCCAGCAGGGGAGGGCAGATTGGGGGGTAACAGCCTGCAGGGGAGGGCAGTTGGGGGGACCAGGTCTGCAGGGGAGGGCAGTTAGGGGCAACCAGGCCGGCAGGGGAAGGCAATTAGGGGCGACCAGGCTGGGCGGGGAGGGCAGTTAGGGGCAATCGGGCTGGCAGGGGAGCAGTTAGGCATCAATCAGGTTGGCAGGGGTGTGGTTAGGGGTGATCAGGCTGGCAGGCAGAAGCGGTTAGGGGCAATCAGGGAGGCAGGCAGGCAAGTGGTTGGTAGCCAGCAGTCCTGGATTGTGAGAGGGATGTCCGACTGCCTGTTTAGGCCCGATCCCATCGATGGGATCGGGCCTAAACAGGCAGTCGGACATCCCTCAAGGAGTCCCAGATTGGAGAGGGTGCAGGCTGGGCTGAGGGACACCCCCCCCCCCGCCCCCGTGCATGAATTTCATGCACCAGGCCTGTAGTACTTTATAATACCTAATCAGAAATCAGAAGTACAGACTTTTTTTGGGGGCGGGGAGGGAGATAAAATTTTTCAGTTTTAAAACAGCACTATATAAAATATGCGTGCAGCCTGGATTCTGCCTGTGGGCTGCCCTTTATGACATGCTAACCTCTATAGAAGAGAGCACATTTACACCAACCACCACCTTACGTTTTTTATTTTGATATAGATTCTACTGTATCACATAATCCAAAATTAGTATAGTTATGATATTAGTAAAATTCAAACCTTTCTATGACTGATCAGAATTCCCCTCTGGTCTTTCCTACTCATCTGGCTAGGATGCAGTGTGAATGTCACTTCTCTGACAGTGTAAGTACTGGAGTGCCTACTAAGGAGGAGCTCAACAGCATATCCCCATTATTCCTGCTGCTTACACTGCCCCCCCCCTCCAAAGTTAGCTATCTCATAGGACTTACTTCATTCTACCTCATTAATTAGTGGTTTGCATGTTTTCCTTATTGACTCATCAGTTCCCTGATTATACAGAAGACTTGATCACTTTTATCTTAGTCATAACATCACTAAGACATTTTAGTAAGTCATAAAATTAATCCTATAGTATTTACAGCTTTATATACATTAAAGCATTTTGAAACTAGAGTTGAACAGATAGAAAGCACTTTAGAAAGTTAATAGGGACCCTAGAAATAGCTTGAAAAGGATTTTGGCAAATTAAGACAGATATTTACCATGGAAGAAGCATAAAGTTGTTTTCCTTGAAGACAGTCTATCATAGCCCACAAAGCTTCCATGCTCCATTTGGGACAATATGGTATTCTTGTCTTTCCTGAATCTTTTAAGGGAGGTTTAAATCCTGCCAATAGAACTTTTATGGCTCGGGCTGGGTACTGCATAAGGTGAAGAGGAATCTGACGTAGTCTGTCACAAAAGAAATTCTTAAAATGTTCAGAATGTTACAATTAAAATTCTCTAGTAGCTAAAACTGTAGAACAGGAAGTTGGATTTTGCAATGATTTCTTGGCTATGACACTAAAAGCACAGGCAATGAAGGGGAAAAAGGACTACATCAAATTAAAAACGTTAAAGGAGCCCCAGCCAGTGTGCTAAATGGTTAGAGCTTCACCCTGTGCATCAGAGGGCTGCAGGTTTTATTCCTGGTGAAGGGGACCTATCTGGGTTGCAGGTTTCATCCTAGACCAGTTGGGGCATATGCAGGAGACAAACAATTGCTGTGTCTCACATTGATGTTTCTCTTCTCTCTCTTCCCCTTCCTTTGTCCCTCCCTTCCACTCTGAAGATCAATGGGAAAAATATCCTTGGGTGAGGATTAACAACAACAACAAAAAACACAGAAAAAAAAACCCTAAAAAACTAAATAACAACGGCAAAGGACACAACAGTGAAAAGGCAACCTACAGAAAGAATGAGAGTAAACATATATTAAAAAAGACATTTCTTCAATGAAGATATATAAATGACTGACACACATGAAAAGATTCTCAGCATCACTAATCATTAGGGAAGTGCAAATCAAAGCCACTAATGAGATACCACCTTACACCCATTATGATGACCACTGACTATCACACAAAAAAGTGTTGGGAAGGATGTGGAGAGAAACTGGAACCCTTGGGACACTCAGTGGGAATTTTAAATGATACAGCTGTTATGAAAAACACTTTGTTGGTTTCTCCAAATACCAAAAATAGAATAAGTATATGACCCAGCAATTGCACTTCTGGGTACATACCCCAAATAACTGAAAGCAGAGTCCTAAAAGTTATCTGTACACCTATAGCAGCATCATTCACAATAACCAAAAGGTAAAATCAACCCAAGTGCCCACTGATGGATGAATGGATACATACAATGTAGTAGTATACATACAATTGAGCCTTAAAAAGGAACAAAATTCTGACACATGCTACAATTTAGATGAACCCTGAGAACATTATGCTCAGTGAAATATGCTAGTCACAAAAATCAATGCTTATGTTAGACTAGTAGCCCTGCACACCAATCTGTGCACCAGTAGGTCTCTGCAGGGCCTGGCCAGAGGCCCATCCATGGCCGGGCGTGGAATGCTTGCCTTGTCACCACGGCGACAAAGCAAGCATTCCACCAGGCAGTTTACACTGCCTGCTCTCATCGGCCGCCCCCACTTCCCCCCGGGACTGGAGGACTCTGGCAGGGCTGTGAGGACTGGGCGCCACCATCTTGTGGCTATGGGCACCGCCATCTTTGTGATGGAGTGACAGTTAATTTGCATATTACCCTTTTATTAGATAGGATATCTACAATAGTCAAATTCATACAGACAGGATAATTGTGGCTGCCAGAGGCTGGGTAAAGGGGGATGGGAATTTCTATTAAATGGGTACAGAGTTTCCGTTTTGCAAATGAAAACATTTCTGGAGACTGCTTGCACAACAATGTAAATATGATTAACACTACTTAAGTATACATTTAAAATTGGTTAAGATGGTAAATTTTGTGACACCTGTATTTTACCACAATTTAAAAAGATATTACACACACACAAAAAAGATATTACAAACAACAACAAACCCCCCAAAAAACAGGGAATGGCTAGGATGTGGAGAAATTGGAACCCTTATACATTCCGGTGGGAATGTAAAATGATACAGCTGCTATAAAATGATAAAATGTATCATTTTATCAAAATGTCAAACAGAATTACTGTATGACCCAGAAATTTATATAACTGAAAATAGGAACTCCAACAGCTACTTGTAATGTTCAGTGCAGCATTATTCACAATAGTCAATACATGAAAACAACCCAAGTATCCAACAGATGAATGAAGAAAATGTATATACATACAACGGTATGTTATCCACAAAAATAATGAAATTCTGATACATGCAATAATTGGGAGAACTCTGAGAATATTACTGTTAAGGAAACTAAGACACTAAAGAACAAATATTGTATGATTAGACTTGTATGAGGTAGAATATGTGGTACCAGGAGCTGAGGGAATGGGAATGGGAATGGAATATTATTGTTTAATGGCTACAGATTTTCTGTTTGCGATTTCTGAAAAAGTCCTGAAAAGTGGATGGTGGTAATGGTGGCACAACACTGTGAATGTAGTTAATGACAATTAATTGTATACTTAAAAATGGCTAAAATGGTAAGTTTATTTTACCACAAAAAAAAAAACCATTAAAAATTTCCCAGTATCTGAACAGCTTTAAGATATTTTCTTTAAGAGGCAGGCAAAATCTTCCCAATAATTATTTAAAACAAAACAAAAAATAATAAAACAAACAAACAAAAAAAGAAAACTAAGAATCCTAATTCAAGTAAGTTGACTTTTTAAAACCTGTTTATCGTCAGCTTTTCAGTTGATCCGTAATCCACAAATTGAACCAGGATGGCTAGAGGATTAAATTCTTTAATGGAAACAATCTTTGCTCTATACCATAAGCCATCATCATATTCTGCAAGGCAAGGCATTTCTGAAAAGACAGAAAAAGGGAAAAATCACATTGCCCTTTATTTTGTCACTGTTTTTTTCAAAACACAGTAAAGTACTAAGAAAATGCAATCACTGTATATCCATCCATTATTCAGAATTAAACACTCAACAAGGAGCTGTATATTGGCTTGTGCTCTTTTCTGTTTAGATTTTATAAACTTTGAAGAAAGGCATTCTCCCATGCTCACAGTTCCTAGTCCTGCTGTTGCCCGGAGCTTATGTCACCTTTCCACAGTCCCCACCTCTATATTCCCCAAATCCTATTTCATTTGGACCATCATTTTCTGCAAAGGATAATAAGTCAGTTTCTGCTATTCCTGCTTTCAAATTTGTGCCTCCACCAACTTCCTCTATAAAACCCACAACCTAGGTATGTTTCCTGACTGGGAATGGAACCCAAAACCTTTTGGTGTATGGGACAATGCTCCAACCAAAGGAACCACCTGGCCAGGGCTAGGCCTTTTTTTAATTTAAATAATTATTTATTGTTGCAAGCATTACAGATGTCCCCATTTTCCCCCCATTGACCCCCTCCAGCCTGCCTCCACCCCAGGCCTTCAGCACCCTATTGTCAGTGTCCATGTGTTATACATATATGTATACAAGGTCTTTGGTTGATTACCTTCCACCCACCTTCCCTCCCCCACCTTCCCTCTGAGATTCCACACTCTGTTCCATGCTTCCATGTCTCTGGATCCACACCCTTTAACAGTTAACTTTGTTACTTAGATTCCACATGAGTGAGATCATGTGATACTTGTCTTTCTCTGACTTATTTCACTTAGCATCATACTCTCTAGGTCCCTCCATGCTGTCTCAAAGAGTAAGAGATACTTTTTTTTTACAGCTGCATAGTATTCCATGCTATAAATGTACCACTGCTTTTAAATCCACTCATCTACTGATGGGCACTTTGGGCTGTTTCCAGATCTTAGCTATTGTAAATTGTGCTACGAACATAGGGTAGGGGTGCATACATTCTTTCTGATTGGTGTTTCAGGTTTCTTAGGATATATTCCTAGAAGTGGGATCACTGGCTGAAATGGCAGTTCCATATTTATTTTTTTTTAGGAAACGCCATATTGTTTTCCATAATGATTGCACCAGTCTGCATTCCCACCAGCAGTGTACTAGGGTTCCCTTTTCTCCACATCCTCGCCAGCACTTGCCATTTGTTGACAGTAGTCATTCTGACAGGTGTGAGGTGGTACCTCATTGTTTTAATTTGCATCTCTCTGATGATCAGTGACTTTAATAATTTTTCATGTTTCTTGTCCTGCTGTTGCCCGGAGCTTATGTCCTCTTTGTCCTCTTTGGAGAAGTGTCTATTTAGGTGCTTTGCCCATTTTTTAATTGGATTGTCTTTATTTTGTTAAGTCGTATGAGTTCCTTATATATTTTGGATATTAACCCTTTATCAGATGTATCATTGCCAAATATGTTCTCCCATACCAGTGGTCAGCAAACTCATTAGTCAACAGAGCCAAATATCAACAGTACAACGATTGAAATTTCTTTTGAGAGCCAAATTTTTTAAACTTAAACTTCTTCTAATGCCACTTCTTCAAAATAGACTCGCCCAGGCCGTGGTATTTTGTGGAAGAGCCACACTCAAGGGGCCAAAGAGCCGCATGTGGCTTATGAGCCGCAGTTTGCCGACCACTGTCCCATACAATGAGCTTTCTTTTCATTTTGTTAATGGTTTCTTTTGCTGTGCAGAAGCTTTTTATTTTGATGTAGTCCATTTGTTTATTTTCTCCTTACTTTCCTTTGCTTTAGATGTATCTGTAAACATATTGCTACAAAAGATGTCTGAGATTTTGCTGCCTATGGTTTCTTCTAGGTTTTTTATTATTTCATGACTTATATTTAAGTTCTTTATCCATTTTGAGTTTATTCTTGTATATGGTGTAAGTTGGTGATCTAGTTTCTTCTTTTTTCTTTTTTTTGCATGTATCTGTCCAATTGTCCCAACATCATTTATTGAAGAGACTCTCTTGACTCCTCTGTATGCTCTTGCCTCCTTTGTCAAATATGAGTGTAATGGCTTGGGTTGATTTCTGGGTTCTCTGTTCTGTTCCACTGACCTATATGCCTGTTCTTGTGCCAGTACCACCCTGTTTTGATTACGGTGGCTTTGTAGTATAACTTGAAATCTGGTATTGTGATTCCTCCAACTTTGTTTTTCTTTCTTAAAATTGCTGCAGCTATTCAGGGTCTTTTTTGATTCCATATACATTTTTGGAGTATTTGTTCTAGCTCTGTGAAATATGCTGTTGGTGTTTTAATAGGGATTACATTGAATCCATAGATTGCATTGGGTAGTGTGGACATTTTAATGATGTTGATTCTAATAATCCATGTAAACAGTATAATCTTCCACTTGTTTTATCTTCTATATCTTGTTTCAACATCCTGTAGTTTTCCGAGTACAGGTCTTTTGCCTTCTTGGTTAAATTTATTCCTAAATATCTTAATTTGTGTGTGTGTGTGTGTGTGTGTGTGTGTGTGTGTGTGCAGTGGTAAATGGGATCATTTGTTTAGTTTCTCTTTTTGAGAATTCATTGTTGGTGTATAAAAAAAACATTGATTTCTGGGTGTTGATTTTGTATCCTGCTACATTGCCAAATTTATTAAATCTAGTAGTTTTTTTGGTAAAGTCTTTAGGGTGTTCTAAGTACAATATTATGTCATCTGTGAATAATGAGAGTTTTACTTCTTCCTTTCCAATTTGGATGCCTTTTATTTCTTCTTCTTGTCTGATCGCTGTGGCTAGGACTTCCAGTACTGTGTTTAATTAGAGTGGGGAAAGCGGACATCCCTATCTTGTTCCTGATCATAGGGTAAATGCTTTTAATTTTTTCTCTTTGAGTATGATGTTTGCTGTATGTTTGTCATACATGTATGATGTTTGCTGTATGTTTATCATGTTGAGGTATGATCCCTCTATTCCCACTTTGCTGAGAGTTTTTGTAAACAATGGGTGTTAGATTTTGTTGAATGCTTTTTCTGCATCTATTGATATGATCATGTGATTTTTATCTTTCAGTTTGATGTGATGTATCACATTTATTGATTTACTAATATTGTACCAACCTTTCATCCCTGGAATAAATCCCACTTAGTCATGTGTATGATCTTTTTAATATATTGCTGGATCTTATTTGCTAATATTTTGTTAAGGATTTTAACATCTATGTTCATCAGGGATACTGGCCTGTAATTCTCTTTCTTTGTAGTGTTTATCTGGTTTTGGAATTAGGATAATGCTGGCCTCATAAAAAGAGCTTGGAAGTGTTCCTTACTCTTGGATTTTTTTATATAATATGAGGAGTATAGGTGTTAGTTCTTCTTTGAATGTTTACTAAAACTCCCCTGTGAAGCTGTCTGGACCTGGGCTTTTGTTTGCTAGGAGTTTTTTTGATTATTGCTTCTATTTCATCAATTGTTATTAGCCTATTCCAGTTTTCTGATTCCTCCTGATTCAGTTTAGGAAGATTGTATTTTTCTAGGAAATTGTTTATTTCATCCACATTGTCCAGCTTTTTGGCATATAGTTGTTCATAGTATTTTCTTGCAATTCTTTCATTTCTGATTTTATTTATCCAGGTTATCTCTCTTTGTTTCTTGATTAATCTGGCTAATGGTTCATCAATTTTGTTTATCCTTTCAAAGAACCAGCTCTGGGTTTCATTGATTTTTTTTTTTTTTTTTTTAGTCTCTATGCTATTTATTTCTGCTCTAATCTCTATTATATCCTTCCTTCTACTTACTCTGGGTTTTTCTTGTTGTTCTCTTTCTAGTTCTTTAAGTTGTAGGGTTAAGTACCTTACTGCTGATTTTTCTTATTTTTTGAGGTATGCTTATAGTGCTATGAACTTCTCACACAGTACTGCTTTTGCTTCGTCCCAGAGATTTTGGGTTGTTATGTGTTCATTTTCATTTGTTTCCAGGAAGTTTTTTATATTTCTTTCTTGATCTTGTGGTAACCAATTCATTGTTTAATAACATGCTAGTTTCCATGTGTTTGAATGTTTTGGGGTATTTTTACTGCATTTTATTTCTAATTTCATTCCACTGTGATCTGAGAAGATTCTTGGTATGATTTCAATCTTCTTGAACTTGAGGAAACTTGTTTTGTGTCCTAACATGTGGTGTATCTTCGTGAATGATCCATGTGCACTTCAGAAGAATGTATATTCTGATGCTTTGGGGTGAAATGTTCTATAAATGTCAATTAAATCCATGTGATCCAAAGTGTCCCTTAGAGTCACTGTTTCCTTGTTAATTTTTTGTCTGGAAGATCTATCCAGTGAAGTCAGCAGGGTGTTAAAGTTTGTCGATCTCTCCTTTAAAGTCTTCTAGAAGTATCCTATCTAATAAAAGGGTAATATGCAAATTAACCATCACTCTGTCACAAAGCTGGCGGCACCCACAGCCACAAGATGGCGGTGCCCAGTCCTCTCAGCCCCACCGGAGTCCCCCAGTCCCAGGGGGGCAGCTGCTGAGAGCTGAGTGACGAAGCAAGTGTTCCACCCCGGCTGCAGAGGGCCTCTGGGCAGCAGGCATGGAGAGGCTGGGAGGTAGGGGGGGTAAATGCTTGCGTTGTTGCCCTAGCGATGAGGCAAGCATTCCGTACATGGCTGCAGATGGGCCTCTGGCCAGGCTGGGGCACAGAACACTTGCAGTGTTGCTCCAGCAACAAGGCAAGCATTCCATGCCCGGCCACGGATGGGCCTCTGGGCCGCAGGGAGCCTCTGGGCAGTGGGCACGGAGTGGCTAGGCCCTGCAGAGAGCTACTGGTGCATGGATTTGTGTGCAGGGCTACTAGTTTTTTATATATTTAGGTGCTCCTATATTGGGTACATATATGTTTACCAGGATTATGTTCTCTTGTTGTCTTGATCCCCTTCACACTCATCCTGTGTATGTCTTTTGTTCTGAGGTAGGTCTCTTGTAGACAGCATATAGTTGGGTCATGTTTTTGTATCCATTCAGCTACCCTATGCCTTTTGATTGGAGCATTTAATCCATTTACATTTAGGGTTATTATTGATACATACTTATTTATTTCCATTTTCATTCTTAATGCCTAGGTTTTTCTTTCTATTTCTTTTTCTCATTACAGCAGTCTCATTTCTTGTAATGTTGGCTTGGTGGTGTATTCCTTTAGCCTTTTGTTGTCTGGTAAGCTCTTTATTTGACTATTTTGAATGATAGCCTTGCTGGATATAGTAATCTTGTTTTCAGATTCTCACTTTCCATTACTTTGAGTACTTCATGCCATTCCCTCCTGGCCTGTAGAGTTTCTGATGAGAAATCAGGTGTCTGCCTTATGGAAGGTTCTTTATAGGTAACAGTTTGCTTTTCTCTTGCTGCCTGTAAGATTCTCTCTTTGTCCTAAAATTTTGGCATTTAATTATGATGTGTCTGGGCATGGGCCTCTTTGGGTTCTTCTTGCTTGGGATTCTCTGTGTCTCCTGAACTTGTGTACCCTTTTCCTTTACCAGGTTAGAAAAATTTTCTGCCATTATTTCTTCAAACATGTTCTCTATTCCTTTCTCCCTTTCTGCCACTTCTCACACACCTGCTATTCAAATATTGTTGTTTCATGTTGTCCCACAGCTTCCTTAATGTGTCCTTTTTAAAAATTCTTTTGTGTGTATGTGTTTTCTTTTTGGTTCTCTGATTTTTTTTCAACCCTGTCTTCTAATTCACTGATCTGATCCTCAGCTTCCGCTAATCTGCTGTGTGTTCCTTTCAATGTGTTCTTTATTTGTGTGATGTCATTCCTTTTTTTCCGACTGTTTTTTTTTCCATAGCTACTATATATTTTCTCATGCTGCTGAGCATCTTTACCATCATTACCTTGAACTCTGTTTCAGATAAATTTCTTATCTCTGATTCACTTATCTCTTCTTCTGGAGAATTCTCTTGCTCTTTTATTTGGGGTTTCTTTCTTTGTCTCCTTATTTTGGCTATCCATTTGGGTTTTGACTATGTATTAGGTAGAGCCTCTACACCTCTCAATCTCTAGTGGAGGACTAACTGTATCAAGCAAAGACTCACAGCCTCAGGAGACCACCTCTGTCTATAAACTGATAGGATTCTGACTTGAATTGTCCCCAGGCAATTATCTTCAGGTGTGGTGATAATTTTTTTCAACAGGGTGGGGCAGTTGCTTCTGCCTGGAGGCTAATTGTTATTTTTAGTGTAAGTGGCCTCCGGGCAAGGTGTTTTCCATTAAGGTGAGTCAACTGTCTTCACCCCCTCCCAGGTGAGGCAAATGTTCATGTGGGAAAGGTGTCCTCTGCTGCATGAGGGAATGACTCAGCACAGGAAACTGGGGGTGTCTGCCTTCTGAGCTCTAACCCCTAAGTACCCATTCATGGCTTCTGTTCATACAGCTCCAGTCCACTCTGCCCTCCCTCTGTCAGAGCACAAGGTTGGTGTCTCTACAGAGAATTTTGTGCATTGGCCCTTTAAGACAGTGCCTGAATTTCCAGCCATTGCTCCCTAGCGGACAGCAACTCCACTGCTTTTCACAGTCAGATGTTATGTGGGTTCTGGTGTTCTCTGCTGGGAGCGGGGGCAGGTTGGGTATTAGATCCAAGAGTTCTCAGTGGCAATCCCCCACCACTGAGTTATCTCTTTGGAAGTCCAGTTGCTGTCTGTGGGTGCCTGGACAGCCCTTTCATGCCTCTGCCCCTCTTACCAGTCTCTATCAGGGTTCTCTCCAGCGAGTCTGCTGTTATTTTTTCAAGGCGTTTTTCTGTAGTTTAGTTGTAATTCCAGTTAGTTCCTGGGAGTGTGTACGTGTCGTATCCACTTCCTCTGTCAACATTTTTAATCTCCTGAACTCCATGTTTCTAAACCTTTCTGTCATAGCTTTAGAAGTATGCACTTCTTTTTATGATAAACATCTGTTCTTTCAAAAATCACTCCAACGTGACTTCATAAAGCCGACTTCTAGCATGGTTTCTTTGACCCAATGACATCAGGCCACAGTTTTAACATGAGCTGTTCTTCTCACAGTGGATTTGTTCACATGTTGCTTCCCTGCTTTCCCACTAGTTCTCACATATTCCCACCATGTACCTGGTATGAACCTCTGCTCAGTAAAAAATGTGCTAATGCATGCTAGGCCTGAGTAAAGTTGAGGAACAATGATATAATAGTATGTGCTTCAGAGGAGACAGAATACACTGGGTATCTATCTTGCTCTACTTCCAGCCCTCCCTTTCTTTATCATATTATCTTCTACAAAATTTCCACAAAGAAAAGTAGTTGTGGCCAAGCAGTATTTAATGCCTCTAATGTTGACATTTTAAAAAAAATTATTTTTATCAGAGTTGTAAATAATTTGAATATATAGAGGTTACCAATAGAACAGTAAGAATCTCATCTATAGAGGTGTCTGCATAGTAAACAACTGACTGAATCTTGGTCAACAGTCCCTTTCAACCATTACCATTTCCAGCTTCATAAACATGATTAAAGTTACTTCTTAAAAATCACTGAAAACCCCCTACCTAGTTGTCCTATTTTAAATCTATAAAGCAACTCCTTCAACATAAATTCCTTATTTAAATGTACATGCTTATGAATCAACTGGTACAGGTGCATACTAAAGAATAAAGGGCCTACAGAAGAACGTACAAATATGTATACAGCTCCATGAATCATCATATCACACAAATTGTGTGACTTCCCTTGAGACAAGAACACAATGAGGAAGAACTGTTTCTTGCGGACTATAAATCTGAGTTTACAACAAGAAAAAATAAATCCTGCCCTAACTGGTTTGGCTCAGTGGATAGAGTGTCAGCCTGCAGACTGAAAGGTCCCAGGTTTGATTCCGGTCAAGGGCATGTACCTGGGTTGCGGGCACATCCCCACTGGGAGGTGTGCAGGAGGCAGCTGATCAATGTTTCTCTCCCATCGATGTTTCTAGTGCTCTATCCCTCTCCCTTCCTCTCTGTAAAAAATCAATATATAAAAAAGAAAAAAAATCCTAATTAATTTACTCTTTCATTCCACAGATATTTGTGCAAGGTGCCCTAATTGCTGGTCACTGCAGTAGTAGGAGTCCCTATTTAACAAAGGAGAGTAGAAGTCATGGAGTATAATGGGGCAGGGAGGATGGTGGGCAGTGTCACTCATACAGGCAGTCAGGAAAGACTTGCAATAGGGGGTGAATTAGTCAGAGACCTAAAATCACATTCTGGGGAAGAACATTGCAGGCAGAGGGAATTCCAAGGGCTGTTTTATCAGCCCAATATGGGTCACAACTGATGAAAATCTCATTGAGTAAAGGCAGTTACATCAGGCAGATGTTTTCCTTTGCTTTAGCATATCCTATGTACAAAACACCAGAATAAATACACCTCTATATCACATATGGACAGAAATGCAGAGACACCACAGAGCACTCAGGAACTATCGACACAAGTAAGTAGTGTATTTTCTTCATAGAAGAATCACATATACTTAATGAATATGGGTAAGAATAAGTTAAAAAGAAAAGAGAGCAGGGCCTGGCTGGCATGGCTCAGTGGTTGAGTGTTGACCTATGAACCAGGAGGTCACAGTTCGATTCCCCGTCAGGGCACATGCCTGGGTTGTGGGCTCAATCCCCAGTGGAGGATGTGCAGGAGGCAGCCAATCAGTGATTCTCATCATTGATGTTTCTATTTCTCTCCCTTTCCCTTCCTCTCTCTGAAATTAATAAAAATATGTTTTTTGTTTTGTTTGTTTTTAAAAAGAGAGAGCAGGGTTTGACCTATTCTGAGAGGACAGGACACAATCTGAGCTCCCATGCCCCCACTCTAAAATCACCAGTTTAGGTGGCTTGCAATGAAAATGACTGCCATTTGGGTCTGAATAACAACTCTCACAATTTGAGCTAGCGGCAAAACCTTAAGCTTAGACAAAACATCTTTGTGCAATTTTCCAGTGAGCTCAAGTTCTGGAAAATGAAAGTGCCCGAGGGAGTATTTACCTCTTAGGTCACTTAGAAAATGGGGAAGGTCAACTACAGCATCTTGATTGAGAGATCAGCACATCCAGGGAGTGTGATAACATTAGAAATCACCAACCTCACCACCCATTCAAACAAAACTAAGAATCCCATTGCACTCAGAAAATGTGGGCTACCTGTTCTGAAGTCTGTCAGAGGTGGGAAGGTCTCCACATTAGTATTGAACCTCCGCAGAGCTTCATTGAGACTCTCAGACTCAGATTCCCAGCTGACTCCACTGTCATCTGTGTCACTATGCTGGTTACAGAGATTACAATTTTCTACAGAATCAAGGCAAATGTACACCTAAGTGGGGAGAAGGGAAGGAGAAAACTTCTTTTAATATTCATTTCTACAGATGAAATCACTGCAGTAGATGGTCTCCAAAAATGGCCCCAATGATCCCTTGTAAAGTTCCTCTCCCACATCATACCAGAGCTGATCTTTGTGACCAAAAGGACATGACAGAGGGCATGTGACTTCCAAGATCAGAATATAGAAGACATGAGACCTCTGTATTGATGGTGCTGTCCTTGACTCAGGGAGGCTTTCAGCCGCGTAGGTCAAGGGAGAGGCCCACAGGGCAAGGTACCGAGTCCCTCAGGCAGCATCATGTGAGTTTTTTGAGTGAATCCTGCAATGCCCTCCCTAACCCCAACATCTTAATTGTGACCTTGAGAGATCTGAGCTAGTACTGAATTAAGATGCTCCTGATTCCTGACTCTCCTGTGTGTTGTTTTAAGCTCCTAAATTTGGGGTAATCTGTTATGCAACAATAAATAATACCAAAAACTTATTAAAACCAATCGTAATTGTACATTCATATGATCTCTGAATAAACTATAAAGCAAATCCTTTCCTTGCCATTGAAGGAAAGGTTTACTGTGTAAACTGGCTGAAGGGACTCTGCATTACTACACTGTCATTGCTTGCTTTCTTGTTGGCCAATGACGTGTTCATATTTATTGAGCGCCTACTATTTATCAGGCAGTATTCTAGGTTTGGGGGACACACCGGTGATCAAAACAGACAAAAATCCCTGTCTTTGTGGAGTGACTTTCTAGTATGGAAAAGTAAGAAAGAGGAGAGGGCATTAGAAGGTAATCACTGGTATGGAAAAATACAAAGCAGTGTGAAAAGTGTCTAGACTTCAAGTAATGAATAGGACAGGGGAGTGAGATGTCTAATATTTCATAGGTGGAAATAGGTCCAGTTTAAAAATTTAAATACTTGATATAAATATAACTACGGCAAAACTGGGAAAACAAGCCAGTTCTTAAGAAATACGTGCCTGAGGAGAATCCAAGATGGCGGCGTAGGTAAACACCTAAACTGCTGCCTCCCACAACAATTTAAACTGCAACTAAAAGACAAAACGTCTATCACTCAGAACCACGGGAAAGCTGGCTGAGTGGAAGTTCTACAACTAGAAGGAAAGAGAAAAGAGCATTGAGATGTGCACGAGCGCTGAAAAGCTGAGGTACGGAGGCGCGTGATCCGGGCTGGCTGCGGGCCACTGGGTGCGTTGCGTTTTTCAACCCGAAGGGAGACAAGCCCCCGATTACTCTGAAATCCAATCTCTGGGGAGACACGGGGGACCCAAACTCCTACGGGGAGAAGCTGGACTGTCTGCCAGTGAGGGTGGCTTGCTTGCAGAGCTGCGCGCAGGAATAATTGTTTACTGCATTGGGGCACGGGACTCGCAGATGCCGTTGGGGACACAGAGCTGGCTAACTAGCAGCCATTGCTGTTTGCCACGCCCTAACCTAGTGACACCCTGAGGCCCCACCCTGCACAACCTACAAACCCACCCAAGCTCCAAGCAGCTGAGTTAGCATAAGAAAGGCCTGCCCTATCTCAGCTTAACCTAGCAAACTTGCAGCCCGGGTCAGACAGCTCCAAAACCTCCAAACCCCAAGCAAAGAGGAGAAAACTGCAGCTCTCACTGTAGCTCCTGCTGAGTGGCCTCAGACAGTAGCTGACCTGCACCCCATTGGAGATCCAGAAGCCAGTGTACCTAGTGGTCAGTGTGAGACACCAGATTTCAACTCCTCACATCCATAAGTGACACATTCAAGAGGCAGACTTAGTGAGCACCAAAGCCCCACTGAAACAAGTCCTGCCCCATAAGCGTGTCTTCAGCGCAGCAGTTCTTCCATTATAGACACAGGGAGTGCTCACAGCTAATTGGCCTGGAGGTCAATTCCTCCCAGTGTACCAACAGCAATTAAGGCTTAACTACACCAAGACTTTGCACTCAGCCCACAAAGGGGTGTACCAAGAGTGTCCACATCAGGTGATTGGGGAGGCTGAGCTACTGCCCCCTATAGGTCACCTACCACACAAAGCCACTCCATCAACACAGGGAAGCAGCCAAAATGCAGAAACAAAGAAACATGTCACGAATGAAAGAAACGGAGGAAAGCAAACTACTGGATGACATGGAGTTTAGAATCACATATATAATGTTACTCAAGAATCTTCTTAAAACCGCTGAGAAACTTGATGAGACCTTTAAGGATCTTAATGAGAATGCCAAAAAAATGGAAAAGGACCAGTCAGAAATGAAGCATACACTGTCTGAAATAAAGAATATACAGAAACTCAACTGTAGATCAATGTACCCCAAGAATCAAACCAAAGATCTGAAATATGTGGAAACAAAAAACATCCAACCAGAAAAACAAAAAGAAAAAAGAATCCAAAAATATGAAGATAGTGTAAGGAGCCTCTGGGACAACTTTAAGCGAACCAACATCCGAATTTTTGGGGTGCCAGAAGAAGGGAGAGAGCAAAATATTGAAAACCTATTAGAAGAAATAATGACAGAAAACTTTCCCTACCTGGTGAAAGAAATAGACATACACAGAAAACTTTCCCTACCTGGTGAAAGAAATAGACATACAAGTTCAGGAAGCACACAGAACCCCATACAAGAGGAATCCAGAGAGGACCACACCAAGACACATCATAATTAAAATGCCAAGGGCAAAAGACAAAGAGAGAATATTAAAAGCAGCAAGAGAAAAACAGTTAATTACCTACAAGGGAGTACCCATACGACTGTCAGCTGATTTCTCAACAGAAACTATGCAGGCCAGAAGGGAGTGGCAAGAAATATTCAAAGTAATGAACAGCAAGAACCTACAACCAAGATTACTCTACCCAGCAAAGCTAGCATTCAGAGTTGAAGGTCAGATAAAGAGCTTCACAGACAAGAAAAAGCTAAAGGAGTTCATCACCACCAAACCAGGATTACACGAAATGCTGAAGGGTATCCTTTAAGAAGAGGAAGAAGAAGAAAAAGGTAAAGATAAAAATTATGAACAACAAAATGACATCAAATACATACCTACCAACAAGTGAATCTAAAAATCAAGTGAATGCAAAATCTGAAGAACAGAATGGACTGGTGAATATAATAGAATCAGGGACACAGAAAGGGAGTGGACTGACGATTCTCAGGGGAAGCAGGTGTGAGGGGTGCGGGAAAAGATTGGACAGAATCTTACTCCTATGGATGAAGACAGTGGCGGGGGGTAAGGGCATGGGGTGGGGTGGGGAATCAGGTGGAGGGGAGCTATGGGGAAAAATAAAAGAGGAACACCTGTAATAATCTGAACAATAAAGATTTATTTTAAAAAAAAAGAAAAAAAAAGAAATACTTGCCTTATTAAATATAAACAAATGTCTGAACAGGAAATTATAGGATGGGCAAACTAGAGGTCACCAAGTTTCAATTATTTAAAGTTAATAAGATGGAAACATGAAGAATCCTAGAATTTCAGACCAAGATTGCATGTTATGTTTTTAACTATCAATTAATCATGTAAATTAAATTACATACCTCATTAGGTGAGACCACGTGCTTAACTTGAACAGCATAGAGTTCTTCTGGGGGAGGCAGAGATGAAGGCAAATATGGTGGTAAAATAGGGGTCTCTGTTTCAGACAAAAGCAATTCCTAAACACCACAAATAAATTCAAATTCAGAATGACTACTCAGAAATCCATTACAATATCAAAATTCAGGACAATGTAACTTATGCAATTAGCAGAAAGCAAGCTCTCTCATACACACAAACCAGAAAATGGTTTCATCACATTGCAGGACCAAAATGTGATGAATAAACAAAAGATCTTTAGAATTCTCTTCCCCCTTCAATTAAAAAAATTTTGGCCCTGACCGGTTTGGCTCAGTGGATAGAGCATCGGCCTGTGGACTGAGGGTTCGATTCCGGTCAAGGGCATGTACCTTGGTTGCGAGCACATCTCCAGTAGGAGGTGTGCAGGAGGCAGCTGATCGATGTTTCTCTCTCATCGATGTTTCTAACTCTCTATCCCTCTCTCTTCCTCTCTGTAGAAAATCAATAAAATATATTTTAAGAAATTTGTATGAAAAAACAGTACATAAATGTTTATGTATACACTAGAGGCCCAGTGCATGAAGTTCGTGCACTGCGGCGGGGGGGGGGGGGTGTTGGGGGGGTCCTCAGCCCAGCCTACCCCTCTCATAGACTGGGAGCCCTCAGGGGATGTCCTACTGATGGTTTAGGCGGAGTGGGCTAAGCCGCAGTCTGGCCTCCCTCTGCAGGAGGTAACCGAGCTGATCAGGGGAAGGTGCCAGCCCCATCACCCCGCTGCTGCTGCCACTGCCGGCCACCGCAGCCGCCAAGGTGTTTTCATCAACACGGACTCCAGTCCCTTCACCATGAAAAAATGACAACTTTCTTTAGGCATTTTCAAGATGTGTCTTTCATAGGATATGACAATTCTTTCTTTCTTTCTTTTTTTTTTTTTATCCTCACCTGAGGTAATGTTTCCACTGATTTTGAGAGAGCTTGGAAGAGAGAGGGAAAGACAGAGAGAAACATCAATGTGAGAGGGACACCTTGATTGGTTGCCTCCTGCATGAGCCCTGACCTGGGCCCCAGCCAGGGAGGAGCCTGAAACCTAGGTACATGCCCTTGATCAGAATTGAACCCGGACCCTGCGGTCTGCAGGCCAAGGCATTATCCACTGAGCCAAACCGGCTAGGGCAGGATATGACATTTCTTAGCCCCTCCAGCAGTGGACCTTAGTTTTTTCCTCCAGGAGTGAGGTGGAAAAACCCTAGATCACCTTCTTGGATTCCTATTACCCAAGTTACCAAGAACACTGCAAGTGGCGGCGTACAGGGAGCTTAGCCAATGAGCAGTCAGAAAAGGTGTTTCCTCTGCAGTTCACGCACAGAGGCCCCCTTGTGTTGTGTCTGCTGGGGTGGAGGCGTGCTCTGAGCCGTGTGGTGGCCACTGGGAGTACACTCCCAGCCCTGTGTTGTGTCCGCAGGGGTGGGGGCATGCTCCAAAGCTGTGCAGTGGTGGCTCGGAGCAGGTGCCCCTGTGTGCTGTGTCTCCACTCTTGCCCTCCGTGACTGGGGCATGGGACGCTGGCCTTGTTGCTGGGCGACACGCCAGCATCCCACCCTGGCTGCTATGAGGGCTGCCATCTTTGTGATGGAGTGATGGTTAATTTGCATATTACTCTTTTTTATTAGATTAGATATTTGCACAATGTTCTGGAAAAATGGTTAACAAATAGTTAACAGTAATGCCACTGTCTAGTAGGACTGGGGTGTTTGGACTTCTTTCCTTTTCACATTTCCATAGCATTTATTTTTAGAATAAGTATGTATTTTATAATAAAAACTAAAGTAATATAGGAAATCCCAAAAGATTTAAGTTAATATCATAAAAAATTAATGCTTTTTTAAAAGCTCTATAAAAGCATAATAAATAATAGAAAGTTACAAATATATATAAAAATGTGGGAAGTTTTTCTTATAGAAAGTTTTTATTTTTTTTTAATTATTATTTCTTTTAATTTTATTTTATTTTTATTGTTTTAAGTATTACAAATAGTAGTACATATGTCTCTTTTTTTTTCCCCCTTTGATCTCCCCCCGACCTCCCCTACCCCCCAGGACATGCCTTCACCTGCTCACCCTCCCCCCCCGCCCCAGTGTCTTATATCCATTGGTTGTGCTTATATGCATGCGTACAAGTCCTTCGGTTGGTCTCTTACAGCCCTCCTCGCCCAACCACCCCTGTCTTCCCAATGTAGTTTGACAGTCTGTTCAATGCTTCTTTGCCTCTGTATCTTTTTCCCACCATTTCTTTCCTTTAAAAAGTTTTGCCTTTGCAGACTGGAAATAAACATATAATAACAAAACAAGACAAAACAAAAAAATGTTTGAGTCCCAATTTCAATGTCCAACAGTTCCTTATGTGTACATGTCAGCAGTGATATCTGGATGGTGGGTAGAAAGTTTTTAAATATAGTAATTAGCATAAGAACTAAAATCATCACATTCAGCCAAAACCGGTTTGGCTCAGTGGATAGAGCGTCAGCCTGCGGAATGAAAGGTCCCAGGTACGATTCCGGTCAAGGGCATGTACCTGGGTTGCGGGCACATCCCCAGTAGGGGGTGTGCAGGAGGCAGCTGATCGATGTTTCTAACTATCTCTCTCCTTTCCTCTCTGTAAAAAATCAATAAAATATATTAAAAAAAATAAAAAATCATCACATTCAAATTTGTAGATTATTAGTATTTAATATCTCCAAACAAGTGGCAAAATAAAACCTATCTGAATCACTTAGTAGAGTTAAGCAAAAAGTGACTACCCCACTGTTGAATTTACTGACTTGTTACAAATAACTTTACAACAAACTTATGATATTTTTATAATAGGAATGAAGTTCTGTTTATAAATAAGAAAACTTTTACTTGTAACTCTTACTTCCCTCACCAAAAAGCTCAAGTGACAAAATAAAATATATAAATTGGACTCATTACAATTAAAAACTTAGGTGCTTCCAAGAATACCACCCAGAAAGTGAAAATTTCTCCCACAGAATGGGAGAAAATATTTGTAAATCTGATCAGGGACTTGTATACAGAATATATAAAGAACTCTTACAATAATAAAACCAGGATATTATAGGGTGGGTAAACCAGAGGTCACTAGCTAAAAACTGGCTAAAAAGGGGCAGAGAACATCTTTTTTCCATTTTTCTTTATTTTTACTTTCTATTTTCCCCCAGTTTTACTGAGATATAATTGATATATAAACTTGTATTAGTTCAACGTGAACAACGTAATGATTTCATATAGGTACATACTGTAAAATGATCACCACAATAAGTCTAGTTAATTGCTTCACATAGTTAAAAAATCTGTTTTTCTTCTGATGAGAAAATTTAAAATTTATTCCCTTAGCAACTATCAAATATAGCATTGTTAACTATAGTCACTATGCTGTACATTACATCCCAGGACTTAATTATCTTATAACTGAAGTTTGTACCTTCTGACCACCTTCACCAATTTTCCCCACCTTTAGCCCCTCACCTCGGGCAACCATTAATCTTTTCACTGTATCTATTAGCTCAGTTTCTTTAGATTCCTCATATAAGTGAGATCAAATGGCATTTGTGTTTCTCTAATTTCATAGTATAATGACGTTAAGGTCCATCCATGTTGTCACAAATGCCAGGGTTTCCTTTTTTATGTCTGAATAATATTTCATAGTGTGTGTGTGTGTATCTATATATCTATATCTATGTACTTACAGACATAGATATATCACATTTTCTTTATCCAATCGTCTATCAATGGATAATCAGGTTGTTTCCATGTCTTGGCTATTGTAAATAATATTGCACTGAATGTAGGGGTGCAGGTATCTTTTCAAGATAGTGATTTTGTTTCCTTTAGATGTATACTTGGAGGGGATTGCTGGATCATCAGGTAGTTGTATTTTTAAGTTTTTGAGGAACCTCCATACTGTTGTCCATGGTGGCTGCACCAATTTGCAGTCCTATCAACAGTGCAAAAGGGTTTCCTTTTCTCCGTATTCTTACCAACACTTGTCTCTTTTCATTTTGGTAACAGCCATTCTAAAAGGTGTGAGGTGATATCTCATTAGGGTTTTGATTTGCATTTCCCTTATGGTTAGTGATGTTGAGGATCTTTTCATATACCTGTTGGCCATTTGTATGTCTTTTTTTGAAAAATGTCTATTCAGATCCTCTCCCCATTTTTTTTTTGTTATTAATCCTCACCTGAGGATATTTTTTCATTGCTTTTTAAAAGAGTGGGAAGGAGGGAGAGGGAAAGAAAAAACATCCATGTGAGAAAAACACATTGATGGGTTGCCTCCCACACATACCCTGACCAGGTCTGGGATTGAACCTGCAATGCAGGTATGTGCCCTTGACCAGGAATCAAACCAACGACCCTCTGGTGCCTGGGCCGATGCTCTGATCACTGAGCAACACTGGCCAGGGCTGCCCATTAAACAATTTTTTTTTTTGCTATTGAGTTATATAACTTCTTTATATATTTTGAATATTAGAGCCTTAGCAGATATATGATCTGCGAACATTTTCTCCCATTCAGTAGACTGCCTTTTCCTTTTTGATTATTTATTGTGCTGTGCAGATGCTTTTTAGTTTGATATACACCCATTTGTTTAATTTTGTTTTTGCTGTCTTTGGTTTTGGCATCAAATCCTAAGCAGAAGTTCTGAATAGAAATTTCTTCAAAGAAAATATACAAATTTGGCCAAAGAGCACATGGAAAAATGCTCACCATCATTGATCATCAGGTAAATGCAAATCAAAACCAAAATGAGATACCACACTTCACTCCTATCCTAAGATGGCTAGGAAAAAAGTCATGTAGCAAGTGTTGGTAAGGATATGGAAAAATGAACCCTTGTACGTTCCCAGTACAAAAAGAAAATGGTATAGTCCCTTAAGAAAACAGTCTCATAGAGTTCCTTAAAATGGTAAACAAAGTCATCAGATGTCTTAGTTATTCCACTTCTAGGTTCATACCCAGGAGAAGTGAAAACAGATGTCCACCAAAAAACTTGTACACAAATGTTCACCATAGTTTTACTCACAATTGAAAAGAGGTAGAAATAACCCAAGTGTCCATCAACAGATTAATGGGTAAACAAAATGTGGTTTAGCCACACAATGAAATATTATTCAGACATAAAAAGGACACATACTCCAACATAAATGAAGCTTGAAAACATTATGCTGAAAGAAAAAAGCCACTCACAAAGGGCTTTGTATTGTGTGATTCCATTTATGAGAAATGTCCAGTATAGGCAAAACCACAGAGATAGGACATTCATGGTCTCCAAGAGACTGACTGGGGAAGGGGAGAATGGGAAGTGACTACTGTTGGTGAGGTTTCTTTTTCAGGTGATGAAATGTGGAATTAACAGTCATGAAGATGGCACTCTGCGAATACAGCTCTGTGAACATACTAAAAACCCACTGAATTGTACACTTTAAAAAGTTGAAATTTATGGTATGTAAATTATGCCTCGATGAAGCGGACATAAAAGAAAATGCTTACTTCCTGATTTTGTACCAAATCCTTTATATTAATAAAGTGTCCAAAGTTTCCAAAATATTTGGATTGAAACTTACCTCAAACCTTATTTCCCATCTTTCATCCTCATACTTTTTACTGTAATCTGTTGGTTTCTGAAATACAATATTATTAATGAATAAAACCATCTTATCTATGTAACATCATTTTTAGGCACTTTCATATTTCATCTCCATAAAAACTGGATGCTTGCCCTTGTTGGCATTCGTTCAGGTTAACTATGGGAAAATTTAATGTTTGGAATAATCTGAATAGCGCAACAGTAAAACCCCTCAAAATTATGCTAACATACAAAATATGTAAACTGTATTTAGTTAATTATAAGAGAGTGGGAACTCTTACCTTTCCTTTTAAATGTTAACACTGAAGAGTAATACTGAAAAAGATTAGATAATCTTTCTAAAACCTGTTTAATAGGTAAAAACACCTTTTACACAAACACACGGGGTGCACAACGTGCAGGTACACACCCATCTCCTTAAAAGAAAAAGCCAGAGGTAAGAATTTCATGTACAAAGTTAAGTAGTATCAGTTTCCATTTGAGGGAAGAAGTAGTTTTCTATATTAAACTGAACACGTAATATTTGGTTTTCTTCTATCACTAAAATAAATATTCAGAAAACTAACCTTAAGTGAACTATAAATCTAGAAATAAAAATATCTTGCCACATAAAATATTATTTATGATGAATGCCCTATTTCTAGAAAGTACTTATCTAGTACAGGCTAGTTATATCTTTTAAAATATTAAAAAACAGAAGCAGTAAGCAATTGGACTGGGCTACTTATTGAAGCTAAACTTAAAATCTGGCTTTGAGTTTCCTGTATTCAGAAAAATGGGGGGAATGTTATAATGCCAAATAAAAGGGAAAATATTTAATCTGAGAGACAATCCTCTTCTAGCAGTGCATTCTATTAAGATTTCATTACTTACATCTCTATATTTAAACAACATTGGCTAAAATAACTATGGGCTTCTCACTAGGTCTGAAGGTACAGAAACATTAATTGAATCTTAATGAAATTAGTCTTTTGTAGGACAATATAAAGCATGATATAGTATATTGCTTTCTCAATAAAAATTTTACAAATTCTCTATTCTCTCAACATATCAGACAATATTATGATTCTAATAATGTAGAACCATATTAAAGACTTAAGGTGTAAGACAATATAGAACATTTTAAGCAGAATTTGTTTTTCTATAATTTAGATTTTTATAAAAAAATAGTTTACTTACTTCTTTTAATATCTCCTCAGAATGTTCAAAAGTACAATATTTATGGTGTGCCATAAAATAAGAAAGTGACATTCCATCAAAATAGAGATGCACAGATAATTTCCCCCATGGATTTTTAGGTAATTCCTATTTAAATTAAATAAAAAAAGATTATTACTATAAAAATAAAGTCTGTTTGAATATTATAATTTTGTAGTAAGCAAGAATGAAATTAAATTTCTGAAAATCACAGTATTACCAGTTTGACTAATGACTAATTTCATAAAATTTTCTTAATGGTATTTTGGCAAGTTATGAGGCAGTAATTATATTATTTTGGTTTTTGTAAAATATATTCACATGTCAATAATGTAGAGAGTTTTATACTTATTTACTGGAAAATAATTTGCTACATATAATTTACTACCCCTCATTTTCAGATGATATCAATAAATATACCAAGTAGAAGGAGAAAGAAAAGTTATTTTCCGGGGTAAAAAAGTGAAGTTTAGTTAAAAACTCAAGAATGGCAGAAATGGAAGAGATTAATAGTAGTCTAGAAGGAGTCATGATAATGGCTCTTGAATCCCTGGACTGTGATCAGGTACTGAGCAGACACATACTCATCAGCTGATCTGTCCAAAGTCAGGTCTCTACTGAGTTTCTATAATTGCCTGCCAGCAGAACTCTCTGCTTCTATCTTTTTCTACTATACAGTTTCTATCAGGGCAGAGTGAAAACACTAGAATGTAAGGTCAGATCATGTCACTCCCTTACTCAAAACTTCAAATGGCTCTCCAGTTCAGCCTGATAGCAGAGCTCTCACAAGTCTCCTTTCTGTCTCCCCTTCTTCTCTGTCTTATTCCTCCTGTTCCAGCCACAGAGGATCCTTGGCTGTCCTTGAACACTCTAGGCGTGCTCTTGTCTTGGAGCCCTTTGCACTATTCACCCAGTCTCCACATGGCTTGTGCCCATTCTAAAGTCCTTACTTGAGTTTTACCTTTGCAGTGATACCTTCCCTGACCACTATATTTAAAAACGTGTCTTCATCCCTGGCCTCACCTCTGTCATCCTTTCCTGCTTTATTTTTCTCCCCAGCACTTGTCACTACCTAACATACCTTATATTTTATGTTTTTAATTTTGTTTTCCACCACTAAAATGGAAGCTCCATGAAGGCAGGAATTTCTGACTATACAGTTCATTGTTATTCCTCTGGGCTTAGGGAAGGTTTGATAGGCAGTAAGGACTGCAGGGCATGCAAATCTATTGTTTGGGAGAAACTGAGCAGTGTCTGGTACACAGCAGGTCCTGTTGTTAAAACATTAATAAGATGCCTAGAAACTTAACTCTTCATTTCACTTAAAAGTCACATACCTTATTAATGATATGAAGTGAGGATTTACTGTACTACAAGTTGTTCTCCTATGTTAAACTAAGTAGCAAAGAAAGCTACCTTGATAAACTCAAGTCCCACAGAGCCTATGAGTAACCAGAGGGGCTCTGGGTACTAACATAAGCAACATTAAAAGCTTCTCTACTTTCTCATTCAAGCAGGTCTGTGGCTCTTCTTAAGTCTTTATCATCCTATCATCATAGCTCTCTTACAGAAATACTCTACTTACAGTTTTGTATCTTTCTACTGGAATCCTTAAACATAGCTGCAGATTAATCTTCTTACCTCACTCCTTAGAAACCTTTGATGGGGCCCCACCGACTGACCTCTACCTTTCTTAAATCCTATTCACCACTACTTTTTCTCATGAAACCTCTATTCTTCTAGCCAAACAGTATACTACCTTCCTAAAAATGTGCCATGTCCATTTGTCTATGCTTCCTGGTGCATTCCATTTCCCTGGTCACGAGAACTTTATCTTTTCTTCAAGGGCTACCTCAGTTCTCAACATCACTAAGTCCCTATGTAGTTACTTACTCATTTTACCAGCCAAGTGACTTCATAGTATATAGCTCCTGGGCTTATATCTGGTATCTAGTTGTTTCCCTGACTGGAGAAGGTCTTTGAGCATAGGTTTTTACCTGCACCTAGCACAGTGTTCCATGAGTAGCACTGTCCTGAAAACTACCCTGTGTATTTTAAATGCCTCTCATTCTTTGATATTGCTCCCTATTATCAAGATAAGTTGTTAATATAAAATCTTCCAAATTACTGATTCTAATGCTTATAAAAGTTCTCAGAAACCGAAGTAATAACTTCTTTATATGAATGAGTACTTTACATTCATATAGGAACATCGTTCAACATAAAAAGATCCCTCAAATTATGTTACATGTAACACTTTATGGCAAATAATTTAAATCAACAATATATGCTTTAAGTACAAATTACCATAATGTGAATTTCCACCTCTCTCTTTGAAAGCAGTTCCTGAAGGAGTTCTATTGCGTCTGGTTGCCAGACACTCCCAACCTATTTGGGAGAAATAAACTTAGATTTTTTCACACTTTCACAAAATAATTCATGAAGTAAATGAAGATACATCAAAAGTAGCAATAAACACATACCATTAGAGAGTAATACAAAATATATAAGCAGTTTTTAGAGAATATCATGGGTGTATGATAGAAATGATCTTAGGAAACTAGTATTTGTCTGAGCTTCTACCATCATACCCTTTTAAAGCATTTTATGCTTTAGAAATATGTTTTTGAAAAGGCCAACATGCCAATGTGGTGCTTGTACAATATGTATTATAATGCCTACAAAATGTGTTTTATTAGAGAGCAGTGATTGTTATTTTTCACATGTTAAGAGCAAGGAACTGGGGCTTCCTGCTTCCTGCTAACACCATGCCTGTGAGCCACGTGGAAGTGGACCCTGTACCCGTCAGTCCCTGGAACGATGGCACTTCTAGTAACATCTTGACTGCAGAACTACCAGGAACCCTGAGCCAAACCACCCAACTAAGCTACTCCTAATCCCTGACCACAGAAACTGTATGAGATTTTTAAAAAGTTTACTGTTAATCTGGATCACAAGTTTCAGCTTAGTTTTATACAGCAAAAGATAATTAATACACACTCCTTTATCAGACTTCCAGCTTCATCTGACTTCCAGCTTGAAATCTATTAAAATTTTATTTGATGGAGTAACACATTTTTACAAGCATATGCGTTCCCATCTATGAAGATATTATGTCTCTTCATTTATTCAAAAGTTTTTATATCCTTCAGTATAATTCTGTAGTTTTCTTCATGAAGTCATATTAAGTATTTTATTTATTTTTTTCAAATATTTTTATTGATTTCAGAGAGAGACAGAAACATCAATGATGAGAGGAATCATTGATTGGCTGCCTCCTGCAAGCCCCCTAGTAGGGATCAAGCCTGCAACCCAGGCATGTGCCCTTGACTGGAATCGAACCCAGGACCCTTCAGTCCGCAGGCCGATGCTCTATCCACTGAGCCAAACCAGCTAGGGCCATATTAAGTATTTTATTATTTTTGTTACAACTGAAAGGGATTTCAAATTACATGCTAATTTCTAGAAAATTGTTAATAAAAAACAATATTTAAAAATTAATCATGCTACAAATTACTGTTTACTCACAGGTATGGTATGATAGAGCTGACAAGGAATACAAAACTGGGGTGTGTCAGGATATAGCAAAATAGGGTAGAGATGGCATTGTGGGATCTTCTCAGTGAGTCCATGATCTAAATATTGTACCTGAAACAGGACAAATGCAGTTTCTATTTAAAATTTACTATTAAAGCCAAAGGACAGAAGAAACTCCTGTTGTTCTTTTAAAAAAAAAGATATATTAAAAATACATCTAAATCTGGACTTGAAAAATCAGAAAAAAGCAACATTGTATCTCCTCAGCCCACAGAGTATTATTGTCTAAATTTTTTTCTTACACATAAATCAGAGTATTTTTTAATGTTTTTTTAAGTACCATTTTATTTTATTTTTATTTTCATTTTTTAAAATTCAATAAATCTTTATTGCTCAGATTATTACAATTATTCTGCTTTCCCCCCCGCCCCCATAGCTTCCCTCCACCCAGTTCCCACCCCACCCTCTGCCCTTACCCGACCCCCCCCTCACTGTCCTCATCCATAGGTGTACGATTTTTGTCCAGTCTCTTCCCACACCCCCCACCCCTTTCCCCCTGAGAATTGTCAGTCCACTCCCTTTCTATGCCCCTGATTCTATTATAGTCACCAGTTTATTCTGTTCCTCAGATTTTTAATTCACTTGATTTTTAGATTCACTTGTTGATAGATATGTATTTGTTGTTCATAATTTTTATCTTTACCTTTTCCTTCTTCTTCCTTTTCTTAAAGAATACTTTTCAGCATTTCATATAATACTGGTTTGGTGGTGATGAACTCCTTTAGCTTTTTCTTATCTGTGAAGCTCTTTATCTGACCTTCAATTCTGAATGATAGCTTTGCTGGGTAGATATTCACTTTGAATATTTCTTGCCACTCCCTTCTGGCTTGCATAGTTTCTGTTGAGAAATCAGCTGACAATCATATGGGTGCTCCCTTGTAAGTAATAAACTGTTTCTCTCTTGCTGCTTTTTATATTCTCTCTTTGTCTTTTGCCCTTGTCATTTTAATTATGATGTGTCTTGGTGTGGTCCTCTTTGGATTCCTTTTGTTTGGGGTTCTGTGTGCTTCCTGGACTTGTAAGTCTATTTCTTTCACCAGGTGGGGGAAGTTTTCTGTCATTATTTCTTCAAGTAGGTTTTCAGTATCTTGCTCTCTCTTCTTCTGGCACCCCCATAATTCTGATGTTGGTACGCTTGAAGTTGTCCAGAGGCTCCTTACACTATCTTCAACTTTTTGGATTCTTTTTTCTTTTTGCTTTCCCGGTTGAGTGTTTTTTGCTTCTTTGTATTTCAAATCTTTGACTTGATTCTTGCAATCCTCTAGTCTGTTGTTGGATCTCTGTATATTTTTCTTTATTTCAGTCAGTGTATGCTTAATTTCTAGTTGGTCCTTTTTCATATCCTTGAGGGTCTTGCTAAATTTATCGGCCTTTTCTAGAAAATTCTTGAAAAACCTTATAACTGTGGTTTTGAACTCTATATCCAGTCGTTTGCTTTCCCCCATTTCTTTCATTTGTGATCTGTTTCTTTGTCTCTGCATTTTGGCTGCTTCCCTGAGTTGATAGAGTGGCTTTGTGCGCTAGGTGTCCTATAGGGCCCAGTGGATCAGCCTCCCAGTTACCTGAGGTGAACACTCTTGGTGCACCCCTTTGTGGGCTGTGTGCACAGTCTTTCTGTAGTTAAGCCTTGATTGTTGTTGGTATCACTGGGAGGAATTGACCTCCAGGCCAATTGGCTGTGAGGATCAGCTGTGTCTATGCTGGGAGAACTTCTGTGCTGGAGACACCCTTATGACACAAGACTTGCAAAAGCCTCTGTGCTCAGCTTGGATCGGGGGTAGTCTCAGG
The DNA here is from genome assembly GCA_026230045.1 of Corynorhinus townsendii. NCBI lineage: Eukaryota > Metazoa > Chordata > Mammalia > Chiroptera > Vespertilionidae > Corynorhinus > Corynorhinus townsendii. Next base: position 114,792,148 of record JAPDVU010000003.1, on the reverse strand, counting down.
GCGGAGCAGACAGCATAGGTTTCCCGTCAGCCTTGCCCTAATAGGCCCCTGTGTCTCAGTGTCTCGTGGTAACCGCTGTAAGCACCTCTGAGAGAAAGCGGCCCTTGGCCAGACTGTCTGCCCACTGCCAGACAGTCCGGTTTCTCCCCATATGAGTCTGGGTCCCCAGAGTCTCACCCGGAACTGGAGTTCAGCGCAGTCGGGAGCTTCTGTCTCCCTCCCACTTGAGAAAGCCAGCTGCGTACTCAGTTGCCCACCCTCTCTGCACACGCGCCTCAGTACCTCTGCCTTCCGCAGTTCCTCTGAGTGTCAGTGTGCTTTTCTCTTTCCTGACAGTCCAGTTTCACCCCATATGAGTCTGGGTCCCCAGAGTCTCACCCAGAACTAGAGTTCAGTGCAGTTGGGAGCTTCTGTATCCCTCCCACTTGAGAAAGCCAGTGTACACTCAGTTGCCAGTCCTCTCCACACACGCGTCTCAGTACCTCTGCCTCCTGCAGCTCCTCTGAGTCTCAGTGTGCTTTTCTCTTTCCTTCTAATTGTAGAATTTCCACTCAGCCAGCCTTCCTGTGGTTCTGGATGATGTCCTTTTGTCTTTTAGTTATAGTTTTGAAATTGTGCGAGGCAGCAGTTTAGGTGTTTACCTATGCTGCCATCTTGGTTTCTCGTCTTTAATATGTTTTTATTGATCTCAGAGAGGAAGGGGGAGGGAAAGAGAGACAGAAACATCAATGATGAGAGCGAATCATTGATTGGCTGCCTCCTGTAGGCCCCCTACTGGGGACTGAGCCTGCAAACCAGATGTGTGCCCTTGGCGGGAATCAAACCTGGGACTCTTTCAAGCTGCAGGCTGATGCTCCATCCACTGAGCCAAACCAGCTAGGGCTTTTTTTTTTTTAAACTGGTTCTTACTAGATTTACAAATTCCTTGAGAATAATCAATTTTGCAGAATAATTTTTAAATTTTGTTTTGTTCCCCCCCCCCTAAATATGTTAGAAGTACTGATTTACATTTAATAAAGGAGTATTTCTCAAATTCTCAGTATTTCTCAAACAATTTCACAGTTTGGGAAACTCTCTATGCAATGCTTCCTTCTTGGGTTGTCTTGGCAATCAGCATTTAAAAAATGAAATACATCACAGAGATTTAAAGTACAGCACAGGAAATACAGTCAGTAATCCTATATAATAGAAGCCTAATACGTAAATTGTCCCCTCGGGCAGTTGTTTGACTGGGAGACTGGGAGTTCATCCACTCGCTATGACATGCACTGACCACCAGGGGGCAGCGCAGAACATGGCAGGTGTCAGCGATGCACTGTGACCTCTTGCTGGCTACCTGGGGGCAGGGGTGATGGGGACAGAGGTGCGATGAGAATGTGGGGTGTCTGCTGAGCTTGCTCTCACTCCCCACTACCCTCCCCAAGGGCTCCAGGACTCGTGCACCAGGAAAGCCCCTGCGCTCAGGTGCTGGATACCCATAAGGAGCTTGCCCCACACCCACGTGGCCTCATCTGGGTGAGTCAGGCTGCAGCCGCTGGGACCACAGGGGCCAGCCGGACTCCCTATGGGTTTGTGCAGAAGCCAGTAAGCAAAGCTGGCTGGGAGAGAGTGCGCTGCCCACGCGGATTCCTTGCGGTGCTGCTGGGCAGCCCAGAGATGTCCTCGGCATCTGACCACACTCACTGCATCTCCATGTGGGGACTCGGGTGCTATGACTTAGGTGGAGGGGGAATGTGCAGGAGCCCAGGGGCCCAGGTGCCACCCAGGGCCCAGAGGTCAGCATGGACCTGCCCTTCCACGCCAGACACTCACGCTTTGATCACCAGCCTGGCCTAGGGACCGCACCCATGCACAAATTTCATGCACTGGGCCTTTAGTATTGTAATAATTAGGTATGGTGCCAGGCCAGTACTAGACTTATCAGAGAGAACACTTTGTAAGTTATATAAATATCTTATCACTATGTAATACACCTGAAACTAATATAATATTGCATGTCAAGTGTAATTCAAGTTTTTTTTTAAAAAATGAAAGAGTTGAATAAAAAATATGAGTATATTATATGTAGTTAGAGTGAGTATGGTTTCATATAATGTTTAATTCTTTGTCTTTTGTTGTTAATCCTCGCCTGAGAACATATTTTCCATTGATTTTTAGAGAGAGTAGAAAGGAAACAGGGAGGTGGAGGGAAGGAGAGAAACATCAATGTGAGAGACACACACAGATTGGTTATGCCACTACTGAGACAGGGATAGAATCTGCAACGCAGGTAAGTACCCTTGACTGGGAATCAAACCCATGACCCTTCAGTGCGCAGGCTGATGCTCTAACCACTTGACAACACCATCCAGGGTGTAATGTTTATTTCTTAATGTCGATCATAGGTTAAACTTTGAAAGATAACAGGTTGGGAAAGAACCAAGATGGTGGCATAGGTAAACACCTATACTTGCTGCCTCTCACAACCACATCAAAATTACAACTAAAAGAACAACTATCACCCAGAACCGCGGGAAAGCTGGATGAGAGGAAGTTCCACAACTAGAGAGGTGAAGAAAGTGCATTGAGACGGGTAAGAGGTGGGGAGGCGCGGAAAGGGCTGGCACCTGGATGTGCTGCTCTTTTAACCTGGAGGGAGATATAAGCTCCCACTTGCTCTGAACTCCAGTTCCAGGCGAGATTCTGGGGGACCCAGACACATAAGGGGAGAAACTGGACTGTCTGGCATCAGGACAGGAACACCAGGGCGGCTTTCTCTTAGAGGTGCTCACAGCGATCACTGTTCCTGCACGGGGGCACGGGATGTGGACACCCGGGGACCTCTCTGGTGGAGGGCTGACTGGCAGCCACTGCTGTTTGCTCTGCCCTGGTGATTCCCAGAGACCCCGCCCCACCCAATTTACAATCCCACCCAAGCTGTGTGCATCAGCTTTTGCATATAAATGGCCTGTCTTTTCTCCCCCTAAAACCTGTCAAATTGCAGCTGGGTCAGAGAGCCCCAGAGCTTCCAAAAGAAGGCCCAAGGCCGGGCAGCAGCAGCCTGCCTTGCTTCACAGTGGGCCTCGTCTGGGCACTTCCAAATCCCATACAAGGAGGAGGAATCTGCAGATGTCTCTGTAGCTCCTGCTGGACGGCCCCAGACAGTGGCTGATCTTGCACCTCCTTGGAGATCCAAGAGCCAGTGTACCCAGTGGTCAGAGTGAGACCATACTGGATTACAACTCTTCACATCCATAAGAGACACACTCAAGGGGCAGACTCAGTGAGCACCAAAGTCCTGCCCCAAAAGGGTGTCTCCTGCACAACAGATCTTCCAGAGGTGAAGAAAGCACATTGAGACTGGTAAGAGGTGCAGAGGCATGGAAAGCTGGTCATCACAGCCAATTGGCCTAGAGGTCAGTTCCTCCCAGTGATACCAACAGCAATCAAGGGTTAACTACAACAAGACTGTGCAAATAGCCCACAAAGGGGTGCACCAAGAGTGTCCACCTCAGGTGACTGGAGAGGCTGAGCCACTGGGCCCTATAGGACATCTACCATACAAGTCAACTCCACCAACTCAAGGAGACTTAGCAGCTACCCAGTACATAGAAACAAACACAGGGAAGCAGCCAAAATGTGGAGACAAAGAAACAAGTCACAAATGAAAGAAATGGATGAAAGCAAAATACTGGACATACAGTTCAAAACCACAATTATAAGGTTACTCAAGAACCTTCTAGAAACCTCCGAGAAATTTAGTGAGACCCTCAAGGATATGAAAAAGGACCAACTAGAAATTAAGCATACACTGACTGAAATAAAAAATAATATACAGAGATTCAACAGCAGACTAGACGATCCCAAGAATCAAGTCAAAGATTTGAAATACGAAAAAGCAAAACACACCCAACCGGAAAAGCAAAAAGAAAAAAGAATCCAAAAATATGAAGATAGTGTAAGGAGCCTCTGGGACAACTTCAAGCGTACCAACATCAGAATTATGGGGGTGCCAGAAGAGAGAGGGCAAGATATTGAAACCTATTTGAAGAATGACAGAAAATTTCCCCCACCTGGTGAAAGAAATGTAAACGCAGAGAACCCCAAACAAGAGGAATCCAAAGAGGACGACACCAAGACACATCATAATTAAAATGCCACGGGCAAAAGACAAAGAGAGAATATTAAAAGCAGCAAGAGAAAAACAGTTACCTACAAGGGAGCACCCATATGACTGTCAGCTGATTTCTCAACAGAAACTATGCAGGCCAGAAGGGAGTGGCAAGAAATATTCCCAGTGATGAATAACAAGAACCTACAACCAAGATTACTCTACCCAGCAAAGCTATCATTCAGAATTGAAGGTCAGATAAAGAGATTCACAGATAAAAAAAAGCTAAAGGAGTTCATCACCACCAAACCAGTATTATATGAAATGCTGAAGGATAGTCTCTAAGAAGATGAAGAAGAAAAAGGTAAATATAAAAAATTATGAACAACAAAGTGACAACAAATACATATCTATGAACAAGTGAACCTAAAAATCAAATGAATAAAAAACCTGATGAACAGAACAGACTGGTTAATGTAACAGAATCAGGGGCATGGAAAGGGAGCAGACTGACAATTCTCAGGGGGTAAGGGGTTGTGGGGGGTGCAGGAAGAGATTGGACAAAGAGCTTACATCTATGGATGAGGTCAGTGGCAGGGGGAGGGATGGGGAGAAGGCCTGGAGTGGGGTGGGAACTGGGGGGAGGGAAGCTATGGGGGGAAAATAGAGGAACATCTGTAATAATCTGAATAAAGATTTAAAAAAAAGAAAAAGATATCAGGTTAAGGAATGAAAAGTGTATTGTGTATACTTGAAAGGTAAAATGACCACAAGAAAATAAAAGTGATGATTAAAGTATTAAAATACTTTGAAATGAATTTTAAAAACAGAGAAAAATATAAACTTACCACCATCTTACTTACTTTGATTCCATATATGTAAAATTCATGAAATAAATTAGTAAAAGTCAATTTCAGTTCACTTTTGTATTAAAAAGGGATTATCTAAACAATTCAAATGTATGTGAAAATGAACTCATGTACATATAAATACATGAATCTGTAAGTATTCATATGCTTAAATACTCACCCCAAATTTGAAACCACTTTATTTCTATTGAAACCATTTAAAGCTTGTAGTAAAACACAAGATTTAGATCAGAAATTTAGAAATCAGATGCTAAATTTCAATTTTCCTATTAGAAAAATGGAAATAACCTACATCTACAAACATGAATGCACATATGTGAAAGAATCTTATAAAACCAGTAGTGCTATGTAACTACTAGGTATCATCATTAAATAGATGATAAACCCTGTGAAAATAAAAAAGAAATTTCCTCCCCTCTTAAAATTGAAATTTTAAAGTGCTGAATGGCTCATGATTTCGCTGCTTTGCTTTGTAAATACATTATTAAAATGAAAGTATTCTTTTTAAAAATATATATATTTTATTGATTTTTCACAGAGAGGAAGGGAGAGGGATAGAGAGTTAGAAACATCGATGAGAGAGAAACATTGATTAGCTGCCTCCTGCACACCCCCTACTGGGGATGTGCCCTCAACCAAGGTACATGTCCTTGACCGGAATCGAACCTGGGACCTTTCAGTCCGCAGGCGGACGCTCTATCCACTGAGCCAAACCGGTTAGGGCAAGAAGTATTCTTATGTATCTTTTTATATACACATTTTTTCAAAGTATACAGCTCTTTCTAAAGCTGTTGTGTGAAATTCAAGTGCTATATCTCAGTATTCTGAAAGTAACCATTATCCTGATAGGGCAAGTTAACTGGGCTGTAAATGAATTTGCTAAGGAAATATGTAATATACTGGAAAACAAGCTGTTTTTACTTGACATCATGTACACAAACAGAGCTTCCAATGACAAATAAGTGGTACCATTAAAGTACTAGTGGCCAAATCTCTACCTGGAAATATTCAGGTTAATAATTATACTTAAAAAAGAAACACCATAGAAGAAAAGAAAAAACAAATAAAAAATAAAAACAAAAATTCTTATGACAAATAAATATGTAATACATTGACCAGTCTTCCTACAGGGTTGAACTCATTAAAAAAGTTTTTATCAAACGTTCATGTATTTAGATTTAAAAGACCACTTAATGTTACAGCATTTAAGCTTTAAAATAGTTACAAAAGAATATCAGACTTACCCTGATAGTGCCACCAACGACTTCGATTACCTTGCCTCTATACCACATGGTATCTGATCCTCTTACTGCACAGGCTTCTCCCTTTTTCCAGAAATAAGGCTCCAAAAGACCAAGGCATTTTAAATTACTTTGAATTTCATTCATCATTTTTATTAGCTCAAATTCTGAAGAAATTATTAAAAATAGAAAGTACTTAGGAAAATTCCTACCATTTTCAAATTAAGTCATCACTAACCTTTAATAATTTTATCATTTAGATAATATTATAAAGAATTAAAAATAAGTCACCATATATAAGAGCTTTAACAAAAATCTAATTCAGTCAGTAGCTTCTATATATTCCACTGACTAACAGCATGTAAAGAATTATTCTGCTCTCTAGTCGGAAGTATAAGCATTCTTTTGGGAGTGCAATAATCATGAAAAACTCTAGTTATATTATGTACCAGAGGGCATAATATAAAGGACCTCCTTTAAGATGTTATTTTGTTAGCACATCTAAGTAAAACAGAACATAGTTATGTATTATTACTGGATGCTGAGATACAGCAGAATGCTAGGATATAAAATAATTCTAATGCTATTTATTGCTAATTGACCCATTATTTCCAGAGTAAATACATATCCCCATAAGTGATAGCAATGAACACAGACTCTGAAATTAGTTTCCTTAGTAGTTCTACCACTTAGTTGAGTGATTTTGGTAGTTCCTTTACCACCAAAATCTGTTTGTTCTTCTGTGAACTGAGTGTAATAGTGCTTACCTGCATTATCAGGATTGTGGGGCAATAGATATAAAGTGTGTAGTATACTGCCTAGCACATTATAGTCAAGCAGTTTTAACTATGACTATTTACATATGTCTGGATGAACTAGTGCTAGAGGTCTCAAACATTGTTCACATCTTCTAGAAGGGTTTCTTGCCTCTAGAATAGCCAACTACACAGATTTGGTTTTTCAAATTAAAAAAATAATATTTAGGAGGTCAACAAATGAAACAAAAATTTAAACAAATTCATAGTCACCATGACCTTATCCATACATGGACTTACTATGGAACTAAAAGAGATTAAGTCATGCTAGAGTTGTTGGGAGTTATAGAGTACTAGAGGCCCGGTGCACGAAATTTGTGCATGGGGGGAGGGGGTCCCTCAGCCCAGCCTACACCCTCTCCAATCCGGGACCCCTTGGAAGATGTCCGACTGCCTGGGATCGGGCCTAAACTGGCAGTTGGACATCCCTCTCACAATATAGGAATGCTGGCTCCTAACCGCTCGCCTGCCTGCCTAATTTCTCCTAACTGCTTCTGCCTGCCAGCCTGATTGTCCCCAATTGCTCCCCTGCCAGCCGAGCTGCAGGCCCCTCCTCCACTATGCACGTGGCTATCTTGTGGTGGCCATCTTGTGATGACATCACACAAGGGTGTGTTGTGACACCATCTAGGCTTTTATTATATAAGATTCTGGACATGACCAGGTTGTAGAAAGGAAGAACTTGTACATAAGCTTAAGGAGATCTCAGAAAAGCCTGAATATTCATTCTCAAAGGGCCCTGAATCTCTAGTCATTTGTGGTAATTTCTTTTCACATTCTAAAAAAATATAAAATTTTATATTCTTTTTTCTTAAGAGCCTCCAAACTTGCATAGGTACCTTTTAAAAGAATTACTCCCTTAAGATGTGTGGAACCTGGAACCACCCCCATGCTTATTTTAAGCTTATTGTCTATTCCCAATGTCTCAGTAAATGGTTGTTATGTGCTAGGCATTGTGAAAAGCACTTTGCATTCATTATTTCATTTAACCCTCAGAAAGCCCCAGTGAAAATGAGGTTGGAAGAGGTTAAATATTGTCCAAAGTATTTCAGTCCATGTCTATCTTACTAGCTAGGACTTATACTGATGAATCCTACATAACATAAAAGATCTTACCTGACAACTTAGACACCACAAATACTGTTCCATCATCACCAATGCAACTGACTACTGCCTCAAATATTTTCATATTAGGAATAATTGGTGGTTTATAGCATCCAGGGGTTCTTGGTTCTAGAACGTTCTCCTTAAATGCAGACACCATGTGTTCACTGATAATATCAGCAGCTTTTTTGTCAGGGTCAAAGTTAATATTAATACACTTAGTAACCATTGAATCTTCTTGTTTCAGGGGGATTTCCAGAGACTTCTCAGATAATGAATGGCTGTTATCTAATTTATTAATTCTGTAACATCCAAAAAAGAATACATCTAAACATGAGCAATAAAAAGTTCTGGAGAAAACAATATAAACAGAATCCTTCTAATATAAAATTTGCTGTAGTCTAGTCTAATTTGTTACATGAAAAGGAACATAATTTAAGTTATAATGAAAATTACTTTAAATTATGAATGAGCACAATAAAAAAGGAATGATTTCACTTAAATGTTTTATAATCTCATATTACATGCTATTCTCTCTTCAAATCTCATAAGTACATCTTAAGTATTATAAGTCAACTAGATGTCAATGGAAATACAACACCTTCACACTGGTTCTAATTTAGTTCACATATACATGTGGCAAGTTATCAACATTCATAAAATAACACAAAGATAATATGAGTCTCTTAAAAATATAGTACTACTCAGATTAAATGTTAATGGTAATATGCTATATACACTCCATTTTTTAAATTTCCTGTTATTCCCTTACAATTATAAAAAAGTATTGTTACAAAAAAAGAATCCTAGAAGGAGATATTAGCATTGCTTATTTTTAGCAGAATTTATAGCAGATTTTTGTTTCATCTACTTTCCTGTATTTTTTTTTTAAAGGAAATAAGCATTGATAAAGTTACATAATTTCACACCTTCCACAGTTCTCTTACAGTCCTCAGCCTTGAGACAGCTGGTAGTTTCAGTTCCATAAAAGCAGATGCTATCTATCAGTGCTATTAACTTGCCCAGCATTGTTCATTTTAAAATTTCTTTATCAGGAATTGCTTTAGTCTAAAGTCAGTGAACCAGAAGAGACACACGTGGGACTAAAGATGCAGGGGCAGCTGCAGGCCACTGCCCAGCATTAGGTTAGCACCTAGTAGGCATGGCTAACCACCTTATGACCCAGTTCATTTCTGATTTTTCATTCTCCTTCCATTTTATCAGGACTGAAGTCCAAATAAGAGAACATCTAATAATATAGTATAAAACAAGAGATTTGGCCATGCATAGTACAAAGCAGCTACTTGGAACATCTATAATAATAAAAGCATAATATGCTAATTAGACTGGACAGCTGAACAACCTTCCGGACGTCCTTCCGAATGAAGCTGCTGCAGCAAGGACCGAGGCAGAGGTGGTTAGGGGCAATCAGGCAGGCAGGCAAGCAGTTAGGGGCAATCAGGCAGGCAGGTGAGTGGTTCAAGGCGATCAGGCAGGCAGGCAGGCAGGCGAGTGGTTAGGGGTGATCAGGCAGGCAGGAGAGTGGTTAGGGGTGATCAGGCAGGCAGGCAAGCAGTTAGGAGTGATCAGGCAGGCAGGCAGAGTGGTTAGGGGCGATCAGGCAGACAGGCAAGTGGTTGGGGTGATCAGGCAGGCAGGTGAGTTGTTAGAGGTGATCAGGCAGGCAGGCAGGCAGGCAAAGTGGTTAGGGGCGATCAGGCAAGCAGGCAGAGGTGGTTAGGGGCGATCAGGCAGGCAGGTAGAGGTGGTTAGGGGTGATTAGGCAGGCAGGTGAGCAGTTAGGGATGATCAGGCAGGCAGGCAGGCAGGCAGGGAGGCGAGTGGTTATGGGTGATCAGGCAGGCAGGTGAGTGGTTAGGGGCAATCGGGCCTAAACTGGCAGTTAGCCCCTGAGGGGTCCTGGATTGCAAGAGGGTTCAGGCCTGTCTGAGGGAACTCCCTGCACGAATTTTGTGCACCGGTCCTCTAGTACATCAATAATTTCCACAGACCTCTACATCTAGAAGGAGAGAGAGTAAAGGAAGCTAAGGCTATTGCAATATCATGATCATTCTCCCCATGGACCAAAAGTACTTTAACTGTGAAAGATGTACCTGAAAGGATCTTTAAATGTAAATATTGTTCAATTACATTTTGTGTTACCCATTTCTGTTTCACAAAAACACATTTTTGGTGTATACCAGAATTGTCAGCATAAAGCTTAAACATTTTTGTCTAAGCCAATGAAGCCAAAGGGTACAGATCTGGTATCCACTATACCATCTGCTCATCTCCTTTCCTTTGGTTTGGAGTGTAAATGCCAAAGCAAAGGGAAAAGTAGAAAAGCAAACATGTCAGTTTAAAGAGGGGTTTAAATATGCAAGAGCTGATGGGATCGAATAAAGGACCTGGCAATCATGAAGGAATCTGTTTCTGAGCTGGCTCCTTGGGGTTATTTTATATATCATTTTAAAGAGCAAACAAAAGATGCAATTTAGGTTTGAAAGCACACAGACATGAAAGCATACAGGTAAATAAGAAGCCTTCATCACAAACTAATATTAAAAAAAAAAAAGTAAGTCCATACCTTCTTTCTCTCAAGGCCAAACCCTTTTTAATCAAATATTTAGAGACATCAACACGCTCTCCTTTTTCATTTCTGCAAAAAATTTTCACAGGTAATGGCCATGTCGTGTTGTTTTCCTAGTGGTTTAAGAGCAGACTAAGTGTGAGACACAAAAATGAAATCTACATAATATACTTTTTTGCTGTTTGTTAATCCTCTCCTGAGGATATGTTTCTTTGTTTAGGGAAGCCCTCTAAGCAGAAAGAGTAGGAGGGAGGAAGGAAGAGGAGGAGAGGGGAAGAGAGGGAGGTGGGGAGAGGGGGTGTGAGGGCAAGGGATAGAGGGAGAGAAGGAGGGAGGGAGGGAGAGGGAGAAGGAGAGGAATAGGGAGATGAATGGAAAGGAAGAAGAAGTGAGGGAGGGAGAGGGGGAGAGGGAGAGGGAGAGAGAGAGAGGGAGAGGGGAAGAGGGGAAGAGGGGGAGAGGAGGAGAGGGGGAGAGGGGGAGAAGGAGAGAGGAGAGGAGAGGAGAGAGGAGAGCGAGTTGGAATCTGCAACCCAGGAATTTCTTGACCAGGAATCAAAACCGAGACCCTTTAGTGCACGTGCCAACACTCTAACCACTGGGTAATGCTGGCCAGGGCTACACAATATACTTTTCACAGGCATTTCTTCCACATTTCTCCAAGCTAGAAAGGAAATTCCCAGGCAAGTACTTTTTCCTCCCGCCCCCAGAGAGGGGGGTGGGGAGCATTACACCATCAGTTATAAATTCTCTATTCTCCAAAACTCTGCAAATTATAGACTGAAATATATTTTTCCAGTTGTGGCTTTTTTTTACTATAAAAAGCAAAAGAACTACCAAACATATTTTGTTTCACATAAATCATAAAAATGAAGAAAGTACACACAGAAACAAAAGTAACATGGGAAAATTACTTCTATATGAAAAATTTGATTATTAATGCAATAAAAGGTATTAGAAAATGTAAAGGAGGCAGAGTATTTTATAATGATCTAAAACATTATTTTATATATCATTTTAAAGAGCAAATAAGATGCAATTTTCACAGGTAATGGCCTTGTCGTGTTGTTTTCCTAGTGGTTTAAGAGCAGAGTAAGTGTGATATCTATCTATCTACCTATCTACCTATCTATCTATCTATCTATCTATCTATCTATCTATCTATCTATCTATCTATCTCCTCTTCTCAAATCCATACTCACACACACACTTTTTATAAAATAGTTTACCTGACTTCATTAGAAGCCCAACTAAAGTTTCTAGTTTGAAAGAACATCAAAAGGCTTCAGAAATACACTCTAGCATACATAAATTGTTTTGTAGCATGCAAATTATCAACTCAAGAATATTAAATGCTTTGATTCATTCATGTGGTCATTTATGTTACATCTATTATCAAACAGGTATTATACCTTAAAATAAGACCAAGAATGTTTGCAAAAAAAATCAGTTCGCTGTTATTTTGTCAACAAGAAAATAGATGGAATTGTAAAAAAAAAAAAAAAAAAAAATGACATAATCAGTACATATCTATTGGAACCCCATTACACACCTGTAAGATTATAGTTGCTACAGCTCCAGTTAGGTACAATGAAAGACAGTCACAAGCTGTCGCTGTCCACTTGTCACTCCCACCAGTTGGTCTAAAAAAAATGACAACTTGTTTTTTAACAGCATAGGACACAGAAAAATAAAATAACCACCAGATACATATGTATTTGTATCAACTGAATATGTAGTAAGAAATTAATTTAAACATGGATTTGTGTTTTCTTCCCCATTTCATAGCCTTTTATTCATCCCTCTATTCCAATGATGAGATAGTTCCTTGTGGGTAAAAGAGGATAGATAAACCAATAACTTTAAATGGTCCATTAGGTTTTTATAACAACACTAGTGGCCCAGTGCGCGAAATCGCATGCAGTAGGCTGCCTGCTCCTTTTGCGGGAGCCAACCTGCTTCTGCAGGAGCTGGCGGGAGCTGCGCCACTTCTTCAGGAGGCCCGTGGGAGCTGGGAAGGAGGGACCAAGAGGTGCTTCATGCATCTCCTGGTGACCTGTTGCACATGCAGCCCCGCTCACCTGCATACGCCTGCTGTGCACACAGCCTTCTGCTGATTGGTCGTTACGCATGAAGGCATAACAACCATTTGCATATTAGCTTTTTATTATATAGAATTGAAAGGGTCTTGGGATCTTTAGCTTTATTTTTGAACAGATTTGTACTATTCCTATTTGTGCTCATATCTGAAAAATGTACAACACATGTACAACAAATTTACAACACATTTCATGCACTGGGACTCACACACACATATACATATACTAGAGTCCCGGTGCATGAAATTTGTGCACGGGGCTGTGTGTACCTCAGCCCAGCCTGCACCCTCTCCAAACTGGGATCCCTCAAGGGATGTCCGACTATCTGTTAAATGAGCAGTCAGACATCCCTCTCACAATCCAGGACTGCTGGCTCCCAACTGCTCACCTGCCTGCCTGCCCCTAACCACTTCTGCCTGCCAGCCTGATCACCCCCTGACCACTTCCCTTCCAGCCTGATCGACAACTAAATGCTTCCCTGCTGGCCCAATTGTCCCTAACTCCCCTTCCCTGCTGGCCTGGTCACCCCTAACTGCCCTCCCCTGCAGGCCATTCTTGTCCACATAGGGGCAGCCATCTTGTGTGTTGGAGTGATAGTCAATTTGCATATTACCTCTTTAATATATAGGATATCTTTCAGACAAGTAACAGCAATCGGCTAGATGCATTTGCTTCAAATTCGGGAGAAAATGCTACAATCCCAAGTTATGAGCTTCCCTGCATAATGGTTAACTGCAGGAAGTACACCAAAGCACCAAGAAAATGATCCCCCCCACAGGCTTTAAAGATGGATCTGCTACACCACAGTGAATAGTAGATAAGTCTTACCTAGCAATAGCTAATGACTCTTTTTAACCTCTGCAAAGAAGGCCAATTAGTTTTTTTGGCAACACTGTTGCTTCAGTGACTAGGTATTCTGATTTTTGTCAACAGGAGCTAGAAATCCAAATATTTATATGGTACCTGTTTTTTAAGAAAACGTTGATAAACAGTTCAAAAATTTAAAAACTTTCTGTAGGCCAAATACATGATGCACATTACTTGAATCTGGCCCACAAATTGCAAACTACAACCTAACATAGAGATATGCTTTCAAATATACAAATAATGAATTAGAAAGGACAGCCTAGATGTTAAAAACAATATTTGAATTTCAAAACCAATTAGCTGAAATCTGACAGGAATAAATGTAAAATTATATTTTGGTGAAAAAAAAAATAACAAACTCGAGTGATTTAAGTGTATAGAAAGCTATAGTTTCCTAGTAAGTTCCAGCAAATAAGAGTAAGTGTCATTCCTATGAAGCCCCTCTATGTGGAAAGTCCATGTAAAGACATCAAAGCCTATCTTGCCCTCCAGGTCAGTGCTGGGTCTTTGGTTGTAAACTCCGATTTGTTTCAGCTGGCGATATCTCCTTCTTTGGTGGAGATGGGGCATGATAATTCTGATAGTCAACAAATAGAGACTGATGTGCTTGGAAGCTTCTATACTATCATTGTAAAACAAAGTAAAATGGAGTTACAACTCAGATCACTGGGCTTTTTACTAATATTCACAAGGTCTATGCAAGTTCAATGAAAACTGCTTTAAGAAATTCAATCTAACTCACCTCCACAAAATACAAATTTAAATACACTACGCTAACCAAATGTAATGAAAAGAATCACATTGATAGTTTGGTGAGAACTGCTCAGAATGTACCTGAAATAATTCTTCCAACTTAAACCAGAAAACATTTGGAGAAGCAGGAAAAAGCTAAAAATCATGTTATTTTAGGATTATTTGACAAAACTGTAGTAGCCTGGAAGAAAAAATAGTCTTAGTGGAATGTGGTATCAACCTTTCCATATCTGAAGGTTAGAAGAGTCAAGAGGTATGTTTGTGAGACAAAATAAGGATGTGTGGAAGACATGAGGAGACCAACTGTAATGCAGTGTAAGGAGATATTAGCAATTGGAGCTGCCTAATAGACAAGTTCCCTTAAGGGTAAATATGCTCCACAGCACTGGAAGTTTTCAAGCAGGTCTTGAATGTATATGTACTAGGACAGGTATAAAAGAAATTACTGTCATGATACCTCTAAGTTAGATTCCAAGCCTAAGATTCTATAATTCTTGTTACAAAGACACTATAGTTTTACTGCCATGGATTTATCAATGAAGGAAACTCTAAGAATCAGGAATTTGCCACTTCTTTATTGTTCAGAAAGAAGTCTGAGGATAATTAGACACATGCTAAGTGCTCCTTGACTCCTTTCTAGCCTGGGAAAACCATAAAATTCAGGTCAACACTGAGATTTATGAGAGCCATATTGAGTTTTATCAAATATTTCTCTTTAATTATTTATTCAGAACAGACTGTATTCTGCTATATCCCTTTAAGCTATATCTTATTTATAGATTTTTCTTAATACCTGAAGATTATCTGAATATTTTTTTAAAATCTGGTGAATTAACCTTTAAAAAGTTATTATGGTAATTGTCAAACATATTCAAAAGCATAGAGAATATAAAAAATCTGATATATCTATCACTCAGCTTCAACAATTATAAATACATGACCAATTTTATTTCATTTATATTTCTACATACCCTAATCCCTGATTATTTTTAACCAAGTCCCAGACATAATGTTTTATTTGAAAATATTTTAGTTTATATTTCCAAAAGAGTATTTTTAAACAAACCTAATCACAGTATTATCTCAGTTAAAACATTTAATAATCTTATATAATAAAAGGCTAATATGCAAATCAACCAAAAGGCAGAATGACCGGTTGCTATGATGCACACTGACCACCAGGGGGCAGACACTCAACGTAGGAGCTGCCCCCTGGTGGTCAGTGCACTCCTACAGGGGGAACGCTGCTCAGCCAGAAGCCAGGTTCACGGCTGGTCAGCACAGCAGCAGTAGCAGGAGCCTCTCCCACCTCCGTGGTAACGCTAAGGATGTCAGACTGATGGCTCAGGCCCGCAGTGGGCCTAAGCCATAAGTTGGACATCCCCCAAGGGCCCTGGGACCCCCCCAACAAGTGCATGAATTTTGTGCACCGGGCCTCTAGTTCTTTAATATAAACCATTCAGATGGTGGTTATTTTTTTTTCCTGATGTTTCCAAAAGACTGAATTGGTAAACAAAGTCCATATATCATGAATGGCTGATATGTATGATTGCCCCTTTCATCTCTTTCCCTTGAAACTTTCTGTTGAAGAAACTGAGTCATTTGTCTGGTAGTTCCCATGGTCTGAACTTAGCTGCTTGCATTGCCACAGTGTCTAACATGTTCCTTGTATTTCCTTTCAATTCATAGTGAGGTCTAGACTCTTGATCAGATTCAGGTTTGTGTTTTTTTCCCCCAGCAACACTATTCATAGGTAGTACTGTGTACTTCTATCAGGAAGTACACAATGTCTGATTCTCTTTTTGTGATGGTAGTAGAACTGTTAACTGTCATCTAGATTCCCTTCTGTTTATTTGGGTTATAAAATGATGCCATTCTAATGATGTCACTCTTCCTTTGTTAATTAGAATATTTATAAAAAATAACTTTTTAAGTTGAACTGTAGATCATACAGGAAAAGCAAGACAAAAGCTCATTTCCCTTATTCACCACTTTTCGGAATAATGAAGTGATTCCCTAACATCCTCTAAAAGTAACCAATGAGATTTTGTTGTTGTTTTTTTGTGTTTGTTTTTAAATCACTTTTTACTTAGGGATTTAAACATATCAAATGCTTTACCAATTACCATTATCCTACTGATGCTCAAACTGTCCCATCTTTGGTCAGTGGAAGTTATTCAGGTTGGCTGAATTCTTTTGTCATAATCCCAATAATCCTTTATAGCTTTCTTGCTTTTTGCTATGACAAGATATTCTAGGCTTATATTGTACGTTTCCTGCCCCAGACCTAGAAGTGAAAATTTTCCCAAAGAGCATCAATTTCTGTTGAGGGAAATGGCATTTGGAGGCCTCAATTTGCATATCAGCATAGCTCATATGACTTGGGCCTTCATGTTATAAGGCTAAAAAAGGTGTTTTTGTTGGTTTGTTTTTAACAATGAATACACCTCAAGAGTTTCTGTTGATATTTCTAATTCAAATCAGGAGTACAAGGTAAGTTAACCTTAGCCTTAACACCTTTATCATCTGTATACCACACCAGTTCTTAACACTATGTACATAATTACTATTTTTACTTACCCCACAATACATGCACAGTAGATTCCACAACATTACAACCCACTTTGAGATTAATGAAAACAACTGATGATTGTGGGTAGGGAGGAGTTACTTTTTTGTTCTTAGGTTATATTCTGGTAAAAATGTATAGTCAACTTACTGTGTTTTAAGTGTTTTTGAAGAAGTTTCTCTCTGAAAGTCTATGCCACGCTATGTACAGATAGTGAATTACATTTTTCTTACCATTTTACTGATTTGTTTATATAACATATTAATATAGTTCCAATATAAAATCAATAGTTAGTAACCTCTTTTTGCTTTTCCCCAACATTTTATTTGAAGTACTTACTCCTAGTTAATACCAATAAGACAAACAGAAATTTTATTCAAGTTTTCATAGGTACTCTACTTTCTCCCCTCATTTTTGAAATTGTGTCATATTTACTTTGCATGCTATACTGTTTCCCTAATAATTATCATCTAATCATAGTTCTGAGGTAAAATAAATGTAACACCACCAGTAAATGTGGTAAATGTTCACCACCAGTTTACTGGTGGTAAATGTTCACCACCAGTCCTTATTTCAAAATCTCTCATGTCTTTTTACCTAAAGCTTGTTCTCTTACAGATTCCTCAGGAACAACACTATTGAGTGGTCATATAAGTTTGTCTTGAAGGTCAGTTTGGTTGGACATAAAACTCACAGCCTGCCACTTTCTTTTGAGTATTTAAAAAATGTTACTGCATTATCTTCTGACATAAAGTGTTAGTGATGACAGTGTGATTTTGCTTCTTTTAGAAGTTCAATAATTTTACTAGATAATCTCTCAATGTTGACATTCCTGATTTCCCTTTCAATATATAGTTTTAAATTGTCTTTTATTTTAGAAACACTTTCTTGAATTGGGTTTTTAGCATTTGGTTCTATTTCTTTTAGTTTTCTTCTTTGAAATTCCTATTACATATATGTTGAGTCTTTTTCTTTTTTGTCAATTTAGGTATCTTTTGTTTCCTTTTGAATCCTTTGGATTTTTATTTATTTTTTTTAATTTAAAAAATCTCTCCTTATCTTGTGTTTATCTAAGGCATTGTTTATTGTGTGTTTGCATTTTTTCTAGTTTAGTCTACATTTTTCATAGAATTTTCTTTTCAAATTATTTCCTGAGTGTTATCTT
This sequence comes from Corynorhinus townsendii, assembly GCA_026230045.1. Lineage (NCBI taxonomy): Eukaryota > Metazoa > Chordata > Mammalia > Chiroptera > Vespertilionidae > Corynorhinus > Corynorhinus townsendii. The sequence continues at coordinate 114,773,986 of JAPDVU010000003.1, read as the reverse complement.
TTTCAAATCATCCTTTTTCTTTTTTAAAATCTTTATTGTTGAAAGTATTACATGTCCTCCTTTTCCCCCCATTGACCTTGTCTAACCCACCTTCCCCCCCTCCCCACCCCAGGCCTTCACCACCCCAAATCATCCTTTTTCTGTAATACATCTTATTTCTGAGTTTTTCTAATTGTTTTATGTTGTTCTTCACAGTGTCTATACTTTACAAAAAGTTTTAGTTCATTCTGAAATGTCAGATTATAGTTTATTGTATTGTAAGCATGTCATTTTTGGCTCTTTATTCCTTTTTTTTCGTTAATCCTCACCAGAGGTTTGTGTTTTTTTCCCATTGATTTTTAGAGACAGTGGAAGGGAGGAAAGGAGAGAGAGAGAGAGGGAGAGAAAGAGAGAAACATCAATTCAAGAGACACACTGATTGTTGCCTCCTACACATGCCCCAACCAGGGCCAGGGATTGAACCTGTAACCCAGGTACATGCCCTTGACTAGGAATATAACCAGCAACCCTTTGGTGTCCAGGCCGATGCTCTAACCACTGAGCAACCGGCCCTTATTCTTTTTCCTCATAATAATTTTCATGGAATTCAACTGTAACTCTTGCTTTTGATCATGTTCTAAGTAAAATAAAATCTCCTGTGCTTAGTGGAAAGGGGTGGCTCATATTGCTTTTCTAGCTTCATGGCTCTGTTGTGTTGCTTTCCCAAAGTGACAGAAAATGGGGCCTCATACCTGATATTCCTCTACTCCTCAGTCCTGCTTTTATCTGTATCTTTTCTTTTCCCCATTTCTGTCTTGCTCAAATCAGGCTCCTTTTCCCAGTTGTCTTTCCTCAGTTGTAGGGTCATAGAAGGGAGCTGAGATGGCTGAGAGCTTACACAGCTAGGAAAAAGCTGGTCCAGCACCACAGGACTAGCACATTATAGGTCTCTTGCATTCAACTACAAAGTCTCCTGCATTACTCCTTTCTCTGTCTGGGTTGTTGTTCTCATACTGGCCTGTCTGCCTCAGTGAAATGCTCTTCCCAATTCCTTTTCTTCAGAGCTGTTGGCAGCCAGTCAGCTTTCCCTCCACATGCTCCCATACTACTGCTGACGTCATACAGGTTGGTTTCTGTGTGCCACACCTATTTGTATTTGGGAACTCATAGGTGAAGCCTTGTTGCCTACTTTTGTTGCAGGTGTTGACTGTGCAGTTTTTAGTTGTGCTCTGCATAACTACGGTAGGATTCTAGTAGACTCAAAAACTACACAATGCTATTTTCCCAGAATCTTCTCTAAGTCACTCTTTCTGGTAATTTACCCATTTTTAGGTTTCCACATAATCCTATGCTTATGAAATACATTTTATTTCTATTTGACTGGGTTCCTCAAGTTATTTTTTTATTTAACACTTCGAATTTTATGAATACACCTGTCATACTCACCTATCTCTACTTCCTTAATACCACAAAAATACATGTGCTCCAAATTTTTATCTTTCCCTCTTCTTTAAAACCTTAAAATTAACTAGATTTTATGGAAGTTTCAAAATATATTTAGCATAATTAAAGCTGACCAGAACCCATCCCAAAGGAAATATATTTAAAATCACATTGAATAATGAGAAAATTTACTTCAGCTAAAAACTACCTTATATCAACAAGAGAGCATTCCAAACATAATCTTCCCATTGTCTTTAGGTTTTCTTGAAGTTCTCTTAAACAGTTAATATTCACTACTAGTTCAACACCCACGTCATACAGCAAGACCTATGAAAACAATAACTTTAAGTCTATGGAAAGATAATACATAAAATTTTTTTTTGCAAATGAAAAGCTTCATAAAATTGGATTAAATAAATCCAAGATAAAAATACAAAATGCATTTACTTTCATGACTATATTTTTAACTCTGCATTTACCTCTACCAATGTGTCTGTAACCATTCTGATGATCTGACCTCTTCGCCACTGATTGTTATCTGGAATCTTAACAGCACAGTGCATATCATTTTCCCATTTAATAGGTTCCCATTTTGAGTTTTCGTAAGCAGCTACCATCTTTTCTTCTAAACTACATAAAGAAAAAATATTTTAACTTTCTAAACCTTTTCTGACAACATAAAATTCTCTGACCACATGTCTACTCCAGCTCAACTGAATCTCTTTCTTCCTTGATTACCCACACTATTTCCACTATAGGGTCTTTGAACTAGCTCTTCCCTCCGTCTGACATGAACTTCCTCCAGATATCTTCATGGTTTACTTCCCTCTCCTCCATTAAGATCCATTTACTTCCCTCTCCTCCATTGTCTCTGAGGTCTTCCTTGATCATTCTAAAATTATCTTCCTCCCCAAATGCTTTATTTTTTTCTATTGTCTTTATCACCATCGGCTATACTAAATATTTTATTTTTTCACTATTTCTCCCTCTACTAGAATTTAAGCTCTGTAAAGCAAAGACTTGTCTGTGTTTTTACCACTGTAACCCAGCACTTAGAACACTGGCTGTCAAATAATTAGTGCTCAATAAGCATTTGTGGAATGAGTAAATTCTAATATAGTGTAGTTAGCCAGTAAAGATAGTAATTGTATACTTTTAACTAGTAGAAAGTAGACTATTTAGCTGAAATAATTTATCTACTTTTAAAATTCTACATTTATGCCCTAACCGGTTTGGCTCAGTGGCTAGAGCATCGGTCTGGGGACTGAAGGGTCCCAGGTTCATTTCCGGTCAAGGGCATGTACCTTGGTTGCAGGCACATACCCAGTAGGGAGTGTGCAGAAGGCAGCTGATCGATGTTTCTCTCTCATCGATGTTTCTAACTCTCTATCCCTCTCCCTTCCTCTCTATAAAAAATTAATAAAATATATTAAAAAAAATTCTACATTTATGACTTCTGGATCTTTGAAATATAGAAAAAAGAATAAAATCATATGCACTGTTTTCCTTATATCATATACCTATTAAGTAAGTTTTCTGTTAATAACCACTGAACATAAATCTTCTCAGGAGATATAACATTACAGATATGCACAGGCAGTTCCTTATTGTAAAGTGACTGAAGATTCTCATTAGGTAGAGATTTTGCCGTCACAGAATTTAAGTTGTTTACTTCATTTGAAATAATTTCTTCTGGAGAAGGATCCCACACTTCAGTATGCTTTTTGGAATTATCTTTGATGGTGTACCTGAAAAATAACAAAACCCATTAGCAAAAAAAATAGTTCACAAAATATTTGTTTGTATTTGCTTAGATATAGAGATGAATGAGTTTTAGCTGTGACTCACTGCTTCACAGTTTTGATATATTAAATAGCAATTTTAGTCTTTTTAAAAAAGTTATTAAATACCACCAACGTAAGCACAAAAAGAAAAACCTAAAAGCCAAACTTTCTATCTTAAAAACACAGCTTAAAATACCAACTTTTGCCCTGGCTGGTGTGTCGGGATAGGGGGGTCACCAGCTCGATTCCTAGTCAGGACACATGCTTGGGTTTCAGGGGTTCAGTCACCAGTTAGGGTGCATTTGGGATGCAGCTGATGAATGTTTGTCAGTTGGGATACATATGGGATAGAGCCAATTGATGTTTCTCCCTCCTCTCTTCCTAAAAGAAAAAAAGAAAATGCCAACTTTGGCCCTGGCTGGTGTGGCTCAGTTGGTTGGAGTGTCTTCCCCTACACAGATAAGTCATGGGTTTGATTCTCGGTCAGGGCACATACCCAGGTTGTGGGATTGAACCCCATCGGGGCACATCAACCAATCTCTCCCATCCTCTCTCTCTAAGATCAATAAAAGCATGTCCTTGGTGAGGATTCTTAAAAAGTATCAAATTTGCTCATAATTTCACCATTTCCCATTGATATTTTGTACTCACCAAGACTTTTCAGTTTTTTGATAACCTGAATATTTCTCCTCGACTAAAAAGTATCAATGTTTGCCAATTAAAATGCAAGTGGAAAGAAAACAAATGCTATTAAAGGGTGTTAGGAGCAAAATTATTAAATAAAGAGTTTAGAATGTTTAATTTATCTGATTAGTTCAGACTCTAACCACAGATAATAAGATGCCATTTTCTATTTCTATAAAGGAAAAAGTTAATTCCTTTCACCATAAGTTTGAGATTTAGCTAACCAAGATGATCAATTTTTGCTGCTAAATCTAATGGACCGTTTTCAGTCCTTATCTGACATGAACTCTGAGCACTAGCCAACAGCATAACTCAAAGAAATACCAGTTTCTATGGCCAAGAAAGAACTGTACCTCTAACTTTTGGCTACAACAAAAGTAATTTAATTATTTGACATACGTCCATGTAACAATATTAATATTGATGAGTAACTTGAGTGCATGTTCTCAGTTTGACACATACATGTTATCTTCTACTGTGTGTTAACATACTTTATGACAAGATGGACTATTTTTTTAAAATTTCAGCTTTACTGAGGCATAACTGATATATGACATTGTAAGATATTTAAATGATACATACATTTTTATCAAAATCCATAACTATGCACCTTAAAAAAGGGTGAATTTTTATTGTATATGTTAGATTTCAATATATTTAAGAGTTTCCTTTCACCTCTTTCTCTTCCTCACTTAGGACCTATATTGGAAAAAGGACAGGCCTTCTCTCTTTTGCTACTAGTTCTTCTAGTGTTAGGGTGGGGAGGGGAAGCAAGACCAGACACTGAGCACATGATTGCAAGCCTCTGCTGGGTGTCATTACTTCTCTGGCTTATTATCAAATACTAGAGGCCCGGTGCATGAAATTCGTGCATGGAGGGGGGTGTCCTTCAGCCCAGCCTGCACCCTCTCCAATCTTGGACTTCTCGAGGGATCTCTGACTGCCCGTTTAGGCCTGATCCCGGTAGGATCAGGCTTAAACTGGCAGTCAGACATACCTCTCACAATCCAGGACTGCTGTCTTCCAACTGCTCGCCTGCCTGACTTCCTGATTGCCCCTAACCGCTTCTGCCTGACAGCCTGATCACCCCCAAACTACTCCCCTGCCAGCCTGATTGATGCCTAACTGCTCCTCTGCCGGCCTGGTCACCCCTAACTGCCCTCCCCTGCAGGCTTGATCACCCCCAACTGCCCTCCCTTGCAGGCCTGGTCACTCCTAACTGCCTTCCCCTCCTGGCCATCTTGTGGTGGCCATCTTGTGTCCACATGGGGGCAACTATCTTTGACCACATGGGGGCAGCCATCTTGTGTGTTGGAGTAATGGTCAATTTGCATATTACTCTTTTATTAGATAAGATAATACCCTTCTCTGGGTATTATCAAATACTGGCTTTCTTAAGGGGTATATGTGGGAGTTCTTCAGAAAATCCATAAAAGGCCACCCCTCTGCATAAGTCCCTACTGTGGAAGAATTGCTTTGTCTTGACTCCAAACCCTCCCAATCTCTTCCTCACCACCACTCTGCCCTTATGCTTCTAGGGTCATCTCAACCACTGTCCTGTCCTTAGTATCAGCACAATGGCTCAAGCCTGCTTCTCTTTCAAAGTATCTACATGAACCCAGGAAAATTCACATTTCTCCAAATGGAAATGTTGGGTACTCTACCAGTATGCTTATTCTGTATCCTGCCTTCTCTCTTCCTAATTCTCTTTTCAAACAGGTACAAGAGGCTGCCTAAGTAGACTTTCAATCTAGAAATAAGGTGCCAGTATCCTTTTCTAACATGCACCTTCAATCTCTAGGAGCCATTCTCGTGGTTTTAGGATTCCTTAGGGATGGAGGGAAAAGCCACTCTAGTCCCCATTAGACCTAATGACTTCAATTGTTGTTCCCAACCTAACAACAGGGAAAAAATCCCACCTATGGCCCAAGTAGATACCCAAAGGAGAATGACATGTCAGTTTCCCTTCTTGTGAATGAAGTGTTACATATGAACTAAAAATAAAAGTTTACAGGTCTACTTACCCTACTTCATAGGATGCTAGGCCCTCTTTGATTAGCTGGTCATTAATACTAGTAGGAGTCATTCCAGGAGCACCAAGAGAATCAAAAAGCTCAACTAAGAGCACGTTATCTTCCAGAATTCCTATAAAACCATTAAGACTTGTTTAGGGAAAGAAATAAATATGTTGTAAAATATACTAAATTGAAGCAGTTAAAAAAACTGGAAACTTTTTTCATTTTGTGTTCATGAGGTTTCTTGCTGAAAAATGTCAAAGTCTCTCTCTAAGGGTAAAAGTATCATTTTGCAGACATAAAAGAATTGCAATGTTATCTATAGCATATACAAAATAATAAAATGTTCATTTTATGCTATTGTGTGTTGTTCTATAATCAACCAAAAGCAGTTTAAAACTTTTAGACTCAGAAAAATATAAATTGACATATATTCATTGAAAAGTTGTTTTTTGTAGGTTTTTACACTGTTTTATCAGATTCAACCAAGTTCCAGAGGACAAAAAAATGAATAAAAATTAATTCAGGTCAGTGATTATTTGAAAAGGTTTATGGTTTTTATAAAAAGGGCACAAAGTTAAAAATAACAAAAACTCAAGCTAGAGCCCTTAAGTAGAATTTTTTCCCATCCCTTAATCAACTGGATTTTAGGACAAACCATCTAAATTTCTTTTAGAAAACAAATTGGTTGATTATTTATTAGATCTATTTCTTAAACTAAACTAGGAGTTAGCTGAGGGTAAAATTTATATCGCATGTGCCTATTTACTTATTTATGGGACACAGCATAAAGAATCTGCTCAATGAGTATCTGAATAAATGAGAGAGGAATTTCTTTAGGCAACACATACTTCTAAGCATGGAGATCAGTTTATGCCTGCACCTTCCATATATTAGTAGCTGGTACCTGCTAGAACAGTGGTCGGCAAAATGCGGCTCGCGAGCCACATGCGGCTCTTTGGCCCCTTGAGTGTGGCTCTTCCACAAAATACCACGGCCTAGGTGAGTCTATTTTGAAGAAGTGGCGTTAGAAGAAGTTTAAGTTTAAAAAATTTGGCTCTCAAAAGAAATTTCAATCGTTGTACTGTTGATATTTGGCTTTGTTGCCGACCACTGTGCTAGAATGATTCCAAATGAAAAGATAAACTGTTACCAACAATAACATCCTATATCATCTACTAATAAGAATACATACTAGAAAATGTTTTTCAAGAACCTGAAAATAATTTATAACTACTTTTCAATAGACCAGGTACATTATCTGGAAACAAAAGGTGGAGAGCCTCAATAAACTTGGATCTCCTTACTTTCTATCTCTTATGTTCCCTTCAGTTATCTGATTTCCTAGTTCCCAAGCATCAAGTTCTTTATTCCAACAGGGCCAGCTTTCCTTGTGTTCTGTACCTTCACCACCTCGCTGCTCTGCTCCTACCTCAAATTTAAATGTCCCTTGCTTTATAAGTTAGCAATGCATATTAATGGGAAGCTCTCATTCTCATCTGTGGTAGTTCACTTTATTATAAATGTCTTGAACTCTCAATCTCATCACTGTGCAGGTTAGTGGGGAAAGCTATTTTAGGTTGAGCAGGGCCTTCTGATTAGTAACTATGATCTAGGTTAATAACTATTGTACAACTAGTATTTGGATGCTGTTGGTATAACAAATAAGTAAGAAAGAAAAGGGGAGTCAAGAAAAAAACCCAGGGAGCCCAGTCTGTCCACAGGAGGGGACATTCATGGGAGGAGCTCAAAATCAACAGAATAAATATCAAAAGGGAAGTTGGGAAGCATAATTATCTAGGTTAAAGCTGAAAATCAGTGGAGGTTACTCAAGGACTAAGAGGCCCTTAATTTATTGCTCATATCAGAGAAGCCAGATATAAAAATTCTATAGACTTAAAGATTTAATTTTTATAATCATATTCCTCTTTTATGGAACTATTTCTTCAGAAAAATTTCTTATATAAAAATGAATTAATTATCACATATGTCATCATTTCTAGGCTATGTGACCTTGAGCACTTGATCTCTAAGCTTCAGTTTCCTCATTGTAAAACAGGCTAATAATCTAACGATGGCTGGGTTCATTTAATGGTAGTATGAGAAAAGTGAAAGAATGGATATAGCCCTGGCTGGTTTTGCTCAGTGGTTAGAGTAGTGGCCCTCAGACCAAAGGGTCATGGGTTCGTTTCCCAGTCAAAGGCACATACCTCAGTTGCAGGTTCCCTAACCCAAGTAGGGGCTCGTGCGGATGCAACCAATTGATGTGTATCCCTCATAAATGTTTCACTCTCTTTCCTCTTCCTTCTTCCCTTCCATCTCTCTCTTCCCCTCCTCCCTCCCTTACATTCTGTCTAGAAATCAATGGAAAAAATATCCTCAGGTGAGGATTTAAAAAAAAAAGGAGAAAAAAAAGAAAAAAATGACACAGTAAAAATTACCCTTAAAATCCCATAAATCAACCCTAAGCAGACATGGTCTTGTGTATCCTACACTAGTACTCATTAAAACCAACAAAGACTATGCTGATCATAGCTTTGGAACATATAAAGCCTCAGATAAATAAGATCCACAATCCCCTTATCCAAGCCCCTTGGAATAAGACATGTTTCAGATTTCTTAAAATTGAGAAAAGTTGCATATTTTATAATAACCCCAGCAGATTCTGAGACAGCATCCCACAAATGAACATTACTATCCCGAAGTGGAATATATGCAGGTTCTTAAATTATGTTATTGTTATAACATTGATGAGATGCCTAGGAACTAAACTCGTTTATGTCAATTAACCTATGGTAAAAATGGTTTCGTTACATGTTGTTTTGCTTAAGGTGTCAGAACCTGTCAACCATGTTAAATGAGGACTGACTATGTGACTATTCACTGTAAAGGAGACAGAAATTATATACAGAGAATCCAAGATGGTGGCGTAGGTAAACACCTAAACTGCTGCCTCGCACAACAATTTAAACTGCAACTAAAAGACAAAACGTCTATCACCCAGAACCACGGGAAAGCTGGCTGAGTAGAAGTTCTACAACTAGAAGGAAAGAGAAAAGAGCACTGAGACGTGCACAAGCGCTGAAAAGCTGAGGTACGGAGGCGTGGGATCTGGGCTGGCGGCAGGAGTTGCTTTTTTCAACCCAAAGGGGAGACAAGCCCCCGATTACTCTGAAATACAGTTTCTGGGGAGACGCGGGAGACCCAAACTCCTACGGGGAGAAGCTGGATTGTCTGCTACCAGGTCGGAAAGTGAGGGGGGCCTGCTTGTAGAGCTGCGCATAGGAATAATTGTTTATCTGTGCTGGGGCACAGGACTGGACGCAGTTGGAGACACAGAGCCGGCTAACTAGCAGCCATTGCTGTTTGCCACGCCCTAGCCTAGTGACGCCCTGAGACCCTGCCCCACACAACCTACAAACCCACCCAAGCTCCAAGCAGCAGCTTTTGCATATGAATGGACTGTAGCTTAACCTAACAAACTTGCAGCCCTGATCAGACATCTCCAAAACCTCCAAACCCCAAGCAAAGAGGAGAAAACTGTATCTCTCGCGGTAGCTCATGCTGGGTGGACTCAGACAATAGCTGACCTGCACCCCATTGGAGATCCAGAAGCCAGTATACCTAGTGGTCAGTGTGAGAAACCAGATTTCAACTCCTCACATCCATAAGTGACACATTCAAGAGACAGACTCAGCGAGCACCAAAGCCCCACTGAAACAAGTCCTGCACCATAAGCGTGTCTCCAGCACAGCAGTTCTTATAGACACAGCGAGTCCTCACAGCCCATTGGCCTGGAGGTCAATTCCTCCCAGCGTACCAACAGCAATTAAGGCTTAACTACACCAAGACTTTGCACTCAGCCCACAAAGGGGTGTACCAAGAGCGTCCACATCAGGTAATTGGGGAGGCTGAGCTACTGCCCCCTATAGGTCACCTACCACACAAAGCCACTCCATCAACACAGGGAAGCAGCCAAAATGCGGAAACAAAGAAACATGTCATGAATGAAAGAAACGGAGGAAAGCAAACTACTGGATGACATAGAGTTCAGAACCACATTTATAAGGTTACTCAAGAATCTTCTAAAAACCGCCGAGAAACTTGATGACACTTCTGAGGAGCTTAGTGAGACCTTCAAGGACCTTAATGAGAATGCCACAAAAATGGAAAAGGACCAGTCAGAAATGAAGCATACACTGTCTAAAATAAAGAATATACAGAAACTCAACTGTAGATCAACGTACCCCAAGAATCAAACCAAAGATCTGAAATATGAGGAAACAAAAAACACCCAACCAGAAAAACAAAAAGAAAAAAGAATCCAAAAATATGAAGATAGTGTAAGGAGCCTCTGGGACAACTTTAAGCGTACCAACATCCAAATTTTTGGGGTGCCAGAAAAAGAGAGAGAGCAAAATACTGAAAACCTATTAGAAGAAATAATGACAGAAAACTTTCCCTACCTTGGTGAAAGAAATAGACTTACAAGTCCAGGAAGCCACAGAACCTCAAACAAAAGGAATCCAAAGAGGACCACACCAAGACACATCATAATTAAAATGCCAAGGGCAAAAGACAAAGAGAGAATCTTGAAAGCAGCAAGAGAAAAACGGTTAGTTACCTACAAGGGAGTACCCATATGACTGTCAGCTGATTTCTCAGCAGAAACTATGCAGGCCAGAAGGGAGTGGCAAGAAATATTCAAAGTGATGAACAGCAAGAACCTACAACCAAGATTACTCTACCCAGCAAAGCTATCATTCAGAGTTGAAAGTCAGATAAAGAGCTTCACAGACAAGAAAAAGCTAAAGGAGTTCATCGCCACCAAATCAGGATTACATGAAATGCTGAAGGGTATTCTTTAAGAAGAGGAAGAAGAAGAAAAAGGTAAAGATAAAAATTATGAACAACAAAATGACATCAAATACATACCTACCAACAAGTGAATCTAAAAATCAAGTGAATAAAAATTTGAAGAACAGAATGGACTGGTGAATATAATAGAATCAGGGACATAGAAAGGGAGTGGACTGACGACTCTCAGGGGAAGCAGGTGTGAGGGGTGCGGGAAGAGATTGGACAAAAATCTTACTCCTATGGATGAAGACAGTGGTGGGGGGTAAGGGCATGGGGTGGGGTGGGGAATCAGGTGGAGGGGAGCTATGGGGGGAAAAAAAAAGAGGAACACCTGTAATAATCTGAACAATAAAGATTTAAAAAAAAACAAAAAAAAGAAATTATATACATACATATATATGTATATGTATATGTGTATATATATATATCTCCTCATGTCGATTCAGATTAGGTTTTGCCATTGAAGGTTTGAATTTCACAATTTGTTCATTACCAAATTGTTGGCTAGTGTCAGCCTGTGTCTTAGACTCAAACAATGCCAAAAAAAAAAAAGTAACTTTTTTCAAAATATACTGAGAGTCTATTGTTCAATTTACTTAAGTCAAATGAAATGAAAACAAACATAAACTATTTACCAGTTATGTAAAACTATTTACCAGTTACCCTCACTTTCCTACAAATTAAACACTGACATCATCATTGCAAAATGAAGGACACAGTCCTGGCAAAAATGCAAACAGAAATAAGAGAAGCTAATTCCTAGCTTTAGGGCTTTCAAGAGGCTGTGTTAAGGGTGACTTGATCTTTTTTTTTTCTTTTCCTTTTTTAAAAATATATTTTATTGATTTTTTTACAGAGAGGAATAGAGAGTCAGAAACATCAATGAGAGACAAACATCGATCAGCTGCCTCCTGCACACTCCCCACTGGGGATGTGCCCGCAACCAAGGTACATGCCCTTGACTGGAATCGAACCTGGGACCCTTCAGTCTGCAGGCCGACGCTCTATCCACTGAGCCAAACGGGTTTGGGCAGGGGTGACTTGATCTTTAAAAGTAATTTTTACCTCATGTACTGATTTAAAACAATAGATTGTAAGCATGTCAAACTCAAAGTCTAACATGGGCCAAATAAACAAGGTTTAAGTTTATGTGGGCTGCAAAAAAACACAATCTTCAATTTTCATAGAAATATAGGTTTATTTCAATTGAGACATGCTGAATACAAAGGGCTGAAATAAATGACTAATCGTTAACATAATATAACAGAAAATTTTAATAAATTATTTTTTCTTGAACATTAACTTACCAGACACTGAATAACTGCACAAATTAGTAAGTGTAATACAAATAAACCTATTTTTCTTGTTCAAAAGTGAAATATTTCCTGTTGCACACACCAAACAAGTCAGTACAAGACTAATGATGTGGCAATCAGCTGCTAAAATATTCGTTGCCAGTATTAGTGGAGAGAAATGGTGGGCCTGCACGTAAGGTGCTTAAGGGAAATGAATGCAACACGATTACAGTAACAAGTAATTAGCGAATGTTGTAGTTCATTATTAATAATTATGTATAACAGGATAGTATAAAAATTAAGTTATGACATTTTTATTAAAATGTGTCCTACATATTGTTATATTGGTTGGGCCACAAAAAGGTTCATCGTGGGCCATATGTAGCCCAGGCGGCAAGTTTGATATGCTTGCTCTAGAGCATAGAAGACATTTACTCCATTTTACCTAATTTCAATAAAAGTTATCTTTGCTACTCTTGTTGATGACACACTGAATTTATTATAAGATCTGGTGAATGTTATACTTATTTAAAATTATATATGATCACATAGCAAAAAATAAAAATGAAAATAGCTTACTAATGACTGAACATGTCATAAATTTATCTTGAGTTTTTTCTTCAAATTTTTCTTTAGCTTTTTTGGACCACTGCAATGTCCCTTTACATGGTTCAATATAGGCCAGCTTACATTTAATTGCCTGTGTCAAACAAAATTGCACCATTAAGAAAGTAAACTTAATTTCTAGTTATTTTAGAATTAAAATTTTGTGTGTTCAAACTAAACTTTGTGTTTGAATTTAATACATATTCAGAAAATAAACAAATATGGAAGATGCCTACACAGTACTTTATAAATGCAAATAATTGGAATCAACAGGGCATTGTACAGATACTGGAATAACAAGCATCCATTAAAAGAATTGTAAGAACCTTATGTTACATTATTAAATGAGAAAAGCAGGCTATAGGACTGTATACAGCATAATTCAATAATTGTTAAAAAGAGATGATGCATCTTACGGAAGTATGTTAAAAATATTGAATAATTCTGAGTGATTACCCTCATTTTGCTTATCTATATTTTTAAGCTTTTCCTATAACTTTATACCCATTTTTAAAATGCAAAATACTGCTCAACAGCAATTCAGAGGATTACAGAAGGCTATGTTGTTCTTTTCTTCATTCTTAGAGACATCTCTTTCTCTTGCACTTCTATATATATATATAAAAATCCAGGGTCCATAATGACCAACTGAAGGCTCGACCAAACACCAGAAGACAGTCCTGCAGTCAGTGCTGGGTTGCCGTGGCGGCCCAGCACTGACTGCCGTCAGTGAGGGTGCAGCGACCCAGCACTGACTGCCCAGGGGACTGTGGATCAGGCCCAGAGAGAGACCCAGAGAGAGAGGCAGGGTCTGATCCGCAGCCTCCATGGCAGCTCTTGGTCAGCCGTTGCCTCTCTTTTTCTCTCCAGGCTTCACCAGCAGCTGCGCCTCTGTTTCTCTCCAGGCCTCCGTGGGGGCTGCTGATCAGCCCCACCTCTCTGATCAGGCATGGAAACGCTGACTGGCATAGAAACTGACCAATTAGATCCAAATCTGGGTGAACTGTGAGGAGCCAATGGCTGCCTAGGAGGTGGAGCTTTTGATGCTGACTGGCATAGAAACCGACCAATCAGAACTAAATTGGCTGGCAGGGGAGGGCAGTTGGGGGCAAGATCAAGCCAGTAGGGGAGGGACATTGAAGGCAAGATCAGGCTGGCAGGGGAGGGCAGTTGGAGCAACCAGGCTGGCAGGGAGGGCAGTTGGGGGTCAGATCAGGCTGGTAGGGAAGGGCAGTTGGGGCGAGATCAGGCTGGCAGGGGAGGCAGGGGAGGGAAGTTGGGGGCAACCAGGCCAGCAGGGGAGGGTGGTTGGGGGTGAGTTCAGGCCAGCAGGGGAGGGCCATTGGGGGCGAGATCAGGTTGGCAGGGTAGGGTAGTTAGGGGCAACTAGGCCAGCAGGGGAGGGCAGTTAGGAGTGATCAGGCAGGCAGAGGCAGTTGGGGGCAAGATCAGGCCGGCAGGGGAGGGCAGTTAGGAGCAATTAGGCAGGCAGGCAGAGGCAGGTAGGGGTGATCAGGCAGGCAGACAGGTGAGCGGTTAGGAGCCAGCAGTCCCAGATTGTGAGGGGGATGTTTGACTGCCAGTTTTGGCCCGATCCCACTGGTAGTCAGACATTCCCCAAGGGGTCCCCAATTGGAGAGGGTGCAGGCTGGGCTGAGGGACTCCCCCTCCTCCAAGCACAAATTTCGTGCACCAGGGTGGGCCACTAGTATGTTACATACACTTAAACATAAATGGGATCACAGTAAAAGTACTTCAGTAATGAGCTTTTTTTTTTTTTACACATACTCTTACCACATTATATAGATATTTCAAAATAGCATTAAAATCTGCAGACCAGAAAATTCTTATAAAGACACACATATATACACATATATGTTTATAATGAATACTTAATTTGCTAAGAAACACATTATTTCCTAAATAGCAACTAGAGCAACTTTACAGTCCATGTAACAGAAATCATTTATAGACAAAAATGTTAGTTACCAGAACATTTCTGTGGTGAAATGACTATTAAAAATACTTTCATATGTGTGCTAATATTCTAACCTTATGATTCACAATAAATAGATTACCTTCTCTGGGGGATTCAGAAATTCATCCTTTATTTTACGCATTTCTTTAAGTGTTATTTTTGCAGTATTGCCAAAGTCCACATATTTAACTTCAACTTCACGATTTCCAGGCAATCCTTCAAAAATTATGAAAATAGAAATCACAAACTTGGAAAGAAAAATCTATCTAGTAAAATTCAGAGTGATTTAAAGTCAACTAATACTTAAAAAACATTAAAAAAATTGATTTTAGTGAGAGGAACAGAGAGAGGGAAGAAGGGAGAGAGAGAAAAGGGAAAGGAGGAGAGAGCAAGAGAGGGAAAAGGAGGGAAGGCGAGAGATGCGAGAAAGAAACATCTACTGATTGCTTCCCATACATGCCCTAGCCAGGGACTGAACCCACAACCTGGGAATCTAAAATCTCCAAGGTATTACCCAGAGCAAGTTAATTTTTCTCTCCAACCCTCATTATTTCATCTGTAAAATGGGTATATCAAACAATCAAATCTTGTTCAACTTTTTTTTTTTTTTGAGAATTTACCTATTTAAAACATTTTACGAAGCACCAAGCATAAAGCAAGCACTTAATAAGTGTTGATTATCAACACAGGTCATGAAACAAGGCAAAATATTTAATAATGAAAAACTAAGGATTCATTCATATAATGATATATAACTATGGAATTTTCAAAATTTATTTTAAGATATTGTGAAAAAGCAAGTGGAGACAGACCTCTATGTCAATCTAGTGTCTATATTTTAAAGGATACCAAAGAAACCTCTGGAAGATTAAAATACAATGAAGTTTGAATAAAGACCAACACAACCTGGCTGGTATAGCTCAGTGGTTGAGGGTCAGCCCATGAACCAGGAGGTTATGGTTTGATTCCCAGTCAGGGCACTTGCCCAGGTTCAGGCTCAATCTCCAGTAAGGGGAATGATGATTCTCTCTCATCCTTGATGTTTCTCTCTCCCTCTCTCTCTTTCCCTCTCCCTTCCTCTCTCTCAAAATTAATGAAAATATATTTAAAAAACAGACCAAACACAACTGACCTTTCTTAGAAAAACTCACAATACACAGTTGACTTTAGCTTCTCTCAGAACATGTATACAGTGCTACTAACCTTGTTGCCATCATTTTCAAATTTAAGGACTGATACTATATATGCTTTCAATATGGGAAAAATACAGGCTTTCTTTGCTCCTTAACCGAAGTGGAAAAGGTAAAACAACACATGTACTCAAGACAACATGTCAAACAACTTAAGCCCTTCAGTAACTGAGGTGACTGGGGGGGGGGGGGCACTTGTCTCTAACAGGGAAGAAGGTCAGGGAACCTATCCCTACTTCCACTGAAATCTTTATGTAGAACAGGGGTGGGGAACCTTTTTTTCTTCCAATGGCCATTTGGATATTTATAACATCATTCACAGGCCATACAAAATTATCAACTTAAGGAACTGTTAGACATTGAAACGGGAACTCAGAACTGTTGGACATTGAAATTGGGACTCAAACATTTTTTGTTTGTTATTATATGTTTATTTCTAGTCTGCAGAGGCTAAATTTTTTAAAGGAAAGAAATGGGGGGAAAAATAGATACAGAGGCAAAGAAGCACTTAACAGACTGTCAAACTACATCGGGAAGGCAGGGGAGGTTGGGCGAGGGGCGCTGTAAGAGATCAACTGAAGGACTTGTATGCATGCATATAAGCACAACCAATGGATACAAGACACTGGGGGGGGGAGGGGCAGGCAGGTGAAGGCATGTACTGGGGGGTAGGGGAGGCCGGGGGGAGGTCAATGGGGGAAAAAAAAGGAGACATATGTACTACTATTTGTAATACTTCAAAAATAAATAAATTTAAAAAATAGCCTATTATTTTATCAAACATTTAATTAACTTACCCATAATGCCATGGTCAGGCCAGACCAAATCATTTCATGGGCCTTATATGGCACAAGGGCCCAACGTTCCCCATCCCTGATCTAGAAGAATATTCTCAACTGTACCACTACCATTAGAACCTTACCACTCCTCAAATCTCTGAAGGAAGATGCCATTTTAAACAAAATAAACAAAATGATAAGGTTTGGAATTTAAAGTTTTTACCCAAATTATCAATCGCATGAGAGGTAAGTTAGGCGACATGAAAGGTCACAATATTTACCTATCATTTATTTTCTCTGAGGAAACTATCAGATGATGCTCCACCAAAATAAGGGAGCAAACCGAAGAGGTAAACCTGAGATCCAGGAAATAAGGGATCCCATACAGAGAACAGTGAAGTGTATGTCCAAGTGAAATAAATTCCCAGGATAACAAAAGTGCAGTAAATCTAGAGGACAAGCATTCTAATTGGAGCAGAAGACAGAAGAATGTTTTCACAGTTAAAAACTAAATAAAAGTCCTAACCGGTTTGGCTCAGTGGATAGAGCGTCAGCCTGTAGACTGAAGGGTTCCAGGTTCAATTCTGGTCAAGGGCATGTACCTTGGTTGCGGGCACATCCCCAGTAGGGGGTGTGCAGGAGGCAGCTGATCAATGTTTCTAACTCTCTATCCCTCTCCCTTCCTCTCTGTAAAAAATCAATAAAATATATTTTTTTAAAAACACTGAATAAAAGACTTGTACTCGTAAACTACAGAACATGGAAAAAAGAGCTAGAAGACTATATAAACACATGAAAGAATACACTATGTCACGAACTGGAAGAATCAACATCATTAAAACATCCAGCCCTGACTGGTTTGGCTCAGCGGATAGAGCATCGGCCTGCAGACTCAAGGGTCCCAGGTTCGATTCTGGTCAAGGGCATGTGCCTTGGTTGTGGGCACATACCCAGTGGGGAGTGTATAGGAGGTAGCTGATCAATGTTTCTCCCTCATTGATGTTTCTGACTCTCTATCCCTCTCCCTTCCTCTCTGTAAAAAATCAATAAAATATATTAAAAAAAATAAAATGTCCATACTACCCAAAACCATATATAGATTTAGTGCAAATCCTATTAAAATACCAATAGTATATTTCAGAGATCTAGAACAAACACTCCAAAATTTATATGGAAAAAAAAAAGACCCCAAATAGCCACACTATCGAAAGAAGAACAAAGTTGGAGGGGTCATAAGACCAGATATATCAAGCTATACTACAAAGCCACTACTCAAAACAGCCTGGTATTGGCTCAAGAACAGACAAAATAGATCAATGGAACAGAACAGAGACCCCAGAAATCAACTCATGCTGTTATGCTGAATTAATCTTCGATAAAGGAGGCAAGAATATACAATGGATTCAAGACAGTCTCTTCAATAAATGGTGTTGGAACAACTGGACAGGTACATGTAAAAAATGAAACTAGACCACCAACTTACACCAAACAAGAATAAACTCAATATGGATAAAAGATTTAAATGTATGTCGTGAAACCATAAAAATCCTTGAAGAAAACATAGGCAGCAAAATATCAGACATTTCACATAGCAAAATTTTCACTGATATAATGCCTAGTGCAAGAGAAACAAAAGAAAAAATAAACAACTAGGACTACATTTAAAAAAAGAGCTCCTGCGCAACAAAAGAAATCAGCATCAAAATGAAAAGGGAACCCACAATATGGGAGAACATATTTGTTATTGATACATCTGATAAAAGGTTAATATCCAAAATACAGAGTACTCTTAGAAATCAACAAAAGGAAAACAAATAACCCAATTAAAAAAATGGGCAGAAGACCTAAATAGACACTTCTCCAAAGCATACACACAAATGGCCAAGAGACATATGAAAAAATGCTCAACATTACTAATCATCAGAGAGATGCAAATTAAAACAACAATGAGGTACCACGTCACACCTGTCAAAATTGCTGCTGTCAATTAATTAACAAACAAGAAGTGCTGGGGAGAATGTAGAGAAAAAGGAACCCTAATACACTGCTGGTGGGAATGTAGACTGGTACAGCTATTAGGAAAATCAGTGTGGATTTTCCTCTAAAAATTAAAAATGGAACTGCCATTTGACCCAGTGATCCCACTTCTGGGAATATACCCTAAGAAGCTTGAAATACCAATCAGAAAGAACATATGTACCCCTATGTTCACAGCAGTGCTATTTACAATAGCTAGGATTTGGAAACAGCCCTACTGCCCATTAGTAGATGAGTGGATATAGAAGCTATGGTAGGGGAGAATCCAAGATGGTGGCGTAGGTAAACACCTAAACTGCTGCCTCGCACAACAATTTAAACTGCAACTAAAAGACAAAACGTCTATCACCCAGAACCACGGGAAAGCTGGCTGAGTAGAAGTTCTACAACTAGAAGGAAAGAGAAAAGAGCATTGAGACGTGCACAAACGCTGAAAAGCTGAGGTACGGAGGCGCATGATGTGGGCTGGCGGCAGGCGTTGCTTTTTTCAACCCAAAGGCAGATAAGCCCCTGATTACTCTGAAATACAGTTTCTGGGGAGACGCGGGGGACCCAAACCCCTACGGGGAGAAGCTGGATTGTCTAACACCGGGTCAGAAAGTGAGGGGGGCCTGCTTGCAGAGCTGCACGCAAGAATAATTGTTTACTGCGCTGGGGCACGGGACGCAGTTGGAGACACAGAGCCGGCTAACTAGCAGCCATCGCTATTTGCCACACCCTAGCCTAGTGACGCCCTGAGACCCTGCCCCACACAACCTACAAACCCACCCAAGCTCCAAGGAGCAGCTTTAGCATAAGAAAGGCCTGCCCTATCACAGCTTAACCTAGCAAACTTGCAGCCTGGATCAGACAGCTCCAAAACCTCCAAACCCCAAGCAAAGAGGAGAAAACTGTAGCTCTTGCGGTAGCTCCTGCTGGGTGGACTCAGACAATAGCTGACCTGCACCCCATTGGAGATCCAGAAGCCAGTATACCTAGTGGTCAGTGTGAGAAACCAGATTTCAACTCCTCACATCCATAAGTGACACATTCAAGAGGCAGACTCAGCGAGCACCAAAGCCCCACTGAAACAAGTCCTGCACCATAAGTGTGTCTCCAGCACAGCAGTTCTTATAGACACAGCGAGTCCTCACAGCCGATTGGCCTGGAGGTCAATTCCTCCCAGCGTACCAACAGCAATTAAGGCTTAACTACACCAAGACTTTGCACTCAGCCCACAAAGGGGTGTACCAAGAGCATCCACATCAGGTGATTGGGGAGGCTGAGCTACTGCCCCATATAGGTCACCTACCACACAAAGCCACTCCATCAACACAGGGAAGCAGCCAAAATGCAGAAACAAAGAAACATGTCACGAATGAAAGAAACGGAGGAAAGCAAACTACTGGACGACATAGAGTTCAGAACCACATTTATAAGGTTACTCAAGAATCTTCTAAAAACCACCGAGAAACTTGCTGACACTTCTGAGGAGCTTAGTGAAACCTTCAAGGACCTTAATGAGAATGCCACAAAAATGGAAAAGGACCAGTCAGAAATGAAGCATACACTGTCTAAAATAAAGAATATACAGAAACTCAACTGTAGATCAACGTACCCCAAGAATCAAACCAAAGATCTGAAATATGAGGAAACAAAAAACACCCAACCAGAAAAACAAAAAGAAAAAAGAATCCAAAAGTATGAAGATAGTGTAAGGAGCATCTGGGACAACTTCAAGCGTACCAACACCCGAATTTTTGGGGTGCCAAAAGAAGAGAGAGAGCAAAATACTGAAAACCTATTAGAAGAAATAATGACAGAAAACTTGCCCTACCTGGTGAAAGAAATAGACTTACAAGTCCAGGAAGCCACAGAACCCCAAACAAAAGGAATCCAAAGAGGACCACACCAAGACACATCATAATTAAAATGCCAAGGGCAAAAGACAAAGAGAGAATCTTGAAAGTAGCAAGAGAAAAACAGTTAGTTACCTACAAGGGAGTACCCATACGACTGTCAGCTGATTTCTCGGCAGAAACTATGCAGGCCAGAAGGGAGTGGCAAGAAATATTCAAAGTGATGAACAGCAAGAACCTACAACCAAGATTACTCTACCCAGCAAAGCTATCATTCAGAGTTGAAGGTCAGATAAAGAGCTTCACAGACAAGAAAAAGCTAAAGGAGTTCATCGCCACCAAACCAGGATTACATGAAATGCTGAAGGGTATTCTTTAAGAAGAGGGAGAAGAAGAAAAAGGTAAAGATAAAAATTATGAACAACAAAATGACATCAAATACATACCTACTAACAAGTGAATCTAAAAATCAAGTAAATAAAAAATCTGGAGAACCGAATGGACTGGTGAATATAATAGAATCAGGGACATAGAAAGGGAGTGGACTGACAATTCTCAGAGGGAAGCGGGTGTGAGTGGTGTGGGAAGAGATTGGACAAAAATCTTACTCCTAGGGATGAAGACAGTGGCGGGGGGTAAGGGCATGGTGTAGGGTGGGGTGGGGAATCAGGTGGAGGGGTGCTATAGGGGGAAAACAAAAAGAGGAACACCTGTAATCTGAACAATAAAGATTCATTTAAAAAGAAAATAAAAAATAAAAGGTGTTGGGTTTTGTCTGAAAAAAAAAGAAGCTATGGTACATCTACACCATGTAATGCTATGCAGCAGTAAAAAAGAAGGGTCTCTTACCCTTTGAAATAGTATGGAAGGCCGTGGAAGAGTATTAAACTAAGTGAAATAAGCCAGTCAGAGAAAGACAAGTATCACATGATCTCACTCATATATGGAATCCAATGAACAAAATAAACTGATGAAAAAAATAGACCCAGAGACATAGAAGCATGGAAAAGACTGTCAAATCTAGAGGGAAGGAGGGGAGTGAGTGGGTGGGAAGAGATGAAACAAAGAATTTGTATGTATACATATGCATAACCCATGGACACAGACAGTAGTGTGGTGAAGACCTGGGGCGAGGGGCAAGGGCAGGCTAGAATGGGTCAACTCCCCACTGGGTATGTGCCCGCAACCAAGGCACATGTCCTTGACCGGAATCGAACCTGGAACCCTTGAGTCTGCAGGCCAGCGCTCTATCCTGATGGGGAAAATAAGGGGACATATGTAATACTTTCAACAATAAAGATAAAAATGTATTACGTATTAACTAGAGGCCTGGTGCATGAATTCATGCAGCAGTGGCGTCCCTGGGCCTGGCCTGCGCCCTCTTGCAATCTGGGACCCCTCAGTGGATATTGGAGCTGGTTTTGGCCTAATCCCTGCAGGCCAGGCCAAGGGACCCCACCAGTGCACGAATCTGTGCATCAGTCTTCTAGTATGCATATAAGATCTTTGGTTAATCTCTTCCCGCCCTTCCCCCAGCCCCTCTCCTCTGAGATTCATCAGACTGTTCCATGTTTCCATGCCCGTGGTTTCAGCATTGAGCATCTACCCTCTGGTGATCAGCGCATGTCATAGCTACTGGCCGGTCGGCCAGTTGCTTAGGCGTATGTATATATATACAGACAGATATATATATATATATATATATATATATATATATATATATATATATATATATATACACACACATATATACATGTATATATACATATATACATGTATATATATACATATATACATGTATATATACATATATACAGACAGATATATATACATATATATATAAAATAAAAGAAAAACAAATAAATAAATAACCTGCTCTGGCCAGTGTTGCTCTGTGGCTAGAGTGTTGGCCCACATACCTGAAGGGTCATGTGTTTAGTTTCAGGCCAAGGGCATGTACCTGGCTTACAGGTTCAATCCCCAACCCCAGTTGGAGCATGTGCAAGAGACAACCAATCGATATGTCTCTCTTCAATCAATTCTCTCTCTCTTCCCCTCCTCTCCCTCCCTTTCTAAAAAGTAATGGAAAAAATATCCTCGGGTGAGGATTAAAAAAATGAAAATAAATATTATCTTAAAGTCTAAAAATGTGGAAAACTGTTTTTGAAGTATTAGGCAGATGTAGCCAAAAATTAAAAGAAAAAGTAAAAAGTTGATGCAATTATTAACTAAGAATTAAACAAAGTATATTTTATGGCTTACTAATGAAAATAGTTATATAAAATATTAATTTAAGTAAAAACTGTCAGACAACTATGAGGGACAAAAGAGCTATAAGAGATCTAAAACTTATCTAACAAAATAAGCAACATGTAAGAAATACCAACAAAGTCCTATATGTTATTGAAAAGAAATAACACAGGTAAATACCAAATGAAATGGCTGAATTAAGTATTTGCCTTTTAGGAGGAGAGTGGAGTGTAAAGTCATTTAGCACTTTTTAACTTCTTAAATAAAGCAGACATTAGAAAACAAAAAAATGGTCAAATCAAATGAAATCTAAGGAGCCTCTCAGAGATTCATCTCCCAACATTATCACTAGCTTTCTAAAGACAGATGACATATAAAAATTATAGATCAGATAATATCACTCCCAAGATTCAATTTATACCTACTCAAATGATATCAGTTCTTAAGCATAACATTTCCTTGTAGAAATAGTGTGCAAAATTGCCTACCAACGACTTTTGCCCGGTACCAAACTCCATCTTCAAATTTGGCTACACATGCTTGATCTTGAACTGGACATAGGATTTCTAGATTTTCCCCATCTTCACTTTTATAGAAATCTTCAATTGTCTTTAACAGAAATAAAAAATCCAGGCTCTCTATCTAAGAAATAAAGGGATTAAAATATTGCAGTTTCATAGAAACTTAAATTTTTAATGTTGCATATATTATAAGCATGGCTTATAAAATTAAGAAATGTTAGAATTGGAATTAGATAGAAATCATCTGTAATAATAAAAGGGTAATATGCTAATTAGACCAGATGATTTTTGGACGTCATTCCGGACATTCTTCCTGACGAAGCCAGGGCCGGCGGAAAGCCAGTCCGGGTCCCGGGTGCCTGTGGGCAGCTAGAAGGAAGCAGCCTGGGTCCTTGGTGCCAGAGGGAAGCTGGTGCTGGCAGCCAGGGGAAGGAAGGCCTACTCTTGCAAGAATTTTCGTGCATCGGGCCTCTAGTGTTATATAATTTAAATTTGAAATAACTTATTTCAGAAGAAGCATATAAAACTAGCACAAAATAAAAAATTTTAATCACGTTCCTCCAGATATCTTAAATGTAGATCCTTCTAGATAATTTGACACTTTCCATACCTTTGTCTTTTATCAAAAATGAGATACCATACATACAATTTGACAACCTGCATTTTAAAAAATCAACTCTCACCTTTACTATTTCAGTAAGTGTTCCTATTAGTACTTCTATACCAATTTAGATATCTCCAAATGACCAAAACTAGTATCCAATCCAAGACTACACATATCTGGTTATCTTGGTAAGTCTAGTGTAGTGTTCTTTTAAAAATGACCCTGTCTTATTGAAGAATCTGCTACTTTTTCTGTAGAATGTCCCACCTTTTGGATTTATGTGTTTATGTCTTCATGCTGTTATTTAACTTATTCCTTTGCTGAGTTGGGTCTCTTCCCTGAATTTCCTAAAAGCTGTAAATTTTATCTATAGGTGTGATGGATTGAAGCCAATGCTTTTTGACTAGAATATAGCATAACTAAAATTTATGAATGTGCTAAGATTCACATATGGGTTGGAGTGATGATTCTAATTCCTGCATTGTACAGTGGCCATAAATTAATTCATGTAGTACAACTTTGGCATTGTATCCAGTTTCCTATCAACCATTCCATCTAATAGTTTTTAAGTGAATTGATAAAATATTTAAATTAATAATTTCAGTAGGGTTTGTGAAATGGCAGCATTGTTAAATAAAATAGAGCTTTCGATTATTAAATGGACTATTTGGTTACCTTAAATGGTAGTTCCTAAATTTCCAAAAGTACCTAAAACATAGTTCTTAAAACATAACAAAGTCAAAGATAAACATTTATTTCTCCAAATAGCAATTCTTTTATTTTTTATTGTTTAAAGTACTACAAATAGTAGTGCATATGTCTCCTACCCCCCCACCCCCGCATTGACCTGCCCCGGCCTCCCCTACCCCCTGGCACATGCCCTCACCCCTCCACCCCCCAGTGTCCTGCATCCATTGGTTATACTTATATGGATGCATACAAGTCCTTTGGTTGATCTCTTACCTCTCCCCTGCCAACCCTCCCCAGCCTTCCTGCTGTAATTTCAGTCTATTTGATGCTTCTCTGCCTCTGTTTCTATCTTTTTGTTCATCAGGTTATAATGTTCTTTATTATCCATAATGAGTGAGATCATGTGGTATTTTTCTTTCACTGACTGGCTTATTTCACTTAGCATAATGTTCTCCAGTTCCATCCATGCTGCTGCAAATGGTAAGAATTCCTTCTTTTTTATAGCAGCGTAGTATTCCATTGTGTAGATGTACCATAATTTTCTAATCCACTTATCTGCTGATGGGCATTGAGGCTGTTTCCAAATCTTAGTTATTGTATATTGTGCTGCTATGAACATAGGGGTGCATATATCCTTTCTGATTGGTGTTTCTGTTTTCTTAGGATATATTCCTACAAGTGGTATTACTGGGTCAAATAGAAGTTCCATTTTTAAATTTTTGAGGAAACGCCATACTGTTTTCCACAATGGCTGCACCAGTCTGCATTCCCACCAGCAGTGAAGGAGGGTTCCTTTTTCTCTGCATCCTCTCCAGCATTTTTCATTTGTTTATTTGTAAATGATAGCCATTCTGACAGGTGTGAGGTGGTAGCTCGTTGTTGTTTTGATTTGCAACTTTCAGATGATTAGTGACTTTGAGCATGTTTTCATATGTCTCTTGGATTTCTGAATGTCCTCTTTTGAAATGTGTCTATTTAGATGCTTTACCCATTTTTTTATTGGGTTGTTTATCTTCCTTTTGTTAAGTTGTCTGAATTCCCTATAAGTGTTGGAGATTAAACCCTTATCAGAGATAACATTGGCAAATATGTTCTCCCATGCAGTGGGCTTTCTTGTTGTTTTGTTGATGGTTTCTTTTGCTGTGCAGAAGCTTTTTATTTTGATGTAGTCCCATTTGATTTTCTCCTTAGTCTCTCTTGCCCTAGGATCTGTGTCTGTAAAGATATTGCAACAACATATGTCTGCAATTTTGCTGCCCATGAAGTCTTGTAGGATTCACGTCCTTTAGCCATTTTGAGTTTGTTTTTGCATATGGTGTAGTTTCATTTTTTTGCATGTATCTGACCAAATATCCCAGCACCATTTATTTATTAAAGAGACTGTTTTGACTCCATTGTATGCTCTTGCCACTTTTGTCAAATATTAATTGAGTATACTGACGTGGGTCAATTTCTGGATTCTCTATTCTGTTCTATTGGTCTATATGTCTGTTCTTGTGCCAGTACCAGGCTGTTTTGAGAACTGTAGCTTGGAAATATAGCTGGATGTGTGGTACTGTGATCCCTCCAACTTTGTTCTTCTTTCTCAGGATAGCTGTGGCTATTTGGGGTCTTTTTTTTATTCCAGATGAATTTTTGTAGAGTTTGTTGTACATCTTTGAAATATACCATTGGTATTTTAATAGGTATTGCATTGAACCTATAGATTGCTTTACGCAGTATGGACATTTTAATGATGTTGATTCTACCCATCCATAAATATGGTATGTCCTTCCATCTGTTTATGTCTTCCTCTATCTCTTTTTTCAGTGTCCTGTAGTTTTCTGCATATAGGTCTTTTACCTCCTTAGTTAAGTTTATTACTAGATATCTTAATTTTTTTGGTTTAATGGTAAATGGGGTTGTTTTTTTCATTTCTCTTTCTATGAGTTCATTATTGGTGTGTAAAAAGGCCATAGATTTCTGGTTGTTAATTTTGTATCCTGCTATATTGCCAAATTCATTTATTAGAGCTAGTACTTTTTTGATGGACTTTTTGGGGTTTTCTATGTATGGTATCATGTCATCTGTGAATAAGGGCAGTTTTACTTCTTCTTTTCCAATTCGGATGCCTTTTATTTCTTCTTGTCTGATCGCTATGGCTAATACTTCTAGTACTATGTCAAACAGGAATGGTGAAAGTGGGCATCTTTGTTTTGTTCCTGTACTTAGGGGAAATGAGTTTAGTTTTTGCCCATTGAGTATGATGTTGGCTGTAGGTTTCTCATATAGGGCTTTTATTATGTGGAGGTATGATTCCTCTATTCCCACTTTGCTGAGAGTGTTTATCAAGAAAGGGTGTTGGATTTTGTCAAATGCTTTTTCTGCATCAATTGATATGATTATGTGATTTTCGTCTCTCAGTTTGTTTATGTGATGTATCAAATTTGTTGATTTTCGGATATTGTACCATCCTTGCATGCCCGGAATAAATCCCACTGGGTCATGGTGTATGATCTTTCTAATGTATTGCTGAATCTGACTTGCTAGAATTTTCTTGAGGATTTTAGTATCTATGTTCATCAAGGATATTGGCATGTAGTCCTCTTTTTTAGTGGTTTCTTTATCTGATTTTGAGATTAGGGAAATGCTGGCTCCATAGAAAGAACATGTAAGTGTACTTTCCTCTTCAATTTTTTGAAATAGTCTGAGGAGGATAGGTTTTAGTTCTTCTTTGAATGCTTGGTAGAACTCCCCTGTAAAGCCGTCCGGATCAGGGCTTTTGTTTGCTGGAAGATTTTTGATCGCTGTTTCAATTTCTTCAGTAGTTACTGGCCTATTCAGGTTTTTTGATTCTTCTTGGTTAAGTTTTGGGAGCTTGTATTTTTCTATGAATATGTCCATTTCATCTAGGTTGTCCATTTTGTTGGAACAGAGTTGTTCGTAGTATTTTTTCATAATCATTTGTATTTCTGTGGGATCGGTTACTTCACCTGTTTCATTTCTGATTTTGTTTATTTGGGTCCTCTCTCTCTATTTCTTGGTGAGCCTGGCTAAAGGTTCATCAATCTTATTTATCCTTTCAAAGAACCAGCTCTTGAGTTTTGTCGGTCTTTTGTATTTTTTTTTTTTGTCTCTATGTTATCTCCACTCTGATCTTTATTATTTCCTTCCTTCTGCTTACACTGGGCTTTTCTCGTTGCTCTCTTTCTCTTTGAGTTGTAGGGTTAGATAATAAACATTTTTTATTGTTTTTTTGGGGTAGGCCTGTAGAACTATGAACTTCCCTCTCAGGACTGCTTTCACAGTGTCCCTTAGATTTTGGATTGTTGTGTTTTCATTGTCGTTTGTTGCCATATTGTTTTTATTTTGTTTGTTTGTTTTTCAATCTCTGGTTACCCAGTGATTGTTTAACAGCATGATATTTAGCCTCCAGGTGTTTGATTTTTTAAATTGTTTTTATTGTATTTGATTTCTAGTATAATGCCATTGTGATGTGAGAAGATGCTTTATATGATTTCTATCTTCTTGAATTTGAAGAGACTTTGACTCTGTCCCAAGATATGGTCTATCTTTGAAAATGACCCATGTGTACTTGAGAAGAATATATATCCTGTGGCTTTGGGGTGAAATGTTCTGAAGATGTCAATTAATTCCATCTGATCTAGTGTATCATTTGGGATTGATATTTCCTTGCCGATTTTTGTTTAGAGGATTTGTCCAGCGGTGTTAATGGGATATTAAAGACCCCTACTATGACTACATTGCTGTCAATCTCTTCATTGATATCCTCCAGAAGTTTTTTTTAATGTATTTGGTTGCTGCTGTACTGGGTGCATATATGTTTACTAGAGTTATATCTTCTTGATGGATTGGTCCCTTTAGTATTATGAAGTGGCCTTCCTTATCGCTTATGTCCTTCACTTTGAGATCTAATTTTTCAGATATAAGTATTGCTACCCCAGCTTTTTTTTTTTTTTTCATTTGCATTTGCCTGAAGTATCTTTTTTCATCCCTTCACCATCAGTCTGTGTGATTCCTTTTTCTGAGGTGGTTTCCAGTAGACGGCAGATATATAGGTCATGTTCTTATCCACTCAGCTACCCTATGTCTTTTGATTGGGGCATTTAATCCATTTAAAGTTATTATTCATAGCTACTTGTTTGTTGCCATTTTTATTTTTTATGCCTGTGTTCCTTCTTTGCTTCCTATTTCTTCTTTTTACAGTAGACCCTTTACCATTTCTTGCATTGCTGGTTTGGTGGTAATAAACTCCCTTAGTCCCTTTTTAACTGTGAATCTCCTGATTTCACCCTCAATTTTGATTGACAGCCTTACTGGATACAGTATTCTTGGATTTAGACCCTTCCTTTGCATGACTTTGTATATTTCATTCCATTCCCTTCTGGCCTGATGTTGTTTCTGTTGAGAAATCAGTTGCTAGACTGATGGGGAATCCTTTGTAGGTAACTTTCTGTCTCTCTCTGGCCGCTTTTAAGATTCTTACTTTGTCGTTGGTGTTTGCCAATTTAATAATAATGTGCCTTGGTGTCGATCTTTTGGGGTTCATTTTGTTCGGGACTCTGTGAGCTTCTCAGACTAGTGTGAATTTTTTCTTCCCTATATCAGGGAAGTTTTCTGTCATTATTTCTTCAAACAGGTTTTCTATTCCTTGCTCAGTTTCCTCTCCTTCTGGCACCACTATTATGCAGATGTTCTGTTGTTTCATGTTGTCCCAAAGTTCCCTTAGGTTCTCCTCTTGTTTTTTAACCTTGTTTTCTAGACACTGCTCTGCTTGGGTATTTTTTCATACCTTGTATTCTAGCTCACTGATGCGGTCCTCCGCTTCTTCTAGTCTACTTTTGATGCTTTCTATTAAGTTCTTTATTGCAGTGATGTCATTTTTCATTTCTTCTTGGTTCTTCATTTCCTCTTGGTTCTTACACATATTGTAGAATTTGTCTTCCAACCTTTTCAGTGACCTTAAGACCATTTCTCTGATTTCTTTTCTCTGACATATTACTTGCCTCCATTTCATTTACTTCCTTTTCTGGCAATGCCACCTTTTCTTTCGCATGTGGGCTGTTTCTTTGTCTCCCCATGAGCTCTCCTCTCAAGGTGTCTGGTTCTGTAGCTCTCTCTCTCTCTCTCTCCTGTGTTGACTTAAAGGTACAAAATACAACACAACAAGGCACAACAAACAAGGCAATGAACACAAATGTATTCATGATACTAATAACCCCAAATAAAGGTGACCGCCAGAGAAGAGAATTGGGGAATAAAAAAGAGTGCAAAAATGATATTGAGAAAGGGAAAAAAAGTAAGAGAGAAAAGAAAGAGAATAAAAAAGGGGGGAAAACTATTTAAATGGGGAGAAAACTCCAATAGAACTATTCAAAAAAAATGCAAACAACACCCAGATATGAATGCAAAGTACAAACAACAACTAATACCAAGCAAGGAGAGGAAAAACAGAAGCAAAAAAGAGAAATAATAACACAAACAAAAAATAAAAACCAATCTAATCAACAATCAAACTAACAACAACAATAGGACAGAGAGAAAGAAGGGCAAAACAAAACAAAAAAACATAAATAAAAAAACAAAAAAAGGAAGAGAGAAAAAAATTTGGATAGTGAAGAAAAGAGAGAAGTATGTATGGACTTGGAGCAGGGGATCGGAAATTATATATTTAAGTAGGATGAATTTTTAACGGGGTAAAAAAGGACTAGGGAAAACCTAAAGCAGGAATAAGGTAAGAGAAACAAGACAACAAAAGGGAAAAAGTGAGGAAGAGAATGTTAGCATAAAGGTGAAGTTGAGATAGAGTAAAATGATGCTAAAGGAAAAATGAAAATAGAATGTAGAATACAATACCAAAATAAAATAAAATAAAATAAAATGAAACTTTAAAGAAAGGTAAAATAATCCTATATAACAGAGGCAATATGCAAATTGACCATCACCCCAACACACAAGATGTCCGCCCCCATGTGGTCAAAGATGGCTGCCCCCATGTGGACACAAGATGGATGCCACAAGATGGCCAGCAGGGAAGTGCAGTTGTGGGTGACCAGGCCAGCAGGGGAGTGCAGTTGTGGGTGATCAAGCCTGCAGGTGAGGGCAGTTGTGGGTGACCAGGCCTGCAGGAGAGGACAGTTAGGGGCGACCAGGCCTGCAGGGGAGGGCAGTTGGGAGCAACCAGGTCAGCAGGGGAGGGCAGTTAGAGGCGACCAGGCTGGCAGGGAGGGCAGTTAGGGGCGAGCAGACCGACAGGGGAGGGCAGTTAGGGGCAATAAGGCCAGCAGGGGAGCAGTTAGGTGTCAATCAGGCTGGCAAGGGAGTGGTTAGGGGGTGATCAGGCTGGCAGACAGAAGCAGTTAGGGGCAATCAGGCAGGCAAGCAGTTAGGAGCCAGCAGTCCTGGATTGTGAAAGGGATCCCAGATTGGAGAGGATGCGGGCTGGGCTGAGGGACACCCCCTCCCCCGTGTACTAATTTTGTGCACCAGACCTCTAGTAGTAATAATAATTAAAATAAAAATTTAATAAATGATTAAAAATATACTAATTAAGAAGGTAAAATCAAGTGAGAAAAAAATAAAATATTCAGTTTCTTAAGTAAAAGATAAAAAATAAAAATGTGCAGTAGTGAAGGTCATTCACTTCCTCTACTGTTCTGTTTGGTACACCTGTTTCATGTCAGGTAGTCAGGATAGTATTGAAGTTCCCTGCATTCTACAGCTCCTCTGTGTCGTAAGACACAACCTTGTTTTCAAGCAGGCAGTATTTGTTACTCAGCCTGCCTGTGGTTGTATTTACACAAGAGTCAGTTTGTGATTCAACCCCTGGGTGGCAGTGTTTCTGTATTGACATCCGGGGCTATAAGTCCTCTCTACCCAGTATTTAGATTTTGTTTTCCATGTCACACTTAATACTGGTTTGGGGGTATGGACTTCCCCAGAGCTGGTTTTCTGATCATTTCTCCCTGCTCTGATCCCCAGGTTCCATAAAAACAACTTTCCCCAGCAGTCTCAGAGTGATCTATGCACTGGGCTTAGTAATCAAAAGCAAGGATTTAAAGAGAAAAAAGAGCCAGAGTAAGTGCATGAACTCACGACTTTTTTGGCCCCGGCACTGTGTGCCACTCTGCTCACGTCTCTGTGCACATCTTTTCCCCTGGCACAGTGCAGCTGGTTTACTGCTGAAGCTTCAGGCTGCTTTTTTTGTGCCCAGCCCAGCTATGGGTTGATTTCTAGAGTTCCCTTGCATCAGCAGACCTGTGGACACCCTTCCACATTCGTGGACTATGCTGGCCCCAACATTGGCGGATTTTGTGGGGTGCAGACTTCCTGTGAGCCTCTAGATCCCACTGTGCACGTTTCTCCCTTTAGCCTGGATCGCAGACCTCACCTTTCTCTGGGCAAAATCTGACCTTTCCGTGAGAAGGTGCAGAGCTCATCTGAGTCCGTATATTCGTGCTGCTTAAGACCCGGTGTTTGTGGGTTCGCAGCTGGTCCCTGGGTGTTGTGGTTGTAGGGTCCTGGGAGGCATCTGATTCTTCCTGATTGAAGGTAAGGCTAGGCTTCTGATCACTGCCATTCTCCCCTTCAAGATGGCGTGGTCTCTGTGGCAGAGCCGGTCACTCCAGGAGAGATTTCAGCAGCAATGGAGGCTGCCCGGTAAGGGGAGCTCAGTCTGGCAGTCCCCAACAATCCCCCTTGGAATATAACTGTCCCACACTCACAAATAAACACTCCCCGTACATCCACACACTCTCCTTTTGTCCTCTCACTCACACACTATCTTGCAGCCTGCTTTCCCATTGGCAGCCATCTTTGATCTCCCCCAAATAACAATTCTTACGGTTAAAAAATCCAACTCAATTGGCAAAGAAAAAAATGTTTTCTCTCTTTTGAGTACAAAAATGCAGTGGAAATTTTCTGAATCTCTCTTTTATTATTTCATATAAATTGCTTTAAAAACTACTTTAAACACTTTGATCTCTTATATTTAAGTACATATTCTTCCATTAACAAAAGTGATCCAAAGTGAACATTGGAAAATTCAATGGAGGATGACAATCAGCAATATAGCAAACTAGGAAGCTCCAAGCTATCATTCTTCCATAGAAATATTGAAAAATCTAGAAATCATCTGAACAAACTTTATCAGAGCTCTGAAAAACAGCCAAAGGTTTACAGCAACCAAGCAAACACCCAATTAACCTCTTGTTGTTAAAAAAAAAAATCTCTGCAAAACATTTGCTGAACAGAGATCTCAGTGATCACACAACAAGAAATAATCTTTGCAAAAAATAGTTTGGAATAGTCTCAAACCAACAACTACAGTCTTCAACAATTAAAAAAATAAAATACAGCAAACCTGGGAGAATCTGATTTTCAGAATGTACACAAAATAACAGACAAAAACTGCTACTGAAGAAGCCCAGATAGTGGACTTACTAGACTTACGAACAAATATCTGAAGTATGCTCAAAGACTTAAAGGAAAACTTGGACAAAGACCTAGAAAAAAACCCAGGAAAACAATGAAGAACAAAAATGAAAATGTCAACACAAAGGCAGAAAC
The DNA here is from genome assembly GCA_026230045.1 of Corynorhinus townsendii. Lineage (NCBI taxonomy): Eukaryota > Metazoa > Chordata > Mammalia > Chiroptera > Vespertilionidae > Corynorhinus > Corynorhinus townsendii. The sequence continues at coordinate 114,740,865 of JAPDVU010000003.1, read as the reverse complement.
TATATAAAGGAATAAAACAGAAATTATGCAGCAAAAAAGTACAACAGCTGAAATAAAAAATACTAGAAGGTTCAAGAACAGATTTGAGCAAGCATCAACCTCCCACAGCCCCTCCCCCAGCCAGCCTGGCCCCAGATCACCCCCCACTTAGCTAGCACTAAGAAGCAAGGGCTAATGGCCAGCAGCTGTGGCGGCTGACAGTGGCAGCAGCAGTGGGGAGATAGGGGATACACCTTCCCATCATTGGCCCGGTAGCCTCCCACAAAAGGAGGCCAGATTGCAGCTTAGGCCCACTCCCCTTGGGGCTCCCAGACTGTGAGAGGGGGCAGGCCAGGCTGAAGGACCACCCCCAGTGCAAATTCCTCTAGTATGCAAATAAGTTCATTGGTTGGTCTCTTCCCACCCACCCATTCTCCCCTGCCTTCCCTCTGAGCTTTGACAGTCTGTTCGATGCTTCTATGTTTCTGGATCTATTTTTGTGTATCATTCTATTTTGTCATTAGATCCCACATATGAGTAAGATCATGTGATACTTATGTTTGTCTGATTGGCTTATGTAGCTTAGCATAATGCTCTCCAGGCCCATCTATGATGTTGCAAATGGTTAAGAGTTCTTTCTTTTTTACAGCTGTGTAGTATTCCATTGTGTAAATATACCACATTTTTAAATCCCACTCACCTACTGATGCTGTTTCCAAATATTAGCTATTGTAAATTGTGCTATGAAATTAGGGGTGCATATATTCTTTCTGACTGGTATTTCTGATTTCTTGGGATCACTGGGTCAAATGGGAATTCTATTTTTAATTTTCTGAGGAAACTCCACATTGTTTTCCATAATTGCTCACCAGTCTGCATTCCCACCAGCAGTGTAGTAGGATTCCCCTTTTCTCCACATACTCGCCAACACTTGTCGTTTGTTGAAGACAGCCATTCTGACAGGTGTGAGGTAGTACTGTTTTTCATTTTCATCTCTCAGATGACTTGTGACTTTGAGCATTTTTTCATATGCCTTTTGGCCTTCTGTATGAAGTGTCTATTTAGGTCCTTTGCCCATTTTTTAACTGAATTGTTTATTTTCCTTTTGTTAAGTTGTATGAATTCCCTATTAATTTTGGATATTAAGCCCTTATCAGGCCCTAGCCGATTTGGCTCAGTGGATAGAGCGTTGGCCTGTGGACTGAAGGGTCCCAGGTTCAATTCCGGTCAAGGGCACATGCCCAGGTTGTGGGCTTGATACCCAGTAGGGGGTGTGCAGGAGGCAGCCAATCAATGATTCTCTCTCACCATTGATGTTTCTATCTCTCTCTCCCTTCTTCTCTGAAATCAATGAAGATATATTAAAAATATATATATATTTTAAAAACCTTATCAGCTATTATCAGTGGCAAATAAGTTCTCCCATGTAGTGAGCTCTCTTGATATTTTGTTGATGGTTTATTTTGCCGTGCAGAAGCTTTTTATTTTGATGTAGTCCCATTTGTTTATTTTTCTCCTTAGTTTCCATTGTCCTAGGATAGGTATCGGTAAACACATTGTTGTGAGAGATGTCTGAGATTTTGCTGCCTATTGTTTCTTCTAAGATTTTCATGGTTTCATGTCTTTTATCAATTTTGAGTTTATTTTTATGTATGGTGTAAGTTGGTGGTCTAGTTTCATTTTTTGTGTGTCTATTTGTCCAATTTTCCCAACACCATTTATTGAAGAGACTGTCTTGACTCCACTCTATCTTCTTGCTTCTTTTGTCAAATATTAATTGAGAATATTGGCTTGGGTTGATTTCTGGATTCTCTGTTCTGTTCCATTGGTTTACATATCTGCTCTTGTGCCAGTAACAGGCTGTTTTGAGTACAGTGGCTTTGTAGTTTAACTTGATATCTGGAATTGTGATCCCTCCAACTTTGTTCTTTCTCAAGATTGCTGTGGCTATTTGAGGTCTTTTCTTGTTCCATATAAATTTTTGGAGAATCAATTCTAGGTCTGTGAAATATGCTGGTATTTTAATAGGGATGGCAATGAATCTATAGATTGCTTTGAGTAGTATGGACATTTTAATGATGTTGATTCTACCAGTCCATGAACACAGTATAGTCTTCCACTTGTGTATAACTTCTTCAATCTATTTTTTTTAAACATCCTGTAATTTTCTGAGTACTGGTCTTTTATCTCCTTGTTTATTCATAAGTATCTTGTTTTGTTGCAATGGTAAATGATATTAATTATTTATTTTCTATTTGAGAGTTCATTATTGGTGTATAAAAATGCTAGAGCCCTAGCTGGTTTGGCTTGGTGGATAGAGGGTTGGCCTGTGGACTGAAGGGTCCTGGGTTCAATACTCGTCAAGGGTACATGCCTGGGTTGCAGGCTCAATCCTCAGTGTGGGGTATGTGGAAGGCAGCTGATTAATGATTCTCTCTATCATTGATGTTTTGCTTTCTCTCCCCCTATTCCTTCCTTTCTGAAGTCAATAAAAAAAATGCTAGGGGTTATGGGTGTTAATTTCATATCCTGCCACATTGCCAAATTCATTTAATAAATCTAGTAGCATTTTGATGGAGACTTTAGTGTTTTCTATGTACAATATCATGTTGTCTCCAAATAATGATAGTTTTATTTCCTCCTTTCTATTTGGATGCCTTTTATTTTTTCTTCTTGTCTGATCACTGTAGCTAGCACTTCCAGTACCATGTCAAACAGAAGTGGTGAAAGTGGGCATCCATGACTTGTTCCTGTTCTTAGTAAAAATGGTTTTCGTTTTTGCCCTTTGAGTATAATGTTGGCTGTAAGTTTGTCATATAAAGCTTCTATTATGTTGAGGTATGATCCCTCTATTCCCACTTTGCTGAGAGTTTTTATGAAAAAAAGGATGTTGGATTTTGTCAAATGCTTTTTCTGCATCTATTGATAGGATCATGTGATTTCTGTCTTGCAATCTGTTTGTGCTATATCACGTTTATTGATTTGCAAATATTGTACCAGCCTTGCATCCCTGGAATAAATCCCACTTGGTCATGGTATATGATCCTTTTAATGTGTGCTGGATCCAATTTACTAAAATTTTGTTGAGGATTTTAGCATCTATGTTCACCAGGAATATTGGTCTGTAATTCTCTTTCTTTGTAGTGTCTTCTCTGGTTTTGGAATTAGGGTAATGCTGGTGTCATAGAAAGAGTTTGGGAGTGTTCCTTCCTCTTGAATTTTTTGGAATAGTTTGAAGAGGATAGGTGTTAGTTGTTCTTGAATGTGGGTAAAACTCCCCTGTGATGCAGTTTAAACTAGGTCTTTTGTTTGCTGGCAGTTGTTGATTTAAAAAAAAAAATTATTACTGCTTAAATTTCATCACTAGTTATTAGGCTATTCAGGTTTTCTGATTCTTCCTGATTGAGTTTTGGAACCATGTATTTTTCTAGGAATATGCCCATTTCCTCAAGGTTGTCCAGCTTGTTGGAATAAGTTGTCCACAGTACTTTTCTATGATCCTTTGTATTTCCATGGGGTCAGTTGTTACTTTATCTCTTTCTTTTCTGAATGTGGGTCATCTCTTTGTTTTTTTGGTGAGTCTGGCTAGAGGTTCATCAATCTTGTTTAACTTTGCAAAGAACCAGATCTTAGTTTTACTGATTTTTGTATTGGCTTTATTTTTTAAAATGTATTTTTATTGAATTCAGAGAGGAAGGGATAGGGAGAGAGAGAAACATCAATGATAAGAATCACTGATTAGCTGCATTGCTGGTTTGGTGGTAATAAACTCCTTTAGCCTTTTTTTTTTTTTTTTGTCAGCGAAGCTCTTGATTTCAACTTCAATTTTAAATGATAGCCTTGCTGGATAGAGTAATCTGGGATTTAGTCCCTTCCTTTCATCACTTTGTATACTCCAAGCCACTCCCTTCTGGCCCAAAATGTTTCTGATGAGAAATCAGCTGATAGTCTAATGGGAGATCCCTGGTAGGTAACTTTCCGTCTGTCTCTCTCTCTCTTGCAGCCTTTAAGATTCTTTCTTTGTTTTTAAGGTTAACATTTGCCGTTTTAATTATGATGTGTCCTGGTATAGGTATTTTTGGGTTTGTATTGTTTGGGACTCTGTGCTTCCTAGAATTGTGTAACTTTTTCTTCCCCAAGTCAGGGAAGTTTTCTGGCATTATTTCTTCAATCAGGTTTTCTATTCCTTGCTCAGCTTTGTCTCCTTCTGGCACTTCTATCATGCAGATGTTGCTTTGCTTCATGTTATTCCAAAGGTCCCTGAAACTGTCCTCCTGCTTTTAAATTATTTTTCCAATTGCTGCTCTGATTGGGTGTTTTTTTCTACCTTACCTTCTAACTCACTGATTTGGTCCTCAGCTTCTTCTAGTCTACTGTTGAATCTTTTCAGGTTATTCTTTATTACAGGTATGTCATTCTTCATTTCCTATTGATTCTGATTTATACTGGTGTATTTCTCATTCAGCTCCTTATAATTCTCATTGAGTTGCTTGTAATTCACACTTAGATGTTTGGGCATCCTTATAACCATCACTTTGAATTCTTTATCTGACAATTACTTGCCTCCATTTCATTTAGTTCCTTTTCTGGTGATTCCTTTTTGCTGTCCTTTGAGGTTTGTCTCCCTATTTTTGCTATCCCTTTGTATTTTTTTTTCTATGTCTTAGATCAAACTTCTATGCTACCTAGATTTTTTGAGGATGGTCCTATGTGGTAGGTGTTTTCTTGGACCCAGTGGTGCAGTCTCTCAGATCTCCTGAGCTGGGTGTTCTAGGAAAACCCCCTACTTGAGTTATTTGGGTCTCCTGCTGTAGTTGGGTCTTGAATGTTATTGTCCCTTTTGTAGATGGCATCTCTTCACAGGTTGTATAGCTATGTAATTCACCTCTGAGCTCATCATCCAAGCAGTTGTGGATGTGCTTGGTTTCCTAGCTCCCAGGGCAAGGGTTGCTTGTGAGGTCCCACTGGCATGCATCTCACTGCATGGTCATGAAGCCCTTGGCTAGGGTGGCATGTGAGTCTGCAAGATGGACACCACAGGAGGGGTGGCATATGACTCACTGCAGGGGGTTCTGCAGCCACTGGCAAGAGCCTCTTGTGAGGTCCTGCTGGTGTGGCTCACTGAGAGGGTCCAGTGTGGTGTCCAAGGTCAGTTTGGGTGGTGGTGAGGCTGTGCTCTTAGCTGCTGCTGCTCCCCCCTTCGTAATGGCGTGGTTTCCATGCCAAAGCTACACCCACCCAGGGAGTGTCTGTGGTGGTAGCAGGGGTTCTTTCTCCAGGAGAACCTGATTGCCATCCCCCAAGACTCCTGTGAGATATAACTCACACACACACACACACACACACACACACACACACACACACACACGTCTGCATACTCCCCCCTAACGCCCTTTCTCACACTGTCTCCCTCACTCCTGTCCTGTTGGCCACCATGTTGCCCTCCTCTGTTAGACTTAATTCAATATGACTGGTGTGCTTTTAAAAATATTGCGACAGACAAAACACAAAGAGAATTACATATGAAAAAGGCAAAGAGACTTTGATGATGCAGCAGAAGTCAGTTAGTGCTAAAGATTGCCAGCAAACCACCAAAATTTAGAAGAGAGACATGGAACAGATTTTCCTTGTTAACACCCTGATCTTAGACAAGATTTTTGAATTCTCAGAAAAATAACTTCGTTTTGTTTAAACCTTCCAGTCTGTGGTATTTTGTTATAGCAGTCCTAGGAAATTAATACACTCAACAAACCCCATGTACACTGAAAGAGAGATGCACTGAGGTGCATCATAATAAAACTATCCATAGCCAAAGACAAAGAGAAAATCTTCAAAGCATCAAAAGCTTGTCATATATAAGGGATTAACAATAATATTATCTAATTTCTCATCAGGAACCTTAGGAGGCCAGAAGATATTGGGAAGATACATTTAAAATGCCAAAAGAAAAAAACCTGAAAATGAGAGAGAAATTAAGTCATTCACACATAAACAAAGGTGATGGAGTTTACTAACAAAAGATCTGCCTTATAAGAAATATTAAAGGGAGTCCTTCAGGGGAAAATGAAATGGTATTAGAGTATAACATAGAGCCACATGAAAATATGTCAGGGCACAAAACAAGTCTTAATAAATTTTAAAAGATGAAATCATAAAAACTATCTTTCCCAACCGAAATAGAAGGAAACTAGAAATAAGAAAAAGTGGAAATTGCAAAAATATTTGAAAATTAAATAATATACTCTTAAAAAACCAGTAAGTCAAAGAAGAAATCATGAGAAATAAGAAATTATCTTGAGACAAAAAATGAAAACATGACCAAACTTAAGGGATGCAGCAAAAATAGTGCTAAGAGGGAACTTAATAGCTAAAATGCATAAAGAAAAAAAATCATAAACAACCTAAATATAACTTTAAGGAAATAAAGCAAATTAAACCCAAAACTAGCATAAGGAGGAGAATAATAAATATTAGAGTATTCACAAGTAGAGAATACAGAATAGGGAACATCATCAGAACCAAAAGTTGGTTTTTGAAAAGATGAACAAAATTGACAAACCTTTAACTAGATTAAGAAAAAAAAAGAGAAAACTCAATTTATGAAAATCAGAAAGAAAGTGGGCACATTACTACAGATTTTAAGAAATGAAATGACTATATAACTGTCTACTATGGCTATGAAAACACACCTACCAAGACTGAATAATGAAGAAACAGAAAACCTGAGCAGTCACACCCAATAAGGAGATTGAATTGGTCATCAAAAATCTCCCAACAAAGAAAAGTCCTGGACCAAATAGCTTCATTAGTGAAATCTAACAAAAATTTAAAGGATTAACAACACTCCTTCTTGAACTCTTCTAAAAAATTGAAGAGGGAGAAACTCATCCTAAATTGTTTAAGAGGCCAACATTACCTGATGCCAAAACCTTATGAAGGCACTATATGAAAAGATACAGACAATATCACTTATGAACACTGATGCAAAAATCTTCAACAAAATACTAATAAACCAAAGTCAACAACAGATTGGAAGAATTATATATCATGATCTAGGGGGGATTTATTCCTAGAATAAATGGTTCAAAATACAAACAAACAAATAAACAAACAATATACCATATTCACAAAATGAAGAAAACATTTGAAAAACATGCTCATCTTGATGTAGAAAAGTATTTGACAAAACTGAACATCCTTTTATGGTAAAAATAATTCAATAAACTAGGAATTTAAGAAAATTTCCTCAACATTATAAAAGCCATTTGTGAAAAACCCACAGATAATATCATACTCAATGGGTAAAGACAAATGTTTTTCCCCTGAGAATAAGAAAAGGATGCCTGCTTTTTCTACCAGTATACAACATCATATTGGAACATCTAGCTAGAGCCTTTAGGCAATAAATTGAAACAAAAGGCATTCCAATTAAAAAAGAAGAAAAAAAGATTTCCTCTGCAGATAACATAACCTTATATGTAGAAAACCCCAAAGATTACACAAAATACACACAGATAGACCCATATACATAAATGTGTTAGAATAAACAAATTCAACAAAGTTGTAGGCTATCCACTAAGATATAAAAAATCACTTAGGTTTCTATACAATAGCAATATGCAATCTAAAAAGGAAATTAAGAAAACAATTGTTTTTACAATGGAACTAAGAAAAGAATATACTAAATACACACACACACACACACACACACACACACACACACACACTAGAGGCCGGGTGCACGAAATTCATGCATGGGTGGGGTGTGTGTGTCCCTCAGCCCAGCCTGCACCTTCTCCAATCCGGGATCCCTCTCACAATCCAGGACTGTCACCTGCCTGCCTGATTGCCCCTAAACACTTCTGCCTGCCAGCCTGATCACCCCCTAACCACTCCCCTGCCATCCTGATCGACGCCTAATTGCTCCCCTGCCAGCCCAATTGCCCCCAACTGCCCTCCCTTTCTGGCCCAGTCACCCCTAATTTCCCCTCCCTTGCCAGCCCAGTCATCCCTAACTGCCCTCCCCTGCCGGCCTGATTACCCCTAACTGACCTCCCCTGCTGGCCTGGTCACCTTTAACTGCCCTTTACTGCCAGGATAGTCATCCCTAACTGCTCTCCCCTGCTGGCCTGATTGCCCCCAACTCCCTCCCCTACCGGCCATCTTGTGGTGGCCATTTTGTGTCCACAAGGGAGTGGCCATCTTTTGTGTTGGAGTGATGGTCGATTTGCATATTACCTCCTTATTATATAGGATATATACTAAGACATAAATGTAACCAAGAAGGCAACAGACCTGTGCAATTGTACACTTTTGAAACGAATTAAAGAAGACAAAAATAAATGGAAATATATTCCACGATTATGAATTGGAAGAAATAACATTATTAAGATGTCAACACCACACAAAGCAATCTACAATTCAATGCAATCTGTATTTAAATCCCAGAATCATCTAGAATAGAAAAATCCATCTTAAAAGTCATATGGAGTCTCAAGAAAGCCCAAATTGCCAAAGCAATCTCAAGTAAGAACAGGCTTACACATCCCGATTTCAAAACCTGCTACAAAGCTATACAGTAATCAAAATAGTGTGTTATTGGCACAGGACAGACAGACCAATAAAATAAAATAGAGAGCCCAGAAATAAGCCTTCACCTATATGGTCAATAGAATTTTGACAAGTATGTCAAGACTATTCAGGGGAAAAGAGAATGTCTTTCCAAAAAATGGTGCTGGGAAAATTGGATATCCACATGAAAAAGGATGATGTTGGGCCCTTCCCTTACACCATATATAAAAGTTAATTGAAAATGAATCAAATACCTAAATGAAAGAGCTAAAAGTAGAAAACTTTTAGAAGAAAACAGGAAAAGTTTCATATGTTATATCTGGCAATGATTTCTTGCAAATGACACCAAAAGCAAAGTCCACAAAAGAAAAAAATAGAGAAACTGGACTGTATCAAATTTAAAGTTTGTGGACCTTGGCCAGGAAGCTCAGTTGGTTAGAGTCTCATCTAATATGCCAAGGTTGCAGGTTAGAACCCCAGTCAGAGCACATGCAAGAATCAATGAATGAATATATGAATAAACAGAACAACATATCTTTTTCTTTCCTTTGTTTCCCTCCCTCCTTCTTCCTTCCTTCTCTCTCCCCCTACTGTCTCTCTCAAAATCAATTTTAAAAACAGTTTCTGAATCAATAAAGCTACCAAGACACAGCAAAGGCAATCGAGAGAAAGAGAAAAATATCTGAAAATAATAAAACTGATAAAGAATTAATATCCATAATGTATAAAGAACTCCTAAAACTCAACAACAAAATAAAGAATCCAATTATAATATGGGCAAAGAACTGGAATAGATATTTCTCCAGAGAAAATATACAGATGGCCAAATAAATAAGGACATGAAAGGCTGTGTTAACTAGACATTAGGGAAATGCAAATCAAATCCACAATGAGATACCATTTCACACCCTTAAAATGGCTATTATTTTTTTTTAAAACAACAAATGTTGGAGAAGATGTAGAGAAACTGGAACCCATATGCACTGCCTATGGAAATGTAACATGTTGCAGCTGCCATGGAAAACAGTTTGACAATTCTTCAAAAAGTTAAACAGAATTGAAATACTCAAAGTGATCAAAAGCAAGGACATACAACTTAGATTACTCCACTCAGCAAGGATATTATTTAAAACTAGTTACTGGTGCACATTAAAAAGGGATTCATTAGAGGAAACAATTTAATATTGCTATTTGCCCTTTCTCTATAATAGAAGTGTCAGAGATAAAAGAAAATTAGTAAAATGTATATGAAAACCTTCCTCCTGTTAGTCTGGGGCTCACCACAGGATCCAGAGTCAAGTCCCCATCCACCCACATGCACCTCAAAATCGTGTGAGACCCAGACCTGGCCAGTCCCACCTAGGTCAAGCCATGCTGGGAAGGGGGCATAGCTTCAGGTCCCCTGGCCCGGCTCCAGGATGGGGAGTGTGGTCTGAGGTCCCCCAGGCCAGACCAGGGCGAGGGGTGTGCCTTGAGGTCCTCTGTCAAGCCCCACCAGATCAGGGACATGGCCTGAGATCCCCTGTCAAGCCCCGCCAGGCAGGGGAGCGCAGCCTCAGGTCTCCCAGCCCAGCACCAGGAGGGGGCTCAGCCTCAGGTCCCCTGTCAAGCCCCGCTGGGCAGGGTTGCAGCATGAGTTCTCCCAACCCAGCACTGGGGGTGCACCTTGAAGTCCCCCATCAAGCCCTGCTGGGTGGGGGGCACGGCCTGAGGTCCCCTGTCAAGCCCCACCAGGCGGGGGGTGGAGTCTGAGGTCCCTGGCCTGGTGCTGGGGAGGGGGGTGTGGCCTGAAATCCCCTGTCAAGCCCCACCTGGTGGAGGGCACACCTGAGGTTCCCCGACCTGTCACTGGGGCAGGGGGAGCAGCCTGAGGTCCCCTAGCCCAGCACCAGGACGGGAAGCCCACCTTGAAGTCCCCTGTCAAGCCCTGCAAGGTGGGGGGCATGGCCTGAGGTCCCCTATCAAGCCCCATGGGGGCAGGGGAGGGCATAGTCTCAGGTCCCTGCTGATTGTTTGTTAAGGCTCCTTATGGGAACTTTGCTTCAGCTGTGTGTGCAGCCATCTTTGTGATGGAGTGATGGTCAATTTGCATATTCCCTCTTTATTATATAGAATTGAAGGAGAAATAATGAACCTGCCAGACAAGAAAAAGCTAAAAAGATTGTGCTACCACTAAAACACTATTATGAATGTTAAAGGGAGAAGTTGGCAAATGGCAAGAAGGTAGGGAGGGAGGGTGTGTGAGAGAGTCAGGGAGCGATAGAGGAGTGTGTGGACGTGTGTGGGTGTGTATGTGAGTGAAATAAGGACAGTTAGATCCTGTAGGTCTTCCGAGGGGCTGCCAATACAGGCAGTCTTCAATGGCAAAACTCTGTTGCCACCACAAACACTCCAGGGAGGACACCGGCGGCACAGAGACCATGCCATCTTGAAGAACAGAACTGCTTGAGACTAGGATCCTCGCCTCGCCATTACCCAGTCTGGTCTCAGTAGCTAACGGGGACCCTACAGCCACTTGGGTAAAAGACCTGTGACCACAGTTGTAGACCCAAGGACACCAAGACTCCAGGCACCCCGGCCGCAGATTTCTGTGAGTCACAAAGCCAATATCCCTCCTCGCTGGCCCCGCAGCAGTGACACAAGAACTGCCAGACCCCGGCTGCACAATCAGGCTTTCTGCCCATACACAGCAGCGGCAGCTCTACCGGAATTTGAGCCTTGGTGTGTGGACACGGGAAGTTTGTTTCCTGTGACCAGGCTCTGCACCCAAGCAGGGAGACTGTGCTGAATTACAGCCTAGGGGTGCAACCTTGGGGAGATTGTTTTCTGCGACCAAATCTTGCGCCCACTCAGGGAGACCATGCTGAATTTGAGCCTGGGGGTGAAAACCTGAGGAGTTTGTTTCCCACAACCAGACCCTGCACACAAGCAAGGAGGCTGTGCTGAATTTGAACCAGGACAGGCGAACTCAGGGGTGTTGTTTCCACGACCAAGCTCCCCGCCCAGGCAGGGAGGCTGTGCTGAATTTGAGCCTAGGCGCGTGACACTGGGGAGATTGTTTTCCATGACCAGATCCCGTGTCCATGCAAGGAGACAGCGCTGAACTTGAGCCTGGTGGCGCGAACCCAGGGAGTTTGTTCCGCATGTCCACACCCTGCACCCAAGCAGAGAGGCTGCACTGAATTTGAACCTGGAAGTGCAAACTCAGGGAGTTTGTTTCCCATGACCAGACCCAGTGCCCACACAGGGGGGAAGCATGGAATTCGAGCCTGGGTACACGGACATGGGGAGTTTGTTTCCACAGTGCCCACTCATGTGACAAGACCCCACACCCACACTGGGCAGCAGTGCCACCTGACATTGATTGAGGGCACACTCATGTGACAAGACCCCACACCCACACTGGGCAGCAGTGCCACCTGACATTGATTGAGGGCAAATGCACACAGAAGGCTGTTTTACACAGGGCAGGAGTGTACTTCCTGCTGACACAGTACGACTTTGCAACCCAGTCTCCCAAGTAGATCAGGGACCCTGAATCTCCACGCAAGAGGCAGCAATGGGCACCAGTGACAAGACTCTGTTTCTCATTGTGTGTGCCTGGGATCCCTGATTCCCAGTACATTCACACTAAGAGCCAGCGACTCCCACTGGCGTATGTGCACAAAGGGACCCTGATCCTTGGTGTGAGGCCACATCAAGCAAGAGAGACTCTGATACTTGATTCTCGGTGCGGACAGAGGGAGTCTCTGACTCCTGACACGCACTAGGGGACTTTGATTTTTGGCACATGCCAGCGGGTTCTCTGTTTCAGCGTGGTGCAGGAAGGGTCCCTGATTCTAGGTGCACACACGAGGCCACACTAAGTGCCTGTGACTCTGACCCGGGGCGAGTGTGGCTCCCATCAACCCACAGCAACCTCATGTCTTGATGTCAGAGCTCTTCTTAGGGGGTGCAAAACTCCCACTGCACACAGCCCAGGCCCCCACATCTTGACATTTGAACCCTCTGGAGATAGTCACAATGGGGAGACAATGAAACATTCTCCAGAGGAAAGAAAAGGAGGAATCACCAAGAAAGGAAATAAGTGAAACAGAAGCATGCAACATGACAGAAAAAGAATTCAGAGTACTGGTCATACAGTTCATACACCAGATGGATTAGAAAATCAACAACCTATGCAAAAATCAGGAAGAAATGAAAAATGATAGCTACAATAAAAAACGCCATGGAAGGCTTCAACAGTAGACTAGAAGAAGTAGAGGACCGAATTAGTGAGTTAGAAGATAAAGTATAGAAACAAGCCCAATCTGAACAGCACCTGGAGAAAAAAATGAAAAAGGTGGAGGAGAGCCTAATGCAAAACGAAATAACATACATATAAAAGGCTGCCAGAAGGACAAGAGCAGCAAGGATTAGAAAATTTATTTGAAGAAATAATGACAGAAAACTTCCCTGATATGGGGAGGAAAAAAGTTACACAAGTACAGAGTCCCAAGGAAGATGAATCACAAAAGATTCATACCAAGACACATCATAATTACAATGGCAAATGTTAACAACAAAGAGAGAATCTTAAAGGCTGCAGGAAAGAGACAGAATTACCTACAAAGGATCCCCATCAGATTATCAAATGATTTCTCAACAGAAACACATCAAACTAGAAGGGAATGGAAGGAGGTATACAAAGTGATGCAAAGCAAAGGACTGAATCCAAGAATACTCTATCCAAGCAAGACTAGCAATCAAAATTGAAGGGGAAATCAGGAGCTTTGCAGACAAAAAAAGGCTAAGGGAGTTTATTATTACCAAGCCAGCAATGCAAGAAATGCTAAAGGGAATGCTGCAAAAAGAAGAAATAAAAAGGTAAGAAGGAACACAGGCTCAAAAAATAGAAGTGGCTACAAATAAGTACATTTTAATAATAACTTTAAACATAAACGGACTAAATGCTTCAATAAAAAGACATCGAGTGGCTGAATGGATAAAAAAACATGACCCATCTATGTGCTGTCTACAAGAGACCCACCTCAGAACAAGGAGCTCATGCAGACTGAAAGTGAAAGGATGGAAAAAAATCTTTCAGGCAAGTGAAAAGAAAAATAAAGCTTGGGTAGCAATACTTATATCTGACAAAATAGACTTCAAAGTGAAGGCCATAACAAGAGATAAGGAAGGCCACTTCATAACACTAAAGGGATCAATACAACAAGAGGATATAACCCTGATTAACATAAATGCACCCAATGCAGGAGCACCCAAATACATTAAAAAGCTCCTGGAAGATATCAAGGGAGAGATCGACAACAATACAATCATAGAGTATGGGATTTTAATACACCACTGACATCACTGGACAAATCCTCTACCAAAAAAATCTGCAAAGAAACAGCAATCCTAAATGACTCACTAGATCAGTTGGACTTAATTGACATCTTCAGAACATTTCACCCCAAAGCCGCGGAATATAGGTTCTTCTCAAGTGTACATGGGACATTTTAAAAAATAAACCACATATTGGGTCACAAGCAAAGTCTCCCCAAATTAAAGAAGGCTGAAATCATACCAAGCATCTTCTCACACCACAATGGCATAATATTAGCAATAAACTAAAATAAAAACAATCCAGAACACTCAAACACTTGGAAGCTGAACAGCATGCTATTAAATATTGATTGGGTTACCAATGAGATCAAAGAAGAAATTAAAAACAACCTGGAAACTAATGACAATAAAAATACAACAATCCAAAATCTATGGGACATAATGAAAGCAGTCCTGAGGGGGAAATTTATAGCTCTACAGGCCTACCTCAAAAAAAAACAAGAAAAAATGGAAGTAAATCATCTAACTCTATAACTCAAAGAATTAGAGAGCAACAAGAAAAGCCCACAGTGAGCAGAAGGAAGGAGATAATAAAGATCAGAGTAGAAAAAAATGACATAGAGACCAAAAAAAAAAAAAAAAAAACTATACAGAAGATCAATGAAACCAAGAGCTGGTTCTTTGATAAACAAGACTGATGCACCTCTAGCCAGGCTCATCAAGAAGCAAAAAGAGAGGACCCAAATAAACAAAATCAGAAATAAAGAGGCGAAATAACAACAGATGCCACAGGAATACAAAGGATTGGTAAAAAATACTATGGACAACTCTACTCCAACAAACTGGACAACCTGGAGGAAATGGACATATTCCTAGGAAAATACAACCTTCCAAAACTCAATCAGGAATATTCTAAACATTTCAATAGGCTGATAACTATAGAAGAAATTGAAGCAGTCATCAAAAAACTTCCAGCAAACAAAAGCCCACAGCCAGATGGCTTCACAGGGGAGTTTTACCGAACATTCAAGGAAGAACTAAAACCTATCCAAAAAATTATTCCAAAAAATTAAAGAGGAAGAAACACTTCCAAGCTCATTCTATGAAGCCAGCATCACCTAATACCAAAACCAGATAAAGACAACACAATGAAAGAGAATTACAGGCCAATATCCCTCATGAACATAGATGGCAAAATCCTCAACAAAATTCTAGCAAATTGGATCCAGCAATACATCAGAAAGATCATACAGCATGACCAAGCAATATTTATCCCAGGGATGCAAGGATGGTACAATATCTGCAAATCAATAAACATGATACATCACATAAACAAATTTGAGGGATAAAAATCACATAGTCATATATATTGATGCAGAAAAAGCATTTGACAAAATCCAACACCCTTTCTTGATAAAAACTTTCAGCAAGGTGGGAATAGAAGGATGATACCTCAACATAATAAAAGCCATATATGACAAACCCACAGCCAGCATCACACTCAATGGACAAAAACTAAAACCATTTCCCCTAAGAACAGGAAGAAGACAGGGATGCCCAATCTCACCACTCCTGTTTGACACGGTACTGCAAGTACTAGCCATTGCTATCAGACAAGAAGAAGAAATAGGGAGAAACCAAGATGGCGGCATAGGTAAGCACCTAAACTGCTGCCTCGCACAACAATTTCAAAACTACAACTAAAAGACAGAACGGACACCATCCAGAACCACAGGAAAGGTGGCTGAGGGGAAATTCTACAGCTAGAAGGAAAGAGAAAAGCTCACTGAGAATCAGAGGAATGGCAAAGGGTTGAGGTACGGAGACGCGCGCAGAGAGGAAGGGCGGCTGAGAGCTTGGCTGACTTTCTTTGGCGGGAGGGGGAAGGAAGCCCCCAACTGCACTGAACCCCAGTTCCGGGCAAAACCCCGTGGACCCAGGCTCATACTGGGGGAGTCTGGACTGTCAGGTAGAGAGAAAGGCACTCGGAGGGGGAGCTGCGGTGGGCAGGGGTCTGGAGGCGCGCGCTCACACGTGCACAGAAAGACTGCAGAGGTTGCCACAGGCTTTCCCTAGCAGAAGAGAGTTGGAAGCTCCTGACTGCACTGAACCCCAGTTCTGACTGCACTGATCACCAGTTCCAGGCGAGCCCCTGGGAACGCACGCTCTTACGGGAGAATCTGGACGATCAGGCGGAAACTCGGGAGCCGTGGAAGGCAGAGGTCTGGACATGCACGCGTGCGCAAGGACAGGGCTGACAGGAAGCCAAGACTGTCTGCTCCGCCCTAAGACACCACCCCATCCAAGCTGAACACAGAGGCTTTTGCAATTTGGCAAGACTAATCCTATAAGGCTGTCTCCAGCACCGAACTTCTCCCAGCGTAGACACAGCTGATCCTCACAGCCAACTGGCCTGGAAGTCAATTCCTCCCAGTGATACCAACAACAATCAAGACTTAACTACAACAAGGCTGTACACACAGTCCACAAAGGGCTGCACCAAGAGTGTCCACCTCAGGTTAACTGGGGAGGCCGGCCCACTGGGCGATATATGAACCCTAGCACACAAAGCTACCCTACCAACTCAGGGAAGCAGCGAAAATGCAGAGACAAAGAAACAGATCACAAATGAAAGAAGTGGAGAAAAACAAACGACTGGATATGGAATTCAAAAGCACAGTTATAAGGCTTTTCAAGAATATCCTAGAAAAGGCCGATAAGTATAACGAGACCCTCGAAGATATGAAAAAGGACCAACTAGAAATTAAACATACACTGACTGAAATAAAAAATATTATACAGAGACCCAACAACAGACTAGAGGAACGCAAGAATCAAGTCAAAGAATTGAAATACAAAGAAGCAAGAAACACTCAACCGAAAAAGCAAAAAGAAAAAAAAATCCAAAAAGTTGAAGATAGTGTAAGAAGCCTCTGGGACAACTTCAAGCGTACCAACATCCGAATTATGGGGGTGCCAGAAGAAGAGAGAGCAAGATACTGAAAACCTATTTGAAGAAATAATGACAGAAAACTTCCCCCACCTGGTGAAAGAAATAGACTTACAAGTCCAGGAAGTGCACAGAACCCCAAACAAAAGGAATCCAAAGAGGACCACACCAAGACACATCATAATAAAAATGCCAAGAGCAAAAGACAAAGAGAGAATATTAAAAGCAGCAAGAGAAAAACAGTTAATTACCTACAAGGGAGTACCCATACGACTATCAGCTGATTTCTCAACAGAAACTATGCAAGCCAGAAGGGAGTGGCAAGAAATATTCCAAGTGATGAATTGCAAGAACCTACAACCAAGATTACTCTACCCAGCAAAGCTATCATTCAGAATTGAAGGTCAGATAAAGAGCTTCACAGACAAGAAAAAGCTAAAGGAGTTCATCACCACCAAACTAGTACTATATGAAATGCTGAAAGGTATTCTTTAAGAAGAGGAAGAAGAAAAAAAGTAAAGATAAAAATTATGAACAACAAATACATATCTATCACAAGTGAACCTAAAAATCAAGTGAATTAAAAATCTGAGGAACAGAATAAACTGGTGAATATAATAGAATCAGGGGCATAGAAAGGGAGTAGACTCATAATTCTCAGGGGGACTGGGGTATGGGGGCGTGCAGAAGCGACTGGACAAAAATCTATGGATGAGGACAGTGCGGGGGAGGTAAGGGCAGAGGGTGGGGTGGGAACCAGGTGGAGGGGAGCTATGGGGGGAAAAAGGAGAAACAATTGTAATAATCTGAATAAAGATTTATTAAATTAATGAAAATAAGAAGAAATAAAAGGCATCCAAATTGGAAAAGAAGTAAAACTGTCCTTATTCACAGATGACATGATAATGCACATAGAAAACCCTAAAGACTCCATAAAAAAATTATTAGACTTAATAAATGAATCCAGCAAGGTAGCAGGATACAAAATTAACGCCAAGAAATCTATGGCATTTCTATACACTGATAGTGAACTTACAGAAAGGGAGACTAAAAAAGCAATCCCATTTACCATTGCACCAAAAAAATTAAGATACCTAGGAATAAACTTAACTAAGGAGTTAAAAGACCTGTATGCAAAAAACTACAGGACAACTGAAAAAAGAAGTAGAGGAAGACATAAACAGATGGAAGAACATACCATGTTCATGGATTAGGAGAATCAACATCATTAAAATGTCCATACTACCCAAAGCAATCTATAGATTCAATGCACACCCGATTAAAATACCAACAGCATATTTCACAGACATAGAAAGAACTCTCCAAAAATTAATCTGTAATAAAAAAAGACCCCAAATAGCCACAGAAATCCTGAGAAAGAAGAACAAAGTAGGTGCGATCTCAATACCAGATTTCAAGCTGTATTACAAAGCCACTGTTCTCAAAACTGCCTGGTACTGGCACAAGAACAGACATATAGACCAATCGAATAGAATAGAGAACCCAGATATCGACCCAAACCACTATGCTCAATTAATATTTGACAAAGGAGGCATAAACGTACAATGGAGTTAAGACAGTCTCTTCAATAAGTGGTATTGGGAAAATTGGACAGATACATGCAAAAAAATGAAACTAGACCACCAACTTACACCATATATAAAAATAAACTTAAAATGGATAAAGGACTTAAACATAAGACCGGAAACCATAAAAATACTAGAGGAATACCCGGTCTGCAAAATCTCTGACATATGCCAAAAGAACTTCTTCACTGATACTGCCCCTAGGGCAATGGAAGCTAAAGAGAAAATAAACAAATGGGACTACATTAAAATAAAAAGCTTTTGCACAGCAAAAGAAACCATCAACAAAACAACAAGAAAGCCCACTGCATGGGAGAACATATTTGCAAATGTTATCACTGATAAAGGTTTAATCTCCAACTTTTACAGGAAACTCATACAACTTAATAAAAGGAAGATAAATGGTTCAATAAAAAAATGGGCAACGGACCTAAAACTTTTCCAAAAAAGATAGAAGGAAGGCCAAGAGACAAATGAAAACATGCTCAAAGTCACTAATTATCTGAGAGATGAAAATCAAAATGATAACGTGGTACCATCTCACAGCTGTCAGAATGGCTATCATCAACAAATCAACAAATGACAAGTAGTTGGCAAGGATGCCGAGAAAAAGGAACCCTCGTGCACTGCTGGTGGGAATGAAGACTGATGCAGCCACTGTGAAGAACAGTACGGTGTTTCCTCAAAAAACTAAAAATGGAACTCCCATTTGACCTAGTGGTCCGACTTCTAGGAATATATCCCAAGAAGCTAGAAACACCAATCAGAAAGGATATATGCACCCCTATGTTCACAGCAGCACAATTTACCATAGCTAATATTTGGAAACAGACTAAGTGCCCATCAGCAAATGAGTGGATTAAAAAACTGTGGTACATCTACACAATGGAATACTATGCTAAGGTAAAAAAGAAGGAACTCCTACTATTTGCAACACATGGATGGAACTGGAAAGCATTATGCTAAGTGAAATAAGTCAGTGAGAGAAAGATAAATTTCACATGATCTCACTCATCTATGGGAAATAATGAGCAACATAAACTGATTAACAAAACCAGATCCAGAGAGAGAGAAGCATCTATCAGAATGTCAAACATCAGAGGGAAGGTAGGGGAGGGTGGGGGTAAGGGGACGAGATCAAAGGACTTGTATGTATGCATATAAGCCTAACCAATGGACACAGACACCTGGGGGGTGAGAGGATGAGGGGGGGGTTTGGGATGGTAATGGGGGATAAGGACACATATGTAATACCTTAATCAATAAAGAAATTAAAATGAAAAAAATGTTAAAGGGACTTCTTTAAGAAGAAAAAACATAGTTATAAAGAATGAAATAGTACCCAGTCAGTGCAACTCAGTGGTTGAGTGTTGACCTATGAACCAGGAGGTCTCAGTTCAATTCCCCACCAGGGCACATGCCCAGGTTGTGAACTCGATCCCCAGTGTGTGGCGTGCAGGAGGCAGCCAATCAATGATTTTCTCTCACCACTGATGTTTCTCTCTCTCTCCTCCTTTCCTCTCTGAAATCAATAAAAATTATTTTTTAAAAAGATTGAAGCACTAGCTGGTTTTGCTCAGTGGTTAGAGTGTCAGCCCGTGGACTAAAGGGTCATTGGTTCGATTCTAGTCAAGAGCACATACCTTGGTCATAGGCTCAGCATCCCCAGCCCTGGTTGAAGCATGTGCGGGAGGCAGCCAATTGATGTCTCTCTCTCACACTGATGTTTCTCTCTCTTCCCCCATCCCTTCTACTCTCTGTCTAAAAACAAAATCAATGGAAAAAATATCCTTGGCTGAGAATTAAGAACAACAAAAAATGGACACAGACAATAGGGTGGTGGAAGCCTGGGGCAGGGAGCGGGGGGTAGGCTATAAGTGGTCAATAGGAGAAAAAAGGGGACCTATGTAATACTTGTGACAATAAAGATTTTAAGAGTCACTGCTCAGCTGGTGTGGCTCAGTGGTTGAGTGTTGACTCATAAATCAAGAGGTCACTGGTTCAATTCCTGATCAGGGCACATGTCTGATTTGTGGTGTTTCTCTTTCCATCAATGTTTCTATCTCTCTATCCTCTCCCTTCTTCTCTCTCTAAAAAGCAATGAAAAAAGAATGAAATGGTAATAAATACATACAATCACTTTAAATGTAAATAAATTAAATGCTCCAATAAAAAAAACAAACCATGGTAGCTGGATGGATAAGAAAACAAGACCCATGTACATGCTATCTATAAGAGACCCTCAGAATGAAATACACGCATAGTCTGAAAGTAAAGGGATGGAAAAAGATATTTCATGGGAACGGAAATAGAAAAGAAAAAGAGCTGGGGCCGGTCCAGTGTGGATGAGTGGTTAAGTGTCAACTTATGAACCAAGACATCATAGTTCGATTCACTGTCAGGGCACATGCCTGGGTTGGGGTTCAATCCCCAGTACAGGGAGTGCAGGAGGCAGGCGATCAATGATTTTCTTTCATCATTGATGTTTCTATCCCTTATCTCTCTCCCTTCCTCTTTCTGAAATAAATAAAAACATACTAAAAAAAACACACACACACTTTAAAACAAAGGCTATAAGAGACAAAAAAGACATTACATAATTCAACAAAAGGATATAACCCTTGTAAACATTTATACACCCAACATAGAAATACCTAAATTTATAAAGCAAAACTTGACAGACATAAAGGGAGAGATCAACAGTAACACAGTCATAGTAGAGAATTTTAACATCCCATTGACATCAATGGACAGATCTTCCAGACAGAAAATCAACAAGGAAATAGCAGCCTTAAAAGACACACTAGACCAGATAAATTTAACTGGTATTTTCAGAGCATTTCACCCCAAAGTAGCAAAACATACATTCTTTTCAAGTGAACATGGGACATTTTCTAGGCTAGAGCACATGGTAGGACACAAAACAAATCTCAATAAATTTAAGAAGACTGAAATCATATCAAGCATCTTCTCCAATCACAATGTATGAGACTAGAAATCAATTACAAGAAAAATAATGAAAATATATAAACACACAAGACTGAATTACATTACTAAACAATGAATGGTTTCACAATTAAATCAAGGAAAAAATCAAAAGACATTTTGAGACAAATGAAAATGAAAATACAGAAACCTCAAATCTATGGGAGACAGCAAAAACATTCCTAACAGGAAAATTCATAGCATTACAGGCCTACCTCAAGAAATAAGAAAAATCTCAAATAAATAACCTAACATTACACCTAGAGGGACTAGAAAAAGAACAGCAAACAAAGCCCAAAGTAGAAGAAAGGAAGTAATAAATATCGGAGTGGAAATAAGCAAAAGAGAGTCTAAGGCAAAATAATACAAAAGGTCAATGAAACCAAGATTTGGTTCTATGATCAGATAACAAAATTTTAACCAAACTAATAAAAAAAAAAAAAGAGAGAGGACCCAAATAAATAAAATTAGAAATGAAAGAGAAGTAACACATGAAACCACAGAAATACAAAGAGTTATAAGAAAACATCCTATATAATAAAAGCCTAATATGCAAATTGTCCCCTCGACCAGGAGTTCGACCGCTTGCTATGATGTGTGCTGACCACCAGGGGGCAGCACAGAACATGGTGGGCATCGGCAACACAAGCGCTGGCAGCAGGTGGCAGTGGAGGCGCTGCTGGCCCCAATGAGAGTGGGACTGTGGCAGGATGGTGAAGCAGGTGAGCGGGTGGCGCCAGGCCAAGGCAGGTACCCTGCAGATGGTGACCAGGTGCTAAGGGAGATGGGTGGGGGCCTGATGACTCAGGTAGAGGGGGTGCGTGTGGGGACCCAGGAGCCCAGGTGCTTCCCAGGGCCCAGAGGTCAGCTGGGACCTGCCCTTCCACGCAAGACACTTGTGCTTCGGTCGCTGGCCAGCTCTAGGGAACGCACCGTACACAAATTTTGTGCACTGGGTCTCTAGTTATTATATGCCAACAAACAGTACAATCTGGAAGAATGGATAAATTCCTATAAACATATACTTTTCCAAGACTGAATCAAAAAGAGACAGAAAATCTGAACAGACTGATTAAAATCAATGAAATTAAAGAAGTTATGTAAAAAAAACCTCCAAGCAAACAGAAGTCCTGATGGTTTCACAGTTGGATTTTACCAAACATTTCAAAAAACTAATGCCTATCCTTCTCAAACTATTCCAAAAAATTCAAGAGAAGGGAAGATATCAAAGCTCATTTTATGAGGCCAGCATTATGATAATCCCAAAACAGAAGAAACTACACTAATAAAAGAGAAAATGCAAATTGACCATAACTCCATGATGCCCACCAGCCAATCAGGAGCAAGTATGCAAATTCACCCAACAAAGATGGCGGCAGCCCTGTCCCCAGCCGCTCCAGGCCTATGGGCAGCACTCGGAGTAGCAAGGTGGGGCGGGATGCCTGCTATGAGGGAGAGTGCGGGGGGCAGAGAGAGCTACAGGAGTGGTGCTCCGGCTAGAGTGAAGACTACAGACTCTAGCTGGAGTGAAGACAGAAAGCGGTGGCCAGAGCGAAGGCCTGGGTCCCGGGTACCGGAGGAAAACCAGTGCCGGCAGCCAGGGGAGGGAAGGCCTATTGCACAAATCTTCGTGCAGTGGGCCTCTAGTGAGACTATAAGTAAAGAAAATTATAGAAGCATATCCCTGATGAACACAGATGCAAAAATCCTCAACAAAATTATTAGCAAACTGTATTCAGCAGTACATTAAAAAATCATACACCACGATTGAATGTGATTTATTCCTTGGATGGAAAGTTGGTACAATAACCACACATCAATTAACATAATATACCACTTAAACAAAATGAAAGGTAAAAATCATATGATCATATTAATAGATGTAGAAAAAGTATATGCACTTACGATAAAAACTCATAGCAGAGTGGGAATACAGGAAACATACCTTAACATTTAAAAACCATGTATGACAAACCCACAGCTAACATCATACTGAACAGGGAAAAACTAAAAGTGTTTCCCTTAAGATAAGGAACAAGGCAAAAATGTCCACTTTCACCACTCTTACACAACATAGTACTGGAAGTCCTAACCACCGCAATCAGACAAAAAGAATAGAGGCATCCAAATTGGAAAGAAAGAAGTAAAAATGTCATTATTTGCAGATAATATGATACTGTACATAAAGAACCCTGAAGATTCCACCAAAAATGCTACTAGGACTGATAAATGAATTCAGTAAAGTAGCAGGATACAAAATAAATATTCAGTAAATCAGTTGCATTTTACACACCAAAATGAACTATTGGAAAGGGAAATCAAGAAAACAATCCCCTTTAAAACTGCATTAAAAAAGTAAGAAAATATGAGAATGGATCTGTTCTGAGCAATCCCCTTAGTATCTCCCCCTGAAATTTCAACAAGTTGATCAGCTGTAACTCAAGAAATGATTCTCTGCTTGACATACAGGCAAGCCTGAGAGATCTGTGCATTAAAGCATCTAAAGGTAGGCAAAAGGGAACAGGGGAGGAAAGAAGGGCCGAGAGCTCAGACTGGCCATGGACGCAGACCTGCAGCTGGCTGTAGCAGGTGCTTCCCACAGATGGGAGAAACAGTCTCAGTGGGCACTCCAGCAGGAGTGAGCAGTGGGAACAACAGCTGAGCCAGTCAAGAGACTGGGAAAAGCGGTTCTGCCAGGGCTGTCCACTGCTGTGTGGTCAGTTTTCCAAAAAAAAGAAAAAGAAACAAAAGAAACAAAGCCACAGAGCCCAATACCTTAGACTCCCAAAATTTGCCTCCAATTGCCCTTGGTGTCAGGTTGAGGAGCACATTCTTTGCAAATTGAGAACGATTATTGCAGGATTGCTATTTCCCTCTGTGACTGATGCCAGGTTGGGGCATGGGGGGGGGGGGGGGGCGGGAGGGAGATATCCAGTGGAAGTCTGGGTGAAATCTCTTTTCCCAGTCTCTTGACTGGCTCAGCTGTTGTTCCCACTGCTCACTCCTGCTGGAGTGCCCACTGAGACTGTTTCTCCCATCTGTGGGAAGCACCTGCTACAGCCAGCTGCAGGTCTGCGTCCATGGCCAGTCTGAGCTCTCGGCCCTTCTTCTTTCCTCCCCTGTTCCCTTTTGCCTACCTTTAGATGCTTTAATGCACAGATCTCTCAGGCTTGCCTATATGTCCAGAGAGAATCATTTCTTGAGTTACAGCTGATCAACTTGTTGAAATTTCAGGGGGAGATACTAAGGGGATCGCTCAGAACATAGCCAAAAACAAACCCAACCCCTAAATGGTGCAGTTATACTGATGGCAGCCATGGAGGTCAGCTATGAGATTTCACAGAGCTAAAAGACTGTGATTCAGCCCCACATACTGGAAAATAGTAGAAAGACCTCTTCATAGAGATCTGCTAAAGAAATGACAATATGTAGATGCTTAGGCAGAGAAGGAGCCCATCAAATACCATGAATAACCAAGGCAGGGAGGCATCTCAGAAAGAAAATTAGGGGGAGAAAATGGCTGCCAAATGATCTGTTGTGCACCTCATCCCAGGGTCAGACTGGAAAAACAACTAAACTGGAGAACATTCACCTGGAATTACAAACTTAGATCCAGCTGAGGAGGAGACTTATATCAAGGAAGGGCAGAAAACACCTGGAGACCAGTAGGAAGGGCGAGGTCACAAGAGGAGCTGACCCAGCTTCCAGGGGCAGCAGGGCGGCAGGGAGATGAGGGAGCTCAGGGCTATAGGAGAGTCTTTTCCCTCAGAAGATAGAGACCCAGAGCCCAAGCTGGGCTCCACAGCCAGGAGCACCAGAGCCAAAACTGCAGCCCATATAACATTTAGCCAGGAAAGGTGGCAGGGCTGCTGACTGCCTGGGAGTCTGGAGCCTGCAGACCAGAGCCAGTTGGAGAGAAAGCTATAGTTTTGTTTTGTTTATTTTTCTCTAATTCCAGAGCACAGGAGTTTTCATTTGCAACTACTGATCCGAGGCTTTTCTGCAGGGAGGAAGGTGCAGACTGAAGGTGCCTGAGGAGAGGCTAGGGTGGGAGACAGAGCAGAGAGAAGTGGAAAAGCAATAGCCAGGAGTCCTACATTTGATCATTCATCCAAACCAAAAGGGCCATTTTTCCTAAAAAGAGC
Source organism: Corynorhinus townsendii (assembly GCA_026230045.1). Lineage (NCBI taxonomy): Eukaryota > Metazoa > Chordata > Mammalia > Chiroptera > Vespertilionidae > Corynorhinus > Corynorhinus townsendii. Next base: position 114,715,324 of record JAPDVU010000003.1, on the reverse strand, counting down.
TAGCCACTCCCAGTAGCCTCAGGCTTACCCTCAGGAGCCCTGCATGCCACACCCTGCATTTTAAATTTTGCAGAGGAAACAAAAGCAGATGCCAAACTTAAGGTTTGAACAGTCTCTCCAGGAGCCCCCAGTGACTGGATTGGAGGAGGGGCCTTCTGCTCAGCTATTCTGGAAACCAAACTGATAAAAACTGCAGGTTCCCAACTGTCCTTGCTGGTCTCCATACAAGGATCTCTGACTAGCCAAGGGCAGAGTAATATTTTGGTCACTGGTGGAGGAGTAGCTCTGGGCAGGAAAACACACCCACCATATTCCCTGAAAGCTAAACAGCACCTCCCCCACCTAAAACCTTTCAGAAGCAGACTTCTGAGTAAATAAGATTGATAGCTGGTGATCAGGCAAAGGCAGAGCCCAGGGAACCAGGGGAAGTTTGCCGACCCAGGCCTGAACCCTGTGTGGCTAACACTCTACTTTAGAGAGATTAGCCCCTCCTGCTTGTAGCCAAGGTCTGTGGAGACATACACAAGCAGTGGATCAATGGATCGCTTGGAGCTTATCAGGTTACTGAAAGCCAAAAGACAGTGCCTGATAGTGGTTAGCACCTAAGTACCTAACAGGAAGCTCAGGATTGGCAGAGTGTAATCCAAAGCAAGTTCCCATGGGGCATTAAAAATCGGCTGCAGCGGAGGCCTCTTAACTTTTCTTTCTTCTATCCTCTTCTCCATTTTTTTCTTCTCTTTTCTCTTTTTTTAGTTTCTCTTTCTTTCCTTTTTTCCCATTTAAAATTTATCTTCTTTATCAATCTGCTTTATTGATTTGTTATTATTCAACATAGCAGTCTTGTGCACATTCTTATTTTGTTTCTTCTGTTTCATATTTTGTTTCTTCTGTTTCATATTTTGTCTTGTATTTTGTTCTGTTCAGTCAGCACCGCCACAACAGCTTGCATGATGTGGTGGGGATGAACCACATAGTCAGCTAGCCTGAGAGGAAACACCATTCATGAACAGAACAACATTCAAGACCCAACTACAACAGGAGAACCCAAATGATTCAAGTAAGGGTTCGTAGAGTACCTACCTCAAGAGATCTGAGAGACAGCACCACTGAATCTCACAAAACAACTACTAAATAAAACCACCCCCAAAAATGGGAGGCACAGAAGCTTAACCGATTACATAGAAACAAATACAAAGGAAGAGCAAAAATGGGGAGATAAAGAAACCCCCAAAGAAAAGGAGGAATCACCAGCAAAGGAACTAAATGAAATGGGGGCAAGTAATCTGTCAGATAAAGAATTCAAAGTGATGGTTATAAGAATGCCCAAACATCTGAGTGAGAATTACAAGCAACTCAATGAGAATTATAAGGAGCTGAATGAGAAATACATCAGTATGAATAAGAACCAAGAGGAAATGAAGAATGACATACCTGTAATAAAGAATAACCTGAAAAGATACAACAGTAGACTAGAAGAAGCTGAGGACCAAATCAGTGAGTTAGAAGGTAAGGTAGAAAAAAACACCCAATCAGAGCAGCAATTGGAAAAATAATTTAAAAGCAGGAGGACAGTTTCAGGGACCTTTGGAATAACATGAAGCAAAGCAACATCTGCATGATAGAAGTGCCAGAAGGAGACAAAGCTGAGCAAGGAATAGAAAACCTGATTGAAGAAATAATGCCAGAAAACTTCCCTGACTTGGGGAAGAAAAAGTTTCACAATTCTAGGAAGCACAGAGAGTCCCAAACCCAAAAAGACCTACACCAAGACACATTGTAATTAAAATAGCAAATGTTAACCTTAAAGACAAAGAAAGAATCTTAAAGGCTGCAAGAGAGAAACAGAAAGTTACCTACCAGGGATCTCCCATTAGACTATCAGCTGATTTCTCATCAGAAACACTTCAGGCCAGAAGAGAGTGGCTTGAAGTATACAAAGTGATTAAAAGCAAGGGACTAAATCCCAGATTACTCTATCCAGCAAGGCTATCATTCAAAATTGAAGTTGAAATCAAGAGCTTCGCAGACAAAAAAAGGCTAAAGGGGTTTATTACCACCAAACCAGCAATGCAACAAATGCTAAAGGTACTGGTGTAAGAAGAATAAATAGAGAGGGAGGAACGCAGACATAAAGCATAAAAATGGCAACAAACAAGTACCTATCAATATATATAAAAAGCCAGCGATGGGACACCGAAACAACCAGAACAACTGCTCGCTATGATGCCCACTGCAGCCAGTGAACTGGCCCGATTGAGGGGTGGGGCCGGTGGCCAACCTCCTGAGGCCCCTACCGGCGAGGATGGCTGGCCAACCTCCTTTAGCCCCTCCCCCTGCCCAGCCCTACCCCAGATTGCCGCCCCCCCCAATTCTAACAAGGGGCAGGGCCAACCGGCCAATTGCTGGCGGTCCCTCCCCCCAGCTGGCCCTGCCCCAGATGGGCTCCGACCACCCTGATCGGCCTGTGGCTCATCCCCCCAGCCAGTTTCGCTCCCAATCAGCCTCCCTCACTCTGATCAGGGTCAGAGCCAGCTGGCCAACCACTCATGGCCTCTCCTCATGGCCAGCCCCACCCCCGATCAGCCCCTACCACCCTGATTGGCCTGTGGCCCCTCTCCCCAGCCAGCTCTGCACTGATTGGTCCCCTCACACCAATCGGGAGTGGGGCTGGCCCGCCAACCTCCCACAGCCCCTCCTCCAGCTTCTCACTGTCGATTGGCCCCCACACACCATTTGGGGGTGGGTTGGCTGGCCCACCACCCACAGACCCTCCTCACAGACAGCCCCATCCCCAATCGGCCCCCTCATCCCAATCAGGGGCGGGGCCCACCGGCCAACTGCCCATGACCCCTCCCCACAGCTGGCCCAGCCCTGATCCGGCCCCAATCAGGGCAAGATGGCCAGCCAACCTCCAGCCATCTCCTCCTCCCAACATGCATGGCCCCGATCTGCCCTGATTGGGGCTGGGCTGGCTGGACCCCACCTGTGCACAAATTTGTGCACTGGGCCTCTAGTCAATAATAGCGTTAAATATAAATGAATTAAAAGCTCTAATCAAAAGACATAGGGTAGCTGAATGGATAAGAAAACATGACCCATATATATGCTGCCTACCTCAGAATAAAGGACTCAAAGAGACTGAAAGTCAAGGGATAAAAAAGTTATTCAGGCAAATGGATGTGAAAAAAAAGCTGGGGTAGCAATACTCATAGTTGGCAAAATAGACTTAAAGTGAAGGCCATAACAAGAGATAATGAAGGCCACTTCATAATACTAAAGGGGTCAATACAACAAAAAAATATAACCTTGGTAAACATATATGCACCCAATACAGGAGCATCCAAATACATTAAAAAAAACTTCTGGAAGATACCAAGGGAGAGATCAACAGCAATACCATCATAATAGGGGACTTTAGTCCCCATTGGCATCACTGGATAGATCTTCTGCACAAAAAATAAACAAGGAAACAGTGATCCTAAAGAACACACTAGATCAGATGGAATTAATTGATATTTTCAGAACATTTCACCCCAAAGTGACAGAATACAGATTCTTCTCAAGTACATATGGGACATTTTCAAAGGTGGACCACATGTTAGGACACAGGCTAAATTTTTACAAGTTCAAGAAGACTGAAATAATATCATCTCAGATCACAGTGGCATGAAATTAGAAATCAGCTACAATAAAAACATTCAAACACATGGAGGCTAAATAGCATAATACTAAACAATGAATAGGTTACCAAAGAAATCAAAGAAGAAATAAAAAAGACCCTGGAAACAAATGAAAATGAACACACAATAACCAAAAATCTGTGGGACACAGTGAAAGCTGTCCTTGAGAGAGAAGTTCATAGTACTACAGGCCTATCTCAAAAACAAGAAACACTTATAATAAGTTATCTAACCCTACAACTTAAATAATTAGAAAGAGAATAACAAGAAAGCCCAGAATAAGTGGAAAGAAGGAAATAATAAAGGTAAGAGTGGAAATAAATGACATAGAGACTAAAAAGCAATACAAAAGTCAATAAAACTAGGAGCTGGTTCTTTGAAAGGATAAACAAGATTGGCAGACTCATTAAGAAACAAAGAGAGAGAACCCAAATAAACAAAACCAGAAATGAAAGAGGTTAAGTAACAACTTACCCCACAGAAATGCAAAGGATTGTAAAAATATATGACGAATGACTTTATTCCAACAAGCTGGACAACCTGGATAAAATGGACATATTCCTAGAAAAATAAAATCTTCCAAAAGTCAATCAGGAAGAATAAAAATACCTGAGTAGGCCAAAAGTACTGATGAAATTGAAGCAGTAATAAAAAAAACTTCCAGCAAACAAAAGCCCTGGTTGGGATGGCTTCACAGAGGATTTTTATCAGATGTTCGAAGAAGAATTAACACCTATCCTCCTCAAACAATTCCAAAAAATTCAAGAGGAAGGAACACTTCCATGCTCTTTCTATGAGGCCAACATTACCCTAATTCCAAAACCAGATAAAGACATTATAAAGAAAGAGAATTACAGGCCAATATCCCTGATAAACATAGATGCTAATATCCTCAACAAAATATTAGTAAATCAGATCCAGCAATATATTAAAAAGATCATACACCATGAACAAGTGGGATTTATTCTGGAGATGTAAGGCAGGGACAATATTAAAAAATCAATAAATGTGAAAAATCACATAAACAGACTGCAAGACAAAAATCACATGATCGTTATCAATTGATGCAGAAAAAGCATTCGACAAAATCCAATACCCTTTTTTGATAAAAACTCTCAACAAGGTGGGAATAGAAGAATCATACCTCAACATAATAAAAGCCATATATGACAAATCTACAGCCAATAGCATACTCAATGGGCAAAAACTAGAACCATTTCCCCTAAGAACAGGAAGAAGACAGGGATGCTTGCTTTCACCACTCTTATTCACCATAGTACTGGAGGTCCTAGCCATAGCGCTCAGACAAGAAGAAGAAATAAAAGGCATCCAAATAGGAAAGGAGGATATAAAACCCTCATTATTTGCAGATGACATAATATTGTACATAGAAACCCCTAAAGATTCCATAATAAAATTACTAGATTTAATAAATGAATTTGACAACATAGCAGAATATAAAATTAAGATTTATGAACACCAATATTGAACTCTCAGAAAAAAGAGAAACTATAAAATCCTTTTTACAACTGCAAAAAAATAAAAATTAAAAAATTAAGGTACTTGGGAATAAACTTAACCATGGAAATAAAAGACCTGTACTCAGAAAACTACAGGATGTTTTAAAAAGATATAGAGGAAGATATAAACAGGTAGAAGAATATACTATACTAGAGGCCCGGTGCACGAAATTCATGCACAGGGTGTGTGTGTATGTGTGTGTGTGTGTGTGTCCCTCAGCCCAGCCTGCACCCTGTCCATTCTGGGAGATCTCTCTCACAATCCAGGACTGCTGGCTCCCAACTGCTTGTCTGCCTGATTGCCCCTAACTGCTTCTGCCTGCCAGCTTGATGACCCCCTAACCACTCCCCTGCCAGCCTGATTGACGCCTAACTGTTCCCCTGCCGGCCCGGTTACTCCTAACTGCCCTCCACTGCCAGCTTGGTCACCCCTAATTGTCTTCCCCTGCAGGCCTGGTCCCTCCAAAATGCCCTCCCCTGCAGGCCTGGTTGCCCCCAACTGTTCTCCCCTGCAGGCCTGGTCCCCCCTAACTGCCTTTCTCTGCAGGCCTGGTATCCTCCCAACTGCCCTCCCATGCTGGCCATCTTGTGGTGGCCATCTTGTGTCCACATGGGGGCGGCCATCTTGTGTGTTGGAGTGATGGTCAATTTGCATATTACTCTTTTATTAGACAGGATTCATCAACTGGTAGAATCAACACCATTAAAATATCCATACAACCCAAAGCAATAAATTACCAACAGCATATTTCACAGATCTAGAACAAACACTGCAAAATTTATATGGAACCCCAAAAGACCCCAAATAGTCGCAGCAATTTTGAGAAAAAAGAACAGATTTTGAGGGATCACAGTACCAGATATCAAGTTATACTACAAAGCCACTGTACTCAAAACAGCCTGGTACTGGCACAAGAACGGGCATTTAGATCAACGGAACAAAACAGAGAACCCTGAAATTGACCCAAGCCATTATGCTCAATTCATATTTGACAAAGGAGGCAAAAGCATACAATGGAGTCAAGACAATCTCTTCAATAAATGGTGTTGGGAAAATTGGACAGGTACATGCAAAAAAATGAAAGTAGATCACCAACTTACACCATCCACAAAAATAAACTCAGAATCGATAAAAAAAACTTAAATGTTAAGTCATAAAACCATAAAAATCTTAGAAGAAACCATAGGAACCAACATCTCAGACATGTCTTACAGCAATATGTTTACCGATACATTTCCTAGGGCAGTGGTTGGCAAACTCATTAGTCAACAGAGCCAAGTATCAACAGTACAATGATTGAAATTTCTTTTGAGAGCCAAATTTTTTAAACTTAAAATTCTAACGCCACTTCTTCAAAACAGACTCGCCCAGGCCGTGGTATTTTGTGGAAGAGCCACACTCAAGGGGCCAAAGAGCCACATGTGGCTCACAAGCCGCAGTTTGCCGACCACGGTCCTACGGCAAAGGAAACAAAGGAGAAAATAAATAAATAGGACTACATTAAAATAAAAAGTTTCTGCACAGCAAAAGAAACCATCAACAAAATGACAAGAGAGCCCATTGCATGGGAGAATGTATTTGCCAATAATACATTCAATAATATTCAAAATATATAGGGAACTTATACAACTTAACAAAAGGAAGACAAACAACCCAATTAAAAAATTGGCAAAGGACCTAAATAGACACTTCTCCAAAGCGGAAATACATTAGGCCAAAAGGTCAATGGGGGGAGGTAGGGAACATATGTAACATTTTCAACAATAAGGATTTTTAAAATAATAAAAAAAACTCCAGAATTTTATATTCAACTTTGCCCTCATTTATAAAACATAAATTCATTCCAATAAAAATTGTTTTCCATGATCTATTCAATGATATAGGCAGCTATTATTCAATGCTTTGTTCTGTTTTTAATTTTTTATAATCCCTGTTATTATATGCAAATATAAGATCTTTTTGGGTAGGCAGAATGGGAGATACTAAATAAGTCAAATATTAAGTAAGAAAAAAATCAATTTTAATTAATAAAGCTCTGTTTCTGAAAGTGATTCTATCTATTTATTTAGTTTGTCTGAGTAGAACTGGAAAATGTCAGGCAGTGAGATCTAGAAAAGTGGTCTGATGACCATGCTGAGGTAAAGTCAGGAAAAGAACATATATTTCATAATTTTCCAAGAGATTCTCTATTACTTTGCATTCATGGGACTATTCAGTAATACTTCAGATGTAAGAAATATTTAGCCCTATTAATTGCATAATAAAGTATATCTTAATCACATGCACTTAGGGGTCAGAAAAAAAGCTCAAAATATTTATTACGTATTGTTCCAAATTCAACAATATGATTAGATGCTTTTCGTTTTTATTCTTAACTTAGATTTAAAGGTAGCACTTTGGATTCACTTTCTCTCCACTTATGCTTTCAGTTTAGTACATAAGCAAAACCCTTGGGCGCCCTGCTGGTGTAGCTCAGTGGTTGAACATTGACCTATGAACCAGGAGGTCATGGTTCAATTCCCGGTCAGGACACATGCCCAGGTTGTGGGCTTGATCCCCAGTGTGGGTCATGCAGTAGACAGCTGATCAAGATTCTCTCTCATCATTAATGTTTCTATTTTCTATCCCTCTCTCTTCCTCTCTGAAATCAATAAAGATATATTTAAAAAACAAACAAAAATCAAAAATCCATGGGAACTAGGAACACATGTGGCAAATTTCTACAAGTCCTCAGTTTCTTTCACTGCTTTTTTCCTCACTTGCAAAATTCTTCAGTCACAGGAGAAAGAGTAAATCCTTACTATAGACAAAAGAGATGATTCCTGTTTTAAACTCATTTTAAACACACACTACTTCCTTGGCTATTAATTGCTTTGTTTTACTCTCAAGTTCTCTAGAGGGTTTCCAAGGCCCTTCATAATCTTTTCCCTTTTCTGTCCCCAGACATCATCTCTACCTCATTAGATTAGTTACTTAGTGGCCCTCCACTTGTTCATTCTGCTTTGTCCTGTGATTTTCATTTGACTAATAGAGCCCTCCCACCTTTATTCACCTTATAACATTTGTATATATTTTCATGTATACTGTTTATTTATGATGTGTCTTTCCATAGGCTATAATTTTCATGAAAGAAGGAGTATTATCTGTACCCTAGCAGCTGGCATTTAATAAGCAATACATATTGCCGAGAACCAATTCCAGCATGTAATAATTACAGGAGTTTTACCAAAAGGTTGGTGAAGCTTGGGGGGGCTCAACAAGGGTAAGCCACAAATGTAGTTTACCTGTTGGAATGGCTAAATGGCACTTCCCCCAAACCCTGAATAGGATTGTTAGCTGCCAGACAGCTCAGGGCATTTTATTGCCTCCTGTTGGCCAAACACCTGAACAGCTGTATGCTATTCCCCAAACTGACAATGCTTCTGTACCCTTTGATACCTTACCCTTTGAAGTGTATATTTCCACCTTGCCTTAGGACAAATTGTGTTAAATAAATACCACGGAGTCCTAGACAAGGAAAGTCTTCAGCTCCTTTAGTTGAAGATCCTCTGACCCCCCAATGCCTTTCAAAATTATCTTTCATCTTTGGACTCCTCCTTAATCATCTATGCACAGCCCCTTTCTCCAGAATGCTGAACCCTTTGTAAGGCTGGGAAAAGTATCCTGGCAACATATTAGTTAAATAAATAAATTCTACTGTTTTCTTTTAAGTGAAAAGTATTCAGGAAGCAAACTGGAACACGTGGAGGTATCATATTACCTGACTTCAAATTATACTACAGAGCTACGATAATCAAAACATGTTATTGGCAGAAAAACAGACACAGAGATGAATGAAACAGAATTATACCCAGATATAAAACCACGTGTATATGGGCAGATAATTTCAACAAAGGAGCCAGAAATACACAATGCAGTAAAGAAAGCCTCTTCAATAAATGGTGCTAGGAAAACTGAAAAGCCACATGCAAAAGAATGAAACTAGATTACAGTTTGTCAGCATGTACAAAAATTAATTCAAAGTGAATCAAATATCTAAATATTTATCTGAAACAAATTACACAAAAAACATAGGTACTAAACTTACAGATCTTATTCACAGAGAAGACTTAATGAACTTGACCCCAAAGGCAAGAGAAGGCAAAAATAAATGAATGGGACTATATCAAACTAAAAAGCTTCTGCATAGAAAAGGAACCTGACAACAAAGCAAAGAGGCAACCTACCAAATGGGAGATGATATTTACAACAAAAGCTACAATACAGGCTTAATATCCAATATATAAAAAGAACTCATAAAATTCAACATTTACCAAACAAACAATCCGATTAAAAGATGGGCAGAGAACCTGTACGACACCTCTCCCAAGAAGACATACAAACAGCCAACAGATATATGAAGAGATGTTCAACCTTTCTAGCAATTATGGAAATGCATATTAAAACTACAATGAGATACCACTTCATATCTGTTAGAAGGGCTGTTATCAACAAGACAAGTAATAACAAGTGTTGGAGAGGTTGTGGAGAAAAGGGAGCCCTCATTCACTTCTGGTGGGAATGTAGACTGGTACAGCCATTATAGAAGACAGTCTGGAAGTTCATCAAAGAATTAAGAATAGGGTTATCAGCCCTGGCTGGTGTGGTCAATTGGCTGGAACATCATCCCATACACCAAAAGATGGCTGGTTAGATTCCAGGTTACGGGTTCAATCCCCAGTTGGGGCATGTGCAGGAGGCAATCTACCAATTTTTCTCTGTCTGTCTCTGTCTCTCTCTCTCACTTCCTCTCTGTAAATATCAATAAAAAAAGAATGGAGTTACCATAGGACCCAGCAATCCATCTCCTGGATATATACCTGAAAAACTCAAAAACATCTATAATAATAAAAGCGTAATATGCTAACTAGATAACCTTCCGGATGAAGCCGGGGCTGCGAGGCAAGCCTGGGTCCCGGGTGCCAGAGGGAAGTAGGTGCTGGCATCCGGGGGAAGGAAGGCCTACTCTTGCACGAATTTCGTGCATCGGGCCTCTAGTGAGTGAGAGAGAGAGAGAAAAAGAGAGAGAGAGAGAGAGAGAAAGAATGTGTGTGTGTGTGTCCCCCTATGTTCATTGCAGTATTATTCACGGTGTCCAACACATGGAGACAACCAGAGGATTGGATAAAGAAGATGTGGTACATATACACAATGGAACGCTACTCATTTTAAAAAAGATGAAGTAGCCTTAACCGGTTTGGCTCAGTGGATAGAGCATCGGCCTGTGGACTCAAGGGTCCCAGGTTCGATTCTGAACAAGGGCATGTACCTTGGTTGCGGGCACATCCTCAGTAGGGAGTGTGCAGGAGGCAGCTGATTGATGTTTCTCTCTCATCGATGTTTCTAACTTTCTATCCCTCTCCCTTACTCTCTGTAAAAAATCAATAAAATATATTTAAAAACTAAAAAAATAAAATAAAAAACACGAAATATTGCCATTTGCAACATGGATGGACCTTGAGAATATTATGCTGACATAAGTCAGTCAGAAAAAGCTAAGAACCATATCATTTCCCTCACATGTGGGGTATAAAACTGAAACTCCTGCACACAAACAGCAGTGTGGTGGTTGTCAGAAGGAAGGTGATGGGGGGGGGGGGGGCGGTGCCTAATATATGATGACTGGAAAATGGTTTGACTTTAGGTGGTGAGCACACAGTGCAATATACAGATCTTTTATCACAGAATGTACACTTGAAACATATCTGATCTTATTAACCAATGTCACCCCAATAAGTTTAATAAATTTAAAAATACCTAGGTGTTAATTTAATCAAGGAGGTTAAAAAACCAGTACTCTCAAATTTATACACTAAAGGAAGAAACTGAAGAGTATACAAATATATGGAAGCATATACCATGTTTATGGATATAAAGAATTAACATCATTAAAATGTCCAGCCTGACCAGTGTGGCTCAGTGGTTGAGTGTCAACCTATGAACTAGGAGGTCATGGGTCAATTATCATTCAGAGAACATGCCTGGGTTGTGGGCTCAGTTCCCAGTGGGGGGAATGCAGGAGGCAGCTGATTGATGTTTCTCTCCCATCAATGTTTCTATCTCTCTATCCCTCTCCCTTCTCTCTAAAATCAATAAAAATATATTTTTTAAAATGTCCATTTTACCTAAAGCAATCTATAGATTCAGCATAATTCCTATCAAAATACCAACAGAACTAGAACAAATAATCCAAAAATTTATATGGAACCACAAAAGATCCTAAATAGCCTCAGCAATCTTCATAAAGAGGAACAAAGTTAGAGGTATCAAGCTACCTGATATCAAACTATACTACAAAGCTCTAGTAATCAAAACATCATTATACTAGCATAAAAACAGACACACAGATTAATGGAACAGAACAGAGAACTCAAAAATAAACCCATACCAATATGGTCAGTTAGTATTTGACAAAGGAGGTCAAGAAAACACAATGGGGTAAAGACAGTCTATTCAATAAATGGTTTTGGGAAAATTGAACAGGCACATGAAAAAAATTTAAACTAGGTGTTTAATTAAACTAGGCCACTTCTAACAACATATATAAGAATAAACTCAAAATGGATGAAAGGTTTAAATACTCTAAGTCATGAGACTCCTAGAAGGAAATACAAGCAGTATAATCTCTTGACATTTCTCTTAGCAATATTTTTCTGATATATTTCCTTGAGCAAAGGAAACAAAAGAAAAAAACAAAACAAATGAAACTACATCAAACTAAAAAGTTTTTGCACAGTAAAGGATACTTTCAACAAAACAAAAAGGCAGCCTACTGAATGGGAGAACATATTCACCAATGGCACATCTGATAAAGGGTTGATATCCAAAATCTATAAAGGACTCATACAATCCAACACCAAAGAACCCCCCCCAAATAATCCTATTGAAAATTGGTAGAGGACCTGAATAGACACTTCTTCAAAGAGGACAAACCATGGCCAACAGACATATGAAAAGATGTTCAACATCACTAATCATTAGAGAAATGCAAATTAAAAGCACCTCATATCTGTCAGAATGGCTATCATCCATACACCAACAAACAAGTGTTAGCGAGGATGTGGAAAAAGGGAACCCTTGTGCACTATTATAGGTGGGAATGCAGACTGGTGCAGCCATTATGGAAAACAGTATGGGTGATCCATACTGTTTAATTTTAAAAAAATTAAAAATCAAGCTACCTTATGACCCAGCAATCCCACTTCTCAGTATATAGCTGAAGAAATCCAAAACACTAATATGAAAGAATATGTGCACCCCTATGTTCACTGCAGCAACCCAAGTGTCCATGAATAGATGAGAGGATAAAAAAACCTGTCATACATACGGTATATAGAATGGAATATTACTTGACCATAAAAAAGAATGTACTCTTACAATTTGCGACTGCATGGATGGACTTAAGAAGGTATTATGTTAAGTAAATCGGTCAGAGAAAGACAAGTACCATATGATTTAACTTACATTGGAATCTAAACTATATAAATGAAAAAAAAATACTAGAAACAAATTCATAGATACAGAGAAGAGACTAATGGTTACCAGAGGGCAGTAGAGTTGGGGGACAGGGTGAAAAAGGTGAAAAGATTAAGAAGACAAATTGGTAGTTACAAAATAGTCATGGGGATGTAAATTATGTATGGTGCCAGGTGGGTACTGGAATATACTGGGGGAACCACTTTGTAAAGTACATGATTGTCTAACCAGTGTGCTGTATACCTGAAATTAGTACAAAAATAATATTGAAAAAATTAAACAGTTTATACTATAACCCAGCAATTGCACTCCTCATTATCTACCTAGGAGAGACTCAAACAGACCCATGTTCACAATAGCATTATTCAAAAGGTTAAAACAAGTGTTTATCAAGAGATGAATAAACAAATGTGGTACATACCTATAATGAATATTAGTCAGCTATAAAAAGGAATGAAATTCTGATACATGCTACAATATGTAAACAACATACTACATATAATAAGGCACACAAAAGGAAAACTAATGTTTGTTTTTCACTTATAGGTATCTAGAATAGGTAATTCACAGAGAGAAAGTAGAATAGGTTATCAGACACTGGTGGAATAGAATGGGGGGTTACTGTTTAATGAGAATGGAGCTTCTGTTTGAGAAGAACGAGAAGCTCTGGAGAGGAATGGTGGTAATGGCTGAACAACATGGGGAATATACTTAACGGCACTGAGCTGTACACTTAAAATGGTAAATTTTGTTATATATGTTTTACCTCAATTTAAAGACATTAAGTAAAATTCAACAGAAGAAATACATGTAAGTTCTACTTAGTGCCATATAGGGAGATTTCCACAACTCCTATAGGGAGGTGGTATAGAATGGTGAAATGTTTGAGGTGACAGGTTCTGAATGAAGCTACACTGCCCAGTTCAATCCTGACTCTATTCTTTGTAGCTGTGTGACCTAACTCTCTGGTTAGGCTCCACATCTAAAGCAAGATAGTGGCATCTTTCTCACTGGGTTGTTATGAAGATTAATGAGTTAATTCACACATAGCATTATGGCCCTTAGAATGAGTTAATTCATATAAAGCACTGATGTAAAGAGATCAATAACAATGAACTCCTTGTTAATAGCTATCTAAACCCACCAGTCACACATCCAAAATTTAATATGAAATGTCTTTAATCTGAAACTATTTTGGTGTTCAAATTCTGAAAGTTACCTAGTACTAATTCATAAATTCTAAGGTGTATATGATCAGAAGCAGTTTTTATCATTTTATTTTGATTTTCAGCTCTATATGCTTTTCCTACATTGACTCTTGAACAAACAGGTTTGAACTACATGCATCCACTTATATGTGGATTTTTTTTTCAATAAATATGGTTAAATGTATTTTCTCTTCCTTATGACTTTCTTAGTAACATTTTATTTTTTCTAGCTAATTTTATTGTAAGAATACAGTATTTAACACATAAAACATACAAAATATGGTAACTGACTATGTTATTGGTTTCTGATTAACAGTAAGTTATTTATTAGTAATTAGGTTTTTTGTGTACATGGATTTTTACTGCACAGAGGAGGGGTGAGGGTCAGCATTTCATGGTGTCCAAGGGTCAACTGTAGATTTCAGATGATAGTAAGAAACATTTATACATCCTTTACTGTCCCTCCACATATCACTAATTTGCTCCTTCAATTTACTAAGTCACGTGCATTTGTTATGCAAAGTTGCAACCACGAAGAAACTTAAATTTATAGGTTCATAGCAGTTTATTTGCTCTAAAATTCATTACACACTCATTTCTGTTATACATTTCTACTTAAAACTTGCAAAAATATTTTGTGTCAAAGGAACACTATATACTTACCAACTGAAGATAGAAATCAGTAGGACTATTTATATGACAAACCATAACGGAAACATCTGTCATTTCTTTAGGCAAAATAGGTGGATGATAGTGTAAAATCATATTTTTTTCAGAATGACTTCTTGGTGAGTGTGACCTAAACCTAATTAAAAGAATAATTAAAACATAAGCAAGAGCCATTTTCTTGAAGTCTCTTCTCTCAGTGACTTGATCTGATGAAAGGACTTGCACATGCATTGATTTATCTACCAAGAGTATTCCCTTTCCAATTTCTCTCTTCTAACGTATAACACTTCTTGGTATTGTCTCTAATTATCAAACCACGTTAAATAAGATGTCAAGCCCTGGCCAGTGTTGGTCAGTGGTTAGAGTGTCATACCACATACCGAAGGGTTGAGGGTTCAATTCCCAGTCAAGGGCACATACCTGGGTTGCAGGTTTGACCTCTGCCCTGGTCGGGAGGCAGGCAACCAATTGATGTGCCTCTCTCACCTCTCTCTCCCCTCCCCCCTGCTTTTCCACTTTCTCTACAGATCAATGGTAAAAATATCCTTGGGTGGGGATTACAAAAAAATACACAAATAAAAAAGTCAAGTCTCAAAACTCAATAATTAATCTTCAAATTGGTGTTGGAGCATTTTCAAGCTGGATCTGTAAACTCTACTCAGAGTCTAAGTTTCTGCTCTTTTAGTTGAACTGGTAACCACTCTGTGGTAGCAGTTAATGAGGACAGTTGTGTGCTCTCCCTATCTCCTTCTGGCTCCCACACCCTACTCTTTACTTTTTAAGAATGGAATCTACTTGGCTCACTTCCAGAGTTGTGTAACTACTCAGGACAGAAAGTATCTTCCACTATCTCTGTGGTAACTTAGTCATCTTCATTCATCAGAGATGAAAAAGGAAAGGAAGTTATAGTACCCACACTAGAGGCCCGGTGCACGAAAGTCATACTTGGGGGGGGGGTCCCCTCAGCCCAGTGGTCGGCAAACTCATTAGTCAACAGAGCCAAATGTCAACAGTACAACGATTTAAATTTCTTTTGAGAGCCAAATTTTTTAAACTTAAACTTCTTCTAACGCCACTTCTTCAAAATAGACTCGCCCAGGCTGTGGTATTTTGTGGAAGAGCCACACTCAAGGGGCCAAAGAGCTGCATGTGGCTCGCAAGCCGCAGTTTGCCAACCACTGCCTCAGCCCAACCTGCACCCTCTCCAATCTGCAACCCCTTGGGGGGATGTTCAACTGCCTGGGATCGGGCCTAAACCGGCAGTCAGACATCCCTCTCACAATCCTGGACCACTGGCTCCTAATTGCTCACCTGCCTGCCTGCCTGGTCACCCCTAACTGCCCCCCGCCTGCTGGCCTGGTTGCCCACAACCGCCCCCCTGCCCCCGCTGCCTGGTCGCCCCATGCAGCCTGCTGTTCAGTCGTTTGGTTGTCCCTCACTACCCGCCCTGCCGGCCTGGTTGTAGGCAGCCATCTTGTGAGGATATGAGGGTTAATTTTCATATTACCTCTTTATTATATAGGATTCTAGAGCTATATATTAAATACAGAATGGTTAGAATATTGAAGTCAGGAATTGTCAAACTACAATTATTGAAATCCTAGTGTAGTTGCTTGTGAACTTATCAAGAGTATAAAAAATGTTCAGTAACTACAAAAGTTTCTACTTTGAGGTACCTTACTTTCTCTATTTCCATAAATCAAATGATCTGAATGTAGTTTTCACAGCAAATGTAATTAGAAAACTTGACAGCAATATTTTTAACTTCTCACAGAGTATGTTGAGGTTTATTTTGGGCCCATAGTTTTAAAGGTAAAATCTGCTGTTCCAATTTACAGCTATTATCTCAAAAATATTTAAGGTTTAATAAATTACTTACCTGGCCAGTTCCATAAAAACTAATGCATCTCTAAGAGACACAGGCATGTCACTGCTTATTTTATTTGTTGGTGGTTTCTGCAGATCTACAATAAGCACACCATCTTCTTCTCTAAAAACTTTCATTAAAACAGCCTTGTTATTTACCATTTTCAAAAATTCTACTTTAGCTTCTTCTCCCCAAGCTTCATTCTGTGTAAAAAGTTAAGTTATACTGTACTTCATAATTATAATTAGCTCTAATGTTACAATATTCTGAATTTAGCTTTAAAACAACCAAAGTCTGAAAATCTGAGCAGAGGCACTGAGCCAACCACAGATATTAAGTAGCAGCTGGAGCCACAAACCTAAGGACAGTCTTAGGGATGCATGGAGTGTGGGTCATACTTTGATTTATAAATACTGTCTCAAGGTTCCATAGCTACTGCACTTCAGGACTTACAGTTTCATGTCGGAATATCAGTATGAAGATTATAAATATTTAAAAAAAAACCCCCAGTATTACATATGAATTTTCCACTTAAATGATGAAAATTCAAAAGATAATTTTTGAAGTATAATGAAAGCCATGCAATACAATCAAGATATTTCTAATCATCAGTTACCTTAGTTCTCATTACTAGCAATATGTGAAGTATACACTACTTAACTAATAAAGAAAAGTATTCACCAGTTGGAAAAAGGTTTTTAAGTTGATTTTTGAAATTTTAAGTAGCTAAACGTAAAGTAAATTTTAAGGATCAAAAGTACATATTCCTTAAAAACAAAAAATAAAACATCTTTCTAAAGATTTTATGAGAATGAAAGTAAAGCCTACTCAGAATAAAAGACTTAAAAAGGAACAATTTTACCACTTTGAGGAAAACACCAGTCTATTATTTTTATATTTCTTCCTAGTTTTTTATTAATTTATTCATTCTTTCAAATATCTGCTAAATGTCTACTATGTGTTAGATCAGTGGTCAGCAAACTGCGGCTCGCAAGCCACATGCAGCTATTTGGCCCCTTGAGTGTGGCTCTTCCACATAATACCATGGACTGGGCGAGTCTATTTTGAAGAAGTGGCGTTAGAAGAAGTTTAAGTTTAAAAAATTTGGCTCTCAAAAGAAATTTCAATCGTTGTACTGTTGATATTTGGCTCTGTTGACTAATGAGTTTGCCGACCACTGTGTTAGATGATCTGTTACATGACTGGAATACAATGATGAGCAAAGAGAGACGACTTCTTTTATAATACTATAACTACTTAACATGCATTCTTATCTCCTAGGAGTTTGCAATGTTGCTGGGGAATATGCAGATATCTATACTAATAAGAGTAATATGCTAATTAGAGCTGATGTCTTCCAAATGTCCACCCGGACAAAACCACAGTGCCTGCGAGGGCCTAGGGCCCACACTGCGTGGGAGGGGCGGACCAGTCCGGCACCATACAGGAGGGGGGACCGCGGCAGCTGCGAGGGCCCAGGCTCAGACAGCCGTGGTGGCCGGCAGTGGCAGCAGCAGTGGGATGATGGGGGTGGTGCCTGCTAGATTGGCCAGGTCGCCTCCTGCAGAGGGAGGCCGGATTGTGGCTTAGGCCAGGGGCAAGGCAGAGGTGCTTAGGGGTGATCAGGCCGGCAGGGGAGCAAGTTAAGTGCTATCAGGCAGGGGGGCAAGGTAGGGGCGATAAAGCTGGCAGGAGGTCAAGGTAGGGGCAATCCAGCATGCAGGCAGAGGCAGTTAGGGGTGATCAGGCATGCAGGCAGAGGGGTTAGGGGCGATCAGGCAGGCAGGCAGGCGAGTGGTTAGGAGCCAGTTGTCCCGTACTGCGAGGGATGTCCAACTGCCGTTTCAGGATTGGGCCTAAAATGGCAGTTGGACATCCCCTGAGGAGTCCCAGATTGGAGAGGGTGCAGGCCGGGCTGAGGGACCCCCCTGCCCCTGTGCACAAATTTCGTGCATGGGGCCTCTAGTTAATAAATAATACAAAGCAGAATGCTAGATGGGCTATAAATAGAGTAATGAACAAAGTGCCATGGAAACAGTGAAGAAATGTACAGAAACACAAACTACAACGTATTTTATTTTTCCACACTTATTTGACTGCAAAACTTAGTGGTTTACTTGGATATTTCATCTATCACTATATTCATATATGCTTATTCAACTCAATTTCCCACTAAGAACATTTCCAGTTGTGGAAAGTGAAGTTCATCTCCTTTTTCATTGGCACTATCAGATAATTATGTAAAATGTATTTACTAGAATTGGTGTCTTAAACCTACACTCAGCAATCTGACTGGCAATACCTAGCTAAAACTGGAATACTTTAGCCCCTGAAGAAGAAAGCATAATTTCAGTTTTACTTACTGAATTCTGTGGAACAATGTCCTTCAATGAGCAGGGCTGTGCTAATGGCTGAAAGTCTTTCAGCAGCCCTTCAATATATGGTTCAGACTTCCTTAGGACCAGACATAAGTCATTTAGTACTATATGTTGCTCAGCAATGTGTTCTGATTTCACATGGGTATCACCAACTCTAGGAAGAATTCCAGTAACATTTTTTGAAAATAATGCTTCAAAATCAAACTTGCTATCCCCCGTAAAAGTTATGCATTTCTAAGGATACTCTCCTTAGGTTAAATCTTCTAGAAAGTCATATTCTAGTTCATACTTTCTTACAATATAGATTTAATCTAGCTTTTTAAAAAATATATTTTATTGATTTTTTTACAGAGAGGAAGAGAGAGGGATAGCGTTAGAAACATCAATGAGAGAGAAACATGGATCAGTTGCCTCCTGCACACCTTCTATTGGGGATGTGCCTGCAACCAAGGTACATGCCCTTGACCAGAATCGAACCTGGGACCTTTCAGTCCACAGGCCGACGCTCTATCCACTGAGCCAAACCAGTTAGGGCTAATCTAGCTTTTAAGTGCAAACACTGTTGCTGCCTATATAATTAAATCTCAATTGCCTTTACCTGAATTATCTTTCATATATCTACTTAAACTTAAGGGGATAATGATGCCCCGAGTAGAAATCTATTTATTTATAAAGCTATGACCATTAAATAATTAGTGATCATGCTGTAGTTAATACTGGTCCTTACTAAAGAAAGATTTTCAGTTTGTTTTATTTTCCTAGAACACTGAGGGAAACATTTTTGAATATCTAGAATGAGCTAGACACTATACCACTTTAACATGCATTAATAAAATTACAGAAAACTGGTTAAAATTTTTACTCAATCATCCTGCAGCTAAAAAGGAACTGTTTTTTTTATGCCTAATTCCCCTGCTTTGAAGCACCAAAGAAAAGTATTTAAGTTTGGATACATCAAAAAGCTCCTTTTCCAAGTTCCCTGTCTAGTAACACTGATAAATGATAATACTGTACTAATTTAGTAATTAGTAAGACAAATTATAGAGGAAACTTAGAAAGTATATGCCTTGGAAATGAAGAAATATAAATTACTCCTCTCTACCCTTTCCCAATTTCCTTTATTCTTTAGTATTGACCCTCTCCTCAATCACAAATGTTTCCAAGCAGGCCAGGAATACACAATAATGATAAAGTAGCATACCCTGCAACAATTAGGACTTCAGAATTTCCAAAATCCACCATGAATATTTGTATTAGTGCAACTTCACCAACTGAAAATTTAGTTGGACTACAATGTTTCCTAATATTTTCATTTTCTATTGGAATTAATTCAGTGATAATACCTCGACACCACATTCCATTTCCAATACTGCTGACGAATACTGTTGCACCTAAATAATGAGGGAGACAAATCATTATCAATGTTAATGGAGAAAGAATACCTAGTAAGCTCTAATTTACAAATGTGTACCTTAGTTTAACCACTAAGAAGTCTTAATTAATTTATCTACTGATGATACAGTACTATGTCAAGAGCTATGAGAAGGGTGAAGGTAGTATAGTATGACAGTTTCTATTATACAGAATCTTTTGAACTAGATGGGGAGATAAAAATGAAGAATATTCAGCAATTACTTTTTGAGGACTTATGTTTCATGAACTATAACAAAGATGAATGAGAGCATGCTGCAATCAACAAACTCAAGAAAGGCCCTGTCTAATGTTGTTAAGTGTTTAGAGCGTTGGCCCACGCACCAAAGAGTCTCAAGTTCGATTTCCAGTCAAGGGCATGTACCTGTGTTTTGGGTTTGCTCCCTGCCCCCGGGTAGGTCGGGGGGTGCGTGTTGAAGGCAACCGATGTGTCTCTAACAGCAATTTCTCTCTCTCTCTCTTTCTCTCTCTCTCTCTCTCTCTTTCTCTCTCTTCCCCATCCTCCTTCCCTTCTGTGCTCTCTCTGAAAAGCAATGGAAGAAAATATTCTCAGGTAAGGATTAACAGCTACAACAAAAAAAGGCATTCATGAAAGACAGGCAAATAATGACTCTAATACATTGTACTTATAACAATAAAGACCTTCTACCCTTATGCATGTACACACATGTATGTACAGATATACACATACTAAAATCTGTAAAATACTTTGGTAACATAAAAGAGAATCAATTACTTTCTCTTGGTTATCAGGAGAGTAAAGAAACAATGAAAGGCAGAGTGTGAAATGCCAAAATTAAATTAATGCACAGTGGAGTTCAAAGTAGGGGAAGATGAATCAAGGACCTAATAGTAGAGAGATCAGATGAATTACAAATTAACAACTGGGGAGGGTGGAGAGCAAGAAAGAAAGAGACCTGAATTTGAATGCTTACTATGAGCTTAGTAATGTTCTTAGTATTTTATGTTTGAATTCACTTAGTATTTTATGTTTGAATTCACTATTCCCTCAACAAACCTGTGGAGATGGTACTTCCATCACATAGATGAGGAAACCAGGCAAAGAGAGTTTGAAAAGCTAGCCCAAGCCACACGGCTACTTAGAAGAGGTAGGAGGAGAATGCAGGTAGTCTTAGAGCCCATTTTCTTAAAAACTAAGTTATGCATCACAGAAAAAATTGGTAATACTTGATCACTGATTATATACTGAGGGATGCTGAATAATCCCCTCTAATAAAAACAGGATAGTTGAGAGGCACATCAAAGTGACCCTTTAAAATTTTAAGCTCTACCAAAACATTTGTTTGGCCTTCAGATTGTTGTGGACCTTCTCTTATTTTTATATACCTCATAACCAATATTCTTAGTTTTAAACTACATATATTAAACCATTATTTCTTGCAACAGATAAGAAAAAAAAAAACCATTACCTGTTAAAGCCATTTGTTGTTCTATATAATGAAGAACAGGTAGGGAAAGGGAACAGCTTTTTTTTTTTTTTTTTTTAAATACATTTCATTGATTTTTTACAGAGAGGAAGGGAGAGGGATAGAGAGCTAGAAACTTCGATGAGAGAGAAACATTGATCAGCTGCCTCCTGCACGCCCTGCACCGGGGATGCGCCCGCAACCAAGGCACATGTCCCTGACCGGAATGAACCTGGGACCGTCCAGTCCACAGGCTGACGCTCTATCCACTGAGCCAAACCAGCTAGGGCGGGAACAGGTTTCTTAAGTATCATATCACATTTCTCCCCTTCTCAAAATATAAATGAGTATTTAAATCATGTGTACTTACCTTGAAATAATAATTATTCTTAAAACAAAGGATGACTTTTTGGCTTTCTTAGAACATTTTCTGAATGTAAGCTGAGGTCTTTTGTGCACATATTAAATTTTGGAGAATTATTTGTGCCATAAAAATTAAGTTTAATACTATACTTCCCTCCTCCTAGATACTCATAATTTAAGTGTTATTTTTTGTTTTAAAATTATTAATTTTTGTCAAAAGTATATGATGATCCTAGGCTTCTAATATTCTGTTAAGCTACAAAGATGAGCTGAGTTAATTACACTTTTAAAGAACTACTATATGAGGCTAAACAGATAATACTTTTTGGTATTAGTTACACACAGACATTGATTGCTATTAACAAAATGAGAAAAATGCTCTATTAGTAAGTCAAGCAAATCATATCTTCCTCTTATTACAGAGGGTGATCAAATTTAGTCAACAGGGTTATAAGGAAAATATTTGTAAGGAAAGCTCAATTACGGCAAATTACACATACCCTTAGAATTAGAACGATGAAGTTTCCCAACTACCTCCATGAGGTCCTAAGAAATGGATGCTGTTGTCCTCCTGCATTTCATGAAGTGTTCAATAACATCCTCAACATTCATGTGTGGATGTCAAGGGACTATTATCACACCATGAGAAATCATCTTAGAGGAACAGTTTCCCCTGGAGACAAGGGGGCAAACTACTTAACTCCCCTACCCTGAGTTTTATCATTTAAACAAACTCATCTTGCTCTGTAACAGTTTTTGTGTATATCTCACTCAGCAGCCAATTTTAATATTTAGCTAACTTACCTAAACCAAATTTAACTTATGTTAAATAATTCTAAAACTTTTATGCTTGGAGTACAAATCTGTATTATACATTTATATGGGTTGGCCAAATATTACAATATTTACATAAACCTGACATTTTAACTTGGAGTAATATTTCATTACCTAGCTCCAAAATGTCTGAAGGATCAAGGTGTAAACTCTTATTACAAAACTGATTTACCATCTTTTCCAATACTGTTGCATCATTTATTTGTGAATACTTCCGAATGTAGAAGTGGCAAGGATGTATTACATGACTTACAAAAACTAGCTCTGGAGAACCTAGATAAGAACATTTAAACCACATTAATAAACTGTAAGTTAGGAAAATAATTCACAAAAACTGAACGCAATATCCTCTAAACAAATAATAAGTGTTTTGTGGCACTGCAAACTCTTAAAACACGTAGGTCCCACAAGAGTCCAAACCCAAAATAGTAACTAGATAAATAATTCTTTAGCTCTCTGAATTGCAAATATTTTACTTTACTTGTAAAAATGTTAAATAAGTAGAATTGCAGTTCACCTGGTAGATTCTAATGTCAGTTGTATGTTTTAACTCCTTTTTATTACACAGAACTTCAGAGTTTATTTATGAACATATTTGGAACTCAGAACCCCATTGATAATGATTAGGTTTCTACTATAGCCTCCCAAACCCTGTTTAATCTATACTATACCCAAAGAACTAATAATTAGTTCATAACCTCTCTGAATCCAAAATCTTATCAGGTTAGAAAGGGGTGAAAAAAATGTCTGGGCAAAGTCAACATATTGAGCAACATTTAGGGGAAGATGAGTGTGTTTTGATGGAGGCAGGGATGTGGCAGAGTAAAAGACAGTGAGGGATTTCTTGTATATAACAGTAATTAAGCCAAATGTTGCTACTGATAAGAAAAGATCTCCAGAGTATAATGTTAAGAACACCATTCTGTTTTAATTCCTTTCTTATAGGTATTAATAGGTATGCTATGTTTTGTGTAAAAAAACACACACAAAACAAAGAGAAAAATAATATGTGTATATCTGTTTGTATATGCATAAAGAAACTCTGAAAGGGGGAGATGAACAGGATGGAATGGGTTAGAATAAAAGTTTCACAGGGTATTTGAATATATATGTTTAATTTTTGAACAATGTCGATGTTTTATCTAGTAAAAATGTTTAAAAAACCTGTAGGAGGACTTGAATTAGAGATAGCCAATAATGGATCTAATACAAATCACAAAATACAGCTATATTGTGGATGGGGTAAAGAAATATGTGTAACTGGGAAAACAGCTAGAGAAGTATGATATATTTCAGAAACATTTTTTGCCAATAACCACAAAAACTTTTAACATTGAAAAATAAGTTTTAGTTATCAGTAAAATTCATTTTACTCATTGCCTCACACTTCATAAGAGTTACTATACATACAGTAAACACCACAACATCAAGTTCAGAGTTGTTAAAGTACCTGCGTTTGATCCAAAAGGAGCAGATGATTTTTTCTGAAGAGGCTTGTTTGGATAGCCCATAAGATCATCTGTGAGGCATGCTTCATCAAAATAGAAAATAAAGGCAATTGTACTAATTTTAAGTTGACAATGGTATATTATTGTTTAAAAAACTGTGCCTGAAATGACAAAATACTGGAAAGGCAAGACCCCTTGCATCAGTAGATAATGTCATAAGAGGCTTCTTAACTCACTGAGGTATCAGAGATGTTTATACAGTAGAAATGAGAAAACAGCATGTCCTTTATGTCTTTTTTCTGTATGCAAATGTCATTCTGGAGAGTCCATCAGTGAAACTAATGTGTGCGGAAGGAAGAGAACCAAGTGGGTCTTAAAAATGATCCTCAATCATATGGTCCCTCTACAATATCCCTTCATAGTGATTGACCAATCTTGCCTTGCATAATCTCTAGTGACAAGAAACTTCATACCTCATTTTTAAAACATTCTAATTGTCTGAAATTTTTTCTTTAAACCAAATGCTGTCATCCTTGAAATTTCACTCATTTATCAGTTTATTGTCTCCCGAAATGTGGTAGTTGCCTTGGTTTGGGTGATATTCAGGAGTCTTTTAATTTTAGTGGTAATAAACACTGGATTTGTGATTGGAAAAAAAAATGATCCTCAAGAAGACTGGTAGTGTAACTACACACAGTAGTATCTCACTCTCATCTTAATGGAGAGAACACCAACACTGGAAATTTAATCAAATCATTACGATAAATTTAAATGTTACAAAAGAGATGCTATTACATTCATGATAGTTCATTTTTAGAACAGATTATATCTAAGATTTAAGAGAGGATGTTCTTAAATTTAAGGACAAAGTCATGAGATTGTTTCTACAAATCTCATTTACATTTTCATCTTTGACACAAGGTTTATATGTGGAACATTAAGTAGTCAAATACCCTACTTAAATCAAATATCAAATTTATATCTGAGTTTACCTATATTATTGCAATAAAAATAAAAATTATCCTACTTTAGAAAACGTGACTGTAGGGAAGTTGTGTAAGCTAATAGTAATTCCCTTCTGTGAAGTACAGGGACAAAAGGTACTAACTTAGTTTCTAATTACAGACATGACCTATTATTTCCTTCTTTTGTATTGTCACTCACTTTCCAGGTTTTCTTCAATAATTTCTTCAATGATCACATCAGGGCTAGATCCCATCTGGGGTAGAGCAGCAATGCTTTTAGGGGATGTTGTTGCAACAACCTCTTTCTGCAGCTGAAAGTTTTTTGCTTCCAAATGCATATCATCAGTTTCTGGTTGCAAAGAAGGTGGTAGGGGTTCATTAGTTAGGACAGGCATGTCAACCCTTTTCTTTGCTGGTGATGGGAATGTATCACGACAAGAAAATTTCTTTTCGTGATTATATTTCTTTTGAAGATTCTGGCCAATTTCATTTTCTTGGGGGTATCTGTTGAAAACAGAAGCACACATCTATTTTAGATCACTTCATAAAGTGTCTATGTCCATCCTCAAGCCATTTCCTTTCCATAAGACAGTTAACACTTGTCACACACACAAAGGGGTAAAGTTATATAGGTGCGCAGGATACTTTTAAACAGCTTTCTTGCGATATAATTGACACAAAATTCATTAAATTTTGCTAAATCACAGAGTTGTGAAACCATCACCACAATCTAATTTTAGAACATTTCTATTACCAACGCCTCCCAAAAAACTATGGCCCATTCCCAGCCCAAGGGTTGGAAAAAGGCAACAAGAAGCGAAATCAATGGGACACTGACAGTCACACCACAATGATCTGATCCTAAAAGAGCAGTGGATATATGTTTTCAAAAGAAGTCATTTTGATTTGGCTTAGGTGTTTGATTTTAAATTATGTTGAGTATTTCTTCTTTTAATTCACTGACTTAAAAATAAAGTGTAGGAAACTCCATACTGTCTTCCACAAAAGTTAAAAATGCAACTCCCATTTGACCCAGTAATCCCACTTCTAGGACTATATCCCAAGAAACCAGAAACACCAATCAGAAAGGATATATGCACCCATATGTTCATAGCAGCACAATTTACAATAGCTAAGTGCCCATCAGTAGATAAGTGGATTTAAAAAATGGTGGTATATCTACACAGTGGAATACTCTGCCACTATACTAGTAAAAACGAAGGAACTTTTACCATTTACAACAGCATGGATGGAACTGGAGACCATTATGCTAAGCCCGTGGTTGGCAAACTGTGGCTCGTGAGCCACAAAATACCACGGCCTGGGCGAGTCTATTTTGAAGAAGTGACATTAGAAGAAGTTTAAGCTTAAGTTTAAAAAATTTGGCTCTCAAAAGAAATTTCAATCGTTGTACTGTTGATATTTGTCTTTGTTGACTAATGAGTTTGCCGACCACTGTGCTAAGCGAAATAAGCCAGTCAGAGAAAGATAAATAATCACATGATCTCACTCATATGTGGGATATAATGATCAACATAACTTGAACAGATCCAGAGACAAATGGCAGGGGAGGGGGGGTTAGAGAGCACCCAAAGGACTTGTATGCATGCGTATTAGCATAACCAATAGACATAGACACTGGGGTGGTGGGGGCTTGCCCGGGGTGGGAATGGCTGGGGGGGTAGGGAGGGGGTTAATCAGGGAAAAAGGAGACATATGTAAAACTTTAGACAATAAATAAATAAGAAAAAAATATAAGTGTATTAAACAGTGAAGGGTACGATCCTAAGCAAATTGTTAGAAACCTCTACCTTGGCTAGAAATCACCATTAGTCTGAATCCTTTGGGTAAGACTTTGAATATGACTATTCACTAACTCACAGCTGATTATTCCATTTACTCCGTATATTTCTATTTTCTTCATTTAGCTACACAGATTTAGGCCATCAAGTATACAAGTATAGAAATTTTATCGAAGATATGAGATTGGATCTCAAAAGCTTGTATTTTAGTTAACCCATGATGGATTTAACTTGGTCATAGATCAGCATTTAGGAAGCATTTTAGAAATAAGAACCAACAAAGCCAGATGGATTCAATAATGATAAATCTTATCTGCCTCTTCCAACAATGGGTGTACACTTAACTCACATAATAAGTACACGTGGAATAAAGGCCCAAGCACCTGCTGAGGATGCATGTGTGCACAGCTTTGCAATCCAAACATCCTATCTAATAAAAGAGTAATATGCAAATTGACTGTCACTCAAACACACAAGATGGCTGCCCCCATGTGGTCAAAGATGGCTGCCCCCATGTGGACACAAGATGGCCACCACAAGATGGCCAGCAGGGGAGGGCAGTTGGGGGGGACCAGGCCTGCAGGGGAGGGTGGTTAAAGGCAAACAGGCTGGCAAGGGAGCGGTTAGGGGCAATAAGGCTGGCAGGGGAGCAGTTAGGCATCAATCAGGCTGGCAGGGGAGTGGTTAGGGAGTGATCAGGCTGGCAGGCAGAAGCGGTTAGGGGCAATCGGGAAGGCAGGCAGGTGAGCAGTTGGGAGCCAGCAGTCCTGGATTGTGAGAGGGATGTCCGACTGCCCGTTTAGGCTCGATCTTACCGGGATTGGGCCTAAACAGCAGTCGGACATCCCTCGAGAGGTCCCAGATTGGAGAGGGTGCAGGCTTGGCTGAGGGACACACACTCCCTGCCCCCCCCCCCGTGCATGAATTTCATGCACCAGGCCTCTAGTTTTTTATAATAACTTTTATCTGACCTTACTAAGACATTCAATAATTAACCAACCAAGTCTCATACGTAAACCCCTCCTTTGACTTCTCAAACACTCCTCTCTTGTCTTTCAGCCTCTGCCTGCTCCTTTTCAGTTTTTGTTTTGTTTTGTTTTTCAGGTTACTCTTTGTATGTCCTAAAATTTCCTCTTTTTCCAGGTTACTGTCCTTGACCTACTTCAATACCTGCTTTCACTGGGCAAATCCATTGTTTAATTACCACTTGTAATCGGTAGGCGCAGGTTTTATAGTGAAACTTTCCTAAAAACTAGGAAAAAATTTAAAAGTCTGTTGAGTTAAATTTAAAATAAGACAAGATAAACATAAACTCTTTAAGAGACAGAATAACTTTTTTAAAAATACATATTTTATTGATTTTTACAGAGAGGAAGGGAGAGGGATATAGAGAGTTATAAACATCGATCAGCTGCCTCCTGCACATGCCCTACTGGGCATGTACCCGCAACCTAGGTACATGCCCTTGACTGGAATCAAACCTGGGACCCTTCAGTCCACAGGCCGATGTTCTATCCACTGAGCCAAACCAGTTAAGGCCAGAATAACTTTTGATACTTAAAATATTTGATAGTAACCATATTCAAGTTATGAAAATATCTATAAAAGACATGACTGAAAAAGTGATTACAGAGGCAAATATGGGGCAGGGCTTCCTATCAAGGAGGATGACTTGAACCAAAGTCCTCTGGGAAGCTCTTTCCTGTGGTGGCAAAGAGTGCAGTAGGCTATCTAGGCCTAATGCTGTTAGGCCATTTAATCTTATTTCCTTTATTACAAACGAGACTGCAAACAAAGCAACTTCTGACAATTTGGCTTCTTGTGTCTATCTGGAAATTGGAAAAGAATGCCAACATTAAGTTGATAAATTGGCATTCTGACTCTATATCAGTTTTGTGAACTTGTTGTCTCTGAATTCTTCTGGCTTAGTGTAGATTGGCTCACATCTGTTTCTAGGCTTACAAGACCATGGGCTGCACTCTGCTTAGTTCCCTAGAGCAATAAATGTGATGCTCCTTCGGGGATGATTTGTCTGGAGACACACCACCTACAAGTGAATGAACTTACTTTCTTTTGGGGTTTATAAATCATCTACCAGTATATTCTGATTATGCCTAAACCCTGAATCAAGTCCAAGACCACATCTTAAGTTTCAGCACATATAACCAACTGCCATCTGGACATTTCTCCCCAATACCTGGTAAACAGCAGTTACTCAACATATCTACTCTTCCATCTCCCAACTTTTCTTCTTGTATTCCCAGTCTTGGTGAGTAACACCACAATCCATCAACTTAACCACCAAAGCCAGACCTTTAATCATCCAGGGTGCTTCCCTCTTCCTTACTGCTCACACTCAATTACAAAGTTTTATCAACTTTCCCTACTTAGCATTTGTTATAACTATCACTCTCCAGTGTTATTACCTACTTTTGATTTCTCATCATTTGCTGATATTGATAAAATAGTCCAACTGATCCTTCAGCCTCCAGCCTCATAAATAATCCTCTAAATGACCACAAAATTAATGTTTAAAAATGTAACCTAATTATTTTAACTTTCATGCTGAGAATCTTTTTGTGGTTTGTCTATAGCTGTGTTATTCAACAGAACTTTCTGTGATCATGAAAATGTGTTGTGCTGTCCAATGTGGCTACTGAGACTTAAAATGTGGCTAGTAACTAAGGAACTTAATTTCTCAGTTTATTCAGTTTTAATGCATTTATGCTTAAATGTAAATGGCCACATGTTGTTAATGGCTACTATAATGGACAGCATGAGTCTAAAAAATGAAATCCAAACACCTCTGTACAGCATACAAAATTTTTAGAATTTAGCCTCTATGTTCCCTCTACCAAATGCAGTTCCCTGAATGTAGTATGTTATTTCATTGCACACACATCTTTCTGCTAAGATGCCTACCTCCTTGTTGCCCTCCTTTTCCATTGCTACTCATTTGTGATAGATAAGGGAAAATAAAATCTTTTTCCAGGTCCCTTGTTATCCCCAGAACTGACCACTTCCTTCCTTTGCCTCTCCATTAAATTTTGCATATATTACCATCACAACAATTATGCACTTTGTTGTTCACATGTGTCATCCTCTACTTATTGTAACTTCTCTGACATATATCTCAACATCCAAGGTTATGCCTAGCACAAAATTAATGTTCAATGCTGGCTGAATAAATGAATCCCTAGAAATAACTTTGGCACACATATCAATGAATACTGATCCCTCCTAGATCTTTTTATTCTTAAATATTTTACGTAGAATATAACTGATTGAAGCTATTTTTCCCTTTATTATTTTTCAACTTTGGAATCATATATATTATAGTAAGAATCAATTTTCCTGTCTCTTAGGCCCTGTTATTAACAGTATGTTGTAATGCTTATACTTACTGTGTTGAGTCCTCAAAGTCAATCTTTATCATATTGTTGACCACAGAGATGATCTCACTGCAACTCATATTTAACCTACAATAAATACTAGCATATAAGTAAATGTCCTAAAATACATTTATTACTTTCTCTAAATAAAAATCAATTGCTTACATAAAAAACTCTTAAAGACAGAACATTTAAATAACTTTCTTACTTATCATAAATTACACTTATTTTAATTTGCTTGCTAAGTAGGAAAACATTTGTGACCTAAATTTTCAATTTATAATTGCTTGCTATTTTAATAAATCTAGGCTCTAATATGTTTTTATACTTGTTAGGTTCTCCTAAATTATAACTTACTTACCTGGGAGATTTCCTTAGTTTTAGAGCACTAACTTGTGGCAATTCATTCTCAAAGGTTAACTTCAAGGTGCGGATGATCTAGAATCAAAAAAGAAGTGTCTATTTTGCTCATTAGACAAAAATAGACCCAAAGACATAGAAGCATGGAACAGACTGTCGAACCTCGGAGAGAAGGCAGGGGAGGATGGGTGGGAAGAGATCAACCAATGAACTTGTAGGCATATATGCATAACCTGTGGACACAGACAATGGGGTGGTGAGGACCTCAGAGTAGGAGGGTGGGAGTGGGCTTGAAGAGGTCAATGGGGGTAGAAGGGGAAGTTATGCAATACTTTCAATAATAAAGATAAAAAAGATCTGTTTTTGTTCATCAGTTTATGTTGTTCATTATAATTCACAAATGAGTAAGATAATGTGATATTTATCTTTCTCTGACTGACTTATTTCGGTTAGCATAATGCTCTCCAGCTCCTTCTATGCTATTGCAAATGGTAGAAGATCCTTCCTTTTTACAGCAGCATAGTATTCCATTGTGTAGATGTACCACAGTTTTTTAATCCACTCATCTGCTGATGGGCACTTAGGCTGTTTCCAAATCTTAGCTATTGTAAATTGTGCTGCTAGGAACATAGGAGTGCATATATCCTTTCTGATTGGTGTTTCTAATTTCTGAAGGTAGGGGAGGGTGGGGGTAAGGGGGAGAGATCAACCAAAGGACTTGTATGCATGCATATAAGCATAACCAATGGACACAGACACCAGGGGGTGAGGGCATGAGCGGGGGGCGGGAATAATGGGAGGATAAGGACACATATGTAATACCTTAATCAATAAAAAAAGAAGTGCCACTCATATGTAAAATTTCTTTTAATATTGTTGAAGCTGAGTAAGATTTTAGAAGAAAAAGTATATCCTTTAGGTATTTCACTAATTAATGTGTTCAAGATTTGATTTTAAGCATTTGAAGGAAGGAACGCAAGTAAATGTTTATGACTTTTTCCCCTAAAAGGAATTTAAAATCTTTTGGAGATATTTATTAACAGATAATATCAACAAAAGACACTGGTTAACAAATTAGATATGGCTACATGACCAGAGAAAATTCTGACCAGATTCATTTTGTATCTGCATTGCTGTCATCAAATGTTCTCTCTCTTTTTTTAATCTTCCTAATGAGGCTAACTAGAGTAAAAACCAAATCTTACCACTTTTTTTAACTTCCTAATGACTCACACTTAATACATAGGAAATGACTACTACTGGTTTAGAACTACAATTGGAAGGAGGCCTGGACTAGTAAGACAGTGGTAAAATCTCCTTTCATTTAAGGTTAGAGACTTTTGAGGCAGAAACCAATGGTTTCTATTTTATACCTCAGTTCAGTCCAAACATCTGATCATCTATGGGAAATGAGGCCCTGAGGATTCAAAAGTAGAGTATGATCTATTTCCCTAAGGGAGAAAAGGAGAAATTAGCAAAGGGATCGATGGTTAATTCTATTCTTGCCCAATGATCTCATAAGAAACATGTTTCTACATTTTTGTCCAACTCTTTCCCTTGGGCACATGATTAGATGACAGAACAAAGCTAAGGCATCTTGTTTCTTCACCTGCACATTTGGGGAGGCAAGAGGGGAAGGAAAAAACCAGAATGGAATCCTGAATTAAATTTTCAAGTCAAGAGTTGACAGTAATACCTATATTGAATGTAAAAAGAAAATAGATTCTTATTTAGTTTGGTACCTTTATTTATCCTGATTGTTTATTCAAATATCCTAGAAACATCAACATTCAACTCAATGTCATCCTACTTGTTCTCACGTCATGTGTTATAAAACCTTAATATATCATTTACCTAATTGATAAAAATAAAAGGCTAAACAAGTTTATTAATGCTTGTTTTAGAACTCAAACAATGAATAATTCTAAATTGATGCCAATGTGAATTAAGAGAATCTGAAATACAGATTTTTGTTAATTCTTAAATATTATATTTGAAAACATGTAAAATAAGTTACTTCAGAAATAATTCACACCAAATCACAGCAATCTTAAGAAAGAACAACGAAGTCAGAGGTATCCTGCTACCTGATATTTGAAACTATACTTCCAGGCTCTAGAATCTAAACAGTATGGTACTAGCATAAAAACAGACACATAGATCAGTGGAACAGAACAGAGAACCCAAAAATAAACCCACACCTATATGGTCAATTAGTATTTGACAAAGGAGGCAAGAACATACAATGGGATAAAGACAGTTTATTCAATAAATGGTGTTGGGAAAATTGGACAAGCACAATAAAAATTAAACTAGACCACTTCTAACAACATATACAAGAATAAAATCCAAATGGATGAAAGACTTAAATATAAGACTCCAGAGTCATAAAACTCCTAGAAGGAAACACAGGCAGTAAAATCTCTGCCATTTCTCTTAGCAATATTTTTCTGATATATCTCTTTGAGCAAGGGAAACAAAAGAAAAAACAAAACAAATGAAACTATATCAAACTAAAAAAAAAAAGTGTTTGCATAGCAAAGAATACCATCAACAAAACAAAAAGACAGCCTACTGAATGGGAGAACATAGTCACCAATGACACATCTGAAAAGGGGTTAATATCCAAAATCTATAAAGGACTCACACACTCCAACACCAAAAACATCAAACAATCCAATTAAAAAATGGGCAGAGGACCTGAATGCAGATGGCCAACAGATATATGAAAAGATGCTCAACATCACTAATTATCAGAGAAATGCAAATTAAAACCATAATGAGATATTACCTCATATATGTCAGAATGGCTATCATCTATAAATCAACAAACAAGTGTTGGTGAGGATGTGATAAAAAGGGAACCCTCATGCACGGTTATAGGTGGGAATGCAGACTGATGCAGCCACTATGGAAAACAGTATGGAGGTTCCTCAAAAAATTAAAAATCAAGCTACCGTATGACCCAGAGATACCACTTCTGGGTATGAATCTGAAGAAACCCAAAACACTAATTTGAAAGAATATGTGCACCCCTATGTTCACTGCAGTGTTATTTATAATATGGAAGCAACCTAAGTACCCATCAATAGATGAGTAGATAAAAAAGCTGTCATACACATATACAATAGAGTATTACTCAGCCATAAGAAAGAATAAAATCTTATGATTTGTGACAGCCTGGATGGATCTAGAGGGTATTATGTTAAGTGAAGTATAAAAAGGTGTGGAATATTCGATAGATGATGATTGCCAGAGGCCTATGGCAGAACAACCTTATTATGGCAATTAAAATTTTTGTATCAAAAATTGTAGTGTTTAACTTACTCATTTTATCCATCAATTGAATATTACACAATTGAATATTATTCAGCCATAAAAAAGAATGAGATCTTACCATCTGTGATCAGTCAGAGAAATATAAGTACCACATGTTGTCACTTATATATGAAATCAAAAGAAAAAAATAAACAAAAAATAGAGACTCAAAGATACAGAGAATAGACTGATGATTGCCAGAGGAGATGGGAGTTGGGGTACTGAGTGAAAATGGTGAAGGATTTAAGAAGTACAAATTGGTAGTTACAAAATAGTCTTGGTGATGTAAAGTACAGCACACGCAAGATAGTTAATAATATTGTAATAACTAGTCACAGTGCCAGATGAGTACCTGAAATATCAGGGGACCACTTTGTAAAATATATGATCATCTAACAACTATGCTGTGCATGTAAAGCTAATACAAAATAACACTGAATATAAACTTTAATTAAAGAATAAAATAAATAAAAAAGAAATAATTCACATCATGAACTATTAAAATTACCTGATTCAGGTCACAGTAAGTCCTTAGAGAAGGTGCTGACTTTAACTCTCTTGCTATCTTCATAGCTGCATTCAAATCATTTTTTCTCTCTTCAATGCAGTTTTTAGCCATTATTACATTTGATAAATAATCATCTGTTTTTCTTGCTACTTCTTCACACAAGTTCTTTTTCCTTCATGTAAGATCCCAAAGTTAGTTGCACAATTCACAAACATTTATATGAATGTGAGTTATAGTAACTAAATGGTATTAAAAGAGTAATTTCACTAATTTATGAATTTAACATGGCTAAATAAGGCATTAAAAGTTGAACTGAAATGTATTACAGTTGAAAGCTATGTATGGATAACTAGAGAGAAAGTAAATTTTGTAGGTTATAGTTATATGGCAAATACAGCTATCACAGAATTACAAGGTTAAGACAGACCCTAGATGATTCCCTTTAAAATAGAAATCCTCACTATCTTATACTCACTGGTGCCAGTACAAAGACACATTTATATTCATTTCTCAGTAGGATCTACATCCACATTTTAAAATTTTCATCAGTAGACACATAAAATATTTTTAAAATAGGTTTCACCAAAGCATAACTTAGGTATCAATTAACTATAATCTTCAAAGTAATCATGTAGTAAGGCTATATATTTATTCTTTCATTACTTGTACCTCAGTCAAAATATTTTCTGGGCCTATGGTGGAACTACCTTATTATGGCAATTAAAATTTTTGTACCAAGAATTGTAGTGTTTAACTTACTCATTTTATTCATCAAACAAATGTCTTCTAATTATTTTCTCAAAACCAAATCTGGCCTCAGAAAAGGATAGTTTGCCACACTGAAGAGTAACAAGAATGTAATATAGGTTCTGAAGGTAAAGAGGCATTACAAAAACCTTTAGTAATTTTATATATATATTTGAAATTGATGTCTTTAGGGGGAAAAATTGTCATTTAACAAGTTCTAGGATGGTTCCTAAAAATTCATGCCTACGTAGTCATGTCAGCAAAGAGGCAGATTAGGAAACTTTAAGCCCTCATTCCCCAACAGAGATGTCAAAAAGCATACAAAAATTAGTAAAATAAACTTACAGAATTCTGGAAAACAAATAAAAGTGTACAGCAACAAAGCAAATGCCCAATTAACAAAAAGTCACACTCAAAATAGCAGGACATGTCATGGTGTTTTTACTTGTCCCTGTCTACCCACCTCTTCAGCTATGCTTTTGGTCTGAAGACAGCAGTACAGTTCCCAATTCCTTCCCTCAAACCAGAGGGAGCAAAGCAGACTTCATTTGCAATTTTCTAATAAGTCTGGGGACTGCCAGAAGAACTAGTCTGTTTCACCTAACTTGGAGTTCAGCAATGAGAAGCAGTGGGCCCTGCAGGAGGACTACAGCTGTAGAAGCCCGGGCAAGAGATTACAGGTAAAGAGATACAATAGACTATCTGAGGTTCAGAGAAGTTGACTCTTTGGGAAATTTAGACATTTAAAAGCAACCATGTGGGGGGAAAAGTGGGACAATATGTAATACAATGAAGATTCTTTTTAAAGCAGCTATGTATGCAAAAGGATAATAAAAAGTTACACTCAGACGCAGGCAAGAATTCTCAGAAAATACCTGAGACTTTCATAAACCATCATCTCATGCTAATCCCAAGGGTACTCAATGAAGGGCAGGCCCAGCAAAGTGCCAGTCTGCAATAATTGGGAGAGGTGACTGTGCCAAATTTTCAAAAGAACAACACAAGACATGCAAAGGAAAACAGTGAAGGATCAAAATGTGAATATCAACACAGATAGAAATTATAAGGAGAAACCAAACATAAAATGTGGCATTCAAAATTACAGTAATTGAAATGAAAAATTGACTACAAGGGTTCAACTGCAGATTTAAGCAGGAATAAAAATCAGTAAATATGAAGATAGGACAACTAAAATTATTAAGTTTGAGAAGCAGAAAGAAAAAAGAATGAAGAGAAGTAAACAGAGTCTAAGGGACTTCAGGGACACCCTTCAAGTTGACCAACATATACATTATATTTCCCAGTTGTATTTCATCTAGAATAGAAAAACCAATCTTAATATGGAACCTCAAAGAACCCCAAATTGTCAAAATAATCTTGAAAAAGAACAAAGTTAGAGGGCTCAAACATCCTGATTTCAAAACTTTCTACAAAGCTACAGTAATCAAAATAATGTCTTACTAGAATAAGGAGACATACCAATGGAATAAAATGCAGAGTCCAGAAATAATCCTTTACCTATATGGTCAGCTGAGTTTTGACAAGTGTGCCAAGACTATTCAATAGAGAAAAAGACCATCTTTTCAATAAACAATGCTGGGAAAACTGAATATCCACATGGAAAGAAATAAAGTTGGACCCTTTCCTCATACCACATGCAAAAATTAACTCAAAATGAATCAAAGACCGAAACATAAGAGCTAACACTACAATACTCTTAGAGGATAACATAGGGGAAAAGCTTTACATATTAGATCTGGCAATGATTTCTTGCATATGACACCAAAAGCATAGGCAACAAAAAACTAATTGGACTTTATCAGTAACTTCTGTGGATCAAACAATGTGATTAAGAAAGTAAAAAGTAACCTGTAAGAAGGGAAAAAAAATCTGAAAATGATATATCTGATAAAAGGTTAATATCAATCTTAAAAATGTAAATGTTCGTTTGTTCAAAATCTTAAATCTCCAAAAGTTCTTCACTGATTGCTTTGAAATTTTGACACAACACTGCATTCGAATACGCACGTGTTTTTATATACCTTATACCTACTAATATATAGATGTTACACCTGTGACAGGTAAAAACATGTTTTTGAAAAACAGCGCCAT
Source organism: Corynorhinus townsendii (assembly GCA_026230045.1). Taxonomy (NCBI): domain Eukaryota; kingdom Metazoa; phylum Chordata; class Mammalia; order Chiroptera; family Vespertilionidae; genus Corynorhinus; species Corynorhinus townsendii. The sequence continues at coordinate 114,677,779 of JAPDVU010000003.1, read as the reverse complement.
CTGTTGGACATAAAAGCAACACATACTATACTAAATATTTTATGATTCTATTTCAATGTTTCCGATTGCATTGTTAAATTGAATTTTCATAGATTTCGATTTATTTTCACTTAATCATTTCGTGTGACATGGTGTTGGAATTGAGCTGTGTCGTTTACCATAGCATTCATTTCGTTGAGTATAGTTTGATCTGCTTTAGTTCATCCAAATAATGCCTCGCAGAAGATCAAACCTAGGTCGTCGTACTTGCGGAGCCGAAGCAGTGCGACGAGTAATTGCAAATCAAACTGAGAAATAACGGGCATCAGCGAACAGCATAACAGACCACGAAGGGCTCAAATACGTGCCAAGGAAGCAGCAGAGTGACGTGCAGCCATATTTGAGGATGCACGGTTGCGAGCACAGCGATCGCGTTCAGCAGCTTCAGATCTGCTTTGTTCTCAACAGAATTAATGCGACAGGCTGAGAGTGGCTGAAAGACGTCAATGAGAAACAGCAGATCAGCATCAAACATGACTCCGTGCTCAGCAATCACACGATTACAATTGCCTTGCATTCCTGTACAACCCAGCTGATGATTATAGTTTGAGCCGGCATGTTCTCATAGGCACTATGACTGAAGTGTGTCCTTATAGCAAGGCTCTGAAATTTAATGGAGAAACGAAAGGAATGTGTTGCACCGCCAGAAAAATTAAACTGCCTCAACTTGGAGAACCGCCAGAGCCATTAAAAACTTTGCTTGCCGGATATACCGCCGAATCAAAGCATTTCCTATCTAACATTAGGAAGTAACAACTCATGCTTCCAAATGACGTCGTTAGGCGCAGAAATTGTAACAGCTCAATTCATGCCAACTTTCAAAGTGAAAGGACAAATTTATCATAAAGCCGGCTCCCTGCTTCCATTCCCAGATGGTCAACATAAATTCCTACATATGTATTTCATCCATGATGGCAATGATTAATTGAATGCACGCTGCAGAATTTCTACCGGCATAAAAAGGTCCATCGTTTCCCAACTGCAAGAGCTTCTTCACGAAAAAAACAATTTAATGCGTTTGTTCAAAACAGCAATTGACATGATGCCATCTGATACACACAAGATTGTTATTCATGCTGACAAAACGCTTGTTGGAGAACATGTGCGAAGATTCAGTGCTCCAACTATAGACGAAGGGGCAATTGTTATAGTCGGAGGTCACTTCCAACCTAGAGATATTGTTCTTCATCTAAGAATTGGTTGAAATAGTATTCCCCAATATTCAAACCAATTATAAGAATCATGAATGGCTGAGTAAATGAGCTATTCTTGCGGCCAAGAACAAAGACGTCTACGAACTTAATATTATTCAGTCTAACATTCAAAGCGAGGCAGTCACATACAAGTCCGTCGACACTGTTGTGGAAGCAGATGAAGCGGTTAATTATCCAAAAGAATATTTGAATTCACTCGATCTGCCAGGGATACCACCGCACGTACTGCAACTGAAAATCGGCGTGCCAATTATCATGTTGCGAAATATCAACCAGCCAAAGCTTTGCAACGGCACACAGCTTGCAGTAAAAAATTAATGAGCAGCTATCTTGACAGGACCTTTCAAAGGTGAAGATGTCCTCATTCCTCGCATTCCTATGATTCCAACAGATATGCCATTTCAATGTAAAGATTGCAATTCCCAATTCGATTGGCGTTTGCATTCACCATCAACAAACCTCAGGCCCAATCTTTAGAATTGTGTGGTTTAGATCTAGACACGGATTGCTTCTCACATGGACAATTATATCTTGCATGTTCTAGAGTCGGCAAACCAGACAATCTCTGTATCTGCACAGACAATGGAACAACAAAAAATACTGTATACCCACAAGCATTGTGAAATTAAACATATTAGAAATGTACGCTTTCTCTTCTTTCTTTTCCATTTAACCAGACTGAGCCACAGCAACGCGTGGCCAGGTACAGCTAGCAATATATAAAAAACTCCTACACTCCAACAACAAAATAAGTAATCCCAAAATAAATAAATTCAGATATGGGTACTCAGCCTGGCTGGTATAGCTCAGTGGTTGAGCATCGACCCCTGAAAAAGGAGGTCATGGGTACATTCCCAGTTGGTGCACATGCCCGGGAGTTTTGGGCTCGATCCCCAGTAGAAGGCAAGCAAGAGATCACTGATCAATTATTCTCTCTCATCATTGATATTTCTATCTCTCTCTCTCCCTCTCCTTTCTTTTCCTTAAAGTCAATAGAAACATATTTTTTAAAAAGGGCACTCATACAACCTAATGCCAAAAAAAACAAACATTCCAATTAAAAACTGGACAGAGTATCGGAATAGATATTTCTCCCACGAAGACATACAGATGGCCAACAGACATATGAAAAAATGCTCAACATCACTAATCATCAGTGAAATGTAAATTAAAACCACAATGAGATTATCACCTCATGCCTGTCAGAATGGCTACCATTAAAAAAAAAATCAACAACAAGTGTTGGTAAGGATGTAGAGAAAAGGGAGCTCTTGCACACTGTTAGTAGGCTTGTAAATTAGTGCACCCACTCACTGTGGAAAACAGTATGGCGATTCCTCAAAAATTAAAAATAGAGCTGTCAAATATCACACGATCTCATTCATACGTGGAATCTAGTGAACAAAATAAACTGATTAACAAGATAGATCCAGAGATATAGAAGCATAGAATAGACTGGCAAATCTCAGAGGGAAAGTGGGGGTGGGGAGAAATTAACCAAAGAACTTATATGCATACTAGAGGCCTGCTGCATGAAATTTGTGCATGGGGTGTGTGTGTGTGTGTGTGTGTGTGTGTGTGGTGGAAGGTGTCCCTCAGCCCAACCTGAAACCTCTCCAATCTGGGACCCCTCAGAGGATATCCGACTGCCAGTTTAGGCCCGATCCCTCTCACTATCCGGGACTATTGGCTCCCAACTGCTTGCCTGCCTGCCAGCCTGCGTGATCACCCCCTAACTACTGCCCTGTCAGCCTGATCAACGCCTAACTGCTCCCCTGCCGACCTGATTGCCCCTAAGTGCCCTCCCCTGCCAGCCTGAATGCCCCTAACAGCCTCTGCCTCAGCCCCTACCACCATGGCTTTGTCCAGAAGGACATCTGGATGGATGGCCAAAAGATGTCTGGTCTAATTAGCCTATTACCCTTTTATTAGTATAGATAACATATATGCCCCTAAAAAGTTATATTATTTTACACACTTTAAATTATACAGTACATTCAACCTCTTTCACCTTGTTTTTTTCTTTTTCTAAATATATCTTATTGATTTTTTTCACAGAGAGGGAGAGGAATAGTTAAAAACATTGATGAGAGAGAAACATCAATCAGCTGCCTCCTGCACACCCTCAACTGGGGATGTGCCCACAACCAAGGTATATGCCCTTGACCGGAATCGAACCTGGGACCCCCCCTTCAGTCCAAAGGCCGATGCTCTATCCACTGAGCCAAACTGGTTAGGGACCCCCAGTTCTTTTTTTCTTTTTAGATTATCCACATTTGTAGATATGGCATTAATTCATTTTCTATTGATTTTCAGAGAGAGTGGAAGGGAGAGGATAGAGAGAGAGAAACATCAATGTAAGAAACATCCCTTCAATTGCCTTCCTTAGGAGTCCTGACCAGGGATCCAACTTGAAACCCAGGTATGTTCCCTGGGTTTCAAGCTGGAATTGAACCAGCAACCTCTCAGTGCACAGGACCATGTTTACGCTCAACCAACCTATCCATTTCAGCCTGGCTGTTATACAATTTCTGGAATTTTATTTCAATTAATTCTTGCAAAGTCTGTGGTTTAGGTAACATTCACACTTTGCTGATGAGAAAAAAAAAACACCCCTCTTTGAGACATTCTTCTTCCTTCATTGATGCATTTTCCTGCCAGCCCTAGAAAGGCTCTTGATAGCGGTTTCACTGGTATCTAGAGTCAGAAGCGTTCTCCTCACCACTACCCTCTCCAAAGCCTCCTCTGCACTGGTACTGAGGCTGTCCTGGAGGGCGCAGAGGCTAGGTAACGGAGACAATGACAGGATTTGGACCACTGGAACCACCATATCCACCTTTCCTCTCCATGATGGAGAAGGCGGGGCCAGCAACTTCCAGCAGCACCGAGCTCCCGGATAGGCCAAGGTTTGCAGGGCTAGCTCTTTGAACACCGTAAGGGCTTCAGTCTCTCCCTCTCAAGGGCTGCTGTCGCTTCTGAGGTTATAGGGCTGCCCTGAAAGTCCTCTGCGCACCTCCAGTCCATGGCAAATGTGGCAGTGGACTCCGCGATGGAACTGCTATTTTTAGATACTTTTAAACACCGCAGCACTGAGGTAAGACTTTGCTTCTCCACTGTGGGACATGTACAAAAAAATCCTTAGGCATGCTTCGACTTTCCCTCCTGCCAGTGGCCTTAAATTCTGCACATACACACCCCCTCCCCCAGTTGGGTGTGGGCACCACGTCTGCAGGAGAGCATCGGTGGCCAGGACATTTCTCTTAGGCTCCTGTGTCTTTGGTTGAGTTGGCTGTTCTGCTTGCTTTGCTCCCCTGCCACATTACCCCCGTCAACTTTGGGTCTTAAAAATATCTTGGTTCTCAGGTTTAGCTCAGTTGGTGTTTGGGAGGGTCTCAGACTGCCTGTGTTTGACAGCAGTTCCGGAGACCAAGTAGGTCACAATGGCTTCGTGATTCCTAAATCCCTCCTCTCAGGTCCTTTTTCTAACGGGAGTTAGTTTGCCCAGATGTGACACTCATGTGGTTTAGGATTCACCCATTAGGACATGACATACTTGCATGGAAGGCTTCTGCATGGAGGATACCTGTGAGGAGGGGAATCAGCAGTGAAAGGAACCAATGGCGGATTTGGAACCCCCAGACAGGGAACCTTGCTCACTCCCCACATGTCTCCCCACTGCACTCCCTGCATGTCTCCCTCAGCAGCCGGTCTAGGCGTTCAGAGGCTTGGCTTCCTTCGTCGCCCGGCGACAAAGGAAGCCAAGCCTCCCGCCCGCTCTGCTGGCTCCGTGGCTCCGGCCTATGCTGCCACCTTTGTCATGGAGTGACGGTTAATTTGCATACTACCCTTTTATTAGATAGGATATGCTTAGCCCATGAACACTGACAATAGTGTGGCAAAGGCCTGGGGGAGGGATGAGAAGGGGAGTGGGGCACAATGGGAAAAAGGGGGATCTGTAATACTTTCAACAATAAAGATAAATTTAAAAATATATATAACTGTCTTACGATCTAACAATTCCACTTTTGAGTATTTACCCAATAAAATATTTTTTTTAAAAAAAGAGTATTTACCCAAAGAAAACAAAAACACTTAATTTGAAAAGATATATGCATCATACTTACTGCAGCATTACTAGTAATAGCCAAGATATGAAAACACACTAGGCATCAAATGATAGATGAATAAAGATTTGTGTATAAATTAAATATTTTTCAGTCAGAAAAAGAATGAAATCTTGGCATTTGTGACAACATGGATAGAACTAAAGGTATTATGCTAAGTGAAGTAAGTCAGAGGATGACAAATATCATATGATATCATTTATATATAGACTCTAAAAAAATCCCCAAATGAATAAACAAAACAGACTCATAGATATAGAGAATAAGCTGATGGCTGCCAAAGGGGAGGAGATAGGGGATGTGAATAAAAATAATAAAAAAAATTAAAAATGGGCAAAGGACTTGAATAGACATTCTCCCAATAAAGTACATAAATGGCCAATTTATAGAAATTTGCATTTTGTAGAAATAAGCACATGAAAAGATACTCAGCAACACCAGTCATTAGGAAAATGCACATAAAATCACAATGAGACACAACTTTATATCCATCAGAACATGATTATAAAAAAACAAACAAAACACCATAGGAAATAACTCTGTTGGTGAGGATATAGAGAAATTGGAACCATGTGCACTGCTGGTGGAAATGTAAAATGTGTAGCCAAAGCAGAAAAAAATTTGTTGTTTCCTCAGAAATTTAAACTTGAAATTACCATATGCCACTAAACTGTACACTTAAAATGGTTCAAATGGTAAACTTTATGTATATTTTACCACTATAAAATCTGTAAAATAAATGCATGCATAGGACCTATCACTTAAATGTTATAATTAAAGACCAGATGTGAGATAACACAACATGGAAGAATATCACCAAAGAATATCAACTGATTCATTGATAGTGTTTTAGGCATCCTAATGAGGTTTTTAGAAAAGGAAATAAGTCAAAAGGACAAGATCATTACTAATATATTTCTTTGCACATGTCACAACTTTTATGATCCTGTTTCTTCAAATGTAAAATGTGAATTAGATTATTGAAGATCACATACATCAGAGTTTTTAAAAAAGTGCTGGATATATAACTATATATTTGTTTAGAAACAAATATTTGAAAGTATTAGAGCATTATTTGTTCTGTTGCAAATAAACACATGAAAAAGATTATGGAACTATGTATAAGAAAATGTTTGCATTTTCTCATCTAAGCTGAATTCTGCAACAGACTTTGCAAATAGTTTTCTGTGCTGCTTTAAAGAAAGAAGTTTGTTTATTTTAACAGTTAGCTTTGGAACCAGAAGACAAATTGCCCAAATAATAAAAAATGTACAAATTATTCTTCATTTTGAAGTTGTAATCATCAGCCTGTGGAGACCAACTACTACTTTCCAAACTTGTTTAAAAGTTACTCATTACTTGAATCTGTATAAGAAATAAAGTGACAAGTTAATGTTAAAACTTTAGTTTCATTAAATCTATATTTTTAAGTTATTACCTGGAATCAAGAGAAGTAAAAAGTTGATCAAACTGTTTCTCTAGATCCTTTAAAAGACTGACTGTCTCCTCTTGTGTTTGATTATGTATGTGTTCGAGCATCTAGGAAGAATATAATACAAAGACCTAATTTGTTAGGTCACAAATTAGTATTTTTATTTCATAGAAATTGTACTGTTCCAAATAATTCTGAAAATAAAAGGCACTTTATGGACTTTTCAAAATAACAACACAAGAGAAGATCAGATGATAAACTTCAAATCCTGGTACTTGTCACATCTTTGTTGGCACTGTATACTGACAAACTGGCAAAATGGCCTAAAAATCCACTAAGTTTTCTAAACTTGTTTCTTATCATGTTTTGTCATTATAGGAAATAAGTAATTTTAAATAGCTGAATTTCTCTCTGGCACCTTTCCTTAAATTAAAAAAGTAACATTTTAATCCAAGTATTTTTAAAATATTGACTATTCTACAAACTGCATTTTTAAACAAAGAAGTGTTCCTTGAGATCGGTGACCCATTTTTTCTTTCAAATTTCTCCCTTTTGGAATGGGAATGTCTATCCTATCCTTGTCCAACCAATTATTTTAGAAGCAAATAATTTACTACCTAGTTTCACAGATTCACTGTTAAAGAGGAATTTGGCCCTTGAGCTCAACCCATACTTCATTTAGGAGATATTTAGATGAGATTTTGAACTTAGAGCTGACACTGGAATAGGTTAAGACTAAGTTGGGTGGGTGAATGAATGTATTTTGCATGTGAGAAGGACATGAGACTTGGGGAGTGGAGCAGAGGGCAGACTGTTATGAACTCCCCTCCCAAGTTCATAAGTTGAAGTCTTAACTCCCATATCAGCTATAATCTTTTGAGTGCTTTGGTTGTAAATTTGTTGCTTGTTCTTTGTCTCCAAATGAGTGAGCCTCTCTTTTGGGGAATGGGGTAAGGGAGAAAAGAAAGAAAGACTCTTTATGTAAGGGTATACAGCCAAGTAATGAGCATGTTAGAAAGATGATCTGCAATGCTCAGAGATAAGAAATCATGGTTCCTTGATAGAGCTTCTTCATTAGTGGGCTGCTAACACAATGCTGCGAGACCAATCCCAGCAGGCCATGGGAGTTTCCCAGTCTTCTGTGTATTTCTCTGTCACTAGATTATCATGCTTAATAATCTCTAACTTCAGTCTTAGAATATCCAAGTATACATATTTAAAGAGACTATGTCCTAATTCATGATAGAATTTAATCATTCAAAATACTTACTTTTACAGCAATACTTAATTGTTCAAAATTATTGCCTGCTATCTTTAGTGCTTCATCAATTTCTTCTGTAGTTTTAGTCTCCTAAAAAGGGAAAAGGGGACCATATACAAATATAAAAATAGATACTTAGATATATTAGTCACAAAAACATCAGGCTATCATTTTGGTTACAACAGCAACATAGACCTACCAAAGAAATCTGCAATCAAGAAAAATAACACTGTTCATCTTACTTACCCAGTAAATAAGCATTTTAGAGTTTCAGTTATAGCAGCCCAGATTTTTTAAAGGTAACTTTTTGAAAAAATAAGATTATGTCCTGTAACCATTTTGAAGCTTAAAACTATCTTGAAAATTTTATCATGGCAATAAATGTACACGTGTAAAAATGAACAGTTTAAGGAAAATATTATAATTTGGCTATGTTAACATTTAAACTTGAAGTAAAAGATAGCCAGATTAAGTGCTCTCTCTCATCCACCAGCTCACTAAAGATCTCCTTTACAGCCTTGTCTATCTAGGTGGCTCAGTTGTTTGGAGCATTGTCCCATACACCAAAGGTTGTGGGTTTGATCCCCAGTCAAGGTGCGTATAGGAGGCAACTGATCTCGATGTTTCTTTTTCTCCCCCTTTTCCTTCCCCACCGCTCTCAAATCAATAAAAACGTATCCTCTGGTAAGGATTAGAAAAAAAGACCTCTGTAACAAAAAGACAATACTTCATTCCACAGCATTTTGGAGCTTGTTCTTTTTTCTACTCTTAAATTTAAAAAATACACTAAAGTTATCAGGTGTAGTAATGGGTAAAATTGAATCTTCCAACAACAACAACAACATCAACATCATCATCATCACCAATAACAAATGCCATCAGGCCTTTTGGATGCCATTAAAATAATTGGAAAAAATCACACTTAGAATTTATACATGTGTACTTTATATACGTTTCACAGAATCTGAATTCAATAACTAGGTTTAAAGGGAAGAAGCTAGGATAGGTAAATATCAAGAACACTAAAAGAGTTGTCAAAGGTAGCATGAGCTGCCTTGGGAATAAAAGAGAATTTGTTCAAGCATAGTTTGGAATAAAACAAGAGGCTCAAGTAAGGAGTGTGTTTACCTCTTACCTTTAAGCTTTCTAAAAGAATCTGTAATTATAGGAACCTTGAGAGGAGAGGTAATTTAAGCTACCAGAGACAAAGTAAAAATGTCTGGCTTCATCTTACTTCACAAAATAACATTTTTCATACCGCCATTACAGCTGATGAATTCAAAACAGTCCTCTGTGTGGATGGTGAACCAATGTGTTCTAAACCAATAGTTAGCTGATCAGCAGTCTTTTTAAAGTCCTGAGAACAATTCTTTATCCTGAAAAATGTCAAGTATGTTATTTCAAATACCAACATTAATAAAATAGTTTTAACCTTCTATTCTGATATTTACTCTCTATAAAAAATAACTCATGTGATGACTTGTAAGAACACACTCATTGGGTTCTCAATCATCTATGATAAGCAAAGAGAAGAAACCATGATTAAATACACTTTCATATAAAACTTAATTTTAATAGAGAATTCAATTTCTTAACAAATTTCTAAAAATAATAGCTTATAGTATAAATTGTGCTTTAATTTCCTAACCACCTCTCCTTACCTGATATTTTTTAGTAGGGATGTTGATAATCATTGAACTGTCTTAAACTCAATTGAAGTCAGTACTTATACACATAAATGCCAGCTATTAAAAATATACCTACATAGCCCTAGATAATTTACAAAAAGGTAATGAATTTACTACATAAGTTAATTTTCAAGGAAAAAGTTCCATTTCAAATCTATTTTTACCTTTATATCCTCATATTGGCTAGCACACAACAAGCACTGTGCTGAATAAATTACTCAAAACCTGTAACAATTTATAGAAGAAACTATGATGTTTAATGTTACTCTTATAAAGAGAAATACACTAAATAATTAATTTTTAAACATACTTTGAAAAGTGAACATCCATGTTTTTAAAAATATGAGTGCATTAGCCCTGAGGAGTCCATATTCAATTCCTGTTACAAAATAGTAAAGATAAATCATAAAGAAAATATATCAGATATCAAGAGATGCTTCTATTTAAAATATACAACTAATAGAGGCCCAGTGAATGAAATTCATGCATGGGTAGGGTCCCTAGGCCTGGCCGGTGATCAGGGCTGATATGTGGGGTAACCAGCAGGGTATCAGGGGGAGGCCCCTGCTGGCACACTCCTTACACAGCCTGGCGCCACCAGCTTGCCGGCCCCGCCGCCACCACCAGCCCGCTCACCAGCTGGCCCAGCCCCCGTTGGTCGCCTGCCTCCCTAGCCCTGATCGTGCATCGGTGGGGTCCCTTGGCCTGGCCTGCATCCTCTTGCGATCCGGGACCCCTCAGGGGATGTCAGAGAGCCGGTTTTAGCCCGATCCCGCAGGCCAGGCCAAAGGACCCCATTGGTGCACAAATTGGTGCACCAAGCCTCTAGTCCTTTTATAAATCACCTCTCAATCTATCTCTTCCCCAAATCCTCCACTGTATTGTACTATTGCTCCTCTCAACAGTCAACAGAGAAATTCTTATTCTTTCTCCATGTCTTATTCTCACCCAGCACCAACAGCTTCTGCTAGAATCATACTCTCAGCTGTCCTTGATCTGACATGGTAATCTTGCTTTCCTTTTTTCCACTTTAAATAAGAACAAACTATACTGCTTCCTTAGGAGCTGGATTCTCCATTTAATTAAGAGCTAAGACAAATTATAAACTTAAAGAGCAGTTTATAAACAATGGGTTAGAAACAATGATCTAAAAATGCTATTTTAGTAATGCTAAAATTATTCTTTCAGAAATATACTGAACTTTAAAATACTAAAATAAGTGCACATAGAACATACTTTTTAGGCTGCAGTTTGTCCATAAAAGAACCTTCTTTAACATATCCATCTATTGGATAGTATCCTTGTCTAGTATTTATAGATGTAGCAACCTTAGGACAAAATAAGAAAAACAAAAACAGAAAGTCAGTCAATAAATTCTGTTTATGCAGAATTCAACCAACCAATGTGCCATTCACAGATAAATTTGATAATAGCCTTAAAGATCCTTGAAACTTCATTAAATCAAAGAAAAAAATTGTATATATATATGATGTTTTTATCCTATTTTAATTAGTAAACAAATCAGTAATCTGGCAATTATGAGTTAAACAGAACATTAAATTAACTAAAACACTTCATTCTACCACAATTCTAAAAAAAAAATGCTTGCAACAATACTTTCTAATTTTACTGTAGCCCTGGATAGTATTGTTTAATGGTTAGAGTATTGGCCTGTGCACCAAAGGGTCATGGGTTTGATTCCCAGTGAAGGACATGTACCTGGGTTGCAGCTTCGTCTCTAGCCCTGGTTGGGGGCACCTACAGGAGGCAATCAATTGATGTGTGTCTCTCTCACATAGATGTTTTCCTTTCTCTCTCTCTCTCTCTCTCTCTCTCTCTCTCTCTCTCTCTCTCTCTCGTCTGCCTCCCTCCATTCCACTATCTCTAAGAATCAATGAAAAAAATAAGTGAGGATTAAAAAAAATTACTGTAAACATTTTACAGTGATATGTTAAGATATGTTCAAAACTTTAAAATATTTAAGAATAAACCTATAATAATAAAAGCGTAATATGCTAATTAGACGAGGACTGCGAGGGAAGCCTAGGTCTCAGGTGCCTGCAGGTGGCCGGAGGGAAGCCCGGGTCCTGGGTGCCAGAGGGAAGCCAGTGCCGCAGCCAGGGGAAGGAAGACCCACTCTTGCACACATTTCATCCATCAGGCCTTAGTTTAATAAGAAAAATATAAGCTCTAAGAAAAGAAAACCAAGTAACTTATTAGAGATTATAAAACAAGAACTGAATAAATGGAGAATTATATCAGGTTCCTGGAGACAAAGATTTAATATCCTAAACTACATCTAATAAATTAATAGAATTCTCAAGTTCATATGGAAAATACATTATGCAAGAATTACAACAATTTTAACATACCATTTGGGAGAGATTTATCCCACCAGAGAATAAAGCTACTGTAATTAAAATACTAGGGCAGTGGTCAGCAAACTCATTAGTCAACAGAGCCAAATATCAACAGTACAATGATTTAAATTTCTTTTGAGAGTCAAATTTTTTAAACTTAAACTTCTTCTAACGCCACTTCTTCAAAATAGACTCGCCCAGGCAGTGGTATTTTGTGGAAGAGCCATATTCAAGGGGCCAAAGAGCCGCATGTGGCTCGCGAGCCACAGTTTGCCGACCACAGTACTACGGTACTGGCACAATAGAGAACAAGAGTCCTAAAACAGATCCATGTATACATGGGAACTTAATACAGAATACAAATGACACTTCAATTAAACAGAGGAAGGAGTATTCAATAATTATTCCGGGAAAGTCAGCTCATCATTCTGAAGAATAAAGTTTATACCTACTTTACAGCATATATGAACACTTAAAAAGGTCAAGTACAAACCTTTAAAAAAGCATGATATAAGTATTTAAATATATATATAACTCTGAGATGGGAAGGTCTAATAAAAAAACAACAACCCAGAAGCCATGGTTGGGGGCGAAAAGACTAAAGAGGGAAACATTTCTGAAAGGCTAAATGTAATAAAAAATTTAAGTGAAAGATTGGGAGAAAACAGTTAAAAACACAGGACAAAGTGTTAATATCCCTATCACATGAAGTGTTTCTACAAGTTACGAAAATACAAAACAAAAGGGAAATATGTAAAATCTCTCAAAGGGTTTACTGAAGACCTCTGAATGTTGCTCAATTTCACTAGTAGTCAGGGAATTGCAATTTAAAACAAGGAGATTATCAATTTTTCCCCATCATATTGCCAAACATTAAAACAAATATCACAAATTGAAACATGGATTTATCTTGGAGCTAGAAATTAACAGAACTTATTAATGGAATATATTTGGTAGGGGTAGGTTTGAAGAACTATATAAAGATATAGAGAAAAATTGTGAAAACCACCTAAATGTTTATAAACAGACTGGATAAGAATCACATCAATTATGTACAATTGTAGGCATTAAAAGTAACACAGGAGTCTCTCATGAGAATAAGTTAATGTTGCTAAGAGAAATAAAGCAGATGACTAAATGTTATGTGGTCTCAAATTTAAATACACATCTTTGGTGGGGAAGATGATGTTCTGTCAAGGTTTTAAGTAAGATACATTATTAGATAATTAGGGGGAAAGTGTTACCTTTAACAAATCACATTGAACCAAATGTTATTTTTAAGAAAACTTCATCCCAAAATTGAGGGCTAAAACCCTAATTTCTATCTGCCTCCTCATTCATTCCCCTTTGACTTGACATTTCATAGTAAGAGGTTAATGTTATTATCAACAGATTTATTTTTTAAGTAAACATACCCTCAAGATTTTGTCACAAAATAAAAAAAAATATGAAGCTTAGAACTGAATCACTCATCTCCTCCCAGTTCAAAATGCTTGCATCGCTTTAGTTTTTTTTAAAAAATCTTTATTATTGAAAGTATTACATATGCCCCCATTTTCCCCCCATTGACCTATTCTACCTGCCCCTGCCATCCACCCCAGGCCTTCACCACATTATTGCCTGTGTCCAAGGGTTATGCATATACATATGCATACAAGTTCTTTGGTTGATCTCTTCCCACCCACTCACCCGCCCCCGCCTTCCCTCTGAGGTCCCATAGTCTGTTCCATGTTTCTCTGTCTCTGGATCTATTTTGTTCATGAGATTCCACATATGAGTGAGATCACGCAATACTTAGCTTTCTCTGACTGGCTTATTTTGCTCAGCATAATACTTTCCAGGTCCATCCATGCCGTTGCAAATGGTAAGAGGTCTTTCTTTTTTTACAGTTGCATAGTATTCCATTGTGTAAATGGACCACAGCTTTTCTTATCTTCTCATCTGCTGATGGGCACTTGGGCTGTTTCCAAATTCTGGCTATTGTAAATTGTGCTGCTATGAACATAGGGATGCATATATTCTTTCTGATGTTTCAGTTTCTTAGGATATATTTCTCGAAGTGGGATCACCGTGTCAAATGAGAATTGCATTTTCAATTTTTTGAGGAACTCCATACTGTTTTACATAGTGGTTGAACCAGTCTGCATTCCCACCAGCAGTGTACTAGGGTTCCCTTTTCTCCACATCCCCACCAACAATTGTCATTTGACGATTTGTTGATGGTAGCCATTCTGACAGGTGTGAGGTAATACCTCACTGTTGTTTAATTTGCATCTTTCTGATGATTAGTGACTTTGAGCATTTTTTCATGTCTCTTGGCCATCTGTATGTCCACTTTGGATAAGTGTCTATTTAGGTCCTTGGCCCGTTTTTTTAATTAGATTGTTTGTATTCCTTTAAGTTATATGAGTTCCTATATATTTTGGAAGTTAACCTCTTATCGTTGTATCATTTCCCAATATGTTCTCCCATACAGTGTGCTCCCTTTTCATTTTGTTGGTTTCTTTTGCTGTGCAGAAACTTTATGTGCTCACATTTGTTTTCCTCCTTAGTTTCCTTTGCTCTGAGATATGTATCTGTAAACATATTGCTAAGAGAGATGTCTAAGGTATTTATGCCTATGGTTTCTTCTAGGATTTTTATGGTTTCACAACTTACATTTCAGTCTTTTATACATTTTGAGTTTATTCTTGTGTATGGTGTAAGTTGATTGTCTAGCTTCATTTTCTTGCATATACCTGTCCAGTTTTCCAAATACCTTTTATTGAAGAGACTATCTTGACTCCATTGTATTCTCTTGCCTCCTTTGTCAAATATTACCATGTTAAGCGCCCAGCCTGTTTTGTCTTCTGGACAGAAAGTATAGTGTCAGGTATGGGTGACTGACATGTGTTAATTAAACATAATGGTTTGGGTTGATTTCGGGGTTCTCTGTTCTGTTCCATTGATCTACATGCCTATTCTTATGCCAGTCATAGGCTGTTCTGAGTACTGTAGTATAACTTGATCATCTGGTAATGTGATTCCTCCAACTCTGTTCTTGATTGTTGCACCTATTTGGGGTCATATTTGGTTCCATATACATTTTTGGAGCGTTTGTTCTAGAACTGTAAAATATGCTGTTGTTCTTTTATTAGGGACTAGAGGCCTGGTGCACAAATTCATGCACCAGTGGGGTCTCTCAGCCTGGCTGTGGGATCAGGCCGAAACTGGCTCTCTGACATTCCCTGAGGGGTCCTGGATTGCGAGAGGGTGCAGGCCAGGCCAAGGGACCCCACTGGTGTATATGATCATGGCCAGGGAAGGAGGTGGGAGATTGGCCAGCCGGGGAGGGATCATGGGAGGGTTCCAGGGAGTATCTGGCCTGTCTCGCTCAGTCCCGATCAGCTGGACCCCAGCAGTAAGCTAACCTACTGGTCAGAGTGTCTTCCCCCTGGTGGTCAGCACACATCATAGCAACTCGCCAACTGGCCAACTGTCTGCCTGCTGGTGATCAGTGCATGTCAAAGCGAGCGGTTGAGTGATCAATTATCTGCCTCCTGGTGGTCAGTGCACATCATAGCGAGCAGTTGAGTGGCCTTAGCATATCATTAGCATATTATGCTTTGATTGGTTGAACAGCCAACTGGACAACTGGACACTTAGCATATTAGGCTTTTATTATGAAGGATTGCACTGAATCTATAGATTGCTTTGGGTAGAATCAATATTTATTTATTTTTTAAACATTTTATTGATTTTTCACAGAGAGGAAGGGAGAGGGATAGAGAGTTAGAAACATCGATGAAAGAGAAACATCGATCAGCTGCCTCCTGCACAACCCCCACTGGGGGTGTGCCTGCAACCTAGGTACATGTCCTTGACCAGAATTGAACCTGGGACCCTCAGTCCACAGGCCGATGCTCTATCCACTGAGCCAAACCAGTTAGAGCAGTACTGACATTTTAATGATGTTGATTCTACCAATCCATGAACATGGTATATTCTTCCACTTGATTATATCTTTCTCTATATCTTTTTTCAACGTCCTGTAGTTTTCCAAGCACAGGTTTATTACCTTCTTGGTTAAGTTTGTTCCTAAGTATGTTAATTTTTTTGTTGCAATGGTAAATAAAATTTTTAGTTTCTCTTTCTGAGAATTCATTATTGGTATGTAAAAATGGCAACGATTTCTAGGTGTTAATTTTGTATCCTACTACCTTGCCGAATTCATTTATTAAACCCGGTTTTTTGATGGAGTCTTTAGTATTTTTTAGGTACAATATCATGTCACTTGTGAATAATGATAGTTTTACTTCCTCCTTTCCCATTTGGATGCCTTTTATTTCTTCTTGTCTGATTGCTATGCCTAAAACTTCCAGTACTATCCTATATAATAAAAGCCTAATATGCTAAGTGTCCAGTTGGCTGTTCAACCAAAGCATAATATGCTAATGATATGCTAAAGCTGCTCAACCACTTGCTATGATGTGCACTGACCACCAGGGGGCAGACACTCCCACTGGTAGGTTAGCTTGCTGTTGGGATCTGGCCAATAGGGACTGAGCAAGACAGGCTGGACATGCCCTGAAGCTCTCCCGTGATCCCTCCCAGCCCTGACTGTGCACAGGTGGGGTCCCTCAGCCCGGCCTGCACCCTCTTGCAATCCAGGACCCCTCAAGGGATGTTGGAGAGCTGCTTTCGGCCCAATCCCACAGGCCAGGCCAAAGGACCCCACTGGTGCACAAGTTCATGCACTGAGCCTCTAATGTTGAATAAGAGTGGTAAGCGGGCATCTCTGTCTTGTTCCTGTTCTTAGTGGAAATGGTTTTAGTTTTTGCCCATTGATTATGATGTTTGCTACAGATTTGTCATATCTGGCCTTTATCATGTTGACATATACTCCCTCTATTCCCACTTTGCTGAGAGTTTTTATCAAAAATGGGTGTCAGTTTGTCAAATGCTTTTTATGCATCTATTGATCTGATCAAGTGATTTTTGCCTTTCAATTTGTTTATGTGATATATCACATTTATTGATTTGCAAGTATTGTACTAGCCTTGCAGCCCCAGAATAAACTGCAATTGGTCATGGTGTATGATCTTTTTAATATACTGCTGGATCAGATTTGCTAAAATTTTGTTGAAGACTTTAGCATCTATGCTTATCAGGGATACTGGCCTAAATTTTCTTTGCAGTGTCTCTATCTGGTTTTGGAATTAGGGTAATGCTGGCCTCATAGAAAGAGGTTGGAAGTGTTCCTTCCTCTTGAATTTTTTGGGAGAGTTTGAGGTAGATAGGTGCTAGTTCTTTAAATGTTTGGTAAACATCCTCTGTGAAGCCTTCCGGACCAGGGCTTTTATTTGCTGGAAGTGGTTTTTTGTTGTTGTTTTTTATTTTTATTACTGCTTCAATTTCATCAGTAGTTATCAGCCTATTCAGGTTTTCTGCTTCTTCCTGATTGAGTCTTGGATGATTGTATTTTTCTAGGAATATGCCCATTTCGCTCAGGTTGCCTAATTTATTGCAATATAGTCGTTCATAGTACTTTTTATGACCTTTTGTATTTCTGTGGGGTCTATTGTTACTTCACCTCTTTCGTTTCTGGTTTTGAGTCCTCTCTGTTTCTTGATGAGTCTGCGTAGAGGTTCATCAATCTTGTTTACCTTTTGAAAGAACCAGCTCTTGGTTTTATTGATCTTTTATATTTATATAAAATATATTATTTTTTAGTCTCTATGTCATTTATTCCCAGTTGATCTTTATTATTTCCTTCCTTCTACTTACTCTGGGTTTTTCTTATTGTTCTCTATTTTTTTAAGTTGCAGGATTAGATACCTTATTAAAAGTTTGTTGTTTTTTTTTTATATTTGTTTTTGTTTTTTGTGTGTGTTTTTTTAGATAGGCCTGTACTGCTATGAACTTCCCTCTCAGGATGGCTTTCACTTGTCCCACAGAGTTTGGGTTGTAGTGTGTTCATTTTCATTTGTTTCCAGGATGTTTTTTTATATCCTCTTTGATCTCTTTGGTAACCCATTTATTGTTTAATACCATGCTATTTAGCCTCCATGTGTTTGAGAGTTTTGGAATGTTTTTATTACAATTAATTTCTCATTTCTGCCATTGTGATCTGAGACAATGCTTGATATGATTTCAATCTTTTTTAACTTGTAGAGATTTGGCCTGTGTCCTAACATGTGGTCTATCTTTGAAAATGTCCCATGTGCACTTGAGAAGAACATATATTCTGTAGCTTTGGGGTGAAAAGCTCTGAAAATGCCAATTCCATTTGATCTAGTGTATTGTTTAGGATCATTGTTTCCCTGTTAATTTTTTGTCTAGAAGATCAATCCAGTGATGTCCATAGGGTATTAAAGTCCCCTACTATGATAGTACTAGTGACCTGATGCACAAAATTCGTGCACATTAAAAGGGGATTAATTAGAGGAAATAATTTAATATTGCTATTTGCCCTTTCTCTATAATAGCAGTGTCAGAGATGAAAGATATTAGTAAAATGTATATGAAAATCTTCCTCCTGTCAGAGTCTGGGGCTCACCACGGGACTCAGAGTCAAGTCCCCACCCACCCACATGCACCTCAAAATCGCATGAGACCCAGACCCAACCACCCCTCCCCGCATTGGGCTAGATTCAGACCAGCCAGTCCCACCCTGGTCAAGCCCTGCCGGGCAGGGGGCATAGCCTCAGGTCCCCTGCCTGGGCACCAGGATGGGGGGCGTGGTCTGAGGTCCCCCAGCCCAGACCAGGGCGGGAAGCATGCCTTGAGGTCCTCTGTCAAGCCCCGCCAGGTGGGGGACACAGCCTGAGATCCCCTGTCAAGCCCCACTGGGTGGGGGGCATGGCTTGAGATCCCTTGTCAAGCCCTGCCAGGCGGGGTGGGGGGAGGCACAGCCTCAGGTCCATGGCCCAGCACCAGGAGGGGGGCGCAGCCTCAGGTCCCCTGTCAAGCCCCACTGGGTGGGGGTGAGGCCTGCGTTGCCCTGACCCAGCACTGAGGGTGCACCTTGAGGTCCCCCGTCAAGCCCCGCTGGGTTGGGAGCATGGCCTGAGGTCCCCTGTCAAGCCCCGCCAGGCAGGGGATGCGGTCTGAGGTCCCCTGGCCTGGTGCCAGGGTGGGGGGCGCCGCCTGAGGTCCCTCAGCCTGGCAGCCTGAGGTCCCCTAGCCCAGCACCAGGACAGGAAGCACACCTTGAGGTCCCCTGTAAAGCCCTGCCTGGTGGGGGTCGCAGCCTGAGGTCCCCTGTCAAGCCCTGCCGGGTGGGGGGGTGCAGCCTGAGATCCCCTGTGAAGCCCTGCCGGGTGGGGGTGCAGCCCAAGGTCCCCAGTCAAGCCCCATGGGGGTGGGGAGGGCGTAGCCTCAGGTCCCTGCTGATTGCTCATTATTAAGGCTCCTTATGGGAACTTGGCCTCAGCTGTGGGTGCAACCATGTTTGTGATGGAGTGATTGTCAATTAGCATATTCCCTCTTTATTAGATAGGAGGATTGATGTCAATCTCTCTCTTGATATCCTCCAGAAGTTTTTTATGTATTTGGATGCTCTTGTATTGGGTACATATGTTTACCAGAGTTATATCCACTTGTTGTATTGATTCCTTTAGTATTATGAAGTAGCCTTCATTATCTCTTGTTATGGCCTTTATGTTGAAGTCTATTTGGTTAGATGAGTATTGCGACCCTAGCTTTCTTTTCCATTTCCATTTGGCTGGAATAGTTTTTTCCATCCTTTCAATTTCAGTCTGTGTGAGTCCTTTTTTCTGAGGTTGGTCTCTGTAGACAGTATGTATATGGGTCATTTTTTTATCCACTCAGGTACCCTATAACCTTTGATTGGAGTATTTAAGCCATTTATATTTAAGACTAGTGGCCCAGTGCACGAAATTCGTACATGGAGGGGGGGTTCCTCAGCTCAGCCTGCACCTTCTTGAATCGGGGACCCCTTGGGGGATGTCTGACTGCCAGTTTAGGACTGATCCCACAATCTGGGACTGCTGGCTCCTAACCACTTACCTGCCTGCCTACCTGATCGCCCCTAAGTGCCTCTGCCTGCCTGCCTGATCGCCCCTTAACTGCCCTCCCCTGCCAGCCTGATCTCACCCCCAACTGCCTTCCCTTGCAGGCCTGGTTGCCCTCAACTGCCCTCCCCTGCCAGCCTGATCTTGCCAAGTTCCCTCCCCTGCCAGCCTGATCTTGCCAAGTTCCCTCCCCTGCCAGCCTGGTTGCCCCCAACTTCCCTCCCCTGTTGGTCTGATATCGCCCCCAACGGCCCTTCCCTGCGGCCTGATCTCATCCCTAACTGCCCTCCCCTGCCGGCCTGATCTTACCCCCAATGGCCCTCCCCTGCCTGCCTAATCTTGCCCCCAACTGCGCTCCTCTGCTGGCCAATTTGGTTCTGATTGGTCAGTTTCTATGGCAGTCGGCGTCAAAAGCTCCTCCTCCTAGGCAGCCACTGGCTCCTCACAGCTGACCCAGATTTGGTTCTTTTTTTTTGGGGGGGGGGGGTGGACTGTTTATTAAGTGGTTATTACAGGGGTCAGACCACATAAGTGGTGTCAGGCCCGGGAATGTGACTTGTCAATGTTGATCACAAAGCCCCCAAGGCTGGTCCTGGTGAGCCCCAAGGTCAGAAATGGAACTGAAAGGCCTTAGTCACATGTTGCTTCCAGGCATCCAGGCTGGGCAGCAGGGAGGAGATGTCCATAACATGCCAGATCTCCCCATCGGACACCACTGAGGTTTGGTAGGACAGCAGCTGCACGCCTGCCGCTGCCAGGAGCCCAATCATGATAGGCAGCATGGCAGGGTTGGAGGGCTGAGCCCGGAACAGGAGCAGAGGCAGACTCCTGCAGAGAGGCACTTCTGGTCTGAAGGCAGTTCCACTGAGGGCCTGCAGCACAGTGTGGTGCCCTGGACAAAGCCCACAGCCTGGTAGGGGGCACCTGCCAGGGCCATGCTCAGGAGGCCTTACCCGCATCCTTGCTCTCCTGGCACAGTGGGGTTATGGGAGGTGGTTACATTGAGGCCGGCCTCCTTCACCAGCAGCTTGGTGTTTGCCAAGTTCACATCCACATGATTAGAAGTGTCTTTGAGGAGGCCGGCAATGACTGCGGGGCTCAGGAAGTTCCTGGCATTCTTCAGGGATAAGCCCTGCATTACGAAGTGGATGGTCCCTTTGGGGGACCCTGCCCAGGCTCGCAACAGAGTTCCCAGAGCTTCTGCCAGAGAGAAGACGCTGGTAAGGGCCTGGGCATTCACGACCCCCACAAGGGCTCTCCCTTTCACCATGTCCACGAACTGGACAGCAATGTCCTCCCCACAGCAACTCTGGGCCTCCTTGGTGGGGGCAGCTGATGACGTTCTTGTGGTCCATCAAGGTGCTGTCCCGAGGCGGCTCCTCTGTGAACATGTCTAGCGCTGCGCCCGCGCACTGCCCCGACTGCAAGGCCTGGAGCAGGGTGCCCTCATCCACTATCCGTCTGCGAGCACAGTTCACCACGCACACACCCTTCTTGCACAGGGCAAAGGTGCTGCTGTTCAGCAGGCCTGTCATGGAGAGCAGGAGAGGGGTGTGCACAGTGATGAAGTCACAGAGGGCCAGATCTCCTCCAGGGGCAGCTGCTGAATGTTGAAGGAGGCCGAGACCTCTGGTGAGATGATGGGGTCATACCCTACAGTCTTCATCCCAAAGGACTGCATCCGGACAGCCACCTCTCTCCGGATCCTCCCCAGGCCGAGAATTCCCAGGGTCTTTCCATTCAACTTGGTTCCCATGAACTTCTTTTGGTCCCATTTGCTATCCTTCATTAAAGCCGTGGCCTGGAGAATCTGCCTGGCCAGACATATGATCATCCTACAGGTGAGCTCTGCAGCCCTAAGACTGTTCCCATTGGGAATGTTCATGACCAGGATGCCCTTCCTCGTGGCAGCCTCCAGATCCATGTTGTCCATGCTGGTACCGGCCTTGCCCACTACCTGGAGCTTCTCTGCTGCGTTGATGACATCTGTGGTCACCTTGGTGGCCGAGCAGAGAATAAGGCCTTCACAGTCCTGCAGCTCGGCTATCAGCTCCTCTTCGCTCAGGTTCCTCTTCTCCACCACCTGCAGTCCTCCATCTTGCAGGATCTTCCAGCAGCAAGAGTCCAAGATGTCACTGATGAGCACTTTCTGTAAATTTGCGAAGGCCAATGCTGGAGCCAGCCTCGGGATGGACTGCTTTCCCTACACAGAAACACCTCTAAGCCCCCAGATTTGGTCCTGATTGGTCAGTATCTCTGGGCCTATCAACAGGGCCTGATCAGAAAGGCGGGACTGATCAGCAGCCTCGGTGGAGTCCTGGAGAGAAATGGAGGTATGGCTGCTGGCCAGACTGGGAGAAAAAGAGAGGCAAGTACTGGTCAAAAGCTGCCACAGAGGCAACGGATCAGTCCCTGCTTCTCTCTTCAGGCCTCTCTCTGGCTCTGATTCGCAGCCCCCTCAGCAGTCAGTGCTGGAGCACCATACCTGCAGTGGAAGCAGTCAGCACTGGGTTGCCACGGCAACCCAGCACTGACTTCTGTTCTGGTCGAGCTTTGGTCCTATCAGTGTTACACCCTGGCTCTTTATTATAGAGATTGTTATTGACTAGAGGCCCGATGCACGAAGATTTGTGCAAGAATAGGCCTTCCTTCCCCTGGCTGCCGGCACCGCCTTTGTTCTGGCTGGAGCCGCCTTTCCGCCTCTCCCCTTGTCACATAAATTTGCATATTCCTTCCTCATTAGCTGTGGGTGCCTTCTTTGTCAAAGTTATGGTCAATTTGCATATTCCGTCTTTATTAGATAGGATAGGTACTTATTTCCATTCTTACTCTTTATGCCTGTCTTCTTCTCTTTCTATTTCTTCTTACAATTGTACCTTTTACATTTCTTGCTGTGCTGGCTTGGTGGTAATATAGTCTTTTAGCCTTTTTGTCAGCAAATCTCTTTATCTCACCTTCAATTTTGAATTATCCTTGCTGAATAAAGTAGTCCTGGGTTCAGTCTTTTGTTTTTCATTACCTTGTATACTTCATGCCATTTCCTTCTAGCCTGAAGTGTTTCTATTGAGAAGTTATCTGACAGTCTAATAGGAGCTCCCTTGTAGGTAATTTATGTTTCTCTCAGAGAGAAACCAAGATGGTGGTATAGGTAAGCACCTAAACCGCTGCCTCATACAACAATTTCAAAACTACAACTAAAAGACAGAACGGACACCATCCGGAACCACAGGAAAGCTGGCTGAGTGGAAATTATACAACTAGAAGGAAAGAGAAAAGCTCACGGAGAACTGGAAGAACGGCCAAGGGTTGAGGTACGGCAAAGGGACTTCGTGCACACAGAGAGGAAGGGCAGCTGAGAGCCTGGCTGACTTTCTCTGGCAGGAGGGGGAAGGAAGCCCCCGACTGCACTGAACCCCAGTTCCGACTGCACTGAAACCCAGTTCTGGGCGAAACCCCATGGACCCAGGCTCATACAGGGGGAATACGGACTGTCGGATAGAGAGAAAGTCACTCGGAGACTCGGAGACCCGGGGGAGGGGGTCTGGAGGCATGCGCGCCAGTGCACACAAAGACTGAGGAGGTTGCCACAGGCTTTCCCTAGCAGAAGGGAGTCGGAAGCTCCTGACTGAACTGAACCCCAGTTCTGACTGCACTGAACCTCAGTTCCAGGAGAGCCCCTGGGGACCCACGCTCTTGTGGGGGGAATCTGGACTCTCTGGCGGAGGCTTGGGAGCCGGGAAAGGCAGAGGTCTGGAGGTGTGTGTGCACGCGCACAAGGGCAGGGCTGACAGGAAGCCAAGACTGTCTGCTCCTCCCTGAGACTCCACCCCATCCAAGCTGAACACAGAGGCTTTTGCAATTTGGCAAGTCTAATCCTATAAGGCTGTCTCCAGCACCGAACTTCTCCCATAGTAAACACAGCTGATCCTCACAGCCAACTGGCCTGGAGGTCAATTCCTCCCAGTGATACCAACAACAATCAAGGCTTAACTACAGAAAGACTGTGCACACAGCCCACAAAGGGGTGCACCAAGAGTGTCCACCTCAGGTAACCGGGAGGCCGACCCACTGGGCCACATAGGAAATCTAGCACACAAAGCTACCCTACCAACTTAGGGAAGCTGTGAAAATGCGGTGACAAAAAACAGATCACAAACAAAAGAAATGGCGGAAAACAAACGACTGGATATGGAATTCAAAACCACGGTTATAAGGCTTTTCAAGAATATCCTAGAAAAGGCCAATAAATATAACGAGACCCTCGAAGATATGAAAAAGGACCAACTAGAAATTAAACATATACTGACTGAAATAAAAAATATTACACAGAGACCCAACAACAGACTAGAGGAAGGCAAGAATCAAGTCAAAGAATTGAAATACAAAGAAGCAAAAAACACTCAACCGAAAAAGCAAAAAGCAAAAAAAATCCAAAAAGTTGAAGATAGTGTAAGAAGCCTCTGGGACAACTTCAAGCGTACCAACATCCGAATTATGGGGGTGCCAGAAGAAGAGAGAGCAAGATACTGAAAACCTATTTGAAGAAATAATGACAGAAAACTTCCCCCACCTCGTGAAAGAAATAGACTTACAAGTCTAGGAAGCGCAAAGAACCCCAAACAAAAAGAATCCAAAGAGGACCACACCAAGACACATCATAATTAAAATGCCAAGAACACAGGACAAAGAGAGAATATTAAAAGCAGCAAGAGAAAAACAGTTAATTACCTACAAGGGAGCACCCATACAATTGTCAGCTGATTTCTCAACAGAAACTATGCAGGCCAGATGGGAGTGGCAAGCAATCTACAAAGTGATGAATAGCAAGAACCTACAACCAAGATTACTCTATGCAGCAAAGCTATCATTCAGAATTAAAGGGCAGATAAAGAGCTTCACAGATAAGAAAAAGCTAAAGGAGTTCATCACCACCAAACCAGTATTATATGAAATGCTGTAAGGTATTCTTTAAGAAGAGGAAGAAGAAAAAAGTAAAGATAAAAATTATGAACAACAAATATATATCTATCAACAAGTGAACCTAAAAATCAAGTGAATTAAAAACCTGAGGAACAGATTAAACTGGTGAATATAATAGAATCAGGGGCACAGAAAGGGAGTGGACTGATAATTCTCAAGGGGAAAGAGGTACGGGGGGGGGGGGTACAGGAAGAGATTGGAGAAAAATCGTACACCTATGGATGAGGACAGTGGGGGGACGTAAGGGCAGAAGGTGGGGTGGGAACTGGGTGGAGGGGAGCTATGGGGGGGAAAAGGAGAAACAATTGTAATAATCTGAATAAAGATTTATTTCAAAAAACTTCATGTTTCTCTCTTGCAGCCTTTAAGACTCTTTCTTTGTCTTTAATATTTGCTATTTTAATTCATATGTGCCTAGCGTCTTTCAGGGTTCATCTTGGCTGGGACTTTGTTTCCTGAACTTGAGTGACTTTTTCCTTCAACATGTTAGGGGCATTTTCTGCCATTATTTCTACAAACAGGTTCTCTATTCATTTCTTGGATTCTTCTCCTTCTGGCACCCATATGATGCGAATGTTGTTTTGTTTCATGTTCCAAAGCTCCATTAAATTCTTCTCCTGTTTTTTTTTTCCATTTGCTGATCTGAATGAATGTTTTTATACCTCGTCTTCTAATTCACTGATTTGGTCCTCAGCTTCTTCTAGTCTACTGTTGTATTCTTTCAGGGTGTTCTTTATTTCAGCTATGTTATTCCTTATTCCCAATTGATTCTTATTTAGTCTTTCAACCTCTCTTTTCAAGTTGGTGTAGCTCCCATTAAGTCCCTTAATATTCTCATTAATTTCCTTCTAATTCTCATTAAGTTGCTTGTAGTTCTCACTGAATTGTTTGAGCACCCTTATTAGCATTATTTTGTATTCTTTATCTGACAAATTGCTTGCCTCCATTTCATTTAATTCAATTTATGGCGATTCCTCCTTTTCTTTCATTTGGGGGTTCTCTCCCCATTTTTGCTGTCCCGGTGTATTTGTTTCTATGTATTAGATCAAACTGTCATGCCTCCCAGATTTTTTGGGGTAGTCTTATATAGTAGGTGTTTTGTGGGACCCACTGGTGCAGTCCCTTATATCGACTGAGATGGGTGCTCTAGGAAAGACCCCTACTTGAGTTATTTGGGTTCTCCTGTTATAGTTGGGTCTTGAATGTTATTGTCCAATTTTTGGATGGAGTCTTCTCTCAGACTGGGTGACCATGTGGCTCACCCAACCATATCATGGGAAGTGTTGTTAAGGTGCTGACTGCACAGAACAAAATACAACAATACAAAACATGAAACAGAAGAAACAAAACAAGAATATACACAAGACCCCTATAGCACTAACAAAAGCAACCACCAGAAAAGAGAGAATTAGAAAGAGAAAAGCAAGCAGGAATGATAGAAAAAAATAAAGGAAGATATGGTGAGAAAACAAAACAACAGATAAAAAAGCACAAACCAGAAATAGTAAGAAAGGGGGGTGGGGCAGAATATGTAGATGCACAGATGAAATTAAGAAAATTAAAAAAAAAATCAGAGGACTAGGGAAAAGACAAAGGTTTAAAATAAAGAATGGAGAAAAGATAGGAAAAAAATTGAAAAGGAAAATACAGGAGAAAGCAGATAGAGCTAAAATGAGAAAAAGAAAAAAGATGAGGAAGCAGGAGAAAAAGAAGAGAGAAAAAATATTTGGTGAAAAAAAGAAAAAAAACTGAGTAGAAAACAGGAAGAGGAAAATTAGATATATGAATGAAACAACAGATAAGAATAATAACAAACCAATAAAGCAGATAAAGAAGATAAATTTAAAAAGGAAAAAGAAGGAAGGAAAGAGAAAAACTAAAAAAAGAAAAGGAAAAAAGAGAGAAAGAAAAAAAAAAATAAAGAGGTGTTAGCTTCAGCCGAGTTTAATGCCCCCTGAGTAGTTTTCTTTGGATACCACTCTTTGTTTTGTCTGCCAATTCTGGGCTTCCTGTTAGGTACTTAGGTGCTAATCACTATCAGGCACTGTCTTTTGACTTCCAGCAATCTGCTTAAAGCTCCAAGTAATCCACCAATCCCCCACGTTTGTCTGTCTCCACAGGTCTTGGCTGCAAACAGGAAGGATCAACAGCCCTCTAAAGTAGGTTTGTTAGCAGCAAGGGGCCCAGGACTGGGTCAGCAAACTTCCCCTGATTCCCCAGACTCCACCTCTGCACACCTTTGCCTGCTAGCCAGCTGTCAATCTTAATCACTCAAAAGTCTGATTTTGAAAGAACTTCAGGTAGGGGAGGTGCTGTTTAGCTTTCTGGGAATATGATGGGTATGTTTTCCTGTCCCAGAGCTACTCCTCTATGAGTGGCCCAAAGTATTACTCTGCCCTTGGCTGGTCAGAGATCCTATCTGAAGAACATGGGGTCAGCTGGAAACCTTGAGCTTTTAATCAGTTCTGTGAGGGGAACATATTAGTCTGTTCCCAGCATAGTGGGGAGGACAGCCCCTCCCTCAATCCAGTCACTGAGGGCTCCTTGAGACTGTTCAAACCTTGAAGCTTGGCCTCTGCTTTTGTTTCCTCTGACAAGATCAAAATGCAGGGTGTGGCATGCAAAGCTCCTGAGGGTGGGGCAGGCTGTTTTGTTTCTTTACTTGCTCTGTGGCTTCTGGGAGTGGCTAGCTCCTCTCAGGAAAAATGGCTGTTTCCTTTGGGGGCCTACAACCAAATGCTCCTGGTGAGAGGAGCTAGCTTGAAATGCAGGAAGATAGGGCAGGGGTCTAGAGGAAAACAAAGGCAGGTGAAATATAGGCAGGGGCAGACAAGGCAGTTTGAGCAAGCCTAATCACAGGAATCAACCAAGCAGAAATAATAAAATGTTCCTGGACTCAAAGCAGGAGGCATGGGAAACCAAGAAAGGGCCTGCAGTAAACAAAATGTACAAACACACAGAAACAGAAAAAGTTCAACATAGGAACAGAGAAAGAACATATAGAAACAGGGAAAGTTTAGGTCTGTTGCTGGGCAAAAACAATTGAGGGAATCAATCAGGTGATGACACAGGTAGACATCTAGCAGGCTTGTAGCAAATATATACCCCTAGACTACAAGGCTTTAAGGGGAAACCCATTCTTGGGTCCCCCTCCCCTTGTGGAGAGTCTGAATTTGCTTGTAATAAATTTTCCACACTTTGCTTAAATCTTCTGGTCCGAGTAGCTCATTCTTCCACATCTCGAGACACGACACCTTGGCTCACCATTCCGGTTATCAGTTTTGGGGGCCTCATCTGGGATCCAGCCTCTGCACATCAAACGGTGAGCCTTCAGACTCTATCACTTCTTTTGATGTTTCCTTTGTAATTTTGGAGGCATTGCTGGGTGCCTGTCAGCCACATGATCAGGCTGCCATCTCCAGCAGGCATTTTTCTCTTTCACTTTCCAAATGCAGTCTCCGGCCTTTTGGCCATTTGAAAGTAAGCGCATGGGAGAGCCAGATAAAAACCATTAGGGTGGCTGCCGCATAAAAAAGTTCCCATGGAAGAATGAACTGGCTGTTGGACTGGGTTAGAAAGCAGTAGGCTTCCCGCCAGTTGCAAGACAAAGTCCGACCAACGACTAAATGAGTGCCTGGGTACCTACCCAGGCTCTGAAGATGAAAGAGGTAAATTCATCCCTCTGGTTTGAGAATCTCGAGTGTCCTTACATGAGTGAGGACCTCGCAAAGGTGTCTGGGGTTGAACCCTAAGATGTGCAGGGGGACCACGCAGGGACTCCAGAATATAATTATAATTAAACTCTGACCCATCCAGGGAGAGCAAATAAGAGCTGGTCACTCAGTGCTCCAGTTCCTCACTGATGTTTTAGAGAGTCAGGGAGAGAAACTGAGACATGTAAGAGGAGAGAAATGACCAGTGGTTTCACCGCCTCTGGGAGTTCCCTCCACAAGCAGCATACTTTGATCCACTACATACAGCCCAACCCTGGCCTGTTCCCTTGATAGGATTTTTGCCAGAGATCTGCTCAAACTTTCCTGCCTTTTTCCTCCTCCTGCCTGAGGTTAGGGGTAGAGGGACACTAAGTTCTTCCGATCCTGGCCTAGGCTAGTTGATCTGCCATTCCTGGTGTCCCCTACCACAAATGGACCCAGCCATGCATGAGTGGAGGATTCCTTCATCTCCTCAATGCCTCCTTGGACCTGACCCCCATAGACCTGATTTCTTCCATCTCCTTGCAGTGGCCTTGTAGGGACCAGAGGGGATTCGGGTCTTCAATAGAATGTTAGGGGAGCCACAAAGGGAATGCCCTTGCCTGAAGGGCACAGCTTGCCCCTGCTGTTTGACTCACCTTTCCCTGGAATGTGATTACTAAACCCACCCGTCCCTGGAATGGTGATGACTTACTGTAAATGTGACATGGCCCCCACACAGAAGGAACACCTTGTATCGACATATACATTGACTAACCAACCAGCTCTCGCCAAGTACCCCAAGCTCTCATGCCTTCCTCATTCTCCTTAAAAAGAGTTCTAACGGCTGCACGGGCTGCTGCTCTCCCTTTGCGAGACAGCTGGGCAGGTCTTTCCTCTAATAAAGCCTGTGTCACCTGGTTTTTGGCCTCTGACTAATCTTTCATTTTTGGTGCCAAAACCCGGGAGGGGTACACGGGAGCATGGATGATCCTTGGACCTTGCCCTGAGTGTACCAGGGAAGCAGTGGGCAGAGGAAGCTCGTCCTGGGCTTACTCTCTGGCTCTGGACCAGGTTAGAAAGCAGGACACATGGGGATCTTGTTGCTTTCTTCCTGCCAGTAGGCTTCAGGGACACCTCCCCTCCCTGCCCCCACCCGGTTCCCTTGACCTGGAGGGGCATTAGGGCCTCAGAGTTTCCCGTCTACTCAGCTTCTCGCACTCGAAAGCCCAGATGCTTGGCCAGGAATACTCTTTTTTACTCCACGGGAAGTGTCTCTGAGGTGATAATCTCGGAACCTTTTCTCGGCTCTCTCTTAGGTTGGGTGGGAAGACAAGAGGATGCTCTTTGCTCTCTCTTCCAACCTCCAATAGCCCTTCCCTCGAAACACACCCTTAGGGTGTCTCCTCACCAATCTCTCAACCCTTGGTCTTTCTGGCTACATCAAACCAAAGCAGCTCATTTTTTTCTGTAATGCTGCCTGTCCACAATATAAACTCGATAATGGCTCTCAGTGGCCCAAGAACGGCACTTTCGATTTCAACATTCTCAGGGACCTAGATAACTTCTGCCACCGACAGGGAAGGCCTCAGAGATCCCTTACGTGCAAGCTTTCTTTTTCCTCCGCTCCCGCCCCTCACTTTGCTCCTCAGGTTCCACTCATCAGATCCTCCTCACAAAGTCCCCTTCGCCCCCTCAAACTGGTCCTCAGCCCCTTTCTCAGTCTTCTGACTCTTTCGACCCAGCCGATCATTCCTCTCCACCTCTCCTGCTCCCGCCACTCCCTTACAACCCTGCCGCAGAATCCGCTCCTCGCGCTCTACCCTCTGAGAATTCTAACCACCCACCTTCCCCCTGTGTGTTCTCTGCTGAATCTCCACCCTGGTGACTGCCAGCAACCGAATTCACAGGCGGCTGGCCAGTTCCCTTTGCGTGAGGTTGCAAGGGCAGAGGGTATCATCCAGGTAGCCATCCCCTTCTCACTCTCTGATCTTTTTCAAATCGAAAAATGCCTTGGTTCTTTCTCTTCTGACCTAGATAACTACATCAAGGAATTCACATACATCACTCAATCTTATGATCTCACCTGGCACGACATATTTATTATTCTCACTTCCTCTCTAACACCATCAGACAAAGACTGAGTCTGGGACACAGCCCAGCAGATAGCAGATGAGGCCCACACTCGCAACAACACCAATCCTATTGGCACCCTTACAGTTCCCTGGGAAGATCCCGACTGGAACTACCAACCTGGGCATCAGAATAGAGAGGCACAGAATCATATGCTTGACAATCTTACCCAGGCTCTTCACAGGCTCGCTAATAAGGCAGTAAATTATGATAAAATGAAGGAGATTGCCCAGCACCCACAAGAAAACCCTGGGGAATTCCTTTAATGTCTTTCATAGGCACTTCAAAAATATACCCGTATTAATTCTACTTCCCCAGTGGGTATGGCGTTACTACACTCACACTTTATACACCAGTTGGCCCCAGACATAAGGAAATAACTAGAGAAACTTGAAGAGTGACCCGAGATTCCCCAGAAGGAACTCCTTAACATGGCCTTCAAGGTCTTCCATAATAGGGAAGAACAGGAAAAGGAGGACCTTAAAAGAGACCAGGAAAAATATCTTATGCTGGCAAAGGCCCTACAGGGCTCCACATCCCAAGGCTCCAAGCCAACTCAGAAAGGAAGGCCTACATCAACCCCACCGGGTGCCTGCTTTAAATGTAAACAGCATGGACATTGGGCAAGACAATGCCCAAATCTGAGGCCCCTCCCGGCCCCTGTCCACACTGCCAATTAGAGGGGCACTGGGGAGTTGACTGTCCCAGCCACTGAAGTGGGGCTGGATCTATCTAACAAAAACCCCCACCTCCGGATCCCTAACAGATCTGCTGGCACTGGCAACAGAGGACTGATGGGGCCCTGGATCTCTGGCACTGGTGGCGATCACACATCAGGTGCCCAGGGTAAATTTTCGAGTAGCAAGTACCAGGGCCACTTACTCCACCTTGCCTGAATTCTCGGGCCCACTAACACCGTCCACCACTACCATTGTGGGAGTCTCTGGGACAAAGACAGTCCCATTATTAACTCAACCCCTACTCTGTACCTTCGAAGGAATACAGTTCACACATCGCTTCTTAGTTATTCCCCAATGCCCCACCCCTTTACTGGGGAGAGATATCCTATCTAAATTCCATGC
This sequence comes from Corynorhinus townsendii, assembly GCA_026230045.1. Classification (NCBI taxonomy): domain Eukaryota; kingdom Metazoa; phylum Chordata; class Mammalia; order Chiroptera; family Vespertilionidae; genus Corynorhinus; species Corynorhinus townsendii. The sequence goes on along the minus strand of JAPDVU010000003.1, from coordinate 114,645,759 downwards.
AATGGTGTCACTGAGTCCCTCTACCTACACCTCCTCAGCCTCCATCTTTCTTATCTCAACTGCAGACTCAGACTCAGCCTCGGTTGTTCCCCTATTACCTCCAGATAAGGTCCACCCTATAGTCTGGGACACCTCTAATTCATCCATAGCCAAACAACATACTCCAGTCCTTATCCAATGCAAGAATCCTGACTCCTTCCTTTTCATCCCCCAATACCCTGTCCCAATGAAACATCTACTCAGCCTTAAACCTACTATTTCCAAACTTCTTATTTCAGGTCTTCTAAGGCCCACAAACTCCCCTTTCAACACTCCCATCCTTCCTGTTATTAAATCAAACAGCTCGTATCGCCTGGTTCAAGACCTCAGAGCCATCAACTCAGCAGTACTGCCCATAGCCCCTGTTGTGCCCAATCCCTATACCATTCTGTCTTCTATTCCCCCTTTGTCTTCCTTTTTTTACGGTCCTTGATCTAAAAAAAGGACCGTAAAATTCACTATCCCGTTAGATTCTTCACTATCCCGTTAGATTCACAATGTCAGGACCTCTTTGCTTTCACCTGGGCTGACCCAGAGACTAGACACTCCTAGCTGCTCACATGGACGGTTCTGCCCCAGGGGTTTAGGGACAGCCTCCACTTCTTTGGGCAGGCATTGGCAAAGGACTTGCGGGATCTAGCACTGCCCAGAAGCTCTCTTCTAGAATATGTAGATGACCTTCTACTGTGCAGTCCTAATCTCCAAACCTCCCAGGAGGACACGTGTCTACTCCTTAACTTTCTTGCCCAGCGTGGTTATCAGGTCTCAGCAACCAAGGCTCAGCTCTCCCAGTCAGCACTAACATACCTGGGGGTTAGAATTTCACAGGACTGGAAGGAGATTACTGCAGACAGTAAAAGCCTTATCTCTTCCTTACTGACACCAACCACCGAGTCTGACCTCCTTTCTTTCCTGGGGGTGGCTGGCTTTCTCAGCTCCTGGATCCCCAATAACAGTAACCTAGCCAGACCTCTGTATGAGGCGACTAAGGGGGACCCTAATGAGCCTCTAGACCCTTCTAAATCTATAGAATTGGCCTTCAAATACTTATAGCAGGCACTTGTCCTGGCCCCAGTATTACATCTTCTGGACCACTCACGGCCATTTATACTATGCACCCATGAAAATCATGGCCTGGCTCTGGGGGTTCTAGGACAAGACAAAGGCCCCTCTTTTGCCCCAGTAGCCTATCTATCAAAACAAATGGACCCCACCTGTAGGAGCTGGGCCCCTTGCCTCAGAGCTCTAGCAGTGGCTATTCTGGCCCTGGAAAGCTATAAGTTTACCTTTGGGCAAATCAAATCCCCTCATCATCTTCAGGACCTTGTGATCTATAAGGCCATACAACATCTCTCACCTTCAGATTTCAGGCATACCACCTGGTTTTCATTGAAAACCACCAGTTTTCTTTCACTCCTTGCTCTCCCCTGAATCCTGCTACTCTCCTCCCCGTTGGGACAGATCCTCTTCACTCCTGCATTAAAACAATTACCCAGTTCATATCTCCCTTTTCTCATATTTCATCCACTCCTCTCTCCACACCCGAGCAAACTCTTTATATCGACAGCAGCTCTACCTGCACAAAGGAGGGACAATATAAAACAGGATATGCTATAGTACCCAGCGATCCATCCATAATAGAAGCTAGTCCTCTTCCCCCCCAACACAACATCTCAGCAAGCGGAACTCATAGCCCTTACCAGAGCCCTAACCATCTTGGCTGGCAAGTCCATAAATATCTACACTGACTCTAAATATGCATACCACATAATTCATTCTGGTGCAAGCATATGGCGCGAAAGGGGATTTCTAACCACCAAAGGCAATGCCCTACACAACCATACATACATCAAGGCCTTACTCAATGCAGCCTTGTTGCCCAAAGCAGTTGCCATCATACACCGCAGAGGACACCAGAATTCTACGGACCCTATTGCTACTGGCAATAACCTGGCAGATAGGACAGCAGAAAGAGTTGCCCAGTCAGGCACCACCCAAGCTAACTTAATACTACTGGCTTTACCTACAATCTCCCCACAATACTCAAAAGAAGAACATCTCAAGTATTTAGGGTATGCCCGGAAGCAAGGGTGGTACATTCAGGCAGGAAAATTCATCCTTCCACAGGCCCAAGCAGTAGAGATACTCCAGGGAATCCATAATACTTTCCATGTGGGACAAAAACCTCTTCTGCTGTATGTCACTAGCTTTCTGTCTTTTCTGTCTTTATCCTCCTTAATACAGAAGACAACTAGCACATGTGATATCTATAGTCCCCGCTCTCCTCAGGGTGAAGCCCACCCTCGCTCTTTCCCAACACACCAGATAAGGGGAAACCTCGCAGGGCAGGACTGGCAGATAGACTTCACACACATGCCCCCGCATAAAAAACACCATTAGCCCTAACCGGTTTGGCTCAGTGGATAGAGCATCGGCCTGTAGACTGAAGGGTCCCAGGTTCGATTCTGGTCAAGGGCATGTACCTTGGTTGTGGGCACATCCCTGGTAGGGGGTGTGCAGGAAGCAGCTGATCGATGTTTCTCTCTCATCGATGTTTCTAACTCTCTATCCCTCTCCCTTCCTCTCTGTAAAAAATCAATCAATAAAAAAACACACACACCGTTATCTTCTCACTTTAGATGACACATTTTCAGGATGGATGGAAGCCTATCCTACTAGCAGGGAGAATGCTCAAACATTAGTGGTAGCCCTCATCCATGACATCATCCCTCGCTTTGGCTTTCCGATGTCTCTTCAATCTGATAATGGCCCCACTTTAGTCTCAAACACTAAACATCCCCTACCACCCTCAGTCTTCGGGTAAAGTAGAAAAAGCCAATCATCTCTTAAAAACACATCTAACCAAGCTATCCTTAGAGCTCCATATGCCTTGGACTTAACTACTCCCCCTGGCACTAATGAGACTGAGGGCCATACCACGACAACCACTACTTCTAAGCCCCTTCGAGATCATGTATGGGTGGCCTTTTGTCCTCCAAACCCCGGAGGACAATTCCTCCTCCCCAGGAGACTACTTCCCTGCTTTTGCCCATATGAGGGCACTCTTACAATAACACGCTCATAATCTTCTCCCCATCCCTTTCCTACAACTTCTACTCATCTCTCAGTCCTCCCTGGGGACTTGGTCTATGTCAAGAAAAAGGGAAAAACATCTTTAACACCCACATGGGAGGGGCCTTTCCCAGTCATACTATCTACCCCTATGGCAGCAAAGGTACGAGGAATACACCACTGGTATCACCTCTCACACATTAAGCCATACAAACCTCTACACAAAACACTACCTTCCTACACTTCTACCCCCACAGGACCTACTTCTCTCAGTCTCACCAAATGTCTTCCCACCATCCCTGAAGAAGACTCAGTGGCATAATCCAGGACCTAATGACTCATCATTCCTCACAGGCTAAATTCTACTATTTCCTGCAATGTATTCTGAAGGACTGGTCCTGGTGGCGACCGTGATCTGCTTCCCCGGATGATTTACACTCATGAATAGATCTTACCTGGCAAGGAACCCTCCGAATTTTTACTCCAGAAGAAAGTCAGGTTTTCGAATTCCTTTTTATATGTCTCATCTCCTCACCATAATCCTCCTACAGGCAGCTAACAATGAATGTACCAATGAAGGTTTTTGGTCTTTTCAGGTGAAACGGACTTGGGATGACGAGGGAGTCATCAATTCTACTGTCTGGGATGGGAAATCCTCCAGTGTCACTCTATTTCGATGCCTGCGCGGCCATAGCCCCGGTGTGTTCTAGCTGCGGTGGGTGCTATCAGGCCACCGATCACAAATATCTATGTATGAAATATCGCCAGAAGGGGGACTGTGATGGTGTAGGGGAGTTCTACTGTCCATATTGGATAGTGTTCTCACTATCACTCTGGTGCTTTACGTAGTCCGCTAGTAAACCTCAGACCGCCCCCCGCCCTTGGATTGTGGCCCCCTTATGTGTAATCCTGTCAGCTTTACCATATCAAACCCAGAAGACCCACTCTGGAACCAGGCTCAGCCAGCAGGAATTAGAATAGATGGAGGAGGCAGGGATCCCGGGGGTATAACTGTCCTCATCAAAACCTATATTAATCCTTGACCTATCCCTCCCCACTAAAGGACATTCTTTCTCGTCCCACGAACTCTGGGCCTACTCCCTTACCCACCCTCATCAACACAACCTTCCATCTACTCTCTAACATCAATCCCTCCTTCTCTACACCCTGCTGGATTTGTCTGTCACTGGCTGGAACTCTCATCATAGCTACTCCAATCACAACCTATTGGACTACTAACCTAACTCTAACCTACACCAAACCTCAACGCACCCTATACAACATCTCTCTCTTTAATACGGAAAACACTACCTGTTTAACAAATACCTCTCAAACCACTACCTCAACTACCCCTACACCTTACTACTGTGCACAATCTATAAGTGTACCCCCTCCCTTAGCCTGCCCTCCACCTGGTGGTATTTTTCTCCTCTGTGGGACTACGGCCTACACCTGTCCCCTCCAGGACCTATCACACTCGCTCTGTCTTTATGTCTTCCTAACCCCCAATCTTTCTATCAGAACAGAGGGAGAACTCAAATCCTCTCTTGGTCTTCTCAGGCCTAGCCACAAAAGGGCAGCCCTTGTTCCCCTCTTAGTGGGTACGGGAGTCCTCACTGCAGTAGGAACAGGAGTAGAAAGCATTTCCTCCTGTTCATTGCTACCACAAATTGCTGAATTTTCACAAGATATCTCCATCATTAGCAATTCCCTTGAATCCCTTCAAAGGCAGGTAGACTCCTTAGGCAGCAGTAGCTCTATAGAACTGGCATGTTTTAGATCTCTTGACAACAGAAAAAGGGGGTACTTGTGTCTTTCTTGGGGAAGAATGCTGCTACTTTGTTAATGAATCAGGAATTGTCAAAGATCATATTAAATCTCTCCGAGAAAGGATTGATCAAAGACGACGTAACCAGCTAGAAGGGGGGTATATGATGGAGTAGCTATGATGAGAGTTCCAGCCATTTTTGGCTCACTTGCCTCATGGCTCCTTCCATTATTAGGCCCACTGGTATCTATTCTTTTACTTTTGCTCTTTGGCCCCTGTCTCATGCGCTGTTTTACCAGTTTCTTACAGAACAGAATGCTGGCGGTTCACCAACCAGAAGATGGGAAAGATCTAACTGGCCTTGAACTCTGAACAGGGACATCTATATCACCAGAATCGTTGAGACCCCGGGTAAATGCCTCTGACAACACCCCCTCTCAGCAGGAAGCAGCTATGGAAGATGGACCTTCACCCTCTGACCTTACCTGGACCCTCATATTTTTATTATTACTAGTAAGAGCCTGGAAATGATAGACTCACCTTTCCCTGGAATGTGATTACTAAACCCACTCATCCCTGGAATGGCGATGACTTATTGTAAATGTGACATGGCCCCCACATAGAAGGAACACCTTGTATCAACATATACATTGACTAACCAACCAGCTCTCGCCAAGTACCCCAAGCCCTCATGCCTTCCTCATTCTCCTTAAAAAGAGTTCTAACAGCTGCACAGGCTGCTGCTCTCCCTTTGCGAGACAGCCCTGCAGGTCTTTTCTCTAATAAAGCCTGTGTCACCTGGTTTTCAGCCTCCGACTGATCTTTCAGTGTTCACATCACACCATGTGCTAGCGAGCACTTAAAATAGGATGGGGAAGTAGATCAAGGCATTTTCCATACATTAGGACATTAGGTCACCAGACAGGATGGAGGACTGCACGATTTGGGTTTAAAACAGTGCTCAAGGCCCATCAGCACTTTCTGAAGTGGTCTCCTGCAGTTCCTAGGACCTTTGCAATGTGGGTACCTGTTCAAAAACTCTAGTCTGGCCATCTTTAAAAGTATATGTTTCTGGGAAAAACTTAGCCATGTGTGCAGAACAAGTTAACCCATTGCATCTTTGATTGCTAGATCGCCTACTTTTATCTATATTGCCAAAGGTCTGTAAGGTGGACTTGGAACTGTTATATCTTTTGCTTTGTTGTGAACGTGCTTTGAAACTAAGTATGTTTAAAATACGTTCATAAGGGTCATTCTAAGGAATGGTTTGCTTTTCTTGGTTATTGGAAATTAAGGCTTCTAAAAATTATTGAAAATTATAAAAGGTTTATGAGAAAAATGTTAAAAGGAAGTTAAAACAAAGCCAAACAATGTGGGCAACTTATAGCCAGCTTATAACTAACCAACCATTCATGACCTTCCCTAGCCAAGGACACAAAGCAAATGGTTAAAAAATAAAAAGCTCCCTACGAAAGGGAGGGGTGAAGGGGAAAGGATAAGAAAAGGCCGTTTTACTCCCTAGGCAGAGAGGCCGGCAGTCTCAAGGCTTGGCAAGGTAAAGTTGCCAGGTGCTTCTCATGATTTCTGAAAAGACTACAACAAAATTATAGGGAATCTTAAGAAAATCTGTACCAGAATATTCAGTGGAGCAATTTTAAGACCTACAGACAGGAGGGTATGTGATGCCTTGGGCCCCCACCCGGCCTGCTTTTTGAATTGGCTGGGGCCAGTCTATGCTTCATGAACCACAACTCTCCAGACTGATACTTCCTTTTCTCTCCTCCTTGGCCTTGGAATCATTGAACACTAAAACACCTTTCCTGTCATTGAATCACTTGTCATAATTTTTGTTGTTCAGTTTGTCTCCACCAGGTTACAAGTCCTACTTGCACACAGGGAATACCACCTCTAAATACTATCGCCATCTCCTTCCGTGCCCAGGCCTCATTGTCCCTCTGACGAAGAACAAAATTTCTGGATCTGAAGAAAAACATCAGACCCCTGCCCGCCAGGGCTCCCCCAGGTCTCCGAGTGCCTTTCTCTCTACCTGACAGTCCAGACTCCCCCTGTATGAGCCTGGGTCCACGGGGTTTCGCCCAGAACTTGGGTTCAGTGCAGTCGGGGGCTTCCTTCCCCCTCCCACCAGAGAAAGTCAGCCAGGCTCTCAGCTGCCCTTCCTCTCTGCGCGCACAAAGACCCTTTGCCATACCTCAACCCTTTGCTGTTCCTCCAATTTTCCGTGAGCTTTTCTCTTTCCTTCTAGTTGTAGAGTTTCCCTTCAGCCAGCTTTCCTGTGGTTCTGGATGGTGTCCGTTCTGTCTTTTAGTTGTAGTTTTGAAATTGTTGTGCAAGGCAGCAGTTTAGGTGCTTACCTATGCCACCATCTTGGTTTCTCCATTTACGTGTTTTTTTTTATGGTGGTGTTTTTGTTTGTTTTGTTACTTGTAAATAAAAAATTGTGGTCAAATTTAACCAGCATTTCTTCTTTGGATTCTGATTTTGGTGATAAGTTTAACAAGGCTTCCCCTTCTAAAAATAAATTACTAGTACCTATATTTTCTTCCAGTTTACATTTTCAATTGTATATTATTAACATTTCCAATCTATATGGAATTTTAATATATATTAATTATCTATTGATTGAATAAACTATCCTTTCTTTGTGCACAATGTATTTTTGGACTCAGGTCTGAAAGATAAATAAAATGCCGGTATTTCTGGAATAATGCCTAAGTATGATCCTATTTGAAACAAAATCTGCCACCTGGCTGTGCAAAATTATAGGATGGATTTTATTAAATAACCATTAATATCAATCAAAAGCACAGAAGGGATAGTAAAAAATCCTATACAACTATGAAAGATAAAGATTGGTAGATAAATAGTATTCAACCAAACTCAGAAATAAAAACAAATGCATACCCTTAATCCTGAATGAAATAATTTTAGGCTTAAGTATGAAATAAATAACATTACCTTAAATATTACAAATAAATTGTAAATCTAACGTAAATACAGCTACTTAAATCTTTATAGGGCACATACTTTTTAGGGTACATACATAAGTTAAAAGCAATAAACTACACTCCTTAAGTATTCTATAAATTCACACTCTCACTAATTTAGACTAGATTCTCCCATTCTCTCTTATTCCATATAAATACTAGACATCAGCAAAAATGTAAACTTTAAAAACTAATAAGAGTGGTAACAATTTCAGGATGGTTTCTTGAAAAACTCCTTTAAAGAGCAATCGGCTTTAGTGCATCTGAAGAATCTGAATATAGTCCCTTGCTAACAGCACCAGGAAGGGGGAGAAAGAATGGAAGGATGGGACAAATCACATGTCTTCCAAAGAGAGTCAGAACTAGTCAGAATGATACAAAATAGATTTATCACGACCTTAAATCAAAACCAGTATTTGTAAATACACTACAAACATTTGTATAGATGTTATCCAAAATAATACAGTATAATGATTTAAAACCATTAAACATTAAGTCATTTGCCAAAAAAGGGCACAAGTTACTATAATAAATTTGTCTGTGTTTAAATATTAGAACAGAATGGATATGGGCAGAAACAGTTCTGGCTACCTGCTTCTTCCCTTTCCCTTACTCTTTTCCCATCACAAGAAGGAATGGGTCAGGGATCTTCCTTTACAACTACAAGAGCTAGATCCCCTCACCCCTTGTTTTAGCTATGTAGTCAACCACATAGGAACCTACTGTCAAGAAAGGAAAGGGAATAAGAATTTCCCACAATTGCCTGGCTGTTGTTGCTCAGTGGTTAGAGTGTTGGCCCAAGCACCAAAGGATTGCAGATTCAATTTCCAGTCAAGGGAGTGTACCTGGATTGCAGGTTCAAACTCCAGCCCCAGGTGGGGTGCCATTGGGAGTCAACCAATCGATTTGTCTCTCTCACATCAATGTTTCTCCCTCTTTCTCTTCCTTCTTCCACTTTTTCTAAAGATCAATGGAAAAAATATCCTCCACTGAGGAAAAACAAAACAAAATAAAAAAAATAATGTGCCCCAATGAAGGCCTTAATTTGTAAAAGTATGTAATTCTAAAATAGACATCTTCTAATATGTACATGTTTCTGCTACAATTAAAAATTTCACAAATTTACATACATATGTATATATGTATTTTTACCGTGTTTAACCTGCAAACCAGTTGATCCACACCTAAATAACCAAGGGTTGACTACAACACTTATTTTAATGGTCTTGAAGCTTGTAGAGAACTTTTACATACTTCAAATTTGACTCTTACAATCCTATGAAATAAAGCAGGTATTATTTCCATCAGACAAATAAGAAACTTTGGGGTTAGTGTGACAGAACTAGGATTGTATTCCACCTCTTCTGCCTCCAGAGTAATTGTTTGCCACACTGCCACAGAAAAACAATAAATACAAACCCTCATCATCTGATCTCTCAGGTGGAACGTTAAGAATTTAGAGATTAAGACAACTTTCCTGAAACATACTAAACTATATAAAACAAGTTCCATTAGTATTTGTAGCAAATGGAAACAATGTTCATTAACTTTTATTTTAAATCCTTGACCTGTTCTCATTATTATGGGTCCATAGTTTTAGTTCTAGTGCAACTGTACTATTTTTAATGCTTCTGAAGTTAACATTAATTTTAGGCCACTGTTTTGTTTTGTTTTATACTATGGCATCTCTAAAATATAAATTTGATGACACACAGAGATTGAGGGGCAGGTGGTGTTCAAAATTTGAATAGTTTTAATGTGGGAAAGAAGGGTACAGATTTGTATACTTCACTAAAATAAAAATAAATAGAACAAATTTTCTTTGTATTTTTTTAAAAATCCTCACCCAAGGATATTTTTCCACTGATTTTTTTAGAGAGAGTGGAAGGGGAAAGGGTGAGACTGAGAGAAACATCAATGTGAGAGACACACATTGATTGGTTGCCTCCTGCATGCACCCCAACCAGAGCCAGGGAACCTGCAACCAAGGTATGTACCCTTGACTGAAATCGAACCCGGGACCCTTCATTTCATGGGCTGTTCTATCCACTGACCTAAACCGTCTTGGGTGAGAACCAATTTTCCACAGAATTCTCCTCAGAGTCAAAATATGTATGCTGATTTATGTATGACCTTAACTGGGTATCTTTTTGATCACTTTGATTTTTATAAAATGGATGGGAAAAGCTTTGTATTTTGTTAGGATTCTTGGCTTAAAGATTAAGCAGTATAAATGCAACTAAAAAGTTTCTAATCAGAACTATGTTTTATTTTGCTAACATTTTTACCTTTAACATTAAGTTGTAATTTATTCAATATGAAAGATGGTAAAACTTACCTCACAAGCAGGGCATATAATTGTGCTATATTCTTCAGTTAATAAACACAGTTCACATAAAGCATGTCCACACTGAAATTCATGGTGGTGACCTATTAATGAAATTATGCATTAATCTTTCCACAGTTTGTTAACATTGTGCAGCATTAGAGTGGAAAGTTAAAGGAATTCTCTCGCATAGGAAGATAACAAAGTTAATTAGAAATGGATGACTTATTAAACAAAATTCAGAAGGACAGAGAAACAGAAGAAAAGCCAGGTAGAGTTATATAATATTGTCTGCATTAATTTAAGATAGTGTTTGGTACCTATGATACTTTCAATTTGTCATATTTTATAATCATACAAAGTGCTCTGATATACTTCATTGCCTCTGTGTAAACATCATGGCTAAGCAGGCTGGGAATGTTATATGCAAACTGGAGATGGAGAAACATTTTGGTGGCATGGCTAATTAAATGTTATAATCCAGACTCCAGCCTATGTATGTTTCCAATGCAATGTTCTTTCTCTTTGATCATACTGCCCTCGATTAATTTATATTTCCCATCCTGTTAAGTGGACAGGGAGGGCAGATGAAACACTGGCAAGAACCCACTCTTACAATGATCTATGACACTGGCAAGGACAAGGACAGAAGCCAGATGCTACTATCACACACACAACCCACATAAAGATCATTTTCACAAAACTAGCTTTTATAAAGGAAATACCATAATCTTAATTGAAAACCTATTATCAAGATTTTATCCCTAAGTAGAATTTGAAGTTTATCACAATAGGCATATTTTTAGCTATGTAACTTCAAAAGTATGTCATTTTAAAAGGCTTTGCAAGACAAAAAGGAAAAAGAAACTAGGTAAAATCAGTCATCTTTTACCAGCAAAAAATTAGTGTTCTTGGTGATTAATAACTGCATGCTTTTGCTTTTAAAAAGCTTTAGTTTTTAAGCCAACAGAAATATCCCAAACTTGCTTACAACCAAGCTAATTTTTAAAGCTCTATTTAAATTTCAGAAATATTACCAAAGAAATAAAAACTATTTAACTCTTTTGCCTTTATAAAATTCAGTTTACTGTACAAGTCAAAATAACTTGTGGTGTATTACTGCTTACAAAGGGGAAGCACTTTCACAATTCTAGATGCGTAACCACCACCTTTCCAAATGAGTATTTCTAAGCATTGTAACACAAATGCATGGAAGAACCAGTGATTTTATAAGGTCAGGTTTTAAAACTTTTTTTAAAATAGTTATTCCTTCAAACAATGGATAGTTTCTACAAGACCGTCATGATCAAAACTCAAATTAGCGGAAGGATGGTCTCCACCAGGAAACAAACTCACCACCTTTCTCTACACAAACTGAGTCCATCTAGGACGGACTAAGAAAGCCGATGGAAGGACTCACTTGGCAAGTACAAACATTAAACAGTTACACATGGAAAAACAAGAATTTTCAGTAGCTCCAGGAGTTGAAATTCAACAACGTATCCCTGTCAGAAACAAAGAACTCTAGCATTTTAAATTATATTAAAATAACTTACACCTGTTTTCACCTGAGTAGACTCTAAATTAGCGGATCAATGTGAACTTAAAAGTACTCTAAAACAAAGTCTAATATATATAAAATAAAGATCTTGTATACAGAAAAAAAAATTGCAGATCAACAGGAGGGCGGTGCATTTCTTCCCTTGTCGTACAGAAAAACACAAGATGAATAAAGGAATTTTTCACGGCTAACTGAGCAATAATTTCACTCCCCTCCACCCCACCCAAAAATAAAATCAGGAACATTTCATAGTGATCTTATCACTTCCACAACTAAAAGTACACAACTAAAAGTACAAGAAATTCAAGTTTCATTACTTCCTGACCACAAGGCAACAGGTTAAATTCTTAAATCGGCTCTCTCGTGAACCTGGGGACGTTTTCGAATGAGTACTGGGGAGAGAACTCACGCGGTCCTTTTCCAAGAGTCCAGGAGAAGCAAGGGAGGCCTCGGAGGGGCAGGCGCCACGCCCCCTCAACCGACCTCGGGCGTCTATGAGACCCGCGACCCTCGGGTGGGCGATGGGGGGGGGGATGCTGTGCGACCGTTTCCATGTTAGCCCCGGCCCCGCGCCAGCCCAGCAGCTCCCACCCACGCTGGCCTCGCTGTCTCCGTGTCTGCAGCCCGAGACCAAGCCAGCCCTCGAAGTTCATCCTCGGGATCCTTACCAGAAGCTTTGGTCACCATTCTTTCACACCGGGTGCACTGAATCTCAGCAGCTACCCAGGGCCGACCCTTCCTTCCCATCTGCTGACAGGAAGACAGAGTGAGCCGAGCTGTCGAAGATTCTGCCGCCATTGCTGCCTTCTAGATCCGAGGAAAGTACCGCATGCCAATCCCAGCGTCCCTCGCGCCAGCGATCAATCATTGAAGGCAATCGCTGCAGGTAGCCAATCAGCAGGCTAAGATATTAAAGCCCGCCCCCTCCAGCTGACCCCGCCCCTCCGCTTGACCCTCGCCTGCGGCCATGGCCATGCACGTGCAGGGAGGTGGGGAGGGGAGAGGAGTTGACTGTTTTAGTTTTACCCCAGCAGCTTCATGTCAAGGAAGAATGCTAGGCCTTCAAACACCATTTACTTTCAAACCTCTACCAAAAGCGTCACCCTTGAGCCCTCAGTGCATTCAAGTCCAGATTTCACGTATTATTACGCCGTGTGGACCTCACCGGCAGTAACCAATCCTTATGTTGAAGGGATTCCCACTTCACTAATTGTCAAGGCCAGAAAGTCGAAACCTGTGGAGGGAAAAAAGTATTTCAATCCCATATTTAAATAATCTGCTAAGAATATGAGGGCTTGACTACTAGTAGCCTCAATGGAGAACTATCAGTGGCTACTGGTGGGGGAAATTCATTAACCATTTCAAACTAAAGGGTGGTCATAATTACTAACAGTTGTTGAGCTGGGAGTGGTTGGGGAAGCAAAGAACTTATAAAGAACAGGTTTATAACCTCTACCTAAAACAGTAACTTCTGCTAAGGTGGCTTGTGGTTAAGTACCAGAGGGTAGAGACAATAAAAATTACTGCACTCTGGAAAGATGATGTCAATATGGTATAAAAAGCCTTCCTAGAGGACACAGGGTTTGCATTCAACCTTAAAACTTAGGTGGGACTTAACAGGAGTAAACAGAGGGAAGGAAGCATTCCAGTGAAAAGGAAAAGCATAAGAGAAAGTAGGAAGGAGATGCAGTGGTCTCTTACAATTTAGAGATCATTTGGTCAGAGTATTAATTTCCTTAAAGTGAGATTTTTTGAGAGGTATGTTGGGATGGAATTTTGGACAGTCTTGAATATTGGTCTAAAGAGTTTGGACTTTATCCTTCAAGCTGCAGAGTGCTGGCTAAGTGTGTGACCAAAGGATGGAGTCATCTGGTGGCAATGTGGCAGGTGGATCGTGGAGGAAGCACCTGGAGATGATAGCAGAGTACTTTCAGTGATTAATAGAAGCCTGCATATATTCCTTATTTTCCCTTCAACATTTTTTGAAACAAAAACAGACGTTCAAAAGCTCACCCTTGAATATATATATATATATATATATATATATATATATATATATATATATTCTTTGTTGCCCTCAGGAAAAAGTATCGCTTCCTTAGCCCACCCATGCCACCTACCCAACAGTTTCTGCTACTAATCCATAATGAAACTCATAGTACTAATTGAGCCAATGTTCCTCTATAACATGCTGAAATCTTCTACAGTTTTGTGAGTGGTTTTCCCTGTTCTCCTATCTAAAATGCCCACTCCTTCCTTTTTATCAACTTGTATTCTCCTCATCTTTCATGGCTCAGCCTTTAAATCATCAACTCCTCCTTGAAACCATCACGTTTCTCCCTGCGGTCACTACTGTTCTAGCAAGTAGCCATAATCCCCTTTTCCACTAGGATATCTGTACTGAAATTGAAATAATGACACTCTAATTGCATAGGGGTTCTTCTTGATATGCATCTAATGTGGTATAGTACAGAGGAGTCATTTCTGAATATCATCATTGTACTGGAGAGAATTATGCCCTTGGTAATTCCAGTAATTAAATAAACCTTGGATAAATCAGGGCCAGTAAGAAATACAATGGTAAATGTTTAGACTCCATATGTCAGGTCATAAGGTTACAGAGAACTGGAATAAATGAAGCAATACTCGGAGAGTTTGGAGTCACACTTTATTCACCGTGGTGGGCTCAGAGAAAATTCATTCAAATTCTAAGCAAAGCTACAAGCAGAACTTCCCTTTTTAGTAAAGAGCCAGCCCTATGTGTGCTTAGTGGTTATCTTGCTGCTGGCCTTGAAACCAACACAGTTCTATCCAATTAAAAAATACACCTGGCATGGCATTGAGAGTAGGGGCATATCTAGTCTCTGGCCTACAAGGTCAGACAGCTAAGTTTATCTTCCTTATTATTCAAGCAGGCTGGAAAGCAACATTATTTTGTTAGAATAAGAGGCTGTCTGAAAAATAGCAGAGAATTCCAAACAGTAGTTTTACAAAATAGGGGTTAGCCTTCTCATCCCCCCCCCCCCCTTGTCCCACAAGCTTTTTAGCCTTGTGGTACCATAACCACAGGATGTTATGGTGAACAGGGGTGACAATCACTCTTTTACTGCTTCCTGCTGAAAAGGGGTGACGTCCAAGAGGTTAACATCCCATTTCTTCCTCTCGGAGAGGTTTGTAGGGAATTCTTCTGGCTTGTAGGACCATTTGAAGTTTAAAGACATCTAGATGGGATGAGATAAAGCGAGTTAACAGATTTAGAAGACATAGTCCTAGGGTTATGGCTGTAAGTAGCATTAACAGTGGTCCTGTCCATGGAAGACGCCATTTCCAGACCCCCCCCCCCCCCCCCATGCAGCCTAGGTCTTGGATAACTCCTGTCTTATTTTTGAAGCTCTATCAGCTAGTTTCTTGGACCCATCCCTTGCAATCACCTCCGTGATTTGGAAGTTATAAAGTTCATTGAGGTGCATAAGTTGGAATGGAGGTCCTCCGTGTATTTTATAATGGAAGGACAGATTACAATCAGACCATGTGTGCAGGAAGGTGGGGGCTGCCCTGTAGCTTGTAGATGAGAGGGGAAGACAAAGCCAGCACTCCCTGGCTAAGGCTGGGTTGGTCTGATTTAAGAGGGAGAGGGTGAGATTAAGCATTTGGTAGAGATAGTGAGGACTCAGGAAGCTCTCAAGAGGCAGAGTGTAGACCTGAGAGTGGTTGAGATTAAGAGAGTTTAACAAGTGTTTCTGAATTTCTTAGAGCAAGTTGATCAGCCAGGTCCATTGTCTTCTTGAGGGTTATCCGCAGGGGGTGTTTCTGGTAAGGGGTCACCTTCCACTCAGGCTGGGTGTCGCTCACCTGGTGGGCTGCTTTCACCGGGCGGGGGGGGGGGGGAGGGGGGATGAATCCAGGTGTTCAGTCCTGCAACTTTGAGAGCTGTGGGGGTGATTAGCATGACTAGGTCCCTTCCAAATTGGCTTAAGGGGCTCTTTTTTTCCAGTCTTTTACCCAAACCTGGTCTCCAGGTTTATAAGGATGTACAGCTTTTCCTAGAGAGATGGGTAGTCGGTTAGTAACCCATTTGTGGACCTCAAAGACAGTTTTTCCAAGTACTTGTAATTGCTTCTGGATTTCTAACTTTCCTATTTCCCCCAAATCTCCCTTTGGCTGAATTAAGGAAGGGGGTCTGCCATATACAATTTCAAAGGGAGAGAAACCTACCCTGGCCCTCAGGCACAGCGTACCCGCAGGAGTACAAGAGGCAAGATATCTGTCCAGGGTAGGGTTGTCTCTTGGCATAGCTTAGCCATAACCTGCTTTAGAGTTTGGTTCATACGGTCTACTTTCCCTGAACTCTGAGGCCTGTAAGCGGTATGTAGGTTCCATTTAATTCCTAAAGCCTTAGTTACCTGTTGTACTATTTCTGCTACAAAGGCTGGGCCATTATCAGACCCTATGGTCAGAGGCATTCCATACCGCGGAATTGTATCCTTCAGCAATGCCTTAGTGACTTCTCTCGCCTTTTCCGCGCAAGTGGGGTATGTCTCGACCAAGACTGACAAGGTGCAAACAAAGACTAGTAGGTATTTATTTCCTCTGTTAGGCCCTATTTTCATAAAATTTACTTGTAAGTCCTCAAAGGGAGTTTGCCCGCAGCGCTGAACTCTTATCGGTCCCACAGGACCCTGTTTGGCATTGTTCTGCACACAAATGAGGCAATGCTGAGAAACTGAGGCAGGCACACAAGGAGGGAAGACAGGCAATTAGGTAGTATCTGCCTAACAAAGCTTCTAGAGCAGTCTTTCCTAAATGAGTAAGTTCATGCTGCTGGAGGACTACCTTATGGGCTAATTGTTCTGGGACATAGACCCTATGATCTGGGAGTATCCACCAGCCTTCCTTTGTTCTTTTGCCCCCTTCTTTCTGGGCCCTATCCTCCTCCTGAGAAGTATACTTTGGAGGTTCAGGTAATTTGGGGGCCAACATGATCTGTGCCGGTGCTGCTTGTTCTTTGGCAGCCTGCTTTGCTGCGGCATCAGCACCTGGTTTCCTTCTGATACTCTTTCCTTTTCTGGTGACCTTTGCAATGAATGATGGCTATTTCTTTAGGCTCCCAAACTGCTTCTAGTAATTTTAAAATCTCATTTTTATTTATTTATTTTATTGTTTAAAGCATTACATATAGTAGTACATATATCTCCTTTTTCCCCCCTCATTGACCTTCCCCCAGTCTCCCCTACCCCCTGTCGCATGCCCTCATCCCAGCCCCCATCACTCCCATTGTCTTGTGTTAATTGGTTGTGCTTATATGCATGCATACAAGTCCTTTGGTTGATCTCTTCCCCCCATCCCCAACACTCCCCAGCCTTCCCGCTGTAATTTGACAGTCTGTTCAGTGCTTTACTGCCACTGTATCTATCTTTTTGTTCATCAGGTTATAATGTTCTTTATTTTCCATAAATGAGTGAGATCCTGTGGTATTTTTCTTTCATTGCCTGGCTTATTTCACATAACATAGTGCTCTCCAGATCCATCCATGCTGATGCAAATGGTAAGAATTCCTTCTTTTTTATAGCAGCATAGTATTCCATTGTGTAGATGTACCATAGTTTTCTAATCCACTCATCTGCTGATGAGCACTTAGGCTGTTTCCAAATCTTAGCTATGGTGAATTGTGCTGCTATGAACATAGGGCTGCATATATCCTTTCTGATTGGTGTTTCTAGTTTCTTGGGATATATTCCTAGAAGTGGGATTACTGGGTAAAATGGGAGTTCCATTTTTAGTTTTTTGAGGAAATTCCATACTGTTCTCCACAGTGGCTGCACCAGTCTGCATTCGCACCAGCAGTGCACCAGGGTTCCATTTTCTCCGCATCCTCACCAGCACTTGTCCTTTGTTGATTTGTTGATGATAGCCATTCTGACAGGTGTGAGATGATACCGCATTGTCATTTTGATTTCCATCTCTTGGATAATTAGTGACTTTGAGAATGTTTTCATATGTCTCTTGGCCTTCCTTCTGCTTCTTTCAAAAAGTTTCTATTTAGGTCCGTTGCCCATATTTTTATTGGATCATTATCTTTCTTTTATTACGTTGTATAAGTTTCCTGTAACTGTTGGAGATTAAACCTTTATCAGTGATAACATTTGCAAATATGTTCGCCCATACAGTGGGCTTTCTTGTTGTTTTGTTGATGTTTTCTTTTGCTGTGCAAAAGCTTTTTATTTTTATGAAGTCCCATTTCTTTATTTTCTCTTTAGTTTCCATTGCCCTAGGAGCAGTATCGGTGGAGAAATTGCTTCAGCATATGTCTGAGATTTCTCTGCCTGTGGATTCCTCTTATATTTTTCTGGTTTTCCATCTTATGTTTAAGTCCTTTATCCATTTTGAGTTTATTTTTGTGTAAGTTGGTGGTCTAGTTTCAGTTTTTTTGCATGTATCTGTCCAATTTTACCAACACCATTTATTGAACAGACAGTCTTGACTCCATTGTATGTTCATGCCTCCTTTGTCAAATATTAATTGAGCATAGTGGTTTGGGTTGATATCTGGGTTCTCTATTCTATTCCATTGATCTATATGTCTGTTCTTGTGCCAGTACCAGCTGTTTTTAGAACAGTGGCTTTGTAATACAGCTTGAAATCTCGTATTGAGATCCCACCTACATTGTTCTTCTTCTCAGGATTGCAGTGGCTATTCGGGGTCTTTTTTTTATTACAGATGAATTTTTGGAGAGTTCTTTCTAGGTCTGTGAAATATGCCATTGGTATTTTAACAGGGAGTGCATTGAATCTATAGATGGCTTTGGGTAGTATGGACATTTTGATGATGTTGATTCTACCAATCCATGAACATGGTATGTTCTTCCATCTGTTTATGTCTTCCTCTATCTCTTTTTTCAGTGTCCTGTAGTTTTCCACGTATAGGTCTTTGTCCTCCTTAATTAAGTTAATTCTTAGGTATCTTAATTTTTTTGGTGTGATGGTATATGGGATTGCTTTTTTAGTCTCTCTTTCTGTAACTTCACTATTGGTGTATAGAAATGCCATAGATTTCTTGGCATTAATTTTGTAACCTGCTACATTGCCAAATTAATTTATTAAGTCTAATAGTTTTTTGATGGAGTCTTTTGGGGTTTTTATGTGCAATATTATGTCATCTGCAAATAAGGACAGCTTTACTTCTTCTTTTCCAATTTGGATGCCTTTTATTTCTTCTTCTTGTCTAATTGCAATGGCTAATACTTCCAGTACTATGTCGAACAGGAGTGGTGAGAGTGTACATTCCTGTCTTGTTCCTGTTCTTAGGGGAAATGGTTTTAGTTTTTGCCCATTGAGTATGATGTTGGCTGTGTGTTTATCATATATGGCTTTTATTATGTTGAGGTATGATCCTTCTATTCCCACCTTGTTGAGAGTTTTTATCAAGAAAGGGTGTTGGATTTTGTCAAATGCTTTTTCTGCATCAATTGATATGACTATGTGATTTTTATCTCTCAATTTGTTTATGTGATGTATCATGTTTATTGATTTGTAGATATTGTACCATCCTTGCATTCCTGGGATAAATCCTCCTTGGTCATGGTGTATGATCTTTCTGATGTACTGCTGGATCCAATTTGCTAGAATTTTGTTGAGGATTTTTGCATCTATGTTCATGAGGGATATTGGCCTGTAATTCTTTTTCATTGTGTTGTCTTTATCTGGTTTTGGTATTAGGTGATGCTGGCTTCATAGAAGGAGTTTGGAAGTGTTCCTTCCTCTTGAATTTTTTGAAATAGTCTGAGGAGGATAGGTTTTAGTTCTTCTTTGAATGTTAGCTGAAACTCCCCTGTGAAGCCATCTAGAGGCCCTGGACTTTTGTTTGCTGGAAGCTTTTTGATGACTGCTTCAATTTCTTCCATAGTTATTGGCCTATTGAGATGTTTAGATTCTTCCTGATTGAGTTTTATAAGGTTTTATTTTTCTAGGAATATGTCCATTTCCTCCAGGTTGTCCAGTTTGTTGGAATAGAGTTGTTCATAGTATTTTTTAACAATCCTTTGTATTTCTGTGGGGTCTGTTGTTATTTCTCCTCTTTCATTTCTGATTTTGTTTATTTGGGTCCTCTCTCTTTGCTTCTTGGTGAGCCTCGCTAGAGGTTCATCAATCTTGTTTATCCTTTCAAAGAACCAGCTCTTGGTTTTGTTGATCTTTTGTATTGTTTTTGTTTGGTTGGTTGGTTGGTTTTGTTTTGTGTGTGTGTGTCTCTATGTCGTTTATCTCCGCTCTGATATTTATTCTTTCCTTCCTTCTGCTTACACTGTGCTTTTTCTTGTTGCTCTCTTTCTAAGTCTTTGAGTTGTAGGGTTAGGTAATTTATTACCATTGTTTCTTGTTTTTTTGCATTAGGCATGTAGAGCTATGAACTTCCCTCTCAAGACTGCTTTCGCTGTGTCCCATAGATTTTGGATTGTTGTGTTTTTATTGTCATTTGTTGCCATGATGTTTTTTTATTTCTTCTTTGATCTCTCTGGTAACCCAGTCATTGTTTAATAGCATGCTATTTAGTCTCCATGTGTTTGATTTTCTTGAATTGTTTTTATTGTAGTTGATTTCCAGTTTTATGCCATTGTGATCTGAGAAGATGCTTGATATGATTTCTATCTTCTTGATTATGAAGAGATTTGCCTGTGACCCAATATATGGTCTATCTTTGAAAATGACTCATGTGCACAGAATGTATATTCTGTGCCTTTGGGGTGAAATATTCTGAAGATGTCAATTAATTCCATCTGGTCTAGTGAGTCATTTATTTTTGATTTATTGATTGATGTTTCTTTGCTGATTTTTTTGTTTGTTTGTTTAGAGGACTTTTCCGATGATGATAGTGGGGTATTAAAGTCCCCTGCTATGATTGTGTTGCTGTCAATCTCTCCGTTGATATCCTCCAGAAGTTTTTTTATGTGTTTGGGTGCTCCTGTATTGGGTGCGTATATGTTTACCAGAGATATTTCTTCTTGTTAGATTGCTTCCTTTAATATTTTGAAGTGGCCTTCCTTAACTCTTTTTATGTCCTTCACTTTGAGATCTAATTTGTCAGATGTAAGTATTGCTACCCCAGCTGCTTTTTCATTTCCATTGGCCTGAAAAACCTTTTTCCATCCTTTCACCTTCAGTCTGTGTGCGTCTTTTTTTCTGAGGTGGGTTTCCTGTAGACAGCAGATATATGGGTCATGTTTTCTTATCTAATCCATTACCCTATGTCTTTTGATGGGGGCATTTAATCCATTTACATTTAAAGTTATCATTGATAGGTACTTGTTTGTCACCATTTTTATTTTTTACCCCCGTATTCCTTCTTTGCTTCCTATTTCTTTTCTTCTTCTTCTTCTTTTTTTTTTTACACCAGACCCTTTAGCATTTCTTGCATTGTTGGTTTGGTGGTAATAAACTCCCTTAGTCCTTTTTTGTCTGTGAAGCTCCTGATTTCACCCTCAATTTTGATTGACAGCCTTGCTGGGTACAGTATTCTTGGATTCAGACCCTTTCTTTGCATGACTTTGTATATTTCATTCCATTTCCTTCTGGCCTGATGTGTTTCTATTGAGAAATCAGTCACTAGTCTGATGGGGGATCCTTTGTAGGTAACGTTCTGTCTCTCTCTGGCTGCTTTTAAGATTCTTACTTTGTCATTGGTGTTTGCCAATCCTATCTAATAAAAGAGTAATATGCAAATTAACCCTCACTCTGCTTCACTCACAAGCCACACACACCAGCCAATCAGGAGCGAGTATGCAAATTAACCCAACCTAGATGGTTGTGAACAGGAGGCTTGGATTGCCCCCGGTGATGGAGGAAGTCAAGCTTTCTGCACACCCTGGCTGGCCTAGGTCTCCACTCAAGGATACAAAGATTCAATTATAGAAGATAAATAAATCCCAGATACCAGGCCCTCCACTTGGGTTGCCGGGGGTGTGTGGCTGGCCTGCAAACCACCAAAAGGCCCCTCGCCCAGGCTGCCCCACACCTCATGGGAACCTCCACCCTGATCCAGGACACCCTTCAGGGCAAACCAGCTGGCCCCTACCCATGCACCAGGTCTCTAGCCTAGCTAATAACAGAGTAATATTCAAATTGGCCATCACTCCAACACACAAGATGGCTGCCCCCATATGGACACAAGATGGCCAGCAGGAGAGGGCAGTTGGGAGGGACCAAGCATGCAAGGGAGGGCAGTTGTGGGTGATCAGGCCAGCAGGGGAGGGCAGTTGAGAGGGACCAGGCCTACAAAGGAGGGCAGTTGGGGGCAATCAAGCCTGCAGGGCAGGGCTGTTAGGGGTGACCAGGCCAGCAGAGGAGGGAAGTTGGGGGCAACTGGGCCTGCAAGGGAGAACAGTTGGAGGGGACCAGGCCTGCAGGGGAGGGCAGTTAGGGGCAAACAGGCTGGCAGGGGAGCAGTTAGATATCAATCAGGCTGGCAGGGGAGTGGTTAGGAGGTGATCAGGCTAGCAGGAAGAAGTGGTTAGGGGCAATCAGGAAGGCAGGCAGGTGAGCAGTTGGGAGCCAGCAGTCCTGGATTGTGAGAGGGATGTCCGACTGACCATTTAGGCCTGGTCCTACCGGAATCAGGCCTAAACAGGCAGTCAGACATCCCTCGAGGGGTCCCAGATTGGAGAGGGTGCAGACTGGGCTGAGGGACACACACCCCTGTGCACGAATTTTGTGCACCAGGCCTCTAGTTTAATTATAATGTGCCTTGGCATCGGTCTTTTGGGGTTCATTTTGCTTAGGACTTAGCTTCTTGGATTTGTGTGGGGTTTTTCTTCCCTATATCAGGGAAGTTTTCTGTCATTATTTCTTCAAACAGGTTTTCTGTTCCTTGCTCAGTTTCCTCTCCTTCTGGCACCCCTAGTATGCAGATGTTGTTTCATTTTGTGTTGTCCCAAAGTTCTCTTAGGCTCTCCTCCTGCTTTTTAACATATTTTTTTCTAGAAGCTGCTCTACTTGGGTATTTTTTTGTACCTTGTCTTCTAGCTCACTGATGCAGTCCTCTGCTTCTTCTAGTCTATTCTTGATGCTTTCTATTGAGTTCTTTACAGCAGCAATGTCATTTTTCATTTCTTCTTGGTTCTTCATTTCCTCTTGGTTCTTACACATATTGTCAAATTTGTCTTCCATTCTTTTCATCCACCTTATGACCATTTCTCTGAATTCTTTCTCTGACAGTTTGCTTGCCTCCAGTTCGTTTACTTCCTTTTCTTGTGATGCCTGCTTTTCTTTCATATACGGGCTGTTTCTTTGTCTCCCCATGATCTCTCTTCTCCAGGTGTCTGGTTATATAGTTCTCTCTCTCCTTTCCATGAGGGAGTGTAGAGCTCCTCTGAATCCACATGCTTGCGCCACTTGGGGACCGGTGTTCTCAGGTTTGCAGCTGTTCGGTGGGAGCCATAGTTGTAGATTCCCCAGGATTTTCAGGCTTCCAATAACATCCACTTTCCTCTTCAAGATAGCGTGGTCTCTGCGTCTGAGCTGGTCGCTCTGGGAGGGAACCCAGAAGCTGTGGGGGCTGCCCAGTCAGGGGCGCCCCATCCTGCAGTCCCCCACAGTCTCCTCGATTATAGCTGTCCCTCAACTCACCAGCAAACACTCCCCATGCCACCACACACTCTCCCTTTGTTTTCTCACTCACACACTATCTTGCAGTCTGCCCTCTGGTTGGCAGCCATCTCCCATTTTTATTTTTGATTCATTTTCCTCCTGCTGTCAGGAGCCCCCTTTCCTTGTATATAGTCCCATGAATATGCAGGGTAGTGAAGGCATAGCATGAATCAATGTCGATGTTGGCATACTTATCCATACTGAGTTCTAAGACTCTGGCGAGGGCCCAAAGTTCTGCCCTCTGTGCTGATCATCCTTCAAGCAGAGCCGGTGCCTCAATTTTCTCAAAATCTGATACCACTGCATACCCAGCTCATCTTTTTCCTTTATCTAAGAAGCTACTGCCACCTGTGAACAATACTAAGTCTGGATTCTTTAAGGGCTTATCTGTTAGATCTGGCCAGCTAGAGTAAACCTCCTCTAGGACTTCCAGGCAATCATGCTCAGGGGAGATTTTGAATCCTTGTGGAAGTCTGGTCCAGGTGAACTATTCCTTGGCCCCCATAGTTGGGTTTTCCCACTCAGAAGCAAAAAGGGGCTGACTAAAGGGGGCTAATTGGAGGCAGAAAAAGGCATCTTTCAGATCTAGGCATATAAACCATTCTGCTTCTGATGGAATGAGTCCTAGTAATGTGTAGAGGTTTGGCAGTGCCGAATGCAAGGTTATAACAGCCTCATTAACAGCCCACAGATCCTGTACAGGACAGTAGTCATTAGTCCCAGGCTTTTTGATAGGCAAGAGAGGAGTATTCCATGGTGACTGGCAATTTTAAGGAGTCCCCACTGAAGTAGCTGGTCTAAATGGACCTAAATTCCTAGGCATGCCTCCCTTGAAATTGGATATTGGCGGATTTTGACAGGCTGTGCCCCAGGCTTTAAGTCAATTAGTATTGGGGCATGGTCTTTGGCCAGGCCAAGGGGATTTCCTTCTGCCCAGAACAGCGGAAATTCTTCCTCTAATTCAGGCTCTAAAGGTGAGGCCTTTGACTGAGGGGCATAAAGTCTCCATTCTTCCTCCCGGGGCACTGCTAAGGACAGGATCATTGGAGAAGTCTCCTCACCTAGGCGCAGCTGTGCCGAGCCATTTGGGGCAAAGGTGATCTCTGCCCCCATTTTGGCTAAAAGCTCTCTACCCATCAGAGGTATTGGATAATCTGGCAAGTACAGGAATTCATGAATTACTCGGTGGCCGCCAAGTTGGCATTGGCGAGACTGGCAGAATGGTCCACGGATCTGATCCCCAGTAGCTCCAATAATAGTGACTTCCTTTCCTGAGAGAGGCACTACTTTCTGTGTGACTACTGAGTGCTCCACTCCCGTATCAACCATAAAGTCCAATGTCTGGCCCCCAATTTTCATTCTGACCATAGACTCGTGGGAGCCCAGCTGAAAAGAGCCCAGTCTATTCTAGTCAGAGTCAGCTGCTGCCAGCCCAATAAGGTCTGCTTCAGGTGGTTCTGGTTGATAGCGACTGGGTGGAAAAGGGGGCCCTATTTTCTTGCTTTGCCATTTGGGACATTCATTTTTCCAGTGCCCTGTTTCCTTACAATTGGCACACTGGTCCTGTCTCAGGCTTGCTCTTCCTTTCCCTCCTGATCTGTCTTCTTGCTTTCCTTTTTGGACTGTCTGGGGGCCTGAACCTCTGAAAGCAACTGCTATTACATTGGCCCTTCTTTGTATTCTCTTTTCTTCTTCCTTTCTTGCTGTCCTGTCTCGGTTGATGAAAACCTTGTTGGCTATCTCTAGCAGTTCACTAGCATTTTTTCCTGCAAAACCTTCCAGCTTCTGTAATTTTCTCCTTATATCAGGCTGGGCTTGTCCTACAAAAGCAGCATTTACCATGGTTTGAGTGTCCGGGGCCTTAGGGTTAAAGGGGGTGTAGATCTGGTATGCCTCACACAGTCTGTCATAGAAAGCTGCTGGACTTTCATCAGGCTTCTGGAAAATCTCAGAAATTTTAGCCATATTGGTGGACTTCTTGGCTCTGGCCCTGACCCCCTGGAGGAAAGCCAGCCGATATCTTTCTAGCCTGGTCTTTCCATCTTCTGAGTTCGGGGACCAATCAGGTTCCTCATCTGGGAGGGCTTCCTTTGCCCATATGTCTGTATCTAATGTCCCTGCTGGGGCTTGGTCTAGAGCCACTTTTGAGCCTCTGTCATTACTCTCATGGACTCCTCAGTGTTAAAGAATGCAAAAAGAAGCTGCTTGCAGTCCACCCAGGTGAGCTTCTGGGTCTGGAAAATCATTTCTAGGAGATCTACCCTGGCCTGGGGTTTTTCAGAATAAGCTGGGGTGTGTTGCTTTCCATTCAGAATGTCAGTTGTGGTAAAGGGCTGATAATAATACACTGGCCTTCCTTCCTGTATGGTCCCATCTTCGCCAACCACTTGGCACCCGAATCTTCCTGAGAGGCATCTGATGTGCCAGTTGTGGTTTGGGCCCTTGATCAGCTGAATGCAAGCGCTGCCCAACCAGCTCTGAAGAGCCTGATTGAGGGGAGATGGAGGGGGGCAGTGTTCCAAGACTTTCCGGACCTTCCAGGCTAGCCAGGGGCGGGGGGTGGGTGGCACCTGGTGCTGCCTGTGGCTCATATGGAGGTGGTAAAACTGGTGGGACTTCCTGTGGAGTGGGGGGGGGGGGGGGAGGTCCTGTAGAATAGGGGGTTGAACTTCCTTCTGAGGAACCTGCTTCTTTTCTCCTGCCTGCCTCTCCTTGGCCTGCTCCTGCCCTGCCTGCCTCTTTACTCCTGCTACTAAAATCTTACTCTGTCCCTTCTTACACAAGCAGAACCAGACCCAAGATGGCAAGGTTTGAGCAATTCCTAACCAGCTGTCTATGTAGGGAAACTGATCTGGGTGTCTGGGGTCTCCTGTAACTACATTCCAGACCACCCTGACCAATCCTTCATCTAAAGAGCCTTCCGAGGGCCAGCTGACCCCAAAGGCTGGCCATTATACTTCACAGAACTGCCTCAGTGTTTCAGAATTCATTTTAATACCATAATCCCCTTTAAAAATTTTTCAAAATGCAATTGAGAACAGTGGGTTTACTCTGCCCTGACCCCATGATGATCAGTGGCGCAAGACAGACAAAGGAGGGGGTAACCTGCTTTCACAGATCCTCACTCAGATGCCCACCTGGCTGCATCCCTTGGGAGCTTGATTTATCTTAGCTAAGGTGCACCCGTATAAACCCCGGGCCTGGTCACCTCCACATTTGGGTGAGTCACCATTATGCCATATGAAAAATTGTGAAACCATGGGTTGGGGCCCACTAGGACTCTGTAACCGAAGTCGTGGAGCCACATAAAGGAGAGGAGAGGGCAGGCCCTTTCCTTCCACACTCACACACTTCCACCCATCATTCACTCAGAGTTTAAACAATCCACCTAATTCCTGACTTATTGCCTAAGGAAACCCTATGGCTTCCAGGGAGGTGATCAAGCTCCTCCTTACACTCACTTGGAGTGGGCCTGACTGACTGGGACCCCTACCTTACCAATTCTGTCCACAGGTCCAGAAGTGTCCGTCCACTCTCTCCAGATGCTGCGCGGGTCCTGGGCTGAGGTCTGGGAGTGCCCAGAGTCCCCTGGTTTAATTCTGCTAAGATCAGCAGCACACATGCCTCCTGGAGGCCTGTCCGGCACCCCTGGGCCCCAAACCCGGTCCACTCACCAGAGGCCAAAAAGCCAAGGATGATTTGTTTTCCTGGTCAGGGAACCAATAATGTTACAGAGAACTGGAATAAATGAAGCAATGCTCGGAGAGTTTGGAGTCACACTTTATTCACCGTGGTGGGCTCAGAGAAAATTCATTCAAATTCTAAGCAAAGCTACAAGCAGAACTTCCCTTTTTAGTAAAGAGCCAGGCCTATGTGTGCTTAGTGGTTATCTTGCTGCTGGCCTTGAAAACAACACAGTTCTATCCAATTAAAAAATACACCTGGCATGGCATTGAGAGTAGGGGCATATCTAGTCTCTGGCCTACAAGGTCAGACAGCTAAGTTTATCTTCCTTATTTTTCAAGCAGGCTAAAGCAGGTTGAAAAGCAAAGTTATTTTTTTAGAATAAGAGGCTGTCTGAAAAATAGCAGAGAATTCCAAACAGTAGTTTTACAAAATAGGGGTTAGCCTTCTCATTAATATTTACTGGGTCCTCTCAAAAAAGAGAAGTCACCATTATCATCTTTACATGTAATTTAGATTGTTTAAATCTTTTGTCTGGAGTCCTTTAGTGGTCTCCCATTGACTGTGACAGATCCTTAAAATGGCCTTCAAGGCCTCTCAAGCTTCATTTTGCACCACTTCTCACTGGCATTTTTCAGTTCTGTAAGTAGGTCAACCTCAAGATCTTTTCCTAGAACACTCTTCCCTGTACTATTAAAAAATTATCATGCCCTGGCTGAGAGGCTCAGTTGCTTGGAATGTCATCCTTTACATCAAAAGATTTTGGATTTAATTCCCAGTCAGGGCACATACCTAGGTTGCAGGTTCAATCCCCAGTCGGAGGCATATGGAAAACAACCACAACCATCTATCTCTCTCTCTCTCCCTCCCTCCCTCTCCTTTTCCCTCTCCCTCTCCCTCTCCCTCTCCCTCTCCCTCTCCCTCTCCCTCTCCCTCTCCCTCTCCCTCTCCCTCTCCCTGTCTCTCTCTCTCTCTCTCTCTCTCTCTCTCTCTCTCTCTCTCTATCTCTCTCTCTCTCCCTCCCTCCCTCTCCCTCCCTCCCTCTCCCTCTCCCTCTCCCTCTCCCTCTCCCTCTCCCTCTCCCTGTCTCTCTCTCTCTCTCTCTCTCTCTCTCTCTCTCTCTCTCTTCCCTCTCTCTTTATCTCTCAAATCAATAAACATATTCTTGGTGAGGATAAAAGTTATCATAAAATGTGTTAGCTGCACAAAAAAGAAGAATAACATTATGAATATTCATGTACCTTCCAACAAGTTTAGGAAATGATTTAATTTTATCCAGATAATCTGTTTTTATTAGGTCTATTGGGCCATTTACTCACATGTTGGCCAATCCTTAAACTATTCCTCCTTGTGTCTCATATGTCCTTCTAAAATAATGTTTTTTTTCTTTAAGGACATCCTGAAGAGTTATCTTTAGTGAAGATATGTTAGTGACTAATGCTCTTGGTTTTTACTAGGTGTACTGGTTAATAATGCGGATTTTGTAATAAAAGAAAACATGATCATTTCAAGAGAAACATCAAAAGTGTTTTATTCAAAGTAATGTCCATTGCTAGCTACACATTTCCCCATCTTTCAGGTAATTTGTGGATACTGTACCAATAGAACTTTTCTAGTTTTGAGGCAAACCATTCAGAGACCCAGTTTTTCACTTCTTTGTATGTTTTGAAGTGCTGCTCAGAAAGTGTGTGTGCCATCAATTGGAACAAGTAGTAATCTGAAGGTGCAAGGTCTGGTGAAATAGCTGGTGGGTTAAGACTTCCCAGGTAAGATCTTTTAATGTGTCTTTAACTGGTTTTGAAGAGTGTGATGGTGAGTCATCATGAAACAAAATTATTTTGCCATGTCTTCTGGAACTTTCTGGTCATTTCACTACCAAAGCATGGCTCAAATTGATTATTTGTTGTCAGTAGTGATCAGTATTAATGGTTTCACCTGGTTTTAGAAACTCATAATACACCACGCCTTCCTGATCCCACCAAAAGCAGAGCATTGTCTTCTTTCCAAAGCGATTTGGCCTTGCAGTAGATGTTGATGGTTGACCTGGATCAACCCATGATTTTGTACATTTGGGATTCTCAAAATAAATCCACTTTTCATCACCAGTCACAATTTGATGTAAAAAAGACTTTCATGCCGTTGAAGCAACATTTTACTGATAACCTTTCGGTTTTCCATTTGTCTTTTGTTCAGTTGATGTGGCACCCATTGTCCTTCCTTTAAAATCTTTCCCATTAGCCTAACCAGTAGACAAAGACAACAGGGGGATGAGGGCATGAGGGGGGTGCGGTGGGGGTGGGAAGGTAATGAGGGGATGAAGACAAATATGTAATACCTCAATTAATAAAGAAATTAAAATGAAAAAATAAAATAAAATATTTCCCATTGCTTATAAATGACTGGAAATTGTTTGCTGAGCAACGTTGAATCTTTCTGCAAGTTGTTTTTGAGTTTGGCATGCATCTTCATCCAATAATGCTTGTAATTGTTGGTCTTCAAACTTTTTTGGTTGACCTGGACATCTTTGTCTTTCACATCAAAATCATCACTTTTAAAGCATTTAAACCAGCATTCACAAGTATTTTGAGATGGAGCATGTTCACCATAAGCTTCCCAAAGTATTTAGCAGCACTTTCTTCAAAATAAAGTAATGAATTAAAACTTTCCGCAAATGCTCTTTTTGTGGCACAAAATTCGACATTTTTAAGTGTAAAAATATCTATTAGTTTTGTGCTCTAATGTTTAATTCAGGAACATTTCATAGTGGTCTACTTGTCACTTCCTCAACTAAAACTACTCAAGAAATTCAAGTTTCATTACTTCCTGACCACAAGGCAACAGGTTAAATTTTTGTATCTACTCTCTGGTGAACCTGGGGACATTTTTGAATGGGTACTGGGGAGAAAACTCACATGGTCCTTTTCCAAGAGTCCAGGACAAGCAGGGGAGGCCTCGGAGGGGCAGGCGCTACACCCCCTCAACCAACCTTGGGTGTCTACAAGACCTGCGACCCTTGTTAACACCTTCAGCAAATTTGACATATGAAGTTTTGAAGCTTGTTGTCAATACAACAAAATGGCATACATATCAAATCACATATATATCAACATATGTGTAACTCCATCTATTAAAAACACACACATTATTAACTGGTACACCTAGTATTTAGATAACTAGAGGCCTGGTGCACAAAATTCGAGCACGGGTAGGGTTCTTAGGCCTGGCTGGCAATCAAGGTTGATCGGGGCCTTCCAGCTGCTGGCTGGGGCCTTCCTTCCCTGGTTGCTAGCTGCTGGTTGGGGCCTTCCTTCATTCTGCACCACTCTCTGGTAGTCAGCACATGTCATAGTGAGCGATCAAACTCCCAGTCTGCTGGTTGAACTCCCGAGGGGACACTTTGCATATTAGCCTTTCATATATATACTAGAGATCTGGTGCACAAAATTCATGCACTCGGTGGGGGGGTTGTCTTTCAGCCTGGCCTGTGCCCTCTCGCAGTCTTGGAGCCCCTGGGGGGTGTCTGACTGACAGCTTAGCCCACCTTCTGGCTGAGTGGCGCTCCCCCTGTGGCAGTGCACGGACCACCAGGAGGCAGTTCCTGCATTGAGCGTCTGCCCCCTGGTGGTCAGTGCACATCATAGCAACTGGTCGTCTGGTCATTTGGTCGCTTAGGCTTTTATATAGATAGACAGATAATATATTTTTATCTCATCTTCATCTAGAATGATTAATTAGCAACATACAATTCTAGGTTAACTGGTATTTTTTCTCAGATTTTGAAGATAATGTAATACAAATTTCTGACTTCTATTGTTCCTGTTGAAAAGTTTGTGGTAAATCTAATTGTCATTCTATATAGGTAAGTTGTTTTTCTTTGACATGTTATATATTCTTTATAATCTCAAGGTGTAGATATTTATTTACCCTGCTTGGAATTGACTGTAATTCCTCAGTCTGAACATTCTTATTATACTGGTCTGGAAATTTTTCAGCCATTTTAAAAAATATATATTTTTATTGATTTCAGAGAAGAAGGAAGAGGGAGAGTGAGATAGAAACATTAATGATGAGAGAGAAGCATTGATTGTCTGCCTCCTGCACACCTCCCACTGGGGATTGAGCCTGCAACCCAGACATGTGCCCTTGAATGGAATAGAACCTGGGACCCTTCGGTCCACAAGCTGATACTTTATCCATCAAGCCAAACTGGCTAGGGCCAGCCATTTATTTTTGAATATTACCATTTCCTTTTTATTTCTTCTGGAACTCCTATTAGACAGTAAATAGGACCTCTCACTCTATCCTTTATTTCTCCTAACCTCTCTTTCATAGTTTCTATTTCTTTATCTCTCTCTCTGGGTCTATACACACACACACACACACACACACACACACACACACACACACTCACACTAGAGGCCCATTGCATGAAGATTCATGCAATAGGCCTTCCTTCCCCTGGATCTGGTACCCAGGACCCAGGTCTTTGCTCTGGCTGCTGCCTTCTGTCTTCGCTCTGGCCAGCACCTTCAGTCTTCACTGCAGCTGGAGCCTTCAGTCTTTGCTGCAGCTGGAGCCTTCAGTCTTCGCTCCAACCAGAGCACCACTCCTGTAGCTCCCTCTGCCCCCCGCCCTCCCCCTCATAGCAGGCGTCCTGCCCCGCCTGGCCACTCCGCACCTGCATGCGTGCTGCCGAGAGGCCCGGAGTGGCTGGGGGGCGGGCTGCTGCCATCTTTGTCTGGTTAATTTGCATACCCACTCCTGATCAGCTGGTAGGTGTTGCAAAGTTATGGTCAATTTGCATATTTCTCTTTTATTAGTGTAGATATATATAGAGAGAGATAGATAGATATCTATATATATATCCCAGTTAATCATTTCTCTCTTCAGCTGGATTTCATCTGTTATTTAACATGACCATTGAGTTTTAAAGTTTCAGTGACTATTTTATCCAGTTCTAGATGGTCTTTTTTTATTTACAAAATTTTCTGGTATTTTTGGATAGTGTGTTCCTTTCTCATGTTTTTTAATCCTCACTCAAGGATATGTTTTTATTGATTTTTAGAGAGAGGAAGGGAGAGACAGAAATATTGATGTCAGAGAATCACATCCATTGGTTGCCTCCTGTGCCCTGACCAGGGCCCAGGATTGAACCTGCAACCCTTGACTGGGAATCAAACCCATGACCCTTTGGTGTGTGGGCTAATGCGTAACCACTGAGCACATCTGCCAGGGCTGCAACTTATTTTTACTGAACTTTATTCATGATGATTTGTTTCCTTGTATTTTTATAATTTTGTATTATAAACCCATATTTAGAAGTGTTAATCTCTGGGAATCCTGTGAGGCCTGTATTAATGATATATTTCTCCAGATTTGTTTTTGCTTTTTTTAGGTGTCCCTAAGCCACTATGAATTTAAGATCACTTTAATTTTTAGTTCTGTTTTCCTAGACCAGTGGTCGGCAAACCGCAGCTCATGAGCCACAAGTGGCTCTTTGGCCCCTTGAGTGTGGCTCTTCCACAAAATACCATGGCCTGGGCGAGTCTATTTTGAAGAAGTGACGTTAGAAGAAGTTTAAGTTTAAAAAATTTGGCTCTCAAAAGAAATTTCAATCGTTGTACTGTTGATATTTGGCTCTGTTGACTAATGAGTTTGCCGACCACTGTCCTAGACTACTCTAATAGCATATTGCAAATCCCAAGCCCACCAGAAGGAAGGTGTATATTATAGATTACCTGGGGAGATATTTCCTGCACCAAAAGGTATACAAGATAAATTTATTTACCTTTTAGCCTTCCTGTTCACTTCCACCTTCTATGCAAATACTTAGATTAGCAGCTGTCTTATATTTTTTTCTAATTCATTAGCTATACCATGATATCTCCTTGAAGCTTTAATTAGCATTTCTCTAAAGACTAAAGAGGCAGATATCTTTTCATGTTGATTGGTCATTTAGGCTTTCATATCCTTTTATTCTTCTTTTGGTTTATTGTTTCTTTTAATTGATTGTAGGAATTCTTTATTCTAGATTCCCATTGCAAATATCCTTTTCTAGGCTGTGACTTTTTCCCTTCACTTTGTTCATGATATCTCTTATTGTCTAAAGGTGTTTAATTTTACTATGGTGTTTTCATTAAGATTTGCAATTTTGGGGGGATTCCAAGATGGCTGCAGAGTAGGTGGAAACTACACTTACCTGTTCCTGGCCCCAAACCAGATTTACAACTAAATTATAGAGCAATCAACTTGAATAACCAACTAAAGTCTAGCTGAAGTAAAATACTATAACTAATGACTTAACCATGAGTAGCAGCTGAGAAGTGGGAAGGATATCGCAGTTGCAAAACTTCCTTCTCCCAGGAGTGTGGGGCCTCAACCCCAGGCAGGTATCCCCAATGCACAGCAACAGAGATGGGAAGGTGAGCCCACATAGCATCTGGTCATGAAAATCAGTGGGGATTTAGTCCACCTGGGAGATCCAGACACCATCTTCCAGGGATGAGCATTCCTATTGTTACAGCACCAGCCTGGAGAGTGCACTACCAGGTTCCTGGCTGCTGATGAGGCCATTTTGCCATGCTTGGTCCTGCTGAGGGGTTTGCTGGCTGCACCCATCAGTAACATTTGGGCCCCTCTTCTTCTGGGGAGGCTCTTCGTGGAGACCTAGACAGTGACTAAACTGTGTGGCTTTGTAAAGAGGGCTGGTCTCCCCCACCTTGAGCTCACAGCCAGTCCCCCTTGCCATACTACCTGTTGAATCCCTTGCCTGGCTCCATCCTGCTGAGTTCAGATGTGCATGGGGACCAGAGTGCCATTCAGATTTGGAACTTTTAAAGCTGTCTTCTGGGGAAGTTTTCATCCAAGAAACAGATGGGTGGGTGCTGGATTATGTGGCTACATTGTGTGTGTAGGGCGGGGGGTGGGGGCAACTCCTCACTCCCCTGTGAGCTCAACTTGTGCAACCCTGGGAAGGGGAAGAAGTGCCTGACCTTCCCCCCTTACAGGCATGTGGGCATCACCTCCAATGGGAGACTGTTTGGATCTGTCCCCTTGAGCCTGGTGGCTCTGCTTAGCTGAAATTGCTCCTGGCTGCAATTGCTCCTAACCTGAACCTGTGGCATACTCTTCCTGGAGGAGCTAGAGTTGGAGACTCTAGTAGAGACTGAGTGGTTGGACTCTGGAGTAGGAGCCACTTTCACCTCATTGAGTACCTGATCATGTGGCCCCCAAGGAGGGAACCCACTAACCCTCTCCTACCAATCCCAGTTGCCTTGCCCTATTGAGCTCACTACCTGTGGAAGAGTCTGTGGGGGACAGCCAGTTTGGGCCCACGCTAAAGTCTTTCTTCAGAAAACTCTAGAGAAAGATCAGACGACTTCAGGGGGAGGGGGAGTAGCTGACATGTGTAGGTGGACCTTAGGGAGCCTCAGTCCTTTTACAGATCTTCCCTCAGCTCTAACCTGGAGGAAGCAAATCCTTATACACAGACTGACCTCTCTCATGTGCACTCAGGCCTAGTAGACACATCCATAAATGGTGAAAAGTGTGGTAGCTCCAGACATATAGTCCAAGGCTGGGTACATCTGACATCAACCTGTACCTGAACCCTGCTCAAGTGGACCCAGAACCAACAGAACCTGTGGTGGGCTTTAGACACAACCAGCCACACAAGTGGCACATCCAAAGGGGGATTCCAACAGGCACCAGACCCTGCTGGGAACAACTTTGTCTCAGCTTGAAGGTTAACTCCATTCATGAAAGGGCCAACAGCATTCAAGACTCAACTACAACAGGAGGGTGCACATGACTGCCAAAGAGCATTCCTGGAGCATGGAGCTCAGGTGATCTGGAAGATTGTGCTACTGAGCTCAACAAGAGACCTTCATCATAAAGCCCTCATAACAAGTTTGTGTGAGTCATAGCAGATATTCCTAATACAGAGAGACAAAATGGGGAGACAAAGAACTGTGCCCAAATGAAAGGAAAAGAGAAATCCCCAGAAAAAGAATCAAATGAAATGGAAGCAACCAAAATACCAAATGCAGGATTTAAAACAGTGGTTATAAGAATGCTCAAGGACCTTAGGGGAAGAATGGATGATCTCAGACAGAACTTAAACGAAGAGATAGTAAGCATTAAAAAAGTTATAGAGCCCAGCCAGTGTTGCTCAGTGGTTGAGTGTTGATCTAAGAACCAGGAGGTCATGGTTTGATTCCTGGTCAGGGACCATCCCCAGTAGAGGGTGTGCAGGAGGCAACCAATAAATGATTCTCTCTCATCATTGATGTTTCTATCTCTGTCTCCCTCTCCCTTCCTCTCTGAAGTAATAATAAAATTGTTTTTAAAGGACATAGAAACCATAAAAAAGGACCAGTCAGAAAGGAAGAATATAATATCTGAAGTGAAGAATACTCTAGAAAGAATCAACAGCAGGTGATATGAAGCAGAGGATTGAATCAGCAATTTAGAGAACAAGATAACAGTAAGCACCCAAGCAGAGCATAAAAAATAAAATTTAATTTAAAAGAGATTTATAAAAGTAAGGAAAATCTCAACAACCTCTGGGACAACATCAAGTGTAACAACATCCACATCATAGGGGTACCAGAAGGAGAAAAGAGTGAGCAAAGGATAGAGACATGTTTAAAGAAATAATGGCTGAAAACTTCTCTAACCTGGTGAAGGAAAAAGTCACACTAGTTCAGGAAGCACAGAGTCCCAATCAAGATGTACCCAAAGAGGCCCACATCAAGACATATCATAATTAAAATGCCAAAAATTAAAGACATCTTTTTTTCAATAAACAAATGCAAAGACCACTTTATATAAAGTGTGCTTCTCTCCTTTTAGCAATATAAAATTAAAATGATTACAATATCATCAGCTAGTTAAGAGCTAAATTCAAAAGATGTGCAAACCAAAACAGCAGTGAACAGTCCCTTATACAAAAGTCCATTGAGAAAAAGTCAAGTCGATTTTGTAACAGGTTACATAAAAATCAGGGCCAATAAACTCATTATAAATGCAAGAAAGATCATTGCTTTATCAGCACATTCTTCAGTCTTGTTTGGACTAGATGTCAAACTTACTGTTCACTTTTTGGTTCATCTTGTTTTCCATTAAGCTCTTGATCAGCTTGTTTTATGCATTCTGGTATGCCAACATATTTCATGGGGACAGGTTCCACTAGTTCTGCCAAATTAAAGATGTGTATAATTTTTTGGCTGAATTTTGAGCTAATAAGTGGTCTTGTAACAGCCAGAAGTGTTCTGATAAACCAAGAGGGATGTATGATGATTAGAGATGTTAGATTTTTCCGTAACCTTCTATCAATGTGCTGATAGCATTTTCTGAGCCATCCCAGACTGGGCACCTTCCTTCAAGTCGTTGCACCATTTAAATAAACTATCATGTAATTTTCTCCTACTAACAGTTTCAAAGTGCCAGTAACATACCTAAAGAGATTGTCCATCAGGTATCTATAGCTAGGTTGACAACTTTCAGGCATGAAACAGACAGCAAACACAACGATGGCATTTAGTCCATCCCCATAATATCCTCTATGACTGATAACATTTTATAGGGTTCAGTGGCCTTCACATCAACCCTATGGTCCTGTTCTCCAATTCTGAACATATGCCAGTGTCATCCATCTTCTTTTTCCTCCTCTGCTGTGTATTTTGTAATTGAACCTTTCCTAATAACTTCAGTAGTTTTGGGTTTTGGAAGATCATCTTCCCACTCAAATTCATTACTGAAGCTGACCCATTCTTGAAATAGCTTCCTTCATTGATAGCTGCAGCAGTTTATTGCCTGGCTACTATACTGTGAACAGGCATTTCTGGCCAGAAACCCTTGCTGTATTTACAGGCTATTCATTAATTAAATTGTGCCTTGTCTGAGTTAGCTACATAAAGCATGCCTTGATATACCCCATCGACCTCAGCAAGCAATTAGGGAAAAGTACAAGACTTCAAAGTGCATGCATGTGTCTCTCATGGAACCACCTGCAATTTTTCCTCTGCAATAAGTTTCAGAACTGAAGCACTTTAAGAACTTAACCTCCAGAATAATAGGATTGGTCCTAATTTTTATAGGTTTCTGCAAGTTGAATCAACTAGTGTTGGTACAATATAGATGACATATTTAAAAAAATATGAATGTATTTAGGTTCTCTTAGATTTAGTAGTTTGTAAAATAGTCTAAAATTTAAAAAGAATAAACAATTTGCATTATGAAAAAAAAAAAGACTGTTAGGAAGGGTGGAGATGTGAAAAGGCTTGTCTCTGCTCCCATGGGCAGTGGCTGAGGTACCATGGGCTATCTCAGCTGTTGAGGATTCCCTAAGAAGGTGAGGCCTAAACCCCAAGCTGGAACCCCTAGCCTAGAGTACCAGAGCTGGAAAGAGGTGCCCACATAACATCTGCCTGTAAAAAGCAGCAGGGTTTCTGCCTGTCAGGGAGAGACAGAGTCTACTAAAGACACAGGCACCTCTTAAAGGGCCAATGCATAAAATTTTGTTTGCAGCCACTCACCCTGGGCTCCAGGGTAGGAGGAAGGCCAGAGTGGACTAGAGTCACCAGAGGAGAATCTGAGGTTTGTGGCTCTGGGGAGACAGCAAACAGGATTCCTGTTCTAGTCATTCTTCCATACCACAGGTACCGTTTTTCTTGGATGGAGCCACCCACTCTATGTGGCCTCAGCCTGGGGGAAACAATTGCTCCACCCTGTAGATTCCCTCTTGCTCCACCATGCAGAGCTTAGGTCTTGCTGAGGAATCAATTGCCTTGGCCAGGGTGTAGAGGTCAGGGCAGACTCAGGGAGTGTCAATGACTGAGTTGTCTGGTTTTGGGGTGGGGGCTGCTCTGTCCACTTTCTGTGAACCTGACTGGCACTTTGCCCTCATGGGAGGTCGAATAGAACCATTCTCCTGAATTCCAGCAGACCAAACCTCTGGGATCCAGAGGCCCCACTCATCTGACTCCTAGTGGCTCCACTTTACCAAGTTTGGGGAAAAATACAGAATAGATTGTCATGTGGCTCTGGGGAGGGGACCATACCCACCACCTTTCTTGAAGCCCGACTGGCACCTCCTCTTCATGGGAGATCCATTAGCCCCCTCCCCCTGATTCCACCAGAGGCTCTTTCATTTTATTTATTTATTTATTTGTTTGTTTATTTATTTTTAAGCCTCACCGAGGACATGCTTTTATTTATTTTAGAGAGAGAGGAAGGGAGAGGGATTGAGTGAAAGAGAAACATTGATTTGACAATGAAATATGCAGTTGCCTCCTGCATGTGCCCTGACCAGGGATTGAACCTAAAACCTGAATATGTGTCTTGACCAGGAAGCAAACCTTTTGGTGTATAGGATGACACTCCTACCAACTGAGCCACACCAGCCAGGGCTAGAGGCTTTTTCAGTGATTGAGCCTAACAGGTAGCCAGCAGGTGAAGGCAGACAGAGGCAGATTTTGGGGTGCCTTGGGACTTTTCCTGACCTTCCCCCAGCCTGGTGCTGGGAAAAGCTGGCCTTGGTGAACAGCTTAGTCCTTCCTATGCACACCCAAGTTCAGCAGAGGAAGCCACAAATTATGGATGGCTTGTAGCTCCAAACAGGTTGCTGAGGCCTGGCACAGACAGTGTCTGACATTGGCCTGCACCAATGAGGCCCAGAACCAACACACCAAGTGGCCAACTACAGACAACACCAGAACAGGATCCAATAAGCTTAACAAACAGCATATCCAGAGGGAGATCATGGCAGCCACCAAATCCTGCTGAGGTGAATTCTGCTTTGTGTGGTCAGCACCTGCCAAGAAGCTTACACTCCATGATGAGGTTGAGCCTCACAGTCAGCTAGTCTGAGGGTTGATCCCTTGCATGAATGGGCCAATAGCAATCAAGATTCAATTATAACGTCAGGGCCTACATAATCCACCACACTAGGGACATTCCTAGAACACCCAGCTCAGGTAATCAAGGAGACTGCATGACTGGATCCCATAAGGTACCTATTACACAAGGCCACTCCACAAACATGGGGAGTCATAGCAGATCTCTCTAATACATAGAAACAAATACTAAGAAGCAGGCAAAATGGGAAGGCAAAGAAACAGGCTCCAAATGAAAGAATAAGAGAATTCTCAGAAAAAGAGTTAAATGAAATGGGGCCAAGTAATATATCCTATATAGAGTTCAAAGTAATGGTTATAAGGATGCTCAAGGAACTTTCTGAGAACTACAACAGCATGAAAAATGACATAGAGGAGAGGAGAAAAGGGTGGCCGAATAGGCAGACCTGTCATGCACCTTGACATAGGGCCAGGCTGGAAATACAACTAAACTGGAGAACATTCACCTGGAATTTCCAACTGTGGTCAGGCTGAGGAGGTGACTTATAACAAAGAAGAACTGAAGGCACCTGGACATCAATAAGAAGGGCGAAATCATGAGAGGTGGAGAGCCTGGAGAGGAGGCAAGTGAACTACAGGGACAACTATTCAAGAAGCACAGGCAGGGCTTCACATACCCGCCCATGACTGGGGAGACACGACCAGCGGTGCTTCCCAAGCCACTGCGGCACAACCCATGGTAATATGACCTGCAGCACCCGTATCATCCAAGCAGTTGCAAAAGGTAGCAGGACTGCTGGCAGCAGTGGAGTCTAGACCCAACACACCAGAGCCATTAGGAGAGAGAGCTGCAGTTTCAATTGCCTTTGTTTTTTTATTTTATTTAATTTTAATTTTATTTTATTATTTTATTTTATTTTATTATTTATTTTATTTTATTTTATTTTATTTTATTTTATTTTATTTTATTTTATTTTATTTTATTTTATTATTTTAATCTCTAAACCCAGAGCACAGGAGTTTTCATTTGCAACTACACACCTGAGGCACTGGCACAGGGAGAGAGTTGTGGACTTAGTGCCTGAGAACAGGCAGGGGTAGGAAGCAGGGCAGGGAGACTTGGAAAAGCAGTAGCCAGGAATTCTGCATTGTGTCATTCATACACTTCCCAAATGGCCATTTTCCTTGGGAGGAGCTACCCAGAGGGCAGATAAAGGAAAAAAACACAAAC
The DNA here is from genome assembly GCA_026230045.1 of Corynorhinus townsendii. NCBI lineage: Eukaryota > Metazoa > Chordata > Mammalia > Chiroptera > Vespertilionidae > Corynorhinus > Corynorhinus townsendii. The sequence goes on along the minus strand of JAPDVU010000003.1, from coordinate 114,605,579 downwards.
AAAACACACCCTATGATACAGCCTGCCACACCCTTCACTTTGAGCTTTTCAGAGGAAACAAAGGCAGAGGCCAAGCTTACAGGTCTGAACAGTCTCAAGGAGAACCTCAGTAACTGGATTGCACCTTTTTCTTCCCCTCTTCTTTTGTTTTCCTCCCATTTTTCTTCTCCTTTCTCCTTTTCAGTTTTTCTCATTTCTTTCTCTCTCCCCTTTTTAAAAATTAATCTTCATTATCTATCTGCTTTACTGATTTGTTATTATTCTAGTCTGTTGTTTTGTTCATATATCTAATTTCCTCTTCCCTGCTCCTACTCAATTTCCCTTTCTCTTTTCTTTTCACTACTCAGATTTTTTATTTTTTTCTCTCTTCTTCTAGTTCTCTTTTCTTCTCCTAATTTCTTAACTTGTTTCATTTCCTAGATTTAGGTCTATCTGCTCTCTCCTCTTCAAATTTTATTTGTTCCCTTGTCTTCTTATTTCTTTTCTCCTCCCTTTATTCTAAACCATGGTCATTCCCCTATTCCTCTAATTCTTTAACCTTATTTTCTTTATTTAAGCTCTGCACCTACAGATTCTGCCCCCTTTTCTGGATTTCCTTTTGTTTGTGTTTTTTTTTTTTTTTTTGGTTTATTTGTTTGTTGGTTTTGTTGTTTTCTCGCCATATTTTTTCTTTCCCTTTTTTCCCCATCATTCGTGCTCTCTTTTTCCTAATTCACTTTTCTCTACTGTTCACTTTTGTTGGGGCTACAGGAGTCTTGTATACATTCTTGTTGTGTTCCTTCTGTGTCATGTTTTGTCTTGTTGTATTTGTGCTGTTCTGTCAGCACCTCCACAATGGCTGGCATGATGTGGTAGGGAGCCATAATCAGACATCCCAAGAGGAGACTCCATGAAAGGGACAATACATTCAAGACCCAACTACAACAGGAGAACCCAAATATCTCAAGTAGGAGGCCTTCTTAGAACACCAGCCAGGAGACCTGAGAAACTGCACCACTGGATCCCACAAACCAACTACTATATAAGACCAACCCAAAAAATCTGAGTGGAATAGCAGTTTTATCTAATACATAGAAACAAATCCAAAGGAATGGCAAAAATGGGAGACAAAAAAACAACCCCCAAATGAAAGAAAAGGAGGAATCACCAGAAAAGAAACTAAACGAAATAAAGACAAGTAGTTTGTCAGAGAAAGAATTCAGAGTAATGGTTATAAAGATGCTCAAACATCTGAATGAGAATTACAAGCAACTCAATGAGAATTATAAGGAGCTGAATGAGAAATACACCAACATGAGTAAGACTCAAGAGGAAATGAAGAATGACATATCTGTAATAAAGAACAATAGTAGATTAGAAGAAGCTGAGGATGGAATCAGTGAGTTAGTAGACAAGGTAGAAAAAAACACCCAAGCAGAGCAGTAATTGGGAAAAAAAATTAAAAAGCAGGAGAGTTTAAGGGAACTTTGGGACAACATGAAACAAAACAACATCCACATAATAGGGGTGCCAGAAGGAGTAGAAGCTGAGCAAGGAATAGAAAAGCTGTTTGGAGAAATAATGACAGAAAACATACCTGACTTGGGGAAGAAAAAAAGTCACACAAATCTAGGAAACACAGAGAGTCCCAATCAAAATGAATCTCCCAAAAAAACCAAACCATAATTAAACTGATGAATGTAAAAAACAAAGAATGTCCAAGAGAGAGACTAAAATTACCTACAAGGATCTCCCATTAGACTGTCAACTGATTTCTCTATAGAAACACTTCAGGCCAGAAGGGAATGGCATGAAGTATACAAAGTGATGAAAATCAAGGGTCTGAATTTAAGAATATTCTATCCAGAAAGGCTATCATTAAAAATTAAAGGTGAAATCAGAAGCTTTGCAGACACAAAAAAGCTAATGGAGTTTATTACCACCAAACCAACAATGCAACAAATGCTAAAGGGACTGTTGTAAGAAGAAAAAATAGAAAGAGAGGGCATAGGAGTGCAAAGATGGCTGCATACAGGAAGGCAGACTGCAAGATAGTGTGTGTGAGTGAGAGAACAAAGGGAGAGTGTGTGGTTGCACGGGGAGTGTTTGCTGGTGAGTTGAGGGACAGCTATACTCCAGGAGACTGTGGGGGACTGCCGAATGGGGTTCCTCTGACCGGGCAGCCCCCACAGCTGCTGGGTTCCCTCCCAGAGCAACTGGCTCTGATGCGGAGACTGCGCCATCTTGAAGGGGAAAGTGGATGTTATTGGAAACCTGAAAATCCCAGGAATTTGCAACTATGGCACCCAGCAAACAGCTGCGAACCTGAGAACACCGGTCCCCAAGTGGTGCGAGCACATGGATTCAGAGGAGCTCTGCAACCCCTCATGGAAAGATCAGATTTCGCCTGGGATAAGATGAGGTCTGTGGCCCGGGCAGGAGAGAGAAATGCACATGGTGGGAGCTGGAGGACCTGGGAAAGTCTGCAACCAGAAAAATCCATGGCCCTTGGGGCTGGCGTGATCTGCGAATGTGGAAGGGGGTCCGCAGAGCTGCTAACAGAAGGGAACTCTAAAAAGCAACCCATAGCTGAACTGGGCACAAAAAGGACAGCCTAAAAGTTTTTAAAGTGTGCCAGCTGCTTAGACCCAAGGGGAAAAAAGACTGCATAGACTTGTGCGCAGCACCAGAGTTTGCGCACTTACTCTGGCTCTTCTATCTCTCTCTCTTTTTTTTTTTCTCTTTAAATCCTTGCTTTTGATTACTAAGCCCAATACATAAGATCACCCAATTGGCGACACTCTAAGAGACTGCAGGGGAAAGTTGTTTTTGTGGAACCTGGAGATCAGAGCGGGGAATAACAATCAGAGCTGGGGCAACCCATTCCCCCAAATCGGTATTAAGTGCCACAGGGAAAACAAAATCTAATCACTAGCTAGAGAGGACCTATAGACCTGGAGGTCAGTCCAGAAACACTGCCACCCAGGGGTTGAATCACAAACTGATTCTTGTGTAAAAACAAATAAAGGTGTATCTACACTAATAAAAGAGAGACATGTAAATTAACCATCACTCTGCTATGCCCACCAACCAATCAGAGCGAGTATCCATCAAAGGTGGTGGGTAAATTTGCATACACAGGTGGGGCAGGCAGCACCATGGCCCGCCCCTGGGGATCCAGGTCCATCAAGGACCCCAGGAGGGGTAGTGGCCACCTAGCCACTCCTGTGGGGCCCTGGGAACATCACCACCTTGGGGAGAAGCGGCCGGGCATGCCTAGCCATACCTGTGGGACCCAGGGAACGTCACTGCCCCGGGGAGGTGTGGCTGGGCCTGCCTAGCCATGCCTGCGGTGCCCTGGAAACATTGCAGGCATGGGGTTGTTGAGACTCAGACCAGGCCTCTGGCCACAGATTCACAGCTTCACGGAGGCTGAGGGCAGGGATCTGCCTCACCTGCAGAAAGAGAGAGAGGTTCTGCAGTGGCCCTAAGATGCAGGTGGGCCCGGCCAGGGATTAAGGGGCATGGAAGGATGCCTGGGCGGAGGGGCAAGGACCCACAACCCTGAGGCAGGGGTTGAGGGTTGGTGCCACCTCAGTGGAGGGGTGCCTCACTGCAGGGTACTGGACTGACTGATGTTATACAGAGAAGCTTCCAGTGCTAACTGGCCTTGCCCAGGCAACCTTTGCACTTCAGAGGCAGCGAATCCTGCTCTGGGTCTGCCACCCTGCCCCAGGGCAGAGCATGCCTAGGCAGTGAGTGCAAAGCCTTCCACCTGCTCCGGAGAAGGGGGGGCAGTAAAGAATGGGGCAGGGGACCAGGGAGAGGAAAGAATGTGGAACGCCCACAATGAAGAAATGCTTGAGAAAGTGGCTTGGAAGCCTGATGGGAAGGTTTGTTCTGTTTGCCTGGCAGCTGCCCCTTAGGAAGGGCCGAGAGCACAGCTGTGAGGGCTGCCTGCACACTGAGTTCAAGTTCCACAGCCAACTGGAATTGGCCTCAGTTTCCTGGTCTGTAAAATGGATTAAGCATGTCCCAGTGCCTTCACTGAGCTTTGATGGCCAATTGAGATACTATATAAGGAAAATGAGGGAAGAAGTGAGAAAGAAAAGGAAAGGCGAACAACACAAAAGGAAGACTGGAAGGAACCTGTAAACTCATTGTCACTTAAATAGGGAATATAGTCAATAGTGTTGTGATGATGGTATGATGCCAGGTGGGTACTGGAAATATCGGGGAACACTTTGTAAAGTATATGATTGTCTAACCACTATTCTCTAACTAACATAAAACCTGAAACCAATACAGAATAATATTGAATGTAAAGAAATAAAAATTGGAATGAATTTTTTTTAAATTTCAAAGTTTAAATAAAGGCAGTAAAGGGAGGAAGAGGGAGAATAAAAATAGTGTTTTTCATTTTACCACTTTATTGTCTTTTCAGTACATGAAAAAGACAGTTGTCTTTATATGGTGCTTTTATACTTTTCTACGTCATTATATCATTTTAATTTCAGGGCAACTTAAAGACAAGATAATTATTCCCTCCACTATTCAAAGAAAGGAAATCTTGGTGTCTGGTCCCAATGATTCAATCATCAAGGCCTTATTGTAAAGCAGGGTTAGTAAAATTTTCTGTGAAGGATTATATCTATACTAATAAAAGCCTTGAGGGTGATCAGGCCATCAGGGGAGGGTAGTTGGGGCAATTAGGCCTGCAGAGGAGCAGTTAGTTGTCAATCAGGCTGGCAAGGGGACAGTTAGGGGGCAATCAGGCAGGCAGGCGAGCAGTTAGGAGCCAGTGCTTCCGGATTGTAAGAGAGATGTCTGACTGCATCTGACTGCAGTTGGACATCCCCTGAGGGGTTCCAGATTGGAGAGGGTGCAGGCTGGGCTGAGGAACACCCTCCCCAGTGCATGAATTTCAAGCACCGGGCCTCTAGTAAGAAATAAAGACATACTGCCTGCTTGAAAATCTGGACTGTGGCCTACAACACTGAGGAGCAGTGGAACACAGGGAACTTCAGTACTTTCCTGACTAGGAAACAGGCATGCAAAACAGAACAGTAGAGGAAGTGAATAACCTTCATTACTGCACATTTTTATTTTTATTTTCATCTTTTACATAAGAAACTAAATTTTTTTCTTTTTTACTCACTTGATTTTACCTTTTTAATTATTACGTTTTTATTTTCAATCAGTATTATTACTACTACTATATTACCTTTTTTAAAAAGGTGTCATTTTATTTTCTCTTTATTTTACTTTGGGATTAGTGTTCTACATTCTATTTTCATCTTTCCTTTAGCATCATTTTAGCACCTATCTCAACTTTACCTTTATGCCAGCACTCTCTTCCTCAGTTTTCCCCTTTTGTTGTTCTATTACCCTATTCCTGCTTTAGATTTTCCCTATTTCTTCTTTTTACCTGCTGTTAAAATTCATCTTACTTATATATCTAATTTCCAATCCCCTGCTCCAAGTCCATACACACCTCTCTCTTCTTTTTCTTCACTATGCAAAAAAATTTTTTCTCTCTGTCCTTTTGTTGTTATTTGCTTGATGGTTGATAATATTGGGTTTTTTGAAGATCATTTGTGAGATTGTTTCACTTCTCCTTTTTTTTTTGCTTCAGTTTTCCCTCACCTGGCTTGATATTAGTTGTTGTTTGTAGTTTGCATTCATCTCCAAGTATTTGTTGCTGGCATTCATTGGGATTAGTGGCTGTTCTATTGGAGTTTTATCCCAATATAAATAGTTTTTCCCCCTCCTATTTCTTACTCTCTTTCTTTTTCTTTTCTCTCTTACTTTTTTTTTTCTTTTCCCAATTTCATTTTTGCACTCTTATTTTTTCTCTTCTTTCTTTCTTATCCTCTAATTTGCCTTTCTCTGGTAGTCACCTTTATTTGGGGTTATTAATATCATGAATACATTTGTGTTCAGTGCCTTGTGCATTGTACCTTGTTGTGTTGTATTTTGTGCCTTTAAATAAATGCAGGAGAAAGAGAACTACATAACCAGACAACCAGAGAAGAGAGACCATGGGGAGATAAATAAATAGCCCACATATGAAAGAAAAGCAGGCATTACCAGAAAAGGAAGTAAACGAAATGGAGGCAAGCAACCTGTCAGAGAAAGAATTCAGAGAAATGGTCATAAGGTGGCTGAAAAGAATGGAAGACAAATTCAAAAATAAGTGTAAGAACCAAGAGAAAATGAAGAAGAACCAAGAAGAAATGAAAAATGACATTGCTGCTGTAAAGAACTCAATAGAAAGCATCAAGAATAGACTAGAAGAAGCAGAGGACCGCATCAGTGAGCTAGAATACAGGTAGGAAAAAATACTCATGTAAAGCAGCTTCTAGAAAAAAAAAATTAAAAAGCAGGAGGAGAGCCTAAGAGAACTTTGGGACAACACAAAATGAAACAACATCCTAATAGGGGTGCCAGAAGGAGAGGAAACTGGGCAAGGAATAGAAAACCTGTTTGAAGAAATAATGAAAGAAACCTTTCCTGATATAGGGGAAAAAACACTCACACATATCCAAGAAACTCACAGAGTCCCAAACAAAATGAACTCCAAAAGACCAATGCCAAGGCACATTATAATTAAATTGGCAAACACCAACGACAAAGTAAGAATCTTAAAAGTGGCCAGAGAGAGACAGAAAGTTACCTACAAAGGATGCCACATCAGACTAGGGACTGATTTCTCAACAGAAACTCATCAGGCCAGAAGGGAATGGAATGAAATATACAAAGTCATGCAAAGGAAGGGTCTGAATCCAAGAATACTGTACCCAGCAAGGCTGTCAATCAAAATTGAGGGTGAAATCAGGAGCTTCACAGACAAAAAAGGATTAAGGGAATTTATTATCACCAAACAAGAAATGCAAGAAATGCTAAGGGGTCTCCTGTAAAAAGAAGAAAGAGGAAGCAAGGAAGCAATATGGGGGTAAAGAATAAAAATGGTGACAAACAACTACCTATTAATAATAATTTTAAATATAAATAGGTTAAATGCCCCAATCAAAAGACATAGGGTAACTGAGTGGATAAGAAAACATGACCCATATATCTGCTGTCTACAGGAAACCCATCTCAGAAAAAGAGAAGCACACAGACTGGAGGTGAAGGGATGGAAAAAGCTTTTTCAGGCTAATGGAAATGAAAAAGCAGCTGGGGTAGCAATACTTACATCTGACAAATTAGATCTCAAAGTGAAGGACATAACAAGAGATAAGGAAGGCCACTTCATAATACTAAAGGGAGCAATCCAACAAGAAGAAATATCTCTGGTAAACATATACTCACCCAATACAGAAGCACCCAAACACATAAAAAAACTTCTGGAGGATATCAAGGGAGAGATTGACAGCAACACAATCATAGCAGGGGACTTTAATACCCCACTATCACCATTGGACAAATCCTCTAAACAAAAAATCAGCAAAGAAACATCAATCCTAAATGACTCACTAGACCAGATGGAATTAATTGACATCTTCAGAATATTTCACCCCAAAGGCACAGAATATACATTCTGTGCACATGGGTCATTTTCAAAGATAGACCATATGTTGGGTCACAGGCAAAGTCTCTTCAAATTTAAGAAGACAGAAATCATATCAAGCATCTTCTCAGATCACAATGGCATAAAACTGAAAATCAACTACAATAAAAACTTCCAAGAAAACCAAACACATGGAGACTAAATAGCATGCTATTAAACAATGACTGGGTTACCAGAGAGATCAAAGAAGAAATAAAAAAACATCATGGCAACAAATGACAATGAAAACACAACAATCCAAAATCTATGGGACACAGCAAAAGCAGTCTTGAGAGGGAAGTTCATAGCTGTACAAACCTACTTCAAAACACAAGAAACAATGATAATAAATTACCTAACCCTACAACTCAAAGACTTAGAAAGAGAGCAACAAGAAAAGCGCAGTGTAAGCAGAAGGAAGGAAAGAATAAAGATCAGAGTGGAGATAAAGACATAGGGACAAAAAAAATACAAAAGTTCAACAAAACCAAGAGCTGGTTCTTTGAAAGGATAAACAAGATTGATGAACCTCTAGTCAGGTTCAACAAGAAGCAAAGAGAGAGCACCCAAAACAGATATGAAAGAGGCGAAATAACAACAGACGCTACAGGAATACAAATGATTGTAAAAAATACTATGAACAACTCTATTCCAACAAACTGGACAACCTGGAGGAAATGGACATATTCCTAGAAAAATACAACCTTCCATACCTCAATCAGGAAGAATCTAAACATCTCAATAGGCCAACAACTATGGAAGAAATTGAAGCAGTCATCAAAAAGCTCCCAGCAAACAAAAGTCCAGGGCCTCTAGATGGCTTCACAGGGGAGTTTTACCAAACATTCAAGGAAGAACTAAAACCTATCCTCCTCAGACTATTCCAAAAATTTCAAGAGGAAGGAACACTTCCAAGCTCATTCTATGAAGCCAGCATCACCCTAATACCAAAACCATATAAAGACAACACAATGAAAAAGAATTACAGGCCAATATCCCTCATGAACATAGATGCAAAAATCCTCAACAAAATTCTAGCAAATTGGATCCAGCAGTACATCAGAAAGATCATACACCATGACCAAGGAGGATTTATCCCAGGAATGCAAGGATGGTACAATATCCGCAAATCAATAAACATGATACATCACTTAAACAAATTGAGAGATAAAAATCACATAGTCATATCAATTGATGCAGAAAAAGCATTTGACAAAATCCAACACCCTTTCTTGATAAAAACTCTCAACAAGGTGGGAATAGAAGGATCATACCTCAACATAATAAAAGCCATATATGATAAACACACAGCCAACATCATACTCAATGGGCAAAAACTAAAACCATTTCCCCTAAGAACAGGAACATGGCAGGGATGTACACTTTCACCACTCCTGTTCAACATAGTACTGGAAGTATTGCCATTGCAAATAGACAAGAAGAAGAAATAAAAGGCATCCAAATTGGAAAAGAAGAAGTAAAACTGTACTTATTTGCAGATGACATAATATTGCACATAAAATCCTCGAAAGACTCCATCAAAAAACTATTAGACTTAATAAATGAATTTGGCAATGTAGCAGGTTACAAAATTAATGCCAAGAAATCTATGGCATTTCTATACACCAATAGTGAACTTACAGAAAGAGAGACTGAAAAAGCAATCCCATATACCATCGCACCAAAAAAATTAAGATACCTAAGAATAAACTTAATTAAGGAGGTCAAAGACCTATACGTGGAAAACTACAGGACACTGATAAAAGAGATAGAGGAAGACATAAACAGATGGAAGAACATACCATGTTCATGGATTGGTAGAATCAACATCATCAAAATGTCCATACTACCCAAAGCAATCTATAGATTCAATGCACTTCCCATTAAAATACCAATGGCATATTTCATAGACCTAGAAAGAATTCTCCAAAAATTCATCTGTAATAAGAAAAGACCCCGAATAGCTACAGCAATCCTGAGAAAGAAGAACAACGTAGGTGGGATCTCAATACCAGATTTCAAGCTGTATTACAAAGCCACTGTTCTAAAAACAGCCTGGTACTGGCACAAGAACAGACATATAGACCAATGGAATAGAATAGAGAACTCAGATATTGACCCAAACCACTATGCTCAATTAATATTTGACAGAGGAGGCATGAACATACAATGGAGTCAAGACGGTGTCTTCAATAAATGGTGTTGGTAAAATTGGACAGGTACATGCAAAAAAACTGAAACTAGACCACCAACTTACACAAAAATAAACTCAAAATGGATAAAGGACTTAAACATAAGACGGAAAACCAGAAAAATATAAGAGGAATCCAAAGGCAGAGAAATCTCAGACATATGCTGAAGCAATTTCTTCACTGATATTGCTCCTAGGGCGATGGATACTAAAGAAAAAATAAAGAAATGGGACTTCATCAAAATAAAAAGCTTTTGCACAGCAAAAGAAACCATCAACAAAACAACAAGATGGGAGAACATATTTGCAAATGTTATCACTGATAAAGGTTTAACCTCCAAACTTTACAGGGAACTCATACAACTTAATAAAAGGAAGATAAATGATCCAATAAAAAAATGGGCAACAAACCTACATAGAAACTTTCGAAAGGAGACAGAAGGAAGGCCAAGAGACATATGAAAACATGCTCAAAGTCACTAATTATCCAAGAGCTGCAAATCAAAATGACAATACGGTACCATCTCACACCTGTCAGAATGGCTATCATCAACAAATCAACAAAGGACAAGTGCTGGAGAGGATGTGGAGAAAAAGGAACCCTCGTGCACTGCTGGTGGGAATGCAGACTGGTGCAGCCACTGTGGAGAACAGTAGGAAGTTTCCTCAAAAAACTAAAAATGGAACTCCCATTTTACCCAGTAATCCCACTTCCAGGAATATATCCCAAGAAACTAGAAACACCAATCAGAAAGGATATATGCACCCCTATTCATAGCAGCACAATTCACCATAGCTAAGATTTGGAAACAGCCTAAATGCCCATCAGCAGATGAGTGTATTAGAAAACTATGGTGCATCTACACAGTGGAATACTACGCTGCTGTTAAAAAGAAGGAATTCTTACCATTTGCAGCAAGCAGCATGGATGAACCTGGAGAGCATTATGTTAAGTGAAATAAGCCAGGCAATGAAAGAAAAATACCACATAATCTCACCCATTTATGGAAAATAAAGAACATTATAACCTGGTGAACAAAAAGATAGATACAGATGAAGTAAAGCACTGAACAGACTGTCAAATTACAGCGGGAAGGCTGGGGAGTGTTGGGGAGGGGGGAAAGAGTTCAACCAAAGACATGTATGCATGCATATAAGCACAACCAATGGACACAAGACCCTGGTGGTGGGGGTGGGATGAGGGCATGTGACAGGGGGTAGGGGAGGCTGGGGGAAGGTCAATGGGGAAAAACAAAAGGAGATATGTGTACTTCTATATGTAATACTTTAAACAATAAAAAAAAGAAACATAAAAAAAGAAAGAGAGGGCATAAAGAATAATAATGGCTACAAACAAGTACCTATCAATAATAACCTTATTGTTGGTAGAGTATTAAATTTGACAGTAAAATAGTAATCGAGTTTTCAGATTAATTTAAATAGGCTAATTGAAATAAGTGAATATTCAAGTACTGGACAAAAAGCTATTCTTAAAGTAATAACTAAAATTTCTATTGGTAGTTCATCTCATGGTAAAAATTCCTGAATATGCAATGAACCTAAAGCAGTCATATGTGTGGGGGAAAAAAATTTTTTTTTTAATTTAAAGTTATCAAGACTGCATTATAAAATTTACAAAAACCTCCATTAAAAAAAAAAAGGGGGGGGGATAGTAGGGCAATATCATGTAAGGAAAAATATCCTATAAGTAAATTACATCTAGAAAATTTTTACTTTACCAAATTAAGGTTCATTTGCAATGCTAACAGCAAGACGGCCATTAAAAACACACATGGTGTCTAAATAAGACAAAGGAAAATCGTTTGAACAAAAATAAAAAGGATCCCAAATCAATTATATAGAAAAGATTCCTTTATTAACTTGTGATCGAGAATATATTTGTATATTTTCAGAAAACAACCCCAAGACCAGATGGATTCCTGCAACAGAGAGGAATTGACAGGAGTGCTCCAACCACGAAGACAAGAGGAAAAAACAGTCCAGAGATGGAAGACGCTGACAACGCCTTGCCACGCGAGCAGTCAGCAGCTGTGCACCGCTGCAGGTTACCTAGGACCAAACCAGACAGGGTCGGACCTGCATTGCCACCATGTGCCCACCATCCAGATATCACTGCTGACATGTACACATAAGGAACTGTTGGACATTGAAATTGGGACTCAAACATTTTTTTGTTTTGTCTTGTTTTGTTATTATATGTTTATTTCCAGTCTGCAAAGGCAAAACTTTTTAAAGGAAAGAAATGGTGGGAAAAAGATACAGAGGCAAAGAAGCATTGAACAGACTGTCAAACTACATTGGGAAGACAGGGGTGGTTGGGCGAGGAGGGCTGTAAGAGACCAACCGAAGGACTTGTACGCATGCATATAAGCACAACCAATGGATATAAGACACTGGGGTGGGGGGGGAGGGTGGGCAGGTGAAGGCATGTCCTGGGGGGTAGGGGTGGTCAGGGGGAGATCAAAGGGGGAAAAAAAAAAGGAGACATATGTACTACTATTTGTAATACTTAAAACAATAAAAATAAAATAAAATTAAAAAAAAATAAAAATATCTCCCAAAGAAAAAAAAAAAACAATAAAAATAAAATTAAATTAAAAAAAAATAATAATAACCTTAAATGTAAATGGATTTAATGCTCCAATCAAAATATATAGGGTGGCTGAATGGTTAAGAAAACATTATCCATATATATGCTGTCTACTAGAGAACCGCCTCAGAACAAAGTATTCACACAGGCTGAAAGTGAAGGGATGGAAAAAATTCTTCAAGCAAATAAAAGTAAAAAATAGCTGGGGTAGCAATTCTTATATCTGACAAAATAGATCTCAAAGTGAAGGCCATAACAAGAGATAAGGAAGGCCACTACATAATACTACTAGTAAAGGAATCGATACAACAAGAGGCTATACTCCTTTGGTAAACATAAATACACCCAATACAGAAGCATCGAAATATCTAAAGAAAACTTTTGGAGGATGTCAAGGGAGAGATTGATAGAAATACAATCATAGTAGGAGACTTTAATAGCCTATTGACATCACTGGATAAATATTCTAGACAAAAACTAAACAAGGAAACAGCAATCCTAAATGACACTCTAGATCAGATGTAACTAATTGACATTCAGAAAATGGAATATATATTCTTCTCAAGTGTATTTGGGACATTTTCAAAGATAGACCACATGTACAACACAGGCTAAATCTCTACAAATTCAAGAAGGTTGAAATCATATAAAGCATCTTCTCAGACCACAATGGCATGAAATTAGAAATCAGCTACAATAAAAACTCTAAAAAAACTATCAAACACATGGATGCCACATAATACACTATTAAAAAATAAATAGGTTGCCAAAGAGATAAAAGAAGAAATTAAAAACATCTTAGGAACAAAGTAAGATGAAGACACAACAATCCAAAATCTATGTAACACAGTGAAAACAGTCCTGAGAAGTAAGTTCATAGCACTACAAGCCTACCTCAAAAAAAACAAAAGAAAGAAAGAAAAACTGGTAATTAGTTATCTTACACTACAACTTAAGGAATTAGAAAGAGATCAACAAGGAAAGCCAAAAAAAAAAGCAGAAGGAAGGAAATAATAAAGATCAGAGTGGCAATAAATGACAGAGACAAAAAAAAAAAAAAAAAAAAAAAAAAAGGAAGATCAATTAAACTAAAAGCTGGTACTGCAAAAGGATAAAAAAGATTGATGAATCTAACCAGACTCACCAAGAAACAAAGAAGGAGGACCTAAATAAACAAAATCTGAAATGGGAGAGGTGAAGTAAGAACTTAAACCCACAGACATACAAAGGATCATAAAAAAAATTCTATAAACAACTATATTCCAACAAACTGGACAACCTGGATGAAATGGACATATTCCTAGAAAAATACAACCTTTCAAAACTCAATCATGAAGAATCGGAAAACCTGAGTAGGCCAATAACTAGTGATGAAATTGAAGCAGTATTTTAAAAAAACACACACACCACAAAACCAGCAAACAAAAGCCCTGGTCCTGATGCCTTCACAGAGGAATTTTACCAAATATTCAAAGAAGAACTAACATGTATCTTCCTCAAAGTATTCCAAAAAATCAAGAGGAAGGAACACTTAATAACTTAATAAAATGAAGACAAATAATCCAATCAAAAATGTGCAAGGACCTAAATAGACACTTCTCCAAAGGGGACATACAGATGACCATGAGACATGAAAAAAAAATTAAAGTCACTAATCATCTGAGAGATGCAAATCAGAACGACAATGAGATATCACCTCACACCTGTCAGAATGGGTATCATCAATAAATCAACAAACAACAAATGTTGGTGAGGTTGTGGAGAAAAGTGGACCTTAATACACTGCTGGTAGGAATGCAGACTGGTGCAGCCATTATGGAATAGAGTATGGTCTTTCCTCAAAAAATTAAAAATGGAACTCCCATTTGACCCAGTGATCCCACTTTTAGGAATATAGCCTAAGAAACCTGAAATAGTCCTCAGAAAGAATATATGCATCCCTATGTTCATAGCAGCATAATTTACAATAGCTAAGATTTGGAGGCACCATAAGTGCCCATCAGCAGATGAGTGGATAAAACAAAACAAAACTGTGGCACATTTATTTACACAATGGAATACTACATGGCAGTAAAAAAAGAAAGAGCTCTTACCCTTTGAGCAACATGGGTGGACCTGGAGAGTATTATACTAAGCAAAATAAGCCAGTCAGAAAAGGATAAATATCTGATTATCTTACTCATATGTGGAATCTAATGAACCAAATAAACTAATGAACAAAAATAGACCCAGAAGCATAGAAGCCTGAACAGACTGTTGAACCTCAGAGGAAAGGCAGGATGGGTGGAAAGAGATCAACCAACGAACTGTATGCATATTTTCATAACCCATGGACACAGACAATGGGGTGGTGAGGGCCTGGGTGTGATGGGAGTGGACTGGAAGAGGTTAATGTTGAAGAATGGGGACCTATGTAATACTTTCAACAATAAAGATTACAAAAAAAAAAAAGACATAGAAACCATAAAAAAGGGTCAGTCAGAAATAAAGAATACAATTATCTGACTTCAAGAATACACTGGGGGGTATAAACAGTAGGTTTGATGAAGCAAAGGATCAATTATAAATCAGTGATGTGGAAAACACGGTAGAAAAATACACCCAATCAGAGCAACAAAAAGAAAAAAGAATGTAAAAAAATGAGGATAGCTTGGCTGGCATGGCTCAGTGGTTGAGTGTTGACCCATGAACCAGGAGGTCACAGTTTGATTCCCAGTCAGTGCACATAATCACTCAATCCCCATTAGATGGCATGCAGGAAGCAGCAGATCGAAGAGTCTCTGTCATCATTGATGTTTCTATCCTTATCTCTCTCCCTTCATTTCTCTGAAATCAATAAAAACATATTTAAAAAAATGAGGATAGTTTAGGGACCATTGGGACAGCATGAAGTGTAAGAACATCCACATCATAAGAGTACCAGAAAGAGAAGAGAGAGAGCAAGGGATTGAGAACCTATATGAAAAAATAATGACTGAAAACTTAACTTTTGTGACAGTTTGGATGGACTATTATATTAAGTGAAATAAGCCAGTCAGAGAAGACAAATACCACATGATCTCACTTATATGTGGAATCTAATAAGAAAATAAACTGATGAACAAAATAGAAACAGAGGCATGGATACATGGTACAGGCTGATGGCTGTCAGAGGGGAGGAGGGTGAGGGCACTGGATGAAAGAAGGCGATGGTATTAGCCAAAAAACATATACATAACATATAGATATAGACAATAGTGTGGTGATAATCAGAGGGAGATGGGGTGTGGACTAGGTGGAGGTGGGCGAAGGGGGGAAAATGGGGATGGAAAGAAACTTTGCTTGGGGCAAATAGGCACATGATGCAGTAGGCAGATGACATTTTATTGAGTTGTACACTTGAAATCTGTATGGTTTTGTGAACTGATGTCATCCCAATAAATTCAATTAATTAACCAAAAAGATTTTCAATTTGTGGATCGATCTAGAGGGTATTATGCTAAGTGAAATAAGCCACACTGAGAAAGACACATACTATATGATTTCACTTATATATGGAATCTAAAAACCAAAATAAATGAACAAACAAATAGAAACAGACTCATAGATAAGAAAACAAACAGATGGTTGCAGATGGGAGGGGGAAGCAGGTCCTGGTCAAAACAATGAAGGATGTATAACAAATTGGTTGTTACAAAATAGTCACTGGGATGTAAATGCAGCATAGGAAATATAGTCAATAATATTTTTAATAACTATGTGTGGTACTCTATCCATAAGTCTATTTCTATTTTGCTTGTTAGTCCAGTTTGTGCATTAAATTCCACATATGAGTGAAATCATATGGTACTTGTCTTTCTTTGACTGACTTATTTCGCTTAGCATAATGTTCTCTTAGCATAAGGTTCATTCATGCTGTTGTAAACGGTAAAATTTACTTCCTTTTTATGGCCCAGTAGTATTCCATTGTTTAAATGTACCATAGCTGTTTTAGTCATTCATTTACTGATGGACACTTGGGCTGCTTCCATGTCCTGGCCATTGTAAATAATACTGCAATGAACATAGGAATCCATATATTCTTTTGAATTAGTATTTTGGGTTTCTTTGGACTAATTCCCAGAAGTGGAATCATTGGGTCAGAAGGCAGTTTCATTTTTAATTTTTTGAGGTAACTCCAAACTACTTTCCACAGTGGCTGCACCAATCTGCATTCCCACCAACAGTGATCAAGGGTTCCCTTTTCTCCACATCCTCACCAACACTTATGTGTTGATTTAGTGATGATAGCCATTCTGGCAGATGTGAGGTGTATCTCATTGTGGTTTTAATTTGCATTTCTCTGTGAGCATCATTTTATATGTGCAGTAAACCATCTGTATGTCCTCTTTGGAGAAGTGTCTATTCAGGCCCTTTGCCCATTTTTTAATAGGATTAAGCTTTTTTTAATGTTGAATTTTATGTTATTTATAAATTTTGGATATTAATTCCTCATCAGATGTATCAGGGAATATTCAGTGGATTCAGTTCTCCCATTCAGTGGATTGTGTTTTCATTTCTACCAACAGAAGGCCTGAGTGAAACCTGAGACAGAAACTTAAGTGTCAGGGAGTAGTGTATCTTCAGGAAGAAGTGCAGCAATTACAGCTACAAGTCCAATAGTAAGAAGGTAAAAAGAGTAAAATTTCATTTCTGATTTGAATGGAGAACTGGGAACAATTGCACTCCGCCCCACTTTACAGCTCCAAATAGTTTATTCATCCTATCTAATAAAAAGGAATATGCAAATTGACCGTACCTCCACTACATTCACAAGCCATGCCCACCAGCCAATCAGGAGTGAGTATGCAAATTAACCCAACCAAGATGGCTGTGGCCACGGAGCGAGCAGGAGGCTTGGGTTTCCCTGGTAATGGAGGAAGTCAAGCTTTCTGCACACCCTGGCTGGCATAGGCCTCTACTCAAGGCTACAAAGTTTCAATTATAGAAGATAAATAAATCCCAGATACCAGGGCCTCCGCTTGGGTCACTGGGGGGCGTGACCAACCTGCAAACCAACACAGGCCCCTCGCTCAGGCTGCCTGACGCCCCAAGAGAACCCCCACCCTGATTCGGGACACCCTTCAGGGCAAATCAGCTGGCCCCCACCCGTGCACCAGGTCTCTATCCTATGTAATAAAAGAGTAATATGCAAATTGACCATCACTCCAACACACAAGATTGCTGCCCCCATGTGGTCAAAGATGGCTGCCCCCATGTGGACACAAGGTGGCCGCCACAAGATGGCCATCAGGGGAGGGCAGTTGGGAGGGACCAGGCCTGCAAGGGAGGGCAGTTGTGGGCAATCAGGCCAGCAGGGGAGGGCAGTTGGGAGGGACCAGGCCTGCAAGGGAGGGCAGTTGGGGGTGATCAAGCCTGTAGGGGAAGGCAGTTAGGGGTAACCAGGCCAGCAGAGGAGAGAAGTTGGGGGTGACTGGGCCTGCAAGGAAGGGCAGTTGCGGGGGACCAGGTCTGCAGGGGAGGGCAGTTAGGGGTGACCAGGCCTGCAGGGGAGGGCATTAGGGGCAAACAGGCTGGCAGGGGAGCAGTCAGGCATCAATCAGGCTGGCAGGGGAGTGGTTAGGGGGTGATCAGGCTGGCAGGCAGAAGTGGTTAGGGGCAATCAGGAAGGCAGGCAGGCGAGCAGTTGGGAGCCAGCAGTCTGGATTGTGAGAGGGATGTCCGACTGACCATTTAGGCCCAGTCCTACCGGGATTGGGCCTAAACGGGCAGTCGGACATCCCTCGAGGGGTCCCAGATTAGAGAGGGTGCAGGCTGGGCTGAGGGACACCGCCCCCACCCCCCCCACCCCAGTGCACGAATTTCGTGCACCAGGCTGCTAGTTTAATAAATAAGTGCCTATTTTTATGTTCAATGTATTGTGATACTGGCCAGGGATATAAAGTCATGCATAAGAACTTCTTCCATGACCTCATGTGGATATACTATATACCAAGTCATTCGATCATGAGGATAAGTAGCAAAATAGAGAATCCATATGAGATATGGATAATATTAACAAGAAAGTACACATTTATAAACAGATATATTTCAAATTCTACCACCTCCATAGAGGGAATGTGCCCTTTTACTTTTTGTGTGTGTTGTTAATCCTCACCTGAGTATATTTTTTCCATTGCTTTTATTTTTATAAAAGTAGAAGGGAGGAGAGGAGAGAGAGAGGGAGGGAGGCGCAGATAGAGAGGAGAGAGAGAGAGAGAGAAACATTAATGTGAGAGAGATATATCAACTGGTTGCCTCCCACAGGATCCCCTGTGGGGCAGAGGATGGAACCTGCAACTCTTCAGTATGTGGGCTAATGCTCTAATCACTGAGGCAAACCGGTCAGGGCAAGAAACTGTACCCTTTTAAAGGGTCATGAAACATTTGCAAAATAGTATTGATATATTAGTGTGTTGATATAAAGAAAACTTAAATGAATTACAAAGAGCCAGACAGTACAGACTATATTCACTGCACTATAGGCATTAAAATTCTTAAATTTCTCTATAGAGGAAATTTATTTTAAATGTTTATTTTCTCCCCTTGAGGTATGAGAAAAAGAATATAAGGGTCTGTTTATTATGGGATTTTTCTTAGGAATATAATATTATTTATTACCACATTGTATACTTTAAATATCTTACAATTTTGTCAATTATACTCCAATAAAACTGGAAAAAAGTCTGTCTAAAAAAGGATTAAATATATTTTAACATTGATTCTGCTTTTGTTTCAATAAAAGCTTTAACTTACCATTTTTCTTCTAGACTCATTAAAACTATCAGGTTACCATTAAAATTACTACAGTAAGTAGATAGTTATTAACAAAGGATGGGAGCAAATGGAATCAGACATTAAGCCTGATTAACTCAGAAGGAGAAGCTTCACAGCCTCCCCAGGGGACAGCCACATCCTCTCCAGAAGGGACTTAATTCTGGAGCAGGCAGGAAGAACTGGTTTTCCAATCTCTCTGGGAGACATCCCCCTGATAGCCGGGATTACCAAGGGGAGGGATAAAACAGTAGGGAAAATACCTTTCCTCAGCACATGTGCAGGAGAAGCCAGATGATGAAGCAAAGCTTTGAGGAATGCACAGTAGGAGCCAAAATGGAGACATAAAGTGTAGGAGTCTAGCCGAGGAAAATCTGGAAAACGGATAGATAGGATAAGGGCACAAAACCTCAGGATGACACAGGAAAGGGATTGGATTGGGTTAGGGTGGGGGTGGAGGCGGAGGCCCAGCAAAAGCCTGAAGAATTAGGAAGAAGGTTGGACAGTTTGAAAGAAAACCTGCTTGTTCCCGAAATCAAGAAAATATATGGAGGATTAGCAAGAATTTGGGAGCAGTTGCTGCGAAAGCCTGCCCTCTCTACATCTCCAAGGGCATATTCTTTCTTTTCGCCCCAATAAATCTTGCCACTATGCTTAAACTCCCACATGTATGCCCTTTGAAATTGTTTTCTTGTGATACTGCAAGGACCCACTTTCTCTGGCAACAAAATAATTTATTATACAGCATTTGCAGAGTCTCATACACTGTATGTTACTGCATAAATGTAGTGGCATGTACTCATGTTATGTCGGAACAAAATATGGCAGAAGGGAGAACACACTAACACTGCTCCAACCAGCTTGACATCGCTCAAAAAGCACCAGGTGGCGCCAGACCCATAACAAATGACATTTGCAATTTGGTTCTTTCCTTCTTTTTTGAAGGTAGTTTTAAGGTCCTCTGCTACCTTGCCTCTGACCTTTCTGTCCTGTCACTGGCTATCAGAGTTGTGTAGTGAAAAAGTATGAGGAGACAAAAATAACCAACTTTTTCAAGAAGTGACTCCAGCTTTTTTTCTGAAAAAAATGGCAGGGCAGTGAAGCAGGAAGGACCTTTGGAAATCACTGACTCCCTCCTCCTCATTTAGGATGGGAAACCAAGGCTCAGAACCACTCTGACTTTCTTAGGAAGAGCTAGAGATGTATTATTCTGATTTCCGGACCATGCTTCCACAATTTACTTCGCCAATTCCCACATCCACTTCCAGAATACTCTACTTTGGGGGATTATAGCAAAGAAGGACTACAGGGATATAAAATTTTAGATCTTTTAGACATGACAAGTGCCACTCCAAGACAGGTTTGGGGGCCTTTTGTGGGGATCAGCAAACTTTAACCTTGCTATTATGAAGAGTTAGGGGACAGAATGGAGATTGCAGTGTCCCTTCTTTTGTGTGTGTGTGTGTATATATATACTAGAGGCCTGGTGCATGAAATTCATGCACGGAGGGGGGGTTCCCTCAACTCAGCCTGCACCCTCTCCAATTGGGAACCCCTTGCGAGTTGTATGACTGCCAGTTTAGTATATAGGTTTCAGCTAGGTAATTCTATAACACATCATCTATATATCATATTATGTGTTTACCACCCCAAGTCACATCTCCTTCCATCACCATTTATTTCCCCTTTACTCTTTTCTATCTCCTCCTACCCCCTTTCCCTCGGTAATCACCCATACTGTTGTTGTCTGTGTCTATGACTCTCTGATTCCTTTGCTTAATCCCTTCACTCTTTTCACCCAGTCCCCCATCCCCTTTCCCCTCTGACATCTGTCAGTCTGTTCTTTGTGTCTATGAGTCTTTTTTTTAAATTTTGTTTGTTTATTTTGTTCATTAGATTCCACATATAAGTGAAATTATATGGTACTTGTCTTTCTCTCACTGGCTTATTTCACTTAGCATAATATGCCCCAGATCTATCCATGCTATTGCCAAGATAAGATTTCCTTATTTTGTACAGATTAATAGTATTCTATTGTGTAAATATACCACAGTTTCCCCTCCACCCCCTCATCTACTGATTGGCACTTGAGCTGCTTCCAAATATTGACTATTGTAAATAACTCCAGATTGAATTTTATTTTTTTCCATTATAGTTCACATTCAATATTATTCTGTATCAGTTTCAGGTGCACAACATAGAGATTCGACAATCATATACTTTACAGAGTGGTCCCCCTAATATTTCAAGTATCCCCTCTGGCCCATACATAGTTATTACAATATTATTTTTCCCCTCCATTGACCTCTCTCCAGCCACTCCCACCACCACCCCCACTCACCAGCACATGCCCTCACCCCCTAGTGACTGTGTCCCTTGGTAATGCTTATATGCATGCATAAAAGTCCTTTGGTTGATCTCTTACCCTACCCCACCCCCCTTGCCTTCCCTCTAAAGTTTGACAGTCAATTAGATGCTTCTCTGTCTCTGGTTCTATTTTTGTTCATCAGTTTATGTTGTTTAGTATATTCCACAAATGAGTGAGATCATGTGATATTTATGTTTCTCCGATTGGCTTATTTTGCTTAGCATAATGCTCTCCAGATCCATCCATGCTGATGCAAATGGTAAGAGTTCCTTCTTTTTTACAGCAGCGTAGTATTGCATTGTGTAGATGTACCACCATTTATTATTGCAATCATCTACTGATGGGCACTAAGGCTGTTTCTAAATCTTAGCTATTGTAAATTGTGCTGCTATGACCATAGGGTGCATATGTCCTTTCTGATAGATGTTTCTGATTTCTTGGGATATATTCCTAGAAATGGGATTACTGGGTCAAATGGGAATTCCCATTTTAAATTTTTTGGGGAAACTCCATACTTTTTTTCACAGTGGCTGCACCAGTCTGCATTCCCACCTGCAATGCACGAGGGTTCCTTTTTCTCCCCATCCTCACTAGCACTTGTCATTTGTTGATTTGTAGATGATAGCCATTCTGACAGTTGTGAGATGGTACTTCATTGTCATTTTGATTTGTATCTCTCAGATGATTAGTGACTTTGAGCATGTTTTCATATGTCTTTTGGCCTTCTGTATGTCCTCTTTCAAAAAGTGTCTATTTACATCCTTTATCCATTTTTTGATTGGGTTGTTTACCTTCCTTTTGTTAAGTTGCATGAGTTCCCTGTATATTTTGGAGATTAAACCCTTATCGGAGATAACATTTGCAAATATGTTCTCCCATGCCTTGGGCTTTCTTGTTGTTTTGTTGATGATTTCTTTGGCTGTGCAGAAGCTTTTTATTTTGAAGGAGTCCCATTTGTTTATTTTCTCCTTAATTTCCATTGCCCTAAGAGCTGTATCGGTAAAGATATGGCTACGACAAATGTCTGATATTTTGCTGCCTGTGGTTTTTATGGTTTCCCATCTTACATTTAAGTCCTTTATCCATTTTGAGTTTATTTTTGTGTATGGCATAAGATGGTGGTCAAGTTTCATTTTTTTACATTTATCTGTCCAATTTTCCCAATACCATTTATTAAAGAGACTGTCTAGACTCCATTGTACACTCTTGCCTCCTTTGTCAAATATTAATTGAGTATTATAGCTTGGGTCAATTTCTGGGTTCTCTGTTCTGTTCCATTGGTCTATAAGTCTATTCTTGTGCCAGTACTAGGCAGTTTTGAGAACAGTGGCTTTGTAGTATAGCTTGATATCTGATATTGAGATCCCTCCTACTTTGTTTTTCTTTCTCAGAATTGTTGCTGCTATTCGGGGTCTTTTTTATTCCAGATGAATTTTTGGAGAGTTTGTTCTAGGTCTGTGAAATATGCCATTGGCATTTTAAAGGGGATTGCATTGAATCCATAGATTGCTTTGGGTAGTATGGACATTTTAATGATGTTGATTCTTCCAATCCATGAACATGGTATATTCTTCCATTCGTTTATGTCCTCCTCTATATCTTTTTTCAACATCCTGTAGTTTTCCAAGTACAGGTCTTCTACCTCCTCAGTTAAGTTTATTCCTAGGTATCTTAATTTTTTTGTTGTTGCAATGGTAAATGGGATTGTTTTTTGAATTTCTCTTTCTGTAAGTTCATTATTGGTGTATAAAAAGCCATAGATTTCTGGGAGTTAATTTTGTATCCTGCTACATTGCCAAATTCATTTTTTAAGTCTAATAGTTTTTTTGATGGAGTCTTTAGGGTTTTCTACGCACAATATCATGTCATCTGCGAATGACAATTTTACTTCTCTCCCAATTTGGATGCCCATTATTTCTTCTTCTTATCTAATTGCTATGGCTAGCACTTCCAGTATTTTCTTAAACAGGAGTAATGAGAGTGGGCAACTTGTCTTGTTCCTGTTCTTAGGGGAAATGGTTTTAGTTTTTACTCATTGAGTATATAGGCTTTTATTATGTTGAGGTATGATTGCTCTATTCCCACTTTGCTGAGGGTTTTGATCAAGAAAAGATGTTGAATTTTGTCAAATGTTTTTTCTGCATTGATTATATGATTATGTGGTTTTTGTTTTTCAGTTGGTTTATGTGATGTATCACACTTATTGATTTGTGGATATTGTACCATCCTTGCATCCCTGGGATAAATCCTACTTGGTCATGGTGTATAATCTTTGTAATGTATTTCTGGATCTGGTTTGCTAGGACTTTGTTGAGGATTTTAGCATCCATGTTCATCAGAGATAGTGGCCTGTAATTCTCTTCCTTTGTAGTATCTTTATCTGATTTTGGGATTAGGGTAATACTGGCTTCATAGAAAGAGTTTGGAAATGTTCCTTCCTCTTGAATTTTTTTGGAATAGTTTGAGGAGGATAGTTCTTGGAATGTTTGGTAAAACTCCCCTGTGGAGCCATCTGGCCCAGGGCTTTTGTTTGCTGGATTTTTTTTTTATGACTATTTCAATTTCCTCCATAGTTATTGGCCTATTCAGATTTTTTTCTTCCTGATTGAGTTTTATAAGATCATATTTTTCTAGGAATATGTCCATTTATTCTAGGTTGTCCAATAGAATTGTTCATAGTTATTTTTTTTTACAATCTTTTGTATTTCAGTGGGGTCTGTTGTTATTTCGCCTGTTTCATTTCTGGTTTTATTTACTTGGATTCTCTCTCTTTGCTTCTTGGTGAGCCTGACCAGAGGTTCATCAATCTTGTTTATCCTTTCAAAGAATCAGCTCTTGGTTTTATTGATCTTTTGTATTTTTTTTTTTTTTTTTTGGTCTCTATGTCATTTATTTCTACTCTGATCTTTATTATTTCCTTCCTTCTTCTCACTCTGGGCTTTTCTCGCTGCTCTTTTTTCTAATTCTTTTTTTAAAAAATATATTTTATTGATTTTTTACGGAGAGGAAGGGAGAGAGATAGAGAGTTAGAAACATTGATGAAAGAGAAACATCGATCAGCTGCCTCCTGCATGCCCCATACTGGGGATGTGCCTGCAACCCAGTCACATGCCCTTGGTCGGAATCGAACCTGGGACCCTTCAGTCCGCAGGCTGACACTCTATCCACTGAGCCAAACAGGTTTCAGCTCTCTTTCTAATTCTTTAAGTTGTAGAGTTAGATAATTTATGACAAGTTTTTCTTGTTTTTTGAGGTAGGCCTGTAGTGCTATGAACTTTCCTCTCAGGGCTGCTTTCACTGTGTCCATAGATTTTGGATTGTTGTGTTTCCAGGATGTTTTTAATTTTTTCTTTGATCTCTTTAGTAACCCAATCATTGTTGTTGTTTTTTTAAATAAATCTTTATTGTTCAGATTATTACAGTTGTTCCTCTTTTTACCCCCCACAGCTCCCCTCCACCTGGTTCCCACCCCACCCCATGCCCTTACTTCCCCCCAACTGTCCTCATCCATAGGTCTATGATTTTTGTCCAGTCTCTTCCCGTACGCCCCATATTCCTTCCCCCCTGAGAATTGTCAGTCCACTCCCTTTCTATGCCCCTGATTCTATTATATTCACTAGTTTATTCTGTTCATCAGGTTTTTATTCACTTGATTTTTAGATTCACTTGTTGATAGATATGTATTTGTTGTCATAATTTTTATCTTTACCTTTTCTTCTTCTTCTTAAAGAATACCCTTCAGCATTTCATATAATACTGGTTTGGTAGTGCTGAACTCCTTTAGCTTTTTCTTGTCTGTGAAGCTCTTAATCTGCCCTTCAATTCTGAATGATAGCTTTGCTGCGTAGAGTAACTTGGTTGTAGGTTCTTGCTATTCATCACTTGGAATATTTCTTGCCACTCCCGTCTGGCCTGCATAGCTTCTGTTGAGAAATCAGCTGACAATCGTATGGGTGCTCCCTTGTAGGTAACTAACTGTTTTTCTCTTGCTGCTTTTAATATTCTCGCTTTGTCTTTTGCTCTTGGCATTTTAATTATGATGTGTCTTGGTGTGGTCCGCTTTGGATTCCTCTTGTTTGGGGTTCTGTGCACTTCCTGGACTTGTAAGTCTATTTCTTTCACCAGGTAGGGGAAGTTTTCTGTCATTATTTCTTCAAATAGGTTTTCAGTATCTTGCTCTCTCTCTTCTTCTGCACCCGCATAATTCGGATGTTGGTATGCTTGAAGTTGTCCCAGGGGCTCCTTACACTATCCTCATATTTTTGGATTCTTATTTTCTTTTCTGGTTGGGTGTTTTTTGCTTCTTTGTATTTCAAATCTTTGACTTGATTCTTGCAATACTCTAGTCTGCTGTTGGATTTCTGTATATTATTCTTTATTTCAGTCAGTGTATGCTTAATTTCTAGTTGGTCCTTTTTCATATCCTCGAGGGTCTCACTAAATTTATCAGCAGTTTCTAGAAAATTTTTGAAAAACCTTATAACTGTGGTTTTGAACTCTATATCCTCCATTTCTTTCATTTGTGACCTGTTTCTTTGTCTCTGCATTTTGGCTGCTTCTCTGAGTGGCTTGTGTGGTAGGTGTCCTATAGAACCCAGTGGCTCAGCCTCCCCAGTTATCTGAGGTGGACACTCTTGGTGCACCCCTCTGTGGGCTGTCTTGTTGCAGTTAAGCCTTGATTGTTGTTGGTATCAAAGGGAGGAATTGACCTCCAGGCCAATTGGCTGTGAGAATCATCTGTGTCTACAATGGGAGAACTTCTGTGCTGGAGACACCTTATGAGGCAAGACATGCTTCAGTGGGGCTTTGGTGCTCACTGAGTCTGCCCCCTGAGTGTGTCCCTTATGGATCTGAGGAGGTGTAATCTGGATGGTTCCACTCTGACCACTGGGTACACTGGCTCTTGGATCTCCAAGGGGGTGCTAATTTAGCCTCTGCCTGAGGCCACCCAGTAGGAGCTATGGAGAGATCTGCAGATTCTTCTTCTTTGTTTGGGTTTTGGAGGTGTCCAGATGAGGCTCAGCTGTGAAGCAATGCAAGCTGCTGTGGGGCCTTGGGCCTTCTTTTGGATGTCCTGAGTCTCTCTGACTCAGCTTCAGTTTGTTAGGTAATTTTAAATTTCAAAGGACCAGGCCATTCATATGCAAAAGCCTCTGCACACAGCTTGGGTGGGGTGGGGTCTCAGGGCAAAGCAAAAAGCAATGGCTTCCTGTCATCCCTGCCTTAAGAGGCTCCCGGGTCTCAGTGCCCCTTGGTAATTGCTGCAAGCACCTCTGAGAGAAAGCCACCCTCAAGTTCCACCCGCTGCCAGACAGTCCAGTTTCTCCCTGTATGAATCTGGATCCCCAGAATCTCACCCGGAACTGGAGTTCAGAGCAGTCGGGAGCTAGTGTCTCCCTCCTGATTGAAAAAGGCAACCGAGTCCTCAGTTGCCAGTCCTTTCCACGCACATGTGCCTCCATACCTCTGTGCTTTACTTCTGCAGCTCCTCTGAGTCTCAGTGTGCTTTTCTCTTTCCTTCTAGTTGTAGAATTTCCACATAGCCAGCCTTCCTGTGGTTCTGGATGATGTCCATTTTGTCTTTTAGTTGTAGTTTTGAAGTGGTTGTGCAAGGCAGCAAGTTCAGGTGTTTACCTATGCGACCATCTTGGTTTCTCTCAACCCAATCATTGTTTAATAACATGGTATTTAGCTTCCAAGTGTTTGAATTTTTTTGGTTGTTTTTATTGTAGTTGATTTCTAATATTATACCTTTGTGATCTGAGAAGATGCTTGATATGATTTCAATCTTCTTGAGTTTGGAGAGACTTTGCCTGTGTCCCAACATGTGGTCTATCTTTGAGAATGTCCCATGTGTACTTGAGAAGAATGTATATTCTTTAACTTGGGGGTGAAATGTTCTGAAGGTGTCAAATCCATCTTATTTAGTGAGTCATTTAGGATTGCTGTTTCTATGCTGATTTTTTGTCTAGAGGAATTATCCAGTATCAATGGGGTATTAAAGTCCCCTACTATGATTGTGTTGCTGTCGATCTCTCCTTTGATATCTTCCAGAAGTGTTTTTATGTATTTGGGTGTTCCTGCATTTGGAAGCATATATGTTTACCAAGTTATATCCTCTTGTTGTATTGATCCCTTTAGTACTATAAAGTGGCTCTCCTTATCTCTTGTATTGCCTTGACTTTGAGATCTATTTTGTCATATATAAGTATTGCTACACCAGCTTTCTTTTCCATTTCCATTTGCCTGAAAGATATTTTTCCATCCATTCACTTACAGTCTGTGTGAGTCCCTTGTTCTGAGGGGCATCTATTATAGACAGCATATGTATGGGTTATGTTTTCTTATCTATTCAGCCACTTGATGTCGTTTGATTGGAGCATTTAGTCTGTTTACGTTTAAAGTTATTATTGATAGGTACTTGTTTGTAACCATTTTTATTCTTTGTACCTGTGTTCCTTCTTGCCTTTCTATTTCTTCTTTTTACAACTGTCCCTTTAGCATTTCTTGTATTACTGGCTTGGTAGTGATAAATTCCCTTGGCCCTTTTTTGTCTGTGAAGCTCCTGATTTCCCCTTCAATTTTGAATGACAACCTTTCTGGATAGAGTATTCTTGGATTCAATCCCTTGTTTTGCAATGTGCTGTATACTTCATTTCATTCCCTTCTGGCCTGATGTGTTTCTGTTGAAAAATCATTTAATGGTCTAATGGGAGTTCCTTCATAGGTCACTTTCTCTCTCTTTCTTGCAACCCTTAAGATTCTTTATTTGTCATTAACATTTGCCATTGAAATTACAATGTGTCTTGGTGTGGGTCTTTTTGGATTCATCTTGTTTGGGACTCTGTGTGCTTGTGTGACTTTTCTTCCCCAAATCAGGGAAGTTTTCTGTCATTATTTCTTCAAATAGGTTTTCTAAGCCTTGCTCCTCTTCTTGTCATTCTGGCACCCCTATTATATATATGCTACTTCGATTCATGTTGTCCCAAAACTCCTGAGGCTCTTTTCCTGCTTTCTAATTTCTTTCTCCAGTAGTTGTTCAGATTGGGTGTTTTGCCATCCTATCTTCTAATTCACTAATTTTGCCCTCCACTTCTTCTAGTCTACTGTTGAAACATTCCATCATGTTTTTTATTGTAGCTATATAATTTTTTATTTCCTCCTGATTCTTACATAAGTTGTAGATTTTCTCATCTATCCAGTTTATGAACTGAATTCTTTTTCTGACATATTGCATGCCTCCATTTCATTTAGTTTCTTTTCTGGCCATTCCTCCTTTTCTTTCCTTTTGGGGGTTGTTTTTTTGTCTCTCCATTCTTGCTAACACCAGTCCAAGGCTCGCTGGCTGCATGTGCAGAGCCTGGGCTGACACCTTGGTCTTGGTGGGCAGGGAATGCAGTCAGAGGATTGCCTGTGGGAAGTGCAAAGCCAGGCCAACACTGCTGTCTTGGCTGACAGGGAGCACAGTCCCAGGCTTGCCTGCTGGATGTGCTGGATCTGAGGCCCACACTGCAGTCTTAGAGGCAGGGAACTCAACCAGAAACTCACCTCTGAGATTCAGGAGGCTGGTGTGATACTGGGGCTTGGCAGGCAGGGAACTCAGTCAAAAGCTCGCTTGCGGGACTGCAGGGCTTGGCTGATGCCGCTGTCTTGGCTACTAAGAAGTGTAGTCCCAAGCTTGCTGGTGGGACATGCTGGGTCCACAGCCCACCCTGCAGGCTTGGCAGGAAAGGGATGCAGACAGAGGCTTGCCTGTGGGACGTGTGGGGCAGGAGCTGCATCTGTGGTCTCAGAGGCAGGGAGCTCAGCCAGAAAATTGCCTGCAGGACCATGGGGCTGAGGCAATGCTGCAGGCTTGGCAGGTAGGGTACTTGGTCAGAAGCATGTCTGCAAGACCACAAGGCCAGAGTGATGCCACCAGCTTGGCGGGTGGGGTGCACAGTTTGAGACTCACCAGCAGGATGCTTGGGAACTATGTGGTGGGCTGGCAGGAGGGACGCACACTCCAGGACCCACAAGAGTCGGTGTCTGGTGAGGCTGGAGTCCTGGTGTCTGTGACTCTGCAGCTGAGTTAGCAGGTCTCTGGCCATAGGACCTATATGGTCTGGGAGGGTGTCTGAGTCTAGTCTTGGTGGTGGTGAGGCTGGGCTCCTGGTCATAGCCGCTCTCCCCTTCAAGATGGCATGGTTTCTGTTGAGCCAGCCACCCTGGGAGTGATTTCAGCAGTATCAGAAGCTCTCTGTCTAGGAGAGCCTGGTCCACCAGCTCCCTAACATCTTATAGGTCTAACTGTCCCTCACTCACTCATATACACACACTCCACACACATCCACACACATCCACACACTCCCCTTTCACTACCTCAGTCACTCACACTCCCTCACTGCTGTCCAGCTGGCCACCATCTTTCATCTCTTGAATTTTCTTTTTTTCCCCCATTTTTTTTTATTAAGGTATTATATGTGTACATATCTTACCATTCCCCCCCCCCACACACACACACACACTCCCATACATGCCCTCACCCCCCAATGTTTTGGATCCATTGGTTATTCTTATATGCATGCATATAAGTCCTTCGGTTGATCTCTTATTTCCCCGACCTCTCCCTAACCTTCCTGCTGTAATTTGACAGTATGTTTGATGCTTTACTGCCTCTGTATCTATCTTTTTGTTCATCAGTTTATAATGTGTTTTTTATTATCCACAAATGAGTGAGATCATGTGGTATATTTCTTTCATTGACTGGCTTATTTCACTTAGCATAATGTTCTCCAATTCCATCCAGGTTGCTACAAATGATAAGAATTACTTCATTTTTATGGCAGCATAGTATTCCATTGTATAGATGTACCATAGTTTTCTGATCCAGTCATCTGCTGACAGGCACCTAGGCTGTTTCCAAATCTTAGCTATGGTGAATTGTGCTGCTATGAACATAGGGGTGCATATATCCTTTCTGATTGGTGTTCCTAGTTTCTTAGGATATATTCCTAGGAGTGGGATTACTGGGTCAAATGGGATTTCCATTTTCAGTTTTTTGAGGAACTCCATACTGTTCTCCACAGTGGCTGCACCAGTCTGCATTCTCACCAGCAGTGCACGAGGGTTCCTTTTTCTCGGGACATCCTCTCCAGCACTTGTCCTTTGTTGATTTGTTGATGATAGCCAATCTGACAGGTGTGAGATGGTACCGCATTGTCGTTTTGATTTGCATCTCTCTGATAATTAGTGACTTTGAGCATGTTTTCATGTGTCTCTTGGCCTTCCTTCTGTCTTCTTTTGAAAAGATTCTATTTAGGTCTGTTGCCCATTTTTTTATTGGATCATTTATCTTCCTTTTATTAAGTTGTATAAGCTGCCTATAGATGTTGGAGATTAAACCTTTATCAGTGATAACATTTGCAAATATGTTTTCCCATACAGTGGGGTTTCTTGTTGTTTTGTTGATGGTTTCTTTTGCTGTGAAAAAGCTTTTTATTTTGATGTAGTCCCATTTGTTTATTTTCTCTTTAGCTTCCATTGCCCTAGGGGTAGTATCAGTGAAGAAGTTCTTTTGGCATATGTCTGAGATTTTGCTGCCTGTGGATTCCTCTAGTATTTTTATGGTTTCCCATCTTATGTTTAAGTCCTGTATCCCTTTTGAGTTTATGTTTGTGTATGGTGTAAGTTGGTGATCTGGTTTCATTTTTTTGCATATATCTGCCCAATTTTCCCAACACAATTTATTTCCCAACACAATTTGCATCAAACAGATGTTCTTCCATCTTTTTGATGCAAATTGTGAGCTTACTGTCTCGACTCCATTGTATGTTCATGCCTCCTTTGTCAAATATTAATTGAGCATAGTGGTTTGGGTTGATATCTGGATTCTCTATTCTATTCCATTGATCTATATGTCTGTTCTTGTGCCAGTACCATGCTGTTTTGAGAACAGTGGCTTTGTAATACAGCTTGAAATCTGGTATTGAGATCCCACCTACATTGTTCTTCTTTCTCAGGATTGCTGTGGCTATTCGGGGTCTTTTTTTTATTACAGATGAATTTTTGAAGAGTTCTTTCTAGGTCTGTGAAATATGCCATTGGTATTTTAACAGGGAGTGCATTGAATCTATAGATTGCTTTGGGTAGTATGGACATTTTGATGATGTTGATTCTACCAATCCATGAACATGGTATGTTCTTCCATCTGTTTACGTCTTCCTCCATCTCTTTTCTCAGTGTCCTGTAGTTTTCCAAGTATAGGTCTTTGACCTCCTTGGTTAAGTTTATTCCTAGGTATCTTAATTTTTTTGGTGCAATGGTAAATGGGATTGTTTTTTGAATTTCTCTTTCTGTAAGTTCACTATTGGTGTATAGAAATGCTATAGATTTCTTGGCATTAATTTTGTATCCTGCTACATTGCCAAATTCATTTATTAAGTCTGTTAGTTTTTTGATGGAGTCTTTCGGGTTTTTTTATGTACAATATCATGTCATCTGCAAATAAGAACAGCTTTACTTATTCTTTTCCAATTTGGATGCCTTTTATTTCTTCTTCTTGTCTAATTGCAATGGCTAATACTTCCAGTACTATGTTGACCAGGAGTGGTGAGAGTGGGCATCCCTGTCTTGTTCCTGTTCTTAGGGGAAATGGTTTTAGTTTTTTCCTATTGAGTATGATGTTAGCTGTGGGTTTATGATATATAGCTTTTATTATGTTGAGAGTTTTTATCAAGAAAGAGTGTTGGATTTTGTCAAATGCTTTTTCTGCATCAATTGATATGACTATGTGATTTTTATCTCTCAATTTGTTTATGTGATGTATCACGTTTATTGATTTGCGGATATTGTACCATCCTTGCATTCCTGGGATAAATCCTACTTGGTCATGGAGTATGATCTTTCTGATGTACTGCTGGATCCGATTTGCTAGAATTTTGTTGAGGATTTTGGCATCTACATTCATGAGGGATATTGGTCTGTAATTCTCTTTCATTATGTTGTCTTTATCTGGTTTTGGTATTAGGTGATGCTGGCTTCATAGAAGGAGCTTGGAAGTGTTCCTTCCTCTTGAATTTTTGGAATAGTCTGAGGAGGATAGGTTTTAGTTCTTCCTTAAATGTTTAGTAAAACTCTGCTGTGAAGCCGCCTGGCCCCGGGCTTTTGTTTGCTGGAAGCTTTTTGATGACTGTTTCAATTTCTTCCATAGTTACTGGCACATTGAGCTGTTTAGATTCTTCCTGATTGAGGTATGAAAGGTTATATTTTTCTAGGAATATGTCCATTTCCTCCAGGTTGTCCAGTTTGTTGGAATAGAGTTATTTGTAGTATTTTTTAACAATCCTTTGTATTTAGGCGAGATCTGTTGTTATTTCACCTCTTTCATTTCCGATTTTGTTTATTTGGGTCCTCCCTCTTTGCTTCTTGTTGAGCCTGGCTAGAGGTTCATCAATCTTGTTTATCCTAGGTGCCCTACCCCACTCCCAGCCCCTGGCCCGGGACCCCCTCCCCTCCCGGGATCCCCGGGGATTCCCCACCCCTCCCGCACCGCCCGGGATCCAGCGGGCCTAGCGGGAGTCCCTGCCCAGCGCCCTGGCTCGGCCCCCGTGTTGGAGGAGCCCGGAGCCCGCCCTAGGAGCCACAGCCCAGCAGCGACAGCGACTGCAGTCGGGAGGGTCCATTCTTGTGATTCTCAATGGAGAGTGAAAACATAGATTCATAATGAAAACCAGCCCCCATCGGCCACTGATTCTCAAAATACGGAGGCTGCCCTTACCTGTTCAAAATGCAGGTGAAACATCAGAGGAGGAGCCTAAAAGGCCCCCTGCCCAACAAGAGCCTGGTGAAGCACAGGCCTCCAATGAGATGGCAGAGTCCACCTCTTGCAAGTTTCCGGTTGGGATCAAGATTATTAACCACCCCACTATGCCCAACACCCAAGTGGTGGCCATCCCCAACAATGCCAATATCCAGAGCATCATCACAGCATTGACCGCCAAAGGCAAGGAGAGTGGCAGCAATGGGCCCAACAAATTCATCCTCATTAGCTGTGGGGGAGCCCCCACTCACCCTCCAGAACCCCAGCCTCAAGCCCAAACCAGCAATGATTCCAAGAGGACAGAAGGGATCACCAAGACCCTGGGACCAAAACCTGCAGCTACGGATGTGAATCTTCCTAGACTACCTGGAGCCCTTCTTGGGCAGAGATGGGAGAACTGTGCTGGCGGTGAGGCAGCAGGCTGCACTCTTAACACCAGCCTGACCAACATCCAGTGGCTTGGAAAGATGAGTTCTGCTGGCCTGGGCTCCTGCAGCATCAAGCAAGAGATGGAAGGAAAGGAAAATCAGCACTTGGAGCCGAGTCAGGTTAAGGTTGAGGAGCCCCCAGGAGGATCAACATCCTGGCAGGACTCCGTGTCTGAGCGGCCGCCATACTCTTACATGGCCATGATACAATTCGCCATCAACAGTACTGAGAGGAAGCGCATGACCTTGAAAGACATCTACACGTGGATCGAGGACCACTTCCCCTATTTTAAGCATATGGCAAAGCCAGGCTGGAAGAATTCCATTCGCCATAATCTTTCTCTTCATAACATGTTTGTTAGAGAGACATCTGCCAATGGCAAGGTCTCCTTCTGGACCATTAACCCCAGTGCCAATCGTTACTTGACATTGGACCAGGTGTTTAAGCCACTGGACCCAGGGTCTCCACAATCACCCGAGCACTTGGAATCACAGCAGAAACGACCCAATCCTGAGCTCCGCTGGAATGTGACCATCAAAACTGCACTCCCACTGGGCGCACGGCGGAAGATGAAGCCATTGCTACCCCAGGTCAGCTCATACCTGGTACCCATTCGGTTCCCAGTGAACCAGCCACTGGTGTTACAGCCCTCAGTAAAGGTGCCATTGCCCCTGGCAGCTTCACTCATGAGCTCAGAGCTTGCCCGCCACAGCAAGCGGGTCCGTATTGCCCCCAAGGTGCCGCTAGCTGATGAGGGGTTCGCCCCTCTGCCCATTGCAGGGCCAGTGAAAGAGGAGAAACTCCTGCTTGGAGAAGGGCTGTCTCCTCTGCTTCCAGTTCAGTCCATCAAGGAAGAAGAAAGACAGCCCGGTGAGGAAATGTCACACTTAGGGAGGCCCATCAAGGTGGAGAGCCCACCCCTGATAGAGTGGCCCTCGCCCTGCCCATCTGTCAAAGAGGAACTGTCTCAGTCCTGGGAGGAGGACTCCCCTCACTCTCCCACTTCAAGGTCCAAGAAGTCCTACAGTGGGCTCAGGTCTCCAACCCGGTGTGTGTCTGAAATGCTCATAATTAAACGAAGGGAGGGGAGGGAGATGAGCCAGTCTCGAAGGAAACAGCACCTGCTGCCTCCCTGTGTGGATGAGCCCGAGCTGCTCTTCTCAGAGGCCCCTGGGACTTCAAGACCAGCCACAGAACTCACTGTCCCTTCAGAGCCCTCTGTGCCTGCCTCCCAGCTTGGGTACTCTCAGGAGGAGGGAGGACCTTTTAAGACACCCATTAAGGAGACACTGCCCATCTCCTCTACCCCAAGCAAATCTGTCCTCCCCTTGAGCCCTGAATCCTGGAGGCTTACACCCCCAGCCAAAGTTGGGGGTTAGAGTTCAGCCCAGTACAAACCCCTGAGGCTACCTTTGGCCCCCTACCCGACTCCCTGGGGCTGACAGATTTTAGTACCACCCCATTGAAAAGTATACCCCTCTTTGATTCACCCCCAGAACTCCTCAATTCTGAGCCCTTTGACCTCAACTCTGATCCCTTTAGTAGCTGTTCCCTCTCAGAAATGGAAGTCCCCAAGCCAGAGTACCTCATGGTCAGGGAGCCACAGGTTGCCAGCCTTCCAGCCAACCGTTCCCTGACAGAAGGCCTGGTTCTAGACACAATGAATGACAGACTGAGCAAGATTCTGCTGGACATCAGCTTCCCTGGCCTGGAGGAGGATCTGCTGGGCCCTGACAACATCAAATGGGCTCAGATCATCTCTGAGCTGCAGTAGAGACCTGACCTTATCCTTGCTGCTCAAGCTGTCCACTCTTTGCAGTTGTGTGGCTGGGCCATCCAAGGCCTGAGTAAGGACAGCAAGCAAGGACTGTCCGCCCCTCTAACCCCACCTTGTTATGCCAAGGCAGACATCACACCATAGTTACCACTGGGCCCTCTACAAGCCTCAAGGCCCTGGTATCTGAACTCTGTGCTACCCTATGCTCCCCTAGAGAATCTGATTCCTCATTCCCCCTGTGAGAACTAAAGGGTAGACATAGCAGAAACAAGGATTAAAAGAGATTAGGAACTCCCAAAACTGTATTCTGTGCCCAGCAGTTTCACCTTCCCTGTTCCTTACAGGGTGTCCTGTAAATAGTGTATATGCTCCAAATTATCTTCTAATTTTAAATGTAAGCTTATTTCCTTAGATCATTATCTATAGACTATCAGAAGATGGGTAGGATGACAGGGGTTTCAGTTTGCTTCCTGTTCCTTGTTTTTAGTCAAGAAGGGGGACTTGCAGTGCACACTTTCCTCCAGGCCCAAGTTGCCTGCCTCAAGGATTCTTTACTGTAGGCACCCAGACAAGCATATCTGCTTGCCATAGCCCCTCTCAATATTCTTCCCTCCCACCTCCCCATGTTTCCAAGAAGAAATCCTGGTAAAAATGTCTTTAAAAATCTTGTTTATCCTTTCAAAGAACCAGCTCTTGGTTTTGTTGATCTTTTGTATTGTTTCTTTGGTCTCAATGTCATTTATCTCTGCTCTGATCTTTATTTTTTCCTTCCTTCTGCTTACACTGAGCTTTTCTTGTTGCTCTCTTACTAACTCTTTGAGTTGTAGGGTTAGGTAATTTATTACCATTGTTTCTTGTTTTTTTGCATTAGGCATGTAGAGCTATGAACTTCCCTCTCAAAACTGCTTTCACTGTGTCCCATAGATTTTGGATTGTTGTGTTTTCATTGTAATTTGTTGCCATGATGTTTTTTATTTCTTCCTTGATCTCTCTGGTAACCCAATCATTGTTTAATAGCATGCTGTTTAGTCTCCATGTGTTTGATTTCTTTGGATTGTTTTTATTGTAGTTGATTTCCAGTTTTATGCCACTGTGGTCTGAGAAGATGCTTGATATGATTTCTATCTTTTTGAATTTGAAGAGAATTTGCCTATGTACCAACATATGGTCTATCTTTGAAAGTGACCCATGTGCACTTGAGAAGAATGTACATTTTGTGGCTTTGGGATGGAATGTTCTGAAGATGTCAATTAATTCCATCTGGTCTAGTGAGTCATTTAGGATTGATGTTTCTTTGCTGATTTTTTGTTTAGAGGATTTGTCCAATGGTGATAGTGGGCTATTAAAGTCTCCTACTATGATTGTATTGCTAATAATCTCTCCCTTGATATCCTCTAGGAGTTTTTTTTATGTATTTGGGTGCTCCTGTATTGGGTGCATATATGTTTACCAGAGTTATTTCTTCTTGTTGGATTGCTCCCTTTAGTATTATGAAGTGGCCTTCCTTAACTCTTTTTATGCCCTTCACTTTGAGATCTAATTTGTCAGATATAAGTATTGCTACCCCAGCTTTTTTTTCATTTCCATTCGCCTGGAAAACTTTTTTCCATCCCTTCACCCTCAGTCTGTGTGCGTCTTTTTTTCTAAGGTGGGTTTCTTGTAGACAGCAGATATATGGGTCTTGTTTTCTATCCAATCTATTACCCTATGTCTTTTGATTGGGGCATTTAATCCATTTACATTTAAAGTTATTATTGATAGGTACTTATTTGTTGCCATTTTTATTCTTTACCCCTGTGTTCCTTCTTCGCTTCCTATTTCTTTTTTTTACAGCAGACCCTTCAGCATTTCTTGCATTGCCTATTTGGTGGTAATAAATTCCCTTAATCCTTTTTTGTCTGTGAAGCTCCTGATTTCACTGAATTTTGATTGATAGCCTTGCTGGTTACACTATTCTTGGATTCAGACCCTTCCTTTGCATGACTTTGTATATTTCATTCCATTCCCTTCTGGCCTGATGAGTTTCTGTTGAGAAATCAGTTGCTAGTCTGATGGGGGATCCTTTGTAGGTAACTTTCTGTCTCTCTCTGGCCACTTTTAAGATTCTTACTTTGTCGTTGGTGTTTGCCAATTTAATTATAATGTGCCTTGGCGTTGGTCTTTTGGGGTTCATTTTGCTTCGGACTCTGTGAGGTTCTTGGATTTGGATGGGTTTTTTCTTCCCTATATCAGGGAAGTTTTCTGTCATTATTTCTTCAAACAGGTTTTCTATTCCTTGCTCAGTTTCCTTTTCTTCTGGAACCCCTATTATGCAGATGTTGTTTTGTTTTGTGTTGTCCCAAAGTTCCCTTAGGCTCTCCTCCTGCTTTTTAATTTTTTTTTCTAGAAGCTGCTCTACTTGGGTATTTTTTTCCATCTTGTCTTCTAGCTCACTGATGTGGTCTTCTGCTTCTTTTAGTCTACTCTTGATGCTTTCTATTGAGTTCTTTACAGCAGCAATGTCATTTTTCATTTTTTCTTGGTTTTTCTTCATTTCCTCTTGGTTCTTACTCATATTGTCGAATTTGTCTTCAATTATTTTCAGCCACCTTATGACCATTTCTCTGAATTCTTTCTCTGTCAGGTTAGTTGCCTCTATTTCGTTTATTTCCTTTTCTGGTGATGCCTGCTTTTCTTTCATATGTGAGCTGTTTCTTTGTCTCCCCATGTTCTCTCTTCTCTGGGTGTCTGGTTATGTAGTTCTCTCTCTCCTGCATTGATTTAAAGGCACAAAATACAACACAACCAGGTACAACACACAAGGCACTGAATAGAAATCTATTCACCATATTAATAACCTGCAATAAAGGTGACCACCAGAGAAAGGCAAATTAGGGGATAGGAGAGAAAGAAGAAGAGAAAAAGAAAGAAAGAAAGAAAAAAAGAAAGAAAGAAAGGAGTGTCAAAATGAAATTGGTAAAGTAAAAAAAAATAGGAGAGACAAGGAAGAGACTAAGAGAGAAAAGGGGAACAAACTATATATATGGGGAGAAAACTCCAATAGAACAACCACTAATCCCAGCAAATGCCAGCAACAAGTACCTGGGGATTAATACAAACTACACCACCAACTAATATCAAGTGAGGGAAGGGAAAACAGAAGCAAAAAACAAACAAAAACAAAGCAAACAAAAACAAACAAACAAACAAAAAAGAATAAGCAAAACAATCACAAAAAAGCATAAAAATTCAATATAATCAACATGCAAGCAAACAACAACAAAAGGACAGAGAGAAAAACAATTTTTTGGATAGTTAAGACAGCGAAGAGAGAGGTGTGTTTGGACTTGGAGCAGGGGATTGGAAATTAGATATATAAGTAGGGTGAAATTTTAATAGGGGGTAAACAGAAAGAATAGGGAAAATCTAAAGCAGGAAAGGGGTAAGATAAACAGGACACCAAAAGGGGAAAGGTTAGGAAGAGAGTAATGGCATGAAGGTAGAGTTGAGATAGAGTAAAACGATGCTAAAGGAAAGATGAAAATAGAATGTAGAACACTAATCCCAAAGTAAAATAAAGAGAAACTAAAATGACACTTTAAAAAAAAGGTAAAATAGTAGTAGTAATAATACTGATTGAAAATAAAAATGTAATAATTAAAAAGGTAAAATCAAGTGAGGAAAAAAGAAAAAAATTAGTTTCTTAAATAAAAGATGCAAAAAATTAAAATAAAAATATGTAATGTGCAGTAGTGAAGGTCATTCACTTCCTCTGTTGTTCTGTTTGGCACGCCTGTTTCTCAGTCTGGACAGTATTGCAGTTCCCTGTGTTCCACTGTTCCTCAGTGTTGTAAGCCAGTCCTGATTTTTAAGCAGGTGGTGTCTTAATTTTTTGTATTCTTTTATTTTTGATTACACAAGAGTCAATTTGTGATTCAGCCCTTGGGTGGCAGTGTTTCTGGATTGACTTCTGGATCTATATATGGCCTCTCTAGCCTGTGTTTATCCCTGTGGCACTCAATACAGGTTTGTGGGAGTGGGCTGCCTCAGAGCTGGCTCTCCGATGGTTACTCCCTGCTCCGACCTCCAGGTTCCAGAAAAACAATGTTTCCCTGCAGTCTCCCAGGGTGTCTCCAACTGGGTGATCCTATGTATTGGGCTTAGTAATCAGAAGCAAGGATTTGAAGAGGAAAAAGCCCAAGTTGCGAACAATGGGTCTGCGCACAAGTCTAAGCAGCTGGCACACCTTTGAAATTCTTAGGCTGTCCCTGCACATCAGATCAAAATGGGTTGCTTTTTAGAGATCCCTTCTGTTAGCAGCTCTGAGGACCCCCTTCCACATTCATGGATCACACCAGCCCCAACAGCCACGGATTTTTCTAGACACAGACTTTCCTGGTCCTCCAGCTCCCGCAAAACGCACGTTTCTCTCTCCCGCTGGGACCGGAGACCTCGCCTTATCCCAGGCAAAATCTGACATTTCTGTGGTGAAATGAAGAGCTCCTTTGAATCCGCGTGTTTGTGCCAGTTGGGGACCAGTGTTCTGAGGCTCGCAGCTGTTCGGTGGTCGCTGCAGTTGTGGATTTTCAGGCTTCCAATAAGCTCCACTTTCCCTATCAAGATGGCGTGGTCTCCATGTCCGAGCCCGTAGCTCCGGGAGGGGACCCAGCTGCAGTGAGGGCTGCCTGGTCAGGGGAACCCCGTCTAGCAGTCCCCCACCTTCTCTTAGAGTTTAGCTGTCCCTTCACTTGCCAACAAACACTCCTTGTGTGACCCTCAGACCCTCAGCTGTTCTTTCTTTCTGCTCCGGGACAAGGCTCAGAACACATCTGTCTATTCCGCCACCATTTTTCTCCTCCCTTTTGAATATTCTTAAAGATAGCCCCTGTGTACTGGCTGGTTTGGCTTAATGGATAGAGTGTCAGCCTGTGGACTGAAGGGTCCTGGGTTCGATTCCAGTTAAGGACACATGCGTGGGTTGCAGGCTCAATTCCCAGTGGGGAGCATGCAAGAGGCAGTCAATCAATGATTCTCTCTTATCCTTTATGTTTCTATCTCTCTCTCCCTCTCTGAAATCAATAAAAAAATGTATTTAAAAAAATTTGACCACTGCAATGGCACTCTTTAT
Organism: Corynorhinus townsendii; assembly: GCA_026230045.1. NCBI lineage: Eukaryota > Metazoa > Chordata > Mammalia > Chiroptera > Vespertilionidae > Corynorhinus > Corynorhinus townsendii. Next base: position 114,564,973 of record JAPDVU010000003.1, on the reverse strand, counting down.
GGCAGTGGTGATGGGTGTTTCTGACAGTGGATCAAAATGAAGCTGGAGTGGTGGGCAAAGGCATATCATGTAAGCACTGTGGTCTTTGCTAAAACTTTGGATTTTATGAAGCGGGGAAATGACATAATCCAACTGCTTTGGTAGCAGTGGGTCAAAGAGCTTCATTTGTCATTGTTAGTGCCAGATTAAGAAAATACTATGCACATAGCCTGGGACTCTCCTACCCAGGATGCTGTTTACCAAGGAGATGAAAAGAATGTGTGCCTGCATACCAAAAGGGCAAGGCAGTATAGTGGAAAGGCTTAGATTGGACAAACATGGCTCTATGGACACTTCTTACCTATGTGACCTTGGTAAATAAGGTCCCCTTTCTGACTCTCTTTTTCCTTTTCTGCAAAGTGGTCATGATAATAGTCCCTGCCTCATAGAGCTGCTCTTGGAGTTCACTGAGATAACACCTGCAGAGGATTCCCATAGTGCCCAACATACAGTGAGATCCATGAACAAAGATGGAAGCTCACTGACTCCCTACTTGCTCAGACTTTCTGTTTTACTCTCTCAATCTTTTAATATATATATACATATATTTCTATTGATTTCAGAGAGGAAGAGAGAGGGAGAAAAAGATAGAAACATCAATGATGAGAGAGAATCATTGATTGGCTACCTCCTGCATTCCCCCTACTGGGGATTGAGCCCTGACAGGGAATTCAACCGTGATCTCCTGGTTCGTAGGTCAGTGCTCAACCACTGTACTGAGTCACACAGGCTGCGCTAACCCTATTCTTAAGTAACCTGTGAATTTCCAGGTTCCTGGTGAGGTTAATGAGTGGAATTTGGGCTGTAGTGGGGCAGCCTGTATTTATAAAGATGAGTAGTGTAAAGTAATTGGGGCAGCCTTCCCATGACAATGTTTTCTGAAATCCCATGGCCAGACTGCATCAGCATGTTATTGCAGGAGTGAGACATGGAAAGTGAGCTCTCCATTAGTCATAACTTCTCCAATTCTGCTCTTTGGTTGAACTCAAAATCACCTTTCAGAGGTTGGCCCAGGTGAAGTATGAAGAGTCACAGTGCTTTATTATCCAGAACTCACTTCTCAGAATTTCAGTGACCCTCCTACAGAATGGAAGTGTAGCAATGAACCTATGTCCCCATTTCATTCCCACAGATGCCATAAAACTAAATGGAATTTTAAAAATTGTGTAAGACCATTAAAGTACTTATGAGGTTTTCTTTTTTATGTTAATACGTAAGAATCATGATGAAAAGTCTCCTTGGAGAGTGTATTTTCTTCAAGTAGAAGAGACTAAAATAAATAGTTTTGCATTTCATGGGCATTTGTGAGAGATAGTATCACATAGTAGTTAAGAGCACAGACTTTGGAGTCAGACTGATTCGGTCTGAATCTGGGCTCTGTGACTTAAAGCTAATTCTGTGTGCCTGGGTAATGCACATGGTGTATATAAACCACATAGTCTGTATCCACTGCAGCATCAATAAAGCAAAAGGGAGAGCCAGAAGACAGGTCTGTGGATGGCTGGATGAGCTAAGTGGGAGTTGGTAGCACAGTTTCACGTGTAGGCAGCTGGAGCTGGCCAATGTTTAACTGTGCCAATGAAAAGGAAAATGGGGGGCTTGCAACCTAGTTCAGTATCTGGTTAAAACTGTAGTCTTACTTCCCCACTCTGAGTGACTTGGGCAGAGCTGCAGAGCCTAATCCCAGGGCCCTGCCACAGCTGACTTGGGTGGAGCTGCGGGGACCCTCAGGGGCCCACCACAGGGGGAGATATATAGGTCAGAGCCTCCCCACAAATTCAGTTCAGGCTTTGGATCTGGAATTCCCTGGACTAGCAGATCTGCGAAATAAAGGTTAAACTTTCCTCCCTCAGAGTGCTGGCTGATCCTTCTCCTGTGCGTTCTGCCACAACACCAAGACTAAGAGTGCTCCTGAAAGGCTTGAAAGGTGGATTTCTTCTCTTTTCATTGTGAAAGGTCAATTTTCAAAGAAAAAGTAAACTCATGACTCTCCTATGTATGTAAAATAGTCAAATATTAAAGAATGTAATTAGCTCACTCTTTAGGTGATGGAACTAGGCAGATGTTAGATCCAGTTCAAAGGAGCAAAGCACAAGGCATTTATCAGGATTCCAGAAATGTTATTGTGTAAAGGGAACAGGACTGGTTTTTTCAGAGGAAGAAAAATGATCTTACCAGGCGAGATCATTTGCTTATCTGTAGACAGGACTATTTTAACCTTAGAGCTAAAAGCATCCCTGAAGGATGAGCTCTGGATAGTGTATAGTTTTCCATGGGAGTACAAATCCTCCCCACACCACCCTATAGATTCTACAGTTGAGCCACTTAGCAGAAGAGAAGAAATCCACAGTGCTGGGCAAGTCACCTAACCTCTACGTCTGTTTCCCTGTTAGGCTACTAACTGATGGGGTTGTGAGTGTTAACCTGAAAATGAAAGGCCAAAGGAAGAGGCAACCAGTGTTTATTTGAGATCCAAAAGAATAACTATTTGGGATGCGCTGATTCAGGCAAAAACCCAAATGGTGTTCTGATTAGGGGTGAAGGCAAGGGTTTTTATGAGAAAGGGAAGGGGAATTATTACATGAATAGGAGGAAGGAACTTCTATTGGTGTTAATATGTTAAGATAGGATTTCTACAGGTGAACATAAACTAAATTATTCTTTAGTTATACATGGTGGTGCTAATCCTATATAATAAAAGTGTAGTATGCAAATTGTCCCCTCGACTGCAAGTTTGTCCAGGAGTTCAACCATGGGGTGGAGCTGGTGGGGGGAGGGAGGGAGGCCCTGGCCGGCAGCTGGCAGCCACTAGGGACCCTACCAGTGCATGAATTTCATGCACTGAGCCTCTAGTTATAAATAATGTCTTTAACTTTCAGTCCTATACTCAGAATGCCTACTTTCCTGTCAGCTTTGCAAACACTTGTTTGGAAGACAGTGATGCTTTAGGCCCACCCAGTGAAAAGGTTATTTTGTTCAGTTTAAACATTAAAAAGTTTGGGGAGTAAGACATGCGAGGCAGTTCTTCTGGGATGGCAGCTCTGACTCCATTTTGAAATGGATCCATTTGTGTTATTTTTCACACAAGCATTAACAAGATGCTTTTAGGAGGTTATCACAGTGCCAAGGACACAATAGGCATTAAATATTAGTTATTGTTATTGTTCTGTTAAGAGAATTAAACTGTGCTAGTGAAATGATGGCAGAGTGAATGAATGTGGAGACTTGACAATCTTTGTAAGTGTGGAGTCAGAAGGAAGTGCATGAGTGCATTCAGATATCATGTTTTATTTTAAAAGTCCTTGCTTTAGTACCTTCTCTTCCCCCTTCTTGATAATAACATAGTTTGTCAGGAAAGGGGTGGCCTTTCCAAGGGCCTGATCTGAACACATCCCAGTTTGGATCTCAGCAGGTAACCTCCCTTACAAACACCTCCAGAGGAGTCTGTTTATCAATGTAAAGGTGCACGTGCGTGCACACACACACACAAGCGCTTCACATGTTGGCATTAGCTGCTTTGCCAAGACTGGAATGAAAGGTCATCCTTTTGCCACCTGGAAGGGTTTCCAGTTCACTGGAACTACTGATAAAAGATTAGTTCCAGATTAACTGCGTGATAACTATGGCTGAAAATAGAGATTAAAAACCTCGAGGATGGCAATATTATTTTAACTTAAAGATACACATTATAATCTATTTACATAAAGTTACATATGCTCGCCCCTAACCTCTTTCATGCTTCTAAATGTGACCCTGAGAATATGGTACAGAACTATGGCTCTAAGTTGCTTTTTCCCTGTCCAGAGATCTGACCTAGACCCACCAGCAGCAAAATGTCTTTGTCTAAATAAGTAATGGAGGAGGCGCCTCGTAGGTTCCACCTTTGAAAACGGACGCTGCTGGCAGCAGGCGCAGAGTGGTCTTTAGGCTGGAGCGGAGAGGGGTGGTGGTGGCGGGGGGAGGGCGGGGAGCAGTCTGCTCTTGGATGTGAGCTTTTCGATTGATGGATAACTACCGGGTGGGAGCGAGCGTGCGGGAGTGAGAGTGTGTGGCTGTGCGTCTGTGCGCGTGGGTGCGTGAGCGCGCGGGCCTGCCCATTTTCCTCCTCTCAGCAGTCTGTGGGGAGCGGGAGGTAGGGAAGGAGACGCAGCCAGCGAGAAACCGGAGAGGAGCCAAGCGCCCTTCGCCTCGGGCGCCTTCCCTCCATCCGCGACAGGCGCCGTCGCTTGTAGAAGCAAGGTGCCTCCCAGACCGCCAGGGCGCAGCGCACAAGCCAGCGGTCTCTTCGGTGGCTTTGCCCCAGGACTGACTGCACCTGGAAGCCGCCCCGGACGGGGATGGTCAACGGCTGCCGCCGTCTGGCACGCCAGAAGGACACGGTGAGGGCACCTTGGCGCTGACGCCCCTGAGCGGGTCCTCGGCAGGGTTCGTGCGTCCGGAGATCTGGCTGCTGCTGTGGGCAGTCGCGTGGCGCCTGGGTGCCACGGCGTGTCCCTACCTCTGCACCTGCACTGGCACCACGGCGGATTGTCACGGCACGGGGCTGCAGGCCATCCCCAAGAACATCCCACGGAACACCGAGCGCCTGGAACTCAACGGCAACAACATCATCCGGATCCATAAGAACGACTTTGCAGGGCTCAAGCAGCTGCGGGTGCTGCGGCTGATGGAGAACCAGATTGGAGTGGTGGAACGAGGGGGTGGGGGGGGGGAGGTGGGGGGGGTGGGAAGAGGACGGGGCTTTTGACGACATGAAGGAGCTGGAGCGGCTACGCCTGAACCGGAACCAGCTGCACATGTTACTAGAACTGCTCTTCCAGCATAACCAGGCTGTGAGTGATGCTCCGATGCTAGAAAGCTCCCTCTGTGCCCTTATCCCTCACCCTGTGGGAGAGGGTTTGGTCCGTGGCGTCGGGGCTTTCCCGTGACCCCCATGTTCCTCACTGGGAGGAACTGCTCAGGGTCTCAAAGGTCAGGCCTTTGCTGTCGGAAGGTGCTGTGTGGGCCATTTCTCCACGGCAGGCACCTGACCGAATCTGAAGTTCCTCGAGTTCCATGTGCTAACTCTGCCCGTGCAGGGCTCTGAGGGTGGGCCCGGCGTTGCAGGGAGGACATTCATACCCCTCTCTCACTGCCTTTGGTAACCTGCTGAGTCAAATTCTTATACATTCAACTAAGTCCTTCTTGGGCACATTTCTATGTTCAGCTTAGAGTACTAAGGTCTGTTAACTTAGATCTTGTTAACTATGTGTAATGTCGTACTTTTATTTGTTGTACATGGACTTCTTTCAAGTTTTAAGGGTAGTGGCTAATTCTGCTGCTTTATGATTTGCCAAGTGTGTCTGTAATTGTTCTACCATACATTTCATTCTGTGGGATCTTGGGTTAAACAGGACCTTCCTTAGAGGTTATCTAAGAAATCTCTTTCAGCTCCTTATACAGGGTCCGTTAGTCTCTGCTTGCCTACCTCTAGTGATGGGGAGTTCACGACCACCTGGGGCAATCAATTCCATTATTGAAAAGTATGCATGTTAGAAACATTTCCTTAACTTTGAGCCCTGAATTTGCTTTCTGATAATTTATGTTCCCCCCTCCCCCCCCCCCACAGCTTTGCTTTCTGTAAGTACCTAGAACAATCCTAAACTCTTAGAGTTTTGGAGGGTCATCATTGGTTTTTTGAATTTTGAGTTGGGAGGTTTTTGAGCGCCCTTGGTTGTTGTCATTAAAACCCTGAAACACCATTGCACTGCATGAGATGCTGGGCAGCTGGTCCTTCCTAACGCTTGCAGGGCAGCACCTTGTGGAGGAAGAAGCAATAGTGATGCAGGTGAGACTGAGAGGTAGGGGCTCGGTGGGAGGTGGCACCTGGGACTTCCTGCGTGCAGAGGGGCCAGTTCTTTCCACCTCTGCCATGATTTCCAGGCCTCTTGATGAGCCCAGTGTTCTCCAGGCAGCTCCAGAATGTGTCACCTGATTCTGCCTTCAAGTTCTTGTCTTTAAGATGGAGCTCTAATTTTTAGTCTGGTCACTTTCTCTTTCTTTGTCTTCCTGGCCTGGAGGCCTCACCACAGTGACCCTCAGCGACCCCTTTGGCTGTCTTTGGCGCCCGTGGGCGAGAGCTGGGCTGTCTATATCGTGGTGCCAGGCACACACAGTGGGTGCCCTTTTCTTTTCTTAACTGCTGAAGGCACAGGACCCTTCCTGGCAGGTGCATCCCTCCGACATCTCTGTAACGTGTGGTCCGTGGGCGGGCACACAAGGTCCATGTCGCTTCTCCCAGCTGGCTGTTGCAGCGTTATCTTCTCTCTGCAGGATTCATCCTGATTGTCTCTTCTCTTGGTCTTCTTCTGCACGTTTCCTCCTTCTAAGCCCCTCAGCCTTTCAAGCTGCTGCCTCGCTCTCTGGGCACATGTGCCTGCTTGGTTCCTTTCCCTCAGTCACCACCCCGGGTCAGAGCCTATGTGGACTGGAACGTTGCCAAACTCTGGGCCCTTGCTTTGACCCTCTTCATTGATTTTATTCAAAATTTGTTTCTTTAAAGGCTGTAGCTTTACTGAGGTATCATTGACAAATAAAATTGTAAGCTATTTGAAGCATACTTGGTGGTGATTTGATATACTAGTGTGTGTACATTGTGAAACAATCCCCCATCTAGTTATTTAACACATCCATCACCTCACGTTTATCTTCTTTTTCTGTGTGTGAAAACATTTACGTTCTCTGTTAGCAGACTTCAGTCATACAATACAGTGTTCTCCCTTTTATACATCAGATCCTCAGACCTGATTCATCTTATAGCTGAAAGTTTGTACCCTTTGACCGACCACTCCCTTTTCCCCCACCCCTGAGCCCTTAAGATTCTGTATGTGAGTGATATCACACAGTATTTGTCTTTCTCTGTTTGGCTTATTTCACTTAGCCTAATGCCCTCAGGGTTCATCCATGTTGTCACAAATGGCAAGATAAATAATATTCCATTTTACAGTGAAATAAATAAATAAATAAGTAAGTAATGGAGGAGGGGTGACAGGGTAGAGGCCAATGAACGAAAAAGGAGCTCTGTCCAGTTTGTGCTGGGTGTGCCATTGATGGAAAGGCTGTGAACACTATTCTCCCTGCCCTCTCTATGGAAAAGCTGTATTCTCTATAGAAATCCTGACTTTAAAATGTGGGCCCATCAGAGACCCAGCATACAGGGTGGAGATGCTGGTGAGGGGAGTGTTGAAAAATTTCTGTATTTTCAGACCTTCCATAGAAAAGTAAAATGGATGAAAGAAACAAACAAACAAAAAATTGAAATATCATCTCATTTTTGGGTGTGACCTATATTCTGCATTCCAGAAAAGCTTGAATTAATTGGAACACCACAATGAGACCTGGTTTTATAAAATAGCTTTTACTTTAAAATGAGGTCTTTCTGGGATTGTCAACATGGATATGAATAAATCTAAGTTAAGGCATGAAACATGAGAGATATAAAATGAGTGCTGGAGGGTGCTTTGCAACTGTTTTACAAGAAATAAATATTACTGTTTTAAACAACAATAGTTCTCTACTGAGACTGAATCCTGGGAAATGAAAATACCTTTGAGTCAGGAGAGCATTTGGAACAGGATATGCAAAACGAACTTGAAGTTCCATTTTGGAGTAGTTGGTGGTAGAGGTGGAGAGCAGCATGGGATGGAGGGAGGGGTCACACTGGTAGGAGGGAGAATACCAAGGATGGTTGAGGTGATGCAGCTAGGTGGCTAAGGATCTTTAAGAAGGACATCTCAGAGTTACAACTAAGGTTGTCCATGTTTTTGTGATGTAAACCTACTATCACTTCCATATCTTGCAAACCTTTAGCTACACTGGCCCCTTTTGAGCAAGGTAGGTATGAAAATATAAGGTCTCTGGGAATTCACAGAAATCTTTGGGAGGTCATTGAAGTTTTAACATGGTATGGAATGGAGATCCAAGCAATCCTATGAGAGCTTAGGGAGCAGATTTCTGGATTACCTAAGACTATTTTATGGGAGTGAGCCTTATCCTATATAATAAAAGCTTAATATGCTAAGTGTCCGACTGTTTGACCATTTGACCAGTCGCAATGATGAGCATTGACCACCAGGGGGCAGATGCTCCAACCGGTAGGTTAGCTTGCTGCTGGGGTATGGCCAATCGGGACTGGGTGAGATGGGCTGGACATGCCCTGGAGCCAACCTCCCGTGATCCCTCCCCAGCCTCTAAAATATTTCTTCTAATTAATTTCCTTTCAATGTACACAAATTTGTGCACAGGGCCTCTGTATACATATAAATATGTCAGTTTTCCATATACATTACCTTGAAATTCACATCCTTTTATATAAGAAGGTGTATATATAAATGAAAATCATATATAAGTAGTCAAATCTCTGCTTTACAGTATAAACATCTGGTAGTGTCTTTCCTACAGTTTTCTGCATTCTCCTGAATGTATTCTGATGATGTCCCAGATGTGGCCAGGAGATGGAGAAGAATGTCCTGGTGTTCTGGTGGGAGGCTTGGGAAGTAGGTGGTCTTAATAATACATGTTCTTATCCCACCAGCCTGCAGAGGTAGAAAGTGAGTTAGAAATGGATAGTCTGTGGAAGTGGATAGGCAGAGTCTCAAAGATCATCCTACAACTTACTTCCAGGGTAGAGTCTGATAAAAAGTTTCCGCACCTCATCATACACCCAGATGAGAATGGCGTGGGGCACAGCCACAAACCAGTACTGAGGCCTGGAAGCAGAAGGGGGAGGTGAACCTGAATGCACTGAAGGAAGGACCCAGCCCCTGCCTCTTTGGAAAGAACAGATCCATTGGGTCACACAACATGAATCTGGAAAGTTTCTTATTTAACCTGGATCGTGACCACTAAAAGTAGCATCTGCCTTTGAGGTGACCTGTTGGATGAGGGTAGAGATGGGATGGTGAGGTGTGGGAAACCCATTTCCTCTTCCGGAAAACTAGCAGGTCAAAGCCTCTGGTTAATATGGAACTGCTCCGTTTTGTCTCTATTGAGAGACTGAGGGGTACTTTCCCCTTCTCACCAAGTCCTAATGTTTATTTAGGCTGTGACAGCTCAGAGCAGGACTGGCCTTTTCCTCCCCACTGTTGAAGGAACTCACCGGAGCATGGTGAAATTCAGGGCTGTGATGCTTCCAAGGCCATAGGAGAGGATTAGAGCGATGATAATCTGGGAGGCAATCCCCACCCAGATGACTTTATTTCTACAAGAAACATTAAAGCATGAAGATTTTGAATGCTTTTGGCCCAGGACCACATACCCAGCACCAGCAGAGTCAATGCCTTTCATGGTATGCTGCCTCATCATCCAGGGGGTGAGGTGGGATACAGGTAGTACCTGAAGAGACCCTGCTGGAAGATGGAATTCCTCCGGGTTTTCCTGATGATCAGATCTGCTATTTGCTGGACCATGATGCCAATAAAGAAAGCCGTGTAGCCTGTCCATTCTAGGTATTTCCTCTGGTAACGCGTCTGTCAGTGGACACACAGAGAGAGAGAGAGGAGACCATGGTACCTCACAGGGAAATCTTCAGAGAGATTTCCATGCAGTTCTGTGAAGCTCTACTCTCCCCAATTCCCTGAGATTGAGAGTGGATCACCTCCTTGTGTTTGGAAAGAAACATAGTTGTTTCTGTTTATTTTCAACCAGACAAGCAGGAAAAGATGCTAACTTAATTGATTTGGCCCAACTGTGGGCATTGTTGGGACTGGCTACTCTTCCCTAAAAAGTGACCTCTAGGCATCAAATTCAGGAGAAGAGGTGAGTCCCAGCAAAGGCCACAGCAATGTCACCCAGGGGCCCAGAAGCCCTGTTAACTTAGAAAACATTCACCTTCTTGGTGTCACTACAGCCATCCAGGGAAACTAAGTTCTGTGTCAGCCTGAGCAGGGCAGTGATAGGAGGGGAGGAGCAGGAGGACGGAGAAAGCAGAGCTCCTCCTTACCCATTCTTGTCCATAGCTATCTTCCAAGTTGTTCACAGAGTCCTCCTCCCATTCCACCCGGAGGTTAATGAGGGTGCTGGGTCTAAAGCCCTCCTGTGCATATACAGTGAAATACACAAGAAAAGCTCCCAGGGACTGCATGAGACCTGAGGGAATGAGAGTTAAGGCGTAGGTTCCACGATGACTTCAGAACTGCCCTGTCCTTATTCTCCTCGTGGTTCCTCCTCCCGCCCCAACCACATCCCACACAGAAAAGCACAGCTTCTGACTGTGACTGGGTAGTCCCCTGGGTGACAGGACATGCCCTCATCATACCTATGTGCAGATAAGAGTATAAGGCAAGCGGCTTGTTCACCAGTCGATCCTTCTTCTTGTGGCGAGGCTTCCTATTCATAATGTCACTTTCAGCTTTCTCATAAGCTAAGGCGATGGACGGAACCTGGAGGGGAGAGTCTTGAGGCCCACCCCTTGAACACTGTGCTCTACCCACATGATGTCAGTAGGGGCCTGGGGAGGGTGGCAGGGAAGATGGTGGAAGGTGACAATGGGCTATGGAACTGGTCTATTCAGGGTGAAGGCAAGGGGTGGGGTGAATGCATTGTCTGTAGTTGGCTTTAAAAATCAATCTGCTTTCCATCATCACCATGTACTGGCAGTTCTATACAATGCGAGTTGTAAGTATTTTTGCCCCTCTGGGGCAGGTTCTCCTACTGCCCCCTCCCTTAGATCACAGTGATTCTCTCCCAGGTCTTCCATCCTAGAGGGCCTGTTAAAAGACAGATCATGGCTCCACTGCCCCTCCCCGCTTCCCACAGACTTTCTGATCCACAAGGTCCTGGCTAGGGCCAGAGACTGCATTTCTAATAAGTTCCCTGGGCCACACTGGAAGAACCACTGCAGTGGAGAAAAATGAGCAAATCTAAAGGACCTGGAAATGATCTGACTGTAACCTTGGCTATCCCATTTCCCCTCTGAGGTAGAGCTATCTTGTCTCCCTGCAATGTGGAGGTTGTGTAAAGCAAGAGAGGGCAAGGAGGCAATTTGCAGGACTGCTGTCCTCACTTGGAATTCAGACTGCTCCCTGTTGCCTTTCCTCCTTTGCCTCTGTAAGCCAGAGACACATGCATAATGTCACCAAGATTCCTTACACAGATGCAAGCTTGTAGAGGGGAGGGTTTAGGTGACAGCACTGTAGGTCAATGTGAAGCTTTATAACTGTGGCTTCTTATTGTGTTGAGGTGAGGAGCCTCCAGTTCACAGATCCCTTTATTTAACAAGGGGTTGCTCTGAGTTATCACTTTAACCATTGGGTCCCCAGCAACACAGGAACTATCTTGGTGACAGCTGCATCTTCTCTGACCCTGACCAATAGCATATATTTTTGGAGGGTGAAGAACTCATGTTTGAAAAGCTGTTATATGAAGTGAAGTGTTGTTAATTTCCAAACATTTGACAGATTGACATCATGGAAGAGCTCATTAGAAATGCAGAACTTCAGGCTCCTTCATGGCAAAGTTTAGTTTATCTCCTTGCCCTTGAGGCAATGACTCTGAAGTTTACATGACCTGGGTTAGTTATCAGACCCTATTCCCTGTAGTGCTACTTACAATGTCTGTGCCCAAGTCAATGAACAAGATGGTGATGGTGCCTAAGGGCAGGGGCACCCCAACAATGATATAGATCAGAAAGGGGCACAGTTCAGCGATGTTCTTGGTCAGGGTGTACGCGATAGTCTTCTTGAGGTTGTCAAAGATCAGGCGACCTAGGCAAAGATGTTTCTCCTTATAGGACTGGCTTTTCTCCCAGTGACCCCAGTTTTCAGGAAGACCACTTGGAGGAAGACTACGCACCTTCCTCCACCCCGGTGACTATGGATGCGAAGTTGTCATCCAGCAAGACCATGTCAGCTGCATTTTTGGCAGCATCTGAACCTGCTATCCCCATGGCAATCCCAATATCTGCCTTCTTTAGAGCTGGAGAGTCATTCACTCCATCACCGGTCACAGCAACAACTGCATCCTATGCACAGGGACACAATGAGAAAATGGGAATGAACAGGACTATGGGGTCCCAGGTCTGGCAAGAACACTGGTTCCCTTTTGTCTTGAGGATGGAGGACAACTGGAATGGAGACAAAGGGCCTGGTTTGGGATTTGGGGGAGAGATAAAGATGGGAAATCCCAGATGGCAGATAATGAGCTCCAAACAAGATGTATTTAAATAATTAAAATCAATGTTTGTGGCAGGCAAGAGAGATACCATTGGTGCTCCATATCCACAGGTTTCCCATCTGAAGATTCAACTGAGGAACAAAAATATTCAGAAAAAATAAACCCCAGAAAGTTCCAAAATGTGAAACTTGACTTTGCCACATGCTGAACACTATGCTGATGCCACAAAAATGAAGTGATGTGGGGCTCACCCTGCTATAGCCTCTGTTCAAATGTAGGTAATGTGAAAATGTCAGTTATAGGTAAGTATAGGTTACATGCAAATAACACTCCATTTTATATAAGGAACTTGAGCATTCATGGATTTTGGTTTTGAGTGGGGAGAGAGGCGGGGGGGGGGGGGGGGGCTGGGGCCAGTGTTAGGGGGATGTCCTAGAACTAATCCTCTGAGGATACTGAGGGATAACTGTATATTTTACATTTTATGTCTTTACATTTTTGTTCTCTGTCTTAAGTTTTACATCTTTCTGTACCCACACTGACCATAGATGCTTCACTGTCAGAAAGTCTTTTGGAGAGTGTGCAACTGCGTGTGGGAGGGAATCTAAGGAGGGCAGAGGGTCAGCCCGAGATGTGGCAATGTGAGATGATGAGGAGAGGCAAAGAACTATCTCTAGAGGTTGAAAAGGCACCAAGCCTTGACCTGGGATCTGAAATCTTAGCCATGCAGTTCCCTGCAGGACGGTGAGGGACTGGGAGGTCCCCTGAGCACTGCTGCCCACCCACCTGCCTCTGGCAGCCCTCCACAATAATCAGCTTCTGCTGGGGGGATGTTCGGGCAAAAACAATCTCTGGGTAGCTGGTTAAGACCTCATCCAGCTGGTCCTCGCTCATGTCCTTCAGCTCCATGCCAGTCACCACCACAGCTTTAGCGTCCCTAGAAAGGTCAGAAGGAACTGGGTGAGGCCAAAGGTCAGATCTTTGGCTGAAACACCCTTCTGGGCAGGATGTAGACTGAAGCCTCTTTGATTTCACTTGGGAATCCAATGTCCTTGATATCCAATACTTGAGTGGGATGATGGGTGTTTTGAATACTGTGGACACTTTGGTTTCCATTTCAAGATGGTAAACTGAGGCTAAAAAAGGAGTCCATTTTTTCCCAATAGGAATAACCAAGTAGCCTTTTCCTGATAGGAATGGGTGAGAAGTGGAACTTCCTGGGCAGTGTTTTACTTAACAAGGAAATGGAGGATTAAAAAACACTGCCTGTTTATATGTTTTGGGTCCTAGAATTCAGCTTATGCCAAAACATGGGTAACAATTCCTGTTGTTTATTTCAGATTTATAGAGTATCTACTATGCAATGAGCTAGGTAGGAAAAAATATATTGAGGTCTTCTTTAAGGAAAACTGTTGTCTGCTACTCTAAAAGGAAGGTTCTAGAAACTCTGATTTTTCAGATCTGATTGTGTTGTCCTCTGTTAAAATTCTTTAGAGGCTTTCTTTCCATTAAGCTTAGAGCAGACCCCAGGTGAAGTTGGTGCGGCCAGGTGCAGCCCATGCTCTTGAGCCTCATCTCATGTCCCTTATGTTTCAGTTCTAAGCCCACAGCCCAAAGGCTTGCACAGTTCTTGCTGCCTCATCTTTCCTTCACTAACACTCCACTTTTCAGTCTTCAAATCTCAGCTTAAAAACACTGTACAAAACACTTCATGCCTTTTTTTTTAAAAAATATTTTTAAAGTTTTGAGCTTTTTCCTGTAGGTCTGTTTTTTCCTCTGGTGTTAAAAACTGGAATTCTAGCACTTGACTAAGATCACAAATCTTCCTAAATTCTGGTAAGAAAATATAAAAGTAAGATAAGAAGGAAAGGATGGTTCCTCCCTCCTCCAGCTGGGAAAGTCATTATATGAGCATAAAGCTAGAGCTGATAAAGTGTATAATTAAAAACATTCACAAAAGTATCCACCCCACTTTCTTGTTCAATGTGGTGACTTGTTTGAAAATGTATAATCCTATTATTTTAAAAAATAAAACAAAGAAATAAAAGTTCTAAACCTGTTTTCATAGATGAATGTTATTTCCACAAAGGAGAAGACACTTGGCCTTCACATACTGTTGTAGTGCCCAGAGGTTGTAATTCTGTTTGGTTGTTTTAATTAGTAATTTGTTGGCCTGGTGATAATTATTACCTGACAGCTGTGTATTCCTAAAAGGCATGATTACGTGGGTAAACCAGAATTGGTTCACTGGTCTTTCTCTGTTTCCCCTCACATGCATAAAAGTATAATAAAGCCAATGACATTTATTTTCACAGTGTGACCTGGAGTTTTTAATTATTCAAATTATCAGCTAACTCTTCCCACACTGCTAGCTCCTCAGTCCAGTGTGTCTCCTTCATTATACTCATCATAACAATCAGTTTTGAGTTTTCAGTCCCTCCAATTAGATAGAAAGAAAGAAAGCTCCCTCAAGGTGGGAATAGTGTCCAGTCTATTTGTTTCTATAGTTCCAGTTTCTTGCAAGGTGCCCAGTACATAACTGACACTCAACAATTGATTTGGAAAGAATTAACACAAAGAAAAACTGAATGTTTCCTTAGGAAGCTATCATTATTTTTACTTGCAAAAAAAAAAAAAAAAAGAAATGCACAAAACTCAGAGGGTTCTTAATATTCCAGATTACACAACTGGATCACTGGCAAATAATTTCATATCAACCCTTTGTTTCAGATTTTCTCACTCTAAATTAGGCATGTAATGTTTTAAATCTACTTTATTGGATTTTGAAATTTCACACAAGGATAATTTTTGTGGTATTAATACAGTGCCTGGCACATAGTAGGTACTCAAAAAAATTAAGACTGAATGAATGAATATATAAGTTATAGAGGAAACCAGCCTAGCATCACTCTGAGAGAGTGTTTGGCAAAAAGGGGATTTGCTCCAAATAACACAGCTCTTTAGAGCCAACAGTGTCCCACTGAACTTGAGTTTCTGCAACACTGGTTTTATGCTTACTTACTGTTTGTTAACTTGCTCCACAGCAATGCTGAGGCGTTTTGCAATGTCTTCCACAGTCTCACTGTTGGCTGAAATGATGCCTACACTCTTGGCAATAGCTTTGGCTGTAATTGGATGATCTCCTGTAACCATAATAACCTAGAACACAAACATGGAAAGGCATGGGAATAATGAGGAACTACCTGGCCAGAGTAGGGGCAGTTCCATATCACCTGCTCTACCATGACTTAGTAGAACATGGTTAGCATTGACTGTGGTCTGCTCTTACGGATAGTTCTTGATCTTAGATCAAAGACACAGCTGTCTGTGAAAGACACACTGATCCCACTGGATCTATCGTTGCTTCTAAGCTTCTTGCATTTCCTCCTCTGATTAGAGGAAGCCCTTTTCCTTTGATGTCGCTGTATTTATGAAAGGGCTGGTAGCTGTCTACCTGGGACAGCCTCATGTGGTTTCAACAATCTTGATATTAACATGGTAATGGAATGAAGATTTGGTTTCGATATCATGAAGGCAACTGGATTGCTGAGGCTAAACCTCAAGAGTTTATAATAAAACCTTTTATTGTCTATTATCTAGAGCAAAATATGGCTACTTTATGGCACAGGGAGTTAGCTTTCTTCTCACTGCAGTTATGATTGTGCTTTATTTCACACAGACATAATCATTTTGCTTTTATTTGCATTTACTGAAAGCTTAGTGTAGTGAAAGTAGAGATTTTTAAAAAGGAATTAAAGCCCTGGCCGGTGTGGCTCAGCTGGTTGTCATCCCGTGTACCAAAAGGTCCTGGGTTTGATTTCGGATGAGGTCACATACTCAGGTTGCTGGTTCGATTTCTGGTTGGGATTGTTTCTCTCTCTTCCTCTCTCTCTCTCTCTCTCTCTCTCTCTCTCTCTCTCTCTCTCTCTCTCTCTCTCTTTCTCTCTCTCTCTTCCTCCTCCTCCTCCCTCTCCTCTTTCTCCAAAAAAAAAAGGCGGGGGGGTGTGTATTATGGTATTTACTTGAAGAGACTAAATACTGACTATCTCTTCTGACAATTGTCCTTAGAAATGGATGCAACATACATGGAGGACTTCTTCTTTTGTTTGGTTTTGTTTTGTTAATTCTCACCCAAGATATTTTTCCATTGATTTTTAGAGAGAGTGGAAGGGAGAGAAAAAGAGAGATAGAGAGGAGAGAGAGAAACATCAGTGCAAAAGAGACATCAACTGGTTGCCTCCCACACATGCCCCAATGGGGGCTCGGGGTGAAACCTGCAACCCAAGTACCCTTGATCGGGAATTGAACCCAAGACCCTCACCAGCCAGGGCCATGGAGGACTTAAGTCAGGAAGATAACTCCCACCTTGATCCCTGCACTCCGACATTTGGTGATTGCATCCGGGACAGTGGACCGAGGGGGATCAATCATTGACAAGAGCCCCACAAAACAGAGATCGGACATGGGAAAGTTCATGGCATCGACATCAAATGAATAGGTTTCTGGAAACTTGTCTGCTGGCAGGTAGAGATGACAGAAACCTGGAATGGGTGTGGATTTGGAAGTCAGTGTCTCCCATGAAATGACATGAGGAAAGGAAGGACATTTTCATATACTCTCAGTCCTTTATTCTTTTATCAATAGAGTCTATCAGAATTCATTCTTTCAATTTTATAATGCAAGTTGTTTTAAGCAAAGAAATAGCTCATCCAAAAAATTCATGTGCCCATTAGGTTCTCTGTTATGTTCTAGGGTTATGAAAATCAAGAGTGAACAGCCTTTACTTCTGAAGATATCCCAGTTGAGTGTGGGGACAGAGACATAAAGAAATAAGCATGAAGGAGCATGGTGAGTGTTATTGAAGAGAGCTACACTCCAGCCACCTGGGGAGTCAGGAAAGACTTTCACCAAGAAGGCGTTATGTGAGCTGACTCTTGAGAGAGTCATTAGGGAGGACTGGAGGGTGGGAAGACCAATTAGGAAAACAAAACAGCATGTGCTACTGCACAAATGGGGGGCGGGGAGGGTCTGGGGCATCAGGGGAATGGTACAGAGCTCTGTCTTTAATCAAGATAATTATGAGAGAAAGGCTAATAGTAGTGGAGCAGACGGTATCGGGCTCTCACAGTTTGAGGTGAAGGGATTCCTGTGTCTGGTGGGACTTCTAAGATCATGTGACTTTCTCATCAGCTTTCACATCAAATTTATTCTCATCATGGCCCACCACATGGCCCACATGTTTCAGTAAAGCACAGGCTCTAAGAGGTCAAATGTGAGGTTATTAGAATGACCCTAATTAGATAAGTATCAGTCTTGCCCTGAAAAGGTACTTGGTAATGTGGGCTATTTGAGAATACTTTAAGCATATCATCTCATTTATATATTTTACTTGTTTTACAAACTCAAATATCCTTTAGATTTCCGCTCTACTGGCAACAACTTTCATTATGTCAATTAAGCCTTATCATCAACCATGAACTTGTTACCTTGAATTTATCATCCTGTAGTTCAGAGGTGCCACTCTGTCAACCCATGATTCTCATAACAGGACATACTTTGTGATATCACTGAAGTGACCACAATTGGGTTCCTACCACAGTGTATTTCTATAGTTCCTTCTACCTCTAATATCCCCTATCTCTGTTACTGGTAGTATTTGCCCATAATCGCTAAGTAAAATAATTCAACATTTTTAAAAACTTACTTTTCTCCTCCAATAAGTTGATAAATCTTACCAATTCTTCCTCTAAAAAAGTCTCTGGTAACTGACATCTCCTTCATGTTCCCATTGCCCTGGATCAAACTGCTATCCTCTGTCACCTGAGTGAGAGCAGCCACCTCCTCCTGAGACCCAGGCCTGTCTGCTCCCTGATGCTGCCAAGCATGGTCCTTAAGAAAACACTGACTCTGACCAGCTAATCTGCTGCAAAGCCTCCAGTGGCTCTGCCCTGACTGCCAAATGACACCCAGTTCCTCACCCACAGAAGGCACTTCAAACCTTGACTTCCAGTCTATCTTTCCAGCCCTACCTTCCATGATCTCCTCAATCCTGCAACACTCCACATTGACCAGCTTCCTGACAATGCTCACCCGCCCACCCTCCCCCTCCCCACCCCTGCCCTTTCTACTTCTGGGCTTTGGCCTATGTTGTTCCCTTCACTATGAAACCTATCTCTCACTTCCCTTCAAATATTGTCATTGAAGGCCCAGTTTAAATGAAATCCTTCCATAGAACCTTCCTAGATTTTCCTGCCCTGGCAGCAACCCTACCCTCCTTGCTGCCATCATGTGATATTCTCTTAATTTGTATACCATTTTTCTTGTGAGTCCTGTGGAGGCTTCAGCTACTCTGCTGGATGGCCAGCCTGTCTCATCTTGTGCCCTAACACAGCACAGAGCCTTGCACTGAACAGGTGACACATAAGGGTTCTGCCATGAAGAGCTTACCCAGAACACGCTCCCCTAGACCTCCCAGTTCCATGTATGCAGTGTAGAAGGCCTCAGCTGTGCTCTTGTCCAGAGGCTGCTCCTGGCCATTGACCATGATGGTACTGCACTTTTCTAAGACCTTCTCAGGGGCCCCTTTCATCACCATGAGGAAGCGCTTGTCAGTGGGGTCATCTGTCTTATGTATGGAGAGCTGGGAGGGAAGAAAGTGGACATAGGTACAGCATGCTAGTAAATCATGACACTGCCTCTATTACTGAGGGCCTGAATTGTACTGACCTTTTAATTAGCAACATGACAAAATGAAAAGCAACTTTTTCTCTCATTGGGCTACTTATCCTTGAAATATAAAGGAGGAATTTTACAGGTGGGTTCTCTCCTTTTCATTTTCTGGCTAAGAGATATGCAAGACATCTGGACTCAGCCATCTAGTCCCAGCCCAGCTTTAGGGGGGCCAGATGTGCTGTCCACTTGTGATATCTTCTTCTGCCTTGAACAAGATCTGCAGGGGTGCCTGTGGGGGTTAGGGGTTGTAAGCCACCTCATCTCATCTCCCTTCTCTACCTCCTCTGAGCTAGTCTGAGCTCAGGCAGGCATGAGAGCAGCAGGCCTTCCTGTGCCTCTTCCTCTCTAAAGTGATGCAGTTTTTACTACCTGGATATGAGAAAAAATGGTAGGGTGTGTGGAAGTGGGCAGGCTTACGTCCAGGCTTTCAGGAGAAAGGTTAACTAACAGGTATCTGGTGATTAGCCTACCAATACCGACACCCTTGATCTAGTAATTCTTTCTCTGGACTCATCCAAATAAGGTAATTGGGAAAAGTGTGAAAAATTGTATAATAATAAATGGCTAAATCTTACATAGTCCTTACTATATACCAGGCACTCTTAAGCCCTCAAAAGGAATTTCAAGCAGCTAGAGTAGTTGAGAGAGAATGAGTAAGTTTATGAGAAAAATTCTACTATTTTGGGTCTATCAGTTGATTTTTAGACTTTCAGATATCAGAGATGAGTACAATAAAAAAATAGAGGGCAAACATAGTTTGCCAGCCTTTTAAATTTATGGTCATGTAATGACATTAAAAAGCAACTAACCAACCAAAACCAAAACCAAACCAAGAGCAAACCTCCCATCTACTATCACCATCATTTTCTCAAAGGTAGAGCATTTCAACATTTAAAAAGTAGGAATAATAAACACTTATATAGTGTGTGCTGTCCTAAGTGCTGACACAGTAAAGTAATTCTCAAACTGCCTTAAGGCTGTGGGCGTTCTTAACACCATTTACAAGGCAGGAAACTCAGGTGCAGAAAGGTTAAATGACTCATGCAAGGTCACACACTAACAGGTGGCTGAGCTGGGGTTTAATTCAGGCTGGCAGGTGCGAGGCCTCAACCTGATCACATAGGATGTAAAAGATAATTGTTTAAATGAAACACATTCATCTTTACATGAAACTTTATAAAATATTGTCTAAAAATCCAATTTGTCATAAACTACTGAAAATCTCTTCATGGACCAGCCTCAGTTTGGGGAATTGCTATTCTAAAGCCAACAAGATGTGGACTTTCTACTTTGTTTCCCTCAGTTGACAGAACCCTCACAACTTTCCAAGGTCACAACATCTAATTCTCATTGTTCATGGCTAATTTTTGTTCAAGTATAACTTCAATTGGCACCAACAACATCCAAAGAGGTATTTTGGCCTTGTCAGCAGGAACACACACAGGCCCTCTCTTCTTTCTAGTCCCAACTCTGGTTAGCACATTTTCTCCTTCCACTTTTGGTACATGAGGCCTCATGGGATCTGCTTTTTCTCATTTCTCACAGTCTTTACTGGAGTAGATGAAGTTTCCTGAGTATAAACTAGTTTGTAAGAGCACAGACTTACAGGGTCTGTGTGAGTCCTGGCTCAGCCCTCACCAGCTATGTGATAAAGTTCTGTGCCTCACTCTCTACCTTATAGAGCTGTGGTGAAAATTGAGTGATTTAATACATATGGACATTAGCACATATGATTACTATTATTATTTTAGGATTGTGACTCATTCTGTTTTCAACTAAGTTTTGAAAGAGAGATCTGATTTCCTGGCTTTAATATTTGACATCTCACACTTTTGTTTGTTGTCTATTTGGTTAATTGCAGTTCTTCATTGGCCCATTATTCACAAAGATATTTGCAACAGTTTTTTTCCATCCAAACAAAATGGCAGGCTAATCACCAGAAACTTTGACACAAACATGGCTATCTTATTTATATACTTTATTGTTAATGCAAGGCAAAATCATAATGCCTATGCTCAGTTCTGGAGTCTACTGGAAAGCCCATTGGCAGCAGGATCTTGGGCTACACACTGTCATTTGTCCAAACACAGGAAGGATGGGGGGACTTGATTATTGGCCACTCCTAAAATGAGGGGAGACTACTAGGCAAGGACAGCCATTTTCTTCCTGAAAAATGAGTGGAAGGAAGATCCCTCTGGGGCAGGATTGGAAAGCCACTTGGCTGGTCATCAGAGAGACTCCTCACTGGTTTCATAAAGGCAAGGCTTCCTCATATGGCCTGAGCGAAACTGTTCTGCCTCTCACTTACATGGTAGAAAAAGCACATGTTCAGGAGTCATTGGTTGTGCCACTTTGAAGCTGGAGTGAGTCTGAGGACATTAACACACTCAGGGTCTGTTTCCTTACCCATAAATTGGGATTAATTAGTCCCATTTCATATGCTTACTGTGAGGATCAATGAGACAATGTATATGAAGCACCTGACACAGACTGAGGACACAGTTAGCTCTATCCCTTCCTCCACCTTTCATTTACCTTTTGGACTCTGGCTGTTGCCCCTCGTGCAAGTCACCCCACAGGGGCACGTTTGAATGAGTGAGGATGTGAGTGAATGTGCCTGTAATAGAGGTAGATTGTTCTAGGAGAAGCTGGGCTGACAAGATTCTTTTTCTCTATCTGCCCCAGGCAGAGGAAGGAGGCTAGCGAGAGAAAACCTGTTCTGGGTTTACTAGACACCCAGGCCATCCATCTCAGAGGACTATTTTTAAAGTCAAGTGTCATTCAAAATTCGTACTAACCTAAGAGTACTTACAGGTAGAAATGTCATTCTCCTGATAACAGAAATTCAGTTGTGAGGAACAACTCACCTGAAATTTGTTGGTTGAGTTAAAAGGGATTTCTGCTACTTTGTGGTTTCTTTTTCTAATTTCCATCACGTCACCCAAAACCACCTCTGAGAATTTCAAAAGAGCAGTTTCTGAGGCATCTCCAACCACAACTCTCTGAGAATCAAAAGAGATAAAAATAAATATTTGTATCACGTAATCTGGTTCTTTGGGGATTATTTTCAATTAACCAACTAGCTGGACAGACAAAATGATAACACACAATTGTGACTGAGTTAAGACCATGGTAAAAATATTAAAGTGTATCATGCCACCTACTGGCATTAGCAAAGCTCAAAGTTAGAGCTCTGAGAGCTGAAGGATTTCATGAAAAAAAAAACAAACAAAAACAAACAGTTATGAATTAGATCTTGAAAGACAGTTACAAAGAGAGGAGAAGAAAGCCTTTCAGAAGCCAGAATGCCATGAATGAAGGTGAGAAGTGGAAGACTTCTGTTCTAAGTGCTGGGAGTACAGATGAACATGGAGGGCCCTTAAATGCAGGCTGAGGTCTAGGTTCAAAAAGCAGAAAACAGAAGCAAAGTAAGTTTTTGAGCAAAGTTAGGTGATGTATTTCATCTAATGTAGTTTTTAAGGAAAATTAGTTCCATGCAAGAAAGACTGGAGGAGGGATAAACTAGAGTTAGGTAGGCCAATTAAGAGGCCAATACAGTTATTTTGATACAAGTAATTGTTGATAATAGAAATGTAAAATTATAGATATACTAGAGGCCTAGTGCACAAAATTTGTGCACTCAGGAGGGGTCCCTCAGCCTGGCCTGAGCCCTCACACAGTCCGGGAGCCCTCAGGGGATGTCCGACTGACAACTTAGGCCCACTTAAGCCAGGAGTCAGACATCCTTAGTGCTGCCATGAAAGTGGGAGAGGCTGCCACCACCGCTGCACTTGCCAGCCGTGAGCCCAGCTTCTGGCTGAGTGGCACTCCCCCTGTGGGAGTGCACTGACCACCAGGGGGAAGCTCCTGCATTGAGTGTCTGTCCCCTGGTGGTCAGTGCGCATCATAGGACCAGTAGTTCTGCTGTTTGGTTGATTTGAATATTAGCCTTTTATTATATCGGATTTTAAAAAACATACCTTTATTGATTTCAGAGAGAAGGGAGTAGGGAGAGAGAGATAGAAACATCAATGATGAAAGAGAATCATTGCTTGGCTGTTTCCTGCTCACCCACTACTGGGGATTGAGCCCACAACCCCGGGCATGTGCCCTGACTGAGAATCAAACCTCAACCTCCTGGTTCATAGGTCAAAGCTCAACCACTGAGCCACTCTGGCAGGGCAAATTATAGAAATTTTGAAGAAAGAATGATAGGACTTGGTGAGGAGAACGTAAAGATGACTTTTAAAAGTTTTGGACCAGATGACAAGTAAAATGGTGATGTCACAGAAAAAAATAGAAAAATTGGGATAAGATCTTGATTTGGAGCCAGGGCGGGTACAGATGGAAGGTGACAAGTAGTATAATTTTGTTGAGACAGTCAAAACTTCCAAGTGCAAAACAAATACACAGCTAGCTGGAGATCCATGAGTTGGGATGAGAAATTAGAAATGGACATAAGGATTTGAAAGGCAGAGAAGAGACTGGCTGAAAAGAGAATTGATGAGCTAGCTGATAGAGAAAGAAAAACAAACAAAAAATACAAGAAAGTAGGGGAGAGTGCGGGTAAGGGAGAGGTCAACCAAAGGACTTACATGCATGCATATAAGCCTAACCAATGGACACAGACACCAGGGGGGTGAGGGCATGAGTGAGGGAGTAGGGGGAGACTAAGGAGATAAGGACACATTGTAATACCTTAATCAATAAAGAAAAACTTTTAAAAATACAAAAAAGAGTCAATGAAAATAATGACAAAGAGAAAAGTCAGGGGGACAGATTCAGTGACTCATTGGGAGGTTGAAGAAGAGAGAAAGGGAGGAAGGGGGAAGGGAAAGGAAAGGGAGGGAACAAAGGGAGTTAGTTTATTGCATATTCCAATATTTTAGGACCCCTTAGAGCACCTTCAGCCAAGAAGAATATGTTCTAAGATCAGTTCTTCATTTCCATCCCATTACATTTTAAACTGCAGTGAATGACATTTATACAATAAAATTTTTTATTATATCTACTTATCTGATCAAGAAATTAGGAAAATAACTTAAGGACATATTCATTTTCTGGAATAAGACAAAATTTTCAAAGGACTGAGATCAATCTGAGAACTTTAGATGTCTTTATGATGATGCAAAGCTAGTTAGAATGAACAAAATCTTTTGCAGGTCTTGGAAGCCAGGCTTGCTCTTACTAGTACAAGCTTTCCTGTGTTGGAGAGATTAAATCTAGCACCAAATTAGAACAGGAAAAGTGACTTCAAACTGGCTGTGGTTTAAGACAGTGATGCAGACACTTTACCTTCATGATGGGGACTTTTTCCTGTCCTGGTCTGAACTCGGCTCGGTTACACAATGTAATTATCTTTGATAATGAGGCCCACGTTCCAGAGCTTTGATCAAAGGTTTGCTCTGGAAAACAGAAAGCACAGGGGATGCTATGGGTGCTGGGCCCCCTCTCCATAAACCATTCTATTCACAAAATTTTGAGACTGCACACCAACTCTGCCACATTGGCTGTGCCCCTCTTCTCAAGTCCACAGCTTTAGGCCAAACTGAATGCTCCACAAGACTTACTGAAATGGTCTTCACTGGTGTCAGCCATAAAGATCTGATTGTCAAACCACAGATGGGCCACGGTCATCCTGTTCTGGGTCAGAGTCCCCGTCTTGTCTGAGCAAATGATGGAGGTGGAACCTAGTGTCTCCACTGCCTCCAGGTTCTTCACCAGGCAGTTCTTCTTAGCCATCCGCTTTGCTGTCAGTGACAGAGTCACCTGGACAGAAGAGAGAAGAGAAAAATCCATTTGAATGCAGATACAATAACATAAAAGTAGCTAAGGCTGGACTAGTTTCAAGGCAATACCTGATAAGTCCTATATGTTACGATACTTTTTTAATTAAGTATGGGATATTTCTTTTGTCCTTTTACACCTTAAAGAAATGACCCTGAGGAATTCACAGGTGACAAAACCAAGCAAGGTTGTTACGGCCCATACTTGTGTGTAGTTATAGAGGGAGCTTTGGTCACCTATCTCCTGTCGGACAAAAGCGTGAATGCATAAGGTTTGTGCCGAAGAGCTTGTCCCAAAGGCTTGCTTGTTGCTTCGATGAATCAAGTGTTTGTATTTCATTTTAAGAGGTCCAGATTTTAAAGGTTCTTAGCTCTCTCTTTTAAGCCCCGAGACTTCAAAGGGTTCTTTGGGCTCAATTTCTTCAAATTACTACCTGCTGGAGTCAGAAGGAACATGGAGTTCAGCAACTTCTGTCCATATTTGCTGAGGACAACAGCAGGCCGATAATCTGAGGCCACCTTTACATGTTAACTGGAACCACTAGTCCCTCCCCCACCCCACAGGGCCTCCATAACAGAGCCTTGAGGGGGCACTGTTTAAGGATTGATTGGATGGGTCCTACCAAGGGAGACCCAAAGCTGAATTTGGGGGAAGGTCCAGGAAAGGGCTGTATTTCTCTGCAGAAAAAAGGTGTTTGTGTGTCTGTGTGTGTCTAAGGGAAGAGAATTTAGGTAAACAAAGTGCCTAAGTTCCTCAGCTGTAGAAACTGCTAAGGAAATTGTGGGAATGTGAGAAAGACATCTGGCTGCTCAAGAATCTGTGAATGATGGTTCAAACCTTATCTAGATCTTAAGGAGCAAAGTTATATATGTGATTCACAGATAGATCTCCTAAATGAAAATACAAAGTTTTCAAGGACAATGCATTCAAATATGAATAACCTCATAATTCCTCTGTCCCTCTAAGAAACATTCAATTCAGAATGTCTCCTGGTTGTCTCTGACCGGGAGGGAGTATTGCTCTGAGCTGGAGGAGCGGGAGCTACCCCAGCATAACAGGGTGGCATGTATTAACAGGGTCAGGGGACAGGCCACTTAGCAGCATGGACTCACAGTGACAGTGGCCAGGAGGCCCTCAGGTACATTGGCCACAATGATGCCAATGAGGAAGATGATGGAGTCCAGGACATGGTACTTCATGGATACCGCAATGATGAAGAAAAGAACACCGATGGAGATGGCCACTCCTGCCACAATGTGAACGAAGTGCTCGATCTCGGTGGCAATGGGTGTCTTCTCATTCCCAACTCCTGAAGCCAGTGAGGCGATCTGACCAATGATGGTGCGGTCACCC
This sequence comes from Corynorhinus townsendii, assembly GCA_026230045.1. Lineage (NCBI taxonomy): Eukaryota > Metazoa > Chordata > Mammalia > Chiroptera > Vespertilionidae > Corynorhinus > Corynorhinus townsendii. The sequence goes on along the minus strand of JAPDVU010000003.1, from coordinate 114,538,912 downwards.
GTGTTGATGACCATGCCAGTCGCTGTGCCTACAGGTGAAATGGATATTTTATTTCATGAGTCCTCAGCTGGGAGAGGACCACAGACTCCTCATCTGGTGGCCTATGTGATCAATTAGCACATGGCATTACAAAGGCCAACATCAGTTCTCTAGGCCCCGCAATTCCATGTTTTCTCTTGGACAAGCTTTGTGCAAGAGATGAAAAGAAATACAAACATAGAGCCCAAAGGGGCCCAGTGATGTGGGGGGTCCTGAGAGCTGGCAAGACTTACCTTCCAGACAAGTTGTCGAATAGAATCCAATGTTCTTTGTCTCCAGGGGGTTGTCATGGGTGAACTCACAGGAGCGGGGCTGGGGCTCAGACTCCCCAGTGAGAGATGAGTTGTCAACCTAGAAAAAATTGTGAAGAAGTTCAAGATGAGCCCTGACCTGTGTTTCTCAGTGGTTAGAGCATCAGCCCATGCACCAGAGGGTTGTGGGTTTGAATTCAGTCAAGGGCACTTACCTGGGTTGCAGATTTGATCCCTGGCCCTGGTTGGGGCACGTGTGGGAGGCAACCAATTGATGTGTCTCTCTTATATTGATCTTCTCTCCCTCCCTTCTTCTCTCTGAGAATCAATGGAAAAAATATCCTCAGCTGAGGATTAACAGACACACAAAACAACAAAAAATTCAAGATGAGGCACTGTGTCCCCTGCTTTAGTTACACCAAGAACTGGAAGGACCACAGAATGCCAGCCAGTTAGCAGCCTGATCCTTGGGCACCTGTGACACTTACCTTGCACCCCTGGGCAAACAGCAGCCTGATGTCTGCAGGGATCTGGTCCCCTCCTTTAATCTCCACTATGTCTCCCACCACTAGCTGCTCTGCAGGAATTATCTTCTTCTCTGAATCTCGAATGACAAGCGCTTGCTACAAAAGCAAATGTGGCAGATGCCTTAGATTGGGGAATGATGCTGATGCTTCTCCATCCACCCCTTACCAAAACCCAGACAGCAAAACTCAAAATGGCAAAAGATGAAACAAAAGACTTTGTCTTGGGCCTGAAGACCCTAATAACTATTTTTTTTCCTTGAGGAGGAGCTCTTAGAGACATTCTTAGACACAGAAAATGTCCAGTCACTTTGCTATATTATGGGCAGATATAGCAAAGGGACAACCCTGGGTCTGACGGAAAGGAATGAGTACTCCTGGCTTCGATGTCAGGAAAGAATCCTAAAGGTTGAATCAAAGGGCTTAATAATCTTGCTCAGCTCAGGAATCCTTTAATACTGGAGGAAGTGAATCTCCTCCACCATTAGCACAAAAGATCCCCAGAGTCCCCTCTTGCTGGCCGCTCTGGGGCCCAAGGACAATGTGGTTTTCCCACTGTGCTGACAGTGGTGCACAGTCTCCCTAGAGGACATCTACCAGGGACCCTTGTAAGGACAGAGGAGCAGTGGATGCCCCACATTGAGTGCATTCTGGGGCAACGTGCAGTGAAGCTCAGCAGTGGCAGCCAAGATGGTCACAAATAAAAAATCATGGGTTGTTGTCCTTGGCTACCAGACCACCTAAATGACTTTTGTCTCAACAGTTCGCCAACACTTCCAATGATAGAAGATACTGCACAATGACTAATGTTTCCATCCTACTATATTCTTGACTAAGCATTTTCCTGTCTCTGACCTCACTGATTATCTCAGTGAGGAAGTGGGGGTTCATAGAGATTAGGTCACTTGCCCAAGACTTCTCAGACAGAAAAGGATGAGCCTGAGCCTGACCACAGACCCTGTGCCTCCAAGGCCCCATTCTCCTCACCTGAAGTCCTGCAGAAATGGAAGAGGGGCAGCTGCTACTCACCTGTGGAATCATCTTACTGAAGCTGGCCATGATGTTGGTACTCTTGGCTTCTTGGTAGTAAGCAAAGATTCCTGTTAATATGACGACCAGAGCAAGCACGGTGCCCAAGTACACCTGGGTCAGGAGGAGAGGCATCGGTCAGAAAAACCAGCCACAGGGCAATGCAGTAACATAGGGCTAGTTCCTAGGGCTAGAGCTCTTCATGGGAAGGCCAGATAGATGGCAGTTGTGTCCTGGTGTAATTTACAGGCCACAAAACATATCCATTTTAAGTCTATAATTCAATGATTTTTAAAACATTTATACAGTTGCTTATTGAAGTTGCAACAATTGCCACAATTCAGTTATAGAGCATTTCTGTACTCTCAGTAAAACCTCTTGTGCCCAATGGCAATCTCCCTGCTCCCGCCCCTAGCCCTAGCAGCCACTGATCTGCTCTGTCTTCAGGATGTGCCTGTTCTGGGCATTTTATACCAATGGAATCATATGGTATGTGGCCCTTTGCATCTGGCTTCTTTCTCTCAGCCTCACATTGGCCAGTGTTGTTTTGTTGATCAGTGATTAGCAAGCATACATGTTCTCTACATTAAAGGAATGAATTAACCTGGCCAGTGTGGCTCAGTGGTTGAGCATCGACCTATGAACCACATGCCAGGGCTGCCAGCAGGGAACATGCAGGAGGCAGCCAATCATGTTTCTCTCTCATCATTGATGTTTCTATCTCTCTCTCCCTCTCCTTTCCTCTCTGAAATCAATAAAAATATATTTTAAAACATTTTTAAAGGAGAGAATTAGCTTTTAGGAGAGAGAAACCACAAATACTTCACATGCATATACATTTTTTTTCACTTAGGAACTTACAATGTTTCTCTCTCCCTTTTTAAAATTCATGCTCATACTGCATCTGAAACATCAGGTAGTCAGATATAATTTCTGTTTTAAAGCTGGGAAAATGATTGATTTTGCCAAACCCATGCAGTGATTGGTCAGCAGGAGACTCCTGGTTCCACCCAGGGCTCTGCCCCTGAAAGGTCTCACTTTATAAATCTGTTCTTCCCTGTTACTAATTCAGTAAAACCAGGCAGGAGACCCCAGTGCCTTACATTGTCTAGGGATGATGACTTATCGTTAGAGTACTGAATCCCATATGCAATCCAGCACAGAATGGCTCCCACCCACAGAAGGATGGAGAAGCCTCCCACCATCTGCTTCAGGAACTTGATAATCTCTGGAGTTTCCTTGGGAGGGGAGAGGGCGTTGGGCCCATCTCGAGCCAGGAGCTCAGCAGCTTGGGTGCTGGAGAGACCCTGAGAAAGTTGAACAAAAATAAATAGAATTATGAAGTGCAAATTGGCAGTTGCAAAATAGTCACAGGGAGGTAAAGTATAACTGAGACCATATTTAATAATTTTGTAATAACTATGTATTGTGCCAGGCTGGTACTAGACTTATTAGGGGAAATCACTTTGTAAGTTATTTAAATGTCTAGTCACTATGCTGTACACCTGAAACTATTATAATATTGAATGTCAACTGTATTTGAAAAAAGTTAAAACAATAAAAACAAACAAAGAAACAAAAAACCTCAAACAGAATTAGATATTTCTCCTGCCTTGGGTTGGATATTATACTTCAGTAGGTTGTGGAGAGGGGTTACCATGCTCAGGGAAGGCCTGGGAAAAGTGGGTGATGCCTCACCCCACCCCCCACCTTGCTTCTCCCAGAATTGCCTTTTGAAAACTAATCTTACCAAGTTGTTTCCTTGTTTTAAAAGGAATGCTTAATGTCAGCCAGGCAGTATTTTTCATATATTTACTCATTTTATTTTTCAAAATAACCCTCTGAAGAAGAAACTATTATTATCCTCATCTTACAGATGTGGAATTTGAGGCAAATGATGGTTAAGTCATCAGGATTCAACCAGCTATCTGGACCCAGAGCAGCTATATTCTGTCTGCAAAGATGGTTCTGTTTCTTAGAGATTTACCCAGAGATAGCAGCAATCTGATTTGAAATATAAAAGCTAGTCATGAAGGTTAAGGGCAATGCAATAACATCCAGAAAATACTCTCTCTTCTGGAACTGCAATATAGTACATGGCTGATTTTTCAAGCTTAAGTCTGGCACTTTTCTGCTTTTCTAGATATTGGCCCTGAGTACCAAGTTCTTGTTCATCTTCAGTTACAAGGCCTACCAGCTTGAGGCCCACATAGCCAGTCACTTCTAGCCAGAAGCCCTCCACCCACAGGTGCACAGAGCCTTGAAATCCTGAACTATCATCTGTAGGGTTCCCCCCGCAAACTACCTTTTATAGAGAAAGTCTTTTACACACCTTCTCTCCTTAATTATGTTGTAATCCAGTTAAAGGTTAAGGACCCTATCCTTGTTCATTTGTGTGTCCTTTACAGGATCTACTGCTTTTTCTGTAGTAGAGGCTCAAACAGTTGTTAAATAACTGGATTTGTAATCAGCAACTGGATACCATCACCCCCCATTTGCAGTGCCTTTTCTAGAACCTCAGACTCACTATCACCCCTCCCTCCCACTGCCTTCCCTAATCTCTCACCCCTACCCCTGGGGTCCAACCCACAACCTGACCCCCTTCCCACATCTCCTTTTCCTGCTGGATTAAGGATTTGTTCAAAAACCTCAGTGTCTCTTCTGCACCCTTCCCCCTCCCATCTTACTGCTGCTGCCTAGTTCACATGCCCTTCTTATAGTCCTGCATTCTTCTATACCCTCCCATCTTCCACTTAAAAATGAAATGTGTGAAAAATATATAACATATCCTAATATATAAAAAGCCAGGGGCTGTCATGACTGAAACAACCAGACAGAAGACCAAATAGCAGGCTGTGTGGGGCCACAAGACCTACAGGGGGGTTAGTGAGGGACAACCAAATGACTGAACATCAGGCTGCATGGGGCGACCAAGCCGGTGGGGGGAGGGGAGGAGTTTGGGGGTGACCAGGCTGGCAGAGGGGCAGTTGGGGGCGACCAGGCCAGCAGGGGGGCAGTTGGAGGCAACCTGGCTGGTGGGGGGGGGAGGAAGTTAGGAGCAACCAGGCCAGCAGAGGGGGGCAGTTAGGAGCAACCAGGCCAGCAGAGGGGGGTAGTTAGGGGCGACCAGGTCGGTGAGGGGGGAAGTTAGGGGTGACCAGGACAGCAGGGGGGAGGGAGGGTGGTGGTTGGGGTGACCAGACTGGTAGGGGATGGCCAGGCCAGTGTGTGTGTGGGGGAAGTTGGGGGTGACCAGGCTGCCAGGGGGTCAGTTAGGGACAATAAGGCAGGCAGGCAGGTGAGCAGTTAGGAGCCAGGGGTCCCAGATTATGAGAGGGATGTCTGACTGCCAGTTTAAACTGGCAGTTGGATATCCCCCAAGGCAATAGTCGGCAAACTCATTCGTCAACAGAGCCAAATATCAACAGTACAACAATTGAAATTTCTTTTGAGAGCCAAATTTTTTAAACTTAAACTTCTTCTAATGCCACTTCTTCAAAATAGACTCACCCAGGCCATGGTATTTTGTGGAAGAGCCACACTCAAGGGGCCAAAGAGCTGCATGTGGCTCGTGAGCTGCAGTTTGCCGACCACTGCCCCAAGGGGTCCCAGATTGGAGAGGGTGCAGGCTGGGCTGAGGGGACCCCCACTCCTGTGCACGAATTTCATGCACTGGGCCTCTAATATATATGTTTTCTCCCAGAATTGCCTTTTGAAAATCAATCTTATCAAGTTGTTTCCTTGTTTAGAAATTTATGCTCTTTATGCAATTAATATAGTCTTTATTCCTTAGTTTAATATGAAAGTGCTGGACAGTTCCACCAAAATTACCTCTTCTCCACCTGATATTCTACTTTACCTCCCTGCCATCAATTCAATGCACTCTGTCCTTCCTGCTCCTTGGGTACTCTGGCAACTTAAATCGAAGCCATCATCCTACATCCTAATTCAAACATTTCCACTGGTCAGAATTTAAAAAATCTCTCAGCACATGGGATAGTCCTCTTGGTTGCCCTCTAAGTGGAACAGAGTGGATGATATGATACTTTCCTATACATCTGGCTCCCCCTCTGAGCTGTCAACTCCATATGACAGGGGTGCCTGTTCCTCTCTGCTCCTCTCACTGCTGGCCCAGTGCATCACACACAGTGGGTATTTTTGTTGGCTTAAACAGATGTAGCCAAATCTCCTAATGTCAAGCCTCCAAAGCTTTTGAAATATGAGTTGAATGTGAATTCATAGAAGGAAGCAGTGCCTCTGTGATGGGAGAGTTGGGAGCCACCAGGGACCACTCAGTCCTTCTCAGAAGAGGAAAAGGAGGACAAACAGGTCTAAGGCTGTCACCCCAGACCCTGGCTTCTTAACACTGGGTCTCCCCATTCTTTGATAAGGCCATCATACTTCCTGTACACCAGGATTAAAACAAACTGACCATGACAATGAGCAAGCATCTGAACCTTTGTGGGGAGACCATAGCTTTCTGTAGTCACAGTCAAAAGACCTGTAGAGTCAGCATACAGCTCAGCCAAGGAGCTTGATCAGGGCCTTGGTTCAGAACGCTAGCTCCTGATGTCAGTTCCCCTCTGTCACTCACCACGGCATTTCAACATTAACGCCATTAAGTCACTCATCCTAATGGTGCCGTCAACTTTCCACACACCCTTTTTCTTTACAGTGATAGGGCTGCTACTCCTGATTTGAGTTCCCTCATGACTTACCGTAACAATACTTGTATGATATTTATTTTCCAATTCCTTATTGCTGAGCTTGTGGTCATCCTGAAGTTCATGAAAAGAAGAACAGAGTGAATTAGATAATTCCAAAAGACTCAAGCTGGAAACTCTGCCAAGCCCCATGGGAGCTAGGAGAGGGGCCAGAAAGTGTGGGAGTAAGAGACAGAGCTCTGGGTACCAGGTGGCCATTGCAGAGAGGGATGGGAGGGTCCTACTGCAGGAGAGGCTTGTCCCGATTCAGGGGACTTTCTGGCCACCCCGTGAAGAGTTTAGACTTAACTTGCTATTTACCACATTGTTTTTATGAACAACGCAATGCATTCCACCTCATTCTAAGTTCCAGCACATGCAAGTCTGAACCTACCTGGTGTCCAGGTGCTAACTCAGACATGAATGTGGGATCAATGGAGGGTGACTAGCAATACCAAGCAGCCCCATTTCACATGCCCTGACAACTTGGGACCCATGCAGCCCTTGCTGGGAAGGTAGTCTTTAGGTGAGGGAAGCATGACTTTCCTAATTCAAGTACTTGAGACTCAGGTAGGTCACTGGTTACAGAAACCCCGCACTTTAAAAACCTGTCATATAATGCCATTATGGTCCACACTCACTACTTTTGACACAGGATCATAGACTCAAGCAGCATTTCTCAACCTGGGTCTCATTGACACTGTGGGCCAATAACTATGTTTTAAAGACTTCTACTCACCAGCAGCTTCCCTCAGACCCAGGACAGAGTCTTTACGCCCTGACTGTCCAGAACAAAGATTTATATTTGTAATTGGGGCCAGAGACACCTCTTCTCTTAAGTGCATGCAAAAGGCGTCATGTTAAGAGATTAAGACTTTACAAAATTTTTTTTCCTTTTCCTCATCCAGAATTTGCTTTGCTCATTCTTTCATGTCAATTGAAGATGACATTGCCAAGGGTTCAAAGGGTTAAGATACAGTTCTATGCACTGTGTGCTAAGTTCTGGGCAGGTACAAGGAACAGGGAATGGATGAGTAGAGCCACTGTTTGCATAGATCAGTGGTTGGCAAACTGCGGCTCTTTGGCCCCTTGAATGTGGCTCTTCCACAAAACACCACGGCCTGGGCGAGTCTATTTTGAAGAAGTGGCGTTAGAAGAAGTTTAAGTTTAAAAAATTTGGCTCTCAAAAGAAATTTCAATCGTTGTACTGTTGATATTTGGCTCTGTTGACTAATGAGTTTGCCGAATACTGGCATAGATCACTGGTTTTTAACAGGCTGCACTGGAAGGCAGAGCACCTGTCCTCCTCCTCCCTTTGGCCTTGGTTCTGGGGATAAAGCAGGAAGGCTGAGACTGGGCCCCTCTGCTGGCCAGAACTGGAAGAGCACAGGGCAGTACCCTGGGCTGGGTTTGGGTTTATTCAAAAGCCAAGAGTGCTTTGGCTCTCATCAAGACTCTGATTTGCTGGACAGGCCAGGGTGCAAGAGCATCCAAGCACATTGTCCAAATTACAGGATTCTTGGGAAGCAGGAGAACACTGGATAATCCCATGGAAATTATTTTTCAGTATTACACATCTTCACAAACTGCTCAAGAAGAGAGATTCTCATCCTAATAAATAGGCAGAATGATATATTTTCATGTATACATAGCAATTTCAAGAAAGACTATTAAGTTTTCAATCCTGAATGCTAGAGGCAATAGAATGGCTGTCTATTATCTGGTGCTGTTCTCAGTCTTCCTCCTGCTTTTCACTGAACTCTCTTAACAAGCTTATGGGGTAGGCATCATTTTTCATTTTTTCAAAATAGGAAACTGAGTTCAGTCAAAGTGGGATTTGAGTTTAGGTCAGTACAATTTCAGGGCTATGTTCTTAAATGTCTATCAGGATATATACAGACAAATGCCTAGTATGCTGCTCAAAGTTTCACAAGCTCTCCAGGAGAAACAGAAAGTCCTGATATATAGCATCTGGTCATTTCTCACCACAGCCAAATTTCAAGCTACTCATGCAATGCTGAGATGTTGGTCAGCTTGTCAAATTCCTGAATATTTAACTACTGGCTCTCTAGCCCCCCAGGAATGTGTACCACTACTGTCTGCTCAATCATAGAACTTTAAAGTCTGCAATGAACTTGATTGTAGAAGCTTCCCCTTTGATGGTCCTGAGACGAATGTCATATTTCAGTTCTGAGGCTGTCCTTTCCTACAGTGGCCAAAGTCCTTCTTCAATTGTAATATTATTGAGCTTCCATAAAGCACTTTAGTTATAAAATACTCTTACTCTTTTCTCACTTTCCCCCATCACAGACCCATGCAAATTCAGCAAAGCTATGTAGTTGTTCCCAGTTACACGTAGAACTTCAATGGGGTGTAAAGTCATCTGACTCCAAGCCCAACAGTCTTTTCACCTTCTCATGGAGCATATATGCCCCAAACCCAGTAAGTCACAAATGGTTTCACTTTATCACCTAGTAACTGGCAAATGGTTACTTATATTTCACTGAAAGGAGAGCAGTGTGGGCCAAGCCTGTGGGGACTAGAATCCCAGAGGCTTCTCTGAGTCCCACCTGGGAATGCTGACAATCAGAATGCAGGTACTCTGCAGAGGCTTGGCCCCTGGGCAGATATTATCCTGCCTTTCTCTTTCTACTTTTAAAAAAAATGAAAAAACCTTATGAGGAAATTAAACCCTTCAGAATGCTTTTTCTTTTGGAAAAGGGAAGGTATAGCGGGCAAGATCCCTACAAGCTTCCCAGCAGAAGGGCAGCACTCAGGGGCCCCTTTGACTTCAGGGCCCACTCCACTGACCAGATCACTTTCGTTTGTCAGATGCTCTTTGTGGTGATTCTTTCTGAGCTCCAAGCAGGTACTCCGCAGACCCCTGTACTTATCCTTGCCATCCCTCTTGTCTGTTTGCTTCATGTCTTTGGCTCCATTGAGCTCCACAGAGTAAATTCGGGGTGTTTTCTGAAGGAGAAGCAGAGGTACAGTATTAGCCCCAAGTGGATTTTCTGACTTCCCCTGGGGGTCAGGGACCACCATCCCCGCTGTCATCCCCTCTCCTGAGGAGAGGAAGGAGCAGGATTGTGGGGAGGTTCCCCCACTTTCAAACAGCAGCTCCCTAGCCCTCTCTTCCCTCTCCTGTGTGGCGGGCAGGCTGGGGTAAACCCTCCTGGGTGGAGGGGAAGGTGGGATGTGGTTTCCCACCTAGAAAGAACACCTACCTCTCCAAGGAGCCATGGGGTCTCTCTAGGACCTTGTTCCCCATTTATTGGGTAGAGGGAGCTCATTGTCCCACCATTTATTGGGTGGAGGGTGCCCACTGCTCCCTGTTTTTCTTGGGTTGGTGGGGACATGCGGGGGTACCGCCCAATGAGCTCCTGAACCTCAGCCCCAGGCAGGGCGCCCCTTACGCATTGCACTACGGTGTATTCGTGCATTCGTATAAGCCCAGCCAAGTGCTACCCTTGGAATAGGAGCTGCCCTCGGAAGCCGGTCCTTCCTGAGTCTGGGTCTGGGTCGTCGCCCGCTCGGGGGCTCCAGCTTCGACTGAGGGCTTGGAGCAGGGCTGGGAGAGGAGCGGTGCGGAGGCCAGAGAGCGAGAGATGCTGGCGGCCCTCCATATCCCCGCACCTCTCGATGGGCCCAGGGTCGGGATGCACGCACCTGGCCCATAATGCAGTGGAGTCCCGGCCGCGGCTGGCGCGGGTTTGAAGGCGGAGCGGGTCCGGTCTGGCGGCGGCGGAGGAGCGGCCCTGCACTAACCTGGGTGGCAGGTGCAGCCGCTGGCTGGGGAGGCGGCGGCGCCTTAAATGCCGCTCGCCCCGCCCTTGCCTGCGCCGCGTTCTGGCTTTGGGAACCCACGTCTGCCGCCGCCTGAAAGTGCGCCTGCGACTTGCTTACCAATAAAGGAACCGATACAGATACACCATCAGCACAGCGCGCACATGGCCGTTCTGGCAACTGTGCTCTAAGGGGCCTTTAGAAACGGAAGGCTGCTCTCGGATCTTATGCACAGATGCGTATCCGAGGGGATTTGGGGACAACCAAGAGCCTCTGGGGAGCAGCTGAATTACTTTGCAGGATCCAGATAGGAATTTGGAGCTGGAAACAATTGGGGTGAGAGGGAAAGAATGGGAGACGTGGGGGATTCAGCTCCGGCCCGAGGGGCTGTTGGTTCTGAGAACTGGACCAGGTTGCTGGGGCGCAGAACTGAAGTTGTAAGCTGCGCATCCCCACCATCTCCTGCTGGGACCCAGCGCTTCCGCTCCCAGGAACCACACACACTTCCAACCTCCCTCCTTTTTTCTCTCCCTTCCTTTCTTCTTTTCTTTCAAGAATGACAGATTTTAAAGCCTACCTCCCTCCCCCCAGCACCGAAGAGCAACATCAATGAGTTACTCCTTACCTAAACTAAATAGGAAGGGACAGGGAGTTCTGAGACTGATGCTTGGTTACAGATACACATCACAGGTTCTTTAGAGAGAGCATGTCAAACTCAAAGGCTAACACTGGCCAAATAAACATGGTTTAAGTTTATGTGGGCCGCAAAAAACAAAAGCTTCAATTTTCATAGAAGCGTAGGTTTATTTCCATAGAGACATGCTGAATACAAAGGGCTGAAATAAATGAGTAATCGTTACCATAAAATAATAGAATATTTTAATAAAAATTAATATTTTTCTTGAACATTAACTTACCTGATACCGAATAACTACACAAATTAATAAGCGTATTGCAAGTAAACCTATTTTTCTTGTTCTCTGAAAGCAAATATTTCCTGTTGTGCATACCAAACAAGTCAGTCCAAGACTAATGGCATGGCAATCGGCTGCTAAAATATTATCTGGTAGTATTAGTGGAGAGAAATGGTGGGCCTCTGTGTAAGGCGCATAAGGGAAATGAGTGCAACACGATTATAGTAATCAGTCATTAGTGAACTTAGTAGTTCGTTATTAATAATTATGTATAACAGGATATTGTAAAAATTGTTACAAAATTTTTATTAAGACATTTCTTACATATTGGCTGGCCCGCAAAAATATTAATTGTGGGCTGTGAGTTTGACATGCTTGCTTTAGAGTGTGTGTGTGTGTGTGTGTGTGTGTGTGTGTGTGTGTGAGGGGGGTGGGGGGGGGAGCGGGCGGGTAGATTAAATTGTCCAAACTCAAGTAGCAGTGGACTTCTGGGTCGGTCTGCTCTTTCTTCCCTGCAGAATGCTCTTCAAGAAAAGATTTGAAGATTAGGGGAAATGAGATAGACTTGTGTGAAACTGATGCTGCCCCTGTTTGCCAGGAGTCTGGGAGAAGAGGTTTTACAGGCAGCAGAGGCTGCTGCTCACCTTCACCTGTTCCAGTGTCTGCCTGTGTTTTGGACAGGTGTGGAACAGACAAGCAGGATGCTGGCAGAGATGCACCAGACCACATGTCCAGTCCAAGATTAAGAGCAAATCCCCATTCATACTGATCTGATTGGGGAGAAGTTGGGCTCATGCAGTGGTGATGGCATAGGTTAAACATTAGAAAATTGTAACCACTTCCCTTAGAGAAGATTTATTCTTGTTGATGTCAAGTTGGGAACAGTGTTAGTTATGACCAAACTGGACAAAATAGAAGGTTGTTAGATTCTCTAGTACCTCTAAGGTCCTGCAGGGTACCAGTCCTAGTCATCACTACTGTGGCACATGCAGCAGCCTCTGAGGCCATCAGGTGTCCTAGAATGCAACCTCTACCAAAAAGGACAAATGGAGCCACTCTCCCCACACCCACCCTGACTCCAGAGTTATTGCTTTGCTGACACCAGTCATCCTGCTCCAGAGTACTGGCATCCCATTATTCCTTGAGGGAATGGCCTCTGTGATGTGGCAACTGGAGTAGTCCTCACCTGATAGAACTATGAACTGGATTTGCCCAGAAACACACAGTCTCACCTCTTTTTGGCTCCAGGGGCTATCACCAAGCAGTTCTAGGCAATGGACACCGAACTCCACCCAATTCTAATGACCTCTCTTGAGCTGCCCATAAAAGCCAGGACACCTCCTCAGTCCTCATACTCTAGTGGTGACATCTGCATGAGGTTGGGTTTTCCTGTCTTTCAAAAGAAATCTATTTATGCCAAAAGTTTCTTCTAGAACTGTTCTGATCAACAAATATTATGTATTTGGGACAGACTGTCATATTCCTGACTCATTTTAATACACTTAACATTAATTCACTTAATGAACTTGAAACTGTACTAGACATAAGAGGTGGTGGGGAGAAATAGTACTAAAATTGTATCATTCTCTGATCTCAAGGATGTTACACTTGATCCATTGGAGGGAGAAAATTAATGAATAAACAGTAAGTGATCTAAGACAGAAAAGAATTAACACTAAATGTTATAGGCTCTAAATGCTTTAAGAGTTAGAAGGAAAGGTGGGAGGTATGGCAAAACTTTTATTCCTTAGAATTAGTTATTAAGATTTTTTTCCTTCCCCTTTGCACCCCCCATGAAATATGGGAGAGAGGTAGAAAGAGGGGCTGATTCAGGGCCTGGTGTCTAATGCTGTTGGTGCCTTGAAAGGCCCCGTGCTGCAGAGTCCTGGGTAAAGGGACATCCACCAGCCACCTCATAGGTGGGAATGTGAAGATACATAGGATGTGGAGTTTGAAGGCTAGATACAGAGAAGGAAGAGGGTCTAGGTGACAATGAGAAGAGGAAGGTTTCCTTCTGGCCTCACATCTGGCTCAGCAGGTCCCTCTGCCCACTGTCTTCTTCCTCTCCTAGATTCCTCTCCCACACAAATGGGCGGTCTCCACACACCTGTGTCCACTTGTTGGCCCTGGCTATGGTTAGGCAGCGTTTCTCCCCTGACAAGTGCTGTCAGGAGTTGGAGTCAGAATGAAAAAACAAAAACAAAGCAGCCTGGCACATTTCTGCACTGTTTCCTCATTGCCTCATATGGAAGACATCCTGGGACTGGGGTAGGAACATTCTGCAGAGAGGACAGCCTGCTTTCAGACATAGCACATGTACTGTGGTGATAGCCTTGCTTGGGACTCTTAACCAGAGCAGCTGGTGCTGCTCTCAGAGCAGGTAAAGGCCCACAGGGGCCTCCCCAGGTCACAGGGGCAAGTACGAACCTGTTTTCTCCTTATGTGGATGCAACTCCCAAAAATGTTAGCTTACCACAGAGTTCATTCTCTGTGACTCATTTTGGGTAATAAGATTGTTTTTGAGCAAATTACTATTTATTTTTTAATAGGTGATTGAAAAAAATTGACTTCATTCTGAAGTTTTTAAATTTGTTATTTTAATGATTTTTGTTTTTTAATCTTATATTTTTCCTCACTTGAATGATCTTCATTGGATACAATGTAACATATATGACATATAACTTGCATGACATGCAGGATATTATTCACACAAATATGCTCAGTTAACTTTTCAGGAATTTTTCTCTTCTGGTAAGTAAGGTGACACTCTCTTGGTCATCAGCTCTCACATTCCTCAGTCAGGGAGTCCAAAGCAGACACTCAAATATTTATCCCTGAAATATGTATTGGAAGCTTAAGTAGGTGTGTAGCACCTTACCAGGGTCTTTCTTCTGAAGGAGTTCTCAACCCAGTTAAGGATCTCAGCTATGTCACCCATATAATCCTATATAATAAAAGTATAATATGTAAATCGACCTAACAATGGAACGACTGGTCAGTGAGGGGCAGGGCTGGCGAGCAGGCAGCACCAGGCCAGCCAAGGCACATGCGTGGACAGAGGGAGGGGATGGTGATGGGGGGAGGGGCAGAAATGACCAGCAGTGGCAGCGGAGGGGTGATGGGGGGGGGGGGTCAGCCGCTTGTAGGAGGCAACCAGCAGGTGCCATCCCCTGATCGGCCTGCCGGTTGCCTCCTACAGAGGGAGCACTCCCAAGGAGAGTGGGCCTAAGCCATCAGTCAGACATCCCCTGAGGGCTCTCAGACTGCGAGAGGGCACAGGCCAGGCTGAGGAACCCCCCACCTGAGTGCACGAATTTTCATGCACTGGGCCTCTAGTATTAACATAAGACATGTCAAAGGCCAAATATGGTCCAGCATTGGGAGGGGGCAGACACCAGGGTTCTAGAGGTGCCAAGGAAGGTGGGAACTTTGTGCAATGGAGTGATGGGCACTTCTTGAGGTGGGTTAAGTGCACGTGGAGTTTGAGGCTAGGTAACCTGAAAGAAGTAGAGAGGAGGAGGAAGAGGCACTGGCTTCTACAAAGACACAGCTGATAGGAATGACAATGGTGGTGTTTCAGGGAGAACAAGGGACCTGATAGCCAGAGAGGACAGGCTCTGTCAGGGATGGGCAGGAGGTCCAGCTGTCAGGGTGGAACTGTGCAGACACTGGGCCTTATCCTAGGTCTTGGGAGTCCTTGAGAATGACAGTAGCATAATAGAAACAACATTTTGGGAAAGATGAGTTTCTCTAGCAAAACCCAAGAGCCCTCTTGACTCTGTGAAGTTGTGGGATTGCAGCCATTCCAACATGAGACTTGAACATTGTACTTTAGGTTCCTGTCACTGAGCAACTTGTCAATGAGGCGGCTTGCTGCTTTTGTCATTTATACTTTAGCATCCCTGAGCATGTCTAGTCTGTAAGCAACTGTTAGTTCAGATAGCATTGATTTGTTGTGTCAAGTGCTTTGAAAGGAAACCAGGGGAAGGGCAAATAATAGTTACCTAAGTTAAATAGTCACAGTCTTAGTGAGAGAAGTTTATAGGATTCTCCATTCTCCATACCTCAGTCCTATATAATAAAAGGCTAATATGCAAATTGATCAAACAGTGGAACAACCAGTCACTATGATGCGAACTGACCACCAGGGGGCAGATGCTCAACACAGGAGCTGCCCCCTGGTGGTCAGAGTGCTCCCAGAGAGGGAATGACACTCTGCCAGAAGCCCTGAGCTGAGCTCATGGCTGGTGAGCTCAGCGGCAGTGGCAGAAGCCTCTCCTGCCTCCGCAGGATGTTTGATGGGGAGCAGGCCTAAGCCATCAGTCGGACATCCCCTGAGGGCTCCCAGACTACGAGAGGGTACAGCTCGGGCTGAGGGACCCACCCCCTCCACCCTCTGAGTGCACAAATCTTGTGCACTGGACCTCTAGTAAATATATATTTATCCTGTTTTTCCAGGGTGAAGTGAGCTGTTCTAAGAGCTATGTGGGGAAAAGGAGCTATGGAATGGAAGAATATCCCTAAGAGACAAGGTCCGTCTCTTCCATAAAGATCAACTTCAATCTCGTAATCTTATTGTGGCTGCCAGAGTATGCCTTTAGGAAATAAAGCCACCCATTGCTTTGAAGCACAAGATGCCTCCTGCATGATTACAGCCTGGGAATCAGGGTCTCAGTGGGGCTGGTTGTTGTCTCAGTTGTAGTAGCTCAACTGCACCAGCTTCCAACTACTACCCCATTTGAGCAGTATTCATCCAAGAGCCTTCTCACACTCTGGACTGATCTTTCCCTTCACCTCATCTCTCTTTCCACCCTCTATGGGCTGCCAGGTAAAATACAGGGCTCCCATTAGAGTTGCATTTCAGCTAAACAATGAATAATTTTTTAATATGTCTCAAATATTGCATGGGACATACTTATACTAAAAAAAGTATTATTTAGCTGAAATGCAAGTTTAACTGGATATTTTTGTTTGCTAACTCTGGCAATACCACTTCTTCTAGATGCCTTGGGGGTCAGTCCAGCAGGTATATCTGGGGACATTGACCTACTAGTGAGTTCTTCCGATCTTCTCATTGCTAAGCCAAACATGGAAATAAAAACACATTCAGAATTTCTCTTTTTGCTGTGCCAGTCTCTCCCAAGAGCCAGGTGAGCAGGATTTGTCTCAACTTGAATGAGTATGGGCATAATATATATATATTTTTAACAAACAGCTTTTCAGCCAGAAAATTGTTACCACTGTGCAGAGGTCACATTCTTAAATCTGAGAAGAGTCTGTGGGAATACAATGCATCTTTAAACCAATTTTCAGTTTTAGAGAGAACCAGCAGAGGGGGCACATTTCTACAACCATACCAGGCTCAGGTATCAGGGTGACAGCATTACCATCAAGGCCACCTGGAATCAATCACTCAGGCACCAAGAATTGATAGAATCCCTGTGGGCTTTGCAACTGCATGCCAAAGACTTCATTTCTGATGGAGCAAAGGACAACTTGGGTAAAAGACAAACCCTGAATAAACAAATCAGAAAAAAACACTATACCCACCAGTAAGAGAAAAGAAACAACCCAAAACAAAAACAACAAAAAAAAAACACTCCAGTACTAATTAGCACGAAGAAACAGTGCAGTACAAGATTATAAGAAAAGACAAATTGTGAAAGTTTTCCTGCTCCTAGAGCTGGCTGGGATTGAGGACATCAGATTTGGCCTTTTGAGACGTGCTTCTTCTGTGAGGTATTCCAAAGGGTTAAGGTGTTCATAGTCTTGGCCTCACAGCCCCTGATTGCTTCCTGTCACTTGTCTCCTCCTCACTAAGGAAATATGCTCTTTGATGCCAGGTCTTATACTTTTACTTTGGGTCTCTCAAAGACATGGCCACGGTGACTGGCACATAGTAGGTGCCTCCATGTCTCAATTCTCTTGGAGAAATGAAAGAATATTTCTAAAATATTTAAAAAGGAGATCTCACAAGCTCCCTTCATCACCCTTGATTTTAGTGATTAATTCTTGCAAATAAGAAAGTTTTTCATATAAATTACTGAAAAAAATTTCATTTTGCAGCTGGAGTTTATTCCCAGATGTAAGGAAGTCCTGATGAAATAGAAAAAAAAATGCTTTAAATTTTTATGAAACCTAAAACATAAAAATAGATGTTTCCAGCTTGAAAGACTTAATTTTAATAATCATTAATTTTAATAGTTAATAATTTCTTCATAAGTAATGTTGCATGGGGACTCTGTAGACCTGAGCTCTAGTTCTGGTTTTCTTGTTCGCTAACCGTATTTGCTGGGGCAAGACTTGTAACATCACTGTTAACTGGTAGTTCCCAAGCCTGTCTGATCATAATCTCCTGGGAGTTCTTTTAAAATTCCTTAACTCTACAAGCAAATAAATCTGTGGTAATTCCTAAAAGTTTATTTTTTTAATTATTTTTGTTTTTTTAGAGAGAGAGGAAGGGGAGAGATAGAAAAAAATATCAATGTGAGAGAGAAATATTGATTAGTTGCTTCCCACATGTGCCCCAAACACGCATCCAACCCTAAACCTAGGTATGTACCCTGATTGGGAATCAAACTCACAACCTAGAACAATGCTCCAACCAACTGAGCCTGGAAGTTTATTTTATAAAGCTCTATCCCCCACCTTGGTGATTCTTATAAGTTATGGGCTTAAGAACCACTGGACCAGGTTACTGGTCTTCAAGCTGCTATACTGATTCCTGGACCAACACAGGGGAACTCCAGTGAATGGTGTGAGCTGAGATTGAACTACCTCCGGTGGTTCAATTGTGTAGCCAAGATCAAGGGCCCTGATGTTGGACACCGTTCAGGCCCCAGCTGGAAGCTCTGTCGTGCCTTGTGTAAACACATACACACATCAAGATTTTTAAAGATCCCTTTGATTCTAACACTTTACAGTCTGAGAACCTCTACCTTCCTTTATAAGTATTTATGTGGTAGTCCTATTGCATTTAATTAGATTGGGAGCTTTGCTCTTATAGCTCAAATCTGTGGACTAAAGAGCAAATATCTTGTAGCCACCCTCAGAAAAGGGGCCCCTTTGTTCACACACACAAAAAAAAGGGATGTGTGAGTGTATGTGAGTCAGCACAAGCCAGTTACACTGTGAAGGACACAACCCTAAGTACATCCATCAATAGCAAATTGAGTGTCCCAGCCATGTGCTGGCTTCTGATTATGTTTCAGTATTATTGACATTTGTACAGCGCTTTTTATAAACAGGGATGTAGATTCATTCTACAAAATCATATTGAATTGTGATGACACCAAACTAACCACATTTCAAATTATTTCCATATTTTTTCATGTAACTAATGTGTGTATGTTTACACAAGGACAGAGGAATACATTGCAAGAATGACACGGCTTCCAGCTTGAGCCTAAATGGGGTCTAACATTAGGATATGACGGGGCATGACTGGGTAACTGGCAGGGAAGAACAAAAGGAAGGAGGTGGGGTGGAGGAGCTTCCTTGCAGGGAAGTAGGAGCCAGGTATGCACAGGTCAGTCCAGTACAAAAATCTGAGGCATTGGAAGGACAGTTGCAGAGTGTTGTCTTCTGATTTGTCTCATGGCCCAGCTTATGGATGAATCTCTGGCCCATGGAAAAGGGAAGACTGATGGTAAGAGCTCAGAAGCCTTTCATAGATCTCCATAAATGCTGAGGTTTGGACACCTGCAGGCTCTATGCCTTGAAAGTGGCAAAGCCTCAGGAACTTGCAGGAAGTGGTGAACTTGGTGTCTGGTGGATGGGGAGTTAGTTAGCAGTGGACTATGACCAGGAGCAGAGGAAGAGATAGAGGGAGACTTGACCTCTCCTGGCATCCCAAAGCTGCTGGAGGACTCTGTAGACATCAGGGTTCTGGGTTAGCAGAGGGAACAAAGACCAGCAGAACACAGCTCACACTTAGGTTGTCAGTTTCCAGTTTCCAGCCCCTATGATCTCTTCAGAACATTTTTCAACTCAGTTCAGCAAACTGAGAGGCTTTGTTGATTGTTCTCTACTCCTCTATGAGTTATGTGGTGTTGGTGCTAGCATAAGGAGTGTGTAAGAGTTGGGTCATTTGCAATGACAATGGCATTGCTCCTGTGGTGAGAGAGTGACTGGAAATCCCACTAGTCTAGGTGATAGCTGTTGGGATCTCCAATACCAGACACCTCTTCTCACTGAACGCCTAGAGAAATTTATCAGCACCTATATGGTGACTTAGAGACATCTTTCTCCTCCTCTTCCCCTCCCTACATGAGCAGGAAGAACTAGCTGTAGTTGGTTTTAGACTAGAGGAGCCGTGGGTGTGTCCTTGAGCCCCCACCTTTCCCAGGGCCTGGGCCTGACACTGGTTGGGAACCAGATCCTCTGCCCAGGAGCAGGGATCAGCTTCACTTCAGCAAGCAATGAAAGGCATGCCACAGGGAAGCAAAAAAGCTGGTCTCAGTTCAGTCATGCCATCTTCTGAGATGACCTTTCAGCTTCTAGAAAATTCTGGAACAAGTTGTTGACACTTTATGTGTTAATTCCCCTAGGCCATACTACCCAGTCTTTGGTCAGACACCAGTCTAGATGTTGTGAAGGTATTTTTTTTTTGAAATGTGATTAATGGTTAAATCAATAGACTTAATGTGGGTGAGCCTCATCCAATTAGCTGAAAGACTTATGAGAAAACAAACTGTGGCCCCCAGGGAAGAGGGAATTCTGCCTCCAGACTGCCTTTGGACTCCAGCTGCAACATCAAGTCTTCCCTGGGTCTCCTGCCTGCCAGCCTGCTCTGCAAATCTTGGACTTGCCAGCTCTACAATTCCTTTAAAATATACCCTTAACCCTCATCCCTAAACCCTAATTCCTTAAAATAAATCTCTCTCTACTTAAACATTTTATTGGTTCTCTGTCTCTGGAGAATCCTGAGCTAATACATGCTCCTTACACTCATCAGCCCAGAAAACCACACAGAAAACTTCTAATATATAGAACTCGAACATCAAAGCCAGTTCTCAGTCATTCATCTGCCATCTAAGGGAGACCTATATGCTTGATGGCCTTTTAGGACAGGGTTTATATGGAAGGACTATTGATGTTATCATAACTAGATATTATCACCCACTGCTATATTTTAATAAGTACTATTTTAAAATGAGATTTCCTTGTGATTTGCTCTATAGCCATTTTTCTCACCTTAGGGTGTCTGGGTAGTAGTAGTGTGTTGTGGGGAGAGGGGGCACACAATGAACACTCAGCTCCAGGTGAGAGAAGCACTGAGCATAGGCTCCGGTTATGAATTTTTTGAGAGGCTGCAAGGAAATGATTTGATTCCCTTTTCCTAGGAACTCAGAGAGGCCAAGATACTTATGCTAAAAATACAGTTTTAAAAAAAATTTTTTTAATGAGTAGCCAGCATGCAGGCAACTAGATATCCTAATTTCTTCCCAGAGGAGTGGTTAGAACTTAAATATACATTTTAGAGTCATCAATTTTTAGGTAGTATGTAATTAAAGCCATAGGACAAGATGTAATTACTTAGAGAATATATAGAAATACACAGATATTACTTCATTATATTTGATCTTTTGATTTAATTGAATGGTCCTTTTGGCCCCAGAGTCTAAGCTTAAGTGAATGTGCCTGAGCTGCATGAAGGTTTAATAAATTCTGGTATTTGTGCAGAGGAGACACACAGCACCATCAGTTAATTACTTCTTGTAACAGTCTGGGCATAAAACACCTTCTTCTTTACCTTTGCTGCACTCCCACTTGGAGAGAGAACCTCTGCCTCCTTAAGGGCAATCTGCTTGTTTCTACTTGGGCAGCTCGGTGAGGCAGAGTGCTAATTCCCGGAAAGCACCTACTTTCAGCCAAGGTGGAGCCATTTTCCCCACAGAGTGTCAGTCTATATAATTCCAGCAATTAACTGAATTCCAGGGGAAAGGGACCAGTTGAGTGGTCTGTGTCAATTACATGGTGATTATGCAGTGACCAAACCTGTGATTATCTGACTTAACCAAGAATGTACAGGGTAACAGGCTCTTTGCTTCTTGTTAGAGAGAATTTATTGTGTCTGTACTACACCACAGGTGACTTCTCTCCTTCCCTACATCTCCTCTTCTTATGAAAAAATAAACATCTATAAAATGGTTTCTGAATTAAACTCAGTGTTCTGGAAACCATATAGGTTATTTGTCATGAACAGCTCAAGGCTTGAGAATTCCAGTGTTTTTCTGTATATAATTTGAAGTACCATGAAGGCCTTTGAGCTTGAAGACTTTCCTTTAGTAATTTGCATATCCTTTTCTATACTTAAAACCTATAATTTTTAAAAAATTTATCTTTATTGTTGAAAGCATTACAGATGCCCCTCCCTTTTTTCCCCATTGACCCTCTCCCCCACCAGGGCTTCACCACACTGTTGTCTGTGTCCATAGGCTATGCACATATGCATGTGTTCCCCAGTTAATCTCTCCCACCCACCCCTACTTTCCGTCTGAGATTCCTCAATCTGTTCCATGCTTCTATGTCTCTGGAACTATTTTGTTCATCAGTTTGTTTTGTTCATTAGATTCCACATATGAGTGAGATTATGTGATGCTTATCTTTCTCTGACTGGCTTATTTTGCTTAGCATCATACTCTCCAAGTCCCTCCATCCTGTCTCAAAGGGTAAGTGATCCTTCTTTTTTATAGCTTCGTAGTATTCCATGGTGTAGATGTACCACAGCTTTTTCATCCACTCACCTACTGATGGGCACTTGGACTGTTTCCAGATCTTAGCTATTATAAATTGTGCTGCTATGAACATAGGGATGTATATATTCTTTCGTTTTTTTTAGGATATATTCCTAGAAGTGGAATCACTGGATCAAATGGCAGTTCCATTTTAAATTTTTCGGAGAAATTCCATACTGTTTTCTACAGTAGCTGCACCAGTCTGCATTCCCACCAGCAGTGTCCTATGGTTCCCTTTTTCCCACAACATCACCACTACTTATCATTTGTTGATTTGTTGATGGTAGCCATTCTGATAGGTGTCAGGTGATACCTCATCATCATTTTAATTTGCATCTCTCTGATGATCAGTGACTTTGAGCATTTTTTCATGTCTCTTGGTCATCTGTATGTCCCCTTTGGAGAAGTGTCTATTTAGGTTTTTGTCCATTTTTAAAATTGGTTTGTTTATCTGCCTTTTGTTAAGGTGTATTGAGTTTCTTACATATTTTGGAAGTTAACTCCTTACCAGATGTATCATTGCCAAATATGTTCTACCATACAGTGGGCTGCCTTTTCATTTTGTTGATGGTTTCTTTTGCTGTGCAGAAGCTTTTTAGTTTGATTTATTCCCATTTGTTTATTTTCTCCTTAGTTTTCCTTGCCCTAGGAGATGTATCGGCAAATATAATGCTACCAGAGATGTCTGAAATTTTGCTGCCTATAGTTTCTTCTTATATTTTTATAGTTTCAAGACTCACATTTAAGTCTTTTATCTATTTTTAGTTTATTCTTGTGTATGGTGTAAGTTGGTGGTCTAGTTTCATTTTTTCGCCTGTACCTGTCCAATTTTCCCAACACCATTTATTGAAGAAACTGTCGCTGTTCCATTGTATGCTCTTGCCTCCTTTGTCAAATATTAATTGAGCATAATGACTTGGGTTAATTTCTTGGTTCTCTGTTCTTGGTCTATATTCCTGTTCTTGTGTCAGTAACAGGTTGTTTTGAGAACAATGGCTTTGTAATATCCTATCTAATAAAAGAGTAACATGCAAATTGACCGTATCTCTGCTATACCCACAAGCCACACCCACCAGCAAATCAGGAGCAAGTACGCAAATTAACCCAACCAAGATGGATGCGGCCACGGAACGAACAGGAGGCTTGGGTTTCCCCGGCAATGGAGGAAGCCAAGCTTCCTGCACACCCTGGCTGGCCCAGGCCTCTGCTCAAGGCTATAAAGTTTCAATATAGAAGATAAATAAATCCCAACAAAAATGGCTGCAGCCACGGAGTGAGCAGGAGGCTTGGGTTTCCCCAGTGATGGAGGAAGCCCAACTTCCTGGCTGGCCCTGGCCTCCACTCAAGGCTACAAAGTTTCAATGATAGGAGATAAATAAATCCCAGATCCCAGGGCCTCCACTTGGGTTGCTGGGGGGCATGGCTGGCCTGCAAACCATCACAGGCCCCTTGCCCAGGCTACCCCATGCCCCAAGGGAACCCCCACCCTGATCCAGGACACCCTTCAGGGCAAACCAGCTGGTCCCCACCCGTGCACCAGGCCTCTATCCTATCTAATAAAAGAGTAATATGCAAGTTGACTGTCACTCCAACACACAAGATTGCTGCCCCCATGTGGACACAAGATGGCCACCACAAGATGGCCAGCAGGGGAGGGCAGTTGGGAGGGACGAGGCCTGCAGGGGAGGGCAGTTAGGGGCAATCAGGCTGGCGGGGGAGCAGTTAGGCATCAATCAGGCTGGCAGGGAAGGGGTTGGGGCAATCAGGAAGCCAGACAGGTGAGCAGTTGGGAGCCAGCAGTCCTGGATTGTGAGAGGGATGTCCCAGATTGGAGAGGGTGCAGGCTGGGCTGAGGGACACACACCCCATGCACCAATTTTGTGCACTGGGCCTCTAGTAACTTGATATCTGGTATTGTGATCCTTCCAACTTTGTTCTTCTTTCTCAAGATTACTATTGGCCACTGTGTAAAAACAGTATGGAGTTTACCAAAAAAAATTAAAAATGGAGCTTCCATTTGGCCCAGTGATTTCACTTCTAGGAATATATCCTAAGAAACCCAAAACACCAGTCAGAAAGAATATATGCACCCCTATGTTTATAGCCGCACAATTTACAATAGCTAAGATCTGGAAACAACCCGGTAGATGAGTGGATGAAAAAGCTGTGGTACATTTACACCATGGAATACTATGCAGCTGTGAAAAAGAGAATCTCTTATCCTTTGAGACAGCATGGAGGGACCTGGAGAGTATGGTGCTAACAAAATAAGCCAGTCAGTGAAAAACAAGTATCAGATTATCTCATATGTGGAATCTAATGAACAAAAACAAACTGATGAACAAAATAGATCCAGAGACATAGAAGCATGGAACAGACTGAGGAATCTCAGAGGGAAGGCAGAGGTGGGGGGTAGTATGAGGAGAGATTAACTGGGGAACTTACATGCATATATGCATAATCCATATATACAATAGTGTGGTGAAGGCCTGGGGTTGGGAGGGGGTGGAGGGGGTCAATGGGGGGAAAAAGGAGGGGACATCTGTAAATACTTTCAACAATAAAGATATGTTAAAAGAAAAAAAACTAAAAAAATTGCTGTGGCTATTTGGGGTCTTTTTTGGTTCCATATAAATTTTTGGAGTGTTTGTTCTAGATCTGTGAAATATACAGTTGGTCTTTTAATAGGGATTGCATTCAATCTATAGATTTCTTTGGGTAGTATTAGTATTTTAATGATGTTGATTCCATGACCAATCCATGAACACAATATATTCTTCCACTTGTGTATATCTTCCTCTATCTCTTTTTTCAATGTCCTGTAGTTTTCTGATTATAGGTCTTTTACCTCCTTGGTTAACTTTATTCCTAAGTATGTTAATTTTTTTGTTGTTGTTGCAGTGGCAAATGGGATTGTTTGTTCAGTTTCTCTTTCTGAGACTTCATTATTGGTGTATAAAAATGCCATTAATTTTTGGGTGTTAATTTTATATCTTGTTGCTGAATTCATTTATTAAATCTAGTAGGTTTTTTTTTGGTGGAGTCTTCAGGGTTTTCTGTGTACAATATCATTTCATCTGTGAATACTTCCACCTTTCTCGGGGGAAGCACGGGACTTGGTTTGAAAGTTTGTGAGGAGGAATCTCTGAAAGGTCGGGAGCCTCCAAGGGGAGCTGGCCGAAGGTGGCCACCCCTGCCTTGACTTTTTAAACAAGTCTGAGTCCCTGGATGTTTTACTGGAATCTTTATGTTTGGTCTTTAGACGTCCTTGCTTAAAGGACACTGCAGATGCATGTGTCTTCTCAAGGATACTTACCCTGCTGATAGTATCTAGAAGTTAATTTTAGTTCAAGTTGTTGTTATAATAAAAGCCTAAGGAGACAGGCGAAAGGGACTGTTTGGTTCCTATAGCCAAGCAGTCCCTTAGCCCTCTCTTTCACAGAAACAGGTGGCAGAGTAATCATTCATTCATTGCTCAGGCACCTTTCTAATTTGGGTGCCTTTTATTTTTTTGTTCTTGTATGATTGCTGTGGCTAAGAGTGGTTAAATGGACATTCCTGTCTTGTTCCTGTTCTTAGGGGAAATGGTTTTAGTTTTTGGTCCTTGAGTATGATGTTGGCTGTAAGTTTGTCATATATGGCCTTTATTATATTGAGGTATAATTCCTCTATCCCAACTTTGTTGAGAGTTTTTATTTAAAAAAGGGTGTTGGATTTTGTCAAATGCTTTTTCTGTATCCATTGATATGTTCATGTGATTTTTATCTTGCAATTTGTTTATGTGATGTGTCACATTTATGGATTTGCAAGTATTATACCAGCCTTGCATCCCTGGAATTAATCCCACTTGGTCATGATGTATGATCTTTTTAATGTATTGCTGGATCTGATTTGCTAATATTTTGTTGAGGATTTTAGCATCTATATTCATTATGGACTGTGGACAATGTGTGCTCAGCCTTGGTGTAGTTAAGTTTTGATTGTTGTTGGTATCACTGGGAGGAATTGACCTCCAGGCCAATTGGCTGTGAGGATCAGCTATGTCTGTGCTGGAGACACTCTAATGAGACAAGACTTGCAAAATTGCAAAAGCCTCTGTGCTCAGCTTGGATGGGGTGAAGTTTCAGGGCGGAGCAGACAGGCTTGGTTTCCCATCAGCCCAGCCCCGTCTCAGTGGCCCCTAGTAATCTCTGTAAGCACCTCTGAGAGAAAGCCGCCCTCGAGTTTTGCCTGCTGCCAGGCAGTCCAGTTTCTCCTTGAATGAGTCGGGGTTCCCAGAAACTCGCCCGGAACTGGAGTTCAGGGCAGTTGGGAGCTTCCGTCTCCCTCCTGCTTTAGAAGGCCAGCCATGCACTCAGCTGCCCGTGCATTCAGCAGTTAGTCCTCTGTGTGCGCACCTCTGGACCTCTGCCTTCCGCAGCTCCCGAGTCTCAGTGCGCTTTATTTTTTCCTGACAGCCCATATCCCCCCAGAATGAGTCTGGTTTCCTAGCATCTCACCTGGGACTGGAGTTCAGTGCAGTTGGGAGCTTCCGTCTCCCTCCCAATTTAGAAAGCCAGACACGCACTCAGCCGCCCGTGCACACAGCCACCTGTCCTCTCTGTGTGCGAGTCTCCGTACCTCAGCCTTTTGCAGCTCCTCTGAGTCTCAATGTGCTTTCTTCTTTTCTTCTAGTTGTAGAATTTCCACTCAGCCAGATTTCCTGTGGTTCTGGATGGTGTCCGTTTTGTCTTTTAGTTGTAGTTTTGATATTGTTGTGCAAGGCAGCAGTTTAGGTATTTACCTATGCCACCATCTTGGTTTCTCGCTCTAATTTTTTAATCTTATGAATACTTTGTGAATGGTCACTAAAGCCCATTTATAACAAGCACCTATGAACATCCTGGTCTTAAAAATCAGGAAGCAAAAATTAATCCCTAAACTATGAGGTTACTGAGGTATATCAATCTCTGAACGCTTGTCACCAGCCCTTTAAGAGAAAAATGTCTTTTTTAAAAATATTTTTATATAGTTTATTTAAACCACACAAAAAAAGTTCACTCATTTCTTCCAAGCCCCTCCCCCTGCCTCTTGCAACCACCAATCTGTTCTCTATATGCATTTGTCTTTCTCTGGCTTACTTTTTTACTTGCATAATATCCTCTAGGTCCATCCATGTTGTTGCAAATGGCAAGATTTAATTATTTTTATAGCTAAATAATATTCCATTATATGTATATGTGTACCACTTATTTTTTATCCATTCATTGTTGCTTCCATATCTTGGCTATTTTAAATAATGCTGCAATAAACATGGGAATGCATTATTACACATGTCTGGGACTTGGCAAGGATAAACATTCATGTGAGGGTCAATCAGTTTGTTGTGTCCACTTGGCAAGGCTGCAGTCCCCAGTTACAATCAAACACTCATCTAAGTGCTGTTGTGAGGTATTTTAAAGATGCAATTAAAGTCTATAATCAAGGGAGATTGTCCTGGGTATTGAAAAACCTTGAAAGCCTAAAGAGCAGGGCTGAAGCCTCTAAAGATGGATTCTACCTGTGGACAGTGGCCTCAGTGCATGGCCTGGCGTTCCATCCAGCCTCCCTTCCTGACAGCCTTCAGACTCGCCTTGCCAGCCTCCACAATTTTGTAAGCCAATTCTTTGCTAACAGTCTCTTACTATCTATCTCCTACTGATTTTGTTTCTCTGGTTGAACTCGCGCTGATACAGTTTCTACAAGCACTTTGTAGATGGGCAAATGGAAATTCAGTGGGGATACCAGGCTTCCATATTGTCACCAAGAAAGTGAGTGACATCCAAGGACCAGCTCCAGGCCTGCAACCTGGAATTATTTCCGCTATGTACCTCTTTGTCATTTTTCTGACTCTGGATAAAAGGCAAAGAAATATTTGTTCAACCTTCTCTGTAAAGTTTCCCAGGAAGTTTTATGAGAGTTGATGAGTTTTATGACAAGCAAGAAGCCTTCCTTTGAAGCGCTAGAAACTATTTGTGCATCCCTTTCCCTTCTTCACATTCCAAGAATAGCACAGACTTTTTAAGAACTTGGGAAAGGAACTCTTTTTACTGTTGCTTGCCTTCAAAGTGCTGATATAGGTAAGCTGACTGCTGGTGCAGGTAAGTAGTACTGAGACATCATGGGAGACTTGATGGGCAGTATCATAAGAAGAGGTGGCAAGAAGGGATTCCAAGGTGAACTAGCAATTATATCTAAGCAAACTTATTTCCCATCTCATAGTCACACAAGAAGTATTGCCCACAGTCTATGTACTTGACTGGATTGAAGACAACAGAAGCAGGACAAGAGGAGGGAGGACTGTAATATACTTCCTCACAGGAAAACTGTAGGATTCTTTTCTTGGAAACCTGGAAAAACTGATTAACTCTATAGACAGAGAGATGCATAAGAAAGTCTTGGAAAATTTCTCCCAGGAAAAATATGTTTGTATATAATGAGCTACAAAATTCATCCTCCCAGTTTAGAAGGATAGCATCTCCCAAACTAGTTAAAACACTGGGCATCAAAAGGGAGACAATGATCCCCAAATATATAGGATGTTCCCCCAAATTTATTTATTTTTGTTTTTTGTTCCCCAAAATTTATACACACACTTTGAATAATTATAAAGGCAGTGTTTATTAAAATACATTTCATTGTCATTTAACAGCTATCAGCTGTTAAAGTGTGTATAAATTTTGGGGGGACACCCTGTATTTACTTGGAATTAAACTTTGTAGTTTCCTTATGAGCTCATCAGATCTTTAAAATAGAATTTTCATCTGTGTTCTCATAAAGGCTGTGTAGCCCTAGCCAGTTTGGCTCAGTGGATAGAGCATAGGCCTGGGAACTGAAGGGTCCCAGGTTCAATCCCGGTCAGGTACACATGCCCAGGTTGCAGGCTTGATCCCCAGGAGAGAGTGTACAGGGGGCAGCTGATAAATGATTCTCTTTCATCACTGATGTTTCTATCTCTCTCTTCCTTCCTCTCTGAAATCAATAGGAATATGTTTTTTTAAAGGGCTGTGTAAAAATGGATTCTAATATTGGTAGGAAAATTGTACATTCAAGGTCAGATGTGTGATTTACACAGAAGATTGTTCCCTCAAGTAATCCGCTCACTTGGGGAGCAAGGGAACAGAAGGATGATGGAAAGAAGTTCTCTTCTTTTTGAAATGTTAATTATAGCAGCAGCAGAAACTGAGTTGCTTCTGTTTTATTGGGGATATAACGGAAGACTTTGCAGGCCAATATATTGAGCCTATGATGTAACTTTTAAATTAAAACACAACTGAGCAACTGTTTAAGTGATGTTACTTTCCTGAATGGCCTTGGAAGACCTCTTTAGATAATTCCACGATTCATTTTATGGCATGGTAATTGGCATGATCATCCTTTAAAAAGGAGAATTTAGCCCTGACCGGTTTGAATCAGTGGTTAGAACATCAGCCCCTGATGCTCTAACTGGAGGGTCACGGGTTTGATTCTGGTCAAGGACACATACCTACCTCAGTTGCAGGCTCGATCCCTGGCCCTGGTTGGGGCACTTGCAGGAGGCAATTAATGGATGTGTCTTTTGCACATCAATGTTTATCTCTCTGTCTCTCCCCGTCCCTTTCATTCTCTCTAAGAATCAATGGCAAAAACTATTCTTGTGTGAAGATTAAAAACAACAACAAATCGATGGAAATAAATATCCTCAGGTGAGGATTTAAAAAGAGAATTTAGTTTTATGATGAGTATGGATGGCTCTTTCCCTCTATTTTGGCAAGTATATGAACATGCTTGAATCTGCAGCATTCCTGAGGAAAGTCAGGAATCAATTTATAAGACACTCCTTGTTGTGACTACTTAATCTGAGTAGTGATGTCACTTATGAGGGAGTTGTTATCATCATTAGTCTGTAAGCAGAGGAATAATATGGACAAATTTGTTTGAATTTGGGGGAAAGGATGCCTGGAGAGGAAAGAAAATAGAGCCAAGGCAAGAGAATTTCTCAGACATCAACTTCCAATTGGAGTCATCAAATTATTAATCTCATGAAATTTAATACAAGAGAGTGTACAAATATTAAGTGAATGGTACAGAATGTAATAGATGTTTAGATAAAAAGAGATATATTATTGGCTGGGAGATCAGGGAAGAGGGAAGTTTTACAAAAGAGTGAGGATATAAGATGGCAAATTTAGAAAGATGGAAAGAAGAAAAGTGGGCCTTCTGAGTGGAGGGATTGATATGCATAAAGGTTTTGAAGGCCAAACGTTTGTGTTAGATGAGTTTGCCTGGAGTGTAGTATTTGGGAAAAGGTACATATCCAGGAGACAAGACTTCAGAGGTAGATGGAGGGCACGCACAGAACCTTAAATGCCATTAAATACCTTTCAACTTTATCTTGAAATATTGCTTTTACAATGCAATTCTAAAACATGTGCAACAGCCTAGATCGGGAAGAGTTAAATAAGTTACAATCCTGCCAGTCTGTGGCACGCCATCCGGCAGTTACAAAGGGTTGGACCTGCATGTATTCACTGGAAGTAACTCTAAGGCATTGTGAGCGAAAGCACCTAGGATAAGTAATGCTACCTGCGGAAGCAGACACACATCCGCCCCCGCGGTACTCCACGTTCTTGACTCTACAAATGTATAAACACAAATATCTGGAAAGATATACCCTAACTGATGACAGTGGCTATGTCTAGGCAAAGGACCTGGGACTGGCCACAGTACTGCCTGCTCTAAAGGGCCAGAGCCCTGTCCTTGGATAATGTTTGAGGGTGATGGCACCTAACCAGATTGCCTCTCAGCGGCCTGAGCCTGCTTCTTTCTCCAGCCCAGCTCAAAATGGATTCTAACCATGGTTATCACGTAAGTGGTCCAGATTGGACTTGCCTTCTCTTCCATTAACTAAAATGCATTTATAATGTTAATTTTTATAAATATTTTTAAAAAACGCACCTGTACTCAACAAATTCAGCAAACATTTACGGAGCCCTTACGATGTGTTATGATTTACTCAGCCCTTACAGGTGTTATGAATGACAATTGAGTTCTCTAGCTCTGTTAGTACTGCCTACCACATGCATCATGAGCTGAATAAACATATGAAAAAAAAATGCATTTATAGTAACAAAAGGTAGTAAATAACTAGCAAAGATAAGTGGAGCTCCCTTTTTTCTAAAATTTTTTTTAGGGTAAAAATATTTCTGGCCAAGACACCCTTTTGAGAGTGATTATTTTAAAGTTTTTCTATATGAGAAAATCCTTAATACCTTTCTTTGAGTAAAAAAAAAAACAAAAAAAAAAAACCAAAATAAAACAAACAAAACAAAACAAAAAAACACAAACTACAAAATACTTCAAATTAAAATAAACAAAAATGTGCAAGAACTTTATTAAATTGGTTATACAATATTATTGAAAGGCACAGAAGAACCAAGTAAATAGAGAAATGGACCAGGTTTTTATGACTGTAGAGCGTAATATTAAAGAGATATAAATTATACAGAAATAAATCTCTAGGTTCAGTGCAATTGCAGTAAAAAATTATCATGCAGGTATAGCACTTAAAACACAGTGGTATTGAATAAAAAATAAACAAAAGGAATAGAAATCAAATGCATGTTTACATGAAAAGTTGATGTAAGATAGTGGAGGCATTACAAATTAGTGGAGGAATGATATTATATGTAAAAAAAAATGAAATTAGATTCCTACCTCATACCATATACATAGAAACAAACAAACAAAAAAGGAAATACGGTGTCTGACCGATGTAGCTCACTGGTTGAGCATCACTCTATGAACCAGGAGGTCATGATTTGATTCCCGGTCAGGGCATATGCCCAGGTTATGGGCTTGATCCCCAGTGCAGGGTGTGCAGGAGACAGCCAGTCAATGATTCTCTCTCATCATTGATGTTTCTACCACTCTCTCCCTCTCCCTTCATCTCTGAAATCAGTAAAAATATATTAATAAACATATATTAATATAAAAGGAAATATGGTAATCTTAAGATAGGGAGATAATGGAAGAAACCACAAAATAAAACATCAATAGATTTGTTTATAAAAATATAAAACTTTCAATATCAAACAAATGAAAATACATACACAATGTTGAAAGAGAAAGTATTAAAATTATTCATATCTAAAGAACTCTTTTATTATTGTTTTTATTTTTTATTTTTGGCAATCCTCACCAGAGTATATTTTTTCCACTACTTTTTCAGAGGTAGTGGAAGGGAGGGTAGGGGAGAAAAACATCAATGTGAGAGAGACACATAGATTGGTTGCTTCCAGCACGTGTCCCCACTGGGGATGGGAGTGAGCCCACAACCCAGGTACCTGCCCTTGACCAGGAATTGAACCTGTGACCCTTCAGTGCTCAGGTCCATGCTTTAACCACTGAACAGCACAGGTCAGGGCTAAAGAACTCTTTTAAATCAATGAAATGAACATAAACACTTTGATATAGGAAAAAGACTGAACACAAAAGAAATACAAATTGGCCCTAGCTGAATTTTCATGTCATCCTTGCACAGGGGCCATGTTAATCTCTCTATCTTTCTAATTTTCATATATGTGCTGCCGACTAGAGGACTATGAATTTCTGATTCAGCTCACTTGGTACGAAGCTCTTCTTTTGAGTGATAGGCCAACAGATTCCATTAAGGCTGTTCCAGGTTTGAATAGAAAAAGAGGCTGTGCAGCTAACTTAGCCAGTAGGCATAGCAGGCTATTGAAATGTCAGTTACAAAAAAGAGAGGCTAGCACACCAGTCTGCTTGCCACTGTTTATAATTGGGCTTTGATCCTTCAAAAGCTATTTTTAATTATTTTGATGCTGGTGGAAGCATTGTGATGCAGGTTTTGAAGAACCAGTGAATGTAAGTACAGGGTAATGTTAAGGTGATGATAATTTTTATCTTCAAGGATTTGTGAACCAAAAAGGCTCCCTGTGACCTGAACCTGTGCTCTTCCAACACTGTTTTTTTCTCCTAACACTTTTTAATTTCACACCATTATCAGTGCACCAAAGTTTTGTTCACAGACCACAATGTATGTGTATTATTAATTAATTAGTGATGGGTAGGTATGTTATAAACACATAAAGTAAAATTAAATAAGTTAAAGATAAATATAAAGTAACTTAAAATTTTATTTTATTTTTTAAAATATATTTTTATTGATTTCTGAGAGGAAGGGAGAGATAGAGATAGAAACATCAATGATGAGAATGAGTCATTGATTGGCTGCCTCCTGCTAATTAGCTGTCCCCTACCATACAATTTTAAATATTATTAGTAACTAGAGGCCCAGTGCATGAAAATTCACACACTGGAGGGGGGTCCCTCAGCCTGGCCTGCCCCCTCTCACAGTCCAGGAGCCCTCAGGGGCGGGAGGCAACCTGGCGATCAGGGGAAAGCGATGCCCCATCACACCTCTGCTGCTGCCACTACCAGCAGCGCAAGCCTTGACCGGCCCTGGTTACCTGAGCCTCGGGCTGCCCTGGGCGGCTGGGCAGCCGCCATCTGAGTCTTGCCTGCGCCTCAAGCTTGCCCTGGGCAGCTGGGGGACTGAGGGGACTGGAGGACTCCAGAGGCAGGTGCCCTGGAGGGGCTGAGGGGACTGGACACCGCCATCTTGTGGCTGTGGGCACTGCCATCTTTGAGGGCATGGCAGTCAATTAGCATATTCACTACTTATTGGCTGTGGGCACCACCATTTTTGAGGGTGGGGCAGTCAATTAGCATATTCCCTCCTTATTAGCTGTAGGTGCCACCACCTTTGCGATGGCGTGAGGGTCAATTAGCATATTCCCTCTTTATTAGCTTATTAGATAGAATAATACTTTCAGGTATTTAATCAGTGATCATGTCAAGATAACAGGTAGGGTTCCATTCATCCTTAAAGACAGTGCATATACAGCCACATTTGAAATGTCTTCTTAGATAATTCAAAGTTTTTGTTGTTGACTAATCTCATCAGAACTGTCATTGCATTTACTTTATGTGTGATTTATGGAGCCTGCACTGGGCTATGATCACCAGCTGGCCCATTTTCTTCCTGCCAGCTCTGCTTGCATCATCAGTGTCTTCTACAATCAGGGTTCTCCAGGGAAACTTTCTAAGCCATTAGTTAACTATATTGTTATACGTTTTTTAAAAGGAAATATGTCTGGGAGGGTCTGAGTTTGTCAGAAGTAGTAAGCCCATCACCTTCGAGGCCTGAGAAACCCTGTCAGTTATTTGAGGGACAGAATTCTTTACCCTCCTCAGTTCAGAACATCTTGAACCCCATTGTTGTTCGATGCAGTTTTTTTGGGTAAGCAGGCCTGGTCACTGTGTTTTGAGTTTTGTTTTGATGATGTAGAAACCAGGATAGTGAGCACAAGAAAAGCATGGGTTGAAAAGTTTGTCCAAATCTCTCTCCTTGACTGAATTGGAGCACCTAGAATAAACCTAGACTCCATGTCTCTGCCATGGTGCACTGGGGAAAAAGATGGCAAAATGTGTATAACAGTCTCAGAGGGTCTGAAACTGTTCTTGTTGTTTGGGCTGCATGAGTGTAGAAGAAAGTCTGCTTGTCCACCCTACGAAGGAAAAATGCCAGGGAACCAGGACCAGGCCAGGGGAGACCAGGACTGTCAAAGGCGAGATGGACTTCTTGGGAGAAACAAGAGTGCTTATTCTGGGCAGACATTGCTCAGAAACAAGGCTCCAGGGTTGAGGAGGTCAGGGCTGTGCAGCAGAGCAGGATGGGAGGGGGCACAGTCTAGGGGACAGGAGGGACTGGAACATCAGAGGCAATGGCCTGTCAGTTGGTAGATGGTGCTGCTGTGGGCCCACTCTCCCCTCTGTAGGGACAATGGAGTGGTACTCAGGACTGATAGTAAACAATATGTAGCAGCACAGAAGGGGTGTCGACCAATCCCATGAAGTGGAACCAGTGGGTCATGTCAGCAGTGAGTCCACTGAGTGACAGACCTGGGGACCCAGCTGTCCACTCTGGTGGCCAAAGGCATGAGTTTGACAAGAGACTGACTAGAGTGCTTGCTATCTACCTGTTCAGTTGCAAATTGGCCCTAAGAGATAATAAAAACTGCTTTATTAGAGCTCACTAGTTTAGGCACAGGAAGAGTCCATCTTGACAAACAACCCACAAAGGTATGCCTCCTAGAATTTACCCTTGGGCACACCTGCACCCACTCCAGGTATACACGTCAGCACAAACCACAGAGGCATTTGTCAGGAACCCCTCCCTCTCCTCTCCCCATCAGGCTTCTTTCAACATCTCACCTCTAGATGACAGTCACATTCATGTTGCTTCCCCATTCCACCCCACTTCAGGGCTCAGGAGGTGAGAAATTTGCATAGTGTTACAGAATAATTATTTACCAGAAGTGTTTTTCCTCCCCAGTCTCACCCACTTAAATCCACAGCAGAAAAGACTCTTTTGTGCATTGCTCTACTCTAAAGTTTAATAAAAAGAGCTTCAAACCCAAGGAAAGGCCAGTGAGTAGAAAACTATTCATATCAGCCTATCTTGACATCTGAGTTGACTCAGGTTGCTGTGCAATGTTCCCTGCAAGGGAGGAAATTGTGTAGAAATCCTGTACCAGGCTGCCCAGCCTTTAAGTCAGTTTAATAACTGCAATTATCCTTTGTTGAGAGAACAGGATAGAACCGGTGGATTTCCCCATAGGGGCTGCCATGCTTCCTGGCTTTTAGGCTTGACTTAAGCAATAGCAGTCTCCAGTTTTCAGCACTGTCTTCTTGCATGTTCTGATGGTCCACAATCACCCAGCTCAATCCTGTAGACCCATGCAGAACTCAGGTGTGTGAGAGAAATGCCCAAGAGACTCTGCTCACTAGACAGAAAGGGTGAGATATTTCAAGCATAATCCTTATCTCAATACTCCAGTGTGCAGTGAGATGGGCAGGAGTCTCAAATACTTTCTAGATCCTTTGTATTTTTCTGTATATCAACTCTTTCTAGCCCTGAATGATTAAGACACAATATTTTCCATGCTTTATGAAGAGGTGGTGTAGAGTGGGAGTTCCCAGCCATTTGCACAGGAGACCCTTCCACAACCTTAATTTCCTCAACTGTAGAATGGGGTCAACATACCTCCCAGGAATGTATTAGTACAGGTTGTGGTATGTAGTAAGCACTCATCAAGGTGGCTATTGTTGTCTTTTATAGAGTAGAAGCCTCTATTAAACATACTTAATTATTTTTTTATATTTTTATTGATTTCAGAGAGGAAGGGAGAGGGAGAGAGAGAGAGAAACATCAATGATGAGAAAGAATCATTGATTGGCTGCCTCCTGCACACCCCCTACTGGAGATCCAGCCCGAAACTGCATGTGCCATCATTGACTGGAATCGAACCCGGGATCCTTCAGTCAGTAGGTCAATGCTCTATCCACTGAGCCAAACCAGCTAGGGATATTAAACATACATTAATATAAGATGCATAAAAGGTATTTTTGGTAATATGTACTATCTTAAGAGATTTATGGGTCAAAATGGCAGTACTGTAGTTCCTTTATATGTGAAAGTGATCTTAACAATTTGTTTATTGATTTCAGACAGAAATGCTTTATCTTACTGAAATCCTTGTGATAGAAATGAGAACACACATATGTGCAGTCATTTAAACATGATTAAAGAACAAGGACAATGGCATATTTATAGCCTTGGTTTTTATACATTAGGCCCAAAGCTAGAGACACTTTGAAATGTGGGGAAGCACAGGACTTGGTTGGAATGTCTGTAAGGAGGATTCTCCAAAAGGTCGGGGGTCTCTGAGGGGACCTTGCCGAAGGCGGAAGCCCCTACTTTGACTTTTCCAAACAAGTCCGATTCCCCGGGTGTTTTGCTAGAATCTCTATGTTTAGTCTTTAAAGACCAAACCTTGTAGAAGCATGTTCTTTCTCAAGGAAACTTACCCTGCTGATTGTATCTAGAGGTTAATTTTAGTTCAAGTTGTTGTTACAATAAAAAGCTAACCAGGCAGTCAGTCGGGGCTATTTTGGTGCCAATGCCAAACAAGCCCCTTACCCTTCTCTTTCACAGAAACATGTGTCAGAGTAATCTGTTCATCCATTGCTCAGGGTCTGCTGGTCATACCCGGCATTGAAATACACACTTAATAATTTGTTAAATGGATATTGGAACAGAATGTATAAAGTCAAAGCCTTGAGTGAGTAGAATATTTCCTTGATTCATTTTGTTGAACTCCTGATTTTCAGTATAGTATTTCCACAGTCATAAAAGGGGGGTGTATTTGATATTTGAAAATGTCAAAAAGGCTGTCCAAACCATTATTAATGATCTGCTCTAGGGGTCTTTTCTTTTTTATCTTCTTTAAATATTTTTATTGATTTCAGAGAGGAAGGGAGAGGGAGAAAGAGATAGAAACATCAATGATGAGAATCATTGATTGGCTGCACGTCCCCTACTAGAGATCAAGCCCGCAATCTGGGCATGTGCCCTTCCCAGAATCGAACCAGGGACCTTTCAGTTCCCAGGCCAATGCTCTATCCACTGAACCAAACTGGCTAGGCTGCTCTAGGGGTCTTTTAAAGAGGATTTTAAAAAGTCTGCACCAATTGAGTGATTATGTAACAATCATGTCCAAGATCCTTTTCAGCTCTAAAATATGTCTATATTCCTTTGAGATAATAACTAAGATAAATTTAAATATAACTTTCTAATACTTTATTCTAGAAATATGAATCTTTATTACTTTTCAATGCAAACCATTTGTTAAGCAAATAGTTGTCTAAGATTGGCAAACTTTGGAGTGGGGGGGGGGAGTAAGGTGAAAAAAGTTTGGTAGTGTGTGGATAAATTTGAATGTGAGAATCACCCCTGTGTTCATGGCCCAAACAGGAGAAATGACACAGCGATGACAAATAGTCCTTTCTGTGGAAAATCTTGCTGGTTGATTTGAATGATAACAAAGCTTAATTGAAAACAGCTACACTTTCTCCAATGTGAAATGGGGGTGCAAAGTGAGGGTGGGGCAATCATCCAGCCTCTCCCTAACAGAAAGGTAGGAATAAAGACCATTAGTAACCAAAATAGGAACATAGTGATTATGGCATAGACAAAAGCTACTTTCCCAGTAATAGATATTTGGTAAATGCTAATGAAATCTCACTCAGAATTTTCATTAAACCATGCTCCTTTTCCCTAGTGTGTCCCTATCCGATACATTTCATCATTCTTTCCTTACACCAGCCTCAGCAGCTCCTTCAGAGAAGGCCTTCCTGCACTCAGAGAAGCCAGATCCTTTCCTTAAACATCTTCCCTCCACCAGGCCTCACCTTCTCATCTTCCTTTTCTACCTCTCTTTCACCATTTGTCTGCCTTAAGGAAACTTCCCTTCACTGAAATTCCTCACTCCTTGCTAGTTATGCTACTCTCAAACTATGTCCATGGAAGACAGAAAGGAAATTCATCTTTATTGCATGATAAAGGAGATACATCTGATCCATAACATGGTCTGTGTTGATTTTAAAGTGTGTCAGTTGCAATTCAAAATGGGCTTCCTCTTTTCTTCACTTTTTAGTCCATTAAAAACATTGGATTCCTATTGATTTATACCTTTTGGGACTTCAGCTTCTTGAATTTGAAGATGTAAATAATTATCTGCTCATATCTGCCTATTTTCTCCTGAAACACCTGTTAGTGTGCTGGCTTTTCTGCTGATTTCCATGTCTTTGAGTTCCCATGCACAAGTTTGATCTCTTTATTTCAGATGCACCTTTCGTTCTACCAAATCTCTCCTATACTGTGTATAGTCTGTTATTTCACCTTTTTGTGGAACTTGCAATTAAAATAGCATATAGTTTTCATTTCTGAAAGTCCTAATTGTAGTTTTCAACCCCTCCCCACCCTTTATTTTTAAATAGGAGCTTGCTCTTTTTTAGAAATTTGATTCATTGCTTTGTATCTTTACAGGGTTCAGCATTCTTTTCCATTCCTTTCATATGGCCATTTTATCATCTCAAATAGTTACAGCTTGAATTTTGCTGCCCATTCTGTTTGCAAACTTTTGCTAACTGTAGGCTGTTTCCTCATGAATTTTGTCAGTTTGATTACTAGCTTCTGTTTAGTAGGGCTTACTTCATTCATGAGAATCTCCCCTGGCTTCATTGTAAAAGTCCTTACAGATTGGTTTTGCAGCCAATTTTATGATGATACTAGAGGCCCGGTGCATGAAAATTCATGCACTGGAGGGGGAGGTCCCTCAGCCCAGCCTGCCCCCTTTCACAGTCCGGGAGCCCTCAGGGGCGGGAGGCAACCCGGCAATCAGGGGAAGGCGATGCCCCATCACACCTCTGCTGCTGCCACTGCCAGCAGCGCAAGCCTTGGCCAGCCCTGGTTACCTGGGCCTCAGGCAGCCCTTGGCAGCTGGGGGACTAAGGGACTGGGGGACTCCAGAGGCAGTTGTGGGGAGTGGCTGGGCCACCTGGGGGCGGGCCCGGCCTTGCCATGTGCCTGCCACCCCAGCGGGGCTGAGGGGACTAGGCACTGCCATCTTGTGGCTGTGGGCACTGCCATCTTTGAGGGTGGGGCAGTCGATTAGCATATTCCCTCCTTATTGGCTGTGGGTACCACCATCTTTGAGGGTGGGGCAGTCAATTAGCATATTCCCTCTTTATTAGATAGGATTGTGGCTGGGAGAAGCTAGGGTGATGTCAACTCAAGTTCCACCTCTACAAAGAGAAGGCCTGGAGTTCTGAATTCTCAGGGGAACTTTTCCCCTAGTGCTAAAGTAGACCAACCTCTTTTCAACGGCTTGTGCCAATGGGTCAGTTTTTCCTCACCCACCGGGTTATATACGAAGGGTTTTGGGAATTAACTATTTTGTTTAGGCTTGTTCTCAGTTCCAATTACCCTCCTTGTGAGGATTCAAAGTCTTGTTTCCAGTTCAAGCTCTCCATTGAGGCAATTAGGACCACCCTTGTCCCAGGGCAGTGGTCGGCAAACTCATTAGTCAACAGAGCCATCAACAGTACAACGATTGAAATTTTTTTTGAGAGCCAAATTTTTTAAACTTAAACTTCTTCTAGCGCCACTTCTTCAAAATAGACTCACCCAGGCCGTGGTATTTTGTGGAAGAGCCACACTCAAGGGGCCAAAGAGCCGCAGTTTGCCGACCACTGTCCCAGGGCATCGGTCAAACACTTAGGGTGCCAGCATTTGGATTCTCTATAGTTTATGGCACTTGGCAATTATCCTTCCCCTCCCTGCCCCACACTTTCTTCTGTTGAAAGATTCGCCTTGTGTTAAAAAAGTTGTTCTGCTTTGGCAATCCTAAGGATTTTAGGTAATTTAAATCAGCCCTATTGCTAGAGAGCCCTATTATAATCGCCAATATAATTGGGTAAATTGTCAGTAGGCATGGCTGTTTCTGCTAATCAGTGGTGATTAGACTGAGAGGCTGTACTGCTGTATTAATGAGCATGTCTGCATCATCGTACACTATATACACTGCATATCTGTACCCAGGCTTTTTAGGAGTTCGAGGATGCCCTTCCCTCAGCTGCTGCCATGCCCACAGGTCAGAGCACAAGCTTCCACATTCTCCACATCTGGGTTTCAGTACCAGCTCCATCACCCATCTTGCTGTGAGATCATGGGTTGCTTGTCTTCTAAACTTTAGTCTTCCCATATATAAGACTGGGACAGTAATGACTGCCTTATCTGAGTACAAAAATGATTTAATGAGATTCTGCACATAAAATGCTTAGAATCAAGGGCTTGGGTAACTGCCACCAGTAAATAGTAAGTATTCTTGCCATTGCCCCCTAAGAATAGCGATCAAACCATTTCTAAACTCGCCAATGCCTCTGTTTTGAGCCCAGCTTTGTAACTCTACTCTTTTTTATGTCATCTGAGTCATGCAGGGTGAATGAGTGTGGGAGAACAAGAGACCCCAGGGTCTTGGGTCCAAATCCCGTTCTGCAGCTTGTTGGCCATGACAGCTTTTCTAAAACTCATTTCCTTTGCTGTAAAATTGGGATATGAACATATTGGTGCGCAATGAATGTGAAAATGCCCAGAGTGGCACAACCTCCCCCCAAGTCCAGACCTGTGTGATACGTTCCTTCAGACGTCTCTTGCTCACCGCACTGTCTACTCTGTGCATGCTGGGCTGAATGGAGTGAATGAAACCAGGAAGGAGAAATGGGACACACATAGAGCAGGGCAGGAAACAGCAGCTCCATGTGTGGCCATGGGAAGTCAGAGTCCAAGTGCTCATGTTTTAGCTATAGGAGTTTTGCTGTGTGTGTCGGGAACATTGTTTCTATTTTTATCTTCCCATAGAGCCCAGAACCAGCTGCACTAGGGACTTCATCTGGTCAGCAATGCTGAAGCCCAGACTTAAGGCCCACCCCAGATGGGTGGAGATGCCCAGAGGGAAGTTGGGTCACTCTTGGCTGTTAATGGAAAGGACCTATTTCTGCCTGAGTAGCTGGCAAAGGGTGTGGAGCCTTTGAAAGACTGACTGGATTCTCTCCCTACTTTGCATAACAATCTTGAACTTGGCATTTCTACTTTCATAGGAGGGGGAAATACTGGAGAGTTCTGAGGGATAACACAAACCTTCCTTCAGTGGCTCAAGAGTTTTACTTGAGCAGTAAAAGGAACCAGAATGTTCACATAAAACCAGGACAAGCTCACCTGGACATTGACTTGGGGCTCTAAAAGCCATCAGCGAGAAGAATCCAAGATGGCGGCGTAGGTAAACACCTAAACTGCTGCCTCGCGCAACAATTTCAAAAATTCAACTAAAAGACAAAACATCTATCACCCAGAACCACGGGAAAGCTGGCTGAGTGGAAGTTCTACAACTAGAAGGAAAGAGAAAAGAGCATCGAGACGTGCA
The DNA here is from genome assembly GCA_026230045.1 of Corynorhinus townsendii. NCBI lineage: Eukaryota > Metazoa > Chordata > Mammalia > Chiroptera > Vespertilionidae > Corynorhinus > Corynorhinus townsendii. The sequence continues at coordinate 114,497,020 of JAPDVU010000003.1, read as the reverse complement.
CGAGCGCTGAAAAGCTGAGGTACGGAGGCGCGTGATCCGGGCTGGCGGCGGGCGTTGCTTTTTTCAACCCAAAGGGAGACAAGCCCCCGACTACTCTGAAATCCAGTTTCTGGGGAGACACGGAGGACCCAAACTCCTATGGGGAAAAGCTGGACTGTCTGCCAGTGAGGGTGGCTTACTTGCAGAGCTGCGCGCAGGAATAATTGTTTACCGCACTGGGGCACGGGACTCCGGGATGCCCTTGGGGACACAGAGCCGGCTAACTAGCAGCCATTGCTGTTTGCCACGCCCTAGCCTAGTGACACCCTGAGACCCCGCCCTGCACAACCTACAAACCCACCCAAGCTCCAAGCAGCAGCGTTAGCAGAAGAAAGCCCTGCCCTATCGCAGCTTAACCTAGCAAACTTGCAGCCTGGGTCAGACAGCTCCAAAACCTCCAAACCACAAGCAAAGAGGAGAAAACTGTAGCTCTCACTGTAGCTCCTGCTGGATGGCCTCAGACAGTAGCTGACCTGCACCCCATTGGAGATCCAGAAGCCAGTGTACCTAGTGGTCAGAGTGAGACACCAGATTTCAACTCCTTACATCCATAAGTGACACATTCAAAGGCAGACTCAGTGAGTACCAAAGCCCCACTGAAACAAGTCCTGTCCCATAAGTGTGTCTTCAGCGCAGCAGTTGTTCCATTATAGACACAGTGAGTGCTCACAGCTAATTGGCCTGGAGGTCAATTCCTCCCAGTATACCAACAGCAATTAAGGCTTTAACTGCACCAAGTCTTTGCACTCAGCCCACAAAGGGGTGTACCAAGAGTGTCCACATCAGGAGATTGAGGAGGCTGAGCTACTGCCCCCTATAGGTCACCTACCACACAAAGCCACTCCATCAACACAGGGAAGCAGCCAAAATGTGGAGACAAAGAAACATGTCACAAATGAAAGAAACGGAGGAAAGCAAACTACTGGATGACATAGAGTTCAGAACCATATTTATAAGGTTACTCAAGAATCTTCTTAAAACCGCTGAGAAACTTGATGAGACCTTCAAGGAGCTTAATGAGAATGCCAAAAAAATGGAAAAGGATCAGTCAGAAATGAAGCATACACTGTCTGAAATAAAGAATATACAGAAACTCAACTGTAGATCAACGTACCCCAAGAATCAAACCAAAGATCTGAAATATGTAGAAACAAAAAACATCCAACCAGAAAAACAAAAAGAAAAAAGAATCCAAAAATATGAAGATAGTGTAAGGAGCCTCTGGGACAACTTTAAGCGAACCAACATCCGAATTTTGGGGGTGCCAGAAGAAGGGAGAGAGCAAAATATTGAAAACCTATTAGAAGAAATAATGACAGAAAACTTTCCTTGCCTGGTGAAAGAAATAGATGTACAAGTCCAGGAAGCGCACAGAACCCCATACAAGAGGAATCCAAAGAGGACCACACCAAGACACATCATAATTAAAATGCCAAGGGCAAAAGACAAAGAGAGAATATTAAAAGCAGCAAGAGAAAAACAGTTAATTACCTACAAGGGAGTACCCATACGACTGTCAGCTGATTTCTCAACAGAAACTATGCAGGCCAGAAGGGAGTGGCAAGAAATATTCAAAGTGATGAACAGCAAGAACCTACAACCAAGATTACTCTACCCAGCAAAGCTAGCATTCAGAGTTAAAGGTCAGATAAAGAGCTTCACAGACAAGAAAAAGCTAAAGGAGTTCATCACCACCAAACCAGGATTACACGAAATGCTGAAGGGTATCCTTTAAGAAGAGGAAGAAGACGAAAAAGGTAAAGATAAAAATTATGAACAACAAAATGACATCAAATACATACCTACCAACAAGTGAATCTAAAAACCAAGTGAATAAAAAATCTGAAGAACAGAATGGACTGGTGAATATAATAGAATCAGGGACATAGAAAGGGAGTGAACTGACGATTCTCAGGGGAAGCAGGTGTGAGGGGTGCGGGAAGAGAGTGGACAAAAATCTTACTCCTATGGATGAAGACAGTGGCGGGGGTAAGGGCATGGGGTGGGGTGGGGAATCAGGTGGAGGGGAGCTATGGGGGAAAAAATAGAGGAATACCTGTAATAATCTGAACAATAAAGATTTATTTCAAAAAATAAAATAAAAATAAAAATAAAAGCCATCAGCAACATCAAGTGGTTGCTTCGGATTCCCAGCTGGGCATTGTCTGTGTCCATCTATTAACTTTTCCATGTTTCCTCCCCTTCCTCCTAACTGTCAATGTGCCCCGGAGTGTGCCAGGTGCTTTGTGTTCCCATTCATCCACCCAAGTTCTCAGCACTATGGTATTAACATGCCCACTTTTACAGATGGGAAGCTTAGGGTCAGAGAAATAAAGGGATTTGCCCAAGAAGGAGGAGACAGCAACATATAGGAGTACCTGGCTCCAAAGTTGGCTTTGTCCATTGTCTCATGTGGCCATTCCACCACCAGGCCCTGGATCCTGCTTCTCTTGGAAAGCCCAATCAGTGCTCCAGGTTCTTCTCTGACTCACAAACTATGAGCTCATGGAAGTCCCTTCCTCCACTGGGGCTTGGCTTCTTTGGCTATAAAATGAAGGGTGTATTAGAGGACCTCTAGGGCTTCAAGGATTCTTCTAACCAAGTTTGGACTGCCATGGAATCTCTTCACCTCACAAACCCTCACCTGAACGTGTCAAGATAGAATGCAGGGAACTAGTATTTATTAAGAGCTGACTTTGCACCAGAATTATGCTGGGTGCCATTAGCCAAAGTTCCTGATTTTCATTAGGCCTGATGCTAATCTCTTTTAAATTGATTCTGGTATTTATAAACTCTTCCTCATTTCTGGGATTTGTTGTCTTTCTGCTCCTCTGTGTCTACAATGCTTTCTTCCTGTCCCCTCCCTGCCAAAGAACTGGAGCAAGAGCCATTTGCTTTGGATGGCACTGCACAAGAATGCCCTGTGTTCATTTTGGGTAAAAAGTTAGAGAAAAGAGGCTGGGAAGGAAGGTTGGTTTAACAAGAATGAGCATAGATGATTTTTCTCTAAAGGGCTGAACATGGTGTTCTGACTTCTCATTAATCTGGAACTTTTGAAGGACGTCCAGGGCCATGAAACTGATTCTCTTTGTGGACAGGGATAAAAAGATTTTTCTCTTATTTCTATAACTTCCCAGGAATTTTTTGGCATGTGGGAGTGTCTTGCTCAATCATCACTATTCATTCAGGTTTAGAATTCATGGGTGACTAGGAATCATGAAAGAAGCTGGGTAGAGAAGTATCTCAGAAGACTTTGCCCTTGGCCTGTAGATACTTCAAAGTGAAATTGGCAATTAAGAACCTTGTAAAAAGTCTTAGAGACCAGCCTTTAAGAAAATTATACCCCCAGCTAGGTGGCTCAGTTGGTTGGAGTGTCATTCCATACACACACAAAAAAGGTTGTGGATTTGATCCTCGGTTGGGGCAAGTATGGGAGGCAACTAATTAATCTCTCTCTCCCTTCCTCTCTCTCAAAAATCAATAAACATATCCTCAAGTGAGAATTTTAAAAAAAGAAAATTATTTGAGGAGGCCACACCCACCCACACTTGGCAACCCCATGGTCATTGTTGGGACTCTGGAGGCTTCCAACTTCATATTTTATTGAAACATACAGGCTGAGAAACTCCTAGGAAGACTGAAGCTTTATCCCCTGCTAACTACAACTCTTAGAATTTAGTTAAATTTACATCAATTCAACAGATTTATCAAAACCTTATTCACTTTGCTAAACCCCAAAGTTTCTCTGGCTTAGTACAACTGAAGGTGATTTCTGGGGGAGGACAAGAGGTTGGGTGGGAGTTGGAAGGATTTCCTCACAGTCCTCCTGGAACCAGGCTGGGGGAGGTTCTGCCATGGCCTCGCCCTGGGTGACTACACCCAGTTGGGAGAAGGAGGAAGAGAGTGGGACAATCTCTTAGGAAGGTGCCATAGGGCAGTTATGCCAGCCCACTCTGGGTGGCCCAGACTCACCCACATGGATCCAGCTACTGTAAGAGAACTGGGACATGAAGTTCCCAGCTGGGCAGTGTGCATGCATATGTGTGTATGGCACTGTGCTTCCAGAGGACTGACAGTGCAGGTGGAAGTGACAGTCACTTCCCTTGCTCCCTGTACGCCCTTGCCACTCCCTAAGCGCCTTTCCTTCATCTCACCATTCCCTCCACCCTTTCTTACCTCCAACACACACACACACACACACACACACACACACACACACACACACACACACATACACACACACACACCCTTATTGCTTCAGGCCTAGAGCTATTTTCTCACAATGTAATTTTCATCAGTCCCTGCCTTGCCTAGAATTTGAGAGGACACCTTGCTGCTCCATCAAGGATACACTCCTTTTCCCTTTGCTTTATACCCCTTATAATATAACCCCCATTCTCTAGTCCCACATTCCATGAAGCCTCCCAACAGCTCTTGTCTTAATTGGAACTTCCACTTGGTTACGGGGAATCCTGCAGTTTTTATACATTTCCCTCTTAATTTTGTATGTCTGTTTTAGTGTTCTTTGTTAGGTTGTACATTCCTTAAGCAGAAAGAACAAGCCTAGAACAAGCTCCTGCTTCTCACTGCTCAGTGTTCTGCTATCATCCTCCAACTTTGCCTTTTCAGAAAAGCTGAGTGTAGACCTAGCAATGTTCTTTCATGTGTGAGTGCCATCTGGTGGTGAGAGTCACTGTGGGCTTAGAGAAGACATTTCCTGACCAATCAGGACCCACTCATGAGGATTAATTTTTTTTTTTCCTTGTTAGTATCTTTTCTGATAGAACACCAAGAATCCATTTCAGCCAGAGTTGGAGACTAATGTTTCTCCTTTGTTTTCCCAGAGCACCTAGAAATTGATACACACTTGCTGGTTACGTATTTAAAATAAAAAAGCTGCTGTCCAAGTTATTTAGTATCCATGCTTTAATTTAATATCCATCATGGAACAGGGTTTTATTTATTATGCATTCACATATATTATCTTAAATTGCCCACAGTTCAGTGCCATAGATATGATCATCCCCATTTTTTTCTAAAAAGAAAACATGGGCTTTCTATCAAGGAGGAAGTGAAAATTATGGGCCAGTGAGTAGAAGAGCCAGGTCTTTGAATTCAAGTCTCTTGGCTTCAAATCCTATGCTTTTTTTCTAGTATTAATTGATGTTTAAACACTAAAACCCATGTAATTGGGACTTAAGGGGTTGGGAAAGAGTTGTTTGGCAGACCCAGGTTTTAATTCTGAAACAGCATTTGACTTCATTGAAGCCACCAACCTTCTGGAGCCTTCCCCTGTTTCAATCCCAACCTGTGCAGATCAAAGAAAGGCTGTGCTCCTCTGGCGTATTCTTTGCTAAAAGCCTTTTTCTTTTTCTTTTTTATCTTTTTCCTTAAAAATATGTTCCAAGGACAATGAGAAACCAAACTTGAAATCCACCTGTCTCCAAAGCATGTGACCCAAGTTTCTTTCAGGGTGTTGCTATCTTCTAGACAAGTGTGTTTTGATACCAAGAACTCTAAACCAGCCTGGGAATTCAGATTACAAGTTCAGTGAGTTCTGGCTCTGCCTCAAGTTTGGCACCAGAGTGCAGGGTGACAGCAATGGATTGCAGCACCCAGCAGCAGCAGGAAATGCTCCCAGCCCATTAGCCCAGGCAGTTTCTCTTCTCTTTTCATGTTGCAACGGAGCCCAGAAGGTGACCCTGCTTCCTCCATTGTCTGGGAGGGCCCAAAACAGAGTCTACTGATATTCGTTTCTGCAGTGCTTCTTAGACACAGCTAAGCATTCAGTCTTTGTAATAACCCATGAGTTGGGTGTGTTATATCACCCATTGTACATCTGTGGAGTCAGAAGGTCAAATATTGAATGACTCACCAAAGATCCCCCAGTAAACTGCAAACCCCAGCTTCAAAGCTGCTCCTTGGATGCAGGTCCTGCTATGCTCAGTGCACCCCCATGTGTCCCATACTGCACCAAACCATGGTTCTCGAATATGCTTCCTTCCCAGACTCCAGGCCCTGCTCTCTGCCTGGGAAATTCCATCTCCGTCCACCATCTCCAACTGCAGAATCCCAACTTCAAGGTTCAGCTTCAGTGTCAATTTGTTACAAAGGTCTTCCTGATTACCTCTTGAATTTTTCCTCTCCTGTGTTTCATGCACTTAAAAAAAAATCATGTCACTGCAACCAAGTTGACAAGATGTCAGAGTCCAGAAGTGGCCCTGGCCTCAAGTCTGGTTGAACAGGCGCCTACTCCAGCTGGCTCTTTCCAGGCTGATCCTTCAGATCACAGTGTTGTAGTTACTGTGTTCATGTCAGCCTGTGGTTTGCAGAGTCTAGAAGCATGCCTTATTGTATGTGGCATGTTCTCAATAAAGTGGTTATACAACTGAATTCTTATTATGAACCAAATAAAATAGTAACAGTTAACATTTGTTGGCACTTTCTGCCTGCCAAGCTCTGCACATCTCATGTAGTCCTCACCTCCAGCCTATAAGGTAGGTCCCATCAGTGTCCATATCTCAGAGGTGAGAAAGCAAAACTTAAGTTTATGTAACATGTTCAGGGTCACCCTGCTAGTAAGTGGTAGAGCTGGGTTGAACCATTTTCCCACTGCCTGTAGGTGGGGACAAGCTCCTGGGCCCTAAGAATTGTATGTTTATTTTCTTCCCAAGAAAGAAGACTTGGCTCTAGGGTGGGGCTAAATTAAGGCAAAATTGTCCTTTGACTTTGCTAGTCTTCCTTTTGGCCAGAGACGGGCAGTGATCTGTGGGAGGTTGGCACTTGCCCTCATCTGCTGTCACGGGCTCTCCTGTACCCAGGTTCATACACACAGCTTGTACTGGATTAGGGTGTCCAGTAGCAGTTCAGAAACAAATGGAATTCATCACCCCAGACTATATTAATCATTATTATGGTTAATGATCTTAAAATAATATCCATCTTCCTTACCAGGGCAAATGACCTTGGACTCAAGCTGACATCCACAGACCAGCATCCTGGCGTCCATCCTGGAACTTGTTATAAATGCAGATGCTCTGGCCCTCTATAAGCACATGGTGTTAGTTATGTGTTGAGCCCATTTTCCCCTCTGAGCTTTTCAGGGCTCACTCTTCTCTTGGTACAGGATCTCTGCATTGTGAGACCCTGGCCAGCCACTCCTCCTCCTTGGTTCCCTCTGAATGAAGGTTGAGCTCCACATCCACTAGCTACTCTTATAGTTGATTTAGGACTCTCAAGAAGTGGCCCTGGCCTCAGGTCTGGTTGAACAGGCACCTACTCCAGCTAGCTCTTTCCAGGCTGATCCTTCAGACCATAGGCAGGACCCCTCCCAGAGGCCACTAGAAAGCAGTTTGGATACACAGAGAGCTGCCTAGAGACTGGGTTGGAGGGTGGGGAATGAGTAGCATCTTTGGTGGGGTGTTTTTTTGCCTGGAGTGGGGAGTGGCCTTCCTTCTGTCCCTGCCCAGGGACTTGCTGCTACTAAAAGGGACAGTGGTCACTCACCTCTGTAGAGAACAGTGATGAACATTTTGTAGAAGGTTGTACCAGCCAAAAAAGCAAACACCAGCTAGAGATGAGCAGACCAACTCTTCTCACTCTGTGCCCTAGTGAGGACTGTGGCCTCTGTGCAGCTTATCCCTCCTCAATTGCCTGGAGCTCTGATTGTAAGATCTCATGGGTAGAAGAGACCTTGGAGACTTATAACCCCCACTGCAGTGGCAGCTCCTGAAGTGTGGGAAGCATGACAGGGGTGGCCACACTAAGAGACCCAATGAGAAGCAGAGAAGGCCTGCTCCTCCAGGCTCTGTGCAAATAACTACTTGAGACCCCCTGGTTCGCTCCTGGAGCACAGCTCCGTGGAGGGGCCTATACACTTTGACCAAGTTGACAAGATGTCAGAGTCCAGGTGTGGCTCAATCTGTCTACTGTGAGGGCTGGATGTCTTGACTCTACACTGGCCATTAGAAGAGGTGAACACAATTCTGTGCCCTGGCCATGGGTCAAGGAGCTCTAACTGGGGAAAAGAGGGGAGACACTGGAGCCAGGCTTCCCTAGGGCTTCAAGACACTCACACCCCAACTTCCTCCCATGGTTTCCTCTTCCTAAAATCAGGACTCTGCTCTGATTTTTTTGGCCAATACCTTGCCTGCTCTTTCCTCTTTCCATCCAACTAACTAACCTTGCTCCTTTCCAACTAAGCTCGTTTCACACCCCACAAGGCTTGGGCTTTAACCCTTCCTTGAAGTTATTCCAAGGCCTCCAGCCCTGGAGCTCCATCTCCCTTACCTCTGAGTACCTTCCTCCATCCTACTTTGTTCACCAGGCTACCGCTCAGTTCTATGCTATTTTTTCCTACACAGTTTCCCGTGCACTGAGGTAGCCCCATTGTGACGATGATTGAGGAACAGACTCAGTGATAAGAATGCATATTGATTTTCTCAACTTGTGTGATTTTATTTTCACTTCAAAGGACCACAAACAGAAATCAGCACAAACCAAGGCCCAGGCTTTGAAAAAAGTGTGAATGTGTCAGAGACCGGTGCACACACTCCTGGCCCCAGCAGCCTCTCAGACACCCACTCCTTCTTACCCAGAGTGAGCAGATTCACTTGGTCATGTTCTCCATGAAGAAGGCACTCCTACAGATGGTCACCACAACATCCTGTGTGACTCAATGTCTCCCCAGGCACATGTGCTGCCATCTGCCACCTGGAGGAGCAGGGACAATTCCCACTCCAGGTCTTCAATCCTCTGAGTTAGGTGGGCCCTCCTCACCTTTAGCATCAGGGCCTGGTCACTCTTTAGGACCCAGGTTCCTGGATGCCCTCTGTCTGAGCCACCTGTCTCCCCTGGGTTAGGTCTGTCTTCCTGCCATACAGAAGAAAGATGCTGGGAATCACCTGAAAAGGACACAAATGGAAAGAGGAGAGGTGACCCCAAGAAAGTTCTGAGCTCACTCTACCCTGTACCCACTAGATGACCCTGGCATAACTGTTGTCACTCTGACAGTCTCTAGGCAACAATACCCATCAGAACACTTGGGAAGATGCAAACAAGTTACTCCAGGGACTGACCTCACGAGCCATTAATAAAGACATTGTGTTCCCTAATTTTATGTTGCCACAATAATGCATAACAACAACTAATTATATCATTGCCCAATCATCATGTTTAATAATTTGAAGCAATTATTGAATAATTAAATCTTGTTACATTTTATAGCCCCTTAACTCATCCTGTGTTTTCCTTCCTTAATAGCAAGGATATTTACATAATGTCTCTTAAAGCATGAAGTTTTCCTGTTACTTTATTGTCACCAAATCACTGTCATCTGAGTCCCTTGATACATCTGATGACAGGTCTCTGTCTGTACCTGGTACTTCCACAGTGGAACTGCCATAAAGCTCAGGGAAGGAATGCTAGATGTGTTGAGAGTAGAACACAGGGAAGGCTGGCACCTGCACTTGAATTTCACCAGGAGGATCAGCCTTGAGGGTTCAGGGATTCGGGAGTTTAGGGATCCTTTGGATCTCAGGAGACACAGTTCCTACAGCCCTGCTGGGAAGGACACCTATGTATTTTCCACCATTGTTTTGTGGCACTGATATCTTTCTTGTCATTTTTGTCTTAAGAGAGAGGTCAATTTAATTAAGACTAACTGATTTTCCAGGCCCTCCCCCTGCAACATCAAGACCCAGGCACACATGATGTTCTCATGGAACTCTGAATTCAGGGAGCAGCACAGCAATCCCTGCCTCCATCCCTGCCTGGGCCCCAGTCCAAGAGTAACTGTGGCAGGTGGCCTCTCTAGTCATGAAGAGGAGGCTCCTTGGTGACAGGAGCATCCTGGCATAAGCCCATTGTAGGAAGCCTGAAGACAGGTGGTGCCTACATATGCCCCTCTACCACCAAGGGTATTGCTCACCTCAGCAGGGTGGGAATGAGGGTGAGATGAGGGGGCACTGAACTCAGGTTCAAGGGTCAGGGGGCCACAAAAAAACAACAACCCCTCAGGCCAAGAGAAGTAGTACTTTAATGCAGTATTTAAAAAAAAAAATCAAACTGGCAAACTGAGGCCCATCAGCCAGCTGCGACATGACAGAATTACTTTTATCTCTTGTCTTTTTCCCCTTCAACCTTCCTTATGTCGATGCCTCCAGAGACTTGAGTGAAGATGGGGAGTAATTCAGATGGGAGATGCTTCTCATGGACAACTCCTTATTCCAGAACTAGGCACTATTAGTCAGGCTGCATCTAGAAGAGCTGTTTTTATTGTTCCCTTTCCATGTCCTTCCTCAATCTTTCTAGGCCATCAATTTGCTTAGACACCTGCAAGCCCAAGCTGACTGAGTGTGCTTCCCTGTATCTAGACCCATTTGCCAAACCAAGCAAGCAAAACAGGACTTTGACTTGTGAACTTTCTGGTCAGAACTGGTTGTTCTGGTCCCAACCCTTTCTATTGAAGGGGCTGTGACTCCCTGGGTACCACACTGTGGACAGCTCAGGAGCTGAGAAGGTGGTCTGTTGGGCTCACCATGAATGTACTGCCCTCGCTTGGGGATGGTTGGCCTGGCATGTCCTCTTCTCTCTGGAGCTCTAGGGAATGAACAGTGAGCTGGAGGAACTCCTCATTCAGCTCACCCAAAGTGTCTTCTACCTCCCATATCTTTCTCTAGAAACAAGGGACCTGTGGTCTTCATTATTTTCAGTTTTATTCTAATTTCATTAAAAATTCACAGAGCTCTTGTTTCACCATAGGAAGTGTGATCAGTGCTGGAGAAGAGCTGAAGACAGGTCTGCTCTCAAAGAGCTCAGAGCCTAAAGACAAGTAAACCCAGACACACAATCCTGCACAATGAAGGCTACCGTGGAGACTGCAGGAGCAGGTCATCTAACCCAGGCAGGTATGGTTAGGGAGAACTTGCTGGAAGAGGGGACATCAAAGCTGAATCTTAACAGATGAATAGTAATTAGCTGGTGGACAATGTTGGAAAGGCATGCTAGGCACAGGGAAAGCACATGTGAAAACACAGAGATATGAGAGAGCATTAGGAACATTCGTCCAGCTGTCAGTCCACCTACCCATACATTAATCTCATAAATAAGATTTATTGAGCACCCAGCATGTGGCAAGCCATTGGCCAGTTCTGGGACTTGTAAACTTCTATGGGGTTTCCAGTCTATCAAGAATGGCAGGCATTGCCCTAACTGGTTTGGCTCAGTGGATAGAGCGTCAGACTGCGGACTGAAGGGTCCCAGTACCTTGGTTGTGGGCACATCCCCAGTAGGGGGTGTGCAGGAGGCAGCTAATCAATGTTTCTCTCTCATCGATGTTTCTAACTCTCTATCCCTCTCCCTTCCTATCTGTAAAAAATCAATAAAATATATATATTTTTTAAATGGCAGGCATGGAACAAGGGAGTATGAGTGGCAAGCATTACCTGAGGGGCGTGTCAGGTTGCTATGGGAAGTAGTCAAAGCTCAGCTTGGTGGTAGAATGTAATTTGTTAAGGAAAATGGAAGGAGATTATGCTGGAAAAATGGAGGTGATGTAGGAGCTGGGGACAGCAGGCCATGAAGTACCTTATGTGCTGATCTTGGCTATTATGGCTGAGACTTTCTTTTCTTTTATTTTTTAGTTGAGACTTTCTTATTAAGAGAACCCTCAATTTGTTGGAAGTGTTACTGTAAACAGCTAAAAAATAAACAAACAAACAAAAAAAACTGTTCTCAGATTCTTTTATCGTTAGAGATGATCATGTGACTAATTTTGGCCAATATACAAAAGAAATTATTGAAGAAATGGATTCTGGAAACTTCTTTGGTTGGCCTGTGCCCTTTTACCTTCCTACCTTTCTAGCAGCCATCATGTCAACAAGTGACCATGAAGATGAAAGCTGAGTGCTACAGGCTATGAAGCAGAAGGACAGAAGCATCCTGGAGTTGGTAGGACACCATAGGTGTGGATGGGTTTGCTTTGAATATGTTGATTTAGGCCCCATGAGTTCATACACTGTCTGACTGCATGGTGGACTCAGCTGTCACAGAAAGCCTACCTCTTGCTCCATAAATGAAATACCGTGTAAAATACAAATACAAGTGCAGAGCCATGTGTGAATGTGGACTCTCCCAAAGCCAGAAATGAAGAGGTGAGTCAGGGATAGGAGGGAGCTGAAGGCACGAGGTACGTGGTTAGTATGAGGCCTTAATTCCCACCTTGGGAAGGTGTTGAGGTCACAAGGCAATCCATGGTGGGGGAACTGGTCCAGTGCTGCCTGAATCAAATCTGAACCCAGGAGATGGCTGTCCCTTCCCTTAACTGGAATGCTAGCCTGGCCATGTCCTTCTCATAGTGGTGGCAGAATTACAAAAGGCCTCTTGAAGCCCTTAGCAGGCATCTTGATCAGGGTTGAGGATGGAATAAAACTGACAGGAAAAATTGGAACCACGAGGCTGTGCAACCACTGCAAGAGGCCAGAACCCTCCACCAGATGAGAGACACAGAAGCCAATCTACCCCACTGTATGTGAGAAGAGATAACCACAATTGCTCCACAGGGCACCTGCATGCTCATACAGGGGACAGCCCCCCGGCACAACTCATAGACAAAAACACAAAACAGAAGGAAACCCAACAGCATGAGGGCCAACAGACAACGAAAATACACTCAAGAGACTAGAGAGTACAGTGAGATCTGAGCACAACTGTCATATAAGCATGTTTAAATTATGAGGAAGACAAAAGAAGAACTATAACCCATAAGGCAAGACTAGGAACATTATGGAGAAAAAGGGAAATCTAGAAGTAAAAAAGAGAAAAGTGATGAGATTAGTGGATTGCAAATGGACCAAGCTATAGTGAGTTTATAGCAATTTGTGAGGGAATTACGTGGGATGGAGCTTAGAAAGGCAAACAGATGGCAAATGTAAGGAAGAAGTGAAGAAATACAAATGTAGAAATTTTAAGTCTGGTCTGGCAGTATCCAGACAAGTATGTGCATTTTTGCACACACATTTCTACAGGTGCCTGTGTTAGGTGTGTAGTTTATCATTACATCAGCCTCTGGGATGCCCTGCTGAAGTGATAGCAGTTTCTGGAGGGCAACTAGGTTTGTAACATCTGAATGCCCTGCTCTCTCACCTAACCCCTCTCTTGTAAACACTGGTGCGAAGGGACAGGGCGAGACCTCCTTGCTCTGATTCATCTACTAGTATGTCTCTTGAGGAAGAGAGTGAGGAAATAAAATGGACTCACTATAGTCAAGCTGCTAACTTACTAAAATCGAATGGGTTGAGTCATGAGGAAACAATTCTGTTCTAACTAGTCTGGGAACATCAATTTTTGAACGAGTATGGTAATATTGCTAATATTATCATGACCACTGAGGTAGATCCCCAGGGTCCCCATTCTCCCCTTTGTGCTTGTGCCTTGCTCTGTTTTCTTGCAGGCAGGGCCCTCCCATGGGGGCGTGGGGGGGTGGAAAGGGCGTTTTTTTCACCCTTTGCCACTGGGCTGCACTATCTGACTTGCTTTGGCCTTTAGGACAAGCAGATGTCACCCTACGCCAGTCCTTAGCCTGGGCTTCAAGAGGCCTTTTGCAATTCTGCCACCACTATGAGAAGGACATGGCCAGGCTAGCTCACTGGCCCTAGGAGGGGGAGAGGGGACTCAGAGCACGGTTGTCCCAGGCAAGTCCAGACCAGAGCTGGGGCACAGGCAAACCCCAGACAACCAGAACTGCTAGAGAGAGTCAGGCCAGATCAACTGAGCCCCCAGAACAGGAGAAAAAAGGCTTATTGTTGTCTGCTGTTTATCCTGTAGCAAAGCTAACTGATACGCCCAATAATCATTTCAGTTTCTTTCTCTCTCTTCCACAAGCTGGTCTCACTCCTGCTTTTATGGCCCCCTCTAACTCTGTTGTTCCCTTTGTAAGAAATTGCATGTACTCACAGATGAAATCTTGTCGTGCATGCAATTTTCCATCTTCATTTTTTATTTTAATAACATTAAAAATTCTCTACATAACTTTTAGGAGAGACATTAATATTTCATAATAGGGCTCTCCCATAATTCAGGTAACATATTTTTAGAAATTTAGGTCATTTCCATTTACTTTTTCCCCCATTTACTTTTTTTATATATATATTTTTTTTTTTTACTGATTTTTTTTTTACAGAGAGGAAGGAAGAGGGATAGAGAGCTAGAAACATCGATGAGAAAGAAACATCGATCAGCTGCCTCCTGCACACCCCCCTACTTGGGGATGTGCCCACAACCAAGGTACATGCCCTTGACTGGAATCGAACCTGGGACCCTTCAGTCTGCAGGCTGACGCTCTATCCACTGAGCCAAACCGTTTTTGGCCCCCATTTACTTTTATATCATAAAAAATTACAAGGAAATGTTTCTTCCTGTTTGCCTGTATTTAAAATTATTTTCCTTCGATTCTTGGAGTTGGAGATATTGAGGCAAATGGAATGAATATTTTAGAGGCTTTTAATGCAAAGTTGCCAGATAGTTTTCCAAAAAGGTATTAACTTTTTACCTTTAACCAGCTGGATATGAGAATGTGGATCTCTTTAATCTTCACAATTACTTCACAGTTAAATGTTTTAAATAGGTAAAAAGGGCATTTATGCCTGGCTGGTGTGGCTCAGTGGTTGAGCATTGACCTATGAACCAGTAAGTCACGGTTCAATGCCCAGTCAGGGCACATGCCCTGGTTGCAGGATCAATTCCCAGTAGGGGACATGCAGAAGGCAGCTGATCAATGATTCTCATCACTGATGTTTCTATCTCTCTCTCCCTCTTCCTTCCTCTCTCTGCAATCAATAAAAAAAAAAAATCTTAATAATAAAAGCCCAGGATTATAACCACCACTCATGACCAAACGCTGACCATCCAGAAGTCAGCACTAACTGCCCAGCTGCAGCCTGGCGACCCAGCACTGACTGCCCAGGTGGCTGAGACCCAGAAAGTGAGTCAGGGTCTGATCTGCAGCCTCAGTGGAAGCTGTTGATCAGTGTACTTACCTCTCTCTTTCTCTCCCTCTTTCTTTCTGATCTTTTTCAGCAGCCAGGCTTTTCTTTCTTTCCCGGCCTCCTCTGCAGAGGCTCTGTTAAGCTCCCCCTCTTTGATCAGGCCCAGAGATAGGCCGGGAGATGTTGACTGACATAGGAAGCGACCAATCAAAACCAAAGGTGGTTGCTGTGGGGAATCAATGGCTGCCTCGGAGGCGGAGCTTCTGACACTGACTGGCATAGGAACTGACCAATGAGAACCAAATCTGGGTGCTGTGGGGAGCCAATGGTTACCTAGGAGGCAGAGCTTTTGACACTGGCATAGGAACCGACCAATCAGAACCAAATCTGGGTGCTGTGGGGAGCCAATGGCTGTCTAGGAGGCAGAGCTTTTGGCACTGCATAGTGTCCTATTGGCATAGGAACCGACCAATCAGAAACAAATTGGCCAGCAGAGGAGGGTAGTTGGGGGTGACATCAGGCCTGTAGGGGAGGGCCGCTAGTGCAAGATCATGCCAGCAAGGGAGGGCAGTTGGGGGCAACCAGGTCAGGAGGGGATGGCAGTTAGGGGCAATCAGGCTGGCAGGCAGGTGAGCAGGTAGGAGCCAGTGGTCCCAAATTGTGAGAGGGATGTCTGACTGCTGGTTTAGGCCCGATCCCTGGGATTGGGCCTAAAATGGCAGTCGGACATCCCACAAGGCGTACCCAATTGGAGAGGGTACAGGCTGAGTTGAGGGAACGAATTTTGTGCACCGGGCCTAGGTTAGGGGTAAATTTCTGACCTAGAGAATCCTGTTTTGTGTTATTATGGAATCATGTCTGTTGGTGCTTCCCTTTGGATTTTTCCCCCCATTGTTTTAGAGATTCTTTTAAAATTTCACAGGCTTTGACCTGCCCTCAAAATATTGCATAGCACCCTCAGAGGCGGCAATGAGAGCAGGTGGCCCAGGGCTCCTGCTGTGAAGGAGGCTTTGGCCTCAGAGCCAGCTCCTTCCTACCTGCAGCTCAGGAAAACCTTGGTGTATGTGCCCATGTCCAGAATCTGGGCTAATGTTTCCTCTTTTGCTGTCATTCTGGGGGTGGTGAGAGGGAGGGGGGGGTGTCCAGGTCCCTGGCCCTGCTGGAGGCTAGGAATAAGAGGAATGATCCTTTAAGGTCTCTGCTGCCCAGTAGCACATCCCAAAAAACCCACAACCAGAATAAAAAAGACATTGGCTCCCTAGCTGGTGTAGCTCAGTTGGTTGAGTGTTGTTCCATGTACCAAGAGGTTTCCTGGTCAGGACACAGGGCTGCATCCCTAGTAGGGTGTACAGGAGGCAGCCCATCGATGTTTCTCTCTCACATCAATGTCTCTCTCTCTCTCTCTCTTTCTCTCTCTCTCTCTCTCTCTCTCTCTTGTCTCTCTCTCTCTCTCCTTCTCCCTTCCTCTCTCAAATCAATAAAAACATTAAAAAATACATTGGCCACTTTTAACTTCTCCCTGAGGTGCCTGAGATTGGAGAAGGATGCAATATTCATGTGATGGTGAAAGTGACAAACCCTCAGATTCCCTGAAGCTGCTAACCACCCACACAGCCTCCCTGACACCCCAAATATGATGTATGGATTATTTTGAGCTAAAGACAATGAGAAGAAGTAGATACAAGAATACCTCTCTGCTTCCCCCATTTGTCTAAAAGCAGGACATAGCATTTCAAAGGGTCACCCCTTTACCAAGGAGAACAGAAGTTAATCACCTGAGGTGACACCAGATCCTTATCAGTCCAGACACTACCAGGAATCTATATGAAGACCTTGCTAAAACTAGCCTTCATCAACTATTGTTTCCTTTTCAAAATCTGCCACTCTAGACACTCAAAATTCTTTTTATTCATCTTGTCACGTCTCTAAAAATGTGTCCTTTTGTGGACTCCTGTTCTAACCACCCTCTGAGGACCTCGTCCCTGAGGCTCCAGGTTCTGTTGGTTTTCTCTTATTGATCGGTCTTTGTCAATCTCATTACAGGATCCTGTCCAGATGGGTAGAGGAAAAGAAATGTTTCCTTCCTTACATCTGGCTGACTATGAGCACCTCCAGAAGGCAGCACTGATCGGGGCCTCTCTGCGTGGTGCTTCTTCTGTGGACCAGTAACTGTTGTCTGTCCTCCAGGCCTAGGAGGGCAGAGATGGTGGCCCGGGGAACTGTGCTGATCTGTATGATTATATGTACTTGCCACACCCTTATATGCCATCTCTTATTACACCCTCCTCAAATTTCCATCTAGAATATTCCATTAACTTCCTGCTCAGACCCTGGTCAGTACATTGCTGTACTGTTCAGATGCCCCTTGCGCAGCTCAATTATGGATCTCATTTCTACATCTTGAAATGAGAGGGCTGGACATCCCCTGGAGCATTGGGGCCCCTGGGACTGGCCTCAGTTTCTGAGCCATATCTCTATGTCTCCATCAATGCTGTTCCCCTCCACACTGACTACCCTTCCCAACCTTTGTAAAGCCTTTCTCAAATGAAACTACGCCACCAACTTTTCCTGATCCTCACAGCCTTAGTTAAGCATCTAAAGCCATTTATTATAATTACTAGAGGCCCGGTGCATGAAATTCATGCACGGGGTGGAGGGTGTCCCTCAGCCCAGCCTGCACTCTCTGCCGGCAGTCGGACATCCCTCTCACAATCCAGGACTGCTGGCTCCTAACCACTCGCCTGTCTGCATGCCTGATTGTCCCCTAACCACTTCTGCCTGCCAGCCTGATCACCCCCTAACTGCTCCCCTGCCAGCCTGATTGACACCTAACCACTTCCCTGCCAGCATGATTGACACCTAACTGCTCCCCTGCTATCCTGATCGCCCCCAACTGCCCTCTCCTACAGGCCATCTTGTGACAATGTGGGGGTGGCTATCTTGTGATGATGTGGAATGGCCATCTTGTGGTGGCCATCTTGTGACAACATAGGGGCGGCCATCTTGTGACAATGTGGGGGTGGCCATCTTGTGATGACTTGGGGTGGCCATCTTGTGGTGGCCATCTTGTGATGACACAGGGGTGGCCATCTTGTGACAACATGGGGACAGCCATCTTGTGACACGAGGGTGTGAGGGTCAATTTGCATATTACCTCTTTATTATATAGGATTTGTCCTTTCTAACTCCTTAGCCTGACATAAAAGGCAGCAACAAGCATCTTCAGGTTGTGGCTCAAGCCACTGGCTAGAAAGTGTTTACTCAAGATTTACAAGGTGCAGGGCAGAGTTCAGGCTATATCCAGACCTCTGAATTCCAAACCTGCCTTTCCCTCTGTTATCCTTCTTTCTGGAGTCTTGATCCTCCAGGCCCTGGGACTTTAGCAGGAGAGTCTACTATATACACTGAGTGGCCAGATTATTATGCATTCAGAGATCATAATAATCTGGCCACTCAGTGTAGATCCTCCTCCCTTTGCCTTCAGGAGACTTGAATAATTTGGATATGCTTTCTAGTCACCATCAGTAAGAAAACCAATACGAGAGATGTTTCTGGGAAGAAGGACTGCCCACCAACTACCTGTGTGGCCCCAGATGTGTTCCATAATTTTCAGGTCCTGTAAGTAATACACCTTTATCTTTTCAAAGTTTCCTGATGTTTATTGCTGAGGGCATCATGTAGTGACAGTAAGAACCACAGGGTTGGTCCAACCACAACATTGGTTATTAGTGTGCTGAGACCAGCTCACAACACATGAACAAAAATCAAGTCAACATAAGCAAGCAAGTCCATCTCAGCCTCAGATTGACTTGGGAGAAGAATAAACAGGTGGGACCAACCACAATAAATGACATGAGTTCTAATGACTGACTCAAATGAGTGAATTCCTTGGCAAACCAGAGTGGCCATGACAGTTACTGTGGGCAGAGAGCCCCTGAAAACTTGAGCTGGATTTGAGCAAGTTAAGGCTTTAAATCGGATTCTGATTATGAGAAATAAGATTACCACTGCAAGGGAGCTAAGGGCTGCATCCTAAGAACACAGCTGCTGTGTGAAAACCTCAGTGCAATGCCTGTCCGTCCCACCTTGCACTTTGGTGTTCCTCATATGAGAGCAGGAGCAGGGGCTTCAGGAGCACATCATTCGCCAGCTGAGGGTCTTGTTGACAGGCAGAGAGAGGCTGTTCACCAACCTGACCAGAGGCCTTGAAAGAACAGATACTCCTGTAACTTTCCTTCAGTTCTGGGCTCAGGAAAGGTGGACAAGGACAGTGTTGTTAAATCAACCTGGGCATGTGCACTGATCTGAGTTGCGAGTCCCCATCTCTGTGTGACCTGGTGGCTGATTACCTGGTTGTCTTAGGGGCTCCAATCATCTACCCTGCAGTAGTTAAGACCCGATATAGGTTGTGGCCTCCCTTTTAATACCTTCAGACACCCAGGTCATGTGCCATGGCCATGAATTCTGCCCTATTGCACTGGGGGTTCCATGCCCTCTGTGTCCACCCTCCCTTTGATATGCTGCTTTTAGGGCAGGATCTGTGCCTGGTGACCCGCGGAGCTCCATATGAGGGGCCAGATCACAGACACACTGGGGAGTTTGTCTCCACAATCTCTTGAAGATGATTGAGAGCTGAAACTGGGGACTAACCTTTGAGCACAGACCATGCACCTGGGTTTGTGACTAGAGTGCAGAGCCACCTGCAGAATCCTGGGTGTATGTGAGTGTGATATGTGACGACTATCTGATGTATGTACATGGGTATGTACATGTGTCAGGGTGTGAGTATAAATGTGCTCAGGTATGGTTGAGTATCTGTGTTTGTGATTGCCTATTGTATGCACACAAGTGTATATGAGTGTGTCTATGTGGCCTGAGTATGTGGCATATTGCATGTGTATAGTGTGTATATACATGTGAGTTTGTGCATTTGTGTGTGGTTGTGATTACATGCACATGAGTGTGTTTATGCATATGGGTAAGTGTTTGTGAGTGCATGTGTGTATGTGCACCTAATGAGTCTCCATAGGTCAGGCAGAGCTGCTTTACACAAGTGGGCTCTGTTGCCTGGGGGCTTTTCACCTTCCTGCTGGTCCCAGCTGGTGGCTCACATGCATGAGAAAGTGCAGATGCCAGGGCCATAATCACTTGGTCAAGCTCCAGGTGAAAGCTCAGGGGAGAGACGCTGGGGGTGCAGCCTGGGGAGGAAAACACTGAACAACCTCAGACACATTCATGTCATTTGACCACAGATGCCTGGCCTGATATCCATTCACTGTTTCCCAGTTTTGAAGCCTGTGTGCCTCTAGCACTTTATTCTGTCTTTGCCTCCTATCTCAGAACCCACTTCCATATCTCCCTTCCTCTAGGCAGCCACTCCAGTGTAGACTTTTGCTTCCTGTCTGTAGACTATTCTGTGCCTACAGAACTTTTATGAGGAGTCCTTTAGAAAAACAAAACTAGAGAGAAACCAAGATGGAGGCATAGGTAAACACCTAGCCTGCTGCCTCGCACAACAATTTCAAAACTACAACTAAAAGACAAAACGGACATCATCCAGAACCACAGGAAGGCTGGTTGAGTGGAAATTCTACAACTAGAAGGGAAGAGAAAAGCACACTGAGACTCAGAGGAGCTGCAGGAGGCAGAAGTACTGATATGTGTGCACAGAGAGAACTGGCAGCTGAGTGTGAGGATGGCTTTCTCAAGTGGGAGGGAGACAAAAGCTCCCAACTGCACTGAACTCCAGTTCTGGGTGAGACTTTAGGTACCCAGACTCATGCGGGGAGAGGCTGGACTGTCAGGAGGGAGAAAAGCACGCTGAGACTCAGAGGAACTGCGGAGGGCAGAGGTACCAAGGTGCATGGAGAGGGCGGGCAGCTGAGTACACGGCTGGCTTTCTCAAGCAAGAGGGAGAGAAAAGCTCCCAACTGCACTGAACTCCAGTTCCGGGTGAGACTCTGGAAACTCAGGCTCATTCTGGGAGAAACTGGACTGTCTGGCAGCAGGTGGAACTCTAGGGCTGCTTTCTCTCAGAGGTGCTTGCAGTGATTACCATGGGACACTGAGACACAGGGGCCTATTAGGGCAGGGCTGACGGAAAACCAATGCTGTCTGCTCCACCCTGCCCCATCCAAGCTGAGCACAGAGGCTTTTACAATTTTGTCCAATTAGGGTGTCTCCAGCACAAAAGTTCTCCCAGCATAGACACAGCTGATCCTCACAGCCAATTGGCCGGGAGGTCAATTCCTCCCAGTGATACCAACAACAATCAAGGCTTAACTACAACAAGATTGTGCACAGAGCCCACAAAGGGGTGCACCAAGAGTGTCCACCTCAGGTAACTGGGGTGGCTGAGCCACTGGGCCCTATAGACACCTAGCACACAAAGCTACTCTACCAACTCAGGGAAGCAGCGAAAATGCGGAGACAAAGAAACAGATCACAAATGAAAGAAATAGAGGAAAGCAAATGACTGGACATAGAGTTCAAAACCACGGTTATACGATTTTTCAAGAATTTTCTAGAAAAGGCCAATAAATTTAGTGAGACCCTCGAGGATATGAAAAAAGACCAACTAGAAATTAAGCGTACACTGACTGAAATAAAAAAAATATTATACAGAGATCTAACAGCAGACTAGAGGATTGCAAGAATCAAGTCAAAAATATGAAATACAAAGAAGCAAAAAACACTCAACCGGAAAAGCAAAAAGAAAAAAGAATCCAAAAATATGAAGATAGTGTAAGGAGCCTCTGGGACAACTTCAGCATACCAACATCCAAATTATGGGAGTGCCAGAAGAAGAGAGAGAGCAAGATACTGAAAACCTATTTGAAGAAATAATGACAGAAAACTTCCCCGAGCTGGTGAAAGAAATAGATCTACAAGTCCAGGAAGTGCAGAGAACCCCAAACAAAAGGAATCCAAAGAGGACCACACCAAGACACATTATAATTAAAATGCCAAGAGCAAAAGATAAAGAGAGAATATTAAAAGCAGCAAGAGAAAAACAGTTAATTGCCTATAAGGGAGCATCCACACAATTGTCAGCTGTTTTCTCAGCAGAAAATATGCAGGCCAGACGGGAGTGGCAAGAAATTTTCAAAGTGATGAATAGCAAGAACCTACAACCAAGATTACTCTACCCAGCAAATCTATCATTCAGAATTGAAGGTCAGATAAAGAGCTTCACAGATAAGAAAAAGCTAAAGGAATTCAACACCAAACCAGTATTATATGAAATGCTGAAAGGTATTCTTTAAGAAGAGGAAGAAGAAGAAAAAGGTAAAGATAAAAATTATGAACAACAAATACATATCTATCAACAAGTGAATCTAAAAATCAAGTGAATAAAAAAATCTGATGAACAGAATAAACTGGTGAATATAATAGAATCAGGGGCATAGAAAAGGAGTGGACTGACAATTCTCAGGGGGAAAGGGGTATGGGGGGTGCAGGAAGAGACTGGACAAAAAGTGTACACCTATGGATGAGGACAGTGCGGGAGGGTGGGTAAGGGCAGAGGGTGGGGTGGGAACCTGCTGGAGGGGAGCTATGGGGGAAAAAAAGAGGAACAATTTTAATAATCTGAATAATAAAGATTCATTAAATAAATAAAAAAAGACTCCAAAAAAAAAGAAAAGCAAAACTAATGGTATAAACTAGGGAGACTGTCAACAGCTTTGAGATTCTGGTCACTCACATCGCACACATGACCAGCCTTAAAGCACGGTGGTGGATTTGCCAGCAGGAGAGCTGAGGGGGGTACTTTGCTCTGCCATGTGTTACCTGAGTGTTCCCCTCTTCCTAGCAAACAGTATCTCTGCCTGGGCCCAGGACCATCTGTGATCAGGATTGACATTATGGCATGGGGCACTGAGCACAAAATGAGAAGGTAATCCTGAGATGCATGGCTAGGTGCTCCTCAAATTTAGAGTTAATATAATGACTTTCCACCTGCCTATGCAGCCCCACCCCTGCACCTGCCACTCACCTGAAGGACGCTGCCAGCACTCCCTGGGAGAAACTGTGGGGTGGCCCCATATTCTTTATGCTGATGTCTGTCCTGGTGGCAGCTTTGGACCATGTCTTAGTCAGGCAGAGCCTTGCAGAAGGTCCTGAAAGAGCCAAGGCTGTGTCACTCGCTCAGTTATGAGTGTCCTTCTTGTCTTGGGCAGTTTCCAGGAGGGGGTAGCTGACCTCTGGGTTAGTGGGGATATCTCACCTTGAGTCTCCAGAGCTGTTGACTGGCTCCCCTGTAGAAGGCAGTACATTGCTCCTGTGCTTGCTCAGCTGGGCCACCAGTGTAGACTCTGGTCTTTGAGCTTGTTGGAGAGTGTTTGAATGCTGAAGTCTTCCAGGGTCCTGGCAGGGAGTGGCCTCCTTGTGGGAGAGGCCTTGGAGGGAGATGGTGGAATGGGCAGGGCCCTGGGGAGGGGGGTGAGAGCCTGAGGGTGGGAGTGCTGCCTGCAGGAGAAAGCAAACTCAGGATGCTCAGGGTTAGGGGTAGACTGGAGAAGAAAGGTGGGATCAGGTTTGGTGGATGTGGGAGAAGAAGTAGCAGTGGCTGCAGAGAGAGCCCCCCCTGTGGGAGTGTGACCGACAGGGGACCCTGCAGCCTCTGACTAGCCTGTCCTGGGTCCTGGCATCACTTTGATGAACCAATTTGTCTCCCGGTCTTAATGACCCATCAGCCACCCGAGGAGGCGGTTTGCTGGGTCCTCCAGGCTATGTCTGACTTTTATTCCTTCCTTCCACTTGAATTTGTCTTGCTGTCCCCACTTTCCAATTTGTCTTGTGCTTCCCCATGGGAGCTCTCGCCCAACTGTCCCTGCTGCTCTGTGGACTCCTGTCCCCCACCATGAACGTCTTTGAGGGGTGTTCCACAGTGCTCCCCACTATGCTCACAGACTGCAGGCACTCACTAGGTGCCTGTTTGGCTGAATCGTCTCCTCCAGCCTTCAGGCCGGAGTGTGGCTCAGACTGGCACCAGGAGAGCATGTAACTTTGAATCAGGTCTTATACCCCTTGACCTTCTCCCTCAAACTCTGCTCTGCTAGAAAGATCTATGAAGGAAAGAAGGCCTTCCTCTGGGGAACTGTGTATTGAGGAAGAAGGAAGGAAGGGGGTAAGGCCTCATGCTACCTTATGTTCAATGAGGCAGGCCTTGCAGGAACATGAGTGTGAGGCTGAGTGGGTGTCCACTGCAACCCCTATGCTACCCTTTCAAAGGCCAGGTATGTATGGGGTAGGGGGGAGAAGGGGAGCCCCATTAGCACTGGCAAAGTAATGTGGCTCATTCTGAGCAACACCCAGGGCCCCTGCTTATGCAGAGTTTGTTTTGCCTTTCTGTTCTCTGTCTGTGGCCAAAGTGGGGTCCATCCCCTGAGCCAGTCAGGTGAGAGAGGGTGGGTATCAGAGGGCAGCTCCCTCCATCAATATCCTTTCCTCTACCTGTGCTATCACACATCCTGTAGTGAAGGGGCTCTTCACCCTCCCCTAAAGGACTAGTCCTCCCTAAAAGAACCCTGTCCCAGCATCCCAGGGAGGCCTACCTAACCCACCCCCTCCTGCAGGAGCCCCCAGCTCTGGGCCTGAAAGGAGGCTGCATTTAGGGGTTAAAGTGCTGACATCCACCCCTGATTCTCTGTAGCCCCTCCCTATGTCCTCACTGCATAAGCTCAGCACATGCCCATAACCCACCAGAGTGACACATGGTAGGAAGGGCAGACTTGATCTGAACTCAGTCAATCTTATCTGCCCCTGTCCTCCCTTGTTTGGAGCCTTCACCAAGAAAGCAATGACTGGCCTCTCAGCCCCATGCCAAGGCCACCCTGGATGGTGTGTGAGTGTGAGTGTGTGTGTGTGTGTGTGTGTGTGTGTGTGTGTGTGTGTGTGGTGAGAAGGCCTGTGTGCAAGTTAACATAACTAGTAAGACTCCAATGTTAGTTTGACCCCATGACCATGCTCGTGACCACCACCTTCAGTGCCTCTTCCAAGGCCCCTGCCCATTCAGCTCACTTCTTGGGATCCCCACAGCTCTGCAGTGAAGAACCTTTACTTGGCACATAGTAGAAACTTGATAAATATTAATTTTACCTCTTTAAAAAACAACAACAACAAAACAAATGGAGGCCACTGCTAAGCTGTGTGACCCTGCGGGGGCCAGATATGGTGGGTATCTCCCTTTTCTGTATCCAGCACGGAAAGAGAGATGAATGAACCGGTTCTAAGTGGAGGTGGCCAGGGATTGAGAAATAAAAGAAAGAAAGAGACCAGATAGAAAGATAGAAACAAAGCTGGGAGCCAGTTGGGACACCATCCTCTCTGATGGAGAGGCAGGGACCCCGAGCCCACGCAGCAAGTTTATTTTATACCCCCAAATACCAGGAAGTAACACCAAAACTTAGGATCAAAGGAGCTTATTTGCATTTTTGAGTAGGCCCTAGCATTCTTGGTGCTTGCCTGGATTTACATATCAAAGTCCACTAGGCTGACACCTGGGCTGAAATGAAGGCCAAGCTGATAACATGTCCAGCCTTTTTGGGGAAGCATGTTCCCAGGGCGTGGCTCTGCCTATCACCCTGAGTTCAGCTGACAATAATTAAAGAAATGCCCATGTGCCTTCCCAGGTGCTGTCTCCAGACCCCAACAAGCAAAAACTACTGGGTCCTTCCTCTGTCCTTTTATCTGATGTTGCCTGAATTGAGGCAGCCCAACTGTTCCCCCACAGCAAGTGAAGAGTCTTCGCACCATGGGGCCTCTTCTCCATGCCACTCTGCATACGCTTCCTGTTCACATGGATGCTGGTCTGGGGGAGGTCTGGGTCCCTGGTTCTCCAGGTATGAGGAGGAACTAACAGGGCAGGAAGTAATACCATAAAGGGACCCTGTGGGCAGTCCTCATTCTGCCCCATGATAAGCAAGGGCCAGCTAGCTAGGACTTGACAGCCCTTCGGTACCCCAAAACTCCTAACCTGCACAATTCTTCCTTCAAACCTAGCAGCACCCTCTCTTCAGCCTTGACCACAAGGGGACCCTGGACAATCTACTCATTTCCTGAGCTTCAGTTTGTCTATGAAATTGGGGCAGTGCACACCTGGAAACACCCACCTATAGGTGCTATTGTGAGGACCACATGGACAGCATGAGTGCCCCTCAGACTGTCAATACTGTAGAAACACGAAATGTTACCCAGGGCATGTACCTGGGTGAGGAAGGGGTATAGGGCAGGTAGACAGAGAATGGATGTGCTGCACCCCAGTGTGGTACCTGTACCCTGGATAATGGCTCTCTCCTGGGAATCAGCTCCTTTTCCAGAGCCCTAAGGATCCTGGCCTTCATGGAATGGAGAGCTGGAAGGAAGCACCAGCCTCAGTGCATAGGCAGCACAGGGCTTGCATGGCCCCAAGTGCCAGAGACAAACCCAGATCAGCCCAGGAAGGCACCGGGCTCATGGCTGGGGCAGGGCTGGGAGAGGTGTGAGGGACATAAGAGGACTCACCTGTCCCTGAGTAGTGCATATTCAGTGGGCATGTGAGGCTTCTCCAGCACCCCCCTCCCCCCCGCCCCCATTGAGGCCTTGGAGCTCTCAAGCAGGCCCGAGCCAGCGCAGGTCTCAGCATCAGGCCCAGATGCATGAGCAGTGTGGTTGCCAAGCCAACAGTTAGCAGCACCCCTGCACAAGGTGGGGAAAGGGATGGGGGCCACATGGTGTCCACTTAGAACCTCCCCAGGCTGCTGGGCCCTAGAGAGCCCGTTTTGCATTTGCCTCAGTGTCCTTGGTCTCTGTGTTCTGCTGCCTCATAGCCCCCTATAAAATAACACTCATTCCTGCCCTAGGGCATTATGATGTCAGGGGTCCAACTGGGGGTCCCACTCCACCTTGCACCCTTTGTCTGAAGGACCCTCTAGGACACTGCTGCTTGGCCCTCCCCCGCATGTTCCAGCACCAGGCCTGCTCCATGCGATGTGCTCTCTGCCCTGTGCCCAGGTAGCTTTGTGGCTCAGCCACTACAGGGCTGCCTTCTCTTGGCCCACCGGGCAGGGGCCATGATTGTCCCTCTGCCTGGGGCTTAGTCTGGAGGGCTCAGTTCCGACTAAAGACCAGAGGTAAAGAAGATGGGGAAATCCACAGAGGTGAGGATAGGCATCTCTGCAAGCTTGTGATTCCACCTGGGGTCCTATTCACCTGGGGTCCTATTCCACCTGGGGTCCTATTCATGGAGGCAGGGACTCTGTGCATCAGGGCAGGTCCCAGGATTGAGGGGAAGGGAGGCTGAGGAAGATCACCCCTGGGAAGGAAGTCCAAATTTCTTTTCCTGGCAACAAAGCCCAGGTTGATCCACATATGTCATCTCTGAAACAGTGCCAAAGTCACAGATGAGGCTGGACACACATCTGGGGTCCCTCTGGGTCCTGGCTTCTCTAATCCAGGTCCATATCTGTGATTGCTGTCCAGCTGGGACCCATCAGATAAAAGGACAGAGGAAGGACCCAGTAGTTTTTGCAGGTTTGGCAGTTTGTGCCTGAGGATGCCGTGCCTGGCAAGCTCATATGGGAAGGAGGGCTGTATGGGGCCTCGGCCTGGACCGCAAGCCACCCCCTTCTTTTCACCAGCACCACAATCATGCTCTCAGGCAACCCATTGTCTTGAAACACATACATGCCTAGATCTAGGAACTGGTGGGCAAACCTGGGGGTAAAGGCCAGAATATGGGAGAGGTGGCTGCTTGCGCCAGGAAAGTCTGGGTGGCTTCTCCCCACACACAGGGTAACATGGTCCCAGGGAAGCTACCTGTAAGCCCCATCCCTCCCACCCAAGCACTCTGGAGGCCACACTTGCTCATGGTCTGCAGATTCCCTTCCTTCCATGTTTTCTATCAGCCTGAGGAAGAGATTGTGACCTAAACTTAAGAACCCAGCCAGCTCCTCAGAGCTCCCAGCCAGCCCCACTGCAGTTACCTGGAGAAGTTGAGGTGAGTTTCTTGAACCAGGTGGCCAAGTTTCCTGAACACCCCAGAGTCCCAGTGGGGGTTGCTATTGAATAGGTGCTATCTTTGGTACATAGGCTAGTGACTAGCTGAGCGATCTGGGGAATGAGCTGGAGTTGGGCTGGGTCCCAGAGGCTCCACAGGCTGCAGCTCTGGGTGACCCACATGCAGGGAGCTTAGTGTCATGTCCTCAGTTTCCATCAGATGTTTCTAATGAAGTGACATTTTATCCTTTCATATATGTAATAGGTCATTGATAACCTTGGTGCCAGGACAAAATCTGTCTTCCCTCAGCCCACAGAGGGAGCACACTACATGATGGCTTGTTCTGAGCAGAGCCACCAGGCCCTGATGCCCCTTGTGGATAAACACAGACAGATTCCTTGGCACCTTTGGAGGTGTGACCTATTCAACTTTGTATCCCTAACAGGTGACACAATACATGCTGTTCACTCTCAGCTAAGGGGGTGGAGAGGGCTGCTGATAGAAACACAGGCAGATGTGGCATGGCCTTTCCTGTGCACAGGTGTCAGCTCCTTGTCCTACACCACCCCCATGCCCTGCTACCTCCCCCACCGTGTGGAGAAGGGGGTTAGGGTTATGGTTAGAGTTAAGGTGGATCTGAGCCTGTGGGCAGGGTGGGAAGAGCCCGAGGCCCTCCACTGTCAGTCAAGGCCATCTTGTGGAAAGGACTCAGGCTTATCTTGTGAGGTCCAAGGGGAGAGAGTCATAGGGAGGGGGACAGACCATCCTTATAAATCAAGGTGTCCAAGAGAAAGGGGCCTGCTGGGAGGTTGAGGGTCTAGTCTTGTTAAAACTTCAGGTCCTGGCAGGATGACTGCCTGGCACAGCGCAGGCCTGCAGGGGGACTGGAACCCAGGTCAGAGGTCACCTCAGTGAGTTCGCTCCTCTCTCCCTGCCCCCCACCAGGCACAGAGGTCTAACACAGTCATGGGCTGAAGGGAGGGGTCATGGAATGTTGGAACTATTCCAAGATGTGAAATTGAGGCCTATGGTGAAGTGACCTATCAGGTGGAGACCAGATGGAGGGCACAGCCCTGGAACTGGTTACTTTGAAAGCATGATCTGTATGCAGCTTCACTGGATGGCCAGACAAGGGAGGGATGAGAGCTCAGGCTGGAAGTAGGGTATGAGAGGCATAACTCATTGTGGGGAAGAATAAGAAGCTGGGAAAGAATCATGTCTCCTTCTACCAGCCATATCACTGGCTTTGGAATCTGGAGATGGATGCTGGGGTCCTGGGAGATAGGGTGCTCTGGGCCTGCAGTTGGATGATGCCTTTGTAGCTGGGGACTGGACACAGGTGATCCTAGAGAGTTTGGGGAAGGAAATATGGAGGACCTGGACCTATCTAGGGGACACCATACCTACACATTGACCCTATCCTGTCTTCCTTTCCTTTAAGGATCAGTGCTGGCCCTTCCTCAGTTCTTGCTTTCCCAGGTGCTCATCTCCTGAGGGAAAGCTAGAGATTTCCCCCAAGCTCTTCTTGGAAAAGTGTAGCCACACCCCTCACTCATCCCACCCTCTCTGGGCAAGCCAGGGCTGCATGCAATCTAACTGCTGGGATCTCCTCTTATTGAGAAAAGAGCAAAGCATGTCTTCTCTGAAGATGACAAAGCCAAAGATGCCATGGGGACCACACTGGACCAGATGGATTTGGGCCCAGAGTGCTCACTACTTCCTGAGAACACACAGCACAACATTATGTGCACAGGAAGGGGAGGAAGGGCAGGGAAGCTTCAGAGATGGATGAACAGAAGCCCCTCCTCATCTTCAGAAAACACCCGTGACTCAGCTCAGGCCCCTGTATTGGGTCATCCATTGCCCCTCCTTCTATTTGCAAACATCCTACATAACAAAACAACTTAGAAGTATTCCCCTCTCACCCCAAATCTGCTGTCCAGTCCCCGTCCATTCAGTAGCAAGCAGACACAGCTACCCAGAACCTTCTGACAGACAGACAAACAGGGTGAGCCAACAAACAGGACCTGGTCCTCTCCCACTCCCATCTCTATATAACTTTGAGGCCCTGAAGACAGCCACAGACAATACTGAGGTGGCCAAGAGATGGCCCTGTCCTTTGGCTGGAGGTCTGGGCTAGGACTAGAGGCTCACAATTTCTGTGACTATGGTGAATTGTTTTGTATTCCTGGGTTGATGCTTTCTAAGGTCCCTTTTGGCATCAAACTGGATGGTTAACATTGACATGAATGGCACTTCCATCTTCCTTCCTGTCCTTCCTCCAGCCCATTGAATGGAAATCAACACAGATAACAGCATACTAGGCAGGGAAAACCAGTTATCACAAGGGCCTTCCTTTCTGATATCTGGCTCTATCTCCCCAGCAAACAGAGGCTGCCCTCCCAGCTAGCCTTTCTTGGAACTGGCTCACCCTTTGGGTGCTATTCCCAGCCTCATCCTTCATTCTGAGGACCAGCTATCTATGGGGGCCCCAGGCCAGGAAAAACTTGGGGACCCTGGCCAGACACTTGGTGTCACAGAACTCTTCTGCTGAGAAATTCCCAGCACTGGCAGCTATGGAAGAAGAAAGGGGGGAGAGCTTCCCTCTCCCTGATGCCCTTCAGCCAGCTTAGATTCCCTCCAGCCCCCAGGACCGAGCTCTCAAATCTGCCTAAGTAGTGACTGCACTTGTAATGGAGGACCACAAATGATTTGCTACCATGTCCTTTCTTGCCCCTGCTTCTGTGCCAGTAGGCATGTCCCATGCCTGGGACAGAGGGCCTGGCCTGGTTGAGAGGCCCAACATTTTTGCTCTGGGCATCCTGCTGAGGCAAGAGTGAGGATAGAGAGCTGTTCAGCCTGGAACAGTCCCGTTTATTTAGCAGACTTCCTGGCACAGCAGTCCACCCCTCCCCTGCTTGCTTAGGCTACTTCATCCAGGCCAAAGGTCAGCTGGAGCACTAGAACTCAGGACAAAATTGGGGTCCCCTGGGTTTGGCATCTAGTCAAGGTCTGCTTCTGGCAGCTGACTCAAGGCCCATGGTGTGGACTTCACTGTTTCTCCATGCAGCACCTCCTCAGACCTGGTTGCTGGCCCCCTGCTGGTTTGCCTGGCTCCCCTCTTGGGGATGCTGCCACGGGCAGCTTTTGGAAGGAGCTTGCACTCAGCTTGGGTTCCCGTTATGGTGGGGTCCAACCAACACCCACTGGATGGGCCTCTGAGGATGGTTAGGGCCTGTGTGGAGATGGTGATTTCATTCTGTACTCAGTGGCTTTTTGTCACTTACATACCCAGTTCAGCACTGAGCTCCCCTCCCACCAGGTGACAGAGGAGGAGCAGTCGTGCTGCTGGGGGGACACACACTTGTCAGGGGCAGCCAGGCGAACATCTCCAGGTGAGCAGTGCTCAGCAACCTGCAATAGGTCCCGGAGGAGAGTCTGGCGTAGGGGCTGGCTCAGCATTGGAGAACATTCTGGACACAGGGGCAGGGCCTCTGGGGAACCAGGCTCCACTGAGAGGCCATCTAGTCTATGTGTTAAGATGAGGGTTAGGCTTGAGGGTAGAGGGGACCCATATACATAATAGAAGACAAGTCTGCTGCCTTGGGGAGATAATACACAACAGCTAAGATCACTTCCTAGGAAGTGAGGAAGAATCAGCTGGAATGAAGGTGGAGGCTAGTCAGGGAAGGCTTCCTGTAGAAGGTGATAGTGAGACTGGGTTTGAAGTAAGATTGTAAGGGCAGGACACTGCAGATATCAGAAAGACCACAGCATGTCAGAGTTTTCTGTACCACGTGGCTAGCTGGATAAGGTGGCTCCCCCTAAAGACATTGCTACAATTTAAAAAGAAATCAGATGCAGAGCTGACCGTGATGGAAGAACTCAGAGCCTGCTGCCACCAGGGCTGTGTGCCT
Organism: Corynorhinus townsendii; assembly: GCA_026230045.1. Lineage (NCBI taxonomy): Eukaryota > Metazoa > Chordata > Mammalia > Chiroptera > Vespertilionidae > Corynorhinus > Corynorhinus townsendii. Next base: position 114,465,101 of record JAPDVU010000003.1, on the reverse strand, counting down.
GGGGAAGAATGCTGTGCTCTAGCCCCTGGTTTTACCATGCTCCAGGGGCACCATTTGCCCAATGATGCTCACCTTGTGGCCCCCAGAGCCACCCTGACTGCTGTAAGCTTCCACAAAATGCTCCTTGATTCAAACAAGAGACTAGAACACAGCAGGAAATGGTGAATGACCCAATCACTCCACCATTCTGCACAATACCGTGACTCTGGTTCTATAAGGAAGGTCCTGTGTTTTGTCAGGACATGAACTGTTGGCACAAAGGACTGAACATTAACCAAACAGCCTGGGAAAGTGCCTGGCACAGAGAGGACTCCACACATGCTACCTGTTCTCACTCCCCTCAAGTCTTACTTCCCGCAGTTGCAAGGTGGTGGGTATCTGGGGCTGACAGTCCTTGTTGCTATTGCTCTCGTCACTCTCCAGGCCCCTCTTGTTGTAGGACTTGTATCTTGCCTGGCAGATGCAGGACCCATCTAACTTCTGGAAGACCCTGTCCAGGCCCTGAAAAGTGCAGTGGGAGGAACCTGGACACAGGCCCCTGACAGTGAGCCAGAGACAGAAGTCAACTCTCTATCCCTGTGCACAGGGAGTTTGTGATGCAGACACCTACCTTTACCAAACCACTGGCCTTAGGGTCTTTGAGGGGATTGAATAAGATCTTCTAAACCAGTGATTCTCAACTTTGACTTTGCATTAGATTCATCTGGGAAGCTTTTAAAAAGCATTAATGTCCAGGTTCCCTTTAGACCAGTTAAGCAAAAATCTCTGAGGTAAGGCAAGGCATCTACTTTTTAAAAAGTCCCTGAGGGTTTTAAGGTGTAGATTGGGCTAAGAACTATTGAGGTAGGTGAAAGAGTTGATGCCTTGTGAAAGGTGTGGTTCCTGTTCATGATTAAACAAAGCCATATCGAGCCAGTTCTGGAGGATGGGCAAAGGCCTCTGTCTCCAGGGGACAAAAGGCAAGAGCTCTGCAGAAACAGAGGCCTCTCCAGAAGCTTGAAGGATGGACTGGACTGGAGGGGAAGAGCTGGGAGAACAGAGATCCTCAGCAGAGAAGAAAGTAGTAGGAGGGAAAGTTCAAGTTTTATTTGGGAGATAAAAGAGTCCAGGTAGATGTTTTTCTGGGAGAGGAAGCTCAAAGAGAGGTGTGATTGGGATCTCCTAGTGGAGTCGGGTCCATTGCAATTCTGGCCATAATGGCATTTGTGTCTGTTCATGGGGGGGTGGGGGGGGTGAGACACTCATGTGAAGTTTAGCCCTTGTCAGTTTGGTGCAGGTGCCCACTCATACCTAGTGGATTCTGATCAGTGGAACTGTAGTAGAATTATTTGAATGAATTGATTGAAAGTTGACTTTTTTTTTCTAACATGGTCATATTCACTTCCCAAAAGAATTCAGGGACCATTACTAAGAGAGAGAATTATTTCCACTGTACAGAAGGAAGGGACTTAACTCAATACTAAAGTGACAGAGAATATTTTCCCTTGAACATCTAGAACCCAGTCAGGTTCTAGATGTTCAAGCCCTCTCTAATGTTCTGTACTCTAGAATGTTCTTTGGCTTATCTGGACCAGCTCCCTGCCAAAACCCTGGGTACGACCACGATCTAGGAGTCTTTCATGTCTCCTTGTTGTCCAGAGCACTGGGCTTCAAACTTGGTTTTTGCAGCTCTGTGGTACCACAAAGGTGTATTGGGGACTTTCTGGGTTTAGGAGTGACTAAGTCGAAGTAGTTATGGGACCTCACCCCTTGGTTCAATTTGAACCACTTTGCTTTTACATGTTTTATATTAATTCCTTTAATGAGAACTCTTTTGAAAAAGTGTTCTGTTGCTAAAGAATACTTTGAACAAAAGTCTGAACTGTTGGTCTGGCATTGATGACTATGGAATTAACCACAGATCTATATAAAAAGCATCATTTAAAAACTATCTTCCTCCCACCATCTCAACCCAATAAGATTTTACTCATCCTCATTCCTGCTTAAATACAACGTTTTCCATAAGTTTCCCTGATCCTGTCATGCAGAAGCAATTTCTTTCTATTTTGAACCATATAGATTTCCTTCCTGGTGGAACTTGACACTTCTGCCAATTTGTTATATATTTTCACTTTTTTTCTATTATACCTATCAGTATATTCCAAAGTGTCTTTGTGGCACTAACAACAATAATTGGAGGTTAGAATTTGTGAGATTACCTTTGAAATAAATTAACTAAAAAAATTTTCCACCTTATCTCCAAAGTGGAAACGGCTGTTTACTAAAATGTATACTCTTACAAGACTTTTTTTCTACCTTTGGCAATGGCAGACTCGCTTATTTCAGGCCAATTTTCTGATAAGTTACAACCAGAGAAGCAATATATATATTGGATAGAAAGGAAATCCAGAGGGATCAGTCCTACATATGGGACTTCAGGATGTTTCATAAGGCCATAAGGGCAAAAATTGGGCCTACCAAGAAGGAGGGTCTCTGGGAAACTGCACAGGCTTTCAGTCAGATCACTGAAGGGCTACCCCCTAGTAAATACTGACTGCAAGTAAATCAACTCTGTCAAAATCTGATTTTCTGAACCCCTGATGAACTGAGCTGATTTGTTCTCACTGTAACTGCTTTTCAGAAAGTACTTCCTCTATGGAAGAACTAATGGCATCCAGAATTTCAAATGTCCTCTAAAATTTTCATTCATAATGTCTAGCATTCAATAATAAAAATAACCAGGCATACAAAACATTCCCACAAGAATTATCAAGAAATCAAGAGGAAAACCAGATAATAGATGCAGGCTCTCATGAGATCCAAATGTTGGAGTTATAAGATATGATATGCACTTTAAATTATGATTAGTTTGTTGGATAAATCAAATGACAAGATGGGGAATATCAACAGAGAACAGGGAACTATAAAAGACTAATAGAAATTCTAAAACTAGAAAGTTCAATAGCAAAAAATAAAATATCAATAGATACATTTAATAGGTTATATGGAGCTGAAGAGAAAATAAATGTAATGGAATATAGCCCTTGAAAAAATATCCAGATTGAATCTCAGAAAGAAAAAAATAAAAGATGAAAAATGTAGAAAAAAGATTTCTGAAGGTTCCTGCAGGGCTAGATACATGTGCATGGTAATATCCTATATAATAAAAGCCTAATATGCTAAGTGTCTGGCCGTTCATTCGACCAGTCACTATGACACGCACTTACCACCAGGGGGCAGATGCTCTGACTGGTAGGTTAGCTAGCTGCTGGGGTCCAGCTCATCGGGACTGGGTGAGACAGGCTGGACACACCTGGAGCCCTCCCATGGTCCCTCCACGGCCAGCCAACCTCCTGTGGTCCCTCCCTGGCTGGCAGGCCCAAATCAGCCCCAATCGGGGACTAGGCCAGATGTCCTGATTGGCCCCAATCAGACCGGTTTCAGCCCGATCCCTGTAGGCCAGGCTGAGGGACCCCACTGGTGCACAAATCCATGCACCAGGCCTCTAGTACTAGTATATAACATGTGTGTAATTGGAAACCCAAAAAGGAAAGGAGAAAGAGAATAGGGTACAACAAATATTTTAAAATATAATGGCAAAGAATCTCATAAAATTGATGAAACATCAAACCACAGATTCAGGAAATGCTAAAGAAACTAAAATAGGATAAATACAAACAAAAAGTACAGGCAGAAAACTTTAGTTGTATTACTGGAAACCAAAGACAACTCTTAAAAGCACCAGAGAAAAAGGACATTTACCTCCAAAGAGTAAATATGAGACTTCCCAAAAGAAATAATACAAGTAAGAGGCAATGGAAATACGTCTTTGAAATGCTGTAAGAAAGTAACTGTCAAGCTACAATTTTCTGCTTAGTTAAAATATGCTTCAAGAATAAAGCTTAGAAAAGATATTTTAGACAAACAAAGCATTAGAAAATGAAATTTTAAATCCTTCATAGCTTTTATAATAATATCAAAATACATCAAATATCTAAAAATAAAGCTAATGAGATATATACAAGGGCTCTCTCTAGAAAATATAATAAAACAAAAATCATTACTTAAAAAAATAAAAGGAACTAAATAAGAGGAAAGTTAAGCCATATTCAAGAATTAGAGGACTCAATATGATAAAGATGTCATTTCTTTCCCAAAGGATCTGTTGTTTCTATGCAATCCTATAGAAATTCCAGCAAGTGTTTTTGTGGATCTGATTATATAAAAATTCAAGGGATACAAATAGCCAAGACAATCTTAAAAAAAAGAACAAATCTTAAAAAAAAGAACAAAGTCTATAATATAGACTACTGTATTAAAATTTATTTTGAAGCTAAAGTGATTAGAACATGATGATGTTTATACAAGGACAGGATAAAAGACCAGTGGAACAGAACAAGATTCCCAAACAGACCCATGTGTATATAGGATGCTCAATTGATGATAGACATGAGTGATCTTTTAATAAAGGTCACACACACACACACACACACACACACACACACACACACACACACACACTGGGACAGTAGAGTGACAGGAAAGTCCATTCTCTCACTTGTAAACAACTATTCTCAACAATGAGGTCTTTCTCCAAAGCCCTACACAGTTGACACTCAAAGCTGCAAGGCCCGGGAGAGATGGTGTCCTGGGACCCTGTATCTGGACACAAGGGCAGTTACCTTGTTGGGGGAGATGGGAATGGGTGACACTCACCTGGGGGAGAGAAAGCAGAGTTCCCACAGGGAAGACAACCAGTCTGGCCAGATTGGGCACTGAAGGTGCCAACAGGGCATGGCAGGCACTCTCCAGCAGGGCTGTGAATCCCTGAAGGACAATAGTGCCCCACGGGGCATGGCTGGCTGTAGTACTGCTCTGTCCCTGCAGGGAAGTGGTGTGAAATTCTGAGCCATGGACTCCGGTGGAGGTGGGGACAGAAGCAGCTGTGAGAGTAAGAATGACCATGTTGAGGGAAGGGGTTGAGGGGTGGGGGAACAGCAAAGCAAATACAGGGGGAGAGTCTGGATTGTAGGGAGGACAGCAGAGGCTCTGTACCCTACCCCACCCCAGCTTGATCCTCAGAGCACACTTCCATCTCAGCATACATGGGCGCTGTAGCCAGCAGTGCTGATCACTAGGTAGCAGTTGTCCTATTTTCAAGAAGACCTGGGCTACTGGCTCCAAATATAACTTGTATGGTAGGTACATAGCCTATAATTCACAGGTCTTTAACCCTCACACCCAGACAGATGTGGCACCAACCTTCTCTGTACCCTCCTTCTCTGCTGTTCTCCCCACATTCTTGAGTCTTTTTCTATCAGGTGGCTGATCCAACCGTTCCTTGGCATGCTCCTGGGGCTCTGCAGGTAGGTACCTCTCTGCCTGCTGCACCTGCCCTCCTCACCAGGCTCTGCCCATTCCTGTCTCAAGGCCCAGGCCCCCAAACTCACCGTGATGTCAGCTAAATCCAGGGGTGCAGGACTGGCAGGGCAGGGCATCTAGGGTCTGGCTATGATAGGTGCCCGCATCACAGAGTTGACAGCAAATGTCCTCGTAATCTCTGAGGCCATTCCGGTTCAGGGCCTCAGAGCCCCCAGGGCACACATGTGGATGGGTACTGCCTGGGGGAGGAGGGGTGCAATAGTAGGGAAACACACAGCTGCACAGAGACACAGCCTCCCAGATCCTCTTAATGCTGATGGGGTCTGTGTGTCTCTCATCGCACTAGCAGGGTCCTCTGATATTCCTAAGCTTTGTCCTTAAGCTGGTGGGGGGTGCAAATCTCTAATATTATCCTAGATGGGGGCCCTGGATTGCCTTGCATCTGATGAGGCCTAAACAGGTCAGAATGCCTTCTTAGAGGAGGCTGAGCTATACTTAGGTGGCCAGGCCATCGAACAGAATCCAGGTCTGTGCTCATTGCCTACCTCACCTGGGCAAAGGGATATGTGGATCTGATTGTCTGGGGATGGGGGACAAAGTCAGGAGTGCTGGACATACTAGTAGGCTTGGAGTTGCCAGATGAAGTCCATGATACCCAGTCATAGTGGAATTTCAGATAATCAACAAGTAATTAACAATGAATAAACAGAGTATAATTACTCCCAAATATTGCAGGGCCACATGTATACTAAACATGTACTTGTTGTTTACCTGAAATTTAAATGTAACTGGATTTACGATATTTTTATTTGCTAAATCTGGCTGCCCAACACAGGATTGCCCTGGAGACTGCTAAAGGGACTTTCAGTGCAATTTGCTTCTTTGTCCTCCTCCCTGGACAGAAGCAGGAGCTGGGAAGCCAAAGCAAGGTGCACCCCATACTAGTTTCTAGCCCTAAATCCTTTGGGACACTGAATAGTTGACTCCTGTCTGGAGAGCCTGGAGGCTGAAATGGGGGTGTTCTCTGACTCACCCAGATAGGGGAGGGTACTTACAGCTGCCCTGGGCCAGTGTAGGTGGAGGAACCAGCAGGGCAGGCATAGTCTCCAGGGCAGAGTGGGGAGACCCCAGTCTGGGACCCACAGTAGGAGCCAGCCCTGCATATGACCTCAGCCACAGTACCTGAGGGAGATGGGGCGAAGCAAGGCACCTTGATCTTGGGGAGATCAAGATGGCACAGACCCAACCAAAGACTAGGTGATCCTTGAGAGCCTATGTGATGTGCTTTGTCTAAGTCTCAGGGGTGAGGGCATGGGACAGGATAAGGGCAGTCCTGGAGGGGAAGGGCCGGCAGGCTCACCTGCAGGACACTCAGATCCAGCTCTGCATGGGATTGCAAACATGTTTGCATGGCCTTTCAGCTCAGTCTCTGGGCAGTAGTAACCAGGGGGACAGAGCTCACAGTATTCCTGTGATGCTGCCTCTGGCTCTGTCCGAAAGGTGCCCAGTGGACAGAGGAAGGCACCCTGGCCACCTGGACACCAGTTGCCTGGAGAACACAGGTGGTCTTCAAAGGAAGAGAGACCTGGGGGAAAAGCATCAGGCATATAAGTGATGCTGCATAGGCCTCTCCTCTCCAAAGCCCTCAGCATTTGTCCTGGAGGCAGCACCTCACCTAGGAATGGGCAGTGGTACCCAGCGGGGAAGGGGTGGCATTCTGCTCAACTCTGGCCTCCTTCTTCTGCCAGGTAGGTGTGCTCTGAGCAGGCTTTGGGGCTCCTGCATGGATCTTCCTCCCTTCAGGGCAGTAATGGCCAGCAGGGCAGGGGTGGATGGCTGGATCTCCTGGAGAGCAAGGATTGTGCTCTTTCCATCCTCCTCCTGCTGCCCAAAGGGCTTCCTGCAATGCCTTTGTCAGGACCAGCACCCTTCAGGCTGCAGTATGGGTGTCTCACCAGCTTTGCACCAGTGCCCAATGGGCAAGGTTCACAGTCCTCTTGCTGCTTGGCCCTAGGGGCAGCTGCCACATTGTGAGGTGGGCACAGGGTGGGCTCTTCACTGCCCTCTGGGCAGTAAAAACCTGAAGCACATGGGGTCATGTTGGGTCCTTTGAAAGGCAAGGAGGCTGCCCCACTGTGGGGAACATGTATTCAGGGGGCCTGGGGACTCTACTGGTCCAAAAGTTGAGAGGTCTGGATGCCAGTCTTGGATCAACCTGCTTTTGTGTTTACTAAATCAGTAACTATCTAATTGCATTAGATACATATTCATATTACATAATGTCATGTATGTAATCACATACATGTGCATATTCATATACATATTAGATGTACAGCACTGGGAGTCAACTATTTTTAGTCTGTTTTGCCTGAGGGGTTCCTATGGGGACAGTTGGACAGCCTTAGTCTCTGCCTCTTTCACACCCCAAGGGTAAGAAACCAGCTTTTACCTGGCAGGCATGGCTTGGCACACAGCTGTCCCTGGGGACACAGGGTCTGGGAGCCCATGAAACCTGGTGTTGGTAGTCCAGCAGTCCCAGGTGGGCAGAAATAGTCAGGAGGACATTTCACGCATACCTGTCACCTCTAATAGCCAGGGAGAGCAGACAAGAATGAGAAGAACAGGATGGAGGGCTAATCTGGGCCTGAACCCCAGATAATTTCACTCTAACCCACAGTGTAAAGACCTTGGACCTGGGCCCCAGGAGAATGCAGCAATATACCCATGTACACAAGAAAACAAGATAAGACACTTTACCTGGTGGTAAAAGAGGCATGAGGCCCAAAGCTCCCTTCCTGTGTGCCCTTTAGCAAAAGGTAGACTCCTGGACTTCTTTCCCCTGAGTTTGTGGAGCTCAGTGGATAAAGAGTGGTACTTGGGGCTGCCAACAGCAGGACACGCCCCTTCAGAAGAGCTCCTGAGCCCTGCTGTCCTCACTGTGGGAATGAGGGGAGAGGGAACCATCTTTCCACCTGCTTCCTTCACTGCCTCAGGAGATGTCTGGGGCCTGCTGGGCCTGGGCTCTGAGGGCCACCAGTCTGATCTCCAGCTCTGCAGCAGAAAAAGCAGGCTATACCTAAGGGTGAACTTCCTAAGACTGGGAGATGAACCTCTAGGAACCCTCCGCTTTCATGTTTTAAGTAGAAAAGATTCTGCTTTGAAACAGGTTCACCTCTGCAGGAAATGTGAAGCAACTCTTCTCTTGACAACCCTATTCCCAGTCTTAGGAAACTGTAGTCTCATGTGCCTTCAACAGTGTTGGTAGCTTTCCCTGAACTAGAGTCTTCAGCGTGATTTCCTTTTGTCTGGCTACTCTGGAGACTTGGGCCCTGGGCCTGCCTCTACAGTCTTTTTTTTTTTTACAGAGAGAAAGGGAGAGAGATAGAGAGTCAGAAACATCGATGAGAGAGAAACATCAATCAGCTGCCTCCTGCATGCCCCCCACTGGGGACGTGCCCGCAACCCAGGCACATGCCCTTGACCGGAATCAAACCTGGGACCTTTCAGTCTGTGACGCTCTATACACTGAGCCAAACCGGTTTCGGCTGCCTCTACAGTCTTGAGAAAGGATGGAAGCTAGAGGGTCCCCACTCAGTCTTGGAGGCTGTGAATCCCTGAATCCCAAGTACAGCATGCTCACAGTGACTTCTGTTCCCTCAAGAATGTCCCCTCTGCCCCACTGAGTGGGTGCAGGGTGTTCAGGTGGAATTTGGGTGCCTCAGGGCCTGCTCTCTGATGGTGCTATTTAAAGGTACCATGTATTGTCTCTCCAGCCCAACCCATTACGAAAGCTATGCATATTGTAGAAAATTCCAAAACAGAGGTGGGAGAAAGAATGGTCCATCTTTCCCCCTGAGTGTATGTGCAGAACACTGGCATCACCTAGAAGCACAAGGAATTTTGCCTTTAAGGACTTACCCTGTGTGTTTAGGCTGAGACTGAACAGAGATATTTTCATTTCATACTAATCCTCCCTCAGTTTGTTATCTAGGTCTGTGCTAACTGTCCTGGCTCTCTTTACTTCATTGTTGGGCTTTTCCCTCCCTGCTCAGGCCTGTATGGCTGGTGTGGCTGTGGTCATACAGCCAGCCTCTCACCCACAGGCCAAGGGCTGTTGGACCTCTCCCCTAGAGGGCGCAGTCTGACTGCAGCAGCCAGAACTGAGTGACTGGGCTGTTACTGACCTGCAGTAGTGGCCAGGGGGACACACAGAGCAGTCACCTTCTTCCTGGAGGCCCACGGTGTCCTGGGGAGTGAAGGTTCCTGGAGGACATGGCAGAGGGGACCACATTCCTGTAGGAGGGGAGCAACTAGTGAAGATGGACAGCCAAGGGCTGAGGTCACATCAGTGCCTGGCCCTGCATGGATAGATTAATCCACAAAGGGTGTTCTGTTCCTGGTGCCCTGGATGGTGTGAGTTTTTCGTGTTGCTTTTCTCAGAGATGATGGAGTGATAAAATGGTGGTGACTCAGTCTGTCTCCCTAGAATCATCATCCTTTTACAAAAGAGTAACTCCCTGGTGGGGGATTTTCAGACAGCAGTGAAGCTATTTTGGGAGAGGGGCTATTTATGTAGCCAATGGGCTCAATGAGGCACCTTATACTACCAGCTCTCAGGCTGAGTTGGAAGCATGTTGGGTGTATTTCACTTGGGAGTCACCCTGCTGCCCTGCCTGGTTGGACAGGATGTGCCTGTGCCTCCTCCTCCAATTCCCAATCCCCATCCCACCCACAGCTCTCATCCTCCTGGGTGCCTGAGTGTTTCCTGGTGCACATGGAATGTGCTGGTAAGTGCCAGGTGTACACCAGTGTGCATATCTTCAATGAGAAGTAAGGGAAGAAATCCCACAACAGGGAAAAGGTTTAAAGGGAGTAGCTGGATTTACCAGGTGCAAATATGACCAGTATTAAGAGGCTGAAAGGTGCGAATTTAGTGAGAGGGGGTTGAGAGTGAGAGTCAGCACCTCAGCAAGAAGGGGCCTGGGAACCCAGGGGAACAATGCTTCCCAAAGAGGGGCGGGGCCATATGTCCAGTACAACACATAAGTAACCATGGGGGGGGGGGGGGGGAGAGGGGGTCGGGGGGCGGCCAACAGTCTAGGCTGTTTTTTTAAATCCTCACCCAAAGAAATGTTTCTTGATTTTTTAGAGAGAGAGGAAGGTAGAGAGAGAAAAACATTTATTGGTTGCCTCCCGCACTCACCCTGACCAGGAATCAAACCAACAACATAGGAATGTATCTTGACTGGGAATTGAACCCACAACCTTTTGGTGTATAGGATGATGCTCCAACCAACAGAGCTACCTGGCCAGCGCGGCCAGGCTCTTTGAAGTTGGAATGTCCTGAGTATTCTGAGGAGAAAGGCCATTCATTTAAAAGGGGCACATAGCCCTGGTTGGAGTGGCTCAGTTGGTTGGAGTATTGTCCTGTATACTGAAAGGTCACATGTTTGATTCCCAGTCAGGGCACATACTTAGGTTGTGGGTTTGATCCCCAGTTGGGGTGTATATGTAGGAGGCAACTGATTGATGTCTCTCTCTCTCTCTCTCTCTCTCTCATCAGTGGACATATCCTTGGGTGAGGATTGAAAAACAAATAAATAAGATAAAATAAAAGGGGTACATATATCTGTCATACCATAGTCCTGGGGAGAACCATCACCTGTGAATCAAATACATGCAAAGGTAATGCATGTACAACTCCTAAGCCATGACAAAGACTATTAACACCTATTTGTGGACATTTATTTGTCTGCTAGGCTACTTGGGGACCACATATATATGTCTGTGTACATCTCTGTGTGTGCATTTGCATGTACCTGTGTATAACGAATCTGTATGTGAGTGTGCATGTGTGAGTTTGTGAGTGTGAGTTCATGCCCAATGTTTTCAGGGTGATTGGACTCAGACTCATGGACAACAAACTTGTGTTTGCAATGAGACCACCGTAGAGTCCTGTTTCATATAGTGCACAGGGAGTGATTCCCAGATTATCAACCCAGATGGGCATAGTGACAACACCTGTGTGCCATCACCTCTGCTGCAGGAGTTCACCCTGCCGAGGCTGAGTGTAGGGAAGAGCAGGGCATTGACCATGATTCAGAGAAGATGAAGAGAAGAGAAAAAGGGTGGGGCAGGCTGAACCAGGCTTGGGGGGAGGCAAGGGGAGCTGGAAGGCTGTGAGCATGCTCTATATTGTTGATGTTCCCAGTGTGAGCATAGTGCCTGGCATAGAGTAGGCACTCTGTGGAGTTTGAATGAAAGGAAAGAAGAAGGTGGTGTTGGGGAGAAAGAAGAGGGCCCCTGGGCATACTGGCTGGGCAGTAGGTGTGTGCTGGGCAGAGCCTGGGCACTCTGGAACCAGGATGAGGGCGGTGAAAGCCAGGTGGACATGGGAGGCAGGTGTCAGAGCTCAGGGTTGGCTGGTACCCCCCTCAGTGGCATGGGACAGGCCAAGCAGCCCTGGTTGGTAGAAGTGACCCTGGGTATTGAACACAAAGTGGCACTTCTGAGAGCCAGGCTGGATGTGGTTGAGGTGCTCAGGGGCTCAGGAGGCCCGGTATGTTGTCCTGCCTTCTGGCCAGTTCAGGTCTTGGTGACTGGAGTGCAGGAGGCCAGGAGGCTGGGTAGGGCTGTTGGGGAAAGAGTCAGGGCCAGGAGATGGGGGTTTTGAGGTTTCTCCTGTGGGGCATGAGATCCAGCCTGAGGCCCACAGTTGGAGGGCCTTGGGGACTGGGCTCCCTCCCCCACCTCCTGGAGAGGTACCTCAGGGCAGGGGAGAGTCATGGGGCTGGAGGCCTTGGGGTCCATGGGCATTTGGAGCCCACCACACATGAGCCAGTAGGAGAGCTGAGGCCCAGGCTAGGGCAGAAGGAGCTGGCTAGACAGGGCTCACAGCTCCCCTGGGAGATGCCACCTGGATAGGGAGGTGGAAGGGCACAGGCTCTTTGTCCTCACATTGGATTTCAGCCCCAAAGATGGAACCTTTTCACTTCCTAACTCACTGTTGTATCCCAGTGCAAGAATAAAGCCTAGGTACAATGTGTCTTGAATGAAGCAGCTGCTGGCCAGGGACTCCCTCAAGGTGCCTCTGCCTTGGGTTGCCCAGCAGCACAGCTGGAGTTTGTGGGCAGAGCCCTGCATTGGACAGTTTGTAGGCCCCAAAGACACCCCCACAGTGGGAACCCCAGAAACCCTGACCATCAGAGGTTCCTGCAGTGCTGTTTGTGTCTGTTCCCAGGGATTGGGGCAAATTTGGAAAAAGGAGGGGTCCACAGCTGGGAGTAGGGGAAGCAGGTGGCAGAGCCTCACCTGGCTTACTCCTCACTGTCCCCAGGGAACAGGGCTCAGGATACAGAGTCCCCTTTGGACAGTAGTGGCCAAAGGGACAGGGTCTATTGATGGGGAAGGCAGAGTTTCTCCTGGGAGTGAGGCTGGCAGCTCCACCCTCACAGTAGTACCCAGCTGAGCAGGTCCTTGGATGTAGAAAGACAGACTTTTAGGGCAGCTGCCTGCACTGTGGGAGGCCCCTATCTTGCCCTCTTCTGCTCCTTGCCTATTGTCTCCTAATCCCAGAGAGTTGTGGAAATTAAAGTAGGAAGAATGAAAAAGGAAAACAAGGAATTCCTGAACAGCTATTGTCCTTGGTCTGAGCAGACTCTGCATGGAATCTAGGGTGAGGACCAAAACCAGAAGGGCAGCTGGGGGCCCTTCCTGGGCACCAGGTAACTGTTCTCAGTCTGCATTCTCCATAGCAAGTAGGGAGGTGAGTACTGTCATCACCCCATCTTACAGGGGGAGACTGAGACCCCAGATGACATGTGACTTGTTCAGGTCACACCTTCAAGGCTGTGGCCTCTTATGGGAGGGAGGGAGCAAGGGAGGGTGAGAGGAGCAGAGTTCCAGAAGGAGGCCAGAGTAGGACTGCGCTTCGGCCTATGAGGGCAGACCTAGGGAAGTCCTGCAGGGGGGCCGGATACAGCTCTGCTGGGTGCTGGTACATACCCTCAGGCTGCCCGTTGCCCTCCCCAGGGCAGGTCCTGAGGCAGAAAGCACCTTCCTGGGAGTTCAGGGTTCCCTCTGTGCAGGGAAGAGCAGAGGATGTCTCTGCTGGGCAGTAGTGAGCTGTAGGGAAGGCCAGAGTGAGTGAGCATTGAGCATCTGGCCACACAGCTACTCCCTGCACCCAACACCTTCCATTATTTATGGCACAAATGTCAGGGCAGCCCTGAGGAGTACAGAGGGCTCAGCTGGAGGACAAGGAGGGGGTGGAGGGAGGAGGCAAGAAGGGTTCAGAGTCTAGGCTAGTGGAGGGTGGGCCTCCATGGGAGATCTGTCAGGGCAGCTAAGGTGTACACACATGTGTACATGTGTGTATGCACATGTGCATGTATAGGGGTGTCAACACTGAGGTTGCAGGGTCATTACTTAGTGTCTGTAGGGCTAAGGGAGAGAGTCTACACCTAGGATGGGGTTCTGACAGGTTCCTGGTCTCTCTTTGTAGACAGGCTGTGGTTGCCCAGAATGTGGGTAGGGACTGACTGGGATATCCTGTTTCTCATGCCTGTGTCTTCCCTCTAAGACACATATATGCTCACCTTCTGGACACCCACTGGGAATTTGAGGTGAGCAGGAAAGTATAGGCACAAGACTGCTCATGGAGGGAGGGCACTAGCACTGTCTCCAGGGAGGTGTGGATCCCTCAGCAACTTTTGCCCTGTCCTTCTTCAGCGGCATGATCAGCCTCATTTTATAGGAAGGTCATTGGCCTTGCCAACAGCATGAAGTTCCAGGATGGAGACTAGCGCAGGGAATGAGAGGTTTCATCTATACTGAGGTCTGAGGTACATCATCCATTATGGCCCAATGTCACTGTGCCCCTGAGAGCAAGTCCTTCATTACCTTTAGGGCAGGTGGTGGGCTCCATGGTGGCGGCCTTTGGCAGTAGGTGCCCTCAGGGCAGGGCAGGCAGGTGTCAGCCCCAGACAATGAGATGAAGGTGCTAGGCTCACAGGGCAGCTCTCTGTGGACCCCTGGGGGACAGTGGAACCTGGGGGGGACATCTGTATCCATGGGTTCCATCCGAGGGTGAGGGGACGGTGCTACCTCCCAGGCAGATGTACCTGAGGACATGGAGAGCTGTGGCTGAACCTCCACATGACACAAGTCCTGGCCAGGCAGAAGAAGGCAAGAGATGGGGTAACCTTGGAGCCTGGTCATCAGGGTGTGCAACCAGTGTGACCACAGCCATGGGCTGTCCCTGTGATGAAAGGCTCTCAATTCTCAACTTACTTCTGGCCCCTTCAATAGAAAACTAAGTAGTAGGGGGTCAAGAAGGCAATCTGGGAAGTAGGGATGTCTTCCAGAATAAGCACAGCACCCTTCACACCTTCTCTGTCCTCAGGGCCCCTGAGCAGATGGGCAGGTCTTTCTTCACACAGAATTTGGCCAAGCTTACTGGTGTCTGTGGCCAGTCTCCAGCCCTTTCAACAATAAGGCAAAATGCACCTAGCAGGAGTCTGGGATGCCTGTTGGCAGAGTATGTGGAGGCCATGGAAGCTGTGAAGGCCACCCTGGGGCCAAGCGGGACCACAGGCTGCCCAGCATACCCAGAGTTCCTTGGACTGGGAAAGTCAGTGCTGGGGGTGGTGGTGCCTGTGATGGTGTGTTCAGTTCAGCTCTGTATCTAAGGAATGGCACATGGGGGGCCCACATGCCTGGGGAATACAGTCATCCTGGCCTGGGCTCCCCAGAGCATATGGGAGAGACCCTGGATACTTAGGATTAGTCTGTGGCATGGTGCCCTGGAAGGCCTGACTAGGGACCCTGTCCTTTCTTAGGCCATCGCAGATCCCCTCACCCTGAACTTCAGAGCCCTGCTTCCAGGGTGTGGGACATCCCAGGGCTGTTGCAATTGTGCCCTGGTGGGGCTCAGCTGGCACTGGTCCTCTCTGGTCAGGCCTGGGACTGAGGAGTAAAACCCAGACCTGCATGGCACTGGGGCACCTGTTCCCCTGGGGTAGAAGAAGCCAAGGGGACAGATGTTATTCCCAGAAAGTCCTGGAGCCTCAACCTGAGCAGCCAGAAAGAAGAAAGAAAAGACTTCAAATTAAGGCCCCAGGCTGAAAAGATTAAGGTTGGCACTTAGCAGGGAAGACCTGGCATTGATGTAAAATGAGGCTGCATTGCAAATAACAAAACATGCAAAATTTCTCTGTTAATGTGTGCTTTTAACTGTGCCAAACAAGACCTGGGAGATGTTTCTTCTTAAATCATAGCGTTGACCCAGTACCCTCTCCTCTCTTTTCATTATTTCCTGGCCTGGTCTCTGTTTTGTGGAATCGGTGACTTCCAGAGGAAGGGGCAGTCTCTGTTCTAAAAGGGAAGCCAGGGACAAGAGGGCAAGGGCATGCATGTCCGAGATCACATAGCAAGTCAGTAAAAAAAACGAGAGTCAGAGCCAATCAACTAACACAACAATGCTCATCAACAGTCGCCTGTGTGTCCATCTACCGAGCTAACTCTCCAATACCCTGCCCTACAGTCTAATGAGGTTGATTTCTCACCATGTGACCTTGAGAAAGTCCATTAGCCCATACCCCTTGGTGTCTTCTTGTTTACAATGGGGCTACTAGGGGGATGCTGAGTCAGTGTGTTCACAAAGCAATCTAAGTAAAGACTCTGTGAGGGCTACCTGCTGTGACAGATACATGTCATCAAACCCAAGATGTCATCTACTGAAGTTTAATGATTCAAAGGAAAAATCACTGTTATGATTGCCAGATGCCATGACTTCTAAGATGCTGCTGATTTTAGAGACGATAAATGTGGAAAAGATACATACCACAGAATCGTTTAAATAAGCTATCACTGGAGGAGAAACCAAGATGGCAGCATAGGTAAACAACTAAACTGCTGCCTCGCACAACAATTTCAAAACTACAACTAAAAGGCAAAATGGACATCATCCAGAACCACAGAAAGGCAGGCTGAGTGGAAATTCTACAACTAGGAAGAAAGAGAAAAGCACACTGAGACTCAGAGGAGCTGCAGAAGGCAGAGGTACCAAGGTGTGCACGTGGAGAGGGCTGGCAACTGAGTACATGGCTGGCTTTGTCTTTCGAGGGACACAAAAGCTCCCGACGGCTCTGAACTCCAGTTCCGGGCGAGACTCTGGGGACCCAGACTCATCTGGGGAGAAACTGGACTGTCAGGAAAGAGAAAAGCACACTGAGACTCAGAGGAACTGTGGAAGGCAGAGGTACCGAGGCACATGCACAGACAGGGCTGGCAACTGAGTACGTGGCTGGCTTTCTCAATTGAGGGAGACAAAAGCTCCTGACAGCTCTGAACTCCAGTTCTGGGTGAGACTCTGGGGACCCAGACTCATTCTGGGAGAAACTGGACTGTCTGGCAGCGGGCGCAACTCAAGGGCGGCTTTCTCTCAGAGGTGCTTGCAGCGATTACCGAGGTACACTGAGACCAGGGTGCCTCATAAGGCAGGGCTGATGGGAAGCCACTGCTGTCCGCTCTGTCCTGAGACTCCGCCCCATCCAAGCTGAGCACAGAGGTTTTTGCAAGTCTTGTCTCATAAGGGTGTCTCCAGCACAGAAGCGCTCCCAGAGTAGACACAGCTGATGCTCATAGCCAAATGGCCTGGAGGTCAATTCCTCCCAGTGATACCAACAACAATCAAGGCTTAACTACAACAAGACTTTCCCACACAGCCCACAAAAGGGTGCACCTCAGGTAACTGGGGAGGCTGAGCCACTGTGCCCTATAGGACACCTAGCACACAAAGCCACTCTATCAACTCAGGGAAGCAGCCAAAATGTGGAGACAAAGAAACAGGTCACAGATGAAAGAAATGGAGGAAAGCAAATGACTGGACATAGAGTTCAAAACCACGGGTATAAGGTTTTTCAAGAATTTCCTAGAAAAGGCTGATAAATTTAGCGAGACCCTCAAGGATATGAAAAAAGACCAACTAGAAATTAAGCATACACTGACTGAAATAAAAAATAATATACAAAGATCCAACAGCAGACTAGAGGATCACAAGAATCAAATCAAAGACTTGAAATACAAAGAAGCAAAAAACACTCAGTCAGAAAAGCAAAAAGAAAAAATAATCCAAAAATTTGAAGATAGCGTAAGGAGCCTCTGGGACCACCTCAAGCATACCAACATCAGAATTATGGAGGTGCCAGAAGAAGAGAGAGAGCAAGATACTGAAAACCTATTTGAAGAACTTATGACTGAAAACTTTCCCCACCTGGTGAAAGAAATAGACTTACAAGTCCAGGAGCGCACAGAACCCCAAACAAAAGGAATCCAAAGAGGACCACAAGACACATCATAGTTAAAATGCCAAGAGCAAAAGACAAAGAGAGAATATTAAAAGCAGCAAAAGAAAAACAGTTAGTTACCTACAAGGGAGCACCAATATGATTGTCAGCTGATTTTTCAGCAGAAACTATGCAGGCCGGACGGGAGTGGCAAGAAATATTCAAAGTGCTGAATAGCAAGAACCTACAACCAAGATTACTCTACCCAGCAAAGCTATCATTCAGAATTGAAGGTCAGATAAAGAGCTTCACAGATAAGAAAAAACTTGGAGGAGAAACCAAGATGACAGCATAGGTAAACACCTAAACTGCTGCCTCACACAACAATTTCAAAACTACAACTAAAAGACAAAATGGACATCATCCAGAACCACAGGAAGGCTGGCTGAGTGGAAATCTACAACTAGAAGGAAAGAGAAAAGCACACTGAGACTCAGAGGAGCTGCAAAAGGCTAAGGTACGGAGACGCATGAGGAGAGGAGTGGCAGCTGATTGCGTGACTGGCTTTCTCAAGCGGGAGGGGGACAGAAGCTCCTGACTGTGCTGAACTTGCCCTGGGGACCTAGACTCATATGGGGGGGAATCTGGACTGTCAGGAAAAGAGAAAAGCACACTGAGACTCAGGGGAGCTGTGAAAGGCAGAGGTCCAGAGGCGTGTGTGTGTAGAGGACTGACTGCTGATTGCATGGCTGGCTTGCTCAAGCAGGAAGGAGACAAAAGCTCCCAACTGTGCTGAATTCCAGTTCCAGGCGAGACTCTGGGAACCCAGACTCATTCTGGGAGAAATTGGACTGTCTGGCAGCGGGCAAAACTCGAGGGCAGCTTTCTCTCAGAGGTGCTTGCAGTGATTACTGAGGGACACTGAGACCCAGAGGCCTCATAGGGGAGGGCTGACTGGAAACCAATGTTTCTGCTCCACCCTGAGACACCGCCCCATTCAAGCTGAGCACAGAGGCTACTGTAATTTTGCAAGTCTTGTCCCATAAAGGTGTCTCCAGCACAGAAGGTCTCCCAGTGTAGACACAGCTGATCCTCACAGCCAATTGGCCTGGAGGTCAATTCCTCCCAGTGATACCAACAACAATCAAGGCTTAACTACAACAAGTCTGAGCACACAGTCCACAAAGGGGTGCACCAGGAGTGTCCACCTCAGGTAACTGGGGAGGCTGAGCCACTGGACCCTACAGGACACCTAGCACACAAAGCTACTCTACCAACTCAGGGAACCAGCGAAAATGCGGAGACAAAGAAAAAGATCACAAATGAAAGAAATGGAGGAAAGTAAATGACTGGATATAGAGTTCAAAACCACAGTTATAAGGTTTTTCAAGAATTTCCTAGAAAAGGCCGATAAATTTAGTGAGACCCTCGAAGATATGAAAAAAGACCAACTAGAAATTAAAGATACACTGACTGAAATAAAAAATATTATACAGAGATCTAACAGCAGACTAGAGGATCCCAAGAATCAAGTCAAAGATTTGAAATACAAAGAAGCTAAAAACAGTCAGAAAAGCAAAAAGAAAAAATAATCCAAAAATGTGAAGATAGTATAAGGAGCCTCTGGGACAACCTCAAGTGTACCAACATCCGAATTATGGGGGTGCCAGAAGAAGAGAGAGAGCAAGATACTGAAAACCTATTTGAAGAACTTATGACCGAAAACTTTCCCCACCTGGTGGAAGAAATAGACCTACAAGTCCAGGAAGCGCAGAGAACCTCAAACAAAAGGAATCGAAAGAGGACCACACCAAGACACATCATAATTAAAATGCCAAGAGCAAAAGACAAAGAGAGAATATTAAAATCAGCAAGAGAAAAACAGTTACCTACAAGGGAGCACCAATATGATTGTCAGCTGATTTCTCAGCAGAAACTATGCAGGCCAGACGGGAGTGGCAAGAAATATTCCAAGTGCTGAATAGCAAGAACCTACAACCAAGATTACTCTACCCAGCAAAGCTATCATTCAGAATTGAAGGGCAGATAAAGAGCTTCACAGATAAGAAAAAGCTAAAGGAGTTCATCAACACCAAACCAGTATTATATGAAATGCTGAAAGGTATTCTTTAAGAAGAGGAAGAAGAGGGGGTCCCGGAGTCCTTCCACGCCTGCTTTGTCGTTTCTTCGTTATCAGCCTAGCCCAGCCTCACCATGGCGGACGCCTTCACAGGCACCTGGAAGCTAGTGGACAGCAAGAATTTCGATGACTACATGAAGTCAATCGGTGTGGGTTTTGCTACCAGGCAGGTGGCCAATATGACCAAGCCTACCACAATCATCGAAATAAATGGGGACACGATCACCATAAAAACACAAAGCACCTTCAAGAACTCAGAGATCAGCTTCAAGCTGGGGGTGGAGTTTGACGAGACAATGGCAGATGACAGGAAGGTCAAGTCCACCGTGACGCTGGATGGAGGCAAACTTGTCCATGTGCAGAAATGGGACGGGCAAGAAACAAAACTTGTGCGGGAGCTCGTGGATGGAAAACTCATCCTGACACTCACCCATGGCAATGTAGTGTGTACCCACACTTACGAGAAAGAGGCATGACCTGCCCATTGCGTCACTGACTGCTCCTCTGCCAACTGGCTAGCCCTGGACTCAGCACCAGATTGCCTCGTCTTTTCCTCTGGCATTTTGTATAAATCCACCTTGGTGGGGGGAATTCTTCTGGGGTCAGGTGCACCATCCTGGAGACAGTTCCAGCTCCCATTGTGTTTTTTCAACTGCATCCAAAGAGTGCTCTCAGGTCAATAAAGCAGAGCCAAGGCCACCCAGTTGCCTTTTGCCTTTGGTGACATGACTCCATGAGCCTGTTTCCCTGTGTCTGAGAGTGGGCAGAAACACCTGCCTGAAGGTCACTCAGGAAGAAGCACTGGATGACACTGAAATGGACAGTCTCGGGGACGGCAGTAGCTGACCACCTTACACATACAATAATATAACAGCTGTACCTACACCTTGCCTTTACTTCCTCTCCATGGCCAAATGAGCTAGTCCAACCTGGATTTAATCAGTGGCAGGGCTTCCCCAAGCTGGCTACTGGACTATCACCTTGGGCCCACCTGCACCGAATGTCCTTGGGTCTGGACAGTTGCCCTTCTCTGTGCAATGCTATGGTCTCTTTCCAGAATGCAGGCTCAGGACAACGGATCCAGGCTTGTGCCATTGTGGTGGGAAGAAATGCCCACTGGCCAAGATGACTGCTGACCTCCCACCAATGCCCAGACCATTTACTCCCAGTTGTAAATTTTCACTGGTTTTCTGATCAGCTCAGAGGGAAGAGGTCATCTGATTACAGAAGAGAGGGCTTATTAGTGATAAGAAGGCCGTGACCTGCTAGTACATCTGGCTCTGAACCTCAGAAGACCTTTCTCCACAGTCTAAGGTTACATATTAAATGTTTCTGTCAACTTGTAGACTCAGTGACTTCTAAGTCTGTAAGTTACCTGGGAAGAGGTATAATAGCAATAAGAACTTTCAGTAAGTTTAAAACCAAACACACTTCCATTTAGTGCCAGGCATTTAAACAGGAACCTGAAGTAGAATGCATTGACTCATAGTATTAAACACAAAGTAAAAAAAAAAAAAAAGAAGAGGAAGAAGAAAAAGGTAAAGATAAAAATTATGAACAACCAATATATCTATCAACAAGTGAATCTAAAAATCAAGTGATAAAAAAATCTGATGAACAGAATAAACTGGTGAATATAATAGAATCAGGGGTATAGAATGGGAGTGGACTGACAATTCTTGGGGGGAAAGGGGTGTTGGGGGTACGGGAAGAGACTGGACAAAAAGCGTACACTTATGGATGAGGACGGGGCCGGGGGGGGCAGGTAAGGGCAGAGGGTGGGGTGGGAACCAGGTGGAGGGCAGCTATGGAGGGAAAAAAGAGGAACAATTGTAATAATCTGAACAATAAAAATTTATTAAATTAAAATAAAAAAAATAATAAACTATTTACCTTCTGAAAAAAATTTAAAAAAAGAAGCTAAAAACTAAAAGAAAGAAAAAGGTAAAGGAGTTCATCACTGCCAAATTAGTATTATATGAAATGCTGCAAGGTATTCTTTAAGAAGAGGAAGAAGAAGAAGGAAAAGGTAAAGATGAAAATTATGAACAACAAATACATATCTATCAATAAGTGAATCTAAAAATCAAGTAAATAAAAAATCTGATGAACAGAATAAACTAGTGAATATAATAAAATCAGGGGCATAGAAAGGGAGTGGACTGACAATCCTCTGGGGTAAAGGGGTGTTGGGGGTGCAGGAAGAGACTGGACAAAAATCATACACCTATGGAGGAGGACAGTGGAGGAGTAAGGGCAGAGGGTGGGGTGGGAACCGGGTAGAGGGGAGCTATGGGGGGGGGGGGGGAAGCGGAGCAACTGTAATTATCTGAACAATAAAGATTTATTTTTAAATAAATAAATAAATAAATAAGCTATCACTGGGCCCTGTGCCAGACCCTGGAGACATGCAAGTGGAAGGGTCTTGCTCTCAGGCCACTTCAACCCTGGTGGGACAGCCCATCAGCTCCTCAGGACTCCAGCCTTCTTTGTGGTCCCATAACACATGGGTGCTATAAGGTAGACTTTCTGGGTTACTGTGCCCAGTGTCACCTACCTTTTGCTTGATGGGGGTGGGAGACACTGCTCCCCCTGAGCAGTAGTGGGAGGCATGGCAGAGCCCCGAGGGCCAGAACAGCCCTTCCAATGAACAGAACATCCCTAAAGAAGCAAATTCAAGGGGCAGGTGACAGAGGGACAACTTCACCTCCCTCCTACTCTAGCACCAGCCCTGCCTCTCTTGGCCTGTACCCCCTTCCCTCTACCAGGCTCTCAAACTAGCGCAGGGTGCTGGTGTGATAGGAAGTGAGGGGCAGAATGATCAGGGGTGGGGAACTTTTTTTCTGCTAAGAGCCATTTGGACATTTAAAACATCATTCAAGGGCCATACAAAATTATCAACTTAAAAATTAGCCTGCTATATTTGGTCAAACATTTAATTAACTCACCCCTAATGCCTTGGCAGGGCCAGACCAAATGATTTCAAGGGTCTTATACGAGGGCCAGATGTTCCCCACCCCTGAAGTGATGTGACGCTGCCTTGATCAGGGCAGTGCTCTCTCTCCAGCAACACCTGGTCTCTGGAGAGTACACAGAATCGGTCTAGTCCTGGGCCCTAGAGGTGCATGTGGAGGTCCTGGGCTCTGGCCCATGTGGACTTGACTTTCCTTTCCTTGACCAGCTATTGAACTTATTCCCTCATGGACCTGTTTGCTTTCCCTCATTCCTTCCTTAGCCTTCAGCCTAGGCTTCCTGAGGGCCCATGGTCCAGAGTCCACTAATCTGAGGGGTACAGCTCACAGTTCAGCTCAGCAGCAGCCCCCCCCCCCCATCACCTAGGCCCAAATGTCCCCCGAGGGCATGGGTAGGTGGTGGCTGAGTGGAGCCAACATGACAGAAGTATCCCTGGAGGCACAGATTGGGTCCAGTGGCTGTGGGGCCTAGGGGACAATGGCGCAGTCAGAACGAGCTGGCGATGGGAGCCCTACCTGAGCATCCAGGCTCTGAAACTGCCCTGGGTCAGCCCTCAGGTGCTTTATTCTTCATCTAATTTCTGGGCATGTTGTCCAGGAGGGGCCCCTTAGTGGCTGACCATCTGCCACTGCAGTAGAAGGTACAATGTCCAGGAAACCTCTGTGGCCCTCCAGGAGCCCTGTCTATTGAGCATAAAGCTCCCTTCTCTAGGATGTGGCACTTGTTCATGCTGGTCACACTGGGGCCACCGCCCCTGGGTTCACTTGTGGCCTATAGACCCCCCCTGCTCAGGCCTCTCTGCTGGGACAGTGGAGACAGCCAAAGCCATCACACCTACAGCATATATCTTGGGGAAACGGAGTGGGGCCACAGCCAACTACATCCCAGGGCCCTAGTGCCACCAACCTGGGCACTGGTATCCTGGCTGAATCCTGACATGCCTTTCCCTTGTACCTGGCCTGTTTTAGAGTCCCCTCCCTCCACACTGCTAAGTTGTCAAGGGCTACATGTGGATCATGACACTGATCATGACAACCATGCTTCTGGCTTAAGAATTCCTAAGATACATTCTGAAACCAAATCTAAATAAACGCATATGGGAACACCAGGGTTCTGTGTCACCCTGAGCCACCTCAGGGTGGTACCTCCCCTCTCTGAAAAGTTGGCACTGCTTCTGCAGGGGACCCAGCACCCCGTGGGGGCCTTGTGCTCATCCCCATTGAGCACACCTGTGCTGGAGGCTTCACAGTAGAATCTGGCAGGGCAGAGTTCACAGAACCCTTTTGCCTCCTGAGGCTAGAATGTTCCGCTCTCACAGGCCCTTGGCTGCAAAGATCCTTCAGAACAGTATAAGCCACAGGGGCACTGGAAAGATGTGGGGGTGGCTGAGGTCTGGCCAGAGGACAGTAATAACCTGCTGCGCATGGCCCATCTGGGAAGCTTTTCCTGGCACCTGTGCAATGGGGTGGAGACAGTGGGCCCGGCTTTAAATGAGAAGAAAAGGAGAAAGGGAACGTGGAAGAGTCTCACACTATACCAAAGCTTGAAGGCACAGTGCGACATGGAGCTCAGGGCACAGGGCTCTGGAGCCAGACTGGGTGTCCCCTCCTGACTCTCCGGCTTACTACCTATGCAGCTGTGTAGAAGGCCTTTCTGAACTCAAACTTTTCATTTATAAAAGAGTAGCCCTGTGGTGAGGATAAATGAATTAAAAGGTCTGTCTGGCCCTGGCTGGTTTGGCTCAGCAGTTAGAGTGTCAGCCCACAGACTGAAGGGTCATGGGTTTGATTCAGGCCCAGGGCACGCACCTCAGTTACAGGTTTGTCCTGGCCCCTGCAGGAGGTAACCAATCAATGTGTCTCTCTCACAATTATGTTTCTGTTTCTACCCCTCCTTTCGCTCCCTTCCCCTTCTGGCCCTGCTGGTGTGGCTCAGTGGTTAAGCATTGACCCATGAACCAGGAGGTCATGGTTCAATTCTCTGTCAGGGCACATGCCCAGGTTGTGGGCTCGATCCCCAGTAGGGGGCGTACAGGGGGCAGCCAATGGATGTTTCTCTCTCATCAATGTTTCTATTTCTCTATCCCTCTCCTTTCCTCTCTCTCTAAAAAAATCAATAAAAACATTAAAAAACAAGAAAGGCTTGTCTGGCACAACCCATGGGTAATGCAGAGCCGAAGCAAGGCAGCATTGGCTTAAGAATCTAGAAATACAGGCAATACTGTGATAGTTGAGTCATGGGAGGCTCTGCTATCCTGGCCAGTGCCTCACACCGCAGACTTATTCTGGTATAAGACTCTGTGCTTCTGTGGGAGTCCCCAGGGGCCTAGGGACCATTTGGGAGAGTTTACATCTTCCCTCTTCTGCTTCCCAGCATCATGCATGGTCCACTTCCTGCCCAGCTGTATCTTGTTCTAGGTGATTTCTATAGATATGGACTAGACAACTAAAGCTGGCAAATGCACATCACACCTCCTCCTCTTACTCTCTCTGCATGGTCACTGCTGTGTTCACCCGCTCATCCTTGGGCTCCTTCCTGGCAGGGTTCCCTGCAGTCCTATCCTGGAAGCTCTAGACAGAGCCCCTGCTTCCTAAACAAGGCTGGATACCTTTGAAGACTGCAGCAAGTGCTCCAGGAAACTTCTACCCCCCTTCATAGGCCAGCAGAATGCCCCTGATCCCCAATCTGCTGGAAATCAGAGTGTGCCTGGCTGGAGCCTTCACCGTCTGTCTTTTCACCCTCCCGGGTTCGGGACCAGGTCACCTTTGTTGATCCCCACATGCCCATGCCTCAAGTAGTGTCCCCTATATGTGAGGGGACCTAGGCTGTCCACCCGCAAAGCAAACAAATCAGTTAAGGATCTTGCCAAATCCCAGAGAGAGAGCTATTGTCACCTGAGTCTGAGCAGAACTGTCCTGCAGGACAGGGCCTGCAATCCTCAGCACTGTGTGTGGGCAGGCTTCTCTCAGAAGGTGCCCATGACACGGGTGCTGCGTGGGGGTCTGGGTACCCAAAGGGCAGTAGTAGCCAGCAGGATAGTCCACTGGCCAAATTGACCTGGCTCCTGGTCCCTGGATACTGAAGGGACAGAACCTGTAGACATAGCCAATGGGTGGTCAGAAATGAAGGAGTCGCTGCCCCTGCATCCCCAGGCTTTCCAGAAAGTGAGGTTCCACCAGACAAAGGAAGCTCCTGGGACATGGAGGATTTGAGCAGAAGCAAAACCCTCACAGGACCATCTGAGGTCAGAGAAAATAAATGCCAAGGTGGAGAGCAGCCTCCTGTCTCACTGAGTCTTGGGAATGATGACCATAGCCTCCTAAGACCCCTGTGTTGGCGTGAGAATGTTTGTTACACTGGACTCTGCAGGGCAGTGGGGGCTTGTAGTGCTGTCGTCACTGGTCCCTGCAACATGTCTGAGCCCCTCTGGCTTCAGTGGGGGGACAACAAGAAAAGTCAGATGTCACCCAGATATAGGAAGCACTCAGTCCCAGTGACAGCTCCTCACTTTCCAGCTGGGCATGTCTTGCAGAGAATCTGTCCAGGTTCATCCTGATACTGCCCCGGGGGCAGAGCTGGGGTTCCAGGCTTCCCCGGGGACATGAGTGCCCAGTGGGGCAGAGACTGCCTGGAAAAGCCCAGGAACACCGTTGTTTCCTCCTGGGACACTCTCCATCTCCTCTCAGCCAGAGCCCGGATGACCACTTCTGTCTCCCTCCAGTTAGTGTGAGTGAGTGATGGGCTGTGTGGTTCATGGTACCTGTGGTGGATCACACTCCTAGATCATTGTGTTCTCAGTTTATAGTTGAGAAATGAGGCATAGAAGGCAGAATTGTGCCAGTTCTGCTCAGGGGAATTCAAATGCACCCTTGTTCTTAGAGTCTGACCTTCTCTGCTTCTCCCATGGACCCTGGGTCTCACAGGTAGGGTGCGGACCCTTCATGTGCCCTCGCAGTGTGTGGCCTGAGAATACATTTATTCCCTCCCCCAAAGACAGGTTAATCCATCTTTGTCTGGCTTTTCAAATATTTCTTTTTCTTCCCTTCCTCTCACTTGTTCCAAGCATGTCTCCCCCTTTCTGAATTCTTGGCCCCAGAGGCACCTGCCTTGCTAGCACATGGCGTTTCTGTCCTTCCCACAGCCAGTCCAGGTTACAAGGGGTATGTTTCCCTCCAGGCCATCCCACTGGTGGTCCCACAGGAGGGTTCGCCCCTACCTGGACTGTGTCCTGAGACAGAGGCCCTGGGGCAGAACCAGCCTCCTTCACATACAGTCACCAGAGTTCTCAGGCTGGCCCGGGAGCAGAACCAGTCAGCCAGGCAGGGCTGGCAGTCGTCCAGCAATGTGGCTCCAGGGATGGGCAGGAGAGAGCCTGCAGGTCCACACACTGTAGCCACCTCCAGGAGGCCTCCCAAATGTAAACCCATGGTACCCCATCTTGGATGTGTCCGTGATCCTGCTCTGCACACATCAGTGACTGTAAGGTTCCCCGGCCTCCTAGGCCATCCTGTCACCTTGATATGCTGGAGCCTAGACTCAGCTAACAGCTGAGGTACATGCCATTCCCCTTCTCTTCTGCCAGCATCACTCACTCCCCGCTGTGCCTCTGCTGTCTGCCCTCTTCCCCACCCCTCCACCCGCCCCCCCAGACACACACACTGTTTCCACCCCCAGCCTCACACTACGAGGGTGCAGGGTGGACAATGGGTGTTTATCCTGTGTCTCCCTAGGACTCCCAAGTGCAGGCCTCCACTTCCCCTCTCAGGAGCCAGAGCAGATTGCACTGCTGGTGCTCACCAGTTTGTGACTCACCTGGGAGGCACAGAGTAGGCCTGGAGCTGCCCTGGGGACAGAAGTGGCCTGGAGGGCAGAGGTCTCCTGTGATCCCATCTGTGGGATTTGAGACACACAATCCCCAAGTGCAGTGAAACCTTGCCCTGCAGGGCCCAGACACTGCTGCCAGCCCAAAGAGTTAGACAGTAGGAGCCTGCAGGGGAGAGGAAAAGACAGGTTCTCTAGGGCTTTTCAGGGGGTGCAGGGATGGTGGCACCTGCCCCACCAGCAAATGTGGGCTAATCTGATGGGCACTGTGGGCTGTGGCTAAAGCACCCCCATTTGAGCCAGGCCAGAGTTCTGGCCTTGCTGGCCAGGGAGGGTAGGGCCTAATATGGCTGGGGCAGGGGTCTGTCCCTGCCCCCTTACCTGGCTCGCAGGGGGTGCAGTCTGAACTGCTGGACACCCCCTCTCTGTGGCTTGTAGGTGCCCCTGGAACAAGGGAACTGAGAAGCAAAAGAGGTGGAGGCAGGCAGTAGTGGCCGGCTGGACACTTACTCCCCACCACAGAGGAGGTGTTTGCTGGGCAGAAGAAGCTGCAGGGAGATGCGTGGAGAGGAGAGGACTCAGAGGAGTGGGGAGGAAATGGGTGCTAGGCTCACCCTCCATCTCTGGCCTCAGTATTTGTTCAGGCTGGGGACACAGCTCTGCTGCAACTCAAGCACTAGTGCAGGGTGTGTTGGGGAGGCTAAAAGACTTAAATGGTAGCTAAAGAGATCCAGGTTTGAAATTGGGTGTGACTCGGTGACATCCAACACAGGGGTTGAGAGACATAAAGAAGGACAGCTGGGGGAAGTTGTGGAAATTCTTCTGTGTCTTCTCAAAGTCACAGAAAACTCAGGTGGAAAGGAGTCTTAGTGAGCATCACCTGCAATAGCAGGAAAACAAATGAGTACCCAGTTGGACATGTGGTCCCAAAGGGCTCACAGCACTTACCCCTCAGGACAAGCTTCAAAGTGGCCTTGGACAGCCAGGCTGTTATGGATGCCTGCTGGGCATGGCCTGGGGGTAACAGGGCTTGGGGGCAAAAGTATCCTGAAAGGGAAGAAGACCAGAAAGGTCAAGGCCACAAGATGCTCTTACTTCCTAGCATTCTGAGTGGCCCCATGCTCAACCCAGTTCCTGCAGGGCCCCGGAGACCTCTGAAAACGTCCTGTGGCCCTTGGATTATCAAATGATTTCTCAACAGAAACATATCAGACAGAAAAGAATGGAAGGAAATTTATAAAGTGATGCAAAGCAATGGACTGAATCCAATAATACCCTATCCAGCAAGGCTATCATTCAAAATAGAAGGGGAAATAAGGAGCTTCACAGACAAAAAAAAAGGTTAAGGGAGTGTATTACTAGCAATGCAAGAAATGCTAAAGGGACTGGTATAAAAAGAAGAAATAAAAAGGTAAGAAGGAACACAGGCACAAAAAATAAAAATGGCTACAAACAAGTACCTATCAATAATAACTTCAAACGTAAACAGACTAAATGCTCCAATCAAAAGACATCGAGTGACTGAATGGATAAAAAAAAAATGACCCATATATATGATGTCTACAAGAGACCCACCTCAGAACAAGACTGAAAGTGAAGGGATGAAAAAATATCTTTCAGTCAAATGGAAATAAAAAAAAAAGCTGGGGTAGCAATACTTATATATGACAAAATAGACCTCAAAGTGAAGGCCATAACAAGAAATAAGGAAGGCCACTTCATAATACTAAGGGGATCAATACAACAAGAAGATATAACCCTGATAAACATATATGCACCCAATGCAGGAGCACTCAAATACATTGGAAAAAAAAAACTCCTGGAAGATATCAAGGGAGAGACTGACAACAATACAATCATAGTAGGGGACTTTAATACACCACTGACATCACTGGATAAATCCTCTGGACAAAAAAATCAGCAAAGAAACAGCAATCCTAAATGACTCACTAGATCAGATGGACTTAATTGACATCTTCAGAACACTTCACCCCAAAGCCACGGAATATACGTTCTTCTCAAGTGCACATGGGACATTTCCAAAAATAGACCACATTTTGGGTCACAAGCAAAGTCTCCCCAAATTCAAGCACATTGAAATCATATCAAGCATCTTCTCAGACCACAATGGAAGCTGAATAGCATGTTATTAAACAATGATTGGGTTACCAAAGAGATCAAAGAAGAAATTTAAAACATCCTGGAAACTAATGACAATAAAAAAAACAACAATCCAAAATATATGGGACACAATGAAAACAGTCCTGAGAGGGAAGTTTATAGCTCTATAGGCCTACCTCAAAAAGAAAATAAAAAAGAAAAGAAAATAAAAAATGGTAACAAATCATCTAACTCTACAACTCAAAGAATTAGAAAGAGAGCAACAAGAAAAGCCCTGAGTGAGCAGAAGGAAGGAGATAATAAAGGTAAGACCAGAAATGAATGACATAGAGACCCCCCAAAAAACAACACATAAGATCAATGAAACCAAGATTGGGTTCTTTGAACGGATAAACAAGATTGATGAACCTCTAGCCAGGCTCAACAAGAAGCAAAGAGAGAGGACCCAAATCAGAAATGAAAGAGGCGAAATAACAACAGACCCCACAGAAATACACAGGATTGTTAAAAAAAATATTATGAACAACTCTATTCTAACAAACTAGACAACCTGGAGGAAATTCACATATTCCTAGAAAAGTAAAACCTTCCAAAATTCAGTCAGGAAGATGCTTAACATCTCAATAGGCTGATAACTATGGAAGAAATTGAAGCAGTCATCAAAAAGCTTCCAGCAAACAGAAGCCCAGGGCCAGATGGCTTCACAGGGGAGTTTTACCAAACATTCAAGGAAGAACTAAAACCTATCCTCCTCAGACTATTCCAAAAAATTCAAGAGGAAGGTACACTTAAAAGCTCATTCTATGAAGCCAGCATCACCCTAATACCAAAATCAGATAAAGACACCACAATGAAAAAGAATTACAGGCCAATATCCCTCATGAACATAGATGCCAAAATGCTCAACAAAATTCTAGCAAATCGGATCCAACAGTACATCAGAAAGATCATACACCATGACCAAGTAGGATTTATCCCAGGGATGCAAGGATGGTACAATATCCGTAAATCAATAAACGTGATACATCACATAAACAAATTGAGAGATAAAAATCACATAGTCATATCAATTGACGCAGAAAAAGCATTTGGTAAAATCCAGCACCCTTTCTTGATAAAAATTCTCAACAAGGTGGGAATAGAAGGATCATACCTCAACATAATAAAAGCTATATATGACAAACCCACAGCTAACATCATACTCAAGGGGGAAAAATCTAAAACCATTTCCCCTAAGAACAGCAACAAGACAGAGATGCCCACTCTCACCACTCCTGTTTGACATAGTCCTGGAAGTACTAGCCATTGGAATCAGACAAGAAGAAGAAATAAAAGGAATCCAAATGGGAAAAGAAGAAGTAAAACTGTCCTTATTCGCAGATGACATGATACTGTACATAGAAAATCCTAAAGACTCCATCAAAAAATTATTAGACTTAATAAATGAATTCTGCAATGTAGCAGGATATAAAATTAATGCCAAGAAATCTATGGAATATCTATACACCAATAATGAACTTACAGAAAGAGAGATTAAAAAAGCAATCCCATTTACCATCGCACCAAAAAAATTAAGATACTAGGAATAAACTTAAAAAGACCTATGCACAGACTGTATTTTCCCTTCTCCAGGGAGGAGTCCAGCTGGGCCCCTTCTTCTCCTCCCCCCCCGACCCCCCCTGGTAAGGAATAAACCTCCCTTTTAATGTATCTTGGTTTCTGACTCCTGTTTCCTGCGCCTCAAACCTTACATCTGGTGCCGTACCCGGGTGGGGGCAAGCTCCCTGTTTGACCTTTAATGGTCTGGGGCCCCCCCACTCTCCCCATTCTTCTTTCTTCGTGGCTCAGGATACTTAGCCTTCTTCCCTTGGCTAGGCAACATCAGCAGTAAGTCCCAACTCACGCTAATTCCTGGTGGTTTTTCCGGCGTCTCTGTCCATAAATCATGGCCCGCATCAGAGACTGCCTTCCGGGCATAGCCCTTCGGGCCTCTCCAGAAGAGGTTCCGAACCTGGGGAGGCAGAGAAGATGTTCCTGCCCCCCTTGGTTCCCAGCCTCTGGCCTCACTCCGGACCCCAGGAAGTAGAGGAGACGTCCTCTACTGTCCCTTGGGTTCCCAGTCGTAGCATTGGCTCAGGGATTGGGACGCTGGTCCTTGACCTTTTGCTACCCGACCCCAGGAATTGGAATGGGCGCTCACCAAAGACACCTCTAGGGTGTCTCCTCCCCAATCTGGCTACTCAGTGGGTCCAGATGACCCTGAAAGCAGGACTAATATAACCTCAGTAATTTCTGCCGGAAAGCCGGGAAGTGGTGCGAGGTTCCATATGGCCAGGCTTTTTTTCTATCTGCTCCCCTGTCCCTCCCTCTGCTCCTTCTGTTCCACAGCCCAGGTTCTCCTCACTCACGAGAAACCCCCTCAAACTGGTCCTCAGCCAGTCTCTGACCCCCTCTGTCTCTGACTCTTTGGACCCAGCCGCTCTCTTATTTCCATCCCTCTCATTCCCACTGCACACTTTCTGCTCCCTCTCTTCCTCCTCCTTCTTCCCCACGGCTGCTGCCACTGCTGCAGGAACCACTGTCACCGCCTAAGGCCTCGAGCCAGTCAGAGGCTGCCGCACAACGCAGAGTCACCCACCCACCATCCCGCCAGCCACTCCAAACAGCTAAGTGAGATTTCTGTTTTGGGTTGCTCTTCCCTTGTGTATTGTGGGCAGTCAGCCACCATGTGGCCGTGTGGTCTGTGGTTCCCATGGGGGGCTACCATCTTGGAATGACTAGTCCAGCCCCTCTCTGAACACATGGTCTGCCATGGGGGCCGCCATTTTGAATCACAAAGTCCCGCCCCCACAGGCCCAGCCTGGTGTGGCCACCCGCCACCATGCTCTTTCTTTTCCAGCCCACGGCCCGCCTCCTACTCCGCCACCCACCCTCCCCGAATGCCTTCTCAGATCCAGGTCCGAGATCCAGTGAACATGACATTTAAGGTTTTAATGCCCGTGAGGAGCTCGCAGAGTAAGCCCGCCTTCGACAGGAGGTGAGTCTGCAAACCCAAGCCTTGCTACCTTGAGGCCGACAGCAGCCATGCATAGTCCAAAGGGGACTGTGCGTGGTGGGGGTGCAACGAAAGGATGAATACCGCCTGGAAGATGCTTCAAGTGCGGGAATGAGGACCACTGGGCAAAGCAGTGCCCCCAGCCCCGGGTTCCAACCAAGCTCTGCCTGGCGTGCAGTCAAAACTACCCCTAGAAAAGTGACGGCCCTCTGCGTCTCAGCGTAGAGAGGCTGCCCTTCCAGGTAATGACCTGCTGCTGGCCATGCTGGAACTGGCTGAAGACTGGAGATGCCCGGACTCGACGGCCCCAATCACCCTCACCGAGCCCAAGGTAATGCTCAAGGTAGCAGGTAAGCAGGTCTCCTTTCTGGTCGACACGGGGGCTACCTTCTCTGTCCTGCCCCCCTTTTTCTGGGCCACTCTTCCCTTCCACAATCTCAGTCATGGGTACTGATGGCAAATCACCTTTTAATGCTCTGAAAACTGCTCTGGCCTCAGAGCCTTCTCACCCCGCCCTCTCCCCCACTCCACCCTCCCTAGAGAACAACTTTCTTGCTGGCACAGGCTTATCAGAAACTCAGTTTTGAATTCAAGCAGCTAGAGGCCTGTTCCCTCCTCCCCCTGCCTTTTCTAAATATTTTAAATAGCATACAATATTGAAACATTAATTGCTAGACATGTTTAGAAATATTTAATGGAAGGTATGTTGAAAGAAAGAAGTTCTAAAGTTAACTGTTGAGAATAATTGTAGAAAGATCCACTATACCAGGCCCCCTCTCCTCACCCTCCCTCATTCGCCAGGTTTTTGTTTTTTGTTTTTTGTTGTTATTTTTTTCTAAGCTCCGGGATACCCTTCTGGCATCTCTCTCTCTCTCTCTCTCTCTCTCTCTCTCTCTCTCTCTCTCTCTCTCTCTCTCTCTCTCCCTCTCTCCCCGCCCCCCCCCCCCCAGACATCTCTAAGCCTTTCCAACTATTTACTGATGAGAAACAGGGAATAGCTATGGGTGTGCTCACCCAGCCCCTAGGGCCAGCTTTCACCCCTGTAGCCTACCAGTCCAGACAGTTTGATCCCACAGTTTGGGGATGGGAGCCCTTCAGCCACTGTTCTCATCAAGGAGGCCCAGAGGATTTGCCTCTAGCAACCCTTACAGGTCTTCTCCACTCATAGATTACAGGATCTTCTGTCCCACCAATCCTTATCTCCCCTTGCCCCTTCTCACATGCAGAAACTCCATCTCGCATCCCTCGAGAATCCTGACATCTCCCAAACTCAGTCCCCAGCCCTGAACCCGGCCACTCTCCTTCCCGCTGCCTCCACCCAACCTGCGGCAACGCACTCCTGCCCTGAGGTCATCAAGGCCCTCACTCAACCTCGGGCGGGACTCTCAGATATTCCTCTATCTAATCCTGACTTAACTCTGTTTGTGGATGGAAGCTCATGCCTAGACCCCCCAGGGACATCAGAAAGCCTCCTATGCAGTAGTAACACTCGAGCAGACCCTGGAGGCAGCCTTCATAAATAACAAGATCGTCCTTCCCAAGGCTCAGGTAGGGGCCATTGCCCAACAAGTCCACTGGTCATTTCACATTGGACCACTGGCACTTTGGAGGTTCCTCGAACCCCTCTTCACCTCACCCACACTGCGAGAGGCAGTCACGAGTGCCTGCTCCTCCTGATCCATGTGTGCGGCTGTGGCCTTCCCACCTCCATACAATCAGACAATGGCCCAGCTTTTATATCAAGGGTCCTTCAGCAGGTTAGCACCTCACTTGGCATCTCCTGGAAACTGCACATACCCTACCACCCACAATCAATGGGTAAGATTGAGAGGATCAACAGCCTCCTTAAGGACCATCTAACTAAACTCTCTCTAGAAATTTGCAGCTCCTGGCCGTACCTCCTGCCCATGGCCCTGACCGGAATCCAGGCTACACCAAGGAGCCCCACCTTTTTGGTCTGGGCTTACACCAACACACAAGATGTTGTCTTACTCAGGCAACTGCTCTGGGAACACACTGGCAGGTTTCTGCCCAGGCCTGGACCAGCCGACCAAGACTCCCGAGGACCAGCCCTCCAGCTGGGGGACTCATTCCTCCTCAAGAACTTTACCACTCCCCCCCAGGTTGTATTTCAGTTCCAGGCCCAGAAAAGCAGCAAAACCAGACAAGTGACCCTGTGGCAGCCTCAGGACCAGCCTTTACCTCCCAAGTGACTCAACAGGATTGCTCTCCAGACTTCACCAACCAGTCCCTTGGGAAATTATGCTGCTGCACTCCTCAGCCAGGCTCCCATCATTAGGCCAACTGGTGTCTATTTGTTTAATTTGCTTTTTACTCCCTTTCTCATGCACGGTTTCACTAGTCTTTTGCAGAACAGAATGCAGACCTTCACCAACCAGAAGGTGGGAGAGATCTATCTGGCCCTGAACTCAGAACCTAGCATCAGAATCCTTGAGACTCTGGGTAGATGCCCCTAACGATGCCCCCTCCCAGCAGGAAGCAGCTACAGAAGATGGAACTGCAGCCGCTGCCCCTGACCTTGCCCGGCCTCTCAAATTTTATATAATATCACAAAAAGCCTGGAATGTGAGATTCCCCCCCCCTCAATTGGTGAGTAGAGTTATGACATCCCGGGACATTGAATCACTGGGACATTGAACCACCAATCAGCACGCGCTCGAGTGCCCTGGGGCACACCCCTTCCCGTTCCGCCCTG
Organism: Corynorhinus townsendii; assembly: GCA_026230045.1. NCBI lineage: Eukaryota > Metazoa > Chordata > Mammalia > Chiroptera > Vespertilionidae > Corynorhinus > Corynorhinus townsendii. The sequence goes on along the minus strand of JAPDVU010000003.1, from coordinate 114,429,627 downwards.
AGCCCAATCCCTTTCTGTTCCTTCCCTTAAAAATGACACTCCACCCACACACGTGTACTGTATTTTCCATTCTCCAGGGAGCAGTCCGGCTTGGCCCCTTCTTCTCCACCCCACCCCCCCCGCCCCGTAAGGAATAAACCTCCCTTTTAATGTAAAAAAAAAAAAAAAAAAAAGACCTATACACGGAAAACTACAGGACATTGAAAAAAGAGATAGAGGAAGACATAAACAAGTGGAAGAACATACCGTGTTCATGGATTGATAGAATCAACATCATCAAAATGTCCATACTACCCAAAGCAATCTATAGATTCAATGCACTCCCCATTAAAATACCAACGGCATATTTCACTGACCTAGAACGAACTTTCCAAAAATTCATCCTATCTAATAAGAGAGTAATATGCAAATTGACCATACCTCCACTATACCCACAAGTCACGCCCACCAGCCAATCAGGAGCGAGTATGCAAATTAACCCAACCAAGATGGCTACGGCCATGGAGCGAGCAGGAGGCTTGGGTTTCCTGGCAATGGAGGAAGCCAAGCTTCCTGCACACCCGGCAGGCCCAGGCCTCCACACAAGGCTACAATGTTTTAATTATAGAAGATAAATAAATCCCAGATACCAGTGTCTCTGCTTGGGTCGCGGGGGGCATGGCCGGCCTGCAAACCACCACAGGCCCCTCACCCAGGCCACCCCACGCCCCAAGGAAACCTCCACCCTGATCCAGGACACCCTTCAGGGCAAACAGCTGGCCCCCAACCAAGCACCAGGCCTCTATCCTATCTAATAGAAGAGTAATATACAAATTGACCATCACTCCAACACACAAGATGGCTGCCCCCATGTAGTCAAAGATGGCTGCCCCCATGTGGACACAAGATGGCCACCACAAGATGACCAGCAGGGGAGAGCAGTTGGGAGGGATCAGGCCTGCAAGGGAGGGCAATTGGGGGCGATCAAGCCTGCAGGGGAGGGCAGTTAGGGGCAAACAGGCTGGCAGGGGAGCAGTTAGGCATCAATCAGGCTGGCAGGGGAGTGGTTAGGGAGTGATCAGGTTGGCAGGCAGAAGCAGTTAGGGGCAATCAGGAAGGCAGGCAGGTGAGCAGTTGGGAGCCAGCAGTCCTGGATTGTGAGAGGGATGTCTGACTGCCTGTTTAGGCCCAATCCTACCGGGATTGGGCCTAAACGGGCAGTCGGACATCTCTCGAGGGGTCTCAGATTGGAGAGGGCACAGGATGGGCTGAGGGACACACCCCCAGTGCACAAATTTCATGCACTGGGCCTCTAGTCTAGAATAAAAAAAGACCCCAAATAGCTGCAGCAATCCTGAGAAAGAAGGACAAAGTGTGTGGGATCTCAATATCAGATATCAAGCTGTATTACAAAGCCACTGTTCTCAAAACAGCCTGGTACTGGCACAAGAACAGACATATAGATCAATTGAATAGAATAGAGAACCCAGAAATTGACCCAAATCACTATGCTCAATTAATATTTGACAAAGGAGGCATGAACACACAATGTAGTCAAGACAGTCTCTTCAATAAATGGTGTTGGGAAAACTGGACAAATACATGCAAAAAAGTGAAACTAGACCACCAACTTACACCATACACCAAAATAAACTCAAAATGGATAAAGGACCTAAACATAAGATGGGAAACCATAAAAATAATAGAGGAATCCATAGGCAGAAAAATCTCAGACATATGCCGAAGCAATTTCTTCACTGATACTGCTCCTAGGGCAATGGAAACTAAAGAGAAAATAAACAAATGGGACTTCATCAAAATAAAAAACTTTTGCACAGCAAAAGAAACCATTAACAAAGCAACAAGAAAACCCACTGCATGGGAGAATATATTTGCCAATGTTATCACCAATAAGGGTTTAATCTCCAACATTTACAGGGAACTCATACAACTTAACAAAAGGAAGATAAACAACCCAATCAAAAAATGGGCAATGGACCTACATAGATACTTTTCGAAAAAAGACAGAAGGAAGGCCAAGAGACATATGAAAACATGCTCAAAGTCACTAATTATCTGAGAGATGCAAATCAAAATGACAATGAGTTACCATCTCACACCTGTCAGAATGGCTATCATCAACAAATCAACAAACGACAAGTGCTGGCGTGGATGTGGAGAAAAATGAACCCTCGTGCACTGCTGGTGGGAATGCAGACTGGTGCAGCCACTGTGGAGAACAGTATGGAGTTTCCTCAAAAAACTAAAAATGGAACTCCCATTTGACCCAGTGATCCCACTTTTAGGAATATATCCCAAGAAACTAGAAACACGAATCAGAAAGAATATATGCACCCCTATGTTCATAGCAGCACAACTTACAACATCTAAGATTTGGAATCAGCCTAAGTGCCCATCAGCAGATGAGTGGATTAAAAAACTATGGTACATCTACACAATGGAATACTACGCTGTGGTAAAAAGGAGTTCTTACCATTTGCAACAGCATGGATGGAACTAGAGAGCATTATGCTAAGTGAAATAAGCCAGTCAGAGAAAGATAAATATCACATGATCTCACTCATTTATGGAATATAATGAACAACATAAACTGATGAACAAAAACAGATCCAGAGACAGAGAAACATCAATAAGAACGTCAAACCTCAGAAGGAAGGTAGGGGAGTGTGGGGGTAAGGGGGAGAGATCAACCATAGGGCCTGTATGCATACATATAAGCATAACTAATGAACACAGATAACAGGGGGGTGAGGGCATGAGGGGGGGGATAGTGGAGGCAATGGGGGGATTAGGATACATATGTAATACCTCAATCAATAAAGAAATTTAACAATTAAAAAAAATAAAAGGAGGGAAATTCTGACATATGCTATAACATAGATGGACCTTGAGAACATCATGCTCAATGAAAAAGCCTGTCATCAAAGGATAACTACAGTATGATTCCACTTTCATGAGGTACTAGAGTAATCAAATTCAGAGACAGAAAGTCAAATGGTGGTTTCCAAGGGAATGGGGAGTTATTTTATTTTAATGCACATAAAACTTCAGCTTTACAAGATGAAAGAGCTACAGAAATGAATGGTGGTGATGGTTGAACAACATTATGAATGCATCTAATACAAATGACCTGTACACTTAAAATGGTTGAAATGATAAATTTTGGAGAAACCAAGATGGTGGCATAACATATACACCTGTACGTGCTGTCTCTCACAACCACACCAAAACTACAACTAAAAGGCAGAACCACGGGAAAGCTGGCTGAGTAGAAGTTCTACAACTAGAAAGGAAGAAAAAAGCACATTGACACTGAGTAGGATGTACAGAGGCAGGGAAAAGAAGAGGTACGGAGGCATGCGAATCAGGCAGGCGACTGGGTGCACTGTTTTTTTCAATCAGGAGGGAGTTACAAGCTCCCGACTGCTCTGAACTCCAGTTTCTGGCATGACTCTGGGGACTCCTATGGGGAGAAACTGGACTGTCTGGCATCAGGTCAGAAAGTGAGGGTGGCTTTCTTGCAGAGGTGCTGCCAGGAATCATTGTTTACTGCGCTGGGGCATGAGACGCAGGGACTTGGAGACTCGGAGACGCGGAGACACAGAGATGGCTCACTGGCAGCCATCGCTGTTTACTACACCTTGGTGATTCCCTGAGACCCCGCCCCACCCAATTTACAAACCCACCCAAGCTGTGAGCAGCAGCTTTTGCATATAAATGGCCTGCCCTTTTGCAGCTTAACTGAACAAACTGCAGCTGGGTCAGACAGCTCCAAAACTTCCAAACTCCAAACAAAGAGGAGAAATCTGCAGATCTCGCTATAGCTCCTGCTGGGTGGCCTCAGGCAGTAGCTGACTTACACCTCCATGGAGATCCAGGAGCCAGGGCGCCTAGTGGTCAGTATGAGACGATTCCAGATTTCAACTCCTCAATCCATAAGTGACATGCTCAAGAGGCAGACTCAGTGAGCACCAAAGCCCCACCGAAGCAAGTCCTGCCCCATAAGAGTGTCTCCAGCACAGCAGTTCCTTCATTACAGTCACAGTGGGTCCTCACAGCAAATTGGCCTGGAGGTCAATTCTTACCAGTGTACCAACAGCAATCAAGGCTTAACTACAACAAGACTGTGCACCCAGCCCACAAAGAGGTGCACAAAGAGTGTCCACCTCAGGTGATTGGGGAGGCTGAGCCACTGGGCACTATAGGTCACCTACCACACAAAGCCACTCCATCAACACAGGGAAGCAGCCAAAATGTCAAGACGAAGAAACATGCCATGGATGAAAGAAATGGAGGAAAGCAAACTACTGGATATAGAGTTCAAAACCACAGTTATCAGGTTACTCAAGAATCTTCTAGAAACCTCTGAGAAACTTCGTGAGACCTCCGAGGAACTTAGTGAGACCTTCAATGATCTTAATGAGAATGCCAAAAAAATGGAAAAGGACCCATCAGAAATTAAGCATACACTGTCTGAAATAAAGAATAATATACAGAAGTTCAACGGTAGACTAGAGGACCCCAAGAATCAAACCAAAGATTTGAAATATGAATAAGCAAAAAACACCCAACCAGAAAAACAAAAAGAATCCAAAAATATGAAGACAATGTAAGGAGCCTCTGGACAACTTCAAGCGTACCAACATCCATATTATGGGGGTGCCAGAAGAAGAGAGAGAGCAAACTATTGAAACCTATTAGAAGAAATAATGACTGAAAACTTTCCCTAACTGGTGAAGGAAATAGACTTACAAGTCCAAGAAGTGCACAGAACCCCAAACAAAAGGAATCCAAAGAGGACCACAGCAAGACACATCATAATTAAAATGCCAAGGGCAAAAGACAAAGAGGGAATCTTGAAAGCAACAAGAGAAAAACAGTTAGTTACCTATAAGGGAACACCCATACGACTGTCAGCTGATTTCTCAACAGAAACTATGCAGGCCAGAAGGGAGTGGCACTAAATATTCAAAGTGATGAATAGCAAGAACCTACAACCAAGATTACTCTACCCAGCAGAGCTATCATTCAGAATTGAAGGTCAGGTAAAGAGCTTCACAGACAAGAAAAGGCTAAAAGAGTTCATCACCACCAAACCAGGATTATATGAAATGCTGAAGGGTATTCTTTAAGAAGAGGATGAAGAAGAAAAAGGTAAAGATAAAAATTATGAACAACAAAGTGACAACAAATACATATCTATCGACAAGTGAATCTAAAAATGAAGTCAATAAAAAGTCTGATGAACAGAATAAACTGGTGAATATAATAGAATCAGGGGCATAGAAAGGGAGTGGACTGACAATTCTCGGGGGGAAAGGGAGTGTGAGGGGTGCAAGAAGAGACTGGTCAAAAATCTTACATCTATAGATGAGGACAGTGGTGGGGGGGGAATCAGGCGGAGGGGAGTTATGGGGGGGGGGGAAAGAGGAACATCTGTAATAATCTGAACAATAAAGATTTATTTTAAAAACAAATGATAAATTTTATGTTATGTGTATTTTACTACAATCAAAACAAATTGAAAAAATCAATACTAGATACAAGCAATTAGAAATTGAAATAAAAATATAATTCCATTTACAATAGTATCTGAAAATATGAACTACTTGGGGATAAATTTAACAAAATGTGTGCAGGCCCTATATATTGTTTTACAGTTCTTGGAACTCTAAGAAGCAGAACAGGGACTTGAAATGTCTTCTGACACTCACATTCTTCACTGCTCTGCATTATTTCCCTCCTTCTGCATTGTCTCATTTTATTCTCTCTACCATCCTGTGGGTGCGTGTTTAGGCCCAGGAATAGCTAGACTCTATTCCTCAGAGCAACCTGGGTTCCTGGGGGTATGCAGGCCAATCTGAACACCATGGACCCCAGCACCCTCCTCACTCACCCTTCCTAATGTCATTAGGGAGCACAGACCACTCTCACCTACCTGTGGAGCAGGGCTGGCAGCCAAGGCTTTTGTCTGTGAAATAGCCCAGAGGGCAGAAGACACAGCCCACGTGCTGCAAGCTTGGGTCCTGTCCGGACAAGTACCACTGAGGGAGAACAAGTAAAGACCAGGTGAGATGGCAAGTAGGTTGTGACTAACACCTGTTAGTTACTGGACACTGCTGAGAGTTGTGATCTCAGCTCAGGTGCTTATTTAGCCAAGTGTCTTTGTACATACCCTAACCTCTGTCTCTCCAATTTCCTCTGTAAAAGAAAATCACCACCAGCATTGCCTCCATGTGTTGTGGTGAGAAGGAATTGTGATCCACAGAGCTTCATGATCTAAGGTTCTCACCTTCTCCTCCTCTAATTCTTTTTTTTTTTATATATATATTTCTTTATTGATTTCAGAGAGGAAGGGAGAGGGATAGAGAGATAGAAACATCAATGATGAGATATAATCATTGATTGGCTGCCTCCTGCATGCTCCCTACTGGGGATCGAGCTCACAAGCCGGGCATGTGCCCTTAGCCAGAATCAAAACTGGGACCCTTCAGTCTGCAGGCCAACGCTTTACCAGCTTGGGCTCCTCCTCTAATTCTTAGTGGCACCTTGAGCTATAGCTGTGGCTAGGGCACAACTCTAAAGGATAATAAGTTCCCAGAGGACAGAGCCCTGTTTGACCCATTCCTCTGTAACCTAGCACAGCACATAGTAGATGCCTGGTGACATATGGTGGTGCTGTGGCTGTTTGCTCCACAGCTCCATGGCTTCTATCTTAACTGCATATCACATGGGAACAGTGGCTTTGAATCTCCCAACACTTCATATACATTATCTCATACTAGAAGCCCAGTGTATGAAAACTTGTGCACTCAGGGGGGTCCCTCAACCTGGCCTGTGCCCTCTCGCAGTCCAGGAGCCCCTGGGGGATGTCCACCTGCCAGCTTAGGTCCGGTCCCCATGGCTAAGCCGCAGTCGGACATCCTTAGAGCTGTGGAGGAAGTGGGAGAAGCTCCCGACACTGCCGCTGTGCTCATAGCCATCAGCTCGGCTTGTGGCTGAGTGGAGCTCCCCCTGTGAGAGTGCACTGATCACCAGGGGGGCAGCTCCTGCATTGAGCGTCTGCCCCCTGGTGGTCAGTGTGCATCATAGCAACTGACCAGTCATCCACTGTTAGGGTCAATTTGCAGATTACCCTTTTATTATACAGGACAAGAGGGAGGTCCGGTGCACAAAATTCATGCATGGGGGGAGGGGTCCCTCAGCCCAGCCTGCACCCTCTCCAATCTGGGACCCCTTGGGGGATGTCCGACTGCCAGTTTAGACCCAATCCCGCAGTCGGACATTCCTCTCGCAATCCGGGAATGCTGGCTCCTAACCACTCACCTGCCTACCTGCCTGATCATCCCTAACCACTCTGCCTCCTGCCTAATCAGCCCTAACTGCCTCTGCCTCAGCCCCCGCCACCGTGGCTTTATCCAGAAGGATGTCTGGAAGACGTCCGGTCTAATTAGCATATTATCCTTTTATTCGTATAGATGATCCCTAGAGTAGCCTAGAGGTGGTTATACTTGTTTCTAGGCTTAACTGGCTAAGCAAGTCCCTAGGTGCTGGATTAGAGGTTGGCAGGGGGTCTTTTTTTTTAACCTATGTCAGCAAGGATGAAGCTCGTTCCTGATCCTGAGAGACTGAACCTCTTCTGGGGATTTCCTGATAACTGCCATGACACCCTCACCTAGGAATGATTGAGAAAATAAGTGGTCCTCCCCTGGGGGTCAGCTGGAAGTCTTTGCTTTCTTTTGAGTCCTGAGAGCTCATTGCAGGTTCCAGTGGGGCCCAGCTTCAGAGCTGTCCTGATTCCCAAGCAGCTGTAAATACCAAAGGAAGCTGAGCAACTGAGGTCTGGCTCCATCTACCAGGGAGGCTGCCCAGCCAGGGGACAGTTGAACTTCAATGGCAGCAGAGATAGCACAGAGGCCCTTCATACCTGTCCTAGGAAGCCCCCTGCCTCCCCACAAGGTTGCCCTTCCAGCCTTTTCCCTTCTCTTTTCCTGGGGTACAAGAGTGTCTGCTCCTTACTAAAATCTTGCAGGGCACTGCAGGCAGCTTCCAGCCACGCAGTGTTGGCCTGGCAAGCAGGAAACAAGGCACAGAAGGTTAGCAGTGGACCCCACTGCAGGGAAAGAGGGTAGTCATCCCTGCAGAGAACAAAGGAGAAGAGGGTAGGGTGGGCATGAGGGCACTGCCCCTGTGTTCTCTAGGGAGCCCTCCTGAGCTGGGCCTTCTTGTGCAATGACGTCACTTCAGCAAAAGCACACAGTTACTGACAAACTGTTATTGCAGACAGGTATTTACTGAGAACTGTGGGTGTAGTGGCTGGTGCTGAGGATGGCTCTTCTGGACACAGTCAGCATGAGACACAGAAAGAGAAAAGCACAGGGTCGCAGGCTGCTGAGAGTCCCCCTGCCCCAACCCCAGAAACCTGATACTGTGAAGACGTTTCATGACTCTGTACAGTTACCCTCACCTCCTAGAATTTCTAGGCACTCAGAGTGCCCTGCCATTAGCATCATAGAACAGCAGGGCTGACATTTCATCTGGTCAACTCTCTCCTTTTAACTGTGGGGAAAGAAACTGGGACTCACAAAGGTTGCAGGACTGGACACCCCAAGGCCCTGGTGGGGGTTGGGGCATGGGTAGCAGGTGTCTGTCTGTGCGCCACTTACAGTTCCAGAGACTTAATGTGTGACTTCTCACTGTGCTCCTGTCCCTACCCTCTACTATGCCCCTCCTCCCTGCAAAACAACAACAACAACTCTGTTGGACTAAAAACCCAAGGAAGGTCTGCCAGAGCTTTACCTTAAAATTGCTCAGCAAATCCTGATGGAACCTCAAGAGGTTCCAGTGGGAAAGCCACAGGCCTTGGGGATGGACAGACAGACCTGGTTTAGATCCCAGCTCTTCCATCCACTACCAGTTAGCAATATCTATCCACCTCAATTTTATCCTATTTTATTGGGACACAATAGCTACCTCGAAAAATTTTAGACAATCAATGAAGAAGATTTGATATATGTGATTTATAGTATATTAAGTATATATACATTTATATATGCTATATGTAAGGTTACATATAAAATTTATACTTTAAATAAATATTATATATATATATATATATATATATATATATATATATATATATATAATCTTTCACCTGATACAACTAACTGTGCTTGTTTCACATAAGACCAAGAGGCACCAAGAAAATCAAAAGCCATTAGGGCCTACTGGGCCACTCAGAGTTGCATGTGATTCCAGGGCCAGAAAGAAGGTACAGGATAAGGGGACCAGAGACAAAGTGTGAGTCCTGAGAACCTGGGTAGGTGAAGGCTATGTGCAGAAGGTAGCCTCACATGGGTGGTGGAGAGAGTGGGGCCTGCAGATGAGGGGAGCATGAGAAACTCAGAAGAGGGAGGCCAGTGGTGTGTTCCTCCTTCTAGCCTTCCTTCAGAGCACTGCCCCACCAGTGATGAAGGCCAAGGCCTGGGTGCATACCAGGACATGACATTTACTGACAACTTGCTCTTGGCCAAATGATTGATCCTCTCTGAGCCCCAGTATCCTTATCTGAAAACTGTTAATTGTATGTGTGCAGAGGTCTAATAGGTAGAGGCAATGGATCCCAGCACACATCATGCACCCCGATGTCATAATTGCTATTTCACTGGTCTTGTTGTTGACAGGCCTGTATTGAAGACACCCAACAGAGGGGCCAGGGTCACCCAGAGCCCAGGCTACAACATACAAGAGCAGTAAACGGGAAAGGCTGGGCCAGGGAATGTGCTGAATCCTTAGCCTGTCCAGGCTGGAGCATGTAGTCACTGCTGTAACTAGACACTGCAGCTGCCTTGGACCACCCCCACCAAGTTCCCCTGGAAATCATGGCCTACCTGAAAGCATCAGGTGAAGACAGGTGGGACATGTTCTTTGTCCAGCTCTCCTGAACCTCTCCTTCCAGGTGCTAGTGAGAAAAGCCAAATTTTCAGGCTCTGGTGCCCCCGTGAAACATACCAGCTCTGGGATTCTGGAATGCATTATTTTTCTGTCTCAATTTCCCTTTCTGTAAAATGGAGGTAACAATAGTACCTACCCCCCAGGATTGCAGTAGGGCTGAGGAGTCTCAGGGCATCCTCAGAGCAGTGCCTATACACATACTCAGCATCATCACTATTTCCTTTCCATTTGCTGAGCATTTGTTGAGCACTCACTGTTCCCCAGCAGCATACAAGGGGCAGAGAAGTGTAAGTCCTGATTCACGTCGCCAGGGCTTCACTTAAAGGCTATGAGACTAGCTCACAGGAAGCAATCACAATCATCATAAACCAGTTAGTATCATGTGGCCCTACTGTGAGCCAGGTTCCTTTCCTTAGGAACCCTGCCAGTAAGTGGAATATTTATGGCTGCAGTGGGAACAGTGACTTGCTTGAGGCAGTCCATTCCAGAAGTATGTGCTGTGCACAGTGACTTCCTTCCAAGGAGTGTAGTAGGAAAAGGGGTAAAAAGAGTACTTACAGTGGAGAAACCTGACAACAAAAACTTTAGTGGGTGATCAAGTTCAAAATAAACAAGTGTCATTTTCATATCACTGCAAGAGTACATACTACCAACATAATTTGTCATTGTTGGTCTTCCTCTCAAAAACCATAACACCAGTCTAATCATGAGAAAAGCATCAGATAAATTCTAATAGGATGGTATCCTACAAGATACCTGAGTAGTTTTCCTCAAAATTGTCAAGGTCACCCTGACGAGTCTGGCTCAGGGATTATAAGCCGTCAGCCAGCACACTGAAGGGTCGCAGGTTTGATTCCCAGTACCTGGGTTGCAAGTTCAATCCCTGGCCTGTCGGGGTGAGTGTGGGAGGCAACCAATTGATGAGTATCTCTCACATCAATGTTTCTCTCTCTTTCTCTCCCCCTCCCTCCCACTCTCTAAAATATAAAAAATAAAATCACCAAGATCATCAAAAACAAGTAGCGTCTGAGAAAAACTGTCACAGCCAAGAGGAGCCTGAGGAGAAATAACTACCTGTAATTTGGGATCCTGGAACAGAAAGGATATTAGGTAAAAACTAAGAAAATCTTGGGAGAGAACCAAGATGGTGGCGAAGGTAAATGCCTGTACTCACAGCCTCTCACAATTACATCAAAATTACAACTAAAATACATAATAACCATCATTCAGACCCTCCTGAAAGCTGGCTGAGTGGAAGTCCTACAACTAAAGAAGAAAAGAAGAAAGCACATTGAGACTGGTAGTAGGGGCAGAGGTGCAGAATGGTCTGGTCTGACACCCACGTGTGCCTTTTTTTTTAATCAGGAGGGAGATTTTCTCTGCGGAGGCCACCTGTGAAGAGCAAGGGGTCCCAAACCCACACCAGATCTCCAGCCCAGGATTCCAGAGCTGGGAAAAGAAGTCCCCATAACTATAGGCTATAAAAACCAGCAGGGGATAGTGGCTGAGTGACATGGATGGAGGCTGCTGGAGACCCAGGAGTTCCTTTTGAAGGACCAGTACACAAACTTACTCTGACTTAATCCCTCTGAGCTCCAGCACTGGGTGGCTTTGGGGGACCCAGACACAGACAGGGAGGAACTGGACTGTCTAGCTAGCATCAGAGACAGGAACTCAGTGGCAACTTTCTCCCAGACGAGAGGTGCTCCCAGGGATCACTGTTCCTGTATTGGGAACTCCCCTGTCACAGGGCTGACTGGCAGTCATATCCAAGTCTCCTTAGCCTCACACACACTGTTTGCTCTGCCCTGGTGATTTCTTGAGATCCTGTCCCATCCAATTTGCAGCCCCACCCAAACTGTTTGCAGCAGCTTTTCCATATGAATGGCTTGTCCTGCTCAGACTTCAGACTTTGCTAAAATCTCTCAAACAAGCTGCAGCTGGTGTCAGCGTGTCCAAACCTATCAATAAAAGGCCCAAGACCCAGCACTTGCACCAGCCTGCCTTGCTTCACAGCTGGGCCTTGCCTGAGGACCTCTCAGCCCAATACAAATAATAGCCATCTCTGTAGCTCCTGTTGGGTAGCCATGGGCAGTGGCTGACTTTGCACCTCCCTGGAAGCCCAGAGCCAATGCACTCAGTGGACAGCTTCAGACCATAGCAGATTACAACTCTACACATCCACAAGTGACTCACTCCAGGGGCAGATTCAGTGAGCACTAAAGCCCCACTGAAGCAAGTCCTGCTCCATAGGGGTGTCTTCTGCATAGTAACTCTTCTGCTGTACTCACAGCTGGCCCTCACAGCCAATTGGCCTAGAGGTCAATTCCTCCCAATGAGGCCAAGAGCAATCAAGTCTCAACTATAACAAGACTGTACTCACAGCCCACAGAGGAGTGCACCTAGAGGGCCCGGCTCAGGTAATTGCAGAGTCTGAGCCACTGGGCCCTATAGGACATCTACTACACAAGGCCACTCTACCAATTCCAGGAGACATAGCAGCTCTACCTAACACATAGAAACAAACACAGGGAAGCATCCAAAATGCAGAGACAAAGAAACATGTCACAAATGAAAGAAATGGAAGCAAGCAAACTACTGGATACAGAGTTCAAAATCATAATTATAAATAAAAACAAACAAATAAACAAAAACAACAACAACCATGGTTATAAGGTTTCTCAAGGGTCTTAATGAGAACTTCAAGGGACTCAAAGAGAGCTTCAAGACTTAGTGAGAGTAAAACTTTAGACAATAAAAGGCTTAGTGAGACTTTCAAGGATCTTAGTGAGAATGTCAAAGACATGAAAAAGGACCTGTCAGAAATTAAGCATACACTAACTGAAATAAAGGAAAATTTACAGGGATTCAACAGTAGAGTAGAGGATTCCAAGAATCAAATCAACAATTTGGAATATGAGGAAGCAATAAACACCCAATCAGAAGAGCAAAAAGAAAAAAGAATCCAAAAATATGAAGATAGTGTAAGGAGCCTCTGGGACAACTTCAAGCATACCAACATTCAAATTATGGGAGATGCCAGAAAGAGAAGAGCTCAAGATATTGAAAACCTATTTGAAGAAATAATGACAGAAATCTTTCCTTACCTGGTGAAAGAAATAGACTTGTAAGTCCAGGAAGTACAGAGAGTCCCAAACAAGAGGAACCCAAAGAGGACCATAACAAGACACATCATAATTAAAATGCCAAAGGTTAAAGACAAAGAGAATCTTAAAAGTTGCAAGAGAAAAGCAGGTAAGTTACCTACAAGGGAGTGCCCATATGACTGTCAGCTGATTTCTCAACAGAAACTTTGCAGGTCAGAAGGGAGTGGCAAGAAATATTCAAAGTGATGAATAGCAAGGAGCTACAACCAAGATTACTCTATCCAGCAAAGCTCTCATTTAGAATTGAAGGTCAGAGCTTCACAAACAAGAAAAAGCTAAAGGGGTTCATCACTACCAAACCAGTATTACATGAAATGTTGAAGCGTATTCTAGAAGAAGAAGGAGAAAAAGAAGAAGGAGGAGGAAGAAGACAAGGAGGAGGAGGAGGAGGAGGAGGAGGAGGAGGAAGAGGAAGAGGGGGGGAGGAGGAGGAGGAGGGAGAAAAGATAAATAATATGAACAATAAAATGGCAATAAATACATATCTATAACAATTGAATCTAAAAATTAAAATAAATGAACAAGAAATCTAATGAACAAAATAAACTGGTGAATAAAATAGAATCAGAGGCATGGAAATGTGAAATAGATTGACAAATATCAGAGGGAAGGGAGTGGAAGGGTGGGAAGAGATTAACCAAAGATCTTACCTATGGACTCAGACAGTAGGGTGGGGAAGGCCTGGGGTGGGGCAGGAACCAGGTGGAGGTGAGCAATGGGAAGGGGAGGGGAAGAGGGACATCAGTAATATTCTTAACAATAAAGATTTAAAATGTTTAGAAATCTGAAAAAAAAACTAAGGAAATCTGAATAACTAGGGACTGTAGTCGATATTAATGTATTAATATTGGTTCATTAATTGTAACAGTGTATCATAATAATGTAAGAGGTTATTAATAGGGGAAACTAGTGTGTATGCATGTTTGGAGGGGGTTATGTTGGAACTCTCTATATTATCTATTCAATTTTTCTGTGAATCTAAAACTGTTCTAAAATAAGTTTAAAAATAAATACAGATAGCAATGGATTATAACTTTTTAAGAGATACTTGAATTCATAATGATAGTAAAGAAACAAATAAGGAGGATTCTTATACAGGGTGGCCCATAAATTGCTTTACAACTTAAAAATTTAATAAATTTTTTGTTAGTTTTTTCTACTTTTAAAGTAATATAAAGTACAGAAAATGGGAATTTTTTAAACTATGTATGAAAAATGATGTCACATAAATGACCTCCATTTTTTGCTTCACTATCATGGGCTCTTTCTATGGTATTTTCCATGATGGCTCTTAACATGTCAGGCTCCAACACTTGAATTTCTTCCTGAATGTTGTCCTTAAGCTGCTGGCTAGTCCTAGACTTTAGATCATGCACCAATTGCACCTTATATGGGTACATGTGTAAATCTGTTTGCATGCACTGCAACAAAGTCCATAAGGTTCCAAGTTCTCAAGAATCTTCCAGGGGACGTTCCTGGTTCTTCCTGACTGCTCTGCTATACACACTCAGTATTATCCTGCGCACGTACTGAATGTGATCTCCTGACTTGGAAATCACTAATAGACACTTGTTGCTGGAAACGTTGGAACTAAGTGACGTATTGCTGGTTTTGTGGGTGGATTCCTCACATGGAAAAAGCCCATATATTATGCTCTCTGTGTTAGAACAATGGAGTGTTGATTTTCAAAATAAAATTCAATGATTTTTACACATTACTCCATCATGAATTTTTCCACAAATTTCCAGCAAACAATTTTTCAAAATTTGAAACAAAAAAATAATTGTCACCCTGGCAAGTTTGGCTCAGTGAATAGAGTGGCTGTCCAAGGACTGAAAGATTCCAGGTTTGATTCCAGTCAAGGGCACATACCTCAGTTGCAGGCTCAATCCTGGGCAGGGTGCATTTGGGAGACAACCAATTGATGTGTCCCTCTCCTCTCTTTCTCTCTCTCTCCATCTCTTCCCCTCCCGTATACTCTTTCTAAAAATCAATGGGAAAATATCCTCGGGTGAGTATTAACGACAACAACAAATTAGTGCAAAAAAAGTTATGAAATTTTTAAATGGTAAAGTGACTTATGGGCCACCCTGTAGCAGCATCAGCACCAATAAATGTGAAGGGTTTGAATGAGTTAGAAAAAAAATCAATATTTTGTATCCTTCCTGGTAAATATTGGTTGTAGCAAGAATCATCAATGGAGGCTGAACCATAAGGTAGAATTTGAGTAGGAGCAAGATATTTGCTTGGTCTCAAAGTATCTCCTCACAGATTGCTCATTAATTCCAAGGAGGAAAATATACAGTGGAGAAACTGGATAACACCTTGATCACGTGATAGAGATTAATATCACCTTACAATGGATATACAGACATTCTGTGCCTCTGGATGTAACATCCAGAGAAGGACCCACTTCATTTATTTGGCTGTTTCAAGAGAGGATGCATAACTGGAATCTACTAAGGAGGAAATGTCAAACAAATGTCAATGTGGAAATTTGTATTTGAGGAAGATTCTTTGTAAGGAAATGAAATGCTTTGCTGAGTCCTCTTGTTCATAAGGCTGTTAAATAATCAAATGCAAACATTCCGTACTGTGATTTTAAATATTGTACTTATAAATTAGAACACTATGACAACAAAGATTTATTTAACTATGAAGAGATTAGCAGTTACCCTGGCAGGAATAAGAAAATATGCCAGGCAGGGTGGAGGTCTAGGGAGAGGGGACCCTGTGCCGAACATTACCAGTTGTTTAGTTCGTATCATTCTTTTTCAATTATTATTTTTTATTGATTGAGTTGAGAGAGAGAGAGAGAGAGGAAGGGGTCGGGGGGAGACTTCAATTTGTTGTTCCACTTATTTATGCATTCATTGGTTGCTTCTTGTATGTGCCCTGCAGCAGGTGGGGCGGGTGGGATCTAACCTGCAACCTGGTATACCGGGAGGACGCTCTAACCAAGGCCGGTATTTATTTCTAATTTAATAAACACATAGCCTTTCTTTTTACCAGGCGCTGTTCTAAGCGCTTTTCACATACTGTATGTATTGACTTTTAAATGGGAAAGCTCAGTAATTGGTCTTTATCTCCCAAAACAAAACAGATATATAACACTACATGATTTTATCATAAGCATTTTTATCAGTTGTCAAGGCTCTGCTGCAGCGATGTTCTCCTTCGGTGGAAGAACATGAGACTACAATTACCGAATGGTATTCGTAAAAACAAGGGCAGCTCTACTTTGCAATACGAAACGTTGAGTTTCATTTGAAAAACCTGATTCTTTGTAAAAAGCCTTAAAAGCACAGAGGGCCGCTTACGTATGTTTTTGGGGTGCAGACACTCACGTTATCCATCCCTTTAAGGGTGAATCCCACAGCATGACACTTTCTTGGCTGGAATTGGAGTGTTAAGTAACGTCCCCACTCTAGGAACCAGTTCCGGGTTAAGTTTATTGCAAAATCAGCGGGTTAATGGCGCAATGGAGTCTGGGAGACCAGTCGTCCGCAGAGACATGCCGACCGGTGTGACGCTGACTTCAATTCCAACAATGCCCAGCGCGAGCCCGCGATTTCTTCTGGGTCACTGTGAAGTGGCCGCCATTTGTGCACTTACGTGTATGGCTCGTAGTTCTGAACTGGGCTTTCAGTCCTCCAGGTTTTTGCTCTAGGGCCGTGTTTCCGCGTTTCTTTCAGGGTCTCAGAAGCCTGTGTCTTTCCAGAATACGGTTTTATTGCGAGGTGAAGGTCAATGCGGAGCTCTCCGGTAAGGTGAGTAAACAGCCAATTTCAAGTGTGTGGGGGTGGGGGTGGGGGGGAGGTAGTAGTGGTGACTTTTTCCGTTTTTTCCTTCTAACGTCGGCGATGTGGATTCTCGCCGGCACTTGGTCAGACCCTTCCGTTAGCTGTACACGATTCTCGGCAGAACCTGAACTTGTTTCTGTTGGGACCGAGAAAGCAGTGACACACTTTTGACCGGCCTCCCGGGGAGGCTGTGGGGCGCAGGTTGTATGCAAGGCTGCGCTGCGTTACCACTCACCCCATCTTTTCCTGGGACTTTTCTGACCTTTCTAATGAGGAAACAAGAAGCCGAGAGGTAGCCGAGTTAGGGCTGTGGTGTTCGGCGTTCTTTATAATTGCGTCTTTCTCTATCCTCAGTCCTATGGGTACTGTTCTCTTTTTGCCTTTTTCTTCGTGTTGGAGGAACACCAGAGAGTGGGCAGAACGAAGAACTGAGCAAAGCAAGCTTTCGGATTGTATTATTGAGGGCCCCTCCGAAATGTCAAGGGAAGTAGAGTTTATCTTCGAATTGGACTGATAATCTAGAAAAGAGGATGGCTTTGATTTGGGGAGTTGCCAGAAGTTCTTTGCTAAACAAAAATGAAGTTTGTATTTGTCTCATTTTCAGTGCAGCTAAAGTAGTTTTTTCTTTTAAATGGTATCATATCATCAAAATATATATTATTTATTCAACTTTCCAAAGTTATAGTTTTTTACGTTCTCTAAGTTCAGAAATGTGTCATTTAGATTAAAGGAGAGGTATATCTTTTTTTAAAAAAAATGACATGCTTACCTTCAATGAGATCCCACTCAAATTGTAACAATACTTAAATAGTAACTGACTATAAAATTACAAACTTATAATTTTTGTGTTTTGGGAAAATGTTACCATTTACTATCACAAACTTAAGTGCCTTTTTCTATTTTCTTGTTTCCAAAGAAACTTGTTGACAATTTTTAAAATATTAGCTATTAATTGTATGATTTGTGTGCTCCTCAGATGCCTTATGGTGAAATTGAAGCTAAATCCTTGGGATATGGGGAAGATCTAACAAGTGAACCATGCCATAAAAAATTGAAGTTAACTGAAGAGTCTTTTGTTTGCCCCCACCATGGTAGTTCTAATTTTCACAGAGTCCAAGAGAAAGTTGGAAATGATTGGATCCCTTTGACCACCCTTGATGTCAGAGGACATAGTTCTCTTCAGGAGGACAATGCCCAAACCACAGATTTGCTGAAACCTATGCATGATGTGATGCCTGCTGATAGACCAACTGTTATTGAGTCCATTGATTCACAAGTTTTACAGGCTACAAGTCTTCCATTGGTATCCACAGATGATGAGATATATAGCACAAGTAAAGCATTTATAGGACCCATTTACAAACCCACTCAGGAAAAGAAATGTAATGAAAGGAAGAATCAAGCAGACACTATCAATGGTATAGATGGCAAAGGAGGACAAGAAGAGAAACAGAAATTTAACTGCAAAAAATCAGAGATTGATAATGAGTTATTCCAGTTTTACAAAGAAATTGAAGAGCTTGAAAATGAAAATGATGATTTAGAAGGCAGTAGCAAGGAACCAGAACCCTCTAAGGAACAATTTATTTCATATTATCAAAGCCATAATAATGATCTGATCAAATATGAAGAAGAAAAGAAAAGAGATCTTACTAATGTTCTTCAGTCACATTGTGGTTATCAACAGTACGTGGGAAATGAGCCAGACAAATATTCTTGTCATGAACAAGGAATACCTACATTTTGTGACGTGTCCTTTACTTCCTTCGGGCCTGAATGGCAATCAGCGCATTCTTTTATAGTACCCCGAGGTCCTCCTCTTCCCAGTTTTAACTATTTAAATATTCAAAGATTTAATGCTCCACCAAGTCTACCAAATATTTTCCATGCCCAAGATGGCCCTCAGATTCTAAATGGATGTTATGCAAATAATTGTCACATTAATTGGAATTGCTTGACTTCTGATCAAAACAATGAATATACTGACTATGAGAATATCATTAGTGATCTTCCCTATGGAAATGACTACACTGTACAAAATGGGTATGTGAGTAATGGTTTCTGTGAAACCAGTGAAGGATGCTGGAAAGATCCTTCTATGGGCAAGTATAATAGAACAGACAGGTTTATGAACCAGCAGTTTCAAGAGGAAAAATTAAATAAATTACAGAAGTTGCTTATTCTTTTAAGAGGCTTGCCTGGTTCTGGGAAAACAACATTATCTCGGTAAGTAAAGGATACTAAATGAATACTTGGTAATTTATTACTTTGAAATCATAAATGATAGTTGTGATAATGAGTGACAAATGATTTCATGTTTCTAGTAGAAAATTTTTATTCTTGAAAATGGCATCTGACAGTGTAAATATTTTTAAAAGATGTTTTCTGATAGAGGAAGGGCGAATTGGCATATCTATTAATAATTTGCAAAGGTATTTAATAATACACCATTATTATATTTTAATAATAAAAAATTCATGTGTAATTATGACAGTGGTGAAAGCAAATGCTATTTGAGAACTGTGCTGACCTTCACTTTTAAGTCAGCTATTTAAAAAGAGTTGGGCTTTGACTCAGCTATTTCACTTTATGACCATGGACAGGTTTTGCTGTCTGTTAATAGAATGAGTAATACTAGAGAAGCAAATGAGATAACCCAAGGAAAGTAATTTTGAGCATGTTTTAAGCACTGTGCTCTGTTCATACCATTGACTGACAGAGGGAACCCTTGTTTTTGGTTTCTTTGAATTTAAAGGAGTTTGACATGAGCAATATACAGGAGGTTTACACTTGTTTATATGGAAAAATAATACAACAATTAATAAATAATAATAGAAGAATAAACTATCACACTCACAACTGTAAATCTACTTTTGCCCACCCCTGTATGAATTAATGGAGTTAGAACTGGTGATGTTTTATCTGACAAAAGTATTTCAAATTCATGTTTTTGTTTACATTTTTTAAAAAGAATATTGTTGCACACAAATACATTTTTGCAGTTATGAAAAATAATACAAAGAAATACAATACAAATTCTTTACTATTCATGTAGGATGATGGAAGGTTTATGCCAGATAAGGAGAAAAAGAAAATTTATGTGGTATCTTCGGGGGGAGGATAAGGAATTCCAAGGAACCATTTTGTAAATGTTTTATATTTACTTGCAAGACAAACCTGAGCAATCTAAACAAAAGTTTCTTTAAAAGCAAGAAATTAGAGTAAGATTAAATTTATGATATAGACATTTCAAACTAGATTGTAAGCTGTGATCATTGTAAGTAAATTTTAAGTTTATTTTAGGTCTTTACCTTTTGATTCCTCTTTAGTGAAGATTTTGTAAAGATGAAATTTCAGTTCTTTGGAAAGGATAGAAATTAGAAGTAAAGTTGTCACAAACATGGGCACTTTTCTAGATTCAGAATATAATATCAGAAAAAGGTATTAGTTGAAATTTGGAAACGATCAAGGGATCTTCTAGCTAGAGACAGCTGACTAAGATTTAGAATAAACATAAGAAAGAGATTAGGTTTGGGACAACATATTGGAGTATGTTGAAATTGAAGATGAATAAAATAGTAGTAATTCAGTATAATTTCAGGGAGATAGTTATAGTGGGAGATGATAAAATTGATAATATGTAGTATGTATATTTTATTAAGGGATTAGGTACATATGTTATAAGAATGGAAGTTATAGTAGAAATTGCCATTTGTGTTACAATTTGCAGAGTACTTTCATATATAAAAATCTTGAGATGGGTTGTGTTCTTTTCATTTTATAGAATAAGCAGAAGCTAAAGAGAATAAATTCAACTTAAGGGACTTGGGAGAATTTTCTAAAGATGGTAAAAGAACTAAGTAGTGATATCCATGATAGTGTTTCTTCCCTACTCCTTTACTTTAGTATCTGATGCATGAATAGCCCTGTGTGTGACTCCTGACTTGGAATAGCTTGGTTAAAGAATATCTCTTTGGTCAACAATCTATACTAATAAAAGGGTAATATGCAAATTGGTCAGGATACCCTCATAGTAACGACTGAACAGCAGGCTGCGTGGGGCGACCAGGCCGGCAGGGGGGCACAGTGAGGGGCAATCAGGCCAGCAGGGGGGGCAGTTGGGGGCAACCAGGCCAGCGGGGGCGGGGGGGGGGGGCTGTGGGGGGCGACCAGGCCAGCAGGGGTGGGCAGTTGGGGGTGACCAGGCTGGCGGGGGGGGGCAGTTGGGGATGACCAGGCTGGCGGGGGCGGGGGGGGAGAGGGGCAATCAGGCCGGCAGGCAGAGATGGTTAGGGGTGATCAGGCTGGCGGGGGGGCAGTTAGGGGTGATCAGGCAGGCAGGCAGGCAGGTGAGTAGTTAGGAGCCAGCGGTCCCAGATTTTAAGAGGGATGTCCCAGATTAGAGAGGGTGCAGGCTGAGCTGAGGGGGACACCCCCCCAATACACGAATTTCATGCACCGGGCCTCTAGTTTTTTAATAAAGCAGGATTGTTTGTTTGGAATTGTGTATAAAGCCACATACTCTCTGGTGAGGAATCTATATATATAAAAGCCTAAGCGACCAAACACCTGAACAACCAGTCAACCATCACTGTGATACACACTGACCACCAGGGGGCAGATGCTCAACACACACACACACACAGAGTGACCAGATTATTATGCATTCAGAGATCATAATAATCAGGCCACTCAGTGTATATCTGACTGCATTGAATTGGTACCTGCCCTCCACTGCAAGAGACATAATACTTCTCCATTCATTGTTCTCAGGACTTTCCTTGTTCAAAGGTTCTCTTTAAATGTTCACTTTTCGAAGTTTTGGCTTAGCTCAGCCCTCAGTAATTCTTTTCTGGACTCAATATTTGCCATTACCACTCTTTGCATTTAACGTCAGCTGCACAATAGCTTTCTATTTGTTGATAATTGAGCTAAGCCACTTGGTTAAAAGTGACTGAGGCTTAGTTGTTTATCCACAACTTTACTAATACATTTTAATGAAATCAGTCTTGGGTTAAATTCTGACAAGTACAGACTTTAAATATTTATGAGTAAGCTAAAGTGCCAGCTCTTTGTCCATTTAGGCAAACAGCATTTTGATGAAAGGTTCATTTAAGGCAATTTCAACAATAATCTAGAGGTATAATTTTATTACTTCTGTAGTTGGCAACAGCCAAACAGAATCCTGACTCAGTGGATGGACAAAGGAAGGGTTAGGGATCAATCATTGAGTGCCATTCCCAGGGTGTGGACTATAGATTTTGCAAGCTTCTTATACCCTGTTCATGCAAGGAGGAGGGGTAAATCTAAAATATTTTAGCTAACCCATATTTTTTTTAAAAAATTATTTTATTGGTTTTTGGAGAGGGATAGAGAGAGAGGAACATCAATGATAAGGGAGAATCATTGATTAGCTGCCTCCTGCACACCCCCCTGTTGGGGATGCAGCCTGCAACCTGGGTATGTACCCTGACCGGGAATTGAACCAGTGACCTCTTGGGTCATGGGTCAACACTCAACCACTGAGTCACACCAGCTGGGTTAATCCACACTTTTTACACTCTACTGATTTCACCAATGAGAGAGTGTATTTTCATAAATAGGTCATTAATTTCATTATTAGCAAAATGTCTGGAGTTGATCAGAGAGAAAATATAATTGAAGCACTTGACCGAGAGGAGAGAAGATGCTGGCTATGAAGATGAAAGAAGGGACTGTGATCCAAGATACGTGAGGTGTTCTTTAGAAGCTGGGAAGGGCAAGGAAACATTCTCTTTTAGGGCCTCAAGGAGGAACCCCAGCCTGCCACCCCTTTATTTTAGCCAGTGAAAGTGATTTTAGACTTCCAACCTTCAGAACTGTAAGATAATAATAAATCTGTATTGGTTTAAGCCACTAAGTATGCGGTGTTTTGTTACAGTAGCATGAGGAACTACTATATTGTAATTTAAAGAGAAATGGGAAGATGTTTTCCCCCTCCCTGCTTTTGAGAGAGAGCTTGGTTTAAACTCCAGAGGAAAGATTTATCTTGCCTTATGTAGGTTTCTATTCTTAAGGAGTGTGCAGAGAGTGAACTGCCCAAGTAAAGTAGTCTTGGGCTATGGGTATGTAAGTCCACTCAGTACATAAGGGGGAAAAGGGTTGATGAAGTGTCAGTTTTTACTCAGATTTTTCTGGGAAAATCACTACTAGTTTTAAATGCACATGGATGTATTTAAGAAAATAATATACAGTTCTTAGAAATTTCATAAATAAACCATGAAAATTAACTATCCTAGTAGGCCATTTGGGGAATAAGGTTCCCAAAACAGGGTTTAAGGAACCCTGTTCCTTAAGTGAAAAAAGTATAAGCACATAGTGCATTAGTTATCCATGGCTGTGTAACAAATTACCCTAAAACTGAGTTGTTAAAGCAACAAACATGTATTGTCTCTCAGTTTCTGAAGAACAGGAATCTGTGTGCAATACCTGGGTGCCTCTGGTTCAAGGTCTCTAACATGCTGTGATCAAGATGTTGGCTAGGGCTGTGTTCTGATCTGAAGGGCTTGTCTTGGGGAGGATCTGCTGGGAAGATTTCTCACGAAGTTGTTGACAAGACTCGTTTTTTTGTGAGGTTTTGGATTGCGGACCTAAGTTCTTTGCTGGCAGTAGGCCACAGACTCCCTCAGTTCTTTGCTACTTGGACCGATTCACAACTTGATGGGAGAAACTGAGCCATCCCTGAGCCCAAGACAGAAGCTACTTTTTCCCAGTAATCTAAACTCAGAAGGAAAATTTCATCACCTCTGCCATATTCTTTTTTTTTATTATTAAATCTTTATTGTTGAAAGTATTACATATGTCCCCCTTCTTCCCCTAGTAACATCTTCTATCCCGCCCTCATCTCCACCCCAGGCCTTCAGCACTCTATGTTCTGTGTCCATGGATTATGCATATATACATACAAGTTTTTTGCTTGATATCTTCGCACCCACCCCCACCCCATCTTTCCTCTGAGATTTCTCTGTTCAATGCTTCTATGTCTCTGGGTCTATTTTGTTCATCAATTTATTTTGTTCATTAGATTACACATATAAGTGAAATCATATGTCTCTTGGCTATCTTTGGAGAAGTATATATTTAGGTCCTTTGCCCATTTTTTATTTAGGTTGTCTTCCTTTTGTTAAGTTGTATGAGTTCCTTATATATTTTGGATATTAACCCTTTATCAGATGTATCATTGCCAAATATGTTCTCCCATACAGTGGGCTCCCTTTTCATTTTGTTGATGGTTTCTTTTTTTTTGCTGTGCAGAAGCTTTTTATTTTTATTTAGTTCCATTTGTTTATTTTCTCCTTAATTTCCTTTGCCCTAGGACAGTGGTCAGCAAACTCATTAGTCAACAGAGCCAAATATCAACAGTACAACGATTGAAATTTCTTTTGAGAGCCAAAATTTTTAAACTTCTTCTAATGCCACTTCTTCAAAATAGACTCGCCCAGGCCATGGTATTTTGTGGAAGAGCTATACTTAAGGGGCCAAAGAGCCGTATGTGGCTCACGAGCCGCAGTTTGCTGACCACTGCCCTAGGAGATGTATCTGTAAATGTATTGCTACGCAAGATGTCTGAGATTTTGCTGCCTGTGGTTTCTTCTAGGATTTTTATGGTTTCGTGCCTTACATTTAAGGTTTATATACATTTTGAGTTTTTTCTTATGTATGGTGTAAGTTGGTGGTCTACTTTCATTTTTTTTTTTTTTTTTTGCGTGTATCTGTCTAATGTTCCCAACAACATTTATTGAAGAGACTATCTCTGCTCCAATGTATGCTCTTGCCTCCTTTGTCAAATATTAATTGAATGTAATTGCTTGGGTCATTTTCTGGGTTCTCTGTTCTATTCCATTGATCTATATTGCCTGTTCTTGTGACAGTACCAGACTGTTTTGATTATGGTACCTTTGTAGTATAACTTGAAATCTGCTATTGTGATTCCTCCAACTTTGTTCTTCTTTCTTAAGATTGCTGCAGTTATTCGGGGTCTTTTTGGTTTCATATACATTTTTGGAGTATTGGTTCCAGATCTGTGAAATATGCTGTTGGTATTTTAATAGGGATTGCATTGAGTCTATAGATTGCTTTGGGTTGTTTGGACATTTTAATTATGTTAGTTCTCCCAATCCATGAATATAGTATATTCTTCCACTTGTTTATATCTTCCTCTATCTCTTTTCTCAATGTCCTATAGTTTTCTGAGTACAAATCTTTTACCTCTTCAGTAAAAGTATATTCCTAAGTATCTTAATTTTTTGTTGAAATGGTAATTGGGGTTGTTTGTTTACCTTCTCTTTCAGAGAATTAATTATTGGTGTATGAAAAAGCCGTTGATTTTTGGATATTGATTTGGTATCGATCTACTTTGCCAAATTCATTTATTAAATCTAGTTTTTTAGTGGAGTCTTTAGAGACTTATATGTACAATATCATGTCATCTGTGAATAATGAGAGTTTTACTTCCTCCTTTCCAATTTGGGTGCCTTTTATTTCTTATTTTTTGTTTGGTGTGGCTAGGACTTCCAGTACTATGTTGAATAAGCATGACGAAAGTGGACATCCCTTTCTTTGTTCCTATTCTTCGGGGAAATGGTTTTATTTTTTGCCCATTGATTATGATGTTCTCTGTAGGTTGTCATATATGGCCTTTATCACGTCGAGATATGATCCCTCTATTCCACTTTGCTGAGAGTTTCTAAAAAGGGTGTTGGAATTTGTTGAATGCTTTTTCTGCATCTATTGATAAGATCTTGAATTTTTGTCTTTTAATTTGTTTATGTGATGTATCACATTTATTGATTTGTGAATATTGTACCAGCCTTGTATCCCTGCAATAACTTCCACTTATTCATGGTGTATGATCTTTTTAATATATTGATGGATCTGTTTTGCTAATATTTTGTTGAGGATTTTAGTATCTAGGTTCATCAGGGATATTAGCCTGTAATTCTCTTTCTTTGTAGTGTCTTTATCTAGTTTTGGAATTAGGGTAATGCTGGCCTCATTAAAGCAGCTTGGAAATGTTCCTTTTCCTTGTGGTTTTTAGAATACTTTGAGGAGGATAGGTGTTAGTTGTTTTTTGATGGCTTGGTAAAACCTCCCTCTGAATCCTTTCAGATTTGGGCTTCTGTTTGCTGGGAGTTTTTTTTTTTTTTTTTATTACTACTTCTATTTCATCAGCTGTTATTGACCTATTCTGGTTTTCTGATTCTTCCTGATTCAGTTTTGGGAGATTGTATTTTTCTAGGAATTTTTTCCATTTCATCCACATTGTCCAGCTTATCTATACTAATAAAAAGGTAATATGCTAATTAGAGTGGACGTCCTTCCAGACAAAGCTGCAGCAGCTGTGAGGGCCAAGGCTCAGGCAGCCGTGGGCGGCTGCCGAAGGGCTGAGGCTCAGGCCTGATCTGCCAGGTCACCTCCTGCAGAGGGAGGCCATACTGGGGGCTGAGGCAGAGGCAGTTAGAGGGGATCAACCCCTACAGGGGGCCAAGTTAGGGTAGATCGGGCCAGCAGGGGGGCAAGGTAGGGGCAATCAGGCTGGCAGGGGGGCAAGCTAAGGGTGATCAGGCTGGCAGGCAGAGGGGTTGGGGCAATCTGGCAGGCAGGCGGAGGGATTAGGGGCAATCAGGCAGGCAGGCAGGCGAGCAGTTAGGAGCCAGTGGTCCTGGATTATGAGAGGGATGTCCGACTGCCAGTTTAGGCCCTATCCCTGGGGACCGGCAGTCGGACATCCCCCAAGGGATCCCAGATTGGAGAGGGTACAGGCTGGGCTGAGGAAACACCCCTCCCCCCCATGCACGAATTTCATGCACCTGGCCTCTAGTTGTCATATAGTTGTTCATAGTATTTTCTTACAACTCTTTGTATTTCTGTGTTGTCAGTTGTTACTTCATCATTTTGTTTCTGATTTTATTTATTTGGGTCCTCTCTCTTTGTTTCTTGATAAGTCTGTCTAACGGGTCATTGATCTTATCTTTTTAAAGAACCAGCTCTTGGTTTCATGGATTTTTTTTTTTTATTGTTCTTTTAGTCTCTATGTCATTTATTTCTGCTCTAATCTTTATTTCCTTCCTTCTACTTACTCTGGGCTTTTCTTGTTTTTTGTTTTTTTTATAATTCTTTAAATTGTAGGGTTAAATAGTTTATTATTCGTTTTTCTTGTGTATATTGTTGTTGTTGTTGTTGTTGTTGTTGTTGTTGTTGTGTTTTTGAGGTAGGCCTGTAGTGCTACAAACTTCCCTCTCAGGACTCCTTTTGCTGGGTTCCATAGGTTTTGGGTAGTTGCATGTTTATTTTCATTTGTTTCCAGGAAGTTTTTTTATTTATTTCTTGATCTCATTGGTAACCCATTCATTGTTTAATAACATGCCATTTAGCCTCCAGGTGTTTGAATGTTTTTTAGTGTTTTTACTGTAGTTGATTTCTTTTTTAATTCCATTTTGATCTGAGAAGATGCTTGACATGATTTCAATTTTTGAACTTGCAGAGACTTGTTTTGTGTCCTAACATGTGGTCTATCTTTGAGAATGACCCATGTGCACTTGAGAAGGATGTATAATCAGCAGCTTTGGCGTGAAATGTTCTATAAATGTCAATTAAGTCCCATCTGATCCAATGTGTCCTTTAGAGGTACTGTTTCTTTGTTAATTTTTGTCTGGAAGATCTATCCAGTGAAGTCAGCAGGGTGTTAAAGGCCCCTACTATGACTGTATTGCTGTCAGTGTCTCCCTTAAAGTCCTGTAGAGCAGAGGTAGCCAACCTTTCGGACTTCACAGACTATCGTTTGGCGACCGCTGCTGTAGAGGTTTTTTTTATATGTTTACTAGAGGCTCAGTGCATGAAATTCATACACTGTTGAGAGAAACCAAGATGGCGGCATAGGTAAACACCTAAACTGCTGCCTCGCACAACAATTTCAAAACTACAACCAAAAGACAAAACGGACACCATCCAGAATCACAGGAAAGCTGGCTGAGTGGAAATACTACAACTAGAAGGAAAGAGGAAAGCACATTGAGACTCAAAGGAGCTGCAAAAGGCTGAGGTACAGAGACGCACACGCGGAGATAACAGGCGGCTGAATGCATGGGCGGCTGAGTGTGCGGCTGCCTTTCTAAAGCAGAAGGGAGACAGAAGCACCCAACTGTGCTGAACTCCAGTCCAGGCGAAACTCTGGGAAACATTCATTTGGGGGGAATCTAGACTGTCAGGAAAAGAGAAAGCACACTGAAACTCGGGAGCTGTGGAAGGCAGAGGTCCAGAGGCGTGCGTGCCCAGAGAGGACTGGCTGCTGAATGCACGGGGGGCTGAGTGCGTGGCTGGCTTTCTAAAGTGGGAGGGAGACTGAAGCTCCTGACTGCACTGAACTCCAGTTCTGGGCGAGGTTCTGGGAACCCAGGCTCATTCAGGGAGAAACTGGACTGTCTGGCAGCGGATGAAATTTGAAGGCGGCTTTCTCTCAGTGGTGTTTGCAGCGGTTACTGAGGGACATTGAGACCTAGGGGCCTCATAAGGCAGGGCTGATGGGAAGCCAAGGCTGTTGGCTCCGCCCTGAAACTCCACTCCATCCAAGCTGAGCACAGAGGCTTTTGCAATTTTGTCCAATTAGGGTGTCTCCAGCACAGAAGTTCTCCCAGCGTAGACACAGCTGATTCTCACAACCAATTGGCCTGGAGGTCAATTCCTCCCAGTGATACCAACAGCAATCAAGACTTAACTACAATAAGGCTGAGCACACAGTCCACAAAGGGGTGCACCAAGAGTGTCTACCTCAGGTAACTGGGGAGGCTGAGCCACTGTGCCCTAAAGGACACCTAGCACACAAAGCCACTCTATCAACTCAGGGAAGCTGCCAAAATGTGGAGACAAAGAAACAGGTCACAAATGAAAGAAGTGGAGGAAAGCAAATGACTGGATATAGAGTTCAAAACCACGGTTATAAGGTTTTTCAAGAATTTCCTAGAAGGCCGATAAATTTAGCAAAACCCTCGAGGATATGAAAAAGGACCAACTAGAAATTAAGTGTACACTGACTGAAATAAAAAATATTATACAGAGATCTAACAGCAGATTAGAGGATCCCAAGAATCAAGTAAAAGATTTGAAATACAAAGAAGCAAAAAACACCCAACCAGAAAAGCAAAAAGAAAAAAGAATCCAAAAATTTGAAGATAGTGTAAGGAGCCTCTGGGACAACCTGAAGCGTACCAACATCAGAATTATGGGGGTGCCAGAAGAAGAGAGAGAAGATACTGAAAACCTATTTTAAGAACTAATGACCAAAAACTTCCCCCACCTGGTGAAAGAAATAGACTTACAAGTCCAGGAGCGCAGAGAACCCCAAACAAAAGGAATCCAAAGAGGACCACACCAAGACACATCATAGTTAAAATGCCAAGAGCAAAAGACAAAGATAGAATATTAAAAGCAGCAAGAGAAAAACAGTAATTACCTTCAAGGGAGCACCCATACGATTGTCAGCTGATTTCTCAACAGAAACTATGCAGGCCAGACGGGAGTGGCAAGAAATATTCCAAGTGCTGAATAGCAAGAACATACAACCAAGATTACTCTATCCAACAAAGCTATCATTCAGAATTGAAGGGCAGATAAAGAGCTTCACACATAAGAAAAAGCTAAAGGAATTCACCACCACCAAACCAGTATTATATGAAATGCTGAAAGGAACTCTTTAAGAGGAAGAAGAAGAAAAAGGTAAAGATAAAAATTATGAACAACAAAGACATGTCTATCAACAAGTGAATCTAAAAATCAAGTGAATAAAACATCTGATGAACAGAATAAACTGTTGAATATAATAGAATCAGGGGCATAGAAAGGGAGTGGACTGACAATTCTTGGGGGGAGAGGGGTGGGGGAGTGCGAGAAGAGACTGGACAAAAAACGTACACCTGTGGATGACAGTTGGGGGCGCGGGGTAAGGGCAGAGGGTGAGGTGGGAACCGGGTGGAGAGGAGCTATGGGGGGAAAAAGAGGAACAATTGTAATAATCCGAATATTTATTAAATTTAAAAAAATGAATTCATACACTGGGGGCAAGGAGGCCTTCTTCAGCCCGGCCTGTACCCTTTCACAGTCTGGGACCCCTTGGGGAATGTGGCCATGTTCCAAGCAGCAGGCAACCATGGAGGAGCCCAAATTGGGGCTGGGCGCCGCTCATACTGATCCTGACCCACTGCACCTGCTGCTGTGAAATCAAGAGAGGCTCCCACCATGGCAGCTGTGCTCACAGGCCATGAGCCCAAGCTTCTGGCTGAGCAGTGCTCCCCCTTGGGGAGCTCACTGACCACCAGGGGGCAGCTCCTGCATTGAGTGTCTGCCCCCTGGTGGTCAGTGAGACATCATAGAGATGAGTCATTCTGGTCTTTCCCCCATAACGGTCGCTTAGGCTTTTATTATGCAGGCTAGAGGCCCGGTGCACGAATTCGTGCACCAGTGAGTTCCCTTGGTCTGGTCTGCAGGATCAGGCTGAAACCGACTCTCCCAACATCCCCCAAGTTGTCCTGGATTGTGAATGGGCACAGGCCAGACCAAGGGACCCCACCAGTGCATAATCAGGGCCAGGGAGGGATGCAGGAGGTTGGCCACCCATGGAGGGACCACGGGAGGGCTCCAGGTTGTGTCCAGCCCATCTTGCTCAATCCTGGTTGGCAGACCCCAGCACCAAGCTAACCTACTGGTCAGAGCATCTACCCCCTGGTGGTCAATGCACATCATAGCTACCAGTCGACTGCCCACTGCTGGTCAGTGCACATCATAGTGACTGGTTGACCGGTCGTCTGTCTGCCCCTGGTGGCCAGTGTACATTATAGCGAACAGTTGAGTGGCCTTAGCATATCATTAGCATCTTATGCTTTGATTGGTTGAATGGACAATTGGACAACCGGACACTTAGCATGTTAGGCTTTTATTATATAGGATGTGCTCTTATATTGGGTGCAAATGTGTTTACCAGGATTATAGTCTCTTCTTGAATCGATCCCTCTAGTATTATATAGTGACCTTTTGTCACTTGTGATAGCCTTCATTATGAAGTCTATTTTGTCAGATATGAGTATTGCTAACCCAGGTGTGTGTGTGGTTTTTGTTTTGGGGATTTTTGTGGGGGTTTTCCTCATTTCCATCTGCATGAAACATTTTTCTCATCTCTTCACTGTCATCCTGTGTGAGTTTTTGTTCTAAGGTGGGTCTCTTGTAGACAATATATTTATTTGGGTCATGTTTTTGTGTCCAGCCAGCTATCCTATGTCTTTTGATTGGAGTATTTATTCTATTTATGTTTATGGTTATTGTTGACAGGTACTTATTACCATTTTAATTTTTTATGCCTATTCTTATCTCTCTCTCTCTCTTCTCATTACAGCAGTCCCTTTAGCATATCTTGCAGTGCTGGTTTGGTGGTGAAAAACTCCTTAGGCCTTTTTTTTGTCTGGGAAGCTCTTTTTTCTCTCTCACTATTTTGAATGGTAGCCTTGCTGGATATAGTAATATTGGTTTCAGATCTTTGCTTTCCATTACCTTGAGTACTTCATGCCATTCCCTTCTGGCCTTTAGTTTCTGATGAGAAATCAGGTGTCAGCCTTATCGGAGCGCCTTTGTAGGTAACAGTTTGCTTTTCTCTTGCTTTAAGCTTCTCTCTTTGTCTTGAAATTTTGGCATTTTAATTATGATGCGTCTGGGAGTGGGCATGTTTGGGTTCTTCTTGCTTGGGACTTTCTGTGCCTCATTAATTTGTGTGACTTTTTCCTTTATCAGGTTAGGGAAATTTTCTGCCATTATTTCTTCAAACATGTTTTCTTCCCTTTGCTCACTCTTTTCCCCTTCTGGCACTCCTATTTTGCGAATATTGTTTCATTTCATGTTGTCCCACATTTCCCTTAAGTTCTCTTGTTTTTTAATTGTTTTTTTCTTTTTGCTTCTCTGATTTATTTTTTTCTACCATATCTTCTAATTCACTGACCCAATCCTCAGCTTCCCCTAATCTGCTATGTATTCCTTCCACCATGTTCTTTATTAGTACTGTACTATTCTTCATACTGTAGAGCATCTCTTTGCTATCATTATTCTGAACTCTGTCTGATAAATTTCTTATTTCCATTTCTTTTAGTTTTCTTTTGGAGAATTCTCTTGTTCTTTTGTTTCAGGTGTTTTTGCTTATTTCCCCATTTGGGCTGTCTGTTTGGGTTCGTGTCTGTGTATTAGGTAGATCTGATATTACTTCCAATCTCTAGTGCAGGACAATGTCAGACACTGTCTGAAACTGTTCCTGAGTACTGTTTGAAGCTATCAGTAATCCATAGCTTGTGGCTCCTTCTGCTGTGGCTGGGTGCCTTTAAAAAGGACCAAGATGTGCACCATGGTCTGCTTTTCCTAGCCCTGGGCCCAGAAGGAGATCAGGCAAAGATTCAAAGCCTCCAGAGATTATTCTCTGCCAGCAGTGTGATTATTATCAGCCTTGATTAGCCTGAGGCTGTCAACCAGTGGGTGGGGCAAGAAGTCTTCCAAGGGCTGGGGCAACTGCCTGCCTTCCCAGTAAAAACCATCTGGATAGCAGATGTCCCTTGCAGAAATATGTCCTCTGCAGCGTGAGGGCATGACTCAGCACAAGAAACCCGGGTGGCTGCCTTCAGAACTCCAACCCTAGAGCACCCAACCCTGGACTCTGATGACACAGCTCCAGTCCACTCTGTCCTCTCTCAGCCATAGCCCAAGGTGAGTGGCTGCACACAAAATTTTGTGCGTTGACCCTTTAAGAGGGTGTCTGCATTTACAGCTGTCTCTCCTTGGCTAACATCAACCCTGTTGCTTTTCATAGCCAGATGTTATGTGAGCACCTTTCTCAGTTCTGGTGCTCTGGGATGGGGAGCCCAGCTTGGGTTTTAGACCCCAGAGTTCTCAGTGGGAACTATCCACAGCTGAGATATCCCTCCAGGACTTCAGCTGCTGTCTGTGGGAGCCCAGCAGCCCTTTTGCACCTTCGCACTTCCTACCAGTCTCTATGTAGTCTCTACTTTCCATGCTTGGTTATCAGGGCTCTCTCCAGCTCGTCCTCAGTTGATTTTTCAGGTTGGTTCTTCTGTGTTTCAGTTGTATTTCCAGCTTGGTCGTGGGAGAGTGTCAGTGTAGCTTCCACTTACTCTGCCATTTTGGAATCATTTCTGCCATATTCTGTAAGAAACTCTAGTCCCTGACTGCAACCCGTACTGGAGGAGGGGATTATACAAGGGCATGACTATCAGGAGCCAGGGATCATTGTGAGCCAAATGGTTTTGGCGCTTCCACCTCTATTTATGTAACTCTGGTGGCCTGATTTCTGAAATTATTTTTGTTTCTGATTTAATATAAAATTATCAAGGTTGTTGTGAGAATTAGATAAGGTCATAGATATATATAAAATGGTTGGCCCATAATAGATTCTCAAAACAGCAGCTGTTTAGAAAATATACATATCAGGTGGCCAGCAGGCCTATGTCTGAGGTTTTTGTGTGTTTTTTTTTAATTTTATTGGATACTTGATTTTTCCAGAATGTTGACATTCTGAGAATCCATTTTAGTATCTGACTTAACTTGTAAGAATTCTGATGGAATCTGACTATAATGATTTTGAAAATACTCGTATTCTTTAATAATTTATTTTTGTTAAAGTGGTTGGTATGACATCAGGTATATTTGGATTGATAACAGGCATTTTAAAATATATATATAGTTTTGTGATTTCAGAGAGGAAGGGAAAGGGTGAGAGAGATAGAAACATCAATGATGAGGGAGAATCATTGATCGGCTGCCTCCTGCATGTCCCCTACTGATTTAATGTCTTAAAAAACTAAAGTTTGATAATACTGTAGAGGATCATTGGTTGTTTCACAAAATTAAGCCTCAAGCTATTTCTGACT
This sequence comes from Corynorhinus townsendii, assembly GCA_026230045.1. Classification (NCBI taxonomy): domain Eukaryota; kingdom Metazoa; phylum Chordata; class Mammalia; order Chiroptera; family Vespertilionidae; genus Corynorhinus; species Corynorhinus townsendii. Next base: position 114,395,754 of record JAPDVU010000003.1, on the reverse strand, counting down.
CCTACTTGTCAGTTTTACATTTGTGCTTCATGGAAATAAGTTTATCAGAACTATCCTGGTTTAAATACAGTTTTCCACAGGTGAATTGCTTGCTTATGCTTACTTGCCCTTTAGGTTATCTCCTGCACTATATTTAGGCAATTTTAGACACCAAATACATATTCACTAAAGAAAAACATGGACAGTAGTTGACATAATTTTGTGATTGGTTGAAAGACTTTTTAAAAAGTTTTAATATAAATGCTGCTTTAAAAAAAGTTTTTGAAACTGGCTATAACTGTACATTTAAGTGTGAAGTGATATTTGAAATCTGCTAGGTTTTTAAGGTTCAGCTCCTATGCTATATTATATTCTGTTTGCAATATACTTACAGGTATGTACCTAAAATTCATATACTAAGTTTTGCTCATGGCTATACATTTTATAAATGGCACTTTATGATTTCTTTTAACAGAATTCTGCTTGGGCAGAGTCGTGATGGCATTGTGTTCAGCACTGATGACTATTTTCACCATCAAGATGGGTACAGGTATAATGTTAATCAACTTGATGATGCCCATGACTGGAACCAGAACAGAGGTTTGTTTTAGGCCAAGTCTCCTGGGATAGGATATTTGACTAGGAGTCAGAGAACCTGGATTTTTTTTTTTAATATATTTTTATTGATTTCAGAGAGGAAAGGAGAGGGAGAGAGAGAAACATCAATGATGAGCGAGAATCATTGATTGGCTGCTCCCTGCATCCCCCCTACTGGGGATCAAGCCCACAACCCAGGCATGTGCCCCTGACTGGAACCGAACCTAGGACCCTTCAGACCACAGGCGACACTCTATACACTGAGCCAAACCAGCCGGGGCTGGATTTATATTCCTGACTTGACTTCTACCAGCTGAATGACTTTCATAAGCCATTTGAACAGCTTTGAGACCCAATTTTTTTCATCTACTAGAACCAGTGATACTTGCAAGGTTGTTATGAAAATCAGAGACTTTAGATAAACTACTTTGTAAGCTGAAAATAGTGTACCAGTATAAACTGGTAAAATAGAGGGTGGGATATTTTGGTAGGCTTTATTTTATATCTCTTGAATAAATTCAGAGAACTGATACTATAGTTATGTATTCTGTAAAGTTATTTCCCTACGAGTAATGTTAATGTTTTTTAAGGCTTAATATAATGCTGTGAATATTAAAAGTTTTTTTCATTGATATGACTCCATGAAAAATCTAATACATTTCTTAGAAACATATGGGTCAATTTCTTTTCACCATGGAATAGTGGTTCTTTTTTTTATTATTATTAAGGTATTATAGTGTACATATCTTACCATTGCTCCCCCCCACTCCCATAGATGCCCTCACCCCCCAATATTTTGCATCCATTGGTTATTCTTATATGCATGCATATAAATCCTTCGGTTGATCTCTTATTTCCCCCACCTCTCCCTAACCTTCCCGCTGTAATTTCACAGTCTGTTTGATGCTTTACTGCCTCTGTATCTTTTTGTTCATCAGTTTATAATGTGTTTTTTATTATCCACAAATGAGTGAGATCATGTGGTATTTTTCTTTCTTTGACTGGTTTATTTCACTTAGCATAATGTTCTCCAATTCCATCCAGGTTGCTACAAATGGTAAGAATTCCTTCTTTTTTGTGGCAGCATAGTATTCCATTGTGTAGATGTACCATAGTTTTCTGATCCAGTCATCTGCTGATAGGCACCTAAGCTATTTCCAAATCTTAGCTATTGTAAATTATGATGCTATTAACATAGGGGTGCATATATCCTTTCTGATTGGTGTTTCTAGTTTCTTAGGATATATTCCTAGGAGTGGGATTACTGGGTCAAATAGGATTTCCATTTTCAGTTTTTTGAGGAAACTCCATACTGTTCTCCACAGTGGCTGCACTAGTCTGCATTCCCACCAGCAGTGCACGAGTGTTCCTTTTTCTCCACATCCTAGCCAGCACTTGTAGTTTGTTGATTTGTTGATGATAGCCATTCTGACAGGTGTGAGATGGTACCGCATTGTCATTTTGATTTGCATCTCTCTGATAATTAGTGACTTAGAGCACGTTTTCATGTGTCTCTTGGCATTCCTTCTGTCTTCTTTTGAAAAGATTCTATTTAGGTCTGTTGCCCATTTTTTTATCGGATCATTTATCTTCCTTTTATTAAGTTGTATAAGCTGCCTATAGATGTTAGAGATTAAACCTTTATCAGTGATAACATTTGCAAATATGTTCTCCTATACAGTGGGGTTTCTTGTTATTTTGTTGATGGTTTCTTTTGCTGTGAAAACGCTTTTTATTTTGATGTAGTCCCATTTGTTTATTTTCTCTTTAGCTTCCATTGCCCTAGGGGTAGTATCAGTGAAAAAGTTCTTTCAGCATATGTCTGAAATTTTGCTGCCTGTGGATTCCTCTAGTATTTTTATGGTTTCCCGTCTTATGTTTAAGTCCTGTATCCATTTTGAGTTTATTTTTGTGTATGGTGTAAGTTGGTGATCTAGTTTCATTTTTTTGCATGTATCTGTTCAATTTTCCCAACACAATTTATTGAAGAGACTGTCTTGACTCCATTGTATGTTCATGCCTCCTTTGTCAAATATTAATTGAACATAGTGGTTTGGGTCGATTTCTGGATTCTCTATTCTATTCCATTGATCTGTATGTCTGTTCTTGTGCCAGTAACAAGCTATTTTGAGAACAGTGGCTTTGTAATACAGCTTGAAATCTGGTATTGAGATCCCACCTACTTTATTCTTCTTTCTCAGGATTGCTGTGGCTATTTGGGGTCTTTTTTTATTAGAGATGAATTTTTGGAGAGTTCTTTCTAGGTCTGTAAAATATGCCGTTGGTATTTTAACAGGGAGTGCATTGAATCTATAGATTGCTTTGGATAGTATGGACATGTTAATGATGTTGATTCTCCCAATCCATAAACATGGTATGTTCTTCCATCTGTTTACGTCTTCCTCTGTCTCTTTTTTCAGTGTCCTGTAGTTTTCCGTGTAAAGGTCTTTTACCTCCTTGGTTAAGTTTATTCCTAGGTATCTTAATTTTTTTTGTGCGATGGTAAATGGGATTGCTTTTTTAGTCTCTCTTTCTGTAAGTTCATTATTGGTGTATAGAAATGCCATAGATTTCTTGGCATTAATTTTGTATCCTGCTACATTGCCGAAATCATTTATTATTAAGTCTGTTCGTTTTTTGATGGAGTCTTTCGGGTTTTTTATGTAAAATATCATGTCATCTGCAAATAAGGACAGCTTTACCTCTTCTTTTCCAATTTGGATGCCTTTTATTTCTTCTTCTTGTCTGATTGCAATGGCTAATACTTCCAATACTGTGTTGAACAGAAGTGGTGAGAGTGGGCATCCCTGTCTTGTTCCTGTTCTTAGGGGAAATGGTTTTAGTTTTTGCCCATTGAGTATGATGTTAGCTGTGGGTTTATCATATATAGCTTTTATTATGTTGAGGTATGATCCTTCTGTTCCCACCTTGTTGAGAGTTTTTATCAAGAAAGGGTGTTGGATTTTGTCAAATGCTTTTTCTGCATCAATTGATATGACTATGTGATTTTTATCTCTCAATTTGTTTATGTGATGTATCAGGTTTATTGATTTGCGGATATTGTACCATCCTTGCATCCCTGGGATAAATCCTACTTGGTCATGGTGTATGATCTTTCTGATGTACTACTGGATCCGATTTGCTAGAATTTTGTTGAGGATTTTGGCATCTATGTTCATGAGGGATATTGGCCTGTAATTCTTTTTCATTGTGTTGTCTTTATATGGTTTTGGTATTAGGGTGATGCTGGCTTCATAGAATGAGCTTGGAAGTGTTCCTTCCTCTTGAAATTTTTGGAATAGTCTGAGGAGGATAGGTTTTAGTTCTTCCTTGAATGTTTGGTAAAACTCCCCTGTGAAGCCATCTAGAGGCCCTGGACTTTTGTTTGCTGGGAGCTTTTTGATGACTGCTTCAATTTCTTCCATAGTTACTGGCATATTGAGCTCTTTAGATTCTTCCTGATTGAGTTTTGGAATGTTATATTTTTCTAGAAATATGTCCATTTCCTCCAGGTTGTCCAGTTTGTTGCAACAGAGTTGTTCGTAGTATTTTTTTAACAATCCTTTGTATTTCAGCGGGATTTCTTGTTATTTCATCTCTTTCATTTCTGATTTTGTTTATTTGAGTCCTGTCTCTTTGCTTCTTGGTGAGCCATGCTAGAGGTTCATCAATCTTGTTTATCCTTTCAAAGAACCAACTCTTGGTTTTGTTGATCTTTTGTATTGTTTCTTTGGTCTCAGTGTCGTTTATCTCCACTCTGATCTTTATTAATTCCTTCCTTCTGCTTAGGCTGGGCTTTTCTTGTTGCTCTTTTTCTAACTCTTTGAGTTGTAGGGTTAGGTAATTTATTACCATTGTTTCTTGTTTTTTTGCAGTATGCTTGTAGAGCTATGTACTTCTCAAGACTGCTTTTGCTGTGTCTCATAGATTTTTTTAAAAATAAATCTATATTGTTCAGATTATTACAGGTGTTCCTCTTTTTTTTTTTACCCATAGCTCCCCTCCACCTGATTCCCCACCCCACCCCATGTCCTTACCCCCCGCCACTGTCTTCATCCATAGGAATAAGATTTTTGTCCAATCTCTTCCCGCACCATTCACACCTGCTTCCCCTGAGAATCATCAGTCCACTCCCTTTCTATGTCCCTGATTCTATTATATTCACCAGTCCATTCTGTTCTTCAGATTTTTATTCACTTGATTTTTAGATTCACTTGTTGGTAGGTATGTATTTGATGTCATTTTGTTGTTTATAATTTTTATCTTTACCTTTTTCTTCTTCTTCCTCTTCTTAAAGAATACCCTTCAGCATTTCATGTAATCCTGATTTGGTGGTGATGAACTCCTTTAGCTTTTTCTTGTCTGTGAAGCTCTTTATCTGACCTTCAACTCTGAATGATAGCTTTGCTGGGTAGAGTAATCTTGGTTGTAGGTTCTTGCTGTTCATCACTTTGAATATTTCTTCCCACTCCCTTCTGGCCTGCATAGTTTCTGCTGAAAAATCAGCTGACAGTCGTATGGGTACTCCCTTGTAGGTAAATAACCATTTTTCTCTTACTGCTTTCAAGATTCTCTCTTTGTCTTTTGCCCTTGTCATTTTAATTATGATGTGCCTTGGTGTGGTTCTCTTTGGATTCCTCTTGTATGGGGTTCTGTGTGCTTCCTGAACTTGTAAGTCTATTTCTTTCACCAGGTAGGGAAAGTTTTCTTTCATTATTTCTTCTAATAGGTTTTCAATATTTTGCTCTCTCCCTTCTTCTGGTACCCCAAAAATTCAGATGTTGGTTCACTTAAAGTTGTCCCAGAGGCTCCTTACACTATCTTCATATTTTTGGATTCTTTTTTCTTTTTGTTTTTCTGGTTGGATGTTTTTTGTTTCCACATATTTCAGATCTTTGGTTTGATTCTTGGGGTACGTTGATCTACAGTTGAGTTTCTGTATATTCTTTATTTCAGACAGTGTATGCTTCCTTTCTGACTGATCCTTTCCATTTTTTTGGCATTTTTATTAATATCCTTAAAGGTCTCATCACGTTTCTCATCGGTTTTAAGAAGATTCTTGAGTAACCTTATAAATGTGGTTCTGAACTCTATGTCATCCAGTAGTTTGCTTTCCTCCGTTTCTTTCATTCGTGACATGTTTCTTTGTCTCCACATTTTGGCTGCTTCCCTGTGTTGATGGAGTAGCTTTGTGTGGTAGGTGACCTATAGGGGGCAGTAGCTCAGCCTCCTCAATTACAGAGGTGGATGGTCTTGGTACACCGCTTTGTGGGCTGAATGCAAAGTCTTGGTGTAGTTAAGCCTTAATTGCTGTTGGTACACTGGGAGGAATTGACCTCCAGGTCAATTAGCTGTGAGCACTCGCTGTGTCTATAATGGAAGAACTGCTGTGCTAAAGATACGGTTATGGGGCAGGACTTGTTTCAGTGGGGCTTTGGTGCTCACCGAGTCTGCCTCTTGAATGTGTCACTTATGGATTTGAGGAGTTGTAATCTGGTGTCTCACACTGACCACTAGGTACACTGGCTTCTGGATCTCCAATGGGGTGCAGGTCAGCTACTATCTGAGGCCACCCAGCAGGAGCTACAGCAAGAGCTACAGTTTTCTCCTCTTTGCTTGGGGTTTGGAGGTTTTGGAGCTGTCTGACCCGGGCTATAAGTTTGCTAGGTTAAGCTGCGAGAGGGCAGGGCTTTCTTCTGCTAACGCTGCTGCTTGGAGCTTGGGTGGGTTTGTAGGTTGTGCAGGGCGGGGCCTCAGGGTGTCACTAGGTTAGGGCGTGGCAAACAGCAATGGCTGCTAGTTAGCCAGCTCTGCGTCCCCAACGGCATCCACGAGTCCCGTGCCCCAGTCAGTAAACAATTATTCCTGCGCGCAGCTCTGCAAGCAAGCCACCCTCACTGGGAGACAGTCCAGCTTCTCCCCGTAGGAGTTTGGGCCCCCCTGTCTCCTCAGAGACTGGATTTCAGAGTAATCCGGGGCTTGTCTCCTTTCAGGTTGAAAAAAGCAATGCCTGCCGCCAGCCCGGATCACACGCCTCCGTACCTCAGCTTCTCAGCGCTCATGCATGTCTCAATGCTCTTTTCTCTTTCATTCTAGTTGTAGAACTTCCACTCAGCCAGCTTTCCCGTGGTTCTGGGTGATAGACATTTTGTCTTTTAGTTGTAGTTTTGAAATTGTTGTGTGAGGCAGCAGTTTAGGTGTTTACCTACGCCGCCATCTTGGATTCTCTCTCATAGATTTTTTATTGTTATGTTTTCATTGTCATTTGTTGCCATGATGTTTTTTATTTCTTCCTTGATATCTCTGGTAACCCAGTCATTGTTTAATAGCATGCTGTTTAGTCTCCATGTATTTGATTTCTCTGGATTGTTTTTATTGTAGTTGATTTCCAGTTTTATGCCACTGTGGTCTGAGAAGATGCTTGATATGATTTCTGTCTTCTTGAATTTGAAGAGACTTTGCCTATGTCCCAACATATGGTCTATCTTTGAAAATGACCCCTGTGCACTTGAGAAGAATGTATATTCTGTGGCTTTGGGGTGAATTGTTCTGAAGATGTCAATTAATTCCATCTGGTCTAGTGAGTCATTTAGGATTGATGTTTCTTTGCTGATTTTTTGTTTAAAGGATTTGTCCAATGGTGATAGTGGGGTGTTAACGTCTCCTACTGTGATTGTATTGCTATTAATCTCTCCCTTGATATCCTCCAGGAGTTTTTTTATGAGTTTGGGTGCTCCTGTATTGGGTTCATACATGTTTACCAGAGTTATTTCTTCTTTTTGGATTGCTTCCTTTAGTATTATGAAGTGGCCTTCCTTATCTCTTGTTGTGTCCTTCACTTTGAGATCTAATTTGTCAGATGTAAGTATTGCTACCCCAGCTTTTTTATTTTTTTCATTTCCATTCGCCTGGAAAACCTTTTTCCATCCCTTCACCCTTAGTCTGTGTGCGTCTTTTTTTCTGAGGTAGACAGCAGATATATGGGTCTTGTTTTCTTATCCAGTCCGTTATCCTATGTCTTTTATTGGGGCATTTAATCCATTTACATTTAAAGTTGTTATTGATAGGTACTTATTTGTCACCATTTTATTCTTTACCCCTGTGTTCCTTCTTCGCTTCCTATTTCTTTTTTTTTTTTTACAGCAGACCCTTCAGCATTTCTTGCATTGCTGGTTTAATGGTAATAAATTCCCTTAGTCCTTTTTTGTCTGTGAAGCTCCTGATTTCACCTTCAATTTTGATTGATAGCCTTGCTGGGTACAGTGTTCTTGGATTCAGACCCTTCCTTTGCATGACTTTGTATATTTCATTCCATTCCCTTCTGGCCTGATGTGTTTCTGTTGAGTAATCAGTTGCTAGCCTGATGGGGGTTCCTTTGTTGGTAACTATCTGTCTCTCTCTAGCCGCTTTTAAGATTCTTACTTTGTCATTGGTGTTTGCCAATTTAATTATAGTGTGCCTTGGCGTTGGTCTTTTGGGGTTCATTTTGCTTGGGACTCTGTGAGCTCTTGGATTTGGATGGGTTTTTTCTTCCCTATATCAGAGAAGTTTTCTGTCATTATTTCTTCAGACAGGTTTTCTATTCCTTGCTCAGTTTCCGTTCCTTCTGGAACCCCTATTATGCGGATGTTGTTTTGTTTCGTGTTGTCCCAAATTTCCCTTAGGCTCTCCTCCTGCTTTTTAATTTTTTTTCCTAGAAGCTGCTCTACTTGGGTATTTTTTTCCATCTTGTCTCCTAGCTCACTGATGCAGTCCTCTGCTTCTTCTAGTCTACTCTTAATGCTTTCTATTGAGTTCTTTACAGCAGCAATGTCATTTTTCATTTTTTCTTGGTTCTTCTTCATTTCCTCTTGGTTCTTACACATATTGTCGAATTTGTCTTCCATTCTTTTCACCCACCTTATGACCATTTCTCTGAATTCTTTCTCTGGCAGGTTGCTTGCCTCTATTTCGTTTACTTCCTTTTCTGGTGATGCCTGCTTTTCTTTCATATGCAGGCTGTGTCTTTGTCTCTCCATGTTCTCTCTTCTCCGGATGTCTGGTTATGTAGTTCTCTCTCCTGCGTTGACTTAAAGGCACAAAATACAACACAACCAGGTACAACACACAAGGCACTGAACAGAAATCTATTCACCATATTACTAACCCCAAATAAAGGTGACCACCAGAGAAAGCAAATTAGAGGATAGGAGAGAAAGAAGAAGAGGAAAAAGAAAGAAAGAAAAAAAAGGAGTGTCAAAATGAAATTGGGAAAATGAAAAAAAAATAGGAGAGACAAGGAAGAGACTAAGAGTGAAAAGGGGAACAAACTATATATATATGGGGAGAAAACTCCAATAGAACAACCACTAATCCCAGCAAATGCCAGCAACAAGTATCTGGGGATTAATACAAACTATAACACCAACTAATATCAAGCGAGGCAAGGGAAAACAGAAGCAAATAACAAAAACGAAGCAAACAAAAACAAACAAAAAAGAATAAGCAAAACAGTCTCACAAAAAAGCATAAAATTCGATACAATCAACATTCAAGCAAACAACAACAAAAGGACAGAGAGAAAAACAATTTTTTGGATAGTTAAGACAGCGAAGAGAGAGGAGTGTATGGACTTGGAGCAGTGGATTGGAAATTGGATATATAAGTAAGGTGAAATTTTAATAGGGTAAACAGAAAGAATAGGGAAAATCTAAAGCAGGAAAGGGGTAAAATAAACAGGACACCAAAAGGGGAAAGGTTAGGAAGAGAGTGATGGCATGAAGGTAGAGTTGAGATAGAGTAAAACGATGCTAAAGGAAAGATGAAAATAGAATGTAGAACACTAATCCCAAAGAAAAATAAAGAGAAAACAAAATGACAAAAAAAGGGTAAAATAGTAGTAGTAATAATACTGATTGAAAATAAAAATGTAATAATTAAAAAGGTAAAATCAAGTGAGGAAAAAAATAAAATTAGTTTCTTAAGTAAATGCAAAAAATGAAGATAAAAGATATATAATGTTCAGTAGTGAAGGTCATTCACTTCCTCTATTGTTCTGTTTGGCACGCTTGTTTCTCAGTCCGGACAGTATTGCGGTTCCCTGTGTTCCACTGTTCCTCAGTGTTGTAAGCCAGTCCTGATTTTTAAGCAGGCGGTATCTTAATTTCTTGTATTCCTTTATTTTTGATTACACAAGAGTCAATTTGTGATTCAGGCCCTGGTTGGCAGTGTTTCTGGATTGACTTCCGGGTCTATTTATGGCCTCTCTAGCCTGTGTTTATCCCTGTGGCACTCAATACCGGTTTGTGGAAGTGGGCTGCCTCAGAGGTGGTTCTCCGATGGTCACTCCCTGCTCTGTTCCCCAGGTTCCAGAAAAACAACTTTCCCCTGCAGTCTCCCAGGGTGTCTCCAACTGGGTGATCCTATGTATTGGGCTTAGTAATCAGAAGCAAGGATTTGAAGAGGAAAAAGCCCAAGTGTGCAAACAGTGGGTCTGCGCGCATGTCTAAGCAGCCGGCACACCTTTGAAATTCCTAGGCTGTCCCTGCACATCAGATCAAAATGGGTTGCTTTTTAGAGATCCCTTCTGTTAGCAGCTCTGAGGACCCCTTTCCACATTCACGGATCACGCCAGCCCTAACAGCCATTGATTTTTCTAAGCACAGACTTCCCTGGTCCTCCAGCTCCCGCAAAACGCGCGTTTCTCTCTCCCGCCGGGACCGGAGACCTCGCCTTATCCCAGGCGAAATCTGACATTTCTGTGGTGGAATGAAAAGCTCCTTTGAATCCGCGTGTTTGCACCAATTGGGGACCGGTGTTCTGGGGCTCGCAGCAGTTCGGTGGTTGCTGCAGTTGTGGATTTTCAGCCTTCCGATGAGCTCCACTTTCCCTATCAAGATGGCGCGGTCTCCGCATCCGAGCCCGTAGCTCTGGGTGGGGACCCAGCCACAGTGGGGGCTGCCCGGTCAGGGGAACCCCGTCTAGCAGTCCTCCACCTTCTTCTGGAGTTTAGCCGTCCCTTAACTTGCCAACAAACACTCCTCGTGCGACCCTCAGCTGTTCTTTTTTTCTGCTCCAGTACAAGGCTCGGAACATGTCAGTCTCTTCCGCCGTCATTTTTCTCCTCCCTCAGAATAGTGGTTCTTAATCTTGGCTGCACATTTTAATTACTTGGGGACCTTTTAAAATATATATATATATGCCTCATCCAGACCAGGTTGCTCAGTTGGTTAGAGTGTCATCTTGTACACCAGAAAGTTGCAGGTTCAATTCCTGATCAGGGCCATGTACCTAGGTTGTGGGTTAGATCCCCTGTCAGGGTGCATACAGTAGGCAACTGATTGGTCTCTCTCTCTCTTTCATTTCTCTGTCTTTCTTCCCCCCGTCCCCCTACAAAAAACAAAACAAAACACCTAAGCCTGAGTTAGCCCCAGAGATTCTGATTTAGTTTGTCTGGAGTGCATCTAAGCATTGGTTTGTGTGTGTTTTTTAAGTTACCCAGACATTCTCGTGTTTCAGTCAGATTGAAAAATTGGTCTAGAATTATGTTACTGAATATATATAGTATAAGTTAATTTATTTCCTAATAGATGAAGAATGTATTGATGATAGCCCTAGCTGGTTTGGCTCAGTGGATAGAACGTCAGCCTGAGGACCGAAGGGTCCCAGGTTCAGTTCGTTCAAGGATACATGCTCTGATGGTGGGCTTGATCCCCAGTAGGGGGCATGCAGGATGTTTCTATCTCTCTCTCCTTCTCCCTTCCTCTCTAAAATTAATAAAAATTCTATCTAATAATAGAATAATATGCAAATTAACCATCACTCCGCTACACCCACGAGCCACGCCCACCATCCAATCATGAGCAAGTATGCAAATTAACCCAACCAAGATGGCTGCGGTCGCAGAGCGAGCAGGAAGCTTGGGTTTCCTCCACAATGGAGGAAGCCAAGCTTTCCGTAGCCCTGGCCTGCCTTGGCCTCCTCCACTCACGGCTACAAAGTTTCAATTATAGAAGATAAATAAATCCCAACAAAAATGGCTGCAGCCACAGAGCAAGCAGGAGGCTTGGCTCTGCTCAAGGCTACAAAGTTTTAATTACAGAAGATAAATAAATCCCAGAAACCAGGGCCTCGCTTGGGTTGCCGCAGGGGGTGGGGGTTGTGGCCGGCCTGCAAACCACCACAGGTCCCTCATCCAGGCCGCTCCATTCCCCAAGGGGACCCCCACCATGATCTGGGACACCTTTCAGGGCAAACCAGCTGGCCCCCACCCATGCACCAGGCCTCTGTCCTATTTTATAAAAGAGAAATATGCAAATTAACCATCACTCCAACACACAAGATGGCTGCTTCCATTTGGTCAAAGATGGCTGCCCCCATGTGGACACAAGATGGCCGCCACAAGATGGCCAGCAGGGGAGGGCAGTTGGGAGGGATCAGGCCTGCAAGGGAGGGCAATTGGGGGCGATCTAGCCTGCACGGGAGGGCAGTTATGGGTAACCAGGCTGGCAGAGGAGGGAAGTTGGAGGTGGCGGGGCCTGCAGGGAAGAACATTTGGGGGGTACCAGGTCTTCAGGGGAGGGCAGTTAGGGCTGATCAGGCCTGCAGGGGAGGGCAGTTAGGGGCAAACAGGCTGGCAGGGGAGCAGTTAGGCATCAATCAGGCTGGCAGGGTAGTGGTTAGGGGGATCAGGCTGGCAGGCAGAAGGGGTTAGGGGCAATCAGGAAGGCAGGCAGGTGAGCAGTTGGGAGCCAGCAGTCCTGAATTGTGAGAGGGATCCCAGATTGGAGAACGTGCAGGCTGGGCTGAGGGACACACACACCCCATGCACGAATTTCATGCACCAGGCCTCTAGTATATATATAAAAAGAATGCATTGATGATTAAACAAATTGATTTTATTAAGAGAAAATATAAACCTAGAGTCAGGAGATTACACTGAACCCCATATACTTATCACTCAGAATTATCAGTTACCATACCAGTTGCCATATTGACTTTATTTTTGTTTTCATTCCTCACCTTTTCTAAATACTAACGCATTTTGAAACAGTTCTAGACATTATACTTTATGCATTTTAAATTAACCACCTTCTTGCTTAATGTTATTTAAATATAGTACCATCATCACACCTAAAAAAACCTGTACAATTCCCTGACATCATGTAATATCCAGTCTGTAATCAAATTTCCCCTATTGTCTTAACTGTTTACTTACAGTTGTTTTGTGTTAATCAGGATCCAAACAAGGTCTTTATAGTACATTTGATTTTGTTTTTTTAATTGTTAATGTGTTGCAATTTCTCATCTTTTCACCCTTATACCATTAATTTGTTGGTGAAATTTTGTTGTTTGTCTTGTAGAATATTCCATATCCTGTAATTGTCCATTTGCTTCCTTGTGTCGATGTAAGAAATGTCCAAACTTGTAAGAATTTTTATGAGTTTATTTGAGCCAAAGTGACTACAATTGCTGGTAAGCAAAATCTCAACAGGTTGAGAAAATGCTCCAGAAAAGTAGCATATTTACTACTTATTTTATACATCAGCATCAAAGGGGAAGGTGTATGTGGTTACGTGAAATCCACTGTTCATAGATTAGGGAGTTTGTATAAAGCAAAGTGGGGAAATCTCTGAGATTGGATAAACAGTAAAACAGACACCCACACTTCTTTTACATTGGTGGGTATAGGATGGTTAACAATTAACATTTACAACACATAGAGATGGTATATGGGAAAATAAGATAACAAAGAGGGGTTCTGTGATCTGGTGCTCTGGTGGGAAATTGTGCCGTGAGGGGTCTGGGAAAAGGTATTATTCTGACTTTACAAAACCATGTTATTATAGGTGCAAAGAGATAATAGACTGGCTCAAGTAATGTATAGATTGACATTTGTCAAGGAAGATACCATCCTAGGATGTGACTACCTACCATGACTTGCTTTTACTTAGAAAGTTTTAATTTCAGACCATCCTATATGGTTGCTTTAGGTCTCTTGCATTTGTAAGGCTGCCATGCAGGCCTCCCCTGACCTTGTCAGGTTTAGTTTGTCACACATAGTTCAGCCACACATAGGGTAACCATTTAACTTGTTTCTCTTTCCCCTATATTGCTTTACATAGAAGTTAAGTGTACAGGAAACTATCGATCGATATGTCTCTCTCACATAGGTGTTTCTCTCTCTCTCCCTCTCCTTTCCACCCTCTAAAAATCAATGGAAAAATATCCTTGGGTGAGGATTAACAAAACACAAAGAAGAGGATTAATTATGTTCAACTTTTTTTGCAGGGGGTAAGCAAAGTCTGATTATCTCATTTTTAGTGATGCTAAGAATGATCAGTGTTAGGGTTTTGGCAGGTGATGCGGGCTGCGAAAGAATTCAGTACTAAAAGAAGAGATAGATGCAGAACGTTTATTTTTACTTAACCAGAAGGGAAAGGGCCAGTGCATTGCTAACCAATACAAGGGCAAGTAAAAAAAACAGCTGCCTATTAAAGAGTAATGGCTGCTGTTGCTAGGTGACAAGGAAGGGAGGGGGATTTGGGGCTGAGACAGTTGGCAGATGGACTGGTGTCTTTTCAGTATTTTTCCCAAGACTGTAAAACATGCTTAGAGTAAAAGTTATGAAGAGTTCAAAAGAGCCTTGTTTGAAGAGGAGGGGGAAGGGAACTTTCTACTAACTAGAGAATTTTCAGTGCAAATTATCCCCGAGTTGTAAAAATAGCAGGGAAGAGGGGTATGCAAGAGTATAGCCTTGAAAGTAACTTGTCTTGCAATTTGAACAGAGCGGCTATTTGAATCAGAGGAGCTAACAATCTTGGGGTTTACCAGGTGCTTCTCATAAATTATGGAAGGCTACAACAAGGAAAAAGAAAGGCTTTTTTTTCTGTCTTTACAAGTAGCTTCAAAGGGACAGCTTGTTCCCTCCTTTACCAAGTTCTCTTGTCAACCTTGTATCTAATGGGTTATCCAACAATGAAATGTTTCCTGAATTAGTTCTTTCATTAAGGGTTGCAAAATGGCAATTTTTCTAGGTCTATTGTTCCTTCCCTGTTTAGTAGGTAGAATTCTTCTGTAATGAGAGCTTCCTCTCAACTAGAAGTGGCAACTAGGGTCACCCTAAAGTACAGTATGTACAGGAAAACAAGATAAATGCTTTTTTAATTATTGATTTCAGAGAGGAAGGGAGAGGGGGAGAGAGATGAGATAGAAGCATCACTGATAAAAGAGAATCATTGATCGGCTGCCTTCTGCACGCCTCCTATTGGGGATCAAATCTGCAATCCAGGCATGTACCCTTGACTGGAATTGAACCCGGGACCCTTCAGACCACAGGCCAACACTCTATTCACTGAGCAAAACCAGTTAGGGCAGGATAAATGCTTTTTTTCCCCTTAATTTTCAATTTTCAGAGTAAGAAATTTCAGGGAGGATATTTTTGAGTAAAATGTTTCACTCTGTTGCAGTCCATGGTTTCATAGAAAAGTTTAAATGTCAGAGAAGTTGGATTTTAAAACTATTTACTACTATTGGTTTTATGACATTGTAGGATATTTCCAAATATATTCATGGCATAAAAATCTCAAAAAATATTAATATTTTTAATTTCTAAAAAATTGCCATAGGATATTATTGCCCAAATAAAATAATGTTGATATTGCAAATCCCCAAAATGTGTGGTGTTATTGGCCTAAAGTTAGGGGAATAAGAATAGGCAATAAGTAGAATGAATAAAGGCAGTGGGCAAAGCCAGATACCTTTGGTAGACTGGGAAGCTTGTTTGTGTGGGACATTTTTTCTGTTTGCAGAATTAATCTAAAATTTTCATTATGAGGTTCATGCCACGTGAATTTTACTGCTGAACAAAACAGTGATTTCTAGGTAAACTACTGGTTTTATTAGTATAATAAATACTGACTTTTAAAAAGTAATTTCTACCTTTTTCAGGTAGAAAATTGAGAACTAGCAACTAGACATTTTGAAATTAAACCATGATTTATTTTATTTAGGGCAGAATTTTTCTTTTCAACAAATATTTATTGCATCCTTTAAAGGCTAGGCCATATTCTGAGAATGTCTGTCTGTCTCATCTTTATTAGAAGAAGAATCTAAATTCATCTTAGACGGCTTATAAATTGAAAACATCTCCAAGGCATCAATATTCTCTTTCTTAGAATATGGTAGTTAATTTATTGAGATATTCAAACATTGTTTCTTTAGGAGCTCTATTTTCCTGGAGTGCAGTGCCCTGCAATGTGATCTTAAATGATGGTGATTTAGAAAAGAGGATGATCTTCTCATTAATTTGTTGATAGACTCTTCTTCTGGAACATAACTGCTTGGAAGAGTAGGCGTAACTATCAGACATTAGGAAAGTTACTTTAAATTTTTATTTGTTTGTTTTCATCTAATCCACCTCCCTTACTTTGCAGAGCCTAGAGAGAGGTGTGACCAACTAGGGCACCAAGAGCTAATTTGAAGCACATCCTGGATTTGTCATCACAGATTGTTCTCCCTGTAGAGGACCTTAGAGCCCATGTAGCTCAAAAATTTAATTTCATGGATTGTGGATGGAGGCCCATGGTTTTTGTTTTTTGTTGTTGTTGTTGTTGTTGTTGTTTTAATGAAAGATTTGGTCATTTTATGATTGGGGATGGAGCAGTGCGGAGGTGGATAGCATCTTGGTGTCCTATTTAATATGACCCAAATTCTAAATTTCTATTGGTATTTAGAGATATCTTCTTCCAAATATGTATTCAACCTAGTCATTAATATTTAACTAACTAACCTTTAGAATTCTGTCCACCCTGGACCTCTGTATAAATATTTTCATTATGTAGCACTTACTAAATCCCAAGAAAACTTTATCATTGCATTTTGCCTCAACCTTTTACATTTTATTATGAGCTCTTAATTATATTTGTTCACACTTAAGAGTTATATATTTTTGTCATAACAGTGTTTCACTGTGGCAGCGATTTTCACCTCATGGGAAAAGAGATGGTATAGGGATACGGAAACATACTTTTTAAAAGTTCCTTCTATTTCAGCTCCCAGTTTGAGTCATAGTCCTAATAAATATTAACCAGTTTTTCTGTGTAGAATAATCTTGGTTGTAGGTCCTTTTATTACTGTGAAAATTTATTGCCACTCCCTTCTGGTCTGCAAAGTTTCTGTTGAGAAATCAGCTGACAGTCTTATGGGAACTCTCTTGTAGGTAACTAACTACTTTTCTCTTGCTGCTTTTAAGATTCTCTCTTTGTCTTTTATCTTTTGCATGTTACGTGTCTTGGTGTGGGCATCATTTTTTTCTTTGTTTCTTTTTTGTGTGTGCCTCTTTGGGTTCCTCTTATTTGGGACTCTCTGCGCTTCCTAAACTTGGCTCTAAAAAAAATAATAAACGAACAAGCAGAACAGAAATTGACTCATAGATAGAACATTTTGAATGGTTGCCAGATGGGAAGGGTATTGAGATGGGTGAAAAGGTGAAGGTAAGAAGTACAAATTGGTTGTTAGAGAATAGTCATGGGGATGTAAAGTACAGCATGGAGGTTATAGTTAAATAATATTATAATAACTATGGTGTCAGATGGATATGAGATTTATTGAGATAAATCTCACTTAGTAAGTTCTGTAATGTCTATTTCTAATCACTGGGGTGTATACATGAAACTAATATAATAATATTGTATGTCAACTGTAATTGAAAAATAAAAAAATGATTTAAAAAAATAACCACAAAGTCAGTTGAACTTTTAGTATATATACCAACTATTAGTTGGTATATAAAGTTTTGCTGGTAAGGAATGATAAATCCATAGCATTTTTTTAAAAGCATTATTTGTACCCTGGCTGGGTAGCTCAGTTAGTTGGAGTGTCATCCTGATATTCCAAAAGCATCATTGTAATTGTAAAACATTGGAAAATACAGATAAGCATAAAATGGCAAATATTCTTACCACCTATAGAATACTTCTTTTGATATCTTAGCAACTCTTCTCATATTTTTATATCTTGACCAAAGTAAGATCATACTTGCATATTATCTTGCAACTTGCCATTTTTAGTTAACAAATCGCCATATTTCCATGTCAACAAATGTTCACCTCTTTCCACATTCAGATGTAACTTACTCCTATATTTCCTATAATGAAAATTAGCTCTAAACTAAACTCTTCACTAGGTATAAGCACAAAGTATTTTCCCCAAAATGTCTGTTACAATTAATCAAAACCAGTATCTGGTCTGGAGAATACACAGGGCATGTGATTGTGTCTTGTAATTCCCTTTTAATCTAGCAGAGTCCTTTTTTCCATGGCACTAACTCAAGAAATTACGTAGGTTTGGTTTTTAGTATAGAGATGTAGAAAATTTCTTAGTAATGAAAGTTTGAGTTTTATTTCTGTATTTAACCTAATAGTTCTTTGTTTTTGTTTTGTTTTTTAAATTCATTTTTTATTTCAGCTAAACAAGCTATCAATCAGGGGAGATCTCCAGTTATAATAGACAACACTAATACACAGGCTTGGGAAATGAAACCATATGTGGAAATGGTAAATATGAAATATGAAGCATTTTTATATTTTATTCTTATTAAATTTTTTTATATTCTGGAATTTTGGTTACTTTTATCTTTATTGTTAAAACATTGTCCTTGTTTTCTAAAGAGGTATGATTGTTTACTTAATTTAAAAAATACGGGAATGTTGCTTATTAAGGAATATGCTTATCTTATTAGTTTTGCCTGGACTTATAGTAATTGGAATTTTACCAGTTAAGTGGTCTTAAAATTTTTGTAAACCATATTATTTTAAAAGTAAAATTTCTCTTGGTGGAGCAAATTTAGAAGTATTACCTAAATGAAATTTATATCTACCTTCTTTTTATTTTATAAGAAGTATTCTCTGGGTTTGTGTTTTCTTCCTTTCCTCTGTATAGGCCATAGGAAAAGGATACAGAGTAGAGTTTCATGAACCTGAAACTTGGTGGAAATTTGATCCTGGAGAATTAGAAAAGTAAGACACTCAAATTTATTTTGAATATTTTTCTTTTTTCTTCCTTCTTTACATGGTCAATGTCCACTAGCTTTGCTTATCATGTGTTTACTGCTTAAGGTTAGGAACCACGACTTCTTACCTGCTGTTAAGAGGAACATTGACTTTAATTCAGTGTTTTTCAGACACCTTGCTTGTTAAATTTTATTAATTTTTTGTTGTAATTGTTAAGTATATTTGAGGAAAAATTAGAACTTTTCCCTCTGGTTTTGAGCCTAGGCCACTTCTTTGCATATTCCTTCCAACTTCATCGCCTTCCTATTTTAGGTCCCATAACCTTTTTACCTGGTATTTTCATCTTGCTCCCTCTTTTCATCTTTACTATTACAATTCTATAATCCCATAACCAAGATCCTTGGAATCAATGTGTTTTGGAAATCATATTTGGGGGGTGTTAGAAAGATAATATAGTGATGTCAAAACACCCCCTAGCAGAGTTTGGGCAGCTTGTCATAATCCAGTATCTTACTATATCTAAGGTAAATCATGACTAAGCAGTCTAAATAATTAAGAAACACTGCATAATCTATTGTCAGTTCAAGAAAATTGGGCTGCAAAATGAGTACAGGTCTGGTTATGTTTTGATGCTATATGAGTCAACAAAAACCTGAGTTTTCAGAGCATTTTAGGTTTCAGAATTTGTGTTAAGGAATTGTGGGCTTATATTACTTTCAACCCTGCTCTTCTGTTTGTATTGACCTTTATCCCTTTCTCCTCACAGTGCTGGTTTTCCTGACCATGACTTTTTTTCCTTCACTTTCACACCACTCCCTCCCTTTTGATAAGAACTTTGAGATAAAATTCACATAGTTTACAATTTACCCATTAAAAGTGTATAGTTCAGTGGTTTGCAGTATATTCACAGAGTTGTGCAACCATCACCTCCCCTTTTTAAAAAAAAATATATTTTATTGATTTTTTACAGAGAGGAAAGGAGAGGGAGAGAGAGTTAGAAACATCAATGAGAGAGAAACATCCATCAGCTGCCTCCTGCACACCCCCAACTGGGGATGTGTGCCCGCAACCAAGGTACATGCCTTTGACCGGAATCGAACCTGTGACCCTTCAGTCCAAAGGCCAGTGCTTTATCCCCTGAGCCAAACTGGTTAGGGAAAACCTCCCTTTTTTTAAATTATTTTTATTTTTCACACCTCAGTTTGCCCTCTTCCAGCTTAAAGTGCTATTCTGTGTGGTATCCAACTAATTTAATTATTTCTCCCTTGTCTTTTATTCCTTTGATTACCTTACTTTCCCTTCCTGACTTATATGCCATGTGTTCATATATGAATAAATAAACAGATAGATTTACTAATATATGGTATTATTTACCTGCTCTGAGTGTATTGCACCTCAGGTAAAAGAGAAGTTTAAATAAGAAAGATATTTGGGTTATGATGAACAAATGAGTTGATGAAATACAATTAGAATTTGTTTACATTTAAGGGACTGTTGAAATTTATTACAAGTCTTAATATAAATTGATTTTACAAACTAAAATCAGTTTAACTGATGTCTGGTATAGTTTGCTTTTTTGTATAAAATTGATTGAGTCATCAAATTGGTTCTCTTGCCAATTTTAAACCTGAGGTCTATTTTTTAGTCTTCTATCTTCTCTTTTGCTTTCTCTTCTTATCTTTAACACTAGAGGCCTGTTGCACGAAATTCGTGCACGTGGGGGGTGAGGGGGTAGGGTGTTGTGTCCCTCACCCCAGCCTGCACCCTCTCCAATCTGGGATCCCTCTCACAATCCAGGACTGCTGGCTCCCAACCGCTTGCCTGCCTGCCTGCCTGCCTGCCTGCCTGCCTGCCTGATTGCCCCTAATTGCTTCTGCCTGCCAGCTTGGTTGCCCCTAACTGCCCAGCCCTGCTGGCCCGGTCACCCCTAACTGCCCTCCCTTGCCAGCCTGGTTGCCCCTAACTGCCCTCCCCTGCAGGCCAGGTCGCCCCCAACTGCCCTCCCCTGCAAATCTGGTCCCCCCCAACTGCCCTCCCTTGTAGGCCTTGTTCCTCCCAACTGCCCTCCCCTGCAGGCCTTGTCCCTCCCAACTGCCATCCCCTTCAGGCCTGTTCCCCCCCCAACTGCCCTCCCCTGCAGGTCTGGTCCCCCCCAAATGCCCTCCCTTGCAGTCCTGGTCTCCCCAACTGCTCTCCCCTGCTGGCCTGATCACCCACAACTGCCCTCCCCTGCTGGCCATCTTGTGGCGGCCTTCTTGTGTGTTGGAGTGATGGTCAATTTGCATATTACCTCTTTATTATATAGGATGAGCACCAATAGTTTTGAAAAGTAAACATTCCTTTTGTGTCCTTTTTCTGGGAAAAATGAATTAGTAAATCTAGAACTATAACATTAAATGTGTAATACATTCCTGTGTGTTTTGCCATGTCCAAGTCAAGTTATGGAAAACTACGAGGATAAAATAAGTTGTAAAAAGTTCTTTGAGGGTCAAGGGTTTAATTTTTAAACCGCTTCTTCTTTTCATAAGTAAATTCACAGAAAAAAGTATATAAAATACAAACATAGGGCATGTCCTAAAATAAGTTTTAAAAAGTGACAAATATTTGATATGGATTTTTGTAAGTCCTACAAGTCCACTCAATTCTATAATTCTCAAAACTCACTCTCTTGCCTGGCCAGTGTCGCTTATTGGTTGAGCGTCAACCTATGAGCCAGGAGGTACCCAGTTGGGGCACATGCCCAGTATGTGGGCTTGATCCCCAGTGTGGGACATGCAGGAGGTAGCTGATCAATAGTTCTATATCATTGTTGATATTTCTCTCTCCCTCTCCCTTCCTCTCTGGAATCAATTAAAAAGAAAACTGACTCATAATCTTTTATTTTTTAAAAGAAGGGAGATTAATTCAGTGGTTCAGTGAATCAGTAGTTAGTTCTGTGTGATGAAGATTTAACTATTTAACATTTTGCTCTGATTTATGGTATCTTTAAATCTTTTAAAAATACTGTTAAAGTTTTTGAGAGAGCCATTATAAATTTTTTGGTATAAAATGCAGGTAAATGAGATGTATCTTCTATTATTTATTTGCTAAAAATAATTTAGAGTCGGTACTCTTACTCTGAAACAACTTATTCTCTAAGCCTATAAATTCTTTAAAAAGAATTAAAATTCTTTCTTTTTTGTTAGGAGGAATAAACACGGTGTGTCTCGAAAGAAGATTGCTCAGATGTTGGATCGTTATGAATATCAAATGTCCATTTCTATTGTAATGAATTCAGTGGAACCGGTGCACAAAAGTACACAAAGACTTCCTCCCTCAGAGGAGAAACAGAGGTGGGGAGGCTCTCTAGGTTCACACAATCAAGTATGTGTCACATTCAATCAATAAGGTGGCTATTTTCAGCTAACACATTTGTTGCTTGTCCTTAAAAAACATTAATGAGCCTTTCTTGAAGTTTAAAGTTTTAGATTTTAAAAAAAGACTACATTGCACCACAGAGGATGTTCCCAGCAGTTGTTTAAATTCTAAAGTGTAAATAAAAATTATGTAAAATTGTATTTTAAATGTTTTTATAATCTTTTGTTGTGATACCTTCGGTTATAATGAAGACACATGAGTGAGTAGGAACTAGAATGTTTTCTACAATTGAATTTTAAACTAATTTTATCTATTTTGTAAATAGTGTTGAACAGTTTTATAGTTCATACTCCAAACTGACTTTTCATAAAATTTTAGTATTTTTCCTTAAGCACCTTAAATATATAAGAAATACTTCCTTAACTGGTTTGGCTCAGCAGATAGAACATTGGCCTGCAGACTAAAGGGTCCCGGGTTTGATTCTGGTCAGAGGCATGTACCTTGGTTGCAGGCTCGATCCTTGGCCCTGGTCAGGGTGCGTGTAGGAGGCAACCAATTCATGTCTCTTTCACATTGATGTTTTCTCTCTCTCAGTGTCTTTCCCTCTCCCTTCCACTCTCTCTAAAAATCAGTGGAAAAATATCTTCAGATGAGGATTAACAACAACAAAAAATAATAAAATAAAAAGAAATACTAACTTTTTTTTCCTTATTCATCTTGACCTTTTTTTTATTATTATTGTTTTGTTTTGTTAATCCTCACCTGAAGATATTTTTTCCATTGATTTTTTTTTTTCTCTATTGACTTTTAGAGAGTGTGGAAGGGATGGAGGGGGAGAGAAAGAGAGCAATTTGGAATATAAGGAAGCAGATAGAAAACACCCAATTAGAACAGAAAAAAAACAATAGTATTAGGAGCCTCTGGGACAACTTTGAGTGTACCAACAATCGCATCATGGAAGTACCAGAAGAAGACAGAAAGTGAAAACCATTAAAAAAAGAAAATAAGAGAAACTTCCCCAACCTGGTGAAGAAAATAAATATACAACTCCAGTTAATGCGAAGTATCCCAAACAAGATGAACCCAAAGAGGCCTACACTAAGACACGTCATAAATAAAATGCCAAAGGTTAACCCTGGCTGGTGTGACTCTGTTGGTCATTGTCCTATGCACCAGAAGATTTGCCCATTTGATTCCCAGTCAAGGGCATATGCCCAGGTTGCAGGCTCGATCCTTGGTGGGGGAATGCAGGAGGCAGCCCATATATGTTCCACTCTCACATTGATACTGTTCTCTCCTTCTCCTTCCCTCTCTCTAAAAATCAAACTATTTTTTTTAAATGCCAAAGGTTAAATCTAAAGAAACTCAAAAAAGGGAACATCTATAATACTTTCAACAATAAAGATAAATTTTAAAAAGTGGGAGAATCTCGAAAGCAGTAAGAGAAAAGCAGTTAATAACCTACTTAGGGAGCTCCAAGAAGACTGTCAGCTGATTTCTTAACAGAAACTTTGCATGCTAGAAGAGATTGACAGGAAGTATTCAAAGTGATAAAAAGCAGCGCCCTACAATCAAGATTATCCAGAAAAGCTATCATTTAGAATAGAAGAACTGATAAAGAGCTTCCCAGACAAGAAAAAGCTATAGGAGTTCATTACCACCAAACCAGCATTATAAGAAATGTTAAAGGGTCTTTAATAAGTAGAAGAAAATGATTAAAAAATATGAATAATAAAGTCATAAAAAAATGAAATCTTACCCTTTGTGACAACGTTGATGGAGCTGGAAGGTATGCTAAGTGAAATAAGTTAGAGAAAGAGAAATACCATATGATTTCACTTATATGTGGATCTAAAGAACAATATAAATGAACAAACAAAACAGACTCCTAGGTACAGGGGAAAGATTAAGGATTGGCAGAGGGGAGGAGTGTTGGGACTGGGTGAAAAAGATGAAGGGATTGAGAAGTACACAGTGGTAGTTACAAAATAGTTTATGGGAATGTAAAGTACACTGTAGGAAATATACTGGAATAACTATGTATGGTGTCACTTGATAATGAAAATATCAAAAGGGAACACTTTGTAAAGTATGTGATTATCTAACAACTATGTTGTATTACTGATATTAACATAATATTGAATGTAAACTATAGTGGAAATAGTTTTTAAAAAATAAGTTAAAATATATACTGTAGGAACTCATTAAATACTAGCTGAAGGATTTTTATACTCATTCTATTATTAACAATATTGACCCCAAGTGTATTTTCTTCTTAGACCTGTCCTCTGAACTCCAGTCTTCATAATATAATTGATTACCTGACATTTCCACTTTCAAGCCTGAAAAATTGAACTGTGATCTTCTGTCTTATTCCTGGATCTCCAGGGTTTCCGTGCCCAGCAAGTGGATCTACCATCCATCTATTTATTTTTATTTTTTTTTAATCTTTACTGTTGAAAGTAATATGTCCCCTTTTTTTACCCATCGGCCCCCTCCAGCACACCCCCACACCAGGCCCTCACCACTTCACTGTCTGTGTCCATGGGCTTATGCATATATGCATACAAGGTCTTTGGTTGATTACCTCCCACTCTCCCCCACCTTCCTTCCAAGATTCCATTCTGTGTTCCATGCTTCCATGTGTCTGGATCCACTCCACTCATCAGTTTTGTTTTGTTAATTAGATTCCATATATGAGTGAAATCATGTGATGCCTGTCTTTGACTTATTTTAATTCCTTGATGCTCTCCAGGTCCCTCTGTGTTGTCTGAAAGAGTAAAAAATCCTTCTTTTTTATAGCTACACTAGAGGCCTGGTGCATGAATTCGGCCTGGCTTGCGGGATCAGTCTGAAACCAGCTCTCCAACATCCCCAGAGAGGCCTGGATTGCGAGAGGGCACAGGCCAGGCCAAGGGAACCCACCAGTGAATGATTGGGGCCAGAGAGGGATGCAGGAGGTTTGGCCAGCCGGGGAGGGGCCACGGGAGGGCTCCAGGGCACCTCCAAAACCCAAAAAAGAAGACGAATCTGCAGATCTCTCCATAGCTTTGCTGGGTGGCCCCAGGCAGAGGCTAAATTAGCACCTCCTTGGAGATCCAAGAGCCAGTGTACCCAGGAGTCAGAATAGGACCATCCAGATTACAGCTCCTCAGATCCATAAGGGACTCACTCAAGGGGCAGAATCAGTGAGCACCAAAGCCCCACTGAAGCAAGTCTTGCCTCATAAAGGTGTCTCCAGCACAGAAGTTCTCCCATAATAGACACAGCTGATCCTCACAGCAAATTGACCTGGAGGTCAATTCCTCCCAGTGATACTAACAGCAATCAAGGCTTAACTACAATAAGACTGTGCACACATCCACAAAGGGGTGCACCAAGAGTGTCCACCTCAGGTAACTGGGGAGGCTGAGCCACTGGGCCCTATAGGACACCTAGCACGCAAAGCTACTCTATCAACTCAGGGAAGCAACCAAAATGCAGATACAAAGAAACAGGTCACAAATGTCAGAAGTGGGGAAAGCAAACGACTGGATATAGAGTTCAAAACCACAGTTATAAGGTTTTTCAAGAATTTTCTAGAAACTGCTGATAAATTTAGTGAGACCCTCAAGGATATGAAAAGACCAATTAGATATTAAGCATACACTGACTGAAATAAAGAATAATATACAGAGATCCAACAGCAGACTAGAGGATCCCAAGAATCAAGTCAAAGATTTGAAATACAAAGAAGCAAAAAACAGCCAACCAGAAAAGCAAAAAGAAAAAGGAATCCAAAAATATGAAGATAGTGTAAGGAGCCTCTGGGACAACTTCAAGCGTACCAACATCAGAATTATGGGGGTGCCAGAAGAAGAGAGAGAACAAGATCCTGAAAACCTATTTGAAGAAATAATGACAGAAAACTTCCCCCACCTGGTGAAAGAAATAGACCTACAAGTCCAGAAAGAGCAGAGAACCCCAAACAAAAGGAATCCAAAGAGGACCACACCAAGACACATCATAATTAAAATGACAAGGGCAAAAAACAAAGAGAGAATATTAAAAGCAACAAGAGAAAAACAGTTAGTTACTTACAAGGGAGCACCCATACGATTGTCAGCTAATTTCTCAACAGAAACTATGCAGACCAGACGGAAGTGGCAAGAAATTTTCAAAGTGATGAATAGCAAGAACCTACAACCAAGATTACTCTACCCAGCAAAGCTATCATTCAGAATTAAAGGGCAGATAAAGAGCTTCACAGATAAGAAAAAGCTAAAGGAGTTCACCACCACCAAACCAGTATTATATGAAATGCTGAAAGGTATTCTTTAAGAAGAGGAAGAAGAAAAAGGTAAAGATAAAAATTATGAACAGCAAATACATATCTATCAACAAGTGAATCTAAAAATCAAGTGAATAAAAAATCTGATGAACAGAATAAACTGGTGAATATAATAGAATCAGGGGCATAGAAAGGGAGTGGACTGACAGTTCTCTGGGGGAAAGGGGTGTGTGGGGTGCGGGAAGAGTCTGAACAAAATTCGTATACCTATGGATGAGGACAGTGGTAGGGGGTAACGGCAGAGGGTGGGGTGGGAACCAGGTGGAGGGGAGCTATGGGGGGTAAAAAAGAGGAACAATTGTAATAATCTGAACAATAAAGATTTCTTGAAATGAGAAAAAAATTACCACAAAAAATTGTTTGCTCAGGGCATCTTAATCTACATGTTATTGCCTCTTCCTGGTCAAACACCTGAACAGCCAGAGGTAATTCCCCATTCTGACAATGGTCTCTGTAGACAAAACCCTACCCTTTGAAGTGTATATCTCCACCTTGCCTTAGTACAGTTTGTGTTAATAAAAAGCATGGGGTCCTTGAGACAAGGAGAACTCAGTTTCTTCAGCCAAGCTTCTCTGACCCCCCCAAATGCCTTTCAAAATTATGTTTCATCTCTGGACTCTTAATTAATTTATGCACAGCCACTTCTCCAGGTTTCCTGAACCCTTCCAGATGCCAGATCAAGACGACCAACATTATATATTCTTTTTGACTGGTGTTTCGTGATTCTTATGATATATTCCCAGAGGGGGATCACTGTTAAAAGGCAGTTACATTTTTTAATTTTTTGAGTAAACTCCATACTCTTTTTCCACAGTGGCTGCACCAGTCTGAATTCCCACCAACACTGCACCAAGATTTCCTTTTCCCCACATCCTTGCCTGTCCTTGTTGTTTGTTGATTTATTAATGGTAGCCATTCTGGCAGGTGTGAGGTGATATCTCATTGTAGTTTTAATTTGCATCTCTCTGATGATTAGTTTTGTTGAGCATTTTGTATTTATCTATTTGCCATTTGTATGTCCTATTTGGAGAAGTGTCTATTCAGGTCTGTTACCATTTTTAAATTGGATTGTCTGTCTTCCTGGTGTCGAGCTGTATGAGTTCTTTATATATTTTGGAGAATAACCCCTCATCAGATGTATCAATGGTGAATATATTCTCCCATACAATGTGTTCTCTATTCATTTTGTTGATGATTTCTTTTGTTGTGCATTTTAATTTGATGTAGTGCCAATGGTTTATTTTGTCCTTTGTTTCCCTTACCTTAGGAGATATAGAGGCAAAAATATTGTTACACAAGTTGTCCAAGATTTTGCTGCCTATGTTTTCTTCTAGGATTTTTATGGTTTTATGACTTACATTTAAGCCTTTTATGCATTTTGAGTTTATTCTTGTGTATGGTATAAGTTGGTGGTATAGTTTTATTTTTTTGCATGTATCTGTCCAATTTTCCCAACACCATTTATTGAAGAGACTGTCTTGACGCCGTTGTATGCTTTTGCCTCCTTTGTCAAATATGAATTGAGTGTAATAGCTTGAGTTGATTTCTGGGGTCTCTGTTCTGTTCCATTGATCTATATGCCCATTCTTGTGACAGTACCAGGCTGTTTTGATTATGGTACCTTTGTAGTATAACTTGAAATCTGGTATTGTGATTCCTCCAACTTTGTTTTTCTTTCTCAAGATTGCTACAGCTATTTGGGGTCTTTTTTGATTCTATAAACATTTTTGGAGTATTTGTTCTAGATCTGTGAAAGGTGCCATTGGTATTTTAATAGGGATTGCATTGAATCTGTACATTCCTGTGGGTAGTATGGACATTTGAATGATGTTAAATCCACCAATCCATAAACACGGAATATCCTTCCACTTGTTTATATCTTCTATCTCTTTTTTTAACATCCTATAGTTTCTGAGTACAAGTCTTTTACCTCCTTGCTTAAGTTTATTCCTAAGTATGTTAATTTTGTTGTTGTTGCAATAGTAAATGGGGTTATTTGTTTAGTTTCTCTTTCTGATAATTCTTTTTTGGTGTATAAAAAAAAAGCATCAATTTTGGTTGTTGATTTTGTATCCTGCTACATTGCCAAATTCATTTATTAAATTTGGTCAGGGTTTTTTTTGTTTTGTTTTGTTTTTGTTTTTTGGTGGAGTCTTAAGGGTTTTCTATGTACAATATCATGTCCATCTGTGAATAATGAGAGTTTTACTTCCTTCTTTCCAATTTGGGTGCCTTTTATTTCTTCATGTCTAATCGCTATGGCTAGGACTTCTATTGAATAGAAGTCCTAGCCATAGCGATTCTTCTGTTGAATAAGAGTGGTGAAAGCAGACATCCTTGTATTGTTGCTGTTATTAAGGGAATTGCTTTTAGTTTTTGCCCATTGAGTATGATGTAGGTTTGTCATATATGGTCTTTATCATGTTGAGCTATGCTCCCTCTGTTCCCACTTTGATGAGAGTTTTTATCAGAAATGGGTATTGGATTTTGTCAAATGCTTTTTCTGCACCTATTGATATGATCCTGTGATTTTTGTCTTTCTATTTTTTTATGTGATGTATCATGTTTATTGATTTGTGAATGTTGTACCAGCCTTGCATGCATCCCTGGAATGAATTCCACTTGGTCATAGTGTATAATCTTTTTAATATATTGGTTTTGGAACTAGAATAATGCTGGTCTCATAAAAAGAGCTCGGAAGTGTTTGTTCCTCTTAGATTATTTTGGAATAGTTTGAGTGTAGGTGTTAGTTCTTTGAATATTTGGTAAAACTCCCCTGTGAAGCCATCTGGACGCAGACTTTTGTTTGCTTGGAGATTTTTGATTACTGCTTCTGTTTCATCAGTTGTTATTGGCCTATTCAGGGTTTCTGAATCTTCCTGATTCAGTTTTGGGAAATTGTATTTTTTTAGGAAATTTTCCATTTCATCCACATTGTCCAGCTTATTGGCATGTAGTTGTTTATAGTATTTTCTTACAATTCTTTGTATTTCTGTGGTGTCAGTGGTTACTTCTCCACTTTCATTTCTGATTTTATATATTTGGGTCCTCTCTCTTTGTTTCTTGATGAGTCTGGCTAACGGTTCATCAATCTTGTTTATCCTTTCAAAGAACCAGCTCTTGGTTTCATTATTTTTTTTCTGTCTCTGTCATTTATTTCTGCTCTATTTTTTATTATTTCCTTCCTTGTACATATTCTGGGTATTTCTTGTTCTCTTTCTAGTTCTTTAAGTTGTAGGGTTAAATTGTTTATTGTTATTTTTTGTTTTGTTTTTGAGGTAGGCCTGTAGTGCTATGAAAGTCCCTCTCAGGACTGCTTACTCGGTGTCCCAGAGATTTGGGTTGTTGTGTGGTCATTTTCATTTTTGTTCTGGAAGTGCTTTTTTTCTTTCTTTCTTTCTTTCTTGATCTCATTGGTAACCCATTCATTGTTTAATAACATGCTATTTAGCTTCCATGTATTTGAATGTTTTGGGGTGATTTCTAATTTCATTTCACTGTGATCTGAGAAGATGCTTGATATGAGTTCAATCTTCTTGAATTTGCAGAGACTTGTTTTGTGTCCTAACATGTGGTCTATCTTTAAGAATGACCCATGTGCACTTGAGAAAAATGTATATTCTGTTGCTTTGGGGTGAAATGTTCTATAAATGCCAATTTAATCCATTTGATCGTGTGTGCTTTAGAGTCACTGTTTCTTTGTTAATTTCTTGTCTGGAAGATCTATCCAGTGAAGTCAATGGGGTGTTATAGTCCCCTACTATGAGTGTATTGTTCTTGACCTCTCCCTTAAAGTCCTCTAGAAGTTTTTTTTATACATTTATGTGCTCCTATATTGGATGCATATATGTTTACCAGGGTTATATCCTCTTGTTGGGTCAATATTTTTAGTATTACATAGTGATCTTTGTTGTCTGTTGTGATGGCCTTCATTTTGAAGTCTATTTTGTCGGATATGAATATTTCTACTCCAGCTTTTTGTTTTCTTTTCCATTTGCATAGAAAATTTTTCCCATCCCTTCACTCTCATTCTGTGTCTATCTGTTGTTCTGAGGTGGGTCTCTTGTAGACAGCTTATAGTTGGGTCATGTTTTGTATCCATTCAGCTACCCTATGTCTTTTGATTGGGACATTTAATCCATTTACATTTAAGATTATTATTGATAGGTACTTATTTCTTGCAATTTTAATTCTGTATGCCTAGGTTTCTCTATTTCTTCTTCTCATTACAACAGTCTCTTTAGCACTTCTTGTGATGCTGGCTTGGTGGTGATGTACTCCTTTAGCCTTTTTTTTTTTTCTTCATTTTGTCTGGGAAACTATTTGACCAGCTATTTTGAATGATAGCCTTGCTGGATACAGCAATTTTGGTTCCAGATCCTTGCTTTCCATTACCTTGAGTACTTCATGTCATTTCCTTATGGCCTGTAGAGTTTCTGATGAGAAATCAGTTGCCAGCCTTATGGGAGCTCTTTTGTAAGTAATAGTTTGCTTTCCTCTTGCTCCCTTTAAGATTCTCTCTTTGTCTTTAATTTTTGGCATTTCAATTATGATGTGTCTGGGCGTGGGCCTGTTTGGGATCTTCTTTTTTTTAATTTTTTTATTTACACCCATTTATTCAGCTAGAAACACCAACTTGAAGAGGTACTGGTATATTCCATTTGTAATAATTTGTTTACAGCAAACAGCTATCTTATAATGGAACATGCTGAAGAAAATATTGTCTCATAAGTCTTTTTTGTTCTTTTGAGTATTAATCACTACAAGTTCAAGGTACTTTGACAGAATCCCAGTGACCTGAATGGGCCTGATGAATGCATTAAATCAAACAGTGTGTATACGGAAAATACTCTTAGATCCATACAAATGACGCTTGGGTTGTGGATTTCACATTTCTCCACTGGCACTATGATATTTGAAGAACATTTGTTACGAAAGTTTCACACCAATTTTGGTTTGCTCCTTTTTCATTAGCCACTGTGCCTCCTTTTCCATTTTCTTTCTTTGCTGTTCTGCTGCTCTCTTTTCTCTGACTGCTATCGTCTGCTGCCTCAGTGATAGATCCTCTGTTCCCCCAACTGGTGGGCGGAGTATGACGTAACCTGTGTCTGCCACCAGGACATTCCCGAGACATTGAACCACCAATCAGCGTATGCCGAGTGCCCTGGGCCCCACCCCTTCCTGTTCCTCCCCTCAAAAGGCGTGTTCACCTCCCCAGTCTGCAAGACAGCCCGCTGGGTTCTCCTCCTCCTCCTCTAATCCTGGTTTTTCTACCCTCCTTCATAATGAATCTCACTCATTAGTGCAGAATAAACTTCCTCTTTTAACTTCTCTGGGTCCCCGACTCCACTTCCTGCACCTCAAACCTTACATTTGGTGCCGTGAAACCCGGGAGGGGCGAGCATTCCATCTGACTGTTCACGGTCCAGGATACCCCCCCTCCCATCTCATGGCTCAGGATCTTCCTGCCTCTCCCCCCGGCTCAGCAGCATCAGCGGTAAGTCCCAGCCCGTGCTGACTCCTGGCAGTCGTTTTTCTGGCATCTCTGTCCGTAAACTGTGGCCCGCATCAGAGATTGCCTTCTGGGCCCCTCCAGGAGGGGTTCCAAACCTGGAGAGGCAGCGGACCCATTCCTGTTGCCCCCTCGGTTCTCCGGCCTTTTGGCCTCTGTCCGGACCCTGGGAGATTGGGGAGATATCCCCTGCTTGTCCCTCGGGTTCCCTGTCCATAGCCTTGGTTCAACAACTGGGACACTGGTCCTGAGCCTCAGCTACTGACCCCCGGTTTTAGTATGGGTAATCAAAAATCTAAACCAGATCCTAGCACACCTCTAGGGTGTCTCCTCACCAATATGGCTAAGCTAGTCCTGTCCCAGGATCTGCGTCCTAAACGCCTCATTTACTTCTGTAACGTGGCATGGCCTCAGTATGAATTGGAATAGGTCCAGATGGCCCGAAAATGGGACTTTTGATTTTAACATCCTCAATGACCTCAGTCATTTCTGCCAGCAAACTGGGAAGTGGCCCTTCGCTCCTGCCCCTCACTTTACTCCTCATGTTTCACTCATCAGATCCTCCTCGCAAAGTCTTCTTCACCCCCTCAAACCAGTCTTCAGCTCCTTTCTCTATCTTCTGACTCTTTCGACTCAGCCCATCTTTCATCTCCACCTCTCCTGCTCCCACCGCCCCGCCTTCTGCTCCCTCTCTTCCCCCTCCTCTTTCTTCACCGCGGCTGCCCCTTTCCCGGCCGGCGGCCACCACTGCGAGTACCGCCATCACCGCCTCAGGCCGCGAACCGAGCAGAGGCCGCCACGCAGTGTGAGAGCCACCTGTCCACCAGCCGCTCCGAACAGCTAAGTGAGATTTCTGTTTGTAGAAATTTTGGTTTGCTCTTCCCTTGTGTATTGTGAGCAGCTGCCATGTTGGCCACATGGCTTGCTGTTCCCATGGGAGCCGCCATCTTGGAATAGCAAGGCCCACCCCTCTCTGGCCACATGGCTTGCCATTCCCATGGGGGCCTCCATCTTGGAACAAGTCCAACCCCTCTCTTTGAATAAAGTTACTGAGACCTCCCACAGCCTGCCACCGCAGGCCTGGCCTGGTGTGGCTGCCCACCTCCGCGCTCCTCCTCCTCCGCCACCCCCTCCCCTAACACCTTCTCAGACCCCGGTCCGAGATCCAGTGAATACGGCCTTTAAGGTTCTAATGCCCATGAGGAGCAGGCAGAGTAAGTCCACCTTCTACAGAAGGTGAACCTGCAAACCCAAGCCTTGGTTGCAGCTCTGAGGCTGACGGCAGCCACGCATGGTCCCAAGGGGACCGTGCATAGTGGGGGTGCAACAAGAGGACGATTGCCACCTGGAGGATGCTTCAAGTGTGGAAATGAAGGCCACTGGGCAAAGCAGTGCCCCGGCCCCTGGCTCCAACCAAGCCCTGCCCGGCATACAGTAAAAGTGACTGCCCCTGGAAAAGTGACGGGCCCTCTGTGTCTCAGCATAGAGGGGCCACCCTTCCAGGTCATGACCCACTGCTGGCCATGACTGAAGACTGGCTGAAGACTGAAGATGCCCGGACTCGACGACCCCCATCACCCTCACCGAGCCCAGGGTAACGCTCAAGGTAGCGGGTAAGCCAGTCTCCTTTCTGGTTGATACGGGGGCTACCTTCTCTGTCCTGCCCTCCTTTTCAGGGTCATTTTTTCCTTCCACAATCTCGATCATGGGTATTGATGGCAAATCACCCGTTAATGCTCTGAAAACTGTTCTGGCCTCAGTGGCTTCTCACCCTGCCCCTCCCCCACTCCACCCTTCCTAAAGAACAACTTTCTTGCTGGCACAGGCTTATCAGAAACTTAGATCTTTATCTCTAGGGAAAAAAGTGGCAGTTTTAAAATTCAACAGGTTAGAGGCCTGGAAACAGGCTCCAGGGCCTCTTCCCTCCTCCCCCTGCCTTTTCTAAATATTTTAAATAGCATACAATACTGAAACATTAATTGCTAGACATGTTTACAAATATTTAATGGAAGGTATGTTGAAAGAAAGAAAGAAGTTGTAAAGTTAACTGTTGACAAGAATTGTAAAAGGACCCAGGTGAGCAGGTATCCTGCCAACTCACCTGGATGGTCCTTCCCCAGGGGTTCAGAGACAGTCCTCATCTGTTTGGACAGGTCTTACCCAGAGACCTCTGAAAATGCTCGTTAGAACCCAGCACTCTTCTCCAGTATGTAGAAGATCTCCTTCTCTGTAGCCCCTCCCTAGACATGTCTCAGAGGCAGACAGCTGGCCTCCTCGACTTTCTAGGGGACATAGGGTACTGTGTGTCCCCTGCCAAGGCGCAACTCTCAGCCCCCATCGTCACTTACCTGGGGATCTGTCTGACGCCCAATTCCCAAGGACTGACAGTTCACCAAGCACAGGAAATAAGAGACCTATAGCCTCCCACTTCTGCAGAACAGATCTTTTCCTTTCTAGGGCTGGTAGGATTCTTCCACCAGTGGGTCCCAAACTTTGCTCTCCTAGCTAAGCCCCTATACCAGGCCGCTAAAGAAACACCAGTAGGTCCCCTCTTCTCACCCTCCCTCATTCACCAGGCTTTTTCTAAGCTCTGGGATACCCTTCTGGCATTTCCCCCCCTCTCTCTCCCAGATATCTCTAGGCCTTTCCAATTATTTATTGATGAGAGACAGGGAATAGCTATGGGGGTCCTCACCCAGCCTGTAGGGCCAGCCTTAACCCCCATAGCCTACCTGTCCAGACAGCTTGATCCCACAGTTTGGGGATGGCAGCCCTGCCTCTAGGCTCTGGCTGCAGCCGCCACTCTCACCAAGGAGGCCCAGAAGATCTGCCTCCAGCAACCCTTACAGGTCTTCTCCACCCATAGATTACAGGATCTTCTGTCCCACTGATCCTTATATCTCCTTGCCCCCTCTCCCATGCAGGAACTCCATCTCCTGTTCCTTGAGAGTCCTGACATCTCCCTAACTCAGTCCCCAGCCCTGAACCCGACCATTCTACTTCCCACTGCCTCCACCCAACCTGCAGCAATGCACTCCTGCCCCGAGGTCGTCGAGGCCCTCACTCAACCTCGGGCGGGACTCTCAGATTTTCCTCTCTCTAATCCTGACTTAACTAAACTGCACATACCCTACAGCCCACAATCATTGGGTAAGATCGAGAGGATCCACGGCCTCCTTAAAGACCATCTAACTAAACTCTTTCTAGAAATTTGCAACTCCTGACTCTACCTCCTGCCCATGGCCCTGACCAGAATCCGGGCTACACCAAGGAGCCCCACTTCCTTAAGCCCTTTTGAACTCCTATATGGGAGACCCTTCTTGCTCAACCATCGTCTCCCTGTTGACCCTCCTCTCCTGGCTACTTATCTTCCATACCTGCCCTTACTTAGGCAACTGCTCCAGGAACATGCTGACAGGTTTCTGCCCAGGCCAGAATCAGCCGACCAAGACTCTGGAGGACCAGCCCTCCAGCCAGGGGACTTAAGAATCTTACCCCCAGGTTGTATTTCAGCTCCAGGCCCAGAAACCATCAAAACCAGACAAGTGATGCTGTGGCAGCCTCAGGACCAGATTTTACCTCCCAAGTGACTCAACAGGATTGCTCTCGAGACTTCACCAACCAGTCCCTTGGGGAAATCATGCTGCTGCACCCCTCATCCAGCACAGAAAACACTCCTTGTTTTTTGCTCACTTACCCCATGGCTCCTCACATCATTAGGCCCACTGGTATCTATTCCTTTAATTTTGATCTTTGGCTCCTGTCTCATGGGATGTTTCACTAGTTTTTTACAGAACAGAATGCAGGCATTCACCAACCAGAAGGTGGGAGAGATCTATCTGGCCTTGAATTCAGAACCTAGAGACACCTATGTCACCAGAATCCTTGAGACCCCGGTTAGATGCCCCTGATGATGCCCCCTCTCAGCAGGAAATAGCTACAGAAAACGGACCTTCATCCCCTGACCTTGCCCGGACTCTCAATTTTTTAATATCACCAAAAGCCTGGAATGATAGCTCCTCCCTTCCCCCAACTGTTGGGCGGAGTATGACGTAACCTGCGTCTTCCGCCAGGACATTCCTGAGACATTGAACCACCAATCAGCGCGTGCCGAGTGCCCTGGGCCTCACCCCTTCCCATTCCTCCCCTCAAAAGGCATGTTCACCTCTGCATGTGCTGCTGCTCTCCCAGTCTGCAAGACAGCCTGGCTGGGTCGTCCTCCCCCAATCCTGGTTTTTCTATCCTCCTTCGTAATGAATCTCGCTCGTTAGTGCAGAATAAACTTCCTCTCTTAACTTGCCTGGGTCCCCGACTCTGCTTCCTGCACCTCAAACCTTACACTCAGAACTTCTGCTTGCCAGGCTGCATCTTCCTCTTCTTCCTATGCATTGGTATTTCCTGCCAGGTATCCAAGTCACCTAATTCAGGTGATTGATGAATAAATGGCATATCTTGTGTAGCTGCTAATCTACTAGAGAAACCTGTGCTACCATCTGGGATGCCAAAATGTAATGGCTCTCTCTTCTTAATAATGATTTTCTGAGTTTTCTTTGTAGTTTGGTGTCATGTCCTTAAAATAGTCAGGTTCCAGTTGTTCCAAAGCATTTTGTTGTGTTGCCACATTCACATTCCCTCCTTCAATCTTTATACTTGTGGGAGCATCATCATCCCAGGAAGTGCACTCTTCAACATCTGTCTTTTTTGGAACTGATGAATAATCAACTGTAGTTGGCAAAGTTATTTGGTCTCCACTTAATTTCCATCCTCTGCCAGATTTGTATATTAATCTCTTTAGGAATGAGAATATTATCACTAAGCAGGTACAAATTTTAAATAACCGAAACTGTGTGATAGCTATGATGGTAATCAAAACCTGCCCCTCCTCCTCCCCCTCCTGCCCACCAGGTGGTGGAGGCTCACAGCTGCCTGGGGCCACCCGCACACGTGTGCGTGCACACACACACATCCGCTGGTTCAGTCCCAGCCCCACTCATTCAAAGGCGGGTGTGGGCGCTCTGTACAGGCACTGTTGCTGCTGCGCAGCTGCCATGGCTGCCACCTCCTTGGGAAACCCTCTGTTTGGGATCTTCTTGCTTGGGACTCTGTGCTTCCTGAAGTTGTGCGACTTTTTTCTTTACCGGGTTAGGGAAGTTTTCTGCCATTATTTCTTCAAACACTTTCTCTATCCCTTTCTGCCTCTTCTGGCACACCTGCTATGCAAATATTGTTATGTTTAATGTTGTCCCACAGCTCCCATAAGCTGTCCTCCTTTTTTTAAAATTGTTTTTTTTCTTTATGGTTCTCTGATTGAGTGATTTTTTTTCAACCTTGTCTTCAATTCTCGATTCGATCCAAATGACGAATTATTTTAAAATAATGCATATACTTTAAACATTTTATTTGAACTTAAATGAATACTTACATGTTCATTCATTAACCAATCTTTATGTATATTTCTGTTTAGTGGAGCGTTATCCTTTTTTGTGCATAAGCCACACCAGTGATGCATTGTCAAGAATGTCTAGTTTTATACTAGCTGGTTTAGTTCAGTGGATAAAGTGTTGGCCTGTGGACAGAGGGTCCTCGTTTTTATCCTGGCCAAGGGCATGTACCTCTGTTGCAGGCTTCTCCTTGCAACGATGTGTTTCTCTCACATTGATATCTCTCTCTCTCTAAAAATCAATGGAAAAATATCTCGGGTAAGGATTAAAAAAAATAAATTCAGTCTTTAAAAAAAAAAAAAAAGAATGTCTAGTTTCTGTTAGTGTCAATTGAAGGGAGAACCCAAATAAATCTTCAAAACAATGAGAGTGCAGAACTGTGGTTTTTATTATTTTAAACCAAGCTATAGTTATTCTGACCACCCCTAATTTAATAACAATTGTTTAGTACTATATGGAGAGAAAATGGCCTCTCCTTTTCTTTGCTATAGCCTTCCACAATTTATTAGAAGCACCTGGTAATCAAACCTTGAGGTTGCTGACTCCTGTATTCAAACAGCAGGATTGAGATAAGACTGTATTCTCAAGATTACATTTTTGCATCCCCCTCCTCCCTGCTATTTTTTTTTTCATTTTTTAAAAATTTTATTTATTTATTTATTTTAATAAATCTTTATTCAGATTATTACAATTGTTTCTCCTTTTTCCCCCCATAGCTCCCCTCCACCCGGTTCTCACTCCACCTTCTGCCCTTACCTCCCCCCCACTGTCCTCATCCATAGGTGTACGGTTTTTGTCCAGTCTCTTCCTGCACCCCCTCATATCCCTTTTCCCCTGAGAATTATCAGTCCACTCCCTTTCTATGCCCCGGATTCTATTATATTCATCAGTTTATTCGGTTCCTCAGGTTTTTAATTCACTTGACTTTTAGGTTCACTTGTTGATAGATATGTATTTGTTGTTCATAATTTTTATCTTTACTTTACTCTGGGATAATTTGCATCAAGGATTCTCTAGTTAGTAGAAAGTCCCTCCCCCCTCCCTTTTAGACACACCTCTTTTGAACTCTTCATAACTTCTGTTCTAAGCTGTTTTACAGGCTTGGGAAAAATATTGATAAGACATCCTTATTACATCTGCTGGACTGTCTCCTGGAAAGCAAACAAACTATAACTTTTCCAGACAGCTCCCACTACTGCCTCGAGGTATCTGCTCAACTTCAACATAATCCCCCTCCATTCCTTGTCACTTAGCAACAGCAACAGCTTGCTCTTTAAAAGTGCAAGCCAATCTCTTTCCCCACCCTGTATTGACTAGCAATACACTTGGAAAGTAAAATAAATTTCCTCACTGCATCTCTTCTCTCAGTTATGAATTCTTTCACAGCCCACATCAGTGGCCAAACCCTAACATGCAACTCATCTTTATTGAGTAATTTACTTCAATTTAATTTTTTATAGAAACTTTATTTCCTGTACTCATATTCCACTGGTTGAGGTCATGTTCACATATCATTTACTCAACTACATAATTATAGCAACAATTGTGCTAGTATAAAGAGACTTGGAAATAAACTCATCTGACTCTTTGTGAATATACAGCCCTAAACAATGAAGCAGAGGGTGTGGCATCTAGCCAGGGCATTTTCTATGCATTGTGCTAATGTTTTGTAAACCTGCACACTAAAAGTAATATTTTAGTTTGCTAATGTTATACAAATAATCCAAGCTAATAAAAGGGTGATATGCAAATTAACCATCACTGTCACAAAGATGGCAGCACCCATAGCCACAAGATGGTGGCACCCAGTCCTCTCAGCCCTGCTGGATTCCCCCAGTCGGGGGGGCCGAGGGGGGGCCGCCACTGAGAATGGGCAGTGTGAGCACTCTGGTGGAATGCTTGCTTCGTCGCCATGGCAAAGAGGCAAGTGTTCCGTGCCCAGCCAAGGATGGGCCTCTGGCCAGGCCAGGGCATGGAACGTTTGCGTCATAGCCCCAGCGACAAGGCAAGCGTTCCATGCCGGGCCGCAGATGGGCCTGTGGGCAGTGGAGAGCCTCTGGGCAGCGGGCGCAGAGCAGCCAGGCCCTGCAGAGAGCTACTGGCACACGAATTCATGTGCAGGGCTACTAGTTGTAATATATTTTCTTAATTCTTTTATATTTCAGAGAAGAAGATTTGAAAAAAACTGGTCACAGGCTCAGCAAAACCAAACAGACGAGAAACAGAAAAAGAAATTAAAAGCAGAAAGGTCATATGCCGCAACATTTTAGCAAGGATTCAGAATCTGGAGAAGGGGCCACGCACAAATGGATATACTAGACAAGAAATATAAACTTGGAAGGCAGTGGGGGAACCAGGTGGAGTCCCTTCTCTAGTGGAATGGCTCCCCAAATGTCTGGACCTATCGCTTTTTATTTACTAGAATATACATTTGCTCTTTAGCAAACCAAACAGACATATCAAAGGTAAGGTTTGGTAAACAGTAAAAGATTATCAGGTTAGGAGATTGCCTTCAGCCACCACTGTCTTGACAGAATAATCAGTGCATAGCTTTTAGCCCTTGCTAAAGCCCAAAGTCCACCAGCCTTCTGATGGACCTCTCTCATTTATTATTCTAACTACTTGTAGGTCTTTGCCTCCAGCAGTCATAGTAATTTCATTTGAAACACTAGGTTATCTTATGCCAGTAAATCAGGTCCCATCACAGAGTGAAGGAGAAGACTTGGAAGTGATGAAAAGAGAATCAGGATGTACTTTCTCTGGTGGTCTGGGAAACGAACTGGGAGATTCAGGGAATGGCAATAAAGATGAAAGATGGGAAAACATAAATGCCTATGACAGTTTCCCAAATAGTATGTCTATAACTGAGTTGGCCAATACACCAAAGAATTACCTCTCTAAGGATGGTGACTTGTTTCTAAGTTTGTCATTGAGACCAAAGAAGAACTCTGCTCCTTGTCTGACAGTTACTCAGACC
This sequence comes from Corynorhinus townsendii, assembly GCA_026230045.1. Lineage (NCBI taxonomy): Eukaryota > Metazoa > Chordata > Mammalia > Chiroptera > Vespertilionidae > Corynorhinus > Corynorhinus townsendii. The sequence continues at coordinate 114,355,571 of JAPDVU010000003.1, read as the reverse complement.
TTTCCTGTGTAGCAAGTGATGGCTACTCTGGCACAAAGGTAGAAAAGCAAATTGGAAATGTGCATTCCCTGGTATGAGACATCCAGGACCAATCTGATGAAACTCCAGGCTCATCTATGCAAAAGAGGGAGATGGTAGGTAAAATTCTTCTGAAAGACACAGTTCTGTGCTGTCAGTATGGATCCAGAACTTCAGATAAAGTTTTAGGAAAGGAACAAGAAGTAAATACAACTAAAAACAATTGGGCTTTTTTTCCCCCCTCAAATAATTTATCTGTTAAAGAATTACAGCTGAGCTCTGATGGATAACCCTATTCTGGTAGCCAGGCTGAGGGACCTCATAAGTTTATCTGTGAACAGAGACCAAAGAAAGATAGATGGCAAAAGCTGGCAGGGGACAATTGATTCAATTGATCTCCATTTCTGAAGCAGCATGGGGACCAGAAAGCAGTCCAGAAACATTAATAGAGGAGAAGCTATTGATATAAAATGAAGGTTTGTCACCTCTAGCTGAGAACACAGTTTCAATCATAGAAACAGAAACAAGTATCTCTGGAAGCTGTTTACTTAAACTGGGCATATCCCAATGAGTGTCTTACAGTATACTCAACAAAGAATAAGTAGAGGAGGCCAAAAAAGGATTTTCAATTTGGTACCAAACTTTAATTTACTGAGACAAAGTCATATCAATGTAAAAGAAAAGGAGAAATGTGACTTGTTAACATTTAGCAATGGGCTAAAATTTATTTTGAAAGAAGAAAAAGATAGAATATCAAATAAATAATGAAGAAGAGAATGAATAATACCATATGACCTTTGATCATCATCTATCCTGGTTTTACTCTGAAGTTATCAACGATCCACCTCTAAATGTTGGTGGAAAATTTGACTCTCATTACCTGCCATTTAACAGACTAAGGCACTATGTATATTTTTACAAAAAACCTGTTCCTTCTCCTATGCTACAATCTACATCCAGCTTTTGGAAGATATCTTTTACAAGGAAGATACCATTTTTAACTTTCAAATCTAGACAAGAGTAGATAATAAGCTAAATGACACAGGTTTTACTTCTCCAGAAATGTTAAGTGGCCCATCTGATACTTTGTAATCTTTTAGGATCACTTCTGATCTTCACTTTTTAAATAAAAGGTTTTGTGGAAAAACTTAACCCCTGGGAAGAACCTAAGCTATTACAGTTTTTACAAACTGAGGAAAACCAAGATTCAGCAAACACTGACCTTGATTCACTTGAGCTGCCTTTCAACTAGTAAGGCTTTGTGGATCCCTTGGAGTTCTGGTAGGAAAATTGTGTTTATTTGCTGCAGATAAAAAGTCCAGTTTAACATATACAAATAATTTTTCAGGTGTTTCTACTTTGTGTTAGTGATTTCATTTGGTTAATTGATCTTGTGATGCTTTTCAGGAGTGGAAGTGGAGGACACATAGCAAATGGTGTTTGATCTTCAGAATTGTGTCCCCTGTCCCACCTCTGTGACCAGTCGTCTTAAATGTCTTTGAGCATGTAGAATACTTGGACCCTCAATTTAAATAGAAACTAGGAAGCATGAAGGAAAAGGCGGGAAAACAGTGATTAGTGGTTATGTAACAAATAAAGAGATTGCTTTTTGTTGTTGTTTTTTAACTCTACATTCTACATTTCCCTTATTTGGTACATGCCCTTTCTTAGTCGTAATATGGCATGTAGACATGAGAATAGTAAAGAAGAACATGGTAAAGATTAAATGATGAAAAAAAATATCATCTGCAATAGTTAAATTTAATATTTAAAGACTATCTGAGAAGGGCATTGAAAAGTTGATTAAAACGCGTTCTTTGTTGTTAACCTTAATAATAAAATATCCACTCATTTTACTAGCAAAAAATGAGTATGTTCAAGAATGGCAGAGGAATTACAATTCCAGATATGCAAGCTGTGGCAAATGATTAGCAAGTACAGAGAGCAAAGGAGAGGAACGTTACTTTATATAGAAAAAAAGAGAGAGTGAGAGGGGCTTTTATAAGCAAGATGTTCATTAGAGGAAATTGGGAGTTTGAATTGTAGTGGTTTCTCATTGGCTGAGCCTGTTGCTAGTGAAGAGAAATATTTCTTCCTCCTGCTGGAGTAGTAAAGTAAGGGTATACTTATTCCTGCTGGAGTCAGCAAGGCATGGTGAGTGGTAGTGTGGTGCAGTTCCCTCTTCAGGGTTTTTTCACTGACTTTAAAAGAGGTTTTCCTCATTCATTTTTAATGTATCTCTATATATGCAAATATCTATATTTGTATAAGTACACATTTATTTGTATATACATGTTACATGTATATATATGTATATATATATATATACATATATTCAAATATATTTGTTCAGCAAGAATTTATATATAGTTCCAATAGACTATATAAAATTGCCAGATTCTTTAACGTGAAATATGGTATATCAAAGAAAGAATGAGCAACAGAAATTAAAAATGAATGAATTGTACTAGAGGCAATTCTATATTAATGGGCAAGGTTGAAAATTTGTATACAACTTGTAAAATACATAAAATATAAATTTGTAAAAAAAAGCGTTCTGACTGATGATTTGAAAGGTTCCTTCAGTCTCTCAAGATTGTTTTTTGGAAATGAAAAATCCACCTGTAAATAAAAGAAGTTAAAATGTGATTTTTTTAATATTCTAAGTAAAATTATAGGTAAATTTATCCTAAATAATAAGCATATTTAAGATGCTAAATGTCTTAAGAAATGGAGCACATGGGAGTGGGGGAGGGGGGAGGAGGCAGTAGAGGTAGAAAAGGGTATAGAAGGAATAAATGATGATGGAAAAAATGAAATAAATTTTTTAAATAATAAGAAATGGAGCACATATGCCAACATTGCCTTAGCTGTAAGTCAGTTGCAGGTGTTAGTGATTTTATGCAATTGCACGTGTCTCCTTCCTTGAGAATAAAAGTTGTAAGAGGTGAGAGTTCAAAATTCCAAGCCCTGCAGTTCGGTGTCTTCCAGATATTCTTTCTCTTCTGATCCCACCAGGGTGCCTAGGCCATGTGTCTGCATCAACTTGTCTTCCAGAGTTTATTACTTTGCCCCTAAACTTCTGCTGTTCTGGACAAAGGTGGTCTTCACAGCTCAGACCCATGATGGACTAAGTCTCAGGGCCAGGTGTTCCCCATTATCAGCCTGCCCTTGAGTTCTAGCACCACATTTATAGTTTTTGTAAACTTTGTGTATAATCACATCTTAACTGTTTGCTGCAATTGTCTATCCTCCAAGATGTACCAAAGAAACACACCCGTTGAAAAAAATAAAACGCATTTGTTGCTTTGGGGAAGTTTAAAAGATAACTGAAGTCATTTTAGGCAAGGGATCCTAGTCCAAGGCTCATACTAGAAATTGTATGCAACAATTTTTCTGTAAATTTTGTGCCATTTTTCTGGAAGAAAGTCCACATATTCTATCAGCTTCTCAGCAGGGTCCATGACCCCAAAAAAGATTAACAATCACTGCCTTAGATCAGTACCAGAAAGCATCCAGATGCTAAAGCTTCTCCTTTCTTGAATGTACAATACCATTATAATTAACATAATGATCAGGCATCCATTAATTAAGCTTTGGAAAGCTTTTTTGAAGAAATAGACCTCATTCATCAAATAGGTTACCTTCTAAATGGAGAGACAAGACTAATACAAAACAAAATTATTGCACATAGAAAATATAAATGACAGGCTTATGAATATTTTATGAGTGAGATTAGCAGTGCTAAAGGGATGTGGAAGAGAATAGGGGTTATGGTTTTGTCTGGGATGGCTTATTTGTACAACTGAATTATAAGCAATGTTCAGTGGCTTAAAAGAAAAATGAAAAAAATTTCACACTTAGAAATGGCATGTTCTTTAAAAAGGAGAGGATAAAACTTAAGTGGAGACTGTAAAATGATATGTGTGGCTATGTTGGGCAATCTAAGCGCTGGTCTCTCTATGGCCAGTGGCCTTGTCAATAAGGCAGGGAACTCAAACAAATCAAGTATTAGGAGTTCTGTAAACACAGTAGGATTATATAGTAGAGCCATATACCAGTATAAACCCGAGGAAACCAAATTACCAATGTAGCTAGAGATATGTGAGTATAGGAAAAATATTTTATTTGGTTTGGTGTGGACTTGTTTATGAGTATCTTAATTGTTTGTGAGGATTTTCCCCCAGACACTCTTATGTGGAAGGAGCAATTTGCAAGACTAAACTTGCTATAGTTACGATGGTTTATACATGTCACAGAAAAGGACAACTACAGAAAATTTATGCCCTGTGACAGTACCAGTTTTTATATAGTTATACTAGTAGCCCGGTGCATGAAATTTGTACACATTAAATGGGAATTAATTAGAGGAAATATTTTAATATTGCAATTTGCCCTTTCTCTATAATAGAAGTGTCAGAGATGAAAGAAAATTAGTAAAATGTATATGAAAATCCTCCTGTCAGGGTCTGGGGCGCACCACAGGATACAGAGTCAAGTCCCCACCCACCCACGTGCACCTCAAAATCACATGAGACCCTGACCCAGCCAGCCCTATCTCCATTGGGTGAGATCCAGACCTGGCCAGCCTCACTCCTGTCTAGCTCTGCCAGGCAGGGGTAGGGGGGGGTGGCGGCGGCGGTGCAGCCTCAGGTCCCCTGACCCAGTGCCAGGGCAGGAGGCGTGGTCTGAGGTCCTGTGGGCTGGCACCGGGGTGGGGGGGTGCACCTTGAAGTCCCCTGTCAAGCCCCACTGGGCTGGGGGCACAGCCTGAGGTCCCCCATCAAGCCCCGCTCAGCCAGGGGCGTGGCCTCAGGTCCCCCACCCACATACCTCAGGTCCCTGCTGGTCGCTCATTAAGAGAACCCCACCTCTGTTGTGGGCGCAGCCATCTTGTATTACGGGAACCCCCATCTCCGCTGTGGGCACAACCATCTTGTGATGGTATGAGGGTTAATTTGCATATTACCTCTTTATTATATAGGATATTTATAGTTATATTTAATGAGAACATGAACTATGATGCACATTGTTTTACATATAGATTCACATAAACATTTTCATTGAGTCTGGATAGTGTTTAGTAATAGAGGATAGAGGTCTGAGACAAACTAATTTCTGCTTTACCTAAAATATCTTCAAAACTAGGCTTTTACCATTATGGTGGTCCAGATATCATGTTTGTAAACTTTCACATTTAAGGTAAAAATCTGTGTGAGTGTAGAGATAAAATTTGTTCGCCCCCCCCCCCCTCCTTTTTTTTCCTTTCACATAATCTTCATTGCCTGATGACTGTGTGGTTCCCCTTGACTGGAAGACACTGACAATGAAAAATTTGCAATGGAAAATGTAGTAAAGGTATAATTTTATGGCTTTTAAAGAATAATTTCTCTAACTGGTTTCTTAAAAAATTTGCAGAAAACCTGTTTATCAAATGTAACATGAAGGGCCACATCTCTTATATTAAATTAGACAAAGAATATATGTGCATGGGTGGATAACAGATGCATGTGTCTTTCAGTTAGTCTCAGAGAGAAAGTTGCATTTAATTCCCTAACTTTGTGTGGTGTAGGTTAGCATAAGGGCCCACTGAGTGACCAAGGTGGCCATTTAGGAGAAACTTTTTCTCCTGTCCAGCCTGCATGCAGTCTTATCCTGATATGACAGAGGTACAACCACAAATTAGATTCCTGTTTACTTGATTTGTGCCAGGGCTGACCAGCAAACCCTGAGTGATGGATGAATGGATTACTCTGACACAACGTTAGCTGTGAAAGAGAGGGCAAAGGGACTGCCTGGCTAAAGGAACCAGACAGCCTCAATCGTCTGCCTCATTAGGCTTTTATTGTAATAGCAATTTGAGATAAAGTTTAGCTTTTAGATACAATCAGTGGGGTAAGTAATCTTAGAAGGACACATGTGTCTTCAGTGTTCTTTAAGCAAGGGCATCCAAAGATTAAGCATAAGGATTCCAGTAAACACCCGGGGGTCTGCATGTGCACAGTTATTTGGAAAGGTCCAGGAATAATTATGGGTGCCACCTTCAGCACTCCCCTAAGTCAGAATTCCAATAAACAGGGTGGGCAGCCTTCTGTACACTTCCCTTTTCTCAGAATGTCCTCCTTACAAACTTTCCAACCAAGTCTCCTGTGCTCCCCAATAGGTTTGGAAGTGCCTCATTATTGGTGCTCTGTTGGTCCATAGTGAGAGACATGACTATTCTGACAGGCTGTTAATTTTTCAAGTGGCTAGAGGAGGACAGGCTGGAAAAGCCAGTCCTTTATATAACGAAATAGGGAGAGGGTGGCTGGGGTAATGATGGTGATTTAAATGTGCTCAGAGGCAATGTTAGGGATATATTTTGAGATAAATAGTAAAATTAAGATTTAGTGAAATATTATAGAATTATATAGTTCAGGCTGAAACCAGTTTGGCTCAGTGGATAGAGTGTCAGCCTGCAGACTGAAGGGTCCCGGGTTCAATTCCAGTCAAGGGCATGTACCTTGGTTGCGGGCACATCCCCAGTAGGGGGCGTGCAGGAGGCAGCTGATCAATGTTTCTCTCTCATCGATGTTTCTAGCTCTCTATCCCTCTTCCTTCCTCTCTGTAAAAAATCAATAAAATATATTTTAAAAAAAGAATTATATAGTTCAGGATAGTATTTTTAAACTGTTCATATATAAATATTGCTGTGGGAAAAGTAGATTGTTTTAAATATATATTTTTATTTCAAAGAGGAAGGGAGAGGGAGAGAGAGATAGAAACATCAATAGAGATTGAGAATTATTGATTGGCTGCCTTCTGCACACCTCACACTAGGGATCAAGCCTACAACCCGCACGTGCCCTGATGGGGAATAGAACTCGTGATCTCCTAGTTCATAGGTCGACACTCAACCACTGAGCCATGCCAGCTGGGCATATTGTTTTATATGCCCAGTTAGTATAACCAAATATATTTTTTCTAAACTTCTTACTTGTCCTCACTCCCCATGGCAATCTATTGCTACCTAAACACACACACACATCCCAATACTTGAAGTGTTTAAATTGACACTTGTGGTTATGTTTCTTTTGTCATCCTGGAAGTGTCTCTACATGAGTTAAATGACGGTGCAAACTTCACCCCAATGCCAAATATTAATCATTTTACATGTTTTTAAATTATAATTTCTAGAAAAGACAAGAGGGTTGGTTAAGAAATGAGAATTTCTTGAACTTTAAGTACTGTACAACTTATTCCAGAGATCTCTATATGATCAGAAGGAAGTGGGTTTTGACATTATTCGGTTGTAATAGTTCATTGAACCACAATTAGAGAATAAATACAAAACATGTAGTGCCCTGGCCAGCTTGACTCAGTAGATAAAGCGTCAGCCTGCGGACTGAAGGGTTCCAGGTTCAATTCTGGCCAAGGGCACATGCCTGGGTTGTGGGCTTGATCCCCAGTGGGGGCATGCAGGAGGCAGCAGGTCAATGATTCTCTCTCATCATTAATGTTTCTATCTATCCTTCTCCCTTCCTCTCTGAAATCAATAAAGAAACATATTTAAAAAAAAAAAAAAGGATGTAGTATTTAACCATAGCAACCCTGATATGATGTGTTTATTTCCTTTAAGTGTAGATCTTCTTATGGAATACAGCGAAACTTAGAGTGTTGCTACCAAGTTTATTTTCCAACTTCATTGGTTAGAACATGTATGAGGAGTTCACCACTGCTCTGACTGACATGTGATGAGGGCTAACAATTAAGGAAATGGGTTATATTTAAGTGTTAAAGGAATTGCTAGGAAAAGAGGTAAAACATGTAGACAAACTCATTTTATATTTTAAACTTGACATCAAGCTAACATGAATATAAACACACTGCACATTTTTTCCAATGTGTAAATCATGAAAGAAACAGCTGCTATGTATGTGTCTGCATTTAATAAGAATTGAATGCATTTACCATATGTTTTCTCTCTTCATTTTAACTCATTTCTAAGGGTGGTCTGTTTCCCTTTCAGAATGAGAAATACAAATATACCCAGTAAAAATATTTTGTTTGTTTTAAATCTGTTCTGCCTAAAGAAAAAGGAGACAGAGTAAAGATTTGAGGGAAGTGTTTAGAGATTTGAAGAACCACTAGAAAATGGGGAATAAATAATCATATGGGAAGAGATAAGAGGCTTTGAGGAACTAGATCTATACATTGAGGATCTAGAGGTGAAAAAACTCCTGCCCTCATGGGGTTTACGTTAGGGCCCAAGTTAGGAAGGGAGAGTTTTCCCTCTCCTCACTGGAGGTGGCCCCAATATATGCACCAGTACAGCAACAAGCATTTGGCTGTGGGCCATTCAGGAGACTGGAGACTGTCCTATATGCCAAATTTGGATGTTTTGTGTCAAGGACACTCTCTGGACCATACTTGTGATTTTTATGTTCATTTTCCACATTCCTGCTAAACTGCTCTCTGTAACCTGGTCTTCTCTTCACAGAGCAGTCATCCCATATTATTAATCTTGTCATGTTGGGGAAATTTATGAGTGTTGTGCTATGTACAGATTATTTTTACAATTACTAGTATAATGAGAACAGACCTCCCTGTTTAGTGTTTAGCATAATGTACTCATCAGTGGGCTTCAAGGGACAAATAGAAAGTTAGAAAGGGAAACAGCAGGAGAAGTAGTTGGCTCTGGGAGCCACATTCTTGTCTATTTCAAAATCCTCACTCCTTTTAAAAAGGATGGGTTCCAATCTTGAAGCTACTGATGACTGATGATCTTAAATTACCCTCTCACAGCCTCGATTTCTTCACCTGTAAAAAAATAGGTTTATAATGCCAACCTGTCATAGGGATGAAATGAAATAACTTGTGCAAAGTTATTTCACACAGTGCCTGAGAAATAATAGGTTCTTAGGTTTAATTCCCTCCCCCTAAATATCTCCTTGGGTTTAAGCATTGTTGTTGTTTTTTTAATCCTCACCCAAGAATATTTTTTCTATTGGTTTTTAGAGAGAGTAAGAGAAGGAGGAGGTAAGGTGAACAGATATAATATATATATATATATATTAGAGGCCTGGTGCATGAAATTCGTGCACAGGGGTGTGTGTGTGTTCCTCAGCCCAGCCTGCACCCTCTCTAATCTGGGACCCCTTGAGGGAAGTCGGACATCCCTCTCACAATCCAGGACTGCTGGCTCCCAACTGCTCACCTGCCTGCCTGCCTGATTGCCCCTAACTGCTTCTGCCTGCCAGCCTAATCACCCTCTAACCACTCTCCTGCCAGCCTGATTGATGTCTAACTGCTCCCTGCCGGTCCAATTGCCCCCAACTGCCCTCCCCTGCTGGCCTGGTCACCCCTAACTGCCCTCCCCTGCAGGCTTGGTTCCCCCCAACTGCCCTCCCCTGCCAGCGTGGTAGCCCCTAACTGTCCTCTCCTGCAGGCCTGGTCACCCCTAACTGCCCTCCCATGCAGGCCTGGTTCCCCCCAACTGCCCTCCCCTGCAGGCCTGGTCTCCCCAACTGCCCTCCCCTGCCAGCATGGTAGCCCTTAACTGTCCTCTCCTGCAGGCCTGGTCACCCCTAACTGCTCTCCCCTGCAGGCCTGGTCTCCTCCCCCCACCCCCCAACTGCCCTGCCTTTCTGGCCTGATCGCCCACAACTGCCCTCCCCTGCTGGCCATTTTGTGGTGGCTATCTTGTGTCCACATGGGAGCAACCATCTTTGACCACATGTGGGCGGCCATCTTGTGTGTTGGAGTGATGGTCAATTTGCATATTATGCTTTTATTACATAGGGGGAAGAGAGAGAGAGAGGATGAGAGAGAAATATCAATGTGAGAGAGACACATCAACTAGTTGCCTCATCTGGGGATAGAACCTGCAACCAAGATACATGCCCTTGACCAGAATCAAACCAGCAACCTTTTGGTCCTCTGGCCCAAGGCTCCAACCACTGAGCAACTCAGTCAGGGAAAGCATTGTTTTTAAATGCCCCTGGCAAAATAGAAGTTGTTTTATCATGGAGAGCAAGTTTAATGATTCTTGGGCAACATTAGGAAGACAGGCTCTTGAATGAGGCAGGACCAAGCAGGATGTGGGGATTGTGGGGACACTGTGAAGCCCTAGATACCAGCAGAGTGGTATAAATAGGGAAACCATCTGGAAAACTGACAAAAAAAAACCCATCACCATTTTGTCTGGGCTTTTGTTTGTTTGCTATTGAAGATCCTAATTTAAGAAAGAGTGCTCATCAGTGTATGAGAAATGGCTCACCCGTACAAATTTCAAATGATGGACTGAGAAACAGAAGCATGGTGAAAATGAGACTTTTAATAACACTGGAGAGTGGGCGCCCATTTACAGGATCATGAGTAGGGCAAGAAACATAGCCTATTTATTTAGACCCTCCTCCAGTTCCTCATTGGCTGAGTACTATTTGATCACCTATTTCCTAATTGGTCACCTAGGTCTTGCTGTCTCCCATTGGGTTATTTAAAAAAATGGGCTGGGCCTTCTCTAGTTGCCTCCACCCCCTTTGTCTAGGGCAGTGGTCGGCAAACTCATTAGTCAACAGAGCCAAATATCAACAGTACAACGATTGAAATTTCTTTTGAGAACCTAATTTTTTAAACTTAAACTTCTTCTAACACCACTTCTTCAAAATAGACTTGCCCAGGCCGTGGTATTTTGTGGAAGAGCCACACTCAAGGGGCCAAAGAGCTGCATGTGGCTCGCGAGCCACTGGCAGTGGTCGGCAAACCATGGCTTGGGAGCCATATGTGGCTCTTTGGCCCCTTGAGTGTGGCTCTTCCACAAAATACCACGGCCTGGGCGAGTCTATTTTGAAGAAGTGGCGTTAGAAGAAGTTTAAGTTTAAAAAATTTGTCTCTCAAAAGAAATTTCAATCGTTGTACTGTTGATATTTGGCTCTGTTGACTAATGAGTTTGCCGACCACTGGGCTAGGAGAATCTTCTTAGGACGGGTGCTGTCAGCCTTGTGTACAGCTCTCATCCTCCCTCCCTACCCCCACATCCTGTTTGCTGGGGAATTTCAGCAGCAGCCTCCTGGCCACATGCTGTTTCTTTTCTATGAAGATAAATCAGAGGCATATTTCTTACAAGTTCCAACCCAGAGGATTATTTCCAGCAATTAGTTATCTCAATAATAAAATACTGAACAAAAGAGATAACATTTTATTACCTAACTAGGGGCCTGGTGCACGAAATTCGTGCGGGGGGGAGGGGGGGACGTCCTTCAGCCCAGCCTGCCTCCTCTCACATACTGGGAGCCCTCAGGGGATGTCCTACTGAGGCGACTGGGCTGGTCAGGGGAAGGCACCAGCCCCATCACCCCACTGCTGCTGCAGCCACTGCCAGTCACCACAGCCACCAAGGTGTTTTCATCAACACAGACTCCAGTCCCTTCACCATGAAAAAATGACAACTTTCTTTAGGCATTTTCAAGATGTGTCTTTCATAGGATATGACATTTCTTTATTTTCTTTTTTATCCTCACCTGAGGTTATGTTTCCATTGACTTTTAGACAATGTGGAAGAGAAAGGGAAAGACTGAGAGAAACATCCAAGTGAGAGGAACACTTTGATTGGTTGCCTCCTGCATGAGGCCTGCCCTGGGCCCCAGCCAGGGAGGAGCCTGCCCTTGATCAGAATCGAACTGGACCCTGCAGTCAGCAAGCCTAGGCATTATCCACTGAGCCAAACTGACTAGGGCAGGATATGACATTTCTTAGCCCTCCAGCAGCAGACCTTCCGTTTTTTCTCCAGGAGTGTGGTGGAAAAACCCTAGATCACCTTTTTGGATTCTTATACCCAAGTTACTAAGAATATTACCAGTGGCAAACAGGGAGCTTAGCCAATGAACGGTCAAAAAAGGTATTTCCTCTGTAGTTCACACCAATCGCCTCCAATCTCTGGCTCCGCCCCCTGCCAAGGCCTAAAGCCTCCCAGCCTGGGCAGGGGCCCCCCCAGCTCCCTTCCATCACCCTATCGCCCGGCTCTGCCCCTACCCAGGTCCCAAGCCTCTGGCCGGGGCTTGGGGCCTGGGGCCTGGGCAGGGGACCCCCAGCTCCCTCGGATCACCAGATCACCTGGCTCCGCCTCTGCCCAGGAGTCCCCTAGCTCAGGCCCTTCCCAGGTTGCTTAGGACCCACTGGGGCCTACCTTGGAGTGACCTGGGTGCTGAGAAAGTTCCCAGAACCCAGGCTGCTGGGGCCTACCTATGCAAATTAACCTCCATCTTTGTTGGGTTAATTTGCATACTCACTCTGATTGGCGATGGGCATAGCAGAGGTATGGTCAAGTTACCTGTTTGTCTATTATTAGGTATGATTTTGAAGATGTTTGCATACTCTTAATTTTTTTATAGAAGAAAATAAGGCACAGAAAACTTGAGTATCACATTTTTAAAATTGTATTATGATAGAAGGCTAGGCCCTATATTCCATTTCTAGATTTCTGAAATCCAAAAAGCTCTAAAAACCAAAAGTTGATTTTATTTTGTTTCCTTATTGTCCCAATTATGCCTCAATTAATTGATTATCTGTCTAGACTTAGACAAATGCAGATGACCAGGAGTCAGCAATAACGGACTATCCCCTGGTACTTCAATGTCTAGACAGCTGAGCCGAACCGGAACACATGACACACAAGACAGAATTAGTATGCAATCACACAGGGTTTATTTACCTATTCCTAGTGGGTCCTAGGCTCCAGCAAAGGCCACCCAGCAATGCACACTGACGGACTAATGACGAAGACAGAGACAGGCAGGCGGCCACAGTTGGTTAAGGCTCACACAGCAGAGCAATCAGGGGCTTGTCTCTTGGAGCAACGTGGAGCCTTCCTCTTATCCGGCAGGAGACCTCAACTGAAGGCCCTCTCAGAGTTATATAGAGCATGGTAAGCAACTTGTGTCCTTATCAGTGTGGGCCAGACAGTGTGCCTTATGCTGGGAGCAGGGTGTTTACACTTTAAGAGCGCAGAGCTTTTACATCAAGATAGTGAGGTGTTCATTAATTTTGGAAGTTACAGAGTATTGGGGGTTTCCACACAGCAAACATTTCACACAATAATTACTTCATACATTAGAGGGGTTACATTATTATAACACTTTCTTAAATGTTTGTCATTAAAACTAAGTTGTTAGCAAAACTTGATTCAACAGACAGGTTAATTTTACTCATTTATCCCACTTTGTATGACTATGCATAGATTTCACTGCAGAAATATTAATGTTTAATTACTGGGAGTGGCCCCAACTCCCACTGAATTTAAGGTTATACAAACAAACAAATAAACACACTTTATGAATTCTGAAACACATCTGACCTCAAGGATTTTGGTTAGGGATCGTGGGACTTGCACTATACAACAGACTCCTTTTTAAAATTATGTTTTAGTTTAGTCTGTACGTAACAAACTTCAAATATGAGAATTCTGATACAGGATTTTTGGACTGGAACATGCAGTGTTCCCTTGGGCGGGATGGTTCCCCAGATGTTTTGTCCATCGGAGTTGAAGAATGAATCCACAGAAAAAAGATGGTATAGCAAAGGTGGATATTTATTGAAGAACAAGTACAGACCCACATGTGGGGAGGGGGGGGAAGAGTCCTGCCAACTACCTGTTTCCACTGTTTATAAAGGCTGCAAGTCCCTGTGTCCTGATATCCCTTCTGATTGGTCAGTATTCCCTTTCGTATTGGTTATTATAGTAACTCCTGAGCTCATAGGTCAAACATCACACAGGACATGTGTGGTCCTCCTCCCTCATTGTTCTCCCATTCCCTCTGGGCTTTCTTCTTCATTCTTGATTTTGTAAATATAGACCTTTTTGCTACTCCCGGTTTCCTTGTCTTATGGAATGTAACTGCTGCCTCTCCCTTGTATTATGGAAATGTAACTGTTGCTGCTCCCTTGTGTAATGGAAATGTACCCTTTTGTAACTCTCTAGCCCCCTGTATTTTCTCTTCGTGGACCCCCAATTCAAAAAATTCTCTAAACCTGCCTATTTCACTCCTAAAAATTCCTGTTTCAATTCCTATCTGATAAATATAAGTCTGTTTCAGACAGGGAGCCTCACCCATCTTATCCCACTCCATCCCACTCCTCCCCACCCTGTCTCATCTTCTCCAGGGAGTACACCTCTAGGCTTCCCTGAAGGGCAGCTGCCTGATTCTATGCATGTTTGTTTCTTTTCTTTAACTTTTGGGTCTTTGAGGTTTTTTTATTGTTTTTGTTTTTGTTTGTGGTGGTTTTAAAAAAATGGTTTGTTGTTGAAAGTATTACATATGTCCCCCTTTCCCCCCCATTAACCGTCTCTAGCCCTCCCCAACCCCTCACCCCAGGCCTTCATCACCCAATTGTCTGTGTCCATGGGATATGCATATATGCATATGTGAATGAAAGGAGCCACATGCTAACCTGACAAGCTCAGGGGAGGCCTGTGTGGCAGTCTTGCAAACTCAGAGACCTAAAATAACCACAAAAGATGGTTTGAAAATTAAGTATTTAACTACAAACAGGTTATAGTGGGTAGTCATGTCCTAGGCTGATATTTTCCCTGACAAAGATTAACTTAGATCTTTACTGAGCCCATTTGCCTTTTTGCCTTTAAGATAACATATCTGTGAGATATCTGGGTAACTTGTAACTTCCCTCTTTCTGGAGCCTCTGGGGCACAACCCAATGTGGTGGGCGCCAGGACAGATACCACAAATTCCTTCATTATCATGTTAATTGTTCCTGTACCCACCTAAGTATGTGTCCATCATTTTACTTTTTATCCAATCCCAGAAGTTTCCCCCCTTTGCTTTATCCCACCTCCCTAATCTATCACCAATGAATTTCATGTAACTCACCTACCTACGTCTCTTTCCTTTGATTGCAATGCATAAATACAGATGCAACTCTCCATTTCTCCGGAGCATTATCTCAACTCATTGAGGTTCTGCTTCCCGGCATATGTTGACAGTTTGGCTCAAATAAACTCACAAAAATTCTTTACAGGTTTCAATGGTTTTTTTCGTTAACATTACTTGGCCTAGTCGCAGCAGGATTCCAAAGAAGCTCACCCAGGACCACCATGCGGACTGAGTCGGTGCTAGGATCCAGCAAGGGGCCCATTGAGCCCCGCCAGCTCCCTGCCGTATCAGGTGAATTTGGGTGAGTTGTCTCTTGGATCCAGGACCTTCCCTTGTTTTGGTAGAGGGTCTGACTTTATTTGAGCTGTATTTTAAAATCCTCGAGGTGGGACCAGGGTTGACAGAACCCAGGTTAAGGGTTAACAGAACCCAGGTTAAGGCAAGACTGGAGGAAAAAACGGGTGGCTGGTTTTGATTTCGGCTTTTCAATTGGAATTGCTTTCTGAGAGTCTGAGCAAAAAACCTTCGCTAAACTTATGAGAGCTGAACTCGTTCAGCTCCGAAGATAAAGGGGCACATCCTCCCTCCTGCCCGATTCTCGGGTGTTCTTAGGCGACTAAGAACCTTTGTGGAGGTGTCAGAGGTCATCCCTCACGACGTGAAGGCGCCCCATAGGGAAATTCCAACTCAACTGTAATTAATTGACTGGCTCGTCCGGGGGAGCGCCCATAAGGCCTGGTAAGCCAGCGCCCCGAGCCCTTCTGGCTGTTTTAGACAGCCAGGAGAGAAACGGAGACTGCAGATATTCAATAATAATAATAAATTTTAAAAGGTGGGAAATTGCACCTCTGAGGTTGCTAAAGCCTAAGAATCCCAGCCCCCTGTTAACACTCCAGCAGGGTACATGTACAATTCATATGGAATTTCAACTTGCAAGTACTTTACAGAAATGGGAAGATTTAACTAGAAAATATTAACTGAGGAATGGCCAAAAATGCAGTTTGTTTGGGGTACCTATGTTAATATTTTGCATGCAGAAATTAGAAAATGCCGGCTCTGAAATGAAACTGAATGAGTATATGGGAAGCATATCTTGATTTGGAAATTAGAAGCTTCTAAGGAAAAGCATAGAAAAAAATTTCCTCCTATAAGATGGAAATTAATGAAAAATTTTAGAGACTGTCTCAGAACTATCCTGAAGTTAATAAATGTCTACACCCTGTTTTTCCCCGTAGGAAGCATGCCTCTGATTTAGAGGCAACAAGAAAAGACCCCAACCCCTTTTTTTTGAATAGTCCATGGGAATATACTGAAATTCTAGAGAGGGGCTGTTTCCGAACTGGGGATAAAAGACACTGTTTTGGTAATTTTTAATGCTGGACATTGCCTGGTGTAAACTTTTAGTGTGTTCTGCGTGTCTGTATAAGAGTGTTGATGTTTTTGTGTCTTTTTGTTGTTGTTTAATTTGTTGAAAGAAGAGGCAAGTCCCGCTCTGGGGAAGCCTAGTTGTGTGTGGTGGGGTTGAAAGCATGAGAGAGATTGCAAGAACGTCCCAGCAGCTGCCAAGAATTCTTAATCTTGGGGGCTCTTCTTGCTCTCCCTCTCAGGGTTCAGCCTCCAGAAACAGCTAGTAAGATTTCTGTCTGTTTGTCTGCAATATAATTGTGGCTGTCTATCTTTTAGGGATTTCGGTTTGCTCTTTCCTTGTTTATTGTGAGAATAAACAAATCATCTTTTCTGTTTCACATATTGGGAGTTTATGAATTATTTTCAATGCTGCTTGCAATAAGCCGTGTGCCTCATTTTAAAACCTTACAAATTACTCTTTATATGCTGAAATTATAATTGAATCTAAAGGTATACAAATTTTTATATTATTTTCTATGTCATTTTACAGGAATTATTACTTACCAAGAAATTGTTGTCTTGGAATGTTACTTTATAGAAAAGCAAAGTTTTTTTTTTATCAAATCTATAACCATGCCACTTTTAAATTTTTGTCATTTGTGGACAGCTGTATTCTAATGCATTTGTAGGTATATTATATGTCTAGAAAAATCCATGAAAAGGACTCGAACTTATTCTAAATTGCAGGCTTCTAAGCAGGTCATATTTTTGAACTGGATGAAGATATATAGAACTTCAAGGAATAACTGAATTCAAAAACTACTGGCAAATAATCAGGATAAACAAAAATAACTATGGGGCTAAATGAATGGAGGATAATTATTCTTATGACTGTTTAAAATATTGTTGACTTTTAAATCTTTTGTTTCCCGAATATAAGGAAAAGTAAAGAGCAGACATTCTGCATTGCAGGAACTAACAAATTGGTAACAGATTTATTTCACAGTGCGCTCCCGGGAGACGAAGATTTCAAAGATCATGGCTTACAACCAGATTTGGTGTCTAAGAAAAGACACCAAATAAAAGACTCTCTCCAACTTCGTTGAAGGGGACCTTACCAGGTATTACTAACTAACCCATGTGCAGCTAAAGTAAAGGAGTTAGCTCATGGATTCACATTTCTCATTTTAAAAAAGGCAACTGACTGTGAATGGACGTCTACTCCCATCTCTGACACCATCTCCGTCTGCAGCGGAGATCAAAGACTTTTCAAGGACAGGAAACAGCTGAAAACTTTTTTTTTTTAAATTTCTTTATTGATGAAGGTATTACATATGTGTCCTTATTCCCCCGTTACCCCCCACCTCCCATTCATGCCCCTACCCCCCTGTTGTCTGTGTCCATTGATTAGGCTTATTATATGCATGCATATAAGTCCTTTGGTTGATCTCTCCCCCTTACCCCACCGTCCCCTACCTTCCCTGAGGTTTGACGTTCTGATTGATGTTTCTCTGTCTCTGGATCTATTTTTGTTCATCAGTTTATGTTGTTCATTATATTCCACAAATGAGTGAGATCATGTGATATTTATCTTTCTCTGCCTGGCTTATTTCACTTAGCATAATGCTCTCCATCTCCATCCATGTTGTTGCAAATGGTTCTCTTCTATTAAATAGGATACTTGATTAGCATGATGATCCCTCTAAGAGCTGTTTTACTTCATTTTGGCTGCTAAGCTTACACATGTGGGAAACTGTCATTGGCCAGGCTTCTTTCCATACCTATGGGTAACAGAAAATCTGACAAGTTCATATTCTTAATTATGTTTCTTTTTTTTTTTTTTTACATAAATCTTTATTGTTTAGATTACAGGTGTTCCTCTTTTTGTTTTCCCCCTATAGCTCCCCTCCACCTGATTCCCCACCCCACCCTACCCCATGCCCTTACCCCCCGCCACTGTCTTCATCCATAGGAGTAAGATTTTTGTCCAATCTCTTCCCGCACCACTCACACCCACTTCCCCCTGAGAATTGTCAGTCCACTCCCTTTCTATGTCCCTGATTCTATTATATTCACCAGTCCATTCTGTTCTTCAGATTTTTTATTTACTTGATTTTTAGATTCACTTGTTGGTAGGTATGTATTTGTTTTTCATAATTTTTATCTTTACCTTTTTCTTCTTCTTCCTCTTCTTAAAGAATACCCTTCAGCATTTCATGCAACCCTGGTTTGGTGGCGATGAACTCCTTTAGCTTTTTCTTGTCTGTGAAGCTCTTTATCTGACCTTCAATTCTGAATGATAGCTTTGCTGGGTAGAGTAATCTTGGTTGTAGGTTCTTGCTGTTCATCACTTGGAATATTTCTTGCCACTCCCTTCTGGCCTGCATAGTTTCTGTTGAGAAATCAGCTGACAGTCGTATGGGTACTCCCTTGTAGGTAACTAACCGTTTTTCTCTTGCTGCTTTCAAGATTCTCTCTTTGTCTTTTGCCCTTGGCATTTTAATTATGATGTGTCTTGGTGTGGTCCTCTTTGGATTCCTTTTGTTTGGGGTTCTGTGCGCTTCCTGGACTTGTAAGTCTATTTCTTTCACCAGGTAGGGAAAGTTTTCTGTCATTATTTCTTCTAATAGGTTTTCAGTATTTTGCTCTCTCTCTTCTTCTGGCACCCCAAAAATTCGGATGTTGGTACGCTTGAAGTTGTCCCAGAGGCTCCTTACACTATCTTCATATTTTTGGATTCTTTTTTCTTTTTGTTTTTCTGGTTGGGTGTTTTTTGTTTCCTCATATTTCAGATCTTCGGTTTGATTCTTGGGGTATGTTGATCCACAGTTGAGTTTCTGTATATTCTTTATTTTAGACAGTGTATGCTTCATTTCTGACTGGTCCTTTTCCATTTTTTGGGCATTCTCATTAAGGTCCTTGAAGGTCTCACTAAGCTCCTCAGAAGTGTCATCAAGTTTCTCGGCGGTTTTTAGAAGATTCTTAAGTAACCTTATAAATGTGGTTCTGAACTCTATGTCGTCCAGTAATTTGCTTTCCTCAGTTTCTTTCATTCGTAACATGTTTCTTTGTCTCTGCATTTTGGCTGCTTCCCTGTGTTGATGGAGTGGCTTTGTGTGGTAGGTGACCTATAGGGAGCTGTAGCTCAGCCTCCCCAATCACCTGATATGGACGCTCTTGGTACACCCCTTTGTGGGCTGAGTGCAAAGTCTTGGTGTAGTTAAGCCTTAATTGCTGTTGGTACACTGGGAGGAATTGACCTCCACGCCAATCGGCTGTGAGCACTCGCTGTGTCTATAAGAACTGCTGTGCTGGAGACACACTTATGGTGCAGGACTTGTTTCAGTGGGGCTTTGGTGCTCACTGAGTCTGCCTCTTGAATGTGTCACTTATGGATGTGAGGAGTTGAAATCTGGTTTCTCACACTGACCACTAGGTATACTGGCTTCTGGATCTCCAATGGGGTACAGTTTTCTCCTCTTTGCTTGGGGTTTGGAGGTTTTGGAGCTGTCTGACCCAGGCTGCAAGTTTGCTAGGTTAAGCTGCGATAGGGCAGGCCTTTCTTATGCTAAAGCTGCTGCTTGGAGCTTGGGTGGGTTTGTAGGTTGTGCAGGGCGGGGTCTCAGGGCGTCACTAGGCTAGGGTGTGGCAAACAGCGATGGCTGCTAGTTAGCCAGCTCTGTGTCTCCAACTGCATCCCGTGCCCCAGTGCAGTAAACAATTATTCTTGCGCGCAGCTCTGCAAGCAAGCCACCCTTACTGGCAGACAGTCCAGCTTCTCCCCGTAGGAGTTTGGGTCCCCCGCATCTCCCCAGAAACTGTATTTCAGAGTAATCGGGGGCCTGTCTCCCTTTGGGTTGAAAAAAGAAACGCCTGCCACCAGCCTGGATCACGCGCCTCCGTACCTCAGCTTTTCAGCGCTTGTGCACGTCTCAATGCTCTTTTCTCTTTCCTTCTAGTTGTAGAACTTCCACTCAGCCAGCTTTCCCGTGGTTCTGGGTGATAGACGTTTTGTCTTTTAGTTGTAATTTTGAAATTGTTGTGCGAGGCAGCAGTTTAGGTGTTTACCTACGCCACCATCTTGGATTCTCTTCCAGCTGAAACCTTTGGAGGATGAGAAGTCGCTGACCACGGAGGCAGACAGCTATCCCAAGACAACATCAACAAGGCCTGTATGCTCATAAATTGATACTGCTTGAACCTCGTTTTTATATCATCTGATTGTTATTACTTGAATGTATATAAAATGATTTTCATATTATTATTATCCTTATGGTTTCATAGTGGAAACAATATCTGCCTCCCCAGACCTCCTCCCTTATTAGATATGAAAAATTTAACTTGGATGCCTGCTAATCTTTCCCACCTACTACACAATGATGTTCTGATTTTCAGGTATGATAGTGAAATTAATGCTTTATTGACCACACATTGGTCTTCTCCTACTATTAATATAAGCTTTGGTACATTTTTTCCTGGCTATATCTACTATAAAGGACCCACCTTAAGCAAATACCTCCGAGAACACCTCCCTGAAAATTCCACTAGTAGAATTATATATGGATCTAACCTGGATGAATATTGTATAGCTATAGAGATGGATGATGTAAAGCTAAAAACAAAACAAAACAAAACACCTGGATATGATGGCAAAAGGCTTGCAGCAGCCTGTCCTATTTGTCATAGCATATCTTGTCCTCGGACTCACCAGCCATGTTCTTGTGGCTGGATGTCTGTGAAACAAGAAAGAAATCAATGGGTCCCCATTTCAGAAATTATTGGCATTACTTGGTGGGTAGATATGTCTGTAACTACCCCACCATCCTTGCGTCCTGGAAACTTGTGGAAGCCCTATGGAATATTCAAATTCTAGCTCATTTGGGGGTCACCTTCACCCATTTAACTATGGCATGGGAAACTCAACGTTTTTGGGTCCACTCAGTCTACCCTAACTGCTCCCAAGCCATAACTACCCAGATGGCAACAACATTCCTGGTGGATCCAATAACATTGGCCCCTTAAAAGAAGCAAAAGGGGAATATTTGGAGCAGTAGGGGCTGGCCTTGGTATCCTGGAACAAGCTGAACTTGCAGCTAATGAAGAATGTCATCCATTAGAAAAGGATTTTTATCTCAAATAGGTCATATAGAGGGAATGCTGTTTCAGGAAGAAGGAAAAAGGGTGGGAAGCAACATGGAAAGACAATAAAGCCTTAGTTTCATGGATAGAACAGACTTGACAGACTATAAAAACTCATGCACAAACCCAACAATGGGATGTGCCTGTGCCCTAACTCAACAGGGTCTATTACCTATGCTAATGCAAACGGAATCTGAAGTGGCTATGAAACAATGGCCAACTATAATGGCTGTAGAAGCCCAGGCC
Organism: Corynorhinus townsendii; assembly: GCA_026230045.1. Classification (NCBI taxonomy): domain Eukaryota; kingdom Metazoa; phylum Chordata; class Mammalia; order Chiroptera; family Vespertilionidae; genus Corynorhinus; species Corynorhinus townsendii. The sequence goes on along the minus strand of JAPDVU010000003.1, from coordinate 114,333,954 downwards.
AGACACTATGGGACTCACACAGTTCTCCAGGAAATTGGAAAATTTTGGATGGGGAATGCGATCTACGACTTTGTGTCTTAAAAGCCCAGGTGCCTCGGTTAAATCCTAAGTTTAAACTCCCAGTAGTTCAACTGGCCGGCATAGGGACCATCCTCAATAATACTAGCATACTTCCGATGGGAAGTAGAGGGGCCATATTTAAAAATAATAAACAATGGGAACCCATCTCACTGTCTGATTGTGAAAGTCGGAAAGATGAATGGTTATGCCCCCAATCCATATGGAATACTGAATTCACCCAGTCCTGGCCTATTGTATCTATCCCAACAAATTACAATATATGGTATATGGGAAAGGGGCGTTTTTGCTGGGAAGGGTTAAAAAACTCATCAGTTATACTAAGCGTTTTTTACTGTAATGACACCAAGTTTACATTAAATAATACTGGAATATGGTGTAATACTGAAATTATAGGCAGAATAACTTTGCCTGAGGTTCATAAAACCTATGATAATATTGATACTGAAAAAACCAATGTATTGGGAAATTGAACTCCTCCCCATGAAGTCATTTCTATGGAAACTAATAATTGGCTGGAAGAAAAATTAGAGCTTCTAGATAATGAAATAGTAGAGAGTCTTAATTCATCTGGTGAAACATATCATAAGGTACAAATGACAGTGGATGAAGGAGGAAAACATATAATTAGCTTAATAAAAAATTATGATAATACGTGTAAAGGGTTCTTCGGTTGACTGGGATGCTTGTTCCCCTTAGACTTTTCCTTGTATTAGACATTTTCTGTTCCTAATCGGTGGTATTGGTTTAGTATTGTTACTTTTGTCCATATGTAAATGTTATATTAGATGCAGAAAAGCAAAATGTAAGACAAACAGCAAAAAGACTCGGATCATTGGTGGCTCACAAATTAGAAATGATCCAGAATATTTTTACCAAGGGCATATAGGATCTGACTGCCTCCCATTTACCTGCCTTTTTAAAATATATATAATTCGACCTTAAATGCCGTTTAAGGTTATGGTCTTGCCCCATCTCCAGTGGTCCACCTGTTCAGCAAGACATGCTGACACTGAGACATCCTAGGAATGAACCTTCCTTAGCACCGTGTGACTCCATTATCCAACCAAAAGGTTGGTCATCAATGCATCCTTTGGACTGATTTATGATCAAAAGGGGATGTGTGAACAAAAGGAGCCACATGCTAACCTGACAAGCTCAGGGGAGTCCTGCATGGCAGTCTTACAAACTCAGAGATCTAAAGTAACCACAAAAGATGGTTTGAAAATTAAGTATTTAACTACAAACAGGTTATAGTGGGTAGTCATGTCCTATGCTGATATTTTCCCTGACAAAGATCAACTTAGATCTTTACTGAGCCCATTTGCCTTTTTGCCTTTAAGATAACATATCTGTGAGATATCTGGGTAACTTGTAGCTTCCCTCTTTCTGGAGCCTCTGGGGCACAACCCAATGTGGTGGGCGCCAGGACAGATACCACAAATTCCTTCATTATCATGTTAATTGTTCCTGTACCCACCTAAGTATGTGTCCATCATTTTACTTTTTATCCAATCCCAGGAATTCCCCCCTTTGCTTTATCCCACCTCCCTAATCTATCACCAATGAATTTCATGTAACTCACCTACGTCTCTTTCCTTTGATTGCAATGTATAAATACAGATGTAACTCTCCATTTCTCCGGAGCATTATCTCAACTCATTGAGGTTCTGCTTCCCGGCATATGTTGACAGTTTGGCTCAAATAAACTCACAAAAACTCTTTCTAGGTTTCAATGTTTTTTTTCGTTAACACATACAGTCCTTCGGTTGATCTCTTCCCAAACACACCCTCCTCCCCGATATTCCGCAGTCTGTTCTAGATCTCTGGATCTATTTTGTTCATTAGATTCCACATATGAGTGAGATCATGTGATACTTTTCTTTCTCTGACTGGCTTACTTTGCTTAGCATAATACTCTCCAGGTCCCTCCATGCTGTCTCAAAGAGTAAGAGATCTTTTTTTTACTGTTGCACAGTATTCCATTGTATAAATGTCCCAGAGCTTTTTTGCCCACTCATCTACTTAATGGGCACTTGGGCTGTTTCCATATCCTAGCTATTGTAAATTGTGCTGCTATGAACATAGTGGGGCAAACATTCTTAATGATTGGTGTTTCAGGTTTCTTAGGATATATTCCTGGAAGTGGGATTGTAACCGGACAACCAGTGGGTCTGGATTGCCTGTCACTACTTGAGCCAATTAAGCAAAGACAGGTTTGAATCATACATGAGCATGCAATCATACAATAATGGTAACAGTATGGGAGAGCAGCAGGTCATCCACAAAAATCTGCTCTGCAGCCTCCCCCTCCCCCCACAAGCCAGCTGTTTATATAGGGTAGGGCAAGGATTACATGGGGAAGAAGAGATTACAGGCTTGGGGAAGCAAGCTAATCAGGCTGGGGTGGGACTCCATTGTTTGGGCAACAAGGTTAATCTTTCCATGATAATAGGCAGGTCTTGAATGAGAATGAACCACATTCCAAGGTTGACTCCCATGTCCCAGGGGCTTACAACTCTCAGCCAGGTTAGAATGTCCTTTCTTTAGCCAGCATAAGGCAATCATGGTTTATAGGGCATGATTAATATTTCCCATAACCATAGCTAGTCCCCAATATTCTATTTCTGCCCCTAACAGTATGGCACATGTTATAGGGTAAGCTTTTTGTACAGGCTTCAAATTTAGCTCTGTTTGAATATTCACTGTTTTAAGAAAAGTAGTTTGGAATGCCTTCAAAGATTCATTTCACTACAAAAAGGAATAGACTTTCTGGGATCTGAAGGGATTGATACTTAAAGACACTCCAGTCAGCAGGGGGTCTTGTTGAGCATTCTACAGACAGAATTGTTTCAAATCTTCAGTAGCCGGGGAAACCTTCAAGAGTTGAGTCCAACCTCCGGCTGGAGCTGTGGAAGCACTTTCTTCAAAGTGGTGATGCTAGAGGAACCAGACATGGTGCATTTGAGAGCCAGGCAGATTTGTTGGTAGTGGGTCAGCCTGTCATGGGTCCAATGGGCCAGACCATGGGGCAGCGAAGCGAGGGCCAAAATTTAGTGTGTATTTTAATCTCAATTTGCACTAGCCACATTTCAAGTGTCAAGTCCTAGACAGTGAAAGTCTAGAATGAAAAAGGTAGTATTTGACTGAGGCTGGGCAAAAGCACTCTGGTAAGAAGTGTGATAGGATACATACATTATGAGTGTCACTGTTTTTATGATTCATGTAACAGGGTGGAGCATAAGTTTATAGTTGTTTGTTTAGAAAATACAGTTGTCAATGTAAGAAACATTCAAACCTGTAGAGAATTTTTGTGAATTTACTTGAGCCAAACTGTCCACAATTGCCAGAAAGAAAAAGCTCAACAGATTGAGAAAATGGTCCAGAGAATGGAAGTTTTACATCTTATTTTATACACTAGAGGCCCGGTGCATGAAAATTCATGCACTGAAGTGGGGGAAGTGGTCCCTCAGCCCAGCCTGTCCACTCTCACAGTCCGGGAGCCCTCAGGGGCAGGAGGCAACCTGGTGATCAGGGGAAGGCAATGCCCCATCACACCTCTGCTGCTGCCACTGCCAGCAGCACAATCCTCAGCTGGCCCTGGTTACCTGAGCCTCAGGCAGTCCTGGGAGGCTGGGCAGCTGACATCTGAGGCTTGCCTGCACTTTGGGCCGGCTGGGGGGCTGAGGGGACTGGGAAACTCCGGAGGCAGGCCCGGCCTTGCAGCGTACCTGCCGCCCCAGCAGGGCTGAGGGGACTGGGCCTCGCCATCTTGTGGCTGTGGGCACTGCCATCTTTGAGGGCATGGCATTCAATTAGCATATTCCCTCCTTATTGGCCATGGGCGCCATCATCTTTGAGGGCAGGGCAGTCAGTTAACATATTCCCTCCTTATTGGCTGTGGGCACTGCCATCTTTGGACAGTGTGAGGGGCAATTAGCATATTCCTCTTTATTAGATAGGATTACTAGAGGCCTGGTACACGAAATTCATTCACAGGAAGGAGGATGTCCCTCAGTCCAGCCTGCACCCTCTCCAACCTGGGACCCCTCAGGGGATGTCCAACTGCCGGTTTAGGCCTGATCCCAGGAGTCAGACACCCCCTCACAATCCGGGACCGCTGGCTCCTAACTGCTCGCCTGCTTGCCTGCCTGATCACCTCTAACCACCTCTGCCTGCCAACCTGATAGCTGCCTAACTGCTCCCCTGCCAGCATGATCACCTCCAACTGCCCTCCCCTGCTGGCCTGATTGCCCCAACTGCCCTCTCCTGCTGGTCTGATTGCCCCAACTGCCCTCCCCTGCCGACCTGATTGCCCCCTAATTGCTTGCTCCCCTGAGCCAGCCTGATCTTGCCCCTAACTACTTGTTCCCCCTTGCCAGCCTGATGACCCCTAACTGCCTCTGCCTCAGCCTCCGCCACTGGCTTTGTCCGAAAGGAAGTTGGACGTCCAGAAGATGTCTGGTCGACAGGTCTAATTGCATATTACCCTTTTATTAGTATAGATGTTGTGGCAGAATGCACAGGAGAAGCATCAGCTAGCACTCTGAGGGAGGAAAGTTTAACCTTTATTTTGCAGATCTGCTAGTCCAGGGGAACCTGGGATCCAAAGCCTGAAATGAACTTGTGGGGAGGCTCTGACCTATATTATCTCCCCCTGTGGTGGGTCCCTGAGAGTCCCCTCAGCTCCACCCAAGTCAGCTGTGGTGGGGGCCCTGGGGTTATGCTCTGCAGCTCTGCCCAATGGGGAAGTAAGATACTGAACTAGGTTGTTTTAACCAGATACTGAACTAGATTGCAACCTCTCCCCCCGCCCCCATTTTCCTTTTCAATTACAATCAAAAGAGAGGCCCGACCAGTGTTGCTCAATGGTTGAGCACCGACCTATGAACCAGGAGGTCATGGTTCACTGTTTCTCTCTTCCCACTCTGATACCTCTACACGGTGCCATGGTTCAACTCCAGGTCAGCGCACATACTGTGGGGCATGCAGGAGACAGCTGATCAATGATTCTCTTTCATCAACGATTCTCTTATATCTCTCCCTCTCTGAAATTAAAAAAAAAATAGATTAAAAAAATAAAAAAGACATAACTGGGTTACGTGAAATCCATTGGTGATAGATTAGGAAAGTGGGAGAAAGAAAAGTAGGAGGGGATCTCTGGGACTAGATAAAAAGTAAAATGATAGACACATCTTTTACATAGGTGAGTGCAGGATAGTTAACAGTCAACAATTAACACGGTAACTATAACAGATGGTTTGTGGTGTACTGGCTGTGCCCTGAGAGATCTTAAAAAGAGGAGTTCCTCTGATATTCCAAAGATATGTTATGTTAGATTAAAAAAGACAATAAACAGGTTTAATTAAGATTGACTTTTATCAGGGAAGATTCTACCCTAGGATATGACTACCTGTAATAAACTGCTTTTAGTTAAAAAGTTTTAATTTCAGACCATTCTATGTGATACTTTATGTGTCTGAGTTTTTTGTTTTTTCCTTATTGATTAAGGTATTACATATGTGTCCTTATCCCCCCAGGTGTCTGAGTTTTTAAGGCCACCATGCAGGCCTCCCCTGAGCTTGTCAGGTCTAGTATGTGGCCACACAATCTATAATAATAAAAGCCTAAGTGACCATCGCATCTGAACGGACAACCAAACAGGCTGCATGGGGCAACTAGGACAGCAGGGGGGGTTAGTAAGGGATGACCAAACAACCAAGCAACAGGCTGTGTGGGGCAACCAGGCCAGCAGGGGGGTTAGTGAGGGACGACCAAATGACTGAGCAGCAGGCTGCATGGGGTGACCAGGTCCGCAGGGGGGACAGTTGGGGGCAACCAGGCTGGCGGGGGGGGGGGGGAAGTTGGGGACAACCAGGCCGGCAGAGAGGGCAGTAAGGGGCGACCAGGCTGGTGGGGGTGGGGGCGGCAGTAAGGGGTGATCAGGCAGGCAGGCAGGTGAGCAGTTAGGAACCAGTGGTCCTGGATTGTGAGAGGGATGTCCAACTGCCAGTTTAGGCCCAATCCCTGATATCGGACCTAAACCAGCAGTCGGACCTCCCCTGAGGGGTCCCAGATTGGAGAGGGTGCAGGCTGGGCTGAGGGCCACCCCCCATGCACGAATTTTGTGCATCAGGCCTCTAGTAATTAATAATAATACAAGAATAAAGCCTGTGTCTCAGCATTCACAACTGTAAGCATGCTTTTGCACCACACTGTATATTCTGTTCCTTATGGCTTCCTCTAAAATTTAGAGGAGCTTTTGAAATTCTGCAGTGCTAAGAAGAATCACAAAGTATCCTTTCTCCAATGCTGGGAAGGGATTTTCAAGTGAGAGCACCCCCTCCTCCCAGGGAAACCCGAAGGGGAAGGTGAAATTCTCAGTACAGTGCTCTCTCTCCCTACTTGCAGATTCCCTTCCAAAGCTTACAGTGAAATCTCTGGATTTTTTTTTCTAGAAGGAAATTGCTTTTCTTCATAATTCCTCTTGAAAAGTTTCATACCTTAGCTGCCAGAGATAGAATGTATTTATCATAATTATTATAGCCAAAGCCGGATGGTGTTAATATTTAATATCATCTTTCAGTCTGTCCATCTTGAAATTTGGTTCAAAGACTGAATCACTGCCATTTGTTGTTTTTTTAAATATATATTTTTATTGATTTCAGAGAGGAAGAGAGAGGGAGAGAGATCGAAACATCAATGATGAGAGATAATCATTGATCAGCTACCTCCTGCATGCCCCCTACTGGAGATTGAGCCCACAACCCAGGCATGTGCCCTTGACCAGAATAGAACCCGGGACCCTTCAGTCCACAGACCAATGCTCTATCCACTGAGCCAAACCAGCTAGGGCCACTGTCAGTTTTTAATGTGCAATACTGCAGAGTACTAAGGTGTTAATGTACAAAGCAAACAAACAAAAAAACAACATTCAAATCTGTAAAGAATTTTTGTGAGTTTATTTGAGCCAAACTGTCAACAATTGCCAGAGAGCAGAATCTCACAGTATTGTGATAATGCTCATGAGAATGGCAGTTTTTCACCTTGTTTTGTACATTACAATCAAAGAAGGAGATGTAAGTGGGTTACATGAAATCCACTGATGATAGATTAGGGAGGCAGGAGAAAGTAAATCGGGGAAACATCTGGGATTGGATAAAAAGTAAAATGATAAGACACATACTTCTTTTACTTAGGTGGGTACAGGATAGTTAGCAGTCAACAATAACAATGAAGGAATTTGTGGTTTCTGTCCTGGTGCCCTGGCATATTTGGTTGTGCCCAGAGGGGTCCGGAAAAAGGGAAGTTACAAGTTACCCTGACATTTCACAGGTATGTTATCTTAGATGCAAAAAGACAATAGGCTCAGTAAAGATCGAAGTTGATCTTTGTCATGGAAGATACTGTCCTAGGACATGACTATCCACTATAAACTGCTTTTTAATTAAAGTTTTAATTTCAGACCATCCTTTGTGGTGTTAACGTAAAAACATTCAAACCTGTAAAGAATTTTTGTGAGTTTATTTGAGCTAAATTGTCGACAATTGCCAGAAGCAGAATCTCAACGGATTGGGATAATGCTCTGGAGAATGGCAGTTTTTCACCTTGTTTTATACATTACAATAAAAGAAGGAGAGGTGTGTTACATGAAATCCACTGGTGGTAGATTAGGATTGTGGGAGAAAGCAAAAGGTGGATGGGGGTGGAGTGATGGGGTAACCTCTGGGATTGGATAAAAAGTAAAATGATAGACACATACTTCTTTTACTTAGGTGGGTGCAGGATAGTTAACAGTTAACAATTAACATGATAACAATAACAATGAAGGAATCAGTGGTATCTCCTGGAGCTTAGGGCATCTGATTGTGCCCTGAGGGGCCAGAAAAAAGGGAAGTTACATATTACTCTGACATTTTGAGGATATGTTATCATGGTAGATACAAAGGGGGTAATAGGCTCAGTTTGTTGTAGTGTAACCCCCATCTTACAAAGGACACCTCAAAAAGTCGAATTATGGAGTCATTTATTAAAAGCCGGCGGCATACGAGTGAACAAAAACGCTCCAGACCTCGCAGCCCCAAAAAGCTTGCCATATCTGGCTTATATTGACAGAATATCTCTAAGGTATCAATTACATCTTTGGGTCTGGAATGAGGAACCTGCTTCGCGAAAAGCATTCTTTACAGAAACAAAAATTGAGCAAGTTAGTTATCTAAAGTATTTACAAATCACTGAATCAACAGAAACACATTATCTGGGACCACCAGGGCAATTTAGAATAATTGTGCTGTCCAGATTCTGGGATCACTGAGTCAACCGAAACTCAGTTGTCTGTAGCTACTGAGACAATTAGGATAATTGTGCTGTTCTGATTCCCAGAAGAATGTGCTTCAGTAACCAGTGAGATCACAATCAACGGGATATTCAAGCCACCATCAATGGAGTATTCAACCATACATAAGTTCAGAAAATCAAAATAACTTTTAAATGAGTACAGAACCCAAAACAGCAAGTTTAAAATATTAAACAGCAATTTTTACCCAAGTATGGTTGCTACCATACATCAAGTTAAGGTAAAGATTGACCTTGACAGGGAAGATATTGGCCTAGGAGGTGACTACTCACTGAAGTATGGTAGCAACCATACTTGGGTAAAAATTGCTGTTTAATACTTTAACCTTGCTGTTTTGGGTTCTGTACTCATTTAAAAGTTATTTTGATTTTCTGAACTTATGTATGGTTGAATACTCCATTGATGATGGTTTGAATATCCCATTGATTGTGATCTCACTGGTCATCGAAGCACATTCCTCTGGGACCCAGGACAGATAGTGATCCTAAATTGTCAAAGTAACTACAGATAACTGAGTTTCGGTTGACTCAGTGATCTCAGAATCTGGACAGCACAATTATTCTAAAATTGCCCAGGTGGTCCCAGATAATGCATTTCCATTGATTCAGTGATTCGTAGATATTTTAGATAACTAAGTTGCTCAAATTCTGCTTCTGTAAAAATGCTTTTTCATGAAACAGGTTCCTTATTCCAGACCCAAAGATGTAATCAATACTTTTGTGATATTCTGCATATAAGCCAGAAGTGGCTAGCTGTTCGGGGCTGCGAGGTCTGGAGCACGTTTGCTTCCCCGTATGCCGCCGGCTTTTAATAAATGACTCCATAATTTGACCTTTCTTTGAGGCGTTCTTTGTAGGATGGGGGTTACATCACAACTTTTGGAGGCCCCAGCGAGATCCGCCAATACAGGGCGCTGGTCCGGACGCCAAGGGAGGCCAATCTCCCCTGGGCCGGTCATGGAGACTGAGGGATCTCTAGGGGGTGCGCACCCTGAGATGTCCCAGGGCCCCGGAGAACTTCCCTTCGAATCCAGCGAGGGGACAGGGAACATTGGCACATCCCTCACAATTTGTCTTAGAGTCCTGGAAACCCTCCTGGAAGTGAGTCCTGGTTTACTGGTGGACCAGTCATCTGTCATCTGGGGATGGTGGGAAGGGCTGGACGCAGCCGGGACTTCCCCCTCCTAGTAGTGCCCTGAGACGTCAGTGGTCACTCCTGGTTTCTGGATTGTTTTTGTCTCGTGTCTGGGCCCTGTGTATAATATCTGTTGTTAGGTTTTGATTTGTAAAGGTTTTGTCAGGTTGTTGAAATCCTCTTGAGGACATTGAGTGGTTCTTCTCTTCCTGTTTAACCTTTGACTGTGTGACTGGATTACTGATCTTTTTATCAAGGTTCCTTGCAGGATTTTACCTCTCCTGAAATAACCCTCTATGTGTAACCTGCCCCTCCTCGACTAAGCACTCTTTTTCCCAGGTCAACGCTGGAGTGCAGGATGACTTTCCCCTCACAGTCCCTGGCGGACTCCAGGAGTGGTTTTAACCTTTTTTTTTTTCCTTCACACACACCAGTCCCACCCACTGGCCTGTGGCGGTGGCAGTGGAGCCAAAAAAAAAAAGCGGTGGCGGCGTTTGCACACCCTCCCCTCCCTCAGCGTGTTCGCTTCCTGAGCCCTCAGTCTCCCTGCGCTGCCCCTCCCTCCTGGTCCTGCCTTGATTATGGGAGATGGACCGAGTTCCCGAGAAACTCCCTAGGTTGTAGGATGGGGCATTTATCTGTTTGTTGCGTCTATTAGTCTTGTTTCCTTTGTCCAACATGAGTGCCATTTCTGTTTTGCTGAAACATGGGTTGAGAATCCTGTCCTGGGATGTGGGAAAGGGATGCCCCCATGTCTGTTCTTGTTAGGCCCCCATCAGGGGACTATTATCTGTTATCTGTTCCTGTTATCTGTTCAGATCCCAAGACTGTAAAGAGTACTTGTTCACTGAAAGGGTGTAAATACAGATGTTTGTTTGATATTTTGTTTGTCTGCCTGGGTATAATTATTTGTCCATGTAAGTGTGGAAGTCTGTGAGATAAAAAAAAGAAAGAGACATTTAATTTATTTAAGGCTGAGTGCTCTGACACATAGCAAACCACCCCGAGTGGCCACTGGGATTCCTTTTTCCCAGGGGTGTTTGCTCTCTGTCAGAGGGGGAATCGGCCCACCTAACTAATAATATTTCTGTCCATGTTTATTAATTTGAAGGTATGAAGTTGTAACAGTTGTGGTCCGAAGAGGTTTAAAGCAGGGACCAAATTCTAAAGTTAACAATTTATGAGAAGGAAGCCAGAACTGGCAAAGTCACCAAGTCTGCCCAGAAAGCTCAAAAACTAAATGAATCTTATTTCTGACAACTGCTGCCATCCAATCTTAATCAGTGGTGGAGGAAGGGTCTCAGAACTGTTTGTCTCAATTGGCCATTTAAGTTTAATATGGTTAATGATTACAATACATTGTAAAACCTTCAGTGGAAACAGAGAGGACTGTCAGATGCAGAGGGGCTCTTCAGAGGTCAGGGAGTCTGATTGCACTGTAGGGGTCACCGGTTCCCCCACGCCACCTTCGTTGGCAGGAGGCAAGCGCTTTTTACAGTGGGAACAGAGAGAGGACTGAGTGCCAGGTGAAAATGCCTTCTCCCTTGGTGGGAGCACCTCCATTCGCCACATGGGATCTGCGCTGTGCCCCCTGCCTCTGCCCACAAGGCACCCATCCCCTCCAGGGGTTGTTTTGAGTAGCTGGAGGCGGCGGCGAGGAGGGAAATTCCCTTGTGACTCCCTGCACCCCAATGAGACCCAAGAACCCCCGGCGACTTCTTGGACAGTTTTCACCGTGTTCTGTTAGGGGGCTTAAAGGCGGCAGCTAGAAACCCCCCCCATTCCCCTTTTCAGGCTTATAAGAAACTGAGATCTTTTATCTCTAGGAAAAATTCAAGTGGCTAGAGGCCTGGGACACCTATTGTAGGAAGCAAGGGCATTGGAAGAGAGAATGTCCTGGCAGGTTAGCTAGGGAAGCAAAAGGGGAGACTCAGACTCCAAGAATCTTTAACTTAGAGGAAGAGGACTGACGGGGACGGGGCTCCTTTCCATTAAGCCCCCAGGGTAATCTTACAAGTGGGGGGGCAAACCTGTTAGTTTCCTGGTGGACACTGGGGCAGCCTATTCCGTCTTGACAGAGCCGATGGGACCTGTAACCTCTAAGAAGACATCAGTCCAGGGAGCCACCTGACAAACTGCCTGTTTTCCTTGGACATCAAAAAGGACTGTGGACCTCGGAAGGAACATGGTAATGCATTCGTTTCTGGTCATGCCAGAATGCCCATATCCCCTGCTTGGACGTGACCTCCTACAGAAGCTACAAGCCACCATATCCTTAAGGGGGACGGAGCACACCTCACCATGGATCCAAGGAACCCAGGTCCAGTTACATCCTCCCCCGCCTGTATTCTTTTAACCTGTCTCTCTCAGAGGAATATCTCTTTCAGGAAACGGAAAAAGCGACACCAGGCGAAGAACATAAGCCCTCTACCTACTTGGAGGAATTACAGTGTCTCTATCCCATGGTCTGGGCAGAAAACAACCCCCAGGGGTTGGCAAGTCATCAGGCTCCTGTAATAGTCCAATTGCAAGCCACCACCACTCCAGCTCGGGTAAGGCAATATCCCCTGAGTTTAGAAGCAAAGAAGGGAATTGCTAAACACATTTGCTGGCTGCGGGAAGCGGGAATTCTGATTCCCTGCCAGTCCCCCTGAAATACCCCCTTGCCTCCAGTTTTAAAGCCTGGGACTAAAGACTACAGGCCAGTACAAGACCTAAGGGAGGTGAATAAGAGAGTTGAGATTATACATACCACAGTCCCGAACCCTTACACTCTGCTAAGTCTTCTGCCTCCAGAGAGACAATTCTACACTGTCTTAGAGCTAAAGGATGCCTTCTTCAGTATAATCCTGGCCCCAGTTAGCCAGCCCATCTTTGCATTTAAGTGGAATAACCCAGAGGGTGGATTCTCAGGACAATTGACCTGGACTAGACTGCCTCAGGGTTTCAAAAACTCTCCCACCCTACTCCAGTATGTAGATGATCTTCTACTGACAGCAGATACTGAGGGAAATTGCCAACAAGCCACTGAGGGCCTGTTAGGCACCCTACAAGCTACCGGGTGTCAGCCAAGAAGGCACAAGTTATGCTCCTCTGATGTCACATACCTGGGGTACAACATTAGCAAGGCAGTCAGACCCTCTCCCTCAGTCGAATAGAGGCAATCTTACGAATCCCCGCGCCTACAACCAAGAAGCAGGTTCGGGAATTCCTAGGGGCAGTTGGATACTGCCGCCTGTGGATACCGGGGGTTCGCGGAGATTGCTAAACCTCTATACTCAAGTACTGGGGAACGCAGCCACTGAACTGGACCAAAGTGGAACAACGGGCCTTTGAGGAGCTAAAGAAGGCTCTCGTCTCAGCACCTGCCCTAGCCTTGCCAGACGTCACGAAGCCCTTCCACCTCTACGTGAGTGAGGTAAGGGGCATTGCCAAAGGGGTTCTCAACCAGACTCTAGGTCCCTGGAAGAGACCTGTGGCCTATCTGTCTAAGAGGCTAGACCCTGTGGCAGCAGGGTGGCCAGCGTGCCTCCGGGCAGTGGCCGCCACAGTGTTGCTGGTAAAGGAAGCAGATAAGCTGACTCTGGGCCAGGAACTAGCCCTGACAACACCCCATGCTGTGGAGGCCCTCCTTCGAGCTGCTCCGGAGAGATGGATGTGAAACACCAGAGTCACCCAGTGCCAAGCTCTTCTCCTGGACCAGCCCTGCATCCAGTTCCATAAGACACTGGCCATCAACCCTGCCAGCCTGCTTCCCGATGATGATCCGGAGGAACCCATTCATGACTGCATAGAGGTAACAGATGCAGTACAAACGGTTCGCCCAGACCTGACAGATGTCCCGCTATCATCACCGGACGAGGTACTGTTCATGGATGGGAGCAGTTATGTTCAGGATGGGATCCGATATTCAGGGGCAGCGGTAGTCACCCTGGACCACACCATTTGGGCACAGTCCCTGAACAGGGAGACATCAGTACAAAAAGCTAAACTTTTGTCCTTGATCCAGGCCCTTCAATGGGGACACTGTGCCATCCACCGGGAAAGAGGGTTACCAACTTCAGCCAGAAAGGAGATTTTAGCCTTATTAGAGGTCATCTGGCTCCCAAGGGCAGTTGCAATAGTGCACTGCAAAGGACATCAGAAAGGGGAGACAATTGAAGCCAGAGGAAATAGAGCCGCAGACCAAACTGCCAAGGAAGCTGCCCAAAAACCAGTGGGGCCTTTACAAGTTTTAGTAACCTTGCCGGACCCGGACCTACCACAGACCTCCTCCTACACCAAACAAGTGGAGGAATTGGCAGGACAGAAGCAAGCCATCAAAGGACCAGATGGTTGGTGGACCCTACCAGATGACAGACTGTTGGTTCCAGAGGCTCTAGGTCGGATGTTAGTTGCCCAGTTACACCAGGCTACCCACCTAGGCATCACCAAGACTTCTGGACTTCTGCGAGGCAGGTACTATATACCAAGCTTAGATAAGATAATTAAAAGCATAATCACTAGAAGTACTGTCTGTGCACTGCTAAGCAAGGTAAGAGGGTTCCCCTGAGAATTCGGGCCTGGGGGAAATTCCCTAGGAGAGCACTGGGAGGTGGATTTCACAGAGATTAAGCCACCAGCGTCAGGGTACAAGTACCTGCTAGTTCTTATAGACACCTTCTCGGGTTGAGTTGAAGCATACCCCACTAGGATAGCTCAAGCCTTAGGCATAAATTAGAAACTCCATTGTGCATACCAGCCACAAAGTTCAGGACAGGCATGAGAAGGACTCTAAAAAAGGAGTTTAACTAAATTTGTCTTAGAAACAGGTTAAAACTGGACCAACCTCTTGCCCTTCGCCCTCTTATGGGGCCAGGTGTACCCCTTACCGGGAGGGGTTCCCCCCTTTTTTGAAATCATGTATAGTAGACCTCTCCCCATCCTTCCCAGGGTCAGGGAGAAACTGAAAGCTGGAATTCATAACCGTTCCTTGCTCAAGTCCTTACAGGCTCTGCAGTATAACCCAGAGAGCCACCCATAAGCTTCTTTGAAACGCACTGCCAGTGCCCACCACAGACCCTGTACATCCCTTCCAACCTGGGGACTCGATGTGGGTAAAGAAGTTCACTGCCCAAGGACTCACCCCAACCTGAAAGGGACGCTACACTGTTATCCTGAGCACGCCCACGGCTGTTAAAGTAGATGGCGTCCAGACCTGGCTACATCACTCCCAGCTACTGCACCAGGAAACAGCCTGGATCCTGGCAACCAGCAGCCTCACGCGTGAGATCCCTAATCTGGGCTCCACGCAGGCCAGGAGGAGACTCAACGCCTGCAGGAGGGGAACTGGACTTCAGTGAGGACAGTACTAATGGGGACTGTGGTACTAGGGGCCTTGGTAACTGTAAGAACATTTTTGCTAGCCAGTGAGAAAGTCCAGGGCCAAGTAGGGCTAGATGTGCTAGGGGACGGGAGAGCAGGAACAGAACAGAGAATGCCCTTAAAGGAGGTGGGGTGAGTAAATAGAAAACTAATTGTGCCAAGCAGGCAGTTTAGAAAAATTAATGCAGTCAAACTACTTGCAGTTAGGGGGCAGTACAATCCCCTAACTAATAAGGATGAGTCCATGATTTGACTCATGCACATAAAACCAGTGAGGAATGAAGTATGGTAGCAACCATATTTGGGTAAAAATTGCTGTTTAATACTTTAACCTTGCTGTTTTGGGTTCTGTACTCATTTAAAAGTTATTTTGATTTTCTGAACTTATGTATGGTTGAATACTCCATTGATGATGGTTTGAATATCCCATTGATTGTGATCTCACTGGTCATCGAAGCACATTCCTCTGGGACCCAGGACAGATAGTGATCCTAAATTGTCAAAGTAACTACAGATAACTGAGTTTCGGTTGACTCAGTGATCTCAGAATCTGGACAGCACAATTATTCTAAAATTGCCCAGGTGGTCCCAGATAATGTGCTTCTGTTGATTCAGTGATTCGTAGATATTTTAGATAACTAAGTTGCTCAAATTCTGCTTCTGTAAAAATGCTTTTTCGCGAAACAGGTTCCTCATTCCAGGCCCAAAGATGTAATCAATACTTTTGTGATATTCTGCATATAAGCCAGAAGTGGCTAGCTGTTCGGGGCTGCGAGGTCTGGAGCGCTTTTGCTCCCTTGTATGCCGCTGGCTTTTAATAAATGACTCCATAATTCGACCTTTTTTGAGGCGTCCTTTGTAAGATGGGGGTTACATCACAACACCACCATACTACTTTTAGTTAAAGTTTTAATTTCAGACCATCCTTTGTGATTACTTTAGGTCTTATAGTTTGCTAGGCCACCACATAGGCCTTCCCTGAGTTAGTCAAGTTAGCATGTGGCCTTTTTATCCACAATGGTGACCAACCAACTGGCGCTCAGCAGTTCCTTGAACTAGAATTAAATTCTTGGTACTTCTCTATAAATGGTTTCAGTAGAGTGCTCCTTCCCTGGGGGTGGGGAGGGTGTCTGAAATGGGTCCCAGAGAGGCCACATCTGTTCAGGGGACAGCAAAACATGTACCTGCGTGGTAGCCCTTCCTTCTCCGGAGGCCTAGGTTATGCTACTGTGCACAGATCAACCTGAGTTTTAAGGTGTCCTCTTTATAAGAACATACTTAAAGTTATGAAGAGACAATAAAGCTTTCTAAGAATACTTTTGGCAAGGTGATAAAGGATAAAAAAAATACAGGTCTGGGAGGGTGGTGTTAGCCTTTGGGACGCTGTTGGTGTTCACAATTGGGGGAGATAATGCCTTTACTATTCAAAACGCTGTCCACGTTCAACAACAACTAAAATTATTTCACTTTCGAAGTCCAGGCCGTCGTGGGTGGGGCGGGGTAGGGCCTGGCTTCCAGGCGGCCAAGCAGTGCCCCAGTGTCCTGGCGGCTCTCTCTTGTCGCGCAGGGCATTGGGAGCTCCGGAGGGCCCGGCCAGCCCGCCTTTTCCCGCTGTCAGCTTCCAGGTGGGGACGCCCCCTCCCCTGCAGCGCAGCTCGGCGGGCGAGGAGGAGGGGCTGGGCTGCCAGCGCCGCCCCTCCATCTATCACATGGCCGGAGCGCCACAAAAACAACAGCTTTGGCCAAGGCCGGGACTTCAGGACAGGGAACCCGGGGTCCTAGCTGCAGCCCCCGCCCCATGGAGGAGAGTTTTCTCGAATCCTTTGGGAGGCTGAGCCTCCAGCAGTCGCAGACACGGGCGCCAGCCCCGCCGCCCCCGCGTGGGACACCCCCGCGCCGCCACAGCTTTAGGAAACACCTCTACCTCCTGCGAGGCCTCCCGGGCTCGGGGAAAACCACGCTGGCCAGGTAATGCCACCTGCCCGGCCCGCGCACCGGCCCCAGCCCGGCTCTGCGGAGCCCGGCCGCGCCGTGGGTGCCGTGCCGGGCTCCTCGAGCACGGTCTTGGCGCTGCGCCCCCGCGCCAGCCCCAGGTGGCACGGCCCTGGCCGCCGCTGCCGGAGGCCGAGGACCTGCGCCGCCTTGGCCCTGGGGCAGGAGGCCCTCCAGGTTCGTTGTCAAGCAAACCTGGAGGCGACTGCAGAGAAAGCCGTGGGGCCGCCCCCTGCGCGCAGGCACCGCCACCGCGTCCTCGGGCGTCTTCCACCAGCGGAGAGGCGCGGGCAGGGGTAGGGCCCAGTCCGGGGCGGGCGGCGCGCTGAGAACCAAGCAGGTTAGGCAGCTGCGTGGCTGGGGCAGCTGCGGAGGCGCTCAGGTGCTCGGGAGGGTACTGGCGCGGCCCGCGGACCCTGGTGACAGCGCCACGCGATGGGCGCCCTAAGAGTTCACCCGCGAATTGCGTAGGAGGCCCGAGTGCCAGGTCAGCTCGGACTACGCGGATTTGTCGCCTGCTGCCAGCTTGCTAGGCCCACCAGGCCAGCCTCAGCCCCACCACTCCCTGCCTGTACCTGAGGTTCCTACAACGTTGCTGGGTTCTCTCCCTGCCTGTGCTGACGCTGACGCCTGCCTGTCCTGCCCGCCGTCTCCCTCTGCCCCATGATTCCACTAGCCCTTTAGGACTCAGCCACCCCACCCACCAGTAGATGCTCGCCTTCTGGGCTCCAGGGCTTCCTGTTACACCTCTGTAACTGCGCTGGATTTTGCACATGGTTCTGTTTATCCTTGTGTAAGTTTTTTTTGAAGGCAGGGGCCATGTCTTGCTCTGCCAAGCACAGTGTATGTTTTCAGTGGAAGAAGTGGTCCCTTGTCCTCAGAGAGCTTTCCATTTCCTTAGGGAGATGAGGCCAAATAAGAATCAGGGAACCTACATTCAGCATTCAGGAGATGGTTTGGATGGGAGGAGGGTCGGGAAGGGTGACAGCCCTGGTGATGTGTTGCCCGTTGTAGTTGAGTCCCAGCTCATTTGTGGAGCAGAAGCCTTCAGCAAAACCATATTGCTACATTTTCACAGATTAATGGGATGGGTGACTTCCAAAAGGCTGTTAGTACCCTTATCTAAGAAACCTATTTCAGTAGGTTTCTGTTTGGATGGGGAGGTGGAGGGTGCAGAGTGGGTTTATTTTGTGATACATTTTTAGGGGCGTGGCAGGGGGATGGACCTCTGTTAACAAGGAAGTAACTTCTGGATTCAAATCCTGTTTAGTTTCACTTTGGCGTTGCTGATTTGTGAGCTATCACACACTGAGTTTTAAAGAAGGAAGTAATGTCTTTGTCCATATTGTGTTTATAATTGCTCAGAAGGGAAGTCATATGATGTGTGGAGGTACATAGATTTGACCATCAGAAACTGAGTTTTTGGCTTCACCTTCCTCATCTGTAAAGTGAGTGACTTGGCCTCAGTGGCCTTTAAGGACCCTTCTGGCTCTAACATTCTACACTTTGGGGATTGAAAGTCCTGGGTGAAGTCTGGCTAAGCAGAAGACACTGCATGAGACACCACCTTATTAAAGAACATTTCTCTAGGGACAGCTGGTGGGAGCACTGGTCTGGGAGTCTGTGCCTTTAGATCCTGTTCATTTGGAAATAGCTGGTGACTTTGCACAATCACCTAACCTCTCTGGGACTTATTTTCCTTATATGTGAATATGAAGAGAGGATTAGGTTAGAGATGATTTATTGAAGATCCTTCTGACCAGTTCTAGTTGCCAGACTTAGTTTGTTAATAATTGCTAGGTGAAGAGCTCTGACTTTGGAGTCCATTTATGGCTTCAAATTTAAGTTTTGCCATTCACTATCTGTGATCTTTACTCAATTGCTCTGTACCCTGGTTTCCCCTTTCCTGTTAAGGGAGGGTTTCTGCTCTGCCTACTTCAGAAGGCTCTTGTGAAGATTAAATGTGTGTGAGAACTTGTTAAACTTTAAAGTGAAGATGGAAGTGGCTCTGTGAGTTCTCCTGTTCCTCTGGGTGTTGGCAGTTCTGGGGGCAGAGGTGCTTTGGCACAGCCTTGGGTTGGGTTGTGCATTTATACAGAAATCTGGTAAGTAAACAAGGAAATAGGTGACAGCTCAATACTAAGGGAGGCATGCAATGAGATGAAATGGTGTGGTGGATGTCACCGGCTGCCGCCCTCAGAGCCTCAGAGTGTTGCCTTGCCTACTTTTTTTTTGGGGGGGCGTGGGGGGAGCAGTGGGGGAGAGAAGGAGAATACCAAATTGTTAAAAAAATACACATATAGAGAATGGTAAAACTGTGAGGCTATCTTATGTATAGTTTGATTCTGGGAATTTCATAATTTCTTTATTCTATGTATTTTCTATAATAAACATGTATTTCTTGAATCAGAAGAATAAAAATACAGGTCCATCTTTTTCTGCTTAACTTTTAATTTTCATTTGATTAAAGAAACAATAAAAATGTTTTTGAAATTAGGATGTCTTGTCTTCCAAATCAGTGTTGGATTTCTATGCTTTTCACCTATTTGTTTTGAAGGGAATGTGGAAACCATCTATTTAAATTATTTGGTAACATTAAAAAAAAGTTGGAGTTTTATGTGGTTTAAAATTTTTTTTATTACATCGGAGTGCTAACAAATTAGGATGTCCTCTAAGTTTGTTCTATCATCTCTCTTTCATTTAAAAAACATTTCAGCCCAGCTGATGTGGCTTAATGGTTGAGCATTGACCCATGAACCCAGAGGTTGCTGGTTCGATTCCTGGTCAGGGCACATGCCCGGGTTTCGGGCTTGATCCCCCAGTTGGGGGACTGCAATAGGCATCAATGATGTTTCTATCTATCCTTTTCCTTCCTCTCTCTATAAAATCAATAAAAACATATTTAAAAGGAAACATTTCAAAAATAGGTTCTTATCATTGACCTGTAAGTCCTACTTCCAGGAATTCATCTGAAGGCAACAATTGGACAAGCACAGGAAGACAGGAATTTACCTTACAGAGTTTTTTTTATATAATAGGAAAAAATGTGAGCCAGTGTAATCATACAAAAAAATGACAGCATGGCTTATAAGTCATGTTGTCATTAATGGGAACATAGATGTGTATGTTAAAAAAGCCTATAACAAAGCTATCTATATATTCTTCATATATATGTGTGTGTGTGTGTGTATATGTGACATTTATATGTTATAAATTCATACACACACAAATCTCATATTTGGTTCAAAGAAAGGGTTGTACATATCCTCATAGACTAATGTGTGAAAGAGACATCAGTTGATCGATAGTTGTTGACTTTAGAGAGGGGGATTATGAACTTCACCCCTTGCCTTATTTTCTCATGTTTTTATAACAAATGGTTAACTTTTTAAGTATGAAAATAACTTTTTACAGTTAAATAGTTTTGTTCAATAACTATGTAGGTTATGGACAAAGCATTTATTAAACAACAAAATAAATGTCATTTGCTACACAAAAAGGCTTTCCTAGTTTCATTATCAGTTGGACATATACTAGGAGACTTTTTAAATCCATAAGCAGATTGATTTTGAATATTGTTATTTTATCTTAATTATTTATTAAATATTATTTTATTATTGATTTTATTGATTAGCATATGAACTAACCTAGGTCTCTTGATTCTTCAACACCTCAGGTTCTTTTTCTTTCTTTTTTGTTAATGCTCTACTCTACTGTTGAATCCCTGTAAATTTTTCTTTATTTCAGTTAGTGTATGCTTAATTTCTGACTGGTCCTTTTTTGTCTTTGAAATTCTCACTAAGATACCTGTAAGTCTCACCAAGTCCCTTAAAGCTCTCATTAAGATCCTTGAGCAACCTTATAACCATCGTTTGAACTCTGTATCCAGTAGTTTGCTCGCTTCCATTTCTTTCATTTGTGACTTGTTTCTTTGTCTCTGCATTTTGGCTGCTTCCCTGTGTTTGTTTCTATGTATTAGTCTTAGGTAGAGCTGCTACTCTCTGGGAATTGGTATAGTGGCCTTCTGTAGTAGGTGTCCTGTAGGGTCCAGTGGCTCAGCCTCTCCAGTTACCTAAGGTGGGCCCTCTAGGTGTACCCCTGTGTGGGCTGTGTGCACAGTCTTCTTATAGTTGAGACTTGATTGTTATTGGCATTACTAGAAGGAATTGACCTTCAGGTCAACTGGACTACAGCGACTACTGTGGAAGACCTGCTGTGCAGGAGACACCCCTATGGAGCAGGACTTACTTCAATGGGGCTTTGGTGTTCACTGAGTCTGCCCCTTGGGAGTGTTGCTTGTGGATGTGTAGACTTGTAATCTGGTATGGTCTGAAGCTGTCCACCAGGTGGACTGGCTCTGTGGCTTCCTGGGAGGTGCAAAGTCAGCCACTGCCTGGGGCCACCCAGCAGGAGCTACAGAGCCATCTGCAGATGGCTGCTATTTGTATTAGGCTTTGAAGTGCCCAGGCGAGGCCAAGCTGTGAAGCAAGGCAGGTAGGTGCTAGTGCTGGGTCTTGGGCCTTTTATTAATAGGTTTGGGACATCCTGAAGCCAGCTACTACTTGTTTTGAAAAGTCTGAAGCCTGAGCCAGGACAGGCCATTCATATGCAAAAACCACTGCAGACAGCTTGGGTGGGGCTACAAACTGGATAGGGCAGGGTTTCAGGGAATCACCTGGGCAGAGCAAACAGTGTGAGCCAGGCTGATGGAAACACAGAACGGGCTGCCATTTAGCCCTGGAATGGGGGAGGTCCCAGCACAGGAATAATGACTCCTGTGCGCACACTGGTCTGGGAGAAAGCTGCCCCAGAGTTCCTGCCCTGATGCCAGACAATCCAGTTCCTCCCTGTACGTCCCTGGGTCCCCCAAAGCCACCGTCCCAGCACTGGAGCCCAGAGGGATCAAATCCGAGTAAGTCCATGCACTGGCCCTTTAAGAGGAACTGCTGGGTCTCCAGCAACCTCCATCACTCAGCCACAATTCCTGCTGGTCTTTACAGCTCAAAATTATGTGAACTTCTCTTCCCAGCTCTGGAGCCCTGGGCTAAAGGTCTGGTGTGGGACTGGAGCCCCTTGCCTCTCATAGGGAGCTTCCACAGTGGAAATATCCCCCTGGATTAAAAAAATGCCAAAGTGAGTGTAGGACCAGCCTATTCCATGCTTCCACCCCTCCATGTAGGAGAATGTTCTTATTCTTAGGAGACACTTAACAAAGAATTTAGGAACCAAGTGTCATGATGTCTGCAACTTACTTTCAAATGGTTCATCAAAAGTACATGTGAGCCCTGGCTGGTTTTCACAGTGGTTAGAGCATTGGCCTACAGACTGAAGGGTCTCAGGTTTGATTCTGGTCAAGGGCACGTACCTGGGTTACAGGTTTGATCCCTGGTCAGGGCAGCTAATCGATGTGTCTCTCTCACATAGATGTGTCTCTCCTGTCTCTCCCCCTCCCTTCCACTCTCTCTCTTAAAAAAAAAAAAAAAAAATCAATGGAAAAAATATCCTCAGGTGAGAATTAACAACAACAAAAATACATGTGAAGCCTTGGCTGGTTTAGCTCAGTGGATAGAGCATTGGCCTGCAGACTGAAGGCTCCCAGGCTCAATTCCAGGCAAGGCCACATACTCAGGTTGTGGGCTCGATCCCCGGGGGGAAGGAGGAGAGTGCAGGAGGAGGCAGCTGATTAGTGATTCTCATCATTGACTAGAGGCCCAGTGCACGAAATTCGTACACGGGTAGGGTCCCTAGCAGCTGCTGGCTGCCAGCTGGGGCACCTCCCTTCCCCTAGCGGCCTGCTGCTGCCACTGCAGCTGGCTGGGGCAGGGGGAGCTCCCGTCCTCTGGCCGCCTGTTGCTTCTTCTGGCAAGGGGAGGGGCTCCCTTCTCCAGGCCGCCTGCCATGGCTTGCCCTGACCCCTGGTCGAGCTCCTGGTTGAATCCCATTTGAGGGGACAATTTGCATATTAGGCTTTTATTATATAGGATGTTTCGATCTTTCCCTCTCCCTTCCTCTCTGAAACCAATAAAAATATATTTAAAAAATACATGGGAGAATCAGAATAAATAATCCACAAATTTGTATGGAACCACAGAAGACCCTGAATAGCCACAGCAATCTTGAGAAAGAAAAACAAAGTTGGAGGAATCATGCTACCTGATATCAAACTACACTACAGGCTAAAGTAATCAGAACAGCATGGTACTGGCATAAAAACCGACTGTAGATCATTGGACTAGAATAGAGAGCCCAGAAATAAACCCATGCCTATATGATCAACTAATATTTGACAAAGGAGTCGAGAACTACAATAGGCAAAAGATAATCCATTCAATAAATGGTGTTGGGAAAATTGGATAGATACAGGCAAAAAAATTGAAACTAGATCACCAACTTCCACCATACAAAGAATAAACTCAAATTGGATTAAAGACTTAAATGTTAGGTTTGATACCATAAATATCAAATCCAGATATATTTTCTGATATATCTCCTTGGGCATGGGAAACAAAAGAAAAAAATAAACAAATGGGATTATATCAGAATAAAAAGTCTTTGCACAGTAGAGAAAACCATCAACAAAATGAAAAGACAGCCTGCTGAATGGGTGAACATATTCACCAATGATACATCTGAGAAGGGGTTAATATCCAAAATTGACGAAGAACTTATACGTATAACTCAACACCAAACACCCTCCCCCCCAAAAATAATTCAATTAAAAGTGGATAAAGGGTCCAAATAGGTAGTTTTCCAAAGAGGACATACAGATGGCCAATAGACATATGAAAAGATCCTCAATGTCACTAACCATGAAAGAAATGATAATTGTGAAATCATGGTTTGTATCTGAGTTTCTCCCATAGTAGCGATTTTAAGTAAATTTGGTGGGGAACTGGGGAGGTGAAGGTTCTATGGAAATAATTTTCTTTCCTTTTCCCCCCTTTTATTGTATTTTTATTATCTTAATTTTCCCCATGCATGAGGCTCCTGATCTACCACAACAAAAAGCTAGACCTGGGGCACTGTCTTGACCACTTCTGAAGTGGATGGAATGGTGTTATTTCCACTCAAGTCTGAGAAGCTCAAGATTGTCTATTTAATAAGGTCTTTAATGAGGAGAGCTTCTATTGTCCTGCACATTCAGGATGCTATGGTGGCTATCAATGCTAATTGATAATTCAGTTAAAGATAGGACATGTTTTTGAAGGAATAAACATTCAGAAGATCACTGCACCCCCCAATTCCATTAGAGCTGTAAAGGAGCTGCTTGCTAGGTGGACTGTAGGCTACAGTCAAATATGTCTTAGGAAATGGTGAGATGTGGTCTTGAGCAATTTTACTATTACTCTAAGGTAAAGCTTTGCAATCTAGGAGGAGAGTAGTTTCTCTGTTGTGATTTTTTTTCTAGAAGGGAATCGTATTCAAGTAAGATGTGGATTGTGTCTTAAAGCTTTTTTTAAAGGAAACATCAGAATATTTACCTCTAATAGATTTCATAAGCCATAAAGAAAGAGGAAAACAAGAGTCAATATGACTGCATAGGAAAAGAAGTATTCAAATCTGAAAATGATGAAAAACCAAAACAAATTCAGTGAGTGGCAGATTTAGGAAAACGAATCCAGATTTAGAAGGGATTAAATCTGGGACCAAATAGAAAAATAAAAATCTTGGAACTCATATCCATAGTTGCTTAATTAGCACACAAAAGTAAGGAAAATAAGTTATACACTATTATTTAACCTCTGAATGTAGCTGTCATTAATAGACTAGATAATATTGATAAAAATAACTTAGAAGCTGTAAAGTGTTCACAAATACAAAATACACACACCTGAACATACATTCACTGCTGTCCTTAGATTGTTTCTGTGCTGTCTTTATAACAGTTGCATGCATTAGAGGTTCAAGGTAGGACTTATGATTTGGGGTTTTTATTTTGAATATCTTTAAAGTAAAATAAAAAAAATTACATGGAAAAATGTGAATTTCTTTCATCAAATACTCTTTGTACCTCTCTTTGATATCACTTTCAATATCTGTGGTAGGTTTGAAATGGCTGCCTCTTTTGCTGCCTTTACTGCTCTCTGTGCCCTGTCCTTTAGTGTGGGTCGGCAATGACTTGCTTTGGAGGATAGATAGCACGTGGTGGATGCTTGGCAGCTTCCACTTTTGCCCTCTTGAAATGAGTGAAGAGGCCTGGGTGAACCTGGGTGAGGATGAGAACCATGTGGATAACAGGCAGCGAGCAGCCAGCACCCCATATTGTATGAGGTCTGCACTGCAGGAGTGGTCCCAGGCAAGACCAGCAGAACTGCCCAGCTCAGCCCAACCCAAATGCTGACCCACAGAACAAATTCATCCCTTTTCCACACACAGACTTCCCAGGATCTGGGGATGACCATTATGTTCTACTTATATCATCTGTTTTCAGCTTCAACACCCCAACACTCCTTTGCGATTTTTGCTCATCTGACAGTTCCCATGGTTTTCAGGCCTCACATTGACCTGGACACTCCTCTCTTGACGTACTCCAGCTTGCCAACTCCCTCTTTACATTGTTTAGTACTCAGAATTGAAAAGTGTTTCAAATACGATTTCCACTTTTAAAAAATGTCATTATTTTTTAAAAAAAGATTTGCACTTTTAACCACAGTATCTTTGTTCTCATTTTTTTCTGTCTCTTGCTCATAACACACCCTCTATCAGGAGCTTCCTCCTCTTAGTTCCTTCCCCAAGAGGCAACAGTATCCTTCACAGTGCTTTCCTGTCAGAACTGGCTCCCGACCCTACATGCTTGTGGGATTCAGGTGTCCAGCTCAATGCACTGCGTCAGGCCAGTAGTCAGGGTCTGGCTCCTTGGCTGGGCCGTGAACTCCTTAAAAGCAGTTACTTTATTTTACTTTCATACCTTAACACTTTACATAGTACATGGCATATGCCAAGTGCTCAATAAATGTTTAATGAGTTGGATAATTATCTAATATTCTTTGGGTATTAAAATATATTATCTTCTGGTCCACCTTTCCCCAAAAGGCTATTAAGAGAGACAGTCAGATTCCTGTTTCTTTTTTTTTTTTTTAATAGATTTAAAAAATATATATTTTTAAATTGATTTCAGAGAGGAAGGGAGAGGGAGAGAGAGAAACATCAATGATGAGAATCATTGATTGGCTGCCTCCTGCATGCCCCCTACTGGGGATCGAGCCTGCAACCTAGCCATGTGCCCTTGACCAGAATCGAACCCAGGACCCTTAAGTCCGCAGGCCAACGCTCAAACCAGCTAGGGCTAAATTCCTGTTTCCGTGGAATTTTAAGATCATGTCCATTGAATCTCCCTGTTTACCGCCATACCCCATCAAGAAAAGGAATGTAGCCCTAACTGGTTTGGCTCAGTGAATGGAGCATCAGCCTGCGGACTGAAAGGTCTCAGGTTCGATTCCGGTCAAGGGCATGTACCTTGGTTGCGGGCACATCCCCAGTAGGGGGTGTGCAGGAGGCAGCTGATCAATGTTTCTCTCTCATCGATGTTTCTAACTCTCTATCCCTCTCCCTTCCTCTCTGTAAAAAAGCAATAAAATATATTTTTTAAAAAAGAAAGAATATATTTCATTTGAAAATACTTTTGTAGCTATCAATGCTGCCTTTTTAAAAAAATACTATCAAGCCCTCCAAAAGTTTTGATAGAGATGTTTATTTAATATGTCTGGAATGTGTTTATTCATTTTATTTTGGTCTTCCATCTCTCTTGTATTCACTCAAGTAATTGAGAGATTGTACACACCCCAATGTGTTTTACTACTACCACATGTAAACAGTGTGGGTTGGTAACTTGACCTCATTTGTTATTATCCTATATAATAAAGAGCTAATATGCAAATGGTTATCATGCCCTCACGCCGTCACGCTGTAACAGCTCAGACACTCAACACTGGGGAGAGAGGAATGGGGACCAGTTAGACACAAATGAGCTCGTGAGAGAGGAATGGGGACCAGCCAGGCACAGATGAGCTTGTGAGAGAGGAATGGGGATTAGCCAGGCTGTGGCCTGGGAGAGGGACAAGCTGCCTGCCCTGCGATCCCAGGTGCCTGCGGCTGTGGCCCAGGTGAAGCCGCCTTCCCATGGACCCCTGTGGCTGCGGCTGCCCCGGGCAAAGCTGGCCTGGGTCCTGGGTGCCTGCGGCTGGCCAGAGGGAGGGAAGCCCGTGTCCTGGGTACGGGGCAAGGCAGAGGTGGTTAGGAGCAATCAGGCAGGCAGAGGTGGTTAGGGGTGATCAGGTAGGCAAGCTGATGAGCGGTTAGGAGCCAGCAGTCCCAGATTGTAAGAGGCAGTTAGACATCCCCCAGGGGTCCAGGATTGGAGATGGTGCAGGCTGGACTGAGGGACCCCCCTTCCCATGCATGAATTTTGTGCACTGGGCCTCTAGTCTACACGAATAAAAGAGAAAGATGTAAATTGACCATACCTTCACGACACCCGCCAGCCAATCAGGAGTGAGTATGCAAATTAACCCAGGAAAGATGGTGGGTTAATTTGCATATGCAGGCACGAGCAGCCGGGGGCGGGGCGGGACGTCGCCATGGTGACATTGCAGGTGTTCCTCACTGCCCCAGCTGCTCTGGGCCTCTGGGCAGCGTGGGAAAGCAGAAAGGCGGCCCCGGGCTGGAGCACAGACGGTGCCAGCAGCCAGGGAAAGGAAGGCCCATTCTTGTATGAATCTTCATGCATCAGGCCTCTAGTCTATACTAATAAAAGAGTAATATGCTAATTAGACTGGGAGGCCTTCTGGGAGACCTTCCAGACAAAGCCGCGGTAGCGGGGCCGAGGCAGAGGCAGTTAGGGGCAATCAGGCCAGGAGAGGAGGGCAGTTGGAGCTGATCAGGCCAATGGGGGGCAGTTGGGGGTGAGCAGGCTGGCATGGGGGGGCAGTTGGTGGCGAGAAGGCCGGTGGGGGGGGGCAGTTGGGGGCGAGTAGGTCAGCAGGCAGAGGTGGTTAGGGTTGATCAGGCAGGCAGGCAAGCGGTTAGAAGCCAGCAGTCCCGGATTGTGAGAGGGGTGTCTCACTGCCGGGATCAGGCCTAAACTGGCAGTTGGACATCCCCCGAGGAGTCCCAGATTAGAGAGAGTGCAGGCTGGGCTGAGGGACACCCCCCCCGCTCCCTGTGCACGAATTTTGTGCACTTGTCTATAATAGTAAAAGTGTAGTGTGCAAATTGACCAAACAGCTGAACAGCAGAATGACCATCTGGACAACCTTCTGGATGAAGCCAGGGTTACGGCTGCGAGGGAGGGATCGAGGCAGCTGCTGTGGCTGTGAATTTTGTGCATCAGGCCTCTAGTTATTAATAAAATACCAGTACTTTGCAGTTGTAAAGTGCCTTACCATTTGCAAAGTGTTTTCCCTTACCTCATTTTAGCCTTGCTAGCAGCTCCATTTATTTTTATTATTTTTATTTATTTATTTTTAAAAATATATGTTTTATTGGTTTTTTACAGAGAGGAAGGGAGAGGAATAGAGAGTTAGAAACATCGATGAGAGAGAAACATCGATCAGCTGTCTCCTGCACACCCCCTACAGGGGATGTGCCTGCAACCAAGGTACATGCCCTTGAACAGAATCAAACCTGGAACCCTTCAGTCCACAGGCCGATGCTCTATCCACTGAGCCAAACTGGTTAGGGCAGCTCTGTTTATTTTTAATAGTTTTGATTTCAGAGAGGGAAAGAGATACAAACGTCAGTGATGAGAGAGAATCATTGATAGGCTGCCTCCTGCACACCCCACACTGAGGATCAAGCCTGCAACCTGGGCATGTGCCCTGACTGGGAATCCAACTCGTGACCTCATGGTTCATAGGTCGCCGCTCAACCACTGAGCCATGCCACCTGGGTTAGCAGCTCTGTTTAACCTGTATTTTTCAGTTAAGAAAACAGAAGCTTAGAGAGAGAGGTCACATGACCAGAAGGGGCAGAGGCAACACCTGAACCCAAGTCTTTCCCAGTGATGTAGGTGTTTACTCCCACCTGCGGCCCCAGTGCCTCACATTCATTCTGTTCTTTCCTGACCAGAGATGATTTTTCTTGATGGAGATGAACAAACGAGAAGAAGAGTTCATAACTCAACACTCAACCACTGAGCCACACCGGCCAGGCGGAATTTGTCTTGAAGTTAGAATTAGGCTGGTGAGTGCTGTAGGGATAAAAGAAAGAAACACACTCACTGTTGTCAGGGGTTGCCCTAGGTGCTTTCCCATGTTATTGGATCACTAGAGTCCTGATGCACAAAATTCGTGCGGGGGAGGAGAGTCCTTCAGCCTGGCCTGCACCCTCTCACAATCTGGGACCTCTTGTGGGATGTCTGCCTGACAGCTTAGGCCCACTCCCCCAGGCAGTCAACATCCCTCTTGCAGTCCAGGACCCCTTGCTCCTTACTGCCCGCCTACTCACTGCTCCTTACCACTTGGCTTGCTGCTCCTTAGTGCTGCTGTGGAGGTGGAAGAGGCTCCCGCCACTGCCGCTGAGCTCGCCAGCCATGAGCCCGGCTTCTGGCTGAGTGGAACTCCCCTATGGGAGTGCACTGACAACTAGGGGGCAGCTCTTGTGTTGAGTGTCTGCCCCTTGGTGGTCAGTGCGCGTCATAGCGACTGGTCATTCTGGTCGTTCTGCTGTAATGTTCGCTTAGGCTTTTATTATATAGATTGTCATCACTGAGCAAGATAGGTGTCATTACCCTCGATTTTTACAGATGAGGAAGCTCAGGTATTTACCCACTTACTACCTGGCATAATACCCGTCTTCTTCCCTAAGAAAGTCTGAATAAGTATTTTAAGTGAAAACATCTTGCTATTTTGTGCATAACTTAATGTGCTTTTTTTTTTTTTTGCTTTAAAGGGGGACTCCATGGTAGTTTTTATTTATTTTTTCTCATATTTTCATATTTAGAGTGAGTGACAGAGATTTAGGAAGATGTGGGGAATGTTGGGCCTACCTCTTCCCTTCTCCTATTGTTTTCATTTGGTTTGGGTCACTATTAAAATGTAAATACGGCCCAGCCAGCATGGCTCATCAACCTATGAACCAGTAGGTCACAGTTGGATTCCCAGTCAGGCACATGCCCAGGTTGCAGGCTTGATCCCGTGTGGGGTGGGCAGGAGGCAGCCAATCAATGATTCTCTTTCATCACTGATGTTTCTATCTCTCTCCCCCTTTCCCTTCCTCTCTGAAATCAATCCTATCTAATAAAGAGGGAATATGCTAATTGACCCTCATGCCATTGCTAAGATGGCAGTGCCCACAGCCAATAAGGAGGGCATATGCTAACTGACTGCCCTGCCCTCAAATATGGTGGCACCCACAGCTAAGAAGGAGGGAATATGCTAATTGACTGCCACACCCTCAAAGATGGCGGCACCCACAGCCACAGGATGGCAGTGCCCAGGCGCCTCAGCCCTCAAGCCGCCCAGGGCTGGCCCGAGGCTCAGGCAAGCTCAGATGGCGGCTCTCAGCCGCCCAGAGCTGGCCCAAGGCTCAGGTAACCAGGGCCGGCCGAGGCTTGCGCTGCCCACAGTGGCAGCAGCAGAGGTGTGATGGGGCGTCGCCTTCCCCTGATCGCCAGGTCGCCTCCTGCCCCTGAGGGCTCCGGGACTATGAGAGGGGGCAGGCTGGGCTGAGGGACCCCCACTCTAGTGCATGAGTTTTCATGTACCAGGCCTCTAGCAACAATATGTTTTTAAAAATGTAAAAATGCTACCTAGGAGGGATAGTACACACCCATCACTTTTATCTACATTTCATACTTGAGCAAGAATTAGTTTCTGAGATGGGTCCTTAGAGAGAACAGAGTTCCAGGAGATGGGACCCAGGACAGGTGGGAGTTTAAGGGAGAAGAAAGGGGCACTGGTACATCCCAGAGGAACAGCAGCAGGAACTGGGGCCCATAAGGAAAGATTGTCATCCCACTGTCAGCTTCCAGTTTTGTCTAGTCAGTCCTGGTTGCTGCAGAAGCCAGTGGCAGTGACAGCACTTCTTAGTGTCAAGAGTTCGGCAACTCACACAGTTGCCTCTTAGTGCACTCCTGCTTCTTTGATAGGAGCAGGGCCTTCTAAAGATAATAAGCATCTCTGTTTTTAAATTAAATTTCAACAACTCAAAACCTGGTGGTCTCATAATTACAAATTGCTAAATGTTAGAAACAGAAGGAGATGATTTTCTATTACAACAATGCACGGTCATAAAACAATCTCTTCTTCCTCACTTTCCAGACAATTGCAACACGACTTTCCCAGGGCCCTGATTTTCAGCACGGATGACTTTTTCTTCAGGGAAGATGGTACCTACGAGTTCAATCCAGACTTCCTAGAGGAGGCTCATGAATGGAACCAGAAAAGAGGTGACAAATTCTTTTTCAAACTCCTGAGAATCTTATTGTGCACTTAGATTGAGCTGCTGCAGAATGATACATTTAATTGCCATTTTCCCCTCCCCCCCCCAAACAGAATGCCAAACCTTCCTAGATTCCAGGAAAGAGAAAATGATTGATAATGGGTCCTGAAATAGGCGGCATTAACTTTGTGTGATGAGGACATGCTGTAATAAAATGACAAGATATGGGTATGCTCACCCTTTCTGTCTGACTGTTGCATGTTGTTCACTGTTGTATAACATTGTGTTGCAGCAAGAAAAGCAATGAGGAATGGCATATCCCCCATTATTATTGATAATACCAACCTCCACGCCTGGGAAATGAAGCCCTATGCAGTCATGGTAGGAAGAAGTATCATTCTGAATTTTCAGTTATGGACATTTTGTGAGAAAGTTGAAACTTTTGTTCTTTCCTTATTTTCTGATCTTCCACGATCTCTTATGTATTAACAGTGTCTCACAGAGCAGGTAAAGCAGTTATTTTTGTGTTCCACATGGCTCAAATGTGCTGACATGCTATTATCACCTTAAGGGTACAAGTTATAAATAGTCCTGGGTCAGAATTTTTGATAGCTTTTCTGTCTTGTTTGTTTTCCTAAGGGAAGGTCCACGTGGAACACCTACGGAAACTTGCAGAGAAATTGGACTAACAGAGTTACAGGTTTTATTAGAGGACAGTCTGCTTTTCACTAGCTGGAGAGTTCAGTACTAGATATTGTTGCTGCAAGGGAGTTTCAGGGCAATAGAGTTTTTAGTTTAAAAACAGATTTAAGATTAATACTGTAGTCCTATTAAGACACTAGCATGCAAATATAACCATTCAGCTCTTGTCAGAATAGGAAAAAACAGTAAGATGAATACAGTGTGCACATTTTTCTTTAATTTTGAAGAGTCTGACCTGTTTTCAGACATGTTTCATCTCTTATACTAGTGAATTTTCATTCCCTATTGGGTGTAGGAAGGAGAAAAGATCCAGACACAATCGGGGCAGGAAGAAGACAGCTGAATGTTCTGCTTTTGTCACACGAATAGCTCCCAAACTGGGCTCGTGGCAGTCTGTTTTTAGGCCTCTTGCACATTTTGGGCAAAATAGCTTATATACAGGTGTGCTTTTCTCTAACTATATTCTCATCAACTTCATGTAGGCCCCAAGGGTGGGACTTTGGTGAAAGCAGGAGGGAATGAACATTACTGTTGTGGTCACTTCAGTTCATGGATCAAGAGTCCACTTGGGAGAGAAATGAACAGGGATATGAAAAGTGAAGTTAATTAAGGCACAACTCAAAACCACGAGTTAGGGGGAACTGAAAGTCACTTCAGGGAAGTCATGTTACTTTTTTTTTTTAATATATTTTTTATTGATTTCAGAGAGTAAGGAAGAGGGAGAGGAGATAGAAACATCAAGGATGAGAGAGCCCACAACCCGGGCATGTGCCCTTGACTGGAATCGAACCTGGGACCTTTCAGTTTGCAGGCCGATGCTCTATCCACTGAGCCAAACCGGCTAAGGCTCATGTTAGTTATTAATAAGACCCAGAAATTAGATATTTTCCATATATGATGCTTGACTCCTTTCCTAATTAGAAGTGTTCATCTCAAGAATGAAGAGGAAATCTTTTTACTTAGCTCTTTTCATTGAATTTTTATTATTGAGAGTTCAGTTTGAGATAAAAACATAGTAGTGAATTTATGAATTCAAAGGATATTTGGGTGTTTATATATAAACTAAGTTTTCTTTTTTTGGTAAACTAAAGTTTTCTAACAAGGAAATGGGCACAGTGTACTGAGCCACACTGAGCTACTTTTGGAAGGAAGAGTATGTAAAGAATGGGGAAATCACTTTTATTTCATAAGCTCTGCTTTTATGGCACCACCATTTTCTAACCAAGTCATGAGGAATAAAAGGCATTTGACAGACATAAATCTATGATAATCCTATAAGGGACTCTGAGAAGCCATTGAGGTCAGGAAGTTTAAGCTAGTCCAGCTATTTTTAAAAATGTCTAAAATAAATAACCTTTATAATTTTCCTATGTAGTAGATAAAATGGACCAAAATTTATTACTGGGAATTAATCTGAGAGTGGCTAAGTATGGCCATGAACCAACTATATTTATTGAGATAAACTAAGGCACTGGCTTACTGGTAAAACAAAAGAAATTTTATAAAAGATAATGCAGTGAATGTTTAATGCCAGTATGAACATTCCCATGCATACATACCGTGTGTTCAATGTTTTATGTACTTTTGAAAAATTAGGCACTTGAAAATAACTATGAAGTTATATTCCGAGAACCTGAGACTCGCTGGAAATTCAACGTTCAAGAATTAGCCAGGTACTTCTGTGTTTTCCTAGCTCCTCATTATATGTCCTGCTGTTTTCAGGTATTTCAGACCGAACAAAAGAATCTTTTCAGGCTGGAAATGGACATGGTAGTTTTCAGGACAGAAATGGTAATTCTTAGAAACTGATAACTTGGGAGTTATTAATGTGAAGACTTTAGTTTTGGGTCAGTTTTCTAATATAATGCTAAATGCTAAAATCTTGGCTTGGACTCAGTCCTTCAAAAGAATACATTTAACATTTGGCTAAAATGCTTCTTCATTAATGAACATTTAAAGGCACTTTCTTCTGCATGGGATTATAGATGTCAGTGGTGTTTTTGCATTTAGACTAAATAAATATCTTTAGATGCTGAAAAGTCTGTGGTTCATTTGTGGTCCAGATACTGCTTCTAATTTATAAGCAATAAATGCCCAAATAATACTAACTTGTTGATTGAATGCATGGGTTGTGATATTATCTGTGTTATTTGATAATGTCAATGATTTAAGTAACCAGTGAAAACAGAATTCCCTTTTTAGGAATAAGGCTAGTTCATCTTATGGTTAAAAGGAGATACAGTGTTTCCAAAGTGGGTTTGTGAACCACAACCACCTGAGCTGGATGTTAAAAATCCTAGTTTGTGGCTCCCTTTCCATAGTTGGAATCTTTGGGAATTACATTGTGACTTATATCCCTAGTTGATCTCACGCCCACTAGGATTTATGATTGTTTTAATAAGCATCTAGAAGTGTCAAGGACTGACCCACATAAATTGATATATTCATGCTTAACAGGCAAATATACCATAAAAAGATCTCCTGGTGTTCTTTTGTGTCTTGAAGCACAGAATCGAGATTTCCAGAAACAAAGCATTTCTGATGCATTAGCTTTCTACAAGCCTCAGGGTGGTTTAGGGGTGTGCAGGGCAGCATGGAAAACAGGAGTGGAACCTGAAAGAGGGTCGCTAACAAGATGTTATGCTTTTGTCACAGTTAAACCCTGAGGATAGAGTACCTACCTATGTAATACTACAGGACTTGTAAAATACAAGTAATTCCTTTTGATATATGGCCTTAACTAAATGTTTGCATGTTTTTCCATGTAGAAGAAACATTCATGGAGTCCCAAGAGAAAAAATACACCGAATGAAAGAACGGTATGAGCATGGTGTTACCTTTCATAGTGTGCTTCGCGCAGAAAAACCAAGCCGAGTGAACAGAAGCCAGGACAGGAGCGGTGCATCGCCTTCCAATGGGGCAGGATACTGGAATACCTACGCAGAGTTTCCAAACCGGAGGGCTCCTGGGGGCTTTACCCATGAGAGCTCCTTTAACAGAAGGGGGGGTTGTCACCATGGATATTAGAGGCTGATCTTACAGGCAGAGTTTTCCTAAATCAGTTTTTACTTCGATTTTTGGTATTTATTCTTTGTTCAGTTTTAGTCAGAGCTCTAATTCCAGTGTAAATAGTCGAACCTGAACTTTTTGAGCAGAAGGCATCATATTCATCTTCAACAGGCATTTGTTAGTGACGCTCTATGCATGGCCTGATGCTGGGAGCTCTGCAGGTTTGGTTAGACCAAGTCACTCTCTCTAGGGAAACAATGAATTTGAAGATGAAACCTGAGAAACACCCAAGAATGTAGTCAGTTATCACATAGGTTCATAAATAAAGTGTTTACAGTAAATATAAGCTTCAATACCACTTTCTCTGAAGTAATCTATTTTTTCAGGAATTCATCTCCATCAGGAAAGTTGGAAAGATGGGAGAAAAGATGAGAGGCAGGAAACATTTTAGTACCATTGCTACTTTTTAAATCTATGTATCCAAAAATGTGAAATATATGGCTGTAATGATGATATTGATTTTCCTTTAAAATGAATATACTAAAAAGTATACATCTAAAGGAATACTGTCCTTCAAAGTAGACACTTTGGGAAATCATTCCTTTATTCTAATGATGTGTCATTGTTAAAAATGTCAAATCCTTCTTAATAGCTATACCAGCTACTGAGGAAAATCAGTGTCATTATTTGAAGTCACTATTTATAGTTTTGTGTTTTAACTACCACACTCTATTGAACAGTATTAAACCTGAATAACTTTTGTCTGTGCTAATAGTATAAATAAAACAAGCCTCCTTTATAAAACATCAATTTTTAAGATGAATCATTAAGCAACTTTTAAAATTTTGCTTATAAGTGTAATTAGTGGGCAGCCCCAATGTTTGGGAGTACAAGGAATTAAGCATCCCAGGATATAGGTCACAGAGGGTAAGATGAGCAATGTTGGTGTTTTATATGACATCAAGACAATGAAGTTCTACCACAACTCTGGAGTATCCCTCAAACGAATACTGAATTTGTGAATCCAAATGAAATCTGAATAGAGGAATCAGATTTTGTGTGAGACCCAAAATAGATAAGAACATGTAGGATGTGTGCTTTATTTCTTGTTGACTGACTAACAGCTTCTCGCTAATGTTCTGTGAAGTATTATTTTAAATGTCGTATATAATGGTGCTTTTATGGTTATTAAAAATTATAGTATATGGTATTGCTTTATATGTATTTGTCATTGAATTTAAGCCTTTTTTGTTCAACAATATAAAAAGTTTAATTACCTTAATCCCACAGAATTCTACCATATTAAGATACAATTTTTCACTCTGGCCAGTTTTGCTCAGTAGTTAGATCGTCAGCCCAAGGACCGAAGAGTCTTGGGTTCGATTCCTGATCAAGAGCATGTACCTCGGTTGCAGGTTTAATCCCCAACCCCAGTTGGAGCATGTGCAGGAGGCAACCAATCAACGTATCTCACATCATTGTCTCTCTCTTTCTCTCCCTTACCTCCCCCCGCCCCACTCTGCTTCCCTTTTTCTCTCTCTAAAAATCAACGGAGGAAAAAAATCCTCAGGTGAGTGTTAAAAAAAAAAAAAAGAAAAACCAATTTTTCTATATCATAAACTTATTTACCAATCTTTTTTAATAAATAGGATATAAAAGACAAAATTAACCTTATTTTTTACTTGCTTACATAAATTATTTTATCTATGCACTTCAGACTATTTTACTTTGCCATTCCATTATCTGACTCTATTGAAATTTCAACATCTTGATGACAACCAACAATGCATTTGTAATTGTTCATTAACATTTAAAAAATTGGCATCTCCTTTGAGTAACCCAAGTTTGGCTGATGAAACTAAAATTTAGTGAATTTGAATAGATCTAAGGTATTATTATAGTTTTACTAAGTTCTATGTGTCCAAGCAAACATGTTCTATAATAATCATGATAATTCACATAATACTGCTGTCCAGGCCAAGGTAATCCAGAGTGTCTAGTCAATGTGATTATTGCTGAATTCACTCAATCAGGAGGGCATGACTCATTTAGGTTAGGAAGGAGAGTGTGTCAGAGAACCCAAACTAGAATTACCTTCCTTTGATTCCAAAGAATCCAAAAGGGTCAGAATTCAAGCCCTCCCAATTTGGCCCTCTGTTTAGGACTTTTGTGGGCTACTAGACTTAAGTGACCACTATGGAGAAGTGGCCCCAGGTTATAGATCCAGAGCTTTTACAGTTTAGAAGAATAGTTTCTTGGTCTATTTGCCTCTTTTACCTCCCCCCTCTCCCAAATCCCCCATATAATGCCTAAAATATTTGATAAGGAAACATAAAAATTAAATGCCATCAACTTTACATATCCCAGCTAGAAGTGATCTATTTCTCTGATTTATGGACTTTTTCGAACCCTCAGCATTGACATGTATTATTTCGTGTGTGAATGTTTACATCATTCATAGAACAGGCGTAGGACTTTATATGCACAAGAGGTTCTCACTAAGTATTGAATAGGTAACACAAATTGCTTTTACTATTTATCCCTTATGCAGTGTACACTGTTGTCTTTGTCATCATCAAATTGTCACTTTTGGGGGGATAATATCCACATATTTTCAAGCTTCGAATTTTTCTTATATAGCTTAGCTACATTATTTACAATTTATGAAAAGGAGGATGTGCATTAAATCGCTCTCTGACAAGTAGTCTACATGGTAATGAATAACGGAGGCAGTAATAGCAGTTAAATTTTTCGAGGCTAAAGAAAAGGTTAAATTATTATAATTCTGTCTATTCCTGAGACTTAAGTTTTATTCCCTGTTCTAGAATGGATCACCAGGAAAATGATTAGACCAAATTATTTTATGAACAAAACTTAAATCACATTAATAAGATGAGCAGAGAACAAGTTAAAAAGACTAGTGGAATGGACTACTTGTCATGTTAATAATTTTTAGAGGAGAGAAAGTCATGGATCATATTTATAGAAAGAAACAAACTGCTTCATAAAAGAACGTATCTTTGGCTTTCAAATAAGTTTATAAATAGATTTGAAAACCTTACCCACTATGCTGTACACCTGGAACTAATAAAGAATAATAATGAGCTCTAACCGGTTTGGCTCAGTGGATAGAGCGTCGGCCTGCAGACTGAAGGGTCCCAGGTTCGATTTTGGTTAAGGGCATGTACCTCGGTTGCAGGCACATCCCCAATAGAGGGTGTGCAGGAGGCAGCTGATCAATGTTTCTCTCTCATCGATGTTTCTAGCTCTCTATCCCTCTCCCTTCCTCTCCGTAAAAAATCAATAAAATATATTTTAAAAAATACTGAATGTAAACTGTAATTTAAAAAAAAGTATGTGTATGTGTATATATATGCACATACACATATTTATATGTTAGATATACATCTTAAGACATTGAAAGACCCTATTAGAGAGCTTCTCCATACTATAATAGTAAGTTTGTAGTGAGAACTGCTTTTTCTCTCTTCTATTAAACACAAGAAAGTAAAAAATGATAATATCGTCTTGAATTGAACTGTTACCTTCTGCCCAGAGGGGTGTGCTGAGAGAAAACAAGGGGTAAAGGGAACATTAGCACTTCCTGTGAAGGTAGGTAGAATCAGGGTTGATTTGAAAGACAAAATTAACACTATGAAATCTTCTGAATTAAAGTATTTGAGTTTTTAATTGAAGTAATTTAATTTCAGAGATTACACTGGGACATATAAAGGAATTAATTATACTAAGGGCTCTATTTTTCTTATAGTTACACACTTAAGAATAAACCATTTGATCAAAAGCAAGCACCAGTCATATCTTAGTCCGATTTTTGATTAGGACAGAACTATAGTACAACTAACACGTGCATTAAGGAAAAGTGGTTCATAGTGGGTTACCTCTAAAAACGCACATACACAAAAAGAAACTAAAGTAGGAACTAAACTAAAAGGAATTCATGTGAGTCAAAATAACTCTACTGAGAAACCTAGTTTCATTTAATTAAGGACACAATCTAAACAAAAAGGGTATGTATAGTTCATTTGTAAAATACTTGTAGTGAGCAAATCCCATCATAAAGGTTTTTTCCTTGATCAGTTACAAATATATAAAACAGTTTTAAGGTCTATAACTGAAATAGAAGTATACCAATATAGAAGCAGGCAAAGAGCATTCCTGTGATATATGAGTACTGAGGTAGATTTGGAACCATTTCTGTTCTCATTTTGCAGATATGGGTGCGTGCTTTGAAACTGCATGTGTGTTACAAACTGGAAAGGTTAAGCGTCAGTAACTAATTTTTGTCGTTTTCGGTTCTGTTGCCTTTGCAGTCTCTTAGATGTATCTTGTATTGTACTTGTGCCCTGAATAGAGTCTCTTGCTTCTCCAGTGCTGATGTGGGAATTCTCCTGCTTTGTGACCATAGGGGTAGAATGGTGCCTTTTCTGTTCAAGATCGTATCTTGAACAGGTGGGAGCAGTCCTAGTGGACTCACCCATTGATACTTTTTTTTTTTTTCCTGCCGAACAAGATAAAAGGGCCTGGGTATTGATCAATGCAAGTTCTTCGTCAGCTATTGAATCGCTTTCCAAAACAGAAATGTCATTAAAGTTTTTAAGTGGAGTTATCTGAGGAGAACTCAATTCCTTTTTCTTTATAGGTGTTTCATATTTGGTGCCACAACTTCGTGGTGGCTGAAATGCCTTCTGTGCAGCTGGAGAAACAAATGTACAAATGGGACTAACAGGTGGAGGTAAAGGCAGTCTGCTCAAGAAGTCCAAGGCTCGTCTCCTTTTGCAGTGTTTTTGGTCATCAACCTCTTTCTCTCCTTTACAAGACTTTGAAGGCATTTGGGCTGATACAGGTGTGGGAACAGACTTCCCTTTTGGCTTACAAAGTGATAAAGAACTTTGATAGTTCATCTCACTATTGGGAGAAGACATCTAATAAAAAACAAATGAAAAAGAGGCATATATAATTATGTGCTCATATATAAAGCAAAATCAAATTAGCTTTTCATTAAAAATATTTAAACACAAATAACATACACGTTCTCACTCTTGTAATGTCTAATAGAGCAGATGATTTCATGAGTCATTCTTATTCCCTCAGAAGGAAATAATTTCACAGAAGAGGATATAAAAAATGACATGAAAAGATGAAGACTAATCATAATGAAAGACAAAAAAGACAGTAGGAGACATAACTTCTGCTTTAATCTTTTTTAGTATTAACAGGTTAAACAAAGCATTTGTTAAATTAAGCATTTCAAAACCATTTTAAGAACAAAGACTGCCTGGGTTCTAATACCTACTTTTTCTGGCTTTGTGATTCAAGCAAGTGCTTAACCTCTCTATGCCATAGTTCCCTCATCTGTAAAATGGTGACCATAATAATTTGTATCTCAGAGGATTGTTGTGAAGGTAATGAGTTAATACAAATACACTTACCAAGTGTTAGCTACTTAAGAATTAGTCATTTACTGTGATTTAAAGAGTTAAATAAAACTGAGCTTAAAAACAACCCTAATTATATAGAACTAGAGGCCCAGTGCACGAATTTGTGCACTCGGGTCCCTAGAGGCTGCCAGCTAGGTACTTCCACCCTTCCCCCAGTCGCCTGCCACTGCCTGCTGCCAGCCAAGGCCTCCCTCCCTTTCCCCAGCTGGCCCTGCCCCCTGGTCAAACTCCTGGATGAACTCCAAGTGGAGGGGACAATTTGCATGCTATGTTTTTTATATAGGATAGCCCTCCTGGCACAAAGGTACTAGCAAAAAAAGTCTTTTCTACCACATGTACCTGAAATACTAAAATGAAAGAAACTAAAATTTTTCCCCAAAGAGTGTTACATTCTGTCTTCAATAAATAAAATATAATTTGCCCTCGCTGTTTTGGCTCGGTGGATAGAGCATATGCTTGCGGAATGAAGGATCCTGGGTTCGATTCCGGTCAAGGGCACATGCCTGGGTTGCAGGCTCCATCCCCAGTGGGGGACATGCAGGAGGCAGCTGATCAATGATTCTCTCTCATCATTGATGTTTCTATCTCTCCCTCTCCCTTCCTCTCTGAAATCAATAAAAATATATTTAAAAATATATACAATTTCCAGATAACCTATACCTATAAGTCACATAATAATTAATTACACTTTCTAATTAAATTTAATTCAATTTTTCCATGTTTACTAGATGTATACCTGAATATCTTCATATATTTACAAAATTCCTTAAATTTACATTAACTTACCAGAAACGTATTTCCTCTACGAAGGACTGTCTGAACAGTGTGTGGCTCTGAAGTATAGGCTTTGGTTGGGGTGGAACACTTGGGATCATTTGCATTAAGCATATGCATAAGCTTGTTTTCTGCATCCTTGCAAAATCTATCAATATTCTAAGAAAATAAATGGAAAAAGTTGTTTTATAAAATGCAAACCCACCTATTCATGTTTTTAGAAAGTGTTACCTTTAAAGCCAGAACTAAAATATTCAGACCAGAAAGAAAGAATGAGACATCCCAAATTTGATAGCAACTGTCAAACTATGCTAATGAAAAAATGCAAAATTCCAACATCAGTGCTTCAGCAGAGCTCAATTGTTTGAGGAAGAGTGTCTATATGCGTCAGAGAAGGAGAGAGATAAGAACCATTCCCAGCCATCTAGTTTAATTAGCAAGGTATACTATGATTCAGGAATTGGAAGACTGGGACTCAAGTTCTATTTCTATTTACTACTAATAGCTGTAAATCATCCAACATCTACAGAGCAGTCCTCAGGTTAGGAGTAAAATGAGAGAATGGCTTCACGTCTGTTCCAAGGATTAAATGAAATAAGGTGTTTCAGAAGTCACAAATGGTTAAGTATCAGCAAGTTCATATGGTTTAACCTAATTCATTAAAGTATTTTGTAAAACTTTCAAATAAAAGTAAATAAAAGTTGTCTCTGAACTGCCCTTGGATGGTCTCAGAGAAAGCTGGGATGTAAACAGTAGGTTCTCTGTATGAGAGCCAAGTAATGAAGTAATTTCCCTCCTCAACTCCACACACCCTCCACCCCTAATTTAGAAACCAGATATATCAGATGTTATCTTCGCTGTATAAAGTTTTTAGGTAAATATTACACAAACTTACTATACACAGCTAGCTACTCTAATGCTTTTAAAATGTGATTTATATAAATTTTGAATAACACATTTCAAACATTAAACTATAGAACTAAGAAGAAGCTTACCTTTTGTATATTATTTAATAGGAATTTATAAAATCCAAAATTTTATTGGGAGGCAGCAATGCATAGTAGTTAATAGCTGTGTTCTGTATTCAGGTGGCTTAAGTATGAATCCTGGTTCTACCAACTTGGCTGTGTGACTACCTCTGTTTCTCATAAGAAAAATAGAAAAAAGTTCCCTACCTCATCACGTTAGGCTTAGAACAAGGCCTGAAAAACAGTGAGCACTCCAATAACTAGCTAATATTATTATGTGATGTATAAATAGATCTCAGCAAAAATGCATATGATCCAAGGAAAATAATTTTAGTATTCTCGTACTTGGGCTTATTTCATCATAAAGACAGATACAAATTGTATAAAATACTGGGTATGGAATTTAAAATGTAAATTTGAAACCTACATATTATTAACTATACTACCAGCTAATATGAACTACATATTAATCTCACCAATTTCCAGTTTGCCGACACATGGTCTGAACATCCTTCTTACCATCTCCTCAGTTCCTCAGGTTCTGAGCAATTAACGTATGCTAAAAACCTCACCTGATATATCTCAACATCCAATTTTTTATAAAAGCTGCCACTCCTTTGATATTTGACTCTTAAACTATTTGGAAAATACCAAAAAGTGTGGTAATGTTCAAAATGAATTTACCTCAATAGTATTTTTCATTTTGTGGAATATCTCTTGAAAATGGCTCTCCTTTGGATTGGCAGAAAACATGGAAAAATCTCCAGCAAATAATGTAGGGATTCCTGATTTGGATTCTGGTCGCCACTGCAGATTGCTTGCAGCAATTAACATGTGAGGTTTAATTAGGTCTTCATTAAGATCTATCCAAAACTTGATTGCCAATAAGTTATGGCATTCATCAGACAAATAGACCAAAGGAGCAAGACCTAAAATGAGAACAAAAAAACCCCATTTCATTATATATGTGTGAGATTAAAAAATGCAAGGAACCTCTAATATGGCCATTTATTTTGGTATGCTAATGGTAAAAACAACTAAATATATTTAGAGAAAGCTCAGGATTTCCAAAATGACTTGTTTATAGTGTTAAAATTTCAATGCCACAGTGACAACACATTCTGTTCCTGAGGCCATAGGAAGCAGGCATACTTGTACATAGCTGATGGGAATACAAATTTCTGCAACCCTCTGGAGAAAAACTGGGTAATACCTAGCAAAGCGATATATGCACACCTTTCCCCCCGGCAATACCACTTTTAGTTCTCTACTTCCAATGATAGTAAAATACACATGAAAAAGGCTGATGAAAATGCATGTATGAGGTTACTCATTGAAGCACTGTTTGTAATTATAAAGTACTAATAGCAACCTATCTTAGCTCATGCCCAGAGAGTGGTTGGGTAAACCATGGCACATCCTTATAATGGAGTACTATGCAGCTGACAATAAGATGAGGAAGATCTCTAACAGTGATCTTCCAAACATACTGTTAGGTGAAAAAGAAAAGCACAAAAGAAAGACTAAGACTATAAAGAAAGGCTGGAGATATTTCCTAAAAGAAAGAATAAAATATAAGCAAATATACAGGTATCTGACCATTTGTACAAAACATACAGGAAGATAAACCAGAAACTACAGGGATTGGGTACAGGTGGGGGGAGAAAGGACCAACATTGGGTCAGCAAAGATGAGGAATGACACTTCCCTGAGTTTGTCTTTCTGTGAAGTTCTGACTCTGAGGAGGACAATGATATCCCACACATTTTTCATATATCCCCCAAACAGACAGAACGAACCAGTTACAAGGAAATCCAAGTTGGAACATAAACATATTTCTTAGCTCTTTATGCTTGAAAGGGCCTACAACAATGATGCCACTGTAGTAAGGAACACATCTAGCAATCAGATCTTGGTTCTAAATATTATTTTCTCAAAAAAACAAAAGAAAGATCCAAGGTTCTCTTGGAGAGCTACAACATGTCCTTGAATAAGGTCATTTTGTTCAACATTGTTTCCTTATAACGTTGATGAGATGCTATAGGAACTTAACTCTTGCTTGTATCAACAGGCTTGTGGTAAAACTGGTTTTGCTATATGTTTTTTGCTTAAATTTGCTGAACCTACTGACATTAAATGAGGACTCACTTTAGTTGATTCCCAAAATGGGGCAGGGAACTTATAAGATGAGCCTGGAACATCTTATGATGCCAAAAAAAAGGAAGGAAGTGCTCAAAAAATACAGGAGTTAACCTGAAAAAACTCCTAATGGCCCAAACTGAAACAATAGGAGAAATAAATAAAGGTACTGAATTTTAACCCATAAGAATAAAATAACTGTTCATAAGTCCATACTGATATAAATGAAATAAATAAATGAGGGGGGAGGGGACAGCTTTTCCTAACAGTAGAATTCCAATGAACGTAGAAGGAAAAAAGAAAACCACCATTAGGTAAATACCACAGTAATAACTGCTGCAAACAAAATCAACTGATGGATGCTAAATGAATAGGTGAAAGTTTGCAGTAAAGTAGGATGTGAATCTCCTCCAAGATATTTATTAATTACTAGAGGCCCAATGCATGAAATTCGTGCAACAGTAGGCCTTCCTTCTCCCGGC
The DNA here is from genome assembly GCA_026230045.1 of Corynorhinus townsendii. Classification (NCBI taxonomy): domain Eukaryota; kingdom Metazoa; phylum Chordata; class Mammalia; order Chiroptera; family Vespertilionidae; genus Corynorhinus; species Corynorhinus townsendii. The sequence goes on along the minus strand of JAPDVU010000003.1, from coordinate 114,289,118 downwards.
ACCCGGGACCTGGGCTTCCCTCGCAGCCCCAGCTTCATCTGGAAGGTTGTTTGGAAGGCTGTCCGGTCTAATGAGCATATCATGCTTTTATTATTATAGACAAAGGGAAAGTCAGTTATTTACAAGTAAGAAACCCAGCAGACACCATCTGAACCAAGTGACTAAGATTGTTGCTATTACCAGCAATAAAAATACCAATATTACTGATCCCTTGATTCGATATAGAGAAGAAAAAAATATAATTTCCATGGTAACTCTGCCAAAAATGTGTAACTTCAACCATGAGAAGACATCAGACAAATCCAAATTGAGGGAAATGCTAAAAAATAATTGATCAGTCCATTCAAAAGTGTCAAGATCATGAGGAAGTGTTAAACACTAGAGAAAACTAAGGAGAAATAATGATTAAATAAAAGTGGGATCTGGAAAATGGAAAGTAGAGTAAAAAACTTCAAATAAATCTAAAGTTTAGGCAATAATATTGTACCAGTGTTTACTTTCTGATTCTAATAATTGTGCTATTGTTATGTAAGATGTTAACATTACGGGAAGCTGGCTGAGGGATTTTTGGAAACTATTATTTTTGCAACTTCTCTGAAGGTCCAAAATTAGTTCAAAATAAAAAGTTAAAAAATTTTCAGTGTTGCCCAGCCGGTGTGGCTAGTGGTTGAGCATCAACCGATGAACCAGGAGGTCACAGTTCAATTCCTGGGTGGGAGCACATGCCAGGGTTTCGGGCTTGATCCCCAGTAGGGCATGTGCAAGAGGCAGCTGATAGATGAAGTATTTATTTCTATCCTCCTTCCTCTCTGAAATAAATAAAAAAATATACTTAAAATATTTTTCAGTGCCCAAAACGTAAAGGGACAACTAGATAAGCCAGGATAGGATTGAGGCTAGGAAAGTCTAGGTACTAAACATTCAGTCTTACTATTATTTACAGTGTCTTGTTTCTGCTGCTTTGAGAATTATGTTTCCCTTATAAATAATAGGAATGAAAAAAACTGCCATTCTCAGATAATGATTCATTTATCCTGTTGCAAATGACAGTTATACCTTTCATGTTTCAAATTTATCAGGTTGGTTTAATATATTTTAATCTTAAATATTGTTTTTAGAGAAATTATGTTTCCCAAGCGTGTTCAACTTCCTAATTTTAGAATTTGCCTCTAATTATGTTCAAAACCTGATTACAGCACTGCCCTTCTCCTAAATGTCCTTCTTTAAAATATCATGTTTCCCCCAATTAAAAAATACATGCTTATTAAAAATATTTAGAAAATGTAAAATATAAAAATAAACTTACTTAGTGTAGTTTCCTCATTTAATATTTTTCTCCACAAGCAGAGGTTTGATATCTAGATTACACTGCCCCTCTTACCTCTGTGTCATTCTTAAAGTCCAGGGTCAATTATTTAAAACTCCACCCTTTGCATACACCCAAAAATTCTTTTCCCTCTTGCTTTGTAGTGTTCACCTGCCTAACCTACAAGTTTGGTTAAATCCCACTATCTACCTACTTCATGCCTACCCCATGACAACCAACATGGTTGAAAAAATACCACACCAACCATGATGAACAGTTCCATTTCATATTCATGAACATGGACTCCTGTGGGCTCTGGCAGCCAAAGTATGCACCCAGTATATCCCCTCTTCCATTTTCTTGAAGGATGACTTCATACCTTTTCCTCCATTCTGACTGCCAGTGACGACTTTGTTCCCTACTTCAGTGAGGACACAGAGGCAATTAGAGGAGAGCTGCCACAAGTTTCCATTTATGCATCAGCTCTTCCACTTCATCTGTAAGCACACATTACTTCACCCCTTTTCCTCCAACTATGGAGAACTGTCTCTACTACCAGCTGAGGCTTGTCTCCCCATATTACCCCTAGGTACCATCCCGACATGGCAACTAAAGGACTGTGTTCCACAACTGGCCCCTCTTTATGGGAGCCTCTCATACACAGTATCTCATCAGTATGCTCTCAGTGCTTTCATCTGAAAACATAAATACTCGCTTATTCCTAATTTCCTTTTTGGCTATTGCTCTATATGTCTTCTTTGCTTTAAGCATGGTGTCCCTGAAATGCCCACATTCACTTTTGCTATTGCTCTTCTGTCTTCTTGCCCCACTTCATTCAGTCTTTTCCACCATTCACCAAAAGACTCCTCCATGGTATTAAAGCCAATAATCAGTGCTCAGCCCTAACCTCACTATCTATGCTACCAAATGCCAGCAGACAGATTCAGTCATGCTCACATGTCAGAAATTCTCCTTTTCTCTGGGCTTCCACATAGCTTACTCTTGAGGATCCCTCACACTCCTTTTGTCTCTCTTACTGGCCTCTTTCCCTTTCCATGTCCTCTGCTTCAAGGCATCAGAGTGCTATCTCCTCTCACAACTTGGCCAGTTTCACAGCATTAAATGCTACCTGGATGTTGACTTCCCAATTTATCCTTCAGCCAAGATCATTCCCCTGAACAGACTCCTTTATCCAACTGTCAAGTAGAACTCTCTACCTAGATTAAGCACCTAAAACTTAATTGTCCAAACTGAGCTCTGCCCTTCCCCACAGACCTGTTTTTCCTTGCAGTCTTCCCCTCTCAGTGAAAGGCAACTCCATTTTTCCAGGTGCTTAGACCAAAAACCTTGTCACTGACTCCTCTCTTCAATCCCATAGTATCCCTCTACCTTCAAAATACAACCAGGCCCAGCCAGTGTGGTTCAGTGGTTAAATGCCATCCTATGCACCAAAAGGTCACTTGTTTGATTCCTGGTCAGGGCACATGCCTGGGTTGTGGGCTCGATCCCGGTAGTAATGGGGGGGATCGTGCAGGAGGCGGCAGATGGATGTTTCTATCTCTCTCCCTTCTCCCTCTCCCTTTTTCTCTCTCTAAAATTCAATAAAAACATATTTTAAAAAAATATAACCAGAATCTACTTCTGACCACTCCCATTGCTTTTGTCTAGTCCAAACTGTTAACATCATCTCTTGCCTCAATTCTTCAATAGCTTTCAGCTGTTTCCCGTTTGTGCCCTCATGCACCCTAGAGTCTATTCTCAATACAGCAGGCCAAGTAATCCCCTGAAAACCTAGTCAGGTGGTGTCACTCCTCCCATCACTTTCAGAAATAAGAGTTGAATTCCATACAAGGACCACCACACAGTCTGGTCCTTCAATGCCTCTATCCCAGTTGTGAGTACTCATTCCCTGGCCTCTGCCAATGCTTCAAGGCATCAGACTTTAACATGACCATTTCTTATGCCTGGACTGTTTCTACCCCAGATGTCCACATGGCTCCCTCCCTTTGTTCCTTTAAGTCTCACTCAAATGTTAACTTTGCAGTGAATTCTTTCCTCACCTCCCTATCTAAAGCCACATTTCTCTTTCCTGCCCCCTGATACTACCCCAGTAAGAGCTTAGCACTTACTAAGAAAAGTAGAAATGCTACTTATTTATTTTACTGGGGGCCCGGTGCATGAAATTCGTGCACTGGAGGCGGGTCCCTCAGCCCAGCCTGCCCCCTCTCACAGACTGGGAGCCCCCAGGTGATATCCTATTGATGGCTTAGGCCTGCTCCTGTGGCGAGTGGGCCTAAGCCAAAGTCTGGCCTCTCTCTGTGGGAGGTGACTGGGCTGATCAGGGGAAGGCGCCAGCCCCATCACCCTGCTGCTGCAACCACTGCAAGTCACCACAGCCACCAAGGTGTTTTCATCAATACAGACTCCAGTCCCTTCACCATGAAAAAATGACAACTTTCTTTAGGCATTTTCAAGATGTGTCTTTCATAGGATATGACATTTCTTTTTATTTTTTTAATTTTTATCCTCACCTGAGGATATGTTTTCATTGATTTTTAGAGAGTATAGAAGAGAGAAGGAAAGTCAGAGAGAAACATCAATGTGAGAAGGACATTTTGATTGGTTGCCTCCTGCATGAGCCCTGACCTGGGCCCCAGCCAGGGAGGAGCCTGCAACCTAGGTACATGCCCTTGATCAGAATCGAACCCAGACCCTGCAGTCAGTAGGCTGAGGCATTATCCACTGAGCCAAACCAGCTAGGGCAGGATATGACATTTCTTAGCCCTCCAGCAGTGGACCTTCATATTTTCCTCCAGGAGTGAGGTAGAAAAACCCTAGATCACCTTTTTGGATTCTTATTACCCAAGTTACCAAGAACATTACCAGTGGCGTACAGGGAGCTTAGCCAATGAGTGGTCAGAAAAGGTGTTTCCTCTGCAGCTCATGCGCAGAGGCAGGACTGCTGGCAAGCCAAGGCTGGCACATCCCCCCGCCCCCCCCCCCCCCCCACCCCATCTCCCGGCTTGCTCAAGCCTCCTCTGTGGCTTGGGCAGAGCACCTCCAGCTCTGCTCAGGCCCTGCTCAAGCCTTTGCCGCCTCGCCCCCGGCTGATCTGCGCCAAGGCCCGTAGGCTAGGACTGGGCTGGGGCGTTCTGGGACCCCTGCAGCTCAGGGCCTACCCATGGGCCTACAGGCTCGTAGTGGCCTGGGTCCCGAGGATGTTCCCAGGACCCAGGCCGCTGGGTGCCTGCGTACGTAAATTAACCCACCATCTTTGTTGAGTTAATTTGCATATTCACTCCTGCTAGGCAGGTGGGCACAGTGGAGGTACAGTCAATTTGCATCTTTCTCTTTTATGAGTGTAGATTTATGACCTCCCTCCCCAAACCCCTGTAATGTAAGCTCCACAAAGTCAGGGATTTTTGCCTGTTTTGTTCATTGCTACTCACTCAACATTTACAACAGAACATGTGGAATGTGTGGCAAAAGTCTGATCAAGATGAAATAAAATGCTATGAAAACAATGTAGCATATTAACATACTACAGGCAAAGAAAACCCACAAAGCACAATTAACCAAACAAAACCTATTTTAAAAAAGGAGAAAAGAGCCCTAGCCAGTTTTGCTCAGTGGATAGAGCATCGGCCTGTGGACTGAAGGGTCCCGGGCTCGATTCCCGGTCAGGGCACATGCCCAGGTTGCGGGCTTGGTCCCCAATGTGGAGTGTGCAGGAGGCAGCCAATCAATGATTCTCTCTCATCATTGATGCTTCTATCTCTCTTCCTCTCTAAAATCCATAAAGATATATTTAAAAAAAAAAAAAGAAGAATGGAGAACATAGCAAAGAGCACAGCCATAAGAAAATAAAACTGAAATAAAAGAAGATAGTTTCTAAATTCTTCAAATCTGATTCATGCTATTGAACTTAATAAGAACATATATTCAATAAAATAAAAACTTGAATATGGGATGGTAAGTAGCCTTATAAGATGATAAGGAGAGTGCAGGACCAAAGAAATAAATTAAGGACACCAATATATGATCAGTACATGCATCAAAAATAGCAAGAAATAAAACACATTGCAGAAAATAAAATTACAAACATCAAGTCTGGATATAATAATGGTGAACGTAGATAAAAAAAGACACACAAAAAATTGAACCAATCAAAGAATAGATAAAAATAAGAACAAAAAAAAAAGCAACGTAAGGCTAACCCAGTGGTCGGCAAACTGGCTCATGAGCCACATGTGGCTCTTTGGCCCCTTGAGTGTGGCTCTTCCACAAAATACCACGGCCTGGGCGAGTCTATTTTGAAGAAGTGGCATTAGAAGTTTAAGTTAAAAAAATTTGGCTCTCAAAAGAAATTTCAATCGTTGTACTCTTGATAATTGGCTCTGTTGACTAATGAGTTTGCCGACCACTGGGCTAACCGATTTCCTCGAAGTAGAAATCCTAATCAATGGAACAGCAGATATGTTCAAATAAATTACAGAATTCCCATGAAATAAAGAAAGCACTGAGTTTGTAGATTAAAGAGCACCATGTATCCCAGGAGAACTGTATATAGAATGCTTTCACTAAGACACAGTCAAACTTTTGGAGTACAACACAAAACATTCTTCAGATATCCAGACATAAAAATAAAATCACCTAAATGGGGGTGGGGGGGGGAGAGAATTATGCCAGTCCCAGACTGTTCAATGACTAAAGAGTAATTTCTACTAAGCTCTTAGGGAAGGAAAGAAAGAATGATCCCATAATATTATGCCTAGCCAAGGTATAGTTTCAGAAGTAAGGCATAAGTACACTTAGCGAAATATGAAGAACCCATGGAATATAGAGGCCTTCTCGAAAAGGAGATGGACAATAAACCTTAGTCAAAGAGCATAGGAAGGGAGAATCCATGACAGGGCAGTTGAAAAGCAAGGAATCCACCAAATAACTGAGACCATACCCTGTACCAGGCACTGATTTAGGAGCTGAGGATACAGGAGTAACAAAGTCTCTGCCCTCATAGAGCTAATATTCTAGAGGAGGGAGACAAAAAAGCATAAATATATGTTGTTGAGTGCTATGGACAATTTAAAACTAGGTTGGGGAGTGAAGAGAGTACTACTTTTTTACAAATGCTGGTCAGAGAAAGGCCTCTTAGAAGGCTGCATTTGACGACACATTGGAGGAGACAAAGGAGCCAGCCACGTGGCTGTTGCGGGTAAATGAGTGTGAAGGCTCTGTGATGAAAGTGAGCTCTGTGGGCTCAAGAACAGCAAGGAAGACATCAACAAAGCTGAAGTGGAATGGGGACAGACTGCGAGGGAAGGAGACTGGGGCACTTGGCACATTATCATCAATAAACAGAAGACTCTGTGCATCAACTCAGAGCTTAGCTGGGCCCTAACACTTCATAGTACTTAGGGAGATAAAAGAGTATGGCTTTGTAGATAGGCTATATGGAAAGAGGTAAGGAAAGAGAAGTGTGCAATGTCATAATTAAGGAATAAAATATAGATGAACTTGGCTGAGATGTTGGGAGTAGTAAAAATGGAATCTGACAGTGCAAAGGTATTTCTTTGTCATTTAAAATCATTTATTTATTGCCTGGTCCAGTGTGATTCAGTGGTTGAGCACTGACCCATGTTCCAGAAGGTTGCCAGTTCAATTCCCGGTCAGGGAACATTTCCTGGTTGCAATTGCGAGCTCCATCCCCAGCAGGTGATGTGCAAGAGGCAGCCTATAGATGTTGATGTTTCTCTCTGTCATTGATGTTTCTATCTTTCTATCCCTCTCCCCTTCCCTCTCTCTAAAATAAATAAACAAACATATAAAAATTATTTATTCCTCAAAAAATTAAAAATAAAAATACCATATGATCCACCATTTCCATTTCTGGGCATATACCAGAAAGAAATAAAATCACTATGCTAAAGAGATATCTATAATACTATGTTCATTGCAACATTAGTCACAACAGCCAAGACAGGGAAATAACCTAAGTGTCTGTTGAAGGGTGAACAGATACAAAAAAAAGAATAAAAAGTATGTGGTGTATACAAAAGGAAGTCCTGCCATCTGCAACAATATAGATGGATCTTGAAGGCATTATGACAAGTGAAATAAGTCAGAGAGAGAAAGACCAATACTGAATGACCTCATTTATATATGGAATCTCAAAAACAAAAAACAGAAACAGAAACAAAAACTCATAGGAAAAGAGATCAGACTTCCTGTGCAGGAAAGAAATCTGCCCTCTGTCCTTCCAGGCCTCTTTGCTATACATTCTTGAAAAGACAGTCTGAGACAATGCTACCACATATGTAAAAATACCATGAGAATTGCCCTCCAACATAAGAACTGATGGGACAAACAGAAAACAGCCAGCAAGATGGTAAATTTTAATCTAACCTTACCAATAATCACATTAAAGATGACCAGATTAAACAAAGAAAGAGAGGAGAAACCAAGATGGCGGCATAGGTAAGCACCTAAACTGCTGCCTCGCACAACAATTTCAAAACTACAACTAAAAGACAGAACAGACACCATCCAGAACCACAGGAAAGCTGGCTGAGTGGAAATTCTACAACTAGAAGGAAAGAGAAAAGCTCACAGAAAATCGGAGGAACGGCAAAGGGTTGAGGTACGGCAAAGGGTCTTTGTGCGCGCAGAGAGGAAGGGCGGCTGAGAGCCTGGCTGACTTTCTCTGGCGGGAGATGGAAGGAAGCCCCCGAATGCACTGAACCCCAGTTCCGACTGCACTGAACCCCACTTCCGGGCGAAACCCCGTGGACCCAGGCTCATACAGGGGGAGTCTGGACTGTCAGGTAGAGAGAAAGGCACTCGGAGACTCGGAGACCTGGGGGAGACCCGGCGGGCAGGGGTCTGGAGGCGTGTGCGCCAGTGTGCACAAAGACTGCAGAGGTTGACACAGGTTTTCCCTAGCAAAGGGAGTCGGAAACTCCTGACTGCACTGAACCCCAGTTCCAGGCAAGCCCCTGGGGACCCACGCTCTTACGGGGCGGGGGGGGGAGGGGTTCTGAACTCTCGGGCGGAGGCTCGGGAGGCGGGGAAGGCAGAGGTCTGGAGGCTTGCGCGTGCGAATGCGCACAAAGACTGTGGAGGTTGCCACAGGCTTTCCCTAGCAGAAGGGAGTCGGAAGTTCCTGACTGCACTGAGCCCCAGTTCTGACTGCACTGAACAACAGCTCCAGGTGAGCCCCTGGGGACCCATGCTCTTGCGGGGGGAATCTGGACTCTCAGGTGGAGGCTCAGGAGCCAGGAAAGGCAGAGGTATGGAGAGGGCTGACAGGAAGCCAAGACCGTCTGCTCTGCCCTGAGACTCCACCCCATCCAAGCTGAGCACAGAGGCTTTTGCAATTTGGCAAGTCTAATCCTATGAGGCTGTCTCCAGCACCAAACTTCTCCCAGGGTAGACACAGCTGATCCTCACAGCCAACTGGCCTGGAGGTCAATTCCTCCCAGTGATACCAACAACAATCAAGACTTAACTACAACAAGGCTGTACACACAGTCCACAAAGAGATGCACCAAAAGTGTCCACCTCAAGTTAACTGGGGAGTCTGACCCACTGGGCCATATAGGAAACCTAGCATACAAAGCTACTCTACCAACTCAGGGAAGCAGTGAAAATGCGGCAACAAAGAAACAGATCACAAACAAAAGAAATGGAGGAAAACAAACGACTGGATATAGAATTCAAAACCACGGTTATAAGGCTTTTCAAGAATTTCCTAGAAAAGGCCGATAAATATAACGAGACCCTCGAAGATATGAAAAAGGACCAACTAGAAATTAAACATACACTGACTGAAATAAAAAATATTATACAGAGACCTAACAACAGACTAGAGGAACGCAAGAATCAAGTCAAAGATTTGAAATACAAAGAAGCAAAAAACACTCAACCAAAAAAGCAAAAAGAAAATAATCCAAAGTTGAAGATAGTGTAAGAAGCCTCTGGGACAGCTTCAAGCGTACGAACATCAGAATTATGGGGGTGCCAGAAGAAGAGAGAGAGCAAGATACTGAAAACCTATTTGAAGAAATAATGACAGAAAACTTCCCCCACGTGGTGAAAGAAATAGACTTACAAGTCCAGGAAGCGCACAGAACTCCAAACAAAAGGAACCCAAAGAGGACCACACCAAGACACATCATAGTTAAAATGCCAAGAGCAAAAGACAAAGAGAGAATATTAAAAGCAGCAAGAGAAAAACAGTTAATTACCTACAAGGGAGCACCCATACGATTGTCAGCTGATTTCTCAACAGAAACTATGCAGGCCAGATGGGAGTGGCAAGAAATTTTCAAAGTGATGAATAGCAAGAACCTACAACCAAGATTACTCTACCCAGCAAAGCTATTGTTCAGAATTGAAGGTCAGATAAAGAGCTTCACAGATAAGAAAAAGCTAAAGGAGTTCATCACCACCAAACCAGGATTAATATGAAATGCTGAAAGGTATTTTTTAAGAAGAGGAAGAAGAAAAAAGTAAAGATAAAAATTATGAACAACAAATACCTATCTATCAACAAGTGAATCTAAAAATCAAGTGAATTAAAAACCTGAAGAACAGAATAATCTGGTGAATGTAATAGAATCAGGGGTATAGAAAGGGAGTGGACTGATAATTCTCAGGGGGGAAGGGGTATGGGGGGGGTGCAGGAAGAGAGTGGACAAAAATCATACAGCTATGGATGAGGACAGTGGCGGGGGAGGCAAGGGCAGAAGGTGGAGTGGGAACCGGGTGGAGGGGAGCTATGGGGGGGGAAAAAGGAGAAACAATTGTAATAATCTGAGTAAGAGAGAGAGAGAGAGAGAGAGAGAGAGAGAGAGAGAGAGAGAGAGAAAGAAAGAAAGAAAGAAAGAAAGAAAGAGACTGTCAGACTAGATAAGAAAGCAAGACCCAACCATACCGTTTATCAGAAACACACTTTAAATATAAAGACATCAATAGGTTAAAAATAAAGGAATGGAAAAAGATATATACCATGCAAACCAACACTAACAGTAAAAAAGTTGGAATAGCTCTATTAAAAAAAGTAACTTTTAGAACAATGGATATCATTAAGGATAATAAGAGATACTGCAAAGGAAAAAAACACATCCAAAACCAAAGCTGGAGACAGAGGCTTGAAAGCTCAGTTAACTGCACAGGGAAATTATAATTTACTAGGGGCCCAGTGCACAAATTTGTGCACCTTGAAAGAAACTATGGGGTGAGAGGCTGCAGTAGGCACAGGAGCAGGTTTTGGCCCATCTTCCACGCCCCTGCCCAGCCCCTCCTGCCACAGCTCCTGGTCCCGTGTCTGCCAGCAGCCCCGCTCCTGCTGCTGCTGCTCCCACGCGTTTACAGCACTGTCCCTGCTCATACCCATTGATGGTGTGGAGCAATTGGGGCTAGCGCCAGTAGCGGGTGCAAGCTGCGGCTCTGGTGCCGGCTTCGGGTGCAAGCGCCGGGCAGGACTGCAGCACCCAGGAGCAAAGAATTTTCAGTAACCACCAGAGGCTTGCCCTGATGACAGCGACCAGTGCCCCACCTTGGTCCAGCACCCCTGCTCACCTGCTCCACCATCCCACCATGACCAACGCCCGCTATGTTCCGCACTCGCCCCCTGGTGGTCAGCGCACATCATAGCGACCAGTTGTTCGGTTGTTCCACTGTTTGGTCTATTTGCATATCAGACTTTTATTATATAGGATTTGTCTAAAAATAATCACTAAAATGCTGCAGAAAATTTTCTAGCAATTTCTTTAAAATTAAGTAGCTCAGAATGGGATGTAATTTCTTTCCTTGTAATACTGTAGAATTGCTTTTCATTAAGAATTGAGGTTAAGGAGAAACCAAGATGGCAGCATAAGTAAACACCTAAACTGCTGCCTCGCACAACAACTTCAAAACTACAACTAAAAGACAAAACGGACATCATCCAGAACCACAGGAAGGCTGGCTAAGTGGAAATTCTACAACTAGAAGGAAAGAGAAAAGCACATTGAGACTCAGAGGAGCTGCAAAAGGCTGAGGTAGGGAGACGTGAGTGCGGAGAGGACTGGCGGCTGAGTGCATGGCTGGCTTTCTCAAGTGGGAGGGAGACGGAAGCCCCTGACTGCGCTGAACTCCAGTTCCGGGCAAGACTCTGGGAACCCAGACTCATTCGGGGAGAAACTGGACTGTCTGGCAGCGGGCGAAACTCAAGGGCGACTTTCTCTCAGAGGTGCTTGCAGCGATTACCATGGGACACTGAGACCCGGGTGCCTCATAAGGCAGAGCTGACAGAAACCCATTGCTGTCTGCTCCGCCCTGAGACTCTGCCCCATCCAAGCTGAACACAGAGGCTTTTGCAAGTCTTGTCTCATAAGGGTGTCTCCAGCACAGAAGTTCTCCCAGCGTGGACACAGCTGATCCTCACAGCCAATTGGCCTGGAGGTTAATTCCTCCCAGTGATACCAACAACAATCAACACTTAACTACAACAAAGCTGTACACATAGTCCACAAAGGGGTGCACCAGGAGTGTCCACCTCAGGTAATTGGGGAGGCTGAGCCACTGGGCCCTATAGGACATCTAGCACACAAAGCTACTCTACCAACTCAGGGAAGCAGTGAAAATGCAGAGACAAAGAAACAGATCACAAATGAAAGAAATGGAGGAAAGCAAAAGACTGGATATAGAGTTCAAAACCACGGTTATAAAGTTTTTCAAGAATTTCCTAGAAAAGGCTGATAAATTTAGCGAGACCCTCGAGGATATGAAAAAGGACCAACTAGAAATTAAACATACACTGACTGAAATAAAAAATATTATACAGAGACCTAACAGCAGACTAGAGGATCGCAAGAATCAAGTCAAAGATTTGAAATTTAAAAAAGCAAAACACTCTCAACTGGAAAAGCAAAAAAGAAAAAAAGAATCCAAACATTTGAAGATAGTGTAAGGAGCCTTTGGGACAACTTCAAGCATACGAACATCAGAATTATGGGGGTGCCAGAAGAAGGGGGAGAGCAAGATACTGAAAACCTGTTTGAAGAAATAATGACAGAAAACTTCCCCCACGTGGTGAAAGAAATAGACTTACAAGTCCAGGAAGTGCACAGAACTCCAAACAAAAGGAACCCAAAGAGGACCACACCAATCACATCATAATTAAAATGCCAAGAGCAAAAGACAAAGAGAGAATATTAAAAGCAGCAAGAGAAAAACAGTTAATTACCTACAAGGGAGCACCCATACGATTGTCAGCTGATTTCTCAACAGAAACTATGCAGGCCAGACGGGAGTGGCAAGAAATATTCCAAGTGATGAATAGCAAGAACCTACAACCTAGATTACTCTACCCAGCAAAGCTATCATTCAGAATTGAAGGGCAGATAAAAAGTTTCACAGATAAGAAAAAGCTAAAGGAGTTCATCACCACCAAACCAGTATTATATGAAATGCTGAAAGGTATTCTTTAAGAAGAGGAAGAAGAAGAAAAAGGTAAAGATAAAAATTATGAACAACAAATACATATCTATCAACAAGTGAATCCAAAAATCAAGTGAATAAAAAATCTGATGAATAGTATAAACTGGTGAATATAATAGAATCAGGGGCATAGAAAGGGAGTGGACTGACAATTCTCGGAGGGGAAAAGGGTGAGGGGGGTGCAAGAAGAGACTGGACAAAAATCGTACACCTATGGATGAGGACAGTGGGGGGGATAAGGGCAGAGGGTGGGGTGGAAGGCAGCTAAGGGGGAAAAAACAGAGGAACAATTGTAATAATCTGAACAATAAAGATTTATTAAATTAAAAGAAAAAAAAAAGAATTGAGGTTAAGCCCTAGCTGGTTTGGCTCAGTGGATAGAGTGTCAGCCTGCCAACTGAGGGCTCCGGTTTGATTCCGGTCAAGGGCACATGCCCAGGTTGCAGGCTCCATCCCTTGTAGGGGGCATGCAGGAGGCAGCGAATCAATGATTCTTTCTCACCATTGATGTTTCTATCTCTCTCTCCCTCTCCCTTCCTCTCTGAAATCAATAAAACAACAACAACAACAAAAAAAAACTGAGGTTAAAACAGGCCTAACTTTCAAGTCACTAGTTATCAAATTTGCTGATTTGTAGCTCCAATTAATACTAAGTCAAATTTTAAAAGATAATTTTTTTCAAAAGCATCAATGAAAAGCTACAACTAAAAACACTATACATTACCTATTTTTTTCACAACAGAAACTACCAATCCTATTAAGTCCACCTCAGAACAATGTGGTTGAAAGTCTGGATTTAGTAATTGGCTGAATGGAAGGGGATCCCTCGGCTGATAAACTGTGAATAGGATTTCATCTGAAGCCTACAAGAAAAAAAAATCAGCATGTGTAGATTCTATAAACTCATATGTATGCATTTATCAAAATTGAAAAATTACAATGAGAAGTACTTACTGGTATTTCATGAAATTGAGTGTTTTTGGTTGCTGTTAACTGTATATTAGCTCTTCCAGATTTAGTTTTAGATTTTGATGTTGCAAGATGATAGATTCTATATCTCTTTCCCTCTGTTAGCAGGGAATATAAATCTGATGATGGACGCCAGATACTTAATATAACTATTCAGATAAAGAGGAAAAAGACACAATGGAAAAACTGATAATCATTAAATTCTTGCTTAAAAATGAATACTGAAGGGGAATAAAATCACAGAGTGAAGCATGAGAAGGACACAATGCACTGACAATGGCCTGACAATGAAGGCCACCATGTGAGAAATACAGGAGGCCGCTAAAGCAGAGTGGCCTCTGGTGACAGGCAGCACAAGAAACGGAATGCATTCTGCTAAGAACTGTAGTGAGCTTGGAAGAGGAACATGAACATGAGATTATGCAGCCAACTGACACCTGGGTTTCAGCCTCATGAGACACTGAGCAGAGAACCCAGCCAGTTCCTTTCAGACTTGTGATCTACAGAACTGTGAGATAACAAAATGAATTTTACCCAGGACAGAAAAAGCCAGTGATCCAAGCAGATGGATTGGAAGGCCTAAAAGCCCTTCCCTGTCACTGATTCCCCAAAAGTGAATCAGTGACAGTATAAAGTATAAAATTTTATACTAAATTCAAAATAAAATTTTCTGCCTTAAAAAAAAAAAAATTTAGAATTGGACTCTAAAGCAACTGTCACACTAAGTTTGGTAACTTGACTCCAGGAAATCTCCCTTTTTGTTCCCAAGCTCAGGCTGAAAGAGGGACCCAGGCCAATTCAGCATCTGTAGACCAGGAGAGCCCGGGGTCCTCTGGGAGTTAAGGTGAGACCTGCAGTGCCCCCTTTGTCCTGCCTGATTCTGCTTTAACCCAGAGGCCGCCTTAGGACCGGACTCAGTAGATACAGGCTCCTTCTCTTCTGCTTGGTAGAAAACTTTGGTCACAAGTTATGAAGGACCATAAAGCTAGTAAAAACATTCACCTCCGCTTGCTAAGGAGCATCTCTTTGATTTTGATATTTTGGAACTTGCCATTACAAAAAGACTGAAAACCACAGCTGTCTTTTGAGGGCCATTTTGGAGGATGTGAAAACAAAGAGATGTGAGGCTGGAGGAAATAGCCAAAAAGAGAGAGACAGGAACGAACAGAGAATGACAAAGAAAAAGGGAGAAAGTAGGGGATGGAAGGGAGAGGAGCTGGGTTTCAGTCTATGGGCCTGGGGACGACCACAGCTTCTCACTCTGACTGCTCCCACCCTTTACTGATCTGCCCCCAGAATCCAGTTCTACTAGGAATTGTAAAGCTGCTGGCCAGGCATTTGTTCCTGTAGTTTTCGTTCCTGGTTTGCAAGGAGGGATAAGGTGGTTATGTTGGTTTCCATGTGAGTGGAAGCCAAGGCTGGAGTCTCATTTGTTCCCTTGGAGATCATTGTCAAGTAGAGAAACACAGAGAAGCTTTGGGGCATATGCAACTTTGTTAAAATTTTATACTAAATTCAAAATAAAATTTTCTGCCTTAAAAAAAAAAAGGATACTGATAACAACTAATGTCTAAGGATTCCATTATCATTTTGTGGGCACCGACAGACAATTTTTGTTCCACTATGCACTAACTTTACTTTATCTAGCACTTGAAATCACTTTATTAAGATAATACTTTAACTTAAAACTAATAAAAACAAGTAATTTACATACTGACCAGAATCTTTTTCTTTTTTCTCATAGCTTATGATACGCAGCTTCCACACAGTTGTAATGTTCCTTGGTAACATCTGCTCCCCTTTCTCAGCAGATTCCACAGCCTTCCGGAATTCCAACTGGATCTGTGCTTGCTTCTTATCATTCAACATCTGTCTGTGATTATTCAAGGCTCTTAACTGCTCATCACTAATATAACCCTGTGATTATTTAATATATGAAGGCAGATAAGGTTGGAATAAAATGCAAACAAAACATTTCATCTATTGTAAATGAATCCCTTTAAATGGGGGTAAAATACAACAGTTGAGTGTGACAATATAAAAATTGAGATTAATATACTTATCACATAACAAATATGTTCTGGTGTCTTAAATTATTTACTAATCTTTGTTACAAATTTCCCCTCTTTATAAATGTACTCTAATAATCATATCTACCAATATGGGTGACATTATAAATAGCTAACATGTAAAGGCTCACTCTGTTTGAGAAATGAATCTATGTGTGATAAATGTATTAATTTATTTAATATGTATAATAACCCTATGAGGTAGATACTGTTATTGTTTCCATGTTGTAGATGATGAAACTGAGGTGCAGAGAATAAATAACTGCAGAGGCACACACACAGGTAGGGTTAGCTCAAGAACCCTCATTCTTACTCCCCATGGTATAATTTCATGAACTCCCTGGAACAGTAGTACAACTTAAAACAGACATGTCCTAGCCCTGGCCAGCTCAGTTGGTTACAGTATGGTCACAATGCACCAAGGTTGCAGGATCAATCTCTGGTCAGGGCACATACAAGAATAAACCAACGAATGCACAAATAGGTGGAACAACAAATCAATGTCTCTCTCTCTCTCAAAATCAATTAAAAAACAAAGCAAAACAAAACAGACACGTGCTACAAGCACTTCTCGCTGCCTCCAAACTTTTCTTCAATCACTTCACCAAAATGCTGTCTGTACTTCTTGGGAATCTCACCCAGTGTAACAAGAATGAATAAATGAACAAAAAATAAAATCAAATAAAACAGGAAATGGAATCCAACACATTACGTATGCACTAGACTACTACTGCCTTATAAATGTTAATCTGATCTACATGGGGAAGGGACACTTGAACTCTCCGTACCCTGCAAAGGACTAAAAAATGAAGACAATGTTTAAAACATGAATTAAAAATAAATCTGTGATTTCCAAAGTCCCACAACATTAGCATTGTCACAGAAAACAAATCCTTTTGACAGGTTATTTTATAAATTGATGCCTATTTTTCCCTCTTAGAATTATAGTGATCAGTTGATCTGAGTGAAACCTCAGAATCATAAAATCAGAACCTTGTAGATAAGCTCCTCTCAGGCATTCCTCCTGATAGATGGTAGAAAGAAAGCCTAAGAGATACAGCACTTGTCCAATTACAAAGATCAGGACTAGGTCTAGAACTTAGTCTTCCACTCTTATTCTGCTCATTACTTCCTCCTTATAAATAAATTCTATAAAAGGATACCAGCCTAATAAATATTTCATTAAAATTTGTGGATGAAATTAAAACCATCTTCATGATAACTCAAGAGAAAGCACAAGCTTCAACATATGTAATAATATAAGTGATAGGCACAAAAAATGTTTCAGGAAAGCAAAATAAAGCCTTAATTTACAGACTTGTAGCAAGTATACTCACAGGCGTTCAAACGGAACTCACTTTTTACCGGGAGAATTTGAGTTGTACTCTTTGGGAATATGAGGCAATTCGATTCAGAATAGCACTGCTTACTCTCCTAGTGGAGTATTGTTTATTTTGTAGTCCCATTGTTTAAGAAACTTAAAGCTACATACAGGATTTATTGTCATCAAATAAATGAGATTAATCAATAAACAAAAATAATTTTCCTAAAATTTCTCACCTCTTTCCTATCTAGAAAACGAATCCTTGCATTAATTAGATACCTAGTGTCTAAAAATTTAGGAGGTATCTTAATATATGAAATGATGTTCTAACAGCAACTAACATTTTTAAGAAGCTTTAATAACAATACACTTTTACATATATTACCTAATTTGATCCTAAAACAAATTATTTTATGACCATTTTATAGCTATTTTATGCCTAATTTGCTTGGCTAATAAATGGCAGAGCCATGATTCTAAAGCCTATGGTATTTCTAACACAGTTCAGTACTTTTGCACTTGTCCATTTAAGTATCCTTCAAATAGTGAATTATAAAACAGAGTCTAGGAAGGATCTGGGAAGAGCTGAGAAGAGCTGAGAACATGGAAACTAAGACACTTGTTTCATCTTAAAAGTAAAGTTTTGCCTGCATTTTAAGCCACATTTATCCTATAAAATAAAAGGCTAATATGCAAATTGACCAAACAGTGGAACAACTGGTCGCTATGACGCACACTGACCATCAGGGGGCAGACGCTCAACACAGGAGCTGCCCCCTGGTGTTCAGTGAACTCCCACAGGGGGAGCGCCACTCAGCCAGAAGCTGGGCTCACAGCTGGTGAGCACAGCTGCAGTGGTGGGAACCTCTCCTGCCTCTGCTGCAGGCGGGCAGTAAGGAGCGCCAGACTGTGAGAGGGATGTCTGGGGGATCGGGCCTAAGCCGGCAGGTGAACATCCCCCAAGGGGTCCCAGACTGCAGACCCCCCATAGTGCACAAATGTTGTGCACTGGGCCTCTAATTTAATATATAATATTATTTAACACTCCTATCTTCTATTTGGTACAGAATCGAAAATATACCACTGTGGTTTGGCTCCTCACTGCAAACCCCGAATATGCACATGTCCCCTTTGAGAAACAGCATTTCAACACCCTGCTTCCCATGATGGCCAGAGTGCCCACAACTTTCACCTCAAAGCTTACTGTATGCCCTCTTCCTCTCTCACCTCAAGATAACTGGGGTCTGGAACAGTCTTTACTGCTTCATAGAGCTCTGCACCATCCTGCAGAGCACAGACTTGTTGTCTGGTTAGTGCATGTGATTGTGTACATTGTTTTGTTATATTTTCTAGAAAAAAAAAGTATCACTAATTAGCTAAACCACAAACTTAACAGTGCTGAAAACAATCAACCAAAAAACACACAAAGAAAGGAGATTAAAAAATAAGAAACCATTTATTTGCTAAAAGTTTTCTAAGAAAATGTGAAGCTACTGTGTTCATAGTTTAAAAAATTATCAGAGTTTACTTGATTAGAGTAATTTGTAAATTATAAATAATTTAATGATTTACTTAATTATGAAAACAGCATGAGCTAGTAATATGTTAAGCACATCAAATTTTGAGTCTACTTTTTTTTAAGATTTATATATAATATGACGTTAAATAATATAAAAAATCATGAAGAAAGCAGAACATAAAGTTACAGCAATAAAAAAGATAGTAAAAAAGTAAATTTCCTGTCTTGTAAGCAAAAAATACATTATGATTTTTACAATTAAAATTGATGCCACAGGGAAAATAAGTTCTAGCTCCAAGTATAATAATGTAAAGGCCAACAACTACAATAACAAGAAATGCAAAAGTTATATACTATCTAATAAAGAGGTAATATGCAAATTGACCACTATTCCAACACATAAGATGGCCACTCCCATGTGGTCAAAGATGCCCGCCCCCATGTGGACACAAGATGGCCACAAGATGGCCAGCAGGGGAAGGCAGTTGGGAGGGACCAGGCCTGAAAGGGAGGGCAGTTGTGGGGAACCAGGCCTGCAGGGGAGAGCAGTTGGGGGTGACCAGGCCTGAAGGGAGGGGAATTGGGGGTGACCAGGCTGGCAGGCGAGGGCAGTTGAGGGTGACCAGGCCGGCAGGGAAGGGCAGTCAGGGGCAATCGGGCCAGCAGGGAAGGGCAGTTAGGGACGACCAGGCTGGCAAGGGAGGGAAGTTAGGTGTGACCAGGCCAGCAGGGGAGGGCAATTGGGGGCAACCAGGCCTGTAGGGGAGGGCAGTTGGGGGCGACCAGGACTGCAGGGGAGGGCAATTGGGGGCGACCAGGCCTGTAGGGGAGGGCAGTTGGGGGTGATTAGGCCTGTAGGGGAGGGCAGTTGTGGGCGACCAGGCTGGCAAGTGAGGACAGTTAGGGGCAACCAGGCCTGCAGGGGAGCAGTAAGGTGTCGATCAGGCTGGCAGGGGAGTGGTTAGGGGGTGATCAGGCTGGCAGGCAGGCAAGCGGTTGGGAGCGGGGGTGGGGGGAGAGGAAGAGGAGCTGAAGGAGTTCGGCTGTGGGATGGGCCCAATCCCAGCAGGCAGTGATTCCACTGGGATCGGGCCTAAATGGGCAGTCAGACAAGGGGTCCCATATTGGTAAGGGTGCAGGCTGGGCTGAGGGACACCTGCCCCGTGCACGAATTTCGTGCACTGGGCCTCTAGTAGTAAACATAAGGACACTGGAAAAAGAGAATGACAATGGCTTAGGGGAAAATAATTTTTTGAGTGTTTTTCTTTTTTTTTTATATTGAATGTATTTGACATGTAACACTGGTAATTTAAGGTATACAACATGTTACTTGGACACACACACTGTAATATGATAGCCTTTGTATGAATATTTATCACACTGAATAACTGTTGTACAATATTGTTCTTTATATTCACTATTAGAGGCCTGATGCACAAAATTCGTGCAAGAGTAGGCCTTCCTTCCCTGGCTTCCCTCTGGCACCAGGACCCGGGCTTCCCTCACAGCCCCAGCTTTGACCAGAAGGTTGTCCGAAAGGATGTCTGGTCTAATTAGCACATTATGCTTTTATCAATTTAGATACTGTGCACTAGATCTCTGTCTTATTTACTCCTTATTGCAAGTTTGTACCTTAAACACCATCAGTATTACTGCCCCACCCCATCTCCTGGTAACAACCATTATACTCTCCTTTTTTTACGAGTTTGCCTTTTTTATACTTCACATATAAGTGATATCATACAGGATTTATCTAGGGAAAAATAACTTGATAGTTCTTTCCCTTGCTGCTATTTTTTCCTCTAATGCCAAAAAAGGGACTATAACTGCTTTAGTACTGAAGCTTAAGAGGGAGTTTAAGACTTCTGAATAGTGCTATGGATATGTCATGCATTATTGTCTAATGACAATTACAAGTATCTAAAAGCTTGGTGTGTTGAAAAAATGTAATAATTTGGGGTCAGTTCAATGCTTATCTATACATCTATGTAATAATATTTTTTTAAAATAGAAAAAAATTGATTCAGAATTAAAAAACAACTATTACTTAAAATAAAGACAATTCACCTAATTATAAAATTTAAATTAGAAGCCTCCAAAAATTCTAATAAAAACACTTTTCATATAAATAAACTTGTAATATACAACTCACTTTACCTTCATGCTCTTCAAATTCTGCTTGAATTTTAGTGAATAAGGCTTCTAGTTTCCTTTGTTGAGCCTCTGCATATTTTGCTGCTTCCTTTTCCTCTTCTCTTTCATTGCGAAATATGTATAATCCAGACGGTGTCTTCTCCATCCACTGTAATAATACATCAAACAGAAATACACGGTAAGGAGGAATCATTCAAATTAACTGTCTCAAAAGAGTAATATAGAGTAAGTTTCAAGAATATGTCATACCTGCATAGGGTATGCTCTTTGAATAACTACATCAACACAGCCAACATTTCCTCCATCACTGAAAAGTGATGACAAGGGGAGAGGAAAAGGTCTAGGGTCTGGAGAGAATCCAAGCTTGGCATACCAGCAAGCAGGCCGGGTACTGTTTGCAGAAATCTGGACAAATTAAGGAATACATAGATTTATAAGTTAAGTAAATAATATTCCATTCTATTTCAGGTTTCATAATATTTTTATTCTTTTAGGATTGCTTTAAAAATATTATCCTATATAATAAAAGCCTAATATGCTAAGTGTCCAACTGTTCATTCAACTTCTTGACCAGTTGCTATGAGGTGCACTGACCACCAGGGGACAGACGCTCTGACAAGTAGGTTAGCTTGCTGCTGGGGTCCAGCCGATCAGGACTGGGCAAGACAGGCTGGACATGCCCTGGAGCCCTCCCACGGCTCCTCCCTGGCTGGCCAACCACCTGTGGTCCCTCCCTAGCCGGCCAGTCCCAACTGGCCCCAATTGAGACTGGACAAGATGGGCCGGACACATCTGGAGCCCTCCTTCGGTCCCTCCCTGGCCAATTGGCTCCTATCGGAACTGGGAGAGATGGGCCGGACACACTCTGGAGCACTCCTGTGGTCCCTCTCTGGTTGGCTGGCTGGCCCCGATTAGCCCCATTGGGGACTGGGTGAGACGGGCTGGATATGCCCTGGAGCCAATCTCCCATGGTCCCTCTCCAGCCTCTAAAATATTTCTTCTAATGAATTTTCTTTCAATGTGCACAAATCCGTGCACCAGGCCTCTAGTACTTTTTAAAGTGTCATGAAAGTAAATAAGAAATTGAATAAATGAAAAATTGTATGAAAGTAAAAATACTTTTAAAATATAGTATCTTAAAAAATTGTTCACAAAACAGACTCATAGAAACAGAGAACAAATTGATGGTTGCCAGAGGGGAGGGAAGTTGGATGAAAAAAAGGAAGGGATTAAGAGGTACAAATTGGTAGTTATGAAATAGTTATGGTGGTATAAAATACAGCATAGGGAATATAGTCAACAATAACGTAATAACTATGTATGATGCCAGGTGGGTACTGGAAATATCAGGGGAACACTTGGTGAAGTTTATGATTGTCTGACCACTGTTCTGTACACCTAACAATAATATAACATTGAATGTCAACTATAATTTTAAAGTTAAAAATTTTTTTTTTTAAAGAGAGAGATTTAGTTATGGAAAGGGGGAAACCTATTGCACAATGTCCAGAGAGTGCATAGCAGAGTTAAGGGAGGCTTTTTTTTTTTCTTTTTAGGTTGAGGAAGACCTGTGGGTGTTTGATAGCTGAGGAGAATGGGCACTGCCAACAGATGAGTGGGCTGGTGATGAAAATGCTCTAAAACTGATTGTGGTGATGGTTGCACAACTCTGTGACTAGACTTAAATCACATGATTGTCACTTTCAGTGGGTAAATTGCATGGTGTGTGAATTATACTTCAATAAAACTGTTTTTGTTTTTTTCCCAAAACTGTTCATACTGCCATGGAGTCTTAATGTTATGTAAATATGACTACAGGCATATCTTGTTTCATTGCACTATGATTTATTACACTTCACAGGTACTGTGTATTTTACCAACTGAGGGTTGGTGGGAATCCTGCATTGAGCAAGTGTGTCAGGGCCAAGAGGGCACCAATTCCATTCCTGGTCAGGGTACATGCCTGGGTTGTGGGCTCGATCCCCAGGAGGGGGCATGAAGGAGGAAGCAGATTGATGTTTCTCAGTGATGTTCCAATCTTTCTCTCCCCCCTCTCTAAAATCAATAAAAACATCTTTTAAAAGAACTACTTCAAGAAAATTTCTCAGAACTCAATGAAGGACATATGTTTATAGACTGATTGCCACTGTGTACCCAGGACAATAATTACAAAGTATGGCTGATACCAAAGTACATTATTATGAAATTTCAGAATAATGGAGACAAATGATGTTGAAAATGTCTTGGAAACAGATCCCATAGTGAAGGACTGGGAATAAGAATAGCACTGAACATAGCAGAAGCTATACTAGAAGCAAGAAGGTAATAGAGAAAATGTCTTCAAAATTCTGAAGAAATTATTTCAACTGCAAATTCTATATTTGGCCAACCTTACAATATGATCAAAAGAGCTGCATGCTCCCTTTCTCAAAAAGGCTCTGGAGGCTGTGTGTCCTTAAAACTAAAGAATAAACATAGGAAGATATAAAATCTAGAAAACAGGGCTACTGACACAGAAAGAGGTGAAAATACTGTCTAGGATGATACCTGTGCAGCATATATAGAAAATAACCACTTAAGGATAAAGAAGGAATATGGAGAAGTTCAAGAATCATCAAGAAAAAGAAATGAAACCAATAAAGGTATTTTAACACATTGAGATGAGTTTTACATAGCTCCTGTGGGGGAATGAATTGGTAGTAAGGACACAGAAAATTAAGAAAAACAAAAACAAAACAAAAAAGCAAGATAGTCAGTAACTCCGGGGAAAGCAGTAAGTTGTAAAGAAAGTAAGTGTAACCTGGCCTGCGTGGCTCAGTGGTTGAGCATTGACCTATGAACTAGGAGGTCACAGTTTGATTCCCAGTCAGAGCACATGCCCGGGTTGTGAGCTCGATCCCCTGTGAGGCCATGCAGGAGGCAGTCAATCAATGATTCTCTCTCATCATTGATGCTTCTCTCTCTCTTCCCCTCCCTCTTCCTCTCTGAAATCAATAAAAATATATTTTAAAAAAGAAATGAAATGTAATCATAGTATATTTATATGCTGAGTTGCAAAAAATATTTTTCATAGTCATTATAATGTAAACATTGAATAAAGATTTCACCCCTCTTTCACAGCAAGAAGCTAATAAAGGTCTAAACTGAAGGAGAGAAGGAAACACAGCATATAAGCAAAGGAACAGCTAAAGGGATTTGCAGTGGTAGCCTTTGTGGGGCATGAATAGGGGGTCAGGCAGGGTTGCATCAGTGAATGTTTTTTGGGTTCATGAGCCTTATACAGTCACATGCCACTTAATGACGGGGATACGTTATGAGAAGTGTGTCTGAGGAATCTGCCACTTTATACTGAGATTATCAGTATATTTTCAAGAAACAGAATAGCCTTAACAGGTACAAGTATATTTAAAATTCCAAATGTAAAAACCTTTTTAGAATTTAACTGAATCAGTGACTGATTTTTATTAAGAAAGTGCATTAATTTAACTTACCTTTAGCATAAGAGACTCTGGGGCTTCAAGAGGCGCACAGGCATCAGGAGAGCCCACCAGTTCTGCTCCATGAGTGATGATCTTCTGACCGACAGCCAGTCTACCTTTCTGTACAAGAGCTGAGAGGGGAGGGTCCAGCTGGGCCTTCACAGCATACCATCCATCAGTCAGTTCCACAATAGCTGCTTTGCTGGTATCCACACCACTAGTTTTACTGTTAGAAGTTTCAGTTAGATTTGTGCTTGGTGAAAGTATTTCAGAAACACAAAGAACAAGTGTTTTTGCAGCTGTGTCATCCCTTTCCATTATCTTTTTTATAGCGGATCTTCGACTTCTATCAATTTCCATATCATATCTAAAAAGAAAATGCGTTATTTTAGGAATTGTGAGTACAATTTCAATGTAAAAACAGTCAATGAATAATCTATTTATATATAAAAGCCTAAGCAACCAAATGACCAGTTGACTGGTCGCTATGATGTGCACTGACCACCAGGGGGCACACGCTTAACACAGGAGCTGTCCCTTGGTGGTCAGTGTGCTCCTACAGTGGGAGCGCCGCTCAGTGATGGGCGCCAGACGCTGGGCTCAGGGTTGCCCAGCGCAGCTGTGGCAGTGTGAGCCTCTCCTGCCTCCCCGGTAGCGCTACTGAGCGGCAGGCACAGTGGGGCTGGGATGAGCAGGAGCCACCTGCTGATTCATGCACTACTACATCCCCCGAGGGGTCCTGGATTGCGAGAGAGGCGCAGGCCAGCCTGAGAGACCCCATCGGTCCGTGCACCGGGCCTCTAGTTAAAAATAAAACTTTAATAACTTTATTGAAGAAATACTGAGACAAAAGAGAATTCAAAATTTGGTAGCTAGCAATATATTACGTTTTATGCCATTAAAATATGAATTAAATATTAGAACCTCCCAAATGCAAAGATGCTTTATTAATTAGCAATCCCCGAAAAGTGGATCAAATCGGTAATTCATATTCTAGGAAGTTATGGAGGGGGTGGAGGAAGAGGGAAGCAAGAGGTGTATAATGTGTGATTTCTCTTAAGTGGGGCCTGGGGGATGACAAGAGAACTAATTACTCCATACAACTGACCAGCAGTATGGGATAGCAACTGTCACTGCCAGCTGGCTTGTGTTCCTCTACCTGTCTACCACATGAGTAGGCAATGTCCAGCCCGCAGGCCATATAAGGCCCTTGAAATCATTTGGTCTGACTCTGTCAAGGCATTAGGGGTGAGTTAATTCAATGTTTGACCAAAATATAGCAGGCTAATTTTTAAGTTGATAATTTTGTATGGCCTGCAAGTGATGTTATATCAAAATGGCCCTTGGCAAAAAGTGGTTTCCTACCCCTGCACTATGACATGAATCACAGACTGCACAGAAGTCTGAACTGTACCCAAGATATGATTACATAATGTAATGCTTTAAACTTGCCTGTATTTTAGTTGAAGAAGCACCCTTTCCGGGCTTAGGCATCTATTAGCAAATTCCTTAGGAAAGGCAAATTCCATAGCTGCCAGTTTCCATATAATCCATCTGTAGTGATTATAGACCCAACCTCTAGAAATAAGCTTTGGATCCACACCTGGGGTGTCACACAGAGCCCTGAACAAAGGAAGGTAGAATAAAATAGCAAAACAAAACAAAACAAAACAAAAAACTCCACATAAGATAATATTAAATTCAATAACCATGACTATTCTTGGCAAAAATCTATACTTTTTTATAAGATCATTTAACAAATTTTTATGAGTTAATGTATAATCAATAGCAATATAATTTTAGAAAACGATTTGATATGTATCAAAATATACTTATAAAAAGTCACTAAACATATTAGTCAATACAATTATTTCAACTGGAAAATGAAATCCTTAATTTAAAATAATTGTATTTGAGATTATTTTTCTTACTAAAGAGACTGTTTTTAGAAAACACTTAAGAACTTCCTTCTCTAGTCCTGGTGCTCCTCTCTCTGCTCAAATCTCAAACTCCTCTTCTTTACCCATTCTCACTTAGTACTAAGGAAGCAGAAATAATCAAAAGACAACTTCTATAAACTTCCGCCCTTACATATACCAACCCACCAACTTTTGTACCCTTCACTTTGCCTTCTCCTGCCTTTTGTACACAAGCTTCCAACCTTTCTTGCCTAGTTAAGGATACTGACCTAAAAAATGCCTTCTCTCTCTCCTGCATCATCAATTTTATTCCAGTGGCATAAAAAAGTTGTTCTACCTTAAAACAAGCAAACAAACACAATGAAACTAACACCCCTACTTCCTTCTCTAGCTACTGTCCTTTTCTCTACTTCTCTTTTTGGCAATGACTGAAAGAACGACTACAGTCTCTCTCTCCAATTCCTCTTCTTCCACTGCCCTGTTATTGCATCCTGATCAGGCTTTTGCCTCACCAAATTACTGAATTATTTTATTAAGATCAGTGATGACCTCCAAGTTGCTAAACCCAGCCATCAATCTCAGTTCCCATCTTACTTTAACTATTAACAGCACTGACATAGCTGGTCATTCTCTATCTCCTGAAGCACCATCATCACTTGGCTTGCAACACACCACACTCTTTAGCATTTATTTCTAACTTGAGATTGCTCTTTCTCAGTCTCGTTTTCATGGCTTTTAAATTCCATCTATATCCTAACAATTCTCAAATTGATTTCTTTGACCTATACTTTACCTATGAATTCCAAATGCCTATTCAACATCTCCACCTACATGTCTACTGATATCCTGAACTTCAAATGTCCCAAACTGAACTCTCAATTTCCAATCCATCCTTGGTCTTCTCAATTTTCTGTACATGGTAATTATCCTCCCAAATGCTGCCAAAATTTTGGGGGCCACCCTCACTCTCCTCATCCATCCTTGAGCAAATGCTCAAGATGCCATCTTCAAAATATACCCAGGATCCAACTGCTTTTCACCAACTCAACTGTACCTCCTTGGTCCAATCAACTATTTTTCACCTGGATTATTGCAATAGCTTCCTAAGTGGTCTCTCTGCTTTTATCCTTGCCCCTCCCTACAGTCTGATTCCAACAAGTAGCCAGAGTCTTCTTTCAAAAATAAGCCAGATCATGTCACATTCTCCTTTAAACATTCTAATATTCTAATATGAAACACTACAGACCCAGTGCACAAAACTCATGCATGGATAGGGTCCCTAGGCCAGAGCCGATCTGTGGGGCGACTGGCGGGTCGATGGGGGGTGGGGGGGATGGGAGGGAGAGAAGGGTGGGGGGAGGAGGGGGAAGGGTGGGGCCAACGCTGGCACCTGCCTTGAGCATCTGCCCCCTGGTGGTCAGTGCACGTCAAAGTGACCAGTCGTTCCACAGGTCATTCTGCCACTTGGTCAATTTACATATTAGACTTTTATTATATAAGATTATAAGTGAAAATGATTATTCAGAGTAAAAGCCAGCATTCTTACAAAGGTCTATAAGGTCCTATCTCTCTACCTGCTCCTGCTACCCAGTCTATTCCAGCTACCTAAACTTCCTCCTGTTCCTCAAATAACCATGCTCCCCTATTAGAGCCTGGATGTAATCCCCACTTCCTTGACTTCCTTTAGGTCATTGATTAAATGTCACAGATACAGTGAAGCCTCCCTGACACTTGATTTAAAAAACTGCACCTTTCCCCATCCCTCCCTAAGCCACCTTTCCAGCTTTACTATCATAGTATTTATCACCGTCTAATATACTATACAATTTACTTAATTAAAAAAAAATTATTTCCCCACTCCAGACCAAGCCACTGAAATGTAAGACTTTTAGGGCAAATATTTTCTCTATTTTCTTATTACTAATAGAATAGTATCTGGCACATAGTCTGTTCTCAATAGATATTTGTTGAATGATCCAAAAAAACTACTTGAGCTTCAACACTCAAACATTCTGAACATGTCCACCTGATTACAGGGTCATCCTTTTTTTAAGTCTTCACCCGAAGATTTGTTTTTATTGATGTTAGAGAGAGAGAGGAAAGGATAGAGAAAGGGAGAGAGAGGGAGAGAGACAGAGAGAGAGAAAGATCGATGTGAGAGAGAAACATCAATTGGTTGATCAGTTGCCTCTCGTACATGTCCTGCCAGGGGACTGAACCCACAACCCAGGTATGTGCCCTGACCAGGAATCATCAAGCTTTTGGTGTGTGGAAAGATGCTTCAACCAACCCGGTAGGGGTGACAGGGTCATCACTCTTAACCTCTGCATAATAGAGTCTACTTTATACAACAAAATAATACAACTATTTATCATACTTTTCCAACTAGAATTGATAGATTGTTTGTTATGGGAGACAAGTAAAGATGTAATTAACATTTCTGTTTTAAAATAACATAACATAGAACTCCACACTAGGATGCCAGAGGAATGGCAGTGTAAGCACACCTTGTCCTCTACCCCTGAAATTTCAATAAGTTAACCAACTATAATTCAACAAAGAAATCCCTGCTCAACACAGATGCACGCCTGAGAGACCCATGTATTGAAACATCTAAAGGTGTGCAACCAGGAATAAATAGGACGACAAGAGGGAGGACAGCGTAGATGGCCCACAGACGCAGCCCTGCAGACAGGAGCAGGTTCTTCCTTCAGCTGGGAGGAACAGAAAGTTGCAGGGTGAGAGGCAAGGGAGCTAACAGTGTCTGAATCAGACAGGACTGACAGAGCATGGAACTCTCTACTGTCAGGCTGGCAGTGGTGTGTCAGACAAAGAAACAGAACCACAGAGCCCTGCTGCCACTTGGACTCCCAAAACTCACCTCCCATTGACCTTGGAGTCAGGTATAGGAGCATATTATCTATAAAACAAGATTATTTATAAACAGTGTTGCAGTAGAACCACCGTTTCCCTTTGTGACTGATCCCCAGGTGGAATGCTTGGGATGGGACCCCATGGGACCTCAGGGGTCGCCA
Organism: Corynorhinus townsendii; assembly: GCA_026230045.1. Classification (NCBI taxonomy): domain Eukaryota; kingdom Metazoa; phylum Chordata; class Mammalia; order Chiroptera; family Vespertilionidae; genus Corynorhinus; species Corynorhinus townsendii. The sequence goes on along the minus strand of JAPDVU010000003.1, from coordinate 114,259,860 downwards.
GCAGGGAAGCCTTGGAAGTTAAATCTGGGAGATCACAGAGGTAAAAATATCTTGTACATCTGTGTCATCTACTAGAAAATAGTAGAAAGATCTCTTCAGAGAAAGCTACATGCCTAGAAAAAGGAGAATAGCAAATAGTATGAATCACCACGGTAACAAGGATGATCAGAAAGAAAATGAAAAATCCCCAGAAAATAAGCTGGAACATATGGAAAAATGTGATGTAAATGACTTCAAGATTGCAGTTCTGAAAATACTCAACAGGCAATTCAATGCACTCAGGCAATTCAATGCACTCAGAAAACAAGTCAACAAACAAAATGAATACATTACCAAAGAGACTGAAACATTTAAAAAAACTAACACCAATCAGCAATCCTGTAAATGAAGCATGCAATTAAGGAAATTAAGAGTAAACTACTGAGGATAGAAACAGAGCTAACCAGATGGAGGAAAGAATTAGTGATATCGAAAATAGGCATCTAGAAATGACACAGAGGGAAAGAGAGAGACATGAGCATAAATAAATATGAAAGAGCACTATGATAATTATCTGACTCCACCTAAAAAAGCAATGAATCCAAAGAGGTCCTCTTCAAGGCACTTGGTAATAAAACTGTCAAAAATCAATGACAAATAAAACATCCTCAAAGCAACCAGGGAAAAGAAGGAAATGACCGACAAAAAAAAACCCATTAGAATTTCATCTGACTTCTCAGCAGGAACTCTACAGCCAGAGGAGAGTGGAACCAAATATTCAAACATCTGAAAGAGAGAAATTACCAGCCATGTATAATATATCCAGAAAAATTATCCTTTAAATATGAAGGATAAATAAGACGTTCCTAGACATACAGAAGCTGAGGGATTTTATCACTAGAAAAAACATCCATTGCAAGAAATACTCAAGGGAGTTTTTCTAACTGAAACAAAGAACATAAGGTCACAACACTAAGAGTAAGAGCACCAAAAAACTTACAGCATAAACAGGTATAATCTGTGACAACAAAAACATAAAAGGGGAGAAAAGTCTGAACTAGTAAAGAAAAATGAAGATCAGATGCACTCAAAAGAAAAACAAAACAAAACTATGGTATACATGCAACTTCATTTTTTATAAACCTAATGGTAACCACACATAAAAATCCCCAAACCAGGACACATAGATTAAAAAGAGAGAAAACAAAGGAAAGAAGTATGGAATACCACCAAAGAAAAACGACAGAAACACAAAGGAAAAGAACCAATGGAAGCACAAAGTTACCAGAAAACAAGATTAAATGTCTATAGAAAATCCTCAAACATAAATAATTATCCTAAATGTAAAAGGTCTGAATTCACCAATAAAGAGGCACAGAGTGCAGAGTGGATAAAAAACAAAACCCAATCATATGCTGCCTACAAGAGACACATCTAAGCTGCCAAGACAAAGGTAGATTCAAAGTAAAACAGTGGAAAACGATTCTCCAAGCAAATAACACCGTTAGAAAAGCAGGTATAGCCATACTTATATCTGACAAAATAGAGTTCAAGATAACAAAGATAATAAGAGACAAAGATGGACACTTTATAATGAAAAAGGGAATACTACCTCAAGAAAACATAACACTTCTTAATATATCTGCACCCAACCAAGGACCACTGAAATATATAAAACAACTACTCACAGAACTAAAGGAAGAAACAGACCAAAATACAGTCATAGCTGGGGACCTTAATACTCCACTGACAGCTCTATACAGATCAACCAAACAGAAAATCAATAAAGAAATATCAGCCTTATACATTCTTCTCCAGTGCACATGAAACATTCTCAAGGATAGACCATATGTTGGGTCATAAAACTAGCATCAACAAATTCAAAAAGATTGAAATTATACCAAGCATATTCTCTGACCACAATTCCTTGAAACTAGAATTCAACTGCAAAAGGTAAGTAAAGAAACCCACAAATACATGGAGATTAAACAACATACTACTAAAAAATGAGTGGATCAAAGAAGTAAAAGATGAAATAAAAATATATAGAGAGACAAATGAGAATGACAATACAACATACCAAAACTTCTGGGATGTAGCGAAAGCAGTAATAAGAGGGAATTTTATATCATTCCAGGCCTATCTTAAGAAACAAGAGAAATCCCAAGTAAACAACTAACATGACATCTTAAATAACTAGAAAAAGAAGAACAAAAGCAACCCAATGTCAGCAGGAAAAAAGTAAATAATAAAAATTAGAGCAAAACTGAATGAAATAGATAAAAAAAGATTATACAAAAAATTAATAAAACAAAGAGCTGGTTCTTTGAAAAGATTAACAAAAAGGACAAAACCCTGGCTAGACTCACTAAGGAGAAAAGACCCATATAAATAAAATCAGAAATGAGAGAGAAGTCACCACAGACATCACAGGTATACAAAGGATCATACTAGAATATTATGAAAGACTGTCACCAAATTCAATAACCTAGAAGAAATGGATAAGTTCTAATTCCTGGACAAAATCATGAAGAATTGGAAAATCTAAATAAACTGATCAGTAGTGAGGAAATTGAAATTTCCCAACAAATAAAAGTCCAGACCAGATGACTTCCCCAGTGAATTCTACCAACATTCTAAGATTTAAAACCTATCCTTCTCAAACTCTTCCAACAAATTGAAGAGCCAATACTTCCTATCACATTCTATGAGGTCAATATAAACCTGATACCAAAACCTGGCAAAGAATTCACAAAAAAAGAAAACTATAGACCAATATCTCTGATGAATACAGATGCAAAAATTCTAAACAAAATACTAGCAAATTAAATACAACAGTACAGCCCTAACTGGTTTGACTTAGTGGATAGAGCGTCGGCCTGCGGACTGAAAGGTTCCAGGTTCGATTCCGGTCAAGGGCATGTATCTTGGTTGCGGGCACATCCCCAGTAGGGGGTGTGCAGGAGGCAGCTGATTGATGTTTCTCTCTCATCAATGTTTCTAACTCTCTATCCTTCTCCCTTCCTCTCTGTAAAAAATCAATAAAATATATTAAATACAACAGTACATCCAAAAAATAATACATCATGATCAAGTGCGGTTCATTCCAGGGACACAAGGAATGGTTCAACAAATCCATCAATGTAATACATCACATTAACAAAAGGATAAAAATCATATGATCTTATCAATAGATGCAGAAGAAGCGTTTGATAAGCTGTAACATCCACTTATGATTAAAACACTTAATAAAATAGGAATAGAAGGAAAGTACCTCAACATAATAAAGGCCATATATGATACTCAGCTAATACCATATTCAATGGTGAAAAATGGAAAGCTTTTTCTCAGGAACAAGACAAGGAGGTCTACTCTCACTACTCCTATTCAACACAGTACTGGAAGTCCTAGCCAGAACAATAAGATAAGAGAATGAAATAAAAAGCACCCAAATAGGGAAGGAAAAAGTCAAACAGTCACTTTTTGTGGACAACATGATTCTGTATATAGAAAACCCTAAAGACTCCACCAAAAAGCTATTAGAAACAATAAACAAATACAATCAAGTTGCAGGATACAAAATCAATATGCAAAAACCCATTGCCTTCCTGTATACTAACAACAAAATATCAGAAAAAGAAATGAAAACACACACACATCCCCCCCACAACAATCTCTTTTGCAATTGCAACCAAAAGAATAAAATACCTAGGAAAATGACAAAGCATTATTGTAAGAGTTTGAAAAAGGCACAACAAAATGGAAAAATATTCCGTGCTCATGGATTAGAAGAATCAACATAGTTAAAATGGCCATATTACCCAAAGTAATATACAGATTTAATGCAATCCCCATCAAAATCCCAATGTCATTTTTAAAAGAAATAGAACGAGGAATCATCAGATTTGTATGGAACCACAAAAAAACCCGAATAGCCAAAGCAATCCTGAGAAAAAAGAACAAAGCTGGGAAATAAATGGTGCTGGGAAAACTGGAAAGTCATGCAAAAGAATGAAACTGGATTAGTTTGTCCCCATGTACAAAAATTAATTCAAAATGGATCAAAGACCTAAATATAAGACCCCAAATAGTAAGTTACACAGAAGAAAATATAGGTACCAAACTTAAGGACCTTGGTCGGAGAGAACATTTTATAAACTTCACCCCAAAGGTGAGGGAAATAAAGGTAAAAAGAAATGAACGAGTCTATATCAAACTAAAAAGCTACTGCACAGCAAAAGAAACTGACAACAAAACAAAGAGGCAGCCAACCAGATGGGAGATGATATTTCAAACAGTGGCTCTGACAAAGGTTTAATTTCCAAAATGCATAAAGAACTCAGAAAAATCAACATCAAACAAACAACCCAATCAAAAACTGGGCAGAGAACCTGAAAATACACCTCTTCCAAGAAGACATACGAACAGCCAATAGACATATGAAAAGATGTTCAACCTAACTGGCCATTAGGGAAATGCAAATCAAAACTACAATGAGATACCACCTTACACCTGTTAGAGTGGCTATTATCAACAAGACAAGTAATAACAAGTGTTGGAGAGGTTGTGGAAAAAAGGGAACCCTCATTCACGAACGTAGACTGATACAACCACTATGGAAAGCAGTTTGGTGATTCCTCAAAAAATTAAGAATAGAGCTACCAATTCCTCTTCTGGGTATATATCAAAAAAGCTCCAAATCATGTACAAAGATATACATACCCCTATGATCATTGCAGCATTATTCACGGTGGCTAAGACATGGAAACAACCAAAGTGTCCTGTGATAGAGGACTGGATAAAGAGGATGTGGTACATTTACACAATGGAATACAACTCAGCCATAAGAAAGGATGAAATACTACCATTTGCAACAACATGGATGGACCTTGAGAACATTATACGAATGTTCTCATATGTGGGACATAAACCTGAAACTTGTGAACACAAACAGCAGTATGGTAGTTGCCAGAGGGAGGAGAGTACGGGGAAAAAGGAGTCCTCATCTATAGTGACAGAAGATTTGACTCTGGGTGGTGGCCACAGTGTGCAATATACAGATCTTGTAACATAGAAACCCACACCTGAAACCTTTGTTTATGGTGACCAATGTCACACCAATCAATTTAATTAATTAATAAATAAAATAACACAACAGTAACAAAATACCAAAATATTCCAATTGCCTAACAAAATACATAACAAAAATTTAAGAAAAATGTTTTATCACTTCCCCAAAAGCATAAATTTTGGAAAGACTTACAGAGATAATAAAGAACAAGGGGCCCTGGCCAGTGTGGCTCAATCAGTTGGAGCATTGTCCTATGAACCAAAAGCTGTGAGTTTGATTCCTAGTCAGGGCACATACCTTGGTTGTGGGTTCAATCCTTTGTCCAGACACATATAAAAGGCAACAAATCAATGTTATCTCTCATATCGATGGTTCTCTCTCTCTCTCTCCCCCCCCACCTTCTCTAAAATCAATAAACATATCCTCGACTGAGGATTAAAATTTTTTTTTAAATAATAAGGACACTATAGAAAGGTTTTTCATCTCTTTCCATTGGCTTAAGGTAATACATTTCTGATAGCAAAAAGTTTAAATTATGTTTATATAAACATTAAAATCATAAAAAGTTATACAGTTTCTAAATTGTTGTGTTAGGGCAGTAATGTTTACTAATTTTTGGCAATTACTGATATTTAAGTACTTATGTTTAATTTTTAGCAATGCTATTTCATATTTATTGAAATACACAGTGAAAGAGAATATGACACAAGTGTGCATGTGTGGAGGTCTATGATAAGGCCAATTCAAATTTAACTTTTCTTATCAGTCTTTATTTTGTAAATGTATATGGAAAATGCCCCAATTTAAGAAAACCAATTCAATCCAAAGAGGATCACACCAAGACACATCATAATTAAAATGCCAAGAGCAAAAGACAAAGAGAGAATATTAAAAGCAGCAAGAGAAAAACAGTTAATTACCTACAAGGGAGCACCCATACGATTGTCAGCTGATTTCTCAACAGAAACTATGCAGGCCAGACAGGAGTGGCAAGAAATTTTCAAAGTGATGAATAGCAAGAACCTACAACCAAGATTACTCTACCCAGCAAAGCTATCATTCAGAATTGAAGGGCAGATAAAGAGCTTCACAGATAAGAAAAAGCTGCAGGAGTTCATCACCACCAAACCAGTATTATATGAAATGCTGAAGGTATTCTTTAAGAAGAGGGAGAAGAAAGAGTAAAGATAAAAATTACGAACAACAAATACATATCTATCAACAAATGAATCTAAAAATCAAGTGAATTAAAAACCTGAGGAACAGAATAAACTGGTGAATATAATAGAATCAGGGGCACAGAAAGGGAGTGGACTGATAATTCTCAGGGGGAAAGGGGTAATGGGGGGGTGCAGGAAGAGACTGGGCAAAAATTGTACACCTATGGATGAGGACAGTGCGGGGGAGGTAAGGGCAGAGGGTGGGGTGGGAACGGGGTGGAGGGGAGCTATGGGGGGAAAAAGGGGAAACAATTGTAATAATCTGAATAAAGATTTATTAAAGAAAAGAAGTAAAAAAAAAAAGAAAAGAAAACCAATTCATTAAATGCTAAGACAAACCATAATTCACTTTTTAAAAGATTTCAGCAAAATGTCAATTGAACCATAATGCGTTTAAAATGATTTTATGTAACTCTAGCTGGTTTGGCTCAGTGGATAGAGCATCAGCCTGCAGACCAAAGGGTCCCGGGTTCGATTCTGGTCAAGGGCATGTACCTCGGTTGCACACTCCTCCCCAGCCTCAGCACTGGTCAGGGTATGTGCAGGAGGCAACCAATCGATGTGTTTCTCTCACATTGATATTTCTCTCTGTCTTTCCCTCTCTCTTCTACTCTCTCTAAAAATCAATGGAAAAATATCCATTGAGGTGAGGATTAAAAAATAATAATAAAATAATTTGATGTACAAAAATTTTATTCCTAGCCAACTTTTTAAGTTCAAGAGAGATAAGGAAAGAGAAAAAAGAAGAGCTTGTGAGGAAGAATGATTACAGAATACATATATAAGTTAACACCTCTTTTCGCACAGAGTACCTATAAAATTCTTCTTTTCCAGCCTTCCCATCATTGGAGGGTACAAGCCATCCACCATCAGCCAGCTGTGTTCCTTTTCCAGCCCATGAGTCTTCCTTACCAAAATAATCCTGAGTGTGAAACTGAAAAGACTCTGCATTTTTGCTGTTAATTGTTAGGCAATGTTTAGAGATGCCATACATATACAGCTGCACAGAAGAAATAATAGAAAAATTTGATAATGAATGAAAAACAAAATAAACAAAAAAGCACATCACAGAATAGAAACAATTTTAACAAACTGAAACTGAATTTACTCAAAAATTTCATTAAAATATTAAAATATTCACTATAAAAACATTTAACTTATTTACTAGAAGCTAAAATGCTGATGTACTAGAAATGACCCCCCGACCCCCCAATTCGAGAGTCTGTTGCCCCTTTTTCATTCCCCTGTGTATATGACTCCTGCTATATCTGCCATTGGAAGTCACTGTGGGGGTAAAAAAGTAACAGTGTTTTACAAAATCACTTGTAAAGACTTGCTGAGGTGCAGGCAAGTCTCAGATGGTGGCTGCCCAGCCGCCCAGGGCTGCCCGAGGCTCAGGTAACCAGGGCGGGCCGAGGCTTGCACTGCCAGCAGTGGCAGCAGCAGAGGTGTGATGGGCGCGTCGTCTTCCACTGATCGCCAGGTTGCCTCCCGTCCCTGAGGGCTCCCAGACTGTGAGAGGGGGCAGGCTGGGCTGAGGGACACCCCTCTCCAGTGCATGAATTTTCATGCGCCGGGCCTCTAGTCTATAATAATAAAAGCGTAATATGCTAATTAGACCAGATATCCTTCTGGATGAAGCCGGGGCTGCGAGGGAAGCCCGGGTCCTTAGTGCCTGTCAGTGGCTGGAGGGAAGCCAGTGCCAGCAGCTGGGGGAAGGAAGGCCTACTCTTGCATGAATTTTGTGCATTGGGCCTCTAGTAGCTTAATAGGAATCCTTTTTTAAAACTGTGAATAACTCTTAGTGAGTTCAGGACTATGAGTTATTCACAATTGAAATTCAATGAGACTACTTTCCTCTAACACCTAGCCAAGAGCACTTATAGTAATAAAATACATTTTGAAAGGGGAAGAGAAATACTACTAGTAATTCTGAAGTATAGATCACTCTGTAGGATTAAGACAGTAGAGGAGGAGAAGGCTGCCCCTATAGCTGGATTAGGAACATGATGATTTCATTCATCCATTCATTGCTGCCTCAATTGGTTCTTTGTTTAAAAAGGACAATTTGGAGATACCAGTTAATACAATAAAATTACAAGTTGCTATAAAAGCTATTAACATTGTCAACAAAAGCATACCTGTTTATGGGAACATGCAGAGGGAACTTGGCCTTCTACTGCTACTTTCAGAGAGATTCTAGGCACAGTGGATGTTTTTGCAAGAAACAGACTTCCTGGCTGTGGAAAAATTTGTTGGCTATGTTTCTTTTTAATACGCATATCCTGTATATCTCTGGCATTCTGAAGATTTGCTTTAAAATCTATTAAGAAATAAGTAGCAAAAAATAATACTTGAGTATTAAATTTAAAAAGCACAACCCTTGCTTTATAAAATTATAAATTATCAATTAGCTCTAATTTTAAATCTTCAGGCATGAAAAAAGTTGCAACTTCTAAAGAACAGAAATATGTCTATTATTTTTATTTCAGATTTAGAAGAAAATAAGTAGCCTGGGAAAAAATATATTCCAGTAATAGCAATCCTAGGTGTGTGTCTAATTACTTTTTTTAAAACAAGAAAGTCCACAAGTAGTTACCTTTGAAAGACTAAATATTAGAGTAATTTAAACCTAATCTCTGGACTTGGAAAAATCTAAGGCATTACAGAAGGTTTTGAAATTATTAATCATTACAAAGGGGGGAAATCCTCAAAGCATTATTTAATATAAGAGATATCTAACTGAAAGACAAAATTATGTCAACACAAATTTTCACAAAATACCTAAAGGTTCTTCTTCACACTTTGTGGAGATTATAGTTGCTACTTGATTGGAGTTAACTTTGTTGGGCTGATGAATTTTACTGTCATTAATATTATTTTTACTACCACCAGAGCCATGTTCACCTATGTTTTCTTGTTTTTGTTTGTTTTCTTCCAAATCATTATTGCTGCCAAGACACTGATTATCTCTGTGAAAATGTGATTTAGTTTTAAAAGGTGGGACAAAAACTTTCATTGGTTTGCCTGTAGTAATTGAGTATCTCCTTTTTTTACTTTGTGTGGCAGGAACCTTATAAAATGGCTGTCCCGAAATTGATAAATCACTTGAAGATTTTTCCAAAGTCGGCTGTTCATAAAAACGAGATTTGGACAGAAATTCTTGACCAGGTTCAGTAAAATTTGGAGTCTGTATTTTTTGCCTTTCCTTAGTTGTGCTACAATGGGAAGAAAACATTTGTTTGATTAGTTACCAATAAATACACACACACACACACACACACACACAAATTATTAGAATATGCATTTTGGGGGAGACCCTTATTGCTACATGGTGATAATGAAGCATCCATCTTATATAAAAACTGCTGTTTGAAATTTTAACCCTGCTATTTTGGCTTCTGTAAACGCTTGCTTGCTTAAATAATAAGGAAAATAAGACTACTCCCATTCCAGAGAGGCCATGGACTATGCCCCAGACAGAGTTGTCAGTGCTGACACCAGACCAGGGCTTGAGATATGGTCTCATGGCCCCTTCCCAGCATGTAGGCCTTCTTTTCCAGAAGGCCCGGAAGTCTCATTCCAAATTTGGGAGACAAAAGAGCTAGGAAAAGTATAAATAGAAAAGGTTTCCTCCGTGTGGGGGGCCCAGAATTTGAAAGGCACATTTTTCTCTGGCCCTGCGCTTAATAAAATGTAACTCCCTTTCTCTAAGCATGGCTTGGTTTTTTTTTCCAGTCTTCTGTAACAATACTAATTCTCCTGTTTTACATTTCATCATGGTTACCACCCAAAACAATACCACCATCAAGTCCATTACAACTTCTCATACAAGGACACCAGTCTTTGACTTTACCATGTACTTCCCATAATAGGAAGAGTCTGTCTAACACAGATCCTTGTGCCTCTCTCCTCCAGGTTTATCTCCTTACTCACCTCTTTAACCAGAGAAAGAGCTGTCTTCTCGTGGTACACCTGTACTCCTAACCCCAACTAATAACTCTGTCTTTTCAGGAATCCCAATCTTCCAGTTATTATTCCACCTACTTTTTTTCTTTCTCTATCACCTGTTGATATTTTTTAGTGCTCCTTTCATTTAGCCAGAAAACCTTGCCCACTCTCCCCAAGACATTTTTTCCTCAACCTTGCCTCCCCTTCAAGTTCATACTCACTGTTACTTACCCCTTGCGGCCAAACCTTCCTAAATAGATAACCCTCGATTTCTATTCATTGAATTCTTATTTTCCCCACTACTCTATAAAAATTGTTCTCAATAAAGTTATTCATAACCTCTCAAATGCCAAAAAAATATTGCTTCATATGTACACTCATTCTACTAGACTTTTGGCAGCTGTGACAGTTGACTTTTTCCCTCTTAAAATTCTTACCATTAATATCTACCCCACTGTTGTCCCTTTATTTGTTTCTCTCTCTCTCTCTCTTTTTTTCCTGTGTTTTTCTTCTTTCAGACTCTTAAAAATATTCCTGTCTCCAAAGCTGGATTTCTTTCCTAGACCCTTCCTGGGAAACGTAAGTCGTATTGATTGCTTAAATTACCATCTACCTAACAATACAAATATTAACCTATAATTTATGCCCGACTTTCTCCTAGATGTTATTCCCACACTTTGAACTGCATGGGAAACAAGGCCCAAACTAAATTTATCATCTTCCCTAGCATATACATTCTTCCTAATATTTGATATCTTGTTGAAAACCCCATACTTCCTTTTACCCAACCCTAAACCCCTGAAATTAATTTAGCTACCCATTCATCTATCCATCAAATATTTAATGGGGTCCTAACATGTGCCAGGCACTGTCTGGCTGGAGGATAGAGTGACGAACAAAACAAAATTATAGAGTTTACATTCTAGTGGAGGGAGAGACAATATGTCACATGGTAGTAAATGCTATGGAGATAAACTTTCTGGTAATTAGCATCTGAAAAAAGTCTATGCTCACACTTATTTAATATTATATTTATTTATCCTCCCTCCCGCAGATACAACAGACAGGAAGGAAGACAACATTGCTCATCACTGTCTGCTGAACATTATCTTCATTGTACTGAGGACCCTTTTAATCAAGGAAACTCATCCTTCAGTACTGATAAACTTTTTCTTTGAAATTACTCTTAATTTTTCCTATTCTTTCCTTTTCAAACTCCAAATTTTCAGACTTTTCTGATTATCTTTTCAGTACCCTTTTCATCTCTTTCTCTTTTTGTTCTACATTCTGGTAGTGTTCATAACTTTGATCTTCTATTACTTCTACTGAGTTAACTTACTTATGCTATCATATTTTTAATTTCTAAGAGCTCTTTTGTACACATTTTAAGGATGCAATATGTTCTCTTTCCTAATAATATTAGTTTTTTAAAGTTTCCTTCTCCTTGCACAATCTATATCCTCTAAGTTCCTTCCTTTCTCTTTCTTTTCTTTTGCTTTATTTTTGTACTTTGGACAACTATCTTTCATAGAGGCTTTCTTCCAATGACAGGTGTTCCTTGAGTAGCTGTTCTTATTTCAGAGTGAGGCACTGAAAAGTCAACAGGAAGCTGTGTGCTATGGGTTTGCCCAGTGTTGACTTCACTGTCTGGTGATCTGGCTGTTTCACATGAGTACCCACAACTGTCAGTAGTTTGGGTTTTTCTACTGAGCTGGTCATATTCCCCAGAAAAAAATCTTCCAGTCTTCTAACTGGAGGCCCGGCTGCCAGCAATGGAAGCCAAGTATGAGAAGGAGGCTCTCTCTCTCTCATCATTGATGCTTCTCTCTTTCCGTCTCCCTTCCTCTCTGAAATCAATAAAAATATATATTTTTTAAAATATTAGTAATTTTAGAAGGGTTTTAAGGAGATAAAATATTGTCCTTTTTTTAAATAATGAATGTTGAGTAATTTCCTTAACTCAATTCAACCTCAGTACCTTATCCATAAAATGGGAATAAAATCTGTTTGACTATTTTATAAAGTTATGACTAAAAAATGAGCTTGTATATGGATAGCACCATAAAGTATGACCCAAGTACACAATGATTTAACCCTAATGCAGGCTTCAAAAGGGAAGGATTAATAACTTCTATATGCATGTTAGTGCCATTAATTTTAGAAATATTTATGAAAAAAATACCCATACTTTCCCTACACTGTATTAGTAGAACTTAAAAAAATTTAAACATGTCTTACCATAAGGGTCCACAAGTAATTGGCGCTAAAGAAATGTGATGCATAAACAATCTTCTATCTTTTATTGTGCCTAGAAAAATATTATTTTACATTATGTTTCAATGAAATTATGTTTCATTTTATATTAGTTATTAATGAAAGGCTCATAGGATATTTTATTTACTATGTCTATTTATTACATATTCTTTTAAATATTTACACATAAAATCTGATATAATTATAGACTTTAACATTTTCAATGCATATAATACATGCTCAGTAAATAACTACCAAAAGAAACGTATGATTCACACTGATGACTGTATTCCAAATAAATCACAGTACAAACATATAAAATAAATCAGTATAAATTCAGTAAGCCAATGTTAATTGTAACTCAAAGGTGTTAGCCAATGAAAATATCTAATTTAAGGTTTAGAAGCTAAACTTTCGGTATTATTCTCAGTATGTAACTTGTACTTCTTATATCTCCAAGTAGTTCTTTGGAAGGGGAGCAGTTGAAAAAACTAGAATTTGTAGATAGAGCCACTTGATCATAAGTACTACATAATCATGAAAAGAATGAGGAAGATCTCTACATATTCATTAGGAATAATGTTCTAAAGTAAACAACACTGACAAACAAAGGAGGTATTAAGCCAGTGGTTCTCAATCTTTCTAATGCCGCGACCCTTTAATACAGTTCCTAATGTTGTGGTGACCCCCAACCATAAAATTATTTTTGTTGCTACTTCATAACTGTAATTTTGCTACTGTTAATGAATTGTAATGTAAATATCTGTGTTTTCCAATAGTCTTAGGCTCTACAGCAGCGGTTCTCAACCTGTGGGTCCCGACCCACAGGCTGAGAACCGCTAGCATCGCTAACACCATCGGAAAACACAGATATTTACAATACGATTCATAACAGTAGCAAAATTACAGTTATGAAGTAGCAACGAAAATAATTTTATGGTTGGGGGTCACCACAACATGAGGAACTGTATTAAAGGGTCACGGTATTAGAAAGGTTGAGAACCACTGTATTAAACAGTGTATAATATACTGATACCTTGCCCTAGCCGGTTTGGCTCAGTTGACAGAGTGTCAGTGTGTGGACTGAAGAGTCCCTGGTTCGAATTCTGGTCAAGGGTACATGCCCAGGTTATTGGCTCGATCCCCAATATGGGGCATGCAGGAGGCAGCCAACCAATGATTCTCATCATTGATGTTTCTCTCTCTCTCTCCCTCTCCCTTCCTTTCTGAAATCAATAAAATATATTAAAATATATATATATATATATATATATTTTAATATATATATATATATATATATATATATATATATATATATATACTGATACCTTGTAAGAAAGAATAATGAGTGTATGTGTGTGTGTGTTGTGGGTATGTATGGTAAATTTGAAACTATTATGTAAGACAGTGAATCTCAAAGGGTGATTCCTAGGAGAGGGATACCCACAACTCTATTAGGGAATCCAAGCTTTCAGAGCTATCTTATTAATAATAATAATAAAGTCATACATGGTTTTTTGTTTGTTTAAGGTATTACAAATGTGTCCTTTTTCCCAGATTGACTCCCCCCCCCGCCACTCCCACCCCCGTCTTTCATTGTGTTGACATTTTGAGTAATTATGACATCTGCATTGCTCGTGTGTCCTGTTGCAGACTTTAGTGTGATGATTGTCTCAAAGAAATGTACTTATATAAACTTTTCACACACTTTCATTGTTACTTAAAAGAATAACCAAAATAATTAGTTATCCAGACTTGGATATTCAGGAGACATTTTCTGAAATGAATGAAATGAACTTGTCACTACAAGGAAAACAAGTGACAGTATTTGTTTCCAGTGGTAAAATGTAAGCTTTTAAACAAAAGGAGAATTTTAGAAGGCTTTTATCTGGCTCTATTAGTCTGACAGCTTCCAAATACTTAAAAACTTTTCACATTATATCAGTGATGACAAAAAGCAATTGTTTAATATTGTGTAAATATTTGTGCCAATATTTGGAAGAACTGCATAACTAAGTGAACTAATATTTTAAAAAATGACCAATGCACAATGTACAAAAATTTAAAAACTTCAGTTTTAATTTCTAATATGATAAATACAAATAAATGTAATCCACATGCACAGACCTTTGGGATCCTCAATAATTTTTAAGAGTATAAAAAGTTTGAGACCAAAAAGTTTGAGAACCACCACTGAAAGATAAATAACTATGGTACTGTTTTTATGAACCAAGAATTATAACATGAAAAAACAATGACACCAGCAGCGAGAATAGTTAGAACCCCAACCTTGTTTTTTAAAAACTATTAACCACTGAAAGGATCATTGAAAAAACAGTGATTCTAGGAGTAGGGCAGGGAATTACAAGGACACCCTAGGAAATCTTTTTATGATAATAAAAAGTACGAAAGTGCTCAAAGGTTAATCAAGGCATGTTAAGAAAATTAAAAAAACCCTTGTGAAACACTATAAAGAGGTTTCCACTTTTAAATTTAGGATGATTTAAATAAAAAATAATGTTTTATTTTTGTGAAAATGTACATTATGTATATTTTACTTTTAAACTTTACACATCATTATAAATAAAAATTAATTTTATTCAACAGAGAAAAAAATTCATTTTCTACCACTAGCAGAATTACACTACTACTCCCTACTCTGAAAAGATGATAATTAAAAGGAAAGAATTAAGCTTTTACTCAGCCTTTTTAGGAAGAACTATAGTTCCTCCCCAGTTGTTAAGGAAAAGCTCTTCCTTGCTGAAGAATCCCAGCTACTAAATGTATAAGGAATAATATAAATTGAAAAATACTATTTCCTAATCTCAAATTAAATAATTGATTCAAGTAAATGTCAATTGATTTTAAAATGGTTAGTGAAAGACTGGTAAACTGGATATTTTCACAGCCCAAAAGATTGTCCCACAGATTACCTGCTAATTGCAAATGGGAAAACAGACCATTTTAATGAAGTGATCTGGTGGTTAGCATCTTAACCAAGTGATCAAATCATCAGACACAGTGTGCCCCGAATGCAAACATGTACACAGAACTTCTATGAGACATTCTTGCCAAAAATGCATAACCCAATCCTAATTAAGTCTTTGATCTAAATAGGGAATAGAACAAAAAGTTAAATGATACTACAAGCAAACACACAAATCCAGAATGTAGGACAGTCTACAAAACAACTGGCTTGATAATTTAAAAGTGCTACTGTATAAAAAATAAAGTAACTATAAAAAAGCTAAGAAGACCACCGTAGATTAGATTATATCAGATATTAAGCAACTTTCTTTGGTGATGATGGCTCTGTGGTTATACAATTATGAAATGTCAGATCTAAAACTAACACTCAAATGTTTTTTTGGTGTTTTTTTAAAAAAATATTTTTATTGATTTCAGAGAGGAAGGGAGAGGGAGAGAGAAATAGAAACATCAATGATGAGAGAGAATCATTGATCAGCTGCCTCCTGCATGCCCCATAATGGGGATCGAGTCCACAACCTGGGCATGTCCCCCAAATGGTAACCGTAGCCTCCTGGTTCATAGGTTGACACTCAACCACTGAGCCACTGCAGCTGGACAACGCTCAAATGTTTTAACACAAACATATCCCAATAGATCTATTACTATATATGTCTACATATATTACATATAATTAGATAAAACAAACATAGCAAAAATACTAATACTATTGAATATAGGTGTTGGCTAAATGGGTATACTCTCAACTTTTTTGCGTGTAATAAAAGGGTAATATGCAAATTGACCGTCACTCCAACACACAAGATGGCCGCCCCCATGTGATCAAAGATGGCTGCTCCCATGTGGACACAAGATGGCCACCACAAGATGGCCAGCAGGGGAGGGCAGTTGGGGGTGACCACACCAGCAGGGGAGGGCAGTTAGGGCTGACCAGGCCAGCAGAGGAGGGCAGTTAGGGGCTATCAGGCTGGCAGGGGAGCAGTTAGGCTTTGATCAGGCTGGCACAGGAGTGGTTAGGGGGTGATCAGGCTGGCAGCCAGAAGCGGTTAGGGGCAATCAGGCAGACAAGCGGTTGGGAGCCAGCAGTCCTGGATTGTGAGAGAGATGTCTGACTGCCCTCGAGGGGTCCCAGATTGGAGAGGGTATAGGCTGAGCTGTGGGACACACACACACACACACACACACACACACACACACCCCCTGTGCACAGATTTTGTGCACCAGGCCTCTAGTGTTCATAATAAAAAATTAGAAGGAAAAGAATCATTCACTAGCAAATTGTGCATGATTATCATGCTGAGAAAAAAATCATTAAAAAAATAAGATATGATGGTCAAATAAATACTGAGTATATAGTGGCTTAAGAAAATCCCCCAAAAGGTTATAATAACATTTTATGCAATAGTATCACTGTTACAATTACATGCATGTTTTTACAATTACATGCATGCTTTTCCATTTACTTCTTGTAAGACAATGTCAAAAACAATGGTTTTAGAAGGACAAGATTTTCCTATATGCATACTACCTAACACCATTCTTGTAATACCTGGAAAGAAGTCACATCTTACACAGGTTCTAACGACAATTTATAATGTAACTAGAGGCCCGGTGCATGAAATTTGTGGATGGACGGGAGGTTCCCTCAGCCCAGCCAGCACCTTCTCCAACTGGGGATCCCTTAGGGGATGTCTGACTGCTGGTTTAGGCCCGATCCCCCAATTGGGCCTAAATCAGCAGTCGGACATCCCTCTTGCAATCTGGGACTGCTGGCTCCTAACTGCTCACTTGCCTGCCTGCCCGATCGCCCCTAACTGCCTCTGCCTGCCTACCTGCCTGATTGCTCCCAACTGCTCTCCCCTGCCGGCCTGATCTTGCCCCCAACTGCCCTCCCCTCCCATCCTGGTTGCCCCCAACTGCCCTCCCCTGCTGGCCTGATCTTGCCCTGAACTGCCCTCCTCTGCTGGACAATTTGGTTCTGACTGGTTGGTTTCTATGCCAGTCAGCATCAAAAGCTCTGCCTCCTAGGCAGCCATTGGCTCACCACAGCACCCAGATTTGGTTCTGATTAATTGGTTTCTATGCCAGTCAGCGTCAGAAGCTCTGCCTCCTAGGCAGCCATTGGTTCTTCACAACACCCACATTTGGTTCTGATTGGTCGGTTCCCATGCCTATCAACGTCAAAAGCTCTGCCTCCTAGGAAGCCATTGGTTCTTCACAGCACCCACATTTGGTTCTGATTGGTCAGTTCCTATGCCAGTCAGCGTCTCTGGGCCTATCAATGGGGCCTGATCAGAAAGGCAGGGCTGATCAGCAGCCCTAGTGGAGGCCTGGAGAGAAATGGAGGCATGGCTGCTGGCCAGACTGGGAGAGAAAGAGAGAGGCAAGTGCTGATCAAAATCTGTCTCAGAGGCAACGGATCAGTACCTGCTTCTCTCTTCAGGCCTCTCTCTGGCCCTGATTCGCAGCCCTCTCAGCAGTCAGCGCTGGGGCACTGCATGGCAACCCAGTGCTGACTTCAGGACTGACTTCCGGTTGGTTGAGCCTTGGTCATTACTGGCTGTTATGACTGAGGGTTTTTATATATTAGGATAATTCAGTATGGTAAAAATTATCCTAGAAATTATTTCTATTTCTCATAAAGAATAGTAATCACGGTTTTTGTTTTCAACTCTGTTCAGAATTCCTGTACAGACTAAAGTTTGAGAACCATTAAGGAGAAAGAAAAGAACAGAAATAATATAGTTTCATGGACATTTAAAACACTCTGTTTTAATGATAACTTTCACATCTCTATCATGATTTAGAATATTCCAAAGTGTTCCTGCCTCTTGTGGGATTTATCCCATGTGTTTCAGAACCAAGCCTCCAGAGAGTAATATATTTCTCTCTCATGATCTCAGTTCTTCCTTTCTAAACCAGAAATCAAGTATATAGTGAGCAATAGCTACACATTTTATTTATTTTCAAGCATTTCATGATAAGAACTTTGAATTTCCATCTAAATGAGATAGGAAGCCACAAATAGTTTTAAGCGGTCAAGTGACAGAATCTGACCTCTGTGTTACAAGAGTGATTCTGGCTGTTGTGATGCAAATAGGCTTGAGGAAGGGAAATGGCAAAAACAGAGAGAAGGGTGAAAAGCTATGACAGTGGCTTGGTTAAAGGTTGCAGGGGTAGAGGTGAGAAGAAATGATCAGATTTTTTTTTTTTGGTATAGCAAAGGTGGAAATTTATTGAAGAACAAGTACAGACTCCCAGGTAGGGAGGGGGAAGAGCCCCACAGAATGGACTCCCAAGTAGAGAGGGGGAGAAGGGTCCCAGAACTGACTCCCATGTGGGGACGGGGAAGAGTCCCCCAGATTCTTATTATATTTTGAAGGTAGAACCTATAGGACTTGTTAATGGGCTGGGTATGAAGTATGAGGAAACAAGGGTAAAAGATGACATAAGGCTTTTATGTGAACAGCTGGAAGAATGGCAGTGAGAAAGGAAGAGCAGGTCTGGGGCAGGGGTGGAATCGGGTTTATGAGCAAAGATCATATTCACTAAGATGCATATTAGCAATACCAGCAGAAAAGTGATAAATCGACAAATGAATTACTAAGTCTGTAGTCCAGGACAGGCTAAAGACTGCAGATATAATTTGCATAGTCACTGAAGTTTAGAGTAAATTCTTACTAAATTTTTATAGTTTCTTTAAATTTAAAAAGTCATTATTTTAGAATAATTGCACATTTCCCAATTATACCAGGTATTATGAAGGAAAAGCTCACATAAGTAAGGCAAGATATAAGTTTAACAAACAAACTGTAAGGTCTTGTCCAATTATCTATATAATCAAAAGAGCTGAAAAAATAACTATAAGAATATTATGGATAGTACCTATAGAGAGGGAAAATATGGATAAAAAGCAAATTTTACCATCTGGAGTGCTTTTTGAAGCCTTTAAGGATTTTTCTTGATTTTCTATTATCCCGTCAAATTCATTTAACAAGTTCCTTTTGACTGGTGGCTCTCCTAAAAAAAATTTTCATACAGGTTTTCAAAAGCAAATATAAAAAAGCCTATAGTCCATTTTTTAAAAGCTAAAGTACTGACTCTTACAATATATTCAGCAAAAAAATACATAATTATAACTTAAATAGCGACCATTCTATTTTGAAAGAGAATATTCATTTTTCAATATCAATTTAATTTCTATTATTTTTTGACCATTTAAAATACCACTATTTAATTGGGTCTAGGGGTAAACAGACATTACCCAATACCACAGATAAACTACTTTTTAATAAACTAGAACTGAATGTAATTCTAGGTTCACTGGCAATAAAGACAATCAAAATCTCTTCAAATAAATGTTTTATTCCTGCATTAAACTCAAGAGGAATTTATTACATAGGTCATTGAAGTAGTCAGTGAGTAAGAGAAAAGATTTTTTAAATTACCAAAATTATGTTAAAATATTAGAAGTAATACTTATTAAAAATTCTACAAAGGCTGAAAGTAAAATTAAACCATGCCATATGGATTTCCATGCCATATGGATAATATGTGGTAACAGGTGCTTTGGTTTTCGATGCTTTATTAAAGGGAATGAATTTGTAATATTTAATAAGTAACAATATCCACTTAGGGCTTTACCAAATGTTAGATTATAATGTGACTTAATTGTTTAACAAGGACCTGTACTAGTCAAATAACCAGAAGCTGATTAAGCTGTATATATTTGCATATCCTATATAATAAAGAGGTAATATGAAATTGACCATCACACCCTCACAAGATGGCTGCCTATGACCAGGTTAGCAGGGGTGCTAGTGAGGGACCACCAAATGACTGAACAAGCAGGCTGCGTGGGGCAACCAGGCTGGCAGGGGGGTTAGTGAGGGACAACCAAACGACTAAACAGCAGCCTGCATGGGGTGAACAGGCTGGAAGGGGGGTGCAGTTGGGGGTGACTAGGCCAGCGGGGTGGGGGGGGAGTTAGGGGTGACTAGGCTGGCAGGGGGGCCGTGAGGGGCAACCAGGCCAGAATGGGGGGCAGTTGGGGGCAACCAGGTCAGCAAGGGGGGCAGTAAGAGGCAACCAGGCCAGCGGTGGGGGCAGTTAGGGGTGACCAGGCTGGCAGGGAGGGTGCAGTTGGGGGTGACCAGGCCAACAGGGAGGGCAGTTGGGGGCAATTAGGCTGGAGGGGGGGGGCAATGAGGGGCGACTAGGCCCGTGGGGGGGGTAGTTGGGGGCGACTGGGCTGGCAGGGGGGGCAATTAAGGGTGACCAGGCAGGAGGCAGGTGAGCAATTAGGAGCCAGCAGTCCAGGATTGTGAGAGAGATGTCTGACTGTCGGTTTCGGACCGATCGTCAGACATCCCTCAAGGGGTCCAGATTGGAGAGGGTGCAGGCTGGGCTGAGGGGAGCCCCCCAACCCGAGCACAAATTTTGTGCACCGGGCCTCTAGTAAATATATTACAGGTGAGGGAAATTAAACAGTGATGCTATTAAGAATATTTATTAAAAGTTGGTGTTTTTTTTCTCCTGAGCTGAAGGCCAACCCATTTTAGTATACATATGAACAAAATGGGCTCCAATAAATAAAGCCATTATTTTCCATAAAAGAATTATGAGTATCTTTAATTATCTCTGCACTTCAGCATTCTGCACTAGACAAGAGCAATAGTTCAAGGTAAGTATTATAAACATAACACTCTGCCCATAACTTAAACTTGGTATAGAAAGAGGCCTGGATAACACTTGATTAAGCAAATCTGTATCCACCAAGATAACTCAGGGTCAAAAGGCACCAAGGGGAAGAATGAACTGACTGGCTTCAGTGTCATTCTCTGTATGAAGATACTGGACAAAAAGACTTGTGATAACTATTCTGAGTCTATAGGTTTTTTTTTTAAAGGAGCTAGTTATTGAAGATCAACTACTTAAAATGATCAAGAGATTAAATTACTTAGTATTATTCTTAGTCAGAGATACTAACAGAAAAAAAAATCACATCTAATTATCCTAATAGTTAAACAAACTTGTTATAAGTTAGAATATAGTCCAAATGCCACTAAGACCAGAATACTGATTTTAGAACACTTCCTAGATTTAAAAAAAAAAAAAAAGCAAGCTAACACCTATAACTAGAAACCAGTCTCCCCTCCCCGTCCTCAACTGTGCAACACGTTTCAATGCTTGCAGTCTAGCAGGCTGATGCCAGGCAATGGTTCAAGGCCAGTTTGCTCTGGCATGGGACACTATAAGAGACTCAGGGGGACAGGCCTGCAAACCAATCTTTTAAGTTAATAATAGCCAGAATCTGAACCTCTGCTATCTATATTTATGAAAACAGTTAATAAGTTGTATTATACAGGCTGTTATAACATGAAGATAAGAGTTTCAGCTCTCGCTGGTTTGGCTCAGTGGATAGAGCATCGGCCTGCAAATTGAAGGGACCTGGGTTCGATTCCAGTAAAAGGCACATGCTCGGATTGCAGGCTCAATCCTCAGTAGGGAGCATGCAGAAGGCAGCGAATCAGTAATTCTTTCTCATCATTGATGTTTCTATCTCTCTCCCTCTCCCTTCCTCTCTGAAATCAATAAAAACATTTTTAAAAAGCTTTAACTTTCCTAGAGAAATTCAAACTTTTAACAGTAATTTTTCAATTATAACTATATTAATGTCTAAAAAATATACTAAGAATTTCAAAACACAATTTATTAGTATACAAACTCAAAGATATCAAGAGTGAAGTCACATCTCCCCAAACTACACTTAAAAGTCTGGAAAAACATGTTTAGTGTATAATACCCTAATTGCTATAAGCTAGGACACCAGGATTAATAAACACTTGATTTTAAAAGTGATTGGCAAACCAAAAGGGAAAAACAGATACTTACCACTCAAGAAAAGTGCATCTCCTCTTCTTTTTCTAATTCCTAAATTTAACAAAGCCATTTCCTTGTTTTGGCAGGTGAGAAGAAAGTGTTCAGGATTATTTAACAGTTCAGAATCTGTCAGATCACCATCTTCCATAAAAGCTTTGGCAATCTCCACTGCTTCTGTTTCAAAATAGTTTTCTGGATCTTTGGAATAAGTAGAACAAATTTCTGTATTTGTTGTAATGGGGAGATTAGGATAAGTTTCAGGTTTCACAATTTCCATTTTTGTATTTTTAGGTAAAGCTTGTTCTTGTCCCAAAATATGACTGCTCCCAACAAGTGATACTTTGCTACCTAATACCAATGGTTGTTCATCCTGCTTAAACTGAGAGAGACGTGGAGAAGTTTCAAAAGAGTGAGTATTTTCTGAAAAATCACTTCTAATGTTACAGTTATTTGATAATTTAAATTCTTTATTGCAGGCCTTTTCCATTTTGCAGCTTGCAGAGTGCTCTGGAGTTCTCTTATCAATACAGGAGAGAGGAAGTACTTTTGACACATCTTGTCCAGATGTAGGTGAATTCTGAAGACCATATTCAGTTCTGAGTGAAACAAAGTCCTCCAACATCCCCTTAACTTTGTTTAAGGAACTCTTTGAAACTGGAACCTGTTTTCCATTTGCTGTACTAAATCCAGAGAAAACAGGTGATGGTAAATTTGGGGGGATATGTATCACAGTATTTTCTTCTCTTTTGAGCCTGTCTGAATGTTCTTTATTAGGTTCAAATGTTACTTTGGCAAAGAGCTGCTCGGCACTCTCTTCTAGCTTAGAAAAGATGCATCTGGTCTTCTGTAAGGCAGCATCTGACACTTGTACACATTTCCCACTTGCTGTGCTAAAAATCCCACAAACATTAGAGATTGTATTAAATTGACAAGTAGCAGAAGCTTTCAAATTACTCTGGCAAGTTAACATTTCAGAAACTGTCTCTGATCTAGACATACTTTGGCCATGTTGTAGAATTTGTTCACTCTGAATGCCAGTAAAAACCTTATATGAATGCATGTTATGCTCTTCACTATCCAGAGAGTTAGGAAAAATAAAATCCACCCAATCACCCATCACATCATGATAACTTGTCAAAGTTTTCATATGGCCAGTGCCTGATTTATTCTCTGTGCTTATCCTAATGACCTTGGTGCAGTTGTCTGCAAATCTCTCTTTCTCTTTCATTCCATGTGAAACACATACCATTTGACCACTTGCTGTACTGAATGCAGGAGACTGTATCTCAAAATTATTTGAATCAGATACGGCCACTTCCAGGGCTATGTTTTTATTTTTGTATGGTGAAGAATTAGTCAAAAATTTCTGAACACAAGTATCTTCATTTACAGTTTGTTGGTATGTGTTTGCTTCTCTTATGGTGGCTATTACTTCAGAAAAATTAGTGTGTTTTTTTTCTTTGACATTCTTCACTATTGGCTCAATACCAAAATTATCCATTTTATTTTTAGAGAGCGATTTTAATTTATCATGTATCTCATTGGAATGACAAAAATCAGAGTGATCTGAATTGCAATTAGACATGCTACTGTTACTTAAATAAGATGAATCTTGTTTTTCAGAGAGATGATTTTTGTCATTTTCAATTACATGATTTCCACATGAAGAATTTTCTACATAACCCTCAGGATTGTCTTTTAAACATGTAACTTTGGCAGCATTTATTTTTTCTGGTTGATCATCCAATTCTTCAAGTAGTGAAGCCTGACTCGCAGAAAATTTTCTACCATGTCCTGTGTAAAATGCTACAGCAGAATTTTTAATGGCCGAAGTGAATTGACTTCTGTAACAAGTTGTAGGACTTTTTGCTGTTTCTTTTTCTACATTTCCAATTTTTAGATCAACACTATTTGACATTTTGAAATTTCCAGTTTGCCTGTATAAATTATCACTTAAGAGCCTGGGTAGCATAGCAAACTCATTAGAAACAAGTTTTTTCTTGTTTAGAGAATTCTGAGTTTCTTCATACGTTGGAGCAGTTATTTCACCAGTCTCACATGCTAATGGAAACCCTACTTTACATTCTTCTCTGTCCTTTGGCACCTTTACTCTTTGATGACTATAATTAGTGGTTTCACTATCTTCCTTTTTTTCATCAAAAAGATTTTTCACTTTTTCCAGATATTCCTTCACAACTTTTACCTTTTTCCCACTAGCTGTATGAAAACCCAACATAGTAGGTTCTTTGATCTTTTCGATTTCACATTCTGGTTCTGTTTGGAGAGTCAGCAATTGACTTTCAATACCAACCAAGTCACTTTCTTTCAATGTTTTGTCTTTAACCATATCTGTGTCCTCATAACTTGAAATATCTATTTTGTTGACATTTATTCCAGAAAGTAATTCAGAATTCAAGGCATCTGAAAAGTTATTCAATTCTTCTTCTGCATATTTTTTATAAAAGAAATTCATAGCTTTATTTAATGAATCTTTGGAGACTTTGACATTTTTCCCACTTGCAGTCTTAAAGGATACATCAAAATTGTCAAAATCTTTTATGTTTTGCCCCATCTTACTAGCAGTTAACTGTTGTTTATTTGATGTACGAAAATGACATATTTCTTCAGCTTTCACAACTTCCAAACAAGTTAAATCTGATACACCTTCTTTGACTTGAGTGTTTCCTCCATTTATAAACTGGCCAGATGATTTTAGATGTATATTGTGCTGATCAATAACACATGGCAAGCCATTTTCGTCTTTACAAACACAAACTGTATCATTTTTATTTAAATCATTGCTATCAGATTCTCCTAAGTTACAAATATTTCTACGGGCACCCATAGATTTATCTTCACTTTCTGTGTTTTTCTGGTCTTCAGTATTTTCTTCAAGAAAAATACCAGCAGCCATCTCAATATTATTTTGTTGTATTAGTTGGTATTTATTGTTTTTCTCATTAAAATTTTTATCATTGTTACAATTTTCCATCTGAAACACTGAAACAACAGTATCATTACATTTACTTGAAGAGAAATTTCTTGGATCTACTTCTGCAGAAGTTCCCTCACTAATATTCTCAATGTCACTGAACAGCCTCACAGCTCTTTGCAGTGCTTCACTAGAAACATTCAGTTTTGCGCCATGAGCAGAGTAAAAGCCTCTAAACTCCACTTCATTTTTATCTGTTAAATACCCAGCAGCATTTTTGTTACAGCTTGTTTCCAATGAGCAAGCAGACTTTTGCTTATCTTCAAACTTCCTGCTGCTATCCATGAGAGGAGGATCAACACCTTCCCATTCCTCAGAAGTGGTATGCAAGGCAGGCATCTGGTTTTCAGGAATTTCAAGTGGATTATTCTGCATTATGTGGCTTGGTTTTCTAAACTGTGTAAATTCAAACTGACTTCCTGATTCTTCCAATATAGTAGAAAGTTCTGTAATTTCTGCCTTTTGGCTAGGTGTTAAGTTATAGTTTGAATTAAAATCTTGCTTCAAAGTTGGGGGAGTTGTGCGACTTTCACTATCAGACACAAGTGCACTACTCTCCTCACACCCAGATGCAGTATCAGTTAACTGGCCATCAAGTGGGTGAGGTTTGCTTAGTTTCTTTTGATTTTCTAACAATGAGGTACTTATAATTTCTATACAGGCTAAGGTAGTAGTAAAATGTTCTTCAATATCTTTGAAGAACACTTTGCTTTTCTTAATGTTGTATTCAGAGAGTTTTATGTCTTTATTAGAAGCTGTTCTGAAGCCCTGTCCAAAACTGTGATTTGAAATGGGATCTGAAAGTTCTGCCCATGTGTCCATGTAATCATTATTTTGGTTTGATTTCTTATCTATATCTAAGGTCATGTCTGACTTTGAATCTTCACCTAGAATCATTTGCTGCATTACATTTTTTCTGTTCTCCCTAAGATCATGGGCTACATTTGATGAATCAAAGTCTTTTGTAATTGACACTTTGGCTACTTGTTTGTCATCGGTGCCTGTATCTACTCCCATGATAGAGTGCTTGACAATAGGTTCTCTGACACAACTGACGTCTGCCTCTTGAAGTTCCTCATTATTTTCTAACAAAGGAATATTCCATTCATCAGTTATTTCAAAGACAAAATCCTTCTTATTATCTTGGAAAAGTTCTTCAGAGTTTGAATTCACAGTTATTTTTGAAATTGAAGTAGTCTTTTCTTGACCTTTTTGGGTTACTGTGAGATTTGTAGTTCGGTTTAATTGTACCTTCACAGAAGGTGATGCTACTATTATGTATTTTTCAGGTGACAACAGCTCAGCTTTTTTAGAATTTTCATTTAAGACACATATTTCTTGATTATCCATGGGAATATTTTTGGTTAAATTAAAACCAGCTTCAAACTTCTTAAATTTTACTTTCTCTGATGTTTCATATTCTTTTCCTCTAGAAATCACACCTGGGTTTGATGGAGGATGCTTGGAGCCAGAAGTTAAAATGCCAGTGTTATCAAGGTCATATAAAATGCTTTCCTGGGATTGAAAGTGACTACCACTACATTCCATTTCTGAATGTGGCATTGCAGGGTGAAACGCTACAGGTAAGACCTTTTCTTTTATGTCTAAAATTTGGTATTCTGGATCTTCTTCACAATATTTTTCCTGTAAGCATGACAGATAATCAGTTTCTGTGGTTATAAATGACTGCAGCTTTTCTTTATTAATTTTTGCTTCTTTATAATCAAGATCCTGAGATGTTATTTTATTAGAAGAACTGCTTTCATTATTAGAACATTTTCTCAGAATTCTCCCAAAAGAGCTGGTAAAAGACAAAGTTGGTTCTTCAGAATCATTCTGTAAGCAGTTTTTTTCCACAGAAGAATGCAATAAACCTATGCATAACGAGACAAAGTGACAAAATGAAATTAAAGTACGATCGATCACATTCATTAAATATTTTCTACAAAGTTAAAAAGGTAGTACCTAAAACAAGAATTACATAGAAAGCAATAAATGAATGTCAGTTTAAAACAGAATTATAAATATTCTCTATTTGAAGTTATTACATATTCCAACTAAAGATAAATAGGAGCTACTATTTTTGTAATATATATAAACTTAATCAAAATTAGCACATAGTTCCAAAAAGCAGGTAGCTTCACAAGTAAAATTCAAAGTAATTTTATTGGAAAATAAAATTGTAGAAGTACTCATTATTCATATTGGTGTAATAGAAGATGAAAAAGCAAGCACCAGGATTAATTCAGTCTTTCATATTGAAAAACATACAAAAAGTAAAATTTAAAAAATAACTTTAAACATTGATTTTAGTGAGGAAGGGAGAGGAAGAGGTAGAAACATAAATGATGGAATCATAGATCAACTGCTTTCTGCATGACCCCCACTGGGGATTGAGTCTGTGAATACCACTACATTCCATTTCTGAATGTGGCATTGAAGGGTGAAACTTGGGTATGTGCCCTGACAAGGAATTGGTTCATAGGTTGATGCTCAACCACTGAGCTACACTGGCCAGACCAAAAAGTCAATTTTTAAAACCAAGTTCTGCATATGAAGGTCTGAAAGATGACATAGTCTCAATTATAAAGGCAAATGAGTTAAACTGCTTGGTTCAGTTAATTTTATTTTTTAATGTATTTTTATTGATTCAGAGAGGAAAGGAGAGGAAGAGGGAGAGAAGAGAAATCTAAATGATTAGAGAGAATCATTGATCAGCTGTCCTGCAAGTCCTCCACTGGGGATCAAGCCCACAACCCAGGCATGTGCCCTGACTAGGAATTGAACTGTGACCTCCTGATTCACAGGCAAATGCTCAACCACTGAGCCACACCAGCCAGCAGCTGTTCAGTTAGTTTTAAATGCTCTCTGAATTTCCTATTAACAAGTCAAAATTATTAATCTCATTTTCGTTCATTACAGATCACTACTACATATTAGCTGTTTTATTGCTTTTAACTCTTCATATATAAAGCATTAAAATAAAAATTAACCCAAATATGCCCTAGCCAGTTTGGCTCAGTGGATGGAGCGTTGGCCTGTGGATTGAAGGGTCCCGGGTTTGATTCTGGTCAAGGGCATGTACCTCGGTTATGGGCACATCCCCAGTAGGAGGTGTGCAGGAGGCAGCTGATCGATGTTTCCCTCTCATTGATGTTTCTAACTCTCTATCCCTCTCCCTTCCTCTCTGTTAAAAAAAAATCAATAAAATATATTTAGAAAAATTAACCCAAATATCAAGCAGTTCCTCTGTACTCCAGTTCTTCCCAACCTATCACTTGCTGAGATATTCCAACCCAGTAAAGTCTTCTCATGTGGAACTAAAATTGCCTTTTAAACAGAGTTTAGCTAATGATTAAATGAATTGTTGTTGAAATAAAAAACGAGTTTTACTGTACACACTCTGGGTGCATAGAGAGATAGCAATAAATCTCAGCAATCCCTAAATATTTGAGAAAATTATGTAACAATAAGAATAAAAATCACTACTTTATTCAACTTAGCATTTTTCCTATTTTTTCAGTTGCTTTAGTGAAAATACATAGTAAATAGCAAATTTTTACAGAATTGCCCAATTTGCATATAATAAACACTGGAAATTAAAGCAGGAATTATGCAGCTGATCTCTTGATGCTAATAAATCACATGCTCTGTCTCAAGAGTGATGATTATACACATATCATGCAAACAGATCCAACAAGTTTGATGAAATGGTTTTGAACATTGGTATCAAAGGCCTAAACCATGTTTAAGATAGAAAATTGTAACAATGATAAAAACTTCAATGAAAAAAATAATATATATTGACATTGTCTGATATTGAATACAATTGACCCATGAACAAAACTGGTTTGAACTGAGCAGGTTCACTTACATGTGGATTTTTTTTTAATAAACATACCATTTGTCTTCCATATTTCTGGGTTTTGCATCCGCAGATAATAACAAACTATGGATGGAAAACAATATTTTCCATCTGTGGTTGGGAATCCACAGATGCAGAGGGCTGAGTATATTCATTGTTCTATACCATGCTAATAATAAAAGGCTAATATGTAAATGGTCGTCACACCGTGGCGCTGTAACAACCAATCAGCAAGGATCTGAGGCTGTGTGCTGCTAGGCTGGGGTGGGGGACCTGAGGCTGCGCCCCACCCGGTGGGGCTTGACGGGGGTGGGACCGGCTGGGTCTCGGTCTGGTGCAATTTCAAGGCATGCATGGGTGGGTGGGGTCTTGCCTCTGGGTCCCATGGCATGCCTCAGACTCTGACAGGAGGGAGATTTTCATATACATTTTACTAATTTTCTTTAATCTCTGACACTTCTATTATAGAGAAAGGGCAAATAGCAATAGTAAAATATTTCCTCTAATTAATTCCCTTTTAATTTGCACAAATTTCATGCACTGGGCCACTAGTTTCATATAAGGGACTGACTTGAGAATCTGAAGATTTTGGTACCCTGGAACCAACGCCTGCGCCCCCATGCCACCCCTCCCCTTCCTGCCCCCCATCATCCTCCCACTCTCCCTGCAGTTATCAAGGATGACTGAGTTTTGGGGAAGTAAAGTTATACTTGAATTTCCAACTGCATGGCGATTGGCACCTCTAACTTCTGTGTTGTTCAGGTTCAACTGTACAAGATACAGAGATTTTTAAAAAATTACAGAAAGAAAACAGACAGTATGCTTTTTTTAAAAATGAAAGAGCCCTGGCCAGTGTGGCTCAGTTGGTTGGAGCATTGTCCCTTACACTGAAAGGTTGTGAGTTTGATTCCTGGTCAGGGCACATACCCAGGTTGTGGGTTCAATCTCCAGTCAGGTGCATATAGGACACAACCAATTGATGTTTCTCTCTCACATCGATGTTTCTCTTTCCTCTCTCTCTAAAATCAATAATACTATATTCTTGGATTAGGATAAAAAAAGATTAAAGAGATTCACATATTCAAATAGGAGAACTTGTCACCATCCATATAACTGTATTATTCACACAAACACACAAAAGGGTACCTGAATCAGCATTTATAACTGTAGATGGTGCTTCAAAAGTGTTTTCTTCAAATTGGGCAGAATAGTTAGTTAGTCCTGATTCTTGATCTTTCTGCATTTTTAGTCCTTGATAAGATGTTTCATCATTTATAGTATAAATAAACTTTTTAGTTTTCTTTCTCAAAGTGGATATTAAACCCGTATTCTTCAAAGCTACAGAAGTATGTTTGATAGTGACTGGACAGCTTCCATTAACTGAACTTGTACATAAAGAATTCTCTTTCTGGGAGAAAATAGTACTTATTTCCAATGTACTTTCAGAGGCTTCAAGATCTTTTTTAAAGTTTGGATCAGTCATGTTATTTGAGAAAACTGCACTCAGTGTCTCTTCAGGTGATTCTCTTATCCTGACTCGAGACTTTTTGATACCCTGAAGTGGAGAAGCTATTGTGTGTTTTACCACAAGAGTGGAATCTTCATGCAATTCAAGACACTGTCCTTTATCTCTCTTATTCACGATTGTTTCCTCCTTTAATATCTTCTCTGTCTTTGGTACACTTGAAATATGTGGCAAAGAATTTTCTAAAGTAATAAAGTTGGTACATTCTTTCTCTGTGCCTATGAGGTTTTTTTCAGAATTATTTTGGTCACAAGAATAATTATGCAGTATTTTCCCTATTTGGGTTCCATTTATACCTGAGAGAGTTAGCTGAGACCATTCAAAGACTGGAGACTGTACACCCTCCTCAGAGATTCTGTCACTTCCATTCCCCAAGTGCTTCTGACTCCTTAATTTTGAATCTAATGGAACATTGTCATTTGGTTCCATTTTGGATATAAACAACTGTTTATTATCTTTTATTTGTTTTTTAGATTCTTCACATTCATCGGTTTTTGTTTCATTGAAAATATTTTTCCTAGTCTTGCCAGTTTTTATTTTTTGTAGATTTCTTTTTTTATATTTAGAAACACATAATGAAAAACTATCTTCTTCAGAAATATCTCCAACCTTTTCATGTACTTCATCTTCTGGGACATTTGGCACTGATTTTCCAAAATGGTCTTTGCAGCTACTTACTTTACCCAATGGATTCCCCAATCCTGTTAAAATTTAAAACAGAAGCATATTAATAGCATTTTATAATGCAACCATATAATTTATTTGATTGTCACAACCTTTTTCACAGAAATAGTATGTACTGTGTAACACATAATTGAACCTTTAAGTGGTTTTCCTGAGTACTTGCTATTTTGGGGGGAGCACCCAACCTTCTCCTGTTCTTCTGATAAAGATTAATTCCGATGTACTCAGATTTTAATTCATACTCCAATCACCAATAATCTTTTTATTTTTACCAGCATTACACAACTAAAATTCACCCAATCTTACTATATATACACAGTTTAATATTCTAAGATTTATCAAACCAGATGGTCCAAATTAATTTTGTGGCCCTACAACAACCGAGAGCAGAATCTGATTTTACACACAAACACACACACACACTCTCACACAGTTTTACACATTTATACAGACATATACATATACTAAGAAAAATGCAATATTGCAATGACACGATTAAGTAATTTTTGGTATATCTGTAACCATAGTTACTCTCTTAACTAGAAAACAAGACCTTCACATTTTGTTAATTATAAGTATTAATCTTCATCTTTCTGAGTTTTGAGTAATGGGTTTTGTTTTTGTGTCAAAACAGTATCTTGAATAGTCGTCTTAACATGATGCTTTAACAATTTCATGTAAATCAAGTTAGTTTCTCCCTCAATACCTTCAGTGATCAAGAAAGAAGTAATGTGTTTTTTCTTTAAGAGGAACAATACTTCAATGATGTCAATTAAAAACAGTCATTCAAATAAACATAAAAACTTACCAGCTTCTCTCTGACTTTTTATTTCATTGTTTGGCCCGGAAGGGATAAACCTATCATTTTTCTTCAAACTTTCATCGTGGTCAGAAAAATAGCTTTTCAAAATCTACAAAAGTTATATATATTTTTAAAAAAAAAAAAATTTTTTTTATTTCAGAGAGGAAGGGAAAAGGGAGAGAGAGAAACATCAATGATGAGAGAGAATCACTGGCCGCCTCCTACATACCCTCCTCCCCCCACTGGGGATTGAGCCCACAACCCAGGTATGTGACCTGACTGGGAATTGAACTATGACCTTATGGTTCATAGGTCAATGCTCAACCACTAAGCCACACCGGCCAGGTGAAAGTTACATTTTAAAATTACTAATACATAAACTCTTATTATCCATAAATATTCAACTTCTTCTTAAACAGAGAGACAAGATAGCAGAGTTTTCCATAGGAAGTCAAAGAAAATCACATATAGAAATAGGTTTAGAGACTTTCTCAAAGGTTTAGATAAATCATAAATTAAGGAATAAAAAATGCAAGATAAATAATTTCTCAAGGCATCCTAAAATAAGCAATTGCAACAGCATAATCTATTTGTCATATTTACGTACATCAGTAGTATCATTAGGAAATACAGCTGAAGATGCTTCTTCATCCCTGACTGTAAAAGAAAAAATTCAATTGACCTATATCATACTGTACATTATACACTAAAGTTCATATAAAAACTTACATATTTTTTGGACAGACATCAAAAGACACATACATTACTGAATAAATGACACATTTGAAACAGAATTAATTGATCTAAATATAGTATTTAGGAAGGTCAAGCAACATAGTGAATAAGCTATATTCACTTTCTTACTACCATTCACAAGGTGGTAGGGAATTAAGGTTTGGTGATACTGACTTTAAGGTAATACTGTCTGCAAAGACTTTGACAATCAGATGAAACTGTGGGGTCATGACTTGAAAGCTAATGAGTATAGACTTTAGCATTTATTTAGACAATAATACAGCTTAAAGGCATGTTACACATTAAACACTTTTTAATTTTCAACAGGATTTTACCTGTATTATTGTATCTGATCAACAACAGAGCAAAGTTAAATTTCCAGCTAAAGATGAATCAAAATGGAATGCATTTTTGCTAGAATAAAAAAAATTTCCTGGGAGAGAATCCAAGATGGTGGCGTAGGTAAACACCTAAACTGCTGCCTCGCACAACAATTTCAAAACTACAACTAAAAGACAAAACATCTATCACCCAGAACCATGGGAAAGCTGGCTGAGTGGAAGTTCTACAACTAGAAGGAAAGAGAAAAGAGCATTGAGACGTGCACAAGCGCTGAAAAGCTGAGGTACGGAGGCGCGTGATCTGGGCTGGTGGCAGGCGTTGCTTTTTTTAACCCAAAGGGAGACAAGCCCCCGATTACTCTGAAATGCAGTTTCTGGGGAGACGCGGGGAACCCAAACTCCTACGGGGAGAAGCTGGACTGTCTGCCACCGGGTCGGAAAGTGAGGGGGGCTTGCTTGCAGAGCTGCGCGCAAGAATAATTGTTTACGCTGGGGCACGGGACACAGTAGGAGACACAGAGCCGGCTAACTAGCAGCCATCGCTGTTTGCCACGCCCTAGCCTAGTGACGCCCTGAGACCCCGCCCCACACAACCTACAAACCCATCCAAGCTCCAAGCAGCAGCTTTAGCATAAGAAAGGCCTGCCCTATCGAAGCTTAACCTAGCAAACTTGCAGCCTGGGTCAGACAGCTCCAAAACCTCCAAACCCCAAGCAAAGAGGAGAAAACTGTAGCTCTCACTGTAGCTCCTGCTGGGTGGACTCAGACAATAGCTGACCTGCACCCCATTGGAGATCCAGAAGCCAGTATACCTAGTGGTCAGTGTGAGAAACCAGATTTCAACTCCTCACATCCATAAGTGACACATTCAAGAGGCAGACTCAGCGAGCACCAAAGCCCCACTGAAACAAGTCCTGCACCATAAGCGTGTCTCCAGCACAGCAATTCTTATAGACACAGCGAGTGCTCACAGCCGATTGGCCTGGAGGTCAATTCCTCCCAGCGTACCAACAGCAATTAAGGCTTAACTACACCAAGACTTTGCACTCAGCCCACAAAGGGGTGTACCAAGAGTGTCCACATCAGGTGATTGGGGAGGCTGGGCTACTGCCCCCTATAGGTCACCTACCACACAAAGCCACTCCATCAACACAGGGAAGCAGCCAAAATGCGGAGACAAAGAAACATGTCACAAATGAAAGAAACGGAGGAAAGCAAACTACTAGACGACATAGAGTTCAGAACCACATTTATAAGGTTACTCAAGAATCTTCTAAAAACCGCCAAGAAACTTGATGACACTTCTGAGGAGCTTAGTGAGACCTTCAAGGACCTTAATGAGAATGCCAAAAAAATGGAAAAGGACCAGTAAGAAATGAAGCATACACTGTCTAAAATAAAGAATATACAGAAACTCAACTGTAGATCAACGTACCCCAAGAATCAAACCAAAGATCTGAAATATGAGGAAACAAAAAACACCCAACCAGAAAAACAAAAAGAAAAAAGAACCCAAAAATATGAAGATAGTGTAAGGAGCCTCTGGGACAACTTTAAGCGTACCAACATCCGAATTTTTGGGGTGCCAGAAGAAGAGAGAGAGCAAAATACTGAAAACCTATTAGAAGAAATAATGACTGAAAACTTTCCCTACCTGGTGAAAGAAATAGACTTACAAGTCCAGGAAGCGCACAGAACCCCAAACAAAAGGAATCCAAAGAGGACCACAGCAAGACACATCATAATTAAAATGCCAAGGGCAAAAGACAAAGAGAGAATCTTGAAAGCAGCAAGAGAAAAACGGTTAGTTACCTACAAGGGAGTACCCATACGACTGTCAGCTGATTTCTCAACAGAAACTATGCAGGCCAGAAGGGAGTGGCAAGAAATATTCAAAGTGATGAACAGCAAGAACCTACAACCAAGATTACTCTACCCAGCAAAGCTATCATTCAGAGTTGAAGATCAGATAAAGAGCTTCACAGACGAGAAAAAGCTAAAGGAGTTCATCACCACCAAACCAGGATTACATGAAATGCTGAAGGGTATTCTTTAAGAAGAGGAAGAAGAAGAAAAAGGTAAAGATAAAAATTATGAACAACAAAATGACATCAAATACAAACCTACCAACAAGTGAATCTAAAAATCAAGTAAATAAAAAATCTGAAGAACAGAATGGACTGGTGAATATAATAGAATCAGGGACATAGAAAGGGAGTGGACTGACAATTCTCAGGGGGAAGCGGGTGTGAGTGGTGCGGGAAGAGATTGGACAAAAATCTTACTCCTATGGATGAAGACAGTGGTGGGGGGTAAGGGCATGGGGTAGGGCGGGGTGGGGAATCAGGTGGAGGGGAGCTATGGGGGGAAAACAAAAAGAGGAACACCTGTAATCTGAACAATAAAGATTTATTTTAAAAAAATAAAATAAAATAAATTTAAAAAAAAATTTCCTGGTTTGCATATAAATTAATCTGACTCCTATAGAATACCATCTAATGTACTTCTGACATAATAGTCTTCACTAAATAGAATAAAACTATTTTGAACTAATACATTTATCAAAGACAGAATTATCTAATCTAATTACTATTTAATTATTTGTTCATATTTTTTAACAGAAAGCATTAGAGATGATATATCAACGTCATCTACCCTCTTATAAAAATATTTGATAGAATTACCTATGAGTACAGTAGCACTAAGGGTTGGTGGTGTGGCTAAAGAACTTGACCAAGACATATCAGGGTCCACCTCAGCTCCTAGACTTTCGGAAATATGTTTTCGTGTCTGACCCTGGAAATAAAGAAAATAGTTTATTTCATAGAAAGACACTGATGAATATTTTTTAAGAATATTTTCCATTCACTTACTTTTTTTCCATTTATCATTTATTGAATGCCTCTGTGAGATCAAAGGTACATACCTGTAAATCTCAGGGCAAAGGTATATCACTGTTGTCACTACATAAAAATAAACTAGGCAGAATATTTACCTTCATAAGCTTTGGTGTATGAAATAAACTTCCACATAGCACTGGGGGTAAAACAAGGAAAAAATTACTGTTTCATTTTTATTAAAATTTAGAATATTTAAAAAATAAAAAGCCTTGGTTTTAATCATACCTGACTTTTCTCTTTGTGGTGTCACATGTGTACACTGTAGAACACCAGGACTAAAACAAAACAAAGCAAATTCCTCAGATATTTGAGAGAGAACAGAAATGGCAAAAAAAAAAAAAAAAAGTACTAATTTCATAGAAAAAATAAGGAGTCTCAGTCATATCAATTATTAAAATTATACCACTTTGTAATATTTTTATATTACTTTTTAAAAAGTATTATTTCATGAAGAATTAAATAAACACTAAATTGTTTCAAATGCCCATTCAAAATAATATGTAAAGTACTCATAAATTTTAGCTGCCAGGAATTTTGAATTAAAAATTATTTTGAATTAAAAATTATTAAGATGAATTGATAACAGCATCATATTCTCTCCAGTGATTCAAAGTATGCAAATAATTTAAACTGATATTTCAAAGGCATTCTTTTTATCATCAGTATTTTTGTTACTTAAAAACTTCATAGAATATATAGAAAAATCAGTGAATTCAACATGATATGAAAAACAAAGTAAATGTTCCTAATGTTGAAATTATTATAGTAAAGCACTCAACCTAAAAGGAGGTTATTTAAAAGAAGATCCTCTATCAGGCTCTTAGCCAAAATATGTGTGAAAATTAGATGCATTTCTATAAAACAAATATCATATGTAGGTAAATGCTTCATTTAAGATTTTAATATAATAGCTTCATCATACCTTTCACTAAGGCAAGAATTTAGAGGTGGGATGATAACATCATTTGCTTGATCCATTTTAGCCTTCATTGTGCAACAACTTTTATATTTACTATTGGTAATATGCTTTCCTGAAAGAGTACAATAATTCAGTGAGGATATATATGCTCTATATTGTGAATTTTCATTCTCTGGAAGTATTTAAAAACAGTCTCATCTATGCCGGTAAGGAGAACATATGGGGAATTCAGTCTGAATTGGCATCTCAGTTTGCCAATTCCTCCCCCAAAGGGATGTCTGTCCCCATTTCAACAACCTTATTGAAAGTATATAATACACATAAGGCATTTTGAATAATGCAATCAAGATACAACTTTAACCTCAAGGAGTTCAGAATATAGTGGAAAATTTTTTGAAATGTGCACCAATAGAAGACAAAGTGGAATGTGCTATGTCCTATTATTAAGTTACAGACAGTACTAAGTTATCATGGAAGATAAGGGTAAAGGAAACGACTTTTATTGAAAATCACCACGATACTAAATCTGACCATACAATTTTTCTGCTGAAAACCTTTCAAGACCTTGTTCTCAATAACAAGTTCAAACTTCCTAACTAAAGTCCCTGGTGACAAGGCCTTCACGATCTATTATTTTAATTTCTATGATGACATTTTTCATACCCTTTTCAGCCGCACCCAACCACCTGCATATCCTGCAAGAATGGTTTCTCTCAGCCTGGGCCTTTGTACAGACTGTTTCTTTCTCTCTTTATTTCTCTTGATCTGGAACATCCTCTTTCAGGCTCCTATTTTGAAACTGCATTCTCCAGAAAAGTTTAGTCATCCCTAAGGTGGCGCTGAGTGCCTTCCTACGTGTTCACTGCAGAGTTTATCATACACTGTTGCCATTTCCCCTGTTAGACTGAGTTCCCTGAGGTAGAGATCTTGTCTTACTTATCACAGCATCCTTAGCAACCACAACATAGTAATTGCCTGATATGTTGTAGTCACTACACCAGTGGTGGGCAAACCGCGGCTCACGAGCCACATGCCGCTCTTTGGCCCCTTGTGTGTTCTAATGCCACTTCTTCAAAATAGACTCGCCGAGGCTGAAAACTGACTTCTGCGCACGGGCCACGAAGTTTCAATCGCACTGTACGTGAGCGCCTGCACGTGGTATTTTGTGGAAGAGCCACACTCAAGGGCCAAAGAGCCGCACGTGGCTCGCAAGCCACGGTTTGCTGACCACTGCACTACACCAATACTAGCTGAATTAGCAAGGATTAGAAAAGTGGGTTGTAGATAGCAACACATAATGCTTTCATTCTACATTCTCAGACAATACTGCTCAGAGGGGGTTTCCAAAGCTGTATATGACTCTATCAAATCCAATCTACAGTCTTTTAACATTGCTATTTTTTTGTATCACAAATTGGGCACTTGAAGCACTTATTATTACTCTTCAAAGTTGCTTTTAAAAATAATTGCTTTAACTGATCCTACCATCTCTAACTTAGAGAAGCTTTGGGGAAAATAAGCCCTATCAGTGTTAATAAACTAAGCAAAGACCAAACTAAAAACTATTTGTAGTAGTATACACAAAACACTGCATTATATTCTCATTTCTCAAATAACAGGGAGTACACATAATCACTAATAAGCCAAATGTGTAAGTTAAAAACCCCACTTCAACAAAATATCCCACCTCCTTCTCTTATGAAAATTTTAAAGATGTTAAAAAGTAGCTAAACCTATATTTTGAAATTTAACCTTCCTATTCACTTTAAAACGGTCCTAGTGAGAGAAAAAAAAAATGGACTTAAAAAATAAACCAAAGGAGATACTACCACATACCTATTAGAATGAAAATAGAAAAAAAGAAAACCAAATTCTGGTGAGGATGTGGAGCAAGAGGAACTTTCATTCATTGCTGGTGGAAATGCAAAATGGTACAGCCACTTTGGAAGAGTTTGCAGTTTCTTACAAAACTAAATATAATTCTTTTTTAAAAATATATTTTTATTGATTTCAGAGAGGAAGGGAGAGGGGGAGATAGAAACATCAATGAGAGAGAATCATCGATTGGCTGCTTCCTGCACGGCCCCTACTGGGAATCGAGCCCGCAACCCAGGCATGTGCCCTTGACTAGAACCGAATCTGGTACCTTTCAGTCCGTAGGCCGAGGCTCTAGCCACTGAACAACCAGCTAGGGCCAAAACTAAATATAATTCTAACAAAGGATCCAGCCAAATGTGCTCTTTGGTAAATACTCAAATGAGTTTAAAATGTAGGTCCACGCAAGAAATACTACACATGAATGTTTATAACCACTTTGTTCATAATTGCCAAAACTTGGAAGTGACTAAGATAGCCTTCAATTGGTGAATGAATAAGCCAACTGGTACATCCATACAATAGAGCATCATTCAGTGATCAAAAAGAAATGAGCTGTCAGATCATATACATAGATAAATCTTGTATTGCTAAGTGAAAGAAGCCAATCTGAAAAGGCTACATACTGTATGATTCCAACTACGTACATATATGACATTCTGGAAAAGGCAAAACCACAGACAGTAAAAAGATCAGTGGTTACCAAGGGTTCAGGAGGCTTGTGGGAGGGTGGTGGTGGTGAATTGGAGCACAGGGTATTTTTAGGGCAGTGAAACTACTCTGTATGTTACTGTACTGGTGTATATATGACATTATATACTTGTCTAAATCCAAAGACCTGTACAAAGAAACCCTAATATAAACAAAGAACTTTAGTTAATAAATTATCAATATTGGCTCAGCAATAAAAATGCAACTATAAAGCATAAAAGTAAAAAAATGAACCAGGCAAAAACAAGTACATACCAAAATAAAAATTTCCCAAAAAACTTGAGACTCTCATAAATAAGCTGAGTAATGGTAAGATAAACTTTTATTTTATGCAAAAGAAAGGGCTGCTGAGAAGCACAGTTCCTCATGGAACTTCAGGGATAATTCTTTTTAAAAAATAATACACTACATGTTAGAACAAAGTAGGTTAAAAACAGCTTAAGTCTTACATTTCAATACTGAATTTAAAGTGAATTGAAAAGCGAAATGTCTTGAGACTAGTCAACTGAATTATTTATTCACTATAACTTTAAAAATCTTAGCTCCCTGCAGTGAGTCGAGTGGTTGTATTAATTCATCCCTATCCTTCCCTGGTTAAGGATAGACCAATTCCAGCAGATTACATTTAGAGAATAAACCACTGGCTTTATGGGGAACCTTTCAAGTTTTAGTAGATTCAGTATCAACTAGTTTAGAGCTTTTCCTGACCACATTAAGACCTGTAGCTGCTCCTTTCATTATGCCCACAACATAGTACTGTATACAAGCTCCTATTGTAACATGTGCCACACAGTATATTTAGATATTTTTTCCCATACAAGACTGATAAATGACCTTGAAATCACATTAAGGGGTCTGGATTTTATCATGAGGGCAAAGGGAGGTAATCCACCCTAACTGATTATGCTCAGTGGTTAGATCGTCAGCCCGAGACTGAAGGGTCATATGCTCAATTCTGGTCAAGGGCATATACCTAGGTTGCAGGTTCAATCACCAGCCCTGGTAGGAGCATGTGTGAAAGGCAACCAATAGATGTGTCTCTTCTCACATTGATGTTTCTCTGTCTCCCCCCTCCCTTCCACTCTCTAAAAATATAAATCCTATATAATAAAGAGGGAATATGAAAATTAACCCTCATGCCCTCACAAGATGGTTGCCTACAACCAGGCCAGCAGGGGGGTTAGTGAGGGACGACCAAACGACTGAACAAGCAGGTTGCATGGGGTGACTAGGCCAGTGGGGGGTGCAGTTGGGGGTGACCAGGCTGGCAGGGGGGGGGCAGTTGGGGGCAACCAGGCTAGCAGGGGGGGCAGTTGGGGGCAACCAGGCTAGCAGGGGGGGGCAGTTGGGGGTGACCAGGCTGGCAGAGGGGGCAGTTAGGAGCAAGCAGGCCGGCATGCAGAGGCAGTGAGGGGCGATCAGGCCGGTGGGGGGGGGGGGTATAGTTAGGGGCGACCAGGCAGGCAGGCAGGTGATTAGGAGCCAGCAGTCCAGGATTGTGAGGGATGTCCCGGATTGGAGAGGGTACAGGCGGGGACCCCCTGCACCCCCCACCCCCATGCATGAATTTCATGCACCGGGCCTCTAGTCCTAATAAGAGTAATATGCAAATTATCCATCACTCCGCTACACCCAAAAGCCACACCCACTAGCCAGTCAGGAGTGGGTATGCAAATTAACCCCAGTCAAGATGGATGCAGAGAGAGCAGGAGGGAGGCTTGGGTTTCCCTGGCAATGGAGGAAGCCAAGCTTTCCACACACCCTGGCCGGCCCAGGCCTCTGCTTAAGGATACAAAGTTTCTATGATAGAATATAGATAAATCCCAACAGAAATGGCTGCCGCCATGGAGGGAACAGAAGGCTTGGCTCCACTCCAGGCTATAAAGTTTCAATTGTAGAAGATAAATAAATCCCAGATACCAGGGCCTCTGCTTGGGTCGCCAGGGAGCGTGGCCGGCCTGCAAACCACCACAGGCCCCTCACCCAGGCCGCCCCACGCCCCAAGGGAACCCCCACTCTGATCCGGGATACCCTTCAGGGCAAACCAGCTGGCCCCCACCTGTGCACCAGGCCTCCATCCTATCTAATAAGAGTAATATGCAAATTCACCATCACTCCAACACACAAGATGGCTGCCCCCATCTGGTCAAAGATCCTGCCCCCACATGGACACAAGATGGCCAGCAGAGGAGGGCAGTTGGAGACGATCAAGTCTGCGGGGGAGGGCAGTTAGGGGTGACCAGGCCGGCAGAGGAGGGAAGTTGGGGGCAAACAGGCTGGCAGGGGAGCAGTTAGACATCAATCAGGCTGGCAGGGGAATGGTTAGGGGGTGATCAGGCTGGCAGGCAGAAGCGGAAAGGGCAATCAGGAAGGCAGGCAGCGAGCAGTTGGGAGCCAGCAGTCCTGGATTGAGAGATTGGAGAGGGTGCAGGCTGGGCTGAGGGACACCCCCCACCCCTTGCACGAATTTCGTGCACCAGGCCTCTAGTAAGCAAATAAAAATCAATGGGAAACTATCCTCAAGTGAGAATTAACAACAACCAAAAAAGGTGAGGTAATCCACGGTTTGCAGCAGGAAGTAGCGTGGTCAAATTTGCATGTGATTATTTTACAACCTATCAAATGAATTCACTTTCTTTCGCCTGGAATTGGATGCCTGCCTCTAATCTGCTCTTTTCATCCTTAGGCTGTTATTGGTCGCTGTCAGATTCAACACCCCAAATGATCTGAATTACTTGCTATTAACAAACTGCATAGTCTTCCTCATGTTTTCCCCTCTACCTAGAACACTATCTATCACCCTGTTCCATTTTCAAGTTCCTGAATCTTACCTACCCTTCAAGGTTTAATTCAAATAAATCATTTCCTAATTCCCCCAATACTATTTATGCTTTCTTCTCAACTCTTATTGTACTTTTCTTTTGCCATGTACCACTTTTAACCTTGGGGTATAATTTATTTGTGTACTGTTAATTCCCCTTATTACCAAATAATACTCTAAAGAGAGGGAGAGGATGTTACTTTAAGAACAAGTGTTTAAATGACCAATATTTGATTAATTGGAAATACCTGGCACATAGTCCAGGGAAATTACTATCAACTCAAGAGATTTATAGCATATTGATAAAAATAATCTCTGTCCTCTGTGACAGCCTGCAGGAATATAGCTTAATTAAGTTCCAGGGTTGTTGTTTTTGTATAGATAAGATATAACTTAGTAAATCTCAATAGGAAGGGTATATTCATCAAAGGAGGGAGGAAAAAGTATTTATTGAGTAAAAAAAATTATTTAATCCAAACTTATCAGATATTATTTTCATCATCTCCATTTTTTAGGTGGGGAAAGTGCAGCCGGAGAGGTTGATTTGACCAATATGACACAGTTAACGACAGCAGAGGTTTTTAATACAGGTTTGTCTGATTTCCTACTTCATATTTTTCTCTACAGCTTATTACTTACCTAAATCTAATCTGCCCATATCTAATTCTTTTAAAGGAGATTGATACAGTGGCAGAGTTAGACCTTGCTCTTTGAATATTACTGGAGTAGAAGCCAACTGATGATAAGGTTTCCTCTGTGGTGTTTTAAATAGGTTTGATTCATAACTGCTGGATTTATATTCAGATTCTTCTGCAGTTTCAGAATTATATGGGGGAGCTTCTGAAGAAAGTTCTTCAAACCAATTAATACTTATTGGTCCTAAATCTGTAAGAAAAATAAAAACCTCATCTTGGTTTTAATCAGAGACACGGAAAAATTCATGAGCCAGTCAAGATCATAACATAGAAAAGGATGCTTGAGATTTGGACTGTGAATGGCTTGAAATTTGGGCTGTGGATGACTTTTGTTAAAGCATATTAATTAAACAGGATCACTTGCTCTCTTAAGAATCTGTAGCAAGGTATAACAAGTTTACAAAAGGTACAAGGAGATCGCTCCTAACTCTATTAGCTCTTCTAAAGTTTTCTTTATTTCATATTCACGATTCAGAAACAAAAACCATAGTAAGAATGCATTCCACAGACACAATTCAAATTGTTTATAGAGACCACATAAGTAGATGTGATAAATCTATAGGTATAAGGAACATGTAGACTCACAAATAAAAGGGAATAAAAAGATTATCTGTTAAAGAGAAATGGCAGAGATCTACTCTGATCTATCCACTCTTAAAGTAGCTGTTCTAAATGTGTGGTCTGTGGACTACATGGGGGAAAGTTCCCCAAGACATTTTCAAGAGGTTCATAAGGTCAAAACTATTTTCATTATAATACTAAGGCATTGTTTGTCTTTTTCACAATGCTGACATTTCACCACTGGTGAGTGAAACTGATGACACCTTTGCATGAGCCAAGGCAGTGGCAACAAACTGTACTAGTAGTCACTGTATTCTTCATCACCATGCACTTGTTAAAATAAGACACCCCAAACCAAAAGCCAGTTTAATTTAAAATGTCCTTAATGAAGTAGTAAAAATTAGTTTTATTAAAGCCCAATATTAATATTACAAAACACGTCTTTTTAATATTTCCTGTGACAAAATGAAAAGTATGCATTAAGCATTTCTGCATATTTAACTACAATAGTTCTTTATAAAAGCACTCATATGATGAGTATGAGGTAAATTAGCACTTTTTCCACAGAAAGCCATTTTTACTAGGAAGAATGACTGACTAACTCATTCTGAGTTGGATGATTTGGGAGACATTTTTTCAAAAAACGAATGAAGTGAGCCCATCACTGAGGGCAAACAAGAGCCAATGAAACAATGTGAGCTTTCAAATGAGAATTAGAATTTTGTTAAACTTTACCAGGCTCTATAAGCTTGACATCCTCCCAATCTTAAAAGACTTTTCTGATGACATCAGTGAACTAACAAGTATGATTATTTTTAATATTGTTTAATGAAATGTGTTATTCTATGGAATATTTGAAATTCAGAACACAAGACACTTTCCAAATAATGCATGATGTTGCAATGTGGATAAAAGATTCAAAGTTCAGGAAAGAATAATAGAATTTAATGTAACAAGAATATGAACAGGGCAGGTGCAGGGTGGAGGGGGGTCAATGGGAAAAAATGGGGGATATCTGTAATACTTTCAATAAAAATACTTTTTTAAAAAGAATACGAACATCTCATTACACAGTTTCAGATTCTACATTGCAACCTTTAAGAAATTACCACT
Source organism: Corynorhinus townsendii (assembly GCA_026230045.1). Lineage (NCBI taxonomy): Eukaryota > Metazoa > Chordata > Mammalia > Chiroptera > Vespertilionidae > Corynorhinus > Corynorhinus townsendii. The sequence goes on along the minus strand of JAPDVU010000003.1, from coordinate 114,214,977 downwards.
TAAGTTTTGGTGTAGTATGGAAGAAAAATACCCACAATTAAATGAAGACTACTAAAATACTAGTACTACTCCTTTTTTCTCCAACTACATTACTGTGTGAGGCTGGGTTTTCTTCACAGATCTCTACCAAAGCAATTATTGCAACAGACTGGATACAGAAACAGGCATGAGGTCCCAGCCATCTTCTATTAAGACAGATATTAAAGAGAAGGGCAAAAATGTAAAACAAAGCCACTATCTTAAAAAGAAATAAGTATTTTTCATAAAAATGTTATTCATATTAATATGTATTGATTTTATTTTTGTTAAGTGAATTACTAAATATTTTTAAAGTTCTTATTTTTAACTTCTAATATGGCAACTTACATAAAGAAGATCTCTTTGAGACCCTCAATCATTTTTAAGAGTGTAAGGAGTACTGAGATAAAAACTGTGACTTCTGCTACAAAGTAAAACTGCCAATGATTCTCATTTGCTGAAGGTTCTGTGCTTTAAAAACAATTCGTCCTACTGCCAATCAAGGGGCCAGTCTCCTCTTTAATCACCAGGATTAAACGGTAAGAAATTAGTTTCTTACTATTTGGTAACTGTAAATGTTTATTCTCTTAACTGGACTTATGACTCCATAAAGTTTATAGTGTAAACAAAAACGTGAAGTATTGGATTCTTTCCAGCAAGCATGCGTATGTACATATTTTCTGAAAACATTGCTCACTGCAATTGATCAATTTATATAAAATCTACCAGTACCTGCTTGGCTGCATCGCGTCTCAAAAATTTCAAAAAAAGTTGGCCTCTCTCTGCACCCAATAGGCATTTTTCTCTATGATATTACTCCGACACTTGGAAAATGAGTCTGTAAAAGAGAACAGAACACACTTCATGGGGTGCAGTCCTTAAGTGATTGTGAGGTTACAGTTGCCTCAAGTGACACTGATGATTGATCTCGGTCCCTCTTCTGATACTACAATGGACTCGCTGCAATGATGGGAGCATTGTGTATTTGTGCTGCCCAACACAGTGCCCACCGGCCACGTCAAGCATTGGAAATGTGGCAAGTGCAATTCAAAATCAGCATTTTTGACATTAATTTTAATTACGTTAACTAGTCACGTGTTGCGAGGGCTCCCATTAGAGGTAAACGCCATTTTAAATTAGGATGTCTCCATCGCACAAGCACCAGCTGGGGTGAACTGGAGCGGACACAGTGTGGGAAGCGGCCAGGAAAGTAACTATGGTGTGCAAGGAGGTTTCAGACTGGGACACCCGCTGCAGCCAAGAGCCCACCCCCGAGCGGGTGGCGCGGCCGAGTCCCAGGAGAGGAGCCGAGCCTACGGCCGAGAGAACCGGTCCATCGTCCCGACCTGTGCGGGGCTGGCAGCGACAGTCAGTGGCCGCTCGCGTCCCCCCGCAGCACTAACCGCCTCCACAGACGCCGTTCCTCGGACTCCGCAGGCTCTTCTGGCGGCGACCCTCCTCCCCGGAGCACCCGCAGCTGGTCCCCCGCCGGGCTTTCAACTGCTGGCGCCAAAGCCGCGCTCCCACACGTCTCCCGATGACGTCACGACGCCTCCCGCAGCGCGCGCCGCCCGGAAGTCCGGCAGGCCCCGCCCCCGACTCGGTTTGCGGACAGCAGGGCCTGGTGGGACATCTAGAGCTGTGTAAGGCGGCGGCTTCTCTCAGAGCCGTTGGAGCGCCGCCCTGTGAACTGTCCACGACTCGATCTCCTTAGTTTAGCTTGTCTCACGTTGAGGGATCTCTCGCGGCCTGTTGTCCCTGACAGGCGTCTGTTCCGGCCCAGCAGTCGCCAACCTTGGAAACCCAGTGTGGCCCTTGGAGGATGACCCGTTTTGGTCCCCTGCTTCCTGTGGAGTGGACGGGCTGACAGGTGAAGCCAGAGGACTTCAGCTCTACTCCTGTGATGCTCTTAGATAGCAGGTTCAAGAACTTTGAGCCTGTCTCCCTGCCTGAGAAATGGGGAATCCACGGTAACTCTTCCTGTGCTGTGAGCTGCTCCTCTCTGCAGGCTGCCCTAGAGCCCTTTACATTCTTAGGGTACTGACCACCCTGTGTGAGCCTGTCCTCCCCTTCAAACTTCCCCGGAAGGCAGGACCCTGTCCTCCTCATGCACAGGGTCTGACATGCCCTCAAGGCTTAATTCGGGTTTGTTTATGGCCTGGTAAGCCTTCCACTGGGTTCTGGAGGTGGGAGCTGCCCTTGGGCCCTGCTGCTTCTGGAAGGTTCTTGAGCAGTAAACAGCAGAAACAGCCTTGGATTAGAAAAAGGGTAGGCTCCAAGTGCTCATCAACAGATGAGTGGATATAAAAAGCTGTGGTACATTTATACCATGGAATACTATGCAGCAGTAAAAAAGAAGGATCGCTTACCCTTTGAGACAGCATGGAAGGACCTGGAGAGTATTATGCTAAGCAAAGTAAGCCAGTCAGAGAAAGACAAGTATCACATGATCTCACTCATATGTGGAATCTAATGAACAAAATAAACGGATGAGCAGAGTGTTTCTAGAGACATGGAAGCATGGAACAGAGTGTGGAATCCCAGAGGCAAGGTGGGGGAGAATGGGTGGTTGACAAGACATTAACCAAAGAACTTGTATGCATATATGTATAACCCATGTACACAGACAATAGTGTGAAGGCCTGGGGTGGGGGGCAGGTGTGGGCTAGAAGGGATGGGGGGGGGAGGGGAGGGACATCTGTAACACTTTCAACAATAAAGATTAAAAATTAAAAAGGGTAGGCTCTACTTGCTTCTGTAGGTGTCATTTCAGTTTGATCATAACCCTCAGCTGTAGCAGGAAGCTGACCAATACAGAGAAATACCAAAGCTTATGATCACCTAGGTCTGAACAGTAAAGAACACTTATCTAACAATAGTTGCACTTATTGAACATATGAGTCTGCTTTGTGCTTCACACGCAATAGCACATTTTAATCTTACAATAATCCTATAAATTGGTTAGTACAGGTACTTGTTAGGTCTGATCAAATAATTGAATCGATACCCACTCCCCTGGGAACTGACCTTTAGCCACTTTACAATGGACATTCCATTTGCTTAGACCACATTCCACTTGCTAAAACCATTATCTCTCCCCTCCAGAGTTTCCCGGAATCCAGGCCTGCACAGAGAATTCTCGGCCCAGAAAAAGTCTGTCTGGAGTCCTTTAAAAATCTCTGATTACCCGTCTTTGGGTGCTGGTGCTACTTTGGGGCTCAGCCCATCTGCATTTCTAGATGACCTAATAAATTCATAATTCTTCACCCCTTTTGGCCTCATGTGTTCCTCCTTCAGTGACCCTAACAATACTGTCATAAGGGGAAACAACCACTTAAGTAAGCCTGGTAACAAGGCCCAGGTTTTAATTCAAGTGGGTTTGATGTTAGATACTTTCCTGCTATTAAATCTGTGTTTACCCTCTAAATCAGAACAATTTGCTTACTCTTACATGCTTTTGGCGGAAGGAGAGGGTGGGGGGCCAGGGCATGTCATACAACCCTCTGAAATATATTTTCTCTCACTATATACATCCCTCCCCCTCCATAACTTTATGGTCCCTGTGCCCTGCCATAATAATGTATTTTCTTCCTTACACTCTTCTAGTGTAAGGCTGTTCAAATAATTTACTGTACTTCTTGTATTTGTTTTACTATATGCTTTAAAACAGGATCTCTAAAATGGTACATTGCTATCGGAATAAATAAATGAATGGCCAACTATACCATGAATGTGAATAAGTCAGCAATGAAAAACAGCTTTGAAAAAAGATTCAGGAGCAGTGAATTGAAAAGATAGAGAAGAGCAATTTGAATCAGGTTATAATTAGGCCTCTGTAGATAGGTAGCTCTCCTCCCACCACTCCCTTCAATTGAGTAATATACACACAGCTCCCATCAGAATATGAAATAAGTGGAAAAGATAGGGATGAACCTGGACCAACTTGAACATGAGAAAAAAGGGGCAGATGAAGGTGGAAGACAGAACAAGGACAGATGTAAACTAAATCAGGATATTGCGCTAAGCCTGGACAGCAGATAGAGCACTTTGTCCTAGTCCCCAGGGCCTGTATCACGGAATGCACTGCCTTTGGGCCAGCCAGGATTCTCTGACCACTGACAACCTGACTGGAAGCAAAATACTGGTGTCCCCACTTTCCTGGCCAGGAAGGGGCTGGTGGTGCCCATGAATGCCTGGGCCTACTGCACTGACCCTTACAAGAGGGCACAGCTTAAGGCCATTCTCTCCCAGATGAACCCCAGCCTGGGCCTGCAGCTGTGCAAGGCCAATACCAAGGAGGTGGGAGTGCAGGTAAGCCCACGTGTGGACAGGTCTGTGCTGTGCTCGCTGGGCCCGCTCACCCTCCGCAGCTGCTCTCCTTGGGGCTGCAGCTGCTCTCCTTGGGGCTGCAGGGACCCCTACCAGCCTGGGACCTCTATTCACTAGTGCTGAGCCTCAGGGGCTTGATGCAGCTGCGGAAGGATGAGAAGGACGAGAAGGACAAGGAGAGGAAGGAGCTTTCAGGTCCTACAGAGGAAAGCGAGCAGCAGCAGAAGTCGCCACCAAGGCCAGAGTTGCAAAAGGACAAGCAGGAGGAACTCTGGAAGCAGGACAAGTTGGGGGAGGAAGATGCCTCTAGTCCTGGGGAAAGGCAGAGCAAGCAGGCCCAGGGAGATGCCCACCCTCTCAGGAAACCCAACTTCCAGGTGAACTTAGTCTTCCCCCTCCTCAGTCCTGTGCTGGCCCCTTCCTCTCTTTCCTCTTTTCCATTTCTGGGGCAACAAGAACAAAATCTCCCTAGCTTCCTCCATTTATTTGATGAAGGAGAGGAAGTTCTGAAAACCTGTATTTTATCTGGCCTCCATGTTTTGTAACTTTTTGAAGTAGGGTGTTAGTTTTAAGCATGTGCTAACCAAAAGTCTGGCGATTGCTATTAATTGGAAATGCAAGACAAAGAAGGATTTCAAGTCAGTGAAATATGTGATCAGAATTTTGTTTTGGGGAGACTATGCTGGTGGCTTTGTGGAAAATGAATTGAAAAAGTGTGAGAAGCCCTAGCCAGATTGGCTCAGTGGATAGAGCATGGGCCTACGGACTGAAGGGTTCTCGATTCCAGTTAAAGGATCAATACCCCACCCTGGTCAGGGTGCGCTCAGAAGGCAACCAATCGATGTGTCTTTCTCACATTGATGTTTCTTTGTCTCTCCCTTTCCCTTCCACTCTCTCTAAAAGTTAATGGAAAAATATCTTCAGGTGAGGGTTAACAACAACAACAACAAAAAAGTGAGAGAGACTGCAGGGAAAAGAATCCGAGAGTAATCCTTCAGAGATGAGACACTGAATTAATGTAGTGAACTTGAGAACAGCTGTGAATGAGGTTAAACAGGCTTTTTGCATTTCCTATACAAAGCCACAAGCTTTTCTAGGAATAAAAGATTCTTCCTCTTTATTTGCCATTTTTAGATCCAAAATAGGGCATTTTTTTGTGTAAATTTTGTAAGACCAGATGGGAGAGTTCTTATGTGAGGTGCATTTCTGGAACTAGTAAGGTAAAAGTGGAGGAAGAACGTGTTTCCTAATGGAGCATGACTTAATGCTGTCTCATTCATCATGGCATCCTCTATGCCAGGCACATTTTTGGTTTAGGGTTAAGTCAAAAGTCAGTCCTTTTTATCTTGAATATTTGACTGAATTGATATATAATATTTACGTATCAATATCACATTCTTGGTTGTATTCAAGCAGCCTAAAGAGTGTGCTATGTCCCAATAGGTACTTAATGAGGAAAATTGGCTCTGCTATAACCGTTAAAAAATAATTTTAAAAAACAGCTCTCCTAATGTTGATTTTGTTGCAGAAGCTGTTTATTTTATAAACTAGAGGCCCGGTGCACAAAATTCATGCACGGGGATGGGGGGTGGGGTTGTGTGTCCTCAGCCCAGCATGTACCCTCACCAATCTGGGACCCCTCAAGGGATGTCTGACTGCCCATTTAGGCCAGATAGGGCCTAAACAAGCAGTCGGACATCCCTCTCACAATCCAGGACTGCTGGCTCCCAACTGTTTGCCTGCCTGCCAGCCTGATCACCCCATGACCACTCCCCTGCCAGACTGATCGATGCCTAACTGCTCCCCTGATGGCCCGATTGCCCCTAACTGCCCTCCCCTGCTGTCCTGATTGCCCACAACTGCCCTCCTCTGCTGGCCTAGTCACTCCCAACTGCCCTCCTTTTCAGTCCTGGTTCCCCCCAACTGCCCTCCCCTGATGGCCTGATCGCCCACAACTGCCAGCCATCTTGTGTCCACATGGGGGCAGCCATATTGTGTGTTGGAGTGACAGTCAATTTGCATATTGCCTCTTTATTATAGAGGATATTGTGTTTCAGATAAAATTAAGTGGATTTGAACATAGAGAATATTGTTATACTTTATGTTTTGAAATTTGTATTAAAGTGTAAAATATGGACAGATAAAAAATAGCCTGCTATATTTGGTCAAACATTTAATTAACTCACCCCTAATGCCTTGGCAGGGCCAGACCAAATGATTTTGCATGCCTTATACCAGTGGTCAGCAAACTCATTAGTCAACAGAGCCAAATATCAACAGTACAACGATTGAAACTTCTTTTGAGAGCCAAATTTTTTAAACTTAAACTTCTTCTAATGCCACTTCTTCAAAATAGACTCGCCCAGGCCGTGGTATTTTGTGGAAGAGCCACACTCAAGGGGCCAAAGAGCTGCATGTGGCTCGCGAGCCATGGTTTGCCAACCACTGCCTTATACGGCTCGAGGGACGGACATTCCCCATCCCTGTACTGGATCAAATTTCCTCAAAGGCACAAAAATCCTTCTCCATTTATATGCCTGCGTTGGGACCACTTTTCATCCTCTGTAGCCCAGGGCTTGGTTCTGAAATTCCATCACAGGTCTAGCACAACACAAACTGCCTCCTTCTTCATTTTCCCTCGCTTCTCCCTCCCAATGGTCTCCATCATTTCCACAGGAACAATTTTAGAGTGAGTAATACAATAGAAAGAAGGGTGAGCATAGAAAAGAAGAGGGGGCTTTGGAGTGAAGAAATGTTCAATTTCTAGTTCTGGGTATTGCTTACCTGGGTGTGTTCTAATTCATCAATAGTGCAACACAGGTGTTGAGTCCTTTTATGTATGTATTTAAAACTTTTTTTTGCTTATATATATGTGTGTGTGTGTGTGTGTGTGTGTGTGTGTGTGTGTGTGAAAATATATATATTTCTAATTGGGGTAAAATACACACAATATAAAATGTACTGTCTTCATCATTTTAAGGATACAATTCAGTTGCTTTAAGTATATTTACATGGTTGTGCAACCATCACCAGTATCCATCTCCAGAAATTTCATCTTGCAAAACTAAAACTTTTCTTAGTTACTGGTAACAGTTCTCCATCCTGCCAACCACCGTCTACTATCTGTCCTTGTGAGTTTGACTGTTCTGGTATCTCATAAGTGGAATCATACAGTATTTGTCCTTTTGTGACTGGCTGATTCACTGAGTATAATATTGGGTTCATCCACATGGGACAGGATTTCCTTCCTTTTTAGAGCTGAATAATAGTCCATTGTATGTATAAAATCATTTTGTTTTAAAATAAAGGTACACAGGTGCATCAAAGTGTGAAATCCTGAAAGAGGCAGCAAGAGGATGGCCATCTGCAAGCCAAAGAGAGAGAGGCCTCAGAGGAAACCAATTGCGCCAACATCTAATCTTGGACCTCCAGCTCCCAGAACTGACAAAGCCGCCCAATCTGATGCCAGAATTCCAGAAGAGTCTGGTTCTCATCAAGAACCCCACAAGAGTAGAAGACATCATCTGTGGTCTCATCAAGGGAGGAGCTGTCAAACTTCAGATAATAACAGACTTTGATATGACACTGAGTAGATTTTCCTACAAAGGAAAAAGATGTCCAACATGTCATAATGTCATTGACGCCTTAGCTGGTTTGGCTCAGTGGACAGAGCATCGACCTTTGGACTGAAGTGTCCTGGGCTCGATTCCAGTCAAAGGCACATGCCTGGGTTGCGGGCTCAATCCCTATTAGGGGGCATGCAAGAGGCAGCCGATCAATGATTCTCTCTCATCATTGATGTTTCTCTCTCTCTCTCCCTCTCCCTTCCTCTCTGAAATCAATAAAAATATATTTAAAAAAAATAATGTCATTGACAACTGTAAGCTGGTTTCAGATGAATGCCGAAAAAAGTTACTGGAATGAAAGGAAAAATTTTATGCTATTGAAACTGTTCCTCTTCTTACAGTAGAACAGAAGTACCCTTATATGGTAGAATGGTACACTAAATTACATCGCCTCCTTGTTGAACAGGCTATACCAAGAGCTAAAGTTAAAGAAATTGTGGCAGAATCTCAAGGAAAGATATGAGAATTTCTTTGATAAGCTCCAACAACACAGTATCCCCATGTTCATTCATATTCTCGGCTGGCATTGGAGATGTACTGGAGGAGATTATCTGTCAAGCTGGTGTTTATTTATTTATTTTTTTTGGTGTTTATTATTTGAATGTTAAAGTAGTGTCCAGCTTCATGGATTTTGATGACAATGGAGTGCTCAAAGGATTTAATGGAGATCTAATTCATGTATTTAACAAACATGATGGAGCCTTGAAGAACACAGAGTATTTCAATCAACTGAAAGCCAATAGCAACATAATTCTGCTGGGAGACTCCCAAGGAGACTTAAGAATGGCAGATGGAATAGCTAATGTTGAACACATTCTGAAAACTGGATATCTAAACGATAAAGTGAATGAGTTTTAGACAAGTACATGGACCCTTATGATATTGTTCTAGTCAAAGAGGAATCCTTGGAGGTAGCCACCTCTATCTTACAGAAGATCCTGTATAAATGAGCATTCTTCAAGGAGATGCCTGTCCTTTAGGTGCAATAGATGCAAGAACTGCTTGTGTGTTCATCATGTGAAAGACTTTTATTTATAACACTAGTGGCCGGGTGCATGAAATTCGTGCACAGTGTCCCTCAACCCAGCCTGCACCCTCTCCAATCTGGGACATCCCTCTCACAATCCAGGACCTGCTTGCCCCCAATTGCCACCCCCGATGGCCTGCTTGTCCCCAACTGCCCCCCAGCTGGCCTGCTTACCTCCAAATACCCCCCTGCCAGCCTGCTCACCCCCAACTGCTGCCCCCTGCCAGCCTGATTGCCCCTAACCACCTCTGCCTCAGCCCTGCCACCATGGCTTTGTTCGGAAGGTCTCCTGGTCTAATTAGCATATTACTCTTTTATTAGTATAGATATGCTTGCTCATACATGTTGAATCCATCAACCAGAAGCTCCTTATTCTCCGCCTCTTTCAACACACTCCTCACCATATTTTTTAACATTAAAAAAAAAAAATCGTAAAGTCACAATTTGAAAAAACTGCCTACATTTCCAGAGTGAATTTTGTAGCTTACTGTTATGAAGATTTTTACAAGAACATACAGTCACATGGTATTGGAAAAACTTGGTATCCACATGTCACTAATCATTATAAAATGTTCTATATTGGTGCACTGATAATAAGCATGAAATAAAAAAATAATAAAGAATAAAATAAAATAAAGGTACACAGTGAAAATGTGTAGGCACGAGGACATTTGTCCAGCCTGTGGATTATTTTATTAATGCTACTCTGGGCCTGGCACTCTGCAGAGCAGTTTCTGTCCCTTCTCATTAGTCCTCACAACTCTGTTTTTACTTTTCAGATGAGAAAATTCATTTGTAAAGTCAAAGAGATTAAGATAACTTTTGAAGTCACATGGCTGGAAAGGAGAGGTGCAGAATTCAGAACCTTGTCTGTGTCCCTGTTGTCTTGGCCTGGACGCAAGCGTGAGACTGTCTACCTTACAGAAATGTTATGGGTCCCCACTGAGAGCACACCTTCTAATTCTAGAGACCATGTGAATTACAGAGCATTCTTTATCCGACTCTGAGCGGCAGACAACTTGTCTACCACCATTTGGGGGTGCATCTCGGCCCTGGCTATGCCATTCTACAGTCCTCCCACTCCTGGAGGCCTGGCCATGGCCAGGGATTTTGGGCTGTGTATAGGCTCCAGGTCCATAAGATGCCCTCCTCCTAACCCTCCATCACCCATGAGCCCAGGGTCACTGACCTCCTAAGAGCTATTATAATGCCCAGCTCAGGTGCCACCTATGCCAGGCTTGGCTGGGACCTCCCTGTCCATAGAACCTAGGCTCTTTCCAAAACATCCATCAGAGCAGATTTTGCACTTAGGGTCTGAAATGTGGGAACTTTTCAACTTGTGTTGGGGGGGATTTATTTTGAATGTGCTGTTACCTTAAAGCCCTCAAAGGACTGAGGCCAGTCTTCTTTTGTTACACTGTATCCTTGGACATCACCCCAAAGTGCACTTATAAAAGCAGGAATTGTATATGTGGGAAGTGCATTTCTGATCAGGACTTGGAATGAGACACATGACAGGCATTGCCAAGTGTCATAAAAGCAAACATGCAACATGCAAACCTTGTAATAACATACAGAAAAGTCTTCCCCAGGAGCGATAAACTCCAGCTCCCTAAATGCATCAGAGCTGAGCAGGATTGGGGATGAAGAAAAACTTGAGGGACAGATGAGGCAAACATGTCCAAAATTACTTTTTCATGACATGTGAGAAGTGGTAGCACTGCTGGAAGAACCCTGGAAAACATGATTGTAAGTCAGTAAGTACCAGTGAAAAGACAGAACAGCCACTGCAGTCACGTCTCAAGTTTCTTGTGTAGGCACACAATGTTTGCTCATTATATCTAAAATAATAAAAATTGTTATTCTGAAAATCCACTTAGTGATTCTATCAATAGAAACAATTAACCAACCACAGAACTAGTGATTTAAATTTAAGGACACTTTTTATTACTTATCTTATAAAATGGTTATTTTAAAAATATTTCTTTATTGATTTCAGAGAGGAAAGAAGAGGTAGAGAGACAGAAACATCAACAATGAGAGAGGATCATTGATTGGCTGCCTCCTGCACCGCCCACTGGGGATTGAGCCTGCAACCTGGGCATGTGCCCCCGGCCCGAATCGAACTTGGGACCCTTCAGTCCCCAGGCGACACTCCATCCACTAAGCCTAATTGGCTAGGGCTAAAATGGTTATTTTCAGTAACAATTTAGTCTAGGAAAGATAACTTTTATAGCACAAACATAACATTTTAGTAAGAGTTTTGTAAATATTATGATCTAAGTTAACATTTATGTACCAAACATCTTCAAATATAGTACCAGAAAGAGGTCACTACTTTTAGTATGTTTTCAATTCCTAACTGACCATAAAAAGTTTTCTTAGGACATTCTATAATGCAAAGGGGAAAAATCCTCTGGGCAATAAGAAATATTCACATGAGTAAACATAAGCTTTTGTGGTATAATATAAAATTAGCCAGAGAAGTACATTTTCTAACTTTAATATTTACAACTTATATTTTAAAGTTACTTAGACTATCCCTGAGGATGGGGTGAGTCAAAGACAGGAATGTATTGTAAATGTATTTGCAAAAACATTTACCCTTTGAAATCTTGCCATACTCTCATAAATTAATGTTACAAATATCTGAAGAAAAAGTTTAAAAGAAAAATTTTTAGGGGAAGGATTTTATTCAGTAGTACTAAAGAATCAAAGGAAGTGTTAATAGGAGAGAGAAAAGCCTAAACTGAAAAGATATTTAATCTTGTTAGGTTAATTTCTTAAAGGGTGTCTGAATTGTATTCATAGTTCTTATTCTAGGTGTTCTTAGGTGAAAAATCTATGATCATTTACTTAAAGATTAAAGAAAGCCAGGGAATATCAGAATAGTCTGGCTTTCTCTTTTCCTTTTCCTTTTAAACTCAAGGTGTCTTTTTCCTGTCAATTTCATGGGGAGAAAAATAATATATCAGTAAAAATAAAGGTGTTTTTTAAAAAAGTGAGTGAGCCCTAGCCGGTTTGGCTCAGTGGATAGAGCATTGACCTGCGGACTCAAGGGTCCCAGGTTTGATTCCCATGAAGGGCACATGCCCAGGTTGTGGGCTAGATCCCCAGTGGGGAGCGTGCAGTAGGCAGCCAATCAATGATTCTCTCTCATCATTGATGTTTCTAGCTCTCTCTCCCTTTTTCTTCCTCCCTGAAATTAATAAAAATATATTTAAAAAAATAAATAAAAAAGTGAGTGAGTCTATAAGTATTATTTAGAATTTTAAAAATGGATTTGGATACTGTGAATGTGGTGATGTTAAGTATTACATAGTGTGCAATGCCAACTGGATGCCTGGGCTTCTATACACAGGGATGGAAGAAAATAAATGTCTTGTATATTGCAGGTTAAAAATAACGTGTGTGAAGTTAATAGGTAAAGCATGAGAGTTCAAAAATAAGCTTAGGGATTTAAAGAAAATCTATTAAATTGAGAGGGGAATCATTTCAGTGAAATTTCCAAATAATTAACAGGTTAGAAAAAAATAATATCTGGAATTTGGCCCAAAGGGAGATGCAATTTCTGTTTCTATTGAAATTTGGACGTTTACAATGATGGGTTGAACAGAGAGCAATCTTTCTCACTTCTCAGTGGGAGGGAGAAGGAGCCCCACTTCAGAGTCACTGATCCCTCAAAGATGAGCTTTGTAAGATGAGCTTTCATTTTTCACAAGAATTGAAATTAGAACATTCACCTGCAGAAATCCCATAGGCACTATTGCAGAATTTAATTTCTGTTTAAATGATGGGTTTTCAGGAAAGTGAATCTAATTTTACATCCTACCCAGGCTCTAAGTGGGCCAAGAAGATTGTGGTCAATACTGGCCTCTTCGTGACATCTATATATATATAAAAGCCAAGTGACCAGAATGATGGAATAACCAAAATGACTGGAACAACCAGTCACTATGATGCACACTGTGGTGGCCAACTGGCCTGATCAGGGCCCTGATCAGCCTGCAACTTCCCGTGGTCCCTCCTCCCGGCTGGGCCGGCCCCCCACTTACCGCCCCCCCCCCCCCCCCGCCCTGATCGGGAACAGGCCTGGCTGGCCAACCTCCTGCAACCCCTACCCCCCACCGGCCCAGCCCTGATCGGCCCCCATCAGGACGGGTGGCTGGACCCCACCCATGCATGAATTCATGCACCAGGCCATATCCAGTCTCTTTATTATATAGGAATAAAATCCAATTTTACTTTTAAAATTTTTATTATAATTCTTTATTGTTGAAAGTATTGCATACGTCTCCTTTTTCCCCCATTGACCCCCTCCAGTTTACCCCCAACCCTCACCCCAGGACCTCACCATCCCATTGTCTATGTCCATGGGCCATGAATATATGCATACAAGGTCCTTGGTTGATCTCTTCCCACCCACCCTCCCCTGCCTTCCCTCTGAGGTTTAACATGCTTCTATGACTCTGGGTCTATTTTTGATAATCAGTTTATTTAGTTCATTAGATTCCACATATGAGTGATATTATCTGATACTTATCTTTCTCTGACTGGCTTATTTCGCTCAGCATAACACTCTCCAGGTCCATCCATGCTGACAGGGAACCTGCGACACAGGCCAAGATCAAGGAAGGACCTGTGTGACTCTGCCAGCTCGACTGGCTCAGCTAAGGCCCCTCTGCATGGCTTCGCTCCCCAGGGTCCAGCATGGGCCTGGCCCGCAGGGTCTTTCGTAGGTATTAGGGGATTGAACTTTGTTGGCCATTCTAAAAGCTGAAAATGAGCTCAGAGCTCCCTTTATGAGTGGTGATTTATTGCAGGAATGGGGCAAAACTGGAGTGCCTGGTTGCTTTAAAATCCCCATGGAGCAGTTTACACGGGCTGCTTTCATCAGGGCTGAGATCTGTTCAGATTAGCAGTCTGCCTGCCCTGGAGAGTTTACCTGTCCAGGTGGTAGTTTTGTAGACTATGGTTTGTTTGTTTTTTAATTGAAAAATATTACTAGAGAAGGTCTTCAAATATTTTTTATTGTCTATGAGAAGCATAGGCATAGTTTCTGTTTATACTAGTATATATTTTAAAAATTTTAATGGATTTTTAGAGAAGAAGGGCGAGGGAGAGAGATAGAAACATCAGTGATGAGAAAGAGAATTATTGATTGGCTATCTCCTGCACACCCCACACTGGGGATTGAGCCCACAACCTGGGCATAACCCCTGACTGGGAATTGAACCGTGACCTCCTGGTTCATAAGTTGATGCTCAACCACTGAGCCACGCTGGCCGGCCTGTTTATATTTTTGATCACAAAAGAACTAAAAGTTCATAATACTTCCAGTCTCATTATTGCATTTCTGGGATAATAAATGGAAATATTGTAGAATATTACCATTATCTTTCACTTTTCTTTAATATATAGAGTTAAAATGATTTGCATTAAAAAGTATATACAGAAGTATATAAAGTCAAAAGTGGGAGTCCTATTTCTCAGCCTTGCTCAGAAGTATCAGCATGAAACCCCAGTGTATATCCTTTCAGTCTTTTCTATGCCATTGATATAGTTTCTACTGAGGGTCTTCAGGAACACAAAACTAAATCATGAAAGATGGCAGGCTTTTGCTAGGAAAAGACTGGAGACTAGTGGTTAGTTTGGCCTCTTCCATTTCTTTGAGAAGTTGAGTAACCCATCCAGGGCTATATGCCACTTGGTCATGTGACTAGGATCCGTGGTCGGCAAACTCATTATAGTCAACAGAGCCAAATATCAACAGTACAACGATTGAAATTTCTTTTGAGAGCCAAATTTTTTAAACGTAAACTTCTTCTAACGCCACTTCTTCAAAATAGACTCGCCCAGGCCGCGGTATTTTGTGGAAGAGCCACACTCAAGGGGCCAAAGAGCCCCATGTGGCTCGCGAACCGCGGTTTGCCGACCACTGGCACTAGGTGACCAGTTTCTCAGACCTAAGGGCCAGAGTAGAACCCAGAATGACAGGGAGCTGCTCACTGCTGCCACCTGCTGTCTGCAAGGGTCACCGCATGTGCTGCCTGCTCCCAGGTCCCTGGGGCTTCCTCAGAATGGCAGGGCCCAGCCAGCACCAGACTCTTTGGGACCCTCCTGCACCTGCACTGACACCCTCCCCTCCACAAAACCTCACCGCTCCATTGCTCTGGAGTTTGTATTTCCAAATGTAGCTATCTAGCCATTGTTGCATTGTTAGGGCAACCATGAAAATGAAAAACAAAAAACACTCATAAACATATACTACTTACTCTCAAAAGTGGTATAGTGAGCAATATTAGCTATAATCTTCTGGCTACAGTGAGTGGCTTGTCACCAGGTTCCAAGGTAGGTTTTTTCTCGGATTTCTATAAGCACTTCTGTCACCTGGATTTTGGAATCTCACCATCTAGGCCTGTAAATGCCACAGTCCGATGATTTCTTGGTCATCACTCATCTGTGTGTGGGGGGGAGATGACTTAGTTTTAAAAGCATTTTAAATCATCATCTTATATAGCACAGCAACTCTTTAAAGAGTCAGTGTTATTTGGCCTTACTTCTCTTACATTGTTAGGGGGAAAATAACCCAATATATTCAATTCAAAAATTTCAGGCTCCTTATTAACTGTGATATCTACTTTTTCAAACAAAAAATATAGGTTTAGGGAAATTTTGAATCACAATAACTGAAGCAAGTGTGAATTTCCGCATTTTCCCTGCTTTTTCCAAAAGAGAGAGATCTCAATATGAACAGATATTTGCACACCCATGTTCATAGCAGCATTATTCACATTGATTAAAGGTGGAAACAACCAAAGTGTCCATCATTCGATGAAGGGATAAACAAAACATGGTCTATATGTAAGTGGCATATTATTCAGCCTTAAAAAGGAAGGGAGCCCTAGTCAGATGGCTCAGTTAGTTAAAGTGTTATCCCAATTCCCCAGGGTTGCAGGTTCAATCCCCATTCAGGGCAATATGAGAAGCAACCAATGAATACATAAATGAGTGGAACGGCAAGTCTGTATTTTCCTTTCTCCTCTTCCTCCTCCTCTTCCTTCTTCTTCTCTCTAAAACCAATCAATCATTTTTTTAAAAATGGAATTCAGACACACTCTACAGCATGCTTGAACCTTGAGGACATTATACTAAGAATAATAAGCCAGTCACAAAACAACCAATTCCACTTATATGAGGTACCCAGAGGAGTCAGATTCATAGAAACAGAAATTAGATGTTGGGTGTCAGGGCTGAGAAAGGGGGATGGGGATTAGTATTGAATGAGGACAGAGTTTCAGTTTGAGAAGATGAAAAGGCCTGGAGACAGACAGTAGTAATGGTGGCAGAACAATGTGAATGTACATGACGCCCCAGAACCATACAACAAAAAATAGTAAAATTTATGGTATGCATATCTTACTACAATAAAAAGTTTGATAATGATATTGTGTAAAGACTAGGAAAATTAAGAAAACAATTATTTCGCCCAGCCAGCATGGTTGAGCATCAACCTATGAAACAGGAGGTCATGGTTCAATTCCCAGTAGGGGGCGTACAGGAGGCAGCCAATCAATGATTCTCTCTCATCATTGATGTTTCTCCCTTTCCCTCTCCCTTCCTTTCTGAAATCAATAAAAAAATATTTTTTAAAAGAAAATTATTTCTTTACACTTGTCATGATTTGTATTTTCTAGGTAGACAAGATATTTATCACATCGTTTAATTTTTAGTTGTCAAGATTGACTGCTTCTTATTTGGCTTCAAGAAATATAATGTTGAGGATAATTTCAGAGGAAAACATGTATATACACACATATGCCAAGCTGTTTAGAGCTGAAATCTCAATTGTAGGTGCCATGTCTGTGTTCTAGTAAGATCTCTAGAAAAAAAAAGGCAGGCCACCTTGCTACTCTCTGAGCCAGGTGCCTCTCCAACAGGAACTGGGGGCACTACTCCTCTCTTTCTTCTCCCTTTTATCAACCACTATGATGTGCTTGCCAAGAGCGCCCCTTTGTGGTTATTGCTTCTCAGGGCCACACTGGATTGGAATATATCTCTGTGCTTTGTAAACATAATGTAAGTCCAAGAAATATTTGTTGAATACCTGTGTCTTTCCTACATGTGGCAGCCCAGAGTAAATGCAGTCATCTTCTCTGAGGTCATGCGAGAGAAGAATTAATGGTTCTTTTCTTTTTCTTTTTTTTATTGATTTCAGAAAAAAGGGAGAGGGAGAGAGAATAGTTGAAGGGCTGCCTCTTGCACGCAGCCCTGAAGATTGAGCTTGCAACCTGAGCATGTGTCCTGACCAGGGAATCGAACCGTGACTTCCTGGTTCATATGTCTATGCCCATGCTGGCTGGGCTTTGTGTACATTTTTTTAATACTGTCCTATAATTTTTTTAATTTTCTTGTGATGATTTAACCACAAAGTTCAGAAATGACAAACTTCATTTTATTCACTTAATCCCTTATTCATACGCATAAAATAATCTTTGCATACTGTATTTGCATACCAGTTTGGTTTCTCCATTTCTTGGGTTAGCCTTTTCTACCCATATTTAACACTTATTTTACTTTTAATTTCTACTTTCATACATTTTTACCTTATTTGTTCCTTTGGCAAAACTGTTTATTTCCACAGGTGCCAGTGGGAGGCAGAGGCAGCATAAGTGGGCAGTAGGGGGATACCCCCACCATATTTTAGTCAGAGAAAGGAGCCCTGATCACCAACCTTGAGAGCTTCCCTGACCTCCTCCTCAGTTCCCTGAGTTGACATGAACCCTAAGCAGGACAAACTTAACACCTGTTTGACTGATGTGTCCCAGCTTACCTGCCCACCATGGACCTCCCCCATCAGGGCAGCTTGACCATTCACCATGCTGTTCAGGCTGTTTAAACTACTGACTACGGGGAAAATACTCCAGGCCCAAAAGCAATTGATCATTGATGGGCTGCCTCCTGCACGCCCTACATTGGGGTTCGAGCCCTGGAAAATATCTCTCACATGGAGTCTGCTTTTGCCTTCTTCTTCTTCACATCTATCCTTTCTTAGCAGCTCATGGTTATCACCAGTTCATCAGTCCGTGGGCCAAAGCATAGATGGCCAGTGGCTCACTGGCAACATGTGGGAGATCTTAGGTCAGCCCAAGTTTTCTTCCTTCTCCACAATGACCACTGCCCCTTCCTGGTCTTCAGTTTCTAGGCACCTGAGAGTGGAGATGCAGGTGCTCCTCCACTGGTAAACTGAGCAAACAGGTGCTGAATCGGCCTCATCAGAAGCATCAGAGTTAGAGGCTCCATGGGACTGAAACATATAGACCCTGAGACAGGACACTAGCATCTCAGGGGCCTTCTGGGCTCAATTACTGGGTGTTTGAGAGTTAAAACTCTCACCAAGCAATCTCTGTAAAAGTGAGAGGTCATTTGTCCACCTAAAATGAAGCTATGAAGGTGCAGAGGATGAGGTATGGCAATACTGAAAAGGCTACAGGAGTAACCTTCTCCAGTCCACTCCTTTCTTTAGAAAGGCAGAAAATGTTAAGCAGCCCAAACATACAGGGACAAAAATTTTAAACATTTGTAGGAAGGTCTCAGGTGGTGGAAAAGTTTCCAGCAAAAAAAGTTTGAACAAAAGCTGGACCAAGACCCCGTTTCTGCCCATTCAAAAGTGAGCACCAAGCAGGCCCCTAACAGACTTACACTGAACAACTTGATTACCTGCTTTGGACCATTTTCTCTCGTTTATAAGAGGAGGTAATGGGAAAAGGGAAATATTCACAGCTCCTGAAGTTTTGTGGAGAACTGTTCTTATTATATAAATATTATCTTTTTACGTGTATGTGGAAGATCTCCAACTGTTGGACATTCACACAATTTCTGAATAAATGTAGAAAAATATCTACATTGACTATATAAATTTTTAAATTAATTAATTTTAAAAATAAATCTTTATTGTTCAGATTATTACAGTTGTTCCTCTTTTTCCCCCCCAAAGCTCCCCTCTACCCGGTTCCCACCACACCCTCTACCCTTACCCCCCTGCCACTGTCCTCATCCAATTTTTATTCAGTCTCTTCCCGCACCCTCCACATTCCTTTCCCCCTGAGAACTGTCAGTCCACTCCCTTTCTATGCCCCTGATTCTATTATATTCACTAGTTTATTCTGTTCATCAGATTTTTTTATTCACTTGATTTTTATTTATTTATTTATTTTATTGTTTAAAGTATTACATGTAGTAGTACATGTATCCTCCTTTTTCCCCATTGACCTTCTCCCAGCCTCTCCTACCTCCTGTCGCGTGCCCTCATCCCACCCCACCCACCCCCGTGTCTTGTGTCGATTGGTTGTGCTTATATGCATGCATACAAGTCCTTTGGTTGATCTCTTTCTCTCCCTCCCCAACACTCCCCTGCCTTCCCGCTGTAATTTGACAGTCTGTTCAGTGCTTTACTGTCTCTGTATCTATCTTTTTGCTCATCAGGTTATAATGTTCTTTATTTTCCATAAATGAGTGAGATTATGTGGTATTTTTCTTTCATTGCCTGGCTTATTTCACTTAACATAATGCTCTCCAGGTCCATCCATGCTGCTGCAAATGGTAAGAATTCCCTCTTTTTTATAGCAGCGTATTATTCCATTGTGTAGATGTACCATAGTTTTCTAATCCACTCATCTGCTGATGGGCAATTGGGCTGTTTCCAAATCTTAGCTATGGTGAATTGTGCTGCTATGAACATAGGGCTGCATATATCCTTTCTGATTGATGTTTCTAGTTTCTTGGGATATATTCCTAGAAGTGGGATTACTGGGTCAAATGGGAGTTCCATTTTTAGTTTTTGAGGAAACTCCATACTGTTCTCCACAGTGGTTGCAACAGTCTGCATTCCCACCAGCAGTGCACAAGGGTTCCTTTTTCTCCACATCCTCGCCAGCACTTGTCGTGTGTTGATTTGTTGATGATAGTCATTCTGACAGGTGTGAGATGGTACCGCATTGTCGTTTTGACTTGCATCTCTTGGATAATTAGTGACTTTGAGCATGTTTTCATGTGTCTCTTGGCCTTCCTTCTGTCTTCTTTCGAAAAGATTCTATTTAGGTCCGTTGCCCGTTTTTTTTATTGGATCATTTATCTTCCTTTTATTAGGTTGTATAAGTTCCCTGTAGATGTTGGAGATTAAACCTTTATCAGTGATAACATTTGCAAATATGTTCTTCCATACAGTGGGCTTTCTTGTTTTGTTGATGGTTTCTTTTGCTGTGAAAAAAGCTTTTTATTTTGATGTAGTCCCATTTGTTTATTTTCTCTTTAGCTTTCATTGCCCTAGGAGCGGTATTGGTGAAGAAATTGTTTCGGCATACGTCTGAGATTTCTCTGCCTGTGGATTCCTCTAGTATTTTTATGGTTTCCCACCTTATGTTTAAGTCTTGTATCCATTTTTTTAAATAAAACTTTATTGTTCAGATTATTACAATTGTTTCTCCTTTTTCCCCCCATAGCTCCCCTCCACCCAGTTCCCACCTCACCCTCTTGGATTCAGACCCTTCCTTTGCATGGCTTTGTATATTTCATTCCATTCCGTTCTGGCCTCTTGAGTTTCTGTTGAGAAATCAGTCACTAGTCTAACTGGGGATCCTTTGTAGGTAACTTTCTGTCTCTCTCTGGCAGCTTTTAAGATTCTTACTTTTTTGTTGGTGTTTGCCAATTTAATTATAATGTGCCTTGGTGTCTGTCTTTTGGGGTTCATCTTGCTTGGGTCTCTGTGAGCTTCTTGGATTTGTGTGGGTTTTTCATCCATATAACAGGGAAGTTTTCTGTTATTATTTCTTCAAACATGTTTTCTATTCCTTGCTCAGTTTCCTCTCCTTCTGGAACCCCTATTATGCGGATGTTGTTTTGTTTCATGTTGTCCTAAAGTTCCCTTAGGCTCTCCTCCTGCTTTTTAATTTTCTTTTTCTAGAAGCTGCTCTACTTGGGTATTTTTTCCTAGCTTGTCTTCTAGCTCACTGATGCGCTCCTCTTCTTCTTCTAGTCTACTCTTGATGCTTTCTATTGAGTTCTTTACAGCAGTGATGTCATTTTTCATTTCTTCTTGGTTCTTACACATATTGTCGAATTTGTCTTCCATTCTTTTCACCCACCTTATGACCATTTCTCTGAATTCTTTCTATGACAGGTTGCTTGCCTCCATTTCGTTTGCTTCTTTTCTGGTGATGCCTGCTTTTCTTTCATATGAGGGCTGTTTTTTTTTTTGTCTCCCCATGATCTCTCTTCTCTGGGTATCTGGTTATGTAGTTCTCTCTCTCCTGCATTGATTTAAAGGCACAAAATACAGCACAACTAGGTACAATGCACAAGGCACTGAACAGAAATATATTCACGATATTACTAACCCCAAATAAAGGTGACCACCAGAGAAAGGTGAATTAGATGATAGGAGAGAGAAGAAGAGAGAGAAAAAAAAGGAGTGCAAAAATAAAATTGGGAAAAGGAAAAAGAAAAGTAAGAGAGAAAAGAAAGAGAATAAGAAAGAAGAGGGGAACAAACTATATATATGGGGAGAAAACTCCAATAGAACAGCCACTAATCCCAACAAATGCCAGCAATAAGTACCTGGAGATGAATGCAAACTACAAACAACAACTAATATCAAATGAAGTGAGGGAAAACAGAAGCAACAAACAAACAAAAAAACAAAAAGAATAATCAAAACAATCTCACAAACAAGCATAAAAAATTCGATATAATCAACAATCAAGCAAACAACAACAAAAGGACAGAGAGAAAAAGAAATTTTTTTGGATAGTGAAGACAGAGAAGAGAGAGGTGTGTATGGACTTGGAGCAGGGGATTGGAAATTAGATATATAAGTAGGGTGAAATTTTGACAGGAGTAAAAAGAAGGAATAGGGAAAATCTAAAGCAGGAATGGGGTAAGAGAAACAACAAAAGGGGAAAAGTGAGGAAGAGAGTGTTGGCATAAAGGTAAAGTTGAGATAGAGTAAAATGATGCTAAAGAAAAGATGAAAATAGAATGTTGAACACTAATCCCAAAGTAAAATAAAGAGAAAATAAAATGAAATTTGCTTTTTTAAAAAAGGTAAAATAGTAGTAGTAATAATACTGATTGAAAATAAAAATGTAATAATTAAAAAGGTAAAATCAAGTGAGGAAAAAATAAAAAAATTAGTTTCTTAAGTAAAAGATGAAAAAAATAAAAATAAATAAAAATAAAAATGTGCAGTAGTGAAGGTCATTCACTTCCTTTACTCTTCTGCTTGGCATGCCTGTTTCCTACTCAGGACAGTATTGAAGTTCCCTGAGTTCCACTGCTCCTCAGTGTTGTTAACTAGTCCTGATTTTTTAGCAGGCAGTACATCTCTATTTCTTGTATTCCTTTATTTGTGTTTACATAAAAGTCAATTTGTGATTCAACCCCTAGGTGGCAGTGTTTCTGGATTGACCTCCAGGTCTATAGGCCCTCTCTAGCTAGTGTTTAGATTTTGTTTTCCCTGTGGCACTTAATACTGGTTTGGGGGAATGGGTTGCCCCAGAGCTGGTTCTCTGATGGTTATTCCCCACTCTGATCCAGCTTCCAGAAAAACAGCTTTCCCCTGCAGTCTCTTAGGGTGTCCCCAGTTGGGTGATCCTATGTATTGGGCTTAGTAATCAAAAGCAAGGATTTAAAGAGGAGAAAGAAAGAAAGAAAGAAAGAAAGAAAGAAAGAAAGAAAGAAAGAAAGAAAGAAAGAAAGGAAGGAAGGAAGGAAGGAAGGAAGGAAGGAAGGAAGGAAGGAAGGAAGGAAGGAAGGAAGAAAGGAAGAAAGGAAGAAAGGGCGAGCCAGAGTAAGTGTGCGAATCCAGGACTGTGCTCAAGTCTGTGCAATCTTTTTTCCCCCTTGGGTCTAAGCAGCTGGCACACTTAAAATTTTTTGGCTGTCCTTTTGCGTCCAGATCAAAATGGGTTGCTTTTTAGAGTTCCCTTCTGTTAGCAGTTCTGAGGACCCCTTTCCACATTCACGGATCATGCCAGCCCCAAAGGCTGTGAATTTTTCTAAGCGCAGACTTCCTCAGGTTCTCCAGCTCCTGCTGCGCATGCATTTCT
The DNA here is from genome assembly GCA_026230045.1 of Corynorhinus townsendii. Lineage (NCBI taxonomy): Eukaryota > Metazoa > Chordata > Mammalia > Chiroptera > Vespertilionidae > Corynorhinus > Corynorhinus townsendii. Next base: position 114,191,872 of record JAPDVU010000003.1, on the reverse strand, counting down.
CTCTCCTGACAGGACCACAAATCTCACCTTATCCCAGGCGAAGTCTGACCTTTCCGTGAGGGAGTGTAGAGCTCTGAATCCATGTGCTTGTGCCAATTGGGGACCGATGTCCTCGGGTTCGCAGTTGTTTGGTGGGTGCCGTAGTTGTAGATTCCCCAGGCTTTTCAGTTGTCTGATAACATCCACTTTCCCCTTCAAGATGGCACAGTCTCTGCGTCTGAGCCGGTCACTCCAGGAGGGAACCCAGCAGCAGTGGGGGCTGCCTAGTCAAGGGAGCCCCGTCCAGCAGTATCCCACAGTCTCCTGGAGTATAGCTGTCCTTCAACTCACCAACAAACACTCTCCATGCGATGACACACTCTCCCTTTGTTTTCTCACTCACACACTATCTTGTAGTCTGCCTTCCTGTCAGCAGCCATCTTCTAGACCCTCACTTGATTTTTAGATTCACTTGTTGATAGATATGTATTTGTTGTTCATAATTCTTATCTTTACCTTTATTTCTTCTTCCTCTTCTTAAAGAATACCTTTCAGCATTTCATATAATACTGGTTTGGCAGTGATGAACTCCTTTAGCTTTTTCTTATCTGTGAAGCTCTTTATCTGACCTTCAGTTCTGAATGATAGCTTTGCTGGATAGATATTCACTTTGAATATTTCTTGCCACTCCCGTCTGGCCTGCATAGTTTCTGTTGAGAAATCAGCTGACAATTGTATGGGTACTCCCTTGTAAGTAACTAACTGTTTTTCTCTTGCTGCTTTTAAGATTCTCTCTTTGTCTTTTGCTCTTGGAATTTTAATTATGATGTGTCTTGGTGTGGTCCTCTTTGGATTCCTTTTGTTTGGGGTTCTCTGCACTTCCTGGACTTTTAAGTCTATTTCTTTCACCAGGTGGGGGAAGTTATCTGTCATTATTTCTTCAAATAGTTTTTCAATATCTTGTTCTCTTTCTTCTTCTGGCACCCCCATAATTCTGATGTTGATAACATTTGAAGTTGTCCCAGAGGCTCCTTACACTATCTTCAAATTTTTGGACTCCTTTTTCTTTTTGCTTTTCAGGTTGGGTATTTTTTGCTTCTTTGTATTTCAAAACTTTGACTTGATTCTTGTGATCCTCTAGTCTGCTGTTGGATCTCTGTATATTATTCTTTATTTCAGTCAGTGTAGGCTTAATTTCTAGTTGGTCCTTTTTCATATCCTTGAAGGTTTCACTAAATTTATTAGTGGTTTCTAGAAGATTCTTGAAAAACCTTATAACCATGGTTTTGAACTCTATATCCAGTCATTTGCTTTCTTCCGTTTCTGTCATTTGTGAACTGTTTCTTTGTCTCATATTTTTGGCTGCTTCCCTGTGTTGATAGAGTGACTTTGTGAGCTAGGTGTCCTAAACAGCCCAGTGGCTCAGCCTCCCCAGTTACCTGAGGTAGACACTCTTGGTGAACCTCTTTGTGGGCTGTGTGCACAGTCTTGTTGTAGTTAAGCCTTGATTATTGTTGGTATCATTGGGAGGAATTGATCTCCAGGCCAGTTGGCTGTGAGGATCAGCTGTGTCTATGATGGGAGAACTTCTGTGCTGGAGACACCCTTATGGGGCCAGACTTGCTTCAGTAGGGCTTTGGTGCTCACTGAGTCTGCCCCTTGAGTGTGTCCCTGTGGATCTTAGGAGTTGTAATCTGCATGGTCCCACTCTGACCACTGGGTACACTGGCTCTTGGATCTCCAAGGAGGTGCAAATTTAGCCTCTGCCTCAGGCCACCCAGCAGGAGCTACAGAGAGATCTGCAGATTCCTCCTCTTTTTTGGGGGTTTAGAGGTGCCCAGATGAGGCCCAGCTGTGAAGCAATTAAAGCTGCTGTGAGGCCTAGACCTTTTTTTGGAAATTCTGGTACTCTCTGACCCAGCTGCAGTTTGTTAGGTAATTTTAGATTGCAAAGGGCCAGGCCATTCATATGCAAAAGCGCACAGCTTGGGTGGGGCAGGGTCTCAGGGAATCAACAGGGTAGAACAAACAGCTATGGCTGATCTTCAGCCTTGCCCTAAGAGGCCCCCAGGTCTCAGTGTCCCACGGTAATTGCTGCAAGCACCTCTAAGAGAAAGCTGCCCTCAAGTTCTGCCTGCTGCCAGACAGTCCAATTTCTCCCTGTATGAGTCTGGGTCCCCAGAGTCTCACCTGGAACTGGAGTTCAGAGCAGTTGGGAGCTTGTGTCTCCCTCCCGATTGAAAAAGACAACCGTGTCCTCAGTTGCCAGCCCTCTTCGCGGGTGCACCTCTGTACCTCTGCACTTTACTTCCACACCTCCTCTGAATCTCAGTGTGCCTTTCTCTTTCCTTCTAGTTGTAGAATTTCCACTCGGCCAGCCTTCCTGTGGTTCCACATATCCGTTTTGTCTTTTAGTTGTAGTTTTGAAGTGGTTGTGCGAGGCAGCAGTTTCAGGTGTTTACCTATGCCGCATCTTGGTTTCTCCCCTGACTATATAAATTTTAAATATTTTTTAAAACAAAAAGGGCTTTAAAATGCAGTAAGAAATAAGGGCATTTCTATCCTCCACTGTCTTCATTTACTGCTGTAGGCAGCAGATGCTACAGCTCATCTTAGTTCAACAAAGACACCGGATCACTGAAAGTTTCTTCACTGCAGAAGCCCCCAGAGGAAGGGTAAGTTTTAGACGGTAACTCCCAGTGTCCCTTCATGTTCTCCCAGGAGAAATCCATCTTGCAGCCCAATGTTCCCAGTAGACTTGGACCAGGCACATCTAACACAGTCACTGTCCTGTCACACTAGCCGACATTGCCCAAGATCCGAGAGGGACCCCTGTGTTATGCCTGCTCACCAGCACTGCCTCAACTGGCCCCTGAGCCTTTGCTTGAGCTTGGGCTTCTGAGGAGGGTGAAGCCTGCTTTGACAGGTGGCTAGGGACGAAGATGTTGGAAGCAGAAAGATCCTTGAAGTACTAGTACTCTCCTCCCTTCTCTTCATATTCTTTCCTGGTGATCCAGACTGCATCGTCATCAAGGTGGTCCAAGGCTCAGTCACCGGCACCATACCAGGCATCCAGCACGGGGTTAGAGGCAAACTGAACCTGGAAAGATGACTGAAAGGTTCTCATTGCCGACAGTTCCTTCTCCATTCTAACTTTCAGCCCAGGATACATCAAGTTCCCGCCGGAGAGGAAACGTTCTGAACCAGCGCCTCCTGAACGTCTTTTGGGTACCTGTACAGAATGTACTGTAGGGTCTCCGCTATCCCCGCCTGCTCCTCGCCTAGGAGAGAGGGCTGGAAGATAATTTCTGGGGCCTGAATTCTTTCTGTTCCAACAAACAGTTGCCAAGTTATCTGAGACCGGCTTCTCCACTTCTGCATTTCCTCTGAAAACAAGGGTTCAAAATCATTGATGTTTTCCACATCTTCCAGGGTTGGATTGAACGACTCTAGGTCAGGGTTCTCAAGCTTGCTGTCCACCACATCCACCTCGAGGGTGACTTTGGATTGGAGGATGTTCTGCTTAGCTTGCTCTACCACCGAACTGAGCTTGTGTATGTAGGATTGCAGCTCTTCTGGGGAGTCCATGTTTAGCTCCATCAGAGCTTTGTGAAGCTGATCCATCTGGCCATCCTCTAGAAGTTCCTGTACGTACTGCAGTCTGTCCAGCCACTCCTGATCAAGCTGCAACTTCTCCTCCCGCCACTGGGCGTTGAAGCCTCTGCAGCTGCTGCTGCCGCCTTTCCTGCTTCTCCTCAGAGGTCAGAGTGCTGCCGAGGAGTTTGCTGGAAAACGGGTACTGCAACTTGTGCACGTAGTTTCTAATAGGCAGGGCATCGCCATTTCTGCATTTTCCCACATAATCCTTAGCGATGTAGCTCCGCTCATGCAGGATCTCCTCCGCACGGCTGAGTGTGATAGCTGCCAGGTGCCCAGGATACTTCAGCTGCAGGAGATGCTGAAGGTAGCCAACTGCTTGGCTTCCTCCCGAATTGATGCGTTCGCAAATTTTAGCATCTAACCTCCCTTAAAGATGGGTAAAATATGTGTACACTGGTATGCAGATGAAATGACGAGCCCACTGGAGATCAAGGTCTTTGGCTTGTTGTGGTAAAGCTGAACAGGCTGTCTATTCCGTAGGCAACCTTGGGAATCAGGTAGCACTCAAAAAGGAGCTCAGGCATCCTTTGTCCTGAATACAGTGGGTTGTACACAGCTCCTGTCAAAACTATGGAATGATCAACATAGCCCTGTGAGGAGACAGGGCACAGGTGCTGGAAGCAGTAGTCAAACAGCAGCTCCTGCAGCTCCCGGTTGACCGGCAAGTTGCAGGCGAAGGGCTAGCGCAGCATCCAGCGCAGCGGCTCCAGGCTGCCCAGCGCGTTGCCAACCTGCCGGCCGCCCCGCCCGCCCGCGAGCGCACGCGGCGAGGAATTGGAGGCGCGGCTCCGGGCCCAGGGCCAGCCCAGCCTGCAAGGACCTGAAACGACCCGTTGTCCAGCACCAGGGGCACCGGTAGTGGCCCGTGGGCCACCGGGCCGGCCTCCAGCACTGGATCTGTAGTGGCAAGGGCGTCCCTGACGCCGCCATCTTCAATGGTGTTTTTCTTTAAGCACCCGAGTTTAAGGTGCGTTAACAACCAGCTTGATTTTTTTCCCCTTTTAGTTTAAAATTACTAGTCTAGGCAGTACTGTCCATTACCTACTTGCTATACTAACCGGCAGTGCATAGTGTTCAGTTACTCTGTGAGTTGTATGTATCTTTTATCAGTACTTTTGTAAATTAATTCAACTAATGGTTATTGAACATCTGCTCAGACAAGGCCACACACTAGGTATTGGGGCAGAGGACAGTCTCACCTTCTCGCCACAAAGAAGTCATTGTGCTGAAGTCTGTGCCAATCTCTGTCCACTGGAAGAGTTTACAATCTGTTTGTTCTGAATTATAAAGTATTAATTCACAGATACACACTGGAAACACAGTCTACCTCATAGGAAGACAATGGTAGTAAATAAAAGTCATAGTAACTCAAATACCTTCTGTCATAATTGTAAATGTTCTGTGCACGTTTCTTAAGGCACATGGTGGGGCACTTGAGATATTAGGAGCCAGACTCTGTTTTGTTGTAAAAGCCTCCATCTCCGTGATCCTCTGCTGAATTTCATAACAACACAGTTCAGTGTTGTGATTCAGGGCACTTTTGCCTTACAAAACTGTCCTGCCTCAGTTAAGTCACAAGTTTACAGCCAGTATCACATATTCAAATTCTACACCAGACCAGTGTTTCCCCAGGGCACTGACGAACCCATTGCCTTCACATCACCCTGAGCCTGGCCCACTGAAAGTAACAATGTTTGTATTTACTACATAGCATTATTGCTAGTATTTTAATATTTCTTCAGGTTTTCTTAGGAGAGAGCCAACATCTTGGCAATCAACCTTACATGGATGAATGTCTTGAATAAACTCATATTTTTAAAAAATATATTGTATTATTTCAGAGAGGAAGGGAGAGGGAGAGAGAGAGAGAAACATCAATGGTGAGAATCATTGATCAGCTGCCTCCTGCATGCCCCCTACTGGGGACTGAGCCCACAACCTACAACCTGGACATTTGCCCTGACCGGGAATGGAACCGTGACCTCCTGGTTCATAGATCAAGGCTCAACCACTGAGTAACACTCGCCTGACTAGAGACATTTAATGTATAATGGTGTTTAATGGGGCGGTTTCCGTTTTGCAAGATGAAAAGATGGATGGAGGTGATTGGTAGCACAACAACATGAATGTACATGATACCTTTGAACCACACACTTAAAAATGGTAAATTTTGTTATGTGTATTTTACCACAAGTTTTAAAAAGATAATGGGACATGTACATAGGTCCAGGAAGAGACCATTTGGCCTGTGTGAAGGACTTCACTAGGGAAGCAATAAAAGGCGAGTTTGGCAATGTGGACTGGGACCAGATGCCCAAGGCCTTGAATGACAGAACAGACTGTCAGTCCCAGGTTGGACTGTAGGTGACAAGCACAGTTAGGCGCTTTTCCCTGGCAGGAGCAGATGCAGAGAGTTAACCAGCACCAGGGTTGTGTGTGAGGTCTGTCCGAAGGCCATTGAGGCCAGAGGTTCAGGTGTGGCCATGAGGTCTTGGTGGGAAGGGGTGAAGCTGGGAGGAGTGCAGGCAGGGAGGCTGGGAGGCGCAGAGGGGGTGAGGAGATCTAAGTGAGTGGCAACAGTGAAGTCAAGTGGACCGAGAGCTCTTGGCCTTTTGCGGACATTGGCATTTGAGGATGGTGCTCATGGTGCAGTGCTGTTGGGAGAGGCTGACATGGCCCAGAGAAGGCCCTTGCCTTCCCAGGGGGCCTTGTGTACGTAATCACAAGAGATGGAGCAGGTCTCAGGCTTTTTCTCAGGTGCTGACATGAGCTGCAATCTTCACAGGTGGAATGTCTCCATCAGAGAGATGCAGATGGTGACAATGTCAGTCCTGTCAGGGTGAGCCAGAGAAGGGGACACACCACTGACCGGACAGTGTCCCCAGCACTTGGCCGGGACTGGTCCTTACTATCCAGCCTCCAGAGTGGGTTGTGTAGGTGACTCTGGGGCCCTTGGAGACGATGGCCACTAAAGGGCTGAGAAACCAGGAGGGTCACCTCCCCACTCCCATGCCCCCAGTCCCTGGCAGCCACTCTGACACCTTCTGTCTCTGCGAACTTGACTCTTCCAGGTGCTGCATATCTGAGTTAGGGGATAAAAGGAGTTCCCTGAAACTCTCTGGGCTTGATTCTGTCTCTTAGAAACTCAGCTTCTCTCGATGAATTAGAAAATGGACCTATTTGTTGCTTTGAGAGTTGAAAGAAAGCAGCTTGTGTCTCCATGTCTCTCTGGTCAGGAACTCCCTGAACAGGGCAATTTCTGAGCAGAGAGGAGCCTCTGGGCTGCATTGGAGGGAGCAAGCTGTGCTGTGACGTTCGCTGTGTGACATGACCCATGAGGGCAGGCAGAGGTCATAAGACACTTACTCTCTATGACGTTGCGGAGATCATCCAACACATCGGAGGGACAGGAAGAATCCGAGTCTTCCAGAAATGATGGGACATGAGGTGGGTGAGGAAACGAGGAAATCCAAGAGCGTCCTTCATGACCACAGTAGGTGAGAGAAGAGGGTGGCTGTAGACTTCGGCTAGAGAGCACGGTTCTGGGCAAGGGTGTGGGAAGTAAGAGGGTCTTTGAGGGAGACATGGAGGTCTGGTCCCATGAAGGGAGGAACCATGAGGAGGCCTGGCTGGCACCGAGTTCCAGAAGGTCCTCACATGGCACACAGTGTGGGCCACTCTTGGCTTAGGCTGTCAACCTGCCCAGCACGCCTCACTGCTCCTCCTCTGCCTAGTGAGGGTCTATTCTTCCTGCCAGCCGCTCCAGGCTTCGGGGGAATGTCTTCACCCCAGCCACCCAAGGCAGAGTGAACGGCTCCTTCCTTTGTTCTGTGGATACAAACCCTACAGACACTTGGCGCTGAGTGGAAGGGAGGCCAGGCTCTGGGCTTTCACAAACTGCCTCTTAACCACAGGTCTCTGGTAGGGTCCCCTGAGCTCCCTCCCAAGTTCAGAACAAAACGAGAAATAGGACACAGGACAGGCAGATGGGAACGAAATGTCAGCTTTACAGAGGCAGGATAAAATGGGTTTGATACCTCTTTCCAAAATTGATGGATTAGCTGCCTGCTCATTGACTGCTGGCCTCTTCTGCACAGAGGCACAGCCTACCCAGTCAGCAGACCCCACAGCCCAGAGCTGGCCAGAACCATATGGGAGGGACCAGAGGGCGCTGAGCCTCATGGGCCAACTCCATCTCCCAAACTCATGGATGAGTGAGGTCTGTCCTCTCATGGAAAGGGGTGAATGAAGGAGAGAAGAGGAGAGGAGCAACAGGAGGGAGGGAAGGAAGGAGGAGGAGCACCTTGAAATCCCATTTAGCTGGGAGCACTTTCGTGGGAATATGAGTGCAGGGCTGAGGCCCAGATGGGGTGTCTTCTGCTGCATTGTAGTTGCTGGCTCACTTTTTATCTGAATGTAAGCTTTTCCCAGCAGCACCGTTGTCTTCGTCACCTTGGTCTAGGGCATTTCATGGAGAATTGGCACCTGATAATGCTCAATAGGGGTTTGAGCAGCAGAACAGAAAAGGGAAACCTTTTTCTAGAACTTAGGGTTGGAGACACCTGCATCTCACATTCTCTGACTCCTTAGTCGTGGGCCCTGGGGTGCTCTGCTGCCTCCTGAGGCCACAGCCAAAACGTGGGTGACAAGAGGTTCCGGTTTCCCAGGGAGTCTCATGGCCTCTGGCCAGGCCCATTTCTGACTGAAGCCCACATGGCCTGGACCCTGGTTGTCTTGTCCATCCTGCAGGTCAGGGCCCAGTGACTGGTCTACGTCAGCAGGGACTGGAGCGTCTTATGCCTGCCATCTGCTCAGGGCCCGGCACTGTCATCTTAGCTTCCCCAATCACTCCTACGCCGAGTTCAAGGCACCAACATGTCATTTCTTCTTCACTGAGGACTCGTCTGCTTCTTCACTGGTGGTTGAGGACGAGGCCCCACGCCCTTTTACAAGCCTGTCCTACCCCAAATTGGCTGTGGTTTGGACTGACTCAGGCCAAGGAAAAATGCCTGCTGAGTCACCACCACTTCCTACAACACCCAGGACCTCCATTAATTAAGGCCTCCAGTTCACGTGGTGAATCACCAGCCTGAGATCAGAAATTAGGGCACACCCCAGGCGCCAGGGGGATTTAAGGAGCACAGCTTAGTTCCTTCTTTGTAGAGCTCAGAACACAGGACCCATCCGCTGCCTTGCTCTGTCCCCATGGCTGCCTCCTCCAGATAGCAGGAGGTGAGCGCCTGTGCCATGGTAGGTCATCTTCCTTCTGTTTGTGTTGGCATAAGTATTCAAACACATGTAGTTTTGACTGACCCTGCAATGGGGAGGTTTTTGAAAAATACTTCCCTCTCAAACGAGCTCTAGTTAAAGTCACTGGTCCTAGAGTCTTTCCAAAACAGAGAATGTACTACATTGTGAGTCAGTTGTTGAAATACTAGGGAAGTTTAAAATAATTAACCAGTTACATAAATTATGGGGTTGTCATCCCACAAATGCAAACCGAATTATGCATTTCAAGGTCACAATAGGGTCCAGGACTTTCGAACTCTGATGTGGCCACTTGTTAGTTGTGTTACTTTGGACAAGCCCTTTGGGTCTTTGAAGCCTCGTTTGCTCATCTGTGATGTTGGAGACGATCACTTCTACTTTGTTTTTTGGTTTTTAATCCTCACAGAAGGATCAATATGAGAGAGACTCATCTATTGGTTGCCTCCCGCACATGCCCTGGGGGCAGGGGTAGGAGTGGGGTGGGGATCAAGGCTGCAACGATGAGGTACCATGCCCTTGCCCTGGAATAGAACCTATGACCCTTTGGTCCATGAGCCAACACTCTAACCATTGAGCAACACCAGCCAGGTGATCACTCCTGTTTAAATAGCCTCATAAAGATGACAGGATGTGCTGGAGAAGGGACAATGGAATCTACGGAGGTCGCCTCTGTGCCAGCTACTCTGCCAAGTGCTGTCTTATACCTATATCTTTTTAAATTAGCCTGATTACTTACAATGTTATACAATGTTGGTTTTTATTATAAATTGTGGGGGAAGTCTCTTAATTGCTCAGAACTTAATTTCTTTATCTGTGAACCTGAAATAATTCCAGCAAACTCAAAGGGCTTACCTGAATTCTCAGAGGTAAAGGTGCTGGGTAGAAGCTTACAAAGAGTAGATTGGTATTGATGTTGATAATATATTTTGAAATTGCTGCTTAAGAATAACCTCCCCAGTCTTCCTAAAGGACTATACCAGTCGGGGCAGTGGCATCCTTAATGACATAGTTAATGACAGAAGATCTAAGTATCCTTTTATGCAACCCAGACTCTAAGTACACCCTCTGCTTAGATCGCACTATCAATTTTAAAAGGGCTCAGAGTCTGAACCAACGCTATCCTGGGCCCCTGGGGTTGTCATCCCACATCTGGAGGTGGAGCTCTCCTTCTGTGAAAATAGGTCTGAATGGTTTTTCATGGTTTTTACTTTGGTTTTTAAGACAAAACATGCTTTGGGATCTCTTATCTTGAGAGTCCTAATCCTTGTGAAAGTAGCCACTGTTTTATTATTCATTCCTCAGGGACTAGTTTGTGCCACATGAAGTCAGCTCGGGAAATTCTGGATTTTCTCAGCAAACCTGAGAGCTGGCAGCAGGGGAGGTATCCTACCCAGCTGAGGAAGAGGACTTGAAGGAGGAGGGGAGGGAGAGGGACCAGCAGGGAAGAAGGGAGCCACAGTACTCCAGAAGGGAGTCCGGGGAGAGCGGCTCCTATGGGAAACTTCCTCCCAGTCTTGGCTACTAGAACAAAAAAACAGCCTCCTCCTGACCCTTGGGTCTCACTCAGCTGAAAAGTGCTTCATATACATGCCGACTGCCAGCTGCCACCACTTCCTGTCTTCAAATGAGTCTTCATCCTGGCCCCAGAGTCCCTGTCCACTGCTGGGCTGTCACCTGGGTAATCCAAGATTGCACTAAGTGGGCGTAGGGTAGTGTACAGGGAGTATCATGGTTTGGGACTACACAGAGAAGTGTGTGTCCTTTTTTTCTTTTTCCTACTTGATATGGGTTACGTCCAGAAGACTGTCTACAAGGACGTCTGGAAGGTTGTTTGCTGTCCGGTCTAATGATCATATTATGCTTTTATTATTATAGATGTACTAGAGGCCCGGTGCATGAAATTTGTGCATGGGGGAAGGTGGTCGTCCCCTCGGTCCACCTGCACCCTCTCCAATCCGGGACCCCTTGGGGGATGTCTGACTGCCGGTTTAGGTCCGAACTCCAGGATCATCCCTCTCACAATCCAGGATCACTGGCTCCTAACTGCTCACCTGCCTGCCTGCCTGATCACACCTAACTGCCCCACTGCTGGCCTGGTCACCCCCAACTGCCCCCCTCACTGGCCTGGTCACCCCTAACTGCCCACCCCACCAGCCTGGTTGCCTCTTCCTGCCACCCCTGCCAGCCTGGTCACCCCTCATTGCCCCCCCTCCCGCTGGCTTGGTTGCCCCCAACTGCCCCCCCCTGCCGGCCTGGTTGCCCCACAGAGCCCGCTGCTCAGTCATTTGGTTGGCCTTCACTAACCACCCTGCCGGCCTGGTTGCCCACGCAGCCTGTTTGGTCATCTGTTCAGTTGTTTTGGTTGCGACGGTTGCTTAGGCTTTTATATATAGATAAGCTTAGGAATTTATTTTGGTGCATTATAACTCTAATAAAATAGGATCAAGACATTAACAGTGTTTGATGTGTGCTTGAGTCCAGAATACTTTTTAACATGTTTGTGATCAGTCAGTGTCTTTCAACATTGAGAAAAGAAATCTATCTTTTTTTCCTCACTATAAAATTATGGTAAATTATACATAACATAAAATGTTTCATATTAATTAAATTCAAGTGTACATTCTTAAGTACATTCACATTATTGTGCAATTATCACCACCATCCATTTCCAGAACTTTTTATCTTCCCAAGCTGAAACTTAAGCCATTAAACACTAATTTTCCATCTCCCCCACCCCAGTCCCTGGCACCCATCATCAACTTTCTGTCTCCATAAATTGGACTGCTCGGGGTGGCATATATATGTGAAACCATACAATATTTGTCTTTTTGTGACTGGCTTATTCCACCGAGGCTCATCTATGTTGTAGCATGTGACAGAATTTCCTTCTTCTTTAAGGCTGAATAATATGCTGTTGTATGTATAGACCACATTTTGTTTATCCCATCATCCATCAATGGACAATTTAGGTTGTTTACAGGTTTAGCCATTGTGACTAATAATGTTGTGAACTTGGGTTTGCAAATATCTGTTCACTTTGAGATCTCTCTCTTTTGGAAAAAGCAGAGAAAATTCACGCTTTCTTGAGTTATTGTGATTCAAAATTTTCCTAAACCTATATTTTTTGTTTGAAAAAGTAGATATCACAGTTAATAAGGAGCCTGAAATTTTTGAATTGAATATATTAAGTTTTTTCCCCCCTAACAATGTAAGAGAAGAGAAGAAAAGTCAAATAACACTGATTCTTTAAAGAGTTGCTGTGCTATATAAAGATGATGATTTAAAATGCTTTTAAAACTAAGTCATCTCCCCCACACACACAGATGAGTGATGACCAAGAAATCATCGGACTGTGGCATTTACAGGTCTAGATGGTGAGATTCCAAAATCCAGGTGACAGAAGTGCTTATAGAAACCCGAGAAAAAACCTACGTTGGAACCTGGTGACAGGCCACTCACTGTAACCATGAGATTATAGCAGTTTGCTAATATTGCTCATTTACTTATGAGAGGAAATAGTGTACTAGAATGTTTATGTGTTTTTATTTTTCATTTTCATGGTTGCCCTAACAAAGCAACAATGGCTAGATAGCTACATTTGGAAATACAAACCCCAGAGCAATGGGGCGGTGAGGTTTTGTGGAGGGGAGGGTGTCAGTGCAGGTGCAGAAGGGCACTAAGGAGGCTGGTGCTGGCTGGGCCCTGCCATCCTGAGGGAGCCCCAGGGGCCTGGAAAGAAGCAGCGCCCTGCAGTGACCCTTGCTGACAGCAGGTTGCAGCAGCGAGCAGCTCCCCGTCACAGAGAGTTCCAGTATGGACTCCTAGTCTATATTGAAAACTTGTGAACCAGACGCAGCGAAGGGTAAAAGTGCATTTATCTTCAGCATTTCAACTCATATCATGTTGGTAAATGCATGGATGTTAATCTCAAAGGCAATCCTTGGTGGCATTCTATTGTCAACTTTTTTATTGGCTTCAGTGACTGCAGAGAAAGCAGGCTATTTTAACTGACTGATGACATAAAGTTGGAAGGAATTGCTAATGGACTGAATATGGGGCACAGATATATCTGGGTGGGCCAGATGGATGAGCCCAAATCAGCAATGAAATTCAACAGGAAATGTAAAACCCTTAATAGATTGGAAAATGTCATGTAACATGCAGGACAAAGGGAAAATCTAATTTAATAGGAAGAGAAAGGGAGGAGAGAACTCTGAAAATTGGAGACCATGTAACTGTTCACTAATAAGGGGATGGTCACATAGCTTATGGCTCAATAATTTTATGGAATACTGTACATTTTCCAAAAAGAGCAAGTTAGAGCTATACATATCGACCAGGAAATATCTTCAAGGCATATTATTAAATGAGAAGCTACCACAGAAAAGAATTATGTAAGAATGCAAATCAAAATGGTTCTGTGTGAGTGTGCATATAAGTAGCTGTGAGGGCATAGAAAAGACTGGGAGGATAGACACTGGGATGTTCATGCTGATACTTTAGAATAGGGACAAGAAATGGGATTTCCAGTTTTGACTTTATATGCTTCTGTATTTACTTTTCAGCGCAAAAAGGTTTATGTATCAATTCTATCCTTACATAATCACATTGGTGGCCTTTTAATTGAAAATGAGGAAAGGTGATGAGGCTGTTAGAAGGCTAACTCAAGCTCAGTCTACGTTAGTATTAATGCTGTGTCAGAACTTGATCTTTTCCCAGCTATTTAAAAGAGACATACTTGGGTCCAGCAGAAAGCAGAATAGGTGCTGGACATTTCAACACAGCTATCATGAGTCCATCTGCACTGCCTGCCCCTCAGTCTCATTCCTCTTTCTGTCCCCTTGATTCTGGTGTCTGGCCCTTCTCTCTCTCACTGGACAACTTTCCCTAAGACACCATTTATTCTGCTTCCTCGTTTCCGTCAGGTCTTTTGGCAGAATGGCCCTCCCTAAGCACCCAAAAGTAAATAGCAATTGCCATCGCCCCTGCAAACCCTAGTTCCCTTCTGCTGGTTTGTTTTTCTCCATTGCACATCTGCAGCATATATAACCAAAGGGTGTGCGTGTATAGTCTACCTCCTTCAACATGAAGACCAAGGTTTTGCTTTGTCACACTCCTGGTGCCTACTAGTTGCTGGCATTCAGTTGTACTCATTAGATATTGATTGAGTAAATGAGTAATTAGAGCTGTGTAGGAATGGAGGGGCAGGCATCTCACATTAGGAAAGACTACCTTAATCCCGTCAGCACTGGGAAGATGGGGAGTCCCTATGGTGCCAGTTACAAGGTGCAGGAAAGAAATGCACTAGGGAAATTCTAGAAGTCCAGTTGACATCCTTCATGTGGTAACAACATTTGCGATTGACCCTTTGAGCATGATGGTCTCTGCATGAGCTCACCTCCCTGGTCCATGCCATAGGAGTAGTCCTATCTGGAGGACTGAGAGAAGAAGTTTTTGGTACCATCTGTGGAAGGTATTTAGAGACCCTAACTAGGTGAACCAAAGCTTTCTGTAGAATTCTGTTGATTTTTCTGTAATTTCAGTGTCATATCTGTCACCACCTGAGCTTTTTCTCTGTTACATGGGCAATTATTCGTCTCCCATCTATGTGGCTAGTGTCTTCTCTCCTGTATTGCACTTATTTCAGGCTTGATATAAGTGTGCATTTTTTTTCAAGCTCCCAGTGTATCAAGCTTTGCTTGAGTCATTCCTATCTGAAATGCCATCCAACATCTTTCCAACTTGGGATCTATCTAATGGAAAACAGATGGCAATTTTTTACTCAATAATTTTCTATGTAGAGGGTTTTTGCACAAATTATCTTACCTGATTGCCATTAACCTTAGGAAACTGAAGTCTGGAGAAATGAGGGAGTTGCTCTACCCATGGTAGGCCCTCTCGCGCAGTACCTGCTGGACTGCAGTTGACCATTAGGTCAGAGATAGCAATGACTGGCAACTCAGGCCCAGGCCACCCTGGAGAATACATTTGTCCTCTGAGTTGTCCCTGATCCACTCATAACAACTGTGATGCACCTTTTGACAGTTGCACATGTACAGAAGAGTTGTTTGAGATCACAATTCCCATTATTAATATACCTTGTACAAGACAGAATTAGCAGTGGAGCCGTACCCATGTCCTAAACTTGCAATGCTCAGCCGTGCTGGAGGCCTCCAGAGGGCTGGCCTGCATGAGGCCCCAGGCTCAACACAACTAATCTGATAGAGTCCTTTGGTGGAATCTTAAAAAACAAACAACATAGCTTTTCCTTTTGAAATTAGTGATTTGAAATATATATTTAGGATTACCATTTTCAGAGTTCAAGCTCTAATTTTTAGGCCTGTGGCCAGATCTATTTTTATGCTGTACATAAAATACACAAGTCCTTAAAAGTGGTCAGAAGTCCTCTGTAATTATCTGGCCCAGTCTTTAAGACCTTGAGAGTAATAGTCTTCATGGCTTGTAAGAGTGAACATAGCTATTTAAAATCCATGTGTTGTTTTAACAGGCTGTGTGCAGAGCTTCTTAGAAGGCAGGGGCTACTTCTTACTGCTCTTCTATCACCTGGATGAAAGTTGGCTGATTTTGGTCCTTTTAAATTCATTTAAAAAGTATTTCTACTCAATAATTATGAGTAGAAATACTTATAATTATTGCTGTATAGAATGCCTTGAAGGCCTTAGACTAAGGACAGAACTGTCACTGCTGTCTTGGGGAGAGTGCCTGAGGGACACCCACAAAGGGACAGCTGAAGCGTTGGTTTTATTTCCCATAAAGTGGGAAGTGGGTACCAAGGAGTAAAAGGAGTTTCTAAGACTAGCTTTGATTGCATACAAACACACAGAAAGACAATCTTGCAGAAAAGACATCTGATAGAATTTTTCTCATGCCTCAGTCAACCTTTAGCATGAATATCATTTTAAAGTGTTAGTTCCCAGGATTCTAGGAGCCACATTGGTCATGTGAACCCAACCTGGCATCCTCCAAGCTGCAAACCCAATCTGCACACCGCACTGTGAGTGTGTTTGTAAAAAAACTGTTGTGGTCAGCAAGGGGTTGGGCACAAACCATCTTCTTTCTCCCTTCCCTGCCGAGCTTTCACGTGACAGAGCTTCTCTGTAACTGGGCAGAAGATCTGAGGATGGTGAACAGACAACCTGGAAACTTACCTTTTTGGTGTCATTATGCTTAAAATATGAAACTCCTTATACAAAATTGACTATAGATGACATTAAAATGTGCTATTATACTAAAAACTGTAATAAATTTAAATAACTATTACTATATATAAATTTATATTTTAAGATTTTAAATATTTGAGACATTACAAAATTACTTAGCTACAAGCATGTACTTAAAGCTATTGTTTATTATTACAAAAATATTTTTATAATGCTATTCTTGGCAAAAGAAATATGTTTACCCTCATTGAAGAATGTTGAGTACAATTTTTTGGAAACCAGATCAAGCATCATGATAATAATACTAAGGTTCAATGTGCCCTAGAGAACTGCTAAATATATCTAAACCATAGTGTCTATTTTTTAAAATGTCTATTAATTCTATTTTCACTTTTAAAAAATTGGAAGCTGAAGAGGAAAGCAAACTAACATTTAAAATAGATGAAACTCATATTTTAATCACCAGAATTTAGTCTAGTCTTTCCATCTGTTCTTTAAAAATAGAACCTCCCACCTCACCCCCACCTACCCCCATTTTGTTTTGTACTGTGGCAACAAAATAGTCCTAAACAACTGCTTTAAATCAGTGTTCCCACCCTTTACCAGTCATGGAAAAGGCAAATGTTGAAAAGATAGACAGGGTGTCTTGAGCCAGCCTGTAGTTGGTGGCAGTTGGTGATACATTGTCTATATTTCTCCTCCAAAATTACACCTAAAGTTGTGAAATGAGGCCATTGGCTGTCAAGCCATCACTAAGAACTTCTAGTTTATTTCATGTGAGAGAGGTCGTAATGCTTTTGTGGACTACACACCACAGTTAATACAGTGGCCCTGCAAATTATTCATAACTGAGAGGCCACATTTTAAATGTAATGATAATATCTAATTACACACCATTTACATATCATTATCGGAGCCTTTGAAATAGGAGGAACGAATAATAGTTTTCAGAATGTCTTGTAGACCAAAAGAATATATTTTCAAGTGTTCACTTAAAAAAAAGTCTGACAGTTTGAAGCATTAGGTAACCTTGTTACCTAGAGACTAGAACTTCCAAAGTGAATAAAAGAACCAAGGTTATCTATGTTTACCTTTAATTAATGGGAAAATGGCAAAAAGAACCATAAGAGGAGCAACCCACTCTTCTCAGCATTCTCTTTAGGACCTGGTGTTTCTCTCCTTTCCTCAAAGAAATAGAAATAAATGCCAATATTCTTTCTTCAAAATATGAAATTACCTTGCACAAATAACCCCTACCAGGACAGGGTTTCATTGGAACTAATTTGAGTAAAAATCAATATAGGCATAGGAGCAAGTCTTTGTTTTTTAAGTTTAGGAGAGAAGGGTGCCATCAGAGGCACTTGGAGTTTTACGTGAGAGCTACAGAAGTTTCAATGGGACACATTTAAGATAAAAATCTTGACCTTGGGAAATGCTGGTGACTCGGCCTTGACAACTAAGCACTGATTGCCTCATTCTTTTCCTGCTGTCTATTTTTTATCTGATAGTTGGGTAATGTTTTAAACTGGTTTTTTTGACTTTCCAGAACAATATCTGATTAGCAAATAACACAATTCAGTGACATTCAGCAGTATGCAAATTCCAGACACTGCAATCATGAATACTGTGAAGACAGTCTTTTCTGTAGGCCTGGAAACAAAGCAGTCCACGGTATTGGGACAAGGCCAGGCATTGCATTTCACCAAACGCTGCATGGAGAACCCGTCATACATGATGTAGAAGACATACATGAAGACAGCTTCAAAGATGACCCGGAAGAAGATGCTGCTGGTGTAGGTCCACCACAATGACCCTTCAATTCGGACCTTCTGGTTTTTGATCTCTTCGATGTCTTTATATTCACTCTTTATCTCTCCCTTAATGAACTTCCTTTTCTTCTCATGCCTATGGTAGGCCACATGCATGGCCACCAAGAGAGCTGGTGTGGACACGAAGATCAGCTGAAGGGCCCAGAGCCGTATGTGAGAGATGGGGAAGTAGTGATCATAGCACACGTTTTTGCACCCAGGCTGCAGAGTGTTGCAGACAAAGTCAGCCTGCTCATCTCCCCACACTTCCTTTGCAGCTACAACCAGGATCATAATGCGAAAAATGAAGAGGACGGTGAGCCAGATTTTTCCAATACTGGTGGAGTGTTTATTGACACCCCCCAGAATAGTCTGCAAAGTGCTCCAATCCATCTTCTGTGGGCAGTTTGCTCTGGAAAAGACAAGACGAACACAATAGAGGAATGACTCACCAGGATAGAATCTGGAAGAATTCTCTGGGTAAGTAAGCACCCTTAAGTCTCTTCCTGAGCAAACACCAACTCTTACCAAACTTCACCCAAAAGGTGAAAACCAAACCAATTTAATTTGCCATAGGATTAAAAGGATGGTTCCCAAACCACCTTGAACCTGTGTTTATGTATTTTCCAATAAAGAGCAGCGTATGCTTATTCACTTGAGTAATTCACCCAATCTTTAGCACATAATAAAAAAGTGCTCCTAACTTAGAGGCATAATTAGTGCTGATTGATCCCTCAGCAGACACTCCCTGGGCACTCAAAGAGCAGATTTCAACTGTTCAAGTTCCACTTGCTTGTTAGCCTCACTGCATCCCTGGGACTGAGTCCAGCCCCACCAGCCTTGCTGTAAAGGTCAGCAGGCCATGTCTCCCTACAAAGCCATTTTCCTTAAACGATTTCAATGAATTGTTATGGACTTGGGATGTAGCAGTGAAATATATGTTACCAGTAGTGAAGTTGACATTTGAGGCACCACATGTTAAAATTTCACAAAGGGCCTCACTTCCTTTTCCTATATGAAAAAGAACAGGTTGGAAACTTTCTGTCCATGGAGAAAAGCCACTACATGCATAGATGTTTGTGAATGTTTTGAGTATGGACTGGTGGTCCTCACCATCATGAGAAACTGATGGCTACCTGTGTTTCAAGAGAGGCACATTATGAAGAGAAAAAAAAAAAAAAGACAATAAATGAAACAAATGACAGTGATTTCCTAGAGATACCCTACAGGGCGACGTCACTGTATTGAATACTGAAGTTCAGAAAACTCGGTGGGGTATGTACATCTTAATGAAAAGAGTCTTGAAACCTGTGGGTCAATCTGCCATGAGCCAGTGGCCTTCTCTTCATCTCAAGGTATGAACTGTCTTCATTTATTCATAGTTACACCCCATCTGTCTCAATCAGCCACTCTTCTAACAAGATTCCACTTCTCCACACTCCTGATGAGCAGTCTGTTTCCACCCCTTCTATGCTGGCAGTGAACCCTCTCTCTTTTCTTACTTAAAAGCATAATGCTCTCCTCATTTTGAGCAAGTTGGTTCCTGTCTCCCCATGGACTTCCTAAGCAGGCTCAGCACTTAGCCTCATCTCAGGTGGGTCACCAAGGTATGGCTGAAGCCATTCAATGCCACCTTGGTCAGAACAGGTAGGCGAGACATAGAGACCAATCATGGACACAAAAGTTGAAATGCACTTCAAAAACATTTAGCCTTACTTAGCTTAACAAAGACAAATATCACTGGAAAAAAACAGTGGTTCAGTCGGGGTTCAGCCCTGACCATTTAAATACAGACTGTCTGGTGATCCTCCTAGGGGTGGACAGTTTAGTCCTGTCCGACAGCAAAACCAAAATTCATAGTCTAATCAAACTATTTTATGGAATTAGACAGTCCAGTTCTTCACCGGCACTTACTAAGTGGGAACAGGACACTTACAGAAATAAGTTGTCCATCTGGCTAAAAATGGGGAGCATGGGGACTTATGCCTTTGTCCTCTTTCAAAGTACCAAACACAGACCCCACACTCTTCCATAAACCAGTCCAGCCACCATCAGCTGAGAAAACTACAGTGAGTCCTTATCGTTGTTATAGCAGCAACTACCTGTTTGTAGATCCTTTCAGGAAAAGGAGCAAATAAAATTGTAACCCACAAGTGGGATAGGGGTAACAGGTCAAGGTGGGCTAACCCAGGATGAAACCATTGAGGAGCTGCTGTCCTGCCCTTCCAGACCTGGCCCACACCGCCCAGCCATTGCTTGGAACTCTGGCAGAGGAGGCTTCTGTTCTTTAGGGAAGGGACGATGCTGAGAAAAGGTAAAAGTAATTCTTTACCCTAATTTCTTCTCAAGCCCTCCTTTTTCCCTGACAGACCTGACCAGCTGCCTCCACAGAGTGGCCCACCTTTCTCACAGGTGTCTAATTGTGACTTAGCACATGAGTTTTGATTCAAAGAGCAAGCAGGGAAATGTCTATTGCCACACATCTGAGACAGATTCCCAACTAAATGGTCGTCCAACTGTCAGAGAGGAGCAGAGGGTTTATGTCACTGCCTGAAGGAACATTGTTCTCAGCCCCGTGCGACCTTCCAGCTGGAAAATGCCACCTGGAAATAAAGGCTCTCCGATTGTCCAGGAAAGAGGAACAAGGAAACCCGTGTCTCAAGTTCAGGCTGCGGTGCCCTGCTTGCTCACAGGGCTGGGCCCAGAGTCCTGGCTCCTCTCCGCAGACTGTGATGGGAGCGCCCGGTTCGCAAAGGTCACCTCCTCCAGGCAGGACTCCTGCTTAACAAATGGAAGCCAGCCTTCCTTCTAAGCAGAGACTAGGGTACTTAAACACTCCTGATGGCGTTAGATTAGACTTCCCCGAGGAACCTTACCAACTACGATCATCAACAGCGCTTTGGAATAGCGGCCCGGGCCCCCTCCTCCCTGGCACACGGGTGCTGGTGTCAACACGTCCCCTCCCCGCAATGGCCCGATTCCAATTTCGGAGCTCGGTGGAGGACATTCCCTCTCAACAAATTCTCACTGGACACCTGCCTGCCGTCCCAGATCCGCTGTCGGGACTGCCGAGGACAAAGACCATGCAGGGGCCTCAGTGCGTGCGGGGTCCCCCCCGTCCCCCCCCCCCCCCCAGACCCGATCCGGATGCCCACTGCCCCCGCCGTCCCGGGTCACTCCTCCGCGACGGGTCCCAGAGCGACCGTACCGGGGACCTACGGTGGGGACCTACCCCCGCCGGGTCCCACAGTCCCCGGACGTCCCAGGTCCTCAATCCGGCGCCGGGTCCCCTCCCCCGCCGACACCCACAGCTCCCGCTGTCCCGAAAGAGTCCGGCGCCGGCCTCACTGCAGTGACTCGGGCGCTCTGGCGGCGCTGGCTCACCAGCAGCGGAGGGAGCGCTCGAGGGATTTGGTAGCGGCGGGGGCGCTCCAGTGGGTCCTGGGCAGGGCCTG
This sequence comes from Corynorhinus townsendii, assembly GCA_026230045.1. NCBI lineage: Eukaryota > Metazoa > Chordata > Mammalia > Chiroptera > Vespertilionidae > Corynorhinus > Corynorhinus townsendii. The sequence goes on along the minus strand of JAPDVU010000003.1, from coordinate 114,170,521 downwards.
GGTGGTCCCGTGCGATCCTAGGGGTCCGGGCCTGGCCGCCTCCTCGCTCGCTGCCCACAGGGCCCTGCCGCCTGGTTGAGAGTCGAGAAGTAGAACTCGGGCACCTCGGGTCTGCCGCGCCTGTGGCGCCAGCGGCGCTTTTTAACCGAGACGGGTACGCCCCGCCCGAGCTCCGGAGAAAGTCCCGGAGGGGGCGGCTCCTCGCCGCCCGCTCCCCCCTCCCCCCCCCCCCCCCCCCAGTCCCCGAGCTCGAGCGGGGCGTACCCGTGTCGGGTCCCAGACCTCCCTCAGATTCCTGAATCGCCGCTAGTCTCCGAGGCCCCGGAGACCCCAGGACCCACAGTGTCCCCAGCTCCCCAGGGTCCGCAGGTCTCCCCGCCCCAGCCCCCACTTCGGAGGCAGGGTCAGAACCTAAGGAGGATGCTGAACTCCGGGGTTTGGCTCCCCGCGTTTAGGGGGTGGGGTCAAAGGCTAGTTCTTGCTGTTGGTATTTCTACTGTGTCTCTCAGTAATATATTTGAAGCTGGGCTTTAAGTTAAAAAGAAAATTATTATTAGAGCAACAGGTATTCCCAACCATGTGAAGAGTTATTTAATTTTTTTTATCCTTACCTGAGGATATTTTTCCATTGATTTTGGAGAGAGTGGAAGAGAGAGGGAAAGACAAATAGAAACATGGATGTGAGAGAAACGCATTGATTGCACGCCCTGACCAGGGCCCTGGCCAGGGAGGAGCCTGCAACCGAGGTACGTGTCCTTGACCGGAACTCAACCCAGGACCCTTGGGTCAGCACACCCCTACTCTACCCAATGAGCCAAACTGGCTCAGCCATGTGAAGATTTAAGTTCAGGCCACAGAGGGTCCTGGTCCCTGCGGAGTTGCCCCGGGGCAGGTTCCCTCTTAGGAATCTGAGGACAGAGGGTGAGGAGGTGGCATCGCCAGGCCTGGCCAAGTCTCCACTTCTTTCTCCCCAAAACCTCGCAGATGAGTTTACCAACCGCCTCCGTGATTTCTCCATTTCATTTGGTCACTTTCAACAATATGCTCAGAGTGGAAGTCGGAGGCCGGCAAGTGGGGGTCAAGCCCGGGTTTGCCAGGGACCCTGGAGAAGCGGGCCTGCCCTCTGGAGCTGTCCCTCCTGCTTCCTGCTGATTCCTCCGCCCACAGGTGAGAAATCGCAAGGAGGTGACTCAATTTGGGGTGGGGGTGGGGGTGGGGGAGCCCAGATTACTCCGAAAGGAAAGAAGGAGAACAAGTGAAGCCTACGACCCTCCTGACCCTGCACATGCCCCACTAAAGGGATCCAGTGCCAGAGCTTCTGGAGAAGATGGTTGCCAGCTGGGTTCTTCTCAAGAGTGACCTCGGAAAGAGCAAGGCCTCATGGCTCACATCTGGTTGGGTATTCTGAGGTCTTGAGACACAGGTGACAGAGAGTGGATATTCACAAAGCAAGATGGAGAACTGAAGTTGCAAGAGCAGATCATGTTGGGTACATTGCGCCTGGCCTCAGTGGAACCCCGTCCCTGCGCAGAGCACCAGAGTGGAGGCACAACCGACTTGCCTTTACTTGGGTCCAGTTCTGTGTTAAGCAAAAGATGATGATGATTCATCCTGACTGGGCAGATCTGGTCTCAGAAATGAATTTCCATCATTGTCAACATGAGTTTGAGGGTTTTGACTTTTCTTTGTAAAACTGGCACCCATTGCCATGGCCCAACTTGATCCGGTCTTGTATTGGTGCACAGGAGCCTTGTCCTGAGGTCACCACCCCACCTCCCAACTTTAAGTCTTAGTCTTAAGGGCGTATCTGTTCATGAAGAGACAAAGCCCCACAGCTGCTCAGCCCTGCTTGGCCCATCCAAGAGATATGCTGATTCGACTGGTTAGGAATGACAAAGCCAAGCTGGGTGGAGTTCAGACACCCTGGTCTGGGCACACCTTGGGATGCAGTGAGACATGCTACATGGCTTCGGGGGGAGAAGGGGAGAGGGGCTAGCTATGGGGCCCTCCCTTTCGTTTCCAAGACAGGACTGTTAAGGAGTCTGTTAGAGTACTGGTGGGTTGGAGTGAAGGGCGGGTCCAGAACCACTGTAGGAACCCAGCTGATGAAGATGGTTTGCAAATTGAAAGTTGACTCACTATCCCTATTGAAAAATCTCACCTTAGATCTTAATGTCTTTACCATGATTGCAGGGTGCTGTTCAACTGCCCTTTCCTTATTTCCTCTGACTTACTCTCCCGATTTGCATAATTAGTATGTGTTATTGGCTAATTGTATATTTAGCCATTCTGTATTTTAGGCTATACAGCTCTACAATTCAGCACTTGCCTTTATTTTGTTGTGTGTGTTTCTGTTCTGTGCTGGTGTGTTCTTCCTAACCAGATTTGGATTCTTGTAGGGCAGAAAATCTTGTGTGTGTGTGTGTGTCCTCAAGAGTAGAGGAGAAAGAGGTAAATAGAAAAGGGGTCTCAAGCTTGGAAATTTGAAGTTATCTGCAAATAAGCTTAGACATATACACAATTACACAAATTACAGAACAAATTAATATTTTTATAAATTTTGTAATTATTTTTGTGAGGAGCCCTGTTTTGGTTAAAGGCAGTATTTATTAAATATAAACATTGAGAATTAGTCTTAATTTTGTCATTTTGTTTTCACACATCTTCATCTTTTAACATACAGCTCCTAGAGCAGTGGTTCTCAACCTTTCTAATGCTTCGACCCTTTAATACAGTTCCTCCTGTCGTGGTGACCCCCAACCATAAAGTTATTTTCGTTGCTACTTCATAACTGTAATTTTGCTACTGTTAATGAATTGCTGCTGTAGAGCCTAAGACCATCGGAAAACACAGATATTTACATTACGATTCATTAACAGTAGCAAAATTACAGTTATGAAGTAGCAACGAAAATAAATTTTATGGTTGGGGGTCGCCACAACATGAGGAACTGTATTAAAGGGTCGCGGCATTAGGAAGGTTGAGAACCACTGTCACTGCCCAACTGTGTTCTTTCCAGTGGTCCCAGCACCACAACACTGGGGTGCTCAGGGTTGCCTGCTGCCTGATTGGCATACCTTTGTCTCATTAACTTGTAGGCACTGAGCAACTCAGAGTTTTTGACTTGGCTTTATGGTGAAAAACAAAACAAAACAAAAAACCCAATTCTGGTGTCTCCTGGGGAAGTAGTGAATGAAACTGACAGAGGATTGTTAATTCCCAGGGGAGATTGAAAGCTTATCAAATGAATATTGATGGTTAACTAATAAGGATCTGTTACAGCCACACCTGGTCACTTCAGAGTGTCAGAAGTACGTCTGACTACTATTTTCATGTACATTCATAGTAGCAAGCAGGTAAATCCCAGGTGTTTATAAGTGAGCTGAACTTTTATGCGGATATTTAAAGTGATGCAATTGTCAAGTTATAAGCTATTTGGTATTTTAATTTGATAGTTGTGTTATAAATAAACCCAAAAGAAAGAAGTTGCTATGGTGCAAGAAGTTAGTAGGAGACAAATACAATTTAACATATTTTAATGAATGATTGCTTTTTAGCTGCGTAATAAGGCAACCCCTTGCACTCCCCTAGGAAGGGTGCTCTATATGTACATAAAAAAGTCTTAGTTACATGTCTGACTCACAAATCATATGCAGGTGAGAGCATAAAATGTCTCGAGACAAGAAGAGACTCGTGAGAGAATGGAGGACCTGTTCAAACACTTGGCAGTTTTAGAGCAAGTTAGGTCCTTTGAATCTCTCTTAGCTGTTAGTTATTAACACCATTAGCAATTGGTCTACACTCACCTTCTTGACTTTGGTGTTGTACTATTAATCAAATAAATATAATTGATAAAAAAAATTAGCCTTCTCCAAAAGAGCAGTGGGAGACAAGGTAGAATGAGCCCCTGGCATCTCTGAGTAATTAATAACAGCTTACACATGACAAATAAAGCAGGAGTGGCCCACATGTAACTTTTGTTCATTTTTGTGATTATTTTAATAGAAAACCAGCATTTCACTCTGATTTCTCTCTGCATCATTGACCCACATCCTCACTTATGTATTCTGAAATTGTTAATGTCAAGTCATTTAGGGAAAAACACACAAGTGTTATAGTCACAGAATTAAAAAACAACAACAACCCTTAGACTTCAACAGTTTAATTGTCCCCTTCACTTTTAAATTAAAGGTATCTCATAAAAAAACCCACCTTTTGAATAACAACTAAAACTGTTACAAGGCTTTCCATTTTTCCCATTCTAATTTTATATTCACACATAAATATTTTTGGGAAATTTGAGTTGCTGGACATCTCTCCATTGCAAGCCAAGAGTAAAATAAGTCTATTTCCTTGACTTTACTATCTATGCTCTTTTACGACCATTTAAGCAGATTGTGAAGAAATTACAAAGTTTCTTCCGAATGTGTTTGTATCAAAAGCACATTGCAGCCAGAAATGAATACAAAGCTGTAACTCCCTAGGCAAACTGGTAGGGAAAATTCACTTCTATTGAATATAAAAATTAAATTCTGTAAGCTATGGTGGCTTGTCAAAATGGAAACTCTGTATCCTTCACAAATTACAAAAGAGATTTCTACATTTTAGCTTGTGTTACAACAATATTGTGCTATATGTCATCTTGAAGAACTTTCTAAATAAGTTGGAGAATAGTAAACATCTATATTTTGAGCTGCTTTAGTACAAAAATAAATTACAGATGTAAGTTTAACACGGGGCTATAAAGCAATGATTCCCAGGTTATAGTATTTGATAGATGACAGCAGCTTTTCATGACGTGATCGTCTAGAATGTTCTGAATTTAAATTTTTCATTCTCTGGAAACCACCAATTATAAGGTCAGTTTTGCTCCTGAGGCTCCAGTCATATGGATGTTCTCTGACTTGGATATGAAGTCTTAGAATTCAGAACTGAGCTTGTGTGTTTGCTATTCATCTAAACTTCTCCTTAAACTGTTTCAGAGCTGTTTTTGCTTTGAGGGAAGAAATACATATTGGTGTGGAGAATTCTCTGATCTAATGTTATCCCTAAATAAATCTCTTTGCCAGGAAAAACAAAAACCCACAAAACAAAAAACACACTTGCAATACCCTGAGGGTACAGTAGATGGCACTGGTCAGACTTGCTTTGTAAAATGCACATCCTTGGAAGATAGTGGGATAAAAATGGAAAATATTTTCTTCTAGTGTTGCTTGTCCCGACCTCATTAGTAGGCCGGAACATAAATTTCTATCCCCGCCACTCAAAATTAAGTGAAATATAATTAAATAGAAAGTGTCAAAAAGCATTGTTCTTAGTAAGGGTTAAGTAATGTTTTTGAAATGTTTGTTTTGTGCGTGTGTGTTTTCATACTCATTTGTGTGCTGCACCCAATGTAAAGTGTATTTCTTTCTGTAGATCTCCATCACAAAAGGTCAGAAAGCCACTGTTCTATTCCATTCCCAGGGCATATCACAGTGGCCCCAGGTGAAATGGTGCTGTTACTGAGAGGTCAGACATGGAGGCTCTAAGAGCAGCCTTTTGCTTTGCTGTGCCTTTTTTGAGCTCACAGCACAGTGATCCCAGAAACTGCAAGCTGGTGGAATTTATTGATGGTTAGGCTGCTTAATAATCTTAGTTCATCCATTAGACTTCCATTCTCCAGTGCTCCTCTGGGATCTGAGGACATTGGATTCATGGGGTGCATGAGAAGCAATAGCATCATTTTATTAGGTCTTTTAGCACCTTTATGAGATTATTTGTCTAATATATATATATACTAGAGGCCTGGTGCATGCAATTCATGCATGGGGTGCATGTGTCCCTCAGCCCAGCCTGCACCCTCTCCAATCAGGGACCCCTCAAGGGATGTCTGACTGCCCATTTAGGCCCGATCCCGATAGGATCCGGCCTAAATGGGCAGTTGGACATCCCTCTCAAAATCCAGGACTGCTGGCTCCCAACTGCTCACTTGCCTGCCTGCCTGATTGCCCCTAAACACTTCTGCCTGTCAGCCTTATCACCCACTAACCACTCCCCTGCCAGCCTGATTGCCCCTAACTGCCCTCCCCTGCAGGCCTGGGTCCCCCCCCAACTGCCCTTCCCTGCAGGCCTGGTCACCCCAAACTCCCCTCCTCTGCTGGCCTGGTCACCCCTAACTGCCCTCCCCTTCAGGTTTGATAGCCCCCAACTGCCCTCCCTTGCAGGCCTGGTCCCTCCCAACTGTCCTCCCCTGCTGGCCATCTTGTGGTGGCCATCTTGTGTCCACATGGGGGCAGGATCTTTGACCACATAGGGGCAGCCATCTTGTGTGTTGGAGTGATGGTCAATTTGCATATTACTCTTTTATTAGATAGGATAGAGGCCTGGTGTACCAGTGGGGACCAGCTGGTTTGCCCTGAAGGGTGTCCCGGATCAGAGTAGGGGTTCCCTTGGGGCGTGGGGCGGTCTGGGCAAGGGGCCTGTGGTGGTTTACAGGCCAGCCATGCCCCCTCCGCCCTCCGACCCCTCCCCCCCCACGACCCAAGCAGAGGCCCTGGGATCTGGGATTTATTTATCTTCTATAATTGAAACTTTGTAGCCTTGAGCAGAGCCAAGCCTCCTGCTTGCTCCATGGCCACAGCCATTTTTGTTGGGATTTATTTATCTTCTATAATTGAAACTTTGTAGCCTTGAGCGGAGGCCAAGGCAGGCCAGGGCTGTGGGAGCTTGGCTTCCTCCATCGCTGGGGAAACCCAAGCCTCCTGCTCACTCCATGGCTGTCTGCCATCTTGGTTGGGTTAATTTGCATACTTGTTCCTGATTGGCTGGTGGGCGTGGCTTGTGGGTGTAGCAGAGTGATGGTTAGTTTGCATGTTTCTCTTTTATTAGTGTAGACTAGAGGCCCAATGCACGAAGATTCATGCAAGAATGGGCCTTCCTTCCCCTGGCTGCTGGCACTGCCTTCGCTCTAGCCAGAGCCACCTTTTCCATCTTCCCACGCTACCCAGAGGCCCAGAGTGGCTGGGATGGTGCGGAACACCTGCATCATTGCCATGGCAATGATGCAAACATCCTGCCTTGCTCCCTGCCACTAGGCACCTGCATATGCAAATTAACCTTCCATCTTTGTTGGGTTAATTTGCATACTCACTCCTGATTGGCTAGTGGGCGTCGTGAAGGCACGGTCCATTAGCATGTTACTCTTTTATTAGGTAGATTGGTTTGATGTCTAGTATGATCTGTGCTCAAAAGTCATGGATTAGCCATTTTAATGGATCAAATGGAGACTTTAATTTTTTAAATTTTTATTTAAAGAACCAGATAGAGACTTTTAAAGTCAAAAGTATTGATTGGATGATTGTGCTTTGGGAAAGAGGAGGCAGTAAATACAATGCCTTTTATTTTTTCTTTATTGCCTTTGAAATAAATAAGTGATGGTTTTGGACTACTCTTTTTTTGTATGTGTGATATGGGGACTCCTGTACATATTGTGCAATGTTGGTGGAGATGGTATTTGTCATTCTGGAGGATCATGGTATCATCATCTCAATCACCATCTGGTGAGAAACATTCATTTTTTCTTACAGGCTACATGACATTGCATACTAGATTATTAGGTCGGTAGGCCTTGGAAAGACACAGTCCTTACTTACAATTTACCAAAGGAAAGAAAATAGACTGTTGTAGAAGTATCATGTTTGAATGACTAATTTAGATTGTGTAACTGACACACAAAAACTCAAAAAGCACAAGTGAAGTCATCTCTAGGTATAACCCAATGCAAAGGTCACTGTGTTAATTATTTACCCACAACTACTTGGTATCTTGAAATATGCCAAACCTTTTGTTTATTTCATGAAGAAGACGTCAATTCAAATACCTATAAATGAAACAACAAATAACCTGTGAATAAAAAAGGAAAATCATAAGAGGCATTTAAAATAAATGGAAATAAAAACAAACATAAAAATTTATAGGATACACTTGAAGCATTGTGGAAAAGTAAATTTTTGCTTTAAGTGTATATAATAGAAAAAAGAAGAAAGGTTTAAATGGATTATCTCCATTTCTATCTTAAGAAGCTTGAAAAAAATAATAAATGAAGCTCAATATATGTTTACTGAGCAAGGAAATAATACAATGAGCTAGAAGACAAATAGTAGAGAAAATCAAATGAGCTAGAAGACAAATAATAGAGAAAATCAAATGAGGTCAAAGCTTAGTTCTTTGAAAATATTAATTAAATGTATATATTCCTTATCTTTGTGAGTTTGAGCAGCTATAACAAAATGTCATACTGGTTTAAACAACAGACATTTATTTTCTCACAGTTATGGAGACTGGAAGTTTAAGATCAGGGTCCAGGATCATGGTGAGGATTCTTTTCTTGGCTTGCAGATAGCTACCTTCTTGCTGTGGCCTGGCATGGCAGAGAGAGATGAAAAGCTCTCTGGTATTTCTTCTTTTAAGGCTACTAATCCCATCTTGAAGGTCGCACCCCCATGATCTCATCTCAACCTAATTACCTCCCAGAGGCCTTATTTCCAAATATCATCACCTTGGGGATTAGGGTTTCAATATATGAATTGGTGGGGGAGGAAGGACTACACAATTCAGTCCATAAAATTTCTAGCAAGACTAATCAAGGAAAAAGAGAGAAAAACAAATAATAATTGTCAGGAATAAAAGAAGGTCAAATCAAGATGAGGGAGAGAAGTATGTGGGGGAAGTTTCTTGAACCCTGTGTTAGAAATCAGTACTAACTTCTTTCTCCAGATGTTTTGTAAAATCTTCCAGCAAATAGAAATAATGATAGCTTTGAGTTTACTTAGGAAAGACTTTTTAAAGAATATATATACCTTGAATTTAAAGATACTTAGAACTGAGTTAAAAGATTTGTCCAGGTGACTTTGATATCTGGCAACACATCAGTAAGGCCTATTCTAGAAGTTTCCTTTTCCCACTTCCAATATAATAATTCTCAACAAAATATTATAGTACTTCCAACTTTCATAGATGTTTATACTTTCAACTTTTAAAGATAGGACTTTTGAGCATCATTTTTATCCAATAGTTATGTTACTAACAATAATAAGCCATTGCTTTTATTCATGGTAAACCACACTGGTCACTTTTACTCTTGCCTTTGTTTACCTTCCTCCCATCTTCCTTCCACCAAGTCTAGGCCCTGGGTTTAGTATTTGAGGGCAGAAAATGAGGCAAATGCTGTCAAGAAGACCCGAGACTTGGTGTCCACATCCTTCCATTTCTCTATCACTCTGAGGCAGTGTAATAGGGCAGAGGGTCAGTGACACCTGAATTTGAGGCTTTGCTCTTTTCCTCAGAGTCTGTTCTATCTTCTGTAAGATGAGGGTCAATACTTCCACCATGTATAATGTCTAGTCTGGCACCAGGCTTGCAGGAGATACTTGAGAAGTTAGGACCTCCAATTTAAAGAGATTCACTTTGCATGAAGGAAAAAGTAAGTATTGGATGAAGAGATAGCTAGAGCCAGAAATCTACCTACCTCCATCCTCAGAGGGAAGACGGGATCTAGACAGCTCCCTTCATTGAAATAATTGCACTCTGCCCTGAGTTCGCATTGTATCTGTGCCCAAGGCTCTCTGTCAGTCCAGGAGGTACAGCCATTCTGATACAGAGCAAATGGGGACACTGGGTCCTCACCTTGTGATGGGCTTGGCTTCTGACCTTTTGTCTGTATCAGAGAAGATAAGAGAGGACAGTTTGAAAGAAAGGAGAAAGAAGATAGCCACAGAAAAACAAAGCAAAGGAGCTGGCAGAAAAAGAAGTGAGGTCTGTGGCACCAAAGGAAGCAGAAATGGATAAACTAAGTAGGATAAAGACAGAAAGCAGATCCTGAAAAGAATTTATCAGAAGTCTTTAATGTGGTTTTATTTGTGAGGAGAGTGATGAGTGACTTCAGGGTGTTAGAGAGAACCGCTTATCTGAAGCCTGGAGACCAGGCTGACTGACCATGGAGGTCGCCCTTTGTGGACAGCAGAGGCAAGGGCTGGACAGAACAGGGCCACCACAGGGAGGGAGGGTGTGACTGACTAAGCCCAGCCCCTTCCCCATGTAGGACAAGTTGCTGAAAGGACAAACTCATGTTTTGAGTCCACAGGGCTGAAGAGAGGTGAATCAACATATAGTGTTAATATAACCATTTTTATTATCCTGTGACTGAACGTGACAGACTTTTACAGATGCATTTCCAGAGTGGACATATTTCAGAGATACAGCTATTTTCAAGAATCCTGCTTGAAATGCCAGGTATCTGTTTCTGAAGACCAGCATGAGGCTGACTGGAGGGAATATCTGAATGCAGGTTCTCCACTACCCTTCCAGGTGACTGAATTAGACCCTTTAGAGTGGGCCTTGGGACGAGCATTCTATGATTTCACCAAGTAATTCCTGGGCATGCTGAAATTTGACAAGTTTGCCTGCTCCACGGGAACCTGAAACAAAGCTGGCTGTATAAAAACCACCTCAGAATTCTGTTAAAAATACAGATTCTTGGGCTGTGGGACCAGAGAGTCTGATTTAGTAGGTTTGGGAAACCATGGTCTGTACTTTATATTAATTTGGTCCTTAACGATTTTATAACCATGCTATTAGCACTATTTTGACAGATGTGTTTCAGGGGAGACTTAAGATATTAACCCTATTAATGTTATCTTCAGTTGGAGGGGTGTCCATCTTTTGCTAGGATTATACCTGTGGTGGATGGGGAAGAGGCATAATATGACAAATTCAAGTTCCAAGTATCTGGTAAGTAGGCTAGAGCATCTCTTTGATCTTAGTGCTAAATCCAGTGTTTGGCATCCCCTTTTATGATCAGAATATAGATCACTCATAGGTCTTTGTTAGGGCTGAAGTTCAAGCAGAAACACTCAATTCTCTCTCCAGTATGCCTCCCATTCTCTGAACATTGATAACCAGTCAAAAGAGATTGTCTCAAGTTGTAATAATATGTTTTGAATAGGATACTAATCTCTTACTTCATAAGAGATTAGTGAGGGTAATGACATACAAAGAAATAATTACTTATAGCTTAGTTCTAACTATAAATACCACATTAATCCTGAATCTATAAATATAAAAGTTATTTTAGCAGAAAAGATAGAAATAAATTACTTTAGTTCCTGTCCAATAAATCATACCCAGAAACAACTTAGGTGAAAAAGTACCTTCATGTTTCTGAGGTTGATTAGTGATGGAATCTCTGAGGTCTATAGTTTTATCTTTAAAAAGATTCTTGGCTATAGTTTTACAATCAATTTAATTCCTCATCTTGGTGAGTTTTTCCCATTGCACTCTGACATCTGGATAGTTTCAAGGCATTCTGTCACTTTAACTTTTTCCCCTCTTAGAATGACCTCAAAAGGCCTTGGCTGGCGATGCTCAGTTCTTCCATTAGCATTCCCCCAAGTACTCCAGTGGGTGAGAGAAACCATGGCAACAGCAGTGCTGGCTATTAGGGAAGTTGCTCACAGGCTTCAGAAAGCTACCATCAGGTCCCCCTCAAGATGGCAAGCTAATGAGCCTTCTTCCTGTCCCAATGGCTATGCCACAAAGTGGGAGGAAAAGGATTAATATTCAGGATTCAAATGAATTCAACATACGTTTATTGATGCTCACCATGTGAAGGGATATGTTTTGGGAGTGGCTCCCCTTTAGGGACTGGCTCTCCTCTGTCCAGGAGCCCTTATCCTAGTGGAGAAGTGAGGAGATCATTCAAGCACAAATGCCCACAGAGTGACACTAGGGGGAGGTGGGGGAGGAGGAAGAGGTTCTGCCTGGGGTGAAGCAGGGGGAGTTTTGGGAATGAAGACTTTGAACTAGTCTAGTAGTAGAAGAACAGGCTGGATGAGGGGCAGGCAGAGGGGACATTCCAGGCAGGAGAGAGCCTAGAGGTGGGGATAAGTGAGCAGCCCTCAGGGAAACAGTGAGAAATTTGAGGATATGTGCTAATGTTAGAGGACTTGATGTCATACTATCTATCAGTTTATAAAAATAAAAAGGATGGAAGAACATATTAAGTAACACCAGAAATATGCAATCAGCAAAGTCTAGGCTATGAGAAACTGGGAGACAAATGACCCAGATTCTGAGAGAGAGAAAAAAAAAAAATTTGTAAAAAAAATAAAAAGAAGTGGAAGAAAACCAATAGATTAAAGAGATTTAAGTGACCAATTACAATATATGGATCTCACTCATTTCTATTCAAACTACTATTTAAAAAGAAAGGAAAATTTTGCTCTGGGAAACTGCTTGATGTACTTTTCCCTATACTTCCGGCTAAGTAGAACCAAAATCCTGGAAATTATATAAAAACAAACATAAGAAGTCTGAAAGTTGGAAACAAGGAGGGAGACAAGGTAGGGACCTCAGGTGGGGGACTGGTTGCCTATTTTTTTTTCTCTAAATACCAAACTCAAGAAGGCAATAACCCAAAACACCAATGGGTACAGACAAAAACAAAAAAACTCAAACAACACAAGAAACGCCTGCTATCTCCAGTCAAAGGACCAGGAAAAGGGAAGCCTAGCAACTCAGAAAAGTTTTAGATAATAACTGCTCTACACCAGTTAAACATAATAGAAAAATATGCCTCCATTCAACAATAGCAAAGAGGGAACCTAGACTACCTGTGAACCCTGAGGAGGGGGGAGCATCTACTTAGAAGGGCTCCTGGTGGCTAACTGGGCTCAAATTTATAAAGCAGAGGCCTAACAGCCTTTTCTTCACAGGGGTCTCTCATGCTAAACTGCACTTTAGGGAAAAGCCTGCTCTGAACGTCTGCACTGTGTTTCTGCCATCTGCCTTAGCCCTTATAAAAGAGTTCCTAGAATCCTGTTTCAACCAATAGGACTGCAGCCTCCCAATCCAACAAGAGCATTGCAGCTCTGACCAATCAGAGCAGCTCTATTCTGACCAATCAGGGCAGTGTCTTTTGGAACAATCAAACTATGAAGATTTGGCATCCTCATTTGCATGAGGACAGACCAATAAGGAACCATGGGTGGGGACTTATTTTTTTAAAAAGTTCTTTATTGTTTAAAGTATTACATATGTCTCCTTTTTCCCCCATTGACCTTTCCCCAGCCACCCCCACACCCCAGCACATGCCTTCACTCCCCTAGAGTCTGTGTCCATTGATTATGCTCATATGCATGCATACTAGTCCTTTGGTTGATTTCTTACCCCCTTTCTCCCTCCCCTGCCTTCCCCTCTGAAGTTTGACAGTCTGTTTGATGCTTCTCTGTCTCTGAATCTATTTTTGTCCATCAATTTATGTTGTTCATTATATTCCACAAATGAGTGAGATCATGTGATATTTATCCTTCTCTGACTGACTTATTTCACTTAGCATAATGCTCTCCATGTTCATCAATGCTGTTGTGAATGGTAAGAGTTCTTTCTTTTTTACAGCAGCGTAGTATTCCATTGTATAGATGTACCACAAATTTTTTAATCCACTCATCTGCTGGTGGACCCTTAGGCTGTTTCCAAATCTTGGCTATTGTAAATTGTGCAGCTATGAGCATAGGGGGTACATATGTCCTTTCTGATTGGTGTTTCTGATTTCTTGGGCTATATTTCTAGAAGTGGGATTACTGGGTCAAAGAGAAGTTCCATTTTTAATTATTTGAGGAAACTCTATACTCTTTTCCACAGTGGCTGCACCAGTCTGCATTCCCACCAGCAGTACACGAGAGTTCCTTAGTGGGGACTTCTGTCTATATAAGCCAGCTCCCCTCTGGCTTGGGGAGAGCACTTTCCCTTTCTACCAGAGCAGAGTGAAGCAGATTGAGTCAGACTGGTGCAGAGTGGAGCAGAGCAGAGTGAAACAGACCATCCTGCAGTGGAGCAGACCAGCACAATGCAAAGTATGGAGCAGAGCAGTTCATCAAGTAGTAGAGTCGAGTCATGTAGCCTGAGAGGGGCCTGGCCCCAGAGCTGTCCTGAACCTGTGCTGTATCACAATTGAGCTGTTTTACACTGAAGAAAGTTTTCTTCTCCACTGCACCCCAAATTGGAGATTCTTGTTGGCGTTAAATTGGCACCAATGACCATTGGTGACATGCCTTAGTGAGGTTATCACGAGGTGATGGCAGAGAAGGTAAAGATAAAGCTGGGGCTTTCACCCCACTGGATGGTAACAAGGCCTCCATACCCTGTGGTGTCAGTGGAGACCAATTATATACAGGAAAATAAATTGTTAGAAAAGGTACTTTGGAAGGGAGAAAGGAAGGAAGGAAGAGAATGGTAAACAAAAATATGGGTAAATACAGGCTTTTCTTATTTTCTTGAGTTTTCTAAATTATGTATGACAGTTGAAACAAAAATAACACTGATGTGGTTCTAAATGTACATAGAAGAAATATTTAAGACAATTCTAAATAGAAGAGAATAAAGAAATGTAAAGAGAGGTAAAATTTCTATATTTCACCCAAACTGGTAATATGAGAATATTAGCAGACAATAAGTTGTGTATATATAATGTAATATCTAGAGAAAACACTAGAAAAGTTAACACTAGATAAACACAAAAATTCTAGATGCATAAAAATGGTATTCTAAAAAACATTTAAGCAAACCTTGTGAAGGCAAGAAAAAGAAAACAGAAATAAAAAAAAACAGACATAAACAGGAAACAAAAAATAAAATGGCAGTTTCAAGCCTTAAGGGATGTAAAGGGTCCAAACACACCAACCAAAAAACTGATTGACAGAATGGATTATAAAACATGACCCACATATACTGTCTACAAGAAATTAACTTCAAATATAATGACATAAGTTATAAGCAAAAGGGTGGAAAATGCATGCAAACATTAATAAAAGGAAAGCAGTAATCGGTATATTGATATCAGATAAAGTAGACTTTGGAGCAAAGAAAACCACCAGACAGAAGGGCATCTATCATTATGATAAAAAGAAGACATAGTAATCCAAAATGTGTATGCACTAAAAAACAGAACTGAGAAATATGTGATGCAAAGATAGAACTGAAAGGAGAAATAGACACATTCACAATTGTAGTTGGATACTTTAACACCTCTCACTCAACAACTAGACAGAAAATCAGCAACAAAATAGACAAAGTCAGCAACCATCAACCAAATGGATCTAACTGACATTTTTGACAACAGAATATATATTATTTTCAAGTACCCATGGAACTTATAC
This sequence comes from Corynorhinus townsendii, assembly GCA_026230045.1. Lineage (NCBI taxonomy): Eukaryota > Metazoa > Chordata > Mammalia > Chiroptera > Vespertilionidae > Corynorhinus > Corynorhinus townsendii. The sequence continues at coordinate 114,155,327 of JAPDVU010000003.1, read as the reverse complement.
AAAAATAGACCATATTCTGAGCTATTAAAAAATGTACGTAGGATTTGTTTTAATCAGGTAGAGTAAGAGAGTCAAATATGGACATGATTGTCATGAAGGAAGATGTTTTTATTCATAGTTCTCTAGAAGGAGGTACAGCATACCAAACTGGGTCACACAGGGAAGCACCTGGGTTAGTTAGAAGGCAGAAGGAGTGAGAGGAAAATGTGGGCAAAACTCTATATTGTGTCTGGGAAAGGCAAGGCAAGACAGGGTAAAGAGGCTTCTATTGGCTAGCTTGAAACATTTTAGCAAGTAGTCTGGTACGGGCCTTGGGATGATTAGGGCAGGCGAATAGTGGCCCAGAATGTGAGAGCCCCATGAGAGCCTGATAAAGGAGTGGTTGAGTTGTGGGTTTTGGATTGGCTGTTGTGCACATGAAAGGAGTACTCATGGGTCAGTCATTTGCTATCTCCCGGAATTAGCCACAGGCGGACCAGTTCCCCCAGGGTTAGTAAGGCCACAGGAGTCAGCAGAGCAGAATAAAAAGACATGCTTGATACATGGGCCATAAGAACACTTCAACACATTTAAAATAGTTGAAATTATAAAGAGTGTGTTCTCTGAACACAATAGAATCAAAGTAGGGGTCAATGGAGGAAAAAGGAGACATATTTAATACTTTCAATAATAAAGATTTAATTTTTTAAAAAAGAAATCAATAACAGAAAAATAACAAGAAGATCTCTAAACACTTGGAAACTAAAACACACTTGTAAATAAACCATTGGATTAAGAAAAAGAAGATATCAAAATTTGTGGGACATAGCTACAGGCATGCTGATATAGGAATGTATAGCACTGAATGCATACATTAGAAAAGAGGAAAAGATTTTAATCAATAATCTAAGTTCCCACTTCAAGAAATCTAGAAAAAGAAGTGAAAAATAAACCTAAAGAAAACAGAAGGAAGAACATAATAAGGTAAGAACAGAAATCAATTAAGTTGAAAACAGAAAAAGAAGAGAGGAAATTGATGAAAGAAGAGCTGGTTCTCTGAAGTGATTAATAAAATTGATGAACTTCTAGGAAGACTGACAAAGGGGGGGGGGGGCGGAAGAGACAGAGAGAGAGAGAGAGGAGACTACAGACCCTGAAGACATCCAAAGGATAATAAGGAAATATTACAAACTTACACTAATTTGTAATTTAGATGAAATGGATCACTTCCTCAAGAAATACAACCTACCATAACTCACCCAATATGAAATAGATAATGTCAATAGTCCTATAAATATTAAGGGCATTGAATTTGTAAAAAAGAAATCTCAAAGAACATTTAGACTTAAATAGTTTCACTGGGGGATACTATCAAATGTTTAAAGAAAGATTACCATCTATTTCACATGTTCTGTTCTAGAAAATACAAAACAAACAAACAACATACTCATAGATACAAACAACAGAATGGTGACTACTAGAGTGGAAGGGAGTGTGGGGAGTGAATGAATAGGGTAAAGAGGGTAAAATATATGGTGACAGGAGGAGACTGTACTTTGAGTGGTGAGCTCACAATAAAGTATTGAGATGTTCTATCATAAAGTGTACACCTGAAATTTATATATTGTTATTGACCAGTGTTCCCCCCTAAATTTAATTTAAAAAAGAAAAGAAAATAGAGGAGGTAATAGCACTTCACAATTCATTTCGTGATTCTAGTATTATCCTGATACCCAAACCAAAGATAATACAAAAAAGGAAATCTACAGACCAATATCCCCATGAATGTAGATGTAAAAATTCTCTAATAAAATATTAAGAAATGGAATTCAGTAATATATAAAAAGGAGTATATGTTGTGACCAAGTTTATTCCAGCTATGCAAGCTGGTTTCATATTTGAAAACCAATCAGTGTAATCCACCATATTAAGGGGCTAAAGAAAAAAGTCACATGATCATATCAATTAACGCTAAACTTTTTTTTCCATAAAATTCAACACCCATGCATGATAAAACTCTCAGAAAAACAGGAAGAGAGGAGAACTTTCTCAACTTGATAAAGAGCATCCACAAAAAACCTATGGTTAGCATTACACTTAATGGTGAAAGATTGAGTCTTTTCCACTTAAATAGGAAATAAGATCAGGAATTCAGTGTTTACTATTTCTATTTAACACAGTTTAGTGCTAGAAGTTCTATTTAGTGCAATATGGTAAGAATAGGTCATAAAGGAAGAGCTACAACTATCCCTATTTGCAGATGATATGATTGTTATGTAGAAAATCCCACGGAATCTACAAAAATCTAGAACCAATAAGTAAGTTCAACAAGATCACAGGACATAAACAAATAAGCAAACAAATAACATTTATGTCCATATATTAGCAATGCATATGTGGACAGTGTATTTTATAGAGTTAAAATGCAATACTACTTATAATCACTCAGAGAAAAGGAAATACTTAGAAGTAAATCTAACAAAACTTTTATGACTTATACACTAAAAACTACACAATGCTGATAAAAGAAATCAAAGAAGGTATAAATAAATAGGCATTCTGTATATATGGATAGGAAGATTTGACATTGTAAAGATGTCATTTCTTCCCAAATTGATATACAGATTTAACGCTACTCTTATCTAAAACCTATCAATATTTTTGTAAATATAGATAAGATTATTCTAAATTTATATGGAAAGGCAAAGGAATTGTAATAGCTTAAACAATTTATTAAAATAATAAAGTGGGAGAAATCACTTTCACAGATTTCAAGACTTATATAGTATATTAATCAAGCCTATTTAGTGTTGGTGGAAGGATAGACACACAGATAAATGGACTGGAACAGAGAACCCTAAAATGGCCTCATACAAATGTGCCCAGTTGATTTCTGGCAAAGGTGCAAAAGCAATTCACTGGAGGAAAAAGTATTTTTATCAAATGATGCTGAACATCTACAGGCCAAATAAATGAATAAACCTCAAAAGTCTCAGGCCTTTTACAAAAATCAACACAAAATAGACCACAGATTTAAGTGTAAAACTATACTGCTTTTAGGGAAAAACATAGGAGAAAATCTTCAGGACCTAGGGCTAGGCAAAGAATTCTTAGACTTGATACCAAAACCGTAATTCATAAAAAAAATTTGATAAATTGGACTTCATTAAAATGAAAAACGATTGCTCTGCAAATGACCCTGTTAAGAAGATGACAAAAACAAAGCTACAGTGTGTGTGTGGGGGGGGGGGGGGAAGAGGGGGGGTGGATTTATAAACCAAATATCTCTGTCCAGGGACTAATATCTAGAATACTAGTATATAAAGAATTCTCAAAACTCAACAGTAGAAAAACAATCCAATTAGAAAACAGGCAAAAGACATGAGAGGATATAGAGATGGCAAATAAACATATGAAAAGATGTTCAACCTCTTTAGCCATTAGGGAGATGCAGATTAAACACATCTAGCAAAATGGTTAAAATAAAAAATAGTGACAACACCCAGTACTGGCAAGGATGAGGAAAAACCAGGTCCCTCAGACATGCTGGTGGGACAAGCTATTCTGGAAAAAAGTTTGGCAGTTTCTTAAAAAGTAAAATGTGCCCAGCAATTGAATTCCTGAATATTTATCACAGAGAAATGAAGACTTGTGTTCACAGAGAAACCTGTACATGAATGTTCATGTTTTTGTGTAAGCCCTGAACTAGAAACAGCCTCATGTCTTTGAATGGGTGGATGGTTAAACAAAAGGTGGTACACCCATATCATGAATATTACTCAGTAATAAAAAGAAATAAACCATTGGTATATGGAGGGGGGAAAATCCAAACCATAAAATGATAGAAGTGATGAGTAGACCAGTGGTTACCAGGAGTTGAGGAGGTATGTGGTGGGCAGGGATGGGTTAGGAGGTAATGGTTAGGAGGGAAAATGCAACATGAGGGGTTCTTACGGTGATGGAATGTTCTTTATCTTGACTGTATCAATATCAATATCAATATCCTGGTTGAAATCTTGTACTATAGCTTTACAAGATGTTACTATTGGGGGAAACTGTGCAAACAGCACCTGGGACCTCTGTATTATTTCTTATACTGACACTAGAAGCCCGGTGCATGGAATTTGTGCACTGGGGGGGGGGGGGTGTCCCTTAGCCCAGCCTGCACCCTCTCCAATCTGGGACCCCACAGGGATCGGGCCTAAACCAGCAGTCAGACATCCCTCTCACAATTCAGAACTGCTGGCTCCTAACCACTCGCCTGCCTGCCTGATTGCCTCTAAATGTTTCTGCCTGCCAGACTGATCACCCCCTAACCACTCCCCTGCCAGCCTGATTAACACTTAACTGCTCCCCTGCCAGCCTGATCACCCCCAACTGCCCTCCCCTTCCAGCCTGGTGGCCCCCAACTGCCCTCCCCTGCAGGCCTGGTCACCCCCAACTGCCATCCCCTGCTGGCCTGAGCTTGCCCCAAAGGCCCTCCTCTGCCAGCCAATTTGGTTCTGATTGGTAGGTTTCTATGCCAGTCAGCGTCAAAAGCTCCACCTCCTAGGCAGCCATTGGCTTCTTATAGTTGACCCAGATTTGGTTCTGATTGGTCGCTTTCTATGCCAGTCAGTGTCAAAAGCTTCACCTCCTAAGCAGCCATTGGCGCCTCACAATTGACCTAGATTTGGTTCTGATTGGTCAGTTTTTATGCCAGTCAACATCTCCAGGCCTGTCTATGGGGCCTGATCAGAAAGGCGGGGCTGATCAGCAACTCTGGTGGAGGCCTGGAGAGAAATGGAGGCACAGCTGCTGAACAGGCCTGGAAAGAAAGAGAGAGGCATGTACTGATCAACAGCTGCCACAGAGGCTACAGATCAGACCCTGCTTCTCTCTTCAGGCCTTTCTCTGGGCCTGATTCGCAGCCCCCTCAGCAGTCAGTGCTGGGTCACTGTGCCTGCAGCCATAGCAGTCAGTGCTGGGTCACCATGGCAACCCAGCGCTGACTGCAGGACTGACTTCCAGTTGGTTGAGCCTCCAAGTCATTGTGGATGTGATGGACCCAGGGTTTTTATATATTAGGATATGAATCTATAACTATATCATAATAACAAGTTTAATTTTTTTAAAATGGAGCATTTACAGGACAATAGGAGAATTATAAACACTGACTGGATTTTTTTAGTGGCATAGTGGCATTGTGTTTTTGTTTTAAAAGGTAGTCTAGACTCGTAGAGGACCCATACTGAAATATTTGCAGATGAAATGTCTAGAATTTGCATTAGATAATCCAGACTTGGGAATGGGCAGGTGAGGTGGGAAAGGCAGATAGGCATAAAAAGATGCTTGTTGGAGCTTGATAATAGGTGCATGAGTTTTCTTAATGGTACACATTACACGTGTAGTCAAGCACAGAGCTGTGGGAGTCAGTGTGATACAGTAGTTAAGCCACTGACTTTGAGACAGTTGGACCTGGTTTGAACTTTGGCTCTGCTACTTATTAGGTATGGACCTTGGGCAAGTCACCTAACCTCTCTGACCCTCAGTATTCACATTTGTAAAGTGGGGATGATATCTCATCAGGAAGAGTGTTGGGTGAGGAAAGAAAAGGTCTTCACGCAAGGGACTAGGAGAGGGAGAGAAGGCAGTGCAGGAGCCCAAGTTGAAGGTGGAGATCCAAGGTTAAGTTGGGCAGTGTCTTGGAATCTAGAAAAGGATCTCAAAGAGTTTTAATATTATAACAACTGAATCCTGGCCAAATGGCTCAGTTGGTTGGAGCGTTGTCCGGTATAATAAAAGGTTGTGGATTTGGTTTCTGATCAGGCACATACCTGGGTTCCCAGAGGCAATCTCTCTCTCTCTCTCTCTCTCTCTCTCTCTCTCTCTCTCTCTCTCTCTCTCTCTCTTTTCCCCCCCTCTCTCCTTCTTGCTTCTCTCTCATTTCCCCCTTCCTCTCTCAAAATCAATAAACATATCCTCAGGTGAGGATTAAAAAACAATTGTGACAACTGAAAAGAAGCCATTAGGTTTGTGCTCAGGGCATCATTATGCTGATAATGGCTTGGTTTCCATGGAGACAGTGGTGAGAAGCAGGTGGATAGAGAGTGCTGGCAGCGAGTGTGCCATACTCTCAGACCTTGAAGGGATGGTGCAGTGGGAGCTCCAGAGGGAAGGTGTGTTTAGGCAGGTTAAAGAGCAGAGAGAAGGGACCAGTGGGACAGTCATGAGGGGTCCAGGAGTCCCAAGAGCAAGGTGGAAAAGAAGTCCCTTTTCCATTCAGATTGGTCCTGCTACCAAAGCTGTTTTATCTGCCTTGATATTTCCCCCCTTCCTGTTCATGGACTTCATTTTATACCCATTCAAATAGCTATTTAAAAACAACAACATTATAGGACAATCGGGAATTACCAGTGTTGACTAGATTTTTTAGTGTTATAGAATCTGGGACTGTGTCAGGCCCTCATGTATATTTATTATCCATTAGCTGTCCCTATGCATTGTGTATGCTAACTATGTCAGTTGCATGTGTGTATTATTACTCCAGAGTGACCAGTCTGTGACTGACTCACCGACACCCACACAAAAGGCATCTGTGTTCAACCGGGAAATCCTTAGGAGGAAGGTTTCCCCATCTATGGCAGTAAAGCTGTGGATCTTTTTCTCAGTCATCATGGACTGAAGAACTCAGGTAATGAGTCTGTTGAGGCAAGCTTTGTTAGATTGCTGCTGAACACCTGAAAACTTCCCCGACCTCCTCTCTATCAAGGTTGCACTGACCCAGAGGACATCCTCCATGTGCTAAAGCTGCACACTCCTCTCCAAGTGGAGGACTGAGTGGGCTGCTGAACTTGGTCTCTGCTCATTTGCTGTGAGGAAACAGGAGTCCCGAGTGAACTTCAGGGCAACTCTACCCACAGAACCAGCAGCTACCCCAGCAAGAGTGCCCCAATCCATTCATCATACCACTGGGGATGACATCATGGTGCCCCAAACAGAAACCCAGAATGCATAGGAAGGCTTAAGCAGTGGAGCTCAACTTTATTGAGGGGAGCTATTCACAACTACTGCAAATGGACTAGTTTTAAAAAGCTTCCGACCTCCATACAGCTCTGTCTACATTTACAAAGCCGTAAAAATATATTGTACAGTGAACACTTTCCAGAGCATCATGCTTGTTTATAAACTTGATGATAGACAATGCAAAATATGATTTACAATAAGATACAGTAAGTTCAAAATTTAAATACTTAAAGTATAATTCTAAAACTAACATAGTATGTTTTTCCAGGTAAAGAAGACTAGTCATTATAAAAATATATAAATTCAAAGTCAGTACTAAAACACTTAATCCTATAAAAATATCTTTTACTAATAAAACTATCCATTTCTAGATTAACATTATCAACAAAAGTTACAGTCTTAAAGTTTCAGGAAATACCCACTATGTCAGATGGTCCACTTAAAACAGACATGTGAAAGAAGCTCCAAGGCATGGTTGTCAACCTGTCTTAGTTTTTAGAGATGGACCACATATGTGATCATGTTGCATATTAATGGCACAATTACTCTATAAAACATTAACTCAGGTACCTATGTATTATGAGAGCCATTTATAAACACATTCTCTAGCCTAGAGAGAGTGTCCTTAGGAGAAGACACCAGTTTTGTTAGGAGCTGGCTACATCGCACTTTGAAATGTCTAACTTGGAAAAACAGTGGTTGCATTTTGACCACTATCTGAAATCAGCTCATTCATTTCATTTTGCTTACTCTCCTTTAGGGCATGACTGGGGTGGTTTCTTTGTGTCTGGGCTCTTTTTGATCTCCTGAAACACACTTTCAGGAGCAGGTAGCACAACTCAGCCACATTGAGTAGCATGCAAATCACCGAGGCAGAGATCATAAAAATGGTGAACACGGTTTTCTCTGTAGGTCTAGAGATGAAGCAGTCAACGAGGTTGGGGCAAGGATCAATCCCACATTTCAGCACCCACGGCAGGTGGTACCCATTGTATAGGAAGTAAAACACATACATAAAGGAAGCTTCGAAGATGATTCGGAAAAATATGCTGCTGGTGTACGTCCACCACAGGGCTCCCTCGATCCGAACCTTCTGCTTTTTAATGTCTTCCAAGTCTTTGAATTCATTTCTCTTCTCTCCTCGTCTGAATTTGCGGGCAGCCTCCTGCCGGTAGTAGGCAACGTGCATCGCCACAAGTAGGGCAGGGGTGGAGACGAAGATAAGTTGCAGGGCCCACAGCCGGATGTGGGACACTGGGAAAAAGTGATCATAGCATACATTTTTGCATCCTGGTTGCAGAGTGTTGCAGACAAAGTCTTCCTGTTCATCACCCCACACTTCCTGAGCAGCCACCACGAGGATCATGACACGAAAGATGAAGATGACAGTGATCCACACCTTCCCGATGCTGGTGGAGTGTTTGTTCACACCCCCGATGAAAGTGTGCAGGGTACCCCAATCCATTGTATTGGTTTATTCCTAAACAGACAAAGGGAAATTAACAGAAAGTTCCTTTGAAGGTATACAATAGTAGTTATATTACAAACTGAAGCAATTTTTGCTTAAAGTGTGTTGTGATAGTTATAATTTCAACCCCTAAACTGCTGGTAGGAGATGTTCTGGGGAGGAATGCTTAGCCTAAAGACATTCAAAGGTTTTTATTTATTTATTTATATTTTTTTTACCAGAGATAACTTTTGAGGGGATTTAATATCATCTTCATTCAACTGACTTCAGATTATATAATAGGTCACTGTTTAACATGAATACAGGAACTCAGGTAATTCAAATTCCTTCCCTAGTTCCCACGAAATCACTGTGTTTCTAATTGCCCAGAGAGCACAGAGGGTCCATAGAAGGTTTTAGTGATTAAATGGTTTATCCAAGAAAAAATATTATTCATGAGAATGAAATAATCTGGTTTACCCTACAGACTAAGAAGAGAAAGTAAGAAAATAAATACTGATTTACTTACACAATATATTTATATTTATTTCTATCCTGAATATCATTATGCCATCATTGTGGGCTCTTAGAAAACCTAATGCCGTACCTATGGTAAGACCCTCTTCTATAAGAGAACCATAACTTTCATACAAGGTGCTCACTTGTTCTTCCTTGTACTAACCAGGCTGATGATGGCCTTCCCTTCCCAGGAGGTACCACCACACCAACAGTTGTGGTGAAGGACTCATGCCACTGCAACAATGAGCCTCATCCTTCTTAGCTCCCTGATTTAATGTCCCGGGAGAAAAGGACTTCTTGCAGAAACTTTTGATACAATTCAAGCAGATGTCTTCCACATTACCACACAAGACTAAAAAGTTGGTCAGCAACCTCCTTGAAAATAAAGTGATGAATAATGAACACTTCGAGAGTCTTCTGAAAGTGAAAGGCTCTCTCCTCAGAAAAACCCACCCATACAATTTTTCACACCCTTTAGGGGAGGAGGGAGTAACCAAAGTCCTGTCAACCCATCTTAGACTTTCTTGAACTGCAGTCAGGCTTCTTCCCAGACTAACTCCCCCACCTGCCATGAGTTTGCTGACAGTCACCATGATGATGGCAGTGGCACAGACATAGTGTGTGTTAGTGTCAAAATGATGTTTACAGACACCTCTCATGTCATAAGCAAGTTAACTGTCTTTCCATAGTTCATTTAATAACCACACCCTAACATTTTATTTAAGGAATATTTTATCCCTCAGAAGGAATATCCTTATAAGAAGGATATTCATGCCATATAACAAGGCTTCCTAGAAGAAACTCAAGGTTAGGCTAGAAGAGATTAACATGCCCGCTCTCTGGGAGCCCACACTTGAAGTGTTGTGTTTGTTCATATCACATCAAGAAAGACACGGGCAGGGGGGCTCCCAAGATGGTGGTGTGCATGATGGTGGTAGCTGAGGAGTGACCCCATGGAGAACAAGCTGAAGTTTCACTACATGGTACACACATCCCTGGACGTGGTGGATGAGGAGATCTCTGCAATGGGGAAGGCCCTGGTGGACCAAAGGGAACTCCACCTGGGCCTGCTGTACCCCACAGAGGACTACAAGGTATATGGCTATGTGACCAAGTCCAAAGTGAAGTTTGTTATGGTGGTGGATGCTTCCAACATCACACTTTTGACAATGAGATTCGCAGTATGTTCCAGAAGTTGCTTGTTTATTGAAGAGAAGTGTTTTGTACATAAAAAAGAAAAAAAAAGAAAGACACTGGCAAGCTGATGACCTGCTGGAGTGTGGCCAGGTGGCAGAGCCTGGAAAAACTCTCTCAGGAAAGGACACTGAGGTAGCTGGAGCAATTTAGCTGGAATACAGCTCTCAGTCACAAGGCAACAGGAGTGTCTAGGACTAAGAATTGAATCCAAGATAGAATGAACAGAAAGCCAGGATTTTTTTCTTTTTCAATTATAGTTGACATTCAATATTATTTTATATTAGTTTCAGGTGGATAACATAGTGGTTAGACATTTATATAATTTAAAAAGTGATCCTCTCAGTAAGTCTAGTACTCATCTGGCATTATACATAGTTATTACAATATTATTGACTATATTCCTTATGCTGTACATTACATCCTTATGACATTTATTTTATAACTGGAAGTTTGTTATCTCTTAATCCCCTTCACCTATTTCAGTTGCCCCCTCAACCACTCCCTGCTCTGGCAACCATCAGTATCTCTGTATCTATGAATCTATTTCTGTTTTGTTTGTTCATTTATTTTGTTCTTTTGTTCTTTAGATTCCATATATAAATGAAATCATATGAATTTGTCTTTCTCTGACATCACTTAGCATAAATATCCTCTAGGTCCATCCATGTTGCTGCAAATGGTAAGATTTCATTTTTTTATGGCTGAAAAAAAATGAAATGTCCTATCTAATAAAAGAGTGATATGCAAATTGACCATCACTCCAACATACAAGATGGCCACTCCCATGTGGTCAAAGATGGTTGCTCCCATATAGGACACAAGATGGCTGCCACAAGATGGCTGGCAGTTGTGGGTGATCAGGCCAGCAGGGGAGGGCAGTTGGGGGAGACCAGACCTGTAGGGGAGGGCCGTTGGGGCAACCAGGCCAGCAGTGGAGGGAAGTTAGGGGCAACTAGGCCAGCAGGGGAGGGCAGTTGGGAGCAAGCAGGCCTGTAGGGGAGGGCAGTTAGGGGTGTCCAGACCGGCAGGGGCGGGCAGTTAGGAGCAATTGGGTGGGCAGGGAAGCAGTTAGGCATCGATCAGGCTGGAAGGTGAGTGGTTAGGGGGTGATCAAGTTGGCAGGCAGGAGCAGTTAGGGGAAATCAGGCAGGCAGGCAGGTGAGTGATTGGGAGCCAGCAGTCCTGGATTGTGAGAGGGATGTCCGACTGCCCGTTTAGGCCCAATCCCGGTGGGCAGTCGGACATCCCTCAAGGGGTCCTAGATTGGAGAAGGTGCAGTCTGGGCTGAGGGACACCTGCCCCCCATGCACAAATTTTGTGCACCGGGCCTCTAGTATATATATTTAATATAACATATATATTATATATTTTTTTTCTTTATTTGTTCATCTGTCAATAGACACTTAGGTTTTTTCCATACCTTGGCTCTTGTAAATTAAAAATAGAAATACCTTACCTTGGCCAGTTTTCTCAGTGGTTAGAGCATCAGCCCACAGACCAAAGGGTGTGGGTTCGATTCCCAGTCATAGTCATGTACCTGGGTTGTAGGCCCAATGCTGGCCTGGGTCAGGACATATGCAGGAGGCAACTGATCAATGTGTCTTTCTCACATCAATCTCTCTCTCTCCCCACCTTCCACTCTAAAAATCAATGGGAAAAAATATCCCCAGGTGAGGATTAACCAAAAAATAAAAATAAAAATAAAATAGAACTACCTTATGACCCAGCAATTCCACTTAAAAGTATTTATCTGAAGAAATCCAATTTGAAAATATATATGTCCTCCTATGTTCATTGCAGCATTATTTATAATAGCCAAGAGATAGGATTTTTTTTTTTAAAGAAAAAGCTGAGAAAAATGAAATAGGTACAACTCTTTAAACAAAAACTCTTTGAAGCTGTGGCTTCTTGTCCTTAAAACATTCAATCAGAGGCTGTGTAAGCATGGCCGGGGTAATGCAGAGGGCTCACTCGGGAGGGGTGATCTCAGGTTCTACAATTAAACCCTGCCTTCACATACCACTTATCTCATGGCCTAAGAGATGGTCAATGGCCACATTAAATTAACTTTTGATTTAAAAGACTAATTTTAGACAATATGAATTATGCAATTAATTTTTAGTCTCCCATGAAAGTCACTATAATATATTTTCCTAGTTCTTGCTGTTCTATTCTGGAAGTCTTTCAGGATGTGATGGATGGTGGGGAAGTGAAGAAACATATATCTTGATGTTTCAATATATTTTACAGCAGATGTTCCCCTAAGGCAGTGGTCGGCAAACTCATTAGTCAACAGAGCAGCAAACCGTGGCTTGTGAGCTGCATGTGGCTCACGAGCTGCAGTTTGCCGACCACTGCCCTAAGAAATTAGTCCTGTTTGTTTATAAAATGAGATGTTCTCTAATTAACTAGGAAACATTTCCCCCTGAGATTTGGTTAGCTAAGTACCCAATCAGCAAATCTTTGATTTACCAAAGATTAGTTCACATTTTCTCAAGACCTCCAAAGTGCACAAAATTTAAACTCCCCTGCAGTTATAAAAAAGAAAAGGCTATTTGTGTCTGAGTTCTCTATCACCTGCCTGAACAGTGGCACACCTTGTGTCACCTATTACCTGCCATACTAGGAAGCAAACCAATCAAGCTGAATGAATGAATTTAGGAAGGCTAAGGCCAAGGGCTGAGGTCAGGAGGTCACAATTTCCTCACAAGAATATGGTCCTACTCTCTAGAAGCAGGATCCTTGATTTCCACTCCTTGGGGTGTCTCCTTCTTAAAAAACAGGAGCAATAGTGACAGCAATAGCTTTATTTCTTTTTTACTTCTCTGGTCCCCAAATCACACGCTCTCAAAGAAGCAAAGCTGAACAGAAAATAATCTATTATACAACTCTTTTCGGGTCTGAATCAGCAATTTACCTGCACTTTTAAAGGAAGGAAAAAAAGGAGATGTCTAGAGCACTAAAAAGAGTGAGTGATTAAACCCCAGTATGCGTGTCTAACCTCCTGGTCACTCAAGACAATTAATTGGGCTAAAACAGATCACCTAATTGGCAGTACCTTCCTACAGGATCAGACAAGGCCCTATTACCTATCACATGATGACTGGAAAAGAAGAGCTGTTCTCCACAGCTTCCATCACTCCCCAGGAAGAGCACTTGGTGAACATGCACCAGCGTTTCCTACAGTGAAAGTTTCCCTTTCCATTCTTTTGTTTAGTCCCTATTGTTGCTGAGGGGCTTCCCAAGAAGCCAGGGCATCTGTCCTGCACACCATACTCCCAGAGAATGCTAAGAGCAGGAGGAGAGCTCCGCTCACAAGTATTAGGAAAGAGACCCAGGGGTATGGCCTGCCCCATACTTCCTGACACAATGCTGCAGTCACGGCTAAGGCCTGGTGACCCCCATGACACTCTGCCCACTCCCCGAGGGGCTGAGAGAGGGCAGAAGATTCAGCAGATTTGAAAGGAGGTCCTGGTTGCACTTGCCCCTGCTGATCTGACCCCTTGGTGGGTGAGGCACACCCTGGCTGGGGGAGGAGAGGCACATTGCGGGTCTTCAGCCTCTCCCCGGTAAACACATAGCCTGGGGTGAGCTGTCATAAACAGTGTGGTTAGAGGACATTTGAAGGCCCAGTACTTTTTGAGAACTGCTTTTCAAACTATCTACACTAATTGGGACCCTTTGCCATTGGTATCAATGACAAAATACCTCTTTCCTTTTAGGCTTCAGGCAGGCTGGCGGAAGCCACTAGGAGCAACTTTTTCAGTAAAAAGTAAAATATTAACCCTCTCTCTGTAATCCAGAAAGGTTTAACTGGCCCCTTTCTGGCTGCCTTTTAAGGAAAGAATGGAGATATGCTTAGCTTCTATGGTCTTCAATGTATGAGAATGTGGTCCCACTCAGACGTACAAAGGTGAATTGTATTCAGGTTTGTGGTATATCTAACCATCCACAGTGCATTCTCAGTACTAAAGCTCCAGTTCCAAATATTTACCTCTGAAAACAAGTAAACCTTTGACCTTACTTCTGATGATACACATGGTATTATGAAGACAGACTGTTCTTCCCTTTTACAATTCAAACAATTTAAATCCATTAGCATTCTGCTTCAGTAATGGAATTTCTTGATTGTTTCAAAATCTCTCATTTAAGAATTTAATAATAACTAGTTTGCTTAATAATGGCATTTTAGTTTCACTACTGACAGAACCAAAACTAAAGCCCTGAACATCAGTGTTAACCTCAGCACACACCATGAGGTGCAAAGGATAGTTCTATCCTCTTTTTGGATAGTTCTATCCTCTTTTTGGATAGTTCTATCCTCTTTTTGGATAGTTCTATCCTCTTTGGATGACCCTTTCAAGTCATTCAGCAAATATCGGATAGACTTAGAACAGAACACATTTCTCATGATTTCCACCTTCGTTTGGAGAGTTGAGAAGCTTGAATTGATAAAGGCAGTGATGACACAAGTGAGCCTGACTCCCAGGCCTCCCGAGAGCATATCGCCTGAGAAGAAGCAGGGCAAGGTTCCCTCCTCAGAGCTCAAGTTTTCTTCTTCTACATCATGTGATTGCCTAGAAGCCAATGTAATGACATGAGTATAAATCTTTGTGCAGCTTCTGGATGTAGGCGAGGAAAAAATAGTTGATGTGGCCATATTCCTTTAACTCCTCCCACATGTCTACTGCATGACATTTGTGGGTAGTTTTTCTTCATCCCCAGAATTGTTATGAGGAAAGTCTGGATACTACCAATTTACTGATGTTCTGTAGTCTGAATTTGCAATAAAATAATAAAAATAAAATCTTTAGTGTAGTTTCTTTTCTCTACGAAAATAACGATACTACCACCAAACCAAAACCTCAAATTCATTCCCTGAGCATTAAAAAAAAAAAAAGAGTAAAGGGAGTTTGAGAATTGGATATGCTCCCTTATCCCTCCCCTCAAATTAGTACATAGTCTAAAAAAAATCTCAAACTCTCTTTTTAATCTAGAAGAATCTATACTTTGTCTCATGAAATTTCAAATCATCCAAGTGACAAGCTGATAGATGGTTTTTAAGTTTAATGACTCAAAACTTCATCAACTGTCCTTTCAAACTAATGGCCAGTGACAAAATGGATTTAGGATTTATATACTTCTTCAAAATTAATTCAAAAAAATTAAAATGTTTTCTGTCTTTGGGGTCTAAATATAAAAATGAACAGTTCATAGAATTACATGTATTTCTTAATTCATTTAAGAACTCAAAGAGTTAAAAAAAATTTCTATTAAGCAGTCTCTGTTCATTCAAGTAAACCTGTGTGCTTTCCAAACATTTAAGTCCAAACAGAGTAAAGTGACCCTGGGAATAAAACAAAAAAGGCCTTTTGGGGACCCATCCATTCTAATGGATCAAACACAATTAAAACAGAAACCTTCACATATGATAATGCTGCCATGGGAGGGGTCATGCCCTCATGGACCATCAAGCTTGGATAGACATTAATCTTCCACAATTTTATTCTACTTAACATTTTTGCTAATGAATACAAACCACTCACAGCTCCTGGACTGATTAGACTGTGTCAAAGCTGCATGGTGAGTGAGGATTTGCAAGTTAGAATTTTCTGTCGTCCTCTATAGCTGTGCTCCTCCCCAATGCTCTTACAATTCAGCAGAAAAAAAAAAAGTAAGAAAAAGAGAACAATCTTGGAGCAGATTTTGTTTTATAATAAAACCACCAGTGAGGCAATTGGGTAGATGAGGGTCTTCTGGGTTTTGGACAACCCCCCAGTTATGTTACAGGCTGGAGTGTTGATATTCTGGCTCCATAGCCCCCTCTGCTCTCCTTGGCATAGTTCAAACAACATCCCCAAAGTGGCAGTCAAATCCAAACAAAAGACAAAGCTCTCCACAGGGGCAGTTCTGAGCAGCATCCTGCATTCTAAGGAAGCTGCACTAGGGCAGGACATTTTCTTCTAGAACACTAGTTAGATATGTTAGAACGGAGGCAAGAAGACACTTGTATGGCATAAAGTCCACCGAGGAAGAGAACCAGGGTGTGTGCTTAAATTCAAGCAAGCACTAAATGCACAGTGAGGTTCCACCCAGGGGGCACAGAAGGCGCTGGGCCCATGTCCCTGCAGAGGCCGCAGGTCTCCAGCCCCTCCTGGTCCAAAAGCTGCATTCCCACCACACTCACCTGGGCCAAGGTCCTGCTCTCCAGGAAGGGGGCCCAGCCCAGTCAAAAAGGCAGCAATGACAATGGCACTGGACTGACTATTCTTCACCTGACAGGAAGTACCTTCTGGTGCCTCCACCTTTTAACTGAAATGTGTCACCAATGACAATTACTGCTGTCCGGTACCTGTATTATTGTCATCTGCTTTTCACAAGTTTCTGGGGTGCACATCACACAGTCATATTGGTCAGTTCTGCCTGGGATTTAAGGTCTGGCCACGAGCCTCCTGGCTTTCCTGTCCCCCAGATCCGAATGGGACTTGGTCAGTTACCCGTGAACACGAACACAAGCCCAAACGCAGCAAAGGAATCGGGGAAAGAGGCACCGGTCCCCAGCCGGCCCCTCAGATACACGGTGTGATGCATTCATAAACCTGTTGTGCAGGCCAAGGGGGACTATCTGGAGTATAAGCCAAACCAGTCTGTCCTGCTTCCTCAGGCTCGCAGGGGACGCAGGATGCGGATCCGAGCTGATAAGGTCTCCCTGGGCAACTCGCGCGGGCACCCACTTGGAGGCCACAGGGCCCGCCCGGAGTGGTCGCCAGCCAGGGCGACAGGGAGAGGAGGGTAACAGGCTGCCGACACCCCACTGGGCTTCTCGGGAGGAGGAGGGGGGGGGGGGCGCTGCTACTCCGCGGTCACCCCGCACTCAGCCCCGCTTACCTGTTGGGGCTCTGCGCGCGCAGCGGCGCCCTCGCGGCGGCAGGGCGAGCGGGCTGCTGGCCGGTGTCTGGAGCTGCAGTCAGCAGGGCCCTCACCTCGGCGCCTTTTAACCGCGCCCCACCCCGCCTCTGCCCTGACGCTCCGGGCGCACGGAGTGGCGAGCTTGCGGTGGCCAGCACGGGCCCGCCCCGGGGCGCGGGGCGCAGGACAGGCCTCCCTGGGGGGCGGGGGGGGGCGCTGGGACTGAGGACGGTTTGGGGGTGCCCGGGACACTGGGGGGTCTCCTCCGTTGGGGGAGCCGAGTGCACGGGGAGGACAGGACCCTCGCTTTCCCCTCTGTCCGGGAGCAGGGGTTGTAGGGCAGGTCCTCCCTAGGGCGCGCGAGACAGAGGGTTAGCCAGGCCTGGTCCCTGGGGTGTGGTGGCCCGTGTCTCCCGCTGGGTGGCTGCTCACCCAGAACCCCGATGCCCTGGGGAGAGGGCTTAGGGGAGTGGGCCCACCGCCTGTGGAGAGGCTTCGAACCCAGGACCCTTTGGGATCAGGATCAAGGGCAGGCTGTGTTTTGCCAGGACACATCGTCCTTGCTTTCTGTACGTTGTCACCCTCTTGTAGACCACCGCTGCTCTCACAAGGCCCTCTCCTAGAGAGCAGCCTGGAGGCACAGGACTGTTTTTCTCTATCAATTAATGGCCACTTAGAGGAGTTAAAGGGATTATTTGAGTTATCTCCATCCTTTGAAGACATCCTAGGGGAACCAGAGTGGGCTTCCCTCAGTGCCACCGGCCACCACATGGAGACCCTGGCCCTTTTCCAGACAGGGCTCTGGTGCCTAGGGTGGCATAGGGGCTGGTGCAGGGGCTCTTGGGGTGGAAATGTGGGACGCTATTTAGGTACCAGGCTTGACAGATTGGAAGCTATCTTGACAAGAGAAGTGTAACTTGACTCTCCCACAGAATTGGTTGGTAATTTAAAATGTCCTTACCTAAACCATATGCTACTTGTTAAGTCATATTCTCTCATGCAACAGGATTAGTGGTGGTTCTTAAGATGTCTCTTTAAGGTCGTGAAAGAAGAACCCAGACTTCATAAAGATCCACCTTCTGAAATGTTTTATTAGAGAATAGGTTCTCAGCCAACTACCCCTGAGTCAGGTCAGTTCAGAACACTTTCAGGTGGCACCTGCAATGGCCTTGCACATAGAGGTGGAGAGACACAAACACCTGCTTTAGGCTTTTTCATTTGACAGACTTACTGCCTTACTGTGTCCTGTGCCTAGAATGTTTGGCCAGCCTTCAAGGTTGACTGGTCCTCTCCTGCCCTCCCCCTCCCCATTTCCCAGCTCCAATATGGCATCTTCCCTGTCTTCTCGCCATCACTCCTCCCAAACAGATACTCCAGCCAGGCATAATTGTCTGCATAGTAAAATAAGAGCTTTTTAAAAGCAGACTACAGTATATACTTATCTGGGGATTATAAACAGTTGAAGCCTTTCTTTGCATTCCCACAGCACCAGGTAAAATGCTTTGCACACAGTAGGTGATGCTCATGAGTAGTTGCATATTAATTGGCAAAACCCAGCCAGCATAGCAGATAATCCTAGAAACAACTTTTGCTCCTGAAGCAACAGTGCCAATGTTTTCACGCCTACAGCTGGTGCCATGCAGCACTGTCTTGAGCAGTGGCATTCCGGAACAGTTAAAGTAGCCACAGAGAATAGGTTGCATTTGCTCAGGTGTCCAAAAAGGAACTATCTAAAAATTGCAAAAATATCTCTTTTCCTGTTCAGGTTATCAATACTGGCTCCATGGTGCTGGCCTTTTATTTTATCATACATTTCTTAACATTTATTCCCATTATTCAGTATTCACTTCTCATCAGATGGTCCTGTTGCAGCAGAAATTAAATATGAACTATGTGAGAGTTACTGATATGCTGAGATCTTCATATGAAAACTGAAAAGTTAATTAAACATTTTATGCTAATGACATCCAAAGGCATCTAGACTGTTGACTGCTTTGTTGACTTTGTGTGCCAAACATGAAAAAACTTTCAGGAGATTATTATAACCTCACACCATCACATAATTCCAAAAACAAGACTTTTGCTGACCTGGTTAGATTGGTGACCTAAATTATTTTGATTGATATCCTCCCTATGCATTTGAAGGATGATTTCTGAGTCCATACATTTAATCAGCACAAAATGTGTGAAGTGTGGATTTCCCGTTGCCATACCAGGAGGTTTGAAGGAATGATGGTAAGATTTCCTTTTGGAAATCTATAAATTCTCATAATTTATAAATCTATAAATTCTTGCCTTTACATAAAGAATGAAGGAGACTCCACCCCTCCTCCATTAGCAGTGACACACAGAGTGACCAACAGTCGAGTTGCAAATACAGCACAGGGACACTTCCTTGTAACTAACATAGTCCTGGAGATGTAGGGAGAGAGAGAACCGTGTGCTCCCCTTAAATAAAGATGACCATTTTTGTCTCTTTGCTCAACAAAAAAAGCCTGCATTGAGTAGGCTTATGTTAGGCTGGGCAAATGAAGGAAACAGTTCCTGTTTTAAGTTTTCTAGTTTGATTTTTAAATCTATGTGCAAAGGTCACGTGAGATGCTTTGAAAGGCTAATACAACACTGCACAGGTTTCTGGGCATTGAGTTCGTGGGTCTTGCTCGGGGGAGCCCAGGAACTGTCATTTTTATTAAGTAGTATCTTGAGTATTGCTGATACGGGTGGTCTGAGAGCCATACTTAGAAACAGGTTAATTATGGATGTTCTTTGCTTTTTGATTTTTAATTATAGTAAAAATACATATAACGTAAGCTCACCTATTTAACCATTTTAAATTGCACACTGTACAAAGTTGTTTGGTATATTCACAGTTGTGTAGCCATCACTACTATTTAGTTCTAGAACATTTTCATCACCCCAAAAGGAAACCCAGTACCCATTAAGCAGTCACTCTCCATTTCCCAGCCCCTGCCTACTACTCTGCTTTCTGCCTCTATAGATTTGCCTTTTCTGCATAATTTATAAACAGGGTCATGCATATTTAGCCTTTTGTATCTGGCTTCTTTCATTTATCATGAGGTTTTCAAAGTTCATCCATGTTGTAACATGTGTCAGTATTTCATTCCTTTTAATGGATGAATAAAATGTGACATGTCTATACCACATAATGCTTACCCATTCATCTGTTGGTGGACACTTTTGTAGTCTTGGTTGTGATTGGTGACATGAAATTCATTTGTGTATTGATGAATACTGAGGTGTGTGGCAGCTGAGATTAATATGGTATGCCCACATGACAGGGGAGACTGGCTGGACTGGCTGGAGTGGGGCTTGCTTTGGGGACTAGATGGACAGAGTGGTCAGGCAGGGCCAGAGAGGGGAGACTATCAGTCAGGAAGAGGAATTTAGACTGGCTGTGAAATGAGGAGAGGGAGAACAACAGCATTAGGTGACTCGAATCTGGCAATTTTAATGAATCCACATTCATTGCGAGTTAGTGTGATGTGACTGCCTAATAGCTATTGTCATTTTGGGTGCCATCAATAGAAGTTTGGTGTCTCAGTGAGGAATCTGTTTCCTTCCTCCTTTCTAAGCTGCCAGGTCCCACCTAATATGAGCTGACAGCTATTGAGCCACTTACACCTCCCTAATTTTTGAACTTTTAACTTTTTGAGTATTAATTTAATATCTCTACAGGAGACACAGACTGCAGACAGAACAAGCAGTGAGTTTCTATCAGGGGAAGAGTCTACTAAAGGCTGAATGACCTTCAGCCAGGTGCCGTTTAGATATGGGTTGGTCTAAGTGGCTTTCCAACCCTGAGAAACACCAATGACACAGTCACCACTGAGGAGAGGAAAAGCTGAGTCAGACATTTGGTTTTGATCTGAATGATCTAGAAGAAAATCACATTTCTTGTCCACTGTCAAAAAGAGATGTTGGTCAAGGAAGCTGACTTGGAAAAAAGTGATGTTTGGAAACCCTGACCATCGGATGTTAGCAAAATGCCATAGGTGGAACGTGACTGTATGTCTATTGAACTCTCAATCTGGGAGTCCAGTCTTGTGTCTGACTGGATTTACCCCTCACTCCTGTTTACTCAGTGTTGTTCAGGTCCTGCACTTTTCCCAGCTGTGCTCAGAATCATTTCCCACTGTCATGGACTTGCTTGTCCACGATCCTTCCCTGGTCCTTGCTTCTCTCCAAGTGCTCCTGGAAGGTCTTTCCTTCTGCTGCTCACCCTGGTCCCTGCTTTCCTACTCTGCAAGTCTGTTCTCCCTCGCCCCCTGTTATAGTTGTATACATACTTGCTTTACCTTGCCTGCAATTATTTTCTTAATTTGTTAAGACATTTCAGGACAGAACTCACAGCTCACTTATCTTTGTACCATTGTACCTCCTCCCACCTAAGACCACCACCCTATGAACAAGCCACACCCCTGCTTCTGTATAATTGACAGAGAAAACCAATCAACGTCAAGAGATGTCAAGTCAGTGCACAGTTGCTGATTGAGAGAGTGAGTTCTCTAAGAAGGACTTGGTGGGAGAGAAGGCAGGAGTCTAAACACTGAGCCTTACAGAAAGGAGGAATGGGAGCCAGTAATGGAAGAGAAAAGAGGGGAATGAAGAGGGGGAAGGCTAGCCCAGAAAAGAGGCAGAGAGTGATGGTGCAGCTGATGGGTGGGGATAGAATATCCAGAGAAACAGAGCCAGTAGAGGGAAAAGGTAGAGAGAGAGTATGGGAAATTTTAAGGAATTGTCTCATACTTTGTCATTTTCTCTTTCTGGTATGGTTGGCCAATCCAAAATCTGCAGGGTTGGCCGTCAGGCTGGATATCCAGGGAAGAGTTTATGTTGCAGCTGGAGTCCAAAGGCCATCTACTACCACAACCTCCTCCTCCTCCTCCCCCCTCCCCCTCCTCCTCCTCTCCATTTTCCTCCTCATCCTCCTCCTTAAAGACATGGTTGGGTTAGATACAGAAGTCCCTCTTTTTTATTTTTTAAAAATACATCTTTATTGACTTCAGAGATGAAGGGAGAGGGAAAGAGAGATAGAAACATCAATGATGAGATAAAATCATTGATTGACTGCCTCCTGCACATCCCGTACTGGGGATCGAGCCTACAGCCCTAACCATGAATCAAATCATGACCTCTTGGTTCATAGGTCAATGCTAAACCACTGAGCCATGCAGGCAGGCACTCCCTCCTTCTTGAGGAGCATCAGTCGTTTCTTCCTAAGGCCTTCAACTGATTGGATGAGGCCCACCCACATTATGGAAAATAATATGCTTTACTCAGTCTACTGTTTTAACTCATAACCACATGTTAAAAATATCTTCACAACAACAACTAGACTTGTGTTTGGCCAAACATCTAGGCACCAGCCCAATCCAGCCAAGTTGACACATAAAATTAACCATGACTGGTGGGTTCATTCTGCTTACTAGCTAACGATTCCTGCCACATGCAAAGCTTTGGGGCCATCACAGTGCAAGGTCACTTTTCCTTTAAGAGGCTTTTGGTGGAGCTGAGGAGCCAGTCAGTCCACAGCAAGTGCTGTTCCTGTTAGGACCGTGAAAGGGTGGCCAGATCAAGAAGTACCACAATTGGGTCAAGGACACAAGAACAAAGCAAGGGTTTCTGAATGAAGAAGAGACTTGGTAAGATCCTAATTTTGTGATATGCAACTAAAAAGGAACTGCTACAAAATCTTAACAATCACATGTTTTTATCAGTTTTAAGTTATTTCACAAGCAATTTCAATCCCCCCCCCAGTGAATATATGATACATTTATTATAAGAAAGATAGAAATAAAAAAATAAACTAAAAGAGACTGAGGATATTCAAGGTTATGACCTTCTTGCTCCTTTTTTAAAAAAATAACAAAGACCATACTGGAGACATTGTTCTGTGAGTGCACCTTCTGGAAAAGAAGAAATCACCCACCGATAAGGTATCAAATTAACTAAAATGCATCTTTGTAGAGCAATGGACTGTATTTCATTTTATTGTTTACTTTTTTCCTTGGCCCTTCTACAAATTGTAAGTTTCATGATATGATAGTTTCAGCATAAGTGTTTTACCAACAAAAAAATTTTTTTAGTTGAGGCCAGAGAGAAAGGAGTTAAGGAATTTAGCATAGTATATTAGAGAATGTAACATGAGTAAACTAACATGAATTGTGATAGTAAATTAAAAACATACGGCGTTTTTAAGTCTACTCCCAACTCTCCCTGTTAGTTTCCAGGTGAATGTTTCCAATCACTTACTCTCTACCTCTCTTGGCAATGACCAAGATCAGGGTCCTTCCCTAGGAAAGGCACTTAACTTGAGACTTCCTTTAAACTGTTCGCAGTGTGTTTCTTCCACACAGGTTCAGTTAATTTGGGAACAGCAGTACTTGGCTCCGGGGTCCCTAACTCAGCTTGCATTAAACACACTTTCAGCGGATTTTGTGTATTGTTTCAGAGACAGCATTGTGAGTGCTGGGTGAGATTAGAGAAAATGAGGGGAAGAAAGGCTCCACCTGGAGAGAGAGGGAAAAGCTGGGTGACTAGGGGGTGCCAGATCCCTCTGCTTTCCTGCTTCCTTAAATCCTTCCTGAAAAGCTCCAGCATCAGGAATGCCTTCTCTCTCTCTGCTTCCTGGACAGATCCAACTATACTTCAAGGATAATAATAATTTTCTTTTTTATTGAGATACTAGAGGCCTGGTGCATGAAATTTGTGCACTGGGGGGGGGTGTCCCTCCGCTCAGCCTGCACCCTCTCCAATCTGGGACCTCTTGGAGGATGTCCGACTGCCAGTGGGATAGGGCCTTAACCGGCAGTTGGACATCCCTCTCAAAATCCGGGACTGCTGGCTGCCAACCACTCACCTGCCTGCCAGCCTGATCACCCCCTAACCCAGTGGTCGGCAAACTCATTAGTCAACAGAGTGGCAAACCACGGCTTGCAAGTTGCATGTGGCTCACGAGCCGAAGTTTTTCAACCACTGTGCTAACCACTCCCCTGCCAGCTTGATTGATGCCTATCTGCTCCCCTGCTGGCCTGGTCACCCCCAACTGCCCTCCCCTGCTAGCTCAGTCACCCCTAACTGTCCTTCCCTATTGGCCCAGTTGCCCCTAACTTCCCTCCCCTGCAGACCTGGTTCCCCCCAACTGCTTTCCCTCCCCTGTGGCCTGGTCACCCCCAACTGCCCTTGCCTGCTGGCCCAGTTGCCCCTGGCTGCCCTCCCCTGCTGGCCTGGTTGCCCCCAAATGCCCTACCTGCAGGCCTGGTTGCCTCCAACTTCCCTCCCTCCCCTGCAGGCCCAGTTGCCCCCAACTGCCCTCCCCTGCTGGCCTGGTCACCTCCAGCTGCCCTCCCCTGTTGGCCTGATCGCCTACAACTGGCCTCCTTTGCTGGCCATCTTGTGACCACATGGGGGTGGTCATCTTGTGCAAGGGCACTATGGTCAATTTGCATATTACCTCTTTATTATATAGGATAATTGACATCTAACAATATATTAGTTCAGGTGTACAACATAATGATTTGATATTTGTATATATTGTGAAATGATCATCACATTAAGTCTAGATAACATTTATCACCACACAGTTATAAATATTTTTTCCTGCAATAAGAATTTTTAAGATTTACTTTTTTTTATTTAATAAATCTTTATTGTTCAGATTATTACAATTGTTTCTCTTTTTTCCCCCCATAGCTCCCCTCCATCCGGTTCCCACACCACCCTCTGCCCTTACCACCCTCCTCCCCCAACTGTCCTCATCCATAGGTGTACAATATTTGTCCAGTCTCTTCCCGCACCCCCTACAACCCTTTCCCCTGAGAATTGTCAGTCCACTCCCCTTCTATGCCCCTGATTCTATTATATTCACCAGTTTATTCTGTTCAGCAGATTTTTTATTGACTTGACTTTTAGATTCACTTGTTGATAGATATGTATTGGTTGTTCATAATTTTTATCTTTACCTTTTTCTTCTTCTTCCTCTTCTTAAAGAATACCCTTCAGCACTTCATATAATACATTTTTGGTGTTGATGAACTCTTTAGCTTTTTCTTATCTGTGAAGCTCTTTATCTGACCTTCAATTCTGAATGATAGCTTTGCTGGGTAGAGTAATCTTGGTTGTAGGTTCTTGCTATTCATCACTTTGAATATTTCTTGCCACTCCTGCCTGACCTGCATAGTTTCTGTTGAGACATCAGCTGACAGTCGTATGGGTGCTCCCTTGTAGTAACTAACTGTTTTTCTCTTGCTGCTTTTAAGATTCTCTCTTTGTCTTTTGCTCTTGGCATTTTAATTATGATGTGTCTTGTTGTGGTCCTCTTTGGATTTCTTTTGTTTGGAGTTCTCTGTGCTTCCTGGACTTCTAGGTCTATTCCTTTCACCAGGTGGGGGAAGTTTTCTGTCATTATTTCTTCAAATAGGTTTTCAGTATCTTGCTCTCTCTCTTCTTCTGGCACCCCCATAATTTGGATGTTGGTATGCTTGAAGTTGTCCTGGAGGCTCCTTACACTATCTGCATATTTTTGGATTCTTTTTCTTTTTGTTTTTCTGGTTGGGTGTTTTTGGCTTCTTTGTATTTCAAATCTTTGACTTGATTCTTGCAATTCCCTAGTCTGCTGTTGGATCTCTGTATATTATTTTTTATTTCAGTCAGTGTATGCTTAATTTCTAGTTGGTCCTTTTTCATATCCTCGAGGGTCTCACTAAATTTATTGGCCTTTTCTAGAAAATTCTTGAAAAACCTTATAACCATGGTTTTGAACTCTATATCCAGTTGTTTGCTTTCCTCCATTTCTTTCATTTGTGACCTGCTTCTTCCTCTCCGCATTTTGGCTGCTTCCCTGAGTTGATAGAGTCGCTTTGTGTGCTAGGTGTCCTATAGGGCCCAGTGGCTCAGCCTCCCCAGTTACCTGAGATGGACACTCTTGGTGCACCCCTTTGTTGGGGGTGTACACAGTCTTGTTGTAGTTAAGTGTTGATTGTTGTTGGTATCACTGGGAGGAATTGACCTCCAGGCCAATTGGCTGTGAGGATCAGCTGTGTCTACGCTGGGAGAACTTCTGTGCTGGAGACACCCTTATGAGACAAGACTTGCAAAAGCCTCTGTGCTCAGCTTGGATGGGGCGGAGTCTCAGGGCGGAGCAGACAGCATTGGCTTCCCATCAGCCCTGCCCTAAGAGGCTCCTGGGTCTCAGTATCCTGTGGTAATTGCTGCAAGCACCTCTGAGAGAAAGCTGCCCTCGAGTTTCCCCCGCTGCCAGACAGTGCAGATTCCTCCCATGTGAGTCTGGGTCCCCAGAGTCTTGCCCAGAACTGGAGTTCAGAGCTGTCTCCCTCCCGCTTGAGAAAGCCAGCCACGTACTCAGTTGCCAGCCCTCTCCGCGGGTGCTTCTCTGTACCTCTGCCTTCCGCAGCTCCTCTGAGTCTCAGTGTGCTTTTCTCTTTCCTTCTAGTTGTAGAATTTCCACTTAGCCAGCCTTCCTATGGTTCTGGATGATGTCCGTTCTGTCTTTTAGTTGTAGTTTTGAAATTGTTGTGCGAGGCAGCAGTTTAGGTGTTTACCTATGCCACCATCTTGGTTTCCCCCAAGGTTTACTTTCTTGTGGCTGTGGTATAACCTGCTAGATGGTTGCCAGTGTTCTGAGTGCTCTCTGCCATCCTATCTGTGCTATTCCTAATGGCAACTGTGGTCCCAGCTTCTACTTGTTGACCAGTCCTGGATGGGTTAAGTTGCCACCTTCAAGAGGCAAAGATGAGGACTGCCAGTTAAGATGGAGGCATAGATAAACACGGTACTTGCCACCTCCCACAACTACATTAAAATTTACAACTAAAATACAGAACAATTATCATTCAGAACCACCTAAACTCTAGCTGAACGGAAGTCCTACAACTAGGAGGGGCAGAAATGCAGAGTGGAACTGTGGAACAGGTTGGTCCCATACCCACGTGTTTAAAATCAGGAGGGATATATTGGCTGTGGAGGTTTCCCTGAGGAGTGAGGGGTCTCTGCCCCACCCAGGCCTCCCAGCCCAGGGTTCAAATGCCGAGAAGAGAAATTAAATTCTGGCTCTAAAAATCAATGGAAATTGTGGCTGAGTGACACAGAGGCTTTGGAAGTTCCAGGAAGTTCCTCTTAAAGGGCCCACATACGGACTTACTTAGACTCCCTCTGAACTCCAGTGCTGGGGCAGCAGCTTGAAAGAAACCTGGGACATTTAAGGAGGAGCTATTTTTCTTAGAATCAT
The DNA here is from genome assembly GCA_026230045.1 of Corynorhinus townsendii. Classification (NCBI taxonomy): domain Eukaryota; kingdom Metazoa; phylum Chordata; class Mammalia; order Chiroptera; family Vespertilionidae; genus Corynorhinus; species Corynorhinus townsendii. Next base: position 114,128,004 of record JAPDVU010000003.1, on the reverse strand, counting down.
GGTGAGAGCTGGATGGGGCAGTTTTCTCCCAATCAAAAGTGCTGGCAAAGGCTTGTGTTCCTGTTCTGAGCCTTCCCTGCCATAGAATTGACAGGCTGGGCCATATCTAAATCTCCATCAATACGAGTCACACTTTTTGCCCTACCCTGATGATTCCCTGAGACCCTGCCCCTCCCTACTTGCAGGTTCATCCAAGCAATTTCCAGTGCCTTTTCCGTACAACTGACCTCTCTTGTTTCACACTTTGGATTTTCCTAAGATCTCTCAAACAAACTGCAGCTGGCATCAGCATGCCCCATACCTCTCAATAAGTGGTCCCAAGCCTAGCAGTAGCGGCAGCCTGCCCCGGTTCACAGCTTGCCCACTCCTGGGCACCTCCAAGCTCAACACAAATAGCAGCCATCTGAAGATTGCTTTGTAACTCATGGTGGGTGGCTTTGGGCAGGGCACAAGCAGAGACTGACTTTGTACCTTCTGGGAGACCCCAGAGCCAGTGCACCTGGGGATCAGCTTCAATTACTCCAGATTACAACCCTATCACCTCCACAAGTGATACACTCAAGGGAAAGACTCGGTGAGCACCAAAGCCCCACTGAAGCAAATCTTGCTCCATAGGGTTGGCTCCTGCCCAGCAGCTCTTCCATTATAGTTGCAGCTGGTTCTCGCAACCAATTGGCCTGGGGGTCAATCCCTTCCAGTGACACCAACATAAACCAAGGCTCAACTACAATAGTAAAGTGCACACAACCCACACAGAGGCACACCCAGGTTTCCCAGCTCAGGTGACTGGGAAGGCTGAGCCACTGGGCCCTACAGAACACCTACTACACAAGGCTACTCTACCAAGTCTGGGAGACATAGCAGATCTACCTAATACACAGAAACAAACACAGGGAACAGCCAAAATGCAGAGACAAAGAAACATGTCACAAATGAAATAACAGAAGAAATCTCCAGGAAAAGAAATAAGTGAAATGAAAGCAAGCAAACTACCAGATAAAGTTCAAAGCAATGTTTATAAGGATGCTCAAAGAACTTAAGGAAAATTTCAAGGAACTTAGTGGAACATCAACAACATAAAAAAAGGACCAGTCAGAAATGAAGCATACACTAACTGAAATAAAGAATAATTTACAGGGCATCAACAGCAGAGTGGGGAATGTAGAGAATCAAATCAAAAATTTGAGATATAAGGAAGCAAAGAACACACAATCAGAACAGAAAAAAAAATCAAAAAATATAAAGATAGTGTAAGAAGCCTTTGGGACAACTTCAAGCATACCAACATTTGCATCATGGGTGTAACAGAAGGAGAAGAGAGGGAGCAAGAAATTAAAAACTTATTTGAAAAAAGAATGACAGAAATAAGTAGACATACAAGTACAGGAAGCCCTGAGAGTCCCAAATAAGAGGAACTCAGAGTTCCACACCAAGACACATCATAATTAAAATGCCCAAGGTTAAAGACAAGGAGAGAATCTTAAAAGCAGCAAGAGAAAAGCAGTTAGTTACCTACAAGGGAGCACCCATATGGCTGTCAGCTGATTTCTCAGCAGAAACTTAGTAGGACAGAAGGGAGTGGCAAGAAATATTCAAAGTGATGAATAACAAGGACCTACAACCAAGGTTACTCTACACAGCAAAGCTAACATTTAGAATTCAAGGTCAGATAAAGAGCTTTCTAGACAAGGAAAAGCTAATCACCACCAAAGGAGTATTACAAGAAATGTTAAAGGGTTTTTTTGTTTTGTTTTGTTTTGTTTTGTTTTGTTTTGTTTTTAAGAAGAAGAAGAAGAAGGGGAAAAAGGTAAAAAATATAAGCAATAAAATGGCAATCAATGCATATCTATTAAAAATTGAATATAAAAATAAATGAACAAGAAATCTAAAGAACAAAATAAACTGATGAATAAAATAGAACCAAAGGCATGGAAACATGGAACAGACTGATCAATCTCAGGGCCAAAGAACTTATATGCATATATGCATAACCCATGGACACAGATAATAGGATGGCGAAGGCCTGGGGTGGGGCGGGAACTGGATGGAGGATAGTTACGGGAGGAAAAAGGAGGGGACATCTATAAGACTCTCAACAATAAAGGTGTGCTTTGTTTTTTTAAAAAAAGGCAAAAATGAAATGTGATGACAGGTGGAAGTCCTAACTATCAGCAGGTGTTCATGGAAGCCCCTTTCACTTTTCTTCTCTTTCTACTCGATTGTTTTCTCTTCCTCCTTAGTTTTCTCCTGGGGAAAGTGGGAGTGTTCTAAGCCTTTTGCAAAATTGCTGGAATCTGAAATGAGACCATGTGTCCAAAAGGTGTGGCACAGTGTCTGGAATATAATTAGGTCTCAGTCTTTGCCCCACTCCGTTATTTTTTTTATATACATATATTTTTATTGATTTCAGAGAGGAATGCAGAGGGAGAAAGAGAGGGAAACATCAATGATGATAGGGAATCATTGATTAGCTGCCTCCTGCCTGCCCCACAATGGGGATCGAGCCAGCAACCCGGACATATGCCCTGACTGGGAATCGAACTGTGCACTCCTGGTTCATAGGTCAATGCTCAACCACTGAGTCACACCAGCCGGGTGCTCCACTCCATTCTGATACAATGTTCCTCACTCACTCAATAAAAAATTTCAGCAGGTAACAATACATGTTTGTGTCACCTTCCCATAACTAGCCCTGTTCTCTTTAGTCTCACTAGGCTGTAATTTGATGATGCTGCCATGATGTGAGTTTGGGGAGGCAATGTCCAATCCCAGCTGATGGGGCTGTTTGAGATTTGGTGGTACCTTTGTTTCTGGCTCCCTGTTGCATCAGCCTGTGCTAGGCCCCTGGAACAGGCTTTCTGGCTGCTCCAGCTGCATGCTCTCTGTGTGCCCAGGCTGCAGCATGAAGACAGTATTGACAGATTTTGCAACATCCCCAAGATCACATGAGAGATCAGCCAAGGAGAAGCTGGGAAACCTTTGGAAGCAGTCAGGAGTCTAAACCTTAACTGCATTTCTCTCACTTTAAGGATTTAGGTGGTTTAATATTCATTTAATATGAGAACATTTCCTGTCACAGTTATTCCTGCCCAACTCATCCTGCTTTGCTACTATTTAGCTACTTCTACTACTTGGATAAAGCAATTCCATTTGAGAAGTGACCCTAGAAAAGGACAGAGCAGTTTTTAGGGGCAGCTCCTGTGGGAAAGTCAGGTATTAAGTTGTTTGGGTCTTTGTTTCGTCACTTTATTTATTTTGAAATATTATAAACTAGAGGCCCAATGCATGAAGACTTGTGCAAGAATAGGTCTTCCTCCCCCTGGCTGCCGGCACCAGCTTCCCTCCAGCACCCGGGACCCGGGCCTTCACTCTGGCTGCCGCCTTCTGCCTTTGCTCCAGCCCTGCTGCCCTCCTGTAGCTCCCTCCACCTCCACCTCACCCCCCCATAGCAGGTGTCCCACCCCGTCCCAGCTGCTCTGCGCCTACGCACACACGCTGCCTGGAGGCCTGGAGTGTCCCGGCCCAGCTGCTGCCATTTTTGTCATGTCAATTTGCACATACCCTCATTATTGGCTGTGGGTGCCACCATCTTTGTCATGGAGTGATGGTCAATTTGCATATTCTGTCTTAATTAGATAGGATTATTAGAAACTAGGGGCTTGATGCACGAAATTTATGCAAGAGTAGGCCTTCCTTCTCCAGGCTGCTGGCACCGGCTTCCCTCCAGCACCTGGGACCTGGGCTTCCCTCCAGCTGCAGGCAGACACCCTGGACCCAGGCTTCCATCGCAGCCCGGCTTTGTCCAGAAGGTCGTCTGGAAGGATGTCTGGTCTAATTAGCATATTACACTTTTATTATTATAGATAGCCCTCATCTCCTAATGTAAATATATAGAAAAGCCTCATCAATTTAGCCTAATTCTTCCTCTTTCTTTCCATCTATTCTGAGTTAGTCAAAAGTTTCCAAAACATTTAGGAAGAGTTGCAACCATTGCTTTCAACAATCTATTGACAAATTTGACTAAACAAACATATATTGCCTAATAGAAATCCTTAGGAAATTGATACAAACATTTCTGTAACGATTGTTCTTACATTAATAGATGTTTCTAAATGATTTTAAAAGTTTGTTCTCTAGTTTGATACTTCCCCCAAATAGAAGCTCTACATTCTTACAATCTGCTTAGCAATTTTTTTCTTTGTAAGTAGTGAAAAATTACAATTTTAATCTATTTGGAATATCTATCAGTTAAAGTATTTTGAGTTTGTGTACAGCAGAACTAATGGGGTTTTACTCCACAGTCTTGTCTTCCTATCAGTATTGGATGATATCGTTTTTGCATTCTATTATATTCTAATAGAGGCCTGGTGCACAAAATTCATGCACAGTGTGGCAGGGAGGGTCCCCTCAGCCCAGCCTGCACCCTCTCCAATTGGGAACCCTCGGGAGATGTCTGACTGCCGGTTTAGGCATGATACCCAGGATCGGGCCTAAACCAGCAGTCGGACATCCCTCTCACAATACTGGACCGCTGGCTCCTAACTTCTCACCTGCCAGCCTGATTGCCCCTAACTGTCCCCCTGCCAGCCTGATCACCCCTAATTGCCTCTGTCTGCCAGCCTGATCGCCCCTAACTGCCCTCCTGCCAGCCTGATCACCCCTAACTGCCTCAGCCTGCTGGTCTGATTGCTCCAACTGCCTCCCTTCCCCCCTGCTGGCCTGACCACTCCTAACTAGCCCCTGCCAGCCTGATCACCCCTAACTGCCTCTGCCTGCTGGCCTGATTGCCCCTTACTGCCCTCCCTTCCCCACTGGCCTGGTCGCCCCATGCAGCCTGCTGTTCAGTCGTTTGGTCGTCCCTCACTAACCCCCCTGCCGGCCTGGTTGCCCCACGCAGCCTGCTGTTCAGTTGTTTGGTCATCCCTCACTAACCACCCCCTGCCGGCCTGGTAGCCCCACGCAGCCTGTTCAGTCGTCCATCTGGTTGTTTCAGTTGTGATGAGCCCTGGCTTTTTATATATATGGATGGTATATGTTCCTCCACTTATGCCACATATTGAGAGGTAACTATTTCTGTGTGTGGATTTAGGCAGCATGGATCTGCCTGTGCAATCCAGACTCTGAGTTCCTCCTGTTCTTGTATCTAGGCAGCAGCTCATTTCTTTCCTCTCAGATCCAATGATTTGATATTAGAACATCACAGACAAATACAGACTCATGTGCTGTTGCACACTCTTTCTCTTTCTGGTACAGTTGGAAGAGTGAGATAAAGGAAAACTAGAAAAGGTTTAATATTGGATAGCTAGTTTTCCACAGTCCATTAGGTTGGTTGGTTTTATGAAAATTGGTGACCTCAATGTAGGGTTAATTCTCTTCCTCCATAAAGATTCCCCCTTCTTCTGTTTATTCCTTCCCTACTAATCCCACACACAGTCTCTAGAAATACTGGTAGGAGGTCTCACCAGGGCAAGTCTCCTAGGGGTCCAGAGGAGGCTGGATATTTAGGTGTGGTAGACAAATTGGGGACAGTACCTTGCCAAGTAGTCCTTCATAAATGATCATTGAATGTATGAAATGCTTAAAAGTTTCAATAGCATTCTTTGGGGACTTCTGGTTTCTGGCTCAATGTGTAGAGACCTTAGAAGTCATCACTGTTGTTCTGTCAACAAGAAAAATGTTAAATAAACTGAAAATCAACAACTCAGAGGCTTGAGGTCACAGGGCAGCCACTGCTCCAAAAGCAGATCTCATATACAATTCTTGGCTATTTATCCACTCAAGAAAAAAAAGCAATTGTCCAGTAAACACAGATTAAAGACATCCAAACAACTAAGCTCTTGAGTAGCTCAAATAAGTGACTGGGCCTGGGCATACAAAAAAATTCAACCCAGAAATATTTTGTGGGATCATGCTGAAGATTCCACATGTGCTGGGAGCTTCAAAGAATACTGAAAGACAGACAGAAAAGACCTCTTTATTTGAAGCTCAACTTTCAGTCTAAGTGGAGAGGTGAGGTATGAAATGGACCCCAGATATGTCATCTCTAACACCTAAAATTTACAGAATTGAGTTATTCTTGCCCACTCTGACATATTATTTCTATTGATGTTTATTCCATTCATGTGGGGTGATGGAAAGAGCATGGCACAGGGAAGGAGACAGAAGGTTGGGTTCAAATATGCATACATGCCGAAGCAAGTGCCTACTTCATGTGCTGGCACAGCCACATCCAATAAATATTTGTTAAATGAAGAAATGAATGAACCTTTCTGAACCCTTAGCTTCTGCCTCTGTAAAATGAAAACATCTACCTCATCTACTTCTGAGAGTTGTTTTCAAATGAGATAATGTGTGTGAAAGCTCTTCATAAACAATAGAGCACAGAATAATTAATAGTATAAAGACATTGGCCAGTTCAAAAGTGCACAGGGAGGAGCCTGAGTGTGCTAGCCAGACAGTGGCAGTGGCAGCCTCTTTCCCAATGGGAGTCCACAGGTCTGCTCACCCACCAGCAGAAGCTAGTCTCTCTGCCCTGGACGATGGCTCTGGGGCAGAGACAAGCCTCATTGGCAATTGTACTAGAGTGGCTCCTTCTCACGGGAGCCATCAATGTAGCTTCCAGGGTCCCCATAGGGCCACACTCCAGAGCCAAGGATGTCAGGTGTTCACATGCTCCTAGTCCTGATGCAGTTATCAGTCAGGTTGTCTCTACCATGTGATGCTGGCTAGTGGCATAGTTACATATTCCATTTTAATCTGTTTTCAGGAGAACAAAACCCAGAAATTAACCATAGGCCACATTCTTACACAGAAGGGAAAGATTTTGTTAATCCTTTGCCCACATTCTCATCAACACCTAGATATTAATATTCCCTTTTTTTCAGAACTCAGGAATATAAAAAGGATGTATAAACACACTTGAAATGTTTTAAAACATGTTTAGGTTAATACTAAGATTTTTGCCATTCTGTTCTTGCTTAAATTAGACTTAGGGTATATGGCCCACGTCTCCAACATCCAGAGGTAAGCCGTTTTCTTCAGGGAGATGCAAATAGCAGTGCTTGGTGACACAAAACCATCTACTGTGTTTTCGCTGACAGAGCTGCTTGTCATTCCTATGCTGTTGTCTGTGTACCTGTCTTACATGAGCACACAGGGAGCTCTGCAGAATCAGCAACACTGTAGATTGCTGACAGGTTTGATGATGGTGTGCTGTGTCACAGATGCACTTCCAGGAACACAGCCCTGGCCTGGAGCCATCTGCAAGAGGGATGCTGCTCACTTGTTCTCACTCAAGTCCAGCACCCAGGCAGGATCGCAAGCCCTGAGTGGGTTCAGTCTGTTCAGGTACATCTCTTAGCAATGCCTGAACGTAACTGAAGTCTCTATAAAGATCAATGGGAAGGATGGGGCCATGTGGTTATTTGGCATAAATGAACACTGTAAATTATTGTTGGGGAGAAAGGGATGGGACAGAAGAGAAGGCCCACAATTATAACAATGCAGAGAATGAAAAATGTTGAAATGGAGATACAGACAAAATATTACAGGGTTTAAGGGCTGAGTATATGAACAACATGCTATTTTCAAGCAGGCTTAGTGGCAGGTAAATCAAGAGGCAGCAAGGAGTGAGGACTGCTTTGAGGTGACCCAATCACTGGACAGTTTTGTGGACATGGAGATGGTCTGAACAGGCTCCCAGGATCAAGAGGCTGATGTGGTGCCTTCCTCACGGCACAATGGCTTTACCAATGAAGTTCCTTCTTTAGCTTTTGGTGACCTACTGGGAACAGACAAGTGACTGTATTCTGGCTGTGAGCTCATTATGACCCATTGCATTTGTTTATTTGGTACCAGTATCTTATGATATAAGTATGATTCAGGTCTTTAAGCTCTTTGAGATGGAAGCAACCAGTTGTACTAGAGTGGCTTCTTGTATAACTATAAATTATAACATCAGTGACAAACCCCACAAGTACCAGTTGTGCATGGAGACACCAGACACAGTGCTTGGGAATGTGTGATGAACTTTACACACAGTTTCTACCCCTAAGACCATCATGTTTTCATTTGGGAAGCCAGAGAGAGGCAATCAACAGATGTGTCAGCAAAAGTCATTAGATCGATAGTGATGGCCTTTTGAAGTGGGAGGATGTGGAGTAGAAAGTGAGTTACAACTTCCTGAAGGAGGTAAAATACAAAGTAAAGCAATACTGTGATGTAATGAATTGGAGGTGAGGAGGGTGTATACAGGGGATGGAGGAAAGAACAGGGATATTGAAGTTATGTCTGACTGCCACTGTGAAAAAGCCCCTATTAAACACCCTAGTTCTATGGGCTTAGCCCTGTTTTCTAGTTTTTCACAAAGTCAGGTTATCTTTGGCATCTTTCTATTGGTCCAGTTTACCAATAATATTATTTCACTTCACTCTCACAGCCAGGAGTCGCTTGGAAGGACTGCAAGGCCACCTACCCACCTTCACAAACTGACCCAGCAGAATTGGGTGAGCTTCTGGGGTGGTTCCCTCAACCCTAGCCCTTTCCTGTATGACATTTATCTCTGTTTGACAAAGATTTACACAGATGTGATGGCCTGTGGTTACTAGTGACTGTTGGAAATATTGCATACACTCCTTTAGCTGCAGTCACACTTTCTTAGGACTTACAGACCAATTTCTCTTGCATATTCAGCCATTATTTTTGCATTTGTGTGTAAATTACCTGCTATCAAATGTATCTTCTCAATTTGATTTTAGGCTTTACAACAATCCTTGCAATGGAAGTTGTGATCCCCATTCTACAGTCCAGGGTGATCAAAATACCACAGGGAAGTGCTGTGCCTGAAATGCACAGCTAGTCGATGGCACTTAGTCATCGTGCAGATAGTTCATCATCTGGAATCCATGGCCTGCCTGCTTTTTGGTTCATGATCTCCATGACATTGTATACAAACTTTGTTTATGTGCTCATGTTCATTTTTCTAAGGAGTGTCTGTAGCATTCGTTAGAGTCTCTAAGAGATCCACAGCTTCAGAGATGAGCATTGTATAATGATGCCCACCACTATAGTTCACATATATGTCTTCTCCAGATATTGACTCCTGAAGAAGACCAACTCTTTCTGGTTTAAATGTCTAGCCTTTCTGATGTCTCTGAAATGTAGTGTCAGGTTCCATTTATCATGTGACCAATTTTGCCCAGACAATTGACTTCTATGATAATGGTTATAAAATGTTTCTAATCATGGTCCTATCTTTTGTCAACTGGGATACAGCGTGGACTAAGACACAGATGAAGGGAGCACAAAAGTTGAGCATAAGGATTGTAACCATAAAAGGCTGTACCTCCTGGAGTATTTTTATACTTGGAAATAGTAGTTTCTCTGTTTGGAAAGCTGACACTTTATTATACTCCCTATAACATACTGTGCACAGTAAGAGAACAGCCTATTTCTGCGCCCCATCCCTCTGAGGGATCCCTCATTCGCAGCCATCCTTGGGTACTCACAGAGAACCAGTTCTGTCTTGCCCCTGTCTGGGCAACAAGAGCTTGAAAATTACCCTGACATTCCACAGCACAGGTGTAATTTTCTTAGTGTTTTGTCAGTAAAACTATGCCCTGGCAGATGATGTCTAAGAGCTAATTACCTGAGACCAGTGGGGAAAAAACGAGGTGGGTGGCCAACTATGGAAGAGAGGTAGGATCAGAGAAAGTCTGAGAATGACAGAAGCAAGGAATTCAGCTTTCTAAGCTAGGCTGTCACACAGGAGGGGGTGATGGCTGGCTGGGCAGAGCAGCGGGAAAAGGCACCTGGACACAAGGAGTGACCGGTTTCTCTGGGTTAACACAGGCTTAGTTCAGATCTTCAGGGCCCTTCTCTCACCTGTTCCGCAGTATGTTGAATGATAATCACAATGGATAAAATTAATTGAAAATGGAGAAACAGAAAAGAATAAAAATCTGAGTTTGCATTTATAATGAATCAAATGTTTATAGAATTTGGAAGAAGGATGGGAAAGTGAGTCAAACTAGCAATTCTACCAGTAAGTAATCCCTGGTGCCCTGGTCGGTAATTCCTTCCCTCTTCCCATCTCCAGAAAAGGCCCATTTGTGAGTTATCATAAACCCAAAGGTGCACTTAGACACTTGAGAAGTGACAGTCCTCTCAGAGCTACCAAGTAGAAGTTACAGAGTCTGGTCAACAACGGAAACTGTTTTACAACTTTTCTTTCTGAGTTATCATTTACATTGTTTGTGGCTGTGCAACAAACTGCTCCAAAAATGGAATGATTTAGGAAACCAATGACTGGTTATTTCTCATAACCCTATGGGGCAATGGGGCTCAGTGGGATGGTCCCTGCCAGTCCCCTGTGAGGTCTTCTGTGCAGCTTCCTTACACCAGTAGCTGGGCTGGGACAGAGACATCCAGGATGGTCTCCCTTCCTCCATTGCTCTCTCTGAACTTACCAGTGTAGTCTGAGTGCCTACAGGTCAGCTAATCTCTAGGTGAGGTCTGGAGCTGCCCAAGTCAGCTCTGCCATATTCAGTTGGTCCCCACGAGTCACAAGGGCAGTGAACACTCAAGTAGCGGGAACACAGCCTCCATCTTCAGTCCATCTTGGTGACCTACTTTCAGAGCATGTGCTAATGACATTTTGAGTTTATCAAGCACATGGGCACAACTATCTAACATGGTCCGAGGGGCAATTATACCCTCATCCTTTCAGAGGACCACATCTCTGAGCAGGAAAGAGACTTGCCCTGTGTCCTAAGGTCAGTGAAAGGAGGGGCCGGACTGGTGCCCTGACCCTGGGGTCTGTGTCCTGCACATGCTTTCTGACAAAGACTCAGCTGATGGGAGGGGGTCGGATTTTTGGAACCGTTGGAAAGTGACTCTGCATCAGGGTTGATAAAAAGAGGGATGCTGATCCAGATAGACACTGTGGCCCAGTATGAAAGCAGCCTCATTACTTTGTTGCTTGGCTCCTAAATGACTCCGGAGTGTACATGGGACGCCAATGTGGTCCCAAGGGAATATGAGTCCCCCTGTCACACTGGTGAGTGTCATGTGTGCCGAGGCTTGTGTGGCAGGTGAGGCTGGTCTGCTTCTGAAATTTCCACATCTGCATTGGTAAACCTCTGCCACTATGTTGGTTTGTAGTTATTTTAGTTTTCAAACTAAACCTCAGGAAAATTATGGGAAAGAGGAAAGCTTTGAAACGAAAACCTTTTATCATTTCCATTTTCTCCCTAAACAAGTGTCTTTGGTTTTCTTCCTTTGCCTCTTGCCCCTAGCTCTCCTACTCACCCTGTCACTGCTACAGCGGAGGCTGATCATTTCCTTCTGTGACCCAGTTATTAATAACGTCCATTCCTACTTCCCTCAAAGGATTGAAATGTTGTTTTCACCCCATGTTGTGCCAGTGTTTTCTTTCTTATTTAATGCACATGGTTTTACCATAATTCTTGTGACAGTAATGTTTTCATGGGGCTGATGTTAGCTTACCACTCTCTTAAGATCAGTTATTTCAAACTTTTTCTCACAACATTCTGTGTATTTTTCACAGCATAGAAGTTGTTATATGATTAGACATCTTCTTGTGTGTGATTTACTGTGACGAATCTATAATAATAAAAGCATAATATGCTAATTAGACTGGACAGCCGAAACGACCTTCCAGACGACCTTCAGAATGAAGCAGTGGCAGCAGGGGCCGAGGCAGAGGCAGTTAGGGGCAATCAGGCAGGCAGGCCAGCAGTTAGGGGTGATTAGCCCAGCAGGCAAAGTGGTTAGGGGTGATCAGGCAGGCAGGCGAGCAGTTAGGGGCAATCAAGCAGGCAGGCAGAGGGGTTAGGGACAATCAGGCAGGCAGGCGAGTGGTTGGGGGTGACCAGGCATGCAGGCAAGTAGTTAGAAGCCAGCAGTCCTGGATTGCGAGAGGGATGTCCGACAGCCAGTTTAGGCCCGATCCCACAAGATCAGGCCTAAACAGGCAGTTGGACATCTCCTGAGGGGTCCCAGATTGTGAGAGGGTGCACCGGGCCTCTAGTTTGTTAATAATTATATGGACCAAATTCATTGACTCTCTCAACAAAGATTAATCAGGTCCCTCCTGTGTCTTATGCACTGGGATATAGTGGTAACAAGATAGACACAGTCCCAAGGAACTTAGTTTTTTGTATTCTGAAATGATGAGAGGCCATTGCCTGAAATCTTGTGGTTTCTCAGAGTTTTCTGACGATGGTGAAAGTGTGGTTAACAGCTGCTATTCGCTTTGCTTTAAGCAAGTGTTAGGAACCACAACCAGGAATATCACAACTTTAGACAGTCGGATGCAACCACATGCTGGGAATGCCTGGGGATGGCAGGTTTGAGAGTTAATGACAGTGTTTTCAGTGGACTTGATCATGACTAATTCAATCTAGAGCAGAGGTGGGGAAACTTTTTTTCTGCCAAGGGCCATTTGGATATTTATAGCATCATTTTCAGGCCACACAAAATTATCAACTTAAAAATTAGCCTGCTATAGCAACAATTTACAATAGCTAAGATCTGGAAACAGCCCTAGCACCCATCAGTAAATGAGTGGATAAAAAAAGTTGTGGTACATTTGTGCCATGGGATACTATGCAGCAGAAAAAAGAAGAATCTCTTATCCCTTGAGACAGCATGGAGGGATCTGGAGAGTATGATGCTAAGTGAAATAAGTCAGTCAGAGAAAGAGAAGTATCACATGATCTCACTCATATGTGGAATCTAAGTAACAAAATAACTGATGAATGGAGTGGATCCAGAGACATGGAAGCATGGAACAGAGTGCGGAATCTCAGAGGGAAGGCAGGGAGGATGGGTCTGTGGGAGGTAAACAACCAAGGACCTTATATGTATGTATATATGCATATATGCATGACCCATGGACATAAACAATAGGGTGGTGAAGACCTGGGGTGGGGGGCAAGGGTGGGCTGGAGGGGGTCAATGGGGGGAAAGGAGGGACAAATGTAATACTTTCAACAACAAAGAATTATTTTTTAAAAATTAGCCTGCTATATTTAATTAACTCACTCCTAATGCTTTGGCAGGACCAGACCAAATGATTTGGTGGGCCTTATACAGCTTGAGGGCTGGGTGTTCCCCACCCCTGATCTAGAGGATCTCTCTTCTAATTGCACAACGGATTGATGGCAGGGTGATGACAACAGGTGGTTGGTCAGGAAGGGGACAATCAACACTGATAAGAGATTGAAGTCTTTGCCTAATCTCGGGATAAGCCACTGTGGGAATTGCTGGCCAACCTAATGGCCACCCTTCCTTCCTAAGGGTCTTGGTGATCATTCTAGCAGAAAGCTATCTCTCCTAGCTCCTGTAGGACTTTGCATTACTCCTAAGGCACTTGTCCCAACCTGCCATTCTGTAGTTAGTTTTGTACTTTACCTGTCCTAAATTTGATTATAAATTCCTTAGAGTCAAGAATTCTTTCACACATCTCTCCACTCACTGTCTATAACCATGCTCGACTGTCATCTGAGTTTTATTTGATCCAGGATTGCATAGATCCCTGGGAACTGTGTTATAGAATTGTCTTGTACAAACAAACTTGACCATAGTGAAGCCCTTTGAGGACATTCATAATAACCACATGTTCTTGGGTGGAGTTTGAAGTCTGAAATCTCATTCAATTCTGTATGAGTTTGGAATAGGATTCTAATCTGTAAATAAAGGAGATGAATGTTGCAATTCTAGAGGAGCTGATTTTACAAACAAAGAGAATTTAGCTAAAAACCTTCCGGACCTATCTAAAACCGGATACTTTTTTTTTTTTTTTTTTTAATAAGTAAAAGGGGAAAGTCAGCAAATGGCTGGGATCCATTCAGACAGTTTACCCAAGTATTTTAGGTTACAAACCTTTCCTTCCTCTTAAGTTTTCCTAAATTCTTCTCTATCATTAAAACACTGTTTAGAGCTAATTTTTTAAGTACTCAGAGGCCTTGAATTTCAATCCAGTATTAAATCTCCAGGCTCTAGGATTGTCACAGGTAATGCCCATGGCTCTTTTCAGCTTGAAGGTTCTATTGACCAGGTTTGTCTCATTTAAAATCAAATACTTGCTGTTTATAGTGGTAAAATTACATCCCATGATTTAAATGTGTAAAATACAGGATTTAATTGTATTTCACACAGTTTAACTAATTACTATTGAAAATATTAATTATTTTAAAATTTTTATCAAAGTAATAAATGGACACAGTTTAAACAATCAAGAAGAACAAAAGCTTTTAAGGAAACACTTCAGCCCTCTGCCCAATCCCTCTGCTTATTCCTATACTTTGCCCCAGAGGCAACCAATGTCTTTAATTTCTTGTATTCTTCTGATAATTGCCTCTATATTTCTAAACAATATACTTATTATGCTCTTTACTGATTTATGGAATTTAGACCTAATGACATTTTCATTATGATATTTTAAGGTTTAGTTCTTAACTAATCCCCACTACTCCCACCTAACATACACATCCCTTCTCTCCATCCTCATAACATAATAATGGCTCATATTTTGGTTAAATAAATATTGGTTCCTCATGTTATTTTAGCATGTACATAATCACTTCTGAACTAAGTTGTGTTCTGTGTTGACACTTTCTTTCTCTCCCAGCCTTCACCCACCCCTGGAGTAAACAATGACTGTGTTTTCTATTTGCTTAGTTTTGTATGTCTGTATTGTTCAATATTTTCCTACTTTTCCACTAAGTCTGTCACATGCCCAGGAATAATTTTTTCAAACTTCCAGATCTAATTCTGAACACTGTTCTGCTTATGTCTTGGTGTCCCCCTCCTTTGCTGCTCCAATATGAATGGTCCTATACGGCGGCCACCAGCTGTCACCCCTGGGTGCCCTTTGCCTCACTCCTGGTCAGAGCTCTGCATTCAAGATTCCATATCTTCTCCTTTCTTGGCTTATATCCTCACTTTGCTGAAGTACATCTTCTAGTAGGTTCCTAAGAAAGGGAACATAGTGGGCTAGATACATATTTGTGTCCTCTGTGTAAAAAAAAAAATCCTTATAGAAACCAAGATGGCGGCATAGGTAAGCACCTAAACTGCTGCCTCACACAACAATTTCAAAACTACAACTAAAAGACAGAACGGACACCATCCAGAACCACAGGAAAGCTGGCTGAATGGAAATTCTACCACTAGAAGGAAAGAGAAAAGCTCACGGAGAATTGGAGGAACGGCAAAGGGTTGAGATATGGCAAAGACTCTTTGTGCACACAGAGAGGAAGGGTGGCTGAGAGCCTGGCTGACTTTCTCTGACAGGAGGCGGAAGGAAGCCCCCGAATTCACTGAACCCCAGTTCCGACTGCACTGAACCCCAGTTCCAGGGCAAAACCCCGTGGACCCAGGCTCATACAGGCGGAGTCTGGACTGTCAAGTAGAGAGAAAGGCACTCGGAGATTCGGATACCAGGGGGAGACCCAGGGGAGCCCTGAAGGGCAGGGGTCTGGAGGCGCACGCGAGTATGCACAAAGACTGCGGAGGTTGCCACAGGCTTTCCCTAGCAGAAGGGAGTCAGAAGTTCCTGACTGCACTGAACTTCAGTTCTGACTGCACTGAACCCCAGTTCCAGGCGAGCCCCTGGGGACCCACGCTCTTGCAGGGGGAATCTGGACTCTCAGGCAGAGGCTCAGGAGGTGGGGAAGGCAGAGGTCTGGAGACGCGCGCACGTACAAGGGCAGGGCTGACGGGAAGATAAGACTGTCTGCTCCACCCTGAGACTCCACCCCATCCAAGTGAGCACAGAGGCTTTCGCAATTTGGCAAGTCTAATCCTATAAGGCTGTTTCCAGCACCGAACTTCTCCCAGCGTAGACACAGCTGATCCTCACAGCCAACTGGCCTGGAGGTCAATTCCTCCCAGTGATACCAACAACAATCAAGACATAACTACAACAAGGCTGTACACACAGTCCACAAAAGGGTGCACCAAGAGTGTACACCTCAGGTTAACTGGGGAGACTGACCCACTGGGCCATATAGGAAACCTAGCACACAAAGCTACCCTACCAACTCAGGGAAGCAGTGAAAATGCAGCAACAAAGAAAAAGATCACAAACGAAAGAAATGGAGGAAAACAAACGACTGGATATAGAATTCAAAACCATGGTTATAAGGCTTTTCAAGAATATCCTAGAAAAGGCCGATAAATATAACAAGACCCTCGAAGATATGAAAAAGGACCAACTAGAAATTAAACATGCACTGACTGAAATAAAAAATATTACACAGAGACCCAACAACAGACTAGAGTAACGCAAGAATCAAGTCAAAGTATTGAAATACAAGGAAGCAAAAAACACTCAACCAAAAAAGCAAAAAGAAAAAAAATCCAAAAAGTTGAAGATAGTGTAAGAAGCCTCTGGGACAACTTCAAGCGTACCAACATCAGAATTATGGGGGTGCCAGAAGAAGAGAGAGAGCAAGATACTGAAAACCTATTTGAAGAAATAATGACAGAAAACTTCCCACACCTGGTGAAAGAAATAGACTTACAAGTCCAGGAGCGCACAGAACCCCAAACAAAAGGAATCCAGAGGACCACAAGACACATCATAATTAAAATGCCAAGAGCAAAAGACAAAGAGAGAATATTAAAAGCAGCAAGAGAAAAATAGTTAATTATCTACAAGGGAGCACCCATACAATTGTCAGATGATTTCTCAACAGAAACTATGCAGGCCACATGGGAATGGCAAGAAATTTTCAAAGTGATGAATAGCAAGAACCTACAACCAAGATTACTCTACCCAGCAAAGCTATCATTCAGAATTGAAGGTCAGATAAAGAGCTTCACAGATAAGAAAAAGCTGCAGGAGTTCATCACCACCAAACCAGTATTATATGAAATGCTGAAGGGTATCCTTTAAGAAGAGGAAGAAGAAGAAAAAGGTAAAGATAAAAATTATGAACAACAAATACATATCTATCAACAAATGAACCTAAAAATCAAGTGAATTAAAAACCTGAGGAACAGAATAATCTGTTGAATATAATAGAATCAGGGGCATAGAAAGGGAGTGGACTGATAATTCTCAGAGGGAAAGAGGTATGGGGGGTGCAGGAACAGACTGGACAAAAATCATACACCTATGAATGAGGACAGTGGGGAGGAGGTAAGGGCAGAAGGTAGGGTGGGAACCGGGTGGAGGGGAGCTGTAGGGGGGAAAAGGAGAAACAATTGTAATAATCTGAATAAAGATTTATTTTTTTAAAAAATCCTTATATTACCCCAAAGTTTACCTGTCTTGCTGTCCCTCACTGTCTTCTACTTTCCTTTCCCATTATCTTTATTCTTATGAACTTTTACCTTTTTTTCTTCACTGTCATTTAATTGACATTTAAGATAGGAGATAAATAAGGATGCTTAGGCTCAGTTAACCAGCAGTCACTTGTAATGGGGATGATGGTAGTTTCTTCAAAGCCCTATTTAGAGGATTAAATATTAAATGCAAAATATACATTTTGTTATTTTTAAAGCACTTGATAAATATAAAATATTTTTATTACCCTAGAATGGCCACCTACACTAATAAAAGAGTGAAATACAAATTGACCGTACCTTCACAACACCCACCAGCCAATCAGGAATGAGTGTGCAAATCAATCCAACAAAGATGGAAGGTTAATTTGCATACATAGGCATTCTGCATCGCTCCAGCTGCTCCAGGCCTCTGGGCAGCATGGGAAGGTGGAAAGGTGGCTCCAGTCAGAGCGAAAGCGATGCCGGCAGCCAGGGTAAGGAAGGCCCATTCTTGCATGAATCTTCGTGCATTTGGCCTCTAGTTATTCTTTTAAAAGACATGGGTTGCCAGTCTGAGGAATTCATCCTATTTTTACAGGCAAAGGAGAAAGAGAAAGTAATTCTTATAGGGGGGTGGTAGTCCAATGGATAAAACAAATCTGCTGACTGAGTTCTAACTTTGTGATGTGGTGTGCAGCTGGCAGTGGCTCTGTGGTGTCCCTAGGGCAGCGGGGATGTGTGATGGCATCAAGCTCTGTTCACGGAGCAGTGTTTGTTCTCAGGGGGGAGCCTAGTGGAAAATTTTGAGCTGCAGTTAGAAACCATGTGCATGGAAACTGAAGATGTTCCTTTAAAAGAAAAATCACAGTGCTTTTTAAACTCGAATAACAGCCCGGACCATTATCTGCTTTTCTCTCTTGCCAGCTCTAGAGTTTTCTTGGGATGTTATCAGGGCAAGTGTCAGAACAATGTTCACTTCTGTTTTGTTTTTAACCTGAATTACAAATTACCACCAGTTGATGTAGGCCAGGCAATAAAGCTTCTTCTGAATGCTGGACTTTTGCAAAAATGTGAGGCTTGGTGGGTGGGGTAGGGGGCTGGGAGGGTTGTTCCCATCTTCTTTTCCCCAAAGAAGGTACTTTGTGTTCAGTTTTTGAGGACTCCTGAAGATTGTTTGAGAACTTGCCTGCAGAGTAGTACTGACATTTTCTATTGCCAACTGTTATTTATTATTCTTAAAAAACAAAACAAAACACCAAACAAGCAAAAGCTATCCCTCTAAACAAACTCTAAAACCAAACCAAAACACACAAATAAACCCACAACTTTCCTATTGTTCTTTCTGAGAAGCAAGATGCTTTTGGTCTCCACTAAATTCTATTTAAAACTTCAGATTTCAATATATAGTAAAGTTTCTCTTCCTGAAAGAGGATTTAAATTAAAGCAAACTTTTTGGAGGTCCCCTTTTATCTAGTTTAGTTTTCAGGGACTTGATAGGGTATGTCTGATGTGCTGTGTCCCCAGCACACTCACTGTATGTATTTCATCTACTCACCTCTTTGCTTTGAGAATAGTTTGCCCTTGACCTGTTGTCCTGCTTACTGATGGCATGTGATCACCTCTTTTCCACTGCAGAATAGACTGTTTGAGGGCAGGTTCTGTGGTCTATAGCTTTGTAGCCCAGTGCCAAGCAGAAGCCCAGAGTCTGCTAAACATGAGCTGAGCATCTGTGGTAACAAGGTGTCTGGTGGCCATTGGGAAGAACATGCAGCAGTATTGACAGCAGCTCTGGGAAGAGGAGCTAGGAAGTGACCTGCACAGAAGCTCAGGGGCTCCAGGCCCAGTTCCATCACCACAGGCTCATTTATTGCACAACAGAGAGATGGCAGCTGGTTAGGTGTGTGAGTCCTGCTTAGTTCTCCTTCATTAGTCTGCCATTTCCTGAAGGGTAGGGTCTGCTCTTAGTCATCTTTTTATCCCTACATCTAGGGTGTGCTCAGTAAGTGGTGGGGAGAAGGAAGGAGGCAGGGAGGAGAGAAGGGGTCTGGGTCCTTGCTACGGGACTTATTCTGGGGAGTTCCAAATCTGAGCTCTCACCAGCCCTTAGTGCATCTCCCAAGCTCCTGCAGATAGTCAGCAGCACAGGTACCTATAGTAACTACTCTTGGAACGGAGTCACAGGGGAGACCACACTAACATGCCCTAAAACTCCAGTTCCAGTCTTAGGGGCTATTTCACAATGGAAAATGGCAGAAATGTTTTTTGTTTTATTTGGTTGAAAAGCAAGTTGTTCCTTTTCCCAACTTTTATATCCCAAGGCTAAAAAATGGTATAAAACAACTTTTAAGAATTTATTTCAATGTGCCCCATTGTTTCCTGAGAGAAGGTCATGAAGGGCGCAAGGACACTCATGTGATTCACTCATGAGCCCTTTCCAAAGGTTTTATTTACAAAGAAATTAAGAACTGATGGCTTTAATACTAGATTTTAAATTTTCATACAGATTTCATAGTTGCTGCACTTTTACTTGCTATCTCCCCCTATCTCCCCAAAGGCAACATTCAGAAAAGGTAGGGCCACGTGTACGTGTGTGTGTGTGTGTGTGTGTGTGTGTGTGGGTGTGTGTAGATTTGCACATACACCTTTAAAATGCAGAGTTGGGATGAGAGTTTTTCCTATGAAATACAGGTGTTCAACAATCTATTCCAAGATATGTTTAATCCACTTTCATTATCAGACTATCTCTTCTAAACGTTATCATTATACAACAATTCCAGGAGGAAAACCTAAGGTAAGCTCTGACTTGGTCTTTAAAAAACATGCTTGAGATTTAATATTCTAATAGAAGAAAGTTTGGCTCCTGATATTATCCTTAAAATAGAGAACATAGTATTTACCCTATTTTTGTAAGGTGAAGAGAGATGCATCGTAAAAGGCCTTGGAATTTAGGACAATGTTAATGCTTTATATATTAACTAGAGGCCCAGTGCACAAAAATCATGCACTTGCAGGGGGTGGGGAGGGGGTTTCCCTCAGCCCAGATTGCGAGAGGGCGCAGACTAAGCTGAGGGACCCCACCAATGCACAATCAGGGCCAGGGAGAGGTGCAGGAGGTTGGCCAGCTGGGGAGGGACTGCAGGAGGGCTCCAGGGCATGGCCAGCCCATCTTGCTTAGTCCTGATCAGCTGGACCCCAGTAGCAAGCTAACCTACCAGTTGGAGCATCTGCCCCCTGGTGGTCAGCACACATCATAGCGAGCAGTTGAGTGGCCTTAGCATATCATTAGAATATTATGCTTTGATTGGTTGAACAGACGATTGGACACTCAGCATATTAGGCTTTTATTATATAGGATTTACTCCCTAAGCTCTGAAATTCTTTGCACCCAAGTGAAATGTTCTGTTTGCTGAAAAATTGCCACCCCTTACCTATGCAGACTTTTCTGGAACATACGGAGTATGTATAAAGCATCAGCAATGGATAATCAGAAGTCTTAGCAAGGCTGGTTTACTCATCTCCATACGTCAAACCTAAGACTATCAGGGTACAACCAGTACACGGGCATTATCTCTGAGCCTCTCTGCACTGTTATCAGTCTTCACTTTATGAAGGGGAACAACAAAATAACCGTGGCTACCATGTATCTATTTACACATGAATGCTTACTCTGTATGGGCTACAGCCTTGTTAATCATTACATTATACATTTTCCTGGTGAGACACACATCTACAGGTTCGCCTATTTGTAGCATTCTCATGACTTATAAATAAAAACTTCAATGTGCTTCTTTAGGAGGGTGTATGATTCCATTTAGTGTTTGATAAATACAGCCCATCTTATTTGATAAATACAGTGGATCTTTTTCTGTTTTGTACTTTTGCAAATTTCTTAACTATTGTACTCCAAAAAGCTTTGAATCAGTAACATTTCCTGTGACTGACTTGGGACATGCCTCTCATGTAGCCTCTGTCCCTCACCTGAGCTATGGCTCTGATCCATCCTGAAGAGGAAACCAGCTTTTACAAGCTGCTGCAGGAAATAGTCATTTTTCCTCAGTCAAGCAAAATTTATTTTGATTTTCTAGATCTGCTCTAATTCCATAGCCACTTGCCACATGTGACTATTGAAGTTTAAATTTTAATTAATTAAAATTAAATAAAATTTAAAAATCCAGTTCCTTAGTCACAGTAGCCACATTGCAAGTGCCCAACTCCCACACACAGCTGGTGGCTACCATTTGGGCAGCAAAGATACAGAGCATTTCCATCCCCTAGAAAGTTCTACTGGGAGCAGTCCAGGTTATTTAGACTACCAAGCAGCAAGTTCTGCAGTTTAGAAGTCAGGGTGGCCTTGACTATCTAGAAGCCAAGGGAGAATTATCCTTCAGAGAATTTATATTAATCTGGGCCTCTGACTGCATCTTCTCACTGCCAGTTCCATTCTTTCCATCACTGGGAGTAAACAGTGTTCAAGTCATTAGCTGCTAATGCAGAGCAGACAGTAAACAGCAGCTCTGACTGCTTCTGCCAGCTTCTCTCAGGTGCTCTGCTTGGGTGGCAAGTTGCAACCCTGGAGATGATGCCTGATTCAGCTAGTCTCCAGCACGCCCTGTGTGAGAAAGCCAGGCGTTTAGTGACCTCTTTGCAATGAAAGCCTCGTTCATTGTTGACCAGACTTAAAAGCTATTTTCCCTAGATTTATTCATGATCACATTCTGGTTTGTCTCATCTGTGTCCAGACGGTAATAAAGACTTGGAGGAGTCTGTGTTTCAGAATGACTATAGTTGGGTCAGGAACACAGCCCCCAGAGTCATAGTAACATTCACAGCTGCCATCCTCGCAGCAGCCACAGGGGCCAGTGTTTGTGTGATGGATGCTGGAAGTTGCCCAGGGAACTTTAAGTTGTGAGTTTGAAGCTCCAACACTCCAACTACCATCTGGCTTCTCTGTATGTTTGAGAAACATGACATCATTTTGAGTCATTGATCTAAGTTGAAAATAAATTTTTTTAATCCTCGCCTGAGGACATGTTTATTGATTTTTTTTTTATTTTCTTGAGAGAGAGAGAGGAAAAAAACACATCGATATGAGAGCGAACCATTAATTGGCTGCCTCCCATATGCACCCTGACCAGGGATTGAACCTGCAACCCAGGTATGTGCACTGACTGGGAATTGAACTCACAGCCTTTTGGTATACAGGGCAACACTCCAATCAGCTGAGCCACCCAGCCAGGGCCCTTCCCTCTAGCTTTTATCTCCATAGCTTTCACTCTTGGCCACACAGCCTCTTTCTCCCAGTCTTGCTTTACTTGAAAGAGTATATTGTGTGTTTTCTTTTTCTTGCTTTTCATTTTCTTTCTGACCCGTTACAGTATGACTTCCACCCCACAACTCTATGGAAACTGAAATTGCTAAGGCAACCCATTTCTTCCTGGATATGAAATACAGTGGGATATTTGCTACCCTTAATTTTACCTTCCTCTGGCATTTGATGTGGGTTGCTATTTGCTTTTCAAAGGCATTTCTCTCATGGTTTGTATGATAACACTCTCCTGATATCAGTTCCTTTTGATGGAACATGTCCCTTCCTCCACATGGCTGGCTTCTATTCACCAAGACCCAGCCAGAGAACGACCTCCCCCTGGGTGTCTGCCTTGACTGGCCTGTGAGCTGGGGTCCCTGAGCACACTCGGTGAGCCTGAGACACTCCCACGGCCCCAGAAGAGCAGAGCCACATGTGCGCTCTCACTCAGCCCATTCTTCTGTTCATCCAATTGTCCACGGCGTACCTGGCTATCAGGTGTCATTGTACTGATTTATTGGGCTGGCCCATAGTTTTCTTCTCTTTATTGTTTAAAAAAGTTGCATAGACAACATGTTTAGTATAAGTTCAAATAATAGAGAAATGTATAAATTATAAGTGACAGTCCCAGCCACACCACATCTAATCCCACCTCTCTCCCTGAAGTAACTCTGCTGGCCATGACCTTCCTCCCAGGCCTTTCTGTGTGCTCACAGTCATATTGTGCATGGACACATGAAATCTTTTTAAGATATATTAGGGTCACAACCTGTGTGCCACACCACATAGGCCATGGTTTTGTTTTGTTTTTTACTAAATGACTGAGTTAACTGAGCCCTAAGGCTTATCTCCCCAGGTAAATGGATAACCAGGTGTTTGGTGGGCAATTGTTTTCAATCATCCCACATGTTCATAGTTTCACCTTATGCTGCCATTTCACTGAATATGTTTATTATTTCTAGTATATTTTTGGTTAGTACCTTTGAATTCTCTTCCCAGAAAGTCATGAAATGCCCAAGTAATAAGACAAAAAATAGAACTATAGTACTTAAAAAAATTTTTAAAGGCAGACTCCCAAGTACAACCCTTCAGGTGGATATGTTTGGAGTGTTGGAAATGCCCTACATTCTCCTACAAATGGGTCTTGAGAACAAGTGTTGAGGTTCTAGCATGGAGGCAGCTACTCCTATGCTCTTTACTGAGAATAGTCCTCCTATATCTATGGGGCCAGAGTCTCTTCATGGAGTGCAGCTTCAGGGGATGCAGGTGGAACAGGTGGGAAGGGTGACACCAGAGCAGCCGAATCCACCTGACCATCAATGGGTGACTGATTGCCCTCATATCCAGAGCTATATATTTTAAAAAAATTTTAAATCACACAGCAGTTCTAAAATTCTGAAATATAGAAAAGGTGATTAACAGAAGAGACGATGATTTTTATTTCTATTAAAAATAGAAAAGGTTAGCCCTGGCAGGTGTGGCTCAGTTGGTTGGAGCACTGATCAGTGCACTGGAATGTCACAGTGCACAGGTTGGATTCCTGGTCAGGACACACACCTAGGTTTTGAGTTTGATCCCCTGTCAGGGCAAGAACGGAAGGCAGCCGAACCATGTGTCTCTCAAATAGAAAAAGAAAGGTGATTGTTCTTGTCATCTTACTTTTTTAAAAAATATACTTTTTTTATTGATTTCAGAGAGAAAGGGCGAGAGAGAGAGAAACATTAATGATGAGAGAGAATCATTGATGGGCTGCCTCCTGCACGCCCCCCACAACCCGGGCATGTGCCCTGACAGGAATCCAACTGTGACCTACTGGTTAATAGGTCGATGCTCAACCACTGAGCCACACTGGCTGGGGCTCATCTTGCTATTTTTAAGGAAAGTATGATAGTGTAACTTTGTTTTACAATATGCCAATCAAGATAGATTTTACGGTAATAATAGTGACTTCATGTTAATATTTTCTTTTCTTTATTAATAAAATAAGTATGTTTATATCTTCCCAGTGTTATATCAGCTTGTCATTTCTAGAACAAGCCAAGCTCTTAATGCATTCGCATACTATCTCTTGCTATATTGTTTAAGGAGATTAACCTATTTGGGGTACTTACAAATCTGAAGATCAAACTATATGTATCTTGTGAAAGAAAGTTAATACCATACTTTTTTTTATACCAGAGGGAATTTCTGCTCTTTTAAAAACTCTGAAAACCCTTGTGCACTGTTGGTATGAATATAAAATGATGCAGCTACTATGGAGAACAGTTCTTCAAAAAATTAAAAATAGAACAACTATTTGACAGCAATTCTACTTTTGGGTATTTATCCAAAAGAATTTCAAGCAGGATTTCTAAGAGATATTTGCACACCCATGTTTACAATAAAAAAGAGGTGAAAGCAACTCAAGTGTGTGTTGACAGATAAAGGGAAAATCAAAATACAATGGAATATTATTTAGTCTTAAAAAGGAAGGATTTTCTGACACATGATACAACATGGATAAATCTGGAGGACATTACACTAAGTGAAATAAGCCAGTCACAAAAAGACAAACACTATCTTCTTGAATCTACCAAGTTTTACAAAATGGTGAAATTCATAGTTACAGAAAGTACAATGGTGGTTGCCAGGGCTGTGGAGAGGGGAGGAATACATAGGTATTTAATGAGTATAGAGTTTCAGTTTTGCAAAATAAAAAAGTTCTGGAGACTGGTGAACAACAATGTGAATATACTTAACACTACTGTACCATATACTTTAAAATGATTAAGATGGTAAGATTTATGTGTTGTTGTTTTCTTACCACAATTAAAACACACACACACACACACACACACAGAAAAATTCTTCAGTGAGATTAAAGGATTAAGTTCCCTTTGGTCTTAACCACAGGTCCTTGGGGATCAAATTTATTATCTTCATATTTTAATTAATTTAACACAGAATGTCAGGGTTAGACGGCACAGAATGTCTGTGCACTCTTACAGAGACCCAGACACAGAGACACATGCACAAAGAGAAGGAGGGAGAGGAATAGGGAGGTGCCAGCTTGTAGCCTTTGGCACTTGAACCCCTTTATTTTAAACAATAAAGCTAAGTGATAAGCAAGTTCCTGACAACCTTGTGGCAGAGTTGAGACTCCCACCCAGTGGCCTGTCCTTGTTCAGGTCTTCGGGAGCCATGGAGCTGAGGGTGTAATATGAAGTCTGCAGTTGCAGCTTTACCTCCACATTTCGTTGAGCTCAGTCCAGTTACGTTAACTTCTGTGGTTCTATAAAGTGGAAATAATAGTTCCTAACTCCATAAGGTGGTTTTGAAGATTAAACAAAATAATACTCCAAATGCAGTGTCTGAACCTGAGTCAGCATTTAATAAATGTCAACTACTAGTATCATATCATCATTATTATTATTTTAAATGTGTCATTTTGAGCTCCTATTGTGTAAGGCAATATAAATAGCTTTAGTTATGCTCTTTCATTTAATCCTTTCAACAAAAGGGTTAATTACCTTTTTTATTTTTTATTTATTTATTTTTTTAAAATAAATCTTTATTGTTCAGATTATTACAGGTGTTCCTCTTTCCCCCCCACCCCCATAGCTCCCCTCCACCTGATTCCCCACCTCACCCCATGCCCTTACCCCCCGCCACTGTCTTCATCCATAGGAGTAAGATTTTTGTCCAATCTCTTCCCGCACCCTTCACACCTGCTTCCCCTGAGAATCGTCGGTCCACTCCCTTTCTATGTCCCTGATTCTATTATATTCACCAGTCCATTCTGTTCTTCAGATTTTTTATTCACTTGATTTTTAGATTCACTTGTTGGTAGGTATGTATTTGATGTCATTTTGTTGTTCATAATTTTTATCTTTACCTTTTTCTTCTTCTTCCTCTTCTTAAAGAATACCTTTCAGCAATTCATGTAATCCTGGTTTGGTGGTGATGAACTCCTTTAGCTTTTTCTTATCTGTGAAGCTCTTTATCTGATCTTCAACTCTGAATGATAGCTTTGCTGGGTAGAGTAATCTTGGTTGTAGGTTCTTGCTGTTCATCACTTTGAATATTTCTTGCCACTCCCTTCTGGCCTGCATAGTTTCTGTTGAGAAATCAGCTGACAGTCGTATGGGTACTCCCTTATAGGTAATTAACTGTTTTTCTCTTGCTGCTTTTAATATTCTCTCTTTGTCTTTTGCCCTTGGCATTTTAATTATGATGTGTCTTGGTGTGGTCCTCTTTGGATTCCTCTTGTATGGGGTTCTGTGCGCTTCCTGAACTTGTAAGTCTATTTCTTTCACCAGGTAGGGAAAGTTTTCTGTCATTATTTCTTCTAATAGGTTTTCAATATTTTGCTCTCTCCCTTCTTCTGGCACCCCAAAAATTCGGATGTTGTTTCGCTTAAAGTTGTCCCAGAGGCTCCTTACACTATCTTCATATTTTTGGATTCTTTCTTCTTTTTGTTTTTCTGGTTGGATGTGTTTTGTTTCCACATATTTCAGATCTTTGGTTTGATTCTTGGGGTACGTTGATCTACAGTTGAGTTTCTGTATATTCTTTATTTCAGACAGTGTATGCTTCATTTCTGACTGATCCTTTTCCATTTTTTTTAGCATTCTCATTAATATCCTTAAAGGTCTCATCAAGTTTCTCAGCAGTTTTAAGAAGATTCTTGAGTAACCTTATAAATGTGGTTCTGAACTCTATGTCGTCCAGTAGTTTGCTTTCCTCCATTTCTTTCATTCGTGACATGTTTCTTTGTCTCCACATTTTGGCTGCTTCCCTGTGTTGATGGAGTGGCTTTGTGTGGTAGGTGACCTATAGGGGGCAGTAGCTCAGCCTCTTCAATCCCATGAGGTGGATGCTCTTGGTACACCCCTTTGTGGGCTGAGTGCAAAGTCTTGGTGTAGTTAGGCCTTAATTGCTATTGGTACACTGGGAGGAATTGACCTCCAGGCCAATTAGCTGTGAGCACTCGCTGTGTCTATAATGGAAGAACTGCTGCGCTGAAGACACGCTTATGGGGCAGGACTTGTTTCAGTGGGGCTTTGGTGCTCACTGAGTCTGCCTCTTGAATGTGTCACTTATGGATGTGAGGAGTTGAAATCTGGTGTCTCACACTGACCACTAGGTACACTGGTTTCTGGATCTCCAATGGGGTGCAGGTCAGCTACTGTCTGAGGCCACCCAGCAGGAGCTACAGTGAGAGCTACAGTTTTCTCCTCTTTGCTTGTGGTTTGGAGGTTTTGGAGCTGTCTGACCGGGGCTGCAAGTTTGCTAGGTTAAGCTGCGATAGAGCAGGGCTTTCTTATGCTAAAGCCGCTGCTTGGAGCTTGGGTGGGTTTGTAGGTTGTGCAGGGCGGGGCCTCAGGGCGTCACTAGGTTAGGGCGTGGCAAACAGCAATGGCTGCTAGTTAGCCGGCTCTGTGTCCAGTAGGCGTTCCATGCCCCAGCGCCGTAAACAATTATTCCTGTGCACAGCTCTGCAAGCAAGCCACCCTCGCTGGCAGACAGTCCAGCTTCTCCCCGTAGGAGTTTGGGTGTCCCGCCTCTCCCCAGAAACTGGATTTCAGAGTAATCGGGAGCTTGTCTCCCTTTGGGTTGAAAAAAGCAATGCCCGCCGCCAGCCCGGATCACACGCCTCCATACCTCAGCTTTTCAGCGCTCGTGCACGTCTCAATGCTCTTTTCTCTTTCCTTCTAGTTGTAGAACTTCCACTCAGCCAGCTTTCCCGTGGTTCTGGGTGATAGACGTTTTGTCTTTTAGTTGTATTTTTGAAGTTGTTGCGCGAGGCAGCAGTTTAAGTGTTTACCTACGCCGCCATCTTGGATTCCTCTTAACAGTAATTTTTACTGTTAGATTAAATTAAAGCCTTTATGAATGATTGAATTTTAGTCTATTTTCTTTTTTTTATATTTACTTACTTTTTTCTTTAATAAATCTTTATTGTTCAGATTATTACAACTGTTCCTCTTTTTTCCCCCAATAGCTCCCCTCCACCTGGTTCCCACCCCACCCTCTGCCCTTACCACCCCCCTCCCATTGTCCTCATCCATAGGTGTATCATTTTTGTCCAGTCTCCAGATGAGGAAATTGAGGTTAATAACTTACCCAGGGAACACAGCAAGCTGGTAGATGGCTCTCTACCACCCAATGGTGAGATCTTGAAATTTGTTTCCTTTGTTGCTTCCCTTTGTCATCTTTTTATAGGAAGCAAGCCCTTGGATGTGTGCTGTCCTTCAGTTGGTCCAACTTGGCATTCTGTGATATTTCTCCTAGTCATTTTTCTATGCATATCAGGACCTAAATCTGCATTGTAGTTCTTTATTCTTATTTTTTTAACATTATAAGGTGAGCATATTTTTATATTGTGAAATATTTTTAAAGTATAATTTTTAGTGGCTGCATGGTATTCAATGTTATGACTATAACAAAATTATTTAGCCATTGCCCTAATTTTAGGCAAACTGAATGCTTTCAACATCTTGCTATTATAAGTAACTACAGTGCTTTTCCTGAAACAGACACATTTATAAACATCTGTTTAGTTCTCAAATCTAAAAGCAGACTAGCCAGGTCAATACAGAGCCTCTGCCTTACAACTGTTCTTTCCTGACTTAAATGGGAAATGCCCTTGATTCTGTCATGGTGATACTTCCAAAGATGAAGTCTGGAGTGTTCTTATCGCAGCATCTTTAACCATACTCACTGCTTTCATTTCCGTGGCTTGTCAGAGCCTGTCTGCCTCTACAATTAAAACAAAAACAAACTGACAATAAAATATTTGGGGACTCCTTGGAAATGCTCCCAAGGGAAACATTTTTCTCCTTTAAAAATCTTTGCCTTCAGAAAATAAATTTTAAAAGGCTTCTCTTGTTTTATAAATTATGTGAAGAATTTAGATTTTATATTGGTTTGCACAAATACCCTGAAGAAAAATATATTTGCTCTGTGTATATCTCTTGGGAAATAAGACAATAGTATTTCTCCTTTGCAATAGAAGTTATAACAGATGTGAAAATAGACTTGACTCTAATGTGATTATGCAAAAGAGCATGGATGCATTTCAGAAGTCAGACATTGCTACTATAATCAAATTATTTCATATTGACCCTTTTATCATGATTCAGGCACTAAAATGTTGAGCCATTATA
The DNA here is from genome assembly GCA_026230045.1 of Corynorhinus townsendii. Lineage (NCBI taxonomy): Eukaryota > Metazoa > Chordata > Mammalia > Chiroptera > Vespertilionidae > Corynorhinus > Corynorhinus townsendii. Next base: position 114,098,253 of record JAPDVU010000003.1, on the reverse strand, counting down.
CTTTATATCTATAATGATATAGATGACGGAATTTCCCTTCAAACTCATTACTTTTAAAAAGCAGATAACTTTTTTTACTCAATGACTTCATTTTATATTTTAAAAGTATGAAATAGCTCAGCAGGTGTGGTGCATTGGTTGAGCGTCCTTGACCCATAAACCAAGAGGTCACTGGCTTAATTCCAGGTCAGGGTACATGACCCGGTTATAGGCTCAATCCCCATCAGGGATATGCACCAGGTGGCCAATTGATGACATTTCACACTCATCGGTGTTTCTATCTCTCTACCCATCTCCCTTTTTTTTCTCTAAAAATCAATAAAAAAAATTATGAAATGTCATTCTGTTATATTCTAATTAAAATTATGCATATTGCTTTGGAAAAATGGGTGTTTTGTAGGAAAAAATGGGTAACTGATTTCTATGGCTATCAAAGCTAAAATATATAATATACTAAACCAACTCTCTAATATTGCTTCTTATATTTTACTGTTAGATTAAATTAAAGCCTTTATGAATGATTGAATTTTAGTCTATTTTCTTTTTTTTATATTTACTTACTTTTTTCTTTAATAAATCTTTATTGTTCAGATTATTACAATTCCTCTTTTTTCCCCCAATAGCTCCCCTCCACCTGGTTCCCACTCCACCCTCTGCCCTTACCACCCCCCTCCCATTGTCCTCATCCATAGGTGTATCATTTTTGTCCAGTCTCTTCCCACACCCCCCACACCCCTTTACCCCTGAGTATTGTCAGTCCACTCCCTTTCTATGCCCCTGATTCTATTCACCAGTTTATTCTGTTCATCAGATTTTTTTATTCACTAGATTTTTAGATGCACTTGTTGATAGATATGTATTTGCTGTTCATAATTTTTATCTTTACCTTTTTCTTCTTCTTCCTCTTCTTAAAGGATACCTTTCAGCATTACATATAATACTGGTTTGGCGGTGATGAACTTTAGCTTTTTCTTATCTGTGAAGCTCTTTATCTGACCTTCAATTCTGAATGATAGCTTTGCTGGGTAGAGTAATCTTGGTTGTTCATCACTTTGAATATTTCTTGCCACTCCTGCCTGGCCTGCATAGTTTCTGTTGAGAAATCATCTGACAGTTGTATGGGTGTGCCCTTGTAGGTAATTAACTGTTTTTCTCTTGCTGCTTTTAATATTCTCTCTTTGTCTTTTGCTCTTGGCATTTTAATTATGATGTGTCTTGTTGTGGTCCTCTTTGGATTCCTTTTGTTTGGGGTTCTCTGCGCTTCCTGGACTTTAAGTCTATTTCTTTCACCAGGTGGGGGAAGTTTTTGGTCACTATTTCTTCAAATAGGTTTTAAGTATCTTGCTTTCTCTCTTCTTCTGGCACTACTATAATTCAGATGTTGGTATGCTTGAAGTTGTCGCAGAGGCTCCTTACACTACCTTCATATTTTTGGATTCTTTTTGCTTTTTGCTTTTCTGGTTGGGTGTTTTTTGCTTCTTTGTATTTCAAATCTTTGACTTGATTCTTGTGATCCTCTAGTCTGCTGTTGGATCTCTGTATATTATTTTTTATTTCAGTCAGTGTATGCTTAATTTCTAGTTGGTCCTTTTTCATATCCTCGAGGGTCTTGCTGAATTTATTGGCCTTTTCTAGAAAATTCTTGAAAAACCTTTTAACCATGGTTTTGAACTCTATATCCAGTCATTTGCTTTCCTCCATTTCTGTCATTTGTGATCTGTTTCTTTGTCTCTGCATTTTGGTTGCTTCGCTGAGTTGATAGAGTGGCTTTGTGTGTTAGGTGTCCTATAGGGCCCTGTGGCTCAGCCTCCCCAGTTACCTGAGGTGGACACTCTTGGTGCACCCCTTTGTGGGGTGTGTGCACAGTCTTGTTGTAGTTAAGCCTTGATTGTTGTTGGTATCACTGGGAGGAATTGACTTCTAGGCCAATTGGCTGTGAGAATCAGCTGTGTCTACTATGGGAGAACTTCTGTGCTAGAGACACCCTTATGAGACAAGACTTGCTTCAGTGGAGCTTTGGTGCTCACTGAGTCTTCCCCCTGAGTGTGTCCCTTATGGATCTGAGGAGTTGTAATCTGGATGGTCCTACTCTGACCCCTGGGTACACTGGCTCTTGGATCTCCAAGGAGGTGCTAATTTAGCCTCTGCCTGAGGCCACCCAGCAGGATCTACGGAAAGATCTGTAGATTCCTCTTCTTTGTTTGGATTTTGGAGGTGCCCAGATGAGGCCCAGCTGTGAAGCAATGCAAGCTGCTGCAGAGCCTTGGGCCTTCCTTCTTTTGGATGTTCTGGGTCTCAATGACTCAGCTGCAGTTTGTTAGGTAAGTTTAGAATTCAAAGGACCAGGCCATTCATATGCAAATGCCACTGCAATTGGCTTGGATGGAGCGGAGTCTCAGGGTAGAGCAAACAGCGATGGCTTCTCGTCAGCCCTGCCCTAAGAGGCCCCTGATTTTTAGTGTCCTCGGTAATCGCTGTAAGCACCTCTGAGAGAAAGCCACCCTTGAGTTTCGCCCACTGCCAGACAGTCCAGTTTCTCCCCGTATGAGTCTGGGTCCCCAGAGTCTCGCCTGGAACTGGAGTTCAGAGCCGTCTGGAGCTTTTGCCTCCCTCCTGATTGAGAAAGCTAGCTGCATACTCAGCTGCCAGCCCTCTCCGCATGCGTCTCTGTACCTCTGCCTTCCACAGCTCCTGTAAGTCTCAGTGTGCTTTTCTCTTTCCTTCTAGTTGTAGACTTTCCACTTAGCCAGCCTTCCTGTGGTTCTGGATGATGTCCATTTTGTCTTTTAGTTGTAGTTTTGAAATTGTTGTGCAAGGCAGCAGTTTAGGTGTTTACCTATGCCGCCATCTTGGTTTCTCTCCAGTTTTAGTCTATTTTCAAAAAAATCTTTGCTGTGATGGTTTTTGTTGGGAGAATATTTTTGAATTATCCATCTGGCTTCCTTATGTTGGCCTTTTAAACTTCCTCTTGCTTCCCATTACTTGTTGTCCTTGCTTCTGGCTCAGTTGCATTTGTCTTTTCAGATGCTTGGGGGCAGCTGTGATAAGGTGCCAAAACAGTGACTTTTCTACTTTCCTGACTGCGTTCTGCTACAATTTGTTTCTAAGTAATGGTTTTAATACTTGAATAATATTACTAGTTTGATTTTTTTTTTCTTATTGAAAATTTAAAATCTCTTAAGCTTGGCCAATTTAGTTTAAAATGTTAGTTTTGAAAAATATTTCTGCAGAGGAAATAATAGAGAACTTCCTCAACTTGATAAAAGACATCTATAAAAAACACTGACAGCCCCTTCTCTGAGCTCCCATAACATTCTGTGCAAACTTCTAGTGATTTTAATCTCTGTTAGTCATCAAGTTTTTTGGGGAGCAGAGATTATGCATTATTCAAGTTTGTTTTCCAATTGCCTATCATATGCATACATATGTATATCTATAATAATAAAAACGTAATATGCTAATTAGACTGGACAGCCAAACGACCTTCCGGATGTCCTTTAGGACGACCTTTTGGACAAAGCCAAGGCTTCAAGGGCCGAGCCACTTGCACGAATTTCATGCATCGAGCCTCTAGTATAATTAATAATTGGTTATTAATTATTGAATGACTAGATGAATAATTAAGAGAGATGCTAAAGAGGATAACATTAAGGATCCTAACCTTAGGTATCTGGGTGCTGGAGTTAAGGAGAAAAAAAAGCAATGGCACATAGTAACTTTGAAATATAAGAATTTGAGAATGTTTCCTAGGAAAAAAGTCACAAATGGAAAGGTATGCCCATATTCCATTATTTATAACATATTGTAACTCCACATATATTCAGGCAGTCCAGTATAAATATTTTAATAAATAGTCTCATACTTGATGGCCAGTTATGATAGTAACCAATGGTTGTTGGGCGAGGAGAGGGTGAATTTCCTGGGCCATTGATTTTAAAACTATCTCCTATATTGATTATTCTAAAGAAGTACCTCCAAAGTCAGTAGGACTGGTTAAAAGGCTCCAGATCTCTGACTTTATTTTAATCATAGTTCTGCTTTTGTTTCAGTTTGAAGAAAGAATTCTATAGCTTAAAGAATTAAAGTTGGAGCACCATTGCCTTGGATGGAGTAGCCAATGCAGCCCATATCCATCCTTGATGCCAATAGCTTCAAAATTTATTTCCTCTAGCATATTCTTTAATTGGGTCATTTTCTTTGGCGTTTGATGCTGTTCATAGTTAGAATCCACTCCTGCCCTGCTTTCAACAATTCCTGTCATGTTCTGTAAACTACCATTAGTTTTGACAGTTCTCTGGTGGTTTGTCATGGCAGTAGGGTCTTCAGCCTGAAACTCCTTCACTAACCAACAGGCACTTAACCACCTCCATCCAGAGTTCTTGGCAGTGAAAATCCTTCTCAATGAGTAATTTGTGTTAGCAATCAATAGTCCTTTCATTTATACTGTTCATTTTTACTTATTTTTAGCATTCATGGTATAGCATAAAATTAAGAGACTTGTAAAAAGCAGAAACAGTACTATTTGGATTCCACAGTCAAGTTTAACTCATTATAATTTAAATGCAATTGTGATCAACTCATAGATCAAGTTTAACTCATTATAATTTAAATGCAATTATGATCAACTCATAGTGTCTTTAATTTACAGTGTCTAATTCTGACTGGGAAGGGAGTAAGGTAATTACCTTTAAAGGAGGGTGACAAGGGATTGGGAGAATTGGGAGGGGTAAAGGAACAGGAACTCCTAACAGGAAGAAGAGCAAGTTCAGTGGGTGTAGCATGTGGGAGAGGTAGAAGTCAAATAAGTTCGGGTCAGGAGAGTCCAACAGGAAGATTCCAGAGGTGGAACAAGTCTAAGGGATGACAAGATCCAAGATGTAACACTGCTGGTAGGAGGTTTATGGGTGAGGTGAAAGTCAGTAAAGTAGAGGAGGTCAGCTTGTGAGACAACTACTAATAACAGAAAAGAAAGGTGGGAAATCATTATAGATTCTACACACACAATTATTGAGATCTGTGGGATGCTGCAAAAGCAGTGCTTTGAGGAAAATTTATAGCTTTGAATGCATCTATATATATAAAAGCCCAAGTGACCGGCCAACCAGCCAACTGGCTGGCTGGCTGGTAACTATGATGTGCACTTACCACCATGGGGCATGCACTCGATGCAGGAATTGCTGAGCGACAGCAACTTTGCAGAGTGCCCTCTTGCGTTCCGGGACCACTCGGGGGATATTGGACTGCCAGTTTCAGCCCAATTCCCACAGGCCAGGTCGAGGGACCCCACCAGTGCACGAATCCATGTACTAGGCCTCTAGTATGTTATAAAAGAAGAAAGATCTAAAATCAATCACCTAAGCTTCCTTCTCAGAAATCTAGAAAAAAGAAAGCAGTTAAATCCAAAGTAAGCAGAAGAAAAGAAATATGAATTTGAGCATAAATCAATGAAATTGAAAGCAAGAAATCAGAAGAGAAAATCAATAAAACAAAAAGCTGGTTCTTTGAAAAGATCAATAAAATCAATTAGCCTCTGGCCAGGCTAAGAAAAAAAGAAGACACAAAATTGCTAATAATTAAAATAATAATTAGATATAAGCAATATTGCTTAAAATCATAAATAATCAGAAATGAAAGAGGAGGCATCACTAAAGATCTCACAGGCATCAAAAGGATAATAAAAGAATACTATAAATAACTCTATGCCCACAAATTTGATAGTCTTACATGAAATGAACCAATTCTTTGAAAGACACAATCTGTCAGAATTCACACAAGAAGAAACAGTCAATCTGAATAGGCCTATATCTATTAACAAGATTGATTCAATATTTAATAAAGCACTAGGAGGCCCAGGAGGGCACACTGATGAATTCTACCAACCATTTAAGATAGAAATTATACAAATTCTCTACTATTTCTTCCCAAATACAGAAGCAGAGGGCATACTTCCTAACTTATTCTATGAGGCTATTACCATAAAACAAAATCAAATAGACACTAAAAGAAAAAACTACAGACCAATATCTCTCATGAATACAAATGTAAACATGTTCAACAATTAACAAATCAAATCTAACAATGTATAAAAAGAATAATACACCACAATCAATTTGGATTTATCCTAGGTATTCAAGGCTGGTTCAGCATATGAAATCAGTTAATGTAATTTCATTACATCAATAGACTAAAAAGAATTAAAATAATATGATCATATCAATAGATATAGAAAAAGCATTTGCCAAAATCTCACACCCATTCATGATTAAAAACCCTCAGCAACCTAAAAATAGAGAACTTCCTCAACTTGATAAAAACATCTACAAAAACACTTACAGCTAACTGCCCTCTCCTACCAGCCATCTTGTGACAACACGGGGATGGCCATCTTGTGATGACATGGGGGAGGCCATCTTGTGGTGGCCATCTTGTGATGATGTGAGGGTGGCCATCTTATGATGACATGGGGGACCATCTTGTGAGGACGTGAGGGCCTGAGGGCCACCTAGGCTTTTATTAGTATAGATAGTAATCAAGATGGTGTGATATTTGCAAAAGAACAGACAAAAAGATCAGTGGGCAGACTAGAGAGCCCAGAAATAGACCAATGTAAATACTGGTATAGTCAACTGATCTGTGAAAAAGGAGCAAAGGCAATACAATGTAGAAATGACAGTCTTTTCAACAAATGGTATTAGAACAACTGAACATCCACATGCAAAAAAAGAAATCTAGACACAGATTTTATACCCTTCACAAAAACTATCCCAAAATGGACCACAGACCTAAATGTATAATGCTAAACTATAAAATGCCTAGAAGATGACATAGGAGAAAATCTAGATAACTTAGGATTTGTTGAAGTCTTTTTTTTTTTTTAATATATTTTATTGGTTTTTTAGAGGGATAGAGAGTTAAAAACATCGATGAGAGAGAAACATCGATCAGCTGCCTCCTGCTGGGGATGTGCCCGTAACCAAGGTACATTCCCTTGACCAGAATCGAACCTGGGACCTTTCAGTCTGCAGGCCGATGCTCTATCCACTGATCCAAACCAGCTAGGGCTGTTGAAGTCTTTTTAGATACAACACTAAAGGCACAATCTGTTAAAGAAATAACTAATAAGCTGGATTTTATTAAAATAAAAAATTCTACTCTGTGAAAGACATTGTCAGGAGAATAAAAAGAGAGGCCATAGACTGGGAGAAAATATTTGCAAAAGACACATATGATAAAGGACTGCTACCCAATTATACAAAAACTCTTAAAATTTAACAATAAGAGAAGGCAATTTAAGATGGCAACATAGAAAGAACTGGAACTCACCTTTTCCCACAACACAACAAACAACAAACACACAACTACATATGGAAAAATTCCCTGCAATGAACCTGAGAACTAGCTGAACGCTTGCTCCACAATAAAGGACAAAAGGGCCTGTAGAGATGGGTAGGAGAGGCAGAGACTGATCTTGCCAAAACCTCACCCCCAGCATAGTGACCCACCATTGGGAGGAACCTTAAAACAAAGGAAAGAGTATATAAACAGATCTTCTTCCTAAGGAGCAGGGGATTTGTAACCCACAGCAGCTAAAGACCTTATGAGACACCTCACCAAAAAAGATAATACAGATGCAAATAAGCACATGAAAGATGCTCCTCATCAGAAGTCATCCAGGAAATGCAAATCAAAACAACAATGAGATACGACTACATACTATTAGAATGGCCAAAATCTGGAACACTGACACCAAATACTGGGGAAGATGTGGAGCAATAGGAACTCTCATTCATTACTAGTAGGAAGGCAAAATGGTTCAGTCACTTTGGAAGACAGTTTGACAGTTTCTTACAAAACTGAACATAGTCTTACCATAGGCTCCAGCAATTGTGCTCTTTGATATTATACACATAAAACTAGTTAAAATAGCAAATTTTATGTTAAATATATATTGGCCACAATTTTAATAGTTAATAGCATAATATTCCCCAAACCACTGAATTGTACACTTTAAATGGGTGAATTGTTTGGTATGTAAATTGTGTTTCAATAAAACTGTTTTTAGAAAAAGATGTGAAAGCAGAGATTGGGCAAAGTAATGGCTGGCTCTTGCTGAGTTCTGTAATGTGGGACTTTTTTACCTGAAGGGTGTCTGGGGTTGGGACAGGCCTGGCGTGTGTTTCTTCGAGTTGTATTTACTTTTACAGATATTGCTGAATTCGGCAGAATTTTCTACATCTATTTGTATTTTGCTTGGTATTCATTTTCTTACAAAAATGGACCATCAAAACCAAAAAAACAAAAGGTCCAATTACTCCTCTTCATTTCACCCCAAAGCAAAACAAAATTAGTTTCCAATTTTTAAAAATATATAAAGCAATGGAGTTCCTGTATTACCTCCTCTTCCATAAAATAAGTGTTTAAGATGCCCAAAAGAAAAGCAACTTTTCCAAGGGCAAGAGACTTTACCTTCCAGGTGTTGGTGTCAAAGTCAATGCCGCTCTTACATGGGTTTGGGGATGTATCCATGCCCTGGTCTCAAGAGTTTTTCCCTTTACCAGAATGAGGTTTTCATACCGTCTGCAGCAGAGTTCCCTGGCATGTCTGTAATTCTGGGGGTGACATCAGGAGTCTGCATTTCTAACCAGCGCCCCTCTGATTTTAGGCAGATATGAGAACTGCAGGTGTGAGTGTTTTGCTTTTCATCTACACTAAGAGGTTGTAGGCTTGACTCTACAAAAGTGACATGATAGAGTGACATCAGCAGTCCCCACTAGAAGTGCAAATCTGCCATAATGAGCCCTGGCTGTAATGCCCTTCCTCTCCCAGATGTCTTGTGTCTGCTGGGTGACTTCCGGTTGCTGATCTGCTCTAATTGCAACAATTTGAGGGGCCAAAGTTCCACTGTGCTCTTGACCTGACCTTGGGCCTGAAACATCTCCGGCCTCAGCTTAGACCATTCTCTGTCTCCTGCCAGGCCTCTCCTACACCCAGGACAGCTGCCTTGAGAAAGTCATTGCCAAACTCTGATCTGTGGTTCAGGAATATTTTAAAGAAAAAGGCATTACCCTTCCTTAATGCCCAGCACCGGGATGGTCTCACATTCTTTTAACAGCATGACAAAGGATTTAGTTCAGTCCCCTCCTCTTGGATCACATTCTCTAGATACCACATCAGGGCTGGACACAGAACTGCCCAGCGGGGTGCCTGCCCCAAGGAACACGGCCCACTAGTGAGCTTTCTTACTGAGGTCCTGTCTTGTGTTTCACCCATCCTCCCACCTTGTGCCTGAGCTCCTCTTTAAGGAGGGACATTTCCTCATGTGCACCACGCCTTTTTCAGGCCCAGTCGTACACTCTTTCTGAAATGATATTTCTCAAATCATTTTTTTTTAATGATGGTTAATTAGCTCTAGCCAGTTTGGCTCAGTGGATAGAGCGTTGGCCTACAGACTGAAGAGTCCTGGATTTGATTCAGGTCAAGGGCATGTACCTCAGTTGCAGGCTCAATCCCTAGCCCTGGTCGGGGCGCGTGCTGGAGGCAACCAATCAATGTGTCTCTCTCACATCGATATTTGTCTTTTTCTGTCTCTCCCCGCTCCCTTCCACTTTCTCTAAAAATCAATGGGAAAATATCCTCAGGTGAGGATTAACAAAACAAACAAACAAACAAACAAATAAATAATAAATTTTTCAAAGGAGGCTTAATTATAAATGTGTGGTGAAAAGGAGCAATCTTGCTAGAAGTTAGTGTTGCCTGAGTTGGATGCTCTGGGTACTACTGTAAGGCAAGAAGCCTCCCCAACGCCCTTGTAAACATAATTACACTGCAGTGGAAATGCCTGATTTAAAAAACAGAATTGTCACACCGGACATGTCATATTTGCCCAAACCCTTGCAAGTTTCTGTCGATCGTTCTCTCCCGGAGCTCTGTCTCCTAGGAGAACTTAGGTGAAACATGCCTTTAGTATCATCCAGCTGTATCCTGCCTCTTGCCAATTTCATTTTTATGAACATCATTTTAAAACTCATATATCCAACACATGTATGGATGCTTTCTATGCACCAGCTGAGTACTGAGTTCTAATATTCAAGGCTGAACAAGGCAGACCTGGGTCAGTGGATGCAGACAAGGAAACTGGTCACCAGCATGTGCGGAGTACCAGGGAGGAGGGGCTCTCAGGTCCTTGGGGCCAGGTCAGGTGTTTAATAGTCTTTAGGACTCAGGAAAGAATTGCTGGAGAAAGTGATATCTAAGCTGTACTCTGAAGGCCAAGTCAGATTTTAACCATTTTAACCCTTTCCCTACACAGGAGTTTACTAAGCTCAGCATTCTTCCTTCCTCCCTTTACATCTGAGAATATGGCTTTTCTAAATAAATAATTAACAAACAAATGGGAAAGCCATCGAAAGGAACCTTGTACACTCAAATCACTTAGATTAATCAAAAATATTTCAGCAGTCAAAAGGTTTGAACCCCTAGGATGTCATTTGTCTCCCAAAGAGTGGAACCATTTCCTCCTTGGTGCTGCCATCATCCTCATTTCATAATGGTGTTTATAGTAATGTGTTTGCTGTAATGTTTTGTTTGCTTTTTTTTTTTTTTGAAAAAAAAATTAGCCCCTTTAGGACATTAATTATTTCCTGTTGGTGACATTCTGAAGAACAGAACCCCATTAAGTAAAGTGTTGAAGTCACATGCAAAGTTCATTATTTGTGAAGGAAATATAAGAAACAATTTCAGAGCTGAGTTTGTCATTATATTTTAAAAACCACAGAAGTAAAAGGCCAAAAACTCGTAGTCCTTTGGAAGCAGCTACTCCGTGATTCATACTTTGATGCCTAGTGCTAAACAAAAATGCTAAAAACAAAGAAATGAACAAAACCCACCACTACCTCAGAACATTCTAGTAAACAGTGTCATTGTTTCTCTTATCTTTTCATATTTAATAATGCAAGTTGTGTAAATGTTCATTTAGTAATGGTGATGATTGTCATCACAATTTTTCTTTTCTCAGCATTGTTCTAAGAAAAAGTAAATGACATTGTTACTGCAGTCCACTGACAGCTTCCCAAGCAGAAAAACCGAACACATAGGCCTCATTTTACACAATGACCACAAAATACTGAAAACTAGGAAAATGTTGACTCAACATTCCCGATAACACACTGGCAGTAAAACTATGCAGTGTGGTGGGTTCAGATATACCCGGGTCAAATAGGCCCCAGAAGAAAGCCAGGGAAAGTGTAGATGGGTATCTTCTGACCCAAGCCAGTCCTTCATTCGTATTTATTTTATCCATATTATTTAATCAATATTCAGAAGCTTGGGAATGCATTCTGCAGAGAACAGGATGCTCACTCCCACAGCCACCACTCTCCATCTGGGTGGCCTTGTGTGAGTTACGTCACTTCCCTGAGTCTTGGGTTTCTCACCTTTAATTGGTGGTAATTACAACTGCTCTGCCCACTTCATGGGTTGTTGTGAGAGAGGGTTTCAAAGGTTAAGTCATAATACCAGTGGGAGTTATTATTATTTCTAATCCTAATAATAGGATTATTATTGCCAGTCAGGCAGGTTATAAAGGAGGAGAGAGGCTCATAAATCTTAAAGTGATTCAACTGTGTCACAAGCTGCATGGGGGAGGAACATAATGAGAACTCAGGTGTCCTAATACCTGGTTCAATGCTATTCTCCCTATAATATAACCAGGGGAAGACATATAGCTGACCCTCAACTGACATTTTGTTTCTGGTTGATAATTTAAATGTAACCAAGAGATATGATGATTAGATCTTTTTTCTCTCCTAAACATTGATGTAGACTCGGAGCAATGTGCTCACTTTCCTCCCATAGTAGTTATTCCATCAAAACTATATATGGTCTTGTTCTATGAAGAAAATCTTACTGCACAATACTGAGGGGAAGAGCACAGAAAAAAACCCCAGATAATGCATTTTCACAAACCCCACCTACCAAGTGACCAAGTTTATAGCTGCAGGTGTCCTGGTCTTAGCCCCTTTTGAAGACAAAGCAACTGGAGCTCAGAATCCTTAAGTCCTGATTCCATGTGTTTTGTGCTGAGAGGGTTTCTTAGTAAAAGCTGACTTTGTAACTGAAAGAAATGAAGTTCAGTAGGTGAACAGACATAATGATCTTTGTTTAAGAAAGGCCATAATAAGTGACATGCCTGCCAGGATGCTGTTGGCAGTTGCTTCCACAGCTTGTGGTGGGGATTAGGTGGGTGTTCTCTGGAAAGCAATGGGATATGTGCATCTGGAGCCATTACAGCCTCCTACCTTTGACTGAGTGATTCCACGATCTGACTGTATCACAGGAAATAACAGGACTTTTGACAAAGATTCATCAGAAAGATTTCAGTGCAGTCGTACTGTTTTCCAGTGTACACCAATGTGTCAACAGGTGTGTGTGTCCATCACTGCTCACCTGTGACCTGGGTGTATGACTTAAGGCTCTGCCTCAGAGACAGGACAATGGAGAGGCTCAGGCTTCACTTACTCTCTGAGCAAGAGCCTGCGGCACTCTCTGTGAGGGGCATTGGCGGGGGTTTGGGTACTGAAGATGGTACAACTTGTTCTCTGTTCTCACAGAGCTTCACGTTTAATCGCAAAGTCACAACTCAGGCACTTTCATGCCTGTGATACACACTGTGATGGGCGCAGGACAGAGATGTCTAAGTCAGACCAGAGAGCAAGGACAGTTTGGAGGTGCCCAGGGAGTGGGGACAGGAGAGGCAATAGCTCATGCTATCCAAGGGCAACAGTGCTTGCTTAGGTGTCTGAGGATCCTACACTTCCACTAACCAACAAGTGTAGATATGACAACTAATGCCATTGCATAAACATCAAGACAGAAGTCTCTTTGTCAAATGACATGTCCCATGTCCCATTGCTTTTCTAGAGGCCGAAACAAGTCCTTGGAGGTAGCAACCTAGGAGAGAAAGAAGAAAACAAACCGTGTTTACTAAGCTGAGTTCCCAGCACATGGAACAGACCTGAAAGTGCCATGTCCCAGTCCAGCCCAGGATCAGGGACACTGTGGATGGGGACCAGGAGAGCCCTGGACAGCCCAGGCAGTCACAGGACTCCTGGCAGAATGGAGTAGCCCCTCCCCACAATCTATGTTTGCCTCCACGTTTTCTCTCCTGGCTCCTTTCTACCTTCTTTCCCTTTTTAACCCTAATCTGAGGACATTTTTAAAATTGATTTGAGGGAGGGAAGGAGAAAGGGACAGAGAGAGAGAGAGAGAAAGAGAGAGAGACATAGATGTGAAAGAGAAACATTGATCTGCTGCCTCTCTTACTCACTCCAACTGGGGATCAAACCTGTCACCTAGTATGTGCCCTGACTGGGAATCAAACCCACAACCATTTGGTGTACAGGGCAATGCTCCAACCAACTGAGCCACCCGTCCAGGGCTCCTTTTTATTTTTCAGCGTGGTAAAAGATACATAACATAAAACTTACCATTTTAAGGGTAAAGTTCAGTGGCTCTATGTTCATATTATTATTATTGTGTAACTATTGCCACCCTCCACCGCCAGAATTTTTTAATCAGCTTCTTTAAAAAAGATATTCCTGTCTTTTTCTTTCTCCTTGCTAGGCACTTACTAATTGTAACAGAATTTGTTCAAAATTGTATTCTTAAATGTACTGAATAAAATTCTTTGCAATTCTTCATTTAGAAATCTTTCATTAAAATCCCACCAGTAAATTCATTGTAAATTACTTTTCATTTGCAACTGGCTCTTGGTTGACTTTTTTTTTCACACCTGGGAGAAGGACCAGCCTGCCACCAAATGTAAATTCAGCCATTGGAGGGTGGACCCCATGTGCTCAAAAAAGAGACTCGGATAACACAACTCCCACACAGACAACATAGGACTTCCTTGACAAAATATAGGTTCCCTGAATATTCATTGGGTGGCTGGGCAGCTATACCTAGAAGACACATTACACTGCCTCCTGCACGGTGACATAACTGGCCGTGCAAGACGACAGTGCTCGTGGATAGACTCACAGATGGACTTTCTGTGTGTGCTGAGAACTGTCTTCCAAATGACAAATCAGTTATTTTAACACCATTAACTATCTAATCCAATGATGTTCAACCTTTTTCATCTCATGGCACACCTAAACTAATTACTAAAATTCTGCAGCATACCAAAAAATATATTATGTTTTTTGCCAATCTGACAAAAAATAAGTATTATTTTGATTCATTCACACTGGACGGCTATTGTTATGTTGCTGTTGTTTGACAATAGGGAAAAAAGGTCAGTGTTCCTGACTAAATAGTCAGGTATTGCATGTTGAAAATTGCTGGTCTAAACCATTATAATAACTGAATTACCATATATCCCAAATTTTCTGTCTAAATTTCCACATAGGACTAGCTAGATAAACTTTAGATTGTTTATCTAGCTAGTCCTACATGGCAACCATCTGTTTCATTATTGCAGTTTTAAAAAGTGACTAAAGTACTATTCTTCATTTAAAACTTTAGCGTGAATATTCTTACATTTACTTGTACAGGTAGAATTTTAATCTAGAATCATATTACAAAAGCATCACATTGGGATTTTGATTGGGATCATATTAAAAATTTATGGGTTATTTTGGGATATATATATTTTACAAAATTAAGTTTTTTTTTCATCTAGGAACATGGCATATGCCTGTCTACTTAGTCAAGTCTTAAAGTTGATCAAGATAGGCATGACTTTTATGCTATATAATAAAAGGCTAATATGCAAATCGACCAAACACTGGAATGACTGGTCGCTATGACACATGCTGACCACTGGGGGCAGCCACTCAATGCAGGAGCTGCCCCCTGGTGGTCAGTGCGCTCCCACAGGGGGAGACCTCTCAGCCAGAAGCCGGGCTCATGGCTGGTGAGCACAGTGGCAGTGGCGGAAGCCTCTCCTGCCTCTACAGCAGTGCTAGGGATGTCCAACTGACAGTTTAGGCCCACTCCCCACAGGCTGTCAGTCGAACATCCCCTGAGGGCTCCCAGAGTGTGGGAGGGCTGGGCTGAGGGACTCTCCCAAGTGCACAAATTTTGTGCACCAGGCCTCTAGTAATCTAATAAGAAGATTGACAATTAAGAAGTTATTTTAACAAAATGTGATGACTATTGATAGGGGAAGTGTTAAAATATTCACAGGACTTTGCAAATCAAATCACCAGGTCACTGTAGGATCACAAATCCACTCATGCTTAAACATGCATATGCTCACATGTCACATGGTACCTGTCCATGCACTTGCCTGTCCTAGTTCCTCAACTTAGTATGCTGTCTCCATCCCCAATCCTCTTGCTTGCCCCTGTGTTGTCTATGCAGTGATTTCTTGTCCTTATTGGGTCATCACTTTGGTGCTTCTCTCATTTCCCAGAATCCAATTCAGACACCCTGCTCAGTTCTATCTCTGTCCATTGTGCTTCCTCCACAGCATACATCTTGGATCCCAGGCATATTTCCATGTGTTCTGGCCCCCCACTATTGTGGGGGAGCTCCCTGAGAGGTACCAGTGCTTAGCTTAGTCCTGAGGCCTTCACAAGTATTTGTTGTCCCAGGCTAGAGGCTCTAGATAAAACTTTCAAGGAGGCTACACACTCAGTGCTTTCTTTTCATTTCTCCCACCTTCTCTACCAGTGAAAGTTCCAGGTGGCTCAGGTTCGTGGGTCAGCAAATACTTCATTTCCACAAGCCAGTGTTGTCCTTGGCAGAGCATGGAAGTGTCAGCAGTCCTGGGTGGAGATATGGAATAAATGTATGTGGATGTTTGGTGACAGGGGATCTCTAGAGCAGATGTGTATTTCAAAACAACCCAACTCAGACACCCATGTTACACTTTCTTCCAGAACTCTCTTTGCAAAACTATGCTTAAAACAAGAAGAGCATAGAATAGGCTAGCCCTGCCTTCCTCTCGGCAGGTGCACAGCAAGGGCCCTTTATCTCTGATGGGGCAGGTCCAAGCTTCAGGGATAAAGATACCACTGTGGGCCCATCCAAATATTAGCTGTGGAAACTTTCCCACTTTGAAAACATGAGACACTGTGTACTCAGAGCCTTGCCTTCCAGAGAACACAATCGCATCTGCTTTTCTTCTTTCAATGGATTAAGGCCACAACTTTATCTTCACATTGCCCAGGGTTTGCTAAGTCAGGGCTTATGCCTGCTGATCTTTGGGCAACATCTTCTTGCCAGTGATCTTCTCTGCTTGGGCCCCAACAGCAGGAAATAAACCACAGACACAAGAGAACTTAGTGAGGGTCCACAGGAGCCTGCAAAGCTGATGAACTTCACTGAATCTGTGAGGGAAACTGGCCCTAAACTGATGTTAAACAAAGTGTTTCCTCCTGCACATGGTACTAAGATGGTTCCAAGATCCAACCATAATCTATAACCAAAATCAATATTTTTCATGTCACTATCTAGTCATACAAGGAAGATCAATTTATTAAATTAGAAAAATGTTGCACAATGGGGCAACATTGAGTCACGGCTATTTTTTCTTTTTATTCCTCACATGAGGCCATGCTTAAAGAGAGGAAGGAAAAGAGATCAGGAGAGAGAGCGATAAACATCATAGTGAGAAATATTGATCAGTTATATTTCATACCTGCCCCAATCAGGGATCAAACTGGCAACCCAGCTATATGCCCTGACCAGGAATCAACTGAGCAACCTTTTGGTGGCTCAGGACAACCAACTGAGCCACCCAGCCATAGTGGCTGTAGGTTTAATTGTCATTTTCCCAGGGTAGGTTTTTGTTTGTTTGTTTTTATTTTAAATATGTTTTTATTGATATTTTAGAGAGAGAGGAAGAGAGAGGGAGAGATAGAGAAACATCAATGTGAGACAGAAACATCAATTGGTCGCCTCCTGTACACCCCCTACTGGGGACATTCCTCCTACTGCAGATCAAGCCACAACCCCAGGCATCTGCCCTGACTGGAAATCAAACCTACAACCCTTTGGTGTATGGGACAATGCTCAACCAACTGAACACACTGGCCAGGGCCCAGGGTAAGTTTTAAAGCAAAATTGGGGAGTATCTCAAGAAAACTTAGACTCTAATTCAATTCAGTGTATAATCTTAATTGAATTTTATTCCTTTTGTTTTGGCATTGCTGTGGCATGAGGTTACAGGAGGAGCCGGTATGGCCAGCACTAACCATGAACCAGTTTTTTAAATCTTTTATTATTTTTTTAATAAATTTTTATTGTTCAGATTATTACAATTGTTTCTCCTTTTTCCCCCCACAGCTCTCCTCCACCCAGTTCCCACCCCACCCTCTGCACTTACCTCCCCGCCACTGTCCTCATCCATAGGTGCATGATTTTTGTTCAGTCTCTTCCCGTACCTGCCATACCCCTTTCCCCCTGAGAATTATCAATCCACTCCCATTCCATGCCCCTGATTCTATTATATTCACCAGTTCATTCTGTTCCTCAGATTTTTAATTCACTTGATTTTTAGATTCACTTGTTGATAGATATGTATTTGTTGTTCATAATTTTTATCTTTATTTTTTTCTTCTTCTTCCTCTTCTTAAAGAATACCTTTCAGCATTTCATATAATACTGGTTTGGTGGTGATGAACTCCTTTAGCTTTTTCTTATCTGTGAAGCTCTTTATCTGACCTTTAATTTTGAATGATAACTTTGCTGGGTAGAGTAATCTTGGTTGTAGGTTCTTGCTATTCATCACTTTGAATATTTCTTGCCACTCCCTTCTGGCCTGCATAGTTTCTGTTGAGAAATCAGCTGACAGTTGTATGGGTGCTCCCTTGTAGGTAATTAACTGTTTTTCTCTTGCTGCTTTTAATATTCTCTCTTTGTCTTTTGCCCTTGGCATTTTAATTATTATGTGTCTTGGTGTGGTCCTTTTTGGATTTCTTTTGTTTGGGGCTCTCTGCGCTTCCTGGACTTGTAAGTCTATTTCTTTCACCAGGTGTGGGAAGTTTTCAGTCACTATTTCTTCAAATAGGTTTTCAGTATTTTGCTTTCTCCCTTCTTCTGGCACCCCCATAATTCTGATGTTGGTACACTTGAAGTTGTCCCAGAGGCTTCTTACACTATCTTCAACTTTTTGGATTCTTTTTTCTTTTTGCTTTCCTGGTTGAGTGTTTTTTGCTTCTTTGTATTTCAATTCTTTGACTTGATTCTTGCGTTCCTCTAGTCTGCTATTGGGTTTCTGTATAATACTTTTATTTCAGTCAGTGTGTGTTTAATTTCTAGTTGGTCCTTTATCATATCCTTGAGGGTCTCGTTAAATTTATCGGCCTTTTCTAGGAAATTCTTGAAAAACCTTATAACTATGGTTTTGAATTCTATATCCAGTCGTTTGTTTTCCTCCATTTCTTTCGTTTGTGATCTGTTTCTTTGTCTCCTCATTTTCGCTGCTTCCCTGAGTTGGTAGGGTGGCTTTGTGTGCTAGGTGTCCTATATGGCCCAGTGGGTCGGCCTCCCAGTTACCTGAGGTGGACACTTTTGGTGCACCCCTTTGTGGACTGTGTGTACAACCTTGTTGCAGTTAAGTCTTAATTGTTGTTGGTGTCGCTGGGAGGAATTGACCTACAGGCCAATTGGCTGTGAGGACCTGCTGTGTCTATAATGGAAGAACTGCTGCGCTGGAGACACGCTTATGGGGCAGAACTTGCTTCAGTGGGGGCTTTGGTGCTCACTGAGTCTGCCTCTTGAATGTGTCACTTATAAATGTGAGTAGTTGAAATCTGGTGTCATCTCACACTGACCACTAGATACACTAGTTTCTGGATATCCAATGGGGTGCAGGTCAGCTACTGTCTGAGGCCACCCAGCAGGAGCTACAGTAAGAACTACAGTTTTCTCTTCTTTACTTGGGGTTTGGAGGTTTTGGAGCTGTCTGACCAGAGCTGCAGTTTGTTAGGTTAAGCTGCGATAAGGCAGGCCATTTATATGCAAAAGCCGCTGTGTGGAGATTGGGTGGGTTTGTAGATTGTGTGGGGCGGGGTCTCAGGGAGTCACTCAGCTAGAGTGTGGCAGACAGTGATGGCTGCCAGTTTCCAAGTCCCCGCATTCTGCGCCCCAGCGCAGTAAACAATGATTGCTGGGCGCACCTCTGAAAGAAAGTCACCCTCCCTTTCCGACCCGATGGCAGACAGTCCCGCTTCTCCCCATAGGAGTTGGGTCCCCAGCGTCTCCCCAGAAACTGGAGTTCAGAGTAATCGGGAGCTTGTCTCCCTTCAGGTTGAAAAAAGCAGTGCTCCCAGTCACCCGCGGCCAGCCCGATTCGCGCGCCTCCTGTACCTCAGCTTTTCAGCGCTTGTGCACGTCTCAGTGCTCTTTTCTCTTTCCTTCTAGTTGTAGAACTTCCACTCAGCCAGCTTTCCCGTGGTTCTGGGTGATAGACGTTTTGTCTTTTAGTTGTAGTTTCGAAATTGTTGTGTGAGGCAGCAGTTTAGGTGTTTACCTATGCCGCCATCTTGGTTTCTCCCAAATCTTTTATTATTTAAAGAAAATATTTTTATTGATTAGAGAGGAAGGGAGAGGGAGAGATAGGAACATCAATGATAAGAGAGAATTATTAATTGCTACCTCCTGCATGCCCCCTACTGGGGACTGAGCCCAAAACCCAGGCATGTATCCTGACTGAAATTGAACTGTGACCGCCTAGTTCATAGGTTGATGCTCTACCATCACTGAGCCACGCCGGCCGGGCACTGTGAACCAGGTTTTAACCAAGGTGAGTCTGCGTGCTTTTTCCCACTGGAACAGTGAATTGAGAAGTTGTAATTTGAATCAAATCAGCAATTTAGAATATAAGGAATCATAAAACACTCAATCAGAACAGCAAAAAGAAAAAAGAATCCAAAAATATGAAGATAGTGTAAGGAGCCTCTGGGACAACTTCAAGCCTACCAACATTTGCATCATAGGGGTGCCAGAAAGAGAAGAGAGAAAGCAAAAAACTGAAAACTTAATTTAAAAAATAATTATAGAAAACTTCCCCTACCTGGTGAAAGAAGTAGACATGCAAGTTCAGGAAGCCTCAAGAGTCCCAAACAAGAGGAACTCAGAGTCCCACACCAAGACACATCATAATTAAAATGCCAAGGCTTAAAGACAAAAAGAGAATCTTAAAAGCAGCAAGAGAAAAGCAGTTAGTTATCTACAAGGTAGCATTTATACAACTGTCAGCTGATTTCTCAACAAGCCAGAAGGCAGTGGAAAGAAATATTCAAAGTGATGAATAGCAAGGACCTACAACCAAGATTACTCTACCCATAAAAGCTCTCATTTAGTATTGAAGGTCAGATAAAGAGCTTCACAGACAAGAAAAAGCTAAAGGAGCTATCACCACCAAGCCAGTATTACATGAAATGTTGAAGGGTAGGTACTCAAAAAGAAGGAGAAGGAGGAGGGAGAGGAGGAGGAGGAGAAGGGATAAAAAATATGAACAATAAAATGGCAATAAATACATATCTATCAACAATTGAACTTAAAAATCAAAATAAACTAATAAGGAATCTAATGAACAAAATAAACTGATGAATAAAATAGAACCAGAGACATGAACAGACTGAAAAATCTCAGAGGGAAGTGGGGAGCAGGATGGAAAGATCTTGTATGCATATATGCATTACCTATGGACACAGATAATAGGGTGGTGAAGGCCTGGTGGTGGGGGGGGATTGGGTGGAGGGAGGCAACAGGGCAGGGGGGGGGACATCTGTAATACTCTCAGCAATAAAGATTTTTTTAAAAAACTCCTACAGTAAGACTGGCTTTGCCTAAATAGTGGGCATCAGGGCTCTTTTCTCAGCATCTTTGTTTACACAAAGATTCCACTCCATGCAGCACATTGTTTCTAAAAATATTAAATGGCTACATCTTGTCAGGGAGTATTTTTTTTAATTAATAGACTTTGTTAGCGCACTTTCAGGTTTACTCTAAAATTAAACAGAAAATGCAATGAGCTCTCTATGCCTTTTCTTCCTGCACATTTCCCCTCGATATCTTGCATTAAGGCAGTGACTTTGTTATAATCGATGAGCCAATATGGATACCTTATTATTTGTTGAAATCCATAGTTTAAATTAGTATTACTCTTGTGTTGTACATTCTGTGGGGTTGACAAATATATGACATGTACCCACCATTACATGGACATTTGGGTTGTTTCTAATTTTTGTCTGTTATGAATAATGCTGCGATGAACATTTGTCTACAAGTTTTTGCATGTTTTCAGTTATCTTAGGTGTACTGAGGAGTAGAATTGCAGGTTAACTTTTTAAATGAATGAAGCACTGCTATGGATATATCACCTTTTTGTCACATGGGTCGTTAGAGCCACATATTCTGAAAATGTGCCCTGATCTCTTCCATGCTCTGAATGGAGCGGCAGACTGTGCACCAACTAGAGACATATTGGTGGTGAGACAAAGCCCCTTCTCTCTTCAACTCCAACTCTATGTTCTCCCTGGTCCATCCCCCGTCCCTGCCTCAGTTCAGGCCCACAGTGTCCCAGGCATCTTCTATCTAGGCACCTGTCTACCATTTTGCTTCTCTTAAGACCATCTAGACATCAGGGTGATCTACTTATAAAGCCAACTAATTTGGCCCTGTCAGCCCTCTGCTTTAAACCCTTTGTGGAGTTGGTCACCTCTAGAATAAAGCTAGCACACTGAGGCCCTCCAAGTTCAGTGATGATGTGACCCTTAATTATCTGCTTCTCCAGCTGTCTCTGGAGTCTGGCACCCCCTGAGCTTAACCCCACCTGCACAGGACTTCTTACAAGTCCTCACTGTTCCAAGCTCAGTGGAGTCCTTCCCACCTAATCACCCATCATACATTGAATACCCACCATGGGCCAGATGCTGGGATTCCACAGTCAACAGGACATCCACCCATACCATTCTGCCTTTCTTCCTGAGATCCTCCTCCTCCCAGTGTCTCCTATTTATCCATCCAGTCTCACCTCCCTTCTGGAATCTCCCATGAACCCACAACTCATTTTCTCCCTCTCATGGGGCCATTGCAGGAGAGCAGGAGATGGAACTGGGGTCAAACCCCACTTAACCTCATTAACTGAGACTTCAGCAAGTTAACATAACCTTTGACTGGCAACTTCCTCAGCTGCATATGTGCAAGGGGCACTGGGCATGGAAGAGATGGCACAGGACAAGGTGTGGCACCTCAGGAAGCCTGTATTAAGCCAGCCCCCACTTTTACCACTACTTGAGCATGTAACATAATGCTAACTTTTCCAACAGAATCATCACATTGTATTACTGTTTGTTTATACTAATCTAATTGATTCTTGGAGGGCAGTAACTATTTATTATGATTAACTCTGGAATCCCTCATTCCAGCACATCACTTGAAAATAATTCATTGGTTTTCCTTCCATGGATTATTTTAATAACCCCTAAGAGGAAGATCTGGGAATCACACTGCACTGGGCAGCACAATGCTTTCCTTGGTAGAAAGTAGGATGATCCCAATGCACAGAGAAGGAACCTGAGTGACTGACACTCCAACACCTTGGTGGTGACATTCAGCATCTGCCTCCATAAAGGGGTCTCTTTTCATGGTGGTCTCCTCTCCCCGAGTGAGCCCTTAAACCTCCTCCCTGTGCTGACCAAAGTGTACACAGGCCTGCTTGTCCCCTGTGATGACAGGTGCCAGGGCCTCTGTGGGGCCAACTGACCTCTTCAACCTGTAGTTCCCAAGAGGAGGGAACCTGGGTCCTGGTCCAGCTTCTGATTTCATACTGGTGTCCTCGGCAAAACCTCTGCCATCAGACTGAGTTCTCAAGCTTTCCTGCACAATGGAATCACCCTGAGGTCTTGAAACATACTGATGCTCCCACCTCAGGGCCTTCAGGGCCTTTGGAGCTTCCCAGGGAGTTTTTGTTTGTTTGTTATTTTAGAAGTGCTTAGCAGAGATTAGGAACCCAGTGGCTAAGCTCACAGAGCAAAGAGCATCTCCAGAGGTTGCCCTCCTCTGGATGTGTGGGTCACAAAGAGCCCCAGCAACTGTGACCTCACTGGTTGGGTGTGGAGGGCTCCTGACATAACATCCAGAAGAGATGGGTGGCATCACTGCACAAACCCTTAAACAGAGAAATTACTGTTTGGTGGTGAGGTAGATTTTTCCATATGGAACTTCACTGTTTGACAAGCAAGCAAACAAACAAAAACGGGGGGAAAAGGCAAGTTTTTAAAAATTAAGATGAAATTTGCCCCCAGCTTCCTCTCCTTGCTCCTGCCTACTATCTGAGCATGGCAGCTCACTTTTCTTCTATCAACACTTCTATTTTGTGGAACAAAGGAAGGAAAAAGTGGTCCCTGACTCCAGGAAGCTTCTAGGCTAAGTGTAGAGACACACCACCAGTGATCAGTTCTACTCTGCCTGGGAGGTTGGAGGAGGGAGCTATGGAGCAGAGGGGTAGGAAGTTAATCCTTGTGAGGCCGACGGCTCCCACTTTAGTAAGGCCATGTGCCAGGACCTGTCTGTGTGTTTCTCTTCTCCTGCTCAGGGTGGGGTTCATTTGTGGGGCCACACAGAGGAAGGAGGCCAGATGCCCCTCCCCGCCCCGACTATGTTCAGAATCCACTATACCCCAGAGTCCCAGACAGATCAGCCTATGCTTTGATCATCAAACAGTGGGATAGCTTTATTTCTTTGGTGAGTCAGATGCCGAAGATATGGTTAATTATCAGATGGAGAGATTTCCCCTCTCTCCTCGGCAGGAGAGAGGGGAAATCTCTCCTGCCTTCTGGGAAACATCATTGTGTTGGCCCCAAAACAACCATGAGGAAGTAGAGTGGGGGTTATTTCAGGTTCTACACAAGTTCCTGGCTGCACGGCAAAGAGGCCACCTAGGCAGCTGCAGTTCTGGCTAAGCATTGTGAAGTCCCGGTTCCGTCATAAACTCAGTTAAAAGCTATCATAATGAAACCACTTCTCTTTTCCAGGGGATCAATGTGCTCGATGTCTGACCTCATGTGTCCTCCACTATTAAGACATGCATAGCTGCCCAGAAAGGGTAAAGCATGGGCTCAGCTTCAGAGAACAAATCCACTACAGCCTACTTTCAGCAGGAAGAGATTTGTTCTAGGCATATTCAACAGCTTACAGTATTGAGTAAGGGTTGAAGAAACAGAGTCATGGCTCAAAAACAAATCCTAAGGCCACAGCTCAGAACCAGGTCACTGAAGAGGTAGCTGCCCCTGCTGGAATATGGAAGGCCCAGTCCTGAAGTCCAGACAGGTCACAGTGTGGGGACTTGCAGCAGCTGTGGGTGCTCACGGCCCAGCTCTCCACCTCCTTCTGGCTAGTGGCTAGTCCGGGCTGTTCTGAGCAAGCAGCCCACTGCCGCAGCAGAGGGGACCATACCTGCTTGGGCGCCAGAGCTATTGAGGATGTCAAATCAACCGAACACGAATCCTGAACTGCAACAAGGCTGAAAATGAGGGTCTCACATTCAGTTTCCACTAGGCAAGGACAGTGAAAGAATGGCCAACACAAGGCTACATCTCCACACAGGCCCCGGGAGCTGGGAAAGGATGGGGACACTCAGACAGGCCCCAGACTTTGGAACCAGGACATCCTATATTGCCATGACTCCCTCCCCAACCCTTGGTCTGGCAGGCAGCCTTCTCTCCTGTCACACACTCTGTACAACAGGACAACTGTATCCGCTGCTGTCACATACCAGCCTGGATTCCCTCCTGCTTCTCTTCCATTTTGTCCCACCCAACCTTCAAAGTACAGCTGACTGATGTCTTCAGTGAAGCCTCTGAGATTGCTCTGTGCTTGTGAGGTCTCTATCGCCAGGTACTACGCCCTCCAGTCTCCTCCACACCATTCAGCATGTATTCCTCTCAGTGGTGAGGCCTCTGATGGCCCTACAGTTGTTGCCTGCATGATAACTGTGAATCTCCAGTTCGAGTAAGAACTCCTGGGAAAGGAATTTAGATTCCTAACACCTGAGCACTGAAAACGGAAAAGTCCCTCGACTTCTATCCTCAGAAATTCTGTTCATACGTCATACAAAGGGATAATCCTGCAGCCCTGCTCCAATGTGTGTGGGGTTGGACTCAAGATAGAAAAAGCTGACATACAGGAAAGGCATTGTGGTCTTTACAGTAACAGCCACCACCCAGATCTGCTCTTAACCCTAACCACACTGAAAATGAACCTGAGACCTTGACCAGGAACTTGGGTCTCGAATCACTTTTCAGGCTCCCAGGCCCTATGAAGACAGGACAGTGTGCCTGTGTCAGTGAGCAGCTGAAGGGGAACATGAAGACAGGAGACAGAGATGAGACACTTGATATGTTGTCTGGGCTTCACTGTAGAAATTAATAACAGTTGGCCCAAATTCAAAGCCTTCTACAAAACAAGCAGAATTGGGAAGCTGAGTCCTCCTTTGCTTCCTCTCTAGGGAGGTCCCAACAGCAGCCACAAAAGGGAATAATCCTGATACCCACAAAAGCAAAGGGCCTGATGGGCATTAGTCCTTTCATTTTATGTTCCAAGCCAACCATGTAGACCAAGCATGTCAAACTCAAAGGCTAACATGGGCTAAATAAACAATGTTTAAGTTTATCTGGGCCGCAAAAAAACACACAAAAGTTTCAATTTTCATAGAAACAGGTTTATTTTGATAGAGACATGCTGAATACAAAGGGCTGAAATAAGTGAGTAATCGTTAACATAAAATAATAGAACATTTAAATAAAAATTAATATTTTTTCTTGAACATTAACTTACCAGACACTAAATAACTGCACAATTTAATAAGTGTAACGCAAATGAACCTATTTTCCTTGTTCTCCGAAAGCGAAATATTTCCTGTTGCACACACCGACTAATGACATGGCAACCGGCTGCTAAAATATTCGCTGCTACTATTAGTGGAGAGAAATTTATGCGCCTGTGCGTAAGGTGAGTAATGGAAATGAATGCAACACGATTATAGTAATCAGTCATTAGCAAACGTTGTAGTTTGTTGTTAATAATTATGTATAACAGGATAATGTAAAAATTAAGTTACGAAA
The DNA here is from genome assembly GCA_026230045.1 of Corynorhinus townsendii. Classification (NCBI taxonomy): domain Eukaryota; kingdom Metazoa; phylum Chordata; class Mammalia; order Chiroptera; family Vespertilionidae; genus Corynorhinus; species Corynorhinus townsendii. The sequence continues at coordinate 114,072,175 of JAPDVU010000003.1, read as the reverse complement.
TTTTATTAAAACGTTTCTTGCATACCGTATATTGGCTGGGCCACAAAAATATTCATTGTGGGCCTCATGCTGGCTGCGGGCCGCGAGTTTGACATGCGTGATGTAGACAGTTCAGCCACACATTAGAGGGTGAATGGTGGGTTCAGATAGGAGAGGAGAGAAGACATTCTCTCCCACCAAGAAAAGAAAAAGAAGGAAAACTGGTTTTTGATGAGTTTTGTGCACCTATCTCCAACATAAACCCAAATTAATTCAACATCCCTTAAATTTGCTTCCCTCGAAGTGCTGATGTGGGGTTACTTAAGAAACATATTGAAACATACAGGATAAAAATTCACAGACCCAGCCCTAGCTGGTTTGGCTCAGTGGATAGAGCATTGGCTAGTGGATCAAAGGGTCCGGGTTCGATTCTGGTCAAGGGCATGTACCTTGGTTGCAGACTCCTCCCTGGCCTGGGCCCAGATTGGGGTTCATGCAGGAGGCAACCAGTTAATGTATTTCTCTCACATCCATGTTTCTCTCTGTCGTTCCCTTCCCCTCCACTCTCCCTAAAATTCAATGGAAAAATATCCTCGGGTAAGGATTAACAAACAAACAAAAAAATCAAACAAAATAAATTCACAGACCCATTGAGAGCACATTTGACATGATGGCTGAAGTCTGAGATCATCTGTCCTTAGGTCTCGATTCTCGGTGCAAATGCTACACACAAGTGCAAAACCAGGTGCATAAGCCCTTTCTCCACCCCTCTCCTCACTCATAGGTATTTACTAAGACGAAACTGTGATTCATCATGAATTTTAACCAGAACAGCCAACTTTTTAAAATTTGTTTCTATCGATTGATCATCCCTGCCTTTTCTAGGCAAATTCTCAATTGTGGTAAATATCACTGCTATTTCCAGGCCCCACATATGATAATTGCAGCAAAACGTTATGGCTCTGAATATTAAAATCTAAAAGGCAGGCAGTGACCAGAAAGTGGTTGTCAACAATTTTTGGATGTCCATTCCAAGAAATTACTCAGGAGATGGCACTTTTTAAAAGAAGTATTAAGGCTTGACGACCCACTCAGTTCTGGGGTTTGAGATATAAGAGTGATCCTCGAGTGCATATGGGGTTGTGGTCTTAAAAAGGTGTTTTATACCGAAATGTAGGCCTGTGGATGATGATGGAACTTCAGAACACACAGTGCTCAACTCAGTGTTTGACTGAGTCCTAGGCTTCCATGTGGCAATCTCAGCCCTCTCTACCAGCTCAAGAATTTGGTACAAGGAGAAAGTTGATGGCATTTCTGTTGGAATGCATTTTCATTTTTCATCCAGGTCATATCCTTCTTTACTTCCCCAGGTGAACCCTCACCCCCACAAGGAGTTTGTACACACTTTATTATTGGCACTTTCACAGCAGTTAAAGATAACACACAAGCCCTAAAGCAAGGATTTGATACAATTTTCAGCTGCTTTAGCATGAAAGGAGTTACTTCCCTGACCTGCACATAAGGAAACAAGGTACAAAAACTACACAATGCGTTGCATTATAGATATGTGTGTGTTGAAACTTTTGTCTTGATTAAATTGTATTTTCTATCTGAAACAATGCTTTGAAAATGTCTATAAATGTCATATTATCAGTCTGTCATAAACATATATTTTTTAAAAAGAACTAAGAATATCAAACAACTCTCTTGATTATGCCCTAGTCAAATCAGACTGAAGCACATCCTGCTGCCAATTCACCTGCCTTTTTCTATCCTTTTCCCATTATTGGTCAATCCAGAAAGGGTGTAACATTTTTAAATCTCATTTTATTATTTCACCAGGCCTCACAAACTAACAGATAAACATGGCTAGGAATTATGGAGACAATTATGAAAGGGTAACTTGGCAAGGAAATTCTTAAGAGACAACTGGCTGTGACTCAGACTTAGTTGCAGAAGAACCTGCTTGCCTCCAGGACAGACCGGTTTGTGCGCTGTGGACAGGGACATCACCCTTCCATTTTTTTCCAGCCATGGTCATCCTACCAGGAAGCCCACCAGGCAAATGGACCATACACATTACAATAGGCAGGTGTGAGGATCAATAAATGTAATGTCATTGACAAGGCAGACATAATAAAAATCAAATTTCCAAGTTCAGATGGCCAAGATATGCAGAGTCATGGATGCATACAACAGGCTGAGGATCCTCAGAGGGAAGTGGGTGGGAGGGGAAGAGATCAACCAAGGAACTAATATGCAAATATGCATAACCCATGGACACAGACAATAATGAGGTGAAGGCTTTGGGAGGGGACAGGAGTTGGGAGGAGGGAGGTCAAGAAGGGAAGAAAGGGGGGCATCTGTAATACTTTCAACAATAAAGATAAGTTTTAAACAATTCCATTATTTCTCAGTGAAAAATTTACCTTCAGTTATGTATTCATGTTCTTATATGTACTTATTGGAGGTCTTTGGCAATAGGTACCAAGATTTGTAAAAGTTCCTATCGACTACCTAATCCCTCTTCTAATAATTTATTCTACACTAGAGGCCTGGTGCACGAAATTTGTGTATGGGGGAGGGGGGGTAGGTGGTGTCCCTCAGCCCAGCCTGCACCCTCTCCAATCTGGGACCCCTTGGGGGGTGTCTGACTGCCGGTTTAGGCCCTATCCCTCAGGCAGTAAACCGGCAGTTGGACATCGCCCTCACAATTCGGGACTGCTGGCTCCTAACTGCTCGCCTGCCTGCCTGCCTGATAGCCCCCTAACCGATCCCCTGCTGGCCTGATTGACGCCTAACTACTCCCCTGCTAGCCCAATTGTCCCCAACTGCCCTGCCCTGCAGGCCTGGTCATCCCCAACTGCCCTACCTTGCTGGCCTGGTTGCCCCCAACTGCCCTCCCCTGACGGCCTGATCATCCCCAACTGCCCTGCCCTGCCAGCCTGGTCACCCCCAACTGCCATCCCCTGTTGGCCTGATCTCACCCCCAACTCCTCTCCCCTGCTGGCCTGATGGCCCCCAACTACCCTCTTCTGATAGCCTGGTCGCACCCAACTGCCCTCCCCTGCCTGCCATCCTGTGGTGGCTATCTTGTGGCAGCCATATTATCACGATGTGGGGGCAGCCATATTGTGGTGGCCATTTTGTGATGACATGGGGGCAGCCATCTTGTGATGATATCATGGCAGCCATCTCTCACGATGTCACCTAGGCTTTTGTTGTATAGGAAGAGACTTAGTTTTATGAACAAAATATTCTAGGCAGAGTAATTTATAATGGTAAAAAAATATATTTTTAATATTTTAATTTCTTTATTGGTTAAGGTATTACATATTTGTTAATGGTAAAAATATTGATAACATTCTAACTATCCTAACTATCCTGTCATAATTCTAAAATAAATTATGACAATATGATATAACCAGGGGTCCAGCGCATGAAATCGCATGAGGAGGCGCCCCACCTACTGCCTCCTGCCACCGTGTACCTCCTGGTGACAGGTCGTTTGGTTGTTTTGGTCGTGATGCCTCTTAGCCTTTTATGATTATGATAATATTCATTCAAAACTAAACTTCTGAGTCTTCCTCTCTAAGCTTGTCTTTCCCAGTGCACCATGGTAAAGCATGGTGTTTACACTGTAGGTCTGAAGGGAGACTGGCTACATTCAAATATTGGTTCTGGAACATTCTGTGTGACCAAGAAACAATGATCTAAGCCTCAGTTTTCTTGTATGTAAATAATAAGCCTACCACAGAATACATAAAAATTAACTAATGAAAAGTGCTAAAACAGCTTGATAAATATTTCAAAGGTTAACTTGGTACATACTTCAGTAATGCTGGTTACATACAGAAGTCACCTGGAGTCCTTTAAAAGTAGTGATGCTTGGCCCAGCTGGCGTGGCTCAGTGGTTGAGCATTGGCCTATGAATCAGGAGGTCATGGTTTGATTCCTGGTCAGGGCACATGCCTGGGTTGCAGGCTTGATCCCCAGTAGGGGGCATGCAGGAGGCAGCCAATCAATGACCCTCTCTCTCCTCATTGATGTTTCTATCTCTCTGTTCCTCTCCCTTCCTCTCTGAAGTCAATAAAAATACATATGTATTTTAAAAGTACTGATGCTTGGATTCCACATCCTGAAGTTCTGATGTGATTGGTCTGAGATGAAGATTCAATGTCCAGATGTTTTGGAGCTCTTCAGGTAGGTTCTGATTCTAGTCATGGGAGAATAGCTCATATTGGATTAACCATCCTGCTAATAATAATTACAAACTCTGGCCAGAATGTAAACACCAACAGTTTGAAGGTACCAAGAGCCCACCACAAGAGGCAGAAACTTCTTCCCAGAAAGAAGAGAGGCACACCAGTGAGCTCCACATCTAACCAGTAGGTCCCTTGACGAGACTCTCCAGCTGCCTAAAAACAAAGCAAAATAGGCAGTTGTGTAGAAAGTGGCTAAAGAGATAGAAGTTGAAGTGTGGAGCTGCCATGGAAGCTAGAAATTGAAAAGTCCCAGAATGCTGTATGAATAGAGGGGAAACCAGAAAATTGGTATTGAATTCCCCTCACATCCTTGGTAACTTATAAACTGAGCATATACCCAGAAGCCCAGCAGAAAGCAGCAACTTGGGGGTCAAAGAGCTGCATCTAAACAGGTACTAAGTGCTTAGTGTTCTGAGTTCAAGTCCAACTTGTTAGATAGGGCTTAGTAAAACCCTGAAAAACAGGATGGACCACATATTAGGAGTATGACCTGCATTCCAAGTCTAAAGGCTAAGTCCAAGGACAGTGGAAAAGCCAAAAGCCAGCTTTCACAGGACCAAGGTGACCCACCAGTAATTTCAGTGCCTTCCAGAACAAAACTCAACACATTTCAGAGGAAGATAATATAATTCAGTCTCTAAAACACATCATTAACAATTCCTAAAGCAAGAATTTTTTAAAAGACACTAGACAATGAAAACACACACACAGAAAATGTGGTCCATAATCAAGATAATGAAGTAGATAACTTATATGTTGAATTTAGCAGATGAGCACTTTAAAAAAGCTATTATAAATATGCTTAAGGATTTGCAAGAAAGATGGAAAGAAGGAGCAGAGGTAAGGAATCTCCACAGAGAAATGAAAACTTTAAGAAGAAAATAAATGGAAATTATAGAATTAAAAAGTACAGTGCTAAAATTAAAATTTCACCAGATAGCCTTCACTAAAGACTACGTAGCTAAAGAAAGTATCATGAACTTGAAAATAAGTCACTAGAAACTATCCAATTTCTGAAGCACAGATGCAATTAGAACCCAGAAGGACAGGACAAAGAGATGGGCAGAGAAAATATTTAATGAGGTGATGGCCATTTTATTTCCAAAATTGATATAAGACAACCCACAGACCCAAGAAGCTCAGCAAACTCCAAGGATAATAAGTACAAAAGAACATATCAGAGTCAAACTCTTGAAAAATAAAAATAAAGGGAAAAATATTTGAAAAAATACTAACAACAACAACAAAAAAAGACCTATTACATTCAGGGAAATGACAAAAAATAATGATGGCTAATATCTCAACTGAAGGAATAGAAGTTACAAGACAATTTAAAAATATCTTCAAAGTGCTGGGGTGGGGGAAATATGTGCAGAGCAAAAATCTCCTTTGAAAATGTAGGCAAAATAATGACATTACCAGACAAACAAACACTAAGACAATTAATGGCTAGGAAATCTTCATTACATGCAGGGCTAAGGAAGGTCTTCAGGTTGAAAAGAAAGATCCAGATGTAAATCTGAATCTGCAAGAAAGAATGAAAATTACCACAAATGGTAAATATATGGGTAACTAGTACATATAAAAGGCTATCTTCTTAAGTTCTTTAAAATTATATTGTCTATAAAATGCAGAAATAATAAAAATGTGTTTATTGTATGATTTATATGTAAGTAGAAGTAAAATGTATGACAATATAGTAAAGGGCTAGGGGTGTGAATGAAATTATCTACACTAATAAAAGAAAAACATGCAAATTGACTGTACCTCCGCTATGCCCACAGCCAAGCCCAACAGCCAATAGGAGCAAGTATGCAAATTAACCCAACCAAGATGAGCTTCTGAGTTCTTTAAAAGTTCTTTACATTCAGGGAACTGACAAAAAATAATGATGGCTAATATCTCCCACAACTACCCTCCCTTGCAGGCCTGGTCCCTCCCAACTGCCCACCGCTGCTGGCCATCTTGTGGTGGCTATCTTGTGTCCACATGGGGGCAGCCATCTTTGACCACATGGGGGCAGACATCTTGTGTGTTGGAGTGACAGTCAATTTGCATATTACTCTTTTATTAGATAGGATAGAGGCCTGGTGCACGGGTGGGGGATGGCTGGTTTGCCCTGAAGGGTGTCCCAGATCAGGGTGGGGGTTCCCTTGGGTATGGGGCAGCCCAGGCGAGGGGCCTGTGGTGGTTTGCAGGCCGGCCATACCCCCCCGGCAACCCAAGCAGAGGCCCTGGGATCTAGGATTTATTTATCTTCTATAATTGAAACTTTGTAGCCAGGCCAGCAGGGCAGGGCAGTTGTGGGTGATCATTTTTTTTTTTTTTTTTGGTTAGTATTTTTTCAAATATTTTTCCCTTTATTTTTATTTTTCAAGAGTTTGACTCTGATATGTTCTTTTGTATTTATTATCCTTGGGGTTTGCTGAGCTTCTTGGGTCTGTGGGTTGTCTTATATCAATTTTGGAAATAAAATGGCCATAACCTCATTAAATATTTTCTCTGCCCATCTCTTTCTCCTGTCCTTTTGGGTTCTAATTGCATCTGTGCTTCAGAAATTGGATAATTCCTCAATGCAGGAGTTGCAGCCACAGAGAGAGCAGGAGGCTTTGGTTGCCCCCCGCCATGGAGGAAGCCAACCTTCCTGATTGGCCCTGGCCTCTGCTCAAAGCTACAAAGTTTCAATTATAGAAGATAAATAAATCCCAGATACCAGAGCCTCTGCTTGGGTTGCCGGTGGGCGTGGTCGGCCTGCAAACCACCACAGGCCCCTCACCCAGGCTGCCCCACGCCCCCAAGGGAACCCCCACTCTGATCTGGGACACCCTTCAGGGGAAACCAGCTGGCCCCCACCCGTGCACCAAGACTCTATCCTATCTAATAAAAGAGTAATATGCAAATTGACTGTCACTTCAACACACAAGATGGCTACCCCCATGTGGTCAAAGATCCTGACCCCATGTGGACACAAGATGGCCACCACAAGATGGCCAGCAGGGGAGGGCAGTTAGGAGGGACCAGGCCTGCAAGGGAGGGCAGTTGTGGGCAATCAGGCCAGCAGGGGAGGGCAATTGGGAGGGACCAGGCCTGCAGGGGAGGGCAGTTGGGGGCGATCAAGCCTGCAGGGGAGGGCAATTAGGGGTGACCAGGCCGGCAGAGGGGGGTAAGTTGGGGGGTGACTGGGCCTTCAGGGAAGGGCAGTTGGGGGGGACCCAGGCTGGCAGGGGAGCAGTTAAGCACCAATCAGGCTGGCAGGGGAGTGGTTAGGGGGTGATCAGGCTGGCAGGCAGAAGCAGTTAGGGGCAATCAGGAAGGCAGGTAGGCGAGCGGTTGGGAGCCAGCAGTCCTGGATTGTGAGAGGGATGTCCGACTGCCCATTTAGGCCCAATCCTACCGGGATCGGGCCTAAATGGGCAGTCGGACATCCCTCGAGGGGTTCCATATTGGAGAGGGTGCAGGCTGGGCTGAGGACACACACCCTTGTGCACGAATTTCGTGCACCGGGCCTTTAGTCTATATATATATAAAAGCCTAAGCAACCATTATGACCAAATGACTAGAACAACCGGTCAATAATATGATGTGTACTGGCCACCAGGGGGAAGATGCTCAATGCAGGAGCTGCCCCTGGTGGTCAGTGCATTCCCTCAGGGGGAGCGCTGCTCACCCAGAAGCTGGGTTCAAGCGGCAAGTGCAGCTGTGGTGGTGGGTGCCTCACCTGACTCTGCAGCAGCACTACTGAGCAGTGGGAGTAGGTGCAGCGGTCCGGGATGAGTGAGAGCAGTGCTGCGCCTGGCCCCAGCTTGGGCTCCTCCTTGGCTGCCTACTGCTTGGCGCACTGCTACATCCCTCAGGGAATGTCCGACTGCCGGTTTAGGCATTCGGACATTCCCTGAGGTGTCCCAGATTGTGAGAGGGCACAGGCCAGGCTGAGGGATCAAACACCCCCCCCCGCCCCATGCACGAATCCATGCACCAGGCCTATAGTAATGTTATAAGGTTCTTGCATTGGATATAAATATTAAAGTTTGACTGTGGTAAATTGAGAATATAGAGTACAATTTCTAGAGCAACCACTAAAATACGTAAAACGAAGATCTTTAACTTTAAAGTCAATTATGTAGATAAAATAGAATACTAACAACTATTTTGAAGTAAATCAAAGGAAGGCAGGAAAGGAAGAACAAATAAGATTAGGACAAATAAAAGACAAACAGAAGGAAGGTAGATTGAACTTCAACCCTATCTCTCATTATACTAAATGGAAATTATCTGAACATCTGTGTGCAGCCATCTCACCATGCTGGCATGAATAGTGAGAAAACTAGACAAATCATATAACAAGCCCTGCCTGCTAGATAACTATGAGAAGGTCTTTTGGAGAGAGGTCTTTATTTTAATCCATCTGTTAACTTCACCCCAAGCCCATAATTTAAACTATCTCCTTAGATAAGTCAGTCTCTGCTTGGATGACTCAGGTAAGTGAATCGTCCATTGGATTTGTGTCCAGGTAATGTCATGAGGTTAACAAATCTGTCTCCTTGTAGGGAGAGGGATTTAGCCTTGTGCTGCCCTAAGTATGGCTGCCTTAACCCATCCTAGTGTGTTCTGTGGCAATCCTCCTAATGTCCGAGGTTGATAAAATTATGGCCCATTGTTTTCCACTTGCCTTGTGGCCTCCCAACCAAATAGGGCCTCCTCTCAAGAACTTCTAGTGTCACCCTCCTCTGAGTCTCTGTCTGAGAAGCAAGAAGAGCCTTGTCATATCTATATGGATGAATAAATAAAGGATTGAATGAATGAGCAAGCTGAAGAATATGCTCAAATATATTCTAAGCTACAAAAAGAACATAAAATAAAAATTACATAGAACATAAAAATAAAAATTTCAGTTTCTAAAAGAAAAGTACATATGAATTTGTGTGTATTACACACATTCACACAAAGACACAAACACACACAGAAGACCAGAAAGAAACATCTATACTAATAAAAGGGTAATATGCTAATTAGGGCAGATGTCTTCCAGATGTCCATTCATACGTCTATCCAGACAAAGTGTTTGTGAAGCCTGGGACTCAGGCCTTGCAGCTGCTGTGGCTGGCAGTGGAAGCAGCAGCAGGGTGATGGGGGCAGCACCTTCCCCTGATCAACCCGGTTGCCTCCCGCAGAGGGGGGGCGGGCCATCAGTAGGACATCCCCTGAGGGCTCCCGGACTGTGAGAGAGGGCAGGTTGGGCTGAGAGACACCTCCCCCCCAAGTGCATGAATTTTCATGCACCAGGCCTCTAGTATCATATAGACACTGGTTATTCAGGGTAGTGAGACTCTGTGATTATTTTTTCATTTACACTTTCTTTTGTGCTTTTCATACTTCCCTTATTAAAAAACTATCTTCTCTTTCTTCATAGCCATGGTGTAATGCATTTCTCCCTGGAATACTGAACTTCGGAGAGTGAATGGTCATATTAAGCTCAGTTCCTACCAAACTTTCATTTGGTTGAGTGCCAATTATATGTAAGTAAACTCAGGACTGTGTAAAACACAGTACCCTTTGGGAACACTTTGTCTGTAGTGAAGGGTATAGGATACCACCTGTGAGAGTCATTTCCTTTGCAGCATTGCCCATCAAATCACACTGTTCATACTTATAGTTACAGTGATGCCCCAGTCCCTAAGAAAGCTATGATCCTAGTAACCTCATGACAGACTGTGCTTTCCATTCTGTGATCGAATTTTCATCTTTCCAACCAGTATCCCCCATGATATTGAAAGTGTTGCCTTTTAAATTTATCTTTGCATCATTGGGAACTAAAGTGCAGGGTCCTAATAAAATAAGGGAACAGGCAATTCCCAGAACAAGAACATGAATTCCACAAATGTTTATCCTTAACTGTGATTTTTAAAAATTCTACAGCAAAGACTCAATAAGAAGTAACCTTTTAAGTAGCTACATTAGAACAAATTCTTGCACTACTTCAGTCTTTCCCTTCCTCACTGTTTTTTATTTGACAAGGCTTGATTTTAGGAACCTGGGAAAGAAAGTTGCACCTATAGCAAAAGAGATACTGAATTCCTAAGAGTGATTCCTGGGAATTAGGCTATGATGTTATCTGTTCCTACAGAAGAATTCACTTAGAAAAGATAGGTTTCAACTGATAGAAAGAAGCCAGCTTATAATTAGTTAAACACATTTGTAAATGGAAGACAACTTGGAGATACTGGACACTGTTTTGGAGGTCTCCCAACTCCCTGCTGTTAACCCTTCCCCAGGCTGCATAATGGAAACACATTATACTTTTCTTAAAAGTGATAGAAAATCCAGGAAATGACAGAGGGGAAAGAATAGACTATGAAGCTGGATGGGTCTGGGTTCTGACCTCCTTTACAAAATTGATAATGAAAATACTTTATTCCAGGGTTTTCTGGATCAAAGATAATGTACATAAAGTGCCCATCAGTGTCAGAAACATAGTAGATGCTCAATCAAATGGTCTATGTTATTCCTTGGGGCAGCCAGCTCTACCACATACCAGCTCTGTGTGCAAAATCTTAGTTCTATTGTAAAGTAGGAATAATAATGGCAAAGACAAATTATATCATAGGTAATAAAACTAAAGCACTAGACCTCACAGGGTGTTATTATGACCTTTGCAGTCTATAATCTATGATCTGATAAAGGGTGTCCTTAAAGGTACTGTGGTATAGAACCAGATGAGGTTTACAACAAATAAGAGCTCAGTTGCCACAGCAATTCTGATATTATTTTTGAAATAAGAATACTAATGTTGATGTACATTATCTTCCATAACCCAGTGGGTTTTCAATTTTAGATAAAGACTTATAAGATAAAGCTATAGTTTGGGATCAAAGCTAGTCTTATAGTGGACTAATGCTCTCAGTTAAGCTAGAAAAACTAGTACTTATAGAAATACAATGTAAAGATTCCTGATTTGCATGTTTTGAAAATCCCAAATTCTCTTGTAGAAAATGGTAGGCACCATCAGAATATTGTGCTTTTTCAACCTGACAAACACCCTCTTATTACAGACCAGCAACCTTTTTCCATTATAAATTAAAAACAAGGTAAAGTGGAATAAAGAGGAAGGAGTTCCAGTCAAGATGGAAGTGTAGGTAAACATGGTACTTGGAACCTCCCAGCACCACATCAAATTTACAGCTAGTCTACAGAACAACCATCATTCAGAATCACCTGAAATCTGGCTGAATAGAAGTCCTATAACTAAGAATATAAAGAAGCCATATCAAGACTGGCAGGAAGAGCTGAAATGTGGAATGGCCTGGTCCCATATCCTCATGTGGTAGTTTAAAATCAGAAGGGATGCAGAGGTCCCACCTGAAAAGCAAGGGTACCTATCCCACACAAAGCCTCCCAGCCCAGGGGTTCCAATGCCAAGAAGAAAAGTCCCCATAACTTCCAGCTGTGAAAACCAACTCAGCTTGTGGTTAAGTGAAACAGAGTTCCTCTTAAAGGACCCATGCACAGACTTATTTGAACTCACTCGCTCTAAGCTCCAGTGCTGGGACATCAGGGACATATGACAAAGGAACTGAGTTATCTACCATTGGACAAGAGCTAGAGGGGAGCTTCCTCCCAGACAGAAGTGCTAATAGAGGCATTGTTCCTCTTCTGGGCACTCCCCACACACAGCCCACAGGCAGGTGCCACATGAGTCTCCATCAACCTGGCCAACACTATTCACCCTGCCCTAGTAATTCCCTGAGACCCCACCCAACCCAATTTGCAGACCCAACCCAAGCCATTTCCAGTGGCTTTTTCATATAAAGAGCCTGTCTTGGCTCATGCTTCAAACTTTCCTAAAATCTCCCAAACAAGCAGTATCTGGCCACAGCATGCCCCATACCTCTCATTAAGTGGCCCCAGACCCAGCACCAGTGACAGCTCATCTTGGTTCACAGGTTGGCTTCTTGTGGGCATCCCCATGCCCAGCACAAGTAGCAGCCACCTGCAGATCACTTTGTAGTTCATGCAGGTGGCCCCTAGGCAGAGTATAGGTAGCAGCTGACTTTGGCCAATGCACCCAGTTTCAGTTCACGAGAGTTTTAGATCATGTCAAAGCACCACTCAAACTCCTCTACAAGGGACACAATCAAGGAACAGATTCAGCAGGCACCAGAGCCCTGCTGAAGTAAGTCCTGCTTCATGGGGTCGGCCCCTGCACAGCTGATCCTCCACTGTGGTCACAGCCAGTCCTCACAGCCAATTAGTCTGGGGGTAAATTCTTTCCACAGAGTTGCCAACAATAATCAAGCCTCAACTACAACAGGAAGGTGTACACAGCCCACATGAGGAAGCACGCCTAGAGTGCTTAGAGAGACTGGGAAAGCTGTGCCACTGGACTCTACAGGACACCTACTAAATAAGGCCACTCTACCAAGCCCAGGTGAGATAGCAGCTCTATCAAATACATATAAACGAACACAGGGAGGCAGCCAAAATGAGGAGACAAAGAAACAGGTCACAAATGAAAGAACGGAACAAAACTCCAGAAAAAGAACTAAACAAAATGGAGACAAGCAATCTACTATATGCAGAGTTCAAAACACTAGATATAACAATGCTCTGTGAACTTAGTGGAAGAGTAAATGGATTTAGTGAGAACTTAAAAACGACATAAGAAACACAAAAATGCAGAAAGAAAGAATAAAAAAGAACTGGTCAGAAGTAAAGGATATAATAACTGAAATGAAGAATACATTACAAGGAATCAACAGTAGAGCGGATGAAGCAGATGATTAAATCAGAGATTTGGAAAATATGAAAGCAGAAAACACCCAAGCAAATGAAGAAAGAATCCAAAAAGTTTAGGATAATATAAGGAGTCTTTGGGACAAATTCAAGTGTACCAACATTCGCATTATGGAGGTGCCAGAAAAAGAAGAGAGGAAGCAAGATTTTGAAAACCTATGTGAAAAAATACTGACAGAAAACTTTCCTAACCTAATGAAGGAAACAGACATTCAAGGCCATGAAGTGAAGAGAATCCCAAACAAGATGAATTCAAAGAGGCCCACACCAAGACACAGCATAATTAAAATGCCAAAGGTTAAAGAGAGAATCTTAAAAGCAGCAAGAGAAAAGCAGTTGGTAACCTACAAGGGAGTTCCCATAAGAATGTCAGCTGATTTCTCAACAAATCTTTGCAGACCAGCCCTGACCGGTTTGGCTCAGTGGATAGAGCATTGGCCTGTGGACTCAAGGGTCCCAGGTTCAATTCCAGTCAAGGGCACGTACCTTGGTTGCGGGCACATACCCAGTGGGGAGTGTGCAGGAGGCAGCTGATCGATGTTTCTCTGTCATCGATGTTTCTAACTCTCTATCCCTCTCCCTTCCTCTCTGAAAAAATCAATAAAATATATTCAAACAAACAAAAAGACAACAAAAAACTTTGCAGAACAGAAGGGTTTGGTACAACATATTCAACATGATGAAAAGCAAGGACCTACAACCAAGATTACTCTACCCAGTAAAGCTATCATTTGTAAAGCTATCATTTACTAGTATAATCAAAGGATAAAGAGCTTCCCAGACAAGAAAAAGCTAAAAATTCATCACTACCAAATCAATATTATAAGAAATGTTAAAAGATCTTCCTTAAGAAGAAGATTAAAAAATATAATAAAATGGCAATATATACATATTTATCAATAATTATTTTAAGTGCAATTGGATTAAATGCTCCAGTCAAAAGACATATGGAGGGCCCTGGCCAGTGTGGCTCAGTTGGTTGAAGTGTTGTCCCATACACCAAAAGATGTGAGTTTGATTCCCAGCTGGGTACTTATCCAGGTTGTGGGTTTGATCCCCAGTTAAGGCGCATGCAGGAGGCAGCTGACCCATGTTTCTCTCTCACATAGATATTTCTCTCTCTCTCTCAAATCAATTTTAAAATTTAAAAGAAAAAGACATGTGGAAGCTAAATGGATAACAAAACAAGACCTTACATATGCTGTCTACAAGAGACTCGCTTCAGGTCAAAAGATACAGATAGACTGAAAGTAAAGGAATAGAAAAGATATTTCATGAAAATGAAAACAAACAAGCAAAAAGCTAGGGTAGCAATACTTATACCAGACAAAATAGACTTTAAAACAAAGGCTATACAAGAGACAAAGAAGGACCCAGCAATTCCACTTCTGGGTAGTTATCTGAAGAAACCCAAAACACTAAATCAGAAAGACGTATACATCCATGTGTTCACTGCAGCATCATTTACAATAGCCAAGATATGGAAGTGACCTAAGGGTCCATGAATAGATGAATGGATAAAGAAGAAGTGTGTATATATACAATGGAATATGACCCAGCCATAAAAAGGATGAAATCTTGCTGTCTGCAACAACCTGGATGAACCTAGAGAGTAGTGTTCTGAGTGAATAAATCAGACACATGAAGACAAACATCATATCATTTAACATATGTGTGGAATCTAAAAAACAAAATAAACAAACAAGTAGAACAGAAACAGACTCATAGATACAGAGAACATTTTGATGGTTGCTAGGTGGGAGGGGGTAGAGGGGATAGGCAAAAAAGGTGAAGGGATTAAGAAGTGCAAATTTGTAGTTACAGAATATTCACAGGGATGTAAAGTATAGCATAGGGAATATAATCAATAATACTGTAATAACTATTTATGGTGCCAGGTAGGTATTACAATTATCAGTGGATAACTTCATAATTTATATAAATGTCTAATCTCTGGATTGTACACCTGAAACTAATATAATATTGTATGTCATCTGTAATTGAAAAATAAAAAAATATTTAAAGTAAAAAAAAAAATGTTAAACTGGTTCTATTGACCTACTTCTAAAACTGTTGAAGAGATAGGAGATATGATACAGACACACAAACACACAGAGAGAATATGTTATATATTATATATAACAATATTGGTATATTATATATTATCTATACTAATAAAAGGGTAATATGCTAATTAGACCAAACATCTTCTGGACATCCTTCCGGACGTCCTTCCAGACAAAGCCACAATGGCGGGGGCTGAGGTAGAGGCGGTTAGGGGCAATCAGGACGGCAGGGGAGAGCAGTTAGGGGCGATCAGGCAGGCAGGCAGGTGAGCAGTTAGGAGTCAGTGGTCCCAGATTGCGAGAGGGATGCCCAACTGCCGGCAGTCGGACATTCCCCAAAGAGTCCCAGATTGGAGAGGGTGCAGGCTGGGCTGAGGGACGCCCCCCTCCCATGAATGAATTTCGTGCACTGGGCCTCTAGTACTATATAATGTACTATATATAGAGAGAATATACTATATGTAGTTGTATATAACTTATAGTTTTATATATAATATATATCATATAGAATTTACATAATGTTTTTTACACAGTTCCATGTTCAGAGGTTTTATATATTTTTATATTTATAAATTATATTATATTATGTTTATTATAGAGTATTTATTATATACTAGAGACCTGGTGCATGAAATTCATGCAGGGGGTGTGTATCCCTCAGCCCAGCCTGCACCCTCTCCAATCTGGGACACCTTGGGGGATGTCCGACTGCCAGTTTAGGCCTGAGTGGAATTGGTCCTAAACTGGCAGTTGGACATCTCTCTCACAATCCAGGACTGCTGGCTTCTCACCACTCACCTGCCTGGCTACCTGATTGCCCCTAACCACTCTGCCTGCCTGCCTGATCACCCCCTAACCACTCCCCTGCCATCTTGACACCTAACTGCTCCCTTACCAGCCCGATGACCCCCAACTGCCCTCCTCTGCCAGCCTGGTTGCCCCCAACTGCCCTCCTCTGTCAGTCATCTTATGACAATGTGGAGGCAGCCATCTTGTGATGATGTGGGGGTGGCCATCTTTGTGGCAGCCATCTTGTGACAATGTGGGGGCGGCCATCTTGTGATGATGTGAGGGCGGCCATCTTGTGGTGGCCATCTTGTGATAATGTGGAGGCAGCCATCTTGTGACACGAGGGTATGAGGGTCAATTTGCATATTACCTCTTTATTATACAGTATAGGGTTATATAATTTTATGTCTATTTATATACATACATATATATATTACAGAGAGAGAATAGGTATATCATGAGATCTTCAACTATTGGTAAAATTTAATTAAATTTCACCATCTGTCTGAAAGAGCTAAGCATCTTTCCAAAGTGCTCATCAAGGAGTAGTTTGCTCAGCTGTAGAGAATATGTGGGTGGCCTAAACCTTTTTCTAAAGTATTTGTTTGGATTAAACACACAAAAAATAGTGGCCCCAATCCTTGGAAGGATGCCTAGTTCAGCGGGCTTATATCTTTCTACATCATGTCAGAGACAGTTTTGCCAATTCCTAATATTATAGACTTGTTCAGTTTTCAAAGGTTAACTAGTAAACTATGCAAGCTTTTCTTGTGAAAGGTGGACTTTCTCACTTCGTCAAGATAGGTTTCTTAGCATGGCACCTGCACACTGGTTTCCAGATCCTAGACTCAAAAAAAAAAATACATTGGTTCCTTCTAAGATCATGTTTCTGAACCCTGTAACTATCAAAATCTGAATTGGATCCAGTTGGATAAGGCTTTTGTGGCAAGTTTAACATGACATGTCTCAAGGTTTCAAAGGAGCTCCATGTCCTGGCATCCCACATCTGTGGAGAATTCTCTGTTCTTCCTGATAGAAAGTACCATTTTCTTGAAACATAGTTGCTCTTTCAATTGCATTTGGGAAATTAAAAAATCCTGCTGGAGGGAAACTCTCAGGTCTGTCAGACAAGAAGCACCATGCAGGACACAGGTGGGTTTACAGGACTGACTGGGAACCAAGACAGAGGCTCCAGTACACAGACTTGATTCAACACGAGAAAGAACCTCCTAGGTTAAGATTACCTACACATCAAATAAGCACTCTGAGAGGTGTAAGAACTTGTCTCTGTAGAGATTTGAGAGCAAGATCAGATGGCTGGTTAGAGTGATCACTGGCTGCTCACCAAAGTTACCTGGGATTCCTGTTCAAAATACAAATTCCTGGGCCCTGCCCAAGAGATTCTGATTTAGATGGTCTGGAAAAACTATTTTTAACAAGTGCCCTAGTGAATCCAATTCACTCTGGGTGTTATACATTTCTTCTGGAAGGGTTGGAGGGTGTCAAAGGTTGAAGTGGGTGGTTGGTAATGGGTGGGGGGAGGGGGGAATGAACAACACAGGCCAGTCTGAAAGGTATGGTGTCATCTGAGAGCCCTTCTCAGCAATGAGACTAGGAAGCATGGCATGACTTTCAGGCTGGTGTCAGCCTGTGGAGTTCTGGTGAAGGTTTAACCACCAACACCATCACCAAAAACAAAAGGCAAAACCCACCTAATTTTTTAGCCTTGCCAAATTTTGGATATTCATAAGTATAATACATTGTAGTGCATGGCCAATTTCAAGCTATCAGTTTGATATTACTGAACATAGAACTGAAAAGAGATGCCCACAACTGGTCCACATGGCCCAAAATGAGGCAGATCCAGCCCACCACTGAGCCAGATTAGCTACCCAGTGGTCACTGGGAAAGTCCTGGAACCCACCATTCACCTAGGAAAGGGTATTGAGAAGAGAGCTAAGAGCTGTGAGTTCAGGGCTCCTCCACCTGGAGCACCCCAGGTCCAAGGGTGGGCTCATGGTCCATCTGTGTGTTCAAGTGCAATGGGCATGGATTACCAACACACTAGAATACAAAATTTGAAATTGAGTTGAAGGTAGGAATGTGGACAGAAAAGGTGAAGACAAGGAATTTTTCTTTAAGGCTGGAAGAGAGACCTGAGAAGTCTCAAAGGAAGAAAGAAACAAAGAGGCAGAGATGATTGCTGCAACCAAGTCTAGGAAGTGGGGGGAAGAGAAGAGAGGGGAAAATCTGAACAAGTGACTCCAAATGGCCGATTATACCAGAAAGAGACACACAGAGAGAAGAATCAGTGAGATAGGATTAAGAACATGTCCAAGTATTGAAGTTAGTTACACACAGAAAGAGAGCACACATAGTTCATCACATTATTTCTATGTTTGTGTATATTTAAAATTTTCCATAGTAAAAAGTGTTTCAATCCCATAGACATACTCTTAAAACCTTTTATTTTGTGAAATATAACCTACATACATAAAATTTCATCAAACATAAATGCATATTTAATATAATAACTAAAAGGTAAACACGCCTATATAATAAACACTCAAGTCAAGAAATAGAACATTGACAGCACTAGAAGTACTTACCCCATTCTTTTTTATTTAATATTTTATTGTTGACACTACTGCAGATGTTCCCCATTTCCCCCCTTTGCCTATCTCTGCCCCAGTCCCTGCTCCCCCATCCCTTGAACCTCACCTCACTATTACCAGTGTCCATGAGCTTTGCATATATGTTTTTAGCTAATCTCTTCACCTTACTTTAACCAGTCGGTGTCACCCCTTTTACCTCTGACATTTGTCAGTCTGTTCTATGTATGCCTCTGGTTCTATTACGTTCTTCAGTTTATTTTGTTCATTAGATTCCACATATTAGTGAGATCATATGGCATTTTTCTTTCTCTGACTGTGATTATTTCACTTAGCATAATAATCTCCAGGTCCATCCTCACGGTCACAAAAGGTAAGATTTCCTTCTTTTTTACAGCTGTGTAGTATTTTGTGGTGTAAATGTACCACAGCTCTTTGATACACTCATCTACTGATAACCAGAGTTTAGCTATTGTAAATAACACTGCTGTGAACTTAGGGGTGCATCTGTTCTTTCTGATTGGAGTTTGGAGATTATTAGGCTATCCTAATATATAAAGAGCCAGGGTCTATCATGACCTAAACATCCAGACAGACAACTGAACACCAGGCTAGGGTCCTAGCTGGCATGGCAGGAGTCAGTCCTGGGTCCGAGAGGCCCACGGCTGGAGTCAGTACTGGGTCCTGGGTGCCCACAGTGTGGTGGCGGGAGGGAGCTGTGGGAAAGGAGCCATGCTGCCATTGGACTGATCTCTGGGTCCCTCCCCCTGCCCACAGGCTCCGGAGAACCAGAGCCATGCTGCAGTTGGACAGGCCTCTTGGTCCCTCCCCCCACCTTCAGGCTCCAGAGAACTGGAGCCATGCTGCAATTGGACTGGCCTCTTGGTCCCTCCCCACTGGCCTGCAGGCCTGGGGAACCAGAGCCATGCTGCAATGGGACTGGACCCTACCCGAGAGGTCCTGCAATGTGAGAATGTGCAGGCTGGGCTGAGAAACACCCCCCGAGTGCATGAATTTTCATGCACCGGGCCTCTAGTCTACATATATAAAACCCTAATATGCAAATAGACCAAACGGTGGAACACCCAACAACCAGTCACTATGATATGTGCTGACCAGGGGGCATGTGCAGAACATGACAGGTGTTGGCCACAGTGGGATGGTGGACAGGTGAGTTGGGGCACCAGACCAAGGCGGTGTGTTGGTCACTGTCATTGGAGTGAGCCTCTGGTGGTTTCTGAAAATTCTTTGTTCCCATGCCGTGGTCCCACCCAGCGCTCGTGCCTGCTGCCAACACCAGCCCTGCTCACACCCACAGCTGGCACCAGAGCCGCCGCTCGTACATGCTACCAGCACCTGGCACTGGTCCCGATTGCTCAGTGCCATTAGCAGATGCGAGCGGTGGCTGCTAGCCCCGATTGCCCCTGAGGGCTTCTCCACCTCACCCTGCTCCTGAGGGGTGATCAGGACAGCAGCTGCTTGCACCAGTTGCTGGCGCTAGCCCTAGTCAGTCTGCGCTGTCAGCGGGTGCAAGTAGGGCTGGTGCTGTCATCGAATGGGAGCAGTGGCTGTGAGAGCAGGGCTGCCAGCAGACAGGGAATGGGGGCCACAGCATGGGGGGGGGGGACTGGAGGCTATAGTGGGAAGGGCCAGGCAAGGATGCAGAGAATGGGCTGAGACCTGCCCCTGTGCCCACCTCAGCCTCACGGCCCATAATTCCTTTCAAGGTGCACGAATTTGTGCACTGGACCCCTAGTATACCCAGAAGTGGGGTTGCTGGGTCAAAAGGCAGTTCCATTTTTAATTTATTGAGGAAATTTCATACTGTTTCCACAGTGGTTACACCAATCTGCATTCCCAACAGTGTACAAGGGTTCCTTTTTCTCCACATCCTCACCAGTGCGTGTCATTTGTTGATTTGTTAATGATAGCCATTCTGACAGGTATGAGATGGTACCTCATTGTTGTTTTAATTTGCATCTCTCTGATGATTAGTGACCTTGAGCATTTTTTCATACGTCTATTGGCCATCTGTATGTGCTCTTTGGAGAAGTGTCTATTTAGTTCCTTTGCCCATTTTTTAATTGGATTGTCTTCCTGGTGTTGAGTTGTATAAATTCTTTACATATTTTGGAAATTAATCTCTTATCAGATGTATCCTTGGTGAATATGTTCTCCCATACAGTGGACTCTTGTCATTTTGCTGATGTATAAAGATGCCACCAATTTCTGGATATTAATTTTGTATCCTGCTACTTGGCCAATTTTGTTTATTAAATCTAGTAGTTTTTTTTTGGTGAATTCTTTTGGGTTTTCTTTTTTTTAATAAATCTTTATTGTTCAGATTATTACAATTGTTCCTCTTTTTTCCCCCCATAGCTCCTCTCCACCCAGTTCCCACCCCATCCTCCGCCCTTACCCCCCTCTACTGTCCTCATCCATAGGTGTACGATTTTTGTCCAGTCTCTTCCTGCATCCCCGACACCCTTTCCCCCCCCCCGAGAATTGTCAGTCCACTCCCTTTCTATGTCCCTGATTCTATTATATTCACCAGTTTATTCTGTTCCTCAGATATTTTATTCACTTGTTCATAGATATGTATTTGTTATTCATAATTTTTATCTTTAACTTTTTTTTTAAAATAAATCTTTATTGTTCAGATTATTACAGGTGCTCCACTTCCCCCCCCCATAGTTCCCCTCCACCTGATTCCCCCCCCCATACCCTTACCCCCCGCCACTGTCTTCATCCATAGGTATAAGATTGTTGTCCAATCTCTTCCCGCACCCCTCACACCTGCTTCCCCTGAGAATCGTCAGTCCACTCCCTTTCTATGTCCCTGATTCTATTATATTCACCAGTCCATTCTGTTCTTCAGATTTTTTATTCACTTGATTTTTAGATTCACTTGTTGGTAGGTATGTATTTGATGTCCTTTTGTTGTTCATAATTTTTATCTTTACCTTTTTCTTCTTCCTCTTCTTAAAGAATATCCTTCAGCATTTCATGTAATCCTGGTTTGGTGGTGATGAACTCCTTTAGCTTTTTCTTATCTGTGAAGCTCTTTATCTGACCTTCAACTCTGAATGATAGCTTTGCTGGGTAGAGTAATCTTGGTTGTAGGTTCTTGCTGTTCATCACTTTGAATATTTCTTCCCACTCCCTTCTGGCCTGCATAGTTTCTGTTGAGAAATCAGCTGACAGTCGTATGGGTACTCCCTTGTAGGTAATTAACTGTTTTTCTCTTGCTGCTTTTAATATTCTCTCTTTGTCTTTTGCCCTTGGCATTTTAATTATGATGTGTCTTGGTGTGGTCCTCTTTGGATTCCTCTTGTATGGGGTTCTGTGCGCTTCCTGAACTTGTAAGTCTATTTCTTTCACCAGGTAGGGAAAGTTTTCTGTCATTATTTCTTCTAATAGGTTTTCAATATTTTGCTCTCTCCCTTCTTCTGGCACCCTAAAAATTCGGATGTTGGTTCGCTTAAAGTTGTCCCAGAGGCTTCTTACACTATCTTCATATTTTTGGATTCTTTCTTCTTTTTGTTTTTCTGGTTGGATGTTTTTTATTTCCACATATTTCAGATCTTTGGTTTGATTCTTGGGGTACGTTGATCTACAGTTGAGTTTCTGTATATTCTTTATTTCAGACAGTGTATGCTTCATTTCTGACTGATCCTTTTCCATTTTTTTGGTATTCTCATTAAGGTCCTTGAAGGTCTCACTAAGCTCCTCAGAAGTGTCATCAAGTTTCTCAGTGGTTTTTAGAAGATTCTTGAGTAACCTTATACATGTGGTTCTGAATTCTATGTCATCCAGTAGTTTGCTTTCCTCCATTTCTTTCATTCGTGACATGTTTCTTTGTCTCCACATTTTGGCTGCTTCCCTGTGTTGATGGAGTAGCTTTGTGTGGTAGGTGATCTATAGGGGGCAGTAACTCAGCCTCCTCAATCACTTGAGGTGGATGCTCTTGGTACAGCCCTTTGTGTGCTGAGTGCAAAGTCTTGGTGTAGTTAAGCCTTAATTGCTGTTGGTATTCTGGGAGGAATTGACCTCCAGGCCAATTAGCTGTGAGCACTCGCTGTGTCTATAATGGAAGAACTGCTGCGCTGAAGACACGCTTATGGGGCAGGACTTGTTTCAGTGGGGCTTTGGTGCTCACTGAGTCTACCTCTTGAATGTGTCACTTATGGATGTGAGGCGTTGAAATCTGGTGTCTCACACTGACCACTAGGTACACTGGCTTCTGGATCTCCAATGGGGTTCAGGTTAGCTACTGTCTGAGGCCACCCAGCAGGAGCTACAGTGAGAGCTACAGTTTTCTCCTCTTTGCTTGGGGTTTGGAGGTTTTGGAGCTGTCTGACCCGGGCTGCAAGTTTGCTAGGTTAAGCTGCCATAGGGCAGGCCTTTCTTATGCTAAATCCGCTGCCTAGAGCTTGGTGGGTTTGTAGGTTGTGCAGGGCAGGGCCTCAGGGTGTCACTAGGCTAGGGCGTGGCAAACAGCAATGGCTGCTAGTTAGCGGGCTCTGCGTCCCGACGGCATACCCGAGTCCTGTGCCCCAGTGCAGTAAACAATTATTCCTGCGCACAGCTCTGCAAGCATGCCACCCTCAATGGCAGACAGTCCAGCTTCTCCCCGTAGAAGTTTGGGTCCCCCGTGTCTCCCCAGAGACTGGATTTCAGAGTAATCGGGGGCTTGTCTCCCTTCTGGTTGAAAAAAGCAATGCCTGCCGCCAGCCTGGATCACGCGCCTCCATTACCTCAGCTTTTCAGCGCTCGTGCACGTCTCAATGCTCTTTTTTTCTTTCCTTCTAGTTGTAGAACTTCCACTCAGCCAGCTTTCCCGTGGTTCTGGGTGATAGACGTTTTGTCTTTTAGTTGTAGTTTTGAAATTCTTGTGCGAGGCAGCAGTTTAGGTGTTTACCTACGCCGCCATCTTGGATTCCTCCCCCTATCTTTAACTTTTTCTTCTTCTTCCTCTTCTTAAAGAATACCCTTCAGCATTTCATATAATACTGGTTTGGTGGTGATGAACTCCTGCAGCTTTTTCTTATCTGTGAAGCTCTTTATCTGACCTTCAATTCTGAATGATAGCTTTGCTGGGTAATCTTGGTTGCAGGTTCTTGCTATTCATCACTTTGAATATTTCTTGCCACTCCCATCTGGCCTGCATAGTTTCTGTTGAGAAATCAGCTAACAGTTGTATGGGTGCTCCCTTGTAGGTAACTGTTTTTCTCCTGATGCTTTTAATATTCTCTTTGTCTTTTGCTCTTGGCATTTTAATTATGACGTGTCTTGTTGTGGTCCTCTTTGGATTCCTTTTGTTTGGGGTTCTGTGCGCTTCCTGGACTTGTAAGTCTAGTTCTTTCACCAGGTGGGGGAAGTTTTCTGTCATTATTTCTTCAAATATCTTGAAAATATTCAGTATCTTGCTCTCTCTCTTCTTCTGGCACCCCCATAATTCTGATGTTTGTATGCTTGAAGTTGTCCCAGAGGCTCCTTACACTATCTTCATATTTTTGGATTCTTTTTGCTTTTTGTTTTTCCGGTTGGGTGTTTTTTGCATCTTTGTATTTCAAATCTTTGACTTGATTCTTGCGATCCTCTAGTCTGCTGTTAGATCTCTGTATAATATTTTTTATTTCAGTCAATGTATGCTTAATTTCTAGTTGGTCCTTTTTCATATCCTCAAGGGCCTTGCTAAATTTATCAGCCTTTTCTAGAAAGTTCTTGAAAAGCCTTATAACCGTGGTTTTGAACTCTATATCCAGTCGTTTGCTTTCCTCCATTTCTTTCATTTGTGATCTGCTTCTTCCTCTCCGCATTTTGGCTGCTTCCCTGAGTTGATAGAGTGGCTTTGTGTGCTATGTGTCCTATAGGGCTCAGTGGCTCAGCCTCCCCAGTTACCTGAGGTGGACACTCTTGGTGCACCCCTTTATGGGCTGTGTGCACAGTCTTGCTGTAGTTAAGCCTTGATTGTTGTTGGTATCACTGGGAGGAATTGACCTCCAGGCCAATTGGCTGTGAAGATCAGCTGTGTCTACGCTGGGAGAACTTCTTGTGCTGGAGACACCCTTATGAGACAAGACTTGCACAAGCCTCTGTGCTCATTTGGATGGGGCAGAGTCTCATGGCAGAGCAGACAGCCTTGGTTTCCCATCAGCCCTGCCCTAATAGGCTCCTGTGTCTCAGTGTCCTGTGGTATTCGCTGCAAGCACCTCTGAGAGAAAGCCACCCTCAAGTTCTGCCTGCTGCCAGACAGTCCAGTTTCTCCCCGTATGAGTCTGGTTCCCCAGAGTCTCACTGGGAACTGTAGTTCAGATCTGTCGGGAGCTTTTGCCTCCCTCCCACTTGCGAAAGCCAGCCATGTACTCAGTTGCCCACCCTCTCCGCACGCGCGCCTCCGTACCTCTGCCTTCCGCAGTTCCTCTGAGTCTCAGTGTGCTTTTCTCTTTCCTGACAGTCCAGTTTCACCCCGTATGAGTCTGGGTCCCCAGGGTCTTGCCTGGAACTGGAGTTCAGTGCAGTCAGCTTTTGTCTCCCTCCCGCTTGAGAAAGCCAGCCGCATACTCAGTTGCCAGTCCTCTCTGCACGCGTGTCTTAGTAACTCTGCCTCCTATAGCTCCTCTGAGTCTCAGTGTGCTTTTCTCTTTCCTTCTAGTTGTAGAATTTCCACTCAGCCAGCCTTCCTGTGGTTCTGGATGATGTCCATTTTGTCTTTTCGTTGTAGTTTTGAAATTGTTGTGCGAGGCAGCAGTTTAGGTGTTTACCTATGTTGCCATCTTGGTTTCTCTCTCTTTTGGGTTTTCTATGTACAATATCATGTCATCTGTAAATAATTACAGTTTTACTTCCTCCTTTCCAATTTGGATGCCTTTTATTTCTTCTTGTCTGATTACTGTGGCTAGAACCTTTATTATTATGTTGAATAAGAGTGGTGAAAGCATACACCCCTGTCTTGTTACTGATCTTCAGGGAAACTTTTTCAGTGTTTTCCCCATTGTGTATGATATTGGCTATAGGTTTTTCACATATGGCCTTTATTATGTTCAGGTATGATCCCTCTATTCTCACCTTACTGAGAGTTTTTATTATAAAGTAGAGGCCCAATGCACAAAATTCATGCAAGAGTAGGCCTTTGCAGCTCTGCCTGCCTCATGGCCCTGCGGCCCCACGCCCTGCCTACTGGTCATTCCGGAAAGTTGTTCCGGAAGATCATTCCACCATCTGGTCTGATTAGCATATTAGCTCTTTATTATATAGGATGGGTGCTAGATTTCAGTAAATACATTTTCTGCATCCATTGATATGATCGTATGATTTTTATCTTTCATTTTTATGTTATGTATCACATTTATTGATTTATGGATATAGTACCAACCTTGCATCCGAGAATAAATCCCACTTGATCATGGTGTATGATCTTTTTAATGTACTGCTGGATTTGATTTGCTAATATTTTGTTGAGAATTTTAGCATCTATGTTTATCAGAAATAATGACCTATAATTTTCTTTCTTTGTAGTGTCTTTTCCTGGTTTTGGAGTTAGGATATTACTGGTCTTGGAAAAAAAGTGTGAAAGTCTTCCCTCTTCTTCAATTGTTTTGAATAGTTGAGAGGGATAGGTGTTAGTTTTTCTTTGAATGTTTGGTAAAATTCCCTTGTGAAGCCATCTGGTCCAGGATATTTGTTAGCTGGGAGGTTTTTGTTTTTTGTTTTATTACTGTTTTAATTTCATTAGCTGTTATCAGCCTACTCAGGTTTTATGATTCTTCCTGATTGAGTTTTGGAACATTGTATGTTTCTAGAAATTTGTTCATTTCATCCAGATTGGTGAATCTGTTGGCATGTAGTTGTTCTTAGTATTTTCGTACAATCCTTTATATTCCTGTGATGTCAGTTGTTACTTTTCTTTAATTCCTGATTTTGTTTGGGTCCTCTTTGTTTCTTGGTGAGTCTAGCTGAAGGTTCATCAATCTTGTTTATCTTTTCAAAAATCCAACTCTTGGTTTTATTAATATTTTAGATTGCTTTTTTAGACTTTATGTCATTTCTTTATACTCTGATCTTTATTATTTCCTTCCTTCTGCTTACTCTGGGCTTTTCTAATTCATTTTATTTTATTGTCTAAAGTTTACATATGTCTCCTTTTCCCCCAAGTGAACCCCCCACTCCACAGCCATTCCCACCCTGGGCAAGCCCTCCACCACTCCAGTGTCTGTGTCCATTGGTTATGCTAATATGCATGCATACAAGTCCTTTGGTTGCTCTCTAACCCTCCCTCCCCTACCATTTGTCTCTGGATCTATTCTTGTTCATCAAATTATGTTGATCATTATATCCCACATATGAGTGAGATCATGTGATATTTATCTTTCTCTGGCTGGCTTATTTCACTTAGCATAATGCTCTCCAGTTCCATCCATGCTGTTGCAAATGGTAAAAGTTCATTCTTTTTTATAGCGGCATAGTATTCCATTGGGTAGATGTACCAAAGTTTTTTAATACACTCATCTGCTGATGGGCACTTAGGTTGTTTCCAAATCTTAGCTATCGTAAATTGTGCTGCTATGAACATAGGGGTACATGTATTCTTTCTGATTTGTGTTTCTGGTTTCGTGGGATATAGTCCTAGAAGTGGGATTACTGGGTCAAATGGGAGTTCCGTTTTTAACTTTTTGAGGAAACTCCACACTGTCTTCCACAGTGGCTGCACCACTCTGCATACCAAGCAGCAGTGGAGAAGGGTTCCTTTTTCTCCACATCCTCACCAGCACTTTTCATTTGTTGATTTGTTAATGATAGCCATTGTAACAGGTGTGAGATGGTATCTCATTTTTGTTTGATTTGCATCTCTCAGTTGATTAGTGACTTTGAGCATGTTTTCATATGTCTCTGGGCCTTCTGTATGTCCTCTTTCAAAAAGTGTCTATTTAGATCCTTTGCCCATTTTTGATTGGATTATTTATCTTCCTTTTGTTAAGTTGTATGAGTTTTACCTGTAAATTTTGGAGATTAAAACCTTATTGGAAATAACATTGGCAAATATGTTGTCCCAATCAGTGGGCTTTCTTGTTGTTTTGTTGATGGTTTCTTTTGGTATGCAGAAGCTTTTTATTTTGATGTAGTCCCATTTGTTTATTTCCTCCTTAGCATCCATTGCCCTAGGAGCTGTGTCTCTAAAGATATTGCTACGACATATGTCTGCTAATTTGCTGCCTATGGAGTCTTGTAGGATTTTTATGGGGATGTGCCCACAACCAAGGTACATGCCCTTGACCAGAATAGAACCTGGGACCCTTAAGTCTGCAGGCCAACGCTCTATCCACTGAGCCAAACCAGTCAGGGCATGCTGGAAGATTTTTTTTTATATATCTGCTTCAGTTTCTTTGGTAGTTATAGGCCTACTCAGGATTTTTATTCTTCCTGACTGAGTTTTGGGAGCTTGTATTTTTCTAAGAATATGTCCATTTCATCTAGGTTGTCCAGTTTGTTGGACTAGAGTTGTTCATAGTATTTTTTCACAATCGTTTGTATTTCTGTGGGATTGGTTGTTACTTCACTTCTTTCATTTCTGATTTTGAGTATTTGTGTCCTCTCTCTTTGCTTCTTGATGAGCCTAGCTAGAGAGATTTATGAATCTTGTTTACCCTTTCAAGGAAACAGCTCTTGGTTTTGTTGATCTTTTGTACTGTTTTTTTGTTTGTTTGTTTTTGTCTCTGTGTCATTTATCTCCACTCTGATCTTTATTATTTCCTTCCTTCTGCTTATGCTGGGCTTTTCTTGTTGCTCCCTTTCTAAATCTTTGAGTTGTAGGGTTAGATAATTTATTACCATTTCTTCTTGTTTTTTGAGGTAGGCCTGTGGAGCTATGAACTTCCCTCTCAAGACTGCTTTCACTGTGTCCCATAGATTTTGGATTGCTGTGTTTTCATTGTCATTTGTTGCCATGATGCTTTTTATTTCTTCTTTGATCTCTTTGATAACCCAATCATTGTTTAATAGCATGCTATTTAGCCTCAGTGTGTTCGATTTTTTTATTGTTTTTTATTGTAGTTGATTTCTAATTATATGCCATTGTGATCTGAGAAGATGCTTGATATGATTTCTATCTTCTTGAATTTGAAGAGACTTTGCCTGTGTCCCAATATGTGGTCTATCTTTGAAAATGACCCATGTGCACTTGAGAAGAATGTATATTCTGTGGCTTTGGGGTGAAATGTTCTGAAGATGTCAATTAATTCCATCTGGTCTAGTGAGTCTTTTAGGATTGATGTTTCTTTGCTGATTTTTTGTTTAGAGAATTTGTCCAGCGGTGATAGTGCGGTATTAAAGTCCCCTAGTATGACTGTATTGCTATCATTCTCTCCCTTGATATCCTCCAGAAGTTTTTTTTATGCATTTGGGTGCTCCTGTATTGGGTGCATATATGTTTACCAAAGTTATATCTTCTTGTTGAATTGTTCCCTTTAGTATTATGAAGTGGCCTTCCTTATCTCTTGTTATGGCCTTCACTTTGAGGTCTATTTTGCCAGATATAAGTATTGCTACCCCAGCTTTTTTTTTCATTTCCTTTTGCCTGGAAAACCTTTTTCCATTCCTTCACTATCAGTTTGTATGAGTCCTTTGTTCTGAGGTGGGTCTCCTGTAAACAGCAAATATATGGGTCATGTTTACTTATCCATTCAGCTACCCTATGTCGTTTGATTGGGCCATTTAATCCATTATATTTAAAGTTATTATTGATAGGTACTTGTTTGTCACCATTTTTATTCTTTATGCCAGTGTTCCCTCTTCCCTTCCTATTTCTTCTTTTTACAGCAGACCCTTTAGTATTTCTTGCGTTGCTGGTTTGGTGGTAATAAACTCGCTTAGTTCTTTTTTGTCTGTGAAGCTCCTGATTTCACCCTCAACTTTAATTGACAGCCTTGCTGAGTACAGTATTCTTGGATTCAGACCCTTGCTTTGCATGACTTTGTATATTTCATCCCATTTCCTTCTTGCCTGATGTGTTTCTGCTGAGAAATCAGTAGATAGTCTGATGGGAGATCCCTTGTAGGTAACTTTCTGTTAAGATTCAAGATTCTTACTTTGTCATTGTTGTTTGCCAATTTAATTATAATGTATCTTGGTGTCAGTCTTTTGGGGTTCATCTTGTTTGGGACTCTGTGAGCTTCTTGGACTTGTGTGAGTTTTTTCTTCCCTATATCAGGGAAGTTTTCTGTCATTATTTCTTCAAACAGGTTTTCTATTTCTTGTTCAGTGTCCTCTCCCCTTCTGGCACCCCTATTATGCAGATGTTGTTTCGTTTCATTTTGTCCCAAAGTTCATTTAGGCTCTCCTCCTGATTTTTAGGTTTTTTTTCTAGATGCTCTTCTGCTTGGGTATTTTTTCCTACCTTGTCTTCTAGCTCACTGATGTGGTCCTCCGCTTCTTCCAGTCTACTGTGGATGCTTTCTATTGAGTTCTTTATTGATGTTATTTTTCATTTCTTCTCGGTTCTTCTTCATTTCCTCTTGGTTCTTACACATATTGTTGAATTTGTCTTCCAACCATTTCTCTGAATTCTTTCTCTGACATATTGCTTGCCTCCATTTTGTCTACTTCATTTTCTGGTGAGTCCTCCTTTTCTTTTGTATGTGGGCTGTTTCTCTGTCTCTCTCTTTTTTTAATTTTTATTGATTTTTTTACAGAGTGGAAGGGAGAAGGATAGAGAGTTAGAAACATCAGAGAGAGAGAAACATTGATCAGCTGCTTCTTGCACACCCCCTACTGGGGATGTGCCTGCAACCAAGGTACATGCCCTTGACCGGAATCAAACCTGGGACCCTTCAGTCCACAGGCCAGTGCTCTATCCACTGAGCCAAACCGGTTGGTTGTCTGGTTATGTACCTGTCTCTCTCCTGCATTGACTTAAAGACACAAAATACAACACAACAAGACACAACACACAGGGCACCAAACACAAATGTATTCATGATACTAATAACCCCAAATAAAGGTGACCCCCAGAGAATTAGGGGATAGAAAAGAGTACAAAAATGATATTGAGAAAAGGAAAAAATGTCAGAGAGAAAATAAAGGGAAGAAATAAAGGGGGGGGGGTTGGCAAAGTAATATATATGGAGAAAAAACTCCAATAAACAACAACTAATCCAAAAAATGCAAATAACAAACCCCCAGAGATGAATGCAAACAACAAACAACAACTAAGCCAAAAAATGATACAAGAAACACCCAAACAACAAACACCCAGATGAATCTGATGAGGCAGAGCTTAGTTCCAGAAGGTAATGTCAAGGAATTAAATGAATGGGAAATAGCCACAATTCAGTTTAGACGAGGTAGAAAGAGAATGAGTGTATAAGAACAAAAGTAAAAAAACAAAATGCAAAAATATATATATATATATTAAAAATATATATAATAAAATTTATATATATAAATTTTGCCCTTTCTTTAATCTATCTATGTATTTGTCTACCATGGGAAAAGGAGAATAGAGAGTAGATGGGCCTGAATTGGTGATTAGAATTAATTAAGCTATTAGAAGAGGAGAACAAGGGAGGAGAGGAAAAACAGAAGCAAAAAAGAAAAATCAAATCAACAAACAAACAACAACAATAAGACAGAAAGAAAGAAAAAGGAAAAAAAGGAAGAAAAAATTTGAATAGTGAAGAAAGAGAAGAGAGAAGTGTGCATGGACTTGGAGCAGGGGAGAGGAAATTAGATATATGACTAAGATCAGTTTTTAACAGGGAATAAAAAGAAAGGATAGATAAAAACTAAAGCAGGAACAGGGTAAGAGAGACATAGTGAAAAGGGGGAAAAGTGAGGAATAGAGTGTTGGCATAAAGGAAAAATTGAGAGAGAGTAAAATAATGCTAAAAGAAAAAAAATAGAATGTAGAACACTAATCCCAAAATAAAATAAAACTTTTAAAAAGGCAAAATAATAGTAATAATAATAATTAAAAATAAAATATAATAATAAAAAAAGTAAAAGCAAGTAAGAAAAAAATTTAGTTTCTGAAGATAAAAAATAAAAAAGTGAAGTAGTGAAGGTTGTTCACATCTTCTACTGCTTGGCAGCTCTGTTTTCTGTCAGGTAGTCAGCACAGTATTGGAGTTCTCTGCAATCCACAGGTCCTCTGTGTCATAAGCCACAACCCTTTCTCTAGGTCAGTGGTCAGCAAACTGCGGCTCGCGAGCCACATGTGGCTCTTTGGTCCCTTGAGTGTGGCTCTTCCACAAAATACCATGGCCTGGGCGAGTCTATTTTGAAGAAGTGGCATTAGAAGAAGTTTAAGTTTAAAAAAATTTGGCTCTCAAAAGAAATTTCAATCATTGTACTGTTGATTTTTGGCTCTGTTGACTAATGAGTTTGCCAACCACTGCTCTAGGTGATATCTGACCTTTCCATCCATGGATTGCCTCACCAGCTGTTTAATTTGACAATTCCAGGTGGATGTTATTCAAATCAACTATTCCTTCTATCTGCTCTGTGAGAAGGTGCAGGACCCATCAGTGTATTCAGCACCACTTTGTCTCCCCTGGACAGACTTTTCAGGTGCCTGTGGTCAGTGAGGCTGAAGTCCTGGTGTTCGTGGGTTCACAGCTGAGGCAGTTGGTCCCCGGGCAATGTGGTTGTAGGGTCCTGGGAGGTATCTGAGGTCTCCCTGGTTGAAGGTAAGGCTGGGCTTCTGATCAGAATCAGTGTCCCCTTCAAGATGGTGTGGTCTCTGTGGCAGAGCCAGCCGCTCCAGGAGAGATTTCAGCAGCAGTAGAGGCTGCCCAGCCAGGGGACTCCGGTTCACCAGTCTCCAACAGTCCCATGGAATATAGCTGTCCCTCACTCACAAACACAGACACTCCTTGCACATCCATGAACTCTCTTTTCGTTCTCTCACTCACACACTATCTTGCAGTCTGCCGTCCCATCGGCAGCCATCTTGGATCCCCCTCTAATTCTTTTAAGTGTAGAATTAGATTGCTTATTTGAGATTTTTCTGGCTTCATGAGGTAAGCCTGTAATTCAATAAACTTCCCTCTCAGGACTGCTTTCACTGTATCCCATAGATTTGGGATTGTTGTGTATTCATTTTCATTTATTTCCAGGTAATTTCTGATTTCTTCCTTGATTTCATTGGTAACCCATTCATTGTTCAATAATATGTTATTTAGCCTGCATGTGTTTGAGCCTTTTTTAACTTTTTTTATTGTAGTTGATTTCTAGTTTCATGTCATTGTGATCTGAGAGGTTGCTTGGTATGATTTTAATCTTCTTGAATATGTTAAGACTTATTTTGTGTCCTAACATGGGGTCTACCCTTGAGAATGTTCCATGTGCACTTAATAAGAATGTATGTTCTGCAGTTTGGGGATAAAATGTTCTGTAAATATCAATTAAATCCATCTAATCTTATTTGTGATTTAACCTTGCTGTTTTCTTGTTCATTTTTTGTCTGGAAGATCTACCCAGCAGTGATAGTGGGATGTTAAGTGCTCTACTATGATTGTATTGCTACACATCTCTCCCTTAAACTTCACCAAGAGTTTTTTAAAAATATGTATTTAAGCATTCCTATATTGGGTGCATATATGTTTACAAGGCTTATGTCCTTTTGTTGGATTGATCCCTTTAGTATTATTTAGTGACTCTTGTCTTTTATCTGGCCATTGTTTTGAAGTCTATTTTGTCAGATATGTTTATTGCTACTTCAGCTTTTTTTTTATGTTTCCATTTACATAGAATATTCTTTTCCATCCTCCAATTTCAGTCTGTGGGGATCTTTTGATCTAAGGTGGGTCTCTTGTAGACAGCATATATATGGGTCTGGTTTCCTATCCATCCAGTTACCTTATGTCTTTTGATTTGAGCATTTAATCCATTTACATTTAAGACTATTATTTGTACGTACTTATTTATTGCCATTTTTTCTTTATAACTATGTTCTCCTCTCTCTTTCTCTATTTCTTCTTCTTTTTTAAAAAAAAAATATTTTACTGATTTTTTACAGAGAGGAAGAGAGAAGGATAGAGAGTTAGAAACATCCATGAGAAAGAAACATTGATCAGCTGCTTCCTGCACACCCCCTACTGGGGATGTGCCTGCAACCAAGGTACATGTCTTTGACTGGAATTGAACCTGGGACCCTTCAGTCCACAGGCCGATGCTCTATCCACTGAGCCAAACCGGTTAGAGCTCTATTTCTTCTTCTTAAAGCAGTCCCTTTTACATTTCCTGCAATGCTGATTTTGTGGAAATTAATTCTTTTAGCCTTTTTTTGGTCTTAGGAGGTCTTTATTTTGCCTTTTATTTTACTTTGTATATGTCATGCCAATCCCTTCTGGCCTGAAGTGTTTCTGTTGGAAAATCAGCTGACAGCCTTATGGGAACTCCCAGTTAACTGTCTCTCAGTTGCTGACTTTAAGACTCTCTCTTTGTCTTTAACCTTTGCCATTTTAATTATGATGTGTCTTGGTGTGGATCTCTTTGTATTCATCTTGATTTAGACTCTCTGTGCTTCCTGAACTTATGTGACTTTTCC
This sequence comes from Corynorhinus townsendii, assembly GCA_026230045.1. Classification (NCBI taxonomy): domain Eukaryota; kingdom Metazoa; phylum Chordata; class Mammalia; order Chiroptera; family Vespertilionidae; genus Corynorhinus; species Corynorhinus townsendii. The sequence goes on along the minus strand of JAPDVU010000003.1, from coordinate 114,038,127 downwards.
CTTCACAGGGTTAGGGAAGTTTGCTGTCATTATTTCTTCCAATGGGTTTTTTATCCCAATAGATATTGTTATGTTTCATGTTGTCCCAAAGTTCTCTTAAAGTATCCTCATTTGTATTTTAATTCCTTTTTCTTTTTGTTGTTCTGATTGGGCATCTTTTCTTACCTTGTCTTCCAAATCACTGATTCAATCCTCTATTTCATCTAGCCTACTTTTAATTCCTTCAAGTGTATTATGTCAGATATGGTATTCTTCATTTCTAAATTGGTTCTCATTCATGGTTTATATATCCCTTTTTATGATGTATTTTATGATGTATTTCCCACTAAGCTCTTTGTAGTTCTCACTACACTTCTTGAACATTTTTGTAACTATTACTTTGAACTCTAAATTGCTTGCCTCCATTTCATTTAGCTCTTTTTCTGGAGATTCTTCCTTTTCTTTCATTTGGGGGTTGTTTGTCTCCCATTTTTAGCTGCCTCCTTGTGTTTGTTTTTATGTATTATATAGAACTGCTATGACTCCCAGTCTTCATGTGGTGGCCTTATGTAGTAAGTGCCATGTGGGGCCCAGTGGTGCAGTTTCCTTGATCTCCTTAGCTGGGTGCTCTAGGAATGTCCCTTGTGTGGGTTATTTGGGCTCTTCTGTTGTAATTTGGTCTTAATTGTTGTTGTCCTGTTTGTGGGTGGTATCTCCCCTTAGGCTGGCTAACTGTGAGGCTCAACCCAGTCCTTATTGTGTGTGTGTACAGGTGCTGACAGAACAAAACAAAATAAAAACATACAAAGGAACCCAACAACAACAGCAAAAACAAACACAAAAGAAAATAGAATTAGGGAAGAGAAGAATAATACAAGAAAAAGAAAAAAGGATATGAGAAGAAAAGGGAGGAGAAAAATAATATGAAAGGAAAGAAGGGAAAGAAAAATGATAAAGAATAGGAAAAGGAAAATGGTAAAAAATGAAAAGAAGAAAAAAATTATATAAGAAAGAAAAAGGAAAAATTGAGCAAGAAAAGGAAAGAGAAAAATAAAATTATGAAAGAAAAAGAAAAAAATAACAACACAATAAAAAGGGAAATGATGAAGAAAAAAATGTGAAGTTTGTCTCGCCGGAGTTTAGTGCCTGCTGGGATCTCCCTTTGGATCCTGTTCTTCTGTTGTCTGAGGCTGTTTTGTATGACGGTTTTGGGACTTTCAGGAGGTACCTTGGCGCTAGTCAATGTCAGAAGCTGTCCACATTTGGCTCTCAGCAGCCTGTTCAAAGCTTCAAGTGATCTATGGTTTGTGGCTGCCTCCGCTGGGCTTGTGCACAGGAGAGGCCAATCTGCACTCCAAGGTTGGCTTTTTAACAGCATGAGGCTGAGGGGCAGGTCAGCAAATGTGCCAAGACACCTTGGATACATCTCCACCTACTTCCACCTGCCAGCCAGCTCCCAGACTGTCACTGAAAGGGCTTTTGGCAGAATTGGGAGGATAGGACCTCTGGATCTCCGATGAGGGGGAGGTGCTGTTCAGACTTCAGGGAAGATGGTGTATTTCCCTGTCCTAGAGCCAAATGTCTGTGTCTGTCTCAGAATATTTTCCTGACCTTAGCAGTGCACAGCCCCTTGTAGGCAGGCTGGTGGGGTCTGCTGTAACTCCATGAGACAGCCCAGAGTTGTAGGCTTAAATTCTGCTGCTGCCTCCTCAGCAGTGGTCAAAATACAGGGTGGGAAAGCAAGATTCTAGAGAGTGGGATGAGCTGTATCCCAGAGGCTGGGGTAATTACCTTTCCCCAGACTGCCTCTGCTGGGAAGAGCTTGCTCCTCAGGAAAAATGGCTGCTGCAGTATGGGGAGGGTAACTGAGCATAGGTATCCTGGTAGTCACTTTCCCACATCTCTGCCCAATGCCTTCCATCCCAGACTCTTCTCAAGCAACTCCAATCCATACTTCCTTCCCTCTACCAAAGTCCGGGGTGAGTGGTTGTGAACAAAAATCCTGAGCTCTGGCCCTTAAAAAAAAAAGTGGCTTTGTCTCCAGCAGGCTCCATCCCTCCCTGGTGATTAGAAGCCCTGGTGCTGGTTGTTGTGTGGATGTCTGTTCCTGGCTCTGGTGCTCTGAACTGAGAAGCCCAGCCTGGGGTCCACCCCCGCACCCCGAGCCAAGAGATCCCTCCTTACCTTTGCCTTGCCCCTTGTGGGAACTGGGCCAGCCCCTCTCACAACCCCACCCTTCCTACCAGTCTCGAGGTTCTATCTGCCCCTCCTAAACTACTCTTCAGTTGGTAATTCAGGGTAAATGTTCCCCAATTTAGTTTTATGTCCATTTTGGCTCTGGGAGGAGGTGTGAGAAAGATCCACTGACTGCTCCACCATCTTGAAACCCACCCCATTCTCTTTTTTAATGACTCACAGAAGTTACATAATTCTGAGCATAAGTCCTTTGTCAATTGCTTGACTTGCAAACCTCTTATCCCATTATGGAACTTGTCTTTTCACTCTTTTTTTTTTTTTTTTTTGGTGTCTTTTGATGAATAGAATTTTGGAATGTTAATGTAATCAAGATTTGAATCTTTAAAATATATTTGTATTGATTTCAAAGAGGAAAGGAGAGGAAGAGAGAGAAACATTAATGATGAGCGAGAATCATTGATTGGTCCCCTTCTGCATGCCCCACACTGGGGATTGAGCCGCAAACTTGGCATATGCCCTGATCAGGAATCAAATCGTGACGTCCTGGATCATAGGTTAATGCTCAACCATGAGCCACACTGGCCAGGCAAGATTTGAATCTTTAATTTTTTTCATTATTATTAACATTTTTGGTGTCTTGTTTAAAAAACACTTCTACCCTCAAGATCATGGATATAAGAATATTCTGTATTACTTTCTAAATGCGCTATTGTTTTACTTTCACATTTACTTGTATTAGCTACGTTTAGCTAGTTTAGTATATGGTAGGAGTAGGGGTCCAATGTCCTTGTTTTTCATAGGGTTGACAATTCTCTTATTTCCTATTATTATTTCATGCCATAAATCAAGTATATGTCTGCTTGACTCTGGTTCTGGGCCCCTATCATATTGCAGTAAGCTATCTTTATGCCAAAACTATATCACCTTACTTAATAAAGTTTTATAATAAATATCAAATCCTGCCTCATTTTTTTATGAGAGTGAGTTGGCTTTTTAGCAATAACACTTGAAAGAACTTATCATGTTACACACACCACATCCTGACACACACAAATATTGGGATGACATCAAATCTATAAGACCAATCTGGTAAGAGTTGACATTATGAGAATCTTGAGTTTTCTATACATAAACAATGGTAAATGTCTCCATATGCCACTAAAGTATTCTTTAATATCTGTCAATAATGTTCTATAATTGTAACAACAGAGGTCTTTAACACCTTTTGCTTGCCTTTTCCTAGAAACTTCATTCTTTTTGAGAACCAAGAGGGCAACATAGGCAAACACTGGTACTCACCACCTCCAACAACCACATTAAAATTACAACTAAAATACAGAACAACCATCATTTAGAACAGCCTGGAATCTGGTTAAATAAAAATGCTATAACAAGAGAAGTAAAGAAGAAAGAACATCAAGACTTGTAGGTGGAGCAAAGGCATGGAATGGGCTGGTCTGACACCCATGTGTGATGTTTTTATAAACCAGGAGGGATATATAGGCTGTGGAGGCCTCCCATGAGGAGCAAGGGGTCCTAGCCCCAGACTAGACCCCTCAGCCCAGGGTTCCAGTGCTGTGAAGAGAAGCCCCCCCATAACTTCAGGCTGTAAAAACCAGCAGGGATTGTGGCCCAGTGACACAGAGACTGGAGGAGTCCCAGGCAATTCCTCTTAAAAGGCTGGCACACAGACTTACTCAGTCTCACTCCCTTCGAGCTCTCGCACTGGGACAGTGGCTTGGTGAGATTCAGAGACATACCAGGAGGAACTGGATTGTCTGGCAATAGGGAAATAACTCAGGGGCAGCTTTCTCCCAGACAAAAATGCTGACAGAGGTCATTGTTCCTATGCTGAGACTTCCCCTGTCACAGACCAGATGGGCAGGTGCCATATCTGAGTTTCCATCAGCCTGGCTCACACTGCTCACTCTGCCCTGGTGATTCCTTGAGATCCCACCCCACCCAATTTGCAGCCCCACCCAAGCTGTTTGTAGCAGCTTTTCTATATGAATGGCCTGTCCTGGCTCAGGCTTCAGACTTTCCTAAAATCTTTCAAACAAGCAGAGCTGGCACCAGCATGTCCAAAACCTATCAATTAGAGGCCCCAGACCTGGAACTAGCACCAGCTGGACTTGTTTCACAATTTGTTTGGACACTTCCAAGCCCAACACAAGCAGCAGTCATCTGCAGACCACTCTGTCCTTCCTGACAGATGTCCCTGGACAGAGCATAGGCAGTGACTGCCTTTGCATCTCCAGAGGGGCCCCAGAGCCAGTGCACCCAGTGAACAGATTCAGACCATGCCAGATTATAACTTCATACATCCATGAGTGACACATGTAATGGGAAGACTCTGTGACCACCAAAGCGCCACTGAAGCAAGTCCTGCTCTATAGAGGTGTCTCCCACACAGCAGCTCTTCCACTGTAGTCATAGCTGGTCCTCACATCCAATTGGCCCGGGGGTCAATTCCTCCCAGTGACTCCAACAGCACTAAAGGCTCAACTACAATAAGACTGTGCACACAGCCCACACAGGGGCACACCTAGAGTGCCCAGCTCAGGTGACAGGAGAGGCTGAGCCATGGTACCCTACAGGACTCCTACTATACAAGGCCACTCTACAAATTCCAGGATACATAGCAGCTCTACCTAATACATAGAAACAAACACAGGGAGGGTGCAAAAATGTGGAGACAAAGAAACATGTCATAAATAAAATAACAGAAGAAATCTCTAGAAAAAGAACTAAATGAAATGGAAGCAAGCAAACTTCTAATACTAGATACAGAGTTCAAAACAATGGTTATAAGGATGCTCAAGGACATTAATGAGAGCTTCAAGGAACTTAGTGAGAATTTCAAGTATCTTACAGAGAATTTCAGTGAAATCAGTGAGAACATCAAAGACATGAAAAAGACAAGTCAGAAATGAAGGATACACTAACTAAAATGAAATATAGTTTACAGAGAATCAACGGTAGAGCAGAGGATGCCAAGAATCAAATAAACAATTTGGAATATGAGGAAGCAAAAAACACGCAATCAGAAGAGCAAAAAGGATTTAAAAAAATATGAAGATAGTGTAGGGAGCCTCTGGGACAACTTCAAGTGTACCAACATTCACATCAGAGGGGTGCCAAAGGAGACAGAGGAAACAATAAATTGAAAATGTATTTGAAGAAATAATGACAGAAAACTTCCCCCACCTGGTGAAAGAAATAGGCTTACAAGTCCTGGAAGTGCAGAGTCCCAAACAAGATGAATCCAAAGATGCCCACATGAAGACACATCATAATTAAAGTGCCAAAGGTTGAAGACAAAGAGAGAATCTTAAAAACAGCAAGAGAAAAGCAGTTAGTTACCTATAAGAAAGTGCCCATACAACTATCAGCTGATTTTTCAGCAGAAATTTTGCAGGCCAGAAGGGAGTAGCAAGAAATATTCAAAGATATTAGTCGCAAGAATCTATCCAGCAAAGTTATCATTTAGAATTGAAGGTCAGATAAAGAGCTTCATAGACAAGAAAAGCTAAAGGAGATGATCACCACCAAACCAGTAAGTATTACATGAAATACTTACATGAAGGGTATTCTTGAAGAGGAAGAGGGAGGGAAGGAAGGAAGGAAGGAAGAAAGGGAGGGAGGGAGGGAGGAGGGGAGGGAGGGAGGGAGGGAGGGAAACAAAATATGAACAACCTGCCCAAGCCAGTTAGGCTCAGTGGATAGAGTGTAGGCCCATGGACTGAAGGGTCCTGGGTTTGATTCTGGTTGCATGTACATTGGTTGCAGGATCAATCCCCTGTCTTGGTCGGGGCACGTGTGGGAGGCAACCAATCAATGTGCTTCTCTCACATCGACATTTCTCTCTCTATCCTCCTCCCTTCTACTCTCTCTAAAACAACTACAATAACAATAAAGTGGAAATAAATACATATCTATCAACAATTGAATCTAAAAATCAAAATAAATGAACAAGAAATCTAATGAATAAAATAGAACCAGAGGCATGGAAACATGGAACAGACTGACCAATCTCAGAGGGAAGGGGGGATGGTGTGAAGAGATTAACCAAAAACATATGCATATCTTGCATAACACAGACAATAGGGTAGTGAAGGTTGGGGAGGGGTGCAGGGACAGGATAGGAAAGCTCTATGGGGGACATCCCTAATACTGTCAAAAATAAAGTTTTTTAAAAAAGAAACTTTACATTTTGGATGCTATGACAAATAATACATCTCCTGTTTAATTTTCCATTTATGGTTGTATATGTAAGTACAATTGATTTTTTACAAATCTTTATTGTTGAAAGTATTACATATGTCCCCTTTCCCCCCGTACTGTTTCCACAGTGGCTGCACCAGTCTACATTCCCACCAGCAGGCCTAGGGTTCCCTTTTCTCCACATCCTCAACTGCATTTGCCATTTGTTGATTTGTTGATGAAAGTCATTCTGACAGGTGTGAGGTGGTACCTCATTGTCATTTTGATTTGCATCTCTCAGATGATTAGTGACTTTGAGCATTTTTTCATATGCCTTTTGGCCTTCTGTATGTCCACTTTGGAGAACTGTCCAGTTAGGTACTTTGCCCATTTATTAATTGGATTGATTATCTTCCTTTTGTTAAGTGGTATGAGTTCCCTATACATTTTGGAGGTTAACCCTTTATCGGATGTATCATTGGCAAACATGTTCTCCTATGCAGTGGCTCTCTTTTTATTTTGTCAATGGTTTCTTTTGCTGTGCAGAAGCTATTTATTTTGATGTAGTCCCATTTGTTTATTTTCTCTTTAGTTTCCATTGCCCTAGGAGCAGTATCAGTGAAGAAATTGCTTCGGCATTTCTCTGAGATTTTGCTGCCTGTGGATTCCTCTAGTATTTTTACGGTTTCCCGTCTTATGTTTAAGTCCTTTATCCATTTTGAGTTTATTTTTGTGTATGGTGTAAGTTGGTGTTCTAGTTTCTTTCTCTCCTCCTACTCCTATTCCTTCTCCTTCTTTTGCATGTATCTGTTCAATTTTCCCAACACCATTTATTGAAGAGACTGTCTTAATTCCAATGTGCACTCTTGTCTCCTTTGTCAAATATTACTTGAGCATAACGGCTTGTATTGATTTCTGGGTTCTCTGTTCTGTTCTATTGATCTATATGCCTGTTATTGGGACAGGACCAGGCTGTTTTGAGTACAGTGGCTTTGTAATGTAACTTGAACTCTGGTATTGTGATACCTCCAAATTTGTTCTTTCTCAAGATTGCCGGGTCTTTTTTGATCCCATATAAATTTTTAGAATATTTGTTCTAGGTCTGTGAAATATGCTATTGGTATTTTAATAGGGATTGCATTGAATGTATCAATTGCTTTGGGTAGTATGAGCATTTTAATGATATTGATTCTACCAATCCATGGACACAGTATATTCTTCCACTTGTGTATAACTTCCTCTATCTCTTTTCTCAGTGTCCTGTAGCTCTCGAAGTAAGGTCTTTTACCTCCTTGGTTATTTATTCCTAAGTATCTTAATATTTTGTTGTAATGGTACATGAGATTTTTTTTTTTTAGTTTCTCTTCCTGAGAGTTCATTATTGGTGTATAAAAATGCCATGTATTTCTGGATGTTAATTTTATATCCTGCTATGTTGTCAAATTCATTTATTCAATCTAGTTTTTTGGTGGAGTATTTAGGGTTTTCTATGTACAATATCATGTCATTTGCAAATAATGACAGTGTTACCTTCTCCTTTCCAATTTGGATGCCTTTTATATCTTCTTTTTGTATGATTGCTATGGCTAAGACTTCCAATACTATTTTGAATGCGAGTGGTGAAAGTGGGCATCCCTGTCTTGTTCCTATTTTTAGTGGAAATGGTTTTAGTTTTTGCCCATTGAGTAAGATGTTGGCTACAGATTTGTAAGATAAGGCTTTTATTATGTTAATTTATTTTTCCTCTATTCCCACCTTGCTGAGAGTTTTTATCAAAAATGGGTGTTCGATTTTGTTTAATGCTTTTTCTGCATCAATTGATATGTTCATGTGGTTTTTATCTTTAAGTTTGTTTATGCGATGTATCACATTTCTTGATTTGCAGATTTTGTTGCATCCTTGCATCACTGGAATAAATCCCACTTGGTCATGGTGTATGATCTTTTTAATGTATTACTGGATCTGATTTGGTAGAATTTGGTGGGGATTTTAGCATCTATTTTCATCAGAGATATTGGTTTGTAATTCCCTTTCTTTATAGTGTCTTTATCTGGTTTTGTAATTAGGGTAATGCTGGCTTCATACAAAGAGCTTGGAAGTATTCCTTCCTCTTGAATTTTTTGGAAGAGTCTGAGGAGGGTAGGTGTTAATTCTCCTTTTAATGTTTGGTAAAATTCCCCTGTGAAGCCATCCAGACTAAGGCTTTTGCTTGCTGGAAGTTTTTTGTTTGTTTGTTTGTTTTTATTACTGCTTCTATTTCATAAATAGTTATGAGTCTATTCAGGTTTTCTGATTCTTCCTGATTGAATTTTGGAAGATTGCCTCTTTCTAGGAATATGTCCATTTGGTCAAGTTTGTCCAATTTGTTGGAATAGAGTTGTTCATAGTATTTTTTTATGGTCCTTTGTGTTTTTGTGGGGTCAATTGTTACTTCACCTATTTCATGTCTGATTTTGTTTATTTGGGTCCTCTTTGTTTCTTCGTGAGTCTGGCAAGATGTTCATCAAGTTTATCCGTGCAAAGAAATAGCTCTTAATTTTTTGTTTGTTTGTTTGTTTGTCTCCATGCAATTTTTTTCTGCTCTTACCTTTATTATTTCCTTCTGTCTACTTCCTCTGGGCTTTTCTTGTTGCACTCTTTCTAATTCTTTAAGATGTAGGGTTAGATAACTTATTACAAGTGTTTCCTATTTTTGAGGTAAACCTGTAGTATTATGAACTTCCCTCTCAGGATTGCTTTGGATCTCTTGCAGACAGAACATATACATGGGTAATGTTTTCTTATCCATTCAGCCACCCTATGTCTTTTGATTGGAGCATGTAACCAATTTACATTTAAGGTTATTATTTGTACTTGTTTGTTGCCATTTTTATTCTTTATGCCTGCATTCCTTCTTCCCTTCATATTTCTTCTTCTTACAACAGTCCCTTTAGCATTTATTGCATTGTCGGCTTGGTGGTAATAAAGTTCCTTAGCCTTTTTGTGTGTGTGTCCGTGAAGCTTCTGATTTTACCTTCAATTTTAAATTACAGCCTTGCTGGATAGAGTATTCTTGGATCCAGTCCCTTGCTTTGAATCACTTCAATTCATTCCCTTCTGGCCTGATGTGTTTATGTCAAGAAATCATTTGATAGTCTAATGGGAGATCCCTTGTAGGTAATTTTCTGTCTCTCTCTTGCAGCCATTAAGTCTTTTATGTCTGCTAATTTAATTATAATGTGTATTGGTGTTAGTCTTTTTGGATTTATCTTGTTTGAGACTCTCTGTGCTTCTTGAACTTGTATGACTTTTTTCTCCCCCAGGTCAGGGAAGTTTTCTCTCATTATTTCTTCAAACAGGTTTTCTATTCCTTGCTCAGCTTCCTCTCCTTCTGGTACCCCTATTATGCATATTTTGTTCCATTTCATGTTGTCCCAAAGTTCCCTTGGACTCTCCTCCTGCTTTTAAAAATTTTTTTTTTTCTGTTGATGCCTTGCTTGGGTGTTTTTTCTAACTTGTCTTCTAACTTGCTGATTCTGTCCTCAGCTTTTTCTAGTCTACTGGTGAAACATTTTATTGTATTCTTTATTGCAGCTATGTCATTCTTCCATTTCCTCTTGATTCTTATGTTGGTGAATTTCTCATTCAGCTCCTTATATTTCTAGTTGAGTTGTGTGTATTTGTCATCCAGACATTTGAGCATCCTTATAACCATTACTCTAAATTCTTTCTCTGACAAATTACTTGCCTCCATTTCATTTTGTTCTTTTTCTATGAGTCCTCTTTTTCTTTCCTTTGGGGATTGTTCTTTATCTCCCCATTTTTGCTGTAATGTTTTAATTGTTTCTATGTCTTAGATAAAACTGCTATGCTATTCAGATTTTTTTTGGGGGGGGGGAGGGTGGTCCTATGTAGTAGATGTTATATGGGACCCAGTGGTGCAGTCTCCTGAGCTGGGAGTTCTAGGAAAGCCCCCTACTTGAGTTATTTAGGTTCTTCTGATGTAATTGTGTCTTGAATATTACTGTCACATTCATGGATGGAGTCTCCTCACAGGTTGTCTGACTATGAGGCTCATCCTGACCTCATTGTGCAAGCTATTGTGGATGTGCTCGGGGTCCAGTTCCTGTGGCAAGAGTTGCCTGAGGTCTCACTGGCATTCAACTCACTGGGAAGTCCTTGAACCAGCTGCCCAAGTGGCACACTATTCTGGGACTCACTGCAGAATCCTGGAGCTTGTGGCCAGGGTGACATGACACACTGTGAGGTCCTGGATCCCCTGACAGGGTGGTGTGTGACTCTTTTGACTTACTGTGGGAGGTCCCAGAAGCTGTGGTCAGGGTGATGGGAACTCTAGGACTCACTGTGGGGGCCCAAAGCCTATGGCCTGCGAGGCAGGGGTCCCAACATATGTGGCTGAGGTGGTGACACTGGCCAGGGTGGTGTGCACTCTGTAGCTCACTGCTAGGATTGGAGTTCAATACTGGGGTGGCATGACTTTGGCTGGAGTGGTTTGTACTCTGCAGCTCACTGCACAGTCCAGGGTGGTGTCCAAGGCAAGTCTGGGTATTGGTGAGGCTGCACTCCTATCCGTTCTCCCCTTCAAGATGGCATGGTTTCTGTGCCAGAGCAACACAGCCCAGTGAGAGCCCGCTATAGTAGCAGGAGCTCCCCATCCAGGACAGCCTGATCTGCTAGCCCCTGAAACTCCTATGAGATCTAACTGTCCCTCACTCACACACCCACCCACCACACACGTCCATATACTTCCTTCTCACTCCCATTCTCAAACTCTCCCCTTCACTACCATCCTGCCGGCCACCATGTATTTTTTTTTATAATTGATTTTTGTATATTGATTTTTATATCTAACAAAATTGCTAAACTTTCATGTTAATTCTAAGAATTCTGTAAATTCTTTAGATTTTGTATTTATACAGTAATATTATCTTTGAATAATGACAGCTTCACTCCTTTCCCATTTCTTATATCTTTTATTTCTTCTTTATGACTAACTATATTTGTGAGGATCTCTAGAATACTGGATCGATGTGGTATCCTTGCCTCATTGTCAATCTCAAGTGAAATGTTTTCAAACACATCACCAGCTTGTATATTTTTCTCTAGGCTTTTGTTTATCTCCTGGTGGAAGTTCCTGTCTACTTGTTTGCTAAGAGAATTTTATCAAACAAATTTTCTACAATAGGAATATTATCTGAAAATATGGTAAATGACAAGGACACATTATCTTGTTCAGGAGCATTGACTTGATTTGCTAATATTTTTGTATTGAGACTGATAGAAATTTTTATTTTCACCTACTGTGCATGCCAGGTTTTGATACCTATCAAATTATTTATCCTTTAAACTTTCCCAGAATAATATATGTAATATTGAAGTTAGTTCTTCCATGAGTACTGATTAGTTCCCAAAGAAGCCAGCGAGGCTGGTGTTTGCCATTTGGGAAAGTTTTCATGATCAAATCAATTTTTAGTGGTTATAGAACCATTTGCATTTTTTCTTTTGTCTTCTAGACTGAATTTTGATGTTATATTTTTAGAAAACTGTCCCCTTTTCCAAATTTTTCATTTAGTTGACTTCAGTTGTTCATAATATTGTCCTTTTACCCATGGAGTGACTACAGATTCTATAGTGGGTGGCTTTCTTCTGGGGGTGCTAAATGAGCCTTATCATCATTGCTTAGATATATTTTTGCCTTAGGGTTTTTCTGTAGGATGGTCACTTCATAATTCCATTATTCTTAAATTAGTAGGTTGAATACGTAGAGAAAAATCTACACTACTCAGCTATTTGGGTACCCTGAGGCATATGTGTGTAAGAAAAGCAAGTGAAATGTTTGAGTCTTAATCAGGGTGCTTGTATTCACAGTGCTGTTGCTTCTCAAAGAGCTAGCAGCCACCAGGGATTGTGTAATATTTATTTCCAATCCCTGTCATTGTGCTTTTGCTATCTTGTACTCTTGCAGCACAACACTTCCCTCCCATTAGAAGGTGGAATAAATAGTGCTCTGCATGAGGTGAACTGTTGGGCCATATCCTTTTTTGTTACCATTCACAGGGCATGTGCCAAGGTGTGAGCTAGGCTTCTAGAGTTGAGGTCAGGCACTCAGCACTGCCTACCCAGTGCTCCCCCATGTAAGCCTTGGAGGTCCACCTCCCACAGGCTGGAAGATCTTTTGTCATAAATATTAGGACAGCAGTTTAAATCTTCCACTTCTAGCATTTCTTTTTACTCCACTCTATTTTTCAGGTGTCTTCCTTATCAGAATTTGTATACAAAGGTCCATACTTTGATCAGTCTGATCATAGTACAGTAACATGCTGTTAATACTATGAGTTTCTTTATTATAAAACACTGATCACTTATATTTGGTGGGGTTAAAATCATTTGTCCTGGATATGTGATATTTATTCTTTTAATTCAAATAGATTGGCATTTTTTTTAAAAAAGAAAAGGCTGCAGTAACCAAGATGGAGCAACCAAGATGGCGGCATAGGTAAACACCTGAACTTGCTGCCTCGCACAACCACATCAAAACTACAACTAAAAGACAAAATGAATATCATCCAGAACCACGGAATAGCTGGCTGAGCAGAAATTCTACAACTAGAAGGAAAGAGAAAAGCACACTGAGACTGGGAGGAGGTGTGGAGGTGTGGAAGTGTGGAGGTACGGAGGCGCACGTGAAAGGAGCTGGCAACTGGGTACACTGTTGTCTTTTTCAATGGGGAGGGAGATACAAGTTCCCAACTGCTCTGAACTCCAGTTCCTGACGAGACTCTGGGGACCCAGATTCATATGGAGGGAAACTGGACTGTCTGGCATCGGGCCAGAACATGAGGGCGGCTTTCTGTCAGAGGTGCTTGCAGCGATCACTGTTCCTGCATGGTGCCATGGGACACAGAGACCCAGGGTCCTCTTCGGGGAAGGGCTGACAGGGAGCCATTGCTGTTTGCTCCACCCTGGTGATTCCCTGAGATGCCGCCCTACCCAAATTACAACCCCACCCAAGCTGTGCACAGAGGCTTTTGCATATGAATGGATTGGCCTTTTTCAATCTAAAACCTATCAAACTGCAGCTGGGTCAGAGAGCTCCAGAGTTTCCAAAAAAAGGCCTAAGTCTCAACAGCAGCTTGCATTGCTTCACAGCTGGGCCTCATCTGGGCACCTCCAAACCTCCAAAAAGAGGAGGAATCTGCAGATCTCTCTGTAGCTCCTGCTGGGTGGCCTAAGGCAGAGGCTGACTTTGCACCTCCTTGGATATCCAAGAGCCAATGTACCCAGTAGTCAGAGTGAGACCATCTAGATTACACCTCTTCACATCCATAAGAGACACACTCAGGAAGCAGACTCAGCGAGCACCAAAGCCCCACTGAAGCAAGTTCTGCCCCATAAGGGTGTCTCCAGCACAGAAGTTCTCCCATTGTAGACACAACTGGTCCGCACAGCCAACTGGCCTGGAGGTCAATTCCTCCCAGTGATACCAACAACAATCAAGGCTTAACTACAACAAGACTGTGCACACACCCCACAAAGGGGTGCACCAAGAGTGTCCACCTTAGGTAATTAGGGAAGCTGAGCCACTGGGCCATATAGGACACCTGGCACACAAAGCCACTCTATCAACTCAGTGAAGCAACCAAAATACAGAGACAAAGAAACAGGTCACAAATGGAAGAAATGAAGGAAAGCAAACTACTGGATATAGAGTTCAAAACCACGGTTATAATGTTACTCAAGAATCTTCAGGAACCTCCAAGAAATATAGTGAGACCCTCAAGGATATGAAAAAGGACCAATTATAAATTAAGCATACACTGACTGAAATAAAGAATAATATACAGAGATCCAACAGCAGACTAGAGGATCCCAAGAATCAAGTCAAAGATTTGAAATACAAAGAAGCAAAAAACACCCAACTGGCAAAGCAAAAAGAAAAAAGAATCCAAAAATATGAAGATAGTGTAAAGAGCCTCTGGGACAACGTCAGGCGTACCAACATCAGAATTATGGGGATGCCAGAAGAAGAGACAGCAAGATATTGAAAAGCTATTTGAAAAAATAGTGACAGAAAACTTCTCCAACCTGGTGAAAGAAATAGACTTACAAGTCCAGGAAGCACACAGAACCCCAAACAAAAGGAATCCAAAGAGGACCACACCAAGACACATTGGACCAAGAGAGAATATTAAAAGCAGCAAGAGAAAAACATTTAGTTACCTGCAAGGGAGCACCCATGAGACTGTCATCTGATTTCTCAACAGGAAACTATGCAGGCCAGAAGGGAGTGGCAAGAAATATGCAAAGTGATGAATAACAAGAACCTACAACCAAGATTACTCTACCCAGCTAAGCTATCATTTAGAATTGAAGGTCAGATAAAGAGCTTCACAGATAAGAAAAAGCTAAAGGAGTTCATCACCGCCAAACCAGTATTATATGAAACTAGAGGCCCGGTGCAAGAAATTCGTGAAGGGGGGGGGCGTGTCCCTCAGCTCAGCCCAGGCTGGGCTGCACCCTCTCCAATCTGGGACCCCTCAAGGGATGTCCGACTGCCCGTTTAGGCCCGATCCCACTGGATCAGTTGGACATCCCTCTCACAATCCAGGACTGCTGGCTCCCAACTGCTCGTCTGCTTGCCTTCCTGATTGCCCTTAACCGCTTCTGCCTGCCAGCCTGATCACCCCCTAACCACTCCCCTGCCAGCCTGATTGATGCCTAACTGCTCCCCTGCCAGCCTGTTTGCCCCTAACTGCCCTCCCCCGCAGGTCTGGTCACCCCTAACTGCCCTCCCCCGCAGGCCTGGTCACCCCTAACTGCCCTCCCCTGCAGGCCTAGTCACCCCTAACTGCCCTCCCCTGCAGGCCTGGTCACCCCTAACTGCCCTCCCCTGCAGGTCTGGGTCCCTCCCAACTGCCCTTCCCTGCAGACCCAGTCACCCCCAACTTCCCTCCTCTGCAGGCCTGGTCCCTCCCAACTGCCTTCCCCCGCTGGCCTGGTCACCCCTAACTGCCCTCCCCTGCAGGCTTGATTGCCCCCAACTGCCCTCCCTTGCAGGCCTGGTCCCTCCTAACTGCCCTCCCCTGCTGGCCATCTTGTGTCCACATGGGGGCAGGATCTTTGACCACATGGGGGCAGCCATCTTGTGTGTTGGAGTGATGGTCAATCTGCATTATTACTTTTATTAGATAGGATTCAGGCCTGGTGCATAGGAGAGGGCCGGCTGGTTTGCCCTGAAGGGTGTCCCGGATCAGGGTGGGGGGTTCCCTTGGGGTGTGGGGCGGCCTGCGTGAGGGGCCTGTGGTGGTGTGCAGGCTGGCCACGCCCCTCGGCGACCCAAGCAGAGGCCCTGGGATCTGGTATTTATTTATCTTCTACAATTGAAACTTTGTAGCCTGGAGTGGAGCCAAGCCTTCTGCTGGCTATGTGGTGGCAGTCATTTCTGTTGGGATTTATGTCTCTTCTATAATTGAAACTTTGTAGCCTTAAGCAGAGGCCTGGGCCGGCCAGGGTGTGTGGAAAGTTTGGCTTCCTCCATCACCAGGGAAACCCAAGCCTTGCTCCTGCTCTCTCTGTGGCCACAGCCATCTTGGTTGGGGTTAATTTGCATACTCACTCCTGATTGGCTAGTGGGCGTGGCAGAGTAGTGGTTAATTTGCATATTACTCTTTTATTAGGATGCTTAAGGGTATTCTTTAAGAAGAGGAAGAAGAAGAAAAAGGTAAAGATAAAAATTATGAATAACAAAGTGACAACAAATACATATCTATGAACAAGTGAATCTAAAAATCAAGTGAATAAAAAATCTGACGAACAGAATAAACTGGTGAATATAATAGAATCAGGGGCATAGAAAGGGAGTGGGCTGACAATTCTCAGGGGGAAGGGAGTTTGGGGGCTGTGGGGGGAAGAGACTGGACAAAAATTGTACACCTATGGATGAGGACAGTGCGGGGGGCAATAAGAGCAGGGGGTGGAGTGGGAACTGGGTGGAGGGGAGCTATGAGGGGGGAAAAGAGGAACATCTGTAATAATCTGAACAATAAAGATTTATTTTAAAAAAAGAAAGAAAAAGCTGCACGTCAGTTTATACAATAGGTGGCACTACTGAGAGCCTTCTGATATTTAGGAAAAAATCTAAAATAAACTATTATTCCTAACAGTGATAATATTTATGTTATAAAGTAAGGAGGCATATGAAAATTAATGCTTGAAAATGTTGGACAATTGGAAAAGTATCTGGAGTGTACTTGTCTTAGCTGAATATTTTTGAAATTTAAGCTTCAAATCTAATAGCTTCCGTTTCCCTCCTTTATTGTACAATTCTCTCAATTTTTCCAAGTATAAGGTAAGGGCTAATGATATCTCATATATTTTGAATAAAAAGTGAAATTGTTTTACAAGTCCAACCTCCCACCCCGCCCCAAAACCTTCAGCCTCTCCAAATGCAAAGAGGTCTGACCTGCAACCTAGATGAAAGCTGCTATAGGCATTTTACCCTCCTTCCCCCATGCCAGCATCCAAACCATGATTCTGCCTGTATAGGAGCATCAGTCCCTCCCTGCTCTCCATATCCCCTGGCTGGCCTGGCCTTTATTACTGCAGCCTCCACCCTCCACCTTGGACCATGCTGCTTCTCTCAGTCCTCCAGGGTCCAGGCTGGGGCAGGGGGAGTGGGAGGAATCAAAAGAACATTTTGTAATACATGAAAATTCTAGGAGACTTCTGGTCAGGATGAAGGAATAGGTAAACTCCTATGCTCACCTCCTCCCACAACCACATCAAAATTATAACTACATTATAGAACCATCATTGAGAACCATCTGAACAGTAGCTAAATGGAACTCCCAATAAATAAGGATATAAAGAAGATATAAATAAGGATAACAAGATTAGTAGGAGGGATGAATTCTTGGAATGGGGTTGTCTTACACCACATATAGCAATTGAGAATTGGGAGGGATATCTCAGCTGCAGAAGTCGCTCCATTCCACAAAGCGCACAAGAAGTCCTAGCCCCACACCAGGCTCCAGTACCAGTGCCAGGAAGAGGAGCTCCCACAATAGCTGGCTGTGAAAACCAGTTGGGATGTTGTCCAAGTGAGATGGAAGGCTACTATAGACCCAAGCATCTTCTTAAAGGGCTCCATGCACAGACTCACTAACTTACAAACACTCACCCTAAGCACCAGCAAAGGGAAAGCAGTTCAAAAAAGGACATTCAGGGAGGGGCTGAATTGTGTGCTTCAGGACAAGGGCTAGAGGGGCAGTAGTTCTCTCAACTATTTTGCTTCTTTTCAAAATAAAAAGCAATTAGATCACACCACTCCCAGGCCTTCCCACTGCAGTTAAATGAAATCCTGACCTAACCTTAGGAAGTCTGTGTCCAGCCCACTGCCCTCTCAATCCCTCTCAGTCCACTCCATCTTCCCCCACAATGCTTCTCCACTGCTCCTGCCCCTCCTGAGCCCTCCCCTCTGGCATGGACTCCTGCTGTGCTTTCTGCCCCCATGCTCCCTCCTAGAGTGAACAGGGCTGTCTCCTTGTCACTCAGGTCTCAGAAAGCCATCCCAACCATCCGCATGAGGCAGAAATTGGGCACACACTGTTCCATCACTCAATTTCATCCTCTAATGAGCACATATCACTTTCTGGTATGTTCCTTGTTTATCTATTCTTTTTCACAGCCAGCCTCATTTAGAACACAAACTCCATGAAGGTAGCAATATGGTCTTGTTTAAATTGCATCCTCAGGAGTTGGGACCACAGACTCTAAGGCTGTTGAAGAGTAGGTAATGGCAACGGTTTCCAAGAATTTATCCATTCATTGTAGGTTATACAATTAATTGGCATATAATTTGTTCACAGTAGTCTCTTATGATCCTTTGTATTTCGGTGTGCTTTTTTGTATTGTTTTTTTCTTATAAGCACCTTTATTACAAAAGTTCTTAAACACTTCTCTACAAGCATTGCAGAATGAGTGTAACTTCAATTCACTAATATAACATATCAGTTTTAATGTCTCCTCATTCTTTCTGATTTTGTTTCATCCCTTTTTTAAAAATCAATCTAAAGGGTTAAAATTTACTTAATCTTCTAAGAAAACCTACTCTAAGTCTTACTGATTTTTTTGCCATTGTTTTTCAATTCTCAATTTCATTTATTTCTGCTCTTATCTATTTCCTTACTTCTGCTAACTTGCAATTAGGTTCTTTTTTGAGCTCCTCAAGGTGTAAAGTTGGATTGTTTAACGTGTTAAGCGCCCAGTCAGTCACCAGTGACTGACTCTATACTTTCCATCTGGAATACAAAACAGGCTGGGCGCTTAATGTGTTAAGCTATTTCTTCCTTTTTAATAGAAGCATTTATTGCTATAAACTTGATCTTTAGTACTGCTTTTACTGCATCTTATAAGCTTTACAGATGACATGATCTTATATGTAGGAAACCATAAGATTCCACACAAAAACTATCAGAACTAATAAAAAAATTTAGTAAAGTTGCAGAATATAAAATCAACATGTAACAATCAGTTATATTTTCATACACTAACAATAAACTATGCAAAAAGGAAATTAAGATAACAATCTTGTTAACAATAGCATAAAAAATAATATACTTAGGAATAACCTTAATCAAGAAAGTGAAAGACCTGCACACTGAAAACTATAAAACATTGATGAAAGAAATTTAAAGACACAAATGAAAGAAAAGACAGCCTATGTTTATTGATTGGAATATTTATTGTTGTTAAAATGCCCATTCTACCCAGGTGATACACAAATTCAATGTAATTCCTATCAAAATTTCAAAAGAATTTTATACAGAAATAGAAAAACAATCTTAAAATTGATATAGAACCACGAAGAACCCACCCTGAATGACCAAAATAATCTTGAGAAAGAAGAAAGCTGGAGGTACCATACTTCCTGATTTCAAAACTTACTATAAAGCTACTATATTTAAAACAGTATGGTACTGTCAAAAAGACATACAGATCAATGTAACAGAATGAAGAGCCCAGAAATAAACCCACTCTTATTGATTTTCAATAAGGATGCTGAGATAATACAACAAGGAAATGACAGTCTTTTCAACAAACAGTACTGGGAAAACTGGATATCCACATGCAAAGGAATAAAATTGGACTCTTTTCTTACATCATAAACATAAAACTCCACTCTAAATGGATTAAGGACTTAAATGTAAGACGTGAAACTGTAAAATGCAATGAATAGCTTCATAACCTAGGTCCTCGCAATGATTTCATGAATAAAGACATTAAAAGCACAGGCAACAAAATAAAAAATAGACAAGTGAGATTATGTCAAACTAAAAAGTTCTGCACAATAATCAACAGAGTGAAAAGGAAACCTGCGAAAAGGGAGAAAACATTTGCAACCATCTATCCGATAAGGAATTATTATCCAAAGTATATAAGGAACTCATACAACTTGATAGCAAAACAAAACAAAACACAACAATCTGATTAAAAAAGTGGACAGAGGAACTGAATAGACATATCTACAAAAACAAAAGACCAACAGGTACATGAAAAGATGTTTAACTTCATTCATCATCAGGGAAATGCAAATCAAACAAGTGAGGTATCACCTTACACCTGTTAGAATAGCTGTTACTAAAAAAAAAAAAAAAAAAAAAAAAAAAAAAAAAAAAAAAAAGGTAAGTACTAGTAAAGATATGGAGAAATTAAAATTTTCGTACACTTTTTTAGCTACATAATAGCCTTCTGACATTTTCTACACTTTGCCTATTGATTGCTTTATGTTTTGCTATCTCCCACTAGAACTACAGAATAAGCTTCATACGGGCAGATAGTTTTTGCCTGTTTATTACTGTCTCCCTAGCACTTGGAACAGTGCCCAGCACACAGTAGATGCTCTGTAAATGTTTGATTGATGGGTCAATTGAAAGTGAATAAAATTGCCATTCTGTTTTTTATTTCAGTCTTGCATGTTTGATTAGCCTGTGAAAAGCACCTTGTACTTTATCAGCTACATATGCACCTCCAAATCAAGCAAGAAGCAGACGTGAATAACAGGGGACCCCCACCCCAACCCCATCTTTGACATCTGTTTGGAGCTGGCACCACCTCCAGTCCTGAAGGAGCACTAAGAGGCTAAGCTGAAACATGCAGAAAGGGAAACCAGGGGTCCGGTACATACGGATGTGGACCGGGGCTTTGGGGAAAAGACATTTGGAAGCACAGACCAATGTGAGAGAAACTGTGTGTGCCTTACACAGGGGGTGGAGATAGATAGCTTTGAAGTTCTGAGAAAAGGACTCAGAAACCAGTCAGGGCAACATTCAACTGGGCTTGGTCCTTCTCACATCCCCAGCGAAGTCACGTAGTCCCTATAGGATGGAATTATATAGGAAATTTGGTAATGTAATGCAGTGTGGTGTCTTGGATGGGGTCCTATGACAGAAAAAGGACATTAATGGGAAAACTGGTACATGACCTGACACAGTTGCTAAACTCATCGAAGCAAGCAGGCCCCAGGGATGACAAACTGAAGAGCAGAAGGGCCTCCTTTGTCTTGCAACTTATCTCTAAGATTGGATCGTGTGGAGTCTGTGGGAAGTCACGCTCACATACCCACCCCTCCCTTTAGCTCCCTGTTGGACCCTTTCCTCACTCTACCCAGCAATTTCTGTAACTGTCCTCCTGCCCAGAGTCCCAAGTATGCTTCTGCTGTTCTCACTTGGAAAGTTCAATTTTTCCATCCCATAGATGAAAATCAAATCACTGACTCTCTGGCATTCTTTCAGCCCATCCCTTTCAGTAACTGCCACATTAACATTGTGATGGCTGCAAGCAAAACTGAGCACTTCAACTGATGTATCTCAGAACAGATCCGATACCTACACAAAAATACTTTACAGCAAAAGTAGGGAAACAGAACTTAAACATATAAATGAATGTCCATACTCTGTCTTCCCCGCCCACACCACCATAGGGGACACCAGGATGTGTCTGCCTTGCTCTCCTACTGGCCTGAGCATTAGACCAGATAGCCTCATTTGGCCACTCCTTCTGGAACCCCAAGTGGTTCATCAATGAGGTCAAACCATCAGGTCAAGTCTGTGTGATACCCGCCAACACCCCATGTCTCTTGGCTAGTTCATCTGCATATCAGTGATCCCAAACCAGGGTCCAGGGACTGTGGGTAGCCTTCACATGCTCCTAAAAGCACTGAGCATAGTACAGAGACTTTGAGAAGACATGTTGAAGGAAGAGGAGCAGGAACTAGAAGCTGTTGGGAAAAGCAAGGGCTTGCCTGTGGCCCAGACCAACGGCCCCTCAACAGGTCACAGAGGGAAGGACTGCATCAGAGTTTAAGGAGAAGCTACAACTTAATCAGATGAATCCTTTCAGGGCTGACAACCTCCTTTGTGACTTGCCACATTATCCTCTCTGGGAAGTTTAGTATCTGGGACATTCACATTTTCAGCCCTCCTCTTAACGTCCTCATCTTGTAACCGGGCATAGAATCTGCACAGTTGCTGGAGCTGACACTCTAGGCTCCCATGTAACTTTCCCAGGTCACCAGATGACTCAATCCTACCTCTGGGATGATTTCCACACTCACTTACCAGCCCTCATGTGGACCACAACTGGCTCTGCCTCCAGATCAGTCCCTTCCATTGTCAGAAGGAACTTTTTGAAATCCTGATGACCACTCCACACATAACCTAGACCAGTGGTCGGCAAAACGAGTGGTTTGCCGCTCTGTTGACTAATGAGTTTGCCGACCACTGGGATAGGGGCTTAATCACAAGGAACAACAACAGCCTGTAATTATTGGAACCAAGAGTCTAGGTAAGTGGTCGGCAAACTCATTAGTCAACAGAGCAGCAAACCGCGGCTTTGCCGACCACTGACCTAGACCATTTAGGCTCTCCACTGCTTTACATAAGGTCTATTAATGTGGCCCCCAGGGCTCTTCACCTCCATCTGGGTCTGGCCCCGCTCCAGCCTCCCCTTTTTCAGGCCCCAGGGAACCACTCCCCTTTTCCAGGGTGCCCAGCACTCTTTCCTGCTCTGCTCCCTCAGCCAGGAAGGCTGTCTTACTTACGACCCAACTCAAAGACCCCACTGGGGTCTTCCAGGGCACACCCAGGGGCAGGCAGTTGTGATCTCCTGTGTACTAGTATATGACCCTCTGGAGCACTGTCCTATTTTACTGTAACATTTCGTTTTCTTACAGTAAACTTCTGAAAGGCAATGTCCATGTGTGAGATGCCTGGTACATCACAGCTGCTCAGTGGCTGTTATTGCACATATAAATGTGTGTGTGTGGGGGGAATGGGTGAAAAGGGGAAGGGATTAAGAAGTACAAGTTGCCAATTATAAAAATAGTTACAGGGATGTAAAATACACCAGAGGGAATATAGTCAATAATATTGTAATAACTATGTATGGTGTCAGGTGGGTACTAGACTTACCAAGAGGACTGCTTCAAAAGTTATATAAATGTCTAATCACTATGCTAAACACCTGAAATTAATAATATTGTATGTCAACTATAATTAATTTTAAACGAATAAAATTAAATTAAGTAAATGCATGTGATGGATGAGTGATATGTACACTTAGCTGGAAATATCATTTCCACATGGTTCCCAACCAGGGACGCTGGTTCCAGCACCATCACAGCCTTGGATCCAAGGAAAGCATCTCCTATTGGGTGAAGCTGGGAAGCTGGTCATTGAAATGTAAAGGATCATTTGGGCTGGGAGCTGTCAGGGGCCCCACAGAGGCATCTAGTGATCAAAGTTATTGTGACGTGCTGGCCCTACAGGGTGGAGGAATTTTTGTGTTCTATTTTCCAGAGTATTTGGAGAGCTAGTACTAGGATTAGACTCCAAGTCAACGAAGATGATGAGATGTTGGGTGAAGTTAAAAAGGTATCTTTACTATAGAACTTGGAGTCACTAATTTCTTATAGATGTGAGTGTCCAAGGGCAGGCAGTCCATGGAGTTTCCCGAATACAGATAATTACAGAGCCACAGGGCACCGTGGAACATGTTTTGGAAACACTGGTCCAAATAGGTGAATTTTTACTGAATAAAAGACAAAGAACTCAGAATGAAATATGTGCCTCTTATTCATCACGGTCACTCTAAAACATGTCAATCACAGGATCAAACACTGTCTTTCTCAGAAAGAAGAAAAGATGCTTGTATGGCCCGGTGCACGAAATTTGTGCATGGGGGGGCTGGGGTGGGTCCCTCAGCTGGCCTGGACTCTCTCCAATCCAGGACGTCTCAGAGGATGTCTGACTACCTCTCTCAATCTGGGACCACTGGCTCCTAACTGCTCACCTGCCTGCCTGATCACCCCTAACCACCTCTGCCTGCCTGCCTGATCGCCCCTAACTGCTCTCCTGCTGGCCTGATTGCCACTAACCACCTCTGCCTCACCCCACACCCAGGACCCAGGATTCCCTCCTCCAGTCGGTCGCAGGCACCCAGGACCTGGGCTTCCCTCCCTCTGGCCAGCCGCAGGCACCCAGGACCCAGGTCGGCTTCACTTGGGTCAGCCGCAGCCGCAGGGGACCATGGGCGGGCAGCTTGTCCCTCTTCCGGGACGCTTGCCCCTCTCCCGGGCTGGTCCCCATTCCTCTCTTGCGAGCTCATTTGTGCCTGGCTGGTTCCTATTACTCTCTCCCCAGTGTTGAGTCTGAGCAGTTATGGTGTGATGGCATGAGGACATGAGGGCGTGATGATCATTTGCATATTAGCTCTTTATTATACAGGATAAGCATTGGCAAATGAAGGTAGTTAGTTGTCTCAAAAATGAAGGGCCACAGAGTACTCAGAAAGGGATTAGAAATAATTATAAAAATTTTGCTACAGATTAAAATGATTTGAAACTACAATCATTGGCTATAAAATGTAGGATGCATAATCACACTTACTAGTAAAACTAAAAAGTGAAAATCTTGAGATGACTGGCTTGCCCAGGTGGCAGGAAATCAATAGCCCTCAGAACCCAAATGCTGCTTTGACACCCACATTGTAAATGACTAGATGACTGTTAACAGAGATCAAGCTCAGGACTTGCATGCTAAGTATGGTACCTCTGTAGCTGCTACTGTTTCAAGCAATATGATTAAGTCCTTATA
The DNA here is from genome assembly GCA_026230045.1 of Corynorhinus townsendii. Lineage (NCBI taxonomy): Eukaryota > Metazoa > Chordata > Mammalia > Chiroptera > Vespertilionidae > Corynorhinus > Corynorhinus townsendii. Next base: position 114,013,597 of record JAPDVU010000003.1, on the reverse strand, counting down.
ATTCCACCAACTAGGACTTTCAGTGAGGGGAGTGACAGCATTATAAAAAACTTCACGGGCCCTGGCCAGTGTGGCTCTGTTAGCTGGGCATCATCTCATGCACCGAACAGTTGCTGGTTCAATTCCCAGTCAGGGAACATGCCTGAGTTGTGGGCTTGATCTCCGGTAGGGGAGGTGCAGGAGGCAGCTGATTGATGTTTTGCTCTCACATGGATGTTTCTCTTTCTATATCCCTCTCCCTTCCTCTCTTTCTAAAAATCAATTTTAAAATCTTAAAAACAAAAAACATTTCACTGGGAGGGCATCTGACTTTTCAGTTTGGCAAGTCTCATGAGGCATTGGTCCCTCCACTGCCTTCTGGCAGCCAAGTGCTCAGGATCATCTGGGACTTTCACACACATGGCCTGGGAGCAAGAGAAAAGACAAGAAAAAAAAAAGAAAAAAATAAATGAATGGAACTACATCAAACTAAAAAGTTTTTGCACAACAAAAGAAACCATCAATAAAACAAAGAGACAACCTACTATATTCACCAGTGATACATCTAGTAAGGGGTTAATGATCCAAAATATATAAAGAACTCATACAACTTAACACCAAAAAAACAAACAATCGAATTAAAAGATGGGCAGAGGACCTGAATAGACATTTCTCCAGAGAAGACATACAGATGACCAATAGACATATGAAAAGCTGCTCAACATCACTAATCATCAGTGAAATGCAAATTAAAACCACACCTGTCACAATGGCTATCATTAATAAATCAACAAACGTGTTGGCAAGGACGTGGAGAAAAAGGAACCCTTATGCACTATTGGTGGGACTGCAAATTGGTGCAGTCGCTATGAAAATCAGTACAGAGGTTCATTAAAAAATTTAAAATGGAACTGCCATATGACCCAGCAATTCCACTTCTGGGTATTTATCTGGAGGAATCAAAACACTAATTTAAAAAAAACATTCTTATGTTCATTGAAGTATTATTAAAATAGTCAAGTATAGAAGCAACCTAAGTGCCTATCAATAGACAAATGGTTAAAGAAGAGATGGTACATACATATACAATAGAATACTCCTTGACCATAAAAAAGAATGAAATCTTACCATTTGAGACAATGTGCATGGGTCTAGAGGTTATTATGCTAAGTGAAATAAGTCAGACAGAGAAAGATAAATACCATATGATTTCAATTACTAGTACATATGGAATCTAAAAAACAAAATAAGAAAAAACACACACCCAAAACTCACAGATATAGAGAACAAACTAATAGTTGCCAGATGGTAGGGGGACTTGGGAGGATGGGTGAAAATCATTAAGGTAAGGGATAAGAAGTTCATGCCTGGTCCTAACCAGTTTGGCTCAGTGGATAGAGCATTGGCCTGTGGACTCAAGGTTCCCAGGTTCGATTCTGGTCAAAGGCATGTACCTTGGTTGTGGGCACATCCCCAGTAGGGGGTGTGCAGGAGGCAGCTGATTGATGTTTCTCTCTCATCAATGTTTCTAACTCTCTCTCCCTCTCCCTCTTCCTTACTCTCTGTAAAAAATCCATAAAATATATTAAAAAAAGAAGAAGAAGAAGAAGCAGCAGCTCATGCCTGGCTCAGCTGGCATGGCTCAGTGGTTGAGTGTTGACCTATGAACCAAGAGGTCACAGTTCGATTCCCTGTCAGGGCACATACTAGGGTTGCGGGCTCAATCCCCAGTGTGGGACATGCAGGAGGCAGCCAATCAATGATTCTCTCTCATAATTGATGTTTCGATCTCTCTCTCCCTCTCCCTTCCTTTTCTGAAATAAATAAAAGTATGCTTAAAAAAAAAAGAAGAAGAAGAAGCACATGCCCTGGCCAGTTGAAGTGTTTTCCCGTACACCAAAAGATCTCACGTTCAATTCCCAGCCAGGGCACGTACCTAGGTTTTGGGTACAAGAGGTACAAAACTAATCAATGTTTCTCTAACACTGTTTCTCTCTCTCTCTTTCTTTCTCTCTCTCTCTTTTTCCCTCCCCCTTCCTCTCTCTGTAAAATCTGTAAACATCTGCCTGGGTATAATTTTTTTTTAAGTACAAATTGGCAATTACAAAGTAGTCACAGGGATGTGATGTACAGCATAGGGGATATAGTCAATGATATAATAACTGTGTATGGTGTCAGGTGGCTACTAGACTTACTTTGTAAATTATATGTCTAACCCCAGTGGTTCCCAACCTTTTTTTGGCCAAGCCCAACCTAAGCATCTCTAAAATTCTGATGCCTGACCTGTGACATATAATTCTTATTATTCAAAAAGTGAACTCATATTCACATGGAGGAAGCCTAAAAGGCCATTAACTTGGTCTAAACAAGCTTCCAAAGAACATGGCATCCATGAAAGAGAAAAATAAAAGAATGAAAGGACAGTTGAAGTACTGAGGAAGAAATCACTAAGAAATTGTTAAAATAATAATAATATGAAGTGATATGAAAAAATAGCAAGTTTCAAAACATATAATAGAGAACTGAAATGCATAAATATGTCACAATATACATTTGTATTCTGTATATGAGGTCCATAGAACCATAAGAAATGCAAAAATTCACTGTTAATAACTCATTCTTGAATTGCTCTCGTTAAAAATCAAATTGCCCCCCTGTGGGGCACGTGCCCCACGTTGGGAACCACTGTTCTAACCACTATGCTCTAAACCTAAAACTAATATAAAATAATACTGAAATCAACTGTAAATGAAAAAAATTTTTAAATTAAAAAAAAGAAGAACAAAAATGCTTGAAGAGGAGGTAATTTACCAGGAGCATAATTGTTGGTCCTACTGTGCAAACGGAATTTGCTCTCAAGGACAAAGGGAGCAGAGTAAACGCTCCATGAACATGAGTTTCCTGAACCTAGAGACTCCAGCTCCTCAGAGATAAGTCACAGTGACCTCCAAGTTAATTGGCCACACTGCTCTGAAGGTCTCCAAAGACCATGAGACAGAAGTTAGAGATGAGGGACTGTGAAAACCAGAAACAAAGATACTAACTGCACAATAAACATCCCTGTCCACAGAGCTCCCTCCCATTCAGCCTGCACAACTCTCTGCAGTCAGTCCACGTACCTGGTGAATCTTCTCAACTGTAGCCCCAGAAAACTCTGGAATAGGTCCAAAAGTCTTGAGGACATGTTTCATGCTTTCACCGTATCTGTCACAGTAGCTTAACATGCCTGAAACCATATGAACACAAGAATCCACAAAACCAGAACATTAGAGAACTCCCAACTAAGACATCGATTCAGAGAGTCTTGCCTTGGGTCAGATTAACTACATTCCTTTCTTCTGTGAGTGAAGAAAAGGAGGAGATGGTCAGTGCACCTGGTTAGCTGGTGCTGGGGACCAAGGGTCCTCACCACAAGTCAGTCACTTGTCAAGCTTTCCCTCTGATCTCAGAATCCTGAAAAGCAAGGGGCCCCTGGGGCTGGCCATTCTACCTCCCTCAGTGTTCCTGCATTGAACAGCTGGCCTGATTACCCACAACTGCCCTGTGTTCAGCCTGTGTTCCTGCATTGATTTATTGATTAACCTATTAAGTCCTATTTTCACCAAAAATGTTATGAGGTTATTTGTGTAAATGGCTTGAATGCATTTTCTAAGAACCACAGAGGTCACAGCTCACTTAAATCTGTTTCCCATTTCACATTTGTTCCCTGACTTCTAGTTACCATTTGGTTGGGTGTCTACAAGGCAGCAGATTCTTTAATGCAGGCTCAGAGTATGGCCAGTGGATAACAGCCCTGTCACCCAAGCCCAGGGTGCCTCTGTACCCCATCTGCACTGCTCTCTAACTGCTTCTGCAGCTTCCTGGCCCTGGGGAACCCAACCACTTTCTCAGATGCTGAGATAAGGGTCCTGGATTTTGATGGAGAAACCCATGAAAAAGAGGCTCATCCGCATGGGAGAGAGGAGGAAGAAGCACAGTAACTTAGAAGCAATTTTGGGCTGTGTGTGGCTGAAACTAAGCTCTTCAGTAAGAGTCAAATGTGTACAGAGAGGAAAGCAGAGTCCAGAGGCCTCGCCTCCTAGCATGTGGAATTGGCCTGTTGGAACTTATCTGTGCCTGGCATCCCTCCCCTCCCACTGCCTGGGAGGCAGCAGGGCTTAGCCAGTGCAGGCGTGTGCGGGGGGAGGGGGAGATCAAGTCCAATCTGAGGCCACCCCTGGATATGCATAGAAGAGGCATCTCTGAGTCCTGGGCCCACTTGGGACATGGCTGAGCCACCTACTATATCACCCTTGGCCTACTTCCAACATCTTTCACAACCAGAAACACTCAGAGGTTGGTCAGTCATGCTAAAAGATAATACAGAATTTAAAATGAATAGCAGAATTTGCAAAGATCCCCAAGCTTGGTTCTTATCCACCCCCAGAAAAAGTTTTAAATTAATCCTATATAATAAAAGCCCAATTTGCTAAGTCTCTGGTCGTCCGTTCAACCAATCACAGCATAATATGCTAATGAATGCTAAGGCCACTCAACCACTCACTATGACGTGCACTGACCACCAGGGGATAGACACTCCAACCGGTTGGTTAGCTTGCTGCTGGGGTCTGGCTGATCAGGACTGAGCTAGATGGGCTGGACACGCCCTGGAGCCCTCCTGCAGTCCCTCCCCGGCTGGCCAACCTCCCATATCCCATCCCAGCACCAATCATGCACTGGTTGGATCCCTCGGCCTGGCATGCGCCCTCTCGCAATCCAGGACCCCTCAGGGGATGTTGGAGAGCCAGTTTTGGCCCGATCCTGCAGACCAGGTTGAGGGAACCCACTGGTGCATGAATTTGTGCACTGGGCCTCTAGTTTTAAATAAAAATAATCACCACAAGATATTTTTTAAAAAAAGAAAGAGACAGATGGATCCGAATCAAGATGGTGGCATAGGTAAAAACTTAAACTGCTGCCTCGCACAACAATTTCAAAACTACAACTAAACAAAACGTCTACCATCCAGAATCATGGGAAAGCTGGCTGAGTGGAAGTCCTACAACTAGAAGGAAAGAGAAAAAGCATTGAGACGGGCACAAGGGCTGAGAAGCGGAGATACAGAGGCGCGCCAATCGGGCTGGCGGCAGGCGACTGGGTGCACTGCTTTTTTTAACCCGGAGGGAGACAAGCTCCTGATTACTCTGAACTCCAGTTTCTGGGGAGATGCTGGGGACCCAATCTCCTACGGGGAGAAGCTGGACTGTCTGCCATCAGGTCAGAAAGTGAGGGTGGTTTTCTTTCAGAGGTGCGTGCAGCAATCATCAATTACTGTGCTGGGGCGCGGGGTGTGGGGACTTGGAAACGCGGAGACACAGAGACGGCTAACTGGCAGCCATCGCTGTTTGCCACGCCCTAGCCTAGTGACTCCCTGAGACCCCACCCTGCACAATCGACAAACCCACCCAAGCTCCACACAGCGGTTTTGCATATAAATGGCCTGCCCTATCACAGCTTAACCTTACAAACTGCAGCTCTGGTCAGACAGCTCCAAAACCTCCAAACCCCAAGTAAAGAGGAGAAAACTGTGGTTCTCGCTGTAGCTCCTGCTGGGTGGCCTCAGACAGTAGCTGACCTGCACCCCATTGGAGATCCAGAAGCCAGTATACCTAGTGGTCAGTGTGAGACACCAGATTTCAACTACTCACATCTATAAGTGACACATTCAAGAGGCAGACTCAGTGAGCACCAAAGCCTCACTGAAGCAAATCCTGCCCCATAAGCATGTCTCCAGCACAGCAGTTCTTCCATTATAGACACAGAGGGTCCTCACAGCCAATTGGCCTGGAGGTCAATTCCTCCCAGTGTACCAACAGCAATCAAGGCTTAACTACACCAGGACTTTGCACTGAGCCCACAAAGGGGTGCACCAAGAGTGTCCACCTCAGGTGATAGGCTAAACCACTGGTCACCTACCACAGAAAACCACTCCATCAACATAGGGAAGCAGCAAAATGTGGAGACAAAGAAACATGTCATGAATAAAAGAAATGGAGGAAAGCCAACTATTGGACATAGAGTTCAAAACCACATTTATAAGGTAACTCAAGAATCTTCTAAAAACCTCTGAGAAACTTGATGAGACCTCCGAGGAGCTTAGTGAGACCTTCAAGGACCTTAATGAGAATGCAAAAAAAAAAAAAAAATGGAAAAGGACCAGTCAGAAATTAAGCATACACTGTCTGAAATAAAGAATATACAGAAATTCAACTGTAGATCAAATGACCCCAAGAATCAAACCAAAGATCTGAAATATGAGGAAACAAAAAACACCCAACCAGAAAAACAAAAAGAAGAAAGAATCCAAAAATATGAAGATAGTGTAAAGAGCCTCTGGGACAACTTTAAGCATAGCAACATCCGAATTATTGGGGTGCCAGAAAATGAGAGAGAGCAAAATATTGAAAACCTATTAGAAGAAATATTGACAGAAAACTTACCCTACCTGGTGAAAGAAATAGACTTACAAGTCCAGGAAGCGCAGAGAACCCCAAACTAAAGGAATCCAAAGAGGACCACTCAAAGACACATCATAATTAAAATGCCAAGAGCAAAAGACAAAGAAAGAATCTTGAAAGCAGCAAGAGAAAAACAGTTAGTTACTACAAGGGAGCACCCATATGACTGTCAGCTGATTTCTCAACAGAAACTATGCAGGCCAGAAGGGAGTGGCAAGAAATATTAAATGTGATGAACAGCAAGAACCTACAACCAACATTACTCTACCCAGCAAAGCTATCATTCAGAATTGAAGGTCAGATAAAGAGCTTCACAGACAAGAAAAAGCTAAAGGAGTTCATCACCAACAAACCAGTATTATATGAAATGCTGAAGGGTATTCTTTAAGAAGAGGAAGAAGAAAAAGGTAAAGATAAAAATTATGAAAAACAAAATGACAACAAATACATACCTACCAACAAGTGAATCTAAAAATCAAGTGAATAAAAAATCTGATGAACAGACTGGACTGATGAATATAATAGAATCAGGGACATAGAAAGGGAGTGGACTGACAATTCTCAGGGGGAAGAGGGTGTGAGGGGTGCGAGAAGAGATTGGACAAAAATCTTATACCTATGGATGAAGACAGTGGCTGGGGGGTGGGGTAAGGGCATGGGGTGGGGTGGGGAATTAGGTGGAGGTGAGCTATGGGGGGGGGGCGGGGAAAGAGGAACAATTGTAATAATCTGAACAATGAAGATTTATAAAAAAAAAAAAAAAGAAAGAGACAAACTACTTTGGGGTTTAGTTTTGGTGGACCCACACTATTGTGAAAGCCTGAATTCACTGAATTTCAATTTTATTTGCCTCAAATAGCTTTCCTTCTCCTTCAGTGTGCTAAAATTGTATCAAACTAGCTCTTAGAAGAGAAATTGTTTTGAAGGATAAAATATTCAAATATAACTTTTCTGACATTAGCACCTACAATTAAGTGGTGGACACTCCTTTTTAAAATAAGGGTTTCATTTCATTTAACACAAGTACAACCTGAGAATTAAGGATTCCAGACGACTTCCTAAAGCAGGGGTGGGAACATCCGGCCCTTGGGCAGTATAGGGCCTATGAAATAATTTGGTCTGGCCCTGTCAAGGCATTAGGAGTGTGTTAATTAAATGTTTGACCAAATATAGCAGGCTAGTTTTCAAGTTATTAATTTTGTATGGCCTGAGAATGATGTTATAAATATCCAAATGGCCCTTGGCAGGAAAAAGGTTCCCCACCCCTACAAAGGTCCCAGCACTAGCTAGCTATCTTAGAGGATTCAGCATTTCCAGAACACAGAAGACCACCATTACATTTATTTCTTTTGGAAGTTAAGTATTTTCTTCACTTTAAGTGTTTATTTATGCAAACCAAAGGTGGTAAAATCTAGACACAAATACAGTTACTCCTTTTGTGGGGGCAGAGACATAAGAATCAAATGAGCTGGAAAGATATTAATGAGAAGAAAATGGGAGGACTGGTTACAACTGAGATTCACCTACATGCAGGGAAACAGAAGCCCAGCAGTACCCTCCTGTGAACCAATTCTATCTCCCTGTCCTCCTTGAGCAGCAAAAAGCCAAGGATGCAATTCAAGGACTGTATTTCACCTCTGGATTACTTCACATTTTCTGAACAAGCATTCATCTTTCTGTGTCCCTGTGAAGTTATCTGAGTCTCCCAGGGGCTTCTGAGAACTCTTTTTCTCTGCCTTTTAAAATTTGTGGCTTTAAAGGAGCATTTATTTACTTAAGACTAGAGGCCCGGTGCATGAAATTCATGCACAGGTGTGTGTGTCCCTCAGCCCAGCCTGCACCCTCTCTAATCTGGGACCCCTTGAGGGATGTCCAAGTGCCAGTTTAAACCAGCAGTTGGACATCCCTCTCACAATCCAGGGCTGCTGGCTCCCAACTGCTCACCTGCCTGCCTGCCTAACTGCCCTCCCTTGCTGGCCTGGTTCCTCCCTAACTGCCCTCCCCTGCTGACCTGGTCACCCCCACTGCCCTTCCCTACAGACTTGGTCGCCCCCAACTGCTCTCCCCTGCTGGTCTGGTCACCCCCAAGTGCCCTCCCCTGCAGGCCTGATCGCCCCCAACTGCCCTCCCTTGCAGGCCTGGTCCCTCCCAACTGCCCTCCCCTGCTGGCCTGATTACCCACAACTGCCCTCCCCTGCAGGCCTGGTCACCCACAACTGCCCTCCCCTGCTGGTCATCTTGTGTCCACATGGGGGCGGCCATCTTGTGTTTTGGAGTGATGGTCAATTTGCATATTACCTCTTTATTATATAGGATAGAAAATACAGTAAAGCTCTTTATAATACAATTAATAATTTCCCCCCAACTTTTCTAGAAAACCAATATAAAACTTCATTCTTACAAATATAAAAACTCTTTCTACAGCATGTACTCAGGCTCATGGGGTGAGCAGCCCCGAGTCTGTGGAGATGGTAAGAGGTCACACAGCCAGCATGTGCAGACCTCCACTTCATGGATACAGCACCTGACACCACAGGACAGCTCTCCCACTAGCTCAAAGTACAAATTTATGGTGACTTAGTGTCAAAATTATTTACAGAGTCCCAGCAAATTCATTCCCTTACTCTTCTTTGCAACATCTTCCCATGCAATAGAGCAGTATGAACAGGAATGTTCCAGAATACCAATTTCAATGGAAATGAAAAGAAAAAGCCACTTCATCTTCTATCTCACAGCCTGTCCCTCCTCTGTATTTACTATGAAGTGAGCTTCCCTATGTTTTCCCTACTATGCTTCCATGCCCTCTATTCTGGTCAACCAAGTACTTCCAACAGCTCTCAGAGAGCTTAGCTTTTTAGAAGACTTTAAACCTAATTTCTTAAGAAGTGGGAGAAATAATTGATTGTCATGAGTTTGGGATTTAGCTTCATTTGCTGCTTTCGGACTTGTTATTCCTTGGCTGTGAGCCCTGAAGGTGAGACACAACCCAAGGTGATGGAGCAGTGGAGAGCCACCCCATCTGTCTGCATTTACAGAGCAGGCACCTGTCTGTGTGGCCTCTGGGTGTCAATTCTTGGAGAGCCTAATTGCTACCCCACAAGAGAGCTGTGCTTTTCCCATAGCCTATGAACTCACACTCACATGAATTCGCCTGCCTTTAAGAAACAAAACTTAATCAGAGAAGACCAAAAAGACTCCAAAGCCCAGGGACATTATCTAATTCCCACCTGAGTGAGACCTTACTGGAGCAGGTGGACAGAAACTGCCAGGAACAGCACTATCAGCTCACCTGTTTCACTGCAAATCACAGCACCACTCAAATGAACCAGACCCACCAAGCAGGCATCTCAATTTAAGATAAACAAACAAACAAACAAACAAGGACAAGCATCTAAATAAGGGAAATTCTGAGAGGTAAGATGGTGAACATTCATCTCAACTGAAGGTGATGTCCAGGAGCTGCCGGATTCCCAGGCACCAAAAGGCTGCTAGGTGTACGAGGGACCAGCCTTTGCTGACCTGCTAGTCTAAAAGCTTAGCACGGAAATAAACCAAAGTCTTCATAGTTCACATTCCACAGCAAAAATGTCATAATCTGTATGTGTTCTGTATTTCTCTCATGCACTTGTGAGTCTTTGGGGGAATTTTTTAAAACAAACTGGAAGAATAGGGAATTAAACAAAACTTTGTGTGAATATAACATTTATTTTGGACTTCATATGTCAGCCATCCAGCTAGATGTCTCCATCTGATTTCATTCTCACACCACCCTTATGAGGCTGTTACTGTTGTTGCCCCATTTTATAGATGGGCATACTGAGGTACCCAGGGCTATTTAGCTTATAGATCAAGTAGAGATCCAGGCTGACTGGCTCCACAGACCAGATCCACTCTTCTGAGAGCTTGTCTTTCATGGGTGTCACTTTTTAAAAAGTAGCCAAAAGGCGAAGGAAGCATGCTGGCCTCCTATTTTTCAGCTGCTATTTTATAAGATTAAAAACAAATCATCAAATATTTTTACCCCTTCTAGATAAACTGTAGCTTTTAAGACTAATAACTAGCCTTAACCTGAGATACTGGATTTATGAAGACAACATTAGAAAAAAGAACTCTCCCAATTCCAATCTCCTGGGTGACATTGAGAAATCATGATCATTTCCACTGGTTCTGAGCCTGATCTTATAACTGTCTAACTCTGGTTCTTAGAATGCTCTGAAGTTGAAAACTACATCCGTCCACCATTATCATATTAAACCAATTAGGTTTTCTTATCATATCTGCTTTGTGTGAAAAATTGTTATGGGCTCCGTCCTATCTGCCACGCTATTTGACTCCCGAGTTTCTGGTTTCATTGGCTTCAGTTTCTACTTGTTTGAGAGTCAAAGCAGTTCTCAGGTCTCTCCTATCAGTTTCTCCTGATACCTGAATTATCTTATTTTTCTCAAGAAAAAGAAAAAGAAAAACACAGTGGTCATCCAGCAGTGTCTACATACATTTCAAATGCTTCAATATGTTCATCACCTTTAAGGTTCTGGTTTACAAAAAAATTAAAAATTATGCAAGACTTTATTTTAATGATACTTCAAAACTCTGGTTTCACTTTAATAAAGCCTGTGTCTTGACATCACCCTCCTATGTTCAACTGTTATTCTACCACACAAGTAACATGTGGGTACCAGGTGAGAGTCCCCTCTTTCTTTAGCTGCTCTCAGCTGGGTGTTAAGGAAGAACCAAGTCACTTAATGAACCACATTTGCATGACACCCTACCAACCCATCCAAGGACCCAGGTGTGCATCTGCTATGTGCAATACATCTGGTAAAACTGCTTGGGATTAGCCACTGGAAATTGTATTTAATTAATTACTGTTGCAAAAACTAACTGAAGTATTATCAAACCCTCGTGGAATTATAAAATCTACGCAGATTCTCCAGGGGTCATCTGCTCCAACTTCCAACCTCACTGCGAGTCTCCTGTCAACATTCAAACATCCGCACAGGTGAGGACCAGCCTCTAGTGGCTAGGCTCACCCACCCACAGGATGGCCTCTCCTTCATCATCAGTTCCACTTACTAGAAAGTTCTCCCCTGCCATGTTCTGACCCCAAACCTGTCTTCCTGCCATTTCCAGTCTTTCATTCTGGTTCCACCCCCACAAAAGTCATGAACAAATACAGGCACATGTGCGCGCGCACACACACACACACACACACACTCTGGATCAGCTTCAGTTTCTCGATATTTTTGTTAAATGTAGACCATGGAGTGAATACAATATTCTTTTTCTTTTTCTGCATATGTTTTACAAGTTAATGATAAATGTTAAATTTTAAAAATAACATACAATGATTATAGAAATTTATTACAACACAGAAAAGGAAAAAGGTAATAAAAGTTACTTATAATTTCAACACCAAGAGATAGTCATCATACTATTTAATTGACATTTCCCCAGATTTTCTGATTCATTGTTTTTAATTTGGTGCAGGTTTATTGTTTTTCAAATGATGTCTTCTTTTTAAATGGCTTAATATCTGGTGGACAGTTTCAATCTTAGAAGCTTCTCACCCATCTCAAGTGACCTTGCTTTTAGAGTCACCACTCATACCTATCTCTCCAAGCCCTTTGAGGTGGCTTCCAGGGTAACTGATGGCCTAGCCTGCCCACTAACCAAGGGCACAGCCCCTTTTCCTGTAGATGCCCCTCCCTCATGACGCACCAGCTTTTGGGAAGAAGCCTACAGATGAGCAAGTCACAACTGCAAGCTGCCCATGTTTAGGCAGAAGGTAAGTCCAACAGAGGTCCATGTGGTTATTTCCCTATTTGTTTTTCCTTGCTTCTAAATAATTTCATTATCTTCCTCAGGAAAATACCACTTTATCTTCTATCAGGCTGGATGACATGCGGCAAAGTCTCCATAACATTGCTCACCTCTCCTTCCAGTCCTCACCTGAGTGCTGTTCTACACAGAGCCCTGAGCTCCATGGGACACAGCCACTGCCCTACCCCTACCTGTGAATGAGCAAGACTAGTCACTGTCTCCTGTACACAATACCATTTCTATTCAGTTGTAAGAAAAGACAACCTTTGATTGTTTACAAAACCCATGAAAACACTACATTGCACAAAATTCCCATTTGAGCCCCTACCTTCTGCGTTGAGATGCATGGTTTCCAGGGGTCCAATGAATGCATACCGGAGGCCTAGGCCATGAGACATGACGAGGTCCAAGTCGCTCGGAGACACTATTCCTTCCTAAATGAGGAAAGGGGGTGGTTTATGGATGAGTCCTCTGGAAAGACCATTCTCTTACCATCACTTTCATCCTAACTTGGGCAGGATCCCAAAATACTCTCCAAGCACTGTAAGTATTTTCATGCAATTTTGCATGATGAAACTATAACGTCAGAACAGATCCTGAAAAGAGACTATTTGTGAAATGTCAAATACCAATTCACTTTTTCCACATCTGTAATCAATCTTCTCCCATACTGCGCCCAATTCCACTGTATTCTCTTCTCCACCCATAACCCATGTCTCACTTGCAGCTCTGTCAAACGGGGAGAGGATGAAGGGAAAGGGAAAAAGTAAAGGGGGTAGTGGTGGAAAAGAGCAAGAAGGATTTTCTACATGTTTGTTAAGAAGTGGGGCCGTAAGACTGGAGCCATCGAAAGAACTGTGAAGTTGCTCTCCAGACTGTGCCTGCCTGCAAGCCTGGCCTTGTTTAGCTTTTAATGCGTTTGTAAAGAATGATATTCTTTGATGAAATGCAGCTTAGAACAGGGTGTTTGTTTGCAAAGGTGGAGCCCTAGAAGCTTTTGCAAAGGTGAACTGTAAAGCAAGAGGCACTTCTTAGGCTTTTAGGTTGTGTATGTCAAATTGCCCAGCAGTGTGACCTGATCTGTTCCTCACATCCTTCTGGAAGGAGCAGGGATGCATCAGAAACATTTGTATCATTAGGCCATTCACTGACAGCTCAGTCTCCACCTGAAGATATTTTCATCTTGACCATTTCAGCTGTCAGGAAGACAGATGGGGGAGGCTGTCATGTGTTCCACGAATCTTCACTGGTCAGAACAGTAGAATGACTCTGAAATCTCTAGCCCCTATCTCCTGGGTGGTTTCTTTCACAAATAAGAGTACTGTGGGCACAGACATAGCTCCTGCCTGGCAGCAATGCCACACCACCTAAGAGGCCACTCACTGTGCTGTAATGCTGACACCTCTTCCACAGGCAACCCTTAGCTGGTGGTCCGAGGGGAGAGGGAGGGAGGGCGGCGAAGCGAGGTCCCAGGGAAGGGAGGATGAAGCGCTTGGTGGTGGAAGTCAGTTCTGCCCCTACCTCCAGGGCACACCCACTCAAAGTGTCCATCCAGCTCCTGAGAACAGGCTCAGACATGTAGCACCCCCTACATGGCCTGTTACTCTGGGTTACAGCGCAAAGCCTTTACCTCTCCTTGAAGGGCTGCCAGCTGTCTGGTTGGAGAGGGTGTCTGGGGAGGGGCAGGGGTTTATCACAGGTTCAGCATGGCTCCAGGGCCAACAGGGAGGAGCCCTTTGTCCTCCAGAGGGCTTTGGGGAGTCTGGGCCAGGCCCTCCATGCTTAGGAACTGCTGCCCCTCCTCCTCTGAACCAGGTGACTTCTCACATCCCAGACTTCAAAGTCACCCAACAGGTAGAAAGGGAGTTTGTACCTTCAACCTCTATGACCTGCAGCCTAGCTGCTGAGGGAGAAATACCAGTGGTCTCAGGTCTATGTGGGTGTCTGGACCTCCCTGGGGAGCGGTGGGGGGAGCTGGAGCTGAAGAACCAAGAAGACAGAACCACCCACAAGGGGCAAGCACTGTTTAGTATGAAGAGAAACTTGGTTTGTGTTAACCATTCTCCATCTAGTTTTGTGTGTGAGAGAGATAAACAAAGACATGCACAAAACATGAACATACTGTTCAGAGAATAATTAATTACAAAGCAACCCCTCTAACCACCACCGTGCCCATCTTCCCGATCATATCCTTCCTAATAACAAACATCTGATTTTTATAATAACCATTTCTTTTCAAATTTGCCATCTATGTTTACATCCATAAATAATAAAGTGTGCTTTTGATCCATTTTCATCTTCTTCAGAATAGAATCACACTGTGCATTCTTTTGTAATAACAATGTAAAAAACATTCAAATCTATAGAGAATTTTTGTGAGTTTATTTGAGCCAAATTGTCGACAATTGCCAGGAAGCCAAATCTCAATGGATTGGGATAATGCTCCGGAGGATGACAGTTTTGCACCTTATTTAATACGTTACAAAAAGAAAAGACACAAATGGGTTACATTAAATCCACTGGTGATAGATTAGGGAGGCAGGAGAAAGTTAATAGTCAACAATTAACATGATAACAATAACAAAGAGAGGATTTATGGCCCTAACTGGTTTGGCTCAGTGGATAGAGCATCGAGCGAGGACTGAAGGGTCCTGGGTTCAATTCCAGTCAAGGGCATGTACCTTGGTTTCGGGCTTGATCCCCAGTAGGGGGAATGCGGGAGACAGCTGATCGATGTTTCTCATTGATGGTTCTAATTCTCTATCCCTCTCTATGAAAAAAAAAAAAATATATATATATATATATATATATAGTCGTCTCCCATTGGTTGTGCCCAAGGGGTCTGATAAAGGGAAATTACCCTGACATTCCAAAGTACTAAGCACAGTTATATAAGAGCAGTCATATAATTTTTAGTTAAGGTAAAGACTGACTTTTGTCAGGGAAGATATCAGCCACATTTGCATTATTGAAGTAGGTTTCTCTAAGTCTCCATTTTTATCTAGAAATTAAATCCAGAGGGAAAAAACAGTCAGAAGTGATTCAGCTGAGATGCTCACTCATTAGGATTTCACCTCACTGAGAAAACAGTTCATCCCTGCTGCACTCAGCACTGAATGAAAGGTTCATAGTTAAGATTTTTTTTTGGGGGGGGGGGGGGTGTTAATCTTCACACAAGGACATGGTTAGAGATAGGAGAGACAGAGAGAGAGGAACAATGATGTGAGAAACATCAATTGTCTTCTGCATGCTTCCTGATTGGGGATCAAACCCATAACCTAGATATGTGCCCTGACTGGCAATCGAACCAGCAACCGTTCGGTGCATAGACTATGCTCAACCAACTGAGCCACTCTGGCCAGGCTGGTTAGCATGTTTTGAAGCTCAAGTTGCTTATTTTGTTGTTGAGCTTCATTCCTCTGAAGCAGAGCAGAATTTGCCACCCCGAAATATGCCTTTTGGGATATTGATGATTTCAAGCTGGTTATTTTAAAGAAACAGGAGACTCAGAAACTTTGATCCTCCTCCTTTACCTGCCAAAAGGAATTCAGGTAGGAAAATCTGCTTTAAGAAGGGAACCTAGCATATTCACCTCAGTATATGTGAAATAAGTGTCAGAGAGGATATAAGCAAAACCCTGTTTGTTAGACTTCCCTCCTGTGTTCCATGGTTTCTGGGTGGCCCAGCAAGAATTTGTTGACCACAAGTTTGCTCTTTCTCATCTACTTGTGAGTTGCCTGCTTCTCCTTTGGAGTCCCAGACTGCTGCCTCCCTCTCCTTGGTCCAGAATGGCATATAAACCTAACTGCTCAGTGAGTCCTCAAGTCCTATATTTTTGTGGAACCCATGTAATGTACATCCATAATAAATTGGGTCATTTTTCTCCTTTTAACCTGTCTCATGTAGATTTGATTACTAGGTTAGCCAGAAGAATTTAGAAAGGTGGAAAATTACTTTTCCAACATACCCAAAGCCTTAATGTTATTTGTGGCCTAAGTGTTAATACTATCAGGATTAATTACAATAAATAATAATCATCCTATATAAAAAAAGGCTAATGTGCAAATCGACCAAACAGTGGAATGACCGTTCACTATGACGTGCACTGACCACCAGGGGGCAGACGCTCAACACAAGAGCTGCCCCCTGGTTGTCAGTGAGCTGCCCCTTGGTGGTCAGTGAGCTCCTACAGGGGGAGTACTGCTCAGCCAGAAGCCGGGCTCATGGCTGGCTAGCGCAGCGACGGTCGCAGGAGCCTCTCCTGTCTCTGCGGCAGTGCTAAGGATGTCCCTCCGAGGGCTCCCGGATTGTAAGAGGGCACAGGCCTGGCTGAGGAACCCCACCTCTTCCCCAAGTGCATGAATCTAGTGCACCGGGCCTCTAGTGCTAGTATAAAGGGTAGAAGTAAGTGCTTGAGTTGAACCCATGGATCTAATAAACAATTCCTTGGAAACAGTACCCTACACACTGTTTAAAGTTTAAAACCCTACCCCACTCCATGGTGTCTGTGCTTCAACCAACATTTGTCTATATAGCTATCAGTAGTTCCTCCATTTCGTGGTAAAATTCTCAAGTCACACAAAGGAAAGCACCATGTAGTTAAAAGATTCCTAAAACTCATACAGAGCAACTAAGATCACTATTAGTTCAAAACCTAGTTGCATCACATCTTAAAAAATCACAAGGCCAGGAGAGCCCAGCCCAAGTGGTAAGGAACCCCCTTTATTGAAAAACTTCTAGCTTCTACTTCCTTTAATTAAAATCTAAGACTTACCACAATCAACCAACACAAATTCATTGCCGGGGCACACACTGTGCACCTGGCATGCTTTGGAAAAGGTACAGGGGGAGATGGCACAAGACTACCATCCATCAGTAAAGAGCAAATACAAGATGGTTAATAAAGTACTAAATTACTGTGATACAAACTTTTAAGTATAATTAACCATCTGGGGAGTATCTATCAGTCAGGGTCCTACCAGGAAGACAGAACCAGTAGGTTATATATATGGAAAAAGATTTGTTCCAAGGAATTGGCTTTTGCAATTGCAGGCATTGACAAGTCTGAAATGTGGGGCAGGTGCTGATGGTGGAAACCTCAGTTTTTCTGCTCTTCAGGCCTTTCAACTGATGGGATAAAGCTTGCCCAGATTATTGTGAATAATCCTCTTTAATTAAACAGATTATAGGTGCTAATCATAGCCACAAAATACCTGTTCAACAACATTTAGACTTGTGTTTAATGGGTATCTGGCCTAGCCAAGCAGATCATCACAGGGGATAGAGTAGAAGTTCAAAGCATGGTCCTCACCTTCAGGTATCTTGCTACCACTTTTGTCTGTGGGGTGGTGAGAGGACAGAAGACACATCCAATGATTAACAACTGACAAAAGTTGATGGGTGCAGTGGTTCTTGATCTTTTGGATAGACATGGAGAAAGGGGGAGACAGGGAGTCTTGCAGAGTTTAAGGGTGAGACGTTTGATGAATAACTCTCTTGTATTTCCTGTATTGATTATAAGCTATATAGAATTATTTTTCCTTCTCTCTAATAACCCCATTCTCATATTAAGTTTCCTTACTCAATTCACATATTTTTTGCATTCCCTCATTTTCATTTACTGTTCTCATGTTTCTTCATGCCATCTTTTCATGTCCGGTTTTTTTTCCCCTCATCCTCAGCTTTTGATCTCCTATTTTGTTTCACTCTACTTTTTGCCACATTTGATCCTGAATTTCCAAGTTTTTCTGTGCAAATACTGCTGTAACTTTGCCACTGCCATCACCACCAGGAACAGAGACATGCTACCCCAGGGCCTTGCTACCTAGGTCATGTACAAGTCCTTCCACCCCTTCCCAACCAGATACACTGTCTTAACTGGGAAACGGAAGCCAGACAAAGTTGTATCTCAGGTAAATGTTACATAATGAAATGCAACATTAAAAGGCATGAAGCAGGCAGTGGACTTAATTCAGTGTCACCACAATCAGAGGCCAAGGAGAAAGGGCTGCAGGAAGAGAGCCCAACTCAATCTCTAGTTAGAGCAAGGACAGAACAAACTTAACCTTGAGTGATTGTCCCATCTCCAAAAATGTTTTAAAGAGGGGCTGGACAAGAATAATCACTGGTGTATAAATAACTCATGTATGAGTGAGGGGTGTTGGACTTTCTTTTTTGGAAAACAACCAGCCCTGGAATCCTTGTGAATAACATAGAGATACTATAGATCTTGAAGTTAAATTAAGAACTATCTTGAAGATTCATGCTTCTTCTCATGAGAAACTAACCACAATTGTGAGTCCTCTCTCCCAATTTATATAGACTTAAATTTGCTCCAAGCAAGAGCAAAAATACCCAATCCAACCAACCACCTGTACTACCTTCCAGGGAAAGGCGAGGCAAATACAAGACTTCAATAAGCAGAGAAGACTGCTAAGTGCTGTCCAGTGTTGCTCAAAGGCTGTGGTAGGGTTGAAGAGCTGGTCGGCCTTGTGCCAACGCTGACAAGTTTTCTTGGACATGGGGTATGAGAAGAGCTGACTGAACACCACACTTAACTGATGCTACAGGACAATGAGTCAGAACATGAAACACCCACTGTCCAGAGTCCTCAGAGAGGTCGCTCCGGGGGAGGAGATGGAAGTACGAGGTACATATGTGGTCAGGGTGTGGGACACCATTCCATGCATTGCACTGATGGCCAGAGGTGTGGGTTGAACCCTCTAGAGGCATTCTGGGTACACCTATCAAGTTGTAAAAATGTGATGGGGAGACCAGCTGCCAGGAATTATTCCAGAAGAAGAGACTGTGCATGCAAAGGGGCTCACTGAGGTATTATCATGGTGGAAAACTTGAAGCTACTTTAAAACAAGATTAGATATTTTTTAATCAACTGAATGAAATATTATGAAACTATTAAAAATGAAAACCCAAGAAAAGTATTCTTAATAGAAACTAGACGGTATTCTTAATACAAACAAAGTCATTTGACTTAGGGTAAGGAAGACATAAGTGGTACTTTTCCCTTTGAATATTCTTTCAAATAAAGCTCTTACATAGAAATGAATCAACAAAGGAAAGGGAAAAAGAGGAAGGACTATGTCCTAATACCAGGGATGTTCCAGAGCTTTTCAGGCCTCAATGGTCACACTCAGTGTGCTTTACATTCTATGCTGTGCTTATAAAAATGCTTTCA
The DNA here is from genome assembly GCA_026230045.1 of Corynorhinus townsendii. NCBI lineage: Eukaryota > Metazoa > Chordata > Mammalia > Chiroptera > Vespertilionidae > Corynorhinus > Corynorhinus townsendii. The sequence goes on along the minus strand of JAPDVU010000003.1, from coordinate 113,994,106 downwards.
GGGAGAAAAACAGTATTATAGATTCTGGAAGAATGGGAAAGACCTTAAAAACAAACACAGCAAAAGAAACCCATCCTTTCATGTGAGTGTGAACTAGTGTACCACTCTTCAGCAAGAGCAGGTTCCCTTCATTGCAGCGTCTTCTGGGAACAAAGTGTTTTACAAAGAGGTATGAACCAAGGTGTATAAGCCCATTCCAAAAACAGAAACACAGCACTGTTTTTGTGCTGTGTCTGCCCCGCCTTCAGAATTCCGGTGGGGCTTCTTGCCTTCGGGTCCCAGGTTCCAAGTGGAAAGGCCAGGCAACAAAATTGCCCAGTGTGAGTTGTCACCTGTAGCAGCCCTTCTCTGCCTTTTCTCTTAAGAATCCTTCTGCCCTCCTTCTAACCTCGATTTCAGGGGCTCATTACCTCCTGCCTATTAACTTTCCAACTCACACTGGAGGAGCTGAAATCCATAATTTATATTCACTGATGGATTATCTGTTGGTGGTTATTACTAGCCAGGTGTCAAGCATAATAGCATTTATCATTTAGGTGTGTTTGTTGCTGCTGCTGTTGTTGTTACAATACTAATATAGAAGCATTTACTTTAAACACTACTAAAGGAATCCCAGGCAGGCCAAGCAGGTATTTTGTTTTTTGTTTTAAATCTTTATTGTTGAAAGTATTACATAGGTCCTCCTTTCTCCCCCATTAACTTCTTCCAGCCCACTCCTGTCCTCCCCTACACCCCTAGGCCCTCAACACCACATTGTCTGTGTCCACAGGTTATGCATATATGCATACAAGTTCATTGGTTTGACTCTTCCCACCCACCCTCCACTGCCTTCCCTCTGAGGTTCATGTCCATGACTCTGGGTCTACTTTTGACCATCAGTTTTTTTTGTTCATTAGTTCATGTGATACTTATCTTCCTCTGACTGGCTTATTTCACTCACCATAATACTCTCCAGATCCACCCATGCTGTTGCAAATGGTAAGAGTTTTTTTCTTTTTTATTGCCTCATAGTATTCTATTGTGTAAAGGTACCATAGTTGTTTTTTTTTATCCACTCATCTGCTGATGGGCACTTAGGCTGTTTCCAAATCTTAGCTATGGTAAATGGTGCTGCTATGAACATAGGGGTGCATACATTCTTTTTGATTGGCATTTTGGGTTTTGTAGGATATATTCCTAGAAGTGGGATCACTCGTTCAAATGGCAGTTCCATATTTAATTTTTTCATGAAACTCCATGCTGTTTTCTATAATGGCTGGCCAGTCTGCATTCCCACCAGCAGTGTGCTAGGGTTCTCTTTTCTCCACATCCTTACCAGCACTTGCCATTTGTTGATTTGTTGATGGTAGCCATTCTGACAGGTATGAGGTGATACCTCATTGTCGTTTTAATTTATATCTCTCTGATGATCAGTGACTTTGAGCATCTATACTAATAAAAGCCTAGGTGGCCCTCGCACGCTAAGTTGTCACAAGATGGCCACCACAAGATGGCCACGTGCACAGCGGAGGCCGGGCCCGGCAGCCACTCCTTGCCATGAGGCCTGGGGGTCCCGCAGCTTTGCGGGGCACTGAGGAGGCCAGTCCCGGCATTCCTGCCACCTCACGTGGAGGAGGTGAGTCCCAGCAGAAGAGGCAGGTCGCAGCAGGGGAGGGCAGTTGTGAGCGATCGGGCCGGCAAGGGAGGGCAGCTGGGGGTGATCGGGTCAGCAGGGGAGCAGTTAGGTGTCAATTGGGCCAACAGGGGAGCGGTTAGGGGGTGATCAGGCTGACAGGCAGAAGCGGTTAGGGGCAGGCAGGCAGGCGAGCCGTTAGGAGCTGGCAGTCCCGGATTGTGAGAGGGATCCCAGATTGGAGAGGATGCAGGCTGGGCTGAGGGATAACTCCTCCGCCCCCCCACCCAGTGCATGAATTTCGTGCACCGAGCCACAATTTTTTTTTTCATAAGTCTCTTGGTCATCTGTATGTCCACTTTGGAGAAGTGTCTATTTAGGTCCTTTGCCAATTTTTTAATTGGATTGTCTTCCTTCTGTTAAGTTGTATGAGTTCCTGATATATTTTGGATATTAACCCTTCGTAAGATGTATCATTGTCAAGTATGTTCTCCCATAGAGTGGACTCCCTTTTGGTTTTGTTGATGGTTTCTTTTGCTGTGCAGCTGCTTTTCATTTCTTTGTAGTTTCTTTTGCCCTAGGAGATGTATCCGTAAACATATTGCTATGAGAGATATGAGACTATGCTGCCTATGATTTCTGCTAGGATTCTTATGGTTTCATGACTTACATTTAAGTCTTTTATCCATTTTGAGTTTATTCTTGTTTATGGTGTAAGTTGGTAGTCTAGTTCCCCTCCTCCCTCCTTCCCTTTTTCTTTGCATGTATCTGTCCAATTTTCCCAACACCATTTACTGAAGAGACTATCTTGACTGCATTGTATGCTCTTGCCTACTCTGTCAAATATTCATTGAGCATAATGGCTTGGGTCAATTTCTGGGTTCTCTGTTCTGTTCCATTGATCTAAATGCCTGTTCTTGTGCCAGTACCAGGCTGTTTTGATTACAGGGGCTTTCTGGTATTCTGATCCCTCCAACTTTGTTCTTATTTCTCAAGATTGCTGCGGCTATTTGGGGTCTTTTGGGGTTCCATATAAATTTTTGGAGTATTTGTTCTAAATCTGTGAAATATACTATTGGTATTTTAATGGAGATTGCATTGAATCTGTAGATTGCCTTAGGTAGTATGTACATTTTAATATTGATTCTACCAATCCATGAACACGATATATTCTTCCACTTGTTTATATCTTCTGTCTCTTTTTTCAATGTCCTGTAGTTTTCTGAGTACAGGTCTTTTGCCTCCTTGGTTAAGTTTACTTCTAAGCATTTTATTTTTGTTGTTGTTGTTGCAATGGTAAATTGGATTGCTTGTATAGTTCCTCTTTCTGAGAATTCATTATTAGTGTATAAAAAAGCCATCGATTTTTGGGTGATTTTGTATCCTGCTACATTGCCAAATTCATTTGTTAAATCTAGTAGTATTTTAATGGTTTCTTTAGGGTTTTCTCTGTACAGTATCATGTCATCTTCGAATAATGACAGTTTTACTTCCTCCTTTCCAATTTGGATGCCTTTTATTTATTCTTCTTGCTGTGGCTAGGGCTTCCAGTACTTTGTGGAATAAGAGTGATGAATGCAGACATCCTTGTCTTGTTCCTATTCTTAGGGGAAATGGTTTTAGTTTTTGCCCATTGAGTATGATGTTCGTTGTAGGTTTGTCATGTATGGCCTTTATCATGCTGAGATATGCTCCCTCTATTCCCACTTTGCTGACAGTTTATATATTTTTTTTAAAAAAAGTGTTAGATTTTGTTGCTTTTTCTGCGATTGATATGATCATGTGATTTTGGTCTTGCTATCTGTTTATGTACTGTGTCATATTTATTGATTTATGAATATTGTACAAGCCTTGCATCCCTGGAATAAATCCCACTTAGTCATGATGTATGATCTTCTTACTGTATTGCTGGATCTGGTTTGGTAAAAATTTGTTGAGGATTTTAGCATCTATGTTCATCAGGGATATTGGCCTGTAGTTCTCTTTGTCGTATCTTTTTCTGGTTTTAGAAATAGAGTGATGCTGGCCTCATAGAAAGAACTTGGAAGTGTTCCTTCCTCTTAAATTTTTGGGAATAGTTGGAGTAAAGGTGTTAGTTCTTCTTTGAATAATTGGTAAAACTCCCCTGTGAATCCATCTTGATCAGGTCTTTTGTTTGCTGGGAGTTTTTATTATTATTACTGCTTCAATTTCATCAGTAGTTATCAGCCTATTCATGTTTTCTGATTCTTCCTGGTTGAGTTTTGAAAGGTTGTATATTTCTAGGAAATTGTCCATTTTATCCAGGTCACCCCATTTGTTGGAGTAAAGTGGTTCACAGTATTTTATTGCAATCCTTTGTATTTCTGTGGGGTCAGTTGTTACTTCACCTATTTTATTTCTGATTTTGTTTATTTGGTTCCTCTCTTTTTGTTTCCTGGTGAGCCTGGCAAGAGGTTCATCAATCTTGGTTTTCCTTTTGAAGAATCAGCTCTTGGTTTTATTGTTATTTTGAATTTTTTTTTGTCTCTATGTCATTTATTTCTGCTCTGATCTTTATTATTTACTTTCTTCTACCTGTTCTGGCCTTTTCTTGTTATTCTCTTTCCAATTCTTTAAGTTGTAGAGTTATATAACTTATAACCAGTTGTTCTTGTTTTTCGAGGTAGACCTGTAGTGCTATGAACTTCCCTCTCAGGACTACTTTCACTGCGATTCATAGATTTTCAATGGTTGTATCTTCATTGTAATTTGCTTCCAGGATGTTTTTATTTCTTCTTTGCTCTCTTTGGTAACCCAATCACTGTTTAATAACATCTATTTAGCTTCCTATTTTTTATTGTTTTTATTGTAGTTGATTTTTAATTTTATGCCATTGTAATCTGAGAGGATGATTGATATTTCAATCTTCTTGAATCTCAAGAGACTTAGCCTGTGTCCTAATATGTGGTCTATCTTTGAAAATGACCCATGTGCACTTGAGAATAATGTATATTCTGTAGCTTTGGGTGAAATGTTCTGAAGATGTCAATTAGTTCCATCTGATCTAGTGAGTCATTTAGGCTTTCTGTTTCTTTGTTGATTTTTTGTCTAGAAGATTTATCCAGTGATCTCCATGGGATATTTAAGTCCCCTAGTACAGTGGTCAGTGAGCCACATGCGGCTCACGAGCCACGATTTGCCGCTCTGTTGACTAATGAGTTTGCCGACCACTGCCCTAGTATGATTGTATTTCTGTCGATCTCTCTCTTGATATCCTCTGGAAGTCTTTTATATATTTGATGCTCCTATATTGGGTGCATGTATGTTTACTGGAGTTATATCCTCTTGTTGTATCAATCCTTGTAGTATTATGAAGTGGCCTTTATTATAATACTCTTGTTATGACCTTCAATTTGAGATCTATTTTCAATTTGAGATCTATTTTGTCAGATATAAGTATTGCTACCCCAGCTTTTTTTTTTTTTTAATTTCCAATTGCCTGAAAATTATTTTCCCATCCCTTCACTTTCAGTCTGTGTGAATCCTTTGTTCTGAGGTGGGTTCCTTGTAGATGGCACATACTTATGGTTCATGTTTTCTTGTCCATTTGGCTGCCCTATGTCTTTTGATTGGAGCATTTAATCCATTTATGATTAAGGTTATTATAGACTAGAGGCCTGGTGCATGACATTCATGCATGAAGGGGGGATTCCCTCAGCCCAGCCTGCACCCTCTCCAATTGGGGACCCCTTGGAGGATGTCTAACTGCCGGCTGTCGGACATCCCTCTCGCAATCTGGGACCGCTGACTCCTAACTGCTCACTTGCCTGCCTGCCTGCCTGATCGCCCCTAACTGCCCTCCCTTGCCAGCCTGGTTGCTCCCAACTGCCCTTCCCAATTGCCCTTCCCTGCCAGCCTGATCTCGCCCCCAAATGCCCTCCCCTGCAGGCCTGATCTCACCCCGAACTGCCCTCCTCTTCTGGCCAATTTGGTTCTGATTGGTTAATTTCTATGCCAGTCAGCGTCAAAAGCTCCGCCTCCTAGGCAGACATTGGCTCCACACAGCACCCACATTTGGTTCTGATTGGTCAGTATCTATGCCAGTCAGTGTCAGAAGCTCCACCTCCTAGGCAGCCATTGATTCTTCACAGCACCCACATTTGGTTCTGATTGGTCAGTTGCTATGCCAATAAACATCAAAAGCTCCGCCGTTTAGAAAGCCATTGGTTCTTCACAACACCCACATTTGGTTCTGATTGGTTAGTTCCTATGCCAGTCAGCATCTCTGGGCCTACCAATGGGGCCTGATCAGAAGGACAGGGCTGATCAGCAGCCCTGGTGGAGGCCTGGAGAGAAATGGAGGTACAGCTGCTGGCCAGACTGGGAGAGAGAGAAGCAAGTGCTAATCAAAAGCTGCCACAAAGGCAACTGATCAGTCCCTGCTTCTCTCTTCAGGCCTCTCTCTGGCCCTGATTCACAACCCCCTCAGCAGTCAGTGCTGGGGCACCATGCCTACAGCGGAAGTAGTCAAGAACTAGACTGCAGGACTGACTTCTGGTTGGTTGAGCCTTGGTTGTTACTGGTCGTTAGAACCCAGGGTTTTTATATATTAGAATAGGTTACTGTTTGTTGCCATTTTAATTCGTTATACCTGTATTCTTTCTTCCCTTTCTATTTCTTCTTTTTACAACAGTCACGTTAGCATTTCTTGCATTGCTGGCTTGGTAATAATAAACTCCCTTAGACTTTTATTTTAGTCTGTGATATAGCCTTGCTCAATATGGTATTCTTGGATTCAGTCCCTTGCTTTGCATCATTTTGTATACTTCATTCCATTCCCTTCTGGCCTGATGTGTTCCTCTTTTGAAATCAGTTGGTAGTCCAATGGGAGATCCCTTATAAGTAACTTTCTGTCTCTTTCTAGCAGCCTTTAAGATTTTTACTTTGTCGTTGATGTTTGCCAATTAATTACAATGTGTCTTGGTGTTGTTCTTTTTGGGTTTATCTTGTTTGAGACTCTCTGTGCTTCTTGGACTTGTGTGACCTTTTTCTTCCCCTAGTCAGGGAAGTTTTCTGCCATTATTTCTTCAAACAGGTTTTCTAGTTCTTGCTCACCTTCCTCTCCTTCTGGCACACCTATTATGCAATGTTGTTTTATTTCATGTTGTCCCAAAACTCCTTTTCTCCTGCTTTTTAAGTTTTTTCCAGTTACTGTTCTGCTTGGGTGTTTTTTCTACCTTGATTTATAACTCACTTATTCAGCTTCATCTAGTTGAAACCATCCATGTGTTCTTTATTGCAGTTCTGTCATTTTTCATTACCTCTTGATTCTTCTTACACATGTTGGTGAATTTCTCATCCAGATGTTTGAGAATAACCATTACTCTGAATTCTTTCTCTGACAAATTGCTTGCCTCCATTTCATTTAGTTCTTTTTCTGGTGATTCCTCCTTTTCTTTCATTTCAGGGTTTTTTTGTTTGTTTTTTTTTTGTCTCCCTATTTTTGCTGTTCTTTAGTAATTGTTTCAATGGATTAGATAAAACTGCTATGCCACCCAGATTTTTTGAATTGGTCTTATGTAGTAGATGTTTTGTGGGACCCAGTGGTGCAGGTCTCCCAGTGTTTCAGGGAGGCCCCCTATATGAGATATTTGGGTTCTTCTGATGTAGTTGGCTCTTGAATTTTATTGTCTCATTTGTGGATAGAGTCTCCTCTCAGTGTGTCTGATTATGTGGCTCACTCCCTACCTAGCCATGCCAACCATTGTGGAGTTGCTGACTGAATAGCACAAAATTCAACACAATGTGATATAACACAGAAGGAACAGAACACAAATGTACACAGACACTTATAACACCAATAAAAGTGACCACTGGAGAAAAGAGAATTAGGAAAGATAAAGGAGAGCAAGAATGATAGTGAGAAAAAAGAAAATGGGGAGAAAACAAAATAAAAAAACAAATGAAGAATAAAGCGCGCGTGCACTCACACACACACACACACACACACACACACACACAGCCCACCCAGAAAAAGTGGGCAGGGCAGAATCTATAAATGAAGAGCTTAAAGAAAATAAGGTTAAGGAATTGTAGGAACAGGGGAAGGACCACAGTTTAGGATAGAAGAGGGAGAGAAGAAGTGAGAAGACAAGAAGAAAAAAAAATTAAGTAAATAAGAAAAAATTTATTTTGAAGAGGTGAATAGAGGAGAGAGCACATAGACCTAAATTTAGGAAATGAAACAAGTTACAAAAAATTAGGAGAAGAAAAAAGTAAGAGAAGAGAGAGAAAAAAATGAGTAGTAAAGAAAAAGAAAAGAGAAAGGGAAATGGAGTAGGAGCAAGGAATAGGAAATTAGGTCTATAAATAAACCAACAGAGATGAATAATAATGCATCAAAAAAGCAGATAAAGAAGATAAATTTTTTAAAAGGGGGAAAAGAAAGGAAAGAGACACACTAAAATGGAGAAAGGAGATGAAAAATGGAAGGATAAAAAGAGAGGAAGAAAAAGGTGCAAAAATTTACAAAATAAAATTTTATAAAATAAATGTAAAGAAATAAAAAGTGAAGTAGTGTTCACTTCAATGAAGTTTTAATGCCCTCAGGGAGCTGGTTTAGGACCCCATTCTTCTGTTCTGTCTGCCAATTCTGGGCTTCCTGTTAGGTACTTGGGTGCTAATCACTCTCGTGCAGTGTCTTTTGGTTTTTAGCAACCTGCTTGAAGCTCCAAGTGATCAACCAGGTCCTGTGCTTGTGTCTGTCTCCACAGGCCTTGCCTGCAAGCAGGCAGGGCCAATCTGCCCTCTTTGCCTATCTGCCAGCTGTCAATCTTAATCACTTAAGCATTTGTTTCTGATAGGGCTTTAGGTGAGGTTGGTGCTGTTTCACTTTTAGGGAACAAAATGGGTGTTTTTCCCTGACCTAGAGCTCCTCCTCCACAAATGGCCCAAAATGTTACTCTGCCCTTGGTTGGACAGAGATCCTTGTATGGAGACCAATGGAGTTAGTTGGCAACCTGGAGTTTTTATCAGTAGGGTTCCAAGAAAATCAGGGCAGATGGCCCTTCTTCCAATCCAGTCACTGAGGGCTCCTTGAGAATATTCAGACACATAAGCTTGGTCTCTGCCTTTGTTTCCTCTGTAAAGCTCAAAATGCAGGGTGAAGCAGGCTTTATCACCTACCCTGAGGCTACTGGGAGGGGCAAGCTCCTCTGGGGAGAAATGGCTGCTTAGGTATGGAAGCCTAAGAAAATGCCAATGCAGGACCCCTGGCCACATCTCCCTGCCCTGTTTCCCTCCCCAGCCTCTCCTCAGGCACCTCAAGTCCGTGACTCCCTCCCTGGACCGAAGCCTTGGGTGACTGACCACAATCGAAAAGTCCTGTGTTCTGGGTTTAGAAAATAAAAACAAAGACAAAACAACAACAACAAAAGCGCAGCTTTCTCTCCCACCAGCACCGCACTGCTTTCTCATCACGGTACAGCCTTTTAAGGCTGTGGTCTTGGGTCCAGAGTCCCTGGCAGCCAGCAGGTCTGCAGCTTTTCTTTTCCTTTTCACCACTGGACTTTATGCCTGCTGCCAAGGGATGCAGCTTTGGTGCTCAGCCTGGGCCAGGCTTCAATTCTCCTGAGGGAACTGCTACTCCCGTAACACAGCTTCCTCCTCTCCCTCTCTGCCTACTGGCCAGCCACCACTCTCGAGCCCTTGCCACTTTTCCTACTGGTCTCCAGGCATTTTCTGCCCTTCCTTGTTGTAGGTTGCCTCCTCAGCTGTGCCTAATTTGTTCATTCTGGTGAATTTTCTCCAATTTAGTTGTTATTTCCAGTCTGGCCCCAGGACAACATGCATAACATATCTGCCTATTCGGTCACCATTTTTTCTCAAATCCTTATGTTTAATTAAGTATGTGTTTGATGTTTTCATTATGCTTGTCTATTAATGGGGCTAGAGATGTCTCTAAAATAATAAATCAGCAAGGTCTCTCCTATCAATAGGGCTTTATTGCTCAACAATTGGGCTACTCAGAAAGTTACCTCCCATAAACTAATAAATACAATTAAAAAATGGTCTACTTCTTAAAGACACTAGCTACTAGAAGGAGTTCTAATTAATGGATGATTCCCAGGTAGAAAACCAAGTTTCCAGAGAGAAGATTTCTGCAGTGTCCACAACCTCACTGACTGTTCTGAAGGGAAGTCAGCATGCTGTGTGCACCTCCTTAAGCCACCATCCTTCTTGAAAGAGTCCTGCCCTTGAGAAGGAAACAAGATGGCAGCATAGGTAAACACCTGAATTTGCTGACTCGCACAACCACATCAAAACTACAACTAAAAGACAAAACGGGTATCATCCAGAATCATGAGAAGGCTGGCTGAGTGGAAGTTATACAACTAGAAGGAAAGAGAAAAGCACACTGAGACTGGGAGGAGGTGCGGAGGTGTGGAAGTGTGGAGGTACAGAGGCGCGCGCAAAAACGGGCTGGCAACTGGGTACGCTGTTGTCTTTTTCAATCAAGAGGGAGATAGAAGCTCCCAACTGCTCTGAACTCCAATGCTATAGTGAGATCCTCAAGGATATGAAAAAGGACCAATTAGAAATGAAGCATACACTGACTGAAATAAAGAATAATATACAGAGATCCAACAGCAGACTAGAGGATCCCAAGAATCAAGTCAAAGATTTGAAATACAAAGAAGCAAAAAACACCCAACTGGAAAAGCAAAAAAAAAAAAAAAAAAAGAATCCAAAAATATGAAGATAGTGCAAGAAGCCTTTGGGACAATTTCAAGCATACAAACATCAGAATTATGGGGGTGCCAGAGAAGAGAGAGAGCAAGATACTGAAAACCTATTTGAAGAAATAATGACAGAAAACTTCCCCCACCTGGTGAAAGAAATAGACCTACAAGTCCAGGAAGCACAGAGAACCCCAAACTAAAGGAATCCAAAGAGGAACACACCAAGACACATCATAATTAAAATGCCAAGATCAAAAGACAAAGAGAGAATCTTAAAAGCAGCAAGAGAAAAACAGTTACTTACTACAAGGGAGCACCCATACAACTGTCGGCTGATGTCTCAACAGAAACTATGCAGGCCAGAAGGGAGTGGCAAGAAACATTCAAAGTGATGAATAGCAAGAACCTACAACCAAGATTACTCTACCCAGTAAAGCTATCATTCAGAATTGAAGGGCAGATCAAGAGCTTCACAGGTAAGAAAAAACTAAAGGAGTTCATCACCACCAAACCAGTATTATATGAAATGCTGAAAGGTATTCTTTAAGAAGAGGAAGAAGAAGAAAAAGGTAAAGATAAAAATTATGAACAACAAATACATATCTATCAACAAGTGAATCTAAAAATCAAGTGAATAGAAAACCCGATGAACAGAATAAACTGGTGAATATAATAGAATCAGGGGCATAGAAAGGGAGTGGACTGACAATTCTAGGGGGGAAGGCTGTGTGGGGGTGCAGGAAGAGACTGGACAATAATCGTATACCTATGGACAAGGACAGTGGGGGGGGGCGGGTAAGAGGAGGGAGTGTGGTGGGAACCAGGTGGAGGGGAGCTACTGGGGAGAAAAAGAGAAACAACTGTAATAATCTGAACAATAAAGATTTATTTTAAAAAAACAATATAAATAAAAAGAAAGAGCCCTGCCCTTCCTTAGCTCTACACCCCATGCATGGTCTCATACCTTGAGTCCCATTTATTGGGTTTTCCCAACCAGATGGCTGACTCTACATTGCGAATGAATGGTCTCTACTTACTAGTATCTGACCCTCGTCCAGTGGTTAGAGCTGTGTCCTGGATTGGGTTCTGATACAGTTCTGTGACCTTTTAAAAGGTAGAGACCATTATTGTCCATTCAGTGCTTCCTTGTAGATGAAAATCATCACCCTCTCTCTGAACAAAAGGCCATTGATAGAAAACTCTCCGAATTTAAAGCCAATGAGGAAGTAGTCTCAATCTATGTGGAGGATCTCCTGGTGAAGGAGGTGAGACATCTGCTTCAAAGGCCCTAAAGTCCCCACAGGAGTCCTGAGTTGTAGCACAGAGAGGTGGATGGGGCTAAGGAAAATGACAGTTGTGATGGGTCCATGGTAGGCTTTGGAAAAGTGCATGATGTGAGAGAGCCAGAGGAGTTAGAGCCAACAGAACTCCTTAATGTCCTGGGCTGATGATCTTGCTGCCATAGACAAGCTGACTCCCCGGCTCTGAAAGGCAAGAAAGATAGAGGCCAGGTGAGCACAGGGACAGTGGAGACAGGGGTGTGAGTGAGGCAGAAATGTCTGTGTGCTCCATGTACTGAAGGACTTGGAGATGGTTCCCTCAGCCTCATCCATACTAATGTCTGATTATATTTCCAGGAGCTAAAATAATGCAGAAATAGCAGAAAAATGTCTTAGAAAATGTTGCTGGGTGAATTTTTGACCAGGTGAGAAAAGGGAAAGTGGAGATTGGGAGTTGGAAGACTCCTTGTCCACTGTATCTGAACCTGAGCAGAAGAACATAAAAGGAACCACACAAAAACAAACAGTAACAAAACTAATAAAAGAAAACAAAGAAACAAAAATAAAAAGAGATAAAAACAGAAGGAGCCACAGACCATGGGGCAGGCAAGGGTACAGCAGGACCCAAGTTGAGACTACATTAGGACCTGCTAATGGTCCTAATGGGACCTGCTTCTGGTCCCCTTTTGTGGGACCAGAAGTGAGAGGAACCAACTGCCTTCCTGCAGAGCCCTGTATGAAGCAGGGAGAGCTGCCCACGTTGATCCCTAAGGGAGGACCAAGCCCAGAATGCAACAGGGAAACAGAGGTGGCTCTTTTCTAGGACATGAGGTTCAGGGCAGGATAAGGGAAGGTGCTCAGAGATTCCCAGAGCTCAGTGGGCAAGGCTGCTGCAAGCTAGTCTTTTATAACCGCAGGCGATTCACTCTGACACTTTGCACATTATTTCTTTAATAAAATTAAAATCCTAAACGCTTACGTTTAAATTTTAAAATACATAACATGTAGAAACTCCTACAGCTGAGGGTGTGGTGTGGAGGGCAAGAGCTTCTCTCTTGGCTTCTTTAACTCCCCTTTACATTCCAGCCCACTATCTACATGACTCTGCTAGCAAGTACAGATGTTGCCACTGTCTGTATGGTAGTATTTTACTCAAGCCTCACTTTTTCCTGCTGGACACATTCCAGGATAGCCATAGCCGGAAGCAGTGAATAGTGTTTCTAACATTTCTCTCCAAAGAAAAACTACCACAGCTCCACCTCCCAGCTGCCTATTAGTAACTGACTGCTTGAATGGGCTTTCTCTTGTTGAGACTCTGAAGTCACAAATTGCTGCCTCCTTAGTCCCAAAATCTGTGAAATAAGTCACTGGGCTGCTCTAGTTTCTTCTTTTCATCCCCACTGTCCCATTTTGTACTGTTTTTCTTTCAAAAGAAGTCTGAGTAATTGGCAGGTAATGTACTTACTGGGTCACAGGGCACCTGCTCAGGGTGATACTTAAGGGAAAATGCCATCAATGGAATGATAGGGCTTCCCCCAACTGTCAGAAAAGGTCAGGCCATAGAAGCAGCATATTGTCGGAGATGTGTGAGAAGGAAACATCCTGGGGATTAATGAGAATTGGAGAAATGGAGAAATGGACCGAGGCTAATCCTGGTTTATGAAAGGAGAGAAGAACCAAAGACCACCTACCTCTGCATGACCTCTGCATGTGTAAGAGGTAGTGATGGTGGTAAATTTACAATTTTACATCATCTTCCCCCCACCCCCAAATATGTTCACCCAATCAATCAAGCCCCATGTCACCACCTCTCCATAAGCGGGCTCACTATACATTTTAACTTAAGGGTAACAATTCCTAAAGCACAGGCTGCTCCTTCCCTGGCCAAAAAAAACACAAGATACTAGTGCATCTGACCCCCAGCCCTGCAGCAGGAGGAGGGGCCTCTCATTACAAGGAGACTGCCCTTTTGCCTCATACCCAGGAGGGACCTGCTTTTGTTCACACAGGCCCATGACTAAGAGGAAACCTGACCACAATTTGCATCCCTGTTCCGGAAACAAAAGGCTAGATGAGGGTGGCTGGTGCTGAGTGTGTGGGGAGGCCAGCTCAGGTTTGGACCAGAAACTTATATCCTCTGGACTGTGACAGCCTCACATTCATTTGTTCTGGTGTGTTTGTTTTATTCAAAAGTGAATAAAATCTTTCTTTTAAATCGATGTTCATGTCTTTTGGGGATAACCAGAGGTATTCAGTGTCATAAAACTAGGACTGAAAATCATTGCTCTAAAGTGACCACGTGAGAACCTTTCCACAGAACAGAAAGAAGCCGGTTAGCACTGCAGGTTTATCTATTATAGGCCTGAGTCAGAGATAAAGAGAGTCAGAAACAAGAGACATACAGAAACAGAAAAACATGGAAGAAGAAAAGACAAATAAAAGATGGTAGAATATAAGGTACCTCATTGAAATTAAGATTAAGACTCCATCAGTTGAAAGTTAAATTAGTATTTAATGTTCCATTAAGAGGAAAAATGATGCCAATAAAACTAAGATGTTGAAATGTAAAAAAAAGTTTTATCTTAGAACAGATGAAATATAATACATGGAGACTTTGAGGCCAAGGTCTTCCTGGGCAGCGAGCCAGGACTTCTCCAACTTGAATGTGCACGTGAACCTCCTGGGGAGCTTGTTAAGGTGCAGACTGTGATTTTGCAGGTCCAGGGTGGGACTTGAGGTCCTGCATTTCCAAAAAGCTCCCAGGTTTATGCTGCCACCCACAAGCCCCAGACCTCATGGGTGTAGCTAGGATATGAGCATTTCAGCTCAGCGCTAACTCACAGGTGACAGCTATTTCACACAAAAATTGTTCTGAAGGACTCAGAAAACATTGTCATTATCAATATTATCATGATAATCCATAATATTTACTAAACTGTACAATATGCCAGGCATTTTCTCATCCTTAAACATATATATCCTTGTCTAATCCTCATCATATCCTAGGTCCATTGTTACCTCCACTTACAAATGCAGACACAGAAACACACACAGAGGTGGCACAGATTTGAATCCCTGCCTGTCTGTGGAATATGAATCAGACAATCTAACTTTCTGGGCTAGTGTCTTCATTTGTGAAGGCAAAAATAGCATGGTTTTAAGATTGAATGATTAGAAAATATCTGAAAATTCTGAGAAAGTAACGGAAAGTGCTCTGAAAACTCTGAAATACTGTACAGGCTGAAGCCACTGATGAACAAAGGATCCCAGGTGGTTGGTTCCTGGTGTTGAGTCCTGATTCCTGTCACTCTCGTGAATTATACTCAATAGAAACCCCAACTGCATTTACCACCAAGAGCCTCATCTGTTAATATCACTACATGATCTTTGGGATCCACTTTATTACCTGGAGAAAATTCCTCATAACTCTTGGGGGCATTCATGTCTGAAAATAAAGCTCAAAGACAAAGTTCTTGATAGAGCCTCCCTTCCCCCAACTGATGGACGGAGAATGACGTGAACTCCACCTGCAGCCTGAACATTCCTGAACACCTAACCAGGCACCTTATATGGATTGTACATTGAACCACCAATCAGCACCTGCCCAATACCCTAAGCCCCCAATTCCTAAGTCCCTAATTATGTGCCTTATATGAAACCACCAATCAGTGTGTGCTGAGTACCCTAAGCCCCATCCTTTCCCTTTCCTCTCCTCAAAAGGCGCCTTCACCCCGGCACATGTGCTCTTTTCCATCTGGAAGATAGCCCGGCAGGGTCTTCTCCTCTAATAAAGCCTGCGTCCTGGTCTCCGGCCCTCTGTCTCATCTATCATCTGGTGCTGAAAACCTGGGTGAGCGTGGATGATCCTCGGACCTAGCCCCGAGCTTCTGACTCCTGCTCTGGCTCTGCTCGGTGGCATGGTTCTGAGTTGATTGGCTCGCTCAGAACACGTCTCGAACCCTGCCATACCAGGACACGTGGGAATCTCGTCGCTTTCTTACTGGTAGGCTTCAGGGACTTTCCCGACCACCCCCCTGCCCCCCGCCCCGCCCCATCGTTCCCTTGACCTGCAAGGGCCTCAGAGTTTTCCCGTCTACTCGGCTACACATTCTACGTTCTACGAAAGCCCAGGTACCTGGCCGGGAAACTCTGCTCTACTCCACGGGAAAGGTCTCAGGATGACGACCTTGGAACCTTCTCTCGTCTCTCTCTACAGGTTGGCTGAGGAAAAAGGAGGATGCTCCTTCTTTCCTCCCCAACTTTCCGGTGGCCCTTCCCTCTGGTCATGGGAACCTCTCATTCCAAACCCCCTCGTAACACACCTTTAGGGTGTCTCCTCGCCAATCTCTTGACCCTTGGTCTTTCTGGCTACAGAAACCAAAGAAGCTCTACCTGGCCACAATATAAACTTGACAATGTCTCTCTGTGGCCCCAAAATGGCACTTTTGATTCCAATATCCTCCAAGACCTAGATAATTTTTGCCACCGGACAGGTAGGCCTCAGAGATCCCTACGAACAGGCTTCCCCCTCTCCCCACCTCTCGCCCCTCGCTTTACTCCTCATGTTCCACCCGTCAGATCCTCCTCGCAAAGTCCTCTTTGCCCTCTCAAACCTGTCTTCAACCCCTTTCTCTGTCTTCTGACTGCTCTTTTGACCCAGCGGATCATTCCTCTCCATGTGTCTCACTCCCGCCACCTCCTTACAACCCTGCCGCAGAATCCGCACCCCACGCTCTACCTCTGAGAATTCTAACCGCCCGCCTTCCCCTGTGCACTCTCCACCAAATCTCCGGCCCCGTGACCGCCAGCAGTCAAATTCACAGGTGGCTGGCCATTCCCTTCTCACTTTCTGATCTTCCTGAGAGCCCAAATCCTGAGAACGTGAGCTCCAAAACAGCCTTTCCCATCTAATACTCATTCTCAGGCCACCCAGAGACTGCCTTCCGCAACAGCTTCTTCTATTCCCACGTCCATTCTACCCCTGAGGGAGGCAGCAGGAACTGAGGGCAGAGTCTGAGTCCACGTCCCATTCTCTATGTCCAGCCTCACAGATTGAGAGGCATCTCAGGTTTCTTTTTCCACTGACCTGACCACCTTTACTCCCGACATACGCCGCAAACTTCAAAAATAGATACAGGTCCACAAACCCCTCAAAAAGACCTCGTTAACCTGATCTTTAAGGTCTTTAATAATAGAGACAAGGAGACCCAAATCCAAATTCAAAGGCGAGATCAGGCCAAGGCTGAGGCCCAGTAGGGGGCCTTCCAGCTCCTAGCCACCGCTTTCAAACCCCAAACGAAGTGCCAGTCCTTCAACTGTGGGTAAGTCAGGGGCTAAGTCTCCTCCAGGCCCATGCTTCAAATGCAGCAAGGAAGGACATTGAGCCAAGTCCTGCTCAAACCCAAGACCCCGCCTGGGCCCAGCCCAAGGTGCGGAAGGGAAGGCCACTGGAAATCAGACTGTGGTCTGGCTCCTCCGGGTCTGGCCTTAGCCAGTCCAGCATGGCCGCCCTCTGGATCCGGTTTGGAGCTCCCAGATCTCCTGGGACTGGCCACTGAAGAAGCTGCCCGGGCCCTGACAGGGCCCCACAGACTTACATCACCAGGGCAGAGCCTCGGGTAACGACTGTGGTGGCAGGTAAGCCGATCTCCTTTTATTTGACACTAGGGCCACTTATTCTGCCCTCCGAATTCACTGGGACCCTTGTCCACTCCTCAGTCTCTATTATGGGGGTTGACGGATTAGTTTCACAGCCATTAGCCACTTCACGTCTACACTGCATCTTACTAAATTCCCCCATTCACTCTTTTCTCATTCTACCTCGGTGCCGGGCCAGGACTACCATGCATCCCCTCTATAAAACCCAGTTGTCCCAAACCACAGCCACCTATCTCAGTTTCACTCTCTTACCCCACAAGGCCGAGCCATTCCTTGGACTGTAAACGCCTTATCTCCTTATCTCCTCTATGATCATTATCTCTAGGAAAAATGCGCGGTTTAAAATTCAAGCGGCTAGAGGCCTGGAAACAGGCTTTGGGGCCTGCTCCCTCCTCCCCCTGCCTTTTCTCCAGCCTCATCTTCCACTGCTCCTTTCCTTCCCTTTCTCTTTTCCCTTGGATAGCAGCCCATTCTAACATTCCTTCCCACTTTCACTGCAACACAATCTCAATCACTCATCTGTCACCCCTTATTGGTAGCACCATGGTGACTACCCTCTGAGCTTGGAGTGCACAACTAGAAAAAGGAATCTCATACCCTTTAGTCCACCTCTTCTCCTTACACCTATCAGCTTGTCTCTGTGATCAGGGATTTTTCTTCCTCTGTGGGGAAAACACATACATCTGTCTGGACAGGAACCTGTACTCTCATCTATCTCTCACCCAATGTAGATGCAGCCCCAATAATCAGTCTTTACCTGTCCCCGTAACCCATCATATCTGACACAAAAGTGGAGTCCAGATAATCCCTCTCCTCCTAACCCTTGGCATCACAGCAGGGGTTAGAACTTCCACAGGGAGCTTAACCACTGCTCTACCCATACTTTGAAACCCTGTCTCATGACCTACAAGAAACATATGGATGCCCAGCAAAGGGCAAAACTGGGAAAACAAGAACCTTACCCCCAGGGTAACCTATTCTCCCCTTTCATATTACTAGTGAGGCAACTGAGACCCCTCCTCTTTTCCCCCTAAAAATAACATCTAGGTCTCAGTTGTATTTCAGCTCCAGAAAAGCAGCCAAGTGACGCTGTGGCAGCCTCAGGACCAGCTTTTACCTCCCAAGTGACTCAACAGGATCGCTCTCCGGACTTCACCAACCAGTCTCTTGGGGAAATCATGTTGCTGCACCCCTCGTCCAGCACGGAAAACACTACCTGTTTTTCGCTCACTTACTCCATGGCTCCTCCCACTATTAGGCCCACTGGTATTTATTCTTTTAATTTTGCTCTTTGGCCCCTGTCTCATGCGTTCTTTTATTAGTTTTCTTGTAGAACAGAATGCAGGTGTTCGCCAACCAGAAGGTGGGAGAGATCTATCTGGCATTGAATTCAGAACCTAACACCAGAATCCTTGAGACCCTGGGTAGACACCCCTAACGACACCCCCTCTCAGCTGGAAGTAACTACGGAAGATGGACCTTCATCCCCTGACCTTGCCTGGACTCTCAATTTTTTTTAATATTACCAGAAGCCTGGAATGATAGATCTTCCCTTCCCCCAACAGATGGACAGAGAATGACGTAAACTCCACCTGCAGCCCAAACATTCCTAAACACCTAACCAGGCACCTTATATGGACTGTACATTGAACCACCAATCAGCACCTGCCAAATACCCTAAGCCCCCGATTCCTAAGTCCCTAATTATGTGCCTTATATGAAACCACCAATCAGCGTGTGCCGAGTACCCTAAGCCCCATCCCTTACCTTTCCTCCCCTCAAAAGGCACCTTCACCCCTGCACATGTGCTCTTTTCCATCTGGAAGATAACCCGGCAGGGGTCTTCTCCTCTAATAAAGCCTGTGTCCTGGTCTCCCGCCCTCTGTCTCATCTTTCAGTTCTGGAATCTCAAAGGATTCCAACTGGGTCCCACAGACCACCCTTCCCTGATGAGAAACCAAGAACTGAGCTTCTGCAGCTCAGAGCCCAGGGAACAGAGATCCAGCTTAGTGATTCCACAGCTTAGAAGGATGAGTAAGACCTGAGCTCAGCACTCTCCACATATCCACACATAGCAGTATATCCAACAGGCTGAGAACCTGTTCCTGGCCCCATGACTCATGTCTGCTCACCTCTACTCACCCATCCTATATGGAACAAGGATTTATGGGTAGTACAAGCTCAGCTAATATTTGGGCGAGATTTTATCACCACTACACAATTTCCCTGATTGTGCTCATTAGCTTAAGAATATCAGCATGAAGTCACATTCCTGGCCAACAGGATCCTGTCACCCGGTGACCCAATCTTGGACTGCTGGATTGCTGCCAGACTTGTCCATCTGGCATATTCAAGCTTACAAGGGCAGCTGCATCCTGATTCTGAAGCCAACTGTAAGGGAAAATGGAGTGAGGCCTGTGAGACAATAGAACTCAGCTCCCTCCACATTCCCTCAGATTTCTGGGCACCCATCTTACTCCCAGACAGTCCCTGCCTTTGCAGAGCTGTGTGGGGACAGGCACGCTCACAGGTTATGACAAGACAAGTGTGTCATGGTCTAGGATGCAGTAAAGACAAGGTGCTTCTTATTCCAGGCACTTTTGCTTTCTGACCTAGAAATGAAACCTGTGGCTTGGGTACCCTCTCGAGCCCCACAGTTGACAAGCCAGCACAGGCCGCCCCCCCACCGCCCACCACCACCACCCTACCTTTCTTAATTTCTCTTTCATTCCTGGCTGCAAGTATTAAAATATGCCCTCTGGAGTTAGTAAGTAAAGTTGAAAACAGAAAAACCACAGAGAAAGTCAATGAAATAAAAAGTTGCTTCTTCAAAAAATCAACAAAACTGATACACCTCTAGCAAGACTGACAAGGATAAAGAGAGAGCAGACACAATCACCCACATCAGGAATGAAACCAGGGCCATCACTTCAGACCCTGCAGCCACTAAAAGGATAATAAGAGAGTTCCACCAACAACTTCATGTTCATAAATTCAACAACTCAGAAGAAATAGACCAATTTCCCAAAAACCACAAACCACCAAAATCAACCACAATGAAACAGAAAACCTGAATGGTTCTAGGACTATTAAAGAAGTGGAGTTTGTAATTAAAAACCTCCTGAAAAAGAACTCTCCAGGCCTAGCAGTTTTCACTGGAGAATTCTACCAAACAAAGAAGAATTAACAAAAACTTTACAATCTCTTCCAGAAAATAGAAGAGGACAGACACTTCTAACTCATTTTATACATTATCACCTTAATATCTATGCAGTATTGCCTTGATATCAAAATAAAACAAAGATAGTAAAAAAGAAAAGTATAGAGCAGTATCTCTTCTGAACTTAGATGCAAAAAATTCTCAACACCAGCAAATCAAATCCAGCAATGTCTAAAAAGAATGACACACCAACACCAAGTGAGATTTATTCTAGGCATGCAAGGCTGTCCAACATGGGAATGTCAATCAAAGTGATAAACATTGGGGACCAGCTATAATTGTAAGAAATATTAATCATGCTCTGTTAACCGTGATTGTTTTGTTCTGATTAAAGAAGGCACATTCTGACTTGGCTGGCAGTAGCACATGGGACCTGGGAGCTCACCTGGAAATGCAGCCCATCCTTCCCATCCAGGAGCTGCCTATTATCATGTAAAGATTAATAGCCTTGTCGCAGAAACCAGAGCTGCCAGCCCTTTGCATAACGCTAATCTTTTTAGACACCCCCCCTCCCCTGCCCCGCCCCTTAGCATGCCTGTAGGCCTCTGCAAATCTCCAGCCTACATTACCTGTAAACTGCCCATCTGACACACTCTTTTGCTATTTCCCAAGTAATCTGTGTCCTTCTACCCAATATAAGCAGCTGGTTTACGGTGGGGTAGAGAGCAGATTTTTGTGGATGACCTACTGTTCTCCAATACTGCTGGCAGTATTGGAATAAACGCTCATATATGATTCAACCCTGTCTCTGATTAATTGGCTCAAGTAGTGACAGGCAGCCTGGACTCATTGATTGTCTGGTTACAAAAGTGTCCTCCAAAACAACAGAGTTATTAGCAAGTGGCAAAGCAGCTTCCTCGGCTCCTCTGACACCCATATCAGGACACCACGAAGGCTGGGTAGGAATGTAGGCCATCATTTGGGCCAGGCCCCTGCCTGTCCCACTCCAGCTCATACCCAATGTGAGGGTGGGGTCCTTGGAAATCCATGGTTGGATTAGGTTTGTGCAGAACTGTTTACACAGCCAATGGAACGGCAATCTTTGATCCATTGCTGACCATCCCCTCAAAAGTCAGGTCAGAAGCACACAGACCCCTATCCACACAAGACCTCTTTGAGCTCTAGAATCAAGTCACCTTGTACCTTTTCCACCCAGGCTGGATAGCACACCAGCCCTGTCTGGGGTCAAAGAGAAAAGGTTCTGCCAAATTTCAACCTGCTTTGTGAATCCAGAAAGTCATGAACCAGAGGTTCCTATGTGAGTCCTTAGATAGGGCAACTCCTGCTCATCTCAGCTCATTCTGCTCACCAAATCCAGGCTGAGCCTCAGGGTCTTCCATCCACACATGAAACTCACCCCAGAAAGAGCATGTCATGAAAAGATAAACTCTGCAAGGTCTTTTGATCTTTTTAACTTAAAATATATTTTTAAATCTTTAGTTTTTACTGTAAAACTTCCCAGATTCAGCTCCTTTTTACAATAAAGCTGACCTTAAATGTTTTGAGATTAACTTGGAATATCCTAAATCTAATCAAGTTTAACTGGTTCCGAAATTGTGAGTCAAAGGGGTGTCATCTAAGCCCAGCCCTGGCTGGCTCAATGCACATGCACAGATATACAAAGATGAAGGGGCAGCTCTAAGGAGGCATTCTTACCTTTCCTGACTCTCAGTATCTGAAGTGGAAACAGACCTCCAAGAAGCAATGGTTTTCTTTCAATAAATTCATGCAATAAAGTCAAGAATCCTTAAACCATCCTCCCTAATAAGCAGAAATATTGATCCACTCTTCGCAGGGAAAGTGGAGTGGGAGGTGGTATCTCTTCTTGGGTAGAGAACCAGAGATGGCCACATGTGCAAAAGGAGGTATCCTGCTCTGGTGGAGTGAGACCTGCGGCTTCTTTGCCCTTGGAAGCAACTATGTTAGGAGCAGGTGAATGCCCAGTGTGCTAGTGGCTCTCCCATATCTGGGAGGCCAAAGAAGCAACTGCCCCTGAGCAGTGACAGTAAAAGCAGGCACAGCACCGGAAGCCCCACCCTCCCTCCACATTCCCTCCCCTTGAGCCCTGACCCCCACAAGAGAGACCCTTCACTGTCACTATAAGTCTTCCTGGCAGAGTTTAGGGATGCCCCACAGCTCACTGGTTCCACCCTCACCCCAACCTGGACAGAGAGACCTGCAGTTTCTACATCTGCCTTCATTCTGTCTGCAGATCAACTTTGTTTTTAAAAAAATATATTTTTATTGATTTCAGAGAGGGAGGGAGGGGGAGAGAGAGAGCGCCCACTGGGAATTGAGCCCAAAGCTCGGGCATGTGCCCTGACATGGAATTGAACTGTGACCTCCTGGTTCTGAGGTCAACATTCAACCACTGAACCATACTGGCCAGGTGTTCAACTATATTTTTTTTAAATTTATTTTAATCCTCACCAGAGGATTTTTACTTGATTTTAGAGAGAGAGGAAAGAAGGGAGGGAGGGAGAGGGAGAGAGAGAGAAACATCAGGTTGCCTCCCATCTGCACCCCAAATCAGGAATCAAACCCACAACCTTTTGGTGTATGGGAGGACATTCCCACCAACTGAGCCACCCAGCTAGGACTCATTT
The DNA here is from genome assembly GCA_026230045.1 of Corynorhinus townsendii. Classification (NCBI taxonomy): domain Eukaryota; kingdom Metazoa; phylum Chordata; class Mammalia; order Chiroptera; family Vespertilionidae; genus Corynorhinus; species Corynorhinus townsendii. Next base: position 113,971,028 of record JAPDVU010000003.1, on the reverse strand, counting down.
TTTTTTAAGTGAATTATCACTGAGACTTCCACCGAAGGCAATTCTTTGAGTTCTATTTACACTTTATTAATCTCATTTCTATAGCTTCTCATTTTGTCACATTCACACTGTATCCTACTGGATATCAGCACTTGGTTCCTATGGGGACTCTAGGCATGTGAATTTCACAGCAGCCGTTGTAGAGACACATGCAAGATTCCCTCTCAGAAGATATATCATCCCTCAAAACCAGCAGACTACACTCTGTCTGCCATTAGCCCCTGGAGACAGGACAGTCTAAAGAAAGGTGGGTAAAATAAGCCAATAAGGACAAATAAACAAATGACAAATGCTGGTGAGGATGCAGAGAGAAAGGAACCCTCATGCACTGCTGGTGGGAATGCAGACTGTTGCAACCACTGTGGAGAACAGTATGGAGTTTTCTCAAAAAACTAAAAATGGAACTCCCATTTGACCCAGTGATCCCACTTCTAGGGATATATCCCAAGAAACCAGAAACACCAATCAGAAAGGATATATGCACCCCTATGTTCATAGCAGCACAATTCACCATAGCTAAGATTTGGAAACAGCCTAAGTGCCCATGAGCAGACGAGTGGATTAAAAAACTGTGGTACATCTACACAATGGAATACTATGCTGTTATAAAAAAAGGAACAGCATGGATGGAAATGGAGAGCATTATGCTAAGCGAAATAAGTCAGTCAGAGGAAGATAAATAACCCATGATCTCACTCATTTGTGGAAAATAATGAACATCATAAACTGATGAACAAAAACAGATCCAGAGACAGAGAAGCATCGATCAGATCGTCAAACCTCAGAGGAAAGGGAGGGGAGGGGAGGGGTAAGGGGGAGAGATCAATCAAAGGACTTGTATGCATGCATATAAGCCTAACCAATGGACACAGACACCAGGGGAGGGTGAGGGCATGAGTGGGGGGTAGGGGGTGGAGGGTAAGGGGAGGATAATGACACATTTCTTAATCAATAAAGAAAATTAAAAAAAATAAAAGAACTAACAAAGCACCCAAATAGACAGTTCCACCTTCCCACCTCTCCAACCAGTGAGGAGGACAGCAGAATCCTCTGTGGCTCTTCCCACATGTTATACTGTAAAGTTGAGTTTTTCTTGTATCTATTATATTGTTCCCCTAGTCTAGACAAGTGGAAATATTTTAAATAGCTCTCCAAAGGGGTGTTTTTAGTTTAGTGTTTCTTTCAAATACCTTACCACAAAATGAAATTCAAAGACATTCTGCAATTGCTAAGAAATTAAAACTGCAAACTTGATGGTGGGAACCACACACACTGTCTTGCATATATAAGACCATTAAGTGGATTTAAACAGTGAGAACATAGAGTTGCAGCTGTTGTGTAGTAAATGCACTGGGCAGTGAGGTCCATGAGGAACTTCCAGAGCTGTGCCCAAATACCAAACAGGGAGGCAGAAGGGCCACTGCATCCTGCAATGGAAGCTGCAGGAGTGGAGTCTTTGTCCCTGTCCCAGGCTGGGACCCACAGGCCTACCTAAGGCTCAGACAGGAGCTGTGGGCCCAATGCAGGTGGCAGTGCTGTCACCTACCTGTGCACAAACCCGCCCTGTACTTCGAGTCCTGGGGCACCATGTCCCCATACAAATGTGGCTGGGAGTGTGTGCAGGGAGTGTGTTCTGGAGGCCACTTCTTAGGTGACATGCAAAATCCTTTCATTAGAGGATGAGGTTAATTGTGAAAAAATAAATAATGTTCTTATTCTATGTAAGACAAGCCTGTTACTAACAAGTGTAATTATAATTGTTTCTTCTCAAGCTTTTGAAATAAATTGGGTTCATTTAGAGGACACATGTAGACTGTACTCAAAATGTAATTTTTTTCCTCCTGAAAGATGATAACACTGAGGGTGAGTAGTCTGAGTCTATGGGAAATGCAGCATGTCACCCAGAGACAATTATGTGACAATGACACGTAGGAACAGCCAACAGTCTATCATCCTGTCCTACATCAAATGACTCCATGTAACAGCATCTTTGAAATAATGAATGCTGTGCTGACAGTTTATCCTCATTGCCTTTTCACTGCACCTGAAAAAATAGCTGACAGTTAGGCTCCAGAAACAGCGAGGAGGCCTGAATGCTGACTTCCTGCAGCCACTGCCCCCAGGAAGCTGTTTCCACTCTGCTTCCCCTCTCGGCTAGCAACCATCCCCAATTCCCCCCTCGCTCATCCCCTCTTCCCTCACACTGTCCCTACTATTGTCCCCACTGGCCACTGTAGCCTGCATACCTGCACCAGCCTCCAGGCCTCGCTGATGACCGCATACTGCAGGCGATTCAGGACAAATCCATCGACCTCCCTCAGGACCCTGACTGGGGCTTGTCCGATCTTCTGCATCAGGACATGGGTCCTGTCCACTGTCACAGGGGCTGTCTCCGGGTGGGGGACCAGTTCCACCAGAGGGACATAATATGGGGGATTCACCTTATGAGACAGGAGTGAAGACAATAAACAGACAGCTCCAGAGTTTGGGCATCATTCTGCAGACCCTGTTGGCCGCCTATGTCGGATGATCAGATGGGCAGATTCCTCTCTGGAAAGGACCCTTAGATTCAGCCCCCAATGACAGCAAACTCAAAAAACAGGGTATTAATTCACAAAGGAGAGAGGAAAAAAAGGAACTCCAGCACCGGATTACATAGTTTTGTTTAAAGAATCATGTCCAACATAAGAGTTAAAATTTAGAGGTTCATACCACCATCCTGTACATTACAGCTATTCCCAGACCCCTGACCTCTAGGGGATTTTACTGCTACCAGCTGAGCAGACTTCACACCGACCCTAGTCACCTCTTCCCAGGACAGTCACTGTGAGTCCTGCAATTCTGAGTCCATTAGAAATGACTTGGCATTTTCTTAACTTTCCCATGTTGAGTCTCAAACACCAACCTCCCCAGTCGAACCTCACCTACAAATTGCACAGCCTCAGAACCCCTCCACAGCCTTGACCTGGGTTCAAAGTCTAGGACAGGAGGGCCTGTCCTCAGGAGCAGGTCCTGATAGAAATGCTTGTCCAGCCCAGCACTGAAATATTTGGCTATGATTTTCTTGGTTGACTTTGAGGAACCATTCTTGAAGATTCCCAGAGAAAATTATCAGATGTGCATAGACAGCACCACGTAACACAACCTGACACATCAGGTGCTGCAGTAAACTTTCCCAGGTGCTGCTTGTAGGTGGTTTTTCCTTTATACATGGGTGAAAATTGGTAGGACCTCATGTTACCAAATAACTACAAGAAGTATCCATTTTAAAAATGACTCCAACAAAAAAGGAAAAGAAAATGTATTCTCCTAGGACACTGCCTAGAAGAGGTGGCTAGTCCAAATACAGCTATATTTTATGGCTCCTGCTCTCAGCCTGTCCTGGTCACACTTGCTCAGCCCTCTTAGAAAGTGAGAGATGATGGCGCCCGTTTTCAAAATAAATTATAAATCAATGCCTCACTTGAATCACCGTCTCCTGCCTTAATCATTGAATTCTAATAAAAACATTTCACCTCTGGCCTTTTTAAAAATCAGAATTATAGGAACTGGAACTGTGTTTGTATCAGATGAACTTTATCTCACTGTACAGCAGGGATGCTGGGCTCAGGGTCTCTTTGTTGTTCTAAGCTTCACATAGCAAGCACAGATGGAGACCAACAGTTTAAAAGCATCTTCACAAAAATTTTCTAGTTCCCTGTCTCCGTCCTCCTCGCAGGCTCTGCTCCTGCCCGTGCCCTCACTGAGTGATGGTGTTCCGGCTGCACCCTTACCATCCCTCTGTGTCCAGACTCTCCAGGAGGTCTTGTCAGCTCCTCGGACTTTAGTGCCATCAACATGTGGAGACCTCACCAGAGTGCACCTCCCACTCCAGACCCACATTTAAATTGTGCACTGGATACTTTCCCTCAGACATATCACAGCCTGCCACAAATTAAACTCATGGCTCTCCACCCCAACACCTGCCCTCTTTCTAGCTCCCCGTCTTGATAAGAACACTCAACTTAGTACCACAAGAAGCATCCTTGGTCCCTGCCTCTCCCTACCTCACCAATTTCCATCAGTGGCATTCCATCAGTCTCTCTCACATTGATATTTCTCTCTCTTTCTCTCTTTCTCTCTCTCTCTCTTTTTCTCTTTCTCTCTCTCTAAAAATCAATGGGAAAAATATCCTCTGGTGACACCACCTCCAGTTCAGAGTCCTGCAGCTATTCCCCAGAACCCGCTATAAAAGTCACAGCTACAGGGATTGGCCCTTTGCTGTGTCCCCAAGCTCAAGTTGATAGGCTGCTAGAAAAGGACCTTCAGGTGCCTGGGGGCTTGCCTCCTCCTATGATAAGGAAATTAATCCCTATTCCATGCTCAGAGAAGGATCCTGACAATTATGACAGGTTAAATCATAAATTTAACATGGTATATATGTGAGAAGAGGAAGGGAGAGGAGAGAAAAACAATGTAAGTGATAGCTACTTCCTAAAATGTTCTTCCCTTTCTGACAGGGACATAGGACAGGCCTTCGCTGTTGGTCTATGAGGAAGATAGAGAAGTAGGCCCTCAAGAAATGGGGAAAACAAAGAAGAAAAGGAGGTGATTTCTTTAAAGTAGTGGTCTCCAACCTTTCAGACCTCACGGACCACCAGTGGTCTGCGGACCACCGGTTGGTGACCGCTGCTTTAAAGGTTAAGCACACTGGTCCCTGGGCTGAGCCCTGTTGGAGGCACAAGAGGGGATTGTGGCACAAGGCTGTCTGAAAGCTCAGGTTGAGCTGGGCAGCATAGAGAGCCTTTCTCCATTCACCTTGTGAAAAGCCTTGCCTGACTCTGGAACAGAGCCGGAGGCATGTGATCAGATGATAGCACACCCAGGACACAGAGCCCATTTATTCTCTCTGCAGCCAATTAAAGAAGTTAACCTCACAGATGAAAGGCAGGCTGTCCCTTCTCCAAAAGATCCACTCATACCCACACAGCGGGGCACTTCTGTCCAGGTAAACTCCTCTTCCTCCTACAACATGGATACAAAAACGAAGGGGTCCTTGTGCACAACTGGTTCAGAGGATTTCATCTCTCAGTATTTTGATAATTTACATTTGTCCTCCACATAGATAAAACAAAACAAAAAAACAAAGCAGCCCCTGTGACCAGGGAGCTGGCAATCTGGAGCACGCAGCACTGTGCAATATGCAGGACAAAGACACATGCACTCTCCATACACAGCAAACCCAGAAATGGACCGTTCCAATGACCACCTGCATGTAGACGAGTGGGTTCAGAGGTACAGCAGAGCAGGTGCATGCATGGCAGGGAGTGCTGGATCAAAGCACCCTAGGCACCTGTGCAGGCCAGCCTGATTGAATCCCAGCAGCAGCCCAGCTCTGGCCAGACTGGTAACTAGACTACAGCTGTGCCTCTGGGAGCTGCTCCCATTCAGGGCTGAAATCCTTGTGGGCTGACATGTGTCATCCCAAGGCAGTTACATCTATGGAGTACCTGTAACACACAGAGGAACACCAGAGCACTGGATGCACTAATGAGGCCCGATAAGCTCCACAGGACCATCACATCCCCAATTGAAATAAGGAAGGAAAAAGGGAAAACTTAATTATAAAGTGCAGCTAAAACTATTGGTGGAAACCTGGGGTGTCTTGATGGGCTGCTGACATAGAATCTAAGCACCAAGACTGACTGCACCAAACTCGACCTTCAGACAGTCATTGGCAAACATTGCCCCAAATGGCCTCTACACCTCTACAGGGAGGAGAGGCAGACAGAGAAAGGCAACAAAAAAATATCAGATAGAAACAATGTCAGGACATCGAGAATGGCTGTATCATCCCTCTTGCTTCCCCTGTTACTTTTCCCCTCTAAATCCCATTTCAACTACCTGAATGCTAAGAGAGCACAACCAGTGCTGAAAGGCCCACTGGAAAGTTGCCCACCAAGAGAACATGTGCGACGTCAAAACTCCCTGGCAGATGGGCCTTCTGTGCAAGGGTGGAGACAGCAATCTTTCAGGGCATGAACAAGCTTCCTCTTCCTTTATCCTGTTTCCTGTCCAGACAGAGGATCCCGGTTATGGGCCCTGAGATGAGGGCAGTAGCATGTAAGCTGACACCTTGAGCTGCTCCTGCCTGGCCAGCAGTAACAGAAAACTGCAGCTCCTCAAAGGTTACCATGGGCCCTGGTCAGAGCATCAGCCGCGCACCAAAGGGTCGCACATTTGAATCTCAGTCAACAGCACATACCTGGGTTGTAGGTTCAATCCCTGGCACCAGTAGGGGGATGTTCAGGAGGCAACCAATTGATGTGCCTCTCTCACATTGATGTCTCTCTCTCTCTCTCTCTCTGTCTCCCCTCTCTCCTTCCTTCTCTCCCTTTCTCTCTCCCCCCCTCCCCTCCCTTCCTTCTGCTCTCTCTAAAAATTAACAGAAAAAATGTCCTCAGGTGAGGATTAACAAAACAAAAAAAAGGTTACCAACAGTTCTAGGTTCCATAGGTACTGCAGGTCCAGCTAAGATTGAATTGTCCAAGATGCTTTTTGTCCTTTGCAGAGGTCAGTGGTATGATCAAAAGGTGAATGACACCAGCACAGAAGGAAAAAGGGATAAAATTCCAAAGATGGTTAACCTGGGTGATTTGATTTGCTTTAGTTAATGTCATTTGGGTTTAAAATAATTTATAAAAGTAATGAGAGGTTAATTTTTAAACTGAGGTTTGACTGACTTTGACCATGCAGTTTGTATTTCATTAAATAAGTAAAACTCAGCAATACTGGTATGGTATGAGGGAGAGAAATGTCATTATTCAATAGTCACTGATCGAGCACCTAGTCAGAGGCACTGGGCTAGTGGACAGAAGAAAGTGAGTAAGGTGTGGTCTCACCCATTGGTAATTTAAAATGGAATAAATGTAGTAAAAGTCTTTTTTTCAATTATTTTTTATTTAAGTACTAGAGGCCCGGTGCACAAAATTTGTGCACTCGGGCGGCGGGGAGTGTGGGGTGGTCCCTCAGCCCGGCCTGCGCCCTCTCGCAGTTCGGGAGCACTTGGGGGGATGGGGAGCAGGCCTAAGCAGGCAGTTGGACATCCTTAGTATTGCCACGAAAATAGGAGAGGCTCCCACCACTGGCACTGTGGTCGCCAGCCGTGAGCCCGGCTCAGGGCTTCTGACTGAGCAGCACTCCCTCTGTGCACTGACCACGAGGGGGCAGCTCCTGTGTGGTGGTCAGTGCATGTCATAGTGACCAGTCATTCGGTCATTTGGTCGCTTAGGTTTTTATATATATAGATAGTTGGTATACTGGTTACATTAATTTCATGTGTCCAATATAGTGATTCAACATTTTCATACTTCACAATGTGATCACCCCACTAATTCTGGTAGTCATCTGTCACCATGTAACTTATCACAATATTATGAACCCTTCCCCTTTTCCCCGCCAAACCCTCACACCCAAGCTTCTGGCACCCATCCCTTTAATATCTGTTTCTATAAGTCTATTTCTGTTTTATTTGTTCATTTGTTTTGGAATCAAACGATATTTGCCTTTCTCATTTGTCAGACATATTTTACTTAGCATAATACCCTCTATGTCCATCCATATTGTTGTAAATGGCAAAACTTTACTTTTTTATGGCTGAGTAATATTCCATTGTATCTATGCACCATATTTTCTTTATCCATTCATTTATTAATGGACACTTGAGTTGCTTCCTTATCTTGGCTATTGTAATAATAATGCTGCAATGAATATAGGGGTGCATGTATCTTTTTGAATTTGCATTTTGGATTTCTTTGGGTAAATACCCTAAAGGTGGGATTGTTGGATCATAAGTTAAATCTATTTTTAATTTTCTTAATAACCTCCATACTGTTTTCCACAGTGGTTGCACCAATTTGCAATCTCACCAACACTACATGAGGGCTCACTTTTCTTCCCGTCCTGACTAGCACTTGTTTGTTGACTTTTTGTATTTATTATTCATGGATTCAATTCTTTGTTTTGTTTTTTATTTGTTTATTTGTTGACTTTTTGATGATAGCCATTCTGACAGGTGTGAGGTGATATGTCATTGTGGTTTGGTTTTGATTTGCAGTTTCCCTGATGTTTAGTGACACTGAGCAAGTCTTATCAAAGGATTTAGGAGGTATTTTCTGAACAATTTGATTTAGTTGTTGTTTTTCTAAACAGCCTCAGAAGTAAAAACATTGGTTAAACATTGAAAACTTTCAAGCAATGAAGCAATCGAGTAAAAATCTAGTAAGTGGTTTACAGTTTTTAAGGGATTTTATAAGCATGTAAATGTCACAGAAGCAAAAACTGACATGCTTCATAGAACATGGCCTTTAGGTGCTTCATTTAAGGTTTTCATGGTGCTAATTCACCTGTATTTGAATAGTAACTAAATGTGACTGGTTTTATCCCTATGGGCCTAAGTGTCTCTATTTCATAATCATTCTTCACAGTTTCCATTATACTTCAGTACAAGGATATCCAAATATCCTGAACCACACAGTCCTTAAGTGGTAGTCCAAGCCATCCCTCTTTGCCCATATAAAATCTAGCCAGCATCACTGTGATTTGCTCTTTTCCTTCACCTCCCTATGCCAACCTCAGACCTCACTCTAAACTACTCTTGCTCAGAAGGAAGAACATCCCTGCTCTCAGTTCTAGAGGCCCTAACCTCTCCTGGGGCCATTCTCACATGGAATGCTGTCCCAAGGTTCTGTGAACTGGCTGTCCCCTCTCTGAGCCACCTTCAGACTACCCTCCAAAGACAGTGTCTTTACTGCATCACCACACTGCTCTGTCCTTAAACCAATCCAATTCCTCAGAGCAATTGTTTCTCTACAACACAACTCTTCCCAAGCCTTCTCACTTTCTCCTCTGACTCCCAAGTGTATATGCTCTTCCAGTTCAGTTGGTATCCTCACAATTCTGCACACCTGATTGTAGTTCTTAGCCTAGGGTCTTTCTTATACTCTTTCCCAAACTCATACACTCTTCTCATCAGCCCAATCAGATTCTATCTGATCTTCCCAGCCTCTTCGTGTAGCTTCTCCCGAGCCTTCACCTCCAAAGGCCTGGTGGTGCTAAAGATGTGATCATCATCCTATACTGTCATACTTCTGATGACTTGAGCTAAACTAGCTTTTCTGTCCTAACAGATCATCAGGGTTCTCCAAGGTCATGCTGAGCTCACAGTTGGGACTCGAACATCCACCAAGTGATCCGTGACTCCTCTCACTGATCCTCACACTAACACATTAATCTCAAGAAGATGAATTGAGTGCTTGCATGCCAACTTTAAACCCATTGCCTACTATGCCTCCTAATGTAGTCCTAGTGAATAAGTTTGCCCAGGTAATTACAACAGATGGGTGGAAGGGACCACCAAGAAGGAGGGGTTCGTACTGAACTGAAATCTCAAGTAAGACTCAAAATCTGCATTTTAGCAAAACTCATCCCACACAGTACATGTGACAGTGTACACATTATTTTAATTAGACTTTTTCTTCAGTAGGAGAATTATTAGTTTTGTATTCTCTCTCCTTGGTTGGACAGTGAGTTACTTGAGGGTGAAAGTCTGTAAGGATTGCTTATTCTATCCCACTATGCATTAGGTACATATATACAATCCAAAAAAATTTTGGATAAAATTCTTTTAGAAAAAGCTGGTCTTGTACAACTCTCTAAATATGCTAAAAACCATTAAATTGTACAATTTTAATTGTGTGGTATGTGAATTACATGTCAACAAAGCAGTTAAAAAATACTAGTGGATTAAACAAAATGTAATACTCCCCAAAACCAGAAAGAGATATGATTAATATCTAGGTTTGACATACTCACAGGATGAGCCACAATGCACTGCTTCACATGCACTAACCCAGCAAACAACTGGGAAGGCAAGAGGCATGAGGTGGAGCTGCTGAGGACAACGTCATCACTGATGATTCCATCTAACTGAGCAAAAATCTTCTTCTTCAGTTCCAGGTCTTCTGGAACACATTCCTGAGGAGCACAAACACAAATCACTACTCTGACCACTGCACTCAGGCCCTGAGCAAAGCATCTCAGGTTCTATTCATTTCAAACCAGAACCAATTAGAAAACCACAAGCAACATTTAAGAAAAAAACAAAAAGCTACCCAACAATATGATAAATCTTGATAACTCTGGAAACTGGGTGATGTCTACTGGAAAGACATATTCTCTAGTTTTGTGACCCACCAATTCCATGTCTGTCTATATATCCAAAGAAATACAAAATACTAATTAAAAAGTATATGTTTGTTGAAACATTATTTATGATAGCGAAGCTATGGAAGTAACCTAGGTGACCATCGATAAATGATAAAGAAGATGTAATATACATATACCATGGAATATTATGCAATAATAAAAAAGAATGAAATCTTGCCATTTGTGACAACACAGAAGAACATAAGGGTATTAAACTAGGTGAAAGCAATCAGACAGAAAAAGACACATACCATATGATTTCAATTATATGTGGAATGTAATAACCAAAATAAATAAACAAGCAAAAAAGAAACAGACTCATAGATACAGAGAACAAACTGATGGTTGCCAGATGGAAGGGTGGTTGGGGGGCTGGTAAACAGGTGAAGGGATTAAGAAGTACAAATTGGTAGTTACAGATTAGTCATGGAGATGTAAAGTATAGCATAAGGAATACAGTTAATAATATTATAATAATTATGTATGGTGTCAGATGGGTACTAGATTATTGGGGGGAATCACCACGTAAATTATATGTGTCTAATCACTATGTTGTGCACCTGAAACTAATATAATACTGTATATCAACTGTAATTGAAAAACAAATTTAAAAAATTAAAATTCTCATAATAAAAAAGTCCTCCAACCACATGGAAAGGGAGAGTCTACAAGTAGAACACATTCAGCAGCATCTCAGGCAAAGTGCTGTGAACATCAGTGGTGTCATCACCACATTTTCCCCTATCTGTCATCTTCATGAAATGAACAAGTGTGTTACATTCATAATTCTCCGAAGGCTTTTAAGCATCCATAGATCATTGGAAATCCTTTGGAAATATAACTTTGTTTCTAAAAAGCTAAAGTTACTTGAATAGGGGTTGAGGAGGAGATGTAAACTGGGATTAAATATTGCAGATAACAACCATGCTGAAATTCCCATCATGCAAAGCTGGAGTAGAAGTTAGATGACACTGTCAAATACCCAGAGCCAGTCCCCATTGAGGCATGTTCCTGGAATGGGATGCCTGTGGTGGATCCCTGGCTCAGAAGCAAGCAGAACAGGAAAAGGATGCTTGCTGCTTCAACCCTGCAAGTACTAGAGGCATCTTTCTCTGCCTGCCACCAACAGCTCTGGGAAATCATACCAGGGGCCACTTCATCCAAGGTGGTCCCCGAGTACCGGGAGGGAACAGGCCCTACAGGAGGAACATCACTATTCCCAACATCCTCTGGTGAATTCAGGATCGTGGTTCTCAGTATCAGCATCAGAATCAATGCGGTGCTCATTAAAATGCACATTCTCAGGCTCCCACTAGACCTACTGAATCAGTCTCTGGGAGTGGGACCCAGGCATCTGCATTTTAATCAAACATTCTGTCAATTTTTGTTCCTAATAAAGTTTGAGAGCCACTATTCTGAGGTATGGATCCAAAGTGTGATGTGCTACCAAATATATCCTCAGGGCTCTGGCCTCTCTTCTCCTCCATGCAGAGACTAACCAAGTGTGCCCTGATTAGTGCAGTAGCACTGTAACAGTAGTAGTAGCATAAAAACCAGCAGACAACCAGAAGTGTGCAAAAGTGGAAGTGCAATGATGAAGCACTACTAGGTATTGTATCAAAACCTTCCTCAAAAATAAAGAACATATTTTCAGGCCTAATTTAATAATATCTAATGGTTAATAATATCTAATGTTTTGAAATCAGCTGTGTAAATATTATATAATGAATTCCATTTCTGTATCATCTCAAGATTTTAAAATTTAACTTGAAAGATAGGGCATCAATATTGCGTTTGTTTATACTTTTTAAAAAATAATCAAACCATGTGAAATTTTTTTGAGAACAAAAGGTCATACCAGCATCACATCGGAAAGACGGGGAAAATGGAGTCATTTAAGAACTGTAAAGCCCATTGTGTTAAATCCCTTTATCAAATGGGGAAAAAGGCTACAGTATCTGGCTGGTTGTATTGAGTAATTCCTGGATCAGTTATGTCTGCAAGTTGGGTTAAGTTTAAATGGAGCCTTGTAGTAAAGCCAGAGACTAAGAATGATGGCGATACTGTGTAAGTTAATAAAAGAGCCCTTGTGAATGGCCCTATTGTGAGCCTGTCATGCAGCTTCTCCCTTGAAACTCTATGCCTTTCTTCAGATCATTTGATTATCAAAGAGGCAAGAAAACTTGAACCAGAGGAAACCCAAACCTGCTGCAGTAAGTTATGTAAGGCGTTTTTCTTCCCTCCCCCCCCCCCCCCCCCCCGGCACATTGGCTTGAAGCTTTGTTGTTGTTGTAGTTGTTTTTAATAGTATCCCAATTGTGCTCAATTTGCTAAGCCAGGGTTATGATACCTCCCTCATCCATGTTAAGTCTGGAGTTCATTTCCGATCTTTAATGGGCACTCCCCCTTGTCTGAGAAAGGGAGTCTGACACACCGTTAACCAGGACTTCATCACTTGCGGCAGATTACAAAGCTAAGTGAAGCTACAGGCATTCTCTCTTTCCTACGTGGGCTGAACGGAAAGGCAGGGACAATATCAAACAATGAGGCCTGGCTGACAGCCTAGCAGCCAAGTAGCCAAGTGTTCTCTCTAAACCGCAGCAATGTGACCAGGTAAGAACACCCCACCCAACCCCCATGCATTTTCAACTCTATGGTGTCTTTCAAGGTCTTTTCTAGAGAAAGCCACCAAATGTGAAGTGTTAGCAAAGGTTCCATCACTACAGAAGGTAATTAGCTAGTTTGCTTAAACTCTAACAGAACTTTTACAGCAATGACTATTATTTGTGTTTTGTTTGTTTGAGGTGGAGGGAGATGATATTCTCATGCAAAACCACTCTGGTGCTCTTATTTTGACAAAACAAAACCTTGGGGATGAGGTCACAGTGAGAAAAACACAGTGTAACAAGTATCACAACTATTGCTGGTACATCAAAAGGAGGTCATTTAAGTCAGGCAGCATCAGATGGTTAAAAGGTGGGATTGAGTTTAAATACTCCTTTTCCCCTTTCCATCTTGAAAGGAAGAAACTGAATGATGGTATTACAGGTATAACATTAATTCCCTCTAACTTACTTATATTTCTAAAAGTAAATTCTATATAATAAAAGGCTAATATGCAAATAGACTGAACGGTGGAACCACCAGAACAACTGAACAACCAAACAACCAGTCGCTATGATGTGCACTGACCACTAGGGGGCGTGTGTGGAACATGGCAGGTGTTGGCCATGGTGTGATGGTGGAGCAGGTGAGTGGGGCACAAGACCAAGGTGGGGCACTGGTTGCTGTCATTGGGGCGAGCTTCTTGTGGTTACCGAAAATTCTTTGCTCCCACATGCTGTGGTCCCACCCAATGCTCACACACACTGCCGGCCCCGCTCACATCTGCTGCAGGTGCTGGGCACCAGTCCTGACCACTCGGTGCCTCAGCGGGTGTGAGCAGCAGTTGTTGGCCCTGATCGCCCCTGAGGGCTTCTCCACTTCCCCCTGCTCCTGAGGGACAACTGGGGCAGCAGCCGCACTCACACTCACTGATGGTGCTGGCTTTGTTTGCACCCACTGCTGGCGCCAGCCCCAATTGCTTTGTGCCATCAGTGGGTGCGAGTGGGGCCGGCTCCATCAGTGCATGGGAGCAGCAGCTGCAGGAGTGGGACTCAGGGCCTCTGCAGAAGGGGGCCGGATGGGGGTGTAGATATGGGCCAAGACCTGCCCCTGTGCCTACTGCAGCCTCAAGGCCCACAGTTCCTTTCAAGGTACACGAATTCATGCACTGGGCCCCTAGTCATTTATAAAGATCCTTGTTTTATTAATAATAAAGCTTACTTATGACAGCATTCAACTCATTAGGGCTGTTTTAGGGAAGCAGCAGGGCCACAGCAAATCAGCCCTGGATCACTCCCAGAAGGAAGTGCTGCATGAGAACTCAGATCTGAGGTTTACCCACTTGCTGTGCAACAATATGCATTTTCCAAAACAAATATTTTCATGGGGAAAATGAAATTTCATTGATTTTTTTTAAAATCCACTCAGGAATTTTAGATAGGCATCCTGTTGCTAGAAAAATCTACATTCGCTCATGCAAAATATCTGGAAACAATCTTCAGTGTGCTTTCCAGAAAGAAAAAAAAAACTTAAATTGGAAGACTTTAGTACCAAAGGTATTTTAGATGCAAAGAAATTCTATTAGCCTATTTTAGGGAGAAAGACATGGAAGAAAAAAAAAAAAAAGATAAGCTCAAATCCTGTTGTAATCAGGACAGAGGGCAATTCTTTCTCAAGTTGAAGATGGAAGTGCTCCACATAATACAGTCTGTCCAGTAGCACTAATTAAACCTCTGGCTTCAATCTGGCTCATCATCATCAACAAGGTCTGGTGAATACAGCGGGTGGGTTAATACTTCCCAGGCAAGATCTTTTAACGTGTCTTTAACTGGTTTTGAAGTGTGTGATGGGGCGTTATCATGAAGCAAAATTACTTTGCCGTGTCTTTGGAACATTCTGGTCGTTTCACGATCAAAGCGTGGTTCAAATTGATTATTTATTGTTAGTAGTGATCAGGATTAACGGTTTCATCTTGTTTTAGAAGCTCATAATACACCACACCTTCCTGATCCCACCAAACACAGAGCATTGTCTTTTTTCCAAAGTGATTTGGCGTTGCAATCGATGTTGATGGTTGACCTGGATCAACCCATGATTTTGTGCGTTTGGGATTCTCAACATAAATCCACATTTCATCGCCAGTCACAATTCGATACAAAAAAGACCTAAAATGTTGATGCAACATTTTACTGATGACTTTTCGGTTTTCCATTTGTCTTTTGTTCAGTTGATGTGGCACCCATTGTCCTTTTCCTTTAAAATCCTTCCCATTGCTTGTAAATGATCAGAAATTGTTTGCTGAGCAATGTTTAATCTTTCTGCAAGTTGCTTTTGAGTTTGACATGCATCTTCATCCAATAATGCTTATAATTGTTGGTCTTCAAACTTTTTCGGTTGACCTGGACGTTCTTTGTCTTTCACACTGAAATCATCACTTTTAAAGCATTTAAACCAGCGTTCACAAGTATTTTGCGATGGAGCATGTTCACCATAAGCTTCCCAAAGTATTCAGCAGCACTTTTCTTTTTTGGCATGAAATTCGACATTTTTCATTCTAAAAATATCTATGATGTTAACACCTTCAGAATATTTGACATATGAAGTCTTGAAGCTTGTTGTCAATACAACAAAATAGCATACATATCAAATCGCACATATATCAACATATGTGTAACTCCATCTATTGAAAAAAAACACCCTCATTATTAACTGGTACACCTAGTATGCTTGCCTCTTCTTATTCTATTAAACTTTCAGAAAGTCACCAAGCAGTGTGCTCCTTGCCAGACACTATATAAAAAGGCATGTTTTGTCACCCCTTGGTCCTTAAATGAGTCCTCTCCACCCACAAGCATTAAGTTTCCTAGGAAGAATCAAAGTCAAGGTAAGGTGTGGTGGAATCCCTACTTCAAAGACCTGCATTATCAGGCCATGTAAAACTGGTAGAGAGATGTTCAGAAACAGCTCTGTTTAATAGCAGTTCTGATATTTTACCTCTCATTCAGAAAAAAAAAGTAAATTTAGAGAGATAGTTAATATAAATATAAATAAGTAAATAAGTTGTGTTTTCATTTTTATTTAGTTCAGAATATTTTTACCTTTCTGTGAGATTTCTTCTTGGATCCATGTGTTATTCAGAAGTATGTTGCTTATTCTTCAAATATGCAGGAATTTCCCAGTTAGCTTTATGTTAACTGATTTACACACACACATTAGAGGCCTGTTACACGAAGATACGTGCAATAGGCCTTCCTTCCCCTGGCTGCTGGCACTGGTTTTCCTCCAGCACCCAGGACCCAGGCCTTCACTCTGGCCGCCACCTTCCATCTTCACTCTGGCCAGAGCCTTCAGTGTTCGCTCCGGCCAGAGCCTTCAGTCTTCTCCGCTCCGGCCAGAGCGCCGTTCCTGTAGTTCCCTCTGCCCCTGCCCTCCCCCTCATAGCAGGTGTCCCGGCCCACCCAGCCACTCCGCACTTACATATGCAAATTAACCCACCATCTTTATTGGGTTAATTTGCATGCTCACTCCTGATTGGCTGGTGGGTGTCGCAGTGGTACGGTCAAGTTGCATATATCTCTTTTATTAGTGTAGATACATATATATACACTAGAGGCCCAATGAATAAAATTTGTGCAAGGGCCTTAGATCCCCGTCCCCGCCCACTGCTGCCGTGGCCCCTGCCTGCTGCAGCTTTGTCCAGAAGGACATCCGGTCTAATTAGCATATTACCCATTTATTATTATAGATATATATATATATACATGTACATATACATATATATATCTTTGCTTGTTTATCAGTTTGTCTTGTGTTTATTAAAAAGTGACCTTTGGCCTTCAATAGAATTCAGCTAAAAATAGCTCCTCATCAAATTTTCCCAATAGGTACCACAACAGCTATTTTTTTTTTTAAAGTAAACATATATAACCCTGAAAATAAAGGTGATTAGGCACCTTTGGTTTTGTTTTGTTTTTTCAGTTAAAAAAATATAGTGTGTATGCTAATAAAAATTTCTCCCATAAAACTGATAGAGACTTGTGGTAATATGATGGACTGGAAAACCTAAAAATCTTCCCTCCACAAATACTGGATAACTCTGTATAAAACAAATCATCCATTTAAATGAATAGCTGAGCTCTCATATTAGCACATGGATTTCCTGTTTTCAATTTCATTGATTTATGCATTAATTCTTATTATTTCTTTTATTCTGCTTGCTTTGGATTTAATTTGGTCTTCCTTTTCTAGTTTCCTAAAGTAGAAACTTAGATTATTGATTTTAGATCTTTCTTCTTTTCTCATATATGCATTCAAGGCTATGAATTTCTCTCTAAGCAATGCATCCCACAAGTATCAATAAGTTGTGTCTTCATTTTTATTTAATTCAGAATATTTTTAACTTTCTCTGAGATTTCTTCTTGGATCCATGTATTATTCAGAAGTGTGTTGCTTATTCTTCACATATGTGGGAATTTCCCAGTTAGCTTTATATTACTGATTTCTAGTCTAATTTCATTGTGGTCTGAGAGCAGACAATGCATAATTTCTATTCTTTTAAATTTGTTAAAGTGTGTTTTATGGCCCAGAATGTGATCTACCTTGAAAAATGTGTTCTATATGAGCTTGAGAAAGTGTATTCCACTGTTGTTGGATGAAGAATTATACAGTTGTCCATTATATTCAGTTGGTTGATAGTGTTGTTAAATTCAATTGTGTCTTTATTAATTTTCTGGCTGCTGGATGTCTCAATTTCTGATAAAGGGGTGTGAAGTCTCAAATTATGATAGTAGATTCATCTATTTTTCCTTGCAATTCTATCATTTTTGCCCCATATAGTTTGACTTTCTGTTGTTAAGTGCATACATACTAAGAACTGTTATGTTTTCTTTATCATTATCTCTTCTTTATCATTATGTAATGTCCTTCTTTATCCTTGATAACTTCCCTCGCTGTGAAGCCTACTGTCTGAAATTAATATAGCTCTCCTGTTTTCCTTTGATTAGTGTTAGCATTTTCCTAGATCCATTTGCTTTTCATCTGTATGCGTCTTTATATTTAAAGTGGGTTTGTTATATACAGTATACTGTAATCTTGTTTTGTGATCCACTCCGACAACATGTCTTTTAATTGGTGCATTTAAGACCATTAATATGAAAAGGAAGTATTGATATAATTTGGGTTAATATCTCCCACATTAATTACTATTTTCTATTTGTTGCCCTTTTCCCTATTTTTATATTTCCCTCTTTCTCTGGCTTTTGTGATTTTAATTGAGCATTTTATATGATTCCATTTTCTCTCTTTTCTTAGCAAATCAGTTATACTTTCTAAACTTTTTTCAATAGTTGCCCGTAGAGTATGTTATATAAATTTACAACTACTTGAAGTCCACTTTTAAGTAACAGGATACCAATTCATAGGTAGTGTTAGTACCTATAATAACAAAATATTCCTAATTCTTTCTTCCTGTCCCTTGCATCATTACAGCCATTAATTTCATCTATACTAATAATAGAGGAATATGCAAATTGTCCAGGATGCCATCATAGTAACGACCAAACAGTAGGCTGCATGGGGCAACAGGGCAGCAGGGGACGACCAAATGACTGAACAGCAGGCTGTGTGGGGTGACCAGGCTGGCAGGGGGGCAGTTGGAGGCGACCAGGCCAGCAGTGGGGGCAATTGGGGGTGACCATGCTGGTGGGGTGGGGCAATTAGAGGCAATCGGGCCAGCAGGCAGAGGTGGTTAGGGGTGATCAGGCTGGCAGGGGGGGCAGTTAGGGGCAATCAGGCAGGCAGGCAGGTGAGCAGTTAGGAGCCAGTAGTCCAGGATTGCGAGAGGGATGTCCGACTGCCAGTTTAGACCCAATCCCAGGGATTGGGTCTAAACTGGCAGTCGGACATCCCCCGAGGGGGCCGGATTGAAGAGGGTGCAGGCTGGGCTGAGGGGACCCCCCATGCACAAATTTAATGCACCGGGCCTCTAGTTTATATATAAGCATATGCATCCAATATATATGACATATGCATAAGCATATATAATCAAATACATTGTTGCCATTATTTTGAACTGTCATGTGTTATATCAATTAAGAAAAAAAAAAGAAATTTTTATTTACCTTTACTTATTCCTTTTTCTTTAGGCTTTCTTTCTTGCTGCCTTTCTTTATGTAGATCTGCGTTTCTGACCTCTCTCTAAAGAATATCTTTTAACATTTCTAAATGTCCAGTCCACTAAAATATTTGCAAATCATATTTCTGACAAAGAACATATCCAAAATACATAAGAACTCTCAATGCCAAACAGTGAGACAATCAACCTACGTCCCTGTTTAAAAAAAAAAAAATAGGCCAAAGATTTAAGTATATACTTCACCAAAAAAGTTATGGAGGGTAGACAATCATGTGAAAAGATCCTCAACATTGTCTGTGATCAAACAAATGCAAATTAAAACCTCAATGATACCCCACTGCATTCTGATTAGAATGGAAAAGAAAAAAGACAACAGCAACTTCTGAGCAAGAGGCAAAACAACAAGAATTCTCTGACGGGGCTGGTGGGAATACAAAATGGCATAATCACTTTGGAAAACAATTCTGCAGTTGCTTATAAAGTTAAACATATAGGCACATACTCCATAGCTAATAGAAATAAAAATGTATGTGCATACAAAAAACTATATGGTCAGTGTTTACAGCCTCTTTATTAAAAGTCACCCAAATACAGCGCTGGCCAGTGTTTCTCAATGGTTAGAATGACATCCCAGGCACTGAAGGGTCACAGGTTCCATTCCTAGGCAAGGGCATGTATCTGGGTTGCAGGTTTGATCCCTGGCCTGGCCGGGGTGCACGTGGGAGGCAACCAATTGATGTGTCTCTCTCACATTCATGTTTCTCTCTCTCCCTTCCCCCTTCTTTTTCCCTTCCCTCTCCCCACCCATCTCCTTTCCTTCCTTCTGCTCTCTAAAACTCAATGGAAAAAAATATCCTTAGGTGAGGATTAAAAAAAAACAAAGAAGAAGAAACAAGCTGCTGATTCACATAATAATGTGAATAAAACTTACTAGTAAACACCCTTTGATAAAGGAAAGAAACCAATCTACATGTTATATTATGCAACTTAAAAAAAAAATCAACTAGGATGTGGGGGAGCCTAAAATGAACTTTAGGCTGTGACAACTGAATTACATACCACACTCAGATGAGTGGGTAAGAAAGGAGCTAGAAAATGTAGAATATAGTAGAATTGGATGCTAGGTTTTTCATCACTACCAATCTCGGAGGCAAAAATTAATAAACAGCTGGTCTTTGCTCAAGAGTTCAATAAGTAAATCTATTGAAGAGTAGCATATGTACAGGAAATTGTACACATAATAAGTGTGCAGCTATATGAGTTTTCACAAAGTGAACACACTGAGTAACCAGCATACAAATCCTTTCTGGCAGTCCAGAAGCCCCCTCCTCACTGCAAGGGTGCTTTCCCAAGGGTAGTCACTGCCTTGATTTCCATAGCCAGGTATTGTTTTATTTTTTAGTTCTCTGAATTCTAATAAGCTTTATCATCTTTTACATATGTACTAGAGGCCTGGTGCATGAAATTCGTGACGGGGGGGAGAGGTGTCCTTCAGCCCAGCCTGCACCCTCTCCAATCTGGGACCCCTCGAGGGATGTCCAACTGCCCGTTTAGGCCTGATCCCACTGGGCCCACTGGGATCAGGCCTAAACGGGCAGTCGGACATCCCTCTCACAATCCAGGACTGCTGGCTCCCAACTGCTCGCCTGCTTGCCTTCCTGATTGCCCCTAAACGCTTCTGCCTGCCAGCCTGATCACCCCCTAACCACTCCCCTGCCAGCCTGACTGATGCCTAACTGCTCCCCTGCCAGCCTGTTTGCCCCTAACTGCCTTCCCCTGCAGGCCTGGTCACCCCTAACTGCCCTTCCCTGCAGACCCAGTCAACCCCAACTTCCCTCCTCTGCTGGCTGGGTCACCCCTAACTGCCCTCCCAGCAGGCTTGATTGCCCCCAACTGCCCTCCCTTGCAGGCCTGGTCCCTCCCAACTGCCCTCCCCTGCTGGCCATCTTGTGGTGGCCATCGTGTCCACATGGGGGCAGCCATCTTGTATGTTGGAGTGATGGTCAATCTGCATATTACTCTTTTATTAGATAGGATAGAGGCCTGGTGCATGGGTGGGGGTCAGCTGGTTTGCCCTGAAGGTTGTCCTGGATCAGGGTGGGGGTTCCCTTGGGGTGTGGGGTGGCCTGGGAGAGGGGCCTGTGGTGGTTTGCAGGTCGGCCACGCCCCCGGCCCCCCAAGCAGAGGCCCTGGGATCTGGGCTTTATTTATCTTCTACAATTGAAACTTTGTAGCCTGGAGTGGAGCCAAGCCTTCTGCTAGCTGCTTGGCAGCAGCCATTTCTGTTGGGATTTATGTATCTTCTATAATTGAAACTTTGTAGCCTTAAGCGGAGGCCAAAGCAGGCCAGGGCTGCAGAAGCTTGGTTTCCTCCATTGCCTTGGGCATCCCTAGCCTCCTGCTCTCTCCAGCTCTGTGGCTGCCCCCATTTCTGTGGGGATTTATTTATCTTCTATAATTGAAACTTTGTAGCATTGAGTGGAGGCCTCCACCGGCAAGGGCAGGCAGAAAGCTTGGCTTCCTCCATTGCCAGGGAAACCCAAGCCTCCCTCCTGCTCTCTGTGGCTGCAGCCATCTTGGTTGGGTTTATTTGCATATTCCCTCCTGATTTGCTGGTGGGCGAGGCTGGTGGGTGTGGCCTGTGGGTGTAGCAGAGGTACAGTCAATTTGCATATTACTCTTTTATTAGATAGGATTGACTATTTGATTTGCCTCTATGAATTGTCTTTGCCCATTTTATTATTGAGTTCTCTTTCTTATTGAGTTACTTTTCTTTCAATATGATTTGGACATTGCAAATATTTTTCTTCTGGGTCTGCTGCTTATCTTTTGATTTTGTTCACAGTATCTCTTGTCCTTCAGAGGTTTAATTTTCACAAATCCAGCATTTGTTCCTCTGGGTCCATGAAAGTCCTCCTTTCTCAATGTTACAGGACCTATACTATCTTCTCGAACATTTCAGAATTTTAAAAATGTTTATTTAATCCATCCAATATTTATTTTTGTATTTATTTTTATATATAGCACATAGTAAATTTTTATCATCTTTGTTAAAAGATGGTGGTTCCGGGGGGGGAGGTCAATGGGGGAGAAAAATAAAGGAGACATATGTACTACTATTTGTAATACTTCAAACAATATATATATATATATATATTAGTGGTTTCCAGGAGGAAGTGGGAGAAACATGAACAGGCATAGCACAGAGACTTTTAGGATAGGGAAAATACTCTATATTATATTTATGATTGATATAGCTCAGTGGTTGGAAAACTCATTAGTCAACAGAGCCAAATATCAACAGTACAACGACTGAAATTTCTTTTGAGAGCCAAATTTTTTAAACTTAAACTATGTAGGTAGGTACATTGTTATTAACTTAATTAGGGTACTCCTAAGCTGGCCTTTGCTAAAAACTCAAGGGGCCAAAGAGCCGCATGCGGCTCGCGAGCCGCAGTTTGCCGACCACGGATATAACTCATTAAACCTTTGTCCATATCTACAGAATGTACACCAAGAGTGAGTCCTAAGGTAAACCATAGACTTTGGCTGACTATGATGTGTCAATGTAGGTTTATCCTGATAAAAAAAATAAAATACCATTCTGGTAAGTGAGGTTGATAATGAGGACAACTGTACATGCATGGAACAGGAATATCTCCACTTCTTTCTCAATTTTGTGGTAAACCTAAAAATGTTCTACAAATTAAGTCTTAAAAATCAATTGAGCATATATGTATGAATTTATTTTGACTACATTTTATTCCAGTGTTCTATGTGTCTATTTTTATGCCAATAGCATATTGCTGGGTTGTTTTTTTATCACTATAGTTTTGTCGTTTGTTAAAATCTGGATACGTGCATCTTCCAAATTGGTTCTTTTATTTTTTTTAAGATTATTTTGGCTACACGGAGTCCACTACATTTACAGGTGTGCAATATCTTTTCAATGAATAAAATAAAATAAACAAAATAAAATAAAACTAATCAAAAAAAAAGATGGTGGTTCCAGATACCAATCCTTCTTTAGACAATAGGTTTGAGCACTAGGGCAAATGTTGGCATGACATCAAGCTGACATGGTCCTGACTTCAAACAGCTCACAACTAAGTAGAGAAATACCCAAATAAACAAATCACCACAATGTAGCATAACTCGTTCCATAATAAGGTCATGTAAGTTGTTCAGCAATAGGATAAAACCTAATAGATTCTGTTGGGAGCAGGGGAGGAGAGAGAGGAAAGAAAGGAATCACTTAAGAAGACCTCAGAGAAAGCCTTCACATCTATTATATAATCAGAACAGGACCTTTCCCAAAGCAGAGTTGTGCCTGTGAGCCTTTGAAGAGCTCAGTTTGGTGAGACAGTGAGTGGAAGAGATCAGGCAAGAGATAAGTAGGGAATACAACACAGAGATCTTGGGGATCATGTCAAGGGGCAAAGATTATAACCTGTTGACAGTAAGATGAATGAGGGTTTGAAATGGAGGAATACTGATCATAATGGCCATTTAGAAAGAATAAAGCAATGGCAAAAGAGAAAAAGAAGAACAGAAGGATGTGTTCCAAAAAGTGAAATCATTTATTTGACGTGGGGGATCTGGGAGTAGACAGTCCGGAAGAGAATGTATCCCAGGCTTCTGGCTTGGGTAAACCAGTATATGGTGGTGCCAATGGAAATCTCTCAAGAATAATGACACAGATTCTTTTGAGTAGGTGGATTTTAGGACACCCATTCAGCATTCACACAGTAAAAAGCAAAGACCAAATCTGTTGCATGAAAAACAGCAACAAAATAAACTATGGCAGGTTTGACCATTGCCCAAAAGAGGGTTCTGGAATCCAGCCAGGCTTGTTAATGAAGAGTGCTATTTTCATTGACTTGCCAACATGAATATTTTCTGAGCAGCCTCAATTACTGGGGTGCCATTACATACCAATATAAGCCACTTTGCAGCCTACATTTAAAACAAAAACTAAGTAGTTGTTTCACTCTTGACCATATTTTTAAAAAGAGATCACAAGTTTCACCCACTTGGCATTATGTAGGCCTGTAAGCCAGGGCTCTCGTTTCGAGGGAAGGCCAGGCGGAGCCTCAAATTTGGCAGTTCACCTAATTCTGGTCAACTACAGAGAAAGAGCCTACTGAGTTTCTTCTTTCCTATAACAATAAGCAAATAATGTTTATCTAATAGTTGCAAGAAATGCGCATTTACAAAAGCTTCATAATAAGAAATACAGCCAAGATTGGTTAAATTGACCTTAAATGTGAAAAAAGCATAAGTACTCATTGCAAGAAAAAAAATTTTGTAACTGTGTGGTGATGGATGTTAACTAGACTCTCTGTGGTGATAATTTCACAATATATACAAATATCAAATCATTATGTTGTACACCTAATACTAACATAATATCTGTAATACTTATATCAATTATACCTCAATTTAAAAAACTGTCATGTATGTTTTCACTGTAACTGAGGTTCTGAGAAACAGAAACAGATGACTACATGCTGGGTGAGTCAATTACTATTTTCCCTACCCTAAAATAGAAAAGAAAATGCCCAGGGAGAAACCAAGATGGCGGAATAGGTAAACACCCAAACTCCTGCCTCGCACAACAATTTCAAAACTACAACTAAAAAGAAAAAATGAACATCATCCAGAACCACAGGAAGGCTGGCTGAGTGGAAATTCTATAACTAGAAGAAAAGAGAAAAGCACACTGAGACTCAGAGGAGCTGCAGAAGAGGGCTGGCAACTGAATATGCAGCTGGCTTTCTCAAGCAGGAGGGAGACAAAAGTTCCCAACGGTTCTGAACTCCAGTTCCAGGCGACTCTGGGGACCCAGACTAATACAGGATGAAACTGGACTGTCAGGAAAGAGAAAAGCACAATGAGACTCAGAGGAACTGTGGAAGGCAGAGATACCGAGGCGCGCAAGCTCAGAGAGACAGGCAACTGAGAACGCGGCTGGCTTTCTCAAGCAGTAGGGAGACAAAAGCTCCCGACTGCACTGAACTCCACTTCCAGGCAAAACTCTGGGGACTCAGACTCATTCGGGGAGAAACTGCACTGTCTGGCAGTAGGCGAAACTCGAGGGCAGCTTTCTCTGAGAGGTGCTTGCAGCGATTACCGCAGGTCAGTGGGACCCAGGGGCCTCTTAGGGCAGGGTTGACGGGAAGCCAATGCTGTCTGCTCCACCCAGAGACTCTGCCACATCCAAGCTGAGCACAGAGGCTTTTGCAAGTCCTGTCTCATAAGGGTGTCCCCAGCACAGAAGTTCTCCCAGCGTAGACACAGCTGATCCTCACAGCCAACTGGCCTGGAGGTCAATTCCTCCCAGTGATACCAACAACAATCAAGGCTTAACTACAACAAGATTGTGCACACACCTCACAAACGGGTGCACCAAGAGTGTCCAC
This sequence comes from Corynorhinus townsendii, assembly GCA_026230045.1. Lineage (NCBI taxonomy): Eukaryota > Metazoa > Chordata > Mammalia > Chiroptera > Vespertilionidae > Corynorhinus > Corynorhinus townsendii. The sequence continues at coordinate 113,945,585 of JAPDVU010000003.1, read as the reverse complement.
CACAGGTAACTGGGGAGGCTGAGCCACTGGGCCCTATAGGACACCTAGCACACAAAGCCACTCTATCAACACAGGGAAGCAGCCAAAATGCGGAGACAAAGAAACAGGTCACAAATGAAAGAAATTGAGGAAAGCAAAGGACTGGATATAGAGTTCAAAACCACAGTTCTACGATTTTTCAAGAATTTTCTAAAAAAGGCCAATAAATTTAGGGAGATCCTCGAGGATATGAAAAAGGACCAATTAGAAATTAAGCATACACTGACTGAAATAAAAAATAATATACTGATATCCAACAGCAGACTAGAGGATCGCAAGAATCAAGTCAAATATTTGAAATACAAAGAAGCAAAAAACACCCAACAGGAAAAGCAAAAAGAAAAAAGAATCCAAAAATATGAAGATAGTGTAAGGAGCCTCTGAGACAACTCCAAGCGTACCAACGTTCAAATTATGGGGGTGCCAGAAGAAGAGAGAGAACAAGATACTGAAAACCTATTTGAAGAAATAATGACCGAAAACTTCCCCACCTGGTGAAAGAAATAGACTTACAAGTCCAGGAAGTGCAGAGAACTCCAAACAAAAGGAATCCAAAGAGGACCACACCAAGACACATCATAATTAAAATGCCAAGAGCAAAAGACAAAGAGAGAATCTTAAAAGCAGCAAGAGAAAAACGGTTAGTTACCTAGCAGGTAGCAGCCATATGACTGTCAGCTGATTTCTCAACAGAAACTATGCAGGCCAGACAGGAATGGCAAGAAACATTCAATGTGATGAATAGCAAGAACCTACAACCAAGATTACTCTACCCAGCAAAGCTATCATTCAGAATTGAAGGGCAGATCAAGATCTTCACAGATAAGAAAAAGCTAAAGGAGTTCATCACTGCCAAACCAGTATTATATGAAATGCTAAAAGGTATCCTTTAAGAAGAGGAAGAAGAAAAAAGTAAAGATAAAAATTATGAACAACAAAAACATATCTATCAACAAGTGAATCTAAAAATCAAGTGAATAAAAAATCTGATGAACAGAATAAACTGGTGAATATAATTGAATCAGGGGCATAGAAAGGGAGTGGACTGACAATTCTAGGGGGGGGGAGGCTGTGTGGGGATGCGGGAAGAGACTGGACAAAAATCGTACACCTATGGATGAGGACAGTGGTGGGGGGGTAAGGGCAGAGGGTGGAGTGGGAACTGGGTGAAGGGGAGCTATGGGGGAAAAAAGAGGAACAATTGTAATAATCTAAACAATTTATTTAAAAAAAAAAAAAGAAAGAAAAGAAAATGCCTAAAAGAAAAAAAATAGGTTAAAAAATGGTGGCCGAATAGGCGGACGGGTCTGGCGCCTTCTCGTGGAGCAGATAGAGGAAACAGCTGAATTGAATAACATCCACCCAGAATTGGTGAATTAATGACAGCTGGTAAGACAATCCATGGACGGAAAGTGTTCTACATTCTATTTTTATTTTTTTACCATTATTTTACTCTATCTCATTTTTCCCTTTATGCCAACACTTTCTTCCTCGCTTCCCCCTTTTTCATCTTGTTTCTCTTCACCTGTTCCTGGTTTAGGTTTTCTCTCTCCTTTCTTTTTAATCCTTATTAAAAATTGATCTTCTTTATCTGCTTTATTGACATATTACTATTATAGTAGTCTCTGTTGGCTTACTCATGTACTGAATTTCCTCTCCCCTGCCCCAAGTCTATGGACCTTTCTCTTTTCTCTTTCTTCACTAGCCAATTTTTTTGTTGTTGTTCTTTTTTTATTTCTTTTTAGTTTTTTTTTATTTTTATTTTATTTTATGCTTTTGTTTTTCCTCTCCTTGCTTGTTCTCTTCTTCTACTAATAGCTTAATTAGTTTCACTCACCAAACTCAGGCCTATCTGCTCTCTACTCCATTCTCCTTTTCCAAAAATAGATTAATATATAGCTAGATAGATTAAAGGAGAAAATATTTTATTCTTTTATTTATATATATATAAATTATATATATATTTCTTAATATGTTTATATTTTAATTATTATTTTTTACTTGAGTATTTTGTTTTTTACTTTTCTTCTTTATACACTCATTCTCTTTCTACCTCCTTTATACTGAATCGTAGCCATTCCCCCATTCATTCAATTCCTTTACCTTATGTTATGGAAATAAGCTCCCCTTCTTTTTTTCTGGATTCAGATTCAGCTCCCCTCCTTTTTTTCTGGGTGTTTGTTGTTTGCATTTTTTTGGTTTAGTTGTTGGTTTTGTGGAGTTTTCTCCCAATATATGTATATTTTCCCCCCTTCTTTTTTCTTCTTTCTTTTCTGTCTTATATTTTTTTCTTTTGTCAATATCATCTTCGTGCTCTTTTCTCTCCCCTAACTCACTTTTCTCTGGTGGTCACCTTTTTTTTTGAGGTTACCAGTGTTGTGAATACATTCATGTTTTGTTCCCTCTATGTCATGTCTTTTGAGTTGTATTTGGTGCCTTTTGGTCAACGTGGCAGAGTGAGCCACGTAACCAGACACCCTGAGAGGAGCAAACATGGGGACACAAAGAAACAGCCCACATACGAAAGAAAAGGAGGAATCGCCAAAAAAAGGAAGTAAATGAAAAGGAGGCAAGCAATTTGTCAGAGAAAGAATTCAGAACAATGATCATAAGGACCTTGAAAAGGATGGAAGACAAATTCAACAACATGTTTAAGAACCAAGAGGAAATGAAGAAGAACCAAGGAGAAATGAAGAATGGCATAGCTGCAATAACAAACACAATAGAAAGCATCAATAGTACACTAGAAGAAGCTGAGGATCGCATCAGTGAGCTAGAAGACAAGGTAGGAAAAAACACGCAGGCAGAGCAGCAACTGGAAAATAAACGTAAAAAACAGGAGGAGAGCCTAAGGGAGCTATGGGACAACACAAAACAAGACAACAGCTGCATAATAGGGGTCCCAGAAGGAGAGGAAACAGAGCAAGAAAGAGAAACCCTGTTTGAAGAAATAATGACAGAAAACTTCCCTGATGTTGGGAAGAAAAAATTCACACAAGAAGCTCACAAAGTCCCAAACAAGATGAACCCAAAAAGGCCCACATCAAGACATATCATAATTAAATTGGCAAACACCAATGACAAAGTAAGAATCTTAAAGGCTGCCAGAGAGAAACAGAAAGTTACTTATAAGGGATCTCCCATTAGACTATCAACCGATTTCTCAACAGAAACACATCAGGCCAGTAGAGAATGGAATGAAATATACAAAGTGATGCAAAGCAAGGGACGAACTCCAAGAATACTATACCCAGCAAGGCTATCATTCAAAATTGAAGGTGAAATCAGGAGCTTCACAGACAAAATATGGCTAAGGGAGTTTATTACCACCAAGCCATCAATGCAAGAAATGCTACAGAGACTGTTGTAAAAAGAAGAAACATTAAGGGAAGACAGAACACAGGTATAAAGAATAAAAATGGCAACAAACGAATACCTATCAGTAATAAGCTTTTATGTAAATGGATTAAATGCTCCAATCAAAAGACAGAAGGTAGCTGAACGGATAAGAAAGCAAGAACCATGTATTTGCTGTCTACAAGAGACCCACCTCAGAACAAAGGAGGCACACAGACTGACAGTAAAGGGATGGAAAAATTTTTTTCAAATGAATGGAAATGAAGAAAAAAAAAAAGGGGCTGGGGTAGCAATACTTATATCTGACAAATTAGACCTTAAAGTGAAGGCCATAACAAGAGATAAGAAGGCCACTTCATAATACTAAAGGCAGCAATTCAACAAGAGGATATAACTATGATAAACATATACTAGTATGCACCCAACAGGAGCACCCAAATACATAAAAAAACTTCTGGAAGTTATCAAGGGAGAGATTGATAGCAGCACAGTCATAGAAAGGGACTTTAATATCCTATTGACACCACTGGATAAATCCTCTAAACAAAAAATCAGCAAAGAAACATAAATCCTATATGACTCACTAGATCTGATGGAATTAATTGACATCTTCACCACATTTCACCCCAAAGCTACAGAATATACATTCTTTTCAAGTGCACACAGGACATTTTCAAAGATAGACCACATATTGGGTTACAAGTGAAGTCTCCCCAAATTCAAGAAGATTGAAATCACATCAAGCAACTTCTCAGATCACAATGGCATAAAATTAGAAATAAGCTACAACAAAAACAATGTAAAAAAATCAAGCACTTGGAAGCTACATAGCATGCTATAAAACAATGATTGGGTTACCAAAGAGATCAAAGAAGAAATAAAAAGCATCCTGGAAACACATGACAATGAAAACACAACAATCCCAAATCTAGGGGACACACTAGCAGTCTTAAGGGAAGTTCATAGCTCTAGAGTCCTACCTAAAAAAAAAAAAGGTATTAAATTATCTAACCCTGCAACTTAAAGAATTAGAAAGAGCAACAAGAAAAGCCCACAGTAAGTAGAAGGAAGGAAATAATAAAGATTAGGGCAAAAATAAATGGCATAGAGTCCAAAAAAGAATACAAAAGTTCAATAAAACCAAGAGCTGGTTCTTTGATAGGATAAACAAGATTGATGAAACTCTAACCAGGCTCACCAAGAAACAAAGACAGAGGACCCAAATTAACAAAATCAGAAATGAAAGAGGTGAAGTAACAACCAACCCAACAGACATACAAAGGATTGTAAAAAAAAAAAATAATAATACTACAAACAACTCTGTTCCAACAAACTGGACAACCTAGACGAAATGGACATATTCTTAGAAAATATAATCTTTCAAAACTCAATCAGAAAGAATCAAAAAACCGGAATAGGCCTATAATTACCAATGAAATTGAAGTAATAGAAAAAACACTTCCAGCAAATAAAAGCCCTGTTTGAGACAGCTTCATAGGGGAGTTTTACCAAACATTCAAAGAACTAAAACCTATCCTCCTCAGACTATAAAAATATTCAAGAGGAAGGAACACTTCCAAGCTCTTGCTATGAAGCCAGCATTACCTAATTCCCAAACAAGATAAAGACACTGCAAAGAAAGATTATCACAGGCCATTATCCCTGATGAACATAGATACTAAAATCTTCAACAAAATCCTAGCAAATCAGATTCAGCATTACATTAGAAAAATCATACCAAGTGGGATTTATTCCAGATATGCAAGGCTGGTACACTATCTGCAAATCAATAAACACAATAAATCACATAAACGAATTGAGAGACAAAAATCACATAATCATATCAATTGATGCCAAAAAAAAGCATTTGACAAAATTCAACACACTTCTTGACAATAACTCTCAGCAGGTAGGAATATGGGATCATATCTCAACATAATAAAAGCCTTATATGAGAAACCTACAGCCAACATCATACTCAATGGGCAAAAACTAACACAATTTCTCCTAAGAACAGGAACAAGACAGGGATGTTCACTTTCACCACTCCTGTACAACATAGCACTAGAAGTGCTAGCCATAGCAATCAGACAAGAAGAAGAAATACAATGAATTCCCAGAAAGAGAAACTAAAAACACAATCCCATTTACCATTGCAACAAAAAAATTAAGATACCTAAGAATAAACTTAACTAAGGAGATAAAAGACCTGTACTCAAAAAACTACAGGATGCTGAAGCAAGACATAGAGGAAGACATAAACAATGGAAGAATATACTATGTTCATAGACTCGTAGAATCAACATCATTAAAATGTCCATACTACCCAAAGCAATCTATAGATTCCATGCAATCCCCATTAAAATACTAATGGCTATTTCACAGATCTAGAACAAACTCTCTGTAAATTCATATGGAATAAAAAAAGACCCCCAACAGCTGCAGCAATCCTGAGAAAGAAGAACAAAGTTGGAGGGATCACAATACCAGATATAAAGCTATATTACAAAGCCACAGTTTCCAAACTGCCTGGTACTGGCACAAGAACAGACATTTAGACCAATGGAATAGAACAGAGAACCCAGAAATCAACCCAAGCCATTATGCTCAATTAATATTTGACAAAGAAGGTAAAAGCATACAATGGAGTCAAGACAGTCTCTTCAATAAATGGTGTAGGGAAAACTGGACAGATACTTGCAAAAAAAAAAAAAATGAAACTAGACCGCCAACTTACACCATTCGCAAAAATAAAATGAAAGTGGATAAAGGACGTAAATGTAAGAGGGAAAAACATAAAAATCTTAGAAGAATCCACAGACAGCAAAATATCAGACATATGTCGTATCAATATTTTACCGATACAGCTCCTAGGACAATGGAAACTAAGGAGAAAATAAACAAATGGGACTACATCAAAATAAAAAGCTTCTGCACAGCAAAAGAAACCATCAACAAAACAACAAGAAAGCCTATTGCATGGGAGAACATATTTGCCAATGCTATCTCCAATAAGGGTTTGATCTCCAAAATTTATAGGGAACTCATACAACTTGACAATAAGAAGATAAACAACCCAATCAAAAAAATGGGCAAAGGATCTAAATAGGCTCCTTACAAAATAGGACTTACAGGAGGCCAAGAGATATATGAAAACATGCTCAAAGTCACTAATCATCCGAAAGATACAAATCAAAACAATAATGAGGTACCATTCTCACACCTGTCAGAATGGCTATCATCAACAGATCAACAAACGACAAGTGCTGGCAAGTATGTGGAGAAAAAGGAATGCTTGTGCACTACTGGTGGGAATGCAGACTGGTGCTTGAAAACAGTATCGAGTTTCCTCAAAAAATTAAAAATGGAACTGCCATTTGACCCAGTAATCCACTTCTAGGAATACATTCCAAGAAACCAAAATCACCAGTCAGAAAGGATATATGTACCCCAATGTTCATAGCAGCACAATTTACAATACCTAACATTTGGAAACAGCCTAAGTGCTCATCAGCAGATGAGTGGATTAAAAAACTGTGGTACATCTATACCATGGAATACTACACTGCTGTAAAAAAAAAAAAAGAGGGAACTCTTACCATTTGCAACAGCATGGATGGCCCTGGTGAGCATTATGCTAAGTGTAATAAGCTAGTAGGAGAAAGATAAATATCACAGAATCTCACTCATTTATGGAATATAATGAACAACATAAACTGATGAACTAAAATAGATCCAAAAAATAGAAGCATTGAACAGACCATCCATCCTCAGGGGGAATGCTGCGGGTGGCGGGGAGGGGAACGGGTTCGGGGGAGGGGGGTAGTGAGAGGTCAACCAAAGGACTTTTATGCATGTATATAAGCATAATCCATGGACAGAGTCAGAAGTGGGGCTTGAGGGCATGTGCTGGGGCGGGGGTGGGGGGGTCGACGAGTGGGGAGAGTTCAATGCAGGAAAAAGAATTCATGTGTAAACAATAAAAAAAATTTAAAGAGAAAAAAAGAAGTAAATTAATACCTATCATAATATCCTTAAGTGAAAATGGATTAAATATTAGAATCAAAAAACATAGAATAGCTGAGTGTATAAGAAAACATGACCCATATATATATAAGCTGTCCACAAGAGACTCACCTCAGAACAAGACATACAGGATGAAAGTGAAGGGATAAAATAAATGTTCCATGCAAATCGAAATGAAAGATAAAAAAAAAAAGCAGGTTTACTTGTAACTGATAAAATCGACTTTAAAACAAAAGCCATAAGAACAAAGAAGGCCACTACATAATACTACAGGGATCAATACAACAAGAGAATATAATTCTGGTAAACATATATGCACCCACTATAGGAATACCTAAATATGTTTAAAAAGCTCTGAGAGAATATTAAAGGAGAGATCGAGAGCAATATGGTAATAGTAGAGCACTGACATCACTGACTAGATCTTTCAGACAAAAAATCAATAAGGAAACAGAGACCTTAAACAACACACTAGATCAGATGTAATTAATTGACATTTACAGATCATTCCACCTCAAAGTTGTAGAATACACATTCTTCTCATGTGCACATGGAACTTTCTCAAAGACAGACCACATGTTAGAACACTAAATAAGTCCCTACCTATCGAGCATCTTCTCAGATCACAATGAAATGAAACTAGAAATCAATTATAATAAAAACACTCAAAAACAGTCAAATACATGAAAGCTAAATAGCATGTTATTAAACAATGAATGGATTACCGATGAAATCAAGGAAGAAATAAAAAACTTCCGGGAAACAAATGAAAATGAACAAACAACAACCCATAATCTACGGGAGTCAGCAAAAGCAGCCCTGATGGGGAAGCTCATAGCATTACAGGCCTATCTATAGAAATAAGAAAAAGGTATCTAACACTAAAACTATAAGAATTAGAAAGAGAACAACAAGAAAAGCCCAGAGTAAGTAGAAGGAAGGAAATAATAAAGATCATAGCAGAAATAAATGACATAGAGACTAAAAAATCAATACAAATGATCAATGAATCCAAGGGCTGGTTCTTTGTAAAGATATATAAGAATGATGAACCTTTAACCAGACTTATCAAGAAACAAAGAGAGAGGGCCCAAATAAATAAAATCAGAAACAAACGTGGAAAAGTAACTACTGACACCACAGAAATACAGAGGATTGTAAGAAAATAGTATGAACAACTATATGCCAACAAGCTGGACAACCTGGAGGAAATGGACCAATTCCTAGAAAAATACAATCTTCCAAAACTGAATTAGGAAGAATCAGAAAACATGAATAGGCAACAACTGATGACACTGAAGCAATAATCAAAACACTCCCAGCAAAAAAAAAAAAAAAGCCCTGATCCAGGGGAGTTTTACCAAACATTCATAATAAAATTAACATCTCTCCTCCTCAAACTATTCCACACAATCCAAGAAGAAGAAACACTTCCAAGCCCTTTTATGAGGACAACATTACCTAATCCCAAAACCAGATAAAAACATTACAAAGAAAGAGAATTACAGGCCAATATCCCTGATGAACACAGATGCTAAAATCCTCAACAAAAATTAGCAAATTGAATCCAGCAATATATTAAAAAGATCATACACCATGACCAAGTGGGTATTTATTCCAAAGATACTAGGCTGGTAGAATATTTGCAAATCAATAAATGTGATACATCACATAAACATAATAAAAGACAAAAAACACATGATCATATCAATGGAAGCTGAATAAAGCATTAAATAAAATCCAACACCCATTTTTGATAAAAATTCAGCAAAGTGGTAATAGAGGGATCACATCTCAAAATAATAAAGGCATATATGACAAACCTAGAGACAACATCATACTCAATGGCAAAAAATAAAAGCATTCCCTCTACGAACAGGAACAAGATAGGGCTGTCCACTTTTACCACTCTTATTCAACACTAGAGGCCCAGTACACGAAATTCAGGGGTGAGGGGTGTGTCCCTCAGCCCGTCCTGCACTCTCTCGCAATCCGGGACCTCTCAGGAGATTTCCAATTCTGACTGCCGGTTTAGGCCCAATCCCAATTGGACATCACTCTTGCAATCTGGGACCGCTGACTTCTAACTGCTCACCTTCCTGCCTGATCGTCCCTAACCACTCTTGCCTGCCTGCCTGATCACTCCTAACTGCCTCTGCCTCGGCCCCCGCCGCCATAGCTTCATCCGGAAGGATAACCGGAATGACATCCAGAAGATCATCGCTGTCTGGTTTAATTAGCATATTATGCTATTATTATTATAGATAGTATTGGAAGTCTTAGCCACAGCGATCAGACAAGAGAAAAAATAAGACATCCAAACTGGAAAGAAAGAAGTGAAATTATCATTATTTTGCAGATGGCATAATATTGTACATAGAAAACCCTAAGGACTCCACAAAAAAAACTTAGATTTAATAAATTAATTTGGCAATGTAGCAGGATGCAAATTAATGCCCAGAAATCAATGGCACTTTATATACCAAAAGTGATCTCTCAGAAAGAGAAACTAAAAAAATTTTTAAAAAAAAGACCAATCCCATTTACCAGTGCAACAAAAAAATTAAGATACCTAGGAATAAACTTAACCAAAGAGGTAAAAGACCTGTACTTGGAAAAGTACAGGGTGTTGAAAAAAAGGATAGAGGATGATATAAACAAGGGGAAGAACATACCATGTTCATGGATTGGTAGAATCAAAATCATTACAATGTCCACATTACCCAAAGCAATCTATAGATTCAATGCAATCCCAATCAAAATACCAATGGTATATTTCACAGATCAAGAAAAAACACTCCAAAAATTTATATGGACCCCAAAAAAACCCCAAATAGCTGCAGCAATCTTAAGAACAAAGCAGGAGGAATTACAATACCAGATATCAAGTTATATTACAAAACCACTGTACTCAAAGCAGCCTGATACTGGCATAAGAACAGGCATATAGATCAGTGAAACAGAAAACCCAGAAACTGACCCACGCCATTATGCTCAATTAATATTTGACATTGGAGGCAAGAGCATACAATGGAGTAAAGACAGTCTCTTCACAAACTGGTGTTGGGAAAATTGGACAGGTACATGTAAAAAAAAAAATGGAACTAGACTACTAACTTACACCATACACAAGAATAAACTCAAAATGGATAAAAGACTTAAATGTAAGTCGTGAAACCATAAAAAATATAAGTCGAAGAAACCATAGGGAGCAAAATCTCAGATACCTCTCATAGCAATATGTTTACTGATACATCTCCTGACCTAGGGCAAAGCAAACTAAGGAGAAAATAAATGGGACCACATCAAAATAAAAAGCTTCTGCACAGCAAAAGAAACCATCAATAAAATGACAAGAGAGCCCACTGCATGGGAGAACATATTTTCCAATGATATATCCGATAAGGGGTTAATTTCCAAAATATGTAAAGTACTCATACAACTCAACACCAGGAAGACAAACAATCCAATTAAGAAATGGGCAAAAGACCTGAATAGACTCTTCTCCAAAGAGACCATTCAAATGGCTAAGAGACATATGAAAACATGCTCAAAGTCACTAATCATCAGAGAGGTGCAAATTAAAACAACAATGAGATACCACCTCACACCTGCCAGAATGGCTATTATCAATAAATCAAACAAGTGCTGGCAAGGATGTGGAGAAAAAGGTACCCTTGTACACGGTTTGTGGAAATGCAGACTGGTACAACCACTATGGAAAAGTGTGGAGTTTCCTAAAAAATTAAAAATGGAACTCCCTAGTGATCCCACTTCTAGGAATATATCCTAAGAAGCCTGAAACACTCATCAGAAAGAATATATGTGCCCCTATGTTCATAGCAGCGCTATCTATAATAACAAAGATCTGATAGCAGCCCAAGTGCCCATCAGTAGACAAGTGGATAAAAAAGCTGCAGTATTTACACAATGGAATACTATGCAACTGTAAAAAGAAGGATCTCTTACCCTTTGAGATAGCATGGAGGGAGCTGGAGAGTATTATGATAAGTGAAATAAGCCAGTCAGAGAAAGACAAGTATCACATGATCTCACTGATATGTGAAATCTAATTAAAAAAACCTGGCAAACAAAATAGACCCAGAGACATTGAAGCATGCAACAGACATGTATTTCAGAGGGAAGCTGGCAGGGGCGGGCGGGGAGGGGGGAGGTGTGTAGGAAGAGATTAACCAAGACTTTACCTTATATGCATATATGCATAATCCATGGACCCAGACAATAGTGTGATAAAGGTCTGGGGAGGGTGTGGGAGCACGGTGGAGGAGGTCAATGGTTGCATAAATAAAACAAATGGGGTGCTGTGGGCTGAACTGTGCCCCCGAAAAAGATATGCTGAACTCCTTACCTATGGTACCTATGGATGTGACCCTACTTGGAAATGGGATATTTGCAGTTGTAACCAACTTAAGATGAGGTGACACAAAAAGTGTGGACTCCAAATACAACAGCCAATGTTCTTATAATGGAAAGGAAAGGGATTTTTGGACAGAGACAGAGTAGACACACAGGGAAGAAGGCCACATGATGATGAAGGCAGAGAGTGGAGTGATTCAGTCACAGAAGCTGGAAGAGGTAGTGTGGTGGACTTCAGAGGCAGAGTGGCCCTACTGACACCTGAGGTCAGACTTCTAGTCTCCAGAACTGTGAGTGAATAAATCTGTTAAGTCACCAAGTTTGGGGTGAATTGTTATGACAGCCTTATGAAATTATTGCTAACCCCCCAAATCCACCCAGAGTGAATAAACATATACTCACCATACTGTTTTATCAATCTGACTTTTCCAATTTGATAGGGAAAAGAAACTTAGACTTTCGTATTTTACTTTGCCTTTGCACATACACACACACACACACACACACACACACACACACACACACACACACACACACTGAGTGGCCAGATTACTATGATCTCTGAACGCATAATAATCTGGTGACTCAGTGTATATCCTATATAATAAAAGGCTAAAATGCAAAATTGTCCCCTCAACCAGGAGTTCGACCAGCAGACAGGCTGGCCAACCGCCCATGTGCCCTCCCCCTGGCCAGGCTGGCTGGACCCCACCCATGCACGAATTCATGCACCAGGCCTCTAATATATGTATTCAAGCAATACACACACACACACACACACACACACACACAGAGTGGCCAGATTATTATGTGTTCAGAGAGCATAATAATCTAGCCACTCAGTGTGTGTGTGTGTGTGTGTGTGTGTGTGCGCGCGCGCGTGTGTGTAATGTTTTTACTGATTTTTAGAAAGAGAGGGAGAAGGATAGATAGAAACATTAATGAGAGAGAAATATCATTGATTAGCTGCCTCTTGCACGCCTCCCACTGGGGATCAAGCCCACAACCCAGGCATGTGCCCTGACTGGGAATCGAACTGTGACTTCCTGGTTCATGGGTCAACACTCAACCACTGAGACACACTGTATATATCTGTATATATTTTTGTGTGTAATTCAGCAATTCATAATATTTGACCAATTTAACACAGGATTTCTTATATCTGTTTTGATTACTGGTAGTTTGTAATATCCACCTTTTTAAAACATTTTTGTTTTTACTACTGTGGATGTTCTCCCAATCTGCCATGTGCTTTCAGATTTTGTTCATTATTGGCCTCACAGAAGTGTTTTAATTTAATGTTAATTTGTCACTTCGGCTTCAGATTCCACTTCAGGCTTAGAAAGCCTTTATGACTGTCAAGAATATAAAAACAACTCTTCAGAACAAAACGTCCGCCGCATAGCTGCCTTCAGGGCAGCCCTGAAAGAAAAACTCCTCACATTTTCTAAGCAACTTTGATCATGTTTTCTGACCAGGAATTCCCTTTACAGAAAACCCTTAATCAATTTAAAAATTTTAAATGTTTACAGCACATTCAATTTGCTCTTACTTTTAGAAAAGATACATCAACAACACATAGTTCACGCAGAGAAGCAGAGAGATTTCTTTAGCAGTCCTTTGCGCACATTTTAAGGCTAGACAATACCTATGTCTAAAGGGAGATCAGACTTTTAAATAGCCTAACTGTTCACTAAGCATATCCAGAAGTGACCTAAAGGCCAGATAAACACAGTTTCACAGCAGGAAACAGCTTAGTACTAAACAAAAAAACTAAATTGAAGTCACAGCAACCCATAGCTACTCCCTACCCCCCAGTGACGAGCTGCATGGTTCTGGGCAAGTCATTTGATGCCCATGTTCCTCTGAAAAACAAGCATGGAGTTATTCAAGCAATGAACCAAAACACAGTGATGTCAAAAGGTTTTCTAGGGTTGGGCATAGATTTTTAAAAAGTCCCCAGAACCCCCTCAGGAGAAATGGGGAGGTTAGGCTTTGTTTCCTCCCTTATGAAAGTAGAAGTCCTAAGCAAGGAAGAAAGCATCACTTTTGGATCTGGGAGAAGATCTACATGCAGACAGCAATGAAATGACATGCCTTCTTACAGCCCTCCAGATGCCCCATCTGCAACAGGAGTGGGGGTGGGTGGAAAGGCGGCTTCTTAAACAAGACCTAAAAAGCATAAGATTTCTTAAGGGAGAGACTGGTAAATTTGCACTGAAAAAAATTTTTAAATATAAGTGCATAAAAAGACACCATAAAACAAAGCAAGACAGTTGCAAATTGTGATTAAATATTAAAACAAAAGATTTGGTTCTTAAAATTTTTAAATAATTGCTGCAAATCAGCAAAGTTAAAGGATTTTGTTTAAATGGGGAAAGTGTATGACAGGCACTTCATACAAAAATGAGGAAGAGGAGGAAAAGAAGGGGCAGGGAAAGGATAAAAATTCTTGCAGCTCAGATATCCAACCTCTCAAATAATCAGGGAAGTGGAAATTAAAACACTGCACACAAATCAGACTGGCAAAAAGTTAAATATCTCTCAAATACTTCTGATGAGAAAATAAACTAGTATATAACCATTCTCCGCAAATTTATGTTTCCATCAGCAACAGACCGCATATACAATAGTGGTCTCTTAAGATTATAATGGAGCTAAACAATTCCTATCACCTGGAGCAGCAATTTTCAACCTTTTTCATCTTATGGTACACATAAACTAATCATTGAAATTCTGTAGCATAGCAAAAAACATATTATATTTTTGCCAATCTGACACAAAAATGGTATAATTTTGATTTATTCACACCAGACAGCTATTGTTGTGTTGGTCATTTTTTTCTTTGACAATATAAGGGAAAAGAGGTCAGTGCCCCTGACTAAACAGTCAAGTATTACATGTTTTAAAAATTCTTGCAGCACAGAAGCTGAAAATCACTGACCTGGAGACATCCTAACTATCTTAACATCGTAGTGCAACACATTACTTACATGTTTGTGATGATGCTGGTGTAAACAGACCTACTGCGCTGCCAGTCACGTAGTAAAAGTACAGTATGCCGTATTTTACTGCACCTTTTCTAGGTTTAAATGTTTAAATATATAAACACTTACCATTGTGTTATGATTGCCTACAGTACTCGGTACAATAACATGCTGTACAGGCTTGTAGCCCAGGAGCAACAGGCTGTACTATACAGCCTAGGTGTGTAGTAGGCTGCACCATCTGGTTTTATATAAGTGCACTCTGTGATGTTCACACAAAGATGAAATTGCCTAACCATACATTTCTCAGAACATATCCCCATCGTTAAGTAGTGCATGACTGTACTTTGGCAAAGTGTGTGTGTGTGTGTGTGTGTGAAATTGATGTTGCACCTGCTATACAAGACAAAAGATCTATGCTTAATTGCATACCCTAATTATAATATCAATATAAGAAGAGAGGTACAAGAATATTCAATGTAACATTCTTTATAATTCAACATTACTTACAATATTTACACAACCACTGGCAGGGGCATGACTACACAAATCCTATCTAATAAAGAGGGAATATGCTAATTGACCATCACTCCATCACAAAGATGGCTGCACCCACAGCTGAGGCCAAGTTCCCATCAGGAGCCTTAACGAGCAATCAGCAGGGACCTGAGGCTAAGCCCCACCCCACCCCCATGGGGCTTGACAGGGGACCTCAGGCCATGCCCCCCACCCAGCGGGGCTTGACGGAGGACCTCAAGGTGCACCCCCAGTGCTGGGTCAGGGGAACTCAAGCCACGCCCCCACCCAGTGGGGCTTGACGGGGCACCTGAGGCTGTGCCCCCTGCCAGTGGGGCTAGACAGGGAACCTGAGGCTGTGCCCCCCCTCCCGGTGCTGGGCTGGGGGACCTGAGGCTGCACCCCCCCACCTGGCAGGGCTTGATGGGGGACCTCAGGCCATGCCCCCCAACCAGCGGGGCTTGACAGGGGATCTCAGGCCACGTCCTCCCATCCTGGTGCCGGGCCAGGGGACCTGAGGCTACGCCCCCTGCCCAGTGGGGCTTGACAAGGGTGGGACTGGCCGGGTCTAGATCTAGCCCAATTGGGGGGGGGGGGCGGCTGGGTCTGGGTATCATGCGATTTTGAGGTGCATGTGGGTGGGCAGGGACTTCACTCTGGGTCCCGTGGTGAGCCCCAGGTTTTCATATATATTTTACTAATTTTCTTTCATCTCTGACACTTCTATTACAGAGAAAGGACAAATAGCAATATTAAATTATTTCCTCTAATTAATCCCCTTTTAATGTGCACAAATTTCGTGCACAGGGCCACTAGTTGTAGAATATTTATATTAACCACGGGCAATAAAAATGAAAGAACTATAGAGTTACATGTATCAAAACGGTTAACCTCAAAAACATAAATGTAAAAAAGCAAGAGAACTCTTATAGTACGATAACATTTAAAGTTAAAAACTACATGGTATAAAGCAGACAGTGCAAATACTACATATGTGTAAGCTAACCTATAAATGTAAAAGACACACTTAGAAAATACAAGTGACAAATTTCATATACTGATACCTTGTGGGCAAAAGACAGCTCTACAAGGGAGCTGTATTTGTAGTTATTTCCTTAAATTGTATGGGTATACATGGGTCTTCATTATATTATTTTGAGTATCTTTTTGTATGACTATAATACTTTACTTAAATGCTAAAGGTCTACATTTAAAAATACTTAGAAAGATAAACACTAATACCTTTACAGTACTGCTCTCTTTTACTCTGAATTTTCCTACAATGAAATATATAACATTTGAATTTGAAAAAGTGCTAAAGGTATCTAGAAATTTCCAGTTTTGCAAGCAGTGAACACTGGTTCAGCTACCCCTCTAAACACACTTGTGTGGCAGTTGTGCCTTCAACAATCACCAGCATAAACCACTGACCACTGTCAGAATCACTCCACTGGCTGATCAACTGGACAAATGAGAAGCTGGCTCATCAGGTTTCTTTTTAGACATGCAAACACTATCTTCTCCTTTTATTTAATTTTCCAGTCTGTAGTGCTATGAGTCAGAGAACTCTATCCCCGGTTTCTAGAATATGAAATAAGAAAATGAGAGAGTGCTTATTAATTCAACTCCTATCAGAATTTTCTCAAGAAGTGCTCCGTGTCTGACACTAACTTACTTTCTGAAGCTTTTTTGGGTCTCACGCTTAAAATGACTTGTGGGGGTCTTAAAATGCACTTCTTCAGGAGGTTTGCTGTGTATAAAGGTATTCAGGAAAAAAGAAGTTTAAATTTAGGTGCTTTCTTTTCAGTTTCTTAATTCCTATAATATAAATTTGAGCCCTGCAGTCCTTTGTAAATACAAATTTACTCTGAAGTTCCGTATAGGAATCTGCAGACAAACAAGCAGTTTCTCACACCTAAACCTACAGTAAGAATGTACAACTACCAGGAAGCCTTTCAGAAGTTCAAGTCGGGGTCAGCAAGTAATTATCATATTTACCAGTCAGAATGCTTTCAGCTATGAGTAATCAAAATAATTCAAGCCCTGGCCAGGTGGCTCAGTTAGTTAGAGCATCACCCTATACACCAAAAGGTTGCAGGTTCAATTCCTGGTCAGGGCACATACATAGGTGGCAGGTTCGATCCCCGGTCTGGGTGCATACAGGAGGCAATGAATTGAGATTTCCCCCTTCCCCCTTTCCTCTTTCCCCTTCCCCCTTCCCTTCTTTCTCCCCTTCCCCCCCCCCTCTCTTCCCCCCCCCACCCCCTCTCCAAAATCAACAAACATATCCTCGGGTGAGGATTAAAAATAATCCATACTAATAAAAGGGTAATATGCTAATTAGACTAGGTCGACCAGACATCTTCCGGGTGTCTGACTTCCTTCCGGACAGTTAGGGGGTGACCAGGCCAGCAGGGGGGTAGTTAGGGGGTGACCAGGCTGGCAGGGGAGCATTTAGGGGGCAGCCAGGCCGGCAGAAGGCAGTTAGGGGGCAGCCAGGCCAGCAGGGGGGCAGTTAGGGGGTAATCAGGCCAGCAGGCAGAGGCAGTTAGGGATGATCAGGCAGGCAGGTGAGTGGTTAGGAGCCAGCAGTCCCGTATTGCGAGAAGGATGTCCGACTGTCAGTTTAGGCCCCATCCAGCAGGGATCAGGCCTAAACTGGTAGTCGGACATCCCCTGAGGGGTCCCAGATTGGAGAGGGTACAAGCCTGGCTGAGGCAACCCCATCCCCCCATGCACGAATTTTGTGCACTGGGCCTCTAGTGATAATAATAATTTGAAATGCCCTGAACAAGAAAGAAACAGATTGGCTCACATCACAGAAAATCCAAAGGAGGAACAGGGTTCAATTAACACAGCTGAAACCTCTTAGCTATACATTCCTTCTTGTATCTGTTTCAGTCTCAGGCTGGTGACAGGATGGCCGTGTATTCCTTGTCCTCACAGCCAAGTATGACAATGTTTAACTTCTTCCTGTGGGTTTCTCAGGAGAAAGAGCCCCATCCCGGGCACTTCTCAGTCTTAGCAGAGCCACTCTCTCAGTGTGGCACCATCACCTGCAGGAGAGCTGTGCTGTCATCAGCTGGGCCTGATGCCTGACTCCATTGCTGGCAAGGTAGTGGGACTCCCCTCGTTGATTAGACAGTTAAGGCCGCTCCTACATCTGAGACCACTCCTTTATGCCAAATGCTATCTCATAACAGAGGTGGAATGTGTTTTGAGGGGACAGTCACAATACATACACATTATAGAAGTTTAAGACTGAATTCAATCTTTTACACCTAATGGTCCTCAAGAAGGCTATCAACAGCACAGTACCTGGAGATTGGGTATAAAGCTAAATCTATCTTCCCTAAATAACAGGATCTCTCCTCTCTCAAATATCTTGAGAGCATCCAGCATTCCCATTAGGCAGCCTGTGTCTCTATGTCAGGGAAGCAGCACATGAGACTAGAACAGCTTCAGGAGAAACATTAGGACCCCTTCTGGCCCTGAAAAACTTGACCATGCCCAGAACACCACAGGCTTGGCCCTGGCAGCAGGGTGAGCAGAGCCTGGAGCACCAACCTGTTCCAAGTGAGCAGCAGTGTCCCCCACAGCACGCAGGCAGCCACTGTGAGTGATGATGAGCCAAGGTAGGGGACAGCCAGAATCACTCAGCCTGGGGTGGGATGCACTGGACTCCAGGGTGCTCAACACAAGAACAGTGACATCATCAGGCCTCTGAGGACTTTCTCTTTCTCCAGGGAAAAACACCAAAAACCAACTCATAGTTCTCATAATAACAGACAAGAAGAAAACAGCTACCCTGAACCCCAAACTTCATTTCTTCCAGAGTCTCAAAACACTGACCATGAAACCATTACATACACACCCTCTGGAAAGTCAACAAGATCTAAAGCCATTTTTAAAAATAAAAGTACATAGCTTCTAGCCCAACAGTCCCACTTTAAGGAAATATCCTAAACAAAATTGCCCTCCATACAGAAGCTGTCTCAGGTATCAAAGAGGTCCCTGTGTTGAAATTTCAAACCAGCACTGCAGGTGTGGCTCAGTCGGCTGGGCTCATTCTATACACAGAAAGGTTGCTAGTTCAATTGCTGGTTCAATTGCCAATTCCATTCCCAATCAGGGCACATGCCCAGGTTGAGGCTCCATCCCCTGTAGGGGGTGTGCAGGAGGCAGCCAGTCAGTTTCCCTCTCACATTGATGTTTCTCCCTCTCTCTCTCTCTCCCTCCCTCTCTCTCCCTCCCTCTCTCTCCCTCCCTCTCTCTCCCTCCCTCTCTCTCCCTCCCTCCCTCTCTCTCTCTCTCTCTCTCTCTCTCTCTCTCTCTCTCTCTCAGGAGGAGGTGGAGGTGGAGGTGGAGGAGGCGGTGGAGGCGGAGGCGGAGGAGAAGGGGAAGAAATATCAAAACAAATGTTTAGCAATGCTAGAACCATGATATTTTCACTTAAATACACATGGAACACATGAAATAATCATTCCCTTTAGTGCAATGGTTCTCAACCTTTCTAATGCCGCAACCCTTTAATACAGTTCCTCATGTTGTGGTGACCCCCAACCATAAAATTATTTTCGTTGCTACTTCATAACTGTAATTTTGTTACTGTTATGAATCATAATGTAAATATCTGAGTTTTCCGATGGTCTTAGGCGACCCTGCTAGCGGTTCTCAACCTGTGGGTCGCGACCATCGGAAAACACAGATATTTACATTACTATTCGTAACAGTAACAAAATTACAGTTATGAAGTAGCAACGAAAATAATTTTATGGTTGGGGGTCACCACATGAGAAACTGTATTAAAAGGTGGCGGCATTAGAAAGGTTGAGAACCACTGCTTTAGTGAGAGCCGTGCACTAAACAAACAAAACATATACATGAGAAGAGAAAGAAAACCCAACACTGGCAGTAGTGCTTGTATTAGGAAGCTATGTTTACAGCAGTCCTTCCCACTACCCCACCATAACAAGGACAATCACAGCTAACACTCACCACACCACTGGAACTTTAAGCACTTTATCTGTGTTAGCCATTTCCTCAGTAGAGTCTTATCAGATAGTTCCTATCATTATCTCCAAAACTGTTGGCCATTAGTGGGGGCTAGGGGTAACTACTTAGGGTCCAAGCTTCTTCTACCACTGCCTTGCCCTCTAAAAAGGGAATTCTGAGGAGGCTAGGGATAGGGTGGGGTCCTCCAAGGCCAGGCACAGGGTCATGTGGGTGGCCCTCGGTGAGGAGAAGCTGAGCTCTGCCAGGAGATTGGGCTCTATGCAATGCTCCCAGTTCTCAGTCAGTACTCAAGTGGATCTTGGGTTGCCTAGGGGAAAGGATGCTTCCCATGATATCTGGGATGTTGATGGGGTGGGGCAGAGAGCGGAGGAGGTGACAGAGGGAAGTGGACAAGGAGTGGAAGCCAGCTGTGCTCTCAGCATCTGGGAGATGGACCCCTCTTTGGACTCACTTCTGTGCCTCTTCTTGCTGGAAGAATGTTAGAATTTTCGGAGTCAAGATGCAGGCCTGGAGAGGAGGGGCAGGGGAGTAAAGTCAAGGGCCTCCCCAGCTTAGGTAAAAAGGAAGATAAGTGAGGTTATATAAAATTCCGTTTTCAGCCTGATTTTTGTTTTCCAACTTTTAATTTAGATACAAACACAATAAATATTTCACTATCCTCTCCACTCTAAGAAGAACCGTGTAAGAACTATGACATGAGGCAACAGCCTCTGGGCCTCAGTATTAAGAAAACAAAAGGGAATGATGGTAACTCAGGCAGAGTCAGACGGTTGCCAGACCAGCTCACTGTGGCAGAGAAATCTGATTCTAAAGAGCTGCTAGGAATTTACATTTTATGTGAAAATGTTTAAAAACATCAGTGAGTCATTCAAACACACACATAAAAAGCTTTAAACTGTATGTGGCCAGATTCAGTCGTTGGATCACAGCCTGAGGCCTCTGCACTGGCCTTAAGCCAGAGGAGCACTTGGAAGGCCTTGTCACTTCTGCCTTCTCCTTGTCTGGATCTCTGCCTTCCCCACTCCCTCAACCCAGTGTAGACCATTCTGTCAGGCAGAACTTCCCAGGACCCATCCTGGGAAGGTGGGGTGGGAGACCACACAGGACAGGGACCAAGCCCAAGTCCAAGGTCTGTACCCTGGGTTTCTATTACAGAAATACAAACATCACGTAGAATAAAACCCGAGAGTAAGGTGGGGGTGGGGAAGCAAATATAAAATTATACATAAAATTCTGTAAGTATCAGAAGACAACAGAAAAGATAAAGATGTGTAATTTGTGAGGGTAGCAGGACTAAATATAATTTGGTTTTCATTCTCATTTTTATCACTGTTTATATAATAAAACAATGACTCCCACTTATTCCAACATTCCAGGAAAGAACCCAAAACATATCAAGCTAATTGGATATAAGTGACAGGGTAATTTTTTTGGAATTCTTTATTGTTTCAAGAATTACATATAGTATTACATATGTCTCCTTTTTACCCATTGACTTCTCCCCATCCACCCCCATCTCCACTCCCTGCACATGCCCTCACTCCCCTAGTGTCTGTGTCCATTGATTATGCTTATATGCATGCATACAAATCCTCTGGTTGATCTTTTACCCCCTCCACCCCCTCTCCCTTCCCTCTGAAGTTTAACAGTCTATTCAATGCTTCTCCTATCTCTGGATCTGTTTTTGTTCATCAGTTTATGTTGTTCATTATATTCCACAGATGAGTGAGATCATCTGATATTAATCTTTCTCCTACTGGCTTATTTCGCTTACAATAATGCTCTCCAGGGCCATCCATGCTGTTGCAAATGGTAAGAGTTCCTTCTTTTTTATAGCAGCACACTATTCCATTGTGTAGATATATCACACTCTTCTAATCCACTCATCTGCTGATGGACACTTAGGCTGTTTTCAAATCTTAGCTAGGGTGAATTGTGCTGCGATGAACATAGAGGTGCATATATCCTTTCTGATTGGTGTTTCCAGTTTCTTGGGATATATTCCTAGAAGTGGTATTACTGGGTAAAATAGCAATTCCATTCTTAATGTTTTGAGGAAACTCCATACTGTTTTCCAAAGTGGCTGCACCAGTCTGCATTCCCACAAGCAGTGCACGAGGGTTCTTTTTTCTCCGCATCCTCTCCAGCACTTGTCATTTCTGGTTTGTTGATGACAGCCATTCTGACAGGTGTGAAATGGTATCTCATTGTTGTTTTGATTTTTATCTCTTGGATGATTAGTGACTTTGAGCATGTTTTCATATTTCTCTGGGCCTTCTGTATGTCCACTTGCAAAAAGTGTCTATTTAAGTCCTTTGCCCATTTTTTTTTGACTGGATTGTTTATCTTCCTTTTATTAAGATGTATAAATTGCCTACAAGTTTTGGAGATTAGGCCCTTATCAGAGATAACATTGGAAAATATGTTCTCCCATGCAGTGGGCTTTCTTGTTGTTTTGTTGATGGTTTCTTTTGCTGTGCAGAAGCTTATTTGTTTACTTATTTATTTATTATTATTATTTTTTTAAAAGTATTACAAATAGTGCATATGTCTCCTTTATTTTCCAATTGACCTTCCCCCAGCCTCCCCTACCCTCCGGCACATGTCCTCACCCCGCGCCCCCCCACCTCCCCACCCCCGTGTCTTGCGTCCATTGGTTATGCTTATATGCATGCATACAAGACCTTCCGTTGATCTCTTACCTTCCCCCATCCAATCCTCCCCAACCTTCCTGCTGTAGTTTGACAGTCTGTTTGATGCTTCTCTGTCTCTGTATCTATTTTTGTTCATCAGTTTATAAAGTTTTTTACTATCCATAAATGAGTGAGATCATGTGGTATTTTTCTTTCACTGACTGGCTTATTTCACTTAACATAATGCTCTCCAGTTCCATTCATGCTGTTGCAAATGGTAAGAATTCCTACTTTTTTATAGCAGCAAAGTATTCCATTATACCACAGTTTTCTAATCCACTCATCTGCTGATGGGCACTTAGCTGTTTCCCAATCTTGGCTATTGTAAATTATGCTGCTAGAAACGTAATAGGACTGCATATATCCTTTCTGATTGGTGTTTCTGTTTTCATGGGACATATTCTTAGAAGTGGTATTACTGGGTCAAATGGCAGTTCCATTTCTAATTTTTTGAGGAAACACCATACTGTTTTCCACAGTGGCTGCACCAGTTCGTGCATGAGGGTTCCTTTTTCTCCGCATCCTATCCAGCACTTGAACTTTGTTGATTTGTTGATGATTGCCATTCTGACAGGTGTGAGGTGGTACTTCATTGTTGTTTTGACTTGCATCTCTAGGATGATTAGTGACTGTGAGCATGTTTTTATATGTATCTTGGCTTTCTGAATGTCCTCTTTCGAAAAGTGTCTATTTAGGTCCTTTGGGTTGTTTATCTTCCTTTTGTTAAGTTGTGAATTCCGTGTAAATGTTGGAGATTAAACCCTTATCAGAGATAACATTGGAAAATATGTTCTCCCATGCAGTGGGCTTCCTTTATGCTTTGCTGATGGTTTCTTTTGCTGTGCAGAAGCTTTTTATTTTGATGTAGTCCCATTTGTTTTTTTCTCCTTAGGTTTCATTGCCCTAGGAGTAAAGATACTGCTACAAAAAATGTCTGCTATTTTGCTGTCTATGGCTTCTTCTAAGATTTTTATGGTTTCCGATCTTATGTTTAAGTCCTTTATCCATTTTGAGTTTATTTTTGTGTATGGTGTAAGTTGGTGGTCTAGTTTTTTTGTTTTTGTTTTTGTAAGTATCTGTCCAGTTTTCCAACACCACTTATTGAAGAGACTGTCTTGACTCCATTGTATGCTCTTGCCTCCTTTGTCAAATATTAATTGAGCATAATGGCTTGTGTCAATTTCTGGGTTCTCTGTTCTGTTCCACTGGTCTATATATCTGTTCTTGTGCCAGTACTAGGCAGTTTTGAGAACAATGGCTTTGTAGTATAGCTTGATATGTGGTATTGTGATCCCTCCAACATTGTTCTTCCTTCTCAAGATTGCTGCAGCTATTCGGAGTCTTTTTTTTATTCCCGATGAATTTTTGGAGAATTTGTTCTAGGTCTCTGAAGTATGCCATTGGTATTTTAATGGGGATTGCATTGAATTTATATATTGCTTTGGGTAGTATGGGCATTTTAATGATGTTGATTTTACTAATCCATGAACATGGTATGTTCTCCCATCTGTTTATGTCTTCCTCTATCTCTTTTTTCAGTGTCCTGTAGTTTTCTGCATATAGGTCTTTTACCTCCTTATTTAAGTTTATTCCTAGGTATCTTAGTTTTTTTGGTGCGATAGTAAATGGGATCGCTTTCTTAGTCTCTCTTTCTGTAAGTTCACTATTGGTGTATAGAAATGCCAGAGGTTTGTTGGCATTAATTTTGTATCCTGCAACATTGCCAAATTCATTTATTAATTCTAATAATTTTTTAGTGGAGTCTTTAGGGTTTTCTATGTACAGTATCATGTCATCTACGAACAAGGACAGTTTTACTTCTTCTTTTCCAATTGGATGCCTTTTATTTCTTCTTCTTGTCTAATCGCAGTGGCTAGTACTTCCAGTACTATGTCGAACAGGAGTGGTGAGAGTGGGCATCCCTGTCTTGTTCCTGTTCTTAGTGGAAATGGTTTTAGTTTTTGTCCATTGAGTATGATGTTGGCTGTGGGTTTGTCATATATGGCTTTTATTATGTTGAGGTATGACCCTCTATTTCCACCTTGCTAAAGGTTTTTATCAAGAAAGGGTGTTGGATTTTGTCAAATGCTTTTTCTGTATCAATGGATATGATTATATGTTTTTTATCTATCAGTTTGCTTATATGGTGTATCACATTTATTGATTTGTGGATATTGTACCATCCTTGCATCCCCGGAATAAATCCCAGTTGGACATGGTGTATGATCTTTCTAATGTAATGCTGGATTCAAATTGCTAGAATCATGTTGAGGATTTTGGCATCTATGTTCATGAGGGATATTGGCCAGTAATTCTCTTTCTTTGTGTTGTCTTTATCTGGTTTTGGTATGAGGGTAATGCTGACTTCGCAGAAAGATCTTGAAAGTGTGCCTTCCTCTTAATTTTTTTGAAATAGTCTGAAGAAGATAGGTCTTATTTCTTCTTTGAATGTTTTATAAAACTCCCCTGTGAAGCCATCTGGTCCAGGGCTTTTGTTTGTTGGAAGTTTTTGATTACTACTTCAATTTCTTCCATAGTTCTTGGACTATCAGATTTTTTTTTATTCCTCCTGGTTGAGTGTTGGAAGGTCATATTTTTTTAGGAATATGTCCATTTCTTCTAGGTTGTCCAGTTTATTGGAGTAGAGTTGCTCATAGTATTATTTACTATTCTTTGTATTTCTGTGGGGTCTGTTGTTATTTCACCTCTTTCGTTTCTCATTTTTTTCATTTGGGTCCTCTCTCTTTGCTTCTTGGTGAGCCTGGCCTGAGGTTTACCAATCTTTTTTATCCTTTCAAAGAACCAGCTCTTGGTTTCATTGATTTTTTGTATTGTTTTTGTTGTTGTTGTTTTGGTTTGGTTTGGTTTGGTCTCTTATGTCATTTTTTCCTGCTCTGATCTTTATTATCTCCTTCCTTCTACTCACTCTGGGCTTTTCTTGTTGCTCTCTTTCTAATTCTTCAAGTTGCAGAGTTAGATGGTTTATTACCAGTTTTTTTGTTTTGTTTTGTTTTGTTTTGTTTTTAAGGTAGGCCTGTAATGTTATGAACTTCTCTCTCAGGACTGCTTTCATTGTGTCCCAATGATTTTTTTATTGCTGTGTTTTCATTGTCCTTTGTTTCCAGGGTGTGTTTCATTTCTTCTTTGATCTCTTTGGTAACCCACTCATTGTTTAAGAGTATGCTATTCAGCCTAAGTGTTTGAATTTTTGTGATTGTTTTTACTGTAGATTTCTAATTTTATGCCATTGTGATCTGAAATGATGCTTGATATGATTTCAATTCTCTTGAATTTGGAGAGACTCTGCCTGTGTCCCAATGTGTGGTCTACCTTTGAAAATGTCCCATGTTGCCCTGGCAGGTTTGGCTCAGTGGATAGAGCATCGGCCTGTGGACTGAAGGGTCCCAGGTTTGATTCCGGCCAAGGGCACATGCCCAGGTTGTGGGCTTGACCCCCAGTAGGGGGCGTGCAGGAGGCAGCTGATCAATGCTTCTTTCTCATCATGGATGTTTCTCTCTCTCCCTTTCCCATTCCTCTCTGAAATCAATAAAATATATTGGGGGGGAGGGGGAAGAAAATGTCCCATGTGCACTTGAGAGAATGTATATTCTGTAGTTTTGGGGTGGAATGTTCTAAAGATGTTGATTAAGTCCATCTGATCTAGTGAGTCATTTAGGATTGATGCTTCTTTGCTAATTTTTTGTCTAGAGAATTTATCCAGTGATGTTAATGGGGTATTAAAGTCTTCTACTATGATTGTGTTGCTGTCAATCTTACCCCTGATATCTTCCAGAAGTTGATTTTTTTTTTCTTTTTAATGTATTTGGGTGTTCCTGCCTTGGGTGCATAAATGTTTACCAGGATTATATCCTCTCTTTGTATCGATCCCTTTAGGATTATGAAGTGGCCTTTCTTGTCTCTTGTTATGGTCTTCACTTTGAGATCTATTTTGTCATAAGTATTTACGACAAACATAATACTTATTTTTGTTATTACGTATTGCTATCCCAGCTTTTTTTTTTTTTTTCATTTCCATTTGCCTGATAGATATTTTTCCATCCCTTCACTTTCAGACTGTGTGAGTCCCTTGTTCTGAGGTGGGTCTCCTGTAGACAGCATATATATGAGTCATGGTTTCTTATCCATTCATTCATTCGATGTCTTTTGATCGGGGCATTTAATCCATTTACATTTAATGTTATTTTTGATAGGTACTTGTTTGTAGCCTATCTGTATTTTATGCCTGCGTTCCTTCCTCCCTTTCTATTTCTTTTTTTACAGCATTCCCTTTAGCATTTCTTGCATTGCTGGCTTGGTAGTGATAAACTCCCTTAGCCTTTTTTTATCTGCAAAGCTCCTGATTTCCCCTTCAATTCTGATTGATAGTAGTGCTGGATAGAGTATTCTTGGATTCAGTCCCTTACTTTGCATCACTTTGTATATCTTCTTCCATTCCCTTCTAGCTTGATGTGTTTCTGTTGAGAAATCATTTGATAATCTGATGGGGGATCCTTTGTAGGTAACTCTGTCTCTCTCTTGCAGCCTTTAAGATTCTCTCTTTGCCGTTAACATTTGCCATTGTAATTATGACATGTCTTGGTGTGCGTCTTTTGGGATTCATCTTGCTTGGGACTCTCTGTACTTGTGTAACTTTTTTCTTCCCTATATCTGGGAAGTTTTCTGCCATTATTTCTTCAAATAGATTTTCTAATGCTTGCTGCTCTTCTTGTCCTTCTGGCAGCCTTATTATACTTCGTTTTCATTGTCCCAAAGCTCCCTTAGGCTCTCCTCCTGTTTTTTTATTTTTTTCTACAGTTGCTGTTCAGATTGAGCTTGTTTCTGTACCTTATCTTTTAACTCACTAATTCTGTCCTCTGCTTCTTCTAGTCTACTGTTGAAACCTTCCATGGTGTTTTTGATTGTAACTATATCACTTTTCATTTCTTCTTGATTTTTGCATAGGTTGTTGATTTTCTCGTCCGTTGGTGTACGAACTGTGTGACCATTACTCTGAATTCTTTTTCTGTCGTGTTGCATGCTTCTGTTTCACTTATTTCCTTTCTTGGTGATTCCTCATTTTCTTTCCTCTGGGGATTGTTTCACTGTCTCCCCATTCTATCACCAGAAGGTTCAAATGTCGAGTTGTGGGGGCCTGGGCCGTGTGCACTGGGAGCTTCGCACCCCCGCTCCCGAGTGTCAATTAAGAGCTCCGACACCAAGATGTGTGGCTGCTGTGGGTTGGTGGGATCCATGCTTGCCCAGGACCAGAGTCAGCAGCG
This sequence comes from Corynorhinus townsendii, assembly GCA_026230045.1. Taxonomy (NCBI): domain Eukaryota; kingdom Metazoa; phylum Chordata; class Mammalia; order Chiroptera; family Vespertilionidae; genus Corynorhinus; species Corynorhinus townsendii. The sequence goes on along the minus strand of JAPDVU010000003.1, from coordinate 113,917,295 downwards.
CTTAATGTGGCCTCATGTGCACACCTAGAATCAGGGACCCCTCCTGCACCGCACTAAAACAGAGACCCCACTGACATGTGCCGAAAATCAGAATCCCTTAGTAAGTGTCAGGAGTCAGAGACCACCTGTGCCTGTGCCAAGAATGAAGTATCAGAGTCTCTGTTACTTGGTACAGCCTCGTACCGAGAATCAGGGTCCCTGTATGTGCGTGCGCCAACAATTGGAGTCACTGGCTCTTATTGTAAATGCACTGGGAGTCAGGGATCCCAGGCACATGCAATGAGAAACAGAGTCAAGTCACTGGTGCTCAGTGCTGCCTCTCACGCGGAGAATCAGGGTCCCTGGTCTGCTTGGGAGACTGGGTTGCACAGTCACACTGTGTTGGCAGAAGGTCTACTCCTGCCCTGCGGAAAACAGCCTTCCATTTGCACTTGCCCCGAATCAAAGTCAGGTGGCACTGCCACCCAGTGTAGACGTGGGGTCATGTCATGGGAGTGCACGCTGAGGGAAACAAACTCCCTGTGTTTGCGTGCTTAGGCTCAAATTCAGCGCAGCCTCCTTGTGTGGGTGCAGGGTCTGGTCATGTGGGTGTGCACTGCGGGAAACAAACTCCCCATGTCCGTGCACCCAGGCTCAAATTCAGCGCAGCCTTCCTGTGTGGGTGTGGGGTTTGGTCACGGGAAACAAACTCCCCGAGTTCGTGCGCCCAGGCCCAAATTCAGCACAGCATCCCTGTGTGGGTATGGGGTCTGGTTGTGCAGGTGTGTGCTGCTGGAAACAAACTCCCCAAGTTCCCGCACCTAGGCTTAAATGCAGCACAGCCTCCCTGTATGGGTGTGGGGTCTGGTCACGGGAAACACACTCCCTGAGTACACACACCGAGGCTCAAAATCAGCACAACCTCCCTGTGTGGGCGCGGGATCTGGTCGCAGGAAACAAACTCCCCAAGATGGCGTGCCCAGGCTCAAATTCACCGCAGCCTCCCTGTGTGGGCGTGGGATCTGGTCATGGGAAACAAACTCCCCAAGATCGTGCGCCCAGGCTCAAATTCAGCACAGCCTCCCTGTGTGGGCGTGGGGTCTGGCCGTGCAGGTGTGTGCTGCTGGAAACAAACTCCCCAAGTTCCTGCACCTAGGCTCAAAATTTCAGTGCAGTCTCCCTGTGTGGGGTCTGGTCGCGGGAAACAAACTCCCCAAGATTGCGCGCCCAGGCTCAAATTCGACGCAGCCTCCATGTGGGCGTGGGGTCTGGTCATGGGAAACAAACTTCCTGTGTCCGCGCACCCAGGCTCAAATTCAGGTAGAGCCGCAGCTGCTGTGTGTGGGCAGGAGGCCTGTTTGCGCAGAGAGGGTCTGGCAGTTCCTATGCCACTGCTGCAGGGAGAGGAACTGGCTCTGTGACTCACAGAAATCTGTAGCCGGGGTGCCCAGGGTCTTGTGTCCATGGGTCTGCAGCTCTGGTTGCAGGTCTTTGACCTGAGTGACTATAGGGTCCCGGTTTGCAACTGAGACCAGATTGGGTAGTGGCAAGGCTAGGATCCTAGGCTCAAGCAGTTCTGTTCTTCAAGATGGTGTGGTCTCTGTGCTGGTGGTGTCCTCCCCAGAGTGTTTGTGGTGACAGCGGGGTTTTGCCATCTAAGACTGCCCGGTTTGGCAGACTCTTGAAGACCTGCAGGATCTAACTTTCCCTAGCTCACACACACACACACACACACCCCACACATGTCCACACACTCTTCTATCGCTTCCTCACACACTCTCACTCCCTACCTTCTTGCCAGTCGCCATCTTGTCTCCCTGTGCAGAAGCTTTTTATTTTTATACAGTCCCATTTGTTTATTTTCTCCTTAATTTCCATTGCCCTAGGAGCTGTATCGGTAAAGATGTTGCTACAACATAAGTCTGATATTTTGCTGCCTATGGATTCTTCTAAGGTTTTTATGGTTTCCCATCTTATGTTTAAGTTCTTTGCTATTTTGAGTTTATTTTTGTGTATGGTGTAAGTTGGTGGTCTAGTTTCATTTTTTTGCATGTGCCTGTCCAATTTTCCCAGCACCATTTATTGAAGAAACTGTCTTGACTCCATTGTATGTCTTGACTCCTTTGTCAAATATTAGTTGAGCATAATGGCTTGGGTCAATATCTAGGCTCTCTATTCTGTCCATTGGTCTATATGGCTGCCTCTTACATGTCCCCCACTGGGGATCACACCCACAACCCAGTCATGTTCCCTGACCGGAAATCAAACCATGACCTCCTGGTTCATAGCTCGATGCTCAACCACTGAGCCACATTGGCTGGGCATCAGCTTCCATTTCTTAATCTCTAAAGAAAGGGATTCCCTACTTATGAGTAGAGATAGCATGCATTTAATAGAAATATCTGGGCACAAGCAGAGAAGAGTGGCTATATGATCATGAATTCTATAAGAACAGCATTTAGACATTGATTACAACTACTGAAAACTGCTCCATTGAACAACAGTGGGAGTGTTTTTTTTTCCTTGTTTTTTTTAATATATTTTATTGATTTTTTACAGAGAGGAAGGAGAGAGAAAGTTAGAAACATTGATGAGAGAGGAACATCGATCAGCTGCCTCCTGCATGCCCCCTATTGGGGATGTGCCCGCAACCCAGGTACATGCCCTTGACCAGAATCGAACCTGGGACCTTTCAGTCTGCAGGCTGACGCTCTATCCACTGAGCCAAACCGGTTTTGGCAACAGTGGGAGTTTTAAGGCATATTTTCCATATTTCATGACACTTTCAGCCATAATAGCAACTTTAAGGTTCTCACTAGTTATCTCGGAACATACTTCAAGTCCCACATTGGTCTTGACAGCAAGTAGCCTCACAGGGCAGCCTGCCCCGCTCCCTCCCCAGGTTATGCTCAGGAAATGGGATATAATCTTTCCTCTAATTTCTGAGTTATGTAGAGAGACCCATGTTCCCCAAGTGACGAATTAATAAAGGTAACAACATGAAAAGTTTTGCGCTGCAATCAAAACACTAACCAAAAGCTAGCCCTGTCCATATTTGACAATGTGAAAAATTCCTGCATGGAATTCCATTCATGTAAAGTGACAGTGACTGTTATTCGCAATATTTTCCCATAGCCAAACCAACTTTCAAGGGTTAGCTAGAAGAAAGAATGAGGGAGAAGAGACACTTGGGAAGAAATAAGTAGCACTCTTGACCCCCTTGCTTAGACCACAAGGAGCTGCTGCTCAGCGGGGCCCACAAGAAACACAAAAACCCTCCTCTCCACTCCAAGTTCCTCACAGCCAATGCCCCAGCCCCAAAAGATCTTCTGTAGAAATCCTCTCCTGCCTTTCCCCTCATCTAGTAGGTTCCTGCCTAGTCTTGCCCTAACCTCCTTTACTCTCAGTAAAAGGAAGAGGTGGGTTGGAAATCTTGATCCTCTCAATTTTGGGGCAGTTTTCTTACTCAGCTCCTGAAAGATCAGGGATAAGGCCACCTTGCCTCAGAGCCAAGCCAACTCAGAACTCCTGTTTTGTCTTCTCCAGCTTCTTATAACCTGGGTCTTTGTGCAATGAGACATATATTAAGCCTCCTCCTTCAGGCCAAAGCTTAGTATCCCTTCACCTAGGTCCACAATAAAAGAAGCAGGAGGCAGCGAAGTCCTCTCACTGCACCTACTTCCAATATAGCAAAGTAGAAATTTCTGTCTAGCCGACAGAATGGTCTACAGTGGGCTAAGGGACTGGGGAAGGACAGAGATCCAGACAAGGAGAAGGCAGAGGCCAAAATGAATGGCATGGGGTACCAGGAAAAGGCTATCTCCATATGCCAGGCCCCCCTTGCACTCCCTTGTGTCCCTCCTTTCCGTGGAAGGGTTGTAGAGCATGAAGGTTACAAAGGACCTGAATCAAGTGTTATCTTTACCACTTACTGCCTGTGGCGTCGTTAGCAAGGTCATTAATGTCTCATCTGTAAACACATCATCCACTCAGTCATCAGCAAATGTTAATAGCAAGTTCATGCTATGTGCCAGACACTGTTTAAGTACTGGGGACACAACAGTAAATAAAACAACCAAAATTACCTGGGGGTGGGGAGATTACAATGATGGGGATACAGGGGAGAATGAGAGGAACAAGGTAAGAATAAATACTATAATAGATAATAATACCCACCTCTCAGAGTCATTTTGGGTATGAACAGAACCATTATGGATAAAGAACAGGGCACAGGATCTAGTAAATTGTAAGGAGTTGTCACACAGCACTTACCATTAGCAGTGATCTCTGGCCAAGAGGAAAGAAGATCCAAGCTGGCCTTGGGGTCCCCAGGTGTTCTAGGGCTTGCGTGGGACAATGCGTAGAGTCATGAGGGAAAACCCAGGACGCTTGGAGGGGTAAGAATCCCACCCACCACCTACCAACTTATGTGGCACAACAGATAGTTCGTTATTCATTTAAACTTGTAAACAAAGCAAGAAAATGTAAAAAGCCCCAGGACAAGTCCATGTAAGGTATGAGTAAATAGCAGGAAGAGACCCTATTAAGTAAAGGCTTGTATAAACTTTCTCAGTAAGTGTGAAAGATGTAAGCCAAACAGGCATTGTCCAGCACCTCATCCTGGTCCAAGCACACACTTTGCAAATGCTAAAGCAGGCAAGTATATCATTCCTTCCAACCTCACGTACAACATTTATCATTAGACAGAAGGAACAGACAGTAGCTGCCTCTTCAACCAAAACAACAGAAACAGCCACTCCAGAGTCCAAGATGCATTCCTTCATACAATGTGCAATCTGATGCTGGCTAACAACCAGGGCTTCTGAGTGACAGGAAGCTCTCCCCAGGCAACAGGGACTGACACAGCAACTCCTGAACAACCCAACTCCTAAAAGGTGAAAGTCACCAGCTTCAAAGAAGCTTTTGATTTCTCCCCCTGCTCCGCCTCCATCTCCCTGTTCAAACAGATATACTGGGCAACAAGGCTCTTAATATTGACTTTCAAATGAAAATAAAAATAACCATAGAGGTTTAGAGTCAGCAGATCCGAATCCCAGGGTGCCCATGTCACTGGGCCAGCATTAGGAGAGCCGAGAGCTACAAGACAAAAACAATCATGGAATGCTTTCCATAGCACTCAGTCCTGAATGCTGGGGTCCCTGGACTTTTACCCATGGAGTTTTGCCCCAGGTGTTCCTTATTATTATTAATATAAGCTCCCTGACATATTCCCTCATATGCATTCTATTATACCTTTTACAAAAGGAGACCTCTATGATGTGTTCTACATCACATGTGATAGCTGATGTTCTTAACAAATAATGGCCACCCACCACCAAAGCAAAAAGTGGAAACACTTTGGGGAAAATAATTAGAGGCTAGTATTTTAATTGCTGAAGTATTTACTATTTTCCAAGCATTAGATATGCATGCCATGGCTACTTTTAAATTGACTTATCATGTTTTTAACTGAATGATAACATCAAAAAATTACTTTGTTAGTTGGTATTTTGTATTTCATTTATTGTTTTTCATACAATAAAAATGTTTATATTAGACATTTGCTTATTTTGACTTTGGGCATTAATTTAACAGCCTACTACTTCTAAAGCAAAGGGACAATTACGTTTCTATCTATGAAAACATAGGTTTAGATATAGATGGATAAATAGGTACATTTCTGTTTCTATCTACAGTACATATAATCAATATTATGTCAATTCTCCAGTTTTTATCATATCATCCCATCTTTCCAAAGAGCCGTGCAGTGTTCTTTTAAACAGAGATTTGAGCTTCTACTTTCTTTAAGCTTAGGGGAAAGTATGGTCACTCATTCAGTTTTATAGTAATTTTAGAAACCAAATTAAGAATGTCAATGTTGGACAATGACATGCTTGTTGTTACAAATTTGGATAATGAAGTATCTTTTTTCACTTATCAATTTAATAAACATTTTAAAGATTTTATAGCAAATACTAGCAGGCTTAGAATCAAATTGTCTTCATAGGTTGCCATAGGGATTTACAATGTCACTTAGTAATACATCACCAAGAGCCAGAAAGGGGCTGATAATTTTAATTCCAATTTTAATGAACCTGTCATTGAAAAGGTAACTCAAAATATGATATAGAGGGACTTATCAACCAAGTTTCATTTTTAATAGCAAAGATCATTGTTTTCTAAATGATACTTGATTTTCATTGACTGCATTCTATTGGCTCGGAAATATGTAGAGAAAGAACATGGGACCTGGATGTGGACAAATGGATTCATTTAGAGCTGTAGAATATGGTGCCTTCTGATACCAATATCTGATTCTTTTTTTTTGACAAGACAGATCCTGCCGCAGGTTTATTTGTACAAACAGCACAGGACGGCACCAGTGCCACGCAGACAGCAGCCCAGCAGCCCCACCAGTCCTTCTGTCCTCACGTCAGCAGACAGAGGCCTCTAATGTGGAGCCTTCGTGGGGGCCTGGGCACCTTTGGGAGCGGGGATCTGAGCCGCTTTGGGAGCCTGAGCTGCAGCTGTACCCGCAGCCTGGGGCTTGGCTTCCGCCTTGGCTTTGGCCTTTGGCTGGCAGACCCTGAGCCCCTTGGCAATGCGGGCACGAGCACGTTTCCCAAGCTTGGGGTGAGCGATGTAGGCAAGTCGACTGAGTTTGCGGCTGCAGCCCTTTGGAATATTGGGCCTGGGCTTTTTGGGCTTGACCAGGGCCTTGATGGCCTCAGCGCATGCGCTCATGGCCTTGGTGTTGTTGGCCCGCATCTTCTTCAGGCCTTTCTTGTTGTGCTTCTTGGCAAAGCGCATGTTCCTTAGGAACTTGGGGTCTACCCCCTTAAGAGATTCATATCTTTGTGACCGGGGTTTCTTGATGCCATTTCTGTGCCATTTTCAGGACTGGTTGTGCGTGGTGTGGTTCTTGGACTTGGCCATCTCTGCACAGAAGCCCGCATGGCTCCCGAAGCCGCCAGGGACCGGAAGAGAAAACCAATATCTGATTCTTTTGTTATAAAACTTATAAAGGGATATCACCAAGATCATCATAGGAAGCCCCAGTCCTCAATCCCCCACAAAGACAAAAACTTAACAATATACAGTCCAAAAAGCCTTTATGACAAATCCAGAAACCAGCGAGGAAGTTGCAGTAAACCCAGGTAAGTACCCCAGGTGAACACAAAGCCAAGAACAAGTACCCTGAAATGAGTAAGAAAAGCTACTGCATTTCATCCACAATAGCCCTTCCCCTAAGCCAGTACAGCTCAGTTAATCAAGAAAACACATCCAAATCATGGCTTTTCCCTTGGGAGGGAAAGAGAAGAGTAGAATGCATATCCAATATCCCAGCTTTTAGGAGAGTGCCTAAGGAACTGGTTCCTGTCTTGCCTGACTCAGCACTGATGAGGAACTGGCATATTTTGAATGCGTAGGGGCTAAGGAGCTCAGCAGCTTACTGTAGTGTCATAGAACCTGCAGTACTAACAGACACCCACTAGATAGACAAGAGATAACAGTCTCCTGAAAAAGAAATCAGCAAACCTCTCTAACTGTGAAATTACATGCACAAGACCAGAGAAGACACATCCCCAGAAAAGGATCAATACCACCAACAACAACCCTAAGAATCACTACTCAGGCTGATCAGAGAAAGTCTTCCTCTATCTGAAGCCAGTCCATAAGGACTAGGAGAGGAGCCTGGTTTAATTTTTAATGCACAAATAACAGCAAAAAATAGCAAGGCACATAAAGAAACAAGAAAAGATGAACCAATTAAAGAAATAAAATTAATTTCCAGAAATTGGCCCTTAAAGAAATGAAGAGCTATGAATTCAACATTATCATCTCAGTAAGCTCAATATGATATAAGAAAACACAGACAGACAACTGAACCAAATCAGGGAAACAATGCATGAACAAAATGAGAATATCAATGAAGAGACAGAAACAAATTCAGGAGCTGATGAATACAGAAACTGAATTGAAAAAATTCACTAGAGAGGATCAATAGACTTGACCAAGCAGGAGAAAGAATCAGCAAACTCGAAGACAAGTCATTTGAAATTATTAAGTCAGGTGAATAAAAAGAAAAAAGAACAAAGTAAAGAAAGTTAAAGGAATCATGGGACACCATTATGTGAATCAATATATGCATTATGGGATTTTTAGAAGGAGAAGAGAGAATGGGCCAAAAAGCTTATGTAAAGAAGCAATGACCAGAAACTTCATAAATCTGAGGAAGATAATGTACATTCAAATTCAAGAAGCTTAACCCAAAGAGGCCTCCACACATTATATCAAACTGTCAAAAGTCAGAGACAAATAAAGAACTTGAAAGCAGCAAGAGAAAAGTAACGATTGTGTGAAAGGGAGCTTCTGTAAGATCATGAACAGATTTCTCAGCATACAGGCTAGAAAGCAGAGGTAAGATATATTCAAAGTGCTAAAAGAAAAAGCTGCCAACCAAAAATACTACAACTGGCAAAGCTGTCCTATAAAAATGGAGAATAAAGAACTTTCCAGATAAACAAAAGCTGAGGGACTTCATCACCAATTGACCTGCCTTACAAGAACTACTAAAGAAAGTCGTTCAAGTTGAAATGCCAGATAGCAAATTGAACGCATATAAAGATATATAGCTTTCTGGCAAAGGTAAATATACAAATTCAGAAACCTATAATATTCAACTGGGGGTGCCTACATCATCCCAGCTGCACTCACCGCATCTCCGTGTGGGGACTGGGGCTCCATGACTCAGGCAGAGGGGACTGCGCAGCGGCCCTGGTGCTGCCTAGGGACCACACCTGTGCATGAATTTTGTGCACCGGGCCTCTAGTAAACCAATAAAATTCATAGCAACAGAATAAAGAAGAAAAACATGATTATGTAAATAGATGCAGAAAAATCATTTGACAAAATTCAAAATTCAACATCCATTCATGATACCAACTCTCAACAATCTAAGAACTAAATAAAACTGATAAAAGATATTTTAAAAGAAAACTAACATCATAATTAGTGAGGAAAGACTGAATGCTATCCCCCATAATCAGAAATAAGACAAAGATGCTCACTCTTACCATGCCTATTCAATATCCTACTAGAGTGTCTAAATAGTACAGTAAGTTAAGAAAAGAACTAAAATCAATTAAAAAGGAAAAAATAAAATTCTACTCACAAATATAACTGTCTACACAGAAAATCCTGGAGAAACTACAAAAAAGCTACTAGAACTAAAGAGTAAATTTAGCAAGTTCACATGATATAAGATCAATATACAAAAATTAACTATATTACTACATACTAGCAATAAATAATTGGAAGTTGAAAAACTGTTAAAGTACCATGTCTAGTTATGTATAAATCTAACAAAACATGTGTAAGACCTACTGGTATATACTGAAAACTACAAAACATGAGACAGATTTTTTTTAAAAAAGACTAAATAAGTGTAGAGATGCACTGTGTTCATGGATTGGAAAATTCAATTTTGTCAAGATGTCAATTCTCTTTCAAGTTGATTTATATATTTACATGATCCTATGATCTCAACAGGATTACTTTTTAGAAATTGACAAGCTAATTCTAAAATGTAAAGCAAAGTGACTAAGAATAGCCAAAATAATTTGAAAAAGAACAAATTTGAAGAATTCGCACCAGCAAAATGTCACAGACCCATACATCAGTGGAATATAACAGAGTTCAAATAATCCCTCATATATATAGTCAATTGATTTTTGACCAAAGTTCAAAGGCAATTCAATAGAACAATGATAGTCTTTTCCAAAAATTGACATAAAAACAACTGAATGGTATTTAGGACAAAATGGCAATGGAATAGACAGACGTGTCCCGAGCCTTGTCCTGGAGCAGATAGAATGAGCAGCTGAAACAAATAACATCCACCCCAAATTGGCAAACGAGACTCAACTGATGAGACAATTTGCAGCCGGGAAGGGCAGAGGACCCCTGGAGAAAGCCCAGGGCACTGCGACTATGCGAGCAGTAGACACATGAGCAGTCCACTCCTGTCCAAGGAGCAGCAGCACCGCAAGCAGCCTGCCCCCGTCCGAGGAGCAGCAGCTGCACGAGAAGCCCACCCACAATGGAGGAGCAGCAGCCCTGTGCAGCCCACCCTCGTCCAAAGAACAGCAGCTGCACACAGCCCACACCCTGCACCCGTCCAAGGAACAGCAGCTGTATGAACAACCTGCCCCCATCCAAGGAGCAGCAGCCACACAAGCAGCCTGTCCCCATCCGAGGAGCAGCAGCACTGCAAGCAGCCCGCCCCCATTCGAGGAGTAGCAGCTGCCCAAGCAACCACTCGGTCCAAGGAACAGCAGCCACACGAGCAGACCGCCCATGTGTGAGGAGCAGCAGCCCTGCAAGCAACCTGCCCCTGTCTAAGGAGCAGCAACCTTACAAGCAGCCCGCCTCGTCTGAGGAGCAGCAGCCTCGTGATCAGCCTACCCCTGTCTGATGAGCAGCAGCTGTATGAGCAGCCTCCTCCCACTAGCCAGAAGAGCCACCACTGCCACAAACGCAAGAGGACCAACCTCAGCCCGTGGAGCCCCTGACACCCAAGGCCCTGCATGACTCAACATCTAGATCCGCTGATGAGATCTTAAAAAAAAAAAAAAAATGGGTAGACAAAGATATCCCCAAAGGAAAGAAAAGGAGGAATCATCAGAAAAGCAGCTAAGTGAAACAGAGGCATACAATATGTCAGAAAAAATTCAGAATAAGGGTCATAAAGTTCATAAACAGTATGGATGAAAAAATCAACAACTTATGTAAGACTCAAGAAGAAATGAAGAGTGATATAGCTGCAATAAAAAACACCATGGAAAGTTTCAACAGTAGACTAGGAGAAGCGGAGGACCAAATTAGCGAATTAGAAGACAGGGAAGCAAAACACACACAAACTGAACTGCAATTGGAGAAAAAAATTTAAAGACAGGAGAGCCTAAGCAGCTATGGGACAACATGAAACGAAGCAACATACGAATAATAGGGGTGCCAGAACAAAAAGAAGAGGAACAAGGTTTAGAAAACCTATTTAAAGAAATAATGTCACAAAACTTCCCTGATGTGGGAAGAAAAAAGTCACACAAGCACAGAGAGTCACAAACAAGATGAACCTGAAAAGACCCACACCAAGACACATCATAATTCCACTCCTGGGCATTTACACAAAAGAAATAAAAATAAATGTTCATTTATAAAAATGTGTACACAAATGTTTACACCAGCTTTATTCATAATTGCTAAAAATTGGGAACAATGCAAATGTTCTTCAACTAGTGAATGGATAAGACAAACTGTGGAATACTCCTCATTAATAAAAAGAAACAAATTACTGATAACCACAGCATATATGCACCTAAAATTCATTTTACTCTATGAAAGAAGTCAAATTCAAAGACTGCATATGGCATAATTCCATATTATGTAACACTAGTGGCCCAGTGCATGAAATTCATGCACAGGTGGGGGGAGTCCCTCAGCTTGGCCTGCATCTTCTCCAATCTAGGACTCTTGGGGGATGTCAGACTGCCGGTTTAACCAGCAGTAGGACATCCCTCTCGCAATCCGGGACTGCTGGCTCCTAACTGCTCGCCTGCCTGCCTGCCTGATCGCCCCTAACCACCCTGCCTGCCGGCCTTCTCGCCCCCAAATGCCACCCCCCGCCAGCCTGCTCACTCCCAACTGCCCTCCCTTCCTGGCCTGATCACCCCTAACCACCTCTGCCTTGGCCCTGCCACCATGGCTTTGTCCAGAAGGTCTCCCAGAAGGTATCCCAGTCTAATTAGCATATTACCCTTTTATTAGTATACTAGAGGCCCGGTGCACAAAATTCGTGCACTCAGGTGGGGGGGTCCCTTAGCCCAGCCTGCACCTTCTTGCAGTCTGGCAGCCTTCAAGGGATGTCTGACTGATGGCTAAGCCAGCAGTTGGACATCCTTAGCGCTGCCACGGAGGCAGAAGAGGCTTCTGCCACCACCGCTGCACTCACCAGCAGTGAGCCCGGCTCTGACTGAGTGGCACTCGCCCTGTGGGAGTGCACTGATCACCGGGGGCATGTCCTGCATTGAGCATGTGCCCCCTGGTGGTCAGTGTGCATCATAGCGACCAGTCCTTCTGGCATTCAGTCAATTTGCATGTTAGCCTTTTATTATACACACACACACACACACACACACACACACACATATATATCTCCTATATTTCAGATGAAGGGAGATGGGGAGAGAGAAACATCAATGATAGAGAATCATGGATCAGCTGCCTCCTGCATGCACCCTACTGGGGATCGAGCCCACAACCAGGCATGTGCCCTTGACCAGAATTGAACTCAGGACCCTGCAATCTGCAGGCTGACGCTCTATCCACTGAGCCAAACCAGCCAGGGCACCACCAGTCACTTTTAGAACATTGTATTGCTTCTAGAAGAAACCCCGTGCCACCTTCCCCATCTAGCTGCTTCCCCACCCAGCCATCTGCACACTGCTGTTTCAGACATTTCATGGGAATGGGACCATACACAATGGACGTTTTGTGACCGGCTGCCTCACTTGGGTGTGTACCTCGGAGTGGCAGGTTGCAGGGTCCTATGTGACTGATATTAATCATTTGAGGAGCGGCCGCACCATTTCCATTCCGACAGCAGTGTGTGAGGGCTCGGATTTTTCCACATCCTTGCCAACACTTGTTATCATGTAAATTTTGGTTCTAGCCTCCAAGGTGACCTGGGGTCCGCCGAAGCACTGCTCTCTAGAGCAATAATCTATGCTTTTCAATTCAGTTTTAAAAGTGGAAGTTGTTTAAAATGTCTGCACAAACATCCCTTTGGTAAGTTCTCGCTGCTCAGGATCCGCTGTGACACAGCTTGCAGGGGCTAAGTCTGTCCCAGGCCAACCTCACCACCCTGCTTCCTGGTCCTGTCTGGTACTGGGGAGGGTGCTGGGGGCACCAGCCAACCATCTGAGGGGCTGGCCGCAGGCTGCGTTGGGCTTTGGGAGCCGAGGGGGTAAGAGTGAGGTTCAAGAGCAGCTTTGGGGCCATGCCTGTTGTGGTCACTGTGCTGCTTCCCGCAGGCCAAGGTGAGCGGTGGGGCGAGTAGTGGAGACACCTTCTCTTAATGAAGCCGAGGAGTCGAGGAGCTCCTGGGTGCCTGTCGGTGGGCTCCACTGCGCCCACCGTCCTGGCTTCTATGCCTCAGAAGGCAAAGGTCCGATCAGCAAAAATGAAAACTTTGAAGAGGTGACGTGGGCTCCACCTCAGAGTGCTCAGACACGGTTCAGTCCCACGTGGGACTGCAGACACCAGTGGGTGTGGGCAGTGGCCAGGTGGGCCTGGCATGGCCCTCTGGCAGGGCCTGAGTGCAGGGAGGAGCCAGAGCTTCGTTGGGAGAGAAAGTTCACGGGGCTGAAGGCTCCCTCTTCAAACACTGATCATTGGTCACGGTCTGGCCCCCAACTCCCATCCATATGGCCCTCCTCACAGAGTAAAGGGTGCCAGGTGAGGCCTCTTCCTGGTCATCCCCACGGGCCTATTGGATCTCCTGAGTCTGTGGGGGCAGATTGTGGTGCTCCCCGCTGGGCAGCGCAGCCACAGCTGCAGCCCTGAGGCCAGGCTCTGGGCTTGGAGCTGGGGTCCCCAGTGTGGCAGCCCCCCAGATCCACAGCCCCCCTGATCTGCAGCCCCATGATCCACAGTCCCCCAATCTGCAGGCCCCCTGGTCCACAGGTCCCCTGGTCCGTAGCCCCCCTGATCTGCAGCCCACCTGATCTACAGCCCCCTGATCTGCAGCTCCCCCATCCACAGCCCCCCCTCCCCGATCTGCAGCCCCCAGTGCAGTGACTTTGGGCTCATTGTGAATGCATCATTATTCCAGGCCTGAGGGTGTGCTGGCCACTCGCTCAGGGGCTGGCGGTGCTGGGAGCCTGTGGCTGCTCAGGTCCCTGCTGTTCTGTGGTTGCATTATAGCATCCAGGCTAATTTGCATATCTTTCTATTTTATATAGATATAGATATATAGCGATATAGATATAGATATAGATATAGATATATAATGAAAAAGGAAAAACTATGGGGACAAAAACAGACTGGGAGTAGACAGGGCCTGGGGAAGCAGGAGAGGACATTAATTGCAAAGGGGACTGAGGGCACACAGTGGATAATGGGAATGTTGTAAAGCTTGAAAGTGATGGTGGTGCCTGGATTGTATGCATTTGTCAAAACACTTATTACTAAACACTAAAATTGGTGAATTTTATTGTATGTAAATTATACCTCAGCAAATTTGATTTTAGAATTTTTTTTAAACACATGGAACAGGAAAATTGAAATTCAAGTTTCAGTACACACTCCTATATATTCTCAAGGTTGGCATCCCACATGCCCTTTGCTACTACATCCCTCACCTCCCCTATACCTCCATCCTACCAAAAGGATTACTCTGAGCCTCAGTGAACCAAAGCAAAATTCCACCAAGCTCCCATCCTTTAAGGAAACATAAAGTCTAAAATGTAAAGTCTAGCCCTAGCCAGTTGCTCAGTGGATAGAGCCTTGGCCTGCGGACTGAAGGGTCACAGGTTTGATTACAGTCAAGGGCACGTACCTCGGTTGCAGGCTCTATCTGGGCCTGCACAGGAGGCAACCAATATGTCTCTCTCACACCAATGTTTCTCTCTCTGTGTCTCTTCCTCTCCCTTTCACTCTCTCAAAAAAAAAAAAAAATCAATGAAAAATAGCCTCAGGTGAGGATTAAAATAAGCAATAAATAAAAATAAAAAGTAAAATCTAAAAATGTTAATATTCCCATGAACCAGGAAGTCACGGTTCAAAATTCCTAGTCAGGGCATATGCCTAGATTGTGGGCTCGATCCTCAGTGGGGGTGTGTGCAGGGGGCAGCCAATCAATGATTCTCTCTCATCATTGATGTTTCCATCTCTCTCTCCTTCTCCCTTCCTCTCTGAAATAAAAATAATAATAAAGAACGATTAATAAACACTGCTTCTTGTAATTACTAACAAAATCTGAATGTTGTTATCAAAATGACTAGCATTTTTTAAATTTTAAAGATAAAGTGCAAATTCTGATCATCTGCATGGATAATACAATTTTTACTTCTAGATTTCAGCTGTTGTCTTGATTTTTGTGTTAGGAAATTCCACTTAAACTTCATAACTCTATAACTCATTCCACGGCTTCTACCAGCTACCTCAGTCTCAAATCTTAAATTCCAGAGATTAGATAAAACCTCTGTACCATAGCTAATGAGCCTTAATGGTCTTTAAGAGTCAATGCTTTAGACAGGCTTTTACAGAATAAAGTTATTTTCCAGAGTAGTAGCTTTTCGTGCCAGGCAAGATTTGATCTCTAAATTACACTAAGTTCTAGCAATTCAGGTTTCATTCTTGCACACTCCGACCTTTCAGCAGAGAATTAGGAAACTCTGACCCATGCTCCTGCCCACTCGGGTTTGGGTAGAAAAAAAAAAATCCATCATGGAGATTTACACTCACACTTCTGGGACTTTCACCCTTGGGGACACAGCAACATCTATAATTGGGTTGTTTGTCACTAGAGAACAGTGGCAGCAATGTGGTTTTATTCACTTGTTAACTCGCAAGCTCTGCCTTCTGCTTTTGAACAATTCCCTAAAGTAATGATACTTTTATTTGTATTTTAAAAATGTGTCCGAAGAGCCTAGATTAATTTTTCTACAATGAGAATTTTTCCTTTCATAAAACGTAAAAAGAAGTTCCAAGAGTTGACAAGAAGGTACAGCTACGAAGAAGTCTCTGGACACTAAGATGAAGAAGCATAACAAGCCTGGTGAGTAGATGCACAACAGGTGACCATGGCCTTTTGATCCTTCAGCTTTAATGTCATTCTTAGGTTAAACATCACATAATATACATAACAACTGTTTCACTCTAAAAATTACACTTCTATCTGAACAGAGTCCTGGGCAAATAGTGCTGTAAGAAATATTCTTAGTTTTAAATAAAAATCTATCCTGATACAAAATACTACTGTTTAAGGAGTATTTTTTATCAAGATAGATTTTTATTGAAACAGTACAATTTACTTGTCAACTATGTTAGAGAAAGACAGAAAATAAATAGAAGAATGGAAAGAAGTACAAACACACAAAACTATTAAAACATTTTTTGAATAGTGGACCTAATCAGTATTTTCCTAAACTTTATTTTTCTTTTAAATATATTTTTAACATTCCTGAACTGTTAGAAGCCTAATAAAATTTAACAAACACATGGTATAGCATTAATCAGGCTTTGATTTGGGAATTTTACTTGCTTATTTGTTTGGTAAACAAGGTGAAATTAATATGCATTAGTTGCAAAATTTGGAAAATCAAATTTGCTGCATGTCATATAAAGAAATATGTAAACACGCCCAAGAAAATCAGTCAAGGCAACAGACAAAAATGAAATCTCAATTGTTTTCCCTTACCCATTTTTTTCTTCTGATTATTTTCACTCATGTTGTTTTTTTTTAAAAAATATATTTTATTGATTTTTTACAGACAGGAAAGGAGAGGGATAGAGGTTAGAAACATTGATGAGAGAGAAACATTGATCAGCTGCCTCCTGCACACCTCCTACTGGGGATGTGCCTGCAACCAAGATACATGCCCTTGACCGGAATCGAACCTGGGACCCCCCCAGTCTACAGGCCAACACTCTATCCACTGAGCCAAACTGGCCAGGGCTTCACTCACCTTTTAAATTGATATCTCAAAATAATAAAGGCCACATATGACAAACCTACAGCCAACATCATATTCAATGGGCAAAAACTAAAACCATTTCCTCTAAGAACAGGAACAAGACAGAGATGTCCACTTTCACCACTCTTATTCAACGTAACTGGAAGTCCTAGTCATCGTGATCAGACAAGAAGAAGAAATAAAAGGTATCCAAACTGGAAAGGAAGAAGTAAAACTCTCATTATTCGCAGATGACATGATTATTTTACATAGAAAAACCTAAAGACTCCACCAAAAAACTACTAGATTTAATAAATGAATATGGCAATGCAGCAGGATACAAAATCAACACCCAAAAGTCAATGGCTTTTTTAAACACCAATAATGAATTCTCAGAAAAGGAAACTAAACAATCTTATTTACCGTTACGACAAAAAATTAAGATACTTATGAATAAAACTTAAGCAAGGAGGTAAAAGACTAGTACTCCAAAAACTACAGGACATTGAAAAAAGAGATAGAGGAAGATATAATCAATAGAAGAATATACTGTGTTCATGGATTGGTAAAATCAACATAATACTACCCAAAGCAATCTATAGATTCAATGCAATCCCTATTAAAATACCAATGGCATATTTCATAGGCTTAGAACAAATTTATATGGAACCAACAAAGATCCCAAATAGCCACAGTAATCTTGAGACAGAAGAAGAAAGTTGGAAGATCACAATACCAGATTTCAAGTTATACCAGAAAGCCACCGTAATCAAAACAGCCTGGTACTGGTGCAAGAAAGGCATATAGATCAATGGAACAGTACGGAGAACCCAGAAATCAACCCAAGCCATTATGCTCAATTATTTGACAAAGGAGGCAAGAGCATACAATGGAGTCAAGATAGTCTCTTCAATAAATGGTATTAGGAAAATTGGACAGATACATTCAAAAATATGAAACTAGACCACCAACTCACACCGTACACAAGAATAAACTCAAAATGGATAAAAGACTTAAATGTTAAGTCATGAAACCATAAGAATCCTAGAAGAAACCATGTTACAGATATAGCTCCTAGGGCAAAGGAAACTAAGGAGAAAATAAACATCAAAATAAAAAGCTTCTGCACAGCAAAAGAAATCATCAGCAAAATGACAAGAAAGCCCACTGTATGGGAGAACATATTTGCCAACACCTTCATTTCTTGAAGAAAACACTTAAATACTGCTGTTATATGCCAAGCACTTTATGTATATTAACTTGTAACATCTAAGTAACTCTTTAGGTTGGCACTAAGCATTCCCCAATAGGCTAGCTATACTTAACCTCTAGCCTTCCCCACCTTTTCAGCTGCCATTCTACTCACTTACTGGACCACACTCACAGGTACCTCAAGTCCTCTGCTCACCTCTCTCTGAGACACTGTCCCCACCTCTGTTCTGGCCTCAACCCCAAAAATCCTCATGGTCCAAACTGCTTCCTTCCCCATTATTCTTTGTGGTACTAGAAGTACAAACCATTTTTTCGTTCTTTCACAAAGTTAAAAATATAATTTCAAACAAATTTTAAACCATTCATAAAGAACACAATATCTTACAGGAATTAAACCTAATAAAGCTTACATCATCTTTCTCTAGTATCCTCTCCCCACACTGCCTGACTCAAGAATTGTGCACAATAGATGCTACTCAACAAGTAAATGCCATGTAAATACATGCACTTAATCCATACAACAAAGACTGGCTTTGAAGAGCAGTTTTCAGTACCTACTATACATAGAACAACATATAATGTCCCATATAATTTGTTTATTGCCAAAATTGTACACAAATGGCTACATTATAAAAGTTTATTTTATAAATTTATTAAGCATTTTCTATGTGCCAAGTACTGTGCTAAGTACTTTACATGCATAAGTTTAAATATTTCCAAAAAATTATTCCATAAAAATTATTCCATAATATTTCCAAAAAATTATTCCATAAAAGTACTAGCTTTATATTCAAGTCATTTTAAAGTTATATTGTGGAAGTTCTCCATTTTTTGAAAAATAATATACTGTTTCGGGAAGAAACATTAACCTAAACTAATTCAATCATGGTAGTGTAGAAACCATCTGACAGAAGAATCTAGTTTTCAAAATCGGACCAGGAAACAAAGAAATTTAACATCAGCATATTAATGATTCCTGGGAAATGACTTTACTATTTCGTGGGCTGCAAAATTTGTAAGTAAGCTTTATAAAGATCACTTTTTTAAAAAAGGAACACAGCAAGTTGTTATGTTGTGGGACCACAAATCTCAAGCATGCCACTGCAGGGAGAAAAAAATAGCTATATGTCTGAGAATTTGTAGCTGAGTAAAAATAAAACTTCCAGTGCCGTCATCATATATGGATTTTTAAAAACATCTCAGAGGAAAGCAAAGATGTGCTCTGGAAAACATGTTCACATGTTCATATTTCGTATCACATATATGGGTAATTATAATATTCATTTTCATCATGTAAATATTACATATCAAATGGACCCCAAAAAGGATGGTTTTAATCTTCTCATTGGAAAAATGGAGCCTTGCCTTACATTAGGGTCCCCTTAGACATGAGCACAGACAGATCCTTCACAATCACCCAGTGCATGGGGTATGATGCCCATTTCACAGGTGAGGAACTGGGCTCATACTAGTACATTAAGAAACTTGCCAAAGTCATACAGCTGTTCAGTACAAAGTTGCCTAACTTAAAGTCTGTGTTCTCAACCACTGCCTCCATGCAGGCGGCTCCCACATGTCTGTGTTTGGGGAGGATTGTTGGACATAAATTGTTTCTCCTCCTCCAGCAACATCAGCATAAGAAGCACACACTTCCGTAAGCATGTGTGAAGAGCCTTCTGTGCTGAGACCATGATAGAAAGCTTCCATGCTCTCTCTAGAAACAAATCCTTATACAGGCTTGCCAGCACCTCAGTAAGGGTGAAACAGATGGCATATGAAAGCTAATTAAAGAAGCATTTATCTGATCCCTCCTCAATGCTACACAATTTTCAGCATATAAAATAGAAATGAAAATATTAGAAAAAGGTAAATAATTGAAAAATAGGCCCCTGCTTATGTTCTGACTGATACACATTCATTAAAAATGAACCCAGAGAAATTTTAGAGCCACAAAATTGAGATTCTAAGATTTTGTGTATTTGACCTGAATCTCAGGGCAGCAGCTGATCATAAAACACGTGTACTCAAACTGCTGGGTTTGCTCCCAAATTCTCAGCTATGTTATACACCTAAAACTAATACAAAATAATATTGAATGTAAACTGTAATTGGAAAAAAGTTATTTTAAAAAATTGACTATACTCTCATTCAATAGAAAGATAAAACAAGCTGTCCAGAAAATTTTTGCTCAAAGTCCTAACACCTCTGAAAGATCATCATCCCAGTAGTTTAAAGCCTATAAGATGTTTTAATGTTAATGTTTCCTATCACAAAAATCATAATTTTGCCCTTGACAGTGTGGGAGGATGGTTAGAGGATCAGCCTGTGCACCAAAGGGTCATGGGTTTGATTCCCAGTCAAGGACTTATACCTGGGTTGCAGGTTCGATTCACAGCTCCACTCAGGGTATGTGTGGGAGGCAACCAATCTCTCTCTCTCTCTCTCTCTCCCCTCCTCTCTCTCTCTCTCTTCTCCCTCCCTTCCTCCCTTCCACTCTCTCTAAAAACTCAATGGAAAAAGTATCCTTGGATGAAGATTAACAACAACAACAAAATCATCATAATTCTGACCTTCATGTTACAAGAGGTCCACACTTTTTTTTTAATCCTCACTTGAGGATATGGTTTTTTAATTGATTTGATAAAGAGAGAAATGGAGAGATAGAAAAACAATCCATTGGCTGATTCCCAGGGATCAAATTGGCAACCTAGGTAGGTGCCCTGACGGGGAATCTAACCCATAACCTTTTGGTGTACGGGATGACACTCCAACCAGCTGAGCCATCCCACCAGGAAAAGAGGTCCATACTTTTAACTGCCTTGTATCTTCCCCTGTTCTTCCAAGTAGGTAGGATGATTTGTCTCTTCTAGCCCTTATGAAATTGAGCAGAGGCCCTTAACTCACCTGAATGTGCATGGCGCCCTCTACTGCTTCTTGAATATTTGAGCAACCAGTGATGAGAGACAGCTGCTGTTCTACGCTCAGTGAGCCTTTCAGAGAACTTGACTGCTCCAGCAACTTCATGTCTTTCCTAAAAAAAAAGGCGTAATCACTGTGAGTATTCAAAAATTTTTTAAACAAAAAGGTCAACATCCCTCATTAGTAGGGAAATACCAATTAAAACCACAAGGTTAGGTCACTTCACATCCATTAGTATGGCTACTAACAAAATAAGAGAAAATAAATCAAGCATTAGTGAAGATATGGACAAACTGGAACCAGTACACTGTTGGTAGGAATGTAAAACATGTGGCAAACAGTTTGCTGGTTATTCAAAAAGTTAAAAATACAGCTAGCACAGGATCCAGCATTCCATTTCTTGGTACATAACCAAAAAAAATGAAAGCAGGGACTCAAACAGATATTTGTACACTCATGTTCATAAAGGCATAGTTTGCAATAGTAGAAAATTAGAAACAAGGCCCTGGGTGGGTAGCTCAGTTGGTTAGAGCATTGTCCCCATATGCCAAGATTATGGGTTCGATCCCTGGTTAGGACACATACAAGAAGCAACCAGTGAATGCATAAATAAGTGGAACAACAAATCGATGTCTCTCTTTTTTTCTTTCTCTCTCTCTCTCTCCCCCTCTCCCCAACCCCACCCTTTCCTCTCTCTCTCTAAAAATTAATTTTAAAAAGATAGAAACCCAAATATCCATAGACAGATGAATATATAAACAAAGTGTGGTCCATCCATACAATGGAACATTATTGAACTTTCAAAAGGAAGGAAATCCTGTCATATGCCACAACATGGATGAACCTCTAGGATATTATGTTAAATGAAATAAGCGAGTCACAAAAAGACAAATACTGTATGATTCCACTTATTTGAGGTCCTGTAGAGACACAAAGTAGAAGGGTAGTTGCCAGTGCTGGGGGGGAGAATTATTGTTTAATAGGTAGAGTTTCAGTTTTGCAAGATGAAAAGAGTTACGGAGATGCACAATATCATGAATGTATTTAATACCACTGTACTGTACACTTAAAATTATTATGATAGTAAATTTCCAATATTTTACAATTAATTTTTTTTTTTTCAGAAAGGATGAAACAAGGCTGACGAGAGGTAAAACTGGAAAGCGGGAGTTCTTCATCCTTACCCTCAGTCCCTGGGGAGAAGGGCTGAAAGAAGCTATGTTCTAATGAGGACCATCCGGCTTCCTACTGTAGGAACTGTGCTCAGAAGGACCCTGTGCTTGATATAATGCTCTGCTGTCGGCGCCTTAAAACTCTGAATAAATATTGAGCCAAAAGCCCACATTTGCACTTGGCCTCACAAATTATGTAGTCAGTCCTACTGAAAATTTATGATGGGTAAAATAAACAAGGTAGAGTGCATATACAAACAGACACAGACACAAGTGCACACACACACAGTTGCCTAAGGAGCACCATTCATGCTTTCCAAAAAATCTTGGGGATTTTTCTGTCAGTGAATCAAATAATTTTTACATGATTTCATGTCATGCTTTTTACCTTGAAGCTGTCAAAGTCCTTCAGCCCAAGAACACATCACTTCATCTCCTGAATTACATGCAAAATAGTGTCTTCAGATTTTACTTCAGATCAGCTCTCTGTGCACATAATACCTAGTGTGTCATTCATCAAGCAGCTTATATTAGTTGTACAGAGTATTGTACGATGTCATAGTGACAGATTCAAAATTTAAGATTTATCAGTTTGATACCTAAAATCAAGAAAGAACCACCCTGGCCGATGTTGCTCGGTGATTAGAACATTGGCCCGCCCATCAAAGGGTCTCAGGTTCGATTCCCAATCAAGGGCACATTCCTGGTTGTGGGTTCATTCCCCAACCCTGGTCGGGTTACATTCAGGAGGCAACCAATCGAAGTATCTCTCACATCAATGTTTCTCTCTCTTTCTTTCTCTCTCAAAATATCCGCAGGTGAAGATTAACAACAACAACAAAAAAGAACTAACTTAAGTGCCAGCAAATACATATTTTATACACCATCAAGGGAAATGCAGCAAAAAGAGTCATAAGAAAAGGTAACCTTACTGAGATACAAAGGGAAAGCAGGGGTTTCCAAGTCCTAGAATCACACATCAGTATTGTCCAGCAAACCTCCCAGAACACAGCTGCATTTGTTATTCAAATTACCACAGTGAGGAGAGCTCCATATGATTCAAAGATCATTTCTTTTCGATTTCACGTTTGTGATGCATCTTTCAAAATTTTTTACAATTATACAATACTATACATATTCTAAAAACCATGTAAGCCCTAGTTGGTGTGGCTCAGTTGGATGGAGAGCTGTCAGTACAACAGAAGGTTGCGAATTCAATTCCTGGTCAGGGCACATACCTGGGTTGCAGGTTCAATCCCTGGTCGGGGTGCGATCCATGTTTCTCTCTCACATCAATGTTTTTCTTTCTTTCTTTCTTTCTTTCTTTCTTTCTTTCTTTCTTTCTTTCTTTCTTTCTTTCTCTCTCTATCACTCTCTCCCTCTCTCTAAAAAAAAATCTATTTTAAAACAAACGTTTAATAGTACACTTTAAACAAGTTGATAACCGTAGTTGGCTTGGCTTAGTGAATAGAGTATCTGCCTGTGGACTGAAGGGTCCCAGGTTCAATTCCAGTCAAGGGCATGTACCTTGGTTGCGGGCACATTCCCAGTGTGTGGTGTGCAGGAGGCAGCTGATCGATGTTTCTAACTCTCTATTCCTCTCCCTTCCTCTATGTAAAAAATCAATAAAATATATATAAACAAGTTGATAAATGATATCTCAATAAAGCTGTTGTATTTGTTTCCCATCGCTCCTATAACAAATTATCATAACTCAGTGGCTTCAACAACACACACTTACCATCTTATAGTTTGGAGGTCAGTTGGGGCTGCATTCCTCCAGGAGGCTCTCTGGAGGTGGATCTATTACTTGCCTTTTCCAGATCCTAGAAGCCACCTGCTTTCCTTGGCTCCATGGCCCTCTTCCACTTTCATTCCAATGAAACATCTATCATCAGACCAATTCTTTGAGTCTCCTGCCTCCCTCTTTTTCCCACAAGGATCTTTGTGATCACATTGGGCCACCCAGATAATCTCCCTATTTTGACATTCTTAATTTTATTATATTTGCAAAGCCTCTTTTCATGTAAGGTGACATATTCACAGGTTCCAGGATTAGGACCTGGACATCTTTGGGGAGCCATTATTCTGCCTACCATACCTGGGTTTTTTTTAATATAAAAGAAATACAATATGTAATATATATAAATTTCCTGTAAAACTATGCTTACAGAACAGAAAGGATCTGCTCATTAATATCTATGCTTGGCAGATATTATTCTATCATGTTCTGAATTCCACTGGCTGTTGTCAATCTGTCATTCCTTTATAGGCAGTCTGTCTTTTCTCTCTCTGGCTGCTTTTCAGACTTTTCTTGTGTTCCCTGGTGTTTTATAATTTCACTATGATTCATCTAGGAATAAACACCCTTTGTATATATGCTCCTTGGGACACTTGGTTCTTCCAAAATGAGGATCCATGTCTATAGTTGTCATGAACTCTTAATCATTATGTCTTCATAAATTGCTCCTTTCCCTAGTCTCTCTAAATCTTTCAGACCTCTACTGAACTACTTTACATGTTCCATCACTTGATCTCCTGAATTACATGCTAAATATTATCTTCAAATCCGACTTCAGGTCAATTCACTGTGCTCATAATACCTGGTCTCTCCTGTGTTTTGTGATCTTTGCTTGTGAGCTGAACTCTATCTGTAGGAATTCTTTTAGTCTTGGGTTAAAGGTACATTATTCTGGAGACAGAATGTATTTTGCTTCTAACAAGCACTTGGAGAACTAATAACCAAGGGACCAATCTGAGTTCTTGGCGTGGAGTTTTTAAGACCTCCCAGGTAGTACGAATTTGGATTTCAAAACTCTAAGAGGGCTGATCCTATCTAATAAAAGAGTAATATGCCAATTGACCATCACTCCAACACACAAGATGGCCACTCCCATGTGGTCAAAGATGGCTGCCCCCATGTGGACACAAGATGGCTACCACAAGATGGCCAGCAGGGGAGGGCAGTTGGAAGGGACCAGGCCTACAAGGTAGGGCAGTTGGGGGCGATCAAGCCTGCAGGGGAGGGCAGTTGTGGGCGATCAGGCCAGCAGGGGAGGGCAGTTAGGGGGACCAGGGCTGCAGGGGTGGACAGTTGAGGGGGAGGGACCCAGGCCTGCAGGGGAGGAGAGTTGCAGGGAGGGACCCAGGCCTGCAGGGGAGGGCAGTTGGGGGAGACCAGGCCAGCAGGGGAGGGTAATTGGGAGGGACCAGGCCTGCAAGGGAGGACAGTTGGGGGTGGGGGGAACCAGGCCAGCAGGGGAGGCCAGTTGGGGGGGCCAAGGCCTGCAGGGGAGGACAGTTGGGGGGGACCAGGCCTGCAGGGGTGGACAGTTGAGGGGGAGGGACCCAGGCCTGCAGGGGAGGAGAGTTGCAGGGAGGGACCCAGGCCTGCAGGGGAGGGCAATTGGGGGGGACCAGGCCTGCAGGGGAGGACAGTTGGGGGGTACCCAGGCCTGCAGGGGAGGACAGTTGGGGGTGACTGGGCCTACAGGGGAGGACAGTTAGGGGCAACCAGGCTGGCTGGGGAGGGCAGTTAGGGGTGACCAGGCCAGCAGGGGAGGTCAGTTAGGAGCAATCGAGCTAGCAAAGAAGCAGTTAGGCGTTGATCAGGCTGGCAGAGGAGTGGTTAGGGGTGATCAGGCTGGCAGGCAGAAGCAGTTAGGTGCAATCAGGCAGGCAGGCGAGTGGGCGGGAGCCAGCAGTCCTGGGTCCCAGATTGGAGAGGGTGCAGGCTGGACTGAGAGACACACCCTCCCCATGCACAAATTTCGTGCACCGGGCCTCTAGTTTATGTATAAACTCTCAGAGAAACCCTTTCTCCTCTCCACCCAGAGTCAAAGTCAGAGCCTCCACATATAAGTGAGTTATATTCTTCCTAGTTCTCCATTTCACTAATGCCCTTTAAATACTAGCTTCATTTGAGATCTCCAATTTGATCCCCCATCATCTACAGACTAAAGTTTGCTATTAGAACCAAAGGTCTAGATTAGCAAGATAGGGAAATACTCTTAGAGCAGTTGTAGTTTTCACACATCCCTTGGGATTCCTGCTCTCAGACTGGTCTCTCAGAATTTGTTACTTTCTTACCAGTTCAGCTATGCATTACAAAGAAACTATGAGCTATATACAGCTACTTTATATTTTTAAGTATTTCAACCTGAAAGGATTTTCAGGATATTTGCTTTGCCATATTGCCAGAAACTAATCTCTAGACTGTTTCTTTTTTTTTTTTTTTTTTCTTAATTAAATCTTTATTGTTCAGATTATTACAGGTGTTCCACTTTTTTTCCCCCCATAGCTCCCCTCCACCTGATTCCCCACCCCACCCCATGCCCTTACCCCCCGCCACTGTCTTCATCCATAGGAGTAAGATTTTTGTCCAATCTCTTCCCGCAACCCTCACACTTGCTTCCCCTGAGAATCGTCAGTCCACTCCCTTTCTATGTCCCTGATTCTATTATATTCACCATTCTGTTCTTCAGATTTTTTATTCACTTGATTTTTAGATTCACTTGTTGGTAGGTATGTATTTGATGTCATTTTGTTGTTCATAATTTTTTTTTTTGAGTTTGATAACATTTATTAGTTTAACACAGGAAACAAAATGAAAACAAATGGTCTACAATCTTACTACCAAAGAATTTCTCCAGGCTTCCTTTTTGAAACAGCTGAGCACACATGCAGGAAAGGGTACGGATCAGAAATACACAGCTTGATGAGTTTTCACACAGTGAACACACCGCGGTTACTGGTACCGGCTCCCAGATCATGAAACACATCGCCAAACTCCCAGAGTCTTCCTCGGCCCCTGCATGACCCATGCCTAAGGGCAATCTTTTTATTTTATTTTATTTTTTTAATAAATCTTTATTGTTCAGATTATTACAGGTGTTCCTCTATTTTTTCCCCCATAGCTCCCCTCCACCTCATTCCCCACCCCTACCCCATGCCCTTACCCCCCTCCACTGTCTTCATCCATAGGAGTAAGATTTTTGTCCAATCTCTTCCCGCACCGCTCACACCTGCTTCCCCTGAGAATCGTCAGTTCACTCCCTTTCTATGTCCCTGATTCTATTATATTCACCAGTCCATTCTGTTCTTCAGATTTTTTATTCACTTGATTTTTAGATTCACTTGTTGGTAGGTATGTATTTGATGTCATTTTGTTGTTCATAATTTTTATCTTTACCTTTTTCTTCTTCTTCCTCTTCTTAAAGAATACCCTTCAGCATTTCATGTAATCCTGGTTTGGTGGCGATGAACTCCTTTAGCTTTTTCTTGTCTGTGAAGCTCTTTATCTGACCTTCAACTCTGAATGATAGCTTTGCTGGGTAGAGTAATCTTGGTTGTAGGTTCTTGCTGTTCATCACTTTGAATATTTCTTGCCACTCCCTTCTGGCCTGCATAGTTTCTGCCGAGAAATCAGCTGACAGTCGTATGGGTACTCCCTTGTAGGTAATTAACTGTTTTTCTCTTGCTGCTTTTAATATTCTCTCTTTGTCTTTTGCCCTTGGCATTTTAATTATGATGTGTCTTGGTGTGGTCCTCTTTGGGTTCCTCTTGTATGGGGTTCTGTGCGCTTCCTGAACTTGTAAGTCTATTTCTTTCACCAGGTAGGGAAAGTTTTCTGTCATTATTTCTTCTAATAGGTTTTCAATATTTTGCTCTCTCCCTTCTTCTGGCACCCCAAAAATTCGGATGTTGTTTCGCTTAAAGTTGTCCCAGAGGCTCCTTACATTATCTTCATATTTTTGGATTCTTTTTTCTTTTTGTTTTTCTGGTTGGATGTTTTTTGTTTCCACATATTTCAGATCTTTGGTTTGATTCTTGGGGTATGTTGATCTACAGTTGAGTTTCTGTATATTCTTTATTTCAGACAGTGTATGCTTCATTTCTGACTGGTCCTTTTCCATTTTTTTGGCATTCTCATTAAGGTCCTTGAAGGTCTCACTAAGCTCCTCAGAAGTGTCATCAAGTTTCTCGGCAGTTTTTAGAAGATTCTTGAGTAACCTTATAAATGTGATTCTGAACTCTATGTCATCCAGTAGTTTGCTTTCCTCCGTTTCTTTCATTCGTGACATGTTTCTTTGTTTCTGCATTTTGGCTTCTTCCCTGTGTTGATGGAGTGGCTTTGTGTGGTAGGTGACCTATAGGGGGCAGTAGCTCAGCCTCCCCAATCACCTGATGTGGACACTCTTGATACACCCCTTTGTGGGCTGAGTGCAAAGTCTTGGTGCAGTTAAGCCTGAATTGCTGTTGGTACGCTGGGAGGAATTGACCTCCAGGCCAATTAGCTGTGAGCACTCCCTGTGTCTATAATGGAAGAAGTGCTGCGCTTATGGGGCAGGACTTGTTTCAGTGGGGCTTTGGTGCTCACTGAGTCTGCCTCTTGAATGTGTCACTTATGGATGTGAGGAGTTGAAATCTGTTGTCTCACACTGACCACTAGGTACACTGGCTTCTGGATCTCCAATGGGGTGCAGGTCAGCTACTGTCTGAGGCCACTCAGCAGGAGCTACAGTGAGAGCTGCAGTTTTCTCCTCTTTGCTTGGGGTTTGGAGGTTTTGGAGCTGTCTGACCCGGGCTGCAAGTTTTCTAGGTTAAGCTGCAATAGGGCAGGCTTTCTTATGCTAATTGAGCTGCTTGGAGCTTGGGTGGGTTTGTAGGTTGTGTGGGGCGGGGTCTCAGGGCGTCACTAGGTTAGGGCGTGGCAAACAGCAATGGCTGCTAGTAAGCCCGCTCTGTGTCCCGACCGTGTCCTGGAATCCTGTGCCCCAGTGCCGTAGACAATTATTCCTGCGCGCAGCTCTGCTAGCAAGCCACTCTCACTGGCAGACAGTCCAGCTTCTCCCCGTAGGAGTTTGGGTCCCCCGCGTCTCCCCAGAGACTGGATTTCAGAGTAATCGGGGGCTTGTCTCCGTTCAGGTTGAAAAAAGCAACGCACCCAGTCGCCCGCCGCCAGCCCGGATCCCGCGCCTCCGTACCTCAGCTTTTCAGCGCTCGTGCACGTCTCAATGCTCTTTTCTCTTTCCTTCTAGTTGTAGAACTTCCACTCAGCCAGCTTTCCCGTGGTGCTGGGTGACAGACGTTTTATCTTTTAGTTGCAGTTTAAATTGTTGTCGGAGGCAGCAGTTTAGGTGTTTACCTATGCCGCCATCTTGGATTCTCTAGACTGTTTCTTTAAAGTATAATATTCCTAGATACTTGGTATATTTTATATTTCATGAGAAAAGGAAAATATTCACTACCTTCAATTTTGTAATGATGTTATTCAATGTGAATATGAGCTCTACTATACAAATAAATTTACATAATTATTAAGCGATTTAGTTACAGTTCTTGTTCACATTTACAGGAACAAAAACATTACTGGTATTAGGATTATTACTGCTAATGCCTGCCTGCTCTTTTGTTTCCCAGTTTTGCCCATTTGGAAATATATATATTACCTGAATCCAATAAACTTAGCCTTAAAAACAAGTATAGATAGTTCAATGAAATGCATCCAAACACAAATAATGTTTCTTTTTTTATTTTGTCTAACTTGTTCACTTTGGTAACAGAAACCGATGCCCAAGTTAGTTACAGATTTGCCCATGGACATCAAGCTGCAGGAAGCAGGATGGGTTGGAAACCATCTTCAGACTCTTTCTCTCAAACATATTAATAGGAACCTCTTCCTCTTCCTAACTCTTCCTCTAAAACTATGATGGCTCTCTCATTTAAAAAAAGAATCCTGTCTGGTGGAATTTATTTATAGGACTATTTGGCACAATTTATTGCCTTAAAATCTGACGATTCTAGGTACTCAATATTGAAGAGATTAGAAAGAGAGGAACTTGTATGCACTTCCTCCCTCTTGAATGCTGCTAACACTTGAGTTCCAACCTGCTGAGCTTGAACTTAAGACAACAGGTTCGTGTGTTCCCTTTAGGGAGCCCCAGTCTGCCATCTCCTTTCAGGATTTCATTACCAACAGGCTGTGTCCCATGTGAGCCAATACTGTGACTTTTGGACTGGGCCAAGATGGGAAGCTGAACCGAAGGCAGCTGTGCACAGGTGAACCTGCAGCCTGGCTCCAGAGGACAGCCCAGTGAGAGCCTGTGCTAATGGCATGTGGCCAACCAATCAGTTCATCCTTGTACAATTTTGAAATGAAGACCTAGAAAGTAGACTGGTTAAGGGCAGGATGAGCAACAGATGAATAGCCAGGGGTAGAGTCACAATGGTGGGCCTTAGAAATGCAAATCCAGAGACCAGGACCTGCTATGAAATAACCTTCCCCCACTAGAATTGCTGCGAGTTACCAAAGCTGCCATAGGACCATCAGAGGCTCAGGTGTTCCTGAACAATGTCTCATTTCTGTGGCAGTGACGGCTTCCTGTATTCCTTACTCCCTCAGTCTCACAACTGATCCTCATCGACAGATGTAATCTGAGTACTTTCATCCTTGACAACCTATGAGGCACCTACTTTGCTTGGACCTTTGGGCTAAAAGAAATGACAACACATCTACACTGCTCAGTTTTAAACTATATGATTTATGTAAATTAGACCTGAAGAAATGGCTAAGCCTGGGAATCAATTGCATTGGTATAAGTTAACTATGTTGCCCATAAATATAACCAGAATACAAGTGGCCAGAACTGTGTGTGGCCACCAAACACACACACACACACACACAAATCACTTCAATTCAATTAATAAGTATTTGCTATCACAGAGAAACAGGAAATAAATTTAACGGAGTACCCTGTTTCTTTTCTAGGACTATTTTCTTTTCAAAACTTATTTTGAGAATTAAAAAAAAAATTAGAGAAAGAATAATAAACATGCTCATATTTCTACAATCAAGATTTAACAACAACCAATCCTGACATACTTGCTTCTGGTCATTTGTTAAATGTAAAAGTTTTAAAAATAAATAATAAAAAAACATTAAAGTTCCTTTAGCCTCCAACCTCACAAAACTTTTCTGCTGAACTCAGGGTTTTTATTGCCAAAGCCCAATAACATGATTAACCATTTTGCCCTGAGTAGTTCATGTGCTCAAAGGCAACTTCTTTAAGCTTCAACAAGCCAAAGCAAACTTTTGGACTTTCTTCCAAATGTCCTGAGTCACATGAGATCAAATCAATGCCAGGACAAAGGAGCCTCTTGTTCCTTTGAGGACCTACTGTTTTCAGACCTTCGTTGGGACATCCCTATACAGCAGAGAAGAAAGAGGCCATGTGGGGACAGAAAGCCTGCAACAGCCACAACAATGGCCTCCCAAAAATTAGACTCATATGAAGAATCTACCTAAGTGATTTGACCCCGAGGCCCTTTTCCCTCCGGGGTGGAAACAGGCAGAGGGGACAGATATGGTTTACTTTAACCCACTGGATGGCTGCACACCAGGTCCTGAGGGGAAGGCAGATTAAAGGCTAGGAGGAGCTTTCAGACACACTCAAACAAACCCCTAGAGTTCCCTTCAAGTTCCGCAAAGCCATATGCCACAATCAAACTCCCCCAATTAGCCTAGTTGCAAATTTTTCATGGAGTATTCTGAAAGAACTTCTGCCTCAAGGTTTACACAAGACTTAGATAAAAACCTAGAAAAACGATATGACTCCCAACCAGCTTTAGCAGTCTCATGTATGTCACAGTGTTCAGCCTTACACTGCTTATTTTGTCGTTGTTGTTGTTGTTGTTAATTAATATTTTTTAAAAATCTTTATTGTTAAATGTATTACGTATGTCTGTCTCCCCTTTTCTCCCATTGGCCCCTTCTAGCCTGCCCCTGTCCCCCGCCCCAGGCCTTCACCACACTATTGTCTGTGTCCATGGGTTATGCATATATACATGCAAGTTCTTTGGTTGATTTCTTCTCCCACCCACCCACCCTCCCCCGCCTTCCCTCTGAGGTTCAACAGTCTGTTCCGTGCTTCTATGTTCTGGATCTTTTT
This sequence comes from Corynorhinus townsendii, assembly GCA_026230045.1. Lineage (NCBI taxonomy): Eukaryota > Metazoa > Chordata > Mammalia > Chiroptera > Vespertilionidae > Corynorhinus > Corynorhinus townsendii. The sequence continues at coordinate 113,885,324 of JAPDVU010000003.1, read as the reverse complement.
CGTTCAACAGTTTATATTTTGTCCATTAGATTCCACATATGAGTGAGATCATGTGATACTTGTCTTTCTCTGACTGGCTTATTTCACTTAACATGATACCCTCCAGGTCCCTCCTTGCTGTCTCAAACCCCCTACACTGTTAACAGTGAAGAACCTTCTAGTTCAAAACACATTACTAAGTGGCTATTGTACACCAGTGCAACCTCTAGAGGTCAGCCTAGCATTAGAACTCAAAATAGTACTTGTATCCTTCAGCAAAATTAAATTTTTACTTAAAATCAAAGAAAAGAAAATGTTAATTATTAGTGTTGGGTAGGATATGGGTGATTTTTTATATTTCTATTTTTAAAATTTTATTGAAAAGGAGCATTCAGTAAGTTAAAAAGATAAAGTGGAACCCTTGTGCACTATTAGTGGGATTGTAAAATGATGTAGCTGCTGTGGAAAATGGTACGGTACTTCCTCAAAAAATTAGAAATGGAATTACCATATCATCCAGGAATCCCACTTTCAGGGATATATATAAAAAATGAAAGCAGGGCCTTTAAGAGATATCTGTACATTCAGATTCCTAGGAGCATTGTTCACAGTAGCCAAGCAGCCTAAATGTCCATCAATGGATGAATGGATAAACAAAATGTGGTATTAACATACAATGGAATATTATTCAGCCTTCAAAAGGAAATCCTAACACATGCTACAACATGAATGAACTTGGAGGACATTACGCTGAGAGAAATAAGCCCGTCACAAAAAGACAAATAGTGTGTGATACCACTTTATGAGGTCCCTAGAGGAGTCAAATTCATAGACAGAAAATAGAATGGAGGTTGCCAGGGGTAGGGGTAGGGAGAATGGGGATTTGTTGTTTAATGGGTACGGCATTTTAATTTTGAAAGAGGAACAGTTTTGGAAATGGATGGTGCTGATGGTTGCACAACAATATGAATGTACTTAATATCACTGAACTATACACTTAAAAATGGTAAGAAAGGTATCTTGCCACGTGTTGTTTTTTACCACAATTAAAAATTAAAAAGATAAAGCCAATATGTTTTCTTTATTAAAGGAATGGCTGCTTTAACTGGCATTAAATTTTGTTTAAACTTGAATCTTCTAGAAGGTAAGAGAGGGTAGAAGTAAAGCAAGGACAAAACTCCATTACGAACAACAATTCAGAAATACGTTGATTTAGGGACCAGCTTGTAGATTTGGGGGGAAAAAAATCTTTTTAGCTAGATTTGTTTCAATTAATTTATGTAATAATATAGGCCTTAAACTTCCAATTACACATGGTGAATAAAACACAGTATTTATTTCTTCTACCTCCAGAAATCTCAATAAAACCAGACTAAAGGAATCGTCCTAACTAGACTTACTGTGGTGATTATTTCACAATATATACAAATATCAAATCATTATATTGTGCATCTGAAAATAATATGCTATATGTCAATTATATCTCAATAAAATTTTTAAAATAAAAATATGGGCCCACAGGTGAAAGATATCAAGATACATAATAAATAAAGATTGAATTTTGGGGGGAAGATGGGAAATAATGCAAGAGAGGTAAGATGAAGGACCAGTGGAGTGAACAAAGCTGATTATTTACGTATGGAGAAAGGAAAAGTCCGGTGGGAGAGAAGTCAAAGTGTCTCCCAAAGGATCTAGCAAAGGTCAGGGTTTGCAGACACCAAATGTGACACAACGTAAGTGAGGTGCCTGGAGCCCATGAGTCCCTCCCCTCCCCACTCCTGCAGAAACTCAACTAGAACATACCAGACACATGAGGAGCAGGCATGACACCCTATAGAAACATGGAGTTGAGATCAAGTATACACACTGAATGGTGAGAACCCCCACAAACATACACACCCCTTCAGACACTCTCCTTAGATGAGCAACAAGAATGTGGGTGGAGAGCAGCAGGTCCTCTTCTGGAGACAATGTGTCAAGGAGAAGAGACATACAGAAATCTCCGTGAGAAAGCTGGACCCCTGCCTACTATTCTGAAAAGATCCCCAGGGACTGTTAGCCTGATCCACCATACAAATCCCATAGAGCTTGTCAGTGTCTCTTTCTTAAGCACAATATACCATCACCCATCACTAGACAGCCTCTAGTGTTAAAGGTAGAGACAAACACAAAAACAAAATTCAGTGTGGAACTATGAGGAAACCATAACAATGCAAGAAATGAAAGAGAGGAAAAAAACAAAAACCTGTAATATCCTCAGAAAAATTGGAGACGATATTACATCTAGGACTCAGTAATAAGATAAAGAAAGATACATACAAAGATAGAAACATACAAATGAAATACATGGTAGTTCAAGTGGAAATTTTAATGAAAGGGCTGGAGGGTCAATCTGTGGAAATATCTGAGGAAGAACAAAAAGACTGAGATGGCTAACAGAAAAGAAGACAGAAAAATTAAGACTTTTCTATGTGGTACAACATCTGCCTAGTAAGAGTTCTGCTTAGGAAGAAAAATAAATAACTGAAGTGAAGCCATTTGAACTGTCCTGATGACAACTGAGTAACAGCATGACCTGTGAACACACAGATAAGTCAGGTTGAATGACCCAGCTGAACCCTTGGCCTAGGAGAGAACAGGAAAAAAGGGGGAGGCAGGGTAAGGGGTAGGGAGGAACCTAATCAAAGAAATAATACAAAAATATATCCCAAACAGAAGGATACGTTTTCAGATCAGGTATGAAGTCTACGTGTAAGAAGACATGGTACAGGAGACTGCAGGTCTGGGTTATAAACTTGGTAGTAATAACTGTCTTTATGTATGTATTTCTTTAATGAGAATTTTTTAAAATATAACAATCTAGGCTTTTAGCTTTTTCAGAGTGGCATTAATATGCTATCTATAATTTTGCAATCTCTTTTCTTCCAGTCCCTAGCAGACTGGTACTCTGTGCCTATATTCCCACTTCAACAGAAACCAATTAGGGAAACAGAAACCAGAGTGTGTCACCTATCTGGACAGCGATGCTACTGTTGTTCCCAGTCCCCTGACCGGATCTATCACTGATACAGAGGCCCAACCAAACTGTCTGAGTACCCCAGAGCTCCAATCACACACTCTCACTACACACGCATGGATTAAGTTCATGCTCCACAAAATCCCAAATAAAGTCTCTGGAGTGTGAAAATTCAGGAAAACATCCAATAGTGCAGCGCACCTCTTGCTGTGAAGTATCACGTGAACACTTTTCTCTCATTCATTCATTTCATTTTTATCATGTTTTTATGTTTTTTAAATAGGGGGGAAATAACACCCAAATTTTATTTAAAAGAGAGCCCCAGACTTTGTGTGACAGCACAGTGTTTTTAAAATCGTGACTGCTTCCAGTTTCCCAAGGGCTATTCACATGGTTACCAGCCGAGCCCCTCAGATATCTGAATCTGAAAACCTCTCAGTGAAGTACAGGATGGGAAAAGTAGGCTTATAGTTGTTATAAGGAAATACAATAATAAATAAATAATAATATAAGAATTAAGAATAAACTGTGTTTTTCATACTTACAACTGTAAACCAACTTTTGCCCTACCCTATATATAAATTTAAACATGTCATAGAAAAAGAGAAAATTCCCTCCATTTGTCCCCCAGGATGGCTGAAGCTCTGACTGCCTGGACCCAGAGCCCCCATTGCCCAGGCAGTCACTGTCCCTCCTTTCTCCCCTCTCCTCTCTGAAGCTCTCAGATGTTCTCTTCCCTTCAAGTTGGTGGTACCATTGGGATTTAGGGAGATAACTCAAAAGGGCCTGCTTAGGCCTCACATCTGTCAACTTCAACAACATTTTCACGGGAGAATCGGCATTAGCCCAATTAACAAAAGTGTACTTTGATTTCCTATCTGTCATTGTTGAAAACCTCAAAGGGAGACAATCCACACCCTGTGAGTCCACACCCTTCACACCAAGTAAGCTTCACAGACTACCTTCACTGTTAACATGTGTCTATATGCCCAAGCACATAGGATCATGATATAAGTGTGTACCCTCAAAATATTCAACAGTCACTCTTCATTCTGCCATCCGAAGACAGTCAAAGCATCCTGATGTGCCATTATTTTTAACATGCAATTAACCTACATAACTTTCACAAATCAGATAAGCAAAGCTGTTTCTGTTGGGGAAAAATAAATAACTGAAATGAAACCATCATTTGAACTGTCCTGATGATAGCTAAGTGTCAGCATGATCTGTGAACACACAGATAAGCCAGGTTGAATGACCCCGCTGAACCCTTGGACCATGGGGTGAACATTTAACAAGAGGACTTCTTGACTTTTCAGCCCAGTAGGTTCAGTCAACCCCGCTTCCCTACACCCTACTTCCAGGAGCACTTGAATTAACCCACTAAAACAGTTTTCTGCACTCTCTCTCCTGGGAGCATACTCATGCTTTCCTCTCCCCCTCCTTCCCTCCACTCTCAGGTATTACCTTTACCCTTCTCTCTCCTAAGCTCCAAGGGCCCCTCATTTTGCCTCAGTAACTTGTTTCTTACGCCCATTTCTTCTACCACTTGCTTCTATCTCTGTGAAAACAAAATAAAAGTTTTCTGCCCAGGAACAGAGTATAGTTACCATTTGTATGAGTCTTGCTGTTCGTCTTTCAATAAAACTGAAAAAAGTCCCCATGAATGTCTTATACATTTTTCTTATATTCATATCTAGATTGCATACATTTTTTTGGTATTTGCAACAAATTTTTAATTATTTTCTAACCATATATGGTTAACTTATGGAAACTATTTTCCAACTGACATGTGTTATTCCCAGCCTTGGAATTTTACCAACAAAGTCTATGTTCAAATTTCACCCTTTGAAATTTCACCTAATAGTAAAGTATTCACTGTCAACTTGGCTAGAACTATTCAACTTCTCCTGGGAATCTCCTATTATTCATACATCACTTATCTGTTTCCCAGGGGATGGGGTAGATAGTAAATATTTTAGGTTTTGCGGGTCATACAGTCTCTGTCACAACTACTCCTTGTAGAATGAAAGCAACCACAGACAATATGTAAACAGTGGGCATGGCTGTATTCCAATAAAACTTTATTTATGACATGACAAGAATTAGAGCGGACAGTTCTGCCTCACTTCCTACAGAAGTGGAATTCCCACAGTAACAGGAGAGCTGTAGCAAGACAGAACCAGGAACCCCCAGGCCCTAACGTCAGAAGGGGTAGCAACATAACCACAGCAATCTGGCCAAGGCCAGTATATCAGTTCTCTACCATCTATTATCACAATCTTAGGGGTTAAGAATTTTGGGCAAGGCTCAGATAGGCTCACTTGCATGGTTGCAATAAACTTGAGGGCTGCAGTCAGTTGGTTGGGGACTATTGGCCTAAGCCAACCATGTCAAACTCAAGGGCTAACACAGGCCAAATAAACAAGGTTTACATTTATGTGGGGGAAGAAAAACCAAGATGGCGGCATAGGTAAGCACCTAAACTGCTGCCTCACACAACAATTTCAAAACTACAACTAAAAGACAGAACGGACACCACCCAGAACCACAGGAAAGCTGGCTGAGTGGAAATTCTACAACCAGAAGGAAAGAGAAAAGCTCACGGAGAATTGGAGGAACGGCAAAGGGTTGAGGTACGGCAAAGGGTCTTTGTGCGCACAGAGAGGAAGGGCGGCTGAGAGCCTGGCTGACTTTTTCTGGCGGGAGGGGGAAGGAAGCCCCCGACTGCACTGAACCCCAGTTCCAGGCGAAACCCCGTGGACCCAGGCTCATACAGGGGGAGTCTGGACTGTCAGGTAGAGAGAAAGGCACTTGGAGACTCAGAGACCCAGGGGAACCCCAGCGGACAGGGGTCAAGAGGCGCGGGTGCGAGTGTGCACAAAGACTGCGGAGGTTGCCACAGGCTTTCCCTAGCAGAAGGGAGTCGGAAGCTCCTGACTGCACTGAACCCTAGTTCCAGGCGAGCCCCTAGGGACCCACGCTCTTACGGGGGGGAATCTGGACTCTTGGGTGGAGGCTCGGGAGGCTCGGAAGGCAGAGGTCTGGAGGCGCGCGCACAAATGCGCACAAAGACTGTGGAGGTTGCCACAGGCTTTCCCTAGCAAAAGGGAGTCGGAAGCTCCTGTCTGCACTGAGCCCCAGTTCTGACTGCACTGAACCCCAGTTACAGGCGAGCCCCTGGGGACCCACGCTCTTGCGGGGGGAATCTAGACTCTCAGGCGGAGGCTCGGGAGGTGGGGAAGGCAGAGGTCTGGAGGCGCGTGCACGCAAGGGCAGGGCTGACGGGAAGCCAAGACTGTCTGCTCTGCCCTGAGACACCACTCCATCCAAACTGAGCACAGAGGCTTTTGCAATTTGTCAAGTCTAATCCTATAAAGCTGTCTCCAGCACCAAACTTCTCCCAGCGTAGACTCAGCTGATCCTCACAGCCTCCTGGCCTGGAGGTCAATTCCTCCCAGTGATACCAACAACAATCAAGACTTAACTACAACAAGGCTATACACACAGTCCACAAAGGGGTGCACCAAGAGTGTCCACCTCAGGTTAACTGGGGAGGCCGACCCACTGGGCCATATAGGAAACTTAGCACACAAAGCTACCCTACCAACTCAGGGAAACAGTGAAAATGCGGCGACAAAGAAACAGATCACAAACGAAAGAAATGAAGGAAAACAAACAACTGGATATAGAATTCAAAACCACGGTTATAAGGCTTTTCAAGAATATCCTAGAAAAGGCCAATAAATATAACGAGACCCTCGAAGATATGAAAAAGGACCATCTAGAAATTAAATATACATTGACTAAAATAAAAAATATTATACAGAGACCCAACAACAGACTAGAGGAACGCAAGAATCAAGTCAAAGAATTGAAATACAAAGAAGCAAAAAACACTCACCCGGAAAAGCAAAAAGAAAAAAGAATCCAAAAAGTTGAAGACAGTGTAAGAAGCCTCTGGGACAACCTCAAGCGTACCAACATCAGAATTATGGGGTGCCAGAAGAAGAGAGAGAGCAAGATACTAAAAACCTATTCGAAGAAATAATGACTGAAAACTTCCCCCACCTGGTGAAAGAAATAGACCTACAAGTCCAGGAAGCACAGAAAACTCCAAACAAAAGGAATCCAAAGAGGACCACACCAAGACACATCATATTAAAATGCCAAGAGCAAAAGACAAAGAGAGAATATTAAAAGCAGCAAGAGAAAAACAGTTAGTTACCTACAAGGGAGCACCCATACAATTGTCAGCTGATTTCTCAACAGAAACTATGCAGGCCAGATGGGAGTGGCAAGAAATTTTCAAAATGATGACTAACAAGAACCTACAACCAAGATTACTCTACCCAGCAAAGCTATCATTCAGAATTGAGGAGCAGTTAAAGAGCTTCACAGATAAGAAAAAGCTAAAGGAGTTCATCACCACCAAACCAGTATTATATGAAATGCTGAAAGGTATTCTTTAAGAAGAGGAAGAAGAAAAAAGTAAAGATAAAAATTATGAACAACAAATACATATCTATCAACAAGTGAACCTAAAAATCAAGTGAATTAAAAACCTGATGAACAGAATAATCTGGTGAATATAATAGAATCAGGGGTATAGAAAGGGAGTGGACTGATAATTCTCAGGGGGAAAGGGGTATGGAGGGAGTGCAGGAAGAGACTGGACAAAAATCATACACCTATGGATGAGGACAGTGGGGCGGAGGTAAGGGCAGAAGGTGGGGTGGGAACTGGGTGGAGGGGAGCTATGGGGGGAAAAAGGAGAAACAATTGTAATAATATGAATAAAGATTTATTAAAAAAAAAAGTTTATGTGGGAGGCCAAAAACAAAAGCTTCAATTTTCATAGAAACGTAGATTTATTTCAATAGAGATATGCTGAATACAAAGGGCTGAAATAAATGAGTAATCGTTACCATAAAATAATAGAACATTTTAATAAAAATATTTTTATTGAACATTAACTTACCAGACACTGAATAACTACACATAATAAGCGTAATGCAAATAATAACGGCACAAATTAATAAGCGTAACACAAATAAACCTATTTTTGTTGTTCTCCGAAAGTGAAATATTTCTTGTTGCGCACACCAAATATGTCAGTCCGAGACTAATGGCGTGGCAATCGGCTGCTAAAATATTTGCTGCTAGTATTAGTGGAGAGAAATTTATGCGCCTACGGGAAATGAATGCAACACGATTATAGTAATCAGTCATTAGTGAACAATGTAGTTTGTTATTAATAATTATGTATAGCCAAATATTATAAAAATTAACTTATGAAATTTTTAATAAAACATTTCTTGCATACCGTTATATAGGCTGGGCCACAAAAATGTTCATTGTGGGCCACATGCGACCCGTGGGCCACAAGTTTGACATGTGTAGTCTAAGCTGTCTTTACTCATCTGTCTAGCAGTTGGTGTTAGCTAGCGCCAGATGACAGATGGGCCCCCTATCTCTACTGGCTAGGCTGAGCTGACTGACAAGATGGAGGATGGAGGGCAGGTTCCAACAGCAATGTACCATTGGCCATTGCAAGTCCCAGGCCAAGCCTGGAGTCAGGGAGTGGGAGCAGCAAAGTCACATGGCAAAAGGGGTTAAGCATAGGAACAGGAGCAATGTGTGGCCATTCTGTGATCTATTATCCTCAGTTATTCCAGCCAATGGTATGTAGAAAAACTGAGAGTCAATTTCAAACCAGAACAGACCAATCTAGGGGCATTCAGATCAAAGCTGAGATCAAGAAGTTTCAGCAAGTGTGCAGAGATCAGGGCAGCAAGTGAAAAACAAGCCCCAAGGCCCAGTTACTGGGAACACCAAGTTCAGGGACAAGCAGTTCAGTTCCTCAGGAGATGGGAGTCCAGGGCAGCCACCTAATTTCAGAGGTCACTTCCGGTGGTTTATTAAATCCATATCTATTTAGAAAGCAGACACATTTTTAGGTGGATTGAGTATCACAACAACAATCTTCAGCTGGTAGAGAGATGGCAGTAAAGACACTGAGGAGAGTAGGTTTACCAAAAAAGGGTGATTTCTGATTCAAAGTCCAACCAGATAAGGCAGCTTGTTCTCTGCCCAGAGAGTGTTGGTTACTGAGACATCAATATGGCCCACACCAGGGAGTCCTGGTCCCTCGAGGGCAAGACTGGCCCCATCACTATGTGGCAAGGAGACTGGATCTAAATCATATGAAGTAAAACATTTATCTATGGGTTCATATAAAACTTTGCTTACTTGATTTTTTTCTTCTTAAAATACATTCATCCTCTCAAATTCTTAATTAAGACCTAGTATGTGCCCAGCAAATATAATGCAGAACAAAAACCAAGTAATGAAGCATGTCAATGAGCTTTTCCAAGGTCAACTATCTTTCTGTTCTGAGATTTAAATATGTTAAGTTTTGCCCTAGCCAGGTGGCTCAGTTGCTTAAAGCTTTGTTCCATATTGCAAAAAAGTTGCAAGTTTGATCCCTGCTCAGGATACATACAGAAGGCGGCCTATCAATGTTTCTCTCTCACATAGATGTTTCCCTCTTTCTCCCTTCTTCTCTCTCTCTCCCTTCTTCTTTCTCTCTTAAAAAAAAAAATCAGTTAAAAAACATACCCTCACCCTAGGTGGTTTGGCTCAGTGGATAGAGCATCAGCCTGTGGACTGAAGGGTCACCAGTTCGATTCCAGTCCAGGGCATGTATCTCGGGGTTGCAGGCTCCATCCCTGGCCCCAGTTGGTAGGGGAGCATGTGGGAGGCAACCAATCAATGTGTCTCTTTCACATGGATGTTTCTCTCTCTCTGTCTCTCCCCATCCCTTCCACTCTCTAAAAATCAATGAAAAATATCCTTAGATGAGGATTAACAAAACAAAAATCCTCAAGTGAAGATTTTTAAAAATTAAAAGTTTGTGTGTGTGTGTATGTTTTTAATCTTTATTGTTGAAAATATTACATATATCCCCTTTTTTTCTCCCATTCATAAAAATGTTAAGTTTTAAGTTACTAGTACTAATTTTGCTAACCCTGGTAGTAGGAAAAGAATAGTCTTGGATAACAGCTTTTTTATTTCAATTTTTTAATTCACTAAGATCTCTGGGCATGGTATGAGTTATGATAATAATTTCTTAAATCTTCTAATGTTTTATTATTACTTTTTTAAAAAATTAACCTCATCCAGTTTAAGTACATTTTTACAAGTTCAGAATCAAGATGCACCATTTCTATTCATTTAAGATTTCTTTAATAGTTGTTAAACAGAATTTTCATGCAGAGGTAATGGATTTCAACATCTTATTTTCTACTACAGAATGTTCAGGAGAATCAAAATATGGGAAGTGAACGAAACTACAAGGATGGAACTTATGGCAGGAAAAAGACTATGAAGAACTGCCTTTTGAGATTCAAGGAAAGGTTCCGATTACCCAGTTAAAACAATTATTGAGCTGGTACCCATTATATTCCAGGCTCTATGGACAAAAATCTTGCAACTTGCTATTTCTGTGCACACATGGCTCTCACAGAGATCACATAACATCTGAATAACAAGGGGTACTGAGAGTCCTCTTGAAGCACACAGCCTAGTGTAATGAATGAAGAGTGCCATAAAAGGACCCAATCAGGGAGACAAGCTGTTTAAATTTCTTAACAAAAGGTTCTCCTTATACCTCACCAGTATGCCAAATATATGGTCAGGAACATTTTAATCTTCAGTTCCTGCACACATAAGGACTATAGCCAATACACAGTGTTGTTGTTGACATAAGCTAACGTTATTGTTAACCTGAGGTTGACACAGTTTACTGACTGAAAGAAGCAGCAATAATTCTTTCCTGGCTGAAAAAAATTTTGAAACTCAGAATTCACCTTACTGATCAAAATAAGGCTTGAACTCAGTTCTCTTAAATGGTCTCTCTGTACAGGAAAGGCACTTTGGAAATCTTTTGGTTTAAAACAGGAAAGCAGGTGGCACAAGACCAAAAATTTAGTACTCCCGAGGAAGGCAACATGACACTCATCAACCTAATTTTCCTGAAGCACTTTGCACACAATAACTTGAGAAGAAAGAGGAAGTCAGTTATAAGATATCCTGAGATTCTCTACTTTCAGCCAAAGAGGTACAACCAGTTCTGCATACTTACATTATTAATTCAGCTTAAATCTGAATGAGTTGTAAAGATGTACTCTCTGCTATTGAGGAAAGAACTGTGTGCACGCTAAGTCTTAGATACATAAGAATTCAGTACATTTGCTTTTTCTATAAGTCAGATAAAAGTAAGAAATTATCGGAGGTTGTATATTTAATAAGTTCTGTTTAATAAATAAATTAGTTCAAAATTTTTGGTTTAAAAATCTTACAAACATATCTAAAAGTTCAATCTATTTGGGCACCAATAACATTAAGAAACACTAGGTTTTCAGCCCTGGCTGGGTGGCTCAATGGGTTGGACTGTCATCCTGTGCACCAAAAGGATGTGGGTTTGATTCCTGGTCAGGGCACATACCTAAGTTTCGGGTTCAATCCCTGGTCAGGGAGCATATGGGATGTGAGATGTTTCTCTCTCTCTCTCTCTCTCTCTCTCTCTCTCTCTCTCTCTCTCTCTCTCTCTCTCTCCTTCTTCCCCTCTCTAAAAATCAGTAAAAAACGTATCCTCAGATCGAGGGAAGATGCGTACCAACAGGAAGGCAAACTGCAAGATAGTGCATGAGTGAGAGAACAAAGGGAGAGTGTGTGGTCACATGGGAATGTTTGTTGGTGAGTTGAGGAACAGCTATATTCCAGGAGACTGTGGGGGACTGCTGGATGGGGTTCCCCGGATCAGGCAGCCCCCCATTGCTGCTGGGTTCCCTCCTGGAGCAACTGGCTCTGATGTGGAGATCGCACCATCTTGAAGGGGAAAGTGGATGTTATCGGATGCCTGAAAAGCCCGGGAATCTACAACTACAGTACCCAGCGAACAGCTGCGAACTGAGAACACTGGTCCCCGAGTGGCCAGAGTATGCAGATTCAGAGGAGCTCTGCACCCCCTCACATAAAAATCAGATTTCGCCTGGGATAAGGTGAGGTCTGTGGTCCGGGCAGGAGAGAGAAATGTGCACACGGGAGCTGGAGGACCTGGGGAAGTCAGTGCCCAGAAAAATCCACGGCCATTGGGGCTGGCATGATCTGCAAATGTGGAAGGGGATCTGCAGAGCTGCTAACAGAAGGGAACTCTAAAAAGCAACCCATACCTGAACTGGGTGCAAAAGGACAGCCTAAAATTTTTAAAAGTGTGCCGGCTGCTTAGACTCAAGGGGTAAAAAGACTACACAGACTTGCGCGCAGGGCCGGAGTTCGCACACTTACTCTGGCCCTTTTTTCTTATTTTTTTCTCTTTAAATCCTTGCTTTTGATTACGAAGCCCAATACATAGGATCACCCAATTGTGGACACTCTAAGAGACTGCAGGGGAAAGTTGTTTTTGTGGAACCTGGGGATCAGAGTGGGGAATAACGATCAGAGAACCAGCTCTGGGGCAACCCATTCCCCCAAACCTGTATTAAATGCCACAGGGAAAACAAAATCTAAACGCTAGCTAGAGAGGACCAACAGATCCGGAAGTCAATCCAGAAACACTGCCACCCAGGGGTTGAATCACAAGTTGACTCCTGTGTAAACACAAATAAAGGCGTATCCTATCTAATAAAGAGGGAATATGCTAATTGACCACCACTCCGTCACAAAGATGGCTGCACCCACAGCTGAGGCCAAATTCCCATAAGGAGCCCTAACAAGCAATCAGCAGGGACCTGAGGCTACACCCTTCCCCACCCCGGCAGGGCTTGACAGGGGACCCCAGGCCACGCACCCCACCTGGCAGGGCTTGACAGGGGACCTCAGGCCACACCCCCCGCCCCAGTGCCAGGCCAAGAGACCTGAGGCCATGGCCCCTGCCTGGTGGGACTTGATGGGGACCTCAAGGTGCGCCATACTGGTGCTGGGCTAGGGGACCTGAGGCTGCTCCCCCGACCCCAGCACCAGGCCAGGGGACCTCAGGCCGCACACCCCACCAGGTGGGGCTTGACAGGGGACTTCAGGCCATGTCCCCCACCCCAGAACAAGGCCAGGGGACCTCAGACTGAACCCCCCACCCAGCGGGGCTTGACAGGAGACCTTAGGCCGCATCCCCCGTCCTAGCACCGGGCCAGGAGACCTGAGGCTGGCCCCCCTGCCTGGCTGGGCTTTACAGGGGTCCTAAGGCTTTGCCTCCCACCCAGCAGGGCATGACGGGGGACCTGAGGCTGCGACCCCCTCCTGGTGCTGGGCTGGGGGACTTGAGGCTGCGCCCCCCTGCCTGGAGGATCTTGATGGGGGACCTCATACCATCCCCCCATCCAGTGGGGCTTGACAGGGGATCTCAGGCCGTGTCCCCCACCTGGTAGGGCTTGACAGGGGACCTCAAGGCATGTCCCCCAACCCAGTCTGCACTGGAGGACCTCAGGCTACGCCCCCTGCCCGGCAGGGCTTGACAAAGGTGGGACTGGCCGGGTCTGGATCTCACACGATTTTGAGGTACACAGGGGTGGGCAGGTACTAGACTCTGGGTCCCGTGGTGTGCCCCAGACTCTGACAGGAGGAAGCTTTTCATATACATTTTACTAATTTTTTTCATCTCTGACACTTCTATTATAGAGAAAGGGCAAATAGCAATATTAAATTATTTCCTCTAATTAATCCCCTTTTAATGGGCACAAATTTCGTGCACCAGGTCAATAGTAAGAAATAAAGAAATACTGCCTGCTTGAAAATCAAGACTGTGGCCCACAACACTGAGGAGCAGTGAAACGCAGGGAACTTCAATACTGTCCTGACTAGGAAACAGTCCTGTTAAACAGAACAGTACAGGAAGTGAATGACCTTCACTACTGCACATTTTTGTTTTTTTTGTTTTTGTTTTTGCTTTTTTTTTTTTTAATAAATCTTTATTGTTCAGATTATTACAGGTGTTCCTCTATTTTTTCCCCCATAGCTCCCCTCCACCTCATTCCCCACCCCACCCCAACCCCTTACCCCCCGCCACTGTCTTCATCCATAGGAGTAAGATTTTTGTCCAATCTCTTCCCGCACCCCTCACACCTGCTTCCCCTGAGAATTGTCAGTCCACTCCCTTTCTATGTCCCTGATTCTATTATATTCACCAGTCCATTCTGTTCTTCAGATTTTTTATTCACTTGATTTTTAGATTCACTTGTTGGTAGGTATGTATTTGATGTCCTTTTGTTGTTCATAATTTTCATCTTTACCTTTTTCTTCTTCTTCCTCTTCTTAAAGGATACCCTTCAGCATTTCATGTAATACTGGTTTGGTGGTGATGAACTCCTTTAGCTTTTTCTTGTCTGTGAAGCTCTTTATCTGACCTTCAACTCTGAATGATAGCTTTGCTGGGTAGAGTAATCTTGGTTGTAGGTTCTTGCTGTTCATCACTTTGAATATTTCTTGCCACTCCCTTCTGGCCTGCATAGTTTCTGTTGAGAAATCAGCTGACAGTCGTATGGGTACGCCCTTGTAGGTAATTAACTGTTTTTCTCTTGCTGCTTTTAATATTCTCTCTTTGTCTTTTGCCCTTGGCATTTTAATTATGATGTGTCTTGGTGTGGTCCTCTTTGGATTCCTCTTGTATGGGGTTCTGTGCGCTTCCTGAACTTGTACGTCTATTTCTTTCACCAGGTAGGGAAAGTTTTCTGTCATTATTTCTTCTAATAGGTTTTCAGTATTTTGCTCTCTCCCTTCTTCTGGCACCGCAAAAATTCGGATGTTGGTTCGCTTGAAGTTGTCCCAGAGGCTCCTTACACTACCTTCATATTTTTGGATTCTTTTTTCTTTTTGTTTTTCTGGTTGGATGTTTTTTGTTTCCACATATTTCAGATCTTTGGTTTGATTCTTGGGGTACGTTGATCTACAGTTGAGTTTCTGTATATTCTTTATTTCAGACAGTGTATGCTTCATTTCTGACTGATCCTTTTCCATTTTTTTGGCATTCTCATTAAGCTCCTTGAAGGTCTCATCAAGTTTCTCAGCGGTTTTAAGAAGATTCTTGAGTAACCTTATAAATGTGGTTCTGAACTCTATGTCATCCAGTAGTTTGCTTTCCTCCGTTTCTTTCATTCGTGACATGTTTCTTTGTCTCCACATTTTGGCTGCTTCCCTGTGTTGATGGAGTAGCTTTGTGTGGTAGGTGACCTATAGGGGACAGTAGCTCAGCCTCCCCAATCACCTGATGTGGACACTCTTGATACACCCCTTTGTGGGCTGAGTGCAAAGACTTGGTGCAGTTAAGCCTTAATTGCTGTTGGTATTCTGGGAGGAAATGACCTCCAGGCCAATTAGCTGTGAGCACTCACTGTGTCTATAATGGAAGAACTGCTGCGCTGAAGACACACTTATGGGGCAGGACTTGTTTCAGTGGGGCTTTGGTGCTCACTGAGTCTGCCTCTTGAATGTGTCACTTATGGATGTGAGGAGTTGAAATCTGGTGTCTCACTCTGACCACTAGGTACACTGGCTTCTGGATCTCCAATGGGGTGCAGGTCAGCTACTGTCTGAGGCCACCCAGCAGGAGCTACAGTGAGAGCTACAGTTTTCTCCTCTTTGCTTGAGGTTTGGAGGTTTTGGAGCTGTCTGACCCGGGCTGCAAGTTTGCTAGGTTAAGCTGCGATAGGGCAGGGCTTTCTTATGCAAAAGCGGCTGCTTAGAGCATGGGTGGGTTTGTAGGTGGTGCAGGATGGGGTCTCAGGGTGTCACTAGGCTAGGGCGTGGCAAACAGCAATGGCTGCTAGTTAGCCGGCTCTGTGTCCCAGACGGCGTCCCGGAATCCCGAGCCCCAGTGCTGTAAACAATTATTCCTGAGCGCAGCTCTGCAAGGAAGCCACCCTCACTGGCAGACAGTCCAGCTTCTCCCCGTAGGAGTTTGGGTCCCCCGCGTCTCCCCAGAAACTGGATTTCAGAGTAATCGGGGGCTTGTCTCCCTTTGGGTTGAAAAAAGCAACGCCCGCCGCCAGCCCAGATCACGCGCCTCTGTACCTCAGCTTTTCAGCGCTCGTGCACTTCTCAATGCTCTTTTCTCTTTCCTTCTAGTTGTAGAACTTCCACTCAGCCAGCTTTCCCGTAGTTCTGGGTGATAGACGTTTTGTCTTTTAGTTGAATTTTTGAAATTGTTGCGCGAGGCAGCAGTTTAGGTGTTTACCTACGCCGCCATCTTGGATCTCCTGCACATTTTTATTTTTATTTCGTTTTTCATCTTTTACTTAAGAAACTGCATTTTTTTATTTTTTCCTCACTTGGTTTTACCTTTTTATTACATTTTTTATTTTCAATCAGTATTATTACTACTACTATTTTACCTTTTTCAAAAATGTGTCATTTTATTTTCTCTTTATTTTACTTTGGGATTATGTTCTACATTCTATTTTCATCTTTCCTTTAGCATCACTTTACTCTGTCTCAACTTTACCTTTATGCCAACACTCCCTTCCTCACTTTTCCACTTCTGTTGTCCTGTTTCTCTTACCCTATTCCTGCTTTAGATTTTCCCTATTCCTTCTTCTTACCCCGTTAAAATTTCAACAGACTTTTATATATCTAATTTATAATCCCCTGTTCCAAGTCCATACACACCTCTCTCTTGTCTTTCTTCAGGATCCAAAAAAGAATTTTTTTTTCTCTCTGTCCTTTTGTGGTTATTTGTTTGATTGTTGATTATACCGATTTTTTCTCCTTGTTTTGTAAGATTGTTTCACTTTTTCTTTTTGTTTTTTTGTTTTCTTTTTGTTTCATTTTGCTTCAGTTTTCCCTCCCCTCACTTGATATTAGTTGTTGTTTGTAGTTTGCATTCATCTCTACGTATTTGTTTCTGGCATTTGTTGGGATTAGTGGCTGTTCTATTGGAGTTTTCTCCCCATATAAATAGTTTTTTCCCCTCTTCTTTCTTTTTCTCTTTACTTACTCTCTTACTTTTCTTTTCCTTTTCCCAATTTCATTTTTGCACTCCTTTTTTTCCCCCTCTTCTTCTTTCTTTCTTATCCTGTAATTCACCTTTCTCTGGTGGTCACCTTTACTTGGGGTTATTAATATCGTAAATGCATTTATGTTCAGTGCCTTGTGCATTGTGCCTTGTTGTGTTATATTTTGTGCCTTTAAATCAACACAGGAGAGAGAGAACTACATAACCAGACACCTAAAGAAGACAGATCATGGAGACAAAGAAACGGCCTGCATATAAAAGAAAAGCAGGCATCACCAGAAAAGGAAGTAAACAAAATGGAGGCAAGCAACTTGTCAGAGAAAGAATTCAGAAAAATGGTCATAAGTTGGATGAAAAGAATGGAAGATAAATTTGACAGTATGTGTAAGAACCAATAAGAAATAAAAAATGACATCGCTGCTAAAAAGAAGTCAATATAAAACATCAACAGTAGACTGTAAGAAGCAGAGGACCACATCAGTGACCTAGAAGACGAGGTAGGAAAAAACACGCAAGTAGAGCAGCTTCTAGAAAAAAAAATTAAAAAGCAGGAGATGAGCCTAAGGGAACTTTGGGACACCATGAAACGAAACAATATCCACATAATAGGGGTTCCAGAAGGAGAGGAAACTGAGGAAGGAATAGAAAACCTGTTTAAAGAAATAATGACAGAAAATTTCCCTGATATAGGGAAGAAAAAACCCACACAAATCCAAGAACTCCCAGAGTCCCAAACAAAATGAACCCCAAAAGACTGACACCAAGGCACATTATAATTAAATTGGCAAACAACAACAACAAAGTAAGAATCTTAAAACCGGCCAGAGAGAGACAGAAAGTTACCTACAAAGGATCCCCCATCAGAATAGCTACTGATTTCTCAAAAAGAAACACATCAGGCCACAAGGGAATGGAATGAAATACACAAAGTCATGCAAAGAAAGGTCCTGAATATAAGAATACTGTACCCAGCAAGGCTATCAATCAAAATTGAGGGGGAAATCAGGAGCTTCACAGACAAAAAAGGACTAGCGGAGTTTATTACCACCAAACCAGCAATGCAAGAAATGCTAAACGGTCTGCTGTAAAAAGAAGAAATAGGAAGAGAAGAAGGAACACAGGCATAAAGAATAAGAATGGCGACAAACAAGTACCTATCAATAATAACTTTAAATGTAAATGGATTAAATGCCCCAATCAAAAGACATAGGGTAACTGATTGGATAAGAAAACATGACCCATATATCTGCTGTCTACAGGAAACCCACCTCAGAAAAAAAGATGCACACAGACTGAGGGTGAGGGATGAAAAAGATTTTTCAGGCAAATGGAAATGAAAAAAAAGCTTGGGTAGCAATACTTATATCTGACAAATTAGATCTCAAAGTGAAGGACATAAAAAGAGATTAGGAAGGCAACTTCATAATACTAAAAGGGATCAATCCAACAAGGAGAAATAACTCTGGTAAACATATATGCACCCAATACAGGAGCACCCAAATACATTTAAAAAAAACTCTTGGAGGTAACAACGTAGGGACTTTAATGCCCCACTATCACTATTGGACAAATCCTATTAAAAAAATCAGCAAAGAAACATCAATCCTAAATGACTCAAGAGACCAGATGGAATTAATTGACATCTTCAGAACATTTCACCCTAAAGCCACAGAATATACATTCTTCTCAAGTGCACATGGGTCTTTTTCAAAGATAGACCATATCTTGGGTCAGAGGCAAAGTCTCTTCAAATTCAAAAATACAGAAATCATATCAAGCACCTTCTCAGATCACAATGTCATAAAACTGGAAATCAACTACAATAAAAACAATCCAAAAAAATCATACACGTGGAGACAAAATAGCATGCTATTAAACTATGACTGGGTTACCAGAGAGATCAAGGAAGAAATAAAAAACATCACGGCAACAAATGACAATGAAAACACAACAAACGACAATGAAAACACAACAATCCAAAATCTATGGGACACAGCAAAAGCAGTCTTGAGAGGGAAGTTCATAGCTCTACAAGCCTATTGCAAAAAACAAGAAACAATGGTAATAAATTACATAACCTACAACTCAAAGAGTTAGAAAGAGAGCAACAAGAAAACCCTAGCGTAAGTAGAAGGAAGAAAAGAATAAAGATCAGAGCAGAGATAAATAACATAGAGACCAAAAAAACAATACAAAAGATCAACAAAACCAAGAGCTGGTTCTTTGAAAGGATAAAAAAGATAGATGAACCTCTAGCCAGCCTTACCAAGAAGCAAAGAGAGAGCACTCAAATAAACAAAATCAGAAATCAAAGAGGAGAAATAACAACAGACTCCACCAAAATACAAAGCATTGTTAAAAAAAATACTATGAAAAACTCTATTCCAACAAACTGGACAACCTGGAGGTAATGGACATATTCCTAGAAAAATACAACCTTCCAAAACTCAATCAGGAAGATTCTACACATCTCAACAGGCCAAAAACTATGGAAGAAATTGAAGCAGTCATCAAAAAGCTTCCAGCAAACAAAAGCCTGGGGCCAGACGGCTTCACAGGGGAGTTTTACCAAACATTCAAGGAAGAACTAAAACCTATTCTCCTCAGACTATTCCAAAAAAATTCAAGAGGAAGGAGCACTTCCAAGCTCATTCTATGAAGCCTGCATGACCCTAACACCAAAACCAGAAAAAGACAACACAATGAAAAAGAATTACAGGCCAATGTCCTCATGAACAAAGATGCCAAAATCCTCAACAAAATTCTAGCAAATCGGATCCAGCAGTACATCAGAAAGATCATACACCATGACCAAGTAGGATTTATCCCAGAGATGCAAGGATGGTACAATATCAGCAAATCAATAAACATGATACATCACATAAACAAACTCAGAGATAAAAACCACACAGTCGTATCAATTGATGCAGAAAAAGCATTCAATAAAATCCAACACCCATTTTTGATAAATACTCTCAGCAAGGTGGGAATAGAAGGATCATACCTCAACATAATAAAAGCCATATATGACAAACCCACAGCTAACCTCATACTCAATGGGCAAAAACTAAAACCATTTCCATAAGAACAGGAAAAACACAGGGATGCCCACTCTCACCACCCCTGTTGGTCATAGTACTGGAAGTATCAGCCATTGTGATAAGACAAGAAGAAGAAATAAAAGGCATCCAAATAGGAAAAGAAGAAGTAAAACTGTCCTTATTTCCAGATGACATGATATTGTACATAAGAAACCTGAAAGACTACATTAAAAACTATTAGACTTAATAAATGAATTAGGCAGGAGGAATCCAAGATGGTGGCATAGGTAAACACATAAACTGCTGCCTCACACAACAATTTCAAAACTACAACTAAAAGACAAAACGTCTATCACCCAGAACTACGGGAAAGCTGGCTGAGTGGAAGTTCTACAACTAGAAGGAAAGAGAAAAGAGCACTGAGACGTGCACAAGCACTGAAAAGCTGAGGTACGGAGGTGCGGGATCTGGGCTGGCGGCAGGCGTTGCTTTTTTCAACCCAAAGGGGAGACAAGCCCCCGATTACTCTGAAATAGTTTCTGGGGAGACGCGGGGGACCCAAACTCCTACGGGGAGAAGCTGGATTGTCTGCTACCAGGTCGGAAAGTGAGGGTGGCCTGCTTGTAGAGCTGAGCACAGGAATAATTGTTTATCGGCGCTGGGGAACGGGACTGGACGCAGTGGGAGAGACAGACCCGGCTAACTAGCATCCATTGCTGTTTTCCACACCCTAACCTAGTGACGCCCTGAGACCCTGCCCCACACAACCTACAAACCCACCCAAGCTCCAAGCAGTGGCTTTTGCATATGAATGGACTGCAGCTTAACCTAACAAACTTGCAGCCCGGGTCAGACAGCTCCAAAACCTCCAAACCCCAAGCAAAGAGGAGAAAACTGTAGCTCTCGCTGTAGCTCCTGCTGGGTGGACTCAGACAATAGCTGACCTGCACCCCATTGGTATACCTAGTGGTCAGTGTGAGAAACCAGATTTCAACTCCTCACATCCATAAGTGACACATTCAAGAGGCAGACTCAGCGAGCACCAAAGCCCCACTGAAACAAGTCCTGCACCATAAGCGTGTCTCCAGCACAGCAGTTCTTATAGACACAGCGAGTCCTCACAACCAAATGGCCTGGAGGTCAATTCCTCCCAGCTTACCAACAGCAGTTAAGGCTTAACTACACCAAGACTTTGCACTCAGCCCACAAAGGGGTGTACCAAGAGCGTCCACATCAGGTGATTGGGGAGGCTGAGATACTGCCCCCTATAGGTCACCTACCACACAAAGTCACTCCATCAACACAGGGAAGCAGCCAAAATGTGGAAACGAAGAAACATGTCACGAATGAAAGAAACGGAGGAAAGCAAACTACTGGACGACATAGAGTTCAGAACCACATTTATAAGGTTACTCAAGAATCTTCTAAAAACCGCCGAGAAACTTGATGACACTTCTGAGGAGCTTAGTGAGACCTTCAAAGACCTTAATGAGAATGCCAAAAAAATGGAAAAGGACCAGTAAGAAATGAAGCATACACTGTCTAAAATAAAGAATATACAGAAACTCAACTGTAGATCAACGTACCCCAAGAATCAAACCAAAGATCTGAAATATGAGGAAACAAAAAACACCCAACCAGAAAAACAAAAAGAAAAAAGAATCCAAAAATATGAAGATAGTGTAAGGAGCCTCTGGGACAACTTCAAGCATACCAACATCCAAATTTTTGGGGTGCCAGAAGAAGAGAGAGAGCAAAATACTGAAAACCTATTAGAAGAAATAATGACAGAAAACTTTCCCTACCTGGTGAAAGAAATAGACTTACAAGTCCAGGAAGCACAGAGAACCCCAAACAAAAGGAATCCAAAGAGGACCACACCAAGACACATCATAATTAAAATGCCAAGGGCAAAAGACAAAGAGAGAATCTTGAAAGCAGCAAGAGAAAAACAGTTAGTTACCTACAAGGGAGTACCCATACGACTGTCAGCTGATTTCTCGGCAGAAACTATGCAGGCCAGAAGGGAGTGGCAAGAAATATTCAAAGTGATGAACAGCAAGAACCTACAACCAAGATTACTCTACCCAGCAAAGCTATCATTCAGAGTTGAAGGTCAGATAAAGAGCTTCACAGACAAGAAAAAGCTAAAGGAGTTCATCGCCACCAAACCAGGATTACATGAAATGCTGAAGGGTATTCTTTAAGAAGAGGAAGAAGAAGAAAAAGGTAAAGATAAAAATTATGAACAACAAAATGACATCAAATACATACCTACCAACAAGTGAATCTAAAAATCAAGTAAATAAAAAATCTGAAGAACAGAATGGACTGGTGAATATAATAGAATCAGGGACATAGAAAGGGAGTGGACTGACGACTCTCAGGGGAAGCAGGTGTGAGGGGTGTGGGAAGAGATTGGACAAAAATCTTACTCCTATGGATGAAGACAGTGGCGGGGGGTAAGGGCATGGGGTGGGGTGGGGAATCAGGTGGAGGGGAGCTATGGGGAAAAAGAAAAAAGAGGAACACCTGTAATAATCTGAACAATAAAGATTTATTTTAAAAAAAATAAATGAATTCGGCAATGTAGCAGGATACAAAATAACACCAAGAAATCTCTGGTATTTCTATACACCAATAGTGAACTTACAGAAAGAGAGACTAAAAAAGCATCCCCATTTACCATCACACCAAAAAAATTAAGATACCTAGGAATAAACTTAAATAAGGAGGTAAAAGACCTATATGCAGAAAACTACAGGACACTGGAAAAAGAGATAGAGGAAGACGTAAACAGATGGAAGAACATACCAAGTTCATGGATTGGAAGAATCAACATCATTAAAATGTCCTTCCCCCCCAAAGCAATCTATATATTCAAGTCACTCCCCATTAAAATACCAACGGCATATTTCACAGACCTAGAAAGAACTCTCCAAAAATTCACCTGGAATAAAAAAAGACCCCGAATATCCACAGCAATCCTAGAAAGAAGAACAAAGTAGGTGGGATCTCAATACCAGATTTCAAGCTGTATTACAAAGCCACTGTTCTCAAAACAGCCTGGTACTGGCACAAGAACAGACATATAGACCACTGGAATAGAACAGAGAACCCAGATATTGACCCAAACCACTATGCTCAATTAATATTTGACAAAGGAGGCATGAACATACAATGGAGTCAAAACAGTCTCTTCAATAAATGGTGTTGGGAAAATTGGACAGATACATACAAAAAAATGAAACTAGACCACCAACTTATACACAAAAATTAACTCAAAATGGATAAAGGACTTAAACATAAGACAGGAAACCATAAAAATACTAGAGGAATCCACAGGCAGAAAAATCTCAGACATGTGCCGAAGCAATTTCTTCACCAATACTGCTCCTAGGGCAATGGAAACTAAAGAGAAAATAAGCAAATGGGACTATATCAAAATAAAAAGCTTTTGCACAGCAAAAGAAACCATCAACAAACAACAAGAAAGCCCACTGTATGGGAGAACATATTTGCAAATGTTATCACTGATAAAGGTTTAATCTTCAACATCTATAGGCAGCTTATACAACTTAGTAAAAGGAAGATAAATGATCCAGTAAAAAAATGGGCAATGGACCTAAATAGAAACTTTTCGAAAGAAGACAGAAGGCCAAGAAACATAAGAAAACATGCTCAAAGTCACTAATTGTCTGAGAGATGCAAATCAAAACGACAATAAGGTACCATCTCACACCTGTCAGAATGGCTATCATCAACAAATCAACAAATGACAAGTGCTGGCGAGGATGCAGAGAAAAAGGAACCCTTGTGCACTGCTGGTGGGAATGTAGATTGGTGCAGCCACTGTGGAGAACAGTATGGAGTTTCCTCAAAAAACTAAAAATGTAATTCTCATTTGACCCAGAGATCCCACTTCTAGGATTATATCCCAAGAAACTAGAAACACCAATCAGAAAGGATATATACATGCACCCCTATGTTCATAGCAGCACAATTCACCATAGCTAAGATTTGGAAACAGCCTAAGTGCCCATCAGATGAGTGAATTAGAAAACTATGGTACAACTACACAACGGAAAACTACGCTGCTATAAAAAAGAAGGAATTCTTACCATTTGCAGCAGCATGGATGGATCTGGAGAGCACTATGTTATGTGAAATAAGCCAGGCAATGAAAGAAAAATACCACATGATCTCATTCATTTATGGAAAATAAAGAACATTATAACCTGATAAACAAAAAGATAGATACAGAGGCAGTAAAGCATCGAACAGACTGTCAAATTACAGCGGGAAGGATGGGGAGTGTTGGGGAAGAGAGTAAAGAGCTCAATTGAAGGACGTGTATGCATGCATATAAGCACAATCAATGGACACAAGACACTGTGGGGAGGGCAGGATGACGGCATGTGGGGTAGAGGAGGGCGGGGGAAGGTCAATGGGTGAAAAAAGGATATGTGTACTAATATATGTAATACTTTAAACAATAAAAAAATAAATAATAAAGAAAACATATCCTCAGGTGAGGTTTAAAAAGGAAATAAAGTAACACTAGCTTTTCATCAAGCAAAGTAGTACAGTAACAAGAAAACTTTTAATCTGGCCTTTAAAAAAATGAAAAAGAACACCTACCCACAATTTCCCATTACTCCTAATGCCTGAAAGGACTTCAAAAGTGGCCAAAACCTTTAACGATATACCTAAAAAAGAAGGCCTAAAACATAAATACCCCCAAGATATAGAACAAAGAACTTTTCAGTTAGATATTTTACAGTTTTTTCTTGGTCACAACTGAGTTGGAATTGGCTCTATGAAACAAAAGATAAAATGAGAGGACCCCAAAATGGTGGCCAGTAGGACATCAGGGAGGAACATAGTGTGAGTGAGTAAAGAGGCAAGAGAGGTGTGTGTGGATGTGTGTGGTATGTGGGTGGGTGAGTAAAGGACAGTTAGATCTCACAGGAGTCTTGGCAGATCGGGCTCTGCTAGATAGGGATCCTCTGCTACTGCTGCAGGCACTCCCAGGCCGGCGACGCTTTGGCATGGAGCCCACACCATCTTATAGAGGAGAGCAGTGGGAGCCAAAAGCGCAGCCACACCAACACTCAGACTGGGCTCAGACCCCACCCCAGACGGTGCAGGGAGAAGCTTGCCAGCCATGACCCAAGTGGGACCACTACGGTGCCCTGGCAGTGAGTGGCACAGTACCTCCCCACAGGCTCCCAGATGTCTGCAGTGAGTGCTTGCCAGAGAGACCTCCATATGCACCTCTTCACCCCTGCACCAGGACCCAGCATTCTAGGATCCGACGCTGACAGGGATGACATAGCGTCAGAGCCCCCAGTGACGCCCCAACCCCGGAATCAGGTCAGTGCTGCCCTAGCGCCACAGAGCCACCCAGCGACCAATCCAAACCCGGTTACAGGACAGCGCTGCCATAGTGACACAGAGCTGCCCAATGAAGCCCCAACCCTAGACCCAGGTCAGCACTGCAATAGCAACATAGAGCTGCCCAGTGACGCCCCAACACCCAGCCCCAGGTCAGCACTGACATAGCAACCAGGAGCTGCCCAGCAATGCACCAATCCCAGGCCCAGGTCAACAATGCCACAGTGACACAGAGCCACCAGGCGACTGTCCCAACCCTGGCCCCAGGACAGAGCAGTCAGTGCAATCCAGTGCACCCACCCATGGGTCACAGGACTCCACAACAAGTTCACTGCTAGAGGGCTCTAGGGGGCCACCCTGCTGCAGGAGCCAGGGATGCAGACTGAATTGCAGGCCAGAGAGCTCTTGGGAGTCACAGGGAGTTGCACACCAGATGATCAGAGGATGTGTGCATGCACCGTCCCCCCCCACCCCCAGCCTGCCCTCGACCATGAACATCTGAATCAGACAACAGGAGAAGGGGGTACAACTCAGAGCAGAGTCAATAAAGGCAGACCCATCCTCCTGGTTAACAAGTCCCAGATCATTGGACCACTAGCAGGGTGCCCAAGGCCAGAAAGAGACAGCAAAAATGGGGAGACAAAAAAAAAAAAATCCCCAAAGGAAAGAAAAAGAGGAATTGCCAGAAAATGAACTAAACTAAATGGAGTCAAGCGATATTACAGAAAAAGAATTCCGAGCAATGGTTATAAAGATGCTCAACCATACAGATGAGAAATTCACCAACATATGTAAGAATCAAGAGGAAATGAAGAATGATATAGATGTAATAAAGAACACAATGGAAGGTTTCAACAGTAGAGTAGAAGCAGCAAAGGATCAAATGAGTGAGTTAGAAGACAGGGTAGAAAAAACTCCCAACCTGAACAGCAATGGGGAAAAAAATTAAAAAGCAGGAAGAAAGTTTAAGGGAGCTTTGGGAGAACATGAAACAAAGCAACATACACATAATAGGGATGCCAAAAGGACAAGAAGAAGAACAAAGAATAGAAAACCTATTTGAAGAATTAATGACAGAAAACTTCCCTGACTTGGGGAAGAAAAAAGTCAAACAAGAACAGAATCCCAAACACGATGAACCCAAAAAGACCCACACCAAGACATGTCATAATTACAATGGCAAACGTTAACAACAAAGAAAGAATCTTAAAGGGCTGGAAGAGAGAGACAGAGTTACCTACAAGTGACTCTTAGACTATCAAATGATTTATCAACAGAAACATGTCAGGACAGAAGGGAATGGAATGAAGTATAAAAAGTGATACAAAGCAAGGGACTGAATCCAAGAAGCAAGGCTATCATTCAAAATTGATGGTGAAATCAGAAGCTTAAAAGACAAAAAATAGGCTAAGGGAATTTATTACCACCAAGCCAGCAATTCAATAAATGCTAAAAGGACTGTTGTAAAAAGAAGAAATAAAAAGGAAAGAAGGAATACAGGCATAAAGAATTAAAATGGCAACAAACAAGTACCTATCAATAATAATCTTAAACATAAATGGATTAAATGCTCTAATCAAAAGACATAGGGTGGCGTAAGTACTAGCCATAGCGATCAAAAAAGTAGAAGAAATAAAAGGCATTCGAATTGGAAAAGAAGTAAAACATTATTCACAGATGACATGATATTGTACATAAAAAACCCCAAAGACTCCATCAAAAAACTACTAGATTTAATAAATGAATTCGGCAATGTAGCAAGATACAAAATTAACACCAGAAGTCTATGGCTTTTCTATAACCAATAATGAACTTACAGAAAGAGCAACTAAAAAAAAACCCCATTTACCATTGCAACAAAAAAATTAAGATACCTAGGAATAAATTTAACCAGATAAAGGACCTGTACTCAGAAAATTTCAGGATGCTGAAAAAAAGAGATAGAGGAAGACATGAACAAATGGAAGAATATACCATGTCCATGGGTTGGTGGAATCAACATCATTAAAATGTCCATACTACCCAAAACAATCTATAAATTCAATGCAATCCCCATTAAAATACCAATGGTATACTACAAAGACCTAGAACATAGTCTCCAAAAATTAATATGGAATAAATAAAACCAACAAAAAAACACCCCAAATAGTTGCAGTAATGTTGTGAAAAGAAGAACAATGTTGGAAGGATCACAATACCAGATATCAAGCTATACTACAAAGCCACTGTTCTCGAACAGATATATAGACCAGAGGAACAGACCAGAGAACCCAGAAATCGACACAAGCCATTATGCTCAATTAATATTTGACAAAGGAGGCAAGAGCATACAATGGAGTCAAACAGTCTCTTCAATAAATGGACAGGAAAATTGGACAGATACTTGCAAAAAAATGAAACTAGACCAACTTATACCATACACAAAAATAAACTCAAAATGGATAAAGGACTTAAACATAAGATGGGAAACCAAAAAAATCTTAGAAGAAGCCACAGGCAAATGGGACTACATCAACATAAAAAGCTTCTGCACAGCAAAAGAAACCAACAAAATAACAAGAAAGCATCGGAGAACACATTTGCCAATGTTACCTCCAATAAGGGTTTAATCTCCAAAATTTACAGGGAACTCATACAACTTAACAAAAGGAAGATAAACAATCAAAAAATTGGCAAAGGACCTCAATACACACTTTTCAAAAGAGGACCTACAGAAGGCCAAGAGACATATGAAAACATGCTCAAAGTCACTAAGATGCAAATCAAAACAACAAGGTACCATCTCACGCCTGTCAGAATGGCTATCATCAACAAATCAACAAATGACATGTGCTGGAGAGGATGCGCAGAAAAAGGAACCCTCTTGCACTGCTGGTGGGAATGCAGACTGGTGCAGCCACTTTGGAAAACAGTATGAAGTTTCTTCAAACAATTAAAAATGGAACTCCCATTTGACCCAGTAATCCCACTTCGAGGAATATAGCCTAAGATATTAGAAACACCACTCAAAAAGGATATATGCAGCCCTATGTTCATAGCAGCACAATTCACAATAGTTAAGATTTGGAAACAGCCTAAGTGCCCATCAGCAGTTGAGTGGATTAAGAAACTGTGGTTCATCTATACTATGGAATACTACACTGCTGTAAAAAAGAAGGAAATCTTACCATTTGCAATAGCATGGATGACCCTGGAGAGCATTATGCAAAGTGAAATAAGTCAGTCAGAGAAAGATAAATATCAGATGATCTCACTCATCTGTGAAATACAATGAACAACATAAAATGATGAACCAAAATACAGCCAGAGATAAAAAAATATTTTAGATTATAATAGAAATAATCCTGTTATTTGCAGATTGTTAATATTTCCTACAACTTTCGTGATATTATACTATGTTAGTATAGTTTTGGTAATATTATTATATTTAAAATCATTTTTCTTGAAATATTAACATTTATTGCGTGTAACATTATTCTATTTTAAATTGTTTTTCTTGCAAAACAAAACAACTCCAGGTTTCAAGCAGACCCCGTTGGTCTCCATACAAGGATCTCTGTCCAGCCAAGGGCAGAGTAATACTTCGAGCCAATTGTGGAGAAGTAGCTGTAGGGCAGGGAAACACACCCACCATATTCTCTAAAAGCTAAACAACATCACCCCCCCCCCTCCCAAAGCCCTTTTAAAAACAGACTTTTGAGTGACTAAGATTGACAGCTGGCTAGCAAGCAAAGGGGACAAAGGCAGAGCAGGGGAAATTTACTGACCAGCCCTGGGCCCCATGCTGCTGATAAACCTATTTTACAAGGCAGACTGGCCCCTCCTGTTTGCAGCCAAGGTCGGTGGAGACAGACACAAACAGTGGCTCAACGGATCGCTTGTAGCTACAGGCAGGTTACTGAAAGCCAAAAGATAGTGAGTGCCTACAAGTGGTTATCACCTAAGTACCTACCAGGAAGCCCAGAATTGGCAGACAGAACATTAGAATGTAATCCAAAGTGAGCTGGGATCCCAGGGGGGCAATAAACTTGCCTGAAACAAATGCCAGTTCAGTTTTGTTATTTTTTTCACCTTTTTTTAAAAAATATATTTTTAATGATTTCAGACATGAAGGGAGAGGGAGAGGGGGAGAAACACCAATGATGAGAGAGAATCACTAATTGGCTCCCTCCATCAAGCACCCTACTGGGGATCAAGTCAGCAACCCAGACTGGTGCCCTGACTGGAAATGGAACGACGCTCAAACACTGAGCCATGCTAGCTGGGCACTTCTTTTACTTTTTTGGCTTTTTTCTTTCCTTTCTTTTTTTTCTCCCCTTTTAAAATTTACCTTATCTATCTGCTATGGACCAAAGGGGCCACATGCTAACCTAACAAGCTCAGGGAAGGCCTGCATGACAGTCTTGCAAACTCAAAAATGTAAAGTAACTACAAAGGATGGTCTGAAATTAAACTTTAAGTAAAAGTAGTTATGGTGGGTAGTCACCTCCTAAACTGGTATCTTCACTGACAAAGTCAACCTTTACCTTAACTGAGCCTGTCTTTTTGCATCTATGATAATACATCCTTGAAATGTCTGGGTAACTTGTAACTTCCCTTTTTCCAGACCCCTTGGGGCACAACCTAATGTGCCTGGGTGCCAGGACAGATACCACAAATTCCTTGTTATTTGTAGGGAGCAGTTATAGGGTTAAGCCTGGGACTGACCTGCTGGCAAAGTCGCAAACAAATTTAAGCTTGATCTTGTGACTGCTCCCTAGATCTTTCCTGGGTAGCTAATGGGCTGTGGGAGCTGCAGCAAGTGCTGCCAAAACAAGTGAAACTTACAAGAACTTTGTAAATTACCTTGTTTACCTGTGACTATAAAATAAACTATCAACTTGCAGTCTGGATCTGCTCTGTGGCCTCAGCCAGGCACAGAAGATACACCTAGACCCAGCTAATTCTCTTTGTCTATCTTTTTCTTCATCCTTCACCGAACCCTTGGCTGTGCTGGCGTGGCACAGTTATTATCATCATGTTAATTGTTGACTGTTAACTATCCTGCACCCACCTAAGTATGTGTTTAGTATTCATGTAACCCACCTACTTCCCTTCCTTTCACTGCAATGTATAAAAATAGATGAGAAACTGCCATTCTCTGCAGCATTATCCCAATCTGTTGAGATACTGCTTCCAGGCAATTGTTCACAGTTTGGCTCAAATAGACTGACAAAAATTCTTTAGAGGTTTAAATGTTTTTATGTTAACATTGCTTTATTGATTTGTTAGTATTCTAATCTCTGTTGTTTGTTCATATATATATAACTTTCCTCTTCTCTTTTCGTACTCAATTTTTTTTTCTCTCTTTCTTTTTCTTCTGCTTTTTCATCTTTTTTCATTCTTTTATTTTAGGTCTAGCTCCTTTCTCCTCTATTTCCCTTTACAATTTTGTCTCTTCACTTTTCTTCTCCCTCTTTTAAAATTAAACCTTTTTCCTTCCCCTATTCCTCTAACTCTCCATTCTTATTTTCTTTATTTTAGCTATGTATCTATATATTCTGCCACCCCTTTTCTTGTTTTTTGTTTGTGCTTTTGTTAGTTTGTTGTGTTTTGTCTTCCCTTCATATTTTCTCTTTTCTTTTTTCTATCATTCTTGCACTCTCTTCTATTTCATAATTATCTCTTTTCTGGTGGTTGCTTTTGTTGGTTCTGTAGGAGTCTTGTGTATGTTTTTGTTTTTCTTTTGTTTCGTGTTTTGTTATATTTTGTTCTGTTCAGTCAGCACCTCCACAACAGCTCACACAACGTGGTTGGGATGAGCCACATAGTCAACTAGGCTGAGAGGAGATTCCATACTCAAATGGGATGATAACATTAGAGACCAAACTACAACAGGAGAACCCAAATAACTCAAGTAAGGAGCTTTCCTGGAGCAGCCAGCTCAGGAGATCCAAGAGATTGCACCACTAGAACCCACAAAACACCTACTGCATAAGACCCCGCAAAGTGTGGAAGGCAGAGCAGTTTGAGCTAATACACAGAAACAAATCAAAGGGACAGCAAAAATAGGCAAACAAAGAAACAACCCCCAAATGAAAGAAAAGGAGGCATCTCCAGAAAAGAAATTAAATTAAATGAGGCAAGCAATTTTTTAGGTAAACAATTCAGAGTAATGGTAATAAGGATACTCGAACAATTCAGTGATAACTACAAGCAACTAAATGAGAATTATAAGAAAACTAGAGGCCCAGTGCACAAAATTCATGCATGGGGAGGGGGTGTCCCTCAGCCCAGCCTGCACCCTCTCCAATCTGGGACCCCTTGAGGGATGTCCCCCGTTTAAATGGGCAGTTGGGCATCCCTCTCACAATCCAGGACTGCTGGCTCCCAACTGCTCACCTGCCTGCCTGCCTGATTGCCCCTAACCATTTCTGCCTGCCAGCCTGATCACCCCCTAACTACTACCCTGCCAGCCTGATCAACACCTAACAGCTTCCCTGCTGGCCTGATTGCCCCTAACTGCCCTCCCCTGCCAGCCTGGTCACCCCTAACTGTCCTCTCCTGCAGGCCTGGTGGCCCCCAACTGCCCAACCCTGCTGGCCCAGTCACCCCTAACTGCCCTCCCTTGCCAGCCTGGTCGCCCCTAACTGCCTTCCTCTGCCAGCCCGGTCACCCCTAACTGCCCTCCCCTGTAGGCCTGATCACACCCAAGTGCCTTCCTCTGCCATCCCGGTCACCCCTAACTGCCCTCCCCTGTAGGCCTGATCACACCCAACTGCCCTCCTCTGCCAGCCCGGTCACCCCTAACTGCCCTTCCCTGCAGGTCCAGCCCCCTCCAATTGCCCTCCCTTGCAGGCCTGGTCCCTCCCAACTGCCCTCCCCTGTTGGCCTGATTGCCCACAACTGCCCTCCCCTGCCTGCCATCTTGTGGTGGCCATCTTGTGTCCACATGGGAGCAGCCATCTTTGACCACATGGGGGCAGCTATCTTGTGTGTTGGTGTGATGGTCAATTTGCATATCACCTCTTTATTATATAGGATTAATGAGAATATTAAGGGAATTAATGAGAGCTACACCAACATTGGAAGAGATGTTGAAAGAATAAATAATAATCAATCAGAAATGAAGAAAGATATAGCTGAAATAAAGAACACCCTGGACCCTAGCCAGTTTGGCTCAGTGGATAGAGCATTAGTGTGTGGACCAAAGGGTGTCAGGTTCCATTCCAGTCAGGGGCATGTACCTCTGTTGCAGGCTCTTTTCTGGCCTGGGACCCTGGTCAGGACTCATGCAGGAGGCAACCAATTGATATGTTTCACTCACATTGATATTTCTATCTGTCATTCCCTCTCTCTTCCACTCTCTAGAAATCAATGGAAAAATATCCTGGGTTGAGGATGAAAAAAAAAAAAAAAAACCCTGGGAGGATTCAAGAGTTGACTGGAAGAAGCTGAGGACCGAATCAGTGAATTAGAAGACGAGGTAGGAAAAACACCCATTCAGGGCAGCAAATGGAAAAAACATTAAAAAGCAGAAGGAGAATATAATGTGGCTTTGGGACAACATGAAATGTAACAACATTAGCATCATGGAGATAACAAAAGGAGAAGAATTCAAGCAAGGAATAGAGAATCTGTTTGAGAAATGATGGCAGAACATTTCCCTAACCTGGTGAAGGAAAAATTCACTCAAGTTCAGTAAACACAGAGAATCCCAGACAAGATAACAACAAAGGACACACACCGAGGCACGTAATAATTAAAATGGCAAACATTAAAGACAAAGAATCTTAAAGGCTGCAAGTGAGAGACAGAAAGTTACCTACAAGGGAACTCCCATTAGACTGTCAGCTGACTTCTCAACAGAACCACTTCAGGCCAGAAGGGAATGGCTTGAAGTATACAAGGTAATGAAAATTAAGAAACTGAACCCAAAACTACTCTATCCAGCAAGGCTATAATTCAAAATCAAAGGTAAAAAAATGGCTAAAACAGTTTATTACTACCAAACCAGCACTGCAAGAAATGCTAAAGGGCCTATTGTAAGAAGAAGAAATAGATAAAAAGAAAAGAACACAGTTATCTATATATATATAAAAGCCCAGTGACTGTACTGGTGAAACAACCAGAATGACCAGTGGCTATGACACACACTGCGGCAGCCAACCAGCCTGATCCAGGCCCTATAGGCAGTGCCCCTGCCATCCCAGCCCCCGATCGGTCCCCAACACCCCGATCAGTGGCAGGACCCACTGGCCACCTGCCCGTGGCCCCTCCCCCTCACTGGCCCCCATCAGGATGGGCCGGCTGGATCCCACCCATGCACGAATTCATGCACCAGGCCTCTAGTAAAAAAATAAAAATGGCACCCTAGCCAGTTTGGCTCAGTGGATAGAGCATTGGCCTGTGGACCAAAGGGTCCCAGGTTCAATCCAGGTCAAGGGCACATGTCCGGGTTGCAGGCTCAATCCCCAGTAGGAGGCATGGAGGAGGCAGCCAATCAATGATTCCCTCTCATCATTGATGTTTCTCTCTCTCTCTTCCTCTCCCTTCCTCTCTGAAATCAATAAAAACATATCAAAATAATAAAATAAAAATGGCAACATGTAAGCTAATAATAATAATCTTAATAATCAATAAAATCTTAAATGTAAATGAATTAAATGCTCCAATCAAAAGACATAGGGTAGCTGAATGGATAAGAAACATGATCCATATATATACTGTCTACAACAGTGGTTCTCAACCTTTCTAATGCCATGACCCTTTAATACAGTTCCTCATGTTGTGGTGATGACCCCCAACCATAAAATTATTTTCGTTGCTACTTCATAACTGTAATTTTGCTACTGTTAATGAATCATAATGTAAATATCTGTGTTTTCCAATGGTCTTAGGCTCTACAGCAGCAGTTCTCAACCTGTGGGTCGCGACCCACAGGTTGAGAACCGCTAGCAGGGTCGACTAAAACCATCAGAAAACACAGATATCTACATTACGATTCATAACAGTAGCAAAATTACAGTTATGAAGTAGCAACGAAAATAATTTTATGGTTGGGGGTCACCACAACATGAGGAACTGTATTAAAGGGTCGCGGCATTAGAAAGGTTGAGAACCAGTGCTGTAGACATTCAAGCACTTATGCACTGGGCATGTGCGCCCCAAACTGAAAATAACTCTAATGTTCGTCAAAAGGAAAAAGATAAATAAATTATAGCGAAGTCACAGAGTAGAGTATTATATAGCAACTACAGGCCCAGTGCACAAAATTGAAATTCCTGCACAGGGGGGAGGGGGGAGGGGGGAGAGGGGAAGGGGGAGGTCCCTCAGCCTGGCCTGCATTCTCCTGCAATCCAGGACCCCTTGGGGGATGTCCGACTGCCAGTTTAATCAGACATCCCTCTCACAATTCGGGACCACTGGCTCCTAACCACTCACCTGCCTGTCTGCCTGATCACCCCTAACCACTCTGCGTGCCTGCTTTATTGCCCCTAACCATTTGCCTGCCTGCCTCATTGCCCCTAACCCCTCTGCCTGCCCCTAACCATTTGCCTGCCTGCCTCATCGCCCCTAACCACTCTGCCTACCTGCCTCATTGCCCCTAACCCCTCTGCCTGCCTGCCTCATCACCCCTAACTGCCTCTGCCTGCCTACCTCATCGCTCCTAACCATTCTGCCTGCCTACCTCATCACTCCTAACCGTCTCTACCTCGGCCCCCACCGCCACGACTTCATCTGGAAGGATGTCCGGAATGACGTCCGGAAGGTCGTTTGGCTGTCCAGTCTAATTAGCATATTATACTTTTATTATTATAGAAGATGAAAATAGATGTACTATAGCTACAAGCAATAACATGGGTATATCTCAAAAATATTTTTATAAAGCACAAAAATGAGCAAAACTAAATCATATATTGTTTGGAGATATATATATAACTATTTTTAAGGCAAGTTAATATAAATACAAAATAAAGCATATTTGTTGCTTCTGGTGGAAAGGCAGAAGAGTCAAAACCATAAGATGTACACAGGGTATTGATAATATTCTAGATCTCAAGTTGGATAATTTATTATATTCTTCATAAACTAGCATAAATGATCTATTTGGTTGCATATATCAGATATTATATTAAAAGTAGTATTTGCAGGATCTCTATAAAGCAAATAGTATAAATGGATGCTGAAGAGCTCAGACCTGCCTTTTAACATGTTCATAGACCAGGGCTAGAATCTTGTATCTTACTAGGTCTGTGAGCAACTTACTGACCATTTATAGACTTAACTTTTCTCATAAAATAATGGCAATAATATCCAATTCATAGGGTTTACTATGAGAATTAATATGGTAAGATTACTAGACTATAAGCTTCATGGTGGAAAGGACTATATCTGTTTTGTTACTCTGTGTAGCCTTAGTGAATAGCACATGCCTGGAATGTAGTAGGTATTTATGTCATTTCCTCTTCCTTTCATAGCAGTACAGAATAAAGCACTGGTGCTGGGGGGGTAGCTATATAGTGGTTGTTTCATTTTGGGGTTTTCGTTTGTTTTTTAGATTGACATTTTATCTTGACATTGGCTACATGTCACTATATGTAACAAGCAACCTGACTTCTCTGGATTTCAGGTTCTTAATCTGATACATAACAGAATTAGGCTCAAATATACATATTTGATACCT
Organism: Corynorhinus townsendii; assembly: GCA_026230045.1. Classification (NCBI taxonomy): domain Eukaryota; kingdom Metazoa; phylum Chordata; class Mammalia; order Chiroptera; family Vespertilionidae; genus Corynorhinus; species Corynorhinus townsendii. The sequence continues at coordinate 113,849,220 of JAPDVU010000003.1, read as the reverse complement.
ATATTTTTCTTTTTTTAATATTTTATTGATTTTTACAGAGAGGAAGGGAGAGGGATAGAGTTTGAAACATCAATTAGAGAGAAACATCAATCAGCTGCCTCCTGCACACCTCCTACTAGGGATGTGCCCACAACCAAGGTACATGCCCTTGACTGGAATTGGGAACACTGATTATCTTATCTTTATTTTTTTGTTAATCCTTAACCCTTCAGTCCCCAGGCAGATGCTCTATTCACTGAGCCAAACCAGTTAGGGCCCTATATTTTTCTTGATGCCTATAGCCTGACAGCATACCCTATATATTAGTCATTTCAGAAAGTAAATGATAAAGAATATTTCTCTTACAAAAATAAATGCAAATTCAAGTTACACATTCCTGGATAGCCCCCAAAGACAGATAATAATCACCTGAATAAAACAACATCTGAGATGTCAAATTGTGTTGTGACCATCATCTCAGGTGGGGCCTTGCCATCTGGCACCCTGCATTAGCTTGATTCTTCTATTTCTGACCTCCTAATTCCTAATTCTCATTCTTTCTCGTTTGGCTCCTATTCTTCTTCTGCCCCCTATGGTTATTCCTAAAATTCACCCCTTAGCATCTGGTAAGCTCATTTACCTCACAACTTTAACTACTAGAGTTATCACAGTTAAACTGGGTCCTGCGGACACTAGATCAATAGGTCAAAACAAACCTCAGGACCTCTGTTCCTAAGATGTAATGCCCATGCAGCTGTGGCTCTCACATGGTGTAAACCAGCTCGCTGACCCAGAGAGAAGCAAGGATACCCAGGCCTGCAGCCCTGAGGGACACAGCAAGAGTTTACAAATTTATTCAGGCTGGAAGCCTGACATCCACATTGAGTTCCCTTACTCCCATTACACATCTTTACATCCCTCAGGGTCCTTTCCTCACAATATGAACCTCTTCTTAGTTGACGACTCTACCATTACAGGCCTGGCTTTACCAGCTCAATGGCACTATAACTGAAGTGAAAGAGTGAAGTCACAGATGACGATGGCCTTGAGAGTGTGATAAATAAGACCCACTGAGAGCAACAGAGTCAATATTCCTACCAACGTGCCAGCTGACTTACCTGATGTTTTCCAGGGCATTTGTTATCTGCTGTTGCTCAACATCAAACAGTTTCACCCTGAAGCCTCCACTGGCAAACAACATAGCCCAGCTTCGCCCAATGAGGCCACTAAAGGGTCAGAAAGTCAGGAGAGGCTCCCAGTTAATTTAGTAATTGAACAGTTTTTTATTCCTAACACAGAGTAATTCTTTTCAAATTATACAGCATCCTATTCTTAAAATATTTAATATCTTAAAATTACACATCTTGAGGTAGGTAAACACCAGTACTCACATCCTCCCACAACTACAACTAAAATACAGAAAAACCATCAATCAGAACTTCCTGAAATCTGGCTGAATGTAAGCCCCACAACTAGAGAATTAAAGAAGTAAGCGCACTGACTAGTAGGAGGGGTGGAAGCATGGAATGGGCTAGTCCAACATCCACATGTGACCTCTTTTTATTTTATTTTTAATATATTTTTATTGATTTCAAAGAGGAAGGGAGAGGGAGAGATACAAACATCAATAATGAGAGAGAATCATTGTTTGACTGCCTCCTCCATGCACCCTACTGGGGATCGAGCCCACAATCCAGGCATGTGCCCTTAAATCGGAATCAAACCTGGGACCCTTCAGTCCACAGGCTGACACTACCCACTGAGCCAAACCGGCTAGGGCAGTGGTCGGCAAACTCATTAGTCAACAGAGCGGCAAACCGCAGCTCACGAGCCGCACGTGGCTCGTAAGCCGCAGTTTGCCGACCACGGGGCTAAGGAGGTCTCCTGTGAGGAGCAAGGGGTCCCAGCCTTACACCAGAACCCCACCTCAAGGTTCCAGTGCCAAAAAGAGAAGAGCCTGTAACTTTGGGTGGAGGAGGGCAACGGGGAGGAATAATGGGGGGGACATTGTAATACTCTCAACAATAAAGTTATTTTTAAAAATACGTATTTTGATAGCTGCATTGATTCTAAATGTTGTCTTTTTCCACATATGAGCTCCTGAATCCTCATTTCCAGCCCAGCATTAATAATGAGCATGGAGTACCACCAGACAGGTAGTTAACATGCACTCACACACTGAAACAAAAAGTTAGAGTAGGGAGGTGACAGGATGTCGTGGATGTGACAGGGACCCTCCATCTGACCATTTCACTTATCCTGAAGAACAGGTAGAATTTCCCCAGTCTCTTAAATAAATAACTGCTATCACCACTGGCAGTAGACCATGTATTAGGTGCCAGGCAACATTAAAAATGTTATGTGTCCCACCTCTGTTAATCTTTACAACAATCCTACAAGGTCAGTACTATTATTATTTCCATTTTATACAAAGAAAAACTGAGGCAAGGTGGGTTAAGGCGATACATGCTCTAAGTGCTAGAGCTGAGATAAACTCCAGCAGTTTGACTCTTGAATCCTTACCACTACATTCTGCCCACTGTTTCAGATTTATTGAAAATAAAGGGACAGAGGAACGTGTTAAATAACATTACAGGGTTACATTCAGCAAATTCCAGAATGGAAAATTTTACAAATGATCCATGTTCTTCAATAAGTAACTGCCAGGACCCAGATCATTTCTCAGAGTTATGTTTGCAGAGAAGAGGAAATATATCCCTCAAGGACGAAGAGTAAGCTTGTTTACCTCTTATTATAAAAACAGTGGCTTCCCCAAGTTCAATGTTCCTCTCCTGAAACATACTGAATCTGCACGTGTCCACCAGCCCCTCCACTTCACCTCCATGGGACTCGGGGAGAAGGGAACCATCCCAAGTATAAATGTTCACGTGGCCTTTTCTGCTGAAATTAATAGTCTTTTATCTCTGACCCTGCAGTTACACGTCCTCTGCCAACTTTCAAGAAGCAGTATCCGGCTGACTTACTAGCATGCAAGTAGCCTGAATGTACCTTAGGGCAAGCTTGTCTCAGTCGTGGTGTTATTTCACTGTAGTAATTATATGAGCCGCTTTGGGGAAGGGAGGCTAGAACAGCAGTCACAGGGCGGGCTCCAAGAAGCATTCTCCCCACTCTATCTCCTCCCACTTCTTTATTCAGCTAATCTGTAATTCAGGTTCTGTAATTCTGGCTTCACACCAGAGATAGTTACAATCCCTGTATCTTCTGTCATGGCTTTCATGCTCAAGTAATTGAAGCAAAGAGCTTAGCATACCTCCCATTAAAGAAAAATCCTGCAATTGCCACAGAAGTGCTATCCACGCTTCAAAGCTCTCGCAGGATATTCACTTGAGCTAAGCCTTTAATGCATACAAAGGGTCACTGAGAGAGGCTACTGTCTTTTTATAAGGTATCTTATGTGAAACTGTTTAGGGGGAAAAAAAGTGATAGCAACTGAAATAATCTTTACACAACTTCTGGAGAAGGGAGTGGGATTATACAGTGGATTTTATTCCATATTCTTCTGCAATATTTAAATCTTTTGCAATTAAAATTTATATATCAGTTCCTATAAATTTTTTTATGAAATGCTCTGTGCTCTAGACCTGCACTGTCCAATATGGTAGACTCTAGCCACATGTAGGCATTTAAATTAATTAAAATTAAGTGCATTTTAAAACTCAGTTTATCCAAAATACTAAGCACATTTAAAGTACTCAATAGCCACAGGTGATAGTGCCTACCATCTTGGACAGCAAGGGAAAGGAGACAGTCCATGCATGAAGCCATCTTTTCCTTCTTCAAAAACAAATACACACTCACTCATTCTAGAGCTGCAAGGAGGTTAGTTAGAAGGCCAATTAACATTCATGCTGGTCATCCCAACTGATCAGCCATTGACCTTAAACATTCCTTTTGCCCTTCTCATAATGTTTGAAACATATAGTGACTTATTTAATTGTAAAAGAAGCCCTTACTGCAGCCAAAATCTAGAATGAAGAATTATTTCACAGTGGGGGTTCAGTGGTGTGTTCATTCTGTGATAATCATCGAGCTGTGTGCATATGATTTCTGCACTTTACTGTATTAAAATATGTCATGTTTCTTTAAAAAATAATTACTTCTTTGCTACTTTGTTGTTTAAGAAAATACCATACCCTTACAAAATGATTCCCCACATGGTGATCAGGCACCTGAACCTCACTCCCTCATGGATGAGACCTCCACTTAACCTCTAAAGCAACCTTAGCATCAGACCCTCAATCTATTGGGTCCTCTGATATCCTGTATCCACCACACAGTGAAACTGAGAGAACTGCAAATGCCAGGCATGGGGAACAGGAAGAGCTAGCAGGCTGAACAATGGTAGAAGGAAGAGGTGCTTCAATTGTACTTTTATAAAAGCCCAAAGTGCTATAGCTCTTTAACAGAAAAGACTTTCCATAAAGGAGATCATAACAGATTCAAGGTAAACCTCCTCCCACTACTTGACTTGCTTTTTCAAAATAAGTCTAAGCACCGCTCAAATGAGTCTGCATTACAGTGGGAGCCATTAAAAGTGGGAAAAGGCAGCTTTCTCAAAATCTGCTTTCTTGATTATCAAAGGTTTCATCATTACTTAATCCCAAATGTCCAGAACAGTAGCCACCAGCAAAATGGGGATATTAAGTACTTGGAAAGTGGCTAATAAAAATAATTCATAAACAGAAACCCCATTTAAAATGAAGTTAGGCCCTAGCCAGTTTGGCTCAGTAGATAGTGTGTCAGCCTGCAGACCAAAGGGTCCTGGGTTCGATTCTGGCTCCTCCCCAGCCCCGGCCCTGGTTGGGGCTTATGCAGAAGGCAATCAATCAACGTGTTTCTCTCACATCAATGTCTCTCTCTCTTCCTTCCCTCTTCCACACTCTCCCTGAAAATCAATGGGAAAATATCCTCAGGTGAGGATTAACCAAACTAACAAATAAATAAATAAATCTACATTAATAAAAGAGAAACATGCAAATTGACCATCCCTCTGCTACGCCCACCAGCCAATCAGGAGTGAATATGCAAATTAACTTGCATATGCAGGCCGGAGCAAAGACTGAAGACAGCGTAGAAGGAAGCCAAGCGCTACAGAAGGGAGCGAGGCAGCAGAGAAGGGAGGGAGAGAGGCAGCAGAGACAGGAGGGAGCGAGGCAGCGGAGAAGGAGTGAAGCCCTGAGGCGAAGCCCTGAGGCCGGCTTCGCTCCCTTCTCTGCTTCGCTCAGGCCACAGTAAGCCCTATTCTTGCAGGAATAGGCCCGAGGAAGCCCTATTCTTGCAGGAATCTTCCTGCAACAGGCCTCTAGTAAATAAATAAATAAATCCTGTCTAATAAAAGGGTAATATGCAAATTAACCATCACTCCATCACAAAAGATGGCAGTGCCCACAGCAACCGGGGCGGGATGCTGGTGCCCTGGCGGCACCAAGGGAGGGGGGTCCTCTGAGGGCAACACGAGCCCAGCATCCTGCACCCGGGCTGCGCGGAGGGAGGGAGGGGCCTCTGGCCAGAGGTTGGGGCATGGGATGCTGGCATCATTGCAGGCCGGGCTGAGGGATCTCCCCACCCACTCCATGCACGAATTTCGTGCACCAGGCCTCTAGTAAGTAAGTAAATAAATAAAATGAAGTCAGGAGGCCAGATGGGGTGCTCTCTTGCCCTGAGATGGTGGAATCCAACAGGAAGAACTCTTTATCACAGCTCTCCGAACTTCTCCTCCCCCATAAAACAGTATTCTTCTCCTTTGTTCTGAGGATTTGCCTGAGTTTTGTCAGAAAACCACATGTCCCAAATTGCAAGTCTTTGTTATTTCTGAATAAACCCATTTTGCTGGAGAAATATTTAGCTATCTATCTGTTTGAAGTGATATGCACTGTAGGTATAAAATACACACTAGATTTTGAAGATAATACCAAAAAAAGTAAACTATCTCATTAATATTATTTTATATAAATTACATGTTGAAATAATACTTTGGAAATATTATGATAATGAAATATATTATTAAAATAATTTGATCTTTTCCTTTTACTTTTTTAAGATAACAAGAGAAAATTTAATTATGTATGTGGCTTGCATATGTGGCTCACATTTTTCTAAAGGGCAGTGGTCACTTAAACAATTATCTAGTGCTATCATTCAATCACTTACAATTCAATCAATAGTTAGTTTATATCACAAAGCCTAGCTCCAGCTATTCTACTACACTAAAATCATACAGAAGTCAGTCATGTCTCCAAGGGGGCTATAGTCATCTACAAATGGAGTGGGAGGAGGGGGATATTTACACTAGACCACTAGTTTCCAACCTTTCCATCAAAGATCTTTTTACAATACTCCAAGCCATGAAGGTCCTCATGTTTGAATAGTGTTTGTCAAATAAACTAATTAATCTTAATAATTTTGTTTATGGCCAAAAAAATCAACATGACACAAATATCCAAGAGGAAATAATATTTATAATATATCTATAATAATAAAAGCATATTATGCTAATTAGACCGGACAGCTGAACGACCTTCCAGACATAATTCCAGATGTCCTTCCGGATGAAGCCTTGGCAGCAGGAGCTGAGGCAGAGGCAGTGAGGGGCAATCAGGCAGGCAGGCGAGCAGTTAGGGGTGATCAGGCAGGTAGGTGAGTGGTTAGGGGCGATCAGGCAAGCAGGCAGAGGGTTAGGGGCAATCAGGCAGGCAGGGGAGTGGTTAAGGGTGATCAGGCAGGCAGGCAAGTGGTTAGGGGTGATCAGGCAGGCAGGTTAGCAGTTAGGGGCGATCAGGCAGGGAGGAAAGTGGTTAAGGGCAATCAGGCAGGAAGGCAGAGGTGGTTAGGGTCAATCAGGCAGGCAGGCAGGCAAGTGGTCAGGGGTGATGAGCAGGCAGGCAAGTGGTTAGGGGCTATCAGGCAGGCAGGCAGAGGGGTTAGGGGTGATCAGGCAGGCAGGCAAGTGATTAGGAGCCAGCAGTCCCAGATTGCAAGAGGGATGTCCAACTGCCGGTTTAGGCCCGATCCCTAAACCGGCAGTTGGACATCCCCCGAGGGGTCCCGGATTGTTGTGAGAGGGTGCAGGCCAGGCTGAGGGACCAAACTCCTCCCTCCCCCATGCACAAATTTCATGCATGGGGCCTCTAGTAAGTATATATAAAAAAACCCAGAAGTAAAAAATGAACGTAACAAACATGAGAGGTGGAAAAGCCTGAAAAAATTATATGAATAGGCGAAAACTAACTTGAAAACAGATTCTACTGCTTTAGTCTAATAACAGCAAATAAGATATAGATCAGAATGGCAGAGATTAAAAAGACTGACAATGCTTCATGTTGGTGACATTGTGGAGAAATGGGTACACACAAACTATTAGAGGTATATAAACTGATGCAAAGTATCTGGAGGCAATCTAATACCCTGTATCAAAACTGTGTTTATAGTATTTGACCTAAAAATTTTCCTTCTAAAATTTATTTTAAGTTCATATGGGCACTGCACAAAAAAATTCATAGAATTTATACCAGCAAAAAATTAAAAACTAACCATCTAATATTCAGAATTGGTTAGGAAATTGAGCACAGATAAAGCAAATATAACAAAATTTTAACAATTATTGAAAACAGGTGGGTGTGTGAGTATTCTTTTTCTATACTTACAACTTTTCTGTTTGAGAATTTTTATAATAAAAATTTGGGGAGAAATTAGTTATAGTCCATATAACAGGCATTTAAGACAAAGTTGGTTTATTTTCACTGCAATAGGTTTTATGGCCTGTATTGCCCACATTCCCCTATAGGGCTCACCAATAGCAGAATGCCAACTCCTGGGAACCCACAAGCAACCCTTACCCCCTACATCCCCCCCACACACACATACTCAGTTGTTGCTGATTGGACGTGAAGTGAACACATGTGCTGAAGCAGCCAATAAACTGGCTTACTAGCACTCAGCGATATCTGTAGCCTGGCCCACATGGAGGAACTGAGCCAATCAGATTTCCTCTCTTGAAAATCGGGCCCAAAATATGGAAACTGAAAGTCAGTAACAGGAACTAGAGTTGAAATTTTATGATGTTGGGGTTCCTGGAATGTGCAAGATAAAGAAGTGAGAGAGGGGGGCAGAAAAGTGAGCATGCACAGGCAAGGGGAATGTACAAAGCTGACTAATATAGAGAGAGGTATAAAGATTGCAGACTGCACAGGCCCAGAAGGAAAGTTCACTGCCTTGGTTTCTATTGGGCTTTCTAGTCCTCAGTACTAATTTACATCAGGCCCAAATACCATTGGCTTCCTCTCCTTAGAGCCTGTGACATCTTATTAACTTTTTCTAAAGCCTTATATACCTGGAGATCATATAATGGACCCTTACTCTTCTGACTATTCTAATATGCTTTAAAGCTCCTAAATTCATAAAAATTTATTGTTACACAGTCACAAAGCAGGAGAGAAAAGGTGGTTCAATTCTAATTTTATCATTAATGGCATTTGAATAAATCTACCCTACATACTTTTTAAACTATCTTTCCATTCTACCGTCACCCATTTACCTGGCAAAAGTTGAGGTAAAACTGTTCCCATATTCTTGATCTAAGTAGGTCATGGGTTATTTGCCAATAAGAGCTATTAAGAATTTCCCAGGAAGAACAAATTTAGTGTTTGATCTGACTCAAGTAACTAGAACATCCTATTGTTTGCTCTGTGTTTCTCCATATATACATCTGTTTGTGTGTTTAAATGCAAAAATTAGCAAGAAAATATCTACAGTAGCACTCTGAAAAAAATTCATGCCTCCGAAAGTTTCATACAAAAAATATACATCGTCACCTCAAAGTAAAATTTTGGAATAGAAAAAATAATGGAGGCTAGTTCGAGGATGCACTACTTGATATAAAACAACATCCTAGTAAGCTCTTCACACTGCACCAGTTTTTTTTAATGCAATCTATTATAAACACTCAAACATCTGTCTACTATGGTAAATATACAACCAGTGACGATAATTTCTACACTAATGGGAAGGTCTCAGAAACAGAGTATTTTCTGGAGGAGATGGCTCCTAAGCTCAGTCCTGAAGGAGTATGCCTACAGAAAAGGAGAACCAGGAATATGACAAGGTTGGTCTTCTCCCCCACACAGATTTCAATTTTAAACCAAGCTCAAGGTCTAAAATTTGGGTAAACACATTGCCATATCGTTGACCTTAAACAAAGAGCCAGATAGTTCTCCAGCAAAAGGGTTTATGAACAACGAAGAATTGCAATTCTGGACAAGGAGTCTAATGATAAAGTTCATGCAAGTCCAAAGGAAAAAGGAGAGGAACATTCTCTTACAGAGAAAAGGGGGAGTTCAGAGGGACTGCTGGAAACAGAGTCCATTGGTAGAAACTGGGAGTTGTAGTGGCTTTTCATTGGCTGAGTGGTTGCCCGAGGACAGAGGTTCTCAACCTTCCTAATGCTGCGACCCTTTAATACAGTTCTTCATATTGTGGTGACCCCCAACCATAAAATTATTTTCGTTCATACTTCATAACCTGTGGGTCTCCTAACACCATCGGAAAACACAGATATTTACATTACGATTCATAACAGTAGCAAAATTACAGTTATGAAGTAGCAACGAAAATAATTTTATGGTTGGCGGTCACCACAACATGAGGAACTGTATTAAAGGGTCGCAGCATTAGGAAGGTTAAGAACCACTGCCCTAGGAGAAGTTCTTCCTTCTTCCTGTTGGAGTAGAATAGAAAAACTTCCTTTTGGAGAGGGAAAGTATGCTTTTTCCTCTTTGGGGTAATTGGCATTGAGTGATAGGGCATGAGAGCTCCCCCTACAGACAGACCTTCCTAAAGCTAATCTACATGAGGTTTCTGTTTAATAAACTTCACAGTTATTCAGTTATATACCTGAATAAGTTTCTCTGTAGATGTGTTAGGCCAACAGAAATGAATGCCTGAGGACTCCCCCAAATGCAAATTTGTCTTTAGGATACCCATTTCTACTTTAATTTATTTTAAAGTTGTCATTACAGATTTTGCCTCTTTACTTTCCCACAGCCCTACACTCCTTATTTTTTCAAAAGCACACTCTTACTCTCTCAGCCCCACCATTCTGAAGAGACTTGCTTTGGGGGTCACAGAAAAGCTAAGTGGCCCTAAGGAAGAGTGGCCTTTATGAAAAGATCACTGGAGAAGAATTAAAGACAGCAAGTACTTTTAAGAGGGAGTCTGGTATTGATGGAAAAACAATGGCCCAACAGGTTCCTGAAATTGAAATATGTTAGTTTTCGGTCTGTTGAAATCCAAGAGTGAAACTCAACCAGGTTTTAGGAAATTTAAATGGATGTTTTTGGAATTACCTATGGGACTGAGAGAGAAAGAGAAAGAAAGGGGGAGTGTGGAAAGGGAGGGGAGAGAAAAGGATGAAGGGCAGGTAAGCAATGCTACCCTAGAAGCAGAGATGAGTGTCTGTGAGGTGCTGAGAGTGTGTGGATAGGAATTTCTATCCTGTGCTCATAGTTTGCCATCACCCACTCCCACCCCTAATTCTGACTTCCCAAGTACAGCTCCTACTCTACTCCAAACTGTACTCCTTCCCCTTGATTAGGTACAGACAGAACACTACTCCAAGGCACAGTAGAAAACATACAACACTCCAGCCCTGGACATCAAAAATGCAAGGCAAGCAGAGTCACTTTACCTGGTTCAAAGTGCACTTATATACTTTTTTTTTTTAATTCCTTTACTAGGCAGCCACATATACCCACGTGCCTGGAAAGGGTAAGGGCACAGTTAATGCCACTGTTCTGTGAGCAAAAGAAAGCTGACCAAAGGCATCCTGACTCCTTCAATAGACTGTAAAACTGATGGGGGAGGGGGGGGGATTGAGGGGAGAGGTCAGGTAGGCGAACTCCTTAGTGGCATAAAGGTTCACAAAGCCACCCCAAAAAAGGTGCTTCTAACTATCAATAGCAGGTATCAACATGTGGATAATATCAACATATGGGTAGAGTACTATGAGAGCTTACCCATGGTAAGGTACACATAAATGCCTTTTTAAATAAAAGTAGCAGGAAATATAAAAGGGATGGGAACACCAACCGTAACAATTTGGATGGAATTTAGGCTGTTAGACTGACACAGCTTAGCAAACTGAAAAGGGCGCATTTCCCCAACAATTAGGCATGCCATGTGTGTTCGGCAAGCACATGTCCCCACCCAGTGGCATGGTGGGGACCAGAACCCGCTCCCACGCCCCGCGAGCATCGGATACTCCCGGCTGGGCTCGTCCCATCTCGGTCCCTTACTGGTTGTGGCCTTGGGTCCCTAAACTGCTCAATCTCGGTTTTTCTCTTCCATAAATGGGAATAGTTAACAACTCAGTTTGCAGCCAGACTTCATGTTGCCCACACAGAACGACTGTCACATTCACTTGAGCTCGCTCGCTGGCAGGCAGCAGCACCCAGCGCGTCCCCCACTGCGTTTGCGCGTAGTCTGCTCCGTCAGCTTTCAGACCCGCCACTGCGTCAGCAGAGTGCTCCGCCGCGCTACCTCCGCGGGCGCCGCTTACCTGCCAACGATGAGCACGGGATGGGCTGCTGAGGTCGCCATGCCGGAGCCGGGCCGGTCTGCAGGCACCGAGAGTGCGAGTAGCCGGCTCGGACTTCGGACTCGCTGCAATGCCAGGCCCCGCGCCAGAAGAGCGATGACCCGCGCCTATTGGCTGCGTTTGGAATCGCGCAGCCCAGATTGGTTCCGGATTTGGCTGCGGATTGGCTAGGGCGGTGCCAGGGCTGACGCGCGCCTTGCCCTCCCCCAGCTTCCCGCAAAGAATGAGGAAGGGCGAGGCGTGGCGAGGCTAGGGACGGAGCCTTGCCTCCTCTCCCCCTTTTCTCCCCTCCTCCGTCGCCCCCCACCCCAGGGGCGTAGGGGCGTGGGCAGAGCTGTCCCCGCAAAACCCACTGGAGGGATTGCCAGTGGGAGGCAGGGGGACCAGACACGCGGAGTTCAGTAATTTATTGTTTATTTTTCAGTTTTCCACCCCGTACCCTAAAGTCAGTGTGCCTGGCCCTTTTTGGAACCCAGGAGCAAACAGACCAAAAATAAAGGGCATCCATCACACATCACATGACAGCAGTTTATGTCTCTACAGCACACACAGTTCTGGGAAGTGCCGCCAGCATCCCATTCAAGATGATTACTCAAGTGGAAAACACATCCAACACCAGTAGACTCATGACAAATGGAGCTTTTCCTTTATTTGTTTTCCCCAGTCGGAAACATGGAAAGAGGGATGTCAAAGGAAAGACTAAGCTTTGAAGATCCACTTCACAAACTATCAATAAACATTTGAAAAAGTGCTCAAGAAAATATAAACAAAAGGTACACAACAAACATAAGTTATCCTACACTCATCAAACTGGCTAAAATTACAAAGACTGATGATATTCCCATATTGGCAACCAAGACTCTTTTCCTACACAATTGACGGCAGGCCTAAACTGCAATAGGCTTTCTGGAGAGAAATATTTCAGTATGTTGTTGGGAGAGCCTGAGTTATCCCTGCAGTTTCTGCTGAATGTCAGATGCCAAGATTTATCCATCTAATGATACTGAGCAGTTTCTGTAGCGATTCACACAGGCAGCTAAAGGGGTCAAGGCACCCACAGAGTGATTATGACTATTCTTGGGGTAGAAAGAGACTGGCTTTTTTTGCTGCTCACTACAGTATTGGCTCTTTTTTTTTTTATAAGAGATTATCAATGATAATCTCTTTCGTTGTTGTTGTTTTAATAAATTTTTTTGATTTCAGAGGGGAAGGGAGGAGAGAGTGATAGAAACATCAATGATGAGAGTGACTCAATGATAAGCTGCCTCCTGCACTCCTCACACTGGGGATTGAGCCCACAACCAGGGCATGTGCCCTGACCTGAATGGAACTGTGACCTCCTGGTTCATAGGTCGATGCTCAACTGAGCCATTCTGGCCCAGTGGCTCTTTGCTTTAAAACATGCTGGCCTTTGGCCCATGCAAATGGCCCTCTATGTAACCCTGTGGGAACTGGAGGCTCCAAAACCAAGTGTATATACATATGCAGACACCCTGGCTATTACTATTGCTGTGAGTAATAAGATTGTTTACCTCTAACCCATGAGTCTCATGTCTTCTGTCAACTTCCACAAAACTATGACCCATTAACTTGTTAGTCTGCAATAAGGTGAAAAATGTCAAACCCCCTACTATCCTTCCTCCCACCCTCCCCGGCCCCCACAGTACTTGAAACATCAAAATTTTAAATGTATGTACCCTTTGGCTTTCTGATTCCAGTCCTACAGAAATACTCATAAGTAGACACCAAGATACGCTAAGCTGTTCATTTCAGCATAGTTTTTAATAGAAAAATATTGAAAACGTGATGAATATCTATCAATAAGAAACAGTTTTGAGGATTGTAGTACAAAGGATTTCTGCATGTGCCCAAGGTGCTCTTCAAAAGACAATGTTAAGAAAAATAAAAATACCAACCACACACTAGGAGAAAATATTGGCAAAACACATATGTAGTTAAAAGCTTGTGTTCAGGACATACAGAGAAGTCTTGCAACTCAATAAAGGGAGATACAACCCATTAAAAAGTGGGCAAAAGATTTGAAAAGACAGTTCACCAAAGAAGATATATTAACAGTCAGTAAGCAATGAAAAGATGGTAAACATAATTAGTAATCAGAAAATGTGAATTAAAATCACAATGAGATATCACTACACACTGGGTAGGATTAATATTTAAATCATCTTGTGTGGGTAAGGATGTGGAATAATTGAATTCTCATATTATTTCTGGTAAGAATGCAAAAAAAAAGAATTTGGCAGTTTCTTCTGAAGTGAAACATATACTTAACATACTGGTATGACTCAGCAATTCCACTCCTAGGTATTACACAAGAGAAATAAAAACAAGTGTCCACACAAAGATGTGTACATGAAGATTCTTAGCAGCTTTACTCATAATAGCCAAAACCCAGAAACAACTCAAATAGGGAATAGAATAACAAATATTGTATATTCATACAAGGAAATACTACTCAGGGATAAGAAAAAACAAACTACTGATGACTGGGACAAGTAAGGAAAAAACACAACAAAACCTTGATCAGCTGAGATTCTGGACTTGTAACCAGCAGTTGGAAAAGGAAGTAATAAATATTATGTTCTTCTGACTAACAGAAATGAAGACTGTAGCAGCCACGCATTTTTTCTTATTATGTTCTTCTGACTAACAGAAATGAAGACTGTAGCAGCCACGCATTTTTTCTTATTTTTTCTGTGTATATATGTGTGTGTGTTTGTCAGCTCGTTTCTTTTCCTCCCTCCTCCTTTTCCCTTATTATTTTCTGTAAGGATTGTTGGTAGCACTTAAGTTTATAATTTAGTCTGTAGGTTGCAGAATACTCAGGTGTGATATAGACTGAATTAGACACAAATGTCCTGAGGTGGATGTAACTGGAAAACACAGGTTCAGCTGCCCGCCAAAACAAAAGTCAAAGCAGGTGCTGGTGCAAAAGGAAAAAAGTTTTATTCAGGTGCCATGAAATCTGGGAGAATGGTTGACTCCCATCTCAAAAACCATCTCCCCTTTCTGCTCAAGCCCCCAATTCTTATAGGGATAAGGGAAGGAGAGTTTTTTTTTTCGTTTTTTTTTTTCTATCCAATTATCTTGCTAGCTTCTGATGTGCTCAGGCTCTATCCGTTCATCTTTCAAGTTTTCCACTTGCTGGGGTCCTGCCGTTCATCTTTCTAACTGTTGGCACACTTGGGCTCTATCCATCTTTCTAGCTTTGGGCTCACTCAGTGTAAGAACCTTTCCCTGGGTTATCTTGGCCAATGAAGAAGACGTCCCTGCACTCTGAATGACTCTCTATGGCAAGCATGTCAAACTCGCAGCCCGCCGCAAGTTTGACATGCTTGCTCTATATGGTAACATGGACACAACAACTGTCAATGTTTGTTCCATCTCCCCTTTTAGGGACAGTGAGAGCATCTCTGTGGGAGAAGAACAGCATTGTCTTGGGAGAAAGCATTGTTCTAACTAGTATGGCACAGAAGTTCAACCACGTGCAGAGGGTGCGTGCAGAAGGGTCTGTGCCAAGATTTTGGGGCAGTTGTCTCCCTGCTCCAGTCCACCCTTCTATACTTTAGTGTATGATACTGAAGCAGGTTTCATGTTAAATTCCACTAGAGAAAAATGGGAAGGCAGAGGGAGAAAGATGTTAGCTTGCTGATTCTGTTAATGTCACCTTAGCCATCACACTAGTTCCCTCCACTCATTCTGTGTCCAGCTCTGTTGGCCCTGGTAGACACTGCCCTCAAATATCTTCAAGCATGCCCAGCTCCCTCAGGCCCTCCTCTGAGCCTCTAGTCTTAATAACTCCAAATATTCCTGCCTTCCCCAAGTCCTGTGAGAAGTAAGTAGTACCTCCTAATGTCACTTTGTCACTTCAGTGTCCTCTCTTTGCTTTCCAGTCCTTCTTTTGAACTACTTCTCCATATTAAATTCTCTGTTGTACTACTGAGTGTGGTTTCTGTTTTCCAGACTGGACTTTGAATTCTATGAGTGTTAAAAGCTGGTATTTATAAAATGATTCTAATGGAACCAGATAGTCTAAAATCCATATGAATATAGTATATAGAGAGGTTTTCACATTAATTTTCTGCCAAAAGTTTAAAAGTGTAATCTCTGACATATTTCCCTTTCTTTTAATTACTTAATTAAACCTGATATTGATATACTTTGGTTACATGTTTCTGAGATTCCAGTTAGTCTTTGGAAGTTGCATTTGTGTAGCATGAAACTCAGGTCTGAGAGAAAAGCTCATGGTTCAGAAAAGGAAGCTTTTAACTTGACAAAGTTAAAATTAAAATTAGCGCATGAAAACATGTAGGTGCTGATGTAATTAAAAATTAAATCTTACTAAGCAGAATGAGTTTCTACAGCCAAAATTTCCTTATTACAAATCTTTCATATATAACCAAGTAGTCAGCTGTTGAAAATAAGCTAGATGATGGCCAAATTAAATTTAGGGCATACTTTAGAGGTAAGTTCCTTATGTTTGTCCACTCATTTCATAAACTCAGGATTAATTTCTGTATAGATTTTAAGAACTCACAGCTATTGTAATGCAAAGACTTCAAACTGAAATGTTCTTATATAATCATACAAAATAGGAATTGCAGAAGACTCTAGAAACCATACTTATTCCTGGGACATATTTTAAGAACAAAAAGAACCTTGAACTTCATTTGGTAGTTTTATTTTCCATACCACTATCATATTGATATTTTAAAAATCAATGGAAAAATATCCTTGGGTGAGGATTACAAAAAAAAGAAAAAGAAAATACCATTAAGAATTCACATCTTTTTTAAAAAGTATTTTCTAGCTCTGCTCCCTGAAATAGCCTAGGATCAGCACCACCAATTGAACCTGGGACTCTTCAGTTCATGGGCCAATACTCTATCCACTGAGCCAAACTGTCTAGGACTGATTTAAACAATTTTTAAGATGAATTCTTCCTATTTTTTGCATGGTCTCGGAACATCTGAGAGAACATTACAATGACTTTAGGATAATTTGGTATTTGGGAAATTTTTAAGTCCAACAGTTGAAATACCCAAAAAGGAAATCAAATACAGTAATTCCTCAGTTAACATCATTGATAGAGTCTTGGAAACTGTGACTTTAAGTAAAAAGATGTGTAATAAAACTAATGTTACCCTAGGATAATTGATATAAACAAGAATTAAGTTCTTACAACATTTTTCTGGTCACAAAAGCACCACCAAACTTCTGAATAAAGACTCAAAATACTAAATATTGACATCATTATAAGCTATACATACAGTTAAGAGAGATTAATTAAAAGAAGGAAGATCATTCTTTTCCAACCCACTTATTCCAGTTCAGAATCACCGGTGGCTGGAGCCTCTCCAGGCAGCTCAGGGTCCCAGGTGCGACCCACCCTAGACAGGACCCCCTTCCAACAAAGGATCACTCATACCCACACCCACTCAGATGGGAACAGTGCACCCCTTTGGAATGTGGGCGGAAACCCGTCCCTGAGGAAACGCATGCATACATGAGGGGTATGTGCACACTCCACACAGACAGTAACCCTGGCTGGGAATCAATTCTTTTTCTGATCAACATTATAACAAAATGATATTGAACCAAATAACATTATTTTGTTGCTGTTGGTAATCTTTACCTGAGAATATTTTTCCCATTGATTTTTGAGAGAGTGGAGGAGGGATAAAGAGAGAGAGAAACATCAATATGACAAAGACACATCGATTGTTTGCCTGCAGTTTGCCCCCTGACCAGTGCTCTTGACTGAGAATTGAACCTGCCACCCTTCAGTAGGCGAGCTGATGCTCTAATCAACTCAATCACACTGGCCAGCACCAAACAACATTATTCCAAGACCATTTTACAGTAAATGTATAAATGCAGGGAAGGTATTTAAGTAACTTAGTAAATTAAAAGGCCTCTTAAAAATGAATGCTAAAATTTGTGAAAGAAAAACAATTTTTCAAAGAAAAGCAATCTGATCTTCAAAGTCTAAGGAAGAATTCTAATATTGCAAGTTTATTTCTTTAAATATTTTTAAAGACTAGTTAATTGAATTTTAGAGAGTGTTGGAAGCTGCCCATTGTCGTCACTAGCATGGTTACAAGGAACCATGAAGGCTGGTTAACCTTGAAGCTCTGAAAGGTCAGAGCCAACCACCCACTGTCTAGTTGAGACAATGGTAGCTAAAGCAACTTCCACCTTCTAGTTTTATGTAAATCCTTGCTGATTGGCTATTACTGGAATTGCCTGCCTAGAGCTATGGGTGGATCCCATAGTCTTAATAAAAGGGATCGCTGGGCCAGAGCAAAGTGGAGTCCTTCCCCTTGAGTGGGCTCCCGCTTGGCCCCCAATATTTCCAAATTAATATTTTCTAGTCTCTTTCATTTGCATGCAGCGTCCTCCAGAGCCCAAACCCTGAACTTGAACCCTGAACCACGTGGGACGTGTTTCACAAGAGAGAGAAGAAGGGAGAGGGAAAGAGAGAAAGATCAACGTGAGAACTAACATTGCTCTGCTGCCTCCTGCACACCCCCTACCAGGGATTGAGCCTACAATTCGGGCATATACCCTTGATGGGGAATCAAACTGGCAACATTTTGGTGCACTGGATGACACAACGGAGCCACACCAGCCAGGACTAGTATTGTAAGTTTAATAAATTGAATACTAATCATTTAAATAAAATGTAAATTCCTGAATCATTTTTTCTATGGAATAAAACAACCTATCAACAAAAATTCCTATGAATGGTGGAAAACTAGAATACCTGCAGAAGATAAGACCTCAAGTCCCGAGGCTTGCTTTTGACACAGATGGCCACAAATCTCCTTGTTCATAAGTGCTTGAAGGAAAATGGAGTGCCAGCCTAAAAGAAGCAGAGCTGGGCAGAAGAGTTGAAATCAAAGTGTCAAGACCTTGCAGACAAAGAGAAGACTTTGAACCAGCATCCAGCCTGCCTCCTCGATAAATCAATATGCCTGGGAGTGGAGTGCAAGACAAGAATCTGAATACAGGACAGCTGTCCACTTCTATCCTTCCAATAAGCTGTTTGTGGGTGAGGATGGGCTCCGTAACCAATGGACTAGCCAGTCAGTGCAGAGGAGGTCCAGGTGAGATCAACTATTAGTGAAGTCTACTGGTTTGGCTGTGTCTGATGAACTGACTGGGTCTGTAATCTGTAAATATCTATTTCTGTGAATAATTTGCAGAGGTAAAAGAGGACATCAAGGAAATTAGTATGAGAGTCCCTGCAGTAGGGACAGAGGCACAAAGAACTGAGCATAGTGACCAATCTTCTTTCATGACCACCACCCCTCGCCCCCGCCCCATCTGGCTAGGTCTTAGCAAGAAAAGCACAGGCAGAAGTTGACAGGGTGCTCTTAAGGACTTCACGGGACACAGAGTTACCTGCTACTGAGCTTTGGTGCCTACATGGCAAAGCTGAAAAAAGTAGGGCTTCAAAAGAGAGATTAGCTTTCCAGTTGGTTTACAAGATGCAAGTCTCCATGAAGAGTAGATAATCAGCCCTAGCAGGTTTGGCTCACTGAGTAGAGTGTCAGTCTGTAGACTAAGGGTCCCGGGTTCAATTCCACTTAAGGGCACATGCTTGGGTTGCAGGCTTGATCTCCAGTGTGGGGCATGCAGAAGGCAGCCGATCAATGATTCTCTCTCATCAATGACATTTCTATCTCTCTCTCAGTCTCCCTTCTTCTCTGAAGTCAATAAAAATATATTTTTTCAAAGGACTGGATAATTAAGCATTGATTTAGGTCTCTATATGCTCCTAGAAAGTCATAAACACTTTGATGTTGGTTAAATTTAGTCCACAAATCTGGTTTGTGTTTGTTTTTTTAACTTATAGACTTTTTCTTTTTAATTGTGAATCTCAGTACTTCTGGAGACAGATCCATGGCCCCATTACCAACATTTTCAGGCTAGACCCTGGCAGAAGTGGCCAGTAAGGGACTCTGCAGGCTCAAGAACTTGTGAATTATTTACGGAAGGGCAAGAGCCTGTGAAATGTGAGTTCTTCCTATTTTAATAATCACATTTGTACCCAGGGTTCCAGGAAGCCTGGGTAAGCTTGAATTACCACAATAATCATTCACATTCTTTTAGTATGATGTTATTTCACTTGGTCATCTCATTGAATTCTCACAATCTTTTAATTATTGTTTTCCTCATCTTACAGGTAAGAAAACAGGAGGCTCAAAGAGGCAAGTCCAACAACTTACACTGATTTAACATCATTTGTTAAATATTTACTAAGCACTTGCTATGCACCAGCCACTATTCTGAGTCAGCATTGTCTAGCAGAACTTTCTGTGGTGGTACAGAAAGTACCACCATCTGTACCATCCATCTGCACCAACTATGGTAGCCACTAGTTACATGTAGCTATTGACACTGGAAGTACAGCTAATGTGGCTGAGGAAACCAACTTTCATTGTATTTCATTTTAGTTAATGCTAACTTATATTAAATAGCTACATGTAGCTAGTGGCTGTTGTATTAGCTCAGTTCTAGACATTTGGTACAAAGTGGTGAGCAAGTCAGGTAAAGACTTCTAGTCTTATGGAATTTATATTCTAGTGAAAGACAGAAAATAAATAAAAAGACAAAAATGGCACAATATATAAAGAAATGAAAATTCAGGTCATGACAAGTTCTATGTAGGAAATAACACAGGTTAAGGAAATTGAGGATGATGGTGGGGGAAGATGTTTTTTGAAATCAATGGTCAGGAAAGGCTTCTCCTAAGAGAACAGGTTTTGAATGTTCAAATAAGTATACAGATCTATGATATCTACCATGTGCATAACATTTCCTTAGATATGTCCCCCTTGTGCAGTACACAATCTATATAACTATATGTGATAGATGCTGTGATGAGTATACTATTGTCTAGGGAAATTCATGTGCTTGAATATAACTATGTCCAGATAGATGGTAACTCCTTGTCAGAAACTTAGAATTTCATAACCATTGTAATTACTATGGCTTCTTCCCTAATGATTTCTAAATTCATTTAGAGAAGATGTCACTTATGGATTTTATCTTTGTCTAGGCTTAGTAATCTGGGGGTGGTAGGAGGATGAGAAAGAGAATAGGTGATGGCTGGAGAGCCTCGATTTGTAAAACCAAGATAGAAGGTGAGAGGCTAAATTAACAGGCATGTATTTTTATTTCAGCAAACAGGACAATTAAAACCTTTACCCTGAGTGACCCTTGACTTTATTGGAGTTTTAGAGGAAGTACTCAGAAGTACTCAGATGGCCCTTCAAAGTCATTACTGGATAGAAACACATTTGTGATGGTGGGGGGGGGAGACTCTCCTTGTCTTTTGGCACAGCTCAACAATTTTATATACAAACCACCACAAAAAGACAAAAACCTCCCATCTTCCCAAACCACTCCCACTTTCTCCAATAAGGAGCCAAATGAAAGGGAAGATTAACAATGTTTTAGTGAAGTGACATCAGATTCTTCATAAGGAGAATTTTGACAAACACATGGAAATAGGTACAACATTCTGTATTATACTATCACTAGAGGCTTGATGCACGAAATTCGTGCAAGGGCAGGGTACCTAGGCCTGGCTGGTGATCAGGGCCGATCAGGGCCTTCCTTTCCCCAGCTGCTGGCTGCTGGCCAGGGCCTTTCTTCATTCCATACCACCCCCTGGTGGTCATCATAGCAAGTGATCGAACTCCCAGTCTCCCGGTTGAACTCCCAGGGGGACAATTTGCACATTAGCCTTTTATTATATAGGATAGATAGTCAGAAAAGTTTACCTCACATATCTTTAAAAAATACTAAAAGGTCACCAATGATTCTTTGACCCATGCTTTGGGGCTTACAAACAAATGCAGTTTATTCAAAGTTGTTTTTAAATGGTGCTGTCAAATGATTTTAATATTCTCTCCACTCTCCTGGCCCTGCCCAGTAGAACTTTCTGTGGTGATGGAAATGTTCTATATGTATCCTTTCCACCACAGTAGTTACCAGGCACATGTGGCTATGGAGCACTTCCAAGGTCTCTAATGAGACTAAGGAACTGGATTTTTAATTTGAATTAATTTAAATTTCATTTCAAATAGTTACTGGTGGGGAATGGTTACCACTTTAGACAGTGCAGCTTATGCATGTATATTCTTCTTTCTGCCATGAATATGGTATCCATTTGTGAAACTCCTACAAATGAATGAATATGTTTCTGTTAGACACTATGTATAGCTGACACAGATCAATAAAAATATTTAATGCTGACAGTATAGTGTATTTAATTCCACTGTGTTATCAAATATTTTTCAACAATATTCTAAATGTTTTAGTTATTTGAGCATTCTTGTTTTTTGTTTATTGTTTTTTTTTTTTTATTTCAGATGATGCATGAGTTGTCATTTACTTCGGATGGGGAAAGTGTTACTGGGTTTTTTCCAAACCATATTCCAGCCTTCACTGATTCTCTTTTCAGGTTCAAATTCACATCTGTTATTATGAAGCTGATTTAATTATAGATTCAGGAAAGTAGAAAAAACTGACATGTTCTACTAGGGAACAAGGCTTTTTATAAGCAAGGAAAATAAAAGCCAAAGCAATGAAGTTTACTTTGCATGTAAACCACACAAACATCCCTTTCAAAGTCAGCTTTGGAGTACTATGAAAGCTGTGGCTGGAACAGTAGTGCTGTGTGTGAGGCTCATAAAAGGGCAAAAATGTGCTGTTTCTCCAAGAAACTCTTCCACATGGTCTTGGTCTGCTCCAAGCACCAGGGCAGCAGTTACAATGTACCACAGGCTGCTTTTTACCAGTTTCCATCCATAAAAGGCGTTCAAACATTTATTAGTGTTCCTCTGCTTTCTTTCCTGTATCCCACTCCCCAGTTTTAATCAGCCATCTCCTTCCACACTAAATACAGATTTATCACCTAAAATCTAGGGCACTCTTCGGGTTTTTCAAGTGAGAGATGTGTGGAAAAGGGAAACTTACTTTGGAACCTGAATATTAATACACATTAATACTCAGGAATTTAAACTTAACAATAGCTAAAACTCCTTTCATGTGAACATCAGAATTGGCAAGCCATGGGGAGCTGTGGGAGAGTCACCCTCTGACAAATGAGAATTTGGATAAGATTTAAGCCTCAGAAGTACATAGAGCTGGAAGGGGCGCAGGCTGCCCCTCCTTTTACAGGTGACAAGACACAGTCCTAGAGAAGGAAGAGATTTTCCCAAAGTCACACAATGACTCAGAGGTAGTGTTAGAGGAAGGAACCTAAACCCTGAACTCCTAGGAAGGTCAGCTTTCCAGGACCCCTGTTTCTCATTCTCATTTCTTTCCCACCAAAACTCCAATGGCAGAAGAGGGTGAACACATTTCCTTGCTCTGGTCACCTAAGTCCTCCAAACAACATTGCACTAGAGTTTAGAGTGTATTATTAAAAATGTGTAATAATTTCCATTCTACTCTGTAATATATTCATATAAAATGTGTTCATATAAAATAATATTTGACATTATTTACCAATTTCAATTATCTAAAATTTTCTCTCAAGACATATTCCACTGGAATGAGTGCTTCAGAAAATTTTACCATTTTCTCTCATTCCCCTGACATAATGGCACAAACCTCTGTGTATATCTGAGAAGTATAGCTATCAACAAAACTTGGCAGAAATCAGGCAATAAGCTGAAAAACAATATAGCATTATCACTGCCTTTTCTTGATAGTGTCTTTTCAAATTAAACCTAAAAATAGTTATTTTGCTTGTGGGATGAAGTCATAGTCTTTGTTTACTGTCATCTTCTGCACAGAAGACACAACTCTATGCTTCTATAAAGATTCCTTGATTTGTAAATTTGGTAAGATGAAGATGAACTTGGAGAGAAAAGGTGAATTATTAAATGTAATTTGCACTAAGCATAAATATACTTTATTTATTAAGTTAAATTGGTTATTTTCATAAGAATTACATGATCTTGACTGGAATGGAGGAAGATGCAACATGACAGCCTACAGAATGGGAGTGAGGAAGACAGTGTGAGTGAGTAAGGGAGCAAGAGGGAGTATGCACATGTGTGTGGTGTGTTTGTGTTAGTAAGTGATACTTAGACCTTGAAGGAGTCTCAGGGGCTGACAGATCAAGCTCTCCTAGGCAAAGAGCCCCTGCTACCACACTCCCTAGGCAGGCATGGCTCTGGCACAAAAACCATACCATATTTAGGAGAGAGCAGCATCTAGGAGCGCAGCCTCACTGCCACCCAGATTGGCCTTGTACACCACCCCAGACCCACACAGTGAGCCACATGCCAGCAAGACCTCGCTAGTGACCTGCACAGTAGGCTCCGGGACCCCCTCATTGAGTTGCAGAGTCACAACACCACCCCGGCTGTGAGCTCCAAGACTGCACAGGGAGTTGCACACCAGTGGGAACTCTCAGATGACCCTCACCACAGGACCTGGATCACAAGCACATCCACAACAACTTGCACAACAGGGTCAGGTGAGCCATATAGTCAAGACAACCTGTGAGGAGATTCCATCTATGAATGGGACAATAACATTCAAGACCCAAATACATCAGGAGAACCCAAATAACTCAAGTACGGGACTTTCCTAGAACACCCAGCTCAGGAGATCTGAGAGACTGCACCACTGGGTCCCACAAAACACCTACTACATAGGACCACCCCCAAAAAATTAGGGTGGCATAGCAGTTTGATCTAAGACATAGGAACAAATACAAAGGGACAGCAAAAATGGAGAGACAAAGAAATAATTTCCCAAGGAAAGAAAAGGAATCATCACCAGGAAAGCAACTAAATGAAATGGAGGCAAGTAATTTGTCAGAGGAAAAAATTTAGGGTAATTGTTATAAGGATGCTCAAACATCTGAGAGAATTATAAGCAACTCAGTGAGAATTATAAGGAGTTGAATGAGAAATACACTAACATGAATAAGAATCAAGAGGAAATGAAGAATGACATAGATGCAATAAAGAACACCCTGGAAGGTTTCAACAATAGACTAGAAGAAGCTGTGGACCGAATAAGCTAGTTAAAAGACAAGGTAGAAAAAAACACTCATTCAGAATTGCAAATGGTAAAAAAATGTAAAGCAGGAGGAGAGTTTAAGGGAGCTTTGGGACAACATGAAATGAGGCAATATCTGCATAGTAATGGTTCCAGAAGGAGAAGAGGCTGAGCAAGGAATAATAAAAAAAACAAAAACCTGTTTGAAGAAAACTTCCCTGACTTGGGAAAGAAAAAAGTCACACAAGTTTAGGAAGCACAGATAGTCCCAAACAAGATGAACCCAAAAGACCCATACCAAGACACATCATAATTAAAATGGCAAAAGTTAAAGACAAAGAACGAATCTTAAAGGCTGCAAGAGAAGCAGGAAGTTACTTACAAGGGAGCTCCCATTAGACTATCAGCTGATTTCTCAACAGATGCACATCAGGACAGAAGGGATTGGCATGAAGTATACAAAGTAATGAAAATCAAGGGACTGAATCCAAGACTACTCTATCCAACAAGGCTATCGTTTAAAATTGATGGTGAAACCAGAAGTTTCCAAGACAAAATAAGACTAAAGGAGTTAATTACCACCAAACCAGCAATGCAAGACATCCTAAAGAGACTGCTGTAAGAAGAAGAATTAGAAAAAGAGGGAGGAATACAGGCCTAAAGAATAAAATGGCAACAAATACCTATCAATGTAATAACCTTAAACATAAATGGATTAAAAGTTCCAATCAAAAGACATAGGGTAGCTGAATGAATAAGAAAACATGACCCATATATATGCATAACCCATAAAAGAGACCTACCTCATAACAAAGAATTCACACAGACTGAAAGTGAAGCAGTGGAAAAAAATTCATCAGGCAAAGGACAATGGAAAAAAAGCTGGGGTAGCAATACTTATATCTGATAAAATAGACCTCAAAGTGAAGGCCATAACAAAAGATACTGAAGGTCACTTCATTAATACTAAAGAGATCAATAAAACAAGAGGATATAATTCTGGTAAACATATATGCACCCAACACAGGATCATCCAAATACATAAAAACCTGAAAATTACAATAAATAATAGGGGACTTTAATACCCCAGTGACATCACTGGATAAATCTAGACAAAAAAACAGCAAGCCTAAATGACTCACTAGATGAGATGGAACTAATTGACATCTTCAGAACATTTCATCCCAAAGCTACGGAATATACATTCTTCTCAAGTGGGACACTTTTAAAGATAGACCACATGTTAGGACACAGGCTAAGTCTCTACAAATTCAAGAAGATTGAAATCATATGAAGCATCTTCTCAGATCATAATGACATAGAATTAGAAATCAACTACAATAAAAACAATCATGGAGGCTAAATAGCAAGCTATTAAACAAGGATTGAGTTACCAAAGACATCAAAAAATAAAATAAAAAACATCCTGGAAACAAATTACAATGAAAACACAACAATCCAAAATATATGGGATACAGTGAAAGCAATCATAAAAGGGAAGTTCATAGCATTATAGAAATACCTCCAAAAATGAGAAAAAGTTTTCATAGGGTATATAATCCTACAACTTAAAGAATTAGAAAGAGAGCAAGAAGAAAAACCCATACTAAGGAGAAGGAATGAAATAATAAAAACCAGAGTGAAAATAAGTTACACAGACACCAAAAATAAAAAATAAATAAAAAATAAATTTAAAAAATTAAGAGCTAATTCTTTGGAAAAATAAACAAGATTGATGAACCTCTGGCCAGACTCACCAGGAAACAAGAGAGAGGAACAAAATAAATGAAATCAGAAATGAAAGAGGAGCAGTAACAACTGACACAACAGAAATACAAAGGATTGTAAAAAATACTATGAATGAGGAGAGAATCCAAGATGGTGGCGTAGGTAAACACCTA
This sequence comes from Corynorhinus townsendii, assembly GCA_026230045.1. NCBI lineage: Eukaryota > Metazoa > Chordata > Mammalia > Chiroptera > Vespertilionidae > Corynorhinus > Corynorhinus townsendii. Next base: position 113,822,676 of record JAPDVU010000003.1, on the reverse strand, counting down.
AACTGCTGCCTCGCACAACAATTTCAAAAATTCAACTAAAAGACAAAACGTCTATTACCCAGAACCACGGGAAAGCTGGCTGAGTGGAAGTTCTACAACTAGAAGGAAAGAGAAAAGAGCATCGAGACGTGCACGAGCTCTGAAAAGCTGAGGTACGGAGGCGCGTGATCCGGGCTGGCAGCGGGCGTTGCTTTTTTCAACCCAAAGGGAGACAAGCCCCTGATTACTCTGAAATCCAGTCTCTGGGGAGACAGGGGGGAACCAAACTCCTACGGGGAGAAGCTGGACTGTCTGCCAGTGAGGGTGGCTTGCTCGTAGAGCTGTGCACAGGAATAATTGTTTACTGCACTGGGGCATGGGACTCAGGGACGCCGTCGGGGACATGGAGCCAGCTAACTAGCAGCCATTGCTGTTTGCCACACCCTAGCCTAGTGACGCCCTGAGACCCCGCCCTGCAGAACCTACAAACCCACCCAAGCTCCAAGCAGCGTATTTAGCATAAGAAAGCCCTGCCCTAGCGCAGCTTAACCTAGCAAACTTGCAGCCCCAGTCAGACAGCTCCAAAACCTCCAAACCCCAAGCAAAGAGGAGAAAACTGTAGCTCTCACTGTAGCTCCTGCTGGGTGGACTCAGACAGTAGCTGACCTGCACCCCATTGGAGATCCAGAAGCCAGTGTACCTAGTGGTCAGAGTGAGAAACCAGATTTCAACTCCTCACATCCCTAAGTGACACATTCAAGAGGCAGACTCAGTGAGCACCAAAGCCCCACTGAAACAAGTCCTGCCCCTAAGTGTGTCTTCAGCACAGCAGTTCTTCCATTATAGACACAGTGAGTGCTCACAGCTAATTGGCCTGGAGGTCAATTCCTCCCAGTATACCAACAGCAATTAAGGCTTAACTGCACCAAGTATTTGCACTCAGCCCACAAAGGGGTGTACCAAGAGCGTCCACATCAGGTGATTGGGGAGGCTGAGCTACTGCCCCCTATAGGTCACCTACCACACAAAGCTACTCCATCAACACAGGGAAGCAGCCAAAATGTGGAGACAAAGAAACATGTCACAAATGAAAGAAACGGAGGAAAGCAAACTACTGGATGACATAGAGTTCAGAACCACATTTATAAGGTTACTCAAGAATCTTCTTAAAACCGCTGAGAAACTTGATGGGACCTTCAAGGAGCTTAATGAGAATGCCAAAAAAAATGGAAAAGGATCCGTCAGAAATGAAGCATACATTGTCTGAAATAAAGAATATACAGAAACTCAACTGTAGATCAACGTACCCCAAGAATCAAACCAAAGATCTGAAATATGTGGAAACAAAAAACATCCAACCAGAAAAACAAAAAGAAAAAAGAATTAAAAATATGAAGATAGTGTAAGGAGCCTCTGGGACAACTTCAAGCGTACCAACATCCAAATTTTTGGGGTGCCAGAAGAAGAGAGAGAGCAAAATACTGAAAACCTATTAGAAGAAATAATGACAGAAAACTTTCCCTACCTGGTGAAAGAAATAGATGTACAAGTCCAGGAAGCGCACAGAACCCCATACAAGAGGAATCCAAAGAGGACCACACCAAGACACATCATAATTAAAATGCCAAGGGCAAAAGACAAAGAGAGAATATTAAAAGCAGCAAGAGAAAAACAGTTAATTACCTACAAGGGCGTACCCATACGACTGTCAGCTGATTTCTCAACAGAAACTATGCAGGCCAGAAGGGAGTGGCAAGAAATATTCAAAGTGATGAACAGCAAGAACCTACAACCAAGATTACTCTACCCAGCAAAGCTAGCATTCAAAGTTGAAGGTCAGATAAAGAGCTTCACAGACAAGAAAAAGCTAAAGGAGTTCATCACCACCAAACCAGGATTACACGAAATGCTGAAGGGTATCCTTTAAGAAGAGGAAGAAGAAGAAAAAGGTAAAGATAAAAATTATGAACAACAAAATGACATCAAATACATACCTACCAACAAGTGAATCTAAAAATCAAGTGAATAAAAAATCTGAAGAATAGAATGGACTGGTGAATATAATAGAATCAGGGACATAGAAAGGGAGTGGACTGACGATTCTCAGGGGAAGCACGTGTGAGGGGTGCGGGAAGAGATTGGACAAAAATCTTACTCCTATGGATGAAGACAGTGGCGGGGGGTAAAGGCATGGGGTGGGGTGGGGAATCAGGTAGAGGGGAGCTATGGGGGGGAAAATAGAGGAACACCTGTAATAATCTGAACAATAAAGATTTATTAAAAAAATAAATAAAAATAAAAACTGAAAACTAAAAAAAAAAAAAATACTATGAATGACTTTATTCCAACAAATAGGACAACATGGACAAAATGGACATATTCCTAGAAAAATACAATCTTCTAAAACTCAACCAGGAAGAATCAGAAAACCTGATTAGGCCAGTAACTACTGATGAAATTGAAAAAATAGTAAAAAATAAAAATATAAAACTTCTAACAAATAAAAGCCCTGGTCTAGATGGCTTCACAGGGAAGTTTTACCAAACATTCAAAGAAGAACTAACACCACCCTAGCTAGTTTGGCTCAGTGGATAGAGCATCGGCCTGCAGACTGAAGGGTTCCAGGTTTGATTCTTATCAAGGGCACATGCCCAGGTTGCAGGTACAATCCCCAGTAGGGGGGCATGCAGGAGGCAGCCAACCAATGATTCTCTCTCATTGATGTTTCTATCTCTCTCTCCCCCACCCTTCCTCTCTGAAATCAATAAAAAATATATTTAAAAATAAATAAAGTTTAAAAGAAGAATTAACACCTATCCTCCTCAAACTATAGTCAAAAATACTGACAGGAAGGAACACTTTCAAGCTCTTTCTATGAAGCCAGTATTATCCTAATCCCAAAACCAGATAAAGACACTACAAAGAAAAAGAATTAGAGGCCAATATCCCTGATAAACATAGATGCTAAAATCCTGAGCAAAATTCCAGCAAATTGGATCCAGCATTACATTAGAAAGATCATACACCATGATGAAGTGTGTGATTTATACACTAATAATGAACTCACAGGAAGAAAAACTAAAATAATAATCCCATTTACCATTGCAACAATAATAAAATAAAATAAAAGATACTCAGGAATAAACTTAACCAAGGAGGCAAAAGGCCTGTACCTGGAAACTACAGGACATTGAAAAAAGAGATAGAGGAAGATATACACAAGTGAGAAAATATACTGTGTTCATGGATTAGTAGAATCAACATCATGAAAATGTCCATACTACCATATGAAAACATGCTCAAAGTCACTAATCATCTGAGAGATGCAAATCAAAACAACAATGCGGTACCATCTCACACCTGCCAGAATGGCTATCATCAACAAATCAACAAACAACAAGTGCTGGCAAGGATGCGGAGAAAAAAGAACCCTTGTGCACTGCTGGTGGGAATGCAGATTGGTGCAGTCACTGTGGAGAATAGCATGGAGTTTCCTCAAAAAACTAAAAATGGAACTCCCATTCAACCCAGTAAACCCACTTCTAGGAATATATCCCAAGAAACTAGAAATACCAAACAGAAAGGATACATGTATCCCTATGTTCATAGCAGCACAATTTACCATAACTAAGATTGGCCTGCAGTGAAGTATGGGGGTAGACTGGGAAAGGTCAATGGGGGAAAAAGGAGACAGACATATGTAATATTTTCAATAATTTAAAAAATGTATTATATGATAATCATCTATATATATAAAAGCCTAAGCAACTGAACAACCGAATAACTGCACAAACGGCCGCTATGACATGCACTGACCACCAGGGGGAAGATGCTCAACCAGGAGCTGCCCCTGGTGGTCAGTGCACTCCCACAGCCAACCTCCCATGGCCGACTAATTTCCTGTGGCCCCTCTCCCTGGCTGGCCAGCCTCCCGTGGTCCTGATTGGCCCCGATCACCAGCCAGGCCGAGGGACCCCACCTGTACACAAATTCGTGCACTGGGCCTCTAATTAAAGTTATAATTATATAACTATCCTATGTGGCTATGTAATCTATATATATAAAAGGCTAATATACAAAGTGTCCCCTCGGGAGTTCGACCCAGAGACCGGGAGTTCGATCGCTCACTATGACATGTGCTGACCACCAGGGGGTGGCGCAGAACATGGTGTGTGACCAATCATGGCAGTGGGACACTGAGGGAGCGAGGGAAGCAGGAGCTGGGGAACCACATGGTGGTGGCACACGGGTGGTGAGGGAAGGAGGCGGCGGGGAGGTGAGAAGGCAGGGAACCTGATTGGCCCTGAATTGGCCAGGCCTAGAGACCCTACCCATGTATGAATTTCATTCACTGGGCCTCTAGTCATATCTACACTAATAAAATAGAAATATGTAAATTGACTGTCACTTTGTGACACCCACCAGCCAATCAGAAATGAGTATGCAAATTAGTAGGACAAAGATGGCTGCGGCCACAGAGCCAGCCAAAGCAAGCAGGAGGCTTGGGTTGCCCCTGGCAATGGATGAAGCCAAGCTTCCCACCCCCTGGCCCGGCCGCTGAAGGCGGGGCCTGTGAGTGGAGGACATGGAGCCGGCCCAGGCGGGTGCCAAAGGAGGGGCCCGCAAATGGCCCTCAGCCCCGTACCCAGGCTGGCCAGGCACCCCAGTGGAGACCCCCACCCCAATGGGGGTGTGGCCGGCCTGAAAACCACCACAGGCCCCTTGCCCAGGCCGCCCCACCTCCCAAGAGAACCCCCACCCTGATCCGGGACACCCTTCAGGGCAAACCAGCCCCCCCCACCCATGCACCAGGCCTCTATACTAATAAAAGGGTAATATGCTAATTAGACTGGGAGACCTTCCAGGAGACCTTCCGGATGTTCTTCTGGACAAAGCCATAGTGGCAGGACCGAGGTAGAGGTGGTTAGGGGCCAAGAGAGGAGGGCAGTTGTGGGTGATAAGGCTGGTGGTGGGGGCCGTTGGGGGTAATCAGGCTGGTGGGAGGGGCAGTTGGGGTGAGCAGGCCAGCAGGGGGGGCCAGTTGGGGGTGAGGAGGCAATCAATGAGGGTCAGTTGGGGGTGATCAGGCTGGCGGGGGGGGGACAGTTGGGGTGAGCAGGCCAGCAGGCAGAGTGGTTAGGGGCAATCAAGCAGGTAGGCAGGTGAGCAGTTAGGAGCCAGCAGTCCTGGGTTGTGAGAGGGATGTCTCAGATTGGAGAGGGTGCAGGCCAGGCTGAGGGACAACCCCCGCCCCCCGTGCACAAATTTCGTGCACCAGGCCACTAGTATTATTCTTACTAGAGGCCCGGTGCATGGATTCGTGTACTGGTGGGGTCCTTCAGCCTGGCCTGCACCCTCTCAAAATTCGGGACCCCTTGGGGGATGTTAGAGAGCCAGTTTTGGCCTGATCCCCAGGCTGACGGACCTCAGCGGTGCATGAATCCATGCACCAGGCCTGTAGTGTGCATATAAGATCTTTAGTTAATCTCTTCCTGCCCTCCCCCTTCCTCCCTTCCCTCTGAGATTCATCAATCTGTTCCATGTTTCCATGCCTGGGAATTGAGTGTCTGCCCCCTGGTGGTCAGTGTGCACCATAACTACCAGACGCTCGGATGCTCGGGCGCTCAGACAGTCAGATGGTCGGACAGGTGCATGGTCGCTTAGTCTTTTGTGTGTGTGTGTGTGTGTGTGTGTGTGTGTGTGTGTGTGTTACATATTATCCTATATAATAAAGAGGTAATATGCAAATTGACAATCATGTCCTCGCACAAGATAGCCACCCCCATGTGGTCACAAGATGGCTGGCAGGGGAGGGCAGTTAGGGGTGACCAAGCCAACAGGGGAGGGCAGTTAGGGGCAGGGGAGGACAGTTGGGGGTGACCAGTCCTACAGGGGAGGGCAGTTGCGGGGGACAGGGCTGGCAGGGGAGGGCAGTTGAGGGCAATCAGGCTGGCAGGGGAGCAGTTAGACATTGATAAGACTGGCAGGGGAGTGGTTAGGGGGTGATCAGGCTGGCAGGCAGAAGTGGTTAGGGGCAATCAGGCAGGCAGAAACGCAAGCGGTTGGGAGCCAGCAGTCATGGATTGTGAAAGGGATGTGCAACTGCCCTGAGGGGTCCCAGATTGGAGAGGGTGAAGGCTAGGTTGAGGGACACCCCCCAGCCCAGTGCATGAATTTTGTGCACCAGGCTTCTAGTTATATAATAATTATTAATCAGTAATGTCATGGTTATTGCTAATGATTATACTCAACATAAGTTAACTTTAATTATTACATGTAGTTTGCACTCAGATAAGTAAGCTTTCTTTGTTGGATAAAAGAATGTACAGGGCCAAAAATCTTATTGAAGCTGTCCACAATTCCCTTACAAGTAAAATTTTTTATTTAAGTATTTTTTAAAACTTCCAATTTCCTGTTTATTGTTGAAGGAGCAAAAACATGAAAAAGATGTATTTTTAATTAATTTATTTTAAATTTATTGGGGTGATATTGGTTAATATGGTCATATAGGTTTCAAGTGTGGGTTTCTATGTTATAAGAGCTATATATTGCACTGTGTGCCCATCACCCAAAGCCAAATCATCTTCCATTACCTTATATTAGGTTCCCTTCACCACCCACACCCTTGTCCCCTTTCCTCTGGCAAAAACCACACTGCTGTTTGTGTTCATGAGTTTCAGTTTTATATCCTACATATGAGTGAAATCATATGATTCTTAGCTTTTTCTGACTGGCTTATTTCACATAGTATAAAATAAATATAAGACCCCAAACAATAAGTTACATAGAAGAAAATACAGGTACCAAACTTATGAACCATGGTCATAGAGAACATTTTATGCCAAAGGCAAGGGAAATAAAGGCCAAAATAAACGAATAGGACTATATCAAACTAAAAAGCTTCTTTGTTTTGTTGTCAATTTCTTTTACTGTGAAAAGAAATTGACAACAAAACAAAGAGGCAGCCAACCAAATGGGAGATAATTTTTTTTTAAATCTTCATCCAAGGATATTTTTTCTATTGATTTTTAGAGAGAGTGGGAGGGAGAAAGGGGAGAAATAGAGAGAAAGAGAAACATCGGTTGTTTGCTTCCTGCATGCGCCCAACCAGGGCCAGGGATTGAACCTGCAACCCAGGTATGTGCCCTTGACCAGGAATCGAACCCAAGATCCTTCAGTCTACTGGCTGACGCTCTAACCACTAAGCAACTGGCCAGGGCTGGAAGATGATATTTGCAAACAATAGCTCTTACAAAGGTTTAATATCCAAAATATATAAAGAATTCATAGAACTCAACACCAAACAAACAACCCAATAAAAAAAAAATGGACAGAGGACCTGAACAGATACCTCTCCCAAGAAGACATACAAACAGCCAATAAATATATGAAAAGATGTTCAACCTCACTAGCAATTAGGGAAATGCAAATCAAAACTACGAGATACCACTTCACACCTGTTAGAATAGCTATTATCAACAAGGAAATTAATAACAAGTGTTGGAGAGGTTGTGGAGAAAAGGGAAGCCTAATTCACTGCTGGGACTGTACACTGATACAGTCACTATTGAAAATAGTCTGGCGATTCCTCAAAAAATTAAGACTAGAGCTACCATAAAACCCAGCAATCCCTTTCCTGGGCATATATCCGAAAAACTTGAAAACGTGTGTTTGCAAAGACATATGCACCCCTTTGTTCACTGCAGCATTATTCATGGTGGTCAAGACATGGGAATAACAAAAGTGTTCTGTGATAGAGGACTGGATATCCAAGGGGAATGAAAAAAATAAGGCATGGTCCTTCTCCAGAGGCTTACAGTGATGTTACTAATTTGATGATGATGATGATGATAGTGACCATGATGTTACTCCAAGAAGGAGGAGGCAGTAGGGCAATTGAGGCACCATTATCCTGAAATGAGCATGTCACTTCCATAGTAAAACTGCCTTCTGACAAAACACAGAAATTTGCTCACACAACACCTAGCCTGCTCATTGGCCCCAACAGCTCCCAGAATTCAGAGATTCTGCTTTCCTGACAGAGACTCAAGGTTTGTAGCATCTCATCCCTGACCTGGCTTGAGAGTAAATCTTTGCTCAGTATTTCATCTTTATTCCCAGGGTCTTATTTCTCCTTAACAGAAGAAAATAAAGTTAGAAAGGCAGGTGAGGTCCAACATGTGTACAGCTTTGAATGCAGATTATGTAAATACTTGCAAATTCATGGCAACACTGTTGGGAATAGAAACTGAAAATTTTGCTTATACCTAGAAAGTGGTAAACTCAACACAATAATTAGAGATCCTTCTGAAATCCCCAGTTAACTGGGGCATGTTTTTTACTGAAAAACAATCATTCGGGATGGAAAATTAAAAAGAAAATTGAACAGTTATGATAAATATGTGAGTAAATTCTAGACATTTGCATAAGTCAATTCAATTATTAGGCTCTCCTTTGTTGTATACATTAAGAATCTTTGGTAGTAATAGGTTAGGAGCATGATTGTGGCATTTTAGAACTTGATTTAAAGTGGCAAGAATAACTCAGGAATAAAAAAAAAAGATTCAAAAGAGAATGAAAAGCAACTTAATGCTTTGTACTGACTGTGTGACTGGCATATATGTGTGATTTCGTAACCAATGTCATTGATTTTATTTTTATGTGTACCTTTCAGTTGAGTTACTTTGAGGCCAACAGCTTGCCTTTTTCATTCTTTAAAAGTCATGATAATACTTAGTCATTCTATATCTTGACCAATTCCTCTTTGGCAAACAATATACTGTAAAATTAATGGTTGGGCTTTAGTGAGTACTCCCTAGTTATAAATTATAATCTAAACTATGTTTATTTCATATGCTACCACATGAAATAAACAAAGGGGCATGTGATAGTGTGGGCACAACTTGAAATACCTCATGCCTCCTTACATATTACATATTAATTTCAACCTGTTAATCCTGGTTTTTGAGGTATGAACAGAAGTAGGACCCTTTCACTAGCATAATTTATGGTCCAATGTCCATTTATTTTAAAACAGATTGGAGTTATTGGCAGGCTAAAGTTAATTTGTAACTTGGAAGTAAAGAATCTTGCCAGCCTGACCACAAAGTGTGAGACTTTGGCTAGCCTGTGAGAACACTGTCTATCCACAATTTAGGATCTAATAATTATTTCCAAAGGCCATGAGGATGATTTCTCTGGACATGATCTGTGCCAATTGGAAAAACAGTGTTTTTCACATTCAGGAATCTGAATCTCAACTCAGGTGGCTCTGAAGGGGAAAAGTCCAGTATATTTGATGTAGAATATGCAAAATAGGTCTAATTATTCTTTGTCTTGTACATTTCAACACAAAGAACTCCTGAAAAAACACCCAGGTAAGAGCATGGTTTGCTGCCATGTCACACTAACAGGAACAGAAAAAGAGGGTCAGGAACTTCAGTGATCCTATTTTCAAGACACTGAGTGGTGATTATCTTCTTAATAAGTATAAAAAGGATTATAAGCCAGGCCAGCAGTGGTTGAGCGTCAACCTATGAACCAAGAGGTCAGGGCACATGCCGGGGTTGCAGGCTTGATCCCCAGTTTGAGGCATGAAGGAGGCAGCCGATCAATGATTATCTCATCATTCATGTTTCTATCTCTCTCTCCCTCTTCTTTCCGCTCTGAAATCAATAAAAATAGTTTTTAAAGGATTGTAAGTTTCACCGGTCATGTCATTAGCCCCAGGAAAGAACCAGTCTTAGTTATTTGAAAGACAAGGTAAACAAAATTTCACTCTGCATTTTCAGGCTCATTTGCTTTTAAGTTTTAGGTTTCAGCTGACAACGCCTTGCCACGCAAGCAGTCAGCAGTTGTGCACAGCTGCAGGTTACCTAGGACCAAACCAGAGAGGGTCGGACCTGCATTGCCAACATGTGCCCACCATCCAGATATCATTGCTGACATGTACACATAAGGAGCTGTTAGACATTGAAACGGGGACTCAGAACTGTTGGACATTGAAATTGGGACTCAAACATTTTTTTGTTTTGTCTTGTTTTGTTATTATATGTTTATTTCTAGTCTGCAAAGGCAAAACTTTTTAAAGGAAAGAAATGGTGGGAAAAAGATACAGAGGCAAAGAAGCATTGAACAGACTGTCAAACTACATTGGGAAGACAGGGGAGGTTGGGCGAGGGGGGCTGTAAGAGACCAACCGAAGGACTTGTACGCATGCATATAAGCACAACCAATGGATATAAGACACTGGGGCGGGGGGAGGGCGGGCAGGTGAAGGCATGTACTGGTGGGTAGGGGAGGTCAGGGGGAGGTCAATGGGGGGAAAAAAAGGAGACATATGTACTACTATTTGTAATACTTAAAACAATAAAAAAATTTTTAAAAAAAAGAAAGGTAACAATAAAAAAAAAGGGACTTGATAATTTTAAAATATTTAACAGGTAATTGCTACATTCTATGCTATTTTTCTGGGCAGAATAGGTGAAAGTGATAAGAGAAAACGCACATAATAGGAACAGAACTGTTACAGGGTTTCAGGGCAGGAGGGACAGGGAAACTGAGACAGGAAAGTTGAAACAAGGCCAAAAGTGTGGGCAATTTGCAGCCAGCTTGTAACTAACAAGCCATTATCTTCCCCATTCAAGGACACAGAGCAAATGGTTTAAAAAAACAAACAAAACAAAACAAAAAACAACTCCCTAATGCTAGAATACAGAAAGGGAGGGAGAATGGGAAAAGGAAAAAAGGGCAGTTTTACTCCCTTGCCTAAGGCTTGGCAAGATGAAGTTGCCAGGTGCTTCTCATGATTTCTAGGAAGGCCACAACAAAGTAAGAAAAGGGACCTTGAGAATTAATCTGTACCAAAATATTCAGCAGAGGAAGTTTGAGACCTATAGACAGGAGGGAATATTAATAACTCAGACCCCCACCCAACTTGCTCTTCAGATTAGCTGAGAGCCCATCTGTGCTTTGTAAGACAGATGTATAAGTCTGCTTGCTTTGCTTTTTCAATAAATGTGCATGCTTAAATTGCTTTAATAGGTTGGGTTTTCACAATGCAGTCAAGGTCTTTCATATCAATTCATTTATATGAGAAGACAAGGATCAAGGTTGGGGACAGCCCTCTCTCACTGGCTCACAGGATGTCCTTTCTGGTAACACCTCTCAAATGTTGGTAAGAGGTGCCTGTAACAGAACCACAGTTGTTTAATGATTATTCACCTTACTAACTATAGATAAAAGATTTTTCTTACAGACCCTGAGAAACTGGAGGATGTGTTGCAAGAAGAAAAACAGGTCTATAAAAGATAAGGTGCCCTTGAAGCCGTGATGTGTTCATTACTCAGAAAAGAAAATACATTTTGAAAGGACAGGACACATTTTAACTCAGCTGCTGTGCCCAGAACCTGACACCCTCTGGGAGTTTGCCTCAGGAATGCTGACCATTTTCTGGTCCCAGGAATAGACTGTGCTGTTTTTAATATAGAGACCAGTGGCCCAGTGCATGAATTTATGCGCATTGAAAGGAAACTAATTAGAAGAAATATTTTAATATTGCTATTTGCCCTTTCTCTACAACAGAAGTGTCAACCAAATTCACAACCGACAACACAACAATGACGGATTGAAACACACTCTTGCGATTGGCGCCAGTGAGAGCTTTATCTGTATCGTGCATGCACAAGTCAACTTAGCCTTTTATATATAGAGAATGAACTTGCTTAATTAGACCTGCATTCTGATTTAGCTAAACTTTTTCCAGCCCAGTGAAGCACCCCAACTTCTCTTTCAGGTAATTGTCAGCAACACAGCAGTAAATAACAACACAAAGCAGATTATTATTGTAGGTCACACAGGGAGAACAAAGGGTGAAATATTTAACTGCAGCAGTGTTTGACTATATTCTGTGCAGTGAGAAAACCTGAAGTCATTTTCAAGGTCCACCATTTCTTACTTTTTTCCATTCAAGTTTCTAAGCTTTCTAAATCTCCATTTTCTGGCGAATGAAAAGAAAATAGGATCCTACTGAGTCTCCTATCAACCTCTCCAGGACTTCGGTGAGGACCAAATGAGATGAGGCACAGGAAAATGCTTCACATACATTTGGTTAAAGTGTAAAATGTGGAGAAACCAGCATGGTGGCATAGGTAAACACCTGAACTTGCTGCCTAGCACAACCACTTCAAAACTACAACTAAAAGACAAAACGGGTATCATCCAGAACCATGGGAAGGCTGGCTAGGTGGAAATTCTAAAACTAGAAAGGAAGAGAAAAGCACACTGAGACTTGGAGGAGGAGCAGAGGTGAGGAAGTGAAGTGCAGAGGTACAGAGGTGCACAAGTGGAAAGGGCAGGCAACTGACTATGCTGTTGTCTTTTTCAAGCGGGAGGGAGACACAAGCTCCTGACTGCTCTGAACTCCAGTTCCGGGCGGGACTCTGGGAACCAAGACTCATTTGAGGAGAAACTGGACTGTCTGGCAGTGGGCAGAACATGAGGGCAGCTTTCTCTCAGAGGTGCTTGCAGTGATCATTGTTCCTGCATGGTGCCACAGGAAACAGAGACACAGGACCTCTTCCAGGCAGGACTGACAGTCAGCCATTGCTGTTGGCTCCACCCAGGTGATTCCCTGAGACCCTGCCCCACCCAATTTGTGCGCAGGAGATTTGCATATGAATGCCCTGGTCCTTTGCAATCTGAAGCCTAACATACTGCAGCTGGGTCAAAAAGCCCCAGAGCCTCCAAAAGAAGACCCAAGGCTCCACAGCAGCTTGCATTGCTTCCCAGCTGGGCCCCATGTGGGCACCGCCAAACCCCAAACAAAGAGAAGGAATCTGCAGATCTCTCTGTAGCTCCTGCTGGATGGTCTCTCTTCTTGAAGATCCAAGAGCCAGTGTACCCAGTGGTCAGAGAGAGACCATCTGGACTACAACTCTTTAGATCCATAAGAGACATACTCAGGGGGAAGACTCAATGAGCACCAAAGTCCCACTGAAGCAAGTCGTGCTGCATAAGGATGTATCCAGCACAGAAGTTCTCCCAGTATAGACACAACTGATCCTCACAGTCAGTTGGCCTGGAGGTCAATTCCTCCCAGTGATACCAACAACAATCAAGGCTTAACTATAACAAGACTGTGAATACATCTCCCAAAGGGGTGCACCAAGAGTGTCCACCTCAGGTAATTAGTGAGGCTGAGCCACTGGGCCCTATAGAACACCTAGCACACAAAGCCACACTATCAACACAGGGAAGCAGCCAAAATGCGGAGACAAAGAAGCAGGTCACAAATGAAAGAAATGGAGGAAAGCAAAGGACTGGATATAGAGTTCAAAACCACAGTTCTAAGGTTACTCAAGAATCTTCTAGAAACCTCTGAGAAATTTAGTGAGACTCTCGAGAATATAAAAAAGGACCAACTAGAAATTAAGCATACACTGACTGAAATAAAGAATAATATACAGAGATCCAACAGCAGAATAGAGGATCCCAAGAATCAAGTCAATGATTTGAAATACGAAGAAGCAAAAACACCAAACCAGAAAAGAAAAAAGAATCCAAAAATATGAAGATAGTGTAAGGAGCCTCTGGGACAACTTCAAGTGCACCAACATCCAAATTATGGGGGTGCCAGAAGAAGAGAGAGAGCAAGATATTGAAAACCTATTTGAAGAAATAATGACAGAAAACTTCCCCTACCTGGTGAAAGAAATAGACCTACAAGTCCAGAAAGTGCAGAGAACCCCAAACAAAAGGAATCCAAAGAGGACCACACCAAGACACATCATAATTAAAATGCCAAGAGCAAAAGACAAAGAGAGAATCTTAAAAGCAGCAAGAGAAAAACAGTTACTTACCTACAAAGGAGTACCCATATGTCTGTCAGCTGATTTCTCAACCGAAACTATGCAGGCCAGAAAGGAGTGGCAAGAAATATTCAAAGTGATGAATAACAAATATGTACAACCAAGATTACCTACCCAGCAAAGCTATCATTTAGATTGAAGGTCAGATAAAGAGCTTCACAGATAAGAAAAAGCTAAAGAAGTTCATCACCGCCAGACCAGTACTATATGAAATGCTGAAGGGTATTCTTTAAGAAGAGAAGAAAGAAGAAAAAAAAGACAAAAACTATGAACAACAAAGTGACAACAAATACATATCTATCAACAATTGAATCTAAAAGTCAAGTGAATAAAAAGTCTGATGAACAGAATAAACTGTGAATATAATACGATCGGGGCATAGAAAGGGAGTGGACTGACAATTCTCGGGAAAAAGGGATGTGGGGATATGGGAAGAGAATGGACAAAAATCGTACACCTACGGATGAGGACAGTTGGGGGGTGGAGTAAGGGCAGAGGGTGGGGTGGGAACCGAGTGGAGGGGAACTATCGGGGGAAAAAGAGGAACAACTGTAATAATCTGAACAATAAAGATTAGTAAAAAATAAAAATAAAAATAAAGTGTAAAATGTTTCCACCTGTGTTCCTGGGCTGAAGAAAGTGCAATGAGGCTAGTCGCTAGGGAGAGGAAGCTGGGTGTTGCTATGTGACATCATTACTGGCGCCCACAGCCACCATTTCCAAGCTGGACTGAGCTGTGGGCCGCATTTTGCACCATGGGGTCTTGGCAGCATTGGCTGCAATTTGGTGGGGTGTTGCTCTGGAGTGGTGGTGGGGCCTGTGTCCCACCTGGGGGAAGCCAAGTGTTGGTTTGTCAGTGCCAGTTCTGTGGTGCCATTTGTTTATAAATGACCAGTGCACGTGATGGCAGCTCCTGCATTGAGCATCTGCCTCCTGGTGGTTAGTGCATGTCATAGAGACCGTTTGGATGGTAGGAGGGACAGTTAGCATATTAGCCTTTTATATGTATAGATTAGCCACCTTGTTATTGGACTTAGAGCTCCTAGAGGCAGACATACAGATGACCCTACACTCCCCTCCCCCTGTTTCACTCCCAGCTGCACATAATTATTTTCCCTCACCCCTGAACAGAAAAACGGGGAGCAGGTATTTTTCCAGGGCATGAAACCTGCTGCTCACTCCATATTGATGGCAATATGAAATAAATGCTAAAAAATGATTCAACCTTGTCTCTGCTTTTGTTTTTTTAATTTAATAAATCTTTATTGTTCAGATTATTACAATTGTTCCTCTTTTTCCCCCATAGCTCCCCTCCACCTGGTTCCCACCCCACCCTCTGCCATAAACCCCCCACCCCCACTGTTCTAATCCATAGGTGTACGATTTTTGTCCAGTCTTTTACTGCACCCCCACACTCCTTTCCCCCTGAGAATTGTCAGTCCACTCGCTTTCTGTGCCCCTGATTCAATTATATTCACCAGTTTATTGTGTTCATCAGATTTTTTTATTCACTTGATATTTAGATTCACTTGTTGATAGATATGTATTTGTTGTTCATAATTTTTATCTTTACCTTTTTCTTCTTCTTCCTCTTCTTAAAGAATACCTTTCAGCATTTCATATAATACTGGTTTGGTGGTGATGAACTCCTTTAGCTTTTTCTTATCTGTGAAGCTCTTTATCTGACCTTCAATTCTGAATGATAGCTTTGTTGGGTAGAGTAATCTTGGTTGTAGGTTTTGCTGTTCATCACTTTGAATATTTCTTGCCATTCCCGTCTGGCCTGCATAGTTTCTGTTGATAAGTCAGCTGACAGTCGTATGGGTGCTCCCTGTAGGTAAGTAACTGTTTTTCTCTTGCTGCTTTTAAGATTCTTTCTTTGTCTTTTGCTCTTGGCATTTTAATTATGATGTGTCTTGGTGTGGTCCTCTTTGGATTCCTTTTGTTTGGAGTTCTGTGCGCTTCCTGGACTTGTAAGTCTATTTCTTTCACCAGGTGGGGGAAGTTTTCAGTCATTATTTCTTCAAATAGGTTTTCAGTATTTTGCTCTCTCTCTTCTTCTGGCACCCCCATAATTCTGATGTTGGTACGCTTGAAGTTGTCCCAGAGGCTCCTTACACTATCTTCATATTTTTGGATTCTTTTTTCCTTTTGCTTTTCCGGTTGGGTGTTTTTTGCTTCTTTGTATTTCAAATATTTGACTTCATTCTTGCGATCCTCTAGTCTGCTGTTAGATCTCTGTATAATATTTTTATTTCAGTCAGTGTATGCTTAATTTCTAGTTGGTCCTTTTTCATAATCTCGAGGGTCTCACTAAATTTATTGGCCTTTACTAGAAAATTCTTGAAAAACTGTAGAACCGTGGTTTTGAACTCTATATCCAGTCCTTTGCTTTCCTCCATTTCTTTCATTTGTGATCTGTTTCTTTGTGTCTGCATTTTGGCTGCTTCCCTGAGTTGATAGAGTGGCTTTGTGTGCTAAGTGTTCTATAAGGCCCAGTAGCTCAGCCTCCCCAGTTACCTGAGGTGGACACTCTTGGTGCACCCCTTTGTGGGCTGTGTGCACAGTCTTGTTGTAGTTAAGTCTTGATTGTTGTTGGTATCAATGGGAGGAATTGACCTCCAGGACAATTGGCTGTGAGGATCAGCTGGGTCTATGCTGGGAGAACTTCTGTGCTGGAGACACCCTTATGAGACAAGACTTGCAAAAGCCTCTTGTGCTCAGCTTGGATGGGGCTGAGTCAGGGCAGAGCAGGCAGCATTGGTTTCCCGACAGCCCTGCCCTAATAGGTCCTTGTGTCTCAGTGTCCCATGGTAATTGCTGCAAGCACCTCTGAGAGAAAGCTGTCCTCAAGTTCTGCCTGCTGCTATACAGTACAGTTTCTCCCTGAATGAGTCTAGGTCCCCAGAGTCTCGCCCGAAACTGGAGTTCAGTGCAGTCAGGAGCTTTTTGTCTCCCTCCCCCTTGAGAAAGCCAGGCACACACTGAGTTGCCAGTCCTCTCTGCAGCATGTCTCAGTATCTCTGCCTCCTGCAGCTCCTCTGAGTCTCAGAGTGCTTTTCTCTTTCCTTCTAGTTGTAGAATTTCCACTCAGTTTTTCCAGTTGGGTGGTTCTGGACGATGTCTGTTTTGTCTTTTAGTTGTAGTTTTGAAATTGTTGTCTGAGGCAGCAGTTTAGGTGTTTACCTATGCCGCCATATTGGTTTCTCATTGTCTCTGCTTTTGACTCATAAAAATGAAAACTACACCTAAGCATCATGGACCTAGGAAATAACAACTTCTCTTGGTACCATGTTGTGCAGTACCAAAGGTTATCACAGTGTCTAATAAATTGCTTATTAGATAAGCCAAGTTTTGCCATGCTGGGGTGGGAATCCATGTGGTCTACCTGGGTAAACTTGTATGAACAGAAACTAACTATAAAATTGTGTTACATGCTCTGATAGTGGAAGATCAACTTGCTATAGGAATTCTCAGGGCCTAACATAAACCAGTGTTATGAACTTAATCATAACCTCCAAAATTCATATGTTGAAACCCTAACCCCCAGTACTTCAGAATGTGACTATATTTGGAGATGGGACTTTACAGAGGTGATTAAGTTAAAATGAGGCTCTTAGTGTGGGCCTTATTCGATCTGTATGTTGTCATTATAAGAAAAGAATATTAGGAGACACAGATAGACACTAGGTTTGCCAGCTACAGAGGAATGAATATGTGAAGATGCAGCAAGAGAGGGGCCATCTGCAAACCATGGAGAGATACCTCTGAGGAAATCAATCCTGCCAACACCTTGATCTCAGACTTCCAACCTCCAGAACTGAGAAAATAAATTTCTGTTGTTTAAGCCACCTAATCTGTGGTATTTTGCTTTGGCAGGTCTAGTAAACTAATGCACCAGGAATTAGGGAAAGCCTTCTACAGAAAGGGGTGGCCAGACTAAGATAACAAAAGGAAAGACATTTCTGAAAGAGAGAATAGCATGCATGAAGGCTGAGGGATGAGTGAGGCCATAATACCTTCCAGGGGCTTGAAAGAAGCATGGCTGGGGCAAAATGAGCAGGTGAGGAGGGCAAAGGAGGGGAGGGGTCATAGATACCACTTGTATTTTTGGCTGTTCAACAGCTTAACAGCCTTTGTACTTTAGGAGGATCCCCAAAATGGTGGGGAAAGGTTTAGCAAAGCACATGTCTAATGTCAAGATAGCAGGTGACAAGTGAATGGCAGGTATCAAGGTATCAAGATGTCAGATGCCTACAGCAGCAGACTAAGTAGAGTGACCAACTGTCCTGGTTAGCCTGAGATTTTCCTTGTTATACAAGTGAAAATATTACATGATGGGATCTCCCTGAGTCCTGAGCAAACAGAAAGGTAGGTCTCCATAAATTAGGTAGATTCTCCCTGGGTTGTACAACTTTGGCTGTGCCTTACTTCCCTAACCTCTATTATTTTTCCCAAGCCTTGTTCCCTAGACTTTCTGACAATTCTCAGTTACCTGATATCTATATCTATATCTATATCTATATCTATATCTACATCTATATATCTCTCTCTATTTCTATCTATATCTATCTATCTATCTATCTATATACATATATCCCTTTCCTGCTTAAGTTGGCAATAATTTGTTGTTCTTGGCAGCAACAAAGAATGCTAAGCACTCTTTGTTGTGAAGGGCCCTATGAAGTTTTGAATCTTGCTGTCAATACAACAAAATAGCATACATATCAAATCGCTTATATATCAACATACAGAGTTTAGTCTGTCCAGAGTTCAGGGCATAGTAGAGAGAGAGAGCACAACAAGGTTCTGAGCAGAGAATAATGTGAACAGATTTTCACTTCAGGATAATTACTTTGGATACAGCATAAAGAACAGATGGAATGGGAACAAGATGGAAGATGCTGGGTGGAAGATGGAGAAGTAGAGAGAAAGCAGTGGGGAAAGTTAGGGTGTTATGGTAACCAGACACGGAAGAGAAAATGGTTGCTTAGACCCTCCAGGTGCTAGGACAGGGGTGGGGAACGCCTGGCCCCGGCCCACAAAATCATTTGGTCTGGCCCTGCCAAGGCATTAGGGGTGAGTTAATAAAATGCTTGACCAAATATAGTAGGCTGATTTTTAAGTTGATAAATTTGTATGGCCCGAGAATCTATATAAAAAAGCGTAAGCAACCGTTAGGTGGAATAACTAGAATGACCGGTCGCTATGATGTGCACTGACTACCAGGGGGCAGATGCTTAATGCAAGAGCTGCCCCCTGGTGGTCAGTTCGCTCCCACAGGGGAGCACTGCTCAGCCAGAAGCCAGGCTCATGGCTGGCCTGTGCAGAAGCAGTGGTGGGAGCCTCTCCCGCCTCCACAGCAGTGTTAAGGAGCAGTGAGCCAAACGGTAAGGAACAGTGAGCAGGTGGGTGATAAGGAGCAAGGGGTCCTGGATTGTGAGAGGGATGTCTGACTGCCAGCTTAGGCCCACTCCCCATGGGCAGGCGGGCATCCCCTGAGGGGTCCCGGACTGTGAGAGGGCACAGGTTGAGCTGAGGGTCACCTTCCCCCCCCCCCCACACACACACACAGTGTATGAATTTCGTGCAGTGGGCCTCTAGTGATATTACCAGGTGTACTAGATGATAATGCAGATTTTTTTCAATAGATGGAGTTACACATATGTTGATATATAAGCGATTTGATATGTATGCTATTTTGTTGTATTGACAGCAAGCTTCAAAACTTCATATGTCAAATTTTGTGAAGGTGTTAACATCATATATATTTTTAATATCTTTAAAATATCGAATTTCGTGCCAAAAAAAAGAGCATTTGTGGGAAGTTTTAATTCATTACTTTATTTTGAATAAAAGTGCTGCTGAATACTTCGGGAAGCTTCATGGTGAACATGCTCCATCTCAAGATACTTGTGAACGCTGGTTTAAACGCTTTAAAAGTGATGATTTCGATGTGAAAGACTAAAGAACATCCAGGTCAACTGAAAAAGTTTGAAGACCAACTATTATAAGTATTATTGGATGAAGATGCATGTCAAACTCAAAAACAACTTGCAGAAAGATTAAACATTGCTCAGAAAACAATTTCCGATTGTTTACAAGCAATGGAAAAGATTTTAAAGGAAGAAAAATGGGTGCCACATCAACTGAACGAAAGACAAATGGAAAACTGAAAAGTCATCAGTAAAATGTTGTTTCAACGGCACGAAAGAAAGTCTTTTTTGCATCTGATTCTGACTGGTGATGAAAACTGGATTTATTTTGAGAATCCCAAAAACACAGAATCATGGGTTGATCCAGGTCAACCATCAACATTAACTGCAAGGCCAAATCACTTCGGAAAGAAGACAATGCTCTGCATTTGGTGGGATCAGGAAGGTGTGGTGTAATTATGAGCTTCTAAAACCAGATGAAACCGTTAATCCTGATCACTACCAACAACAAATAATCAATCTGAACCATGCTTTGATCGTGAAATGACCAGAATGTTCCAAAGACACGGCAAAGTAATTTTGCTTCATGATAACGCCCCATCACACACTTCAAAACCAGTTAAAGACACGTTAAAAGATCTTGCCTGGGAAGTATGAACCCACCCGCCGTATTCTCCAGAACTTGCTCCTTCAGATTACCACTTGTTCCGATCGTTGGCACACGCACTTTCTGAGTAGCACTTCAAAATGTACAAAGAAGTGGAAAATTGGGTCTCTGAATGGTTTGCCTCAAAACAAGAAAAGTTCTATTGGGACGGTATTTACAACTTACCTGAAAGATGGGGAAATGTTTAGCTAGCAATGGACATTACTTTGAATAAAGCACTTTTGATGTTTCTCTTGAAATTATTGTGTTTTCTTTGATTACAAAATCCGCATTAGTAACTGGCACACCTGATATAAATATCCAAATGGCCCTTGCCAGAAAGAAGGTTCCTCACCCCTGTGCTAGGGGGACAGAGAGGTGGCAGGCTAGATTAAACTACTGATGAACAACAAACAACTGAGACCTTCAAGAATACTAAATCCTAAGCCCCAATATAGAAAAGCAGACTGAACATGCCCATCCTCCACCACTGAATGAATGTCCACAAGGTGAGTGCTCACTAGCCCCTGGCCACCAGCCCCTGCAGATAACCTATAGCTGTTGTCAATAGCTGACCATGAATTGAGGGAATATTGCATCTCTTGCCAGAACCACTAAGGCCCTCTTTCAGGCTATAACAGAATTCTATTAGAACCATGTGCCCAAATCCTCCAGAGGCTGTCAGGTCTATAGCCACACCCTCTCACAACCCTGCTTTCCTTAGTCACTACCCAGAGCACTTCACTCCAGCCAGCAGTCTGGTCTCACCCTTCCTAAAGCCCCCTGGTTCCCAAGGCTCGGTGCTGGGCTCCCTTTCCTTGTGCCTCTACATCCTGCTCTCCGGCAGTAATCACTCACCCCCAGGCTTTGAGGCCATCGATTTTAAGGACCAGTGAACACCAAATGTCTGTCTGCAGATGGAATCACTTCCCAGCTTTACATCCTTCTATGCAATCACCTACTCAACACCTCTATTTGCCTATTTTATGGGTGTCTGAAACCCAATATGTTTAAAACTAAATGTATTTTCTCTTCCAAACCTGGTTCTCCTCTGGGTTCTCCATGTTAATAAACAGCTCCAACTTATGCCAAACTGGGTTTCGTGTTTCTTCCTTGCTCCCATTCACCACCACCTCTACACATGATGAATTATAGACCCTGACATTTTGTTCAATAAATAATTATTCAAAGCCACCTAGATTCATGAAGTTTTCTAGGCACTGGGGAAAGAGTCTAGAACAAAAAAGACAGAAGTCTCTGTTCAATGTGGAGCATATGGTATGTCTTAGTAATACCAGCTATGTGGGCCTAACATTTTGTCTGGCAATTTAGGGTGTGCTCCATAAACAGCACCTGTTTTACAATATGTAAAATGACAGAGCCTTGGCCAGGTGACTCAGTTGATTGGAGTGCCATCCATACACCAAAAGGTTGTGGATTTGATCCCTGGTTGGGGTGCATACGGGAGGCAACCAATCCATGTTTCTCTCTCTCGATGTCTCTCTCTTTCAAATAAATAAAACATATCCTCAGATAAGGATAAAAAAATAATACAAATGAAATAAAATGAAGGAAAGATTAACCACTTTTTGAGCAAGGAACTGCATCACACTTATAGAGCAACTGAAGTATGGTAGCAACCATACTTGGGTAAAAATTGCTGTGTAATATTTTAACCTTGCTGTTTTGGGTTCTGTACTCATTTAAAAGTTATTTTGATTTTCTGAACTTATGTATGATTTAATACTCCATTGATGGTGGTTTGAATATCCCATTGATTGTGATCTCACTGGTTACTGAAGCACATTCTTCTGGGAATCAGAAGAGCACAAATTATCCTAAATTGTCTTAGTAGCTACAGATAGTGCATTTCTGTTGACTCAGTAGTCCCGGAATCTGGACAGCACAATTATTCTAAATTGTCTGGGTGGTCCCAGATAATGTGTTTCTGTTGATTCAGTGATTCGTAAATACTTTAGATAACTAACTTGCTCAATTTTTGTTTCTGTAAAGAAAGCTTTTCACAAAACAGGTTCCTCATTCCAGACCCAAAGATGTAATCGATACTTTAGTGATATTCTGCCAATATAAGCCAGTTGTGGCAAGCTGTTCGGGGCTGCGAGGTCTGGAGTGCTTTTGCTCCCTCGTATGCTGCCGGCTTTTAATAAATGACTCCATAATTCGACCTTTTTTTGAGGTGTCCTTTGTAAGATGGGGGTTACACTACAACACAACCAAGCTTAAAGAAACTTGAATTTGTTTCCAATAAAAAAAAATATTTTTGAGCGAGTTAGAAATTTATAGTCTGGAGACCTAAAAGAGATTAATAAAAATTGTTTCTATATATTGAAGTGCAGTGATGTGAAGGACTCTAGAGTTCATTAATTAATTTAAAACTATCTAGTGAACATCTGTATTGAGCTAGGCACTGTAGCTAGATACTATCAAGAACTGTGTATGATTTTATCCTATTTCCAAGCTAACACAGTTTCATGAACGACGGTAGAAAGTACTGGGCTACCGCCAGGAGCCTGAATATTCTATTCTCTTCAGTTCCCCTTGCCTCCCAAGTCCCATGGGGCTACTACACATACATTGGGTTTGTGCCACAACTGAGGAGCCACAAACTTAGAAAACCTCAATATTTTATAATGAATAATAAAGCCTAAATGCCCAGCCTTTGCCCCAGAGGGAGATGGTCTTTAATATACTGGACAGCCACAAACCTGCCTTCTTCATTGGAAGGAGACAACTACCTCAATCTTCCAAAGCTTGTCCCTATGCAAACAGCCTTGAAAAATAGTTGAGAGAGAGAGAGAGAGAGAAAGAGAGAGAGAGAGATTGAGAATTTTATTTTAAGGAATTGGCTCATGCAATTGTGGGGGCTGCCAAGTCCAGTCAGGGCAGACTGGAGAGCCAGGGAAGAACTGATGGTGCCATTCAAATCTGGAGGCAGCATTCCTTTTTCCTTTTGGGACATCAGTCTTTTCTCTGAAATCCTTTAACTGATTGGATGAGGCCCACCCACAGTATGGAGGTAATCTGCTTTACTCAAAGTCTACTTTTTTTAACTGCTAATCCATCACACCTAACGAAATATCTTTACAACATCAACTAGACAGGTGTTTGAAAGAAAACTAGGTACTATTAACTAGTCCAGCTAACATTAAATTAACCATCACAATAGTCCAGAATAAAAGCAAGAGACACTCATGGAGAACTGTATTCCAACATGTACTTAATGTTTAAAACTCATAAATTACTGTGTCTTTAGACTCCCCCTGCTCTCCCTCCATTTTAATTTTATTAAGCAATTATGAATTTAATCTCATTCATTTTGCATTTCTTAAGCTTTACTCTGAAGTTGGTTCTCGGTGCTTGGTACAGTTTCAGTCCTGACTTTTAAGGCACTCACCAGACAAGAGTACGTGAAGGGCTCTGATGAAGGTGTGCACAGGGTGGTTGTGGGAACAGGTAATGCAAACAAAAGAAAAGGAAAGAGAAGCTGAGCCCTCCCAGACCCATAGATGTCTCTGGAGAGTAATTTTATAGGGTGACCAAATGGTGATCATCCGGAAAACGGGATTCAAAGACTCACATATTAAGAGTAGTGGCTGGTAGTTCATAATTACTTAGTGTCATTCTTTACTATTCTGTTTTCTGGCAGATTTCAGAAGGATTTACAAGATTTTAGCTTCCTTCCCTTCTCACTCGAGGCCGCCCTCCAGGGCCCCCTCCGCGGTGCCCCTCCACTTGTGACCCCGCCTCCGTCCTCTTTGACCTCAGCCTCTCAGGCTCCGCCCCTTTCTCCTTTCCGGAGCCGCCTAACGCCCGGCTCCTCGGCCCCGGCCCTGGCGCGGAGGACTGTGGGAGCGGCTTCCTTGGATACGCGCTTGGCAACGACCAGGCTCGGAGCTTAGCCTGCGCAGGGTCTTAGATTCTCCAAAACTCCGCGTCGCTCGGACTCCGCTCACGGTCGCTCTGCTCCCTTCATCACGAGGTAGGAGAAGGGCTTGGGGCAGAGGGGCCTTGGAAGCCGGCGCGGGCTCTCCGCCTCCTCGGGGACTCGGGGGCTGGCTTGTGGGGGCCTCCTGTGGCCTCTGCCTCTCGAGCGGCACCTCCCTCCATGGCCCGCCTGTCCACCAGGAACGCGGGCGCCCATTGCCATCAAGTTTGTGTGGCCGCCTGTTCACGCCTGAATCAGGAAAGCTGGCACCGTTAATACACCCCTTTAATGTCTGTGTCGTATAAAGCTTGCGAAAAGTGGTCCCAGGAAAGGTGGAACTCGTGAGGTGTACAAGCACATAGCAATATGTTCTCTCACTCTCTCAAAGGTGAAAACAGCCAAAGATTGGAGTGCTCTTTCCCCCAAATCGTTCTAGGCCTAAAATCCCACTTTCTCTACAGGGTCGATGTCCTGGCTGTGAGCTTTAATAGGAACTACAGTGGGCGTGTTGGAAGGAGATCGTCCAGCATAGTCAGCAGAATATCATAAAAAAGAATACCCTTCACATTCCAAACAAAGGTTTTGCTGGCATTTGGTTTTACATTGAGGGGGCATCCCCCACCCAGGTCATTTCAACATGCAAAGCTTATGATATGCATGAACTTTTTTGGAAATAGCTTGGAGAATCCAGCAAGCCAGAGTTGTTACCTTTGTTCTGCCATCCCTACCTGTGTGACGTGTGTAGATACTTCTTTTACTATTTCCGGCTTGACTTTACACATCTTTCAAGTTTTTATGTTCACTAGATATAAACTGTTTTCAATCTGGCTGCAAACCAGCAGAAAGGATGGAGCTCTGGTTCTAAAAGTTGCTGTTTTTATGCCGTACTGTATAAGCCAAATTAACTTAAACAGGGCTCATAATTAGGCATTTCTTGTTCAGCACAGTAGTCCTCAAATTGTGGTTCTCAGACCAGTAGTGTCAGGAGCATTGAGAACTGGTTAGAAATGTACATTCTCAGGGGCTAAAGGGGTGCTGATGACTCCCACCCAGGACTTACTGAACCAGAAACTCTGGTAAGGGGGAGTAGCCATCTGTATTTGATCTGAAGTTGTAGAACGTCCATATTGCTATATATGTAATCCCAATGAATTATTATTTTGTTAATCCTCACCTGAGGATATTTTCTCCATTGATTTTTAAATATATTTTAATTGATTTAAAAAATATTTTATTGATTTTTTTTACAGAGAGGAAGGGAGAGGGTTAGAGAGCTAGAAACATTTATGAGAGAGAAACATTGATCAGCTGCCTCCTGCCCACCCCCTACTGGGGATGTGCCCACAACCAAGGTATGTGCCCTTGACGAATCAAACCTGGGACCCTTCAGTCTGGAGACCAACGCTCTATCCACTGAGCTAAACTGGCCAGGGCTCCATTGATTTTTAGACAGAGTGGAAGGGTGGGGTAGAGACACTGAGAGAGAAACACTGATGGGAGAGAGACACATGGATTGGTTGCCTCCCCACATGCCCTGACCTGGGCTGGGGATAGAGCCCGCAACTGAGGCACATGTCCTTGACCAAAATTGAACCCAAGACCCTTTAGTCATAGAGCTGACACTCACCAGTGAGCCAAACTGGCTAGGGCTCAATGAATTATTTTTTTAATGCTGACTAGTTTTTCACTGCATAAATATACCACATTTTGCTTCTCCATTGTATTGATGGGTACCTGATCTAGTTCTAATTTGGGGCTACTGTCAGTAAACATTATTATACAAATCTCTTTGTAGACATGTTTTCATTTCTCCTGGGTAAAAACTTTGGAATGAAATTGCTGGGTCAAAAGAGATAAATCTTAATTTTATGAAACTGCCAGGCTTTTCCCCAAAATTGTATGGTTTATACTCCCACCAACAATGAGTATTCCAGTTGTTCCATGTCTTTGTTGACCATTTTAATTTAGCTATTCTGGTAGGCGTTCAATGGTTTCAGCCTGGCACTGTCATTGACTATTACATACCCCTTTTTCTGCCCTTGATAACTAAGCTCCTTGAAAATCAGGACGATGATATATCCCTATGCAGTGCTTGTCACTGTCCTTTGATGGAATAGGTTTGGAATGAATATGAAATAAGGGCAATATATGAACATTTTGACACTTACTAGTAGTTTTGAAAATTTGACATGAAAAAAGTTTTAAGGCTGGAAAAATGTATAGAAGTAAATTTGACCAGAAAGGTTTTTAAATAGTTATACTTTACTTCAATTAAGAATTATTTCTTATCCCAAGAGGATATTTACACTGCTGATTTTTCCTAGATACAGATGATGCAGAATGTACACTTGGCCCCAGAGACAGATGAAGACGACCTTTATTCTGGTTACAATGACTACAATCCAACCTATGATACCGAGGTAAAAAAAATCTGTTTTTTAACATTGGTTTTTGTTAAGCAGCTAGTTCATGAAAAGTTTGGATTTGAGGTTCTGTCTTACTATGCTTTAAATTAAGTAATTTGATTAAAAGCTTTGAAAAGTGCTTTTACTGAAGACTCTGCTAACTTCCATGCATAATAATAATAGTGGCAGAGGGGGAAATCATGAGAAATGTTATGGAAACAAACTAGGGTGATTGACACATACTGTACTCTTCAGCACTAACTATCTGAATGTGTGAGTTAAAAATACTTAGATCACTAGAAGTAGCTAAAATCAGTTTTCCTTTTTAGTCTCTAAATTTGAAATGTTATGTAGAGTTACTTTAATTCTTTTAATTAAATTATGTAAATATTTTCTAGTAAAATTAGGAAATAGAAATAGGTATAAAGAAAAGTTAAGCTAGAAACCAAGATGGCAGCATAGGTAAACACCTGAACTGCTGCATCGCACAACAACTTCAAAACTACTACTAAAAGACAAAACAGACATCATCCAGAACCATAGGAAGGCTGGCTGAGTGGAAATTCCATAACTGGAAGGAAAGAGAAAAGCACACTGAGACTCAGAGGAACTGCGGAAGAAAAGGCAGAGGTACGGAGGCGCGCCCATGGAGAGGGCTGGCAACTGAGTAGCGGTTGTCTTTTTCAAGTGGGAGGGAGACAAAAGCTCCCGACTGCTCTGAACTCCAGTTCTGGGCGAGACTCTGGGGACCCAGACTCATTCGGAGAGAAACTGGACTGTCTGGCAGCGGACGGAACTCGAGGGAGGCTTTACTCAGAGGTACTTGCAGCAATTACCGAGGAACACTGAGACACAGGTGCCTCTTAGGGCAGGGCTGATGGGAAGCCACTGCTATTTGCTCCACCCTGAGAATCTGCCCCATCCAAGCTGTTTGCAGAGGCTCCTGCATATGAATGGCCTGGTACTTTGAAAACTAAACTTACCTAACAAACTGCAGCTGAGTCAGTGAGACCCAAAACATCCAAAAGAAGGCCCAAGGCTCCACAGCAGCTTGCATTGCTTCACAGCTGAGCCTTAACTGGGCATCTCCAACACCCCAAAAAAGAAAAGAAATCTGCAGATCTCTCCGTAGCTCCTGCTGGGTGGCCTCAGGCAGAGGCTAAATTAACACGTCCTTGGAGAGCCAAGAGCCAGTGTACCCAGGGGTCAGAGTAGGACCATCCAGATTACAACTCCTCAGATCCATAGGGACACACTCAAGGGGCAGACTCAGTGAGCAGTAAAGCAAGTCTTGCCTCAAAAGGATGTCTCCAGCACAGAAGTGCTCCCAGTGTAGACACAGCTGATCCTCACAGCCAATTGGCCTGGAGGTCAATTCCTCCCAGTGATAACAACAATCAAGGCTTAACTACAACAAGACTGTGCACACAGCCCACAAAGGGGTGCACCAAGAGTGTCCACCTCAGGTAACTGGGGAGGCTGAGCCACTGGGCCCTATATAACACCTAGCACACAAAGCCACGCTATCAACACAGGGAAGCAGCCAAAATGCGGAGACAAAGAAGCAGGTCACAAATTAAAGAAGTGGAGAAAAGCAAATGACTGGATATAGAGTTCAAAACCACGGTTCTAAGGTTTTTCTAGAAAAGGCCGATAAATTTAGTGAGATATGAAAAAGGACCAACTAGAAATTAAGCATACTCTGACTGATATAAAAAATATTATACAGAGATCTAACAGCAGACTAGAGGATCGCAAGTATCAAGTCAAATATTTGAAATACAAAGAAGCAAAAAACACCCAACTGGAAAAGCAAAAGGAAAAAAGAATCCAAAAATATGAAGATAATATAAGGAGCCTCTGGGACAACTTCAAGCGTACCATCATCAGAATTATGGTGGTGCCAGAAGAAGAGAGAGAGCAAGATACTGAAAACCTATTTGAAGAAATAATGACAGAAAACTTCCCCCACCAGGTGAAAGAAATAGACTTACAAGTCCAGGAAGCACAGAGAACCCCAAACAAAAGGAATCCAAAGAGGACCACACCAAGACACATCATAATTAAAATGCCAAGAGCAAAAGACAAAGAGAGAATCTTAAAAGCAGCAAGAGAAAAACAGTTAGTTACCCAGCAGGTAGCAGCCATATGACTGTCATCTGATTTCTCAACAGAAACTATGCAGGCCAGACGGGAATGGCAAGAAACATTCAAAGTGATGAATAGCAAGAACCTACAACCAAGATCCCTCTACCCAGCAAAGCTATCATTCAGAATTGAAGGGCAG
Organism: Corynorhinus townsendii; assembly: GCA_026230045.1. Taxonomy (NCBI): domain Eukaryota; kingdom Metazoa; phylum Chordata; class Mammalia; order Chiroptera; family Vespertilionidae; genus Corynorhinus; species Corynorhinus townsendii. The sequence continues at coordinate 113,793,609 of JAPDVU010000003.1, read as the reverse complement.
ATAAAGAGCTTCACAGATAAGAAAAAGCTAAAGGAGTTCATCACTGCCAAACCAGTATTATAAGAAATGCTGAAAAGTATTCTTTAAGAGGAAGAAGAAGAAAAAGGTAAAGATAAAAATTATGAACAAGTACATATCTATCAACAAGTGAATCTAAAAATCAAGTGAATAAAAAATGTGATGAACAGAATAAACTGGTGAATATAATAGAATCAGGGGCATAGAAAGGGAGTGGACTGACAATTCTCGGCGGGAAAGGGGTATGGAGGGAGTGCAGGAAGAGACTGGACAAAAATCATACACCTATGGATGAGGACAGTGGGGGAGAGGTAAGGACAGAGGATGGGGTGGGAACTGAGTGGAGGGTAGCTATGGGGGGAAAAAAGAGGAACAATTGTAATAATCTGAACAATAAAGATTTATTGAAATGAATAAAAAAAGAAAAGTTAAAATCATAGAACCTGTCTCTACCCAGACAGAAGCATTAACTAACTTTCAGTGCTTGTCTCTCCATTTTCTTTTTTTTTTAAATTTATTTTATTGTTTAAAGTATTACAAATAGTAGTACATGTTTCCTTTTTTCCCTCATTGACCTTCACCCGGCCTCCCCTACCTGTCAGCACATGCCCTCATCCAACCCCATCCCCAGTGTCTTGCGTCCATTGGTTAGCTTATATGCATGCATACAAGTCCTTCAGTTATCTCTTACCTCCCCTCCCAATCCTCCGTAGCCTTCCCACTGGTAATTTGACAGTCTGTTTGATGCTCCTCTGCCTCTGTATCTATCGTTTTGTTCATCAGGTTATAATGTTCTTTATTATCCATAAATGAGTGAGATCATGTGGTATTTTTCTTTCAATGACTGGCTTATTTCACTTTGCATAATGCTTTCCAGTTCTATCCATGCTGCTGCAAATGGTAAGAATTCCTTTTTTATAGCAGTGTAGTATCCCATTGTATAGATGTACCCATAGTTTTCTAATCCACTCATGTAATGATGGGCATTTAGGCTGTTTTCAAATCTTAGCTATTGTAAATTGTGCTGCTATGAACATAGGGGTGTGTATATCCTTTCTGATTGGTGTTTCTGTTTTCTTAGGATATATTCCTAGAAGTGGTATTACTGGGACAAATGGCAGTTCCATTTTTAAATTTTTGAGGAAACATCATACTGTTTCCACACTGGCTGCACCAGTATGCATTACCACCAACAGTGAAGGAGGGTTTCTTTTTCTCTGCATCTTCTCCAGCACTTGTCCTTTGTTGATTTGTTAATGATAGCCATTATGACAGGTGTGAGGTGGTATCTCATTATTGTTTTGGTTTGCATCTCTTGGATGATTAGCGACTTTGAGCATGTTTTCATATGTCTCTTGGCTTTCTGAATGACCTCTTTCAAAAAGTGTCTATTTAGATTCTTTGCCCGTTTTTTGATTGGATTGTTTATCTTCCTTTTGTTAAGTTGTTGGAGTTCCCTGTAAGTGTTGGAGATGAAACCCTTATTAGAGATAACGTTGGCAAATATGTTCTCCCATGCAGTGGGCTTTCTTGTTTTTTTGTTGATGGTTTCTTTTGCTGTGCAGAAGCTTTTTTGTTTTGATGTAGTCCCATTTGTTTATTTTCTCCTTAGTCTCTCTTGCCCTAGAATCTGTGTCTGTAAAAATATTGCTACGACATATGTCTGCAATTTTGTTGCCTATGGAGTCTTGTAGGATTTTTATGGTTTCCCATCTTACATTCAAGTCCTTTAGCCATTTTAAGTTTGTTTTTGTGTATGGTGTAAGTTGGTGATCTAGTTTCATTTTTTTGCATGTATCTGACCAATTTTCCCAGCATCATTTATTAAAGAATCTGTTTTGACTCCATTGTATACTCTTGCCTCCTTTGTCAAATATTAAATGAGTATAATGGCTTGGGTCAGTTTCTGGGTTCTCTGTTCTATTCCATTGGTCTATATGTCTGTTCTTGTGCCAGTACCAAGCAGTTTTGAGAACCATGGCTTGTTAATATAGCTTGATGTCTGGTATTTTGATTCCTACTACTTTGTTCTTCTTTCTCAGGATAGCTGTGGCTATTTGGGGTCTTTTTTTTTATTCCAGATGAAATTTTGGAGAGTTTGTTCTAGGTCTTTGAAATATGCCATTGGTATTTTAATAAGTATTGCATTGAATCTATAGATTGCTTTAGGTAGTATGAATATTTTAATGATGTTGATTCTACCAATCCATGTACATGGTATGTTCTTCCATTTGTTTATGTCTTCCTCTATCTCTTTTTTCAGTGTCCTGTAGTTTTCCAAGTACAGGTCTTTTACGTCCTTAGTTAAGTTTATTCCTAAGTATCTTAATATTTGGGTGCAATGGTAAATGGGATATTTTTTTCATTTCTCTTTCTCTGAGTTCTTTATTGGTGTATAAAAAGGCTGTAGATTTCTGGGTGTTAATTTTGTATCCTGCTACATTGCCAAATTCATTTATTAGGTCTAGTAGTTTTTTATGGAGTCTTTGGGGTTTTCTATGTATAGTATCATGTCATCTATGAATAAGGACAGATTTACTTCTTCTTTTCCAATTTGGATGTCTTTTATTATTTCTTCTTGCCTGATCACTGTGGCTAGTACTTCTAGTGCTATGTTGAACAGGAGTGGTGAAAGTGGGCATCCTTGTCTTGGTCCTGTTCTTATTAGAAAGTTTTTGCCTATTGATTATGATGTTGGGTGTAGGTTTGTCATATAGTGCTTTTATTATGTTGAGGTATGATCCCTCTATTCCCTCTTTTCTGAGAGTTTTTTTTTTTTTTATCAAGAAAGGGTGTTGGATTTTGTCAAATGCTTTTTCTGCATCAGTTGATATGATTATGTGATTTTTGTCTCTCAGAGTATGTGATGTATCACATTGATTGATTTTCAGATATTGTACCATCCTTGCATTCCTGGAATAAATCCTACTTGGTCATGGTGTATGATCTTTCTAATGTATTGCTGAATCCATTTTGCTAAAATTTTGTTGAGGATTTTAGCATCCATGTTCATCAAGGATATTGGCCTGTAGTTCTCTTTTTTTGTTGTGTCTTTATCTGGTTTTGGGATTATGGTAATGCTGGCTTCATAGAAAGAGCTTGGAAGTGTGCCTTCCTCTTGAATTTTTTGGAATTGTCTGAGGAGGATAGGTTTTAATTCTTCTTTGAATTCTTGGTAGAACTCCCCTGTAAAGCTGTCTGGACCAGGGCTTTTGTTTGCTGGAAGATTTTTGATCGCTCTTTCAATTTCTTCGGTAGTTATCAGCCTATTCAGGTTTTTTTATTCTTCTTGATTGAGTTTTGGGAGCTTGTATTTTTGTAGGAATATGTCCATTTCATCTAGGTTGTCCATTTTGTTGGGATAGAGTTGTTCATGGTATTTTTTGATAATCGTTTGTATTTCTGTGGGACCGGTTGTTACTTCACCTCTTTCATTACTGATTTTGTTTATTTGGGTCCTCTCTCTTTGCTTTTTGGTGAGCCTGGCTAGAGGTTCATCAATCATGTTTATCCTTTCAAAGAACCAGCTCTTGATTTCATTGACATTTTGTATTGTGTTTTTTGTTGTTGTTGTTTTTGTTTGTTTGTTTTTTGTCTGTATTTCGTTTATCTCTGCTCTGATCTTATTATTTCCTTCCTTCTATTTATGCTGGGCTTTTCTTGTTGATCTCTTTCTAAATCTTTGAGTTGTAGGGTTAGATAATTTATTACCATTGTTTCCTGTTTTTTGAGTTACGCCTGTAGAGCTATGAACTTCCCTCTAAAGACTGCCTTCACTGTGTCCCAAAGATTTTGGATTGTTTTGTTTTCATTGTCGTTTGTTGCCATGATGCTTTTTATTTCTTCTTTGATCTCTCTGGTAACCCAGTCATTGTTTAATAGCATGGTATTTAGTCTCCAGATGTTTGATATTTTTTATTGTTTTTATTGCAGTTGATTTCTAGTTTTATGCCATTGGGTTCTGAGAAGATGCTTGATATGATTTTGATCTTCCTGAATTTGAAGAGACTTTGCCTGTGACCCAATATATGGACTATCTTTGAAAATGACCCATGTGCACTTGAGAAGAATGTATGTTCTGTGGCTTTGGGGTGAAATATTCTGAAGATGTCAATTAATTCCATATGATCTAGTGTGTTATTTAGGACTGATATTTCTTTGCTGATTTTTTGTTTAGGGGATTTGTCCAATGGTGATAGTGGGGTGTTAAAGTTCCCTACTATGACTGTATTGCTGTCAATCTCTCCCTTGTTATCCTCCAGAAGTTTTTTTATGTATTTGGGTGCTCCTGTATTAGGTGTGTTTATGTTTACCAGAGTTTCTTCTTCTTGTTGGATTGCTCCCTTTAGTATTATGAAGTGGCCTTCCTTATCTCTTGTTATGTCCTTCACTTTGAGATCTAATTTGTCAGATACAAGTATTGCTACCCCAGCCTTTTTTTCATTTCCATTCTCCTGAAGTACCCTTGTCCATCCCTTCACCATCCATCTGTGTGAATCCTTTTTTCTGAGATGGGTCTCCTGTAGACAGCAGATATATGGGTCATATTTTTCTTATCCAATCCGTTACCCTATGTCTTTTGACTGGGAAATTTAATCCATTTACATTAAAAGTTATTGATAGGTACTTGTTTGTTACCATTCTTATTCTTTACACCTGTGTTCCTTCTTCTCTTCCTATTTCTTCTTTTTACAGCAGACCCTTTAGCATTTCTTTCATTGTGGTTTGGTGGTAATAAACTCCCTTAGTCCTTTTTTGTCTGTGAAGCTCCCGATTTCCCCCTCAATTTTGATTGATAGCCTTGCTGGGTACAGTATTCTTGGATTCAGACCCTTCCTTGCATGACTTTGTATATTTCATTCCATTCCCTTCTGGCCTGATGTGTTTCTGTTGAGAAATAAGTTGCTAGTCCGATGGGGGATCCTTTGTAGGTAACTTTCTGTCTCTCTCTGGATGCCTTTAAGATTCTTACATTTTCGTTGGTGTTTGCCAATTTAATTATAATGTGCCTTGGTGTCGGTCTTTTGGGGTTCATTTTGTTTTGCACTCTGTGAGCTTCTTGGATTTGTGTGGGTTTTTTCTTCCCTATATCAGGGGAGAAAGTTTTCTGTCATTATTTCTTCAAACAGGTTTTCTATTCCTTGCTCATTTTTCTCTCCTTCTGGCACCCTATTATGCAGATGTTGTTTCATTTCATGTTGTCCCAAAGTTCCCTTAGACTCTCCTCCTGTTTTTTAAGTTTTTTTTACTAGATGCTGCTCTGCTTGGCTATTTTTTTCTACCTTGTCTTCTAGTTCACTGATGCAGTTCTCTGTTTCTTCTAGACTACTGTTGATGCTTTCTATTGAGTTCTTTATAGCAGCGATGCCATTTTTCATTTCTTCTTGGTTCTTCTTCATTTCCTCTTGGTTCTTACATATATTGTTGAATTTGTCTTCCAACCTTTTCAGCGACCTTATGACCATTTCTCTGAATTCTTTCTCTGACATATTGCTTGCCTCCATTTTGTTTACTTCCTTTTCTTGTGATGCCTTCTTTTGTTTTGTATGCAGGCTGTTTCTTTGTCTCCCCATGATCACTCCTCTCCGGTTGTCTGGTTATGTAGCTCTCTCTCTCCTATGTTGACTTAAAGGCACAAAATACATCACAACAAGGCACAATGCACAAGGCACTGAATACAAATGTATTCATGATACTAATAACCCTAAATAAAGGTGGCCACCAGAGAAAAGATAATTAGGGGATAAAAAAAAGTGCAAAAATGATATTGAGAAAAGGAAAAAAAGTAAGAGAGAAAAGAACGAGAATAAAAACGAAGGGGGAAAAACTATTTATCTGGCGAGAAAACTCCAATGGAACAACAACTATTCCAAAAAAATGCAAACAACTAACAGGCAGATATGAATGCAAACTACAAACAACAACTAATAATAAGTGAGGAGTGGAAAAACAGAAGAAAAAAAAAGAGAATCACACAAACAAAAAAATGTCTAATCAACAATCAAATTAACAACAACAATAGAAAAGCGAGAAAGAAGGGCAAAACAAAATAAAGTAAAACAAAAATTATAAATAAAAACAAAAACCAAGAAAAAAGAGAAGAGAGAAAAAAATTTGAATATTGAGGAAAGAGAAGAGAGAAGTGTGTATGGACTTGGAGCAGGTGTCAGAAATTAGAATATAAGCAGTATGAATTTTTAACGGGGTGAAAAGAAGGAATAGGGAAAATCTGAAGCAGGAATAGGGTAAGAGAAATAGGACAAGCTAAGGGGAAAAGTGAGGAAGGGAGTGTTGGCGTAACTGTAAAGTTGAGATAGAGTACAATGATGCTAAATGAAAATAGAATGTAGAACACTAATCCCAAAATAAAATAAAATAACACTTTAAAAGAGGTAAAATAATAGTAGTAATAATACTGATTAAAAATAAAAATATAATAATTAAAAAGGTAAAAATCAAGTGAGGTAAAATTTTTAAAATTTAGTTTCTTAAGTAAAAGATAAAAAATAAAAATGTGCAGTAGTGAAGGTCATTCACTTCCTCTACTGTTCTGTTTGGCATGCCTGTTTCCTGTCAGGTAGTCAGGACATTATTGAAGTTCCCTGCATTCCACAGCTCCTCTGTGTTGTAAGCCACAATCCTGTTTCAAGCACGCAGAATTTGTTTGTTTCTCAGCCTGCCTGTGGTTGTATTTACACAAGAGTCAATTTGTGATTCAATTCCTGGGTGGCAGTGTTTCTGTATTGACCTCCGGGGCTATAAGTCCTCTCTAGCCAATATTTAGATTTTGTTTTTCATGTTGCACTTAATACTGGTTTGGGGGTATGGACTGCCCCAGAGCTGGTTTTCTGATCATTTCTCCCCACTCTGATCCCCATGTTCCACAAAAACAACTTTCCTCTGCAGTCTCTGAGAGTGTTTTTAATTGGGTGATCCTATGTACTGGGCTTTGTAATCAAAAGCAAGGATTTAAAGAAAAAAAGAGCCAGAGTAAGTGCACGAACTCGCAACTTTTTCACCCCAGCACTGCGCGCGACTCTGCTCACGTCTCTGTGCACACCTTTTTCCCTTGGCACAGCACAGCCGATATACTGGTAAAGCTTCAGGCTGCCTTTTTGTGCCCAGCCCAGCTATGGGTTGCTTTCTAGAGTTCCCTTCTGCCAGCAGCCCTGTGGACCACCTTCCACATTCACACACTATGCTGGCCCCAAAGGCCGTGGATTTTGTGGAGTGCAGACTTCCTTTGAACCTCTAGATCCCACTGCGCCCATTTATGTCTCCAGCTTGGATCGCAGACCTCACCTTTCTCTGGGTGAAATCTGACCTTTCTGTGAGAAGGTGCAGAGCTTAGCTTGTCCATGTCTGCGTATTCGCGCTGCTTGAGACCCAGTGCTTGTGGGTTCACAGTGGGTCCTGGGTTTTGTGGTTGTAGGGTCCTGGAAGGTATCTGATTCTTCCCAATTGAAGGTAAGGCTAGGCTTCCAATCACAGCCACTCTCCCCTTCAAGATGGTGTGGTCTCTGTGGCAGAGCCAGTCGCTCCAGGAGAGATTTCAGCAGCAGTGGAGGCTGTCTGGTCAGGGGAGCCCAGTGCGGCAGTCCCCAACAGTCACTTGGAATATAGCTCTTTCTCTCACTCACAAATAGACACTCTCTGTATGTCCACACAATCTCCTTTCATTCTCTCACTCACACAGTATCTTGTAGCTTGCCTTCCCATCGGTAGCCATCTTCGATCGTCTCTCCATTTTCTTATGCAGATATGTGTATATCTCTTTATAGTTTGGGATAAAATGGTGTCATACTCTGTGCTGTTTTTTCTGGATTTTCTCTTTTATTAATATCCACTCATGTCAGCAAATCTATATCTACTTTATATTTCGTGGTGTAGTTATTTAAAAAGTGAAATTATTACTAAAATGAATATTTAAAATCTTTTTACATCATTTTGAGTTACAGTTTCCCAATTTTAAGAGAGAAAAAAACAAAAAAACCTCTTTATAAATTCATCTTGAATTGGTGTGTGAAAAAAGGATAAAGGATGTGGGAGCTAATTTACTTGTTAGTGTATAAAAATCAAATATTAGCATTTATAGGACTTTTAACTAATTTAGGAAATCTCATTCTCTTCTTCTGAAGTTTTTCATATAGTCATTTTCAAATTATATTTTTCTCTAGAGGAAAATGGTAATCTATGAATTTGAGACCTAGAAAGAAAATAGAAACCATTTACTTACTCTATATGAAAGAAAAATATGGGAGATACTGATCATTGTAGAAAATTTGAAAAATACAGAAGATTGGAGAAAAAAATGAATGACATAAATCCTGTCACTCAAAGATTACCTGTATTAGGCATATTATCTGATGTTTTGCTGTATTCCTTGTCTTTTCTACGTAGGTGTTTTCCTCCCAACACACACACACACACACACACACACACACACACACACACAGATAGGATTATATAGACTCCTTTTTAAAAATTTGCATGAAAACATAGGCATTTTCCTACATTAGTATAAATTATGAAAACCACTGGTAATCTCCTCTTTTCTCCCAGTTATAAAAGTAATATGGATAGCCCTGACCAGTGTGGCTCAGTTGGTTGGAGTATGGTCCTATATACCAAAAGGTTGTGGGTTCGATTCCCCATCAGGGCACATGCCTGGGTTGCGGGTTAGATCCCTGGTCAGGGTGGGTATGGGAGGCAACCGATCGATAGTTCTCTCTCACATGGATGTTTCTCTCTCTGTCTCTGTCTGTCTCTCTCCATTCTTCTATCTAATATCAATAAAGAAAATAAATTACATTTATAAAAATATACATGCTCATTATTGAAAAACAAAATTACCCATAATTATATTATTCAAAACTAACTACAGTTAATGTTTGCTTTGATTTTCCTTCATACATAGAGTTTTAGCATGTTTGAATTGAACTAGCATTTACTTTTCTGTTTGCTTTTTTTACATACAGCTACATTGTAGGTATCTCATGATAGTAAAAATTGAAGTAAATATAATCTGAATGGCTACATAATACTGAAGATGTACAGTTGTTTATAACTATTTTCAATCATAGGATATTTATTGCCAGTTTTCTGCTACTATAAATAACAACAATGCAATGAATAATTTTATGCATAAATAATTTTCTATATTTTGATCAAACATTTTCTAGGATAGAGTCCAAGAAATGGAATGTAGATAGTTCATGAATATACTCGTTTTCAAAGCACCAGAGAAACTTCCTAACTCCTTAGGTCATCACAGTGTGGCTTTATTGTTTCATTTGGAGTGAATATTCAGAATATAAGAAACAAAAATAAGTCATATAGTAAAATAAAAATAATATTTGCTTTATTTTACCCATGGTTTTCTTTTCTCTTACTTAATTGGAATAACAACAAGTTTAATGTATAACTGAATTAAATGAAACTGTTATTAAAATGTTCCATGGATTATGCAAGTTGTTAATGAAAAAGAAAAAATTATAAATTTGTGCTTGTATTTGTAATTGGAGAATTTGTTGACAATTTTTAGTTTGTCAGAATTCATTGAGCTGATTAACCAAATTTTACTAATAGTTTAGGAATACTTGAAGACTTCCTTTTCCAAAAAAACCTGCTGAAATACTAAAATCAATTATGCTAAAGGTTGCCTTTGGTTATATACTTCATATGAAAGTTGCCTAGTTTCTATAGCTAACCAAGAATTGTGTACTTACTTAATTTTATGTGGCTGATATGCAAGGTATTAAAGATTGTTTTAAGTAAAAATTAAAGAAGGATGCTTGTACATAAAACTTTCAAAGTGCAGAGTATTAACTCCTAGTTATATAAAAATTTTACTTTAATTGTCTGCATAGTTTTAAAAAGTGAATTGATATTGACTCCTTTTTAATGTATTATTTGTATTTATTTATGTTTTTATTTATTTTTTTGTTAATCCTCATATTAGGATATTTTTTTCCATTGATTTTTAGAGAGAGTGGAAGTGAGGGGGGAAGGGAAAACAGAGAGAAAGAGAGAGAAAAAGAAGGAGAAACATCAATGTGAGAGAGACACATAGATTGGTTACCTCCTGCATGCATCACCCTAACCAGGGCAGGGGATTGAACCTGCAACCCAGGAATGTGCCCTTGACTGGGAATCAAACCCAAGACCCTTTTGTGCATGGGCCAATGCTCTAACCACACTGAACAACGCAGTCCAGGCCTGTATTTATTTTTTAATAACCAAGTATATTTTTGTGGAATGTATAGTATCCACAGAAGACATGTTCCAAGTCTCCCAGGATGCCCGAAACTGGCAATAGTACTGAATCCTATAAATACTATGTTTTTCTCCCTATATGTACATATTATGGTAATGTTTAATTATACATTAGGCACAGTAACAGATAATAACAATAACTAATAATAAAATAGAATAATTATAACAATATACTGTAATAAAAGTTATGTGAATGTCATGCCAGAGAGCACCAGGGAGGCCAAGGGAGGCTGCAACTTCATAGTTGGGTCCAGATCCTTGTCACCACACAAGAAAGAATTTGATGACAGGACAGAAAGATTCAGCAAAGCACAGTAAATTTATTAAAAGTATTCACTTGAGCCCTAACCGGTTTGGCTCAGTGGATAAAGCGTAGGCCTGTGGACTGAAAAGTCCCAGGTTCGATTCCGGTCAAGGGCATGTACCTTGGTTGTAGGCACATCCCCAGTAGGAGGTGCGCAGGAGGCAGCTGATCGATGTTTCTCTCTCATCGATGTTCCTCTCTATCCCTCTCCCTTCCTCTCTGTAAAAAATGAATAAAATATATATTTTTTAAAAGTATTCACTTGAGAAGGGAGCACTGGTGAACGCAAGGGACTAGATACCCCAATGGGGTCTGGGTAGAAGGTTTTTATAATGTGGGTGAGGGTGGCATAGGTTGGACTTCAGCTTCTGATGCTGGTGGGGTGACTGCTGATGCAGTTTGTCCTCTGCCGGGGTCCAGCCCCAGCGGTCCAGGGGTCCCCAAAGGTGTGGACGACGTCGGCGAAGAATGAAGGACATGGAGACAGCTTTCACGGAGATCAGCATAATCAGGTTCTTTTTTATTGCCCTGTTACAACTGTATTTATACTATTTGATTCTATAAGCATGTGTCTTATAGTTACGTCTACAGTTGCATTATGATATGTTTTGGTTCCTCCTTTGACCTTTTACAGTTTCTTGTTTTATGTTTACAGTTTCTTATCTCACCTTTGCTAAAAATCTTATTTCTATTTAGCTCTGCTGATTTTAATCTTATCTATTGTCTATGTTCCTATATTCTATTCTAAAGGTTAGTTTCTATGTTCCATTGCAAAGGCTAGTTTGTTATTTCTATTCTAGGGTTAATATTCTATTGCAGTGGTCAGCAAACTGCGGCTCACGAGCCACATGCGGCTCTTTGGCCCCTTGAATGTGGCTCTTGCACAAAATACCACGGCCTGGGCGAGTCTGTTTTGAAGAAGTGGTATTAGAAGAAGTTTAAGTTTAAAAAATTTGGCTCTCAAAAGAAATTTCAATCGTTGTACTGTTGATATTTGGCTCTGTTGACTAATGAGTTTGCCGACCACTGTTCTATTGCTCTACTGTTATACTATAAAGAAATAACTGAAGGAGGTTTTCCTATTCTATGGTTTAAGTAAAGGTTATGTAGGTTAAGTGTGATTATTCTTAGATATACTGGTTAAACATTTGACACTTAGTCTGAGTCTTTCTGCTGGTGTAGCTTGCATGAGATTTTTAGATAAGGAGCCTGCCTGCATTGTTTGCAGGGGTATGGGTTTTACTGATTCATTCCCTTCCCTAGTCCCATTAATCCCTAACTCTAGGGAAACATTCCCAGCTGGGGAAACAACCTTTCCCGGGGATGTGGCCCTGGTAAGAACACACAGCGCTAAGAAGGGGTACAAACATATTAAAAACAGCATGCCATATATGCCAGATCCCTTGGAACATATGCTGTGCAGATGTTTCTTCCCTGCAGCGACTGTGTCAAGCAGCAAGGATGAAATGGCTGCCAGCATCTCCCCCTTCTTTATTTTTTAAATGCAGCGCATGTAAATCAGCAGCCACCCTTCGGATTGCATTGTTTAAGACGCGGAAGAGACTGGGAAAAGACAAATAATTATTAAAGTCATGAATAAAAATAAGCCTGTGCTTAAAAGCATGGGGATAATGTTTTGTTTAGAGATGTATCCTTGTAAACCACTAAAAAAGGAAGATGCAATGTGGGAAGGATCAAGTAGTGAGCCTGATTGGCTTATGTCATGAATCTGCTGATATAACTTTTCTAGATCTAGGCTTAAATTACTGTTATTCCAAATTCCTAATATATGATGTTGAATTTTGTCCCAAGTTATTGCTGACTGATTAAGTTCTAAAGGAGTAACACATCCATTTATAATATACATGACATCTTAATGATAGACGGACTTTAAGTGTAACAATTTCATTTCCAATATGTTTAAGGGCTTCTTCAAGAACATTAATCTTGGCTTCTAATTTTTTGTCTATTATTTCTTGGGTAGCTAGAGTGAGAGAAATATTCTTTGCTAATTGATCTACATGCTGAGCTGTATGGACTTCCTGTATTAAGGCTGTGGTTGCAGTAGCAAGTGATCCTATAATTGTAATGAGTGCAGTTATGCCTAAGACTAATTCTGCTACAAATCTTTTTGAGCGTGTTAAAGCGTTGGTAATTTTTCTAATCGCCTGTAACCCAGAATCATCATACCATGGCGTATGCAATTGTACAGGTAGCATTAGATAAGGAGGTTGTTTCATAATAAAAATAGTTTCAATAGTCATACTAGAATCAATACATGTGGTTAGAATACATTTGTGACAGGAAACAGTGAAAATGGTTTCATCTGTCGTCACGTCCAGGTTACTGTGAGAATCTTTTAGTAGAAAGACATATGGGGATGGTAGACAAGCTCTAATATGATAAGTTCCTGCAGGCAAGGGTTGGGGTCTTTTAAGGGTAATGGGTGCCGTAGCAGCAATTGCTTTCCATAAATGATGCTGAGTATAAGAATGATTTTTGACTACGGAAGTTAAAATTGCTGGGACCCATCCATTAGAGTACCAAAGAGTGACAGGATCTCGCTGAGGGAGATAAGCATCCTCTCAGCGAAAGTCAGTGGAAACTTTAAGATAGTCTCTGTAAATTTTAGTAAGATCGGGTACAGACCAGTCAAAGAACTGTTGTTCACTTTGATGTAAGGGGAAAGGAACGGGTCTAGGATATCTACAATACCACCAAGGGGGAAATCCTGTATCCTCCTCCATGAATGGCCATGGGCCTTCTTCTATATTTTTTGTTTCCAGGGATGCCTTACAAAGTCTTAAATTTTGTACCTGTGGTATGGTCCCTGTACTGAAAGATGGAGGGTCCTTTGGAGGGTTAGAGACCAAATATTTTTCTGATTAGGATTCCCCGAAGGGAAGTCAGTAATAGAGGTCTTAAAAGAAGTTTCTAAACATCCTGGAAGTTCTCCCTCCTTTCACCTGAGTATTTGGAGAGCCTGTTGCGCCAATCCTAGATTTGTTACAGAATTTATCAGGTGACCAAAAAATATATAGGAGTACCCAGAGATACAGGAAAAACCCATTTATTTCCAGATGTACTAGTATCGTGACTCGGGAACCTGTTTCCAAATCCTGAGCAAGCCAATATGGAGGAAGCTTTCTCTTTATATTCTTTTGTTTCTTTGTCCCCCAAATAAGGATCAAACTTTCTGACCTTTCTCGGGCTTTGCAAAAAGTTTCGTGTGCTGGAATGGGGGCTGTGACACCACACCTAAAGGCCTGGCCTGGCACCAGCACTAATAACCCCCTCCAGGGGTTGAGTATTCATGGTTTATGGTCTCTGTAAAATGTGAGTATTTAGGTAAACAGGTCTTGCAAGACCACATAATTAACATGTTAAGCACCCAGTCAGTCACCGGTGATTGACACTATACTTTCCATCCAGAAGACAAACAGGCTGGGCGCTTAATGTGTTAAGGAAGGAGCAGTGACTAGACTATAGGCTAACAGGAATGTGCATTAGGGATACTAATTAGCTAGGTACAGATTGGTTTAATGTCTTATTTTCCGTATCAGATTGATTATATATTTAAGTTGCTCCTAGACTTCTGGGTCAAAATATATGTCAGAGGTTAGGAAGGGCCTCCTGTATAACATATGAAAAGGGCTTAGTTCTAAGTTTGACTTGGGAGCTACTCTGTACCTTAGGAGGACTATGGGCAGTAGCCAAAGCCATGTCTCCAAAGTCTTCTGGCATAATTTTGCTTAGATTTTCTTTAAAGTATGCTTAGCCTTTTCTACCTTTCTGAAGACAGGCCTTTATGAACTGTGTAAACGGTAGTTAATGTCTAGGGCTTTGGCTGTTTGTCGGGTGATTTTGGCCACAAAGGAAGGGCCCAGGTGATCGTACAGTAAAATAAAAATATTTGTCACTTGGAGGCTTTGGGCAGTCTAAACCTTGGAATGATTTCCTTAAGGAGGGTTTTGGTTACCTCCACTGCCTTTTCATTCAGGGTGGAAAAGGCCTCTTCCCATTAAGGAAAAATGTCTCTGAATACTAGGAGATAGCAGATATCCTGGGAGGGAGGCATTTGTATAAAATCTATTTGCCAATCTTCTTCTGGGAAGGTACCCCTTCTCTGCATGTGCTTGAGAAGATGGGGGTGGGAACTGAAAAGAGAACACAGGCTTGAGTGACTTCTTTTATGGCTTGAGATAGGCCCCTCTCAATGAAGATTTTTTATATTAAAGAGTACATGGCATCTTGACCTAGATGGAGAGAGTCATGAAAGGATTTTATAATCTTCCATTGATCCTTAGTTGGGAACAGCAGTTTTTGATCTCTCATCTACCATTCTTCATTGTTTAGGGAAAAATCTGGCCTTTCTGCCCAGGTGTTTTCATCAGGGGCATAACTTGGTTTGATGTACAAAAGAAAAATATATAGAATTAGGGCCATAATAGAGTTATCTGACTTGGCAGCCTCCTTTGCAGTCCTGTCAGCAAGGGGGCTTCCTTTAGATATTTTAGCTGTGTTCCTTTGGTGTCCCTTACAGTGCTGCATGGCTACTTTGCAGGGTAGTTTTGTTTTTGTTTTTATGAATCTGTATATCTTTATTGATTTCAGAGAGTAAGGAAGAGGAAGAGAGAGAGAAAGAAACATCAATGATGAGAGAGAATTATTGATCAGCTGCTCCTGCACACCCCATACTGGGGATTGAGCTTAGTACCTGGCCATATGCCTTGACCAGGAGTCAAACCATGACCTCCCTCAAATATAGTCTCTCTCACTCAAAACATTTTATTATACTGTACTTACCCTTCTTGTGATGATGTAAGATGATAAAATGCCTTCGTGATGACATGAAGAGAGGTGAATGAGACATTATTAAGTAAAATAAGTGTTACTTGAACAAAAGCACTTACATACTGCGTCAGTCTGATAACCAATCTGATAACTTAGATGGCTCCTAAGTGACTAACAGGAAGAGAACATATACAGCATGGATACCCTGGACAAAGGAATGATTCATGTTTTCAGTCTGTGGTTGACCTTGGATAACGGAAATGGCAGAAAGCCAAACTGCAGAAAAGGGGGGACTACTGTAGATTGAAATAAATCAGAGGCTCATATAAGAATTGCACATAAGTGTAATATGAAGCATTAGAGCTAGAGTGGTGTTGGCAAAGGAGTAGGAAGTAAAGGCTGTTTAGACTATTTGTTGGTAAGACTCCTTTTGGGAGTATAAAATGGCATTTTGTCCAAGGAACCCAGAAACACTCATATTTCGCTGTTGACAGTTGTTCCTTTCCTCAAATTTCCTAAGGGAGAATGTGAGTACAGGTCAGGAATCAGCAAAGCATAATATTTTTTTCTTTTATTGATTAAGGTATTACATATGTGTCCTTATACCCCCATTGCTCCCCCACCCTCCCCCCACTCATGCCCTCACTCCTCTGGTGTCTGTGTCCATTAGTTAGGCTTATATGCATGCATACAAGTCCTATGGTTGATCTCTCCCCTATGCCCCCTCCCCTACCTTCCATCTGAGGTTTGATGCCTGATTGATGCTTCTCTGTCTCTGGATCTGTTTTTGTTCATCAGTTTATGTTGTTCATTGTACTCCACAAATGATATTTGTGATATGAGATCATGGTTTGTGATCATGTGATATTTATCTTTCTCTGACTGGCTTATTTCACTTAGCATAATGCTCTCCAGGTCCATCCATGCTGTTGCAAGTGGTAAGAATCACTTATTTTTACAGCAGTGTAGTATTCCATTGTGTAGATGTACCACAACTTAGAACAAACTCTCCAAAAATTCATCTGGGATTTAAAAAAGACCCTAAATAACTGTAGCATTCCTCAGAAAGAAGAACAAAGTAGGAGGGATCTCAATACCAGATATCAAGCTGTATTACAAAGCCACTGTTCTCAAATCTGCCTGGTACTGGCACAAGAACAGACACATAGACCAATGGAATAGAATAGAGAACCCAGAAATCGACCCAAACCACTATGCTCAATTAATATTTGACAAAGGAGGCAAGAGCATACAATGGAGTCAAGACAGTCTCTTCAATAAATGGTGTTGGGAAAATTGAACAGATGCATGCAAAAAAATGAAACTAGACCACCAACTTACACTGTACCCAAGAATAAACTCAAAATGGATAAAGGACTTAAACATAGGACGGGAAACCATAAAAATATTAGAGGAATCCACAGGCAGCAAAATCTCAGACATATGCCGAAGCAATATCTTCACCGGTACAGCATAGCATTTTATTTCAGTTGAGGTTCTGATTCCAAATGACCTTATAGGTTGGACTCCATGGAGCCCTCCATTTGCCCAGGTTAACTCTAGTCTGAATCTCAGACTTCACTACTCCAGAGTGATGAAGTCATTTTCACTTGGGCAAACAAAAATGGAACAAGAGAAAGTGTTTGCCCCATTGCTTGTAGAAAATATTTCCTTTTCTCTCTCCAAGGCTTTCTCAGACAAGTTCCTCTAAGTCATGGTCCCACATATGAAAGAAGAGAGGGGAGAAGAGAGAGATGAGTTCTCTGTTCCTGCTTTTCTTTCCTACTTGGAGGAAAGAAAGAGGAGAAAGGCCATATCCTTATAAACTTGATCTTTAACTAGACATAATGATGCCACCCATTTAAACAGTGTCCAATAAAGTGTCCTTACAGTTGAACAACATTATCAGTACCCCTCTTCCTAGCAGAGGAAGGAGCCTTAATATTTTGGGCAGTGGGAAGGAAGGATATTTGAAGATAGGAGATAATGAGCCCCTACTGAATATCAACAGATGGGGTAAGATGAATTAGAGAGGATCATGAATACCAAAGAGAAGAGGTTCAACTTCTTTTTTTAAATCCTCATCTGAGTACATGCTTAGAGAGAGAGAAACATCAGTGTGAGAGAGAAACATTGATCAGTTGCCTTTTGTACACACCCTGACCGGGGATTGAACCCCAACCCAGGTATGTACTCTGACCAGGAATAGAACCGGCAGCCTTTTGGTGCATTGAAGATGCTCCAACCAATTGAACCGCTCTGGCTGGGCAGAGGTTCAACATTAAAAAAAAAAAATTCTCACTTCATGTTGAATGTTAAATTTTCTTTTCATTTTAGGAATTGGAGAATGACACAGCTTTTCAGCAAGCTGTGAGAACCAATCATGGCAGAAGACCTCCAGTAAGTAAACTATTTTTATTGTGATAAAAATAAAATTTACTATCTTAACCATTTTTAAGTGTACAGTTCAGTAATTGTTAAATATATTTATTCTCATTGTTATGAAACCAATCTTCAGAACCCTTTCATCTTCCCAAACTGAAACTCTGTTTCCATTAAAAAACTTCCCTATTCCCTTTCCCCCCGTCCCTGGCAACCACCATTCTACTTTCTGTTTCTATAAAGTTGACTGCTTTTGATACATCATATATGTGGAATCATACAGTATTTGTCTTTTTGTTACTGGCTTATTTCACTTAGTATAATATTCTCAAGGTTCACGCATGTGAAAGGATTTCCTTCCTTTTTAAGACTGAATAATAGTCCATTGTATGGATAGACCATATTTTGTTCTGTGGACACTCGGGTTGCTTCCACTTCTTAGCTATCGCGAGTACTAGGTGTACTGGTTACTAATGCGGATTTTGTAATCAAAGAAAATAATAATTTCAAGAGAAACATCAAAAGTGCTTTATTCAAAGTAATGTCCATCGCTAGCTACATATTTCCCCCATCTTTCAGGTAATTTGTGGATACCGTCCCAATAGAACTTGCCTTGTTTTGAGGCAAACCATTCAGAGACCCAATTTTCCACTTCTCTGTACATTTTGAAGTGCTGCTCAGAAAGTGCGTGTGCCAACGATCGGAACAAGTGGTAATCTGAAGTAGCAAGGTCTGGTGAATATGGTGGGTGGGTTAATACTTCCCAGGCTAGATCTTTTAACGTAGTGGTTCTCAACGTTCCTAATGCCGCGACCCTTTAATACAGTTCCTCATGTTGTGGTGACCCCAACCATAAAATTATTTGCGTTGCTACTTCATAACTGTAATTTTCTTACTGTTATGAATCGTAATGTAAATAACTGTGTTTTCCAATGGTCTTAGGCGACCCTGCTAGCGGTTCTCAACCTGTGGGTTGCGACGCACAGATTGAGAACCACAGCTGTGGAGCCTAAGACCATCGGAAAACACAGATATTTACGTTAGGGCAGGGCTGACGGGAAACCAATGCTGTCTGCTTTGCCCTGATACTCAGCCCCATCCAAGCTGAGCACAGAGGCTTTTGCAAGTCTTGTCTCATAAGGGTGTCTCCAGCACAGAAGTGCCCCTGTTTCTCAGTGTCCCATGGTAATCACTACAAGCACCATTGAGAGAAAGCTGCCCTCAATTTCTGCCCGCTGCCACAGATATTTACATTACGATGAAGCAAAATTACTTTGCCATGTCTTTGGAACATTTTGCTTATTTCATGATCAAAGCATGGTTCAGATGGATTATTTGTTGTTGGTAGTGATCAAGATTAACGGTTTCATCTGGTTTTAGAAGCTCATACACCACATCCTCCTGATCCCACCAAACGCAGAGCATTGTCTTCTTTCCGAAGTGATTTGGCCTTGCAGGTAATGTTGATGATGACCTGGATCAACCCATGATTCTGTGTGTTTGGGATTCTCAAAATAAATCCACTTTTCATCACCAGTCAGAATTCGATGCAAAAAAAGACTTTCTTTTGTGCCATTGAAACAACATTTTACTGATGACTTTTTGTTTTTTTTTAATTTAATAAATCTTTATTGTTCAAATTATTACCATTGTTCCTCTTTTTTCCCCCATAGCTCCCCTCCACCCGGTTCCCACCCCCTACCCTCTTCCCTTACCCTCCCCCACTGTCCTCATCCATAGGTGTACGATTTTTGTCCAGTCTCTTCCTGCACCCCCCACACTCCTTTCCCCCAGAGAATTGTTAATCCACTTCCTTTCTATGCCCCTGATTCTATTATATTCAGTTTATTCTGTTCATCAGATTTTTTAATTCACTTGATTTTTAGATTCACTTGTTTATAGATATGTATTTGTTGTTCATAATTTTTATCTTTACCTTTTTCTTCTTCTTCCTCTTCTTAAAGAATACCTTTCAGCATTTCATATAATACTGGTTTGGTGGTGATGAACTCCTTTAGGTTTTTCTTATCTGTGAAGCTCTTTAACTGCTCTTCAATTCTGAATGATAGCTTTGCTGGGTAGAGTAATCTTGGTTGTAGGTTCTTGTTATTCATCACTTTGAATATTTCTTGCCACTCCCATCTGGCCTGCATAGTTTCTGTTGGGACATCAGCTGACAGTCGTATGGGTGCTTCCTTGTAGGTAAGTAACTGTTTTTCTCTTGCTGCTTCTAAGATTCTCTCTTTGTCTTTTGCCCTTGGCATTTTAATTATGATGTGTCTTGGTGTGTTCCTCTTTGGATTCCTTTTGTTTGGGGTTCTCTGCGCTTCCTGGACTTGTAAGTCTATTTCTTTTATCAGGTTGGGGAAGTTTTCGGTCATTATTTCTTCAAATAGGTTTTCAGTATCTTGCTCTCTCTCTTCTTCTGGCACCCCCATAATTCTGATATTGGTACGCTTGAAGTTATCCCAGAGGCTTCTTACACTACCTTCATATTTTTTTCTTTTTGCTTTTCCGGTTGAGTGTTTTTTGCGTCTTTGTATTTTAAATATTTGACTTGATTCTTGCGATCCTCTAGTTTGCTGTTAGATCTCTGTATAATATTTTCTATTTCAGTCAGTGTATGCTTAATTTCTAGTTGGTCCTTTTTCATATCCTCGAGGGTCTCACTAAATTTATTGGCCTTTTCTAGAAAATTCTTGAAAAACCTTAGAACCATGGTTTTGAACTCTATATCCAGTTGTTTTCTTTCCTCCATTTCTTTCATTTGTGACCTGTTTCTTTGTCTCTACATTTTTGCTGCTTCCCTGAGTTGGTAAGAGTGGCTTTGTGTGCTAGGTGTCCTATAGGGCCCAGTGGCTCAGCCTCCCCAGTTACCTGAGGTGGATACTCTTGGTGCACCCCTTTGTGGGCTGTGTGCACAGTCTTGTTGTAGTTAAGTCTTGATTGTTGTTGGTATCAACGGGAGGAATTGACCTCCAGGCCAATTGGCTGTGAGGATCAGCTGTGTCTACACTGGGAGCACTTCTGTGCTGGAGACACCCTTATGAGACAAGACTTGCAAAAGCCTCTGTGCTCAGCTTGGATGGGGCTGAGTATCAGGGCAGAGCAGACAGCATTGGTTTCCTGTCAGCTCTGCCCTAATAGGGCCCTGTTTCTCAGTGTCCCATGGTAATCGCTACAAGCACCATTGAGAGAAAGCCGCCCTCAATTTCTGCCCATTGCCAGACAGTCCAGTTTCTCCCCATTTGAGTCTCAGTCCCCAGAGTCTCTCCTGGAACTGGAGTTCAGTGCAGTCAGGAGCTTTTGTGTCCCTCCGGATTGAAAAAGCCAGCCATGTACTCAGTTGCCCACCCTCTCCGCGCGCCTCAGTGTCTCTGCCTTCTACAGTTCCTCTGAGTCTCATTGTGCTTTTCTCTTTCCGTACAGTCCAGTTTCACCCCATATGAGTCTGGGTTCCCAGAGTCTCACCCGGAACTGGAGTTCAGACCCATCGGGAGCTTTTGTCTCCCTCCCGCTTGAGAAAGCCAGCGGCACACTCAGTTGCCAGTCCGCGTGCGTCTCTGTCCCTCAGCCTTTTACAACTCCTCTGAGTCTCAGTGTGCTTTTCTCTTTCCTTCTAGTTGTAGAATTTCCACTCAGCCAGCTTCCTGTGGTTCTAGATGATGTCCGTTTTGTCTTTTAGTTGTAGTTTTGAAATTGTTGTGGGAGACAGCAGTTTAGGTGTTTACCTATGCCGCCATCTTTGTTTCTCCAACTTTTTGGTTTTCCATTTGTCTTTTGTTTAGTTGATGTGGCACCCATTTTCCTTCCTTTAAAATCTTTCCCATTGCTTATAAACGATCGGAAATTGTTTTCTGAGCAATGTTTAATCTTTCTGCAAGTTGTTTTTGAGTTTGACACGCATCTTCATCCAATAATACTTGTAATTGTTGGTCTTCAAACTTTTTCAGTTCACCTGGATGTTCTTTGTCTTTCACATAGAAATCATTACTTTTAAAGCATTTAAACCAGTGTTCACAAGTATCTTGAGATGGAGCATGTTCACCATGAAGCTTCCCGAAGTATTCAGCAGCACTTTTCTTCAAAATAAAGTAATGAATTAAAACTTCCCGCAAATGCTCTTTTTTTTGGCACAAAATTCAATATTTTAAAGCATAAAAATATCTATGATGTTAACACCTTCACAAAATTTCACATATGAAGTTTTGAAGCTTGCTGTCAATACAACAAAATAGTATACATATCAAATCGCTTATATATCAACATATGTGTAACTCCATCTATTGAAAAAAATCTGCATTATTAACTGGTACACCTAGTATGCTGCTGTGAACATGGCCGTGCACATATTTCAAGACTCTGTTTTCAATCTTTTAGATATATACCTAGAGGTGGAATTGCTGGAACATATGATAGTTCTATTTTTAATATTTTTAGGACTTCCTCACTCTTTTCCATAATGGCTGCTCCATTTTACAATCCCAGTAACAGTGTACAAGCATTCTAATTTCTCTACATCCTTGCCAACACATATTATTTTCTATTTTTCTAAGAGTAGCAATTTTAACAGGTCTGTGGTTTTGATTTGCATTTCTCTGATGATTAGTGATGTTGAGTATCTTTTCATATGCTTGTTGGCCATTTGTATGTCATCTTTGAAAAAATGTCTAGTCAATGTCTTTGTCCATTTTTTAAGTAGGTTATTTGATTTTTTGTTATTGTGTTCTAAGTGTACTTTATATTTTCTGGATATCAACCCCTTATCAGATTAATGATTTGCAAATATATTATCCATTCTGTAGGCCTTTTCAATGTGTTGATTATGTCCTTTAATGCACAAAGTTTTTTGTTTTATATATTTTCATTTTCTATTTTTACTTTTTTTGCCTGTGCTTTTGGTGTCATATCCAAGAAATCATTGCTAAGTCCAATGTCATTAAACTTTTCCCCTATATTTTCTTCTAGGAATTTTATAGTTTTAGGTTTTATGTTTAGGCCTTTAATCCATTGTAAATTAACTTTTGTATATTGTTTAAGATAAGGGACTGACTTTATACTTTTGCATGTGGATATCCAGTTTTCCCACTGTGGGAAAGACTGACCTTTCCTCATTGTGTGGTCTTGGCACCCTTGTTGAAGATTATTTGATCATATACACAAGGGTTTTTTCCCGGGCCATTTATTCTGATTCATTGGTCTATTCTGTTTTTACACCAGTACCTTAGTGTTTTTGTTACCATAACTTTGTAATCTGTTTTGAAATCAGGAAGTATGAGTTTCCTAATTTTGTTCTTCTTTTTTAAAATTCCTTTGGCTATTCAGGATCCCTTCAGATTTCAAATGAATTTTAGAATGAATTTTTTTATTTCTTAAAAAAAATGGCATTGGGAGGCAATCCAAGATGGTGGCGAAGGTAAACACCTAAACTGCTGCCTTGCACAACAATTTCAAAACTACAACTAAAAGACAAAACGTCTTTATCACCCAGAACCACGGGAAAACTGGCTGAGTGGAAGTTCTACAACTAGAAGGAAAGAGAAAAGAGCATTGAGATGTGCACAAGCGCTGAAAAGCTGAGGTACGGAGGCGAGTGATCCGGGCTGGCAGCAGGCGTTGCTTTTTTCAACCCGAGGGGAGACAAGCCCCCGATTACTCTGAAATCCAGTATCTGGGGAGACAGGGGGGACCCAAACTTCTACGGGGAGAAGCTGGACTGTCTGCCAGTGAGGGTGGCTTGCTTGCAGAGCTGCGCGCAGGAATAATTGTTTACTGCACTGGGGCACGGGACTCGCGGAGGCCGTTGGGGACGCAGAGCCGGCTAGCTAGCAGCCATTGCTGTTTGCCACGCCCTAGCCTAGTGACACCCTGAGACCCCCGCCCCACGCAACCTACAAACCCACCCAAGCTCCAAGCAGCGGATTTAGCATAAGAAAGGCCTGCCCTATCGCAGCTTAACCTAACAAACTTGCAGTCCGGGTCAGACAGCTTCAAAACCTCCAAACCCCAAGCAAAGAAGAGAAAACTGCAGCTCTCACTGTAGCTCCTGCTGGGTGGCCTCAGACAGTCGCTGACCTGCACCCCATTGGAGATCCAGAAGCCAGTATACCTAGTGGTCAGTGTGAGACACCAGATTTCAACTCCTCACATCCCTAAGTGACACATTCAAGAGGCAGACTCAGTGAGCACCAAAGCCCCACTGAAACAAGTCCTGCCCCATAAGCATGTCTTCAGCGCAGCAGTTCTTCCATTATAGACACAGCGAGTGCTCACAGCTAATTGGCCTGGAGGTCAATTCCTCCCAGTGTACCAACAGCAATTAAGGCTTAACTACACCAAGACTTTGCACTCAGCCCACAAAGGGGTGTACCAAGAGCATCCACCTCATGTGATTGAGGAGGCTGAGCTACTGCCCCCTGTAGATCACCTACCACACAAAACTACTCCATCAACACAGGGAAGCAGCCAAAATGCGGAGACAAAGAAACATGTCACGAATGAAAGAAACGGAGGAAAGCAAACTACTGGATGACATAGAGTTCAGAACCACATTTATAAGGTTACTCAAGAATCTTCTTAAAACCGCTGAGAAACTTGATGGACCTTAATGAGAATGCCAAAAAAATGGAAAAGGACCAGTCAGAAATGAAGCGTACACTGTCTGAAATAAAGAATATACAGAAACTCAACTGTAGATCAACGTACCCCTAGAATCAAACCAAAGATCTGAAATATGTGGAAACAAAAAACATTCAACCAGAAAAACAAAAGGAAAAAAGAATCCAAAAATATGAAGATAGTGTAAGGAGCCTCTGGGACAACTTTAAGCGAACCAACATCCGAATTTTTGGGGTGCCAGAAGAAGGGAGAGAGCAAAATATTGAAAACCTATTAGAAGAAATAATGACAGAAAACTTTCCCTACCTGGTGAAAGAAATAGACTTGCAAGTTCAGGAAGCGCACAGAACCCCATACAAGAGGAATCCAGAGGACCACACCAAGACACATCATAATTAAAATGCCAAGGGCAAAAGACAAAGAATATTAAAAGCAACAAGAGAAAAACAGTTAATTATCTACAAGGGAGTACTCATACGACTGTCAGCTGATTTCTCAACAGAAACTATGCAGGCCAGAAGGCAAGAAATATTCAAAGTGATGAACAGCAAGAACCTACAACCAAGATTACTCTACCCAGCAAAGCTATCATTCAGAGTTGAAGGTCAGATAAAGAGCTTCACAGACAAGAAAAAGCTAAAGGAGTTCATCGCCACCAAACCAGAATTACATGAAATGCTGAAGGGTATTCTTTAAGAAGAGGAAGAAGAAGAAAAAGGTAAAGAGAAAAATTATGAACAAGAAAATGACATCAACTACATACCTACCAACAAATGAATCTAAAAATCAAGTGAATAAAAAATCTGAAGAACAGAATGGACTGGTGAATATAATAGAATCAGGGACATAGAAAGGGAGTGGACTGATGATTCTCAGGGGACCAGGTGTGAGGGGTGTGGGAAGAGATTGGACAAAAATCTTACTCCTATGGATGAAGACAGTGGCGGGGGGTATGGGCATGGGGTGGGGTGGGGAATCAGGTGGAGGGAAGCTATGGGGGGGAAAAAAAGAGGAATACCTGTAATAATCTGAACAATAAAGATTTATTTTTAAAAAATGGCATTGGGATTTTGGTAGAGATTGGATTGAATTTATAGATTGCTTTTGGTGGTATAGACATCTTAACAACAGTAAGTTTTTGAATCCATGAACGGGATGTTTTGCATTTATTTGTCTTATCTTTAATTTCTTTTAGCAATGTTTTATAATTATATATTAGGTCAAATAATTTTTTATGCTTTTGAGAATATAAATTTTATTTATGTAAGGTTTGGAATATGTTTTCCTAAATCAATCATTGTTTAAAAATATTTGTAATTTTTAAAGTTACATAAATATTGATTCTTCAAAACATTGGAGCTTAATTTATAAATTACTCTTCCCTTGGATTAATGATCCTCCGTTAATTAATATTCCACCAGCATATGAATTGCTAGAGTGATATTTTTCAGTATTATTAAAATTTTTGTATATGTTATGCAAAGTATAGACATCTGACTTGCACAGTGTATAGAATATGCCAACTCTCTTTTGTAGTTGAAAACAAGCAGGTTGATACTAAGTGAAATATAGGAAATTCTGTAAGAAAGAGTATAAGTTGTTATGGGACCACAAAGAAAGGTTATTTGTCACTGGGACAATCAGCAGAGGCTACTTAGGATAAATTAACAGTTGAATATTAAAGGGTGTGTACAGTTAAGACTGACCTTGAGATATGGGAGAAAAGGTATGACACATGAGGGTGTAAGATGAATAAAGGAAGAGAGGGTAGGCTCTACTCTATCTGAAGAGATCTGACCAATGCTTAAACACACACACACACACACACACACACACACACAACAGATTTAGTCATTTGTAAGTAGTTGAAAAAAAACCTTTCTTTCCTTCAGTTTGTTCTCATAGAACAAAGTCCTGAGACTATCTTTTTCAGCTTTTTCTAAGACCTGTTATGTCAGTTAGGTCAAGTTTTTAACGTGTGTGTGTTTTTTTAGTGTCTTAAATTTTTACTGATTTTGGGGAAAGGGGCTATTATTTTTTTTTTAATAAATCTTTATTGTTCAGATTAAAGGAGTTCCTCTTTTTGTTTTCCCCCTATAGCTCCCCTCCACCTGATTCCCCACACCACCCTCCCCCATGCCCTTACCCCCTGCCACTGTCTTCATCCATAGGAGTAAGATTTTTGTCCAATCTCTTCCCGCACCACTCACACCCGCTTCCCCCTGAGAATTGTCAGTCCATTCCCTTTTTATGTTCCTGATTCTATTATATTCATCAGTCCATTCTCTTCTTCAGATTTTTTATTTACTTGATTTTTAGATTCACTTATTGGTAGGTATGCATTTTATGTCATTTTGTTGTTCATAATTTTTATCTTTACCTTTTTCTTCTTCCTCTTCTTAAAGAATACCCTTCAGCATTTCATGTAATTCTGGTTTGGTGGCGATGAACTTCTTTAGCTTTTTCTTGTCTGTGAAGCTCTTTATCTGACCTTCAACTCTGAATGATAGCTTTGCTGGGTAGAGTAATCTTGGTTGTAGGTTCTTGCTGTTCATCACTTTGAATATTTCTTGCCACTCTCTTCTGGCCTGCATAGTTTCTGCTGAGAAATCAGCTGACAGTCGTATGGGTACTCCCTTGTAGGTAACTAACCGTTTTTCTCTTGCTGCTTTCAAGATTCTCTCTTTGTCTTTTGCCCTTGGCATTTTAATTATGATGTGTCTTGGTGTGGTCCTCTTTGGATTCCTCTTGTATGGGGTTCTGTGCGCTTCCTGAACTTGTAAGACTATTTCTTTCACCAGGTAGGGAAAGTTTCTGTCATTATTTCTTCTAATAGCTTTTCAGTATTTTGCTCTCTCCCTTCTTCTGGCACCCCAAAAATTCAGATGTTGGTTCACTTAAAGTTGTCCCAGAGACTCCTTACACTATCTTCATATTTTTGGATTCTTTTTTCTTTTTGTTTTTCTGGTTGGGTGTTTTTTGTTTCCTCATATTTCAGATCTTTGGTTTGATTCTTGGAGTACGTTGATCTACAGTTGAGTTTCTGTATATTCTTTATTTTAGACAGTGTATGCTTCATTTCTGACTGGTCCTTTTCCATTTTTTTGGCATTCTCATTAAGGTCCTTGATGGTCTCACTAAGCTCCTCAGAAGTGTCATCAAGTTTCTCAGCGGTTTTTAGAAGATTCTTGAGTAACCTTATAAATGTGGTTCTGAACTCTATGTCATCCAGTAGTTTGCTTTCCTTCGTTTCTTTCGTTCATGACATGTTTCTTTGTCTCCGCATTTTGGCTGCTTCCCTGTGTTGATGGAGTGGCTTTGTGTGGTAGGTGACCTATAGGGGGCAGTATCTCAGCTTCCCCAATCACCTGATGTGGACGCTCTTGGTACACCCCTTTGTGGGCTGAGTGCAAAGTCTTGGTGTAGTTAAGCCTTAATTGCTGTTGGTACGCTGGGAG
The DNA here is from genome assembly GCA_026230045.1 of Corynorhinus townsendii. Lineage (NCBI taxonomy): Eukaryota > Metazoa > Chordata > Mammalia > Chiroptera > Vespertilionidae > Corynorhinus > Corynorhinus townsendii. The sequence continues at coordinate 113,765,760 of JAPDVU010000003.1, read as the reverse complement.
GAATTTACCTCCAGGCCAATCGGCTGTGAGGACTCGCTGTGTCTATAACAGCAGGAAGAACTGCTGTGCTGGAGACACGCTTATGGTGCAGGACTTGTTTCAGTGGGGCTTTGGTGCTCGCTGAGTCTGCCTCTTGAATGTGTCACTTAGGGATGTGAGGAGTTGAAATCTGGTTTCTCACACTGACCACTAGGTATACTGGCTTCTGGATCTCCAATGGGGTGCAGGTCAGCTATTGTCTGAGTCCACCCAGCAGGAGCTACAGCGAGAGCTACAGTTTTCTCCTCTTTGCTTGGGGTTTGGACGTTTTGGAGCTGTCTTAACCACGCTGCAAGTTTGTTAGGTTAAGCTGCGATAGGGCAGGCCTTTCTTATGCTAAAGCTGCTGCTTGGAGCTTGGGTGGGTTTGTAGGTTGTGTGGGGCTGGGTCTCAGGACGTCACTAGGCTAGGGCGTGGCAAATAACAATGGCTGCTAGTTAGCCGGCTCTGTGTCTCTGACTGTGTCCGGTACCCCAGCGCAGTAAACAATTATTCTTGTGCGCAGCTCTGCAAGCAAGCCCCCCTCACTTTCTGACCCAATGGCAGACAGTCCAGCTTCTCCCCAAAGGAGTTTGGTTCCCCCGTGTCTCCCCAGAAACTGTATTTCAGAGTAATCGGGGGCTTGTCTCCCTTTGGGTTGAAAAAAGCAACCCCTGCTGCCAGCCCGGATCACTCGCCTCCGTACCTCAGCTTTTCAGCACTTGTGCACGTCTCAATGCTCTTTTCTCTTTCCTTCTAGTTGTAGAACTTCCACTCAGCCAGCTTTCCCGTGGTTCTGGGTGGTAGACATTTTGTCTTTTAGTTGTAGTTTTGAAATTGTTGTGCGAGGCAGCAGTTTAGGTGTTTACCTACGCCACCATCTTGGATTCCTCCGATAGGGGCTATTATTAATGAGAAAAATATGGTTAAATTTTACATTATGATTATGGATTTATTTATTTTTTTAGTTTTTTGCTTTACATATTTGGGAAAAAATATTTAGAAATGTTATATTTTCGTAGTAAATTGAGCCTTTTGTTGCTATGAAATGACTTTCTATCTCTAAGTAATTTTGTTTGTCCATTTTGTCAGATAATAGTATATTGATATAATTATACCAGCTTTCTTTTGTCTAGTGTTTTCATGATATGTCTTTCCCAGTCTTTAACTTCCAACCTTTCCATATCCATATATTTCTTATTAGCATGTGATTGATTTTTGCTTTTTAAATACAGTCTGATAATCATATTTTTTTTTAGTGAATTATTTAGTCCATTTGCATGTAATGAAATTACTGGCTTGACTTCAATTTTTTGTGTTATTATTTGTTTTTCAATTTTTCTGCCTTTTTTATGTTTCATTTTCTTTCTTGTCTTCTTTTGTTTGTTTGTTATTTCCATTTTCCACCATTGTTATTTTGGGAGTTTATATCTATAAAAATTCTCTTAGTGTTTTCCTAAAGATTATAATGCACATCTTTAACTTATTAAAGTCTGATATAAATTAGTATTTTACTGGACAATGCTAGAATTTTATATTATTTTCAGTTCTAGAATTTCTATTCTTTTTTTATAATTTCCCATTCTCTGCTGAAATGATCAATCTTGTATTTTAGCTCACTGGACATAGTAAGCATATTTATGTTAAAATCTGTGTCTGATATTTTCATTATATGTATCACCTTCTGGGTTTATTTTCATTCTTTTGTTTTTGTTGGCTTTTTGTTAGGTAGTCTTGCCTCATTTATGTCTATTTATTTTTGATTGAATGAAAGACAGTATAAATGAAAACTTTGAGAGTTAATTTAAGGCTGTAAATTGTGCTGTCCAGTATGATAACCACTGGCCACATGTGGCAAGTTACATTTAAATTATTTAAAATTAAATACAATTTTAAAATTCAGATCCTTGTTATACCAGCCACTTCAAATGCTCTGCAGCAACATGTGGCTAGTAGCTATTTCATCAGACAGGGCAGGTATGGAATGTTCCATCAGTGCAGAAAAGTTCTACTGGATAACACAGCCAAAAGTGATCTCATCTTTCAGTAGAGAGAATTTACTCTTGCTTTTGGCCTTAGAGATACTAGAAATCTTGGTTCACCCTGATCCATTTGAGTTTGAGGTGATCCTAACTTGGACTTCAGTCCTTACAAGGGCCAGTATACTTCTAACTTACTTTTCAGTCGTAGCCTTTTGAAATCACAGTGTAAAGCTGGGAGGATTATAAGGGCAGCCACCTGGACAGGCCCCAACTCCATTGTTTATCTCTTCAGGCCTGTGAGTCTACAAAAAGCTATGCACAGCTTCTCAGCCATGTCTTTGGAACAAGCAGATGCCTATAGGAGAAAAGCAGAACCTAATGCTGGCTCACCTCTCCAACCTTCCCCTTTCCTCAACTGGAGACTTTGCAATTCTTCACTGCCTTAATGGTTCTCTAATGTATTTAAACTAATATTTTACAAAAATATTTTTGTGCCCAGCTTTTTATTTCTTAGTGGCAATGTTATTTAAAATAGTAGTCCATCATAGCGAGAAGTAGAACTTATCTATTGATGTTTTAATCAAATATTTTAAACAGCCCTAGCTGGTTTGGCTCAATGGATTGAGCATCAACCTGCAGACTGAAAGGTCCCGGGTTCAATTCCAGTCAAGGGCACGTACTTTGGTTGCAGGCTCCTCTCCTGCCCAGTCCCTGGTCAGGGTTCATGCAGGAGGCCACCAATCGATGTGTTCCTCTCACATCAATGTTTCTTTCTGTCTTTTCCCCTCTCTTCCACTCTCCCTAAAAATCAATGGAAAAATATCCTCAGGTGAGGATTAACAAAAAAACAACAAGTATTTCAAACAATATGCCTAACAACTGACATGTTTAGGCCAGTTTCATCTACATGGTCCTGTTTGATTCCAACTACAGTGTTTTGATCAACATACATACCTTGCATCCTTATTTCAAAGATGAGAAATTTTAGATTCAAAGAGATTAAATAAACTCAGCTAGTAGAGGGAAGAGCTGAGATTCAAACCCAGATTCTCTGACTCCAAATCCTGTCTATTGTTAGACCTAGTGGCTGGCAGTAATAAGAATTCATGATGAATGATGGAAGCAACCATGAAAACTGATCATTCCTATTGGCACTTCAGATCATTCTCAAGTTCCCTTTCTCCTGTAAAATTAATTCCAGAATAAATCTACTTCTCAGTATCTAAAATTCCTAAGCTCCTTAATATGTAGGATAATTTAAAAGGTAATTATTCTAAATATTATATTAACATTTCTCTATTGATATTTTACACTTTCCAGTTTTCTGTTATCTAGCTTAATCTGAATTCTATTAACTATGTTTCTTTCCCCTCTCCCCAAGATAACTGCTAAAATACCAAGCACAGCAGTTACTAGACCTGTAGCTACTGGATATGGGGTAGGTTTTCTTAAGCTGAAAATATTAAAATGCTTTTTCTTATACATAAATTCATTTTAGGCAGTTCTAAGCAATTTTGGCTATTTTTCAGTCCATGAACCAGATATATTTTCTGTTTTGAATAGTTACAAACATTATAAAAATCTCATTTAATAGCTTTGAATATTCTAGTCATTTTGATTGTAAATATGTCAGAAAACATTTTATTACCTTTTCTATTTGTAAACCTTGTGTTTGTTGATCCACTTCCTTTCATTTTCTTACATAATATGACCAAGTCTCATGTGTATTCCATTCATACATTTTATTTTAAGTTATATAATAAATATAATGTTTGTAATTTTTAAAAACTTACTAATTAATGCATTAAAAAGTAAAATTTAAGAAAAATTTCAAATTTCAAAGACATATATTTGGGCCTTGCTTTTATTTGAGATTTTTGGAGGAAGGATGCTATATAAAAATCCATAAAGGAAAATCTTTTATATGTTGCCCAAATTTGGATGTTTTAGCTTGATAGAGAAATGAGAGAATGAGGTGGGATATCATTTCCCAGTCCTTATATTTCTTAGAGGCCAGAAAAATGATTTCAGAACTGAGGTCCAGGGCAGTTGCCTTCATACTGTCCCTTTATATAAATGAAAAAAGTAGCCTTACCTATAAAACCCTAATATGCAAATAGACTGAATGGTGGAACAACCGAACAACCAGTCGCTATAACATGCGCTGACCACCAGGGGGTGCGCACGGAACATGGTGGGCATCGGCAGCAGGTGGCAGAGTGTAGAACATGGTGGGCATCGGACGTAACAGGATGGTGGAGCAGGTGAGCGAGGGTGCCAGACCAAGGCAGGGCACCAGTTGCTGTCATTGGGGCGAGCCTCTGGTGGTTAATGAAAATTCTTTCCTCCCGCGCAGCACGGTCCCGCCCGGCACTTGCACCTGCTGCCAGCACCAGCCCCGCTCACCCCTCAGGGCTTCTCTACCCCACCCCTGCTCCTGAGGGGTAATCAGGACCAGCAACCATCTCTCACACCTGCTGCCAGTGACAGCCCCGCTTGCACCTGCAGCTGGCACCAGAGCTATTGCTGGCGCCCGGCGCCAGTCCAGATCACTCGGCGCCATCAGCGGGTGCGAGTGGCAGCTGCTGGGGCCCCAATCGCCTCTGAGGGCTTTTCCACCTCCCCCTGCTCCTGAGGGGTGGTTGGGGCAGTAGCCACCGCTTGCACCCACTGCTGGTGCTGGCCCCAATCACCGACAGACAGTGGACCAGAGGCTGCAGCGAGAGGGTCTGGATGGGGACACGGAGGATGGGCCGAGACATGCCCCTGTGCCCACTGCAGCCTCGTGGCCCACAGTTCCCTTGCAAGGTGCATGAATGCATGCACTGGGCCTCTAATCAACCTATACATGTATTACCCATAAACTTGGTTTTGGGTGATGTTTCAGAAAGGAGATAGCAAACATATTCTGTGAATGGCCAGGAGGTTTAGGCTTTTCAGGTCAGACAGTCTCTGTTGCAAGTACCAAGTCTGCATTCCTAGTGCAGAGGCAGCCACAGATAGGTGTGACTGTGTTCCAATGAAACTTTATTTACAAAGGCTGAGGGTTGTTGTTTGCTGATGCCTGCTTTAGAGTTTTACTGTGTGACCCTATGTCCTCAGATGATACATGGAAAAAATTATGTTTAAGTTAATTTGCCAACAGAATGAAGAAAAAGTTATGAAAAAACTTTTATAATTTAATTTATAAAATTAAGTGTAGATTTTTAAAAATTGTTTTAACTTAGTTTTCTGTTTACTAGTCCAAGACATCCCTGACATCATCAATGGGAAGACCAGTGACAGGGGCTATCCAGGTATCTCTGTCGTGTGGTTGTCCATTTGGGGCCTCTCTTGTGACTTAGAATATTACCAAAGCTTTCTTTTCGTTATTATATTATTTAAAATGTTAAAGGAGATATTACTGATATAATTACCCTGATTCTTTAAAGTGTGGGCTGCAGAATCGACTGTTTGAAATCTTTGGAGGCAAAGTCTCTGGACTTACTGAGGTCTCAGATGAAATTCTACTGGGGAGTGGACATGAACTGATGGTTTGATTGTATGGTGTACCCTGGGACCCATTTTTCCTGTGCTGTCATTTACAACCATGTCTTTGGTTTCTCTCATGGGCATAGAGGATACCAACCAAAAGTAGGGGAATAGCCAACTTATCCTATATAATAAAGAAGAATTGCTAATTGACTGTCATGCCCTCACAAAGGTGGCGGTGCCCACAGCTAATAAGGAGGGAATATGTTAATTGACTGTCATGCCCTCACAAGATGGTGGCACCCACAGCTACAAGATAGAGGCACCCATCTAGCCGGAGTCCCCCAGTCCCCTCAGCCCCGCAAGGGAAGGCAGTTGGGGGTGATCAGGCCAGCAGGGGAGGGCAATTGGAGGCGGTTGGACTGGTAGGGGAGTGGTTAGGGGGCTATCAGGCTGGCAGGCAGAGTGGTTAGGGGCAATTAGGCAGGCAGGCAGGCAGGTGAGTGGTTAGGAGCCAGCAGTTCCAGATCGTGAGAGGGATGTCCCCCAAGGGGACCCAGATTGGAGAGGGTGCAGGTTGGGCTGAAGGACACCTCCCTCCCATGCATGAATTTCATGCTCCAGGCCTCTAGTAGATGTAAAATCTATGAGGGTGTTTTTTTTTCTTTCAAATGGAATAAGCCCAGTTAAATCAAGGAATTATAAATTTATAGGGGAGCCCTAGCCAGTTTGGCTCAGTGAATAGAGCATCAGCCTGAGGACTGAAAGGTACCAGGTTCGAGTCTGGTCAAGGGCACATACCTTGATTCCGGTTGCAAGCTTGGTTCCTGGCTAGCGCGTGAGGGAAGCAACCAATCGATGTGAACATCGATGTTTCTTTTTCTCTGTCTCTCTCCCTCCCTTCCACTCTCCCTAAAAATCAATAGAAAAATATCCTTGGATGAGGATTAACAAAAAAAAAAAAAAAAAAAGGGAGAAAAGAAAAAGAAAAGCATTTATAGGGGAAAATGAAAGTAGAGACAGAGTTGACATAGAGGAGCAGAAGTACAGAATTAAAAATTGCAGTTAGCCCTGGCCGGCATGACTCAGTGGTTAGAGCGTTGGCCTGTGAACTGATGGGTCTCAAGTTCGATTTCAGTCAAGGATTGCAGGTTCCCTGCCCCAGGGATTCAGGGCGAGTGCAGGAGGCAACCAATTGATGTAGCTCTCTCACATCGATATTTCTCTCTCCTCTCCCCCTCTTCCTTCTCCCTTCTGCTCTCTCTAAAATCAATGGAAAAAATATCCTCCAGTGAGGATTAACAACAACAACCAAAAAATTGCAGTTATGTGTCATTTGCAGAACTCTTAAGTACTTTTAAATTATTCCTATTCTTTTAAGGATGGAGTTACTAGACCTATGACAGCAGTGAGAGCAGCTGGTTTTACCAAAGCAGCTTTGAGAGGTTTGTCTCTATTAATTTTTTTCAGATCTTTTAATATTTTTTACTATTTTTATATGTGTAATTATTGTTACCATTTTAAATCTAACATGCCATTAATTATAAGGTGTGTCATTATTTTAAGTACCATAAGAAAGGAAAGAGGTGATAAAAATCTCACCAATTTCTTTTTATACAAAATGTTTATGTAGACATAATAAATGTCCTGCTTATTTAATAAATAGGTAATCCAAGTCGTTTAATAAATAATTAAATAACATGCAAGGTTTCATATTTTCTTCAATTATGCTGGGCCGCAGATTAAATACGAATTCTTGAATTGTGTTTCAGGTTCTGCATTTGACCCCCTTGGTCAGTCAAGGGGCCCTGCTCCTCCTTTGGAAGCCAAGAACGAAGATAGGTATGTAAGTCCTTATGCTGTTGTTTTATTGTTGCATCTTTAAATTTTTTCCAAGTAAGTATTTTAAAAGTTTGTGTCACTCAAATAGTAATTACAATACCATCCCTATTTCTTGGAATTAGCAAAAGAATCAAGCCTAATAAAAATAGCCATGTGTATCCTATATAGTTTTATTATATTACTAGAGGCTTGGTGCACAGATTCGTGCACAGGTGAGATCCCTCGGCACAGCCTGCAGGGATCGGGCCAAAACCAGCAGTTGGGCACCGCCTGCCGCTACTGCCTGCTGCTCCTGCTCAATCCGGCCCCAATGCACCTGCTGCCGCCGTTGCTCAGTAGGCTCGCTGCTGCTCCACTGTGGTCTCCGGGCTGCAGCGGCCACCATGAGCCCTGACTCTGGTGCCCTTTGGTCAGCTGAGTGGTGCTCCAGCTGTGGGAGTGCACTGACCAACAGGTGGCGGCACCTGCATTGAGCATCTGCCCCCTGGTGGTCAGTGCATGTCATAGCGAGTGGTCGACCGGTTGTTATGGTTGTTCCGCCGTTCAGTTGCTGGGCTTTTATTATATAGGATATAGATTTGACTTGAAGATATATCTAATTTTTATGGAGCCCAATATTGATTCTCTTGAAGGTCAAATAGGGTTATAAATGTAATAAGATATGCTTATTTTAAAATAATATTTCAATGAAAAGAATTAAGAGAACATATAAGAAGTTAGTTTGTCATATCAGTATTGAGAAATTTCATTTTTATTGAATTAACTTAGTTTTGTGCTAATAGTTAGAAAAGTAGCCAAAAACTATGGCATAAATTCAGCTGTATATATGTACTAGCATCTAGGTACATTAATGTCTACATTTTACAAATAGTTTTACAATCAAACACTTACTGAGTATTCAATGTGTACCAGGCATTTTGCAGTGCAATACATAAATGAAAACTGAGCTATTATTATCATTCATAGAGTATATAAACCACAGAGATCTTGACTTGGTAGCACTAATAAATTGCAGGACTGCGATTTGAATTCAGACTATTTCCAGAGCTTATGCTATTAACCACTATACTATTTTGTTTCTATATAGTACATGTTATTAAACTGTAATTCTTTTTTTTTTAATAAATCTTTATTGTTCAGATCAATACAGGTGTTCCTCTTTTTTTTCCCCCCCATAGCTTCCCTCCACCTGATTCCCCACCCCACCCCACGCCCTTACCCCCCGCCACTGTCTTCCTCCATAGGAGTAAGATTTTTGTCCAAACTCTTCCCGCACCCCTCACACCTGCTTCACCTGAGAATCGTCAGTCCACTCCCTTTCTATGTCCCTGATTCTATTATATTCACCAGTCCATTCTGTTCTTCAGATTTTTTATTCACTTGATTTTTAGATTCACTTGTTGGTAGGTATGTATTTGATGTCATTTTGTTGTTCATAATTTTTATCTTTACTTTTTTCTTCTTCTTCCTCTTCTTAAAGAATACCCTTTAGCATTTCATGTAATCCTGGGTTGGTGGTGATGAACTCCTTTAGCTTTTTCTTGTCTGTGAAGCACTTTATCTGACCTTCAACTCTGAATGATAGCTTTGCTGGGTAGAGTAATCTTGGTTGTAGGTTCTTGCTGTTCATCACTTTGAATATTTCTTGCCACTCCCTTCTGGCCTGCATAGTTGCTGTTGAGAAATCAGCTGGGAGTCGTATGGGTACTCCCTTGTAGGTAATAAACTGTTTTTCTCTTGCTGTTTTTAATATTCTCTCTTTGTCTTTTGCCCTTGGCATTTTAATTATGATGTGTCTTGGTGTGGTCCTCTTTGGATTCCTCTTGTATGGGGTTCTGTGCGCTTCCTGAACTTGTAAGTCTATTTCTTTCACCAGGTAGAGAAAGTTTTCTGTCATTATTTCTTCTAATAGGTTTCCAATATTTTGCTCTCTCCCTTCTTCTGGCACCCCAAAAATTCGGATATTGGTTCGCTTGAAGTTGTCCCAGAGGCTCCTTACACTATCTTCATATTTTTGGATTCTTTTTTCTTTTTGTTTTTCTGGTTGGATGTTTTTTGTTTCCACATATTTCAGATCTTTGGTTTGATTTTTGGAGTACGTTGATCTACAGTTGAGTTTCTGTATATTCTTTATTTTAGACAGTGTATGCTTCATTTCTGACTGGTCCTTTTCCATTTTTTTGGCATTCTCATTAAGGTCCTTGAAGGTCTCACTAAGCTCCTCAGAAGTGTCATCAAGTTTCTCAGCGGTTTTTAGAAGATTCTTGAGTAACCTTATACATGTGGTTCTGAATTCTATGTCATCCAATAGTTTGCTTTCCTCCATTTCTTTCATTCGTGACATGTTTCTTTGTTTCTGCATTTTGGCTGCTTCCCTGTGTTGATGGAGTGGCTTTGTGTGGTAGGTGACCTATAGGGGGCAGTAGCTCAGCCTCCCCAATCACCTGATGTGGATGCTCTTGGTACACCCCTTTGTGGGCTGAGTGCAAAGTCTTGGTGTAGTTAAGCCTTAATTGTTGTTGGTACGCTGGGAGGAATTGACCTCCAGGCCAATTAGCTGTGAGCACTCCCTGTGTCTATAATGGAAGAACTGCTGCGCTGAAGACATGCTTATGGGGCAGGACTTGTTTCAGTGGGGCTTTGGTGCTCACTGAGTCTGCCTCTTGAATGTGTCACTTAGGGATGTGAGGAGTTGAAATCTGGTGTCTCACACTGACCACTAGGTACACTGGCTTCTGGATCTCCAATGGGGTGCAGGTCAGCTACTGTCTGAGGCCACTCAGCAGGAGCTACAGTGAGAGCTGCAGTTTTCTCCTCTTTGCTTGGGGTTTGGAGGTTTTGGATCTGTCTGACCCAGGCTGCAAGTTTGCTAGGTTAAGCTGCGATAGGGCAGGCCTTTCTTATGCTAACTCCGCTGCTTGGAGCTTGGGTGGGTTTGTAGGTTGTGCAGGGCGGGGCCTCAGGGTGTCACTAGGTTAGGGCATGGCAAACAGCAATGGCTGCTAGTTAGCCAGCTCTGCGTCCCCAACGGCATACGCGAGTCCCGTGCCCCAGTGCAGTAAACAATTATTCCTGCGCGCAGCTCTGCAAGCAAGCCACCCTCACTGACAGACAGTCCAGCTTCTCCCCGTAGGAGTTTGGGTCCCCCGCGTCTCCCCAGAGACTGGATTTCAGAGTAATCGGGGGCTTGTCTCCGTTTGGGTTGAAAAAAGCAATGCACCCAGTCGCCCGCAGCCAGCCCGGATCACGTGCCTCGCCTCCGTACCTCAGCTTTTCAGCGCTCGTGCACGTCTCAATGCTCTTTTCTCTTTCCTTCTAGTTGTAGAACTTCCACTCAGCCAGCTTTTCCGTGGTTGTGGGTGATGGACGTTTTGTCTTTTAGTTGCAGTTTAAATTGTTGTGGGAGGCAGCAGTTTAGGTGTTTACCTATGCTGCCATCTTTGATTCTCCTAAACTGTAATTCTTAAATCCAGTATTTGAGCTATTGTGTAAATTACATAATTTCCATTTTCAACTAACAAGGAACCTCTGTAGAAAACCAGACAATTTGGCTCAGTGGTTAGAGGACTGAAGGGTCTCAGGCTTAATTCTGGTCAAGGGCACATACCTGGGTTGCAGGCTTGATCTCCGGCCATAAGTCAGGCCCATGCAGGAGGCAACCAATCTATGTGTCTTTCTCACATCAATGTTGCTCTATCTCTGTCTCTCCCCCTTTCTAAAAATCAATGGAAAAAATACCCTGGGGTAAGGATTTACAAATAAATAAAATAAAGTAAAACCAGTTTATTTTGTATCCTAGTTAATGACAGCATGTCTGCTAATAAAACTTTTTTTAAAAATATATCATTCTGGAATCCTTTTATCTGCTAACAACAGAAGACACATCAAAAACACATATACAGTAAGAACATTTATTATATTAGTAACAGGAAATCTGGTGGAAGGGCAGTTCTAGAGATGGTTAATTTAACTTCTCAGTAGCATCAGTCCTGGTTTAGCTTCCCTCTGATTCTCTTGGCTTTTCTCAAGAGCCTACCCATCTGTACAATGCCAAGAGTGCCATTACAGAGTTCAAAACTTTCAGAATGAGAACATTGATAAAGCCTAGCTGGAGTCAACAAAGTTCCAGTCTCAGGTCCCTTTTCAAAAGCAAAGCAAAGCAAATCTTTCCAAGGCCCTCTACCCCAAGAAGATTGTTTTCACTTTTCATTGGCAGAAAAGCATCACTTGCCTATGACTGATCTAAACATTTGACAGCAGAATGAGATTTGACAAGTGTAGATCCAGGGGGTGGGTGCAGGCTCTTGTGTGGGTAGGTTTCCAGCACTGTCTGCATATAGCACTGTGCGCATACAGAGTAAAGTTTTGTCAGTTGATAGGGAAATAGAGTATCTTCATAGAGTTTTTTTTTTTTTTACAGATTTTTGCTTTAAAATTTAACATTGATATTTCAGGTTTAATAACAGACTGTTGGCAACCAGAAAATAGATTTCTATACTTCATTATATCCTTTACAAAATCACCATATGTTATGCTCATTGCTCAGTTAGAATTTTGCAGATCTTTGTAAACTCATAAAATTTGTATCCCACCTGATGAAATTTGTAGGTAGGTTCCACTGAAGAACATGATTCTATAGACAAGGCTATGCTATTAAATTTATTCTTGTATTCTTTTTTAAAATCCCATAAATACAATGTGTTCCAATATACTCATAGTAAAATTTTATCTAGGCACTGTTGTGCATTCAGAGTGTTGTGGTATTTTGCTGGAAGAAAATAAGAGCAAAAATAAATTAATGTCATTTTTGAAAGGTGACTGATTTGAGGTACAGTGTTTGCTACTAATCGAGTCAGGGTTTTTAAACTTCTCACCTTGTTAGAAAGCTTCTCTGCAGTACCTATCTAGTAGTTAATAATAATTATTATATTATCTCTTTTATGGGGAGCTTCAGTTTTCCTAACCACTAGGTAAAGTTTCCATTTGCCAAACATCTGAAAAAAGGATCTGCTTTTTCTTGGGGATAATGATACAATAGTGTGGCTCTTAGATTTACCTTACTGGGTTTAAATCCTGGTAATCTAACTTTCTAGCTGTGTGATTTTGAGCATAGCACTTAACTTTCTAAACCTCAGTTTCCCTCAGTAAAAAGAATAATGATAAAACTTGTATTGATTATGATGATTAAATGCCATGATCAGGGTAAAGCATGTAGCTCAGTGTGAAATTACACTTATGCTAAGTAAATTTTAGCTATTTTTAGTTATTCTGAGTAGTTATATAATACTAGAGGTCTGGTGCACGAAATTCGTGTGGGGGGGGGCGGTGTCCCTCAGCCCAGCCTGCACCCTATCCAATCTGGGACCCCTCGAGGGATGTCCGACTGCCCTGATCCCGGTAGGATCAGGCCTAAACGGGCAGTCGGACATCCCTCTCACAATCCAGGACTGCTGGTTCCCAACCGCTTGCCTGCCTGCCTTCCTGATTGCCCCTAACTGCTTCTGCCTGCCAGCCTAATCACTCCCCTGCCAGCCTGATTACCCCCTAACTACTCTCCTGCCAGCCTGATTGATGCCTAACTGCTCCCCTGCCAGCCTGATTGCCCCTAACTGCCCTCCCCTGCAGGCCTGGTCACCCCTAACTGCCCTTCCCTGCAGGCCCGGTTGCCCCCAACTGCCCTCCCCTGCAGGCCTGGTCCCCTGCAACTGCCCTTCCCTGCAGGCCCGGTCACCCCCAACATCGCTCCTCTGCTGGCCTGCTCACCCCTAACTGCCCTTCCCTGCTGGCCATCTTGTGGTGGCCATCTTGTGTCCACATGGGGGCAGCCATCTTGTGTGTTGGAGTGATGGTCAATTTGCATATTACTCTTTTATTAGATAGGATAATTCTTAAAAACAGTAGTATATTTGCTCCTTAATGCCATTTATATGTTTCTCTTATCTATGACCTATTCTTCACATTTAAAAGCACATTAAAAGTAAATTACATTTTAGTATATATCATTAGAGGTTGAATGATTATCTTCTTTCTTCTTTAATAGTCCAGAAGAAAAGATTAGACAATTAGAGAAGAAAGTAAATGAGTTGGTCGAAGAAAGTTGTATTGCCAACACTTGTGGAGACTTAAAACTGGTAAGTTTATAAACTAACAGGATTTAGGATTTTGAAGTGTGTGTGTGTGTGTGTGTGTGTGTATGGTTTTATATGTGCACAGTTATGAAGTGTGTATATATGTGCACACATATAAGCATATGTATAGATAAATATTTTTGTTTTGCTGTTGACTGGCCTTAGAGTTTTCACTGAGGAAATTATTTGTTTGTTGGGAATCCTACTCTGCTTTTTTAAAAATTATTAAATATTTTCTTTTAATTTGCTTTTGTTCAATTACTTTGATTATTATACTATATAAATATAATTTCTGTGACTTTAGTTATCGGGTTAATGATCAGGTTAATTTTTCCATTAGGAAAAATTGTTCAATATGAAACGCTACTTTTGTTGCTCATAGAACTGGTGCCTTTTTATTCTAGTTCTAAAAAGCAAAAATCCCCCTGTTGAATTAATCTGTTTGTAGTTAGTCTCAGTAGGAATAGAAGGTTCCTGGCCTTCTAAGTAGAGAGCCAAACTAAGCATCTGCCATAACATTGAGTAGCAGTTATCCTATGACTTGTCTAGATTTGGGGCATTCCAGAAACCAAACAAATCCATCTAAATTCCTATCTGATGAGATATAATTAAAATATCCAAAGATTCATGAGTTGGGAGGAAAAAGGGAAATCAAAGACATAGTCAAACCTAAAAGTGGTGGAAGGCATGGTGATGAAGAGACTGGACTTGAGGTAAAGCTGCTATACATTTTGTCCCTCAGACTCCCTCTTCTTTTCCAGAATAAACACAAATTTTTATGATAGTGAGCTCCAGTTTAAACAAATGGTCTGGGTTCTTTTGTTGTCAAGGGGAGTTTGTGGTAAGGGTTCCCGGGCTGTGGGCATCCCGAATGGATATGGCATCCAGCCCAGCTACATGCAGGTGTTTCCCAAATGCACACATACTCGGAATGAATGTTCAGAGTGTATACTTGATTTCAGGCCTTAGAAAAGGCAAAAGACGCAGGAAGAAAAGAGAGAGTGCTGGTGAGACAACGTGAGCAGGTGACAACTCCAGAAAACATCAATCTGGATTTAACTTACTCAGTAAGTATGAAATACATGTTGAATAAAATTATTTTGGCTAGGATTGGTAGATTCCAGAAGTCTTTTATCTTTTATATTTCTTGTTTCCTTTTATTTTTAAAATTTTATTGAATCTCAGTTGCTTAGAATTAGATTAATGATAATCTTTTTTTGAGCAAGAGTTCATTAGATACTCTTGTCTTTGGTCTGTGTGAAGATCTTTTTTTGAACTTTATTTATTGATTGATTTGAAAGAGAGAGAGAGAAAAAATATTGATTTGTTGTTCCATTCAAAATATTGATTTATTTTTATACCCATGGGTTGATTCTTGTATGTGCCCTGACTGGGGATCCAACCTGCAACCTTTGTGTATTGGGATCACACTCTAATCAACTGAGCTACCTGGCCAGGGCAAAGATCATTTTTTTTTATTTAGTTTTTTTGATTAGTTGTTTTTAATAACTTAATAAGTGCCTACCAGCCAATGACTATTTCTTGAAGACTGCTGATATGTATGCTCTGTTCAGTGTGGTTACTTTAATGAGATTCTGATGTGGACTTTTTGGCCTGTGAATTTCAAGAACTTCAAATGAGGCAAATAAGACAATGTTCTGTGAAGGTAGTAAAAAACAACAACAACTGATTTCTAGCAAAATTTCTTTAATTCTGAAAAAGCAGTTCCTTGATGTTGATAGGGCTGTTTAAAAGGGTATCTTTTTAATGGGAAAATCGTCATATGTCAAACACATGGAAAAAAGTACATTTGAAACTGAATAAGAATTTTTAGATGTTTACTATTTATAGCTAATATTTTTTAATTCCATCATCAATTTATAATGATCATTTTTTCCTATGCTCTAGAAAGATAATTTACAGTAACTTAATAACAAATTATAATTTTGCATATAGAGGATCACTATTCAAATAAAGGTTTAATATACTCCTACATGAAGTTTAATTTATTTTTATGAAGATAATTTGGTTCACTATTTTGCTTATTCCTTTTATCACTAGCAACATTTAGAACACACAGTTATTCTTTGTAGGTCTTCCTGAGATTAATGGATGGCAAATACTATCTAAAATAGAAAGAATACATAGAAAATTAATGTAAAATTCAGAGATCAGCCTTACCTATCTGAATGTTCTGGTTCATTTGGAATGCAAAATTTTCTGTGTACTTCATTTCCTAATTGGTTAGATGTCTTGATATAAGCAGCTAACTTTGTTATATGACTTTAATCTCTAGAAAGATTATAGGCAAAGGGGGCCTAAATGGTCATTGTGTATCTTTTTGCAATATTTTTCTTCCTTAGGTTCTTTTCAACTTGGCCAGTCAATATTCAGCTAATGAAATGTATGCTGAAGCACTAAACACATATCAAGTTATAGTGAAAAATAAGATGTTTATCAATGCAGGTAGGTATTTATAGTCAGTTTTTCTAGTAAGTATAGTCCTTTGTAGTGTTCATTTATGTTTCCTCCCTATACAGTTTCTTACAATGAAGTGACCTATGCTCTAAAACAAATTTGTATTTACATAGAGGTATCCTGCTTAAAAATACTATTTATATTAAAATCCACACAAATGCAAATTAGGAAATACAGCTGGTATGAGGTATATAACCTAATAGTAAACCAAAAAATGTGTTCTGTCATTAGAAGTAGAATGAGCTATGGCAATCCCATCCAGTGTGCTTCCCCTTGTATAAGTCGTCCCCAAGAGTTTGTGGTTTATATCTAGCATGTACATTGTGTAAAATTTGGTAGCAGTATTAAAGATTATTAATATCATTTTCTTGAATATCATATTAAAATGTATGTAGCATTATTGGGTCTAATTTTAAAGTCCCATATTTTCTTAGAAGAGTACAACTGTAATTTTCTAATGTAAACCAGTTGTTTTCTAGTTGTATTTTTTAGGAACCCAACTGTTTTAATTGGATACATAATTAATTAGTGTGTGGATACATGAAAATAGTATGACTATCTTTCAAGGGAGAATTTTAGGTAATGCCTGAACCCTTATAACTTGATAAGAGCTTCAAAGAATATGAATTAAGGTTATCTAAAATATCATAGAAAAATGAAAAACATAGAACATTATATATTCCTTTTTTTTAATTAGGAAGATTGAAAGTGAATATGGGAAATATTTATTTAAAGCAAAGAAATTATTCCAAAGCCATTAAATTCTACCGAATGGCATTAGATCAAATTCCAAGTGTCCATAAAGAAATGAGGTGAGTTTACATAATGATAACTTTGTAAAATTGTGTTATTTTCAGAAACAAGGTAACTCTTCTGACCTGTTGTCAGTAGGTTGAATGTTTTGAGGTATTTGTACAGGAGCGGTATTAGATTTATGTGATGTCTGTTCTTGCGCACATTTGTATAATGACAAGTTAAAGGTTAAAGGCATAATATGTGATCAATTGAAATAAAACTAGACTACTTGTCCTATATAGGGGATAATCACCAAATGCAGCTAACTGCCAACATAAAATCAAAACTTAGTCTTTTAGGACATACCAGACTCTATACAGTGCAAGTCTAGAAATTCAGACCCCCCTGACATTCATGCTATAGATTGAGAGTAAAATCGTGGGAGAAAGGGATTGTTTCTGAATCTGAGAAGATAGGGTTAGAGGGGGGAAATTGGGATACTTTCTATTCCTATAATATTTCAAGAACAGACATAGTAAATTACCTTATGGTCTGGTAATAAATGTAGAAACATAGGTTTCCAGGACATTTACTGGTCATAATTTCCCCTAGGCCCAGTACTCTCCCTCTGTGAAACTTAATTATTTATAAATGCCACCTTCCATGATAATTTGTTTTTAATTGTGCACAATATCTTATCATCATCAGTAAATATCTGGCTTATAAAACAGTACCCTTTGAAGTACTTTTAACCCAGGTGATGCCAAGAACTTGAGCTTTTTAGAAGATGTATTTAGATATAATATTAGACAGATTATATTAAGTGCTTACTAATCAGGAATCAAGAGGTGCTGTAGTGCCCTAGTTAGTGTGTTCTGTGTTTAGAGCATCAACCCAAGCACCAAAGGATCACCAGTTCGATTCCCAGTCAAGGGCATATATCTGGGTTGCAGGTTGCATTTCCAGCTTCAGTCAGGCCTGTGCAGGAGGCAATTAATCAATGTGTCTCTCTCATATAGATGTTTCTCTCTCTCTTTTATCCCTCCCTCTTTCTCGCCCTCCTTCTTTTCTACTCTCTTCAAATTAACAATAACAAAAAAGAGGTGATATAGTAATTAAGTTGAGGGAATAATTATTAAGAACAAGAATAGACAGTAAAAGCATTATGAAGGAGGTGTACTTGAGATAGGTGACTTAAGTGAAGAGGGAAAAAGGGGAAACATTCCAGACAAAAGGAACAACATAAGAAGAGTCAGGCAAATCAGTGTTCATGATCTGGTCAGAGAATTACGAACGAATGAATGTAGTTGAAACAGAGGGATTATGTTGAGAAGTAGTTAGAAATAAGATGAGATCATGGCCTTTAAAATGTCTATAATCAAAAGACAGGCAATAATATTATTAAAGAGATGTGGAGAAATCGGAAACCTCATACATGGCAATCTAAAATGGTATAGCCACTTTGGCATATAATTAGGCAATCTCTTAAAAAGTTAAACATGGGTTTACTGTATGACCAGTGGTACTGTATGTACTGCTCTTAGGTATGCAAGAAAGTGAAAACATGTCACAAATGATTCTATGTGAATGTTCATGTAACATCATTCATAATCACCAAAAGAGGAACAATCAATATCCATCAACTAGGCTATGGATGAATGAAACGTGGTGTATTCATACTATGGAATACTATTTTACAATATAAAAGGAATGCAGTGCTGACACATGCTATCAATCTTTAAAAGATTCTGCTGCTAATCGAAAAACTTCCAACAAACAAAAGCCCTGGACCAGACAGTTTCACAGGGGAGATTTATCAAACATTCAAAGAAGAAATAAAACCTATCTTCCTCAGACTATTCCAAAAAATTCAAGAGGAAGGAGCACTTCCAAGCTCTTTTTACAAAGCCAGCATTACCCTAATCTCAAAACCAAATAAAGACAACTTAACCAAGGAGACAAAGGACCTGTACTCAGAAAATTCCAGGACGCTAAAAAAAGAGATAGAGGAAGATATGAACATAAGGAAGAATATACCATGTTCATGGATTGGTAGAATCAACATCATTAAAATGTCCATACTTCAAAGACCTAGAACAAATTCTCCAAAAATGCATCTGGAATAAAAAAAGACCCTGAATAGCTGCAGCAATCTTGAGAAAGAACAGCAACGTTGGAGGGATCACAATACCAGATATCAAGCTATATTACAAAGCCACTATTCTTAAAACTGCCTGGTAGTGGCACAAGAACAGACATAAAGACTAATGGAATAGAACAGAGAACCCAGAAATCGACACAAGCCAGTAAACTCAATATTTGACAAAGGAGGCAAGAGCCTACAATGGAGACAAGACAGTCTCTTCAATAAATGGTGTTGGGAAACTGGACAGATACTTGCAAAAAAATTAAACTAGACCACCAACTTACACCATACACAAAAATAAACTCAAGCCCTAACCAGTTTGGCTCAGTGGATAGATCATTGGCCTGTGGACTGAAAGGTCCCAGGTTCGATTCCGGTCAAGGGCATGTACCTTGGTTGTGGCCACATTCCCAGTAGGAGGTGTGCAGGAGGCAGCTGATCGGTGTTTCTCATTGATGTTCCTAACTCTCTATCCCTCTCCCTTCCTCTCTGTAAAAAATCAATAAAAAATAAATAAACTCAAAATGGGTAAAGACTTAAACATCAGATGGGAAACCATAAAAATCTTAGAAGAAGCCATAGGCAGCAAAATAGCAGACATTTGTTGTAGCAGTATCTTTACCAATACAGCTCCTAGGGCAGTGGAAACTAAAGAGAAAATAAACAAATGGGACTACATCAAAATAAAAAGCTTCTGCACAGCAAAAGAAACCATCAACAAAACAACAAGAAAGCCCACTGCATGGGAGAACTTATTTGTCAGTGTTATCTCCGATAAGGGTTTCATCTCTAACATTTACAGAGAACTCATACAACCTAACAAAAGGAAGATAAACAATCCACTCAAAAAATGGGCAATAGACCTAAATAGATACTTTTCAAAAGAGGACATTCAGAAAGCCAAAAGACATATGAAAACATGCTCAAAGTCGCTAATCATCTGAGAGATGCAAACCAAAACAACAATGAGGTACCATCTCACACCTGTCAGAATGGCTATCATCAAAAATGAGAAGTGCTGGAGAGGATGTGGAGAAAAAGGAACCTTCCTTCACTGCTGGTGGGAATGCAGACTGGTGCAGCCACTGTGGGAAACAGTATGGCATTTCCTCAAAAAATTAAAAATGGAACTGCCATTTGACCCAGGAATACCACTTCTAGGAATATATCCCGAGAAAACAAAAACACCAATCAGAAAGAATATATGCAACCCTATGTTCATAGCAGCACAATTTACAATAGCTAAGATTTGGAAACAGCCTAAGTGTCCATGAGCAGATGAATGGATTAGAAAACTGTGGTACATCTATACAATGGAATACTACGCTGCTGTAAAAAAGAAATTCTTACCATTTGCAACAGCATGGGTGGAACTGGAGAGCATTATGCTAAGTGAAATAAGCCAGTCAGTGAAAGATAAATACCACATTATCTCACTCCTTTGTGGAATATAAAGAACATTATAAACTGTTGAACAAAAATAGATAGAGGCAAAGAAGAATCAAACAGACTGTCAAACTACAGCGGGAAGGTAGGAAGGGTTGGGGCAGGTAAGAGATCAAACAAAGGACTTGTATGCATGCATATAAGCACAACCAACAGACGCAAGACACTGGTGGAGCGGGGAGGGCAAGTGCCAGGGGGTAGAGGAGGCCGGGGGGAAGTCAATGGGGAGAAAAAAAAAAGGAGACATATGTACTACTATTTGTAATACCTTAAACAATAAAATAAAATTTAAAGAAAAGATTCTTCTGATTGAGAGACATCAAGACAAAAATGTCACATTTGTATGAGTCCATTTATATGCAGCATCTAGAAAAGGCAAATCCAGAGACAAAGTAAGGAGGTTAGGGCCCTGGCTGGTAGCTCAGTTGGTTGGCACATATAAGAATTAAACAATAAATGCATAAATAAGTAAAGCAATAAATTGATGTTCCCCTTTCTCTCTCTCTCTCTCTCTCTCTCTCTCTCTCTCTCTCTCTCTCTCTCTCTCTCTCTCTCTCTCTCTCTCTCTCTCTGAAAAAGAAAGGAGGTTAGCGTTGCCCAGGGATGGAGGTGATAATGGGAGTGACCGCTGATGGGCACAGGTTTTCTTTTTAGGGTGATGGAAATTACTTAATAAGAGGATAATTGTAGTTCCACAACTGTGTGAACATGGTAATAATCACTGAAGCAAATACTGAAAACAAATTTTATGATATGAGCCTCAGTAAAGCTTTAGGAAAACAAAGCAAAAAAAGTCAAGTAGAATAGAAATGAAGGGAACTATCCGTGGAGTGTCTGACTACTGTACTGAGGAGTTCAGACTTAAAGCTGATCCCTGTTTATTTCTCTTTAGGATTAAAATTATGCAGAACATTGGAGTTACATTTATTAAAACCGGCCAGTACTCTGATGCCATTAATTCATTTGAGCACATAATGAGCATGGCACCAAACCTGAAGGCTGGCTTCAACCTCATTCTCAGTTACTTTGCTGTTGGAGATCGAGAGAAAATGAAGAAGGCTTTCCAAAAACTGATTGCTGTTCCATTAGAAATTGATGAAGATGATAAATACATTTCACCAAGTGTGAGTATGAGGAAGACTGGTAGCCAGCTCTTGGTTATCCATGCTTTTCTGTTTCCAGAAATGAAAAAGTTGGAGTGGATGACTTCTTAGGTTTCTCCCAGCCCTGTATTAATGTATTTTAATTAAGTTTAATTAATGCATTTTCATTTATTATTTAAATTAGCTTGAGAACGGAACTTCATTGAAATAAGGGTAGAAAGTATGGTTAAAACAGACTGTGCAGTTTCAGTCAGAAAAAATATATAATAGGAAAAACAAGATTATGTGCCAGGAATCTGTAATACTCTCAAGAGTAAAAATAAATTTAAAAAAAAAGAGCAATAGCCCTGTCCAGTGTTGATCAATGGTTAGAGCATTGGCCCAGTCGCAGATTCGATTCCCAGTCAACAGCATGTACCTGGGTTTCAGATTCGATCCCCAGTCCTGGTTGGGGCATTGTAGGAAGCAACCAATGTATCTCTCTCACATCAGTGTTTCTCTCTCCCTCCCTCCCCACCTTCCTTCCACTCTCTCCAAAATTCATGGAAAAAATATCCTTGAGTGAGGATTAACCAAAAAAAAAAGAGTAATATGAAGCCTTTTAATTGTTTCTTTAGTTGAGCAGAGGGAACTTAAACCATAAAGAACGAAATACATAAAGAACGAAAACAAGTAATTCCTCATCCTTACTATAGAATTCAGCATAATACAAAAACCATATATTTTCAAAGACCTGAGCAGATACTATATAAAGTGGGAAAAAAAACACAAGTGAAAAATACTGATATTCACTCATACTTGAACATAACCTTCCTGGAAGGAAGTATACCAAAATAGACACTGTATTTTCTGGAATAGGATTCTTTTTCTTTTTTTTATTAATAATACTCATATTTATTTTATTTTTTTTAATCTTTACAGATGTCCCTCTCTTTTCCCCCTTTTTTCCTGCTCTACCCAATTCCCACCCCACGCCAGGCCTCCACCACTTTATTGTCTGTGTCCATAGTTAATGCATATCCTATATAATAAAAGGCTAATATGTGAATCGACCAAGGGGCAGAACAACTGGTCGCTATGATGCGCACTGACCTCCAGGGGGCAGACACTCAACGCAGGAGCTGCCCCCTGGTAGTCTGTGCACTCCCATAGGGGGAGCACTGCTCAGCCAGGTGCCCTGAGCCGAGCTCACAGCTGGCGAGCGCAACGATGGTGGTGGGAGCCTCTCCCACCTCCATGGCAGCACTAAGGATGTCCATCAGTTGGACATCCCCCTGCGCTCCTGGACTGCAAGAGGGTGCAGGCCAGGCGAAGGGACCCCCTCAAGTGTGTGAATTTCATGCAGTGGGCCTCTAGTATGCATATAAGATCCTTAGTTAATCTCTTCCCCTCTTCCCTCTGATATTCATCAGTCTATTCCGTGTTTCCATGCTTCTGATCCTCTTTTATATCACCAGTTTGTTTTATTCTATAGATTTCTTGTCCACTTATTTTTATTTTTAGATTCAGTTGTTGATAGATATGTATTTATTGCCATTTTATTGTTCATATTTTTTATCTTTGTCTTTTTCTGTTGCTTATTCCTTTTCTTAAAGAATACTCTTCAATATTTCTTGTAATACTGGTTTGGTGGTGATGAACTCCTTTAGCTTTTTCCTGTCTATGAGGCTCTTTATCTGACCTTCAATTCTAAATGATAGCTTTGCTGGGTAAAGTAATCTTGGTTGTAGGTCCTTGCTATTCATCACTTTGAATATTTCTTGCCACCTACTTCTGGCCCGCAAAGTTTCTGTTGACAAATCTGCTAACAGTCATATGGGCACTTGTAGGTAATTAATTGCTTTTCTCTTGATGCTTTTAAGATTCTCTCCTTGTCTTTAACCCTTGACATTTTAATTATGATGTGTCTTGGTGTGGGCCTCTTTGGATTCCTCTTGATTGGAACTTTCTATGCTTCCTGGACTTGTAAGTCTATTTCTTTCACCAGGTAGGGGAAGTTTTCTGTCATAATTTGTTCAAATAGGTTTTCAATATATCTCTCTCTCTTCTCCTTCTGGCATCCCCATAATTAGAATGTTGGTATGCTTGAAGTTGTCCCAGAGGCTACGTGCACTATCTTCATATTTTTTTAAATTCTTTTTTCTTTTTGCTCTTCTGATTGGGTGTTTTTTGCTTCCTCGTATTCCATATCATTGATTTGATTCTCAGAATCCTCTACTGTACTGTTGACTCCCTATAAATTATTCTTTATTTCAGTTAGTGTATTTATTTCATTTAGAATTTCATGTCTTTGAAATTCTAACTGAAAGAATTTCATGTCTTTGAAATTCTCACTAAGATCCTTGACAGTCCCACTAAGTCCCTTGAAGCTCTCATGAAGATCCTTCAGTGACCTCATAACTGTGGTTTTGAATTCTGTATCCAGTAGTTTGCGTGCTTCCATTTCTTTCATTTGTGACATGTTTCTTTGTCTCCCCAATTTTGCTGCTTCCCTGTATTTGTTTCTATGTATTAAGTAGAGCTTCTTTGTTTCCTGGAGTTGGTAGAGCGGCCTTGTATAGTAGGTGTCCTGTAGGGCCCAGTGGCTCAGTCCCCCCAGTCACCTGAGCTGGGCACTGTAGGTGCACCCTTGTGTGGACTGTGAACACAGTCTTGTTGCAGTTGAGCCTTGATTGCTGTTGGTGTCACTGAGAGGAAATGACCCCCAGGCTAGTTGGCTGTGAGGACAAGCTGAGACTATTTTGGAAAAACTGCTGTGCAGGAAACACCCTTATGGAGCAGGTCTTGCTTCAGTGGGGTTTTGGTGATCACTGAGTCTACCCCTTGAGTGTGTCGCTTCTGGCTGTGTAGAGCTGTAATCTGGTATGGTCTGAAGCTTTCCACTGGGTGCACTGGCTCTGGAGTCTCCAGGGAGGTGCAAAGTCAGCCACTGCCTGGAGTCACCTGTCAGGAGCTACAAAGAGATCTCCAGATGGCTACTACTTGTATTGAGTTTGGAAGTGCTCAGGTGCGGCCCAGCTGTGAAGCAAGGCAGGCTGGTGCTAATACCAGTCTTGGGCCTTTTATTGATAGGTTTGGGGCACACTGACACCAGCTGCAGCTTGTTTGCGAGATTTTTAGCAAAGTCTGAAGCCTGAGCCAGGACAGGCTATTCATATGGAAAAGTTGCTGCAAACAGCTTGGGTGGGGCTGCAGATTGGATGGGTCGAGGTCTCAGAATCACCAGGGCAGAGCAAACAGTGTACGCCAGGCTCATGAAGACTTAAATATGGCTACCAGTCAGCCCTGCAACAAGGGAGGTCCTAGCATAGAAATAATGACTTCTATGAGCACTCCTGTATGGGAGAGTGCCACCCCTGAGTTCCTGCCCTGTTGCTAGACAATCCAGTTCCTCCCCATATGTGTCTGGGTCCCCCAACACCTCCTAGTGCTGGAGCTCAGAGGATTTAGGAGTAAGTTCCTGTGCCAAACCTTTAAAAGGACACCTGGTCTCCATCAGCCTCAGTGTCCCTCACCTACAATCCCTGCTTGCTTTTAAAGCCTGAAGTTAGGGGGACTTCTCTTCCCAGCTCTGGAACCCTGGGTTGGGGGTCTGGTATGGGGCTGGGATTCCTTACTCCTCCCAGGCAGCCTCTGCAGGGACAATCTCCCTTCTGATTTAAAAAAGGCACACATGGGTGCTGGACCAGCCCGTTCCATGTCTTTAACCCCTTACTTGTCTCAGTGTGCTTTCTTCTTTACTTCTCCAGCTGTAGTACTTCCATTCAGTCAGCTTTCAAGTGGTTCTGAATGATGGTTGCTCTGTATTTCAGCTGTGATTTTGATTTGATTGTAGGATGTGGTGAGTTCCGGTGTTTACCTATGCTGTCATCTTGGTTCACTTCCAAGATTATTTTTCTTTTCTTTTTTTTTTTACACATAAATTTTTGGTATGCCGCTATTATTTTACATTAAGTCAAACCATATAAATTTGCCTGTATTTATAAATCAAAATAGTATAATACTGTCAATTTCAGAAGTTGAACTTAATTGATTTTCTTAAGAGATTTTAAGGGCATTAAGTTTTATTGTTGGCCCCACCACTCAGTACTCACTCTCTTGTGCCTCAATTCCTTTACAGAAAAATTATCTTAATATATAAAAACCCAGTGTCCGTAACATCCAAACCAACCGGAAGTCAGTGCTGGTTTACTGTGGCAACCCAGCACTGACTGCCTCAGCTGTGGGAGCCCAGATCCAGCACTGACTGCTGAGGGGGCTGCAGATCAGGCTCAGAGAGAGGCCTGGGGAGAGAGAAGGAGGGTCTGATCCATGGCATCTGTGGTAGCTGTTGATCAGCACTTGCCTCTCTCTTTTGCTCCAGGCCTGGCCAGCAGCCACACCTCTCTTTCTCTCGGGCCTCCACTGGGGCTGCTAATCAGCCCCGCCTCTCTGATCAGGCCCATTGATAGGCACAGAGATGATGACTGGCATAGAAACTGACCAATCAGGACCAAATCTGGGTGAAGTGTGAGGAGCCAGTGGCTGCCTAGGAGGCAGAGCTTTTGACGCTGACTGGCATAGAAATTAACCTGTCAGAACCAAATCTGAGTGAAGTGTGAGGAGCCAATGGCTGCCAAGAGGTGGAGCTTTTGACACTGACTGGCATAGAAACCAACCAATCAGAACCTAATCTGTGTGAACTGCAAAGGCAGAACCTAAGGTGGGCACTGAGGAGGGGTTTTAAGGACAACAGCTGTTTGGTGTAAGGTGTAAGAAAGAGGTTCAATTTTTTGGCAGTATAGTGCATATGGCTGGCTATCAGTCCAGATATAGGGATTATGTATTTTTGTCTGCCAAGAGCATCTCCTCCTGATGAAAAAGGCTCCCCCTCCCGATGTAAGCAATCCTATCCTATATAATCTATACTACTAAAAGGGTAATATGCTAATTAGACCGGGTCGACTGGCCATCTTCCGGATGTCCGACTTCCTTCTGGACAAAGCCATGGTGGTGGGGGCTGAGGCAAAGGCCGTTATGGGCGATCAGGCTGGCAGGGGACGGCAGTTGGGGGAGAGAACAGGCCAGCAGGGGAGGGCATTTGGGGGCAACTTGGCCAGCAGGGGAGGGAAGTAGGGGCGAGATCAGGCCTGTAGGGGAGGGCCATTCGAGGCAACTAGGCCGGCAGGGGAGGGCAGTTGGGGGCAACATCAGGCCAGTAAGGGAAGGCCATTGGGGGCAACCAGGCCAGCAGGGGAGGGCCGTTGGGGGCAAGATCAGGCCAGCAGGGGAGGGGATGGGGGCGAGATCAGGCCAGCAAGGGAGGGCCATTGGAGGAGAGATCAGGCCGGCAGGGGAGGGCTGTTGGGGGCAAGATCAGGCCAGCAAGGGGGTGGGCCGTTGGGGGCGAGATCTGGCTGGCAGGGGAAGGCCGTTGGGGGCGAGATCAGGCCAGCAGGGGAGGGCAGTTGGGGGCAACCAGGCTGGCAGGTGAGGGCTGTTGGGGGTGAGATCAGGCCGGCAGGGGAGACATTTAGGGGTGATCGGGCAGGCAGAGGCAGTTAGGGGCAATCAGGTGCGTGGTTAGGAGCCAGCAATCCCAGATTGCGAGAGGGATGTCTGACCACCGGTTTAGGCCCAATCTCCATTTAATCCTCACAACCGTATAAGGTAGGTTATTATAATTACATACTAGTGGCCCAATGCATGAAATTCATGCATGGGGTGGGGAGATTCCCTCAGCTCAGCCTGCACCCTCTCCAATCGGGGACCCCTTGGGCAATGTCCGAGATCCCCCAAGGGGTCCCTGATTGGAGAGAGTGCAGGCTAGGCTGAGGGAAATTTGACAGCTTAGATCAACTGCCCTCCCCTGCCGGCCTAATCTCGGACATCCCCTAAGGGATCCCCAATTGGAGAGGATGCAGGCTGGGCCGAGGGAACCCCCCAACCCCATGCACTGGGCCACTAGTATGTAATTATAATAACCTACCTTATACAGTTGTGAGGATTAAATGAGGTTATGCATGTGAAATGCTTAAAACAATACCTGGAATATAGGAAGTTTGGGATAAATGTTAACTATTATATATTACTTTGATATTGAGAAAAAAATATATGTTGTGAAAAATCATCAGTTTTTTTAAGAGGGAGTAGAGATATAACTTCTATTAAGTAATTGATCATTAAAGCATTTATATTTGAGTTTGGCTAATGGGGAGCATCAGTAGACAGAAGAGAGAAATGCGTACCATTAGATGTCTGTTCCTCTGGCTGCCACCCTCTAATATTGATTTAGGTTGGCTGTACTTCAACTAAAGTTTGCATCATCCTTTCAGGTGGCTTTCTATACAAGACTTTCACATTTCAGGTTCTAGCATCCACTTGCTCTATTTGACCTTAATAATTGTGAGTCTATTTGAATTATCTATTTCATATTAGTGAATTGTAATAGTGTGTAATTATTAAACTATTGGTTCATTTGCTCTAAGCTGTCAAATTTCTGTGTATTATCATCATACAATGTCCCAATCTGGCTTTGGTATTTTCTTTGCTTTAAAGTCTACTTTGTCTGATAATTATGTAGCTACTATAACATTAAGATTGTTTTCATGATATATATGTTTCATACTTTTGCTTTCAGCCTGCCTATGTTGTTTTATTTGAAATAAGTTTTTTTTTTATACTTAGTAAATAGTTGTTTTCATTCACTTTGGCAATCTCTGTCTTATAATTGGTGCAGTTTGACCATATATTTTAATCTAATTATTACTATATTAGAGGTTAAGTGTATAATTTTTGTATTTATTTTTGTTTCTGTTTTATTTTCCTGCTTATGGCAGGAGTTTTTTGGAATTCCGTTTTTATTATTTTGTAATGTTTTTTAGTGTATCACTTCATATAGCATTTTTAGGATCACTCTAGGTATTACATTTGTATATATATTATTAAAGTCTACTAGTGTCATCATTTTACCAATTCTAATAAAGTATCAAAATCTTGAAAAAGAATCCTCTGGTGAGGATTAACAAACAAAACACAAAAAGAATTGACAATATCACACAGCTTCTGTGTACTCGGTCCTTTTCTGTCTAGCCTGACTTTTTTATCAGCTGCCCAGAATCTGTTAGTTCACTAGAGAATGTGACAGGTAATCAGAAATTTAAAAAAAAAAAAAATTCTACTTTACATAGGGAAAGTGATGTAGAAAGATTAATTTTCTGTTAATTTTCTACAACTAGTTAGTGGTGAGGTTGAAATCCAAGTTCTTGGTTTTTATTCATGACTTGTTCTTTTTTTTCCAATTTTATTTTCCAGGATGATCCACATACTAACTTAGTGATTGAAGCTATAAAAAATGATCATCTAAGGCAAATGGAACGTGAAAGGTAATATTTGGGGTACTAAATAATTAAAACTTGATAATATTGCTTAAATTTATATAAAAGAGTTAAAATGTGCATATGATTATTTCTTTGAAAACTTGTTATATGCAGTATATTTCTTGAATAGTCTTACTGTTTCACCATTTCTGTACTTTACTGGATTCTCTTTTTTCCTTCATAATAATCACATTACTCATTTGATTCCAGTTATTCTTCCTTAGTTACTCTTACTTCCTTGTAACTTACTTTTCCTCTGTATTTGGTGCAACATTGGAATTTTGTTTATGTTACTTTTATTTTTAAAAAATTATATCTTTATGTGTTTTTGTCCAGCCTCCCAATTAAATTTCAACTCCCAAAGACAAAATTATTTCAATTTTATTCCTTCAGTCTGGTACCTAGTCTCTGCCAAGCATGTTTCGAAACTTCTAATACTTATTGAATATTCAATTTGTATATTAGCAGTATATCACATGATACACAGGGCCCTTAGCTGTTTTTTAATTGTGGTACAATACACATAATATGGTGCATAATTCTTCATGGTTTGGTAGTATTAAGTACATTCACAATGATTTGTAACAAGAACTTCCCCAAATTCCTAAACTGCAACTCTGTACCCATTTAACAACTCTCCAGCATCCCCTCCCCAGCCCCTGGCACCCACCTTTCTACTTTTTGGTCTATGAATTTGTCTGCTCTAGGAACCTTATATAGGTGGAATCACATTATTTGTCCCTTTGTGACTGTCTTATTTCACTTAGCATAATGTCCTCAAGGTTCATCCATGTTGTAACAAGTGTCAGGATTCCCTTCCTTTTTAAGTCTGTACACTATTCCATTATATGTATGGGAGGGCCCTTAATCTTTAGGAAGTAATTTAACTTTAAAAATAAAACAGAAACATACTTCTGGAGAGATAAGAATAGATGCACTTTCCCCTGTTCTTCTCACTAAATCCAAATAACAACCCTGGAAATTACATGTAAAAAATATATATATATAAGGAGAAAAGTGGAGAGAAGAGGGCAGATCTAGGGATCTTAGGACATGATCAGTGAGTTCCCTTCATTTTTCCCAGACTTGGAGCTGAAGAAGCTGGAAAGCAGAAAATGCTCATGGGTGCATTAAACCAACAAAAGACCTACTTTCTCTAGCTACAGGACAAGGAAAGGGGTAGGCCAGCAAGACAGAAAACTTTTAGACAAATACCACAGACAAAAAACTCCTGACCCTACCCCATGCATGCCAGCAAAAGCCAAGTGAGAGAGAAACAGACTCCCACCCTCACAAAGCCAAGTAGGGAACCAGAACTTTAATCTGCAAAGGCCCTTAATGAGTCTCACCACTCTGTGGTTTCAGTGGACAGTACATGTGGAGTCTAGAATTCCACCCCACCCGGCAGTAACGAGGCACTCCTCCCCCTCACTTGGGGTGGTGTCAGGGGAGATAGTGGATAATTAGGAATTTCATCATCAGCAGTAACAAGGCCACCCCACTGTGGTGTCAGTAGGAACTCTTATGCCATCCATGCCACCCAGCAGAAATGAGGATCCCCTCCTATCTTGGGTGTCAAAGAGGCCATGTGGGGAAAGTGGACTTCTTTTATCTAGCAATACTCAGGTAATGTCTCTTCTTCTCCTGCCAGAATGATGTCCAAAAAACTTGCCAAAACAAGGACTTAAATAAAATTCAGTCTCATAATGCAAAATGTTCAAGTTTTTATTTAAAGAAATCACTAATAATAACAAGAAAATCTTAAATTGAATGAAAAAAGACAATTGATAGATGCCAATATTGAGATAACAGAGATGTTATAATTATCTGACAAACTTTAAAACAACTATGATAGAAAGGTCTCCAACAAGCAATTATGAACATGCTTAAAATAAATTAAAAAATAGAATACCACCTGGCCACGTGGAGCATCATCCTATACACCAAAAGGTTGTAGGTTTGATTCCCAGTTGGGACACATACCTAGGTTTTAGATTTGATCCCTAGTCAAGGCATGTATGGGAGGCAACTGATCGATGTTTCTCTTTCACACCAATGTTTTTCTCTCTCTCCCTTCCTCTATCTAAAAAAAAAAAATCAGTAAAAAACACACCCTTCGTTGAGGATTAAAAAATAAATAAAAAATAGAACCCTTCAGAAAAGCAGTAGTCTCAGCAAGGAAATATTATTATTGGACCTCAGTTTAAATATTGTAAAATAAATAATTAGGTCATTTTATTATACCATTTAAATATCCTCCAATAAATATAAGACTATATATTAAAAAAAGAAAAGCCAAATGGAAATTTTAGAACTACAAATTACACTAACTGAAATAGAAATTTCCACAAATGGTCTCAATAGGAGAATGAATGGGAGAGATGAAAGATTCAGTGAACTAGAAGATAGAAAATGGAAATTACTGAATCTGAACAACAGAGGGAAAGTGGAACCAAAACATGTTTAAAAAATGAACAGAGCCTCAGGAACTTCTCGGACTTTAACAGAAGATCTAACATTTGTGTCATCCATGTCTGGGAAGGAGAGGAGAAACAGACTGGGCTAAAGAAATGATGGCTGGTAACTCCCCAAACTTAGCCAGAAAAAAACCTACAATTAAAAAAACTGAACGAATCCCAAAGAGAATAAACAAGGAAATCTATGTCAAGATATATATTGATTAAACTTCTGGGAATTAAACACCACATCTTGAAACAAGGTAGAGAAAAACAACACATAAGGGAAAAGTGATTAGAATGACAGTGGTAGTCTTAAATCAGTAACCTAAGCTCCCAGCTGAAGAACCTAGAAAAAGTAGAGCAAAATCAACTCAAAGAAAGAAATAATGACAGAAATCATTAACATTAGAGAGAGAAAAAATAGATAACATCAATGAAATACTTTTAACACAACTGATAAAAAAAGAGAAGACACCAATGTCAGGAACAAAACAGGCTCTCACTACTGACCCTGCAGACATCAAAAGGATAATAAGGGGTTACTACAAACATTCCTATACACATAAATTAGACAACTTAGACTGAATAGACCACTTTTTTGAAAACACAAGGTACCACTTCTCACCTAATGTGAAATAGAGCATTTGAAGATATATATATATATATATATATATATATATATATATATTAGAGAAATTGAATTTATTATTTTAAAAATCCCAAGAAATCTGACACAATAGAAAAATTATAGCAAATGTTTAAAGAAGAATTTGCTTCAGTTCTACACAGTCTCTTCCAGAAAAGAGTTCATTTTATAAAGCTAGTATTACTCTGATACCAAAATAAAACAAAGTACCAAGGGAGGTGGGAGGCAGGGAATATAGACTAATATCTTATGAATAGAGATGCAAAAATCCTTCAGAAATTCTAGTGAACCAAAATACTATAAAAATATAAAAAGGATTATGTACTCTGAGCAAGTAGGATTTACTCTACGAATGCAAGATGGGCTTAGCATTTAAAAATCAGTTAATACATGATACGAATAGAATGAAAGACAAAAACAACATGATCATGTCAGTATAAACCAAAAAACATTTTGGACAAAATTCAAAATTCAAAATCCAAATAACTTTAACCAAGCTAGTAGTAGGAAGGAAGTGCCCCAGTCTGGTAAAGGACATATGTGACAAATCCATGTTTGACATCACACTAATGGTAAAAGACTGACTACTTTCCCCCTCAGATCAGCAACAAGAAAAGGGTATCTACTCTCACCAATTCTATTCAACATATGCTGGAGATTCTAGCTATGGAAATTAGGCAAGAAAAGGGATTAAGAGACATTCAGATTGGAAAGGAAGAAGTAAAATTATCTCTGTTTATAGATCACATGATCTTGAATACAGAATATCCAACATAAAATTTTAGAATCCACTAAAAAATGATTACCACTAATAAACAAGTTCAGCAAAGGTTGTAAAGTATCAATATACAGAAGCCAATGTATACTATAGAAAGATACTAATTATATTTTAATTGATTTTTTACAGAGAGGAAGGGAGAGGGATAGAGAGTTAGAAACATTGATGAGAGAGAAACATCAACCAGCTGTCTCCTGCACACCCCCCACTGGGGATGTGCCCGCAACCAAGGTACATGCCCTTGACCAGAATCAAACCTGGGACCCTTGAGTCCGCAGGCTGATGCACTATCCACTGAGCCAAACCAGTTAGGGCTACTATACTAATTATAAATATTTCTCTCTTTACCGAGTCCAGCGCAGCTAGAGAGTGATCCGGTTCCTGAGTAGAGGCTGCTGGGGATTGAGAAAATGAAAGAAAGAGACAGATACAGAGATAGAAGGAAAAAGCTGGGGCCGGGTAGGACCACTGTCCTCTGACAGAGACAGAGACCCAGGGCCAATATAGCGTGTTTATTTTATACAGCAAAAAAACTAAGTTTTACTAAAAGTCAAGACAAAGGGGATTATGTGCATTCTTGGGTGGGCCCAACTCATATTCATTTCTGGTGCTTGGCTAGATTTAAATAACAAAACCCACCCCCTGGCACCTGGGCTGAAGATCAAGCTGACAACACTCCTGCCTTTTGGCAAAGCATGTTTCCAGGACGTGGCTTTGCCAATGCCTCTCAATTCAGCTGACAGTAATTAAAGAAATGCTCATGTGCCTTCCCAGGTGCTCTCTACAACGAATGACTTATATGAAAATGAAAGTAACAATTATATTCACAATAGCATAAAATAATTAGTAATAAATGTAATGCAAAACTTATGCCCTGAAAACTATAACCCATTTTGAAAGGAATGCTAAATAAATGAAATGACATCACATGTTAATGGATAGGCACTTAATGTTACTAAGATGGCAGTGCTCCCCAAATTAATATGTAAATTCAACACAATCCCTATCATAATCCCATCAATGTTTTTTAAGAAAGTGACAAGTTGAGCCTAAAATTTCTATGGAAATGTAAGGGATACAGAATAGCCAAAACAATGTTGAAAAAGAAGACAAAATTGGAGGACTAAAACTATAAATCTATAGCAATCGAGATAGTGTGATAGTGTTTAATCTAGTAGTATAAAGATATATATTTAAATCATTGGAATGAAATTGAGTATTGAGAAAAGAACTCTTACAGATATCCTATATAATAAAAGGCTAATATGCAAATCAACCAAGTGGCCGAACAACTGCTCACTATTACACGCACTGACCACCAGGGGGCAGATGCTCAATGCAGGAGCTGCCCCCTGGTAGTCAGTGCACTCTGCTCAGCTAGAAGCCAGACTAACAGCTGGTGAGTGTAGCAGCAGTGGCGGGAGCCTCTCCTGCCTCTGTGGCAGCGCTAAGGAAATCCGACTAATGGCCTAGGCCCACTCCTGGACTGCGAGAAGGCACAAGCCAGGCTGAGGAACCCCCCTGCCTGAGTGCATGAATTTTGTGCACCGGGCCTCTAGTTGTCAATAAAGGTACCAGTACAATTCCACAGAGAAAAGATAGTCTTTTCAACAAACTGTGCCTGGACAATAGATATTTGCATGCAAAGGAAGGAAGCTGGACCTCTCTCTCACACCAAACACAAAAAATACTTCAAAATAGATCACAGCCCTAACTAAATATAAGTGCTAGCTAGACCTGAAAAATTCTTAGTGGAAAAAAACACATGGAAGTAAATATTATAGACCTTGTGTTAGACAATGGCTTCTTAGATATGACACCAAAAGCACATGAAAAGAAAAAAATAGGTGAATTAGAGTTCATCAAAATTTAAGACTTTAGTTCTTTAAAGAATTTCATCAAGAAAGTGAAAAGACAATGCATAGCA
Organism: Corynorhinus townsendii; assembly: GCA_026230045.1. NCBI lineage: Eukaryota > Metazoa > Chordata > Mammalia > Chiroptera > Vespertilionidae > Corynorhinus > Corynorhinus townsendii. Next base: position 113,731,243 of record JAPDVU010000003.1, on the reverse strand, counting down.
TGGGAGAAAATATTTGCAAACCAAGTATCCAAGAAGGGACTTATTTCTGTGATATATAAAGAGCTCTTCTAATTCAATAATTGAAAGACCATAACCTAGTTAAAAATGTACAAAGGATCTGAGTAGACATTTCTTCAAAATAGATATGCAAATACCTAATAAGCACTGTAAAAGATGCTTAACTTCTGTACTTACTAGAGAAATGCAACTCGGCACCACCATGAGATACCACTAATATGACTATAATAAAAAAAAAAGACAGATGTAATAAGTATTGGCAAAGATGTAGAGGAATTAAAATCTTATATGTTGATGGGGGGAATGTAAAATGGTACAGCCACTTTGGAAAACTGGAAATTCCTCAAAAGATTAATCCACCAATTTCTCTCCTAGGTGTGTACCCAAAAGAAATTAGAGCAGTTATCCATATGGTAACTTGTATAGGAATGTTCATAGCAGCATTATTCATACTATCCAAAAAGTAGAAACATCCCAAATGTCCACAAACTGATGGATAAATGATACTTGGTCTTTTCATACAGTGGAATAATATTTAGCCATAAAAAAGAATGAAGTACTGATATATATGAATCATAACATTATGATAAACTAGAAGCCCGGTGCACAAATTGGTGCACAAGTGAGGTCCAGTTAGCCCGCCCTGATCGGCTGATCAGGCCGGGCCGGCTGTGGGGAAGGGCCGCAGGCAGTTGGTCAGTTGGCACTGCCCCCTGGTTGAATTCCTGGTTGAACTCCCAGTTGAGGGGACAATTTGCATATTAGCCTTTTATTATATAGGATAAAAAAAGCCAGTCACAAAAGACCACATATCCTGGGATTCCACTTACATGAAAGCAAGGTATAGATGAGGCAAATCTATATAGACATGTAGTAATTCAATTTTACTATTTACCATACACTATTTCTTTAATGGCCATTTCCTTTAATGTCCACAGATAGTGCAGGTTGTGTAATGTCAGCTGCAGAGCCTTTTTTCTCCCAAGTTGTTCTTTCTTCCTTTAGTTTGTCAGCATGTATCATAAGGTAGAAGAAGAGTGAACTGTTGACTCAGAAGGCAGTCATAGCTTCCATTTCCTAGTCATGATTTTCAACCTGACTTATAAATAGATATCTAGTTTAGCTGTTAACCATTCAGTAGGTTTCATGGTATGTTAATTTTGATATATTAATGTTTACACTTTTTTTTATGTTTTATACCATGTTTCTTTATAAAAATTTTTTGTTTGTTTGATATAGAAAAGCCATGGCTGAAAAATACATCATGACAGCTGCAAAACTCATTGCTCCTGTAATTGAAACATCTTTTGCTGTAGGATATGATTGGTAAGACGGATATTCATTATCCGTAGATGTGTATGGTATTTTCTTTTCATAATTTATACTTTTTTTTGAATGTTATCACCAAACTTTTTTTAATTTTATTGTTTTAAGTATTACAAATAGTAGTACATATGTCTCCTTTTTTTTCCACCATTGACCTCCCTCCAGCCTCCCCTACCCCCCAGTACATGCCTTCACCTCCCCCTCCCACCCCCCAGTGTCTTGTATCCATTGGTTATGCTTATATGCATGCGTACAAGTCCTTCGGTTGATCTCTTACAGCCCCCACCCCCAACCTCCCCTGCCTTCCCGCTGTAGTTTGACAGTCTATTCAATGCTTCTTTGCCTCTGTATCTATTTTGCCCCCATTTCTTTCCTTTAAAAAATCTTGCCTCTGCAGACTAGAAATAAACATAATTATATAACAAAAAATGTTTGAGTCCCAATTTCAATGTCAAACAGTTCCTTATGTGTACATGTCAGCAATGATATCTGGATGGTGGGCACATGGTGGCAATGCAGGTCCGACCCTCTCTGGTTTGGTCCTAGGCAACCTGCAGCGACCCACAGCTGCTGACTGCTAGCATGGCAAGGCGTCATCAGCGTCTTCCATCTCTGGACTGTTTCTCCTCTTGTCTTCATGGTTGGAGCACACCTGTCAATTCCTCTCTGTTGCAGGAATCCACATGGTCTTGGAGTTGTTTTCCAAAAATATACAAACATATTCTTGACCAAAAGTTAATAAAGGAATCTTTTCTATATAATTGATTTGGGATCCTTTTTATTTTTGCCCAAACTATTTTCCTTTGTCTTATTTAGACCCCATGTGTGTTTTTCATGGGTGTCTTGCTGTTAGCATTACAAATGAAAATTAATTTTGTAAAGTAAACATTTTCTAGATGTAATTTACTTATAGGATAATTTTTCTTACATGATATTACCCTACTATCCCCCCCTTTTTTTTTTTTTTTATTAATGGAGTCTTTTGTAAATTTTATAATACAGTCTTGATAACTTTAAATTTCAATTTTTTTGCCCAAAAATATGACTGCTTTAGGTTCATTGCATGTTCAGGAATTTTACCATGAGATAAACTACCAATAGAAATTTTAGTTATTACTTTAGGAACAGCTTTTTGTCCAGTACAATTAAATTTTCTTGGATATTCACTTATTTCAATTAGCCTATTTAAATTAATCTGAAAACTTGATTACTATTTTACTGTCAAATTTAATACTCTACCAACAATCTTAGTTTACCCTGTAAATATTAGTGGGAAGGATTATTTGAGTAGGCCCTGAGCATTCCTGGTGCTAGGCTGGATTTAGATACAGGGCAGCTGCTGTCAGCCAAGTCTCTGTTACCTGGATCCTGATCTGAGCTGGGCATGGGAAGAAAAGCAGCCATGGGGGCAGGAGACCTCCCTCAGAAGGGGTTGAGGGTTCAGGCCCCTTCAGGGTTCGGGGGGTGAGGGTCTGTGCCCCACCTCTGTTGACCCCCAAGTTCTATCCTGATGGCCTCTCTGCATCTGTGCCTGTCTTAGGTTGTTTCTTCCCTGAGGAATCTTACCCATCTCTGGCTAACCAGTCATCCTCTAGGGCCAAGCAGGGTGATGTGAGGTTCAGTTCTGTCTCTTTGGTAGCCTATGTCCCCATGGCCTCCACGCCCAGCACCTGCCTTGGGATCCCCTGGCCTGCTAGCGTGGTCCCAGCACTGATCACATATCTCGGGGAACTCAGGTTTCTTCTCCAGTGAGGGCCCAGCTCACACGATTGGGAGAGAGGCAGATCCATGGGTACCAGTCACCACGAGGCTTCAAGCTCAGCATGAACAGAAAGCTCAGGCAACAGCTGAGGGCAATTGGATTGTGAGAAGAGGGTCCCTCTTGGCACAAAAGGCAAGAGGGGCCAATATAGGATGCTCAAGTGCCTTCCCAGTGTCTTAATTCCTACTGAAAGGGATTAAATCCTTTCATGTCCTTTTTTTAAGTTGCTGCCAAACATTCAAAGAATTAGTTTGTAAGTTTGTTTGGGATAATTGTACAGTATGCTGTTGTAAAATATCTAAAATTATAATGACATTGTAGAATAATATCATGTAAGGATATTCTTTGCTCTAGGCCATGGCAATTGCATTTCAAACTGGCTGTCAATTTCTTTTTGTAACTTTATATAAACTTTGTCAGGGAGGCAAAAACACAAATTACTTTAGTTCAAGAGGCCAAATATATTGACTTTTAATTACAATCCTTATGACTTTTGAAGGAAACTTCTCTTTGTTTCCTTCCAAAATAATTTTCAGGCTACAGAGAGTTTCATTTAAAAATCTTTGTCACATGAAACAATTTCTCTTAAGGTTATGGTGACCACTAGTATGGATTAGATTTAATATTTTATTTTTATTTTATAATTAAAAAAATTTTTTTTAAATTTTTATTTTTTACATGTGTCCTTATTCCCCCGTAACCCCCCACCCCCCAATTATGCCCCACCCCCTTGTTGTCTGTGTCCATTGGTTAAGTTCATATGCATGTACACAAGTCCCTTGGTTGCTCTCTCCCCCTTACCCCCACCCTCCCCTACCTTACCTGAGGTATGACGTTCTGATCGACGTTTCTCAGCCTCTGGATCTGTTCTTGTTCATCAGTCTATGCTGTTCATTATATTCCACAAATGAGTGAGATCATGTGATATTTATCTTTCTCTGCCTGGCTTATTTCACTTAACATAATATTCTCCATCTCCATCCATGTTGTTGCAAATGGTAGGAACTCCTCCTTTTTTACTGCAGCGTAGTATTCCATTGTGTAGATATACCACAGTTTTTTAATCCACTCATCTGCTGATGGGCATTTAGGCTGTTTCCAAATCTAAGCTATGGTGAATTGTGCTGCTATGAACATAGGGGTGCATATATCCTTTCTGATTCGTGTTTCAAGTTTCTTGGGATATATTTCTAGAAGTGGGATCACTGGGTCAAATAGGAGTTCCATTTTTAGTTTTTTGAGGAAGCTCCATACTGTTCTCCACAGTGGCTGCACCAGTCTGCATTCCCACCAGCAGTGCAAAAGAGTTCCTTTTTCTCTGCATGCTCCTCAACACTTGTTGTTTGTTGATTTGTTGATGATAGCCATTCTGACAGGTGTGAGATGTTACTTCATTGTTGTTTTGATTTGCATCTTTCTAATGATTATTGACTTTGAGTAGTTTTCATATGTCTCTTGGCCTGCCTTCTTTCTTCTTTTGAAAAGTGTCCATTTAGATCGGTTGCCCATTTTTTGATTAGATTGTTTATCTTCTTTTTGTTAAGTTGTATGAGTTCTCTCTATATGTTGAAAATTAAACCCTTATCATTGATATCATTTTCAAATATGTTCTCCCATGCAGTGGGCATTCTTATTGTTTTATTGATGGTTTTCTTTGCTGTGCAGAAGCTTTTATACTTTTATTGGTGTAAAAATTTATCTGATACTAGAGGCCCAGTGCACAAATACGTGCAGGGGTGGGGTCCAGCCAGCCCAGTGTCAATCAGGGCAGATCAGAACTGGGACTTTTGGGAGGAGGAGATGGCAGAAGGTTGGCCAGCTGGCCCATCTGGATTAGGGCCCAATCAGGGCCCCTGATCAGGGCCAGGCCAGCTGGGGGCAGGGACTGCAAGTGATTGGCCGGCGAGCCCTGCCCCCAGTTGGGGGTGAGGGACCAATTGGGGGTGGGACCAGCCAATGGGGAGGGGTGGTGGGCCAGCCCTGCCCGTGAATGGGGTGAGTGGAGGTGCCAATCAGGGACCAGCGGCCTGGGGGCGGGGCCATGGGTAATTGGCTAGCCGGCCCTGCACCTGATTGGGGTGGGGGGCTAGATCTGTGGTGGGGCTATCCAGGGGGAGGGGCTGCAGGAGCTTGGCTGCCCAGCCTCGCCTCCTATTGGAGGCTGGCCGGGGTGAGGGGCTGTGGGTCTATCGTGGTGGAGTGGACTGATCAGGGCCACAGCTGCCCAGGGGAGGGCGGTAAGGGAGGGGGCATTTGGCTGGCAGGCCCTGTTCTTGATTGGAGTGGGAGAGTCCAATCAGAGGCAGGCTGGCAGGGGGAGGGGCCATGAAGTTGGCCACCAGCCCCACCCCCTGATCGGCCAGTTCACTGGCCACAGTGGGTGTCATAGTGACCAGTTGTTAGGTCATTATGGCTGTTGCAGTAGCTGCCTTTTTTATATATAGACTAGAGGCCTGGTGCATGAAATTCATGCAGGGGGGCGGGGGTTGTCCCTCAGCTCAGCCTGCATGCTCTCCAATCTGGGATCTGTCTCACAATCCAGGACTGCTGGCTCTCACCACTCACCTGCCTGCCTGCCTGATTGCCCCTAACCACTTCTGCCTGCCAGCCTGATCACCCCCTAACCACTCCACTGCCAGCTTGATTGATGCCTAACTGCTCCCCTGACAGCCCGATTGTCCCTAAATACCCTCCCCTGCCGACCAGGTCACCACTAACTGCCCTCCCCTGCCAGCCTGGTTGCCCCCAACTGCCCTCCCCTGCAGGCCTGGTTCCCGCCAACTGCCCTCCCCTGAAGGCCTGGGTCCCCCCAACTGCCCTCCCCTGCAGGCCTAGTCGCCCCCAATTGCCCTCCTCTGCTGGCCCGGTCACCCCTAACTGCCCTCCCCTGCAGGCCTGATCACCCCTAACTGCCCTTCCTTGCAGGCCTGCTCCCTCCCAACTGCCCTTCCCTGCTGGCCTGATCACCCATAACTGCCCTCCCCTGCCGGCCATCTTGTGTCCACATTGGGGTGGCCATCTTTGGTCACGTGGGGGTGGCCATCTTGTGTGTTGGAGTGATGGTCAATTTGCATATTACCTCTTTATTATATAGGATGATTTGCAAATATTTTTGAGGTTGTCTTGTCATTTTGTAGATTGTTTCTTTTGCTTTGCAGAAACTTTAATTTCGTTTGGTGTCATTTGTTTAGTTTTTATTTCACTCCTTATGCTTTATGTGCCATATCCAGGCATTGCCAAGACCAATGCCAAGGAGCTTTTTCTCGTGTGTGTTTGTTTTGTTTTTTTCTAGGAAGTTTATGGTTCTTGTTTCCGATTTTATTTGAGTCTTTTCCCTTTTTCCCCCCAGATAATCTAGCTAAAGATTTGTCAGTTTTGTCTATCTTTACAAAAAAAAACTAGCTCTTATTTTCGTTGCTCTTTTCTACTGTTTTTTGTAGTTTCTGTTTCATTTATTTCTTCTCTGGTCTTTGTGTTTTTTCTTTATTTCCTTCTTTTTTTCCTTTGGGCTTAGTTTGGTTTTATAATTAGTTCCTTGAGGTATATAATTAGGTTGGGTTTTTAAAATGATTTTTCTTCTTAATGTAGGTATTTATTGCTTATAAACCTCCCTTTTTGAATTGCTTTTACTGCATCCCATAAGTGTTGGCATGTTTTGTTTTCATTTTATTTGTTTTAAGATATTTTTGAAATTTTCCTTTTGATTTCCTCTTTCACCCTTATGTTATTCAGAGATGTGATTTTTAACTTCTACATATTTGTGAATTTTTCAGTTTTCCTCTTGATATTTATTTATAATTCCATACCATTTGCTAAGGTTTGTTTTGTAACAACACATGATCTATCTTGGAAAAAGTTGTGTGTTTGCTTGAGAAGAATGTGTATTCTGCTGCTGTTGGATGGAATGTTCTGTATATCTCTGCTAGGTCAATCTGATCTAAGGTATAATTCAATTCCAATATTTCCTTTTTCATTTTCTCTTTGGATAATTGATCTATTATTGAAAGTATGATATTGAAATTTTCTACTATTATTCTATTGTTATTTCTTCCTTCAGATCTGTTATTGTTTGCTTAATATATTTTAGTGCTGTGATAGTAAATACATTTATATTTATGATTATTATATCTTCTTGATAACTAGACCTTCTTGTTGTTACATAGTGACTTTTTTATATTTTGTTACAGATTTTGACTTAAAGTCTATTTTGTCTAAGTATAGCTACTTTTTTGCTTTCCCTTATATATTGAATATTTTTCCCCATCCCTTGAATTTGAACCTATGTGTGTCCTTACAGCTGAAGTGTTTTTAATCTATTCAGGCACTCTATGCTTATTGGAAAATTTAATCCATTTACACTTAAAGTAATTTTCTGGCTAAGAATATTTATAAGTTAATTAGTAATTATTGATAGGCATGAATGCCACATATTGCATTCTGGCTCATTTGTAGTTGCTTTATTCCTTCTTCCTCCTTTCTCTTTTGCTGTCTTTGTGAATTGATGATTTTCTGTAGTGATATGGTTTTATTCCCTTCTCTCTCTGTTTTGTGTATCTACTGTAAGTTTTTGCTTACATAAACATCTTATAGATATAACAGTTTATTCTAAGCTAATAACTTGAATTGCATATAAAAAGCTATCTACTTACATTCCCCACAATTTTGATCTTGATGTCATAATTTACCTCTTTTTATATTGTGTATCCATTAACAAATTCTTGTAGCTATACTTATTTTTAATACTTTTGTCTTTCAACCTTTATACTAGACTTAAGTGATTGACATACCACCATAATAAAATATTAAAGTATTCTGAATTTGACTATATAGTTACCTTTTCCAGCATATCTTATATTTTTATACATTTTCATGTTACTAGTGTCCTTTCATTTCATCTTAAAGAACTCCTTTCAGCCCTAACCAGTTTGGCTCAGTGGCTAGAACATCGGCCTGCAGACTGAAGGGTCCCAGGTTCGATTCCTGTCAAGGGCATGTACCTTGGTTGCAGGCGCATACCCAGTAGGGAGTGTGCAGGAGGCAGCTGATCGATGTTTCTCTCTCATCGATGTTTCTAACTCTCTATCCCTCTCCCTTCCTCTCTGTAAAAAATCAATAAAATACATATTTTTTAAAAAGAACTCCTCCCAGCATTTCTTATAAAGCAGGTTAGTGGTAATGAATTCCCTCAGCTTTTGTTCATTTGGGTAAATCTATTTCTCATTTCTGAAAGACAGCTTTGCCAGGTGAAGTATTCTTGGTTGCCTTTTTTTTTCTTTTAGCACTTTGAGTATATCATTCCACTCTCCTGACCTGCAGGTTTCTGCTAAGAAATCTGCTAAAATACTTACGGGGATTCCTTATATGTAAGTAATTATTTTCCTCTTGCTGATTTTAAAATTCTCTCTTGTGTGTAACTTTAGCCAGCTTTATTATAATGTGTCTTGGAGAAGATTGTTTTGGGTTAAAATTTTGAAAGTTACCCATTAGCTTCATGAACTTGGATGTTCAAATCTCTTTCCAGATTTGGGAAGTTCTTAGCCATTATTTCTTTAAAATAAGCTCTCTGCTCCTTCTCCCTCTCTTGTCCTTTTTGGACTTGAGTAATACATAGATTATTTCTTTTAATAATATCCCATAATGGATGTAGGATTTTTTACTCTTATTCATTCTCTGTTTTGCTCCTCTGACTGATTATTTCAAGTGACCTGTCTTCTAGTCCACTAATTCTTTCTTGGCTTGGTTGAGTCTCCTATTGAAGCTTTTTATGAATTCTTCAGTTCAGTAATTGTATTCTTCAACTCTAGGATTTGTTTTTTGTTTTTTAATGGTTTCTATGTCTTTGTTGAACTTCTTTATTAATTCATTGTGTTCCTAATTTCATTTAGTTGTCTATCTGTTTTCTTGTAATTGACTGAATTTCTTTAAGAGGATTATTCTGAATTTTTTGTCAGACATTTAATAGATTTCCATTTTTTATGGTCACTCATTAAAGTGTCATTAGTTTCTTTTGGTGATAATATATTTCATTGATTATGATCCTTGTGCCTTTGTGTTGGTGCCTGTGCATTTGAGGAAGTTGGAACCTCTTCCAGTCTTTATGGGTTGACTCTGTTGGGCAAAGTCCCTCACCAATCAGCCTGTGCAGAGATTCTGGGTGTACCAACTGGTGATGTTTGCCAGCAGGCTGCTGGAGTCCTTGGGTGGGCAGGTCTGATGCCTGAGTTAGCAGATCAGCAGGCCTATTCCTTAGGTACATAGGGACCTCCCTAGTACTTGTGTCTGTAGGTGTGGACCTGGAACCTGGGTCAGTTGGGATAGGCTTTGTGTTTGAATCTGTGGTTATGTGGCTGGGACCTTGGTCTGCATGGACACACCTGGATTCTAGGTCCCCAAGGGCAAATCAGGCACTAGGGACTACTGGGGTGGGTTTAGCATCTAGGTCCACAGAGGCTGGTCTGGTACTGGCATAGGCCAGGAGCCTGATTTTACAGGAGTCTACCTGGAAGCGAGGCTGCATGGATCAGCCTAACCCCAGAGCAGTCCTGGAGTCTGGGGCTGCAGGAGTTGGCCTGTAGCCTGGGGCCCTCAGGAACTGACTTGGAGGTTGAGTCTGTAGAGATTGTTGTGGCATTTAGGTGGACCAGAAACCTGAGTCTATGGGAGCTGGCCTTGGCTGGTATATTGGTCTAGGCCAGTGGCTTTGAAACATTTGGCCTGGTGCTGGGGTGGATTGGGGCCTGGGGTGACACAGTCAGATGTCCAGGAGACACATGGAACTGTTTTAAAGTAAAGGGTTAGTAAGGATAAAAGGGAGGAAAAAGGAGGACGTCCTAAGTTCTTGAAAGGGCAAACACTAGCAGCCCTTCTCACATAGAATCCTCTATACAGTTAAGTCCTAAGGTTCTGAGGCATCTTATGCATCTAGAACGGTGAGAGCTATGTACCATCCTTAGGAAATTTGTGGGAAAATGACTCAAATAATTTTTCTTTGCAGAACCCCATTGAGAAAGATAGGCAGGAGAGCACGATGCATTTGTCTTTGAGCCCTTGATTTGTTAATGGCACCACAATGAATTAATCCATTTCTTAAATAGTTCCTGCTTTTTTGGTCTTCCACATTTGTGCACAGAAGAGTCATTGAAAGGAGCACTGAGCAGGCGGGGCTTCAAGTCCTCTCTCCCCACTTCAAGCACAAGGGTCTCTTTTATAAATCAAGGTTAAAGTAAAAAGATTCTGCTTGAAGAAAGAGATCTGCTTTAATAGTTTTAAACAATTGGTCTAGGCCAGTGGCTTTGAAACATTTGGTAACCAGACCCTCAGTAAGAAATATATTTTCCATTGTTTACTGAAATTTATAAAGTTTAATGAAACAATCCTTGCCCTTATTATGTATAATGCCCACTGATATTTTTTCTATTCTGTTTTTTTAAAGATAAGGATCATGATCATATTTTAAATTAATCATGTTAATTAACCTAACTAATCCTAAATTGATCTCAGTTGACTTCAATTTTAAGACCGGTAGTCTTCTTACAATGGGTTTTGGTATTGGGTTCAAATTCTTACTTGACAGTTTCCTACCTGTGTGGGCTCAGGTCTCCATTTTCCTACCCATAAAATAGAGACAGTGCCTGTCATTCAAGGTTGTTATGGAGATTAAATGTGACAATGCTTGTAAAGAATTGGCACAGTGCCTAATATATTGTAAAAAAAAAAAGCATTCTGTGTGCTTTGGGGAACAGACCTACTATTGTCTGTTCAAGTTTGAACTCAAAAAAATTAAATATGTTTTATAATTTCTTTTGAATTTTCTTCACCATCACATCATTTAAGATGAAAAATATATATAAAAAAACAATTTTACATGTTGGAAATTGAAATTTTTTTAGTAAATCAAAAAATCAGAATGTAGCTATCAATCCAATTTCACTTAAAATACCATAAATATTTAGAAATGACAGCAGGCTAGTGAAAAATTCAGTAACTTAATGCCATTATTGGAAGAAAGCAAGTACTTAGCCTTACATAATACTAGGGGCACTTAAAAATTTATTTTTCAAAAGTCACATTTAAGAAAACCAACAATAACAAAATACTAAAACAAATAACCTTTTTTCCACTTTACATTATAGGTGTGTCGAAGTTGTGAAAGCTTCTCAATATGTAGAGCTAGCAAATGACCTGGAAATAAACAAAGCAATTACATATTTGAGACAAAAGGACTTTAACCAAGTAAGTTTTAAAAATTAGATGAAATTTCATATGTTAATGGAGCAAGACAATAGTATTGGGAAACTCCTCTCTAGAATAATGTTACCTCTGAATATTTTGAAGTTAAGTGACTTCTGTCTGACCATAATTTCCACTAGTATGATACTTTGTTTGAATTTTGACCAGTTTGTCCTGTTTCTTTTTTTTTTTTATCCTAACCCTAGGACATGTTTTTTTTTTTTTTTATTGTTTTAAGTATTACAAATAGTAGTACATATGTCTCCTTTTTTTCCCCCATTGATCTCCCCCCGATTTCCCCTACCCCCAGGACATGCCTTCACCTGCCCGCTTCCCCACATTGCCCCCAGTGTCTTGTATCCATTGGTTATGTTTATATGCATGCATACAAGTCCTTCAGTTCATCTCTTACAGCCCCCCTCGCCCAACCTCCCCTGCCTTCCCGCTGTAGTTTGACAGTCTGTTCAATGCTTCTTTGCCTCTGTATCTATTTTTCCCCCCATTTCTTTCCTTTAAAAAATCTTGCCTCTGCAGACTAGAAATAAACATATAATTATATAACAAAAAATGTTTGAGTCCCAATTTCAATGTCCAACAGTTCTGAGTCCCCGTTTCAATGTCAAACAGTTCCTTATGTGTACATGTCAGCAATGATATCTGGATGGTGGGCACATGGTGGCAATGCAGGTCCGACCCTCCCTGGTTTGGTCCTAGGCAACCTGCAGCAATGCACAGCTGCTGACTGCTAACCTGGCAAGGCGTCGTCAGCGTCTTCCATCTCTGGACTGTTTCTCCTCTTGTCTTCGTGGTTGGAGCAGACCTGTCAATTCCTCTCTGTTGCAGGAATCCACATGGTCTTGGAGTTGTTTTCTGAAAATATACAAACATATTCTTGACCACAAGTTAATAAAGGAAACTTTTCTATATAATTGATTTGGGATCCTTTTTATTTTTGCCCAAACTATTTTCTTTTGTCTTATTTAGACCCCATGTGTGTTTTTCATGGGTGTCTTGCTGTTAGCATTACAAATGAAAATTAATTTTGTAAAGCCGAAACCTGTTTGGCTCAGTGGATAGAGCATCAGCCTGCGTACTGAAAGGTCCCAGGTTCGATTCCCGTCAAGGGCATGTACCTGGGTTGCGGGCACATCCCCAGTAAGTGGTGTGCAGAAGGCAGCTGATCGATGTTTCTCTCTCATCGATGTTTCTAACTCTCTATCTCTCTCCCTTCCTCTCTGTAAAAAATCAATAAAATATATTAAAAAAGAAAAAGAACAGAAAATTAATTTTGTAAAGTAAACATTTTCTAGATGTAATTTACTTACAGGATACTTTTCCTTACATGATATTATCCTACTATTCCCCCTTTTTGTTTTCATTGACTTTAGAGAGGAAAGGCGAGACAGAGAAACATCAATATAAGAGAGAAACATCGATCGGTTGCCTCCCATATGCACCTCGACTGGACTGAACCTGCAACCTTAGTTATGTGTTCTGACCAGGAATTGAACCTGCTACCTTTTAGTGCATGGGACAACACTCCAACCAACTGAGCCACCTAGCCAGGGCAGTCCTGTTTCTTAAAATGTAAATGCTTTTCAGGTAAAACATGGTTGTTTGCTAAATTACTAAACCATGTTCTAATCCAGAAATTAACTTTCTCTTAGAGGTTTTTAAGCTGCTGCCTGAAGCTGAATGGTTTTTCAGAATTAGAAGTTCTGTATGAGAAGGAAGGCCAGGACCTGGAATAGCAGCCTGGTGCTCCCATCCACTGTTTTCACCTGCTCTCTGTTTTATGTTTTTGTTTTTCTTATTGATGTTTGCATTGGGCCTAAAAGGGTCCTACTGATAACAGTTTCAGAATCCTCCAGGATCTCTCACTGCTCCCACTGCTTTCTTGCTGCCTTGGGTGAAGGTGGAACAGGTGAGACATAGGTGACAAACCAGAACAGACAGCTTTATAAAAGGGGAAGGGGGACAAAAGAGAATAAACAGAATGAAACTTGATATTTTAGTTTATAAAACTAATGGTTAGTGTCATATGTGCCAGCAACTAGAAAACTCAGCTCCTCTGAGTTTAGACCCAGAGAGCAAGGACCAGAGAACATCCTATCCCAAGCCTGAGTTTTTAGGCTTTCTTCCAACTGAAGGACCTTCCTTTTGTCTAGGAGACAATAGGAATGACTAACCCCTTCTAATAATTTCTAGAGTGGTAAGGAGAATGCCATGTACTCTGGTGTTCATGTTATGATTATGTGATAAATACAATGCAGTACCCATGGACTGATTCCATTTTGTGTATGAATTTACTGTGCTTAACATTGCTTTAGCACCCTGGCTGGTGTGGGTCAGTGATTAGAGTGTCAGTCCGAGCACCGAAGGATGGAGGGTTTGAGAGGGTTTGATTTCCAGTCAAGGGTAGGTGTCTAGATTGCAGGTTCCATCTCCAGCCCATTCGAAGTGTGTGGGGGGAAATCAATTGATGTCTCTTTCTCACACCAGTGCCTCTCTCCTTCCCTCCCTTTCACTCTCTCTAAAAAAAAAAAAAAAAAAAAAGATCAAAGGAAAAAATATCCTCAGGTGAGGATTTTAAAAATTGCTTTAGCATTTATAAAGCACTAAAAAGACTTTTCAAAGTATCTATATCTATTCTTTCATTTGATCATTACACTGTTGGTCATTAAAAGTGCCACTGATAGCTCTTTAATGCTGCTGTCATGCTGTTTGAATGGAAGTGAAGTGAGACAGGTTGTTCTTTGTTATCCTGATAAGATTATCTCTGGACCAAAAGAAATAATTTTTGTTTGTGTGATAAGTACTGATATAGGTCACAAAACAGAAAAAAAATGTTTGCCAATTTTCTCAACATTTTATTTTTAAATGGCCTTTTTAGAAAGATTTAACAATTTATTACCATAGTTCAAGACTTTAATAATCTCTTTACCTATATTTTAAGTCAGAATGTAATTTCTGCTTTCTTTTCAACTTGGCTGTCACATACTAGGGAGCAGTTTTCTTTCCCTCTCACGTGACTTCAAATATTAATGGCTGTGTACTAATTCCTGTTCACATGACTTATGTTTTAAATTAGCAAATACATTTGTGACACAATCTGAAAGTAAAGATGAAAACAGCTCAATTCTTATTCAAAGTGAAATGCAACTTATAAACTTACATAAATAGTGGCTTTTCCATGAATAGTGTGGAGACTGAGTAAGGGGTCAATGAGGTGACTTCCACTGGTGAGCAGTACAAGCTGCAGTCACTTCTGATATATGTTTTAGGAGCTTCTTGGCAGTTTAATAGAGGACTTGTTCCAGAATATAAGTGAAAGAGAATCTCAAAAGCAAGGGCATGTTTAGGTTTTTTTCTTCCAGATTTTACTTTGTGGAATTATAAACTGCTGGCCTAGAAACTCCCAACAGTTTTCTTTAAAGTAATAAAAAACCCTGAAAATAATAATTATTTACTTATATTATAACCAAGGCTTATGGAATCTAGTATTTTTAAATCTTCTACCCTTAAAAACATTGAGTCAACTATGTTTCATGGGACTTCGTTTGAGTTCAGACATTTGAACAGCGTATAGGTCAGAATTTGTCAGGTATTTTCAATACCAGCGGCTGATGGCTATTGTCATTACTCAAGCAGGACTTTTGCTGGGACACAGTGCTCTCTGGGAGCAGGAGGCACAATGAGGCAAAGCATTTTTTTACTCAGTAATGCATTTGGAAGGAAGGAAGGAAAGGGAGGAGGAGGAAAGGAAGAAAGGGAGGAAAGGAGGAAGGGAGTAAGGGAAGGGAGGGGAGAAGGGAGAGATGGAGGGAAGGAAGGGAGGGAGGAGGAAGGAAGACCCATCATCTTTTTCTAATTCTTTTTTTACACCCTGATATATCTCAGTAATTTCCAGTTTGATAACTCATTCACCTTTCATGCAAGGTGTCTGGCCATTCCAAACGTCCTGTTCGGTTATGCTTATCTGAGACCTACAGGTGGTTAAAAGTGCACTTTGATTTCTCATAGCTTTAAAATGTACTTCTATTTGGGTCTACTTCATATTATTTTTTGTATTTCTTCACCTTCTGGAATTTCAGTTATGTTTGTCAATGGTGGTCAAGGAGGAGTCTCTGACCTAGGTAAGCTCTGGACAGAGACAGTACTCTGTGCCCCCAGTTCTTGTCTTGCTTGTAGGAATGAATCCAAACAAGAGACAAGAAATAGCAAAAGCAGGTGAGGATTTATTTGTAGGAAAGAAATATACTCAGGACCTGAGTGGGCAACTCGGCCAGCAAGGCTGAACCAAGTGCCCTGAGTAGGCAGCTCACCTGGCTGAGACTGAACTGAGTGTCCTGATATTTGGGAGTTTAGAGGATTTATACTCCTAGGTTGGAACGCCCCTAGGCAAGGAGCAAGTCACCCTCTCCCTCATGTCTCAAAACAATGCATCTATAAGTTATAAGGCTCCTTCATCTAGGTGCTATCCACCAGTTAGACCACATCCTGGAGGCCCTCACATAGAGGCCTGCCACCTCCATTGTCTATTTTCAGTTTGTCGCTTCTCACACATATTTTCTCCAAGCCCCGCTGCCTCTCCCAGCTCATATCTTTCTAGCTGCCTACTCTTAACATGAGATTTCACTGTGTTCCTATATGTCTCTTATGGTCTTTTCTAAGAACATTTTTTAGCTTTTTATTTTTCTGTGCTTATTTTACTAGTATTTAGTTGAAACATTTTCTGGGATCTTGTTTGATCTCCAAATCCTGGTTGCCTCTGTAGCTCTTCAGTGTCTTCACAAAATATTTTCAGTATTTTATCTAATTTTCTAATTGTTCTCTGTAGGAGAATGGTCTTCTATAGGCTAGTTTCTAATAGCCATAAGCAGAAATTCTAGAATTATTTTGCAAAGAGCAAATTGGATCATGTCTTTTAGGTAAAATCTTATCACCCACCCCATTATGCAGGGCAAATGAAACTGTGTAACAAGACTCACAGGCTATATATTTACTTTCTCTTTGGCTGTGTCTAATATAGAATTAAACCCATTGATTGCATTCTTAATTTTATTATTTATTTTTTTAAATACATAAATATTTTTTTAATTGATTTCATTGAGGAAGGGAGCAGGAGAGAGAGATAAAAACATTAGTGATGAGAATCATTGATTGGCTGCCTTCTGCAAGCCCCCTACTGGGGATCAAGCTCAAAACCTGGGCATGTGCCCTTGACCAGAACCAAACCCAGAACCCTTCAGTCTGCAGGCCAACGCTTTATCCACTGAGCTAAACCGACTAGGACCATTCTTAATTTTAGTTATTATACTTTTAGTGTAATTTTATTTTTTATAAATTTTAATTCTCAAATGAAATTCTCAATTTGTCATCTGTTTTTTAAAACATATTAATGAAACTGCCTTTTGTCAGTCCCTGCTCCTACAGTTCAGCTACTAATCTTTCCCCAACTGTAAGCCTGAACACTGTCATATTACAATGGTAATAACTTTCAGATATTTTATTTCTAGGCTATAGAGACTTTGAAAATGTTTGAAAAAAAGGACAGTAGAGTGAAAAGTGCAGCTGCAACCAACCTCTCATTCCTATATTATTTAGTAAGTTTTATGTTACAATAAGAGTTGAAATGTGGTATTTTCATGTTGCTAAATTTCTGCCTGAGGAGCTGGCCTAAGGAGAGGCTCACGAGAGGACATGCAGAATGTCAGTGGAACAGCGTATATGGAGGGCCAGGTCATGAAAAGTTCTGGGTCAGGGGTTGAGTTTATGGGCATGAGTGAGAGGACCATCTCAGGTGGAGAAGGGAGGGTGAAAAGTGGTGGAAACATCACATCATGAAATTGTAGAGTATAGACCTGGGAGATGAGCTGGAGACATATTTCAATTGAATCCTAGTAATAACGAAAGTGACATCTTAGGTTATATGACTTATGTAAGGTCACAGTGTCATCTGTAACAAGCAGAAGTTGAACATCTATGGATGCCAATCATGGGGAATACCAAAAGGCTAAAAGCTTCCTGAAAACGGAACATTCATAATTTAGAGCGAAGGTGGCAACGTGGGTAGAGTAGGAAGGAAGACAGGTTGGTTGAAAGTAGAGAATATAAAATTAATGTGAGATACTAAATGCTTTTGAAATTCAGAGGAAGCGAATAGCATTTTAATTTAGTGGTTTGAGGGACAATCCCAGAGAGAAGTTGGATCTTAAACGTCAGACTGTAGATAAAAGAGAAGGGGACATTTGTGCGGAAACTAAGGGAGTAAATAAAGCACAGAGGCAAGAAAGCTGGGAGGGAAGGGGTGCTTAGGACCATTGTGTTTGTCTCTACTACACTTTCAGTCCCTCTCAGAGTTTCTGGTTTGTGCACATTGAGAATGGTTGCCATCTAGATCCTCTGTTATGATGGCAAGATGTTACAGCCTTGTGTTAAGAGGGAAAGGAGATAAAACCCCTGGTGAGGAAGGACCCCAGTGTTTGATTCTGTTGGCATGAGAGTGGTGCCAGGGGGTTGTCCAGAGGAGTGTGTGAATTAGAGGGAAAGATGCCAAGATTGTTCTTAAATACATTTTTAAAATTTTTGTAGTGATGGTGATATAATTCAAATGGCCAAGGAAGCATGTGGAGCACTGATCTCAGACAGGCAGTCAGAATAGAGATAAAATTTGATTATTGTCTGTGTGAATAATAAGTTTCCATAATAGACTAGTGGCCTGGTGCACGAAATTTGTGTGGCGGGGGAGGGGGGCACAGTTGGTGTCCCTCAGCCTGGCCTGCATCCTCTCCAATCTGGGACCCCTCGGGGGATGTCCAACTGACAGGTTAGGCCCGATCTCTATGGGATCAGGCCTAAACCGGCAGTCAGGACATCCCTCTCGCAATCCAGGACCACTGGCTCCTAACCGCTCACCTGCCTGATTGCCTCTAACCACTCTGGTTGCCATCTTTCTCGCCCCTAACTGCCCCCCACACCGGCCTTCTCACCCCCAATTGCCCCCCTGCCAGCCTGATCACCACCAACTGCCCCCCCTTCCAGTCTGATCACCCCTAACTGCCCCCCCTGCCAGCCCGATTGCCCCCAACTGCTCCCCCTGCCAGCCTGCTCACCCCCAACTGGCCCCCCTGCTGGCCTGCTCACCCCAAACTTCCCCCCTGCCAGCCTGATCACCCCCAACTGCCCTCCCCTCCTAGCCTGATCGCCCCTAACAGCCTCTGCCTGGGCCCCGCCACCATAGCTTTGTCCGGAAGGACGTCCAGAAGGATCTTCCGGAAGGTTTCCCAGTCTAATTAGCATATTATCCTTTTATTAGTATAGCTAGAGGCCTGGTGCACAGGTGGGGGCCAGCTGGTCTGCCCTGAAGGAGGTCCCGGGTCAGAATGGGGGACCCTTGGGGGGCAGGGCCAGCCTAAGTGAGGGGCCTGGGGCAGTTTTCAAGCCTTTCAAAACCAAGATATGTAAAATACTTGTTTCTGTTTTTCCTGTCTATAATCACAAAAAAATATTTTATGAACTTCAAATAAATTGTATATGTTTTGTGCTTTAGGAAAATGACTTTGCACAAGCCAGCAGCTATGCAGACTTAGCTGTGAACTCTGATAGATATAATCCATCTGCTCTTACTAACAAAGGGAATACAGTGTTTGCAAATGGTGATTATGAGAAGGCAGCTGAATTCTATAAAGAGGCGCTGAGAAATGATTCTTCTTGTACTGAAGCACTTTATAATATTGGTAAGTAAGAGAGGACAACTTTTTTGTAGCCAGGCGTCACGACCGCTCAGGAGGAGGCTGCATCTCGACCACTCAGGAGGAGCTACCCATACAGATGGGTGGGAGGGGACTACGTGCCACCCCCAGCCCCAGCAGCCACAGGGAGGCTGGGGCTGGGAGCGGGCTGGAACGGAGACACAACACACAGGAGCGCCTGCCCCCACCCCAGCAGACACAACTCAGTAGCCGGCACTATGCAGGTCAGACGCGGGTCCCAGCTCCCCATGGGGCACCTTCTCGCGCAATTTCAGTCGCGTGCTGAGCCTCTAGTATGCATATAAATTCTTCGGTTGATCTCTTCCTGCCCTCCCCTCCCCACTTCTTTCAGATATCTGTCTGTCTGTTCCATGCATCCGTGACTCGACCTGTTTCGTTCATTAGATTCCACATATAAATGAGATCATGTGATATTCATCTTCCTCTGACTTACTTAATTCACTTTGCATAATATTGTCTAGGTCCATCCATGATGTCTCAAAGGATAAGAGGTCCTTCTTCTTCACAACTGTATAGTATTCCAATGTGTAATTGTACCACAGCTCTTTTATTCTCTCATCTACTAATGGGCACTTAAGCTGTTTCCAGGTTTTAGCTATTGTAAATAACTGTACTATGAACATAAGGAGTCGTGTATTCTTTCTGATTGGTATTTCAGGATTCTTAGGATATATTGCCAAGGTTGGAATTGCTGGGTCAAATGGCAGTTTCATTTTTAAAATTTTGAAGAAACTCTATTCTGTTTTCCATAATGGCTTCAGTAGTCTGCATTCCTACCAGCAGTACTAGGGTTCCTTTTTTCCACATCCTCGCCAGCACTTGTCATTTGTTGATTTCTTGATGGTAGTCATTCTGACAGGTGTGAGGTGATATTTCATTGTCATTTTAATTTGCATCTCTCTTATGATCAGCAACATTGAGCATTTTTTCGTATGTCTCTTGGCCATCTGTATGTCCACTTTGAAGAAGTGTGTATTTAGGTCCTTTCTCCATTTTTTTAATTGGATTGTTTGTCTTTTGTTAAGTTGTATGAGTTCCTTATATATTTTGGATATTAACCCTTCGTTAGATATATCATTGCCAGATATGTTCTCCCATATATTGGGCTTCTTTCTCATTTTGTTGATGGTTTCTTTTGCTGTGCAGAAGCTTTTAATTTTCATATAGTACCATTTGTTTATTTTATCCTTAAAACATTTTCTTTGCCCTAGGACAGTGGTTGGCAAACCGTGGCTCGCGAGCCGCAGTTTGCCGCTCTGTTGACTAATGAGTTTGCCAACAACTGGACTAGACTAAATGTTACCATGCAGTTGGAGGATTAGACAATTGTGGCATATTGTGTGCAAAGAGGTAAAAGATAGTATATGACAGTGGTCAGCAAACTCATTAGTCAACAGAGCGGCAAACCGCGGCTCATGAGCTGCGGTTTGCCGACCACTGCCCTAGGACATGTATCCATAAACATATTTCTACAAGAGATGTCTGAGATTTTGCTTCTTATGGTTTCTTCTAGGATTTTTATGTTTTCCCAACTTTTATTTAAGTCTTAACCATTTTGAGTTTTTTTTGTATATGGTATAAACTAGTGGCCCAGTGCACGAAATTCGTGCATGGGGGGAGGGGCGGGTATCCTTAGCCTGGCCTGCACCCTCTCCAATCTGGGATCCCTCGAAGGATGTCCTACTGCCAGTTTACAGGGATAGGGCCTAAACTGGCAGTCGGACATCCCTCTCACAATCCGGGACTGCTGGCTCCTAACCACTCACCTGCCTGCCTGCCTGATTGCCACTAACCACTCTGCCTGCCGGCCTGCTCTCCCCCAACTGCTCCCCGCCGCCGGCCTGCTTGTCCCCACATACCGCCCCCCGCCAGCCTGATCACCCCCAACTGCCCCCCGTGCCAGCCTGCTCACCCCCAACTGCCCCCATGCTGACCTGCTCACTCTAAACTGTCCCCCCGCTGTCCTGATCACCTCCAACTGGCCCCACTGATGGCCTGCTCGCCCCCAACTGGCCCCCCTGCTGGTCTGCTTACCCTCAACGGCCCCGCCCCCCACCAGCCTGATCACCCACAACTGCCCTCCCCTCTTGGCCTCTAACCGCCTCTACCTCAGCCCCGCCACCATGGCTTTGTCCAGAAGAATGTCCAGAAGGTCTACTGGAAGATCTCCCAGTCTAATTAGCATATTACCCTTTTATTAGTATAGGTAGAGGCCTGGTGCATGGGTGGGGGATGGCTGGTTTGCCCTGAAGGGTGTCCCGGATCAGAGTGGGGGTTCCCTTAGGGTGTGGGGCAGCCTGGGCGAGGGGCCTGTGGTGGTGTGCAGGCCAGCCATGCCTCCATGGGGTGAGGGTCTCCACTGGGGGGGCATGGCCAGCCTGGGTGAGGGGCTGAGGGTTGTTTACAAGCTGGCCACACCCCCTTCAGGGTCAGGGGTCCCACTGGGGTGCCTGGCCAGCCTAGTTGAGGGGCTGATGGCTGTTTGCAGGCTGTCCAAGCCCCCCAGCAGGGACCCACACCCCATGGGGGTGTGGCCAGCCTGGGTGAGGGGCTGAGGGCTGTTTGCAGGCTGGCCACAGCCCCTTCAGAGTGGGGGTCCCCACTGGGGTGCCTGGCCAGCCTGGGTGAGGGCTGGCTGATGGCTGTTTGCAGGCTGGCCACACCCCCTTCAGGGTGGGGCTTCCTACTGGGCTGCCTGGCCAGCCTGGGTGAGGAGCTGATGGCTGTTTGCAGGCTGGCCAATCTCCCCGGCAACCCAAGCTCCCAGCCCCTCCTCTTTTTCTTTTTTTTTTTTTTTCAGCACCTCCTTGAGTGGAGGTCAGAGCTGGCTGGAAGCAGGTATCTGGGATTTATTTATCTTCTATAATTGAAACTTTGTAGCCTTGAGCGGAGGCCAGGGCCAGCCAGGGCAGGTGCGAAGCTTGGCTTCCTCCATCGCCAGGGGCAACCCAAGCCTCCTGCTCGCTCCAGCTCTGTGGCTGCCACTATCTTTGTTGGGTTAATTTGCATACTTGCTCTGATTGGCTGGTGGGCATAGCAGAGGTACGGTCAATTTGCATGTTTCTCTTTTATTAGATAGGATTGGTGATCTAATTTCATTTTTTTAATGTATCTGTCCAATTTCCCCAACACCATTTATTGAAGAGACTGTCTTAACGCCATTGTATGGCGTGGGTAGATTTCTGGGTCTCTGTTCTGTTCCATTGATCTGTATGCTTGTTCTTGTGCCAATGTCATGCTATTTTGAGTATAGTGACTTCGTAGTATAATTTGATATCTGGTATTGTGATTCCTCCAACTTTATTTTTCTTTCTCAAGATTGCTGCAGCTATTAGGGATCTTTTTTTGTTTTTTGTTTTTTTGGTTCCATATAAATTTATGGAGTATTTGTTCTAGGTTTGTGAAATATGCTGTTGGTATTTTAATAGGGATTGCATTGAATCTATAGATTGCTTTGGGTAATATGGACATTTTAATGATGCTGATGCTACCAATCCATGAACACGGTATATTCTTCCACTTGTTTATATCTTCCACTATCTCTTTTTTCAATGAACTGTAGTTTTCTGAGTATAGGTCTTGCACCACCTTGGTTAAGTTTATTCCTAAGTATCTTAATTTTTTTGTTGCACTGGTAAATGAGATTGTTTTTTTAGTTTCCATGTCTGAGAATCATTATCTATAATAATAAAAAGAGTAATATGAAACTCGACTGAAACAACCGAGCAGCAGAACGACCGTCAGGACGACCATGCTGACACACACTGGCGCCAGGCCAGCCAAAGTGGATGCAATGAGATTGGTCGGGGGGGGCCCCGCCATCGCCCCACGATCACCCCACTGAGAGAGGCCCAGGTCACCTTCTGCAGTGCAATTGATGGTGGTCTCCACAATGGATCGCCCCAAAGAGGGAAGCCCAGACCACCGGCTGTCGGGGCAATCGATCTCAGAGCCTGGACTGGGTGGGCGGGGCCTACCTCTGCTGGGCAATTGATCACCAAGCTCCGCAATCAATTGCCCCAAATAAGGAGGCCCAGGCCACCCAGCTGGCAGCCACAGAGGGAGGTACAGGCCACCCAGCTGGTGGCGCTGTGGTAGGTGGGCAGGGCCCCTCCCTCTGTGGGGCAGTCAATCTTGGGGGGCCGTGATTGATAGCCCAACAGAGGGCAGCCCAGGCCACTGGCCAGCAATGCTGTGGCGGGTGTGCAGGGCTGGTCATGATCGCCCCCCAGAGGGAGGCCCAGGTAAGCCAAGTAATCACACCCCATGCCTATTACCCACAGAGGAGTAATAGGCATTGACTGGTGGCAGAGGAGTGGGGGCAGCCCTGCACAGATGGCAAGCGGTAGCAGCAGTGGGGTTGGGGCCAGCTTGCTGGCCAGGCTTGGGACCCTACCTAAGGGTTTCCGGATTGCAAGAGTGCACAGGCCAGGTTAAGGGACACACCACCCCCACCCCCGTGCATGAATTCTGTGCACCGGACCTCTAGTTGGTGTATAAAAAAGCCATAAATGTTTGTGTGTTGATTTTGTATCCTGCTACGTTGCCAAATTCATTTCTTAAATGTAGTAGTTTTTTGATGGAGTCCTTAGTGTTTTCTATGTACAATATCATGTCATCTGCGAATAAGGACAGTTTTACTTCCTCCTTTCCGATTTGGATGTCTTTTATTTCTTCTTGTCTGATTGTTATGGGTAGGACTTTTCTTACTATGTTGAATAAGAGTGGTGAAAGCAAACTTCCCAGTCTTGCCCCTGTTCTTACAGGGAATGCTTTTAGTTTTTGCCCATTCAGTATGATGTTGGCTATAGGTTTGTCACGTATAGCCTTTATCATGTTGAAATATACTCTGAGCTCTATTACCACTTTGCTGAGAGTTTTTATCAAAACTGGGTGTTCGATTTTGTTGAATGCTTTTTCTGCATCTATTGATATGATCATGGGATTTTTGTCTTTCAATTTGTTTATGTGATGTATCTCATTTATTGATTTGCAAATATTGTACCAGCCTTGCATCCCTGGAATAAATCCCACTTGGTCATGGTGTATGATATTTTTAATATATTTACTGGATCTAATTTACTAATATATTGTTGAGGATTTTAGCATCTATGTTCATCAGGGATATTAGCCAGTAATTCTCTTTCTTTGTAGTGTCTTTATCTGCTTTTGGAATTAGGATAATGCTCGCCTCATAAAAATAGCTTGGAAGTGTTCCTTTCTCTTGTATTTTTTGGAATAGTTTGAGGAGTATAGGTGTTAGTTCTTCCTTTAATGTTTGGTAAAACTCCCTGTGAAGCCATGTGAACCAGGTCTTTTGTTTGGTGGAAGTTGTTTAATTATTGCTTCTATTTCATCAGTTATTGGCCTATTTAGGTTTTCTGATTCTTCCTGATTTGGTTTTGGGAGATTGTATTTTTCTAGGAAATTGTCCATTTCATCCACATTGTCCAACTTGTTGGCATCTAGTTTTTCATAGTATTTTCTTACAATCCTTTGTATTTCTGTGGTGTCAGTGGTTACTTCTTCACTTTCACTTCTGATTTTATTTATTTGGGTCCTCTCTATTTCTTGACTAGTCTAGCTAATTTCATCAATCTTGTTTATCCTTTCAAAGAAACAGTTCATGGTTTCATTGTGGTTTTTTTTTCTTTTTTGTTTTTAGTCTCTATATCATTTATTTCTTCTCTCATCTTTATTAGTTCCTTCCTTCTACTTACTTGGGGCTTTTATTGTGGTTCTCTTTCTAATTCTTTAAGTTGTAGGGGTAATTAGTTTATTATTAATTTTTCTGATTTTTTCAGGTAGGCCTGTAATGCTATGAACTTCCTTCTCATGACTGCTTTTGCTGTGTCCCAGAGATTTGGGGTTATTGAGTGTTCATTTTTATTTGTTTCCAGAAAGTTTTTTATTTCTTTCTTGATCTCATTGGTAACCCATTCATTATTTAAAAACATGCTATTTAGCCTCCATGTGTTTGGATGTTTTTTGAGTGTTTTTACTGTAGTTGATTTCTAATTTCATTCCACTGTGATCTGAGAAGATGCTTGATATGATTTAGTCTCCTTGAACTTGTGGAAACTTGTTTTGTGTCCTAACATGTGGTCTATCGTTCTGAATGTCCCATGTACACTTGAGAAGAATGTATATTCTGCAGCTCTGGGGTGAAATATTCTATAAATGCCAATTAAATCCATCTGATTCAGTGTTTCCTTTAGAGTCACTGTTTCCTTATTAATTTTTTGTCTGGAAGATCTATCCAGTGAAGTCAGCAGGGTATTATGACTGAATTGCTCTCGATCTCTCCCTTAAAGTCCTCTAGAACTTTTTAAAATATATATAGATACTCCTATATTGGGTTCATATATGTTTACCAGGGTTAAATCCTCTTGTTGGATCTATCCTTTTAATGTTACATAGTCACCTTTTTTTTTTTCTCTTGTGGTCTTCATTTTAAAGTCTATTTTGTCATATATGAGTATTGCTACCCCAGCTTTATTTTTGTTTCCATTTAGTTAGAAAAATTTCTTCCATTCCTTTACATTCATCCTGTGTGAGTGTTTTGTTCTGAGGTGGGTCTCTTGTAGACAGCATATAGTTGGGTCACTTTTGTATCCATTCAGCTATCCTGTCTTTTAATTTGGAGCATTTAATCAATTACAGGTTATTATTGATAGGTACTTATTAATTTCCATTTTTAATATATATATATATATTTCTTCTCATTATAGCAATTCCTTTAGCATTTTTTGTAATACTGGCTTGGTGATGATGAACTCCTTTAGGCTTTTTTTTATGGGAAGCTCTTTATTTCACCATCTATTTTGAATGTAGCATTGCTGGATATAGTAATCTTGGTTACAGATCCTTGCTTTCCATTACTTTGAGTACTTCCAGCCATTCCGTTCTGGCCTGTAGAGTTTCTGATGAGAAGTCAGCTGACAGCCCTATGGGAGCCCCTTTGTAAGTAACAGTTTGCTTTGCTTTTGCTGCCTTTAAGATTCTCTCTTTGCCTTTAACTTTTCGATTTTAATTATGATGTGTCTGGGCATGACCCTGTTTGGGTTCTTCTCGTTTGGGACTCCCTGTGCCTTCTGAACTTGTGTGACTTTTTCCTTCACCAGGTTAGGGAAGTTTTCTGCCATTATTTCTTCAAACATGATCTCAATCCCTTACTCCCTTTCTTTCTCTTCTGGGACACCTATTATTCAAATATTGTTATATTTCATGTTGACAGCTCCCTTAAGCTGTCCTCCTGTTTTTTAATTGTTTTTTTTCTTTGTTTCTCTGATTAAGTGATTTTTTTCTATCCTGTCTTCTAATTCACTGATCCCATCCTCATCTTCCCCTAACTGGCTGTGTATTCTTTCCAATGTGTTCTTTATTTGTACTCTGCTATTATTCTTTATTTCCATTTTCAAAGTTACTATATCTTTTCTCATGCTGTTGAGCATCTTTACCATCATTATTCTGAACTCTATATCTATCAGATGAATTTTTTATCTTTATTTCATTTATCTCTTCTTCTGGAGAATTTTTTTGTTCTTTCATTTGGGGGTTGTTGTTTTTTCTCCTCATTTTAGCTGCCTGTTTGGGCTTCTGACTGTGTATTAGGTAAATCTGTTATGCCTCTCAGTCTCTATTGCAGGACAGTGTCAAATGCTGTTTCTGACTAATTAAATCAGGCAAAGACTCAAAGCCTCCAGAGACTGCCTCTGCCTGCAAACTGATTGGATTCAGTACTGAGTACCCCTCAGGCTTTCATCCACAGGTGTGGCGAGAGTTTTGTCAAGAGGGTGGGGCAATTGCTTTTGCCTGGAGGCTAATTGTTCTCAGTCTCTTAATGGGCCTCAGAAACTCCACACTGTGGGGCAAGGTGTTTTCCAAAAAGGTGGTTCAACTGACTTCCCCCAGGCAAAACCGGATGGATAGCAAATGTCTGCATGAGAAAGATGACCTTCACAGCATGAAGGAATGACTCAGCTCAGGAAACAAGGGTTTCTGCCTTCTGAGCTCTAACTCCAGATCCCCCAACCCTGGCTTCTGCTCACACAGCTCCAGTCCACTCTGCCTGAGCACAAAGTGAGTGACTGCACACAGAATTTTGTGCATTGGCCCTTTAATGGAATGCCTGCATTTCCAGCTATCTTTTCCTGGCACACACAGCAACCCTGCTGCTTTTCACAGCTCAGTGTTATGTGAGCACCCTTCTCAGTTCTGGTGCTCTCTGCTGGGGGGCTCTGCTTGTGGATAAGACCCCAGAGTTCTCAGTGGCAACCCCCCCAGCCTGAGGTATCTCTCCAGAACTTCAGCTGCTGCCAGCCCTTTCACACCTATGCTTTTCCTACCAGTCTCAATATGGTCTCCACTTTCAATCCTTGGCTGTCAGGGTTCTCTCCAGCTAATCTTCAGTTGATTATTCAGGATTTTTTTTTTTTTTGTATTTTAGTTGTAATTTCAGTTTGGTCCTGGGAGCATTTCTGTGTAGCATTCACTTACTCCACATCATTTTTAATCTCTCCAGGAGCTTTAAAAATATTTACATGCTCTTATATTAGATGCATATATGTTTATCATGGTTATATCCTCTTATTGTAGTGATCCTTTTAGTATTATGTAGTGACCTTCTTTGTCTCTTTTATGGCCAAGTATATTTTGTCATATATGAGTATTGCAACCCCCACTTGTTTTTTTGTTTCCATTTGCTTGGAAAATTTATTTTCCATCCCTTCATTTTCATCCTATGTGAGTCTTTTATTCTGAGGTGGGTCTGTTGTAGACAGCATATATATGGTTCATGTTTTCTTATCTGTCCTGCTACCCTGTGTCTTTCAAATGGAGTATTTATTCTATTTACATTTAAGGCTATTATGGATAGGTTCTTACTTATTGCCATTTTTATTCTTTATGCCTATGTTTCTCTATTTCTTTTTTTTTTTTTTTTCATATAACAGTCCCTTTAGCATTTCTTGCAAAGCTGGTTTGGTGGTAATAAACTCTAGCTGTTTTTTTGTCTGCATTTCACCTTTAATTTGGAATGATAGCCTTGTTGTATAGAATTTCTTGAGTCTGATCATCACTTTTCATTATTTTGAATACTTCATTCTGTTCCCATCTATTCTGTAGCATATCTGTTGAGAAATCAGCTGACAGCCTTATGGGAACTACATTGTACATAATTGACTATCTCTCTCTTGCTGCCTTTATGATTCTCTCTTTGTCTTTACCTTTTGCCATTTTAATTATGGTATGTCTTGATGTAGGTCTTTTTGTGTTCAACTTGATGGGACTCTTTTTGCATTCTAAACTTGTGTGAATTTTTCCTTCACTGGTTTAGGGGAGTTTTCTGTCATTATTTCCTAAAACAGTTTCTCTATCCCTTACTTGCTTTTTTCTCCCACGGGTACCCCAGTTATCCAAATGTTGTTCTGTTTCATGTCTCAAAGTTCCCTTAAACTCTTCTCATGCTTTTTAATTGTTTGTTTGTTGCTCTAATTGAGTGTTTTTTTCTAATTTATCTTTCCTGTCTTTTTAATCTTTACTGTTAAGAATATTACAGATGTCCCTCTCCCCATCCCTCATCCCCACTGATCCTACCCTGCCCCAGGCCTTTACCAACCTGTAGTCTGTGTCCATAGATAATGCATATATGCACATATGGTCTTTGGTTAATCTCTTCCTGCCCTCTCCTCCCTCCGTCCCTCTGAGATTCGTCAGTCTGTATCATGTTTTCATACCTCTGGTTCTATTTTATTCATCAGTTAATTTTGTTCATTAGATTCCTTATTCATTTATTTTTATTTTTATTTTTAGATTCAGTTGATGATAGATAATGTGTTGTCGTTTATTGTTCTTTTTTTTCTTGTTCTTTTTTCTCTTCTTCTTCTTCTTAAAGAAAACCCTTCAACATTTCATGTAATACTGGTTTGCTGGTGATGAACTCCTTTAGCTTGTTCTTGTCTGTGAAGCACTTTATCTGACCTTCAATTCTAAATGAGAGCTTTGCTGGATAGAGTAATCTTGGTTATAGGTCCTTTATTTTCATCACTTCGAATATTTTTTACCACTCCCTTCTGGTCTGCAATGTTTTTTTTGAGAAATCAGCTGACAGTCATATGTTCACTCCCTTTTTTTGGTAGGTAATTAACTGCTTTTCTCTTGCTGCTTTTAAGATTCTTTGTCTTTACCTTTGGCATTTTAATTATGATGTGTCTTGGTTTGGGCCTCTTTGGTTCATTTTGTTTGGGACTTTCAGTGCTTCCTGGACCTGTAAGTCTATTTCTTTCACCTGGTCATTGTTTCTTCAAATAGGTTTTCAATTTCTTGCTCTCTTCTTTCCTCAGTATCCCCAGGAGAGGCCAAACTGTGAGCCAAGGCAGGCTCCTGCTAGTGCCTAGCCATGGGTCACTTATCCAGAGGTATGGGGCATACTGAGTTCAGCTACTAGTTGTTTAAGAGATTTTAGTGAAATCTGAATCCCAAACAAGGACAGGCCATTCATATGGAAAACACCTTGGGTGGATCTGCAAATTGGGTGGGGTGGGGTCTCAGGGAATCTCCAGGATGAACCAAACAGGGTGGGTCAGTTTGATGGAGACTCAGATATGGACCTGCCAGTCAGCTTTGTGGGAGGGGAGGTCTCAGCAGAGGAACAATTACCTCTGCCAACATTTTTGTCTGGGGGAAAGCTGCCTCCCAGTTCTTGCCCTGATGCCAGACAATTTAATTCCTCCCCATATGTTCCTGGATCCTTTCATGCTGCTGCCCCAGAACTGGAACTCAGAAGGAGTGAATCCAACCAAGTCTGTGTGTGGGCCCTTTAAAAAGAACTTCCTGGGTTTCCAGCTGTTTGGTTTTGTGTGTTTTTTAAAACATTTTTATTGATTTCAGAGAGGAATAGAGAGGGAGAGAGAGAAATATCAAAGATATGAAGAAATCATTGACCCGCTGCCTCCTGCACATCCCCTACTGGGGATCAAGACCACAACCCAGACATGTGCCCTGACTGGGAATTGAATGGTGACCTCCTGGTTCATAGGTAGATGCTCAACCAATCAACCACACCAGCTGGGCTCCCCACTGGCTTTTACAGCCCTAAGTTATGGGAACTTCACTTCCTGGCACTGGTACTCTGGGATGACGGTTCTGGTGCGATAAACCTCACAGTAAGCCTTGCTCCTCATGGTAAGCCTCCTCAGCCAAGATATCCCTCCTGATTAAAAACATGCCATACATTGGTGCTGGACCAGTCTGTTCCATGCCTCCTCTCCTCTTACTAGTCTCAACATGCTTTCTTCTTTAATTCTGTAATTGTAGGTCTTCCTTTCTGCCAGATTTCTGGTGGTTCTGAATGATGGTGGTTCTGTATTTGTAGTTGTAATTTGGATGTGGCTGTGGGAGGATGCAAGTACCACATTTACCTATGCCGCCATCTTGGTTTCTCTTGCCTCTACCTTGTGTTTCAAATTCGTGATTTGATCTCTGCTCCATCAAGCCTGATTTTAATTCCTTTCATTGCATTCTTAATGTCAGATATAGTATCCCTCCTTTCTGACCTTTTCTTATTCGTGGCTTCTATATCATTTTTTCCATGGCGATGTTGTTCCCACTAATTCCTTGTAGTTCCCATTTAGTTCCTTGTAGTTCTCACTAAGTTCCTTAAGCATTCTTATAACCATTAATATGAACACTTATGTCTGATAAGTTGCTTTCCTCCATCTTATTTCGGTCTTTTTCTGGAGATTCTTTTCTTTCATTTTGGGTTTTTCTTTGTCTCCCCATTTTAGCTGTCTCTTTGTTTTTGTTTCTATGTATTAAATAGAACTGCTATGACACCCAGTCTTTGTGGGTTGGCCTTTTGTAGTAAATGTTCTGTGGGACCCTGTAGTGCAGTCTCCTTGAACTCCTGAGCTAGATGCTCTTGATGTGACCTTTTTGTGGCTTACTTGGGCAGTCCTATTGTAATTGGGTCTTGATTGTTGTTGTCCTGTTCATGGGTGGGATCTCCTCTCAGGCTGGCTGTGAGGCTCAACCCCAACCACATCATGCAAAATGTTCTACAGGTGCTTATAGGGCTAAATAAAACAATACAGGAAACAAACAAACCATATGAAAGATTCCAACAACAACAGCAAAAACAACCACAAAAGAAATGGGAATTAAGAAAGAGAAAAGAGTGCGGGAAAGATGGCTGCCGACGAGAAGGCAGACTGCAAGAGAGAGTGTGAGTGAGAGAACAAAAGGAGAGTGTGTGGTCGCACAGGGAGTGTATATTTGTAAGTTGAGGGACAGCTATACTCCAAGGGACTGTTGGGGATTGCCAGACTGGGTTCCCCTGACCAGGCAGCCTCCACTGCTACTGAAATCTCTCCTGGAGCAACTGGCTCTGACGCGGAGACCGCACCATCTTGAAGAGAAGAGTGGCTGTTATTGGAAGCCTAAAAATCCCGGGAATCTACAACAACAACACCTAGGGAACAGCTGCAAACCCAGGAACAATGGACCTTAAGCATCGCGAATACACGGACTCAGAGGAGCTCTGCACCTTCTCATGGAAAGGTCAGATTTCACCTAGGAAAAGGTGAGGTCTGCGATCCAGGCAGGAGAGAGAAACGCACACGCACACAACCGGAGCTAGAGGTTCTAGGGAAGTCTGCACCCCACAAAATCTGTGGCTTTTGGGGCTAGCGTGATCCACAAATGTGGAAGGGGATCTGCAGGGCTGCTAACAGAAGGGAACACTAAAAAGCAACCCATAGTTGAATTGGGTGCAAAAGAGCAGCCTAAAAATTTTAACAGTGTGCGCTGGCTGCTTAGAGCTAGGGGAAAAAAGATTGCACAGACTTGCACGCAGTGCCAGAGGGTAAAAGTTGTGAGTTCGCGCACTTACTCTGGTTCTTTTTTTCTTCTTCTCGTTAAATCCTTGCTTTTGATTACTAAGCCCAGTACATAGGATCACCCAATTGAGGACACTCTCAAAGATGTAGGGGAAAGTTCTTTTTCTGGAACCTGGGGATCAGAGCTGGGAGAAATGATCAAAGAACCATCTCTGGGGCAGTCCAGACTCCCAAACCAGTATTAAGTGTGACAGGAAAAACAAAATCTAAATACTGGCTAGAGAGGACTTATACTGGCTAGAGAGGACTTGTAGCCCCGGCGGTCAATACAGAAACACTGCCACCCAGGAATTGAATCACAAATTGACTCTTGTGTAAACAAAAATAAAGGAGTCTAAGAAATACTGCCTGCTGGAAAACCAGGACTGTGGTTTACAACACAGAGGAGCAGTGGAATGCAGGGAACTTCAATACTGTCCTGACTACCTGGCAGGAAACAGGCGTACCAAACAGAAAGTAGAGGAAGTGAATGACTTCACTACTGCACATTTTTATTTTTTCATCTTTTACTTAAGAAACTAAATTTTTAATTTTAATCTTTTTTTTCCCACTTGATTTTACCTGTTTAATTATTATACTTTTATTTTTAATGAATATTATTACTACTACTACTATTTTACCTTTTTTTAAAGTGTCATTTTATTTTCTCTTTATTTTAATTTATTTTGGGAATAGTGTTCTACATTTTATTTTAATTTTTCCTTTAGCATCATTTTACTCTATCTCAACTTTACCTTTATGCCAACACTCTCACTTTTCTCCTTTTGTTGTCCTGTTTTTTTTACCCTATTCTTGCTTCAGATTGTCCCTATTCCTTCTTTTTACCCCCTGTTAAAAATTCACCCTATATATATATCTAATTCCTGATGCCCTGCTCTAAGTTCTTACACACCTCTCCCTCCTCTTTCTTCACTATCCAAATTTTTTTCTCTCTGCCCTTTTTTGTCTGTCTGTTTTTTGTTGTTGTTATTGTTTTTCTGTTCTGTTTTGGTTTTTTGTTCTAGGTTTTTTTTGTTTTATTTTGTTTTGTCTTGCTTTCCGTCTGTCCTATTGTTGTTTGCTTGAGAGTCGATTAGATTGGTTATTGTTGTGCTTATTGGTGAGATTGTTACTCTCTTTTTTTGGTTTGTTTTTGTTTTTGTTTGTTTTTTGCTTCTGTTTTTCCTCTCCTCACTTGTTATTAGTTGTTGTCTGTAGTTAGCATTCATCTCTGGGTGTTTGTTTGCATTTTTTGGGATTAGTGGTTGTTCTATTTAAGTTTTCTTCCCAGATAAATAGCCCTCCCTCTTTTTTATTCTCTTTTTTTTCTCTCTTACTTTTTTCCTTTTCTCAATATCATTTTTGCACTCCTTTTTTTCTTTCTTATCCCCTAATTCTCTTTTCTCTGGTGGCTACCTTTATTTGGGGTTATTAGTATCATGAATACATTGATGTTCCATGCTTTGTGCATTGTGCCTTGTTGTATTGTATTTTGTGCCTATAAATCAATGCAGGAGAGAGAGAACTACGTAACCAGATAACCGGCAAAGAGAGATCATGGGAGACAAAGAAACAGCCCGCATATGAAAGAAAAGGAGGCAACACCAGAAAAGGAAGTAAACGAAATGGAGGCAAGCAAATGTCAGAGAAAGAATTCAAAGAAATGGTCATAAGGTCGCTGAAAAGAATGGAAGACAAATTCAACAAAATGTGTAAGAACCAAGAGAAAATGAAGAAGAACCAAGAAGAAATGAAAAATGGCATCGCTGCTATAAAGAACTCAATAGAAAGCATCAACAGTAGTCTAGAAGAAACAGAGAACTGCATCAGTGAACTAGAAGACAAGGTAGAAAAAATAGCCAAGCAGAGCAGCATCTAGTAAAAAAAACTTAAAAAACAGGAGGAGAGCCTAAGGGAACTTTAGGACAACATGAAATGAAACAACATCTGCATAATAGGGGTGCCAGAAGGAGAGAAAAATGAGCAAGGAATAGAAAACCTGTTTGAAGAAATAATGACAGAAAACTTTCTCCCCTGATATAGGGAAGAAAAAACCCACACAAATCCAAGAAGCTCACAGAGTCCCAAACAAAATGAACCCCAAAAGACCAACACCAAGGCACATTATAATTAAATTGGCAAACACCAACGAAAATGTAAGAATCTTAAAGGCATCCAGAGAGAGACAGAAAGTTACCTACAAAGGATCCCCCATCAGACTAGCAACTCATTTCTCAACAGAAACACATCAGGCCAGAAGGGAATGGAATGAAATATACAAAGTCATGCAAGGAAGGGTCTGAATCCAAAAATACTGTACCCAGCAAGGCTATCAATCAAAATTGAGGGGGAAATCGGGAGCTTCACAGACAAAAAAGGACTAAGGGAGTTTATTACCACCAAACCACAATGAAAGAGATGCTAAAGGGTCTGCTGTAAAAAGAAGAAATAGGAAGAGAAGAAGGAACACAGGTGTAAAGAATAAGAATGGTGACAAACAAGTACCTATCAATAATAACTTTTAATGTAAATGGATTAAATTTCCCAGTCAAAAGACATAGGGTAACGGATTGGATAAGAAAATATGACCCATATATCTGCTGTCTACAGGAAACCCACCTCAGAAAAAAAGACGCAAACAGACTGAGGGTGAAGGGATGGAAAAAAGGTTTTTCAGGCAAATGGAAATGAAGAAAAAAGCTGGGGTAGCAATACTTATATCTGACAAATTAGATCTCAAAGTGAAGGACATAAAAAGAGACAAGGAAGGCCACTTCATAATACTAAAGGGAGCAATCAAACAAGAAATAACACTGGTAAACATATACGCTTCCAATGCAGGAGCACCCAAATACATAAAAAAAACTTCTGGAGGATATCAAGAGAGAGACTGACAGTAATACAGTCACAGTAGGGGACTTTAATACCCCACTATCACCATTGGACAAATCCCCTAAACAAAAAATTAGCAAAGAAACATCAATCCTAAATGACTCACTAGACCAGATGGAATTAATTGACATCTTCAGAACATTAATTGACATCTTCAGAACATTTCACCCCAAAGTCACAGAATATACATTCTTTTCAAGTGCACATGGGTCATTTTCAAAGATAGTCCATATATTGGGTCACAGGCAAAGTCTCTTCAAATTCAAGAAGATCGAAATCATATCAAGCATCTTCTCAGATCACAATGGCATAAAACTGGAAATCAACTACAATAAAAACAATCAAAAGAAATCAAACACCTGGAGACTAAATAGCATGCTATTAAACAATGATTGGGTTATCAGAGAGAGCAAAGAAGAAATAAAAAGCATCATGGCAACAAACGACAATGAAAACACAACAATCCAAAATCTATGGGACACAATGAAAGCAGTCTTGAGAGGGAAGTTCATAGCTCTACAAGCCTACAATAAAAAAAAAAACAAGAAACAATGGTAGTAAATTACCTAACCCTACATCTCAGAGTAAGAAAGAGAGCAACAAGAAAAGCCCAGTGTAAGCAGAAGGAAGGAAATAATAAAGGATCAAAGTGGAGATAAATGACATAGAGACAAAAAAATATATATACAAAACATCAACAAAACCAAGAACTGGTTCTTTGAAAGGATAAACATGATTGATGAACCTCTATCCAGGCTCACCAAGAAGCAAAGAGAAAGTACCCAAATAAACAAAATCCGAGTCAAAACAGCCTATTTAATAAATGGTAGTGGGAAATCTGATCAAATACATGCAAAATATGAAACTAGACCACCAACTTACGCCATACAAAAAACAAACTCAAAATGGCTAATGGACTTGAATGTAAGATAGGAAACCATAAAATCCCACAAGACTACATAGGCAGCAAAATTGCAGACATATGTCGTAGCAATATCTTTACAGACACAGAACCTAGGGCAAGAGAGACTAAGGAGAAAATAAACAAATGGGACTACAGCAAAATAAAATGCTTTTGCACAGCAAGAGAAACCATCAACAAAACAACAAGAAAGCCCACTGCATGGGAGAACATAAGTGTTTAATCTCCAATAAGTGTTTAATCTTCAAAATTTACAGGGAACTCATACAATTTAACAAAAGAAAGGTAACCCAATCAAAAAATGGGCAAAGGATCTAAACAGACACTTTTCAAAAGAGGACATTCAGAAAGCCAAGAGACACATGAAAACATGCTCCAAGTCATTAATCATACGAGAGATACAAGTAAAAACAACAATGAGGTACCATCTCACACCTGTCAGAATGGCTATCATCAACAAATCAACAAATGACAAGTGTTGGAGAGGATGGTGAGAAAAAGGAACCCTCCTTCACTGCTGGTGGGAATGTAGACTGGTGCAGCCACTGTGGGAAACCGTATGTTGTTTCCTCAAAAAACTAAAAATGGATCTGCTATTTGAACCAGTAATACCACTTCTAGGAATACATCCCAAGAAACTAGAAACATTAATCAGAAAGGATATATGCACCCCTATGTTCATAACAGCACAATTTACAATAGCTAAGATTTGGAAACAGCCTAAATGCCCATCAGCAGATTAATGGATGAGAAAACTATGGTACATCTAGACAATGGAATACTACGCTGCTATAAAAAAGAAGGAATTCTTACCATTTGCAGCAGCATGGATGGAACTGGAAAGCATTATGCTTAGTGAAATAAGCCAGGCAGTGAAAGAAATATACCACATGATCTCGCTCATTTATGGATAATAAAGAACTTTATAACCTGATGAACAAAAAGTTAGATACAGAGGCAGAGAAGCCTCGAACAGACTGTCAAATTACAGCGGGAAGGCAGGGGAGGGATGGCGGGCAGGGGGGGGTAACAAATCAACCGTAGGACTTGTATGCATGCAAATAAGCATAACCAATGGACAAAAGACACTGGGGAGGTGGGGTGAGGGCATGTGACAGGGGTTAGGGGAGGCCGGGCAAAGGTCAATGGGGAAAAAAAAAGGAGACATATGTACTACTATTTGTAATACTTTAAACAATAAAAAAAAATTTTTATATGAAAGAATAATAAAAAAGGAAGAAAGTAATAATAACAAAAAGAACACTCAAAGAGAAAATAGGAAGGTATAAGATTCTGAAAAGAACAAAGGAGAGGAAAAACAAGAATAATGATTAGGAAAAAGAAAATGGTAAAAAGGAAAAGATGAAAGAGAAAAATGTTATGAAGAAAGAAATAGAAGACAAAGAAAGATTAAGCTAAAGAAACAAAAAAAATAAATGAGTAAGAAAAGAGGCAAATAAGAGATATGAAAGAAATAATAGAAGAATGAGAAAAAATAATACTAAAGCAATAAAAGGAAAATAATGAGGTGGTGGGGTGGGCAGGGAGACAAAACCCAACCATGTAATGTTTGTCTCAACAGATTTTAGTGCCTACTAGGATTTCCCTTTGGGTCCTGCTCATATGTTGCCTAAGGCTATTTTGTATGCTGATTTCAGACCTCCCAGCAGGTACCTCTGTGCTAGCCAATGTTAGAAGCTTTCCAATCTTGGCTCTTGGTACCCTGTTCAAAGCTTCAAGCAATCCACAGCTTGTGGCTGCCTCCAGTTTTTTAGCAGTACAGGTCCCTAAGGCAGATCTGCAAATGTTCAGACTTCACGAAATATGGTAGGTGTGTACCCAGACTATTTCCCTGTCCTCAGCCAGGTGGAGTCCCTCTTAGGCCAGCTGGTGGGGTCTGCTGTAAGCCAGGAGTTTCTGTCAGCTCTCTTGTTAGAAGTGCCAGCCAGGTTCCCAGGAAAGTGGGGGGAATATGCCCGCCCAAAACCAGCCATTGACAGTCACAGACTACTGCCCATCCCAAGTCTGCTGCCTCCTCAGCAGGGGTCAAGATACAGGGTGGGAGCACTGGATTACAGAAGGTGGTGCTAGTGGGATTCCTTAGTTTGGGGTGAGCTGTATCTCAGAGGGCAGGTATTTGCCTTTCCCTATGCTTCTGCTGTTGGGAAGGGCTTGTGCCTCTCAGGAAAAATGGGTGCTGCCATATGGGGTGGGGGACGACTCAACACGGGTATCCCTGCAGCCTCCCTCCTCATGATTCTTCCCTACTCCTTCCACATCGCCCTCCCTTCAACAAAGCCTAGGGTGAGTCTTTGGGAATGAAACTCCTGTGTACTAGCCCTTTTAAGAGGTGACTTTTTTTCCAGACAGCTCAGCTCCCTGAATGATAAAAGCCCTGGCCACTAGTTGCCACATGGGTTGGCCTTTCCCAGCTCTGGCTATCCACGATGGGGAGGCCTGCCTGGAGTCCAGGCCTCTCTCTCTAGGGGAATGCTGATCCCCCTTGACCTGCTGCTTCTGGGTGCTAGGCCAGCACCTCTCGTGTCCCCTCCCTTCCTACCAGTCACAAGGTAGTTTCTGCCCTTCCTTGGTCAAAAGTCTCTTCAGCCAATCATCAGCTAATATTTCAGGGTGAATATTCCCCAATTTAGCTTTAATTCCAGTTAGATCTGGGAGGAAGTGGGAGAAAGATCCACCTATTCTGCCACTATCTTCCAACCCTCTTGGGGATGTGCCCTGTTTTTTGTTGTTGTTGTTTTGTTATTGGTTTTGGTTTTGCTTCTTCTGCTTTATAATTATCTTTCCTTTTTCTCTCTCTCTCTGCTTAATGAGCTCTAACTCATGAAGAGTTGACTTCCTTATAACAGTTAAAAAGAAGACTCTTGGATTATAGGTTATTTTTAATGGAATTAATGATTCATACAGAAGCTGTGTACCTGTAAAATTTACAGAGATGTTGCCATATTGCCCTCTAAAAAGACTTTTCCACCCTGGCCATGTTGCTTGATGCTTAGAGCATTGGCCCACATACTGAAGGATCTTGGGTTCGATTACCTGAACCTAGATTGCAGGTTCAATACCTGGCCCTGGTCAGGGCACATGCAAGAGGCAACCAATCGATGTGTCTCTTTCACACTGATGTTTCTCTCCCTCTCCCTGCCTCCCTCTCTCCTTCCCTCCCTCTAAAAATCAATGGAAAAAATATTCTCAGGTGAAGATTAAAAAATAATGCTTTTCTAATTTCTAGTTCCACTATGGTGTATGAGACTGACTTCCCAAAGTCCTGCTAATACTGCACATTGTCCTATATAATAAAAGCATAATATGCAAATCAACCAGATGGCAGAATGACCAGTTGCTATGACATTCAATGACCACCAGGGGGCAGACGCTCAATGCAGGAGCTGCCCCTAACCCGTAGGCCCCGATCACCTGATCAGGGCCTGCTGGCCAACCTTTCAGTCCCTCCCCACAGCCAGCAGGCTCCAATCACCCAATGGGAAACAGGGAACCACGAGTGGGTGGCGGCGGATACAGGTGGCGCCAGGCCAAGGTGGGTGTGAGTGGGGCCCTGATCGCCCCACCAGTTGCCCCCCACACACAGGGCAACCGGGGGGGGGAGGAAAAGGGGGGGCAAGGCCAGCTGCCAGCAGCTGGGGAAGATCAGCCCTGATTGTGGGGCAGGCCTGGGGATCCTACTGTGCATGAATTTTGTGCGCTGGGCCTCTAGTAATTAAATGTTTGCCAAACTGATAGGTATGGAGGGAAATCTCATTTTCTTTTTAATTATGAACAATTTCAAATATGAAAGAAGTTATACTGAAAAAATAAATGCCCATGTACCTACTACCTATATTTCCTATATTTTAACATTTTGTAATATTTATTTTGGATTGTTTTTAATTAACAAAATGATACCAGACCTGAAAACTCACTACCTCATTCCCTTCCCTGTCAGAGGTCACCTGAAATGAGTGCATTCCTCCCTGAGTTTGCAGTGTTGCATACATAGTTCAATGCAGTACTATGTCTCATCTAGGGTTATTTATGAAGTTTGCTTTCCAGTTTTCTTTTCCCTGCATTTTGGGATGTGTGTGTATTTTATCTTTTCTTTCTCATTATAACCTTTTCTCTGATGCTTGAGTACACTGCTGTGTCCTCACGTTCGGGAGTGTGCAGCTGAAGCCAAGCAGGAGCTCCAAGGCATGAATGAGGCTGTTTGCAGGCTACCTGCCATAGGCCATTTGTCTGACCTGTCCAATCGGGGATCTGCAGATCTCTCCCCCAGGGAAGACTGAAAAAGGAAGCCCTAGCTGGGCCAAGAGGAAAGGAGGCAGGGGGAATTTACAATTTAGATGGTGTTAAGGAGAACCTCCCTGAGGAGACATTTACAGTCATGCTGGAAGGTAGGGAGTATACTGCCTTTTGGGCATCTGGAAAACGAAATTACTGACAAGTGGAGAGCAAAGGCCTCCATTGCAGGAGGTGGCGTGCCTTGGTATATATTTATCCTCTTTATACACTTCAAATGTTTGTCCTAGTTCATTGCTTGACTTTATAATCTCTTTTGTCAAATAAAATTTTTCTATTTTTTATACAAATTTTGCTTTTTGAAAATATGTGGTGCCCTAGCCAGTTTGTCTCCGGGAATAGAGCATCTGCCTGCGGACTGAAGGATCCCGGGTTCAATTCCGGTCAAGGGCACATGCCAGGGTTGTGGATTTGACCCCCAGTGGGGGGCATATAGGAGGCAGCTGATGAATGATTCTCTCTCATTGATGTTTCTCTCTCTCTCTTCCCCTTCCTTCCTCTCTGAAATCAATAAAAATATTTTTTAAAAAATGGATTCAAATATATTTAAAAAGAAAGAAAATATGTGGCTTCACCTGTTTTTTGCTTTACAAAGTCCTTTTCCCCAGGATTTTCCTTTTTTTTTTTTTTTTTTGTAGTTTTACGGCTTTGTTTTTTTCTGTTTAGTTTTAAAATAAATTTCCTATTTATTCAAATTGAAAATGGGAATCTACATTTTTTTCTTCATGCATAGTCAGTTGTCCTGGCACCATATTCAACTAGTCCCTTGGTCCTCATTAATTTTTAATGCCCATTAACTGAATTCTGTAACTGAGTCCATTTCTAAACTGCTTATGCTATTCTATTAATCTTTTTACCTCTTCCTTTTCCTACCACACTTTACCATCACTAAAACTTTTTGATGTCTGCCAAATATTAGTAGAACATCTCTGACCCCAACTTGTTCTTTTTTAAAATTTTTTTATTTATTAAATTTTAGAGAAACATTGATTTGTTATTTCACTTATTTATGCTCCTTGTTTGTGCCCCAACCAGGGATTGAACCCGCAACCTCGGGATGATGCTCCAACCAACTGAGCTACCTGGCCAGGACCCAACTTACTCTTTAAAAAAAAAAAAAAAAATTTGACCCAAGCTGGTTTGGCTCAGTGGATAGAGCTTCGACTTGCAGACTGAAGGGTCCCAGGTTTGATTCTGATCCTGGGCGCGTACCTTTGGTTGCAGGCTCAATCCCCAGCCCTGGTCAGGGCACATGCAGGTAGCAACCAATCAATGTGTCTTTCTCACATCAATGTTTCTCTCTCTCTCTGTCTCTCCCCTCCCTTCTACTCTCTAAAAATCTATGGAAAAATATCCTTGGGTGAGGATTAACAACAACAAAATAATCTGTTAATCTTTATTTTTTCTTCTGAATGAATATTTACATGTATTTAAATGTTCATTTTGTTACTTTGAGAAACTTCCTTGTAACTTTTTTTCTTTCCTTCTTTTTAAGGCCTTACCTATAAGAAGCTAAACCGGCTTGACGAGGCTTTGGACTGTTTCCTGAAGCTTCATGCAATCCTGAGAAATAGCGCTCAAGTTTTATACCAGATAGCCAATGTGTATCTTAAGTGAAAAATTTAGGGATCATTATAATTCATTCAATTGGTAATTGCATACCAACTATTAAGTAAGCTTAACCAACTAAGTAATTGATGAGGGTAATATTTTAAAACCTAATAGATTAAAATGTGGGGAAAATATTATTTGAGCAATCCTGTTTTAAAGGATCATTTGCATTGTAAGAGGAATTATTTAAAGGTTAAAACTATTATAAATTTTTAGAAGTAATCATTAAAGTAATTGAGTATAACATGTGAAGTACTCATATTAACTATCAAATGTAAATTAGATAGTTTAGAATATATTAACTCTGAGGGTTTTTTTAAATATATTTTAATGATTTTTTTAAAGAGAGGAAGGGAGAGGGATAGAGAGTTAGAAACATCGATAAGAGAGAAACATTGATTGCCTGCCTCCTGCACACCCCCTACTGGGGATGTGCCTGCAACCAAGGTACATGCCCTTGACCGGAATCAAACCTGGGACCTTTTAATCCGCAGGCTTACGCTCTATCCACTGAGCCAAACCGGTTAGGGCAACTCTGAGTTTTATAGGATATTTTTGAAGCAGTAACTTACTAATTAAAAGGAAAATATTGTTTATTACTGATTAGTACTACTAATTGAATTTGAACTTATTCTTTCTGTTTACTCAGTAGTATACTCATTGACTGTGGAATGTATGTGCCATATTTTATTTAGAACTCAGAAACTGCAAAAATATAAAACATTGTTCTCCTGTCAGTTTCTTCTGCAACTCTTAGCTTTTCTGTAGTTGATTTTTCCCCTACTCTTGGTTGGAAGAGCAGAAATCTGTTAATGTTTTTAATGTCTTTGACACTATTTGAAAAACACTTTAATTTCTCTTCTTATTTTAAAAACTAGAGGCCCAGTGCATGAATTCATGCACAGGTGGAATCCCTCTGCCTGGCCAGTGATCGAGGCTGATTGGGGCCAGCTGGGACTGGCTGGCCAGGGAGAGGGACCGTGGAAGGTTGGCCAGCTGGATGGAGGGAGGGACTGGGGGAGGTTGGCCAGCCGGGGGGGGAGGAACCATGGGAGGTGGACTAGCCACGGGAAGATGGCTGTGGGAGCGCACTGACCACCAGGGGGCAGCTCCTGCATTGAGCATCTGTCCGTGGTGGTCAGTGTGCATTATAGTGATCAGTTGACTGGTCATTCGGTTGTCTGGTCATTCAGTTGCTTAAGCTTTTATATATAGAAACTAGAGGCCCAGTGCATTAAATTCCAGGACGGCTGGCTCCTAACTGCTCACCTGCCTGATCGACCCTAACAGCCTCTGTCTGCCTGCCTAATCGCCCCCAACTGCCCTCCCCTGCTGGCTTGATCACCTGCAACTGCCCTCCCCTACTGGCCTGATCGCCCCCAACTGCCCTCCCCTGCCGGCCTGATCACAACCTAACTGCTCCCCTGCCGGCCTTGTTGCCCCT
This sequence comes from Corynorhinus townsendii, assembly GCA_026230045.1. Lineage (NCBI taxonomy): Eukaryota > Metazoa > Chordata > Mammalia > Chiroptera > Vespertilionidae > Corynorhinus > Corynorhinus townsendii. The sequence continues at coordinate 113,688,078 of JAPDVU010000003.1, read as the reverse complement.
AACCACCTCTGCTTCATCCCTGCCACCATGGCTTTGTCCAGAAGGAAATCGGATGTCCAGAAGATGTCCAGTTGACCCGGTCTAAGTAGCATATTACCCTTTTATTAGTATAGATAATAAGCTTTGAAAACTTAGGAAAGGATTAAAATTTTATGAAAGTTTAAGTTATTATTATCTTGATAAAAACTTTATGCAAATACATTTAGAAAAAAATACATTATGAAGTGTACCATTAATAATTTTGTTAATCCTCACTTGAGGATTTTTTCCATCGCTTTTCAGAGAAAGTGGAAGGAAGGGAGGAAGGGGGAGAGAAAGAGAAACATCAACATAAGACAGACACATCTACTTGTTGCCTTCCAAACACACCCTGACTAGGGGTGGGGAGCGAACCCTCAACCCAGGTGTGTTCCCTTGACAGGAATCAAACCCACAACTCTTCGGCACATGGCTCGATGCTCTAATCACTGAGAAATACCAGCCAGGGCACCATTAATAAGTTTAAGTACTATCTGGCATATTTTTGGTAGAGTAGATAAAAATATTTTTATTAAAAAATTTAGTTGTAGAGCAAATGACTTAATAGTTATTTCTTTTAGCCTTTTTTTTCTTTTGTCCATTTAATTTCTCTGAAATTGTCAGTATCGTGATCACTTTGGACCCAGTCAAGTAATTGATGTTTAAGGCTGTTTGAATATATTTCCTTATTTTTATGTTTTCCTTATGGTATCACAGTTTTCATCATTAAAAACAGGAGACTCTTATTTTTCAAAAAAAAAGAAAAAGGATTAGAATAGGTGTGAACAAGGTATCTGAATGTATGCAAAGGACCCACTAAGCACAAAGGCTACAAAAAAATAACTCCCTATTTGGGGCTTATAATCTAATTAGGAAAATATATGAAACTATGCCTGAATATGTTGAATGTGTTACAAGAGGTAGGATGGTTGAATACAACACTCAGGCATTTTATTAAGGACAAACTTTGGACAATGCTTTGGAAATTGATCCTATGGATGGTAGTGAGGCAAAGGAAAAACCAAGTATACATATGGAACGAGAGTCACATACAGTGCTGCTCCATTTTTTATTTTCATCCCTAAGGAAATCCAGAATAAATAGTATTAAATGGCACATCACTATAGCCTAGGGAATGTTTTTGTTGTAAAGTTATTTTTAAGTTTGCTTATTGATCAGGGTGAATTCAGAAAAACTGTGTTATCCTTAACTGAAATTGTCCAAGATACGAATTAATGGAAGATCCCAATCAAGCTATTGAATGGTTAATGCAGCTGATCAGTGTTGTTCCATCTGATTCTAGAGCTCTGTCTAAACTAGGAGAATTATATGATAGTGAAGGAGATAAGTCACAAGCATTTCAATACTACTATGAGGTAGGCGGATAATCTTTCCTTCTACTTTTTAGCTTTTATGAATTGTTTTATAAAATGCAGTGGCCTTTTAACTTACAATTTTTTAAATTGTTGACACTATTACAGATGTCCCCCAATGTTCCCCTCCTTTCCCCACCTTCTACTAGCCCCTGCCCCCCTCCCTCTGGCCATCACTACACTGTAGAAATGTTTATTAGTTTTTAAATGAATAATGATTTAAAATTAATGCATTTGTGGAATATAAAGTTAGTTGTTCATTAATTTTAATAAAAATGAAATTAGTACACTCATTTTTCTCTTGAAGCATGATTTTCATGTCTTTTTTATTCTATTACATATTTAATTTGACTCAGATTATGTGTCAGTACTTAAAATGATATAGTAAAAAATGTGTCAAGCAAGTCTTGTTTTCTAAATCTTGTATAGTTTCAAAGTCTTTTGAAGTGCATATGAAAGCTCAGACTTCTTTTATTAAGAAATTCTACACTGGATACATTAATCCACTCAATAGGTAAAATGTCCAGGAAGTAAATTATGCATTGCAACTGAAGTTGTATTGTCATGTTCTGTATTTTCTCTAGTCATACAGGTATTTCCCTTCTAACATGGAAGTCATTGAGTGGCTTGGAGCCTATTATATTGACACCCAGTTTTGTGAAAAAGCCATTCAATACTTTGAAAGAGCTGCTCTTATACAGTAAGTAACCGTTTTTGTTTTTTTTGTTTATGTTTAATTAAATGTCTCCTAATAGGATTTTATTTATAGAATTAGAATCTGATAGACACATTGTTCATGAACAAGTATTAATGAACATTCATTGTTTCCATTTTCTTGTGTTATATTCCATTTTACTTGGTTTTTATTGTGATAAATATATTTCTTTTTTATGCGCAAGTTTTAAAAATACCTGCTTTAAAATACTTTTATGTATTTTTCTTATTCATATCTCAGCAAACAAGTATTGTTTCTTTATCAGCCAGAAAAATTACTATCTCATAATAGTCACAGGATGTAAAGTACAGCATAGGGAATGTAGTCATAATCCTAATATATAAAAACTCAGGTTCCATAACATCCAAAACGACCGAAGGCTTGACCAACTGGAAGTCAGTGCTAGGTTGCCGTGGCGACCCAGCACTGACTGCCATCACTGCGGGCACTCCGACCCAACACTGACTGCAGAGGGGGCTGTGGATTAGGCCTGAAAAGAGGTCTGGAGAGAGAAACAGGGTCTCATCTGTAGCCTCTGTGGCAGCTGTTGATCAGCACTTGCCTCTCTCTTTCACTCCGGGCCTGGCCAGCAACCGCGCCTCTCTTTTTCTCGGGCCTCCTCTGGGGCTGCTGATCAGCCCCGCCTCTCTGATCAGGCCCGTTGATAGGCCCAGAGATGCTGACTGGCATAGAAACCGACCCGTCAGAACCAAATCTGGGTGAAGTGCAAGGAGCCAATGGCTGCCTAGGAGGCGGAGCTTTTGACACTGACTGGCATAGAAACCGTCCAATCAGAACCTAATCTGGGTGAACTGCAAAGGCAGAACCTAAGATGGGGACTGAGGAGGGGTTTTAAGGGCAACAGCTGTTTGGTGTAAGGTGTAAGAAAGTGGTTCAATTTTTTAATGATCGGTTTGGCAGTATAGTGCATATGACTGGCTATATTAGTTCAGATATAGGGATTATGTATTTTTGTCTGCCAAGAGCATCTTCTCCTGATGAAAAAGGCTAGCCCCCCATTTAAGCAATCCTATCCTATATAATTTATATATACTACTAAAAGGGTAATATGCTAATTATACCAGGTTGACGGACCATCTTCCAGATGTCTGACTTCCTTCCGGACAAAGCCATGGTGGTGGGGACCAAGGCAGAGGCCATTAGGGGTGATCAGGCCTGTAGGGGAGGGCTGTTGGGGGCAAGATCAGGCAGGCAGGCAGAGGCAGTTAGATCAGGCAGGCAGGCAGGTGAGCAGTTAGGAGCCAGCAGTCCCAGATTGTGAGAGGAATGTCTGTCCACTGGTTTAGGCCCAATTCCTGTGGGATCAGGCCTAAACCAGCAGTTGGACATCCCCCAAAGGGTCCCTAATTGGAGAGGGTTCAGGCTGGGCTGAGGGAACCCCCTGTCATGCATGAATTTCATGTACCGGTCCTCTAGTCTCTACTAATTATAGCCTAGGCCATCACAACCAATTGGACGACCCGTCACCATGAGGGGACCCCACCTGGATTGGAAGCGTGGCTGGCCTTCAAACCACCAGTGGCCTCTAGCCCAGGCTGGGGCTGCGCTGGGGACCAGGCATGTACAGTGCAGTCTTTTAAAAATAAAGAAAGGGCAGCTTCTTGAAGTGCAGTCACCAAGGCTCCACGCAGACTCACTGGGCCCACCACCAGATGCAGGAAAGCGGAGTCCAGGTGGGAGCGGCCTGGGCCTGTGTGGCTGGGTAGCCTCAGTGGATGGATCATGCTGGACAGCGCCAGCGGGCTGCGCAGAGGGCCACAGAGGTACAGAGCTGTTAGGGCAGTGGCCCACGGGGTCAGCGAGGCTGGGGTGCCAGGTAGGCCCCAGGTCCTCAGGCAGCACCGGGGGAGTGTGGCCGTCTAGGGTGGGAGATAAAGCCCTTCTTTCCAGAAGAACGCGGATGGTTTAAACGTGCATAGAGAAACTGCTGCAGTATCAACATGGCTATGTCGGTTCCCGGAGCCGTCTCTTGGTGCCCAACCGCAGGCTTCACTGTGGGGCGTAGGCCCAGACGTGGGCCAGGATGTGGCCTTGTCAGCCGGACTCACCCCCGGCATCTCCTCAGCGTCACAATGTCACCCGCAAGTGGCCATCGCTGCTGGTCTGTGGGCCCCCTTGAGCTGGCACCGTGCATGCTCACGGCAGTGCTCTCTGTGTTTTCGTGAAAGGACACCGTATGTAATGGGTGCTATTGATTCCTTAAGGTTGTAACGGGGCAGCCTGAACTTGCTTACGACGCCATCTTTTCTCCATATACCGCGCAGTCTTCTCGGGCTCAGGGAACCGGCAGCCACTGGAGTGTCAGCTTGGCCGACCCACATAGCCAGACGCCACCAGAAAGCACAGAAATGCCAAAGCCCCAATGGGACCCGTCATGAGATCCCAGTTCACATACTGGAGCGGAAACAAGAAAACAGTGGCACCTGTTGGACCTCAGCTGGGACTGTGTCCGTGGATCTGTTTGCAGGGTTCCTGCACCCTGGCCCTGGCCCAGTGGCCTAGGAAGCTCTGCAAGCCTTAATTCTGGAGTTACGGATCTTAGCAAGTAGGCAAATGCACAAAGGTGGAGTCGAAAGTAGCAAGGTTAGACTGAGTGTGTGCATTTATACACATATATGCCCATTTCCCCCAGTCTTTTTCTGAGCTGTTTGAGAGCATGTTCTACACATGACAGGATGCCCAGATACTCCTCTGTGTATTTCCCAAAAGCAGACACTCCTACCACGTGAGGAAATCTCTATTCAAATGGTATTAAGGTTCAATCCACAGACCCCATTTGAATTCTGACAACTGTGTCAACAATGTTCCTCCCAGGATGCCATCCACCTAGGACGTGTCATTCCTGTCCCTGATAGTTTTTCAGTTTTAATTAAAGATAGACTTTTGCCCTTAAAAATAAATAAATAAAAATAAAGAAAGACCTGCTGGCGTTCCAAGGCGCCTCCTGGTACTGGCTGCCCCACCCCCACCCCCACCCCTCGCGGAGCCTGAGGCTGAGCGGCTGGGGTGGGTGTGGGCCGTGTGGGTGGAGAGATTCGTGCTGCAGCCGAGGTGGCGAGGCTGGTTAACTTTGCTAGGGAGTCCAATTGGGCTGAATGACTGCAGCTCGCAGTGCTGGCCAGGTTAAGCTTCAAGAAGATGTTTTGTAAGAAGAGTGGGCAAGCCTATTCTCCCAGTAGAGCTTTGATCACTAAGAATGATGTGAAGGGAGGCCTCCAGAAGTCTCACATATTATATGACCAAGCAGAAGAGCACAGCTGCATCTCTGCTCCTCATAAGTCGATCTGGGGCTCATCGACTCCCTCTACTGGCTGGCATGCATGCTTGAAAGAGGAGAGGACACTGTATGTGGCAAGGAGGCTGGTGAGGTTTGCCAGTGGAGACATAGGTCTGACAGACCCATCCGCATTACCACAAGCAGTGGCCGCCTACCAGGGCTGTCATTTCATAGGCATGCCCGAATGTGAGGTGCTTCTGGCCCAGTGTGTAGTCTATTTTGCCAGAGCCCCAACGTCTATTGAGATGTATAGCGCCTACAACAACATCAAAGCCTGCCTGCAGAACCACCCAGGGGCTTCTGCCCCCGCCTCCTCCCTCTCCCCCTCCCCCCCCCCCCCACGCACCTGAGGAATGCGTCGACCAGGCTCATGAAAGACCTAGGCTATGACAAGGGCTGCAAATACAGCCCCATGTACAGCAAGCCTGTGGACCAGGAAGAATGGAGAGGAATGGATTTCTTCAAGCAGAGGCGATGCTGACTCTTTGAGGTTCTGATAGCAGAAGGATGTTACTTTCTTTTCTTCTTCTTTTTTTTGTTTTGTTTTGTTTTGTTTAATAGGAATGGCCAGAAAGAGTAAATGGATTGTGAAGTTGGTTTCCTGGTAAAAGTTAAAACAGCCCAACTTTTTGTGCCAGAAATTTGAGTGTTTCTTAAGTGGAGGCACAGCTACTTCAGCTAAGTGTGTAATGTTGAATTGTGTACATTTGCACTCTGCAATGGTTATGCGTTTGGAAGTGTCTGGCAGCTCTGTGTAAGGATTTATTTATTTTTGTCATAGTATTTAAATCATAATGTTATTTCAGAATTCAGTTCTGTAGGATTGTTTTCCCTTTAAAAATGTATATTCTGGGTACTTTTAATTGGTAAAAAATATGCAATTGTGATTTAATACTGCATAGTGTTCTGGGTTATTTTTTTTAATATGCAAAGGTCTTATGAGCCAATAAAACTATTTCAAAGTAATAAAACAAAATAAAACAAAAAACTTTGATGGGGAGGCCAGCGGGGCTCCGGCGTGTTCTGGGGCAGCCAGTTTATGCCAGGACCCGGGTACACGGCTGCTGTGGGCATGTGCTGGGAGCCCAGCACAGGCATCATATGGACATTTGTGTGTGAAAAGGACCTTTGTGTGCATAAATACATCTGTTTCTCAGAAGCGTACCTGGAAAGGTGCTTTATCTGTAATAGGCAATTTTCAAAATGTAATCTAGAGCAAGGGATCTGTAGCAAAAACACACAAGAAAAGGTTTTTGATACTAAACACAAAGCTGTAATTAAAGTGTGTATGCCCAAATGTACTGTGAATCAAACATATGGTGATATTTATCATCTGGTGGGTCTGTTTGAAAGGTTTGGTCGATCAGTTCTCATTTCACAAAAATAAAATAATGTAATTAAGTGATTACTAAATATATACTTCTAAGGCAAAGTAGTTTACCCACTTTGTGTACTTTTTGAACGTGTTTAGCACATCAAGGCTGTTTATAAAATATAACTTGGATGATGTGACAATATGGTTGAGGAAGGGGGTGTGGCTGGTTGTTTTTAAAAATTAGGCACCTCACAGTTTTTAAGGCAAACGTGTTAACCTAAAATCTTCAGAAGGCAGGGCCAGGGGTCTTTTAAGACCTTTGTATAGGCCTAAGACATAAAAAAGCAGCTAACCTTTTTAGGATGTGGCCTGAAAGAAACCTGTTATTTTCAGTTATTACTATCTTCAAAGTAAAATAACATTTTTGCAGCCTTTTTATGTGAGGTGTTTTTTTTTCATACTTTCATTACAATATTTGAAATAGGTGTTGTCATTGTTTTAAAGCAATAGTTTTTTCTTCTCAATATCAGAGACTAAATTTTCACACACACCCCACAAATGTTTATTTGAAGTAACTTATGCATCTGGACTCCGGGTGTAACATTACATACTTAGCTGAAGTAATTGTGCCTCCACTTAATCTCTCCAGGTGCCGGCAAGGGAGGGCATTTGGGGGCAATCAGGCCAGCAGGGGAACAGTTAGGGGGTGTTCAGGCTGGCAGGCAGAATCGGTTAGGGGCAATCAGGCAGGCAGGCAGGCAGGCAAGTGGTTAGGAGCCAGGGGTCCTGGATTATGAGAGGGATGTCCCAGATTGGAGAGGGTGCAGGCTGGTCTGAGGAACACCCCCCCCAACCCCCAATGCACGAATTTTGTGCACCGGGCCACTAGTTATTATAATAACTATGGAAGGTGTCAGGTGAGCACTGGAAATATCAGAGGAGCACTTAATAAAGTATATGATTGTCTATTCACTATGCTGTACACCTGAAATTAATACAAAGTAATATTGAATGTAAACTGTAATTGAAAAATAAAATTTTTAAAGAGAAAAATAAAGTTTAAAAAAAGAAAAAGAAAAAAAATTTTTTACTTCCCCAGAAAAAAAGAAAATTACTATCTCAGTTCTAGAACAAAGTTTCATTTCTGAAATAAGTTTCAATTTTTAATTGATATACATTGCATATTAAAAATTAAACTTTTAAAGATATCTTTAATTTTATATCAATGTTTTGTACATGTATGTTTCAAAAAAATTGAAATACTAATATATAATATTTTGCTTTGTATTTGGCCAAATTTAATTTTAACATCAAATATGACTTTGAATCATTTGAATGATAAAGGAATGCTTAAAAATTTGAGTGATCTCTGTGTAGAATTCATATTATATAATTAATTTTTATGACATTTGTTTCACTAAACATTTTGAGAATTATAAAACGAAAAGCATAGGGGGATAAGCTTTAACTTTAATTATATGCTCTAGATATGGCTGCAGAGATAATGCACTGTAACCTTTTTATTATACTTAATCCTAATTCTAGCCCTGTTAGCTCAGGTAAGACCCTTCATCCTTTGAGACTCCATCTACCATTGTTCCCATATGAATGTCACATTTTGACCTCATCTAGTTCATGCTCTCTTTCAGTAGTCTAGCCTCACAAGTGTCAACCTCCCCAAATTCATTGATCTAGAATAGCCATCTAGATCTTACCTAATTGATTACCACCCAGCATATTTTTACCAATAAAATATTTTATTATAACACCCAGCTGTCTAAACATAACCTCTCTTCTTCCCCACCCCTACTTTCAGTGTACCTCTCTCGGGTAAGACCAAGACCTCTAGTCTCTTGACCCTCCTTCCTCTCACAGGCTCTCCAGGCTTTAATTCAGAACCTATCCTTCCTAGGCTGCTTCATTGTTCACATCTGTGTTCTTTCTTGCCAACATTCTTTAATTACTTTGCTGTCCCATCCAAAATTTCATGGGTTGATACAGCCTTCCCACTCTTGTTTGCAACCTGGGAAGATTTATCATACATAGGTAAACTGATGCCACACATATTTGTGTTATGTGAACACTGCTCATCAATCTGATGTGTTTCTCATTAACTCCCCTTTTTATTTCCCTCACAGATCACCTCAAATTTTCTATTTTGTACTTCAGTTTACCTAGGAACTCCCCTAATATTTCCCTCTCCCTGCTTCCGTATAAATTTGCTTCCACTTGCATCTGGATTTGCCTCCTTCTGACTAAATGACAGAGACATTCCATATGCATTGGTTACCTCTCCTCTTCCTGAACATTTATTTGTTGTGCCATACATCAGAATTTCCACTTTATGGAGGGGTGCCTTGGTAAGAGAGTTTGGAAATAGATGATGGTGATGGTTGCACAACATTGCAAATGTAATTAATGCCACTGAATTGTGTACCTAAACATGGTTAAAATGACAAGTTTTTGTTATATTTGTTTTAATAACTTTTTAAGATTATTAATGTAATATATCTAAGCTTTTGAATTACACACTTTAAATGGGTGAATTATATGTTACATGAGTTATGTCTCAAAGTTGTCACAAAAGGATATAAGCTATGTTAGCTCATTCATAAGAAGTTCAGAAACAGACTAAGTCAACAGTTTTGAAGTCAGAATGATAGTTACCTTCACAGGTGAAGGAGGGGATGGTGGAAAGACACATCTGGGGTCTTAGCAGTGTCCTGTTTCTTGAATTGCAGAGCAGTTACATGTGCATTCACTTTATGACAATTTACAGAGCTGTACAGCTATGTTTTGTGTGCTTTTCCATGTGTTATACATCACAATAAAAGATTTCAAAGTTGAAAAAAAAGACAATACATGAAAGAAGTGCTGCCCTACCCTAGTGGCACCATTTGGAAATATGGGGGAGGGGCATTTTATGGTCTTGATGATGGGGACACACAGTGGGTATTAGGTGGGCAGCTGCCTGAGATGGTGAACACTCAGTAATGTGTAGAGGATTTGCATCGTGAACAGTGTCACCCCAAATGCTAACAGCACCTTCCACCAAATACTGCACTAGAATAGAGCATGTTAATTGTATGGCTTTGTCACTGAGACTGTCATCTTAAAACTCGAAAGTCTTTTCTCTGGGGCCATTTGATGTGTTCAAGGGAAAGTGTCAACCTGACTGCTGCCATCCCTGTAGCTGGAAGGGGCCTGGGCTTAGTGTCTCACTGTTCCAGAAGTGACTTCTCACTTCATCCTCCAGTTTTCATTTCTCTCCTCTAACCAGCCTGAGCCCTGATTACAGCCTCCCTGAATAACTCTGGAGCGTGGGGGCCAGCTACTTCCCAGTAACATTGCTAGTCTTCCTGTTGCAGTTCCTTGCCTTGTTCTCCCTCCTCTGTCCTGCATTTCCAGTTCTCCAGCATTTCTGGAGATTTTCAGGGAAGATCTGCTCCTTCTCCTCATATGCCCTTTGTACACCCTTGAGTTTTAGCTTTTTCTGCCCTGTTGAAGGTAATTTCTACCTCCTTCATCCATCACCCATCCTCTGTCTGTGGCTTTATACCATTCCAGTTTCATCTGAGATGGAGCGTGAAACTGCCTTTCTCCTCCTCGTTTTTTGGGTTTAATTTCTAGAAGAGACATTACAACATAAAAAGTCTTTACTCTGCCCTCTTAAAACCAAGTCATGATTCTCTTTCAGGTACTTATTTATTCCAAACACAGAAATAATTCTTCCTGGTGTCAGTTTTCAAACTTCATCTCATTGCTTTGTGGAAGTGTGAAATAAGGGATTAACATGGGATATTATACTGGTATATACTGTTGGGGGTGTGACCTTAGACATAGCTCTTACCCTTGGCCGGTCTGTTTGTGTTTTTTAAGGTGAATGGTTAGAATGATATACTGAGGCCACTTCTATTTCTAAAATGCCATCATTCTCTAACTTAAAGCCAAGTCATTGCAGATTTAAAATACTTAAAGCCTTTAGTACAGCTCTGTATTTATTATACTGTGCTAGGCAATTTATAACCAATTTGCTATAGTTTTTGGTACATTATTTTATATGTCTTAACTTATGCTATCTGTAAAATAATGTTATTTTTCTTTACTGTGAGGATAGAAGAGAAAAATAGGCATTCATTCAAGAAATGAACTTGGTGCAGTTGACATAGTTCAGTGATTGAGCATTGACCTTGAAACCAGGAGGTCAAGGTTTGATTCCCAGTCAGGGCACATGCACAGGTTGTGGGCTTGATCCCCAGTAGGGGGCATGCAGGAGGCAGCCAATTGTTATTTCTCTCATCAATCTTTCTATTTCTCCCTCTCCCTTCCTCTCTCTCAAAAAATCAATAAAAACTTATTTTTTAAAATTTTGCAGTCCTGAACTTGAAGGAAGCAATCAAGATATGTAATAGAATATGCAAAGGAGGAGGACTTAGTGAATATTGACACCCAGTATGTGTCAGGCATCATGCCTGGTCCTTCATATACAAAGGCTATGCTATCCTCACAAGTTTATGGATTAGTAAGGTTCAGAAACCTAAACAACACTGCAGAATAGTAAGTGCCATATGAAAGAAACTCTATAGAGTGTTGAGCAAGTCCGTGGAACAGTCTCTCCCAGCCTGCCCAGCAGAGAGTGACGAGATCAGCAGAAACCTCCATGTGGAGAGGCTGGCCTGTGCCGAGAACCAGAGTGTAGACATGTAGCATGCAGGCATTCCATGTTCCTGTCTGAATTTGTGGTAGCAGGGCATGATGGAAAACTCATGGAGAGGCAAAAAATGACAAAAAGTGAGTAAATGGGATTGGGATCTTAAATTATCATGCAGTTGAAGGAGAGGTGATGGGTTTTAAGGAGAAAAATAACATGGTTAGATGTATATTTTATGTAGATGAAAGCAGATGACTGTGTAGGCAGTGGATTCGAGGTTGAGTACTAGTAACTTGCATAGGTAGCAGGGCTATGACCTGTGTGTTTCAAGAGCTTGTAGGTTACCGTCCAGTTAAGTAGGAGCCATCACTATAAAGCTATCAAGTATAAGTAGAAGGGAGATTCTAAAAGGAAATAAGTGCATTAATTATTCCCTAGTTCTTTATATCTTTGAATCTTGCTTATGCATTTTTAATAGTCTTTAGAAATCCTGATTATGGTTATTTATTTTAGAAAATTATTTTTAAGAGAAAGGGAGTGATGAATTGAATTCTTTTTTTCATGTTTTTATTGTTTTCAGAGAGAGGAAGGAAGAGGAGAGAGAAAAACATCAATGATGAGAGAGAATCATTGATCAGCTGCCTCCTGCACACTCCCTACTGGGGACTGAGCCCGCAACCCCAGTACGTGCCCTTGACTGGAATCGAACCTGGGACCCTTCAGTCCACAGGCCAACACTCTATCCACTGAGCTAAACCAGCTAGGGCTAGAATTCTTTTTTATTCTCTCTTTAGTTGAAGCCTCATTGTTCAAACACAAGGTCAAAAATTGCCTCTTAGGTGCTAATTGCAAGCCTAAGCCTAAATTTCTAAGCCTAGGTGTAAGATTATGGCAAAACTAATAATAATGTTTAAAAATAGCAATCATTGGGGGGGGAGGGGGACATATGTATTATTTTCAACAATAAAGAATTTGTTTTAAAGAAAGAACTTAATAATAAAAAAATAGAATGCAGTGGTCTTTAACCAAACATGTTACTATTTCTCATAAAAATTTCTAAATAAAGGCATGAACTGGATTAAAGGGCTCTTAAATTTAAAATTATTAATATAAATATGACAGATAATAATGAAGTTGTATGTATGCTCTTTTCAGTAATAAAGATGATCTAATGAGAGGTCAAAAAGTAATTGAAAGATAGTACAGATTGATAGTTTTATAAGTATGTTTGACCAATCTCAGATTATTTTTGTTTCCTTTCTAATTTCATTATTTATTTCTCTTATAGGCCCATGCAAGTGAAATGGCAGCTGATGGTAGCTAGTTGTTTTAGAAGAAGTGGTAAATGCTTTTATTTATTTTTAACATATTTTGCTGCTTCTGTCTGTTAGGTAATTATGCATAAAATGTGTTCCAATTGCATATTTATTTATTCAAACAATAACTTTTTTTATACTTTTTAAAAATTTCTTTATTAATTAAGGTATTACATATGTGTCCTTATTCCCCCATTTTCCCCCACCTCCCATTCATGCCCCCAATCCCTTGTTGTCTGTGTCCATTGATTAGGCTTATATGCATGCATATAAGTCCTTTGGTTGATCTCTCCTCCTTACCCCCACCCTCCCCTACCTTCCCTGAGGTTTGACCTTCTGATTGATGTTTCTCTGTCTCTGGATCTATTTTTGTTCATCTGTTTATGTTGTTCATTATATTCCACAAATGAGTGAGATCATGTGATATTTATCTTTCTCTGCCTGGCTTATTTCACTTAGCATAATGTTCTCCATCTCCATCCATGTTGTTGCAAATGGTAAGAACTCCTTCTTTTTTACTGCAGCGTATTATTCCATTGTATAGATGTACCACAGTTTTTTAATCCACTCATCTGCTGATGGGCACTTAAGCTGTTTCCAAATCTAAGCTAGAATTGTGCTGCTATGAACATAGGAGCGCATATATCCTTTCTGATTTGTGTTGCTAGTTTCTTGGGATATATTCCTAGAAGTGGCAAAAGACCTATATGCAGAAAACTACATGACACTGAAAAAAGAGATAGAGGAAAATATAAACAGATGGAAGAACATACCATGTTCATGGATTGTGGGATCACTGGGTCAAATGGGAGTTCTAATTTTAGTTTTTTGAGGAAGCTCCATATTGTTCTCCACAGTGGCTGCACCAGTCTGCATTCCCACCAGCAGTGCAAAAGAGTTCCTTTTTCTCTGCATGCTCGCCAACACTTGTCGTTTGTTGATTTGTTGATGATAGCCATTCTGACAGGTGTTATGGTACCGCAGTGTTGTTTTGATTTGCATCTCTCTGATGATTAGTGACTTTGAGCATGTTTTCATATGTCTCTTGGCCTTCCTTCTGTCTTTTTTCGAAAAGTGTCATTTAGATCGGTTGCCCATTTTTTGATTGGGTTGTTTATCTTCTTTTTGTTAAGCTGCATGAGTTTCCTGTAAATGTTGGAGATTAAACCCTTATCGTTGATATAATTTGCAAATATGTTCTCCCATGAGGTGGGCTTTCTTGTTGTTTTATTGATGGTCTCCTTTGCTGTGCAAAAGCTTTTTATTTTGATGTAGTCCCATTTGTTTATTTTCTCCTTAGTTTCCATTGCCCTAGGAGCAGTATCAGTGAAGAAATTGCTTCGGCATATGTCAGAGATTTTTCTGCCTGTGGATTCCTCTAGTATTTTTATGGTTTCTCGTCATATGTTTAAGTCCTTGATCCATTTTGAGTTTATTTTTGTGTATGGTGTAAGTTGGTGGTCTAGTTTCATTTTTTTGCATGTATCTGTCCAATTTTCCCAACACCATTTATTGAAGAGACTCTCTTGACTCCATTGTATGTTCATGCCTCCTTTGTCAAATATTAATTGAGCATAGTGATTTGGGTCGATTTCTGGGTTTTCTATTCCATTGATCTATATGTCTGTTGTTGTGCCAGTACCAGACTGTTTTGAGAACAGTGGCTTTGTAATACAGCTTGAAATCTGGTATTGGGATCCCACCTATTTTGTTCTTCTTTCTCAGGATAGCTGTAGCTATTCGGGGTCTTTTTTATTCCAGATGAATTTTTGGAAAGTTCCTTCTAGATCTGTGAAATATGTCATTGGTATTTTAATGGGAAGTGCATTGAATTTATAGATTGCTTTAGGTAGTATGGACATTTTGATGATGTTGATTCTACCAATCCATCAACATGGTATGTTCTTCCATCTGTTTATATCTTCCTCTGTCTCTTTTCTCAGTGTCGTGTAGTTTTCCGCATATAGGTCTTTTGCCTGCTTAGTTAAGTTTAGTCCTAGGTATCTTAATTTTTTTTTGGTGCGCTGGTAAATGGGATTGCTTTTTCAGTCTCTCTTTCTGTAAGTTCACTATTGGTGTATAGAAATGCCATAGATTTCTTGGCATTAATTTTGTATCCTGCTACATTGCCGAATTCATTTATTAAGTCTAATAATTTTTTGATGGAGTCTTTAGGGTTTTCTATGTACAGTATCATGTCATCTGCAAATAAGGACAGTTTTACTTCTTCTTTTTCAATTTGGATGCCTTTTATTTCTTCTTCTTGTCTGATTGCAATGGCTAGTACTTCCAGCACTATGTTGAACAGGAGTGGTAAGAGTGGGCATCCCTGTCTTCTTCCTGTTCTTAGGGGAAATGGTTTTAGTTTTTGCCCATTGGTTATGATGTTGGCTGTGGGTTTGTCATATATGGCTTTTATTATGTTGAGATATGATTCTTCTATTCCCACCTTGCAGAGAGTTTTTATCAAGAAAGGGTGTTGGATTTTGTCAAATGCTTTTTCTGCATCAATTGGTATGACTATGTGATTTTTCTCTCTCCATTTATTTATGTGATGTATCACGTTTACTGATTTGCGAATATTGTACCATCCTTGCATCCCCAGGATAAATCCTACTTGATCATGGTGTATGATCTTTCTGATGTAGTGCTGGGTCCGATTTGCTAGAATTTTGTTGAGGATTTTGGCATCTATGTTCATGAGGGATATTGGCCTGTAATTCTCTTTCATTGTGTTGTCTTTATCTGGTTTTGGTATTAGGGTGATGCTGGCTTCATAGAATGAGCTTGGAAATGTTCCTTCCTCTTGAATTTTTTTAAATAGTCTGAGGAGGATAGTTTTAGTTCTTCCTTGAATGTTTGGTAAAACTCCCTTGTGAAGCCATCTTGGCCCTGGGCTTTTGTTTGCTGGAAGCTTTTTGATGACTGCTTCAATTTCTTCCATCGTTAGCAGCCTATTGAGATTTTTAGTATCTTCCTGAGTAAGTTTTGGAAGGTTGTATTTTTCTAGGAATGTGTCCATTTCCTCCAGGTTGTCTAGTTTGTTAGAATAGAGTGTTCATAGTATTTTTAAATAATCCTTTGTATTTCTGTGGAGTCTGTTATTTCTCCTCTTTCATTTCTGATTTTGTTTATTTGGGTCCTCTCTTTTTGCTTCTTGGTGAGCCTGGCTAGAGGTTCATCAATCTTCTTTATCCTTTCAGAGAACCACCTCTTGGTTTCATTGATCTTTTGTATTGTTTTTTTGGTCTCTGTGTCATTCATTTCTGCTCTGATCTTTAATATTTCCTTCCTTCTGCTCACTGTGGGTTTTTCTTGTTGCTCTCTTTCTAATTATTTGAGTTGTTGAGTTAGATGATTTATTACCATTTTTTCTTATTTTTTGAGGTAGGCCTGTAGAGCTATGAACTTCCCTCTCATGACTGCTTTCATTGTGTCCCATAGTATTTGCATTGTTGTCTTTTTATTGTCATTAGTCTCCAGGATGTTTTTAATTTCTTCTTTGATCTCATTGATAACCCAATCATTGTTTAATAGCATGCTATTCAGCTTCCTAGTGTTTGAATTTTTTGGAATGTTTTTATTGTAGTTTATTTCTAATATTATGCCATTGTGGTCTGAGAAAATGCTCGATATGATTTCAATCTTTTTGAATTTGGGGATACTTTGTTTGTGACCCAATATGTGGTCTATTTTTGAAAATGTCCCATGTGCACTTGAGAAGAACATATATTCCTTGGCTTTGGGGTAAAATGCTCTGAAGATGTCAGTTAGGTCCAGCTAGTGAGTCATTTAGAATTGCTGTTTCTTTGCTGATTTTTTTGTCTAGAGGATTTATTCATTGATGCCAGTGGTGTATTAAAGTCCCCTCCTATGATTGTATTGTTGTCGATCTCTCCCTTGATATCTTCCAGGAGTTTTTTTATGTATTTGGGTGCTCCTGCATTGGGTGCATATATGTTTATCAGGGTTATATCCTCTTGTTGTATCGATCTCTTTATTATTATGAAGTGGCCTTCCTTATCTCTTGTTATGGCCTTTACTTTGAGGTCTATTTTGTCAGAAATAAGTACTGCTACCCCAGCTTTTTATTCATTTCCATTTGCCTAAAAGATGTTTTTTCATCCCTTCACTTTCAGTCTGTATGAGTCCCTTTCTCTGAGGTGGGTCTCTTTTAGACAGCATATATAAGGGTCATGTTTTTTTATCCATTCAGCCACTCGATGTCTTTTGATTGGAGCATTTAGTCTGTTTACGTTTAAAGTTATTCTTGAAAGGAACTTATTTGTAGCCATTTTTATTTTTTGTGTCTGTGTTCCTTCTTACCTTTTTATTTCTTCTTTTTACAGCATTCCCTTTAGCATTTCTTGCATTGCTGGCTTGACAGTGATAAACTCCCTTAGCATTTTTTTGTCTGTGGAGCTCCTTATTTCCCCTTCAATTTTGAATGAAAACCTTGCTGGATAGAGTATTCTTTCGATTCAGTCCCTTGCTTTGCATCACTTTGTAAATTTCCTTCCATTCTTTTCTGGCCTGATGTGTTTCTGTTAAGAAATCATTTGATAATCTAATGGGAGCTCCCTTGTATGTAACTTTCTGTCTCTCTCTTGCAGCCTTTAAGATTCTCTCTTTGTCCTGAATATTTGCCATCATAATTATGATGTGCCTTGGTGTGGGTCTTTTCGGGTTCATCCTATTTGGGACTCTCTGTGCTTGTGTGACTTTTTTCTTTGCCACATTAGGGAAGTTTTCTGACATTATTTCTTCAAATAGTTCTTCTTACCCTTGTTCCTCTTCCTGTTGTTCTGGCACCCCTATTATTCGTATGTTGCTTCATTTCATGTTGTCCCAAAGCTCCCTTAGGCTCTCCTCCTATCTTTTAATTTTTTTTCTCCAGTTGCAATTCAGTTTAGCTGTGTTTTGCTTCCCTGTCTTCTAGTTCACTAATTCGGTCTTCCGCTTCTCCTAGTTTACTGTTGAAACTTTCCATGGTGTTTTTTATTGCAGCTATATCACTCTTCATTTCTTCTTGATTCTTACATAAGGTGTTGATTTTTTCTTCCATCCAGTTTACGAACTCTATGACCCTTATTCTGAATTCTTTTTCTGACATATTGCATAAAACATTAACTTTTGATAACCACATATTTGAAGTATTATATGAAAAACATAATTACTACAGACAGAAAAAACTTATGCTTTAAAAGTAGGTCTTAGTCATGTGTTTCAACACCACTGTTAGACACAGATTTATTATCTCTCAAAGTTAACATGTAAACATTTTCACAAGTTAGCTACAGAAAAACAGGCATTCTGTACACATAAATTTATATTCCACTAGAGGCCTGGTGCACAAATTCATGCACTGGGGGAGTCCCCTCAGCCCAGCCTGCACCCTCTCCAATCCAGGACCCCTCAGGGGATGGCAGTCAGACATCCCTCTCACAATCTGGGACCACTGGCTCCTAACTGCTCACCTGCCTGCCTGTCTGATCACCCCTAACTCCCCCCCCCCCCCCGCTGACCTGGTCACTCCCAAATGCCTCCTCTGCTGGCCTGTTGCCCTCAACTGACCCTCCTGCCGACCTTCTCGCCCCACTAAGCCTGCTGTTCAGTCATTTCGTCATCCCTCACTAACCCCCCTGCCAACCTTCTTTCCCCAGGCAGTCTGCTGATCGTTACTGTTACTGTGACGGTGTCCCAGACAATTTGCATATTCCTCTATTATAGTATAGATTTTCTGCCACCTAATTCTAAGTGTCCTATGTGTGTGGCCACATTAATGAGACTATCTCTACCTTTCTGAGGAAGGCCCAGGCCTGGAACACTGGATTTATATTTTTATACCAGATATCATTTGTGTTTCCAGCAATTGCTCTACTAGGTTCTGTGATGTTGACCCCTGTCCTGAAGGGTAGCGATGTTAATAGTTTTGAACTGACATGGATGATGTTTAAAATACAGAGATTGAGCAGGAGACAAGCATTAACAAATATGTGATCCCTCTTGTAGAGCATACATATGACACAGGAAAAGAAACTCCTCAATCCCAGGGAAGTATTCATTATAAAAGTGTTAACACGGTTCTCTTGCCTAGTGCTATAGCTTCTTTCTTGATGGATCTCTGTGAGCTCTTTCAGAGTGCCATCAAAATACGTATTCTGTGACATCCTCAAGTCATTGAGAGGGTTGATCTTTAATGTGACTGTATGTCCTATTGGATAACATACAACATATACACTTTATTTATCTCAGCTGAGTTCTGATTGCCTCTGTTCATTTCCACATCAGTCATATGTAGAGTGTACATACGTGGGGCTTTCTGAATAATTTAAAGACATATATCTTCTTGAGTTATTGAAGGGCAGGTTAGAAAAAAACTAATATTGATTGAGAACCCATTGTGAGTTATATGCTTCCTCTCTATTTGATTTCATTCTCACAACAACACTTTGAGGTTAGTACAGCCATCCTTCTTGAGTCCTAAGGCCCAGAAAGATTCTTAGCTCATTCACTGAGATTTTAGCCAAGATCTTGACCCAAAATTCATTTCCTCATTCTTTGCTATTTCATGAAGCTCAATTATTTTATTACAAAACAAAATGTTTCCTGTAAACATTTTAATGTTTCAAAATGATAACTACAAAAAATGTTTCATCTTTTCCAATTAAGTAAATGACATTGAACTTATTAACTCCATCATGTAAATTACTTTAAATTTTCAGTTGTTCACTTGAAATAGTTAATTTTTAGGAAATTGAATGCATCTTAATTTGTACCACAAACATTTATTTTAAGAAGTGGAACTAAGTGTTAACCATCATCCATTTTCTTCTGCCGGTATATTGGATTAAAATTGTTTTGCTGAGTCCTGTTAATTTCTATAATCTGCTAGTGTGTTTCTCTTTCTTTTTTATTTGTAGGTAACTACCAAAAAGCATTAGATACTTATAAAGATATTCACAGAAAATTTCCAGAAAATGTTGAATGTAAGTGAGATTACATTTTGTAGCTTTGAAAGTATAGGTTCTCATGTTTTATGCCCTATTTTACATTTGCTACAGTAATTGCATACATAGATACCAAGCTATAATTGTGATACATGTGTTTAAATACGAGTTTACAGGATCAGAGAATCTGACTATACACATTTTTATAGAATTTAATTGTTGATGGATTTACTTTTGAAGAGAACCATTGAATTCTCTTCAAAAGTAAACATCTTGATGTACAATGGATTTGATGTAACTTAAAATAGTGTGAAGTATTACAGCAATAACAACAAATCAGGATTAGGAAAAAACACAAAATAACCATATGCATATGCAGTATATCTCCACTAGACTGTATATTTGGCCCTGAATAGCCTTGCAGCTAAGGGAAAGACATAAAAGACAATCTGTTCTAAAATCTTCACTGTTTATGAGGAAATAAAAAGCAATTCCTTGGGAAGAAGAAACATTTTTCAACTTGTAATTCATTCAAGTTGAGACACTGAGAGATACAGTAGATAAAGTCATTGAAAGATAATGCAGCTCCTTGCTTTAAAACATCCCTACAGCAAATAAAATAGCATACGTGGAAAAACTATTTTTAATTTTGTCCTTTAATGATAATGAACACAAAACAGCACATTGCAACTCAGTAAAATCAGTGTTTCTGAGCCAAGTTTCCCAGTGGCCTAGCCTGATCCTGGGATTAGCAGTACTGCCCCATTACTATGCAATGCTAAAAAAGAAGGAATTCTTACCATTTGCAACAGCATGGATGGAACTGGAGAGCATTATGCTAAGTGAAATAAGCCAGTCAGAGAAAGGAAAATAGCACATGATCTCACTCATTTATGGAATATAATGAACAACATAAACTGATGAGAAAAACAGATCCAGAGACAGAAAAGCATCGATCGGACCATCAAACCTCAGAGGGAAGGTAGGGGAGGGTGGGGGTAAAGAGGAGAGATCAACCAAAGGACTTGTATGCATGCATATAAGCCTAACCAATGGACACAGACAACAGGGGGGTGAGGGCATGAGTGGGGGGTTGGGGAGGCAATGGGGCAATAAGGACACGTATGTAATATCTTAATCTGTAAAGGAAAAAAAAGTACTGCCCCTTCCTTAATTAACATTTTCCTCACTTTGGCTTTTATAAAAGCTCAGCAGCAGCTGGCTCAGAGCTACAGTGTTACTGGTAGCTTAGGAGTAAGGAATTTTTAGTGCTAATTAGAGCAGATTCATTAACCCTCAATAGTGGTTTCCAGAAGCCAGTCAGGAAACAGGTTACTTGGGTGGGATTCCTTGTCACACTTTCAAAAACTAGTTTTATTGCCCTATTTATAGAGATTCTCATGTAGGTTCATGGTGAACCCAGATATTTAATTTTTCCTATTTAAGCTTATTATTTGATTCTCATTCTCCGTCACATTAGGGAATTGGTGCTTTAGAGATTAAATGAGAGCAGTGATATTTTCTGTGGAAATGATGCAACCCGAAAGTCATCTGGGCAAAAGTCTCTCAGGACCACTGATGTTGGGACTGGACCATTCTGGCTCCCATGGATTGCAGTGTTTTAGCAGTACTCCTGGCCTCTGCCCACTAGATAACGGTAGCACTCCCCCCTACTCCCACACTGTTGTTATAAAAAACATAAATGTTCCCAGACATTGCCAGGTGTCTCTTGGGGGCAGGATTGCTGCCTGTTCTGAATCTGAGCAGTAACCTGAGCACCTGGCAGTGGACCAATAAAGGGACTGTCTCCAAGCAACACCAAATGTCTCTCTTTATGGAGAGTTTAAGGTTCACTCTAAATATTAAATTAGTGTTTACCTGTGCCACAGGGAATGTTCAAGATGACCTTGGCCTGGATAATTTTCAAAACAAATGTCATCAATAGTCTATATTAATTATAGTCTTAGGAAAACATTAGCACCCATGGAATGTGTTGTTTTGAGCAAAGTAGTTTTCTGGTGAACCCAACAAGATAATTTAGTCTTAAAATATATTCTTCATTTATTAAAAATTGACCTGCACTATGGAGTTACTATTGACGTGCTGAATATCAGAGGACATTTACCCAAAACAATAATTTTTGTTTTACACTAAATATTCCTAAGTCACTCTAAGGATAGGTAGATAAAGAGGAATAGTTTGGATTATTTATAGGAAATGTAAATTACCTTATTATGAATTACTAATGTATGCATAGGCAATTTATATGCTAATGTATGACATTTTAAATTATTTTAGTACGGTTATTTGCAAAACATTAATGGTCATGAATAGGTCATTTATTTACAAGTTCTTACGGAGTTTTGTTGCATATTCTTGAACTTCTTTTAACTACTGTGTTGGCATAGCACTGAGCTGAAAACAATACAGATAAAAGTCCTTGCTCTCATGGAGCTTGCAAGTGGGAAGACTAAGAGAACACACTTATAGAATATGTCAGAAGTTAGAAGTGCCATGAAGGAAAGCAGACAAGGAGGGTAAAGCATAATATTGGAAGGGCTCTGATTATAGGTGGTATGGACAGGTCAGTAAAGAGAGTCCCTTTGTTCTTTCATTTTCTTTTTAATTTATTGATTTTTAGAGAGAGAGGACAGGAGAGAGAAACATTGATTTGTTGTTCCACTTATTTATACATTCATTGGTCAATTCTTGTTTGTGCCCTGACTGGGATTGAACCTGTAACCTTGGTGTAGCAGGACAACCCTCCAACCAAATGAGCTACTCGGCCAGAGTCAAGAGAGTCCCTTTAACCCCTTTCAGGGAAGTCTATCTTGCCAGGTCAAGAAAATACAGAGTGTAGATACTTTTCAAAAAAACATTTATTGGGCTGTCATTGTTTAATAAAATTACATAAGATTCAAGTGCACAATTCTATAACACAATTTTCAAGAGAGAAACAATCACTGTTCATGATCATCATTCCTATGTCCCAAAAGATTGTGGTTAATGATTTGTTATACTTTCAACACAATACACAAATACTTCTCTAAATATATTTTTTACAATTTAGGTCTGCGCTTCTTGGTTCGTCTCTGCACAGATATTGGATTAAAAGAAGTTCAAGAATATGCAACAAAACTCAAGAGATTGGAAAAAATGAAAGAAATAAAAGAACAGGTATCCCATATAGGCCAAAAACTACTGTCTGTTAATTTTCAAAATGTCAGCCTTCTATAACTTAACTGAGTGATGTTGGGGCTTCTGTCAGTAAAATGAAGTTGAATTTTTTTTCTGCTCAGGCATGAAGGAAAAACAATAACTAAAATCCTAATTTTAGGATGAAGTTCTGTCAAGAGTGAGTTCCCAATAGGAGTAAGTTCAATAGACACATACTCTTTAGTGGATCATACTAATGGGCAAATAATCATAATTTGCCACCATACAAAGTAATTTATTTAGTCATTTTCCAGAGTTAATTTTTAGAGAATAAGTTAGTTTATAGACTTAATTTTAATTTGAGAGTCCTGTGACCCATGGAAACTAAGAAACAGTTACTTGTATACAACATAGTACTTTTTCACTAGTATAGTAGAGATGGCTTTGAGAATAACATTAACATACATGGGAGCATTTTAAATCTCCGCATACTCCATGTTCCATGAAGTATGCGGAGTAACAATGTACTTACCTTTACTTATTTAAAAGAATAATTTCTCCTAAATTTGAGCCAAGAATATTTAAAAGTTTAATGTGATTTTTTAAGTGCCTTTCATAAAAGATATATTTTTTACTTTAGACTTTTTATCTTGGATAATTAAGTCTAAATTCCATATTTGCTTTCAAAATGTGGATACCTTGTTTTTGCTTTGAAGATGTGATCTGAAAGTTTTATAGTCTTTTTAAAGTATCAAGTATAGTGGAGAGAACCAACATGGTGGTGTAGGTAAACGCTGGTACATGCAGCTTCTCACAACCACATTATAATTACAACAAAAATACAGAACAACCATCATGCAGAACCTCCTGAAAGCTAGCTGAATGAAAGTCCTACAACTTGAAAAGTAAAGAAGAAAGTACATTGAGACTGGTAGGAGGGGTGGAGGGGCGGAATGGGTTGGTCCGATATCCACATGTGCTGTTTTTTTAATCAGGAGGGATATCTCAGCTGCAGAGTCGCCCCTCTCCCCCACTCCCCCAACCCCCAGTGAGGAGCAAGGGATCACAGCCCAACACCAGACCTCCAGCCCTGGGTTCCAGAGCTTGGAAGAGAAATCCCCATAACTTCAGGCTGTAAAAACCAGTGGGGAATTGTGACTGAGGGACTCAGAGGCTGCTTGGAGACCCAGGTATTCCTCTTAAAGAGGCAGTGCATAAACTTACTTGGACTCAATCCCTCTGGCTCCAGCGCTGGGGCCATGACTTGAAATGAACCAGGGACATTCGGGGAGGAATTGGATTGTCAGGCCTCAGGTCAAGAACGCAGGGGCAGCTTTCTCTCAGACAGGGGTGCTCACAGGGGTCATTGTTCCTGTGCTGGGATCTCCCATGTCACAGAGCTGACCAGTGATCTGAGTCTCCATCATCCTGGCTCACACTGTTCCCCCACCCTGGTGATTCCCTGAGACCCCACCCCGTCCAATTTGCAGCCCCACCCAAGCTGTTTGTAGCAGCTTTTCTATATGAATGGCCTGTCCTGGCTCAGGCTTCAAACTTTCTTAAAATCTTTCAAACAAGCAGCAGCTGGCATCAGTATGCTGCAAACCTATCAATAAAAGGCCCAAGACTGGCACTAGCACCAGCCTTCCTTGCTACACAGCTAGTCCTTGTCTGGAGACGTACAAGCACAATACAAGTAGCAGCCATCTGCAGACCTCTCTGTAGCTCCTGCCAGGTAGTCCCAGACAGTGGCTGACTTTGCACCTACCAGGAAACCCCAGAACCAGTGCACCTGATGGAAAGCTTCAGATCATACCAGATTACAACTTTACATATCCATGAGCAACATATTTAAGAGGCAGATTCAGTGAGCACCAAAGCCACACTGAAGCAAGTCCTGCTCCATAGGGGTGTTTCCTGTATAGCAGCTCTTCTGTAGTCTCAGCTAGTCCTTACAGCCAGTTGGTCTGGAGTTCAGTTCCTCTCAGTGATACCAACAGCAATCAAGGCTCAACTATAACAAGACTGTGCACACAGCCCATACAGGGGCACACCTAGAGTGCCCAACTCAGGTGACTGCAGAGGCTGAGCCACTGGGACCTACAGAATACCTAATACACAAGGCCAATCTTCCAATTCCATTAGACAGAGCAGCTCTTCCTAATACATAGAAACAAAAACAGGGGAGCAGCAAAAATGGGGACACAGAGAAACATGTCACAAATGAAAGAAATGGAAGGGATCAAACTACTGGATACAAAGTTCAAAATAATGGTTATAAGATTGCTCAAGGGCATTAATGAGAACTTCAAGAGACTTAGTGAGACTTTGAAAGATCTTAATGAGAACTTCAAGACATGAAAAAGGACCGATTAGAAATTAAGCTTACACTAACTGAAATAAAGAATAATTTTCAGGGATTCAACAGTAGAATAGAGGATTCCAAAAATCAAATCAACAATTTGGAATATGAGAGAGCAAAAATCACCCAATTAGAGCAAAAAGAATCCAAAAATATGAGGATAGTTTAAGAAGCCTCTGGGACAACTTCAAGCATACCAACATTCTCATCATGGGGATGCCAGAAGAAGAAGAGAGAAAGCAAGATATTGAAAACCTATTTGAAGAAATAATGACAGAAAACTTCCCTACCTGGTGAAACAAATAGACTTACAAGTCCAAGAAGCACAGAGTCCCAAAAAAGAGGAATCCATAGAGGCCCAACTAAGACACATCATAAATAAAATGCCAAGGCTTAACAACAAGAGAGAAATCTTAAAAGCATCAAGAGAAAGGCAATTGAGAATCCAAGATGGTGGTGTAGGTAAACACCTAAACTGCTGCCTCCCACAACAATTTCAAAACTACAACTAAAAAGACAAAACGTCTATCACCCAGAACCACGGGAAAGCTGGCTGAGTGGAAGTTCTACAACTAGAAGGAAAGAGAAAAGACCATTGAGACGTGCACAAGTGCTGAAAAGCTGAGGTACGGAGGCGCGTGATCCGGGCTGGCGGCAGGCGACTGGGTGCATTGCTTTTTTCAACCTGAACGGAGACAAGCCCCCGATTACTCTGAAATCCAGTCTCTGGGGAGATGCAGCGGAACCAAACTCCTACGGGGAGAAGCTGGACTGTCTGCCATTGGGTCAGGAAGTGAGGGGGGCTTGCTTGCAGAGCTGTGCGCAAGAATAATTGTTTACTGCGCTGTGGCACGGGACACAGTTGGAGACACAGAGCCGGCTAACTAGCAGCCATTGCTGTTTGCCACGCCGTAGCCTAGTGATGCCCTGAGACGCCGCCCCACACAACCTACAAACCCACCCAAGCTCCAAGCAGCAGCTTTAGCATAAGAAAGGCCTGCCCTATCGCAGCTTAACCTAGCAAACTTGCAGCATGGTTAAGACAGCTCCAAAACCTCCAAACCCCAAGCAAAGAGGAGAAAACTGTAGCTCTCGCTGTAGCTCCTGCTGAGTGGACTCAGACAGTAGCGGACCTGCACCCCATTGGAGATCCAGAAGCCAGTATACCTAGTGGTCAGTGTGAGACACCAGATTTCAACTCCTCACATCCATAAGTGACACATTCAAGAGGCAGACTCAGTGAGCACCAAAGCCCCACTGAAACAAGTCCTGCACCATAAGCGTGTCTCCAGCACAGCAGTTCTTCCATTATAGACACAGCGAGTCCTCACAGCCGATTGGCCTGGAGGTCAATTCCTCCCAGCGTACCAACAGCAATTAAGGCTTAACTACACCAAGACTTTGCACTCAGCCCACAAAGGGGTGTACCAAGAGCGTCCACATCAGGTGATTGGGGAGGCTGAGCTACTGCCCCCTATAGGTCACCTACCACACAAAGCCACTCCATCAACACAGGGAAGCAGCCAAAATGCGGAGACAAACATGTCAGGAATGAAAGAAACGGAGGAAAGCAAACTACTGGACAACATAGAGTTCAGAACCACATTTATAAGGTTACTCAAGAATCTTCTAAAAACCGCCGAGAAACTTGATGACACTTCTGAGGAGCTTAGTGACCTTCAAGGACCTTAATGAGAATGCCAAAAAAATGGAAAAGGACCAGTCAGAAATGAAGCATACACTGTCTAAAATAAAGAATATACAGAAACTCAACTGTAGATCAACATACCCCAAGAATCAAACCAAAGATCTGAAATGTGAGGAAACAAAAAACACCCAACCAGAAAAACAAAAACAAAAAAGAATCCAAAAATATGAAGATAGTGTAAAGAACCTCTGGGACAACTTTAAGCGTGCAAACATCTGAATTTTTGGGGTGCCAGAAGAAGAGAGAGAGCAAAATATTGAAAACCTATTAGAAGAAATAATGACAGAAAACTTTCCCTACCTGGTGAAAGAAATAGACTTACAAGTCCAGGAAGCGCACAGAACCCCATACAAGAGGAATCCAAAGAGGACCACACCAAGACACATCATAATTAAAATGCCAAGGGCAAAAGACAAAGAGAGAATCTTGAAAGCAGCAAGAGAAAAACAGTTAGTTACCTACAAGGGAGTACCCATACGACTGTCAGCTCATTTCTCAGCAGAAACTATGCAGGCCAGAAGAGAGTGGCAAGAAATATTCAAAGTGATGAACAGCAAGAACCTACAACCAACAGTACTATACCCAGCAAAGCTATCATTCAGAGTTGAAGGTCAGATAAAGAGCTTCACAGACAACAAAAAGCTAAAGGAGTTCATCGCCACCAAACCAGGATTACATGAAATGCTGAAGGGTATTCTTTAAGAGGAGGAAGAAGAAGAAAAAGGTAAAGATAAAAATTATGAACAAAATGACATCAAATACATACCTACCAACAAGTGAATCTAAAAATCAAGTGAATAAAAAATCTGAAGAACAGAATGGACTGGTGAATATAATAGAATCAGGGACATAGAAAGGGAGTGGACTGACGATTCTCAGGGGTAGCAGGTGTGAGGGGTGCGGGAAGAGATAGGACAAAAATCTTACTCCTAGGGATGAAGACAGTGGCAGGGGGTAAGGGCTTGGGGTAGGGTGGGGTGGGGAATCAGGTGGAGGGGAGCTATAGGGGGAAAACAAAAAGAGGAACACCTGTAATCTTAACAATAAAGATTTATTTTTTTAAAAAAAGAGAAAGGCAAGTACCTACAGGGAAACGTCCTTTGGACTGCCAGCTGATTTCTCAACAGAAACTTTGCAGGATAGAAGGGAGTGGCAAGAAATATTCAAAGTGATGAATAGCAAGGACCAACAACCAAGATTACTCTACCCAGCAAAGCTCTCCAAGAGCTTCATAGACAAGAAAAAGATAAAGGAGCTCCCTCCACCAAATCAGTATTACATGAAATGTTGAAGGGTCGTCATTAACAAGAGGAAGAAGGAGAAGAAAAAAAATGATTAAAAAAATATTAACAGCCCTAATCGGTTTAGCTCAGTGGATAGAGCGTCGGCCTGCATACTGAAGAGTCCCAGGTTGGATTCCATTCAAGGGCATGTACCTTGGTTGTGGGCACATCCCCAGTAGAAGGTGTGCAGGAGGCAGCTGAACGTTGTTTCTCTTTCATCGATGTTTCTAACTCTCCCTCCCCCTTCCTCTCTGTAAAAAGTCAACAAAAATATATATTAAAAAAAACTTTTATAAAAAATATATGAACAATAGAATGCCAATAAATACATATCTATCAACAATTGAATTAAAAAATCAAAATAAGAAAAACCAAGATGGCGGCATAGGTAAGCACCTAAACTGCTGCCTCGCACAACAATTTCAAAACTACAACTAAAAGACAGAACGGACACCATCCAGAACCACAGGAAAGCTGGCTGAGTGGAAATTCTACAACTAGAAGGAAAGAGAAAAGCTCCCGGAGAATTGGAGGAACGGCAAAGGGTCTTTGTGCGTGCAGAGAGGAAGGGTGGCTGAAAGTCTGGCTGACTTTCTCTGGCAGGAGGGGGAAGGAAGCTCCTGACTGCACTGAACCCCAGTTCTGGGCAAAACCCCGTGGACCCAGGCTAATACAGGGGGAGTCTGGACTGTCAGGTAGAGAGAAAGGCACTAGGAGACTCAGAGACCCGGGGGAGCCCCGGCGGGCAGGGGACTGGAGGCGCACGCGAATGTGCACAAAGACTGCAGAGGTTGCCACAGGCTTTCCCTAGCAGAAGAGAGTCCAAAGCTCCTGACTGCACTGAGCCTCAGTTCTGACTGCACTGAACCCCAGTTCCAGGCAAGCCGCTGGGGACCCACGCCCTTGTGGGGGGAATCTGGACTCTCAGGCAGAGGCTCGGGAGGCAGGGAAGGCAGAGGTCTGGAGGCGCGCGTGCGCAAGGGCAGGGCTGATGGGAAGCCAAGACTGTCTGCTCTGCCCTGAGACTCCACCCCATCCAAGCTGAACACAGAGGCTTTTGCAATTTGGCAAGTTAATCCTATAAGGCTGTCTCCAGCACTGAACTTCTCCCAGCGTAGACACAGCTGATCCTCACAGCCAGCGGCCCTGGAGATCAATTCCTCCCATGATACCAACAACAATCAAGACTTAACTACAACAAGGCAGTACACACAGTCCACAAAGGGGTGCACAAAGAGTGTTCACCTCAGGTTAACTAGGAAGGCCGACCCACTGGGCCATATAGGAAACCTAGCACACAAAGCTACCCTACCAACTCAGGGAAGCAGTGAAAATGCAGCGACAAAGAAACAGATCACAAATGAAAGAAATGGAGGAAAACAAACGACTGAATATAGAATTCAAAACCACGGTTATAAGGCTTTTCAAGAATATCCTAGAAAAGGCTGATAAATATAACAAGACCCTTGAAGATTTGAAAAAGGACCAACTAGAAATTAAACATACACTGACTGAAATAAAAAATATTATACAGAGACCCCACAACAGACTAGAGGAATCCAAGAATCAAGTCAAAGAATTGAAATACAAAGAAGTAAACACTCAATCAAAAAAGCATAAAGAAAAAAAAAAAATCCAAGAAGTTGAACATAGTGTAAGAAACCTCTGGGACAACTGCAAGCGTACCAACATCAGAATTATGGGGATGCCAGAAGAAGAGAGAGAGCAAGATACTGAAAACCTATTCGAAGAAATAATGACTGAAAACTTCCCCCACCTGGTGAAAGAAATAGACTTACAAGTCCAGGAAGCACACAGAACCCCAAACAAGAGGAATCCAAAGAGGACCACACCAAGACACGTAAGTAAAATGCCAAGAGCAAAAGACAAAGAATATTAAAAGCAGGAAGAGAAAAACATTTAATTACCTACAAGGGAGCACCCATACAACTGTCAGCTGATTTCTCAACAGAAACTATGCAGGCCAGACAGGAGTGGCAAGAAATTTTCAAAGTGATGAATAGCAAGAGCCTACAACTAAGATTACTCTACCCAGCAAAGCTATCATTCAGAATTGAAGGGCAGATAAAGAGCTTCACAGATAAGAAAAAGCTAAAGGAGTTCATCACCACCAAACCAGTATTATATAAAATGCTGAAAGGTATTCTTTAAGACGAGGAAGAAGAAAAAAGTAAAGATAAAAATTATGAACAACAAATACATATCTATCAACAAGTGAACCTAAAAATCAAGTGAATTAAAAACTTGAGAAACAGAATAAACTGGTGAATATAATAGAATCAGGGGCATAGAAAGGGAGTGGACTGATAATTCTCAAGGGGAAAGGGGTATGGGGAGGGCAGGAAGAGACTGGACAAAAATCATACACCTATGGATGAGGACAGTGCAGGGGAGGTAAGGGCAGAAGGTGGGGTGGGAACTGGGTGGAGGGGAGCTAGGCGGGGGGGGGGGGAGGAGAAACAATTGTAATAATATGAATAAAGATTTATTAAAATAAGTAAATAGTAAAAATAAATGAACAAGAAGTCTAATGAATAAAATAGAAATAGATGAATGAAAATATGGAACAGACTGACGAATCTCAGAGGGAAGGAGGGAAGAGGAGGCAGGAAGAGAATAACCAAAGAACTTACATGCATATATGCATTACCTGTGAACACAGACAGCAGGGTAGTGAAGACCTGGGTGGGAACCAGCTGGAGGTAAGTCCACCCTAACAAGACCAGAAGACATAGAAGCTCTACCTAGTACACAGAAACAAACACAGGGAGGCATCCAAAATTAGGAGATAAGCATGTCCCAAATGAAAGAACAGAACAAATCCAGAAAAGGAACTAAGCAAAATGGAGACAAGCAACCTACCAGATACAGAGGTCAAAACCCTGGTTATAAGGATTCTCAATGACTTAGGTGAAGAGAAGATGAACTTAGCAAGAACTTCAACAGCATAAAAAAGGACATGGATATTATTTTTAAAAACCGCTCAGGAATTAAGGATACACTAACTGAAATGAAAAAATAATTTACAGAGATCAACCAAAGAACTTGTATGCATGTATATTAGCATAACCAATGGATACAGACAGTAGGAGGGTGAGGGCATGTGCTGTGGGGTGGAGAGGCTGGGGGGAGGTCAGCGGCGGGGGAGGAGGGAGGGGGACACATGGAACACTTTCAACAATAAAGAATTTCAATTATTTTTTTTAAAGAGTAGAGTTGATGAAGCAGAGGATCAAATCGGTGATTTAGAAGATAAGACAACTTTCCTAACCTGATGAAGGAAATACATATAAGTCCAGGAAAAGCAGAGTCCCAACCAAGATGAACCCAAAAGCCCACATCAAGATACATCATAATTAAAATGCCAAAGTTTAAGGAGAGAATCTTAAATCAGCAAAAGAAAACCAGTTAGTAACCCACAATGGACCTCCCATAGACTGTCAACTGATTTTTCAATAGAAACGCTGCAGGCTAGAAAGGATTGGCGTGAAATATTCAAAGTGATGAAAAGGAAGGATCTACAACCAAGATTACTTTACCCAGTAAGGCTATTGTTTAGAATTGCAGGACAGATAAAGAGCTTCCCAGATAAGAAAAAGCTAAAGGAATTCATTACCATCAAACTAATGTTACAAAAAATATTCAAGGGTCTTAAGAAGAAAAAGAAAAGAGACCAGGAGGAGGAAAAGATAGAAAATACAAATAATAAAATTGATATAGATACACATACATATACTTTATGTTAAATCCAACTGAATTAAATACTCCACAATCAAAAGGCATACAGTGACTGAATGGACAATAAAGCATAATCCTTACATATACTGTCTAAAAGAGACACACTTCTTTTGTCTCAACAAAAGACACAAACAGACTGAAAGTAAAGGGATGGAAAACAATATTTCATGAAAATGAAAACAAACAAAAGCTGGGGTAGCTATACTTATTCCAGACAAAATAGACTTTAAAACAAAGGCTATATAACAAGAGACAAAGAAGGACCCAGCACTTTCACCTGTGGGTATTTATCCAAAGAAACCCAAAACACTAAATAAAAAAAGAAATATACACTCATATGTTCATTGTAGCATTATTTCAATAGCCAAGATATGGAAGCAAATTAAGTGTCCATTGATTGATGAATGGATAAAGAAGTGTGCATATATATAATCAAATATAACAATTTAAAAAATGACAACATGGATGAACTTAGAGGGTATTGTGTCAAGTGAAGTAAGTCAGAGAAAGGCAAATACCATATGATTTTACTTATATGCGGAATATAAAAATAAACGAAGTAGCAGAACAGAAACAGACTCATAGATACAGACACCAATTTGACAGTTTCCAAGTGGGATAAGGATTGGGGGATTTTATTTAAAAAGATGAAGTACAAATTGGTAGTTACAGAAAAGTCATGGGGATGTAAAGTATAGCATAAGGAATACAGTCAATAATATTGTAGTAACAATGGACTGCCAGGCTGCAGGGGCACGGTACCAGTGCCATGCTGCCCAGCCCCAAGAGGGGCAGTCTCCCTGTTGCAGGGCCTGCTAACACTTACCACAGCCTGGTCCTGGCAACCCGCAATTCTTCTCAAACTGTGAGTGACTGAGTAGTTTGTGCATCATTCCAGTGGCAAAGCTAAAATTCCCAGTTACCTTGTCTACCTGACCCTATTCTGAAGTCAAGAGAAGACTGCTTTACGAGACTACTCCCGACATTGCTGCAATGTTTGTATCTAATTTATCATGTGGGCAATGCAAGTTTTATAGTTTATCTTGAATGCAGCGCTTGGAAAATTGTTTTAATCTGTCCTTCTGGAAACATGGAAAAGCAGTGACCGGGAGACCTGCATTCGGTTTTATTCCCCGCAAATTGAAACAGCCATTTTTCATGAGAGGTGCTACAGCCCCTCCTAGAACCATAGTCAGGAAAAGGGGGGAAAAACCTACTCTAGTGGTATTACCCGCCCCATGCTCAGGAGCCCTGCCTGCCACACCATGCATCTAGACCTTTGCAGAGGAGACAGCAGCAGAGGCCAAGCATGTGATTTTGAACAGTCTTAGGGAGCATCAGTGATTGGTTTGGGATAGGGCTGTCTGCCCCACATCCTTGGAATTTGGTGATTCCCCAAACTCCCAGTTTCCAGCTGATCCCACTGGACTGCATAGTAGGACCTCGACCCAGCCAAACGCAGGGAAATATTCTAAGACACTCTCAGAGGAGTAGCTCTCGAACAGGGAAACACACCCATCACTTTCCCTGAAATCTGAATGACACCTCCCCCTCATTGAAGACCCAGAGGTCTATACTCCTGATTCTGCCTAAAGCCCTTTTAGAAACAGACTGGATTATTAAAATTGACAGCTGGATGGCAGGAAAAGAGATGGAGGCAGAAGATTACTGATCCATCAATGGGTTCTGAGCTGCTAACAAAATGACCTTAGAGTGCAGCTAGTACTCTCCCACATAAAGTCCTGTGGAGAATGATACAAACTGTATATAGGTCGAAGCTTCAAACAGGTTGCTGAGAGCCAAAGGATGACAGTTTCTCACAGTGGTTAGCACCTAAGTACCTCCTGGGAAGTCCAGAATTGGCAGACAAAATAGTCAGCCTCGGTCATCAGAAGAGCAGGACCCAAAGTGACCTCCCAGGAGACACTAAACTCTGCTGAGATGAATGCCACTGTACTTTTTTTCTTTATCTTTCTTATTTTCTTTATTGATTTATTATTTTAGTCTCACCTCTTATTTCATAAATATAATTTTTCCTTCCCTTTTCTTACCCTATTTTGTTTTCTTCTTTCTCCTGTTTCCTCTTTGTTTTTCCTTTTCTTATTTTTTGTCTGTTTTCTCTCTCATAATTATTTTCTTCTTTTTTTATACTGTTTTCCTCCCCCTATTTTTTATTCTTATTTTCTTTCTTTCATCTCTGCCCTTCCATATTCCTTTTTCTTTCCCTTATTTCCTTCTCATAGTTTTTATTTTTATTCTATTACTCTCATTTCTCTTTCCTAATTTCCTCTTCTTTTGTGGTTGTTTTTGTTGTTGTTTTAGGGTTCTTGTGTATGTTTGTTTTGTTTCTTGCTTTGTTGTGTTTTATTTTGTTGTGACACCACCTGCACAATAGTTCTCACCAAGTGGTTTGGGGTGAGCCTCACAGTCAACCTGCTTGAGAGGAGCATCCACCCATGAACAGGACAAAAATAAGACCCAATTACAACAGGAGAACCCAAATAATTCACATAAGGGAAATTCCTAGAGCAATCAGCTCAGAATATCTGAGGAATGCATCACTAGGTTCCATAAAACACTGACTACATTGACCTATACCACAAAGTCTGGGAGACATAACAGTTTGATCTAACACATAGAAATAAATACAAAGGGTAAACAAAAAAGGGGAGACAAAGAAACAATACCCAAATGAGAAAAAAAAAAATGAAACTCCAGAAAGAGAGCTAAACTAAATGGAGGAAAGCAAATTACCAGATATAGAGTTCAATGTCATGATTATAATGATGCTCAAGGAACTTAGTGAGAATATCAAGAAACTTGGTGGGAACTACTACAGCATAAAACAAGAAATAGAAACCATAAGAATCAGTTGGAAATGAAGAATAACATAGCTGACATCAAGAATGCACTGGAAGGAATTAAAAGTACATTAAATGAGACAGAAGATTGAATCTATGACTTGGAAGACAAGATAGAAAAAAATCACCCTATTAGAGAAGTAAAAATAATTAAAACAGTAGAAGAGTACTTTAAAGGAACTTTGAAATAACATGAAACGTAACAACATCCACATCATAGGACTACCACAAGGAGAAGAAAGTATTCCAAAAATTTCAAGAGGAAAGAACACCTCAAAGCTTTTTTTAATGAGCCAAGCATTATCCTAATCCCAAAGCCAGATAAAGACACTACAAAGAAAGATCATTACAGGTCACTATCCCTGATGAACATAGATGCTAAAATTCTCAACAAAATATTAGCAAATCTGATCCAGCAATATATTAAAAAGATCATACACCAATACCAAGTGGAATTTATTACAGGGATGCAAAGCTGGTGAAATATTCACAAAACAATAAATGTGATACATAAA
This sequence comes from Corynorhinus townsendii, assembly GCA_026230045.1. Taxonomy (NCBI): domain Eukaryota; kingdom Metazoa; phylum Chordata; class Mammalia; order Chiroptera; family Vespertilionidae; genus Corynorhinus; species Corynorhinus townsendii. The sequence continues at coordinate 113,652,798 of JAPDVU010000003.1, read as the reverse complement.
ATTGAAAGACAAAAATCACATAATCATATCAGTATATGCAGAAAAAGCATTCGACAAAAATCTAACACCTATTTTTTTTTATAAAAACCCTCATCATAGTGGGATAGAGGGAACATACCTCAACATAATAAAGGCCATCAATGACAAACCTACAGCCAACATCATACACAGTGGACAAAAACTAAAAATATTCCCCCTAAGAACAGGGACAAGATTGGGAAGTCTGCTTTCACCATTCTTATTTAACATACTACTAAAAGTTCTAGCCACAGTGCTCAGACAAGAGGAAAACAGAAAAGAAATCCAAATTGGAAAGGAGGAAGTAAAAGTGACATTATTGACATGATATTGTACATAGAAAACACTAAAGACTCCACAAAAAAACTACTAGATTTAATAAATGAATTTGGCAATGTAGCAAGTTACAAAATTAACACCCAGAAATTGTGGCATTTTTATACACCAATAACAATCTCTCAGAAAGAAAAACTAAAAACAAACACACAAAAAACAAAACACACAATCCCATTTTCCATTGCAACAAAGAAATTAAGACACTTAGGAATAAACTTAACCAATGAGGTAAAAGACATGTACTCAGAAAACAGGACATTGAAAAAAGATGTAGTGGAAGATATAAACAAGCGGAAGAATATACCATGTTCCTGGATTGGTAGAAACAACATCATTAAAACGGCGATATGACCCAAAGCAATCTACAGATTCAAAGCAATCCCTATTAAATTCCAACTAGATATTTCACAGATCTGAACAAATATTCCAAAATATTATATGGAGCCAAAAAAGACCCCAAATAGCTGTAGCAATCCTGAGAAAGAAGAACAAAGTTGGAGGAATCACAATACCAGATATCAAGTTATACTACAAAGCCACTGTACTCAAAACAACCTGACACTGGCATAACAGCAGGCCCATAGATCAGTGGGACAGAATGGAGAACCCGGAAATCAACCCAAGCCATGATGCTTAATTACCATTTGACAAAACAGGCAAGGGGATACAATGGAGTAAAAGTAAAGACAGTCTCTTCAATAATTGGTGTTGGGAAAATTGGACAGATACATCAAAAAGAAAAGAAAGAAACTAGATCACAAACTTACACCATACATAAGAATAGACTCAAAATGGGTTAAAAAAATTTAAGTTGTGAAACCATAAAAATTTTAGAAGAAATCATTGGCAGCAAAATCTCAGGCAATATATTTACTGATAACATATCCTAGGGTAAAGGAAACCAGGGAGAAAATAAACAAATGGGATTATATCAAAATAAAAAAGCTTCTGCACAGCAAAAAGAAACCAGCATCCAACTGAGAAGGGAGAACATATTTGCCAATGATAAATCTGATAAAGGGTTAATATCCAAAATATATAAGGAACTCATACAACTTAACAAAAGGAAGATAAACAATCCAATTAAAAAATGGGCAAAGGACCTAAATAGACACTTCTCCAAAGAGGACATACAGAAGGCCAAGAGACATATGAAAAAAATGTTCAAAGTCACTAATCATCCGAGAGATACAAATCAAAACGACAATGAGGTACCATCTTGCACCTGTCATAATGGCTACCATCAACAAATCAACAAATGATAAGTGCTAGCAAGGATGTGGAAAAAAGGGAACCTCATACATGGCTGGTGGGAATGCAGACTGGTGCAGGCACTGTGGAAAACACTACAGATTTTCCTCAAAAAATTAAAAGTGGAACTCCCATTTAACCCAGGGATCCCACTTCTGGGAATATAGCCTAAGAAACCCGAAGCACCAATCAGAAAGAATGTATTCACCCCTATGTTCATAGCAGCACAATTTACAATAGCTAAATCTGGAAACAGCCCAAGTGCCCATCAGTAGATGAGTGGATAAAGCTGCAATGCATTTATACCTTGGAATACTATGCAGCAGTAAAAAAGAATAATCTCTTGCCCTTTGAGATAGCATGGAGAAACCTGGAGAGTATCATGCTGAGTGAAATGTCAGTCAGAGAAAGACAAGTATCACATGGTCACATTCATTTGTGGAATCTAAGTAACAAAATAAACAGGTGAACGGAGTGGATCCAGAGACATGGAAGCATGGAACAGAGTGAGGAATCTCAGAGGGAAGGCAGGGGAGGGTGGTTGCATGTGAGGTAATCAACCAAGGATCTTGTATGCAAATATGCATAACCATGGACCCAGACAATAGAGTGCTGAAGGCTTGGGGCAGGGGAGGGGGGGCTGGAGGGGATCAATGGGGGGAAAAAGGGAACATATGTAATATTTTCAACAATAAATATTTTTTAAAAGAATACTTTATTAAACTTATTACCATATGAGTTACCATTGATGCATTTAGATCATCCATTGTTTACCTTACCAAATTATTAATGTCTCCCCTGTGCTGAAGCAAAAATTCTCTCAGTAATATTTTATCACTATTCTTATTGTAATCTGTATAAAACCCAGTGTCATTTATATTCTTTTAGCTTCTCCTTAATATCTTCCCATCCCACCTTGTTATTCCTTCATCTTTCGGGTTAGAGCTCTGTCCTCATCCACAAAGCACTGTCTCTTCATTTTTCCTGAAATCAGTTTCTCTCATTCTTCAGTACTCATTAAATTTTATGTCAAAGAAACTTTTTCCTGATATTTTCTCTTTTTATGTTTTGCTTATAAACAAAGTGGAGGGGGAAAGTTAGTTGAAAAGGAAGGTCCTAGGAAGAAGAAGCAGCTTAAAGAGAAAGAATTCTCATATATCTCAGAGCCAGCTTCTGAGTTAATTGTTGCATGTCTCAGGCTCTTCTCTAGGTTGTGAACCCAGGGCACAGGGCACTCTTTCCTGGCTTGTAGAGCAAAAGACATACTAATAGTCATGAAACAAGATATAATAAGCTCCTTTTCTGAATTTGAACTTAAAACTTTGTTACTTTTTTTTCTGTTTCTTGTTTAGAATCTGTCCTTAACATTTTTCCTATGTATTTAAAATTTCTTCATAAAATCATTCTTGATGCCTTCATAATACCCTGTTATATAGATACTAGAGGCCTGGTGCACAAAATCCATGCACAGGTGGGGTCCCTAGGCCTGGCTCGTGATCAGGGCCTATTGGTGCCAACTCGCCCAGTCCCTATCAGGGCCAGGCCAGCTGAGGTCTACCAGCTGGGGCCTGGGGGCCTGCTGGCTGCCAGTGGAGGCCTGCTGGATGGGGGAGGGATGGAGGAAGAGACCCCAGGAGGTTTGCTGGCTAGAAGAGAAGGACCGGGAGAGATTGGCTGGCCGTGGAGGTTGGCTGTGGGAGCACACTGACCACCAGTCCTGCATTGAGCATCTGCCCCCTGGTGGTCAGTGCATGTCATAGCAAGTGGTCAACCAGTCGTTCCAGTTGTACAGTCATAAGGGTTACTTAGGCTTTTGTATATCTATATCTATAGCTCTATATATCTAGATAGATAGATAGATAGATAGATAGATAGATAGATAGATAGATAGATAGATCGATCTTGATTTCTTTAAACATTTCCATATTGTTAGACAGGTGTATGTCTTTTTTATAGTTGGTAGCTTTGTATGTCTGATTTTTTTTTTTTAATCTTTATTGCTGAAAGTACTACATTTGTCCTCTTTTTTTCCCCATTGACCCCTTTTAGCCAGCCCTCCACCCCAGGCCTTCACCATCCTATCTATGTATGATTTTGAGGTGCTTCTTGCTGAAGCTATATTGGCCTCTGTGATCAGTTGTAGGAGAACTCTTCCATGTGGCTGACTTGAGCCATTAGTGAAATAGCCATGTAATAGAAACCAGGGATATTGTAGTAATCACCTGGAGCCTTTACCTGGAGCTGCTTAACACAGAATTGACGCCTAGTGTCTATCCCTGTCTCTCCTCTGGAAAGCTGATAATAGCAGCAGTTTGGCAGCAGGGAAAAATAGAAGTAAAGAGCCTGATAACCTCCTGAATGATGTCAGCTATCTTTTGGTTTTCCCTTAATTCTACTTTAATAATGACAGCTAACATTTATTTATTTCATGGTTAAGTGCAGGCATTGTTCTAAGCAATTTACATGCCTCAACTGCTGTGATCACCCCAATAATCCTATGATGTTGGGTATGGTGTGATTATTACTACTTTTTACAGGTAAGGAAACTGAGTCCTATAATGGCTAGTAACTTTCTGCAGGTCACCAGGTATTGGGGGCAGACCTGAGATTCAAATCCTTTCTCCTAACACTGTGCCTGACACCTTAGGAAGAGCAGAGAAAGAGAGTGATACAAGTCGTCATTTTTAGTTGTATATAGTCCTTATTTATTCTGCATCCAGCAAAGTTGCTAATTTGTGCCATGGATTAGATCAAAATGTACCTTGCCATCAACTTACCATAGGAGTTAGGGTCTCAGAACAGTGCTAATCAAGTGTGGTCTGTGGACAAGTAGAGCTTCAGAATCATCTGGACACTAGTTAGATTTACAAACTTTTGGGCCCCAGCCCAGACCTACCCAAACCCTTCTCCAGAATTACAGTCTCTGGGTATTGATCCAAAAATCTGCATATATGCTTTTTAAAAATAATTCTCCAGGTAATTTTTATATTAACCAAAGTTTGAGAAGCACTAGTATAGTTTATGCTCCCAAAGGGTCACCTTGCAGTTTAAAAACAAAAACAAAACAAACAAAAAAACAGCTCAGGGTATGGAATCTGATTTAAAAGAAGAGGTGTAGACATAAAATAAATCAGGCCATGAATGTTTTTAAATTTTTTCAAATGGAAAAGAATTTGTATAGACCTAAGAAAGAAAGATAAATTGATTCAGGTTTATTTGGATCAGGATTAATGTGTCCCCCTGAGTCCCTAATGCCTCTTTTAAGATATTAAAGCCAGAAGGTTGTTTATATAGAGTAATTCATCAGAGAAATTCGTCATCTTCCTGGAACTATTATGGAAAAGAAGACTGTTCTCACATTTGTTGTTGAGGGATCACATTATGAGTAAGAAGAAATTCATTCGTGCCAGCAGGAAGTGATTCCAGACACAGGCTAGTGGGCCAGGCAGGAGTCACTCTACCGTTTGGACACTGGGCCCCACAGCAGTATTGTGTTTTAAGAGAGGTTTGTGTTCCTGCCAAACTTGACTCTTTGGGAAAGAGCAGGAAGTGATGACACTGTTTAAATATGAAAAAGATAAAAATGTCAGCTAAAATTCTGAAGAGGATTAGACAACAAAAGGAAATTATTAAGAGGCAAAAGAAAATGAATAAAGAAATAATTTACAGAACAGGAAGTTTTCATTGCTAGTCCAAAAATAGAAGTACTTTAGCAATTCATTCCATTTTAAAAGTCAAATTTCTGAATTCTCAAAATACTGAAATAGAGAAATTCTGTTCTAATATTTGCTATTTTCTCCCCAAAGAAATTAGCAAACAGTTTCAATAAATGCTTTCTTATGTCCAAAATATCATATGACATTCAAAACTAATATAAAATGTAGTTGGTATTTATCCTCAAGTTTAAATTTTATCAAAAAGCATAAAAATAAATATACAGTCTATTTGAGCAGAAACCCTTTTGGTTATATTTTCCAAAAGAAAAGAGATCCTATATAATAAAAGGCTAATATGCAAATCAACTGAATGGCAGAGCGACCAGTTGCTATGACACACACCAACCACCAGGGAGCAGACAGTGCAGGAGCTGCCCCCTGGTGGTCAGTATGCTCCCACAGGGGGAGCACCACTCAGCCAGAAGCCGGGCTCAACGGCTGGTAAGCACAGCAGCAGTGGCAGTAGCCTCTCACGCCTCTGCGGCAGCACTAAGGATGTCTGACTGCCAGCTTAAGCCCACTCCCTAGGGAGAGCCATCAGTCGGACATCCCCCGAGGGCTCCCAGACTGCGAGAGGATGCAGGCCGGGGTGAGGCCCCCCCCTCCCAAGTGCAGGCCTCTAGTTTAGTAATAAGATCTCATAAAGGCATGGCTTTAAAGTTTATGTATTTAATGAAAGCTACAAGAATGTCTTGCACATTTTATGCATTATTGCATTTACAAAGTCTAACAAAAATGTGGAAGAAAATATGCATCTTTGATATCAAATTCATAGTAATTTGAGCATTAGTTACATTTTTCAGGTGTAAATTCCTAATCACTTCTTTTGTTAAAGGCCATTGATGTCAGTGTCTTCATGCATTGCCTTGTGTTAGTCCTAATTCCTCCTCTCAGGAAACATTATCACAATGCTGTACTCTGTGGAAGACACAGTGATGTGTAAGAGTCAGCCACATGCTGAAGGTGTTCGTAACATGGGAGTGCAAGATGAACACTAGTTCCTCTTCCAGGGTCATGGGGCATATGAGGGAAACAAGCTGTGGGAATAGAGGTGGAGGGGTTCAGCTTCAGAGGAGGACTTGGAGATCATTCCTGGAGGAGCTAGTGTTTAAGCAGGTATGGAGATCTCTACGAAGAAGTGTGCATAGAGGTCTGAGTACAGGAAGTTACAGCTAGATCCATGCATTCTTTTGGAGTTTTCTCTTGAATTTGAAGTCAGAGCCAATCTTCTTAGGAATCCTTAACTAGGAAACAACTAACTGCTACTTGTTCTATTGGACAAATATCTAAGTTTTATGTAATAAGTGCAAGTGTGGTGGACAGGGTCCTGGACTTCTCTCCTGGCTTGACCATTGGCCAGCTCTGAGACTTGGAAGGGACAGTTGTTCCTTCTGACCTCATTCTCATTAGCTGTAATATTGGAAGAGTATTCTAGATCAGTGCTTCTCAACGATCTGTGGTGCAGTTAATTTTTTGTCTCAATCTGTCATTGACATCACTAGAAAAATGATCATGCACTTGGATGTCAGAAACATGAAATTGGTATGCAAGTTTGTCAATCCTCAACCTTGAGTTCTGCTCACTTCATCAAGGACAGGTAACAGTTCATGGGGTAGCAGGTTTTCAACTTGCACTCTGAGTAGAATGTGTAAGGCTCTAGTTTTATTCCAATTCCAGAATAGTAGTAGAAGACATATATAGTCATATGCTTATATTGAACAGTAGATGTAAAAGGAAAAAAAATGTTTCTTACTCTCAATGCCTGTTTTTTAATTTGTCCCATTATTTTATTTGTATCTACATTACTTATCTTGTACCTTCTCTCTTTTTTTTTCAAAATGGGAATGACATCATTTTTTTCAGAATAAGAATGTCAACTTTTAGTATATTATTAAAAAATAAACATTCCTTTAAAAAGTCAGGTAGATAACTCTTGTACGTAATATTTTAATTCATATAAAAATTATAAAGAAAGACGTGAAAATCATCCATTCTAGCACTTCCAGAACACTAGCATTTTAGTATGTGTCTTCCTGGGCATTTTATAAATATATACAAACATAGCAATGCATACATTTTTAATGGGACATTTTTTTTAAAAATATTGAAATTTTATAAAAATAATGGCTTATAACCCCCATATGTTTTCCCCAAAATAACATGGACAGATTTCTGTGTCAACAAACGTAGACCTTTGTCACTTTCTGATCTGTGTTCCATTATGTGGCTCTTTCCCTCACCTTTTAGTTTTGCTGTGATGAGAATCATTTTGTCAGTTATTATTTCAAAGCTGCTGCTTTTACCTGTTGTCAGGACCTGCCTCACACCAGTCAGAGTGCGACTTGAGGCAGATTAGTGTTGATATAAAAATTCTAACACTTGCCCAGCCAATGTAGCTCAGTGGTTTAACCTCAGCCCATGAACCAAAAGGTCACTAGTTTGATTCTGGTTGGAGAACATGCCAGGTTATGGGCTCGATCCCCAGTAGGGGGTGTGAAGGAGGCAGCCAATCAATAATGTTTCTCATCAATGTTTCTGTCTCTCTGTCCCTCTTCCTTTCTCTTGCTCTAAAAATCAATAAAAGTATTTTTTTAAATATATTTTTATTGATTTCAGAGAGGAAGGGTGTGGGAGGGGAGAGAGAGATAGAAACATCACTGATGAGAGATAAAATCATTGACCGGCTGCCTCCTGCACGCCCCCCACTGGGGATAGAGCCCACCACCCAGGTATGTGCCCTTGACCAGAATCAAACCCAGGACCTTTCAGTCCGCAGGCAGACGCTCCATCCATTGAGCCAAACCAGCTAGGGCCGTGGTCAGCAAACTGTGGCTCGTGAGCCACATGCGGCTCTTTGGCCCTTTGAGTGTGGCTCTTCCACAAAATACCACGTCCTAGGCGAATCTATTTTGAAGAAGTGGAGTTAGAAGAAGTTTAAGTTTAAAAAATTTGGTTCTCAAAAGAAATTTCAGTTGTTGTAGTGTTGATATTTGGCTCTGTTGACTAATGAGTTTGCTGACCACTGAGCTAGGGCAATAAAAATATTTTTAAAGGCTTTCCTCTTTTTTAAAAAAAACTAACACTTAAGCAAAATACAAAGCAATTTATACTAATAATAGCCTAGGTGGCATCACGCCTCACGTCATCACAAGATGGCCCTCACAAGATGGCTATGCTTACATCAGAGGCGGGGCCCAGCAGAGGCTCTGTGCAGTGAGGCCTGGGGGTCCTGTGGCTCTGCGTGGCACAGAGGAGGTGGGTCCCAGCGGAGGAGGTGGATTGCAGCAGGGAAGGGCAGTTGGGGGCGATCAAGACAGCAGGGGAATGGTTAGGGGGTGATCAGGCTGGCAGGCAGAAGAGGTTAGGGGCAATCAGGAAGGCAGGAGAGTGGTTAGGAGCCAGTGGTCTCGGATTGTGAGAGGGATGTCCCCCTAGGGGGTTCCCAGATTGGAGAGGGTGCAGGCCAGGCTGAGGGACACCCCCTCCCCATGCACGAATTTCATGCACCAGGACTCTATACAAAAGGAAACCTAAGAATGTCACAGCTTGGAGGTATTTTTCTTTAAGGATGAGTTTATGTTTAAGAAAGTAGACTGTTTAACAAATTAGGCATTTTTGTTGTGAGATTTTAATAGCACGTTTATTGTAGAAGTTGAATTTCAAAAGCCATTTTGCCTTTATCCCTGTAATAGTTTAGGTCAGTGGTTGGCAAACTGCGGCTCGCAAGCCATATGCCGTGGTTTGCCACTCTGTTGACTAATGAGTTTGCCGACCACTAGTTTAGGTCCAACCATTCTAGAGTAGAACAAGACAGGAAATAACCTTTTAATAGATTCTCTTCCCTTCTACCCACCCTCCATTCCAAACTAATGTGTTCAAACCTGAACTTCCCCATCAAGAGAATATTTGGGGCCTGGCCGGTGTTGCTTTGTGGTTAAGCATCAACCCATGAACCAAAAGGTCCTAGAATCGAGCCAGTTGGAGCTCGATCTCCAATAGGGGGCATGTAGGAGGCAGCAGATTGATGTTTCTCTCTCATCAATGTTTCTGTCTCTCTATTCCTCTCTTTTCCTCTCTCTCTAAAATCAATAAAAACATATTTTTTAAAAAGAAATTTTTTGGTTTTTAGGATGTTTGTATAAGCACAGATTTCACTGCAGTTTGAAGTATAAGTGCCACTTGAGTGTGACAAGGACTGATCACCTCAGCGTGTTAGAGGGCAGGCTTTGAATGAGTTACACAACATAGTCTTTATTCCTATAGAACCAATTCAGATAATAATCAATTTGACCCCAGTTTTCAGAAATGTAGGAGCAATAAGTCTTCAGGGTTACATAGTAATGTTAATTTAAAAATCAACATTTAGTTATATTCAACTTTGAAGAAATGTGAGTTATTCTTTTAAACTCATCTTCTTGTTCTAGCGTATAAAGTCTGGCAGAGATGGCCCTGGAGGTTCCCGCGGCAAGAGAGAGGGTAGTGCTGGCAGTGGTAAGTTTTTTCTGTCATCTTGAAGTTGTGGATTAGTACAAAATGTTTCTGGAAACATTTTGAAACAATCCAAAACTGTCCTTTATTTGTGTGTGTGTGTGTGTGTGTGTGTGTTGTATAAACAGTTAAACCGCACTTAATTCTAGTTGATTTTGTAGTCAGTCAGTCTGATATATAAATTAGGTATAAATGTTAGTTATTTTAGTTCTTTTTTTAATTGTTTTTTATTGATTTTAGAGAAAGAGAAACATTGATTGGTTGTTCCACTTACTTATGCATTTATTGATTGATATTTTTATGTGTCCTGAGTGGGTATTAAACCCTCAACCTTGGCATATTGGCATGACAATCTAACCAATTGAGCTGCCTGGCCAGTGAGCAATGTTAGTTCTTAACCAGAACTGTTTCTGCTAATAGCATAACAAACAAGTTCGGGTTGGATAAATTATTTTAGATGTCCATCCTAATGAGGCTTTACTGTGTGATGTTTAAAATTTACATTTTAAGGAAGTACCATGAGAAGTAAGATGGTCTTATAAAATGCAGACAGTCTCAGGTCATCAGTTCCACTTTCAGTGTAGAAACAGTGCCAGTCTGGGAACTCAGGGACATGGTTCTTTTTCCAGTCTTGATCATGACAACCATGTGTCTCTGGAGCAGCCATGTAAATGCTGTAGGATTTAGGTGATTTCTGAAGTTGTTTGCATCTCCAATTCCTTGACACTGTAATTGCTCGTGATATCATCCTAATATATAAAAAGCCAGGGGCCATCATGACCTAAATGACCAGACAGATGACTGAACAGCAGGCTGCATGGGGCGACCAGGCTGGCAGGGAGGTTAGTGAGGAATGACCAAACAACTGAACAGCAGGCTGCGTGGGGCACCCAGGCTGGCAGGGGGGCAGTTGGTGGTGACCAGGCCAGCATGGAGGCGCAGTTAGGGGTGACCAGGCTGGTGGGGGGGTGAGGGGGTAGTAAGGGGCAACCAGGCCAGCAGGGGGGGCAGTTAGGGGTATCAAGGCCAGTGTGGGGGCGGGGAGTTAGGGGCAATCAGGCAGAGGCAGTTAGGGGTGATCAGGCTGGCAGGGGGGGCAGTTAGGGGCCATCAGGCAGGCAGGCAGATGAGCAGTTAGGAGCCAGCAATCCCAGATTGTGAGAGGGATGTCCAATGGCCAGTTTAGGACCAATCCTGGGACGGCAGTCAGACATCCCCCGAGGGGTCCCGGATTGGAGAGGGTGCAGGCTAGGCTGAGGGGACCCCCTCCCGTGCATGAATTTCATGCACCAGGCCTCTAGTTACTTAATAAGAAGGTTTGTTTGGCAAGTCTTCTTTCTCTTTATCCCATTAACAAAACCTACCTTCTCCCTTTGCTTCGGGAATAGTTTAAGTTAAACTTAGTAGAAATTTGGTGGTTTTAAATAAACTATTGGAAAAATAAATGCTAAATGTGACCAATATATACAGCTACATTCTCTCACATCCCTACTTAGCAAGGTCATACATAGGTGACCCAGTCCATGCAACTGCCCAGCTGCATATCTGTCTCTGATCTAGGATTCAGGACAAAGCAAGTTGTGACCCTTAGATAGGTAGGCCTTTCATTTATTCACTAACGTTTACTGGATACATTCTCAGTACCCAACACTGTGCTCAGTGCCAAGATCACAGGGATGAATACAATGGTGACCCCTGTGTTCAAGAAAACTCTAATCTAGCCCTAACTGGTTTGGCTCAGTAGATAGAGTGGCAGCCTGCAGACTGAAAGGTCCCAGGTTCGATTCCAGTTAAGGACATGTACCTTGGTTGCGGGCACATCCCCAGTAGGGGGTGTGCAGGAGGCAGCCAATCAATGTTTCTTACTCATCGATGTTTCTAGCTCTCTGTGCCTCTCCCTTCCTCTCTGTAAAAAATCAATAAAATATTTTTTTAAAAAAAGAAAATTCTAATCTAGCTGGAAAGACACACAAGGTTCTAGTGATGAGGGTGCTGCCACAACAAAAGCATGTGTGTCTTCCAAGATTCAGGACTTGAGACTGGGAACAAAGAGTCTTTGTAGAAATCAGAGCTCTGCTTCACTAAGTACATTAGGCATTTACTAGTAGTCATCAGTGCCTCTAGTTCTAGTGAGACAGCCTGACTCTCTAAGGATCAGTCCAGCTCCTCCCACTGAACCTCAGAGTCCTGACCAGTTAGCCCTCAGGTCACAGGAGCTGTTGCCCAGAGCCTGCATCCTGGGAGTGCAAAGGGGCTACCACCTCAAGGAGCAGCCGACTCCTGTTTAGTCAGACTCCTGGTCATGATGGACACTGATATTGTCATATGTCCCCCTAGCCCTCAGATATACCTCCGCTTTGTCCCTAACCCAACCCACTCCTGTTTTACCATATTCCTTTGGTTGTCTGGGGTTGGATTTAGCTGCGTCCTGGGTCTAAGAAACAGGCCCCTACAATTGCCTTTAAGCAAGCCAAAGACAGCAATCTGAGCCCACAGCCCCTATCCAAGCCTTTGGGGCCAAGTATGCTGTTGAATTCAGCATTTTTTGGAGTTTAAAAAGTAATTGGGTGCATTACCTATATAGCATCTAATTCCCATAGGAACACCTCATCACCAAATAAAGTATTAATTCAGTGAAACATGAATATTCACATTTAGGATAGAGAGTGGCTAAAAATTGCTTCAGGGCAAGTTAGGTTTTATGTCAGGAAGTTTACATACTGCCCCTTGAACACATAGCTTTCAGACCTTTGTATTGGGAATTATAGATGAGAAATCATGGACCTATGTTACCAAAGATGTTCTGAATGGCCACAAAGTCAGCAGACCAGTCACTCTGCTTCCATGAAAGAACCTCTGGAAGGCCACCAGACCCACTTGCTGATGCTGGTACATGCTTGCTTTTAGAAAGCAGGCCATCTTGTTATGAGCTCTTTTGAAGTTGAGTGTCCCATTAAGGAATAATTGTTTTGAGTAATCCCTAGGGAAGTATTAATTATTTACTGACATTCTGGGGCCAGATTCACCATCCTATAAGTATCCTGCCCATCCTCTAAAAATCTTAAGTTCAGAGTCATCACCAACCAGTCTCTCCCAAAATAGCCACAGCAGCCTTATGGGACGTTCTCAGCCTTCCCTGGTAACTCATGAAATGTCTCCAGTGTTAATCCCTAACCTGAGCCTAAATTATCCCAATGTCTTCACTTTGAAAATCTGTTTCAGTAACATCAGGACCTCCTGACAGGGTGCCAGAGCAGGCCTAGAACTGTTGAGCAGGTTGGGGCTTAACCAGAACCCTGAGAAAGTACCCCCAGGCCAACTCCAATGTCCACCTCTCAGAAATATCAGAAAGGTCAAGCTGCACTTCAGGGGCCACCAAGTTCCAAGTCCTCTGACACAAAGGTCTGCACAGCCTCCCTAGGTGACCTTTCCCTAATACTAATGGAAGCATGCTGTGCCTCAAAACAAAACAGGCCCAGACCTCCTCCACAGTCAGGTCAGGTCAGTGAAGCCAAGACTGATGTGTAGGAAAGGTGAGCTGCCTTGTCTGACATCTGTGTGCAGAGAGAGGCATCTGTTACCTCCTGGTCTTGGCTTCCCCACTGTTGATGTTTTTGTTCTTCGTAAATAAGTTTTCCTCTCTCTGCTCCAGTCCACTTCAGTCCAGCACAAATAGTCAGTTCAAGTTCATAAATAAGTTTTATTCTCACATGAGGGCAGTTTGGAGTAGAAACTGTGGTTTGGAGGCATTTTTACAAGCCGGTTTTCATGTTCCCAGTTCCTTGGCACAAGTTGAAGGCACTAAACAGTTCCTTCCCAGGGGACTTGCCCACTTTCTCCACCATTTGCCTTTTTGTTCCTTATTTCTTCCCTCATCCTGAAGCCCAAGTTGGAGTGCCACTTTTGATGACAGGAATCATGTTTTCTGCCTCCTTTCTCAGGTTCTCAGCATAGGCCCAGGGCAAGGCTATCCCTGGCTTTGAAGTCTGTGTAAACCATGCTGTGGACCCCTCTTTCACTGTCCCCTCTCTTTTTCCTTGTGCCCCCCCAACACCCCATAGTACACTGGACACACCCATCCTCAGCAGCTGTCCCTCTGCAGGCTTCCCCACCCCCACACCAGCAGCAGTCCCTCTGCATGGCTGTCACTTACCCACTTGCCATTCAGGAATTTCTAGGACAAACCTCTATGTAAAGGGAGCCCCAATCTCACCCATTTCCCACCTCTAACCTGTAAAACGTAGACTTGCACATTTATAGCTTAACATGGAAATATTTGGCTCTTCAGCCTGGATTAGATGCACAGTGCAGTTAGGAGAAAGAGATAATTTTCATGTGAATCCAAATGAAGTTGATCATAAGCTAGTGTAAGTATAATAATTTAAATGCATGCCTGCAACTTGTGAAGAATTGCCTAGGACAGAGGACCATGGAGAACTAATACATCATCATTATTCATTTATATAAAATAACTATTTCTGAAAAGCTCGGGGAGCCTACGAAATTGTCCTTTTTGTGGATCAGACTAGTCTCCTGGAAGTCTGATTTTTGCTATTAATTTGCTCAGTAAAACTCAGCTTCTTTCCTCTTCAGTGGTTCTCAGATGTTAGTCAGAATCACCTGAGAACTGACCACAGAGTTCTAGTACTTCTGAGTCAGTCAGCCTGTGATAGGCCAGGAATCTGCATTTCTTTTCTTTTTTTTCCATACTAGTCAGAGTATTTTTTTTAAAAACCAAAATAAAACAAAAAACTTGAGAAACCAAAATGGTAGCATAGGTAAATACCTAAACTGCTGCCTCGCACAACAATATCAAAACTACAACTAAAAGACAAAACAGACAACATCCAGAACCACAGGAAAGCTGGCTGAGTGGAAGTTCTACAACTAGAAGAAAAGAGGAAAGCACATTGAGACTCAGAGGAGCTACAAAAGGCTGAGGTACAGAGGCTCGCACGCAGAGAGGAAGGGCTGCAGAAAGGAAGGGTGGCTGTGTGCACGGGCAGCTGAGTGCGCGTCTGGCTTTCTAAAGCAAGAGGGAGAAGGAAACTCCCAACTGCACTGAACTCCAGTCCTGGGTGAGACGCTGGGAAACCAGACACATTCGGGGGGGAATCTGGACTATCAGGAAAAAGAAAGCACACTGAGACTCAGGAGCTGCAGAAGGCAGAGGTCCAGAGACGATGTGCACGTGCATGCATGCGCGCACACATAGAGGACTGACTGCTGAATGCACGGGAGGCTGAGTGCGCAGCTGGCTTTCTAAAGCAGGAGGGAGACAGAAGCTCCCGACTGCGTTGAACTCCAGTTCCGGGCAAGTTTCTGGGAACCCCAACTCATTCGGGGAGAAACTGGACTGTCTGGCAGTGGGCAAAACTTGAGGGCGGCTTTCTCTCAGAGGTGCTTGCAGCGATTACCATGGGACACTGAGACCCAGGGGTCTCATAGGGCAGGGCTGACGGGAAACCAAGGCTGTCTGCTCCGCCCTGAAACTCCTCCCCACCCAAGCTGAGCACAGAGGCTTTTGCAATTTTGCAAGTCTTGTCTCATAAGAGTGTCTGCAGCACAGAACTGTTCCCAGCACAGACACAGCTGATCCTCACAGCCAGTTGGCCTGGAGGTCAATTCCTCCCAGTGATACCAACAACAATCAAGACTTAACTACAACAAGGCTGAGCACACAGTCCACAAAGGGGTGCACCAAGAGTGTCCATCTCAGGTAACTGGGGAGGCTGAGTCACTGTGCCCTAGAGGACACCTACCACACAAAGCTACTCTACCAAACTCAGGGAAGCAGCGAAAATGTGGAGACAAAGAAACAGATCACAAATGAAAGAAATGGAGGAAAACAAATGATTGGATATAGAGTTTAAAACCACGGTTATAAGATTTTTCAAGAATTTCCTAGAAAAGGCTGATAAATTTAACAAGACCCTTGAGGATATGAAAAAGGACCAACTAGAAATTAAACATACACTGACTGAAATAAAAAAAATATTATACATAGACCTAACAGCAGACTAGAGGACTGCAAGAATCAAGTCAAAGAGTTGAAATACAAAGAAGCAAAAATCACTCAGCTGGAAAAGCAACAAAACAAACAAACAAAGAGAATCCAAAACTTTGAAGATAGTGTAAGGAGCCTCTGGGATAACCTCAAGTGTACCAACATCTGAATTATGGGGGTGCCAGAAGAAGAGAGAGAGCAAGATACTGAAAACCTATTTGAAGAAATAGTGAAAGAAAACTTCCCTCACCTGGTGAAAGAAATAGACTTACAAGTCCAGGAAGCGCACAGAACCCCAAACAAAAGGAATCCAAAGAGGACCACACCAAGACATATTATAACTAAAATGCCAAGAGCAAAAGACAAAGAGAATATTAAAAGCAGCAAGACAAAAACAGTTAATTACCTACAAGGGAGCACCCATACGATTGTCGGCTGATTTCTCAACAGAAACTATGCAGACCAGACGGGAGTGGCAAGAAATATTCAAAGTGATGAATAGCAAGAACCTACAACCAAGATTACTTTACCCAGCAAAGCTATCATTCAGAATTGAAGGTCAGATGAAGAGTTTCACAGATAAGAAAAAGCTAAAAGTAGTTCATCACCACCAAACCAGTATTATATGAAATGCTGAAAGGTATTCTTTAAGAAGAGAAAGAAGAAGAAAAAGGTAAAGATAAAAATTATGAACAACAAATACATGTCTATCAACAAGTGAATCTAAAAATCAAGTGAATAAAAAATTTGATGAACAGAATAAACTGGTGAATATAATAGAATCAGGGGCATAGAAAGGGAGTGGACTGATAATTCTCAGGGGGAAAGGGGGATTGGGGGGTGCAGGAAGAGACTGGACAAAAAGCACACACCTATGGATGAGGACAGTGAGGGGGAGGTAAGGGCAGAAGGTGGGGTGGGAACCGGGTGGAGGGGAACTATGGGGGGGAAAAAGAGGAACAAATGTAATAATCTGAACAATAAAGATTTATTAAATTAAAAAAAACTTAATCAGAAAGTCTGATTAAATTCAATATTAACTCAAGCCCTTAAAAACCTATCGGTGAAAGCCAATAGGTACATCAGAGAAAGCAGGCAGCAGGCTGACAATTCTTTGGTGGAAAAGGCAGTTGCATACTTATACAACTGCCCTTATGATTATCAAGCCCAAGTTTTGTTTTTCAAAAAAAGGTTTAAAGAAACCATACAGACATCCCCAACAGTACAAAAAAATTAACAATAAAGTTTAAGGATATAGGAAAAACCAAATATGACAATACATGTGAATTATTTATAAAATAAGCCTTTCGATCCCAGAAAACCAAAAGGGGACCTCATCAATGGTAATACACATAAAATAAAGGCTAATAGCACACAGACATTTTTCCCAACAACTAAGCTTTAAAATGACAGGATACTATTAACAGGTAGCTTTTCTTCTGGTTATCAGTCAATAAAAAATTAGGGTAATTTTTTCTACTCAAATTACTATCATTTCTTCTTTTGTATCTTTTCCCTAATTTTCTCTAGCAACATTTTCCCTTTGGTTTGACCAGTTGAACTCAAAAGTGAGTATCAACTCTTATTGGAATAGCACTTGGGAAATGGAATCCTGGGAAAGGCAATTTGTAACTGAAGTGTTCTGACCAAGTAAAGCAGCCCTTCTCAATGTGAGTGTCCCCCATGCAATCACCAGGCTATTGGCTCCTCTTATGGCCAGATCACATGCCCCAGCATGATGAGACTTTGTGTGTCAACAGAAGGTGCTCCTTCCCTCTCGCCCTTGGCTTACTGCCCTTAGTTTAAAGTCACTTGAATTAGTTCCTCAGTCCTGGTGTTCATTCAGCATCCATGGACTCCCTTTTTCACGTTACTGCATCTTATGTGATCTCCGGCAAGTTACTTAATCTTTTGTCACAGTTTCCTCATCAGTCAAATGGTAGTGAAAATAAGGATGTACCTGGTAGGGTGGTTGAGAGAAGCAACTGAGTTTACACACAGGAAGCACTGGCAAAGGTGATTCCTTTGACAAAAGAGAACATGGGCAGTACCCAAATTTTAGTGTCCACCTGCGGATATAGTGAGGGTCCATGTGTGTACCTTTGCTTGACGTATGACCTTGAGTTTGTTGTTCTCAGTTTTCTCCTGACTCTGCAGGCTCACGTGTATTTGTGCATGAAGTTAAATGTCAGGACATGGACCACTGCCTTACTGTTTATAAAATTTAACAAAATACTAGAAATTATATCTACAAATGAATGTTGGTTTTTGAAGTTACCAATTTGGAAAGTGGAACATTTTTTTTTTTACAGGTGTTCCTCTTTTATTTTTCCCCATAGCTCCCCTCCACCTGATTCCCCACCCCACCCCATGCCCTTACCCCCGCCACTGTCTTCATCCATAGGAGTAAGATTTTTGTCCAATCTCTTCCTGCACCCCTCACACCTGCTTCCCCTGAGAATCATCAGTCCACTCCCTTTCTATGTCCCTGATTCTATTATATTCACCAGTCCATTCTGTTCTTCAGATTTTTTATTCACTTGATTTTTAGATTCACTTGTTGGTAGGTTTGTATTTGATGTCATTTTGTTGTTCATAATTTTTATCTTTACCTTTTTCTTCTTCTTCCTCTTCTTAAAGGATACCCTTCAGCATTTCGTGTAATCCTGGTTTGGTGGTGATGAACTCCTTTAGCTTTTTCTTGTCTGTGAAGCTCTTTATCTGACCTTCAACTCTGAATGATAGCTTTGCTGGGTAGAGTACTGTTGGTTGTAGGTTCTTGCTGTTCATCACTTTGAATATTTCTTGCCACTCCCTTCTGGCCTGCATAGTTTCTGTTGAGAAATCAGCTGACAGTCGTATGGGTACTCCCTTGTAGGTAATTAACTTTTTCTCTTGCTGCTTTTAATATTCTCTCTTTGTCTTTTGCCCTTGGCATTTTAATTATGATATGTCTTGGTGTGGTCCTCTTTGGATTCCTTTTGTTTGGGGTTCTGTGCGCTTCCTGGACTTGTAAGTCTATTTCTTTCACCAGGTAGGGAAAGTTTTCTGTCATTATTTCTTCTAATAGGTTTTCAATATTTTGCTCTCTCCCTTCTTCTGGCACCCCAAAAATTTGGATGTTGGTTTGCTTGAAGTTGTCCCAGAGGCTCCTTACACTATCTTCATATTTTTGGATTCTTTTTTCTTTTTGTTTTTCTGGTTGGATGTTTTTGTTTCCACATATTTCAGATCTTTGGTTTGATTCTTGGGGTATGTTGATCTACAATTGAGTTTCTGTATATTCTTTATTTTAGACAGTGTATGCTTCATTTCTGACTGGTCCTTTTCCATTTTTTTGGCATTCTCATCAAGGTCCTTGAAGATCTCACTAAGCTCCTCAGAAGTGTCATCAAGTTTCTCAGCGGTTTTTAGAAGATTCTTGAGTAACCTTATACATGTGGTTCTGAACTCTATGTCATCCAGTAGTTTGCTTTCCTCCGTTTCTTTCATTCGTGACATGTTTCTTTGTTTCTGTATTTTGGCTGCTTCCCTGTGTTGATGGAGTGGCTTTGTGTGGTAGGTGACCTATAGGGGGCAGTAGCTCAGCCTCCCCAATCACCTGATGTGGAAGCTCTTGGTACACCCCTTTGTGGGCTGAGTGCAAAGTCTTGATGTAGTTAAGCCTTAATTGCTGTTGGTACGCTGGGAGGAATTGACCTCCAGGCCAATTAGCTGTGAGCACTCGCTGTGTCTATAATGGAAGAACTGTTGCGCTGAAGACACGCTTATGGGGCAGGACTTGTTTCAGTGGGGCTTTGGTGCTCACTGAGTCTGCCTCTTGAATGTGTCACTTATGGATGTGAGGAGTTGAAATCTGGTTTCTCACTCTGACCACTAGGTACACTGGCTTCTGGATCTCCAATGGGGTGCAGGTCAGCTACTGTCTGAGGCCACTCAGCAGGAGCTACAATGAGAGCTGCAGTTTTCTCCTCTTTGCTTGGGGTTTGGAGGTTTTGGAGCTGTCTGACCCAGGCTGCAAGTTTGCTAGGTTAAGCTGCGGTAGGGCAGGCCTTTCTTATGCTAACTCCGCTGCTTGGAGCTTGGGTGGGTTTGTAGGTTGTGCAGGGCGGAGCCTCAGGGTGTCACTAGGTTAGGGCGTGGCAAACAGCAATGGCTGCTAGTTAGCTCGGCATCCGCGAGTCCCGTGCCCCAGTGCAGTAAACAATTATTCCTGTGCGCAGCTCTGCAAGCAAGCCACCCTCACTGGCAGACAGTCCAGCTTCTCCCCGTAGGAGTTTGGGTCCCCCGCGTCTTCCCAGAGACTGGATTTCAGAGTAATCGGGGGCTTGTCTCCATTCGGGTTGAAAAAAGCAACGCACCCAGTCGCCCGCAGCCAGCCCGGATCACGCGCCTCCGTACCTCAGCTTTTCAGCGCTCGTGCACGTCTCAATGCTCTTTTCTCTTTCCTTCTAGTTGTAGAACTTCCACTCAGCCAGCTTTCCTGTGGTTCTGGGTGATAGACATTTTGTCTTTTAGTTGCAGTTTAAATAGTTGTGGGAGGCAGCAGTTTAGGTGTTTTCCTATGCCGCCATCTTGGATTCTCTCCGAAAGTGGAACATTTTTTCCAGTAATGCTGCAGTTAATCAAAACATTCATCAAACACCTCTTTTGGAATTTCCATCAGAGGCAAATTACGAAAGGCACAGGAAATCCAGTCTAAAAATGTTATAGATATGTGTACTATATATTTAAATATGATAAAATCTGTACAGTATATATATTACTGTATATCTATAAATATATACACATGTATGCATATTTTACACATATAGTTCTTTCCCCTGTCCCTTCCTATCTTTCTGCCTTTCTATCAACAAACTTTTACTAAGTTCCTGACCATCCTAGGTACTCAGGAAATACCAATTCCCTTCCAGCTTCTTCTATATCCTTTTTATATGCCAAGTATTGAGTTAAGAATTTAGGATGTGAATTATAGTTAAAACAGAATAAATAAATTGTCTACTTTGCCTCCATCCTCACTTATCTCTCCACAGGATCACTCTGCCCCTGAGTGTTGCCTATCACAGTGGCTGTCAGAGCTAATTTCAGTTTTGATGGGTAATACACAGTGAGGTAAACAAAGGAGGGAGGGAGTAGTGCAGTTAAACTGAACCTCACAGCTGGGAACAATGTAAAAATGAGCTGACATTCTCACAGTGGAGCTGGGTCCTAGCCATGGGCCCTAACCATAGGCCCTAGCCATGGGCCCTGTGCAGTTTTGTGCTGGTTGTATCATCTGTGCTGACAGGCCATGATGCTGGGGCCTGGGAGGGAACTTTGGATTTGTAGCCCCTTAACTCTCAAAAGAGATGGAGCAAAGGAAGAGCAGAGTCCTTGTGACAAAGGGTAGGTCACTTGCAAGTCAGACTATGAAGTAAGTTGGACAGTAGCTTCATGCAAAAGGTCTCAATGTGCTGTCTGAAGTTCGTTAGTGTTTGTAACCATAAACAAAAACTCCCTCATACTTATGGAGTGAGTAGTTTCCTTAGTGACTGCATTTTAGTTGGTGCTAAATTGAATATCATCCTGAGGATGAAAGAGAGAGACCAAAAAAAGTTTAATGTCTAATGGAGAGTGAAATCAGAGTTTATAATTCACCAACAGAGAATTCCTTCAGAAGATATTTCAAGGAGTAAGGCACTATGTTTGTAACACTCCAGGGAATGAGAAGAATTTTTTAGGTTTCATTTGGATAGCACTGTCAAAAAATAAGAAAGTGATGGAACAATTGATAAGACTTCCTAACTTAAGGAAAGTGGTGGGGGAAGATAATCAATTATTATCTGACTAGAGGCCCAGTGCATGGATTTGTCCACTGCTGGGGTCCCTCATACCAATGCACGATCGGGGCCAGGGAGGGACCACAGGAGGGCTCCAGGGTGTGTCCGGCCCATCTCACCCATTCCCAATCAGCTGGACCCCAGCAGCAAGCTAACCTACAGGTCAGAACATCAGCCCCTGGTGGTCAGTTCGCGTCATAGCTACCAGTCGAATGGTCGCTTAAGTGTTTATATATAGATAGATAATTTAAGGAATTATCAGATAAGTATTGTGTAATTAAACTTGAAGCCAAAAAAAGAGGTCATTTAGTTTTTCAATTACGACAGTGTTGGAAACCCTAAAGACAGCATTCTCAATACACTGTTGGAGGCAAAAGTCAGATTTCCATGATTTTAAGGAGAGGAAAGTGTGGGATGCAGAAAGGTGATAAAGAGTACAAATCATTCTCTTGTGTTTGGTGGTACGTATGCAGCCTCACCAATTATTAAGGAAATGCAATTAACCTGTACAGTTAGCAAGGCCAGTTCTCCAGGATCCAGGGAGAAGAGCTATCTTTATGAGCTAAATGCTGCTGGTGGAAGCTGGAAGTGGGACTTTGCAGGGTGTGTTTGGTAATATTCTTCAAGACCTTTAAAAGTTCCACACCATAAACTCAGAGAATTACTGTATATACACACATGTTGATCACATTATATATGACTGAAAATGCTGAGAATAAATGAAGTGTTCAATAGGAGTAATCCTGGGTTTAAATTGTGCTTTGCACAGTTGCCTCACTGTGGCAGTTACAACAGGGCCCTTTCTCCTTCCCTGTGCTCAATTCTACATCCTGCTTCCTGGCCTCATCTATGAGGTGTTATGTTGCCACTGGAAGCCCCAAAGCTAGAGAACATGCAGTTCCCAAGAAACAATCTTATTTGCAACCAGAGAGCAGTGATTAATAGTAATTTTACAATGTGGTTTCCTTCTCACTTTTCTATAAAGAAAATAATGTTCACTTAAAAGCATACTAAAGTCAATAAAATAAGAAATAAGCAGAAAAGTCAGATAATTTATTGGATTTCAAAAGTGTGTTAGAGGTGTAACATCATGGAAAATTATTTATAGCAAACGTTTCTGGTAAAAGTTACCCACAGTTGGTGGACCTGACTGACAGTGGTGGCTATGTCTCCTTTTCCTCTACCATGGAGCACAGTTATTTTTAAATATCATTGGTGGTATTAAAGATTTTAAAAAGCTATATATTTTTCTTATTTTCATTACTAGGGTAAATGTATTATGTACTCAACTTGGTAAAATTGTTGAATTTAAATCATAAAATATTTGCCATAATCTAATTGTTTAAAGAATTAACAAAAATTAAGTACATGGCTTTTCATCTTCTCTTTAGTTTTTCTTTTCTACTTTAGTTTATCTACAACTGTAAATAATTTTCATGCTCTTAACCATATTCTTTCTAAATAAGTAAAGACTGTCTTCCCTTGGAAATGGAAGTTTATGTAGTCAGCCTCTTAATTTGTTCTACAAATACAGCTTATGTTATGAAACTCAGTTTCTCACCAAAAAAGAGCTCGTATTTAAAAACTGTAACATTCTAGCCTGGCTGGTGTGGCTCAGTGGTTGAGTGTTGACCTATGAACCAGGAGGTCATGGTCTGATTCCTGGTCAGGGCACATGCCCGGGTTGCAGGCTCAATCCCCAGTGTGGGACATGCAGGAAGCAGCTGATCAGTGATTCTTATCATTGATGTTGCTATCTCTCTTCCCCTCTCCCTACCTCTCTGAAATCAATCCTATATAATAAAAGCCTAATATGCTAAGTGTCCAGTCGTCTATTCAACCAATCAAAGCGTAATATGCTAATGATATGCTAAGGCCACTCAACCACTCACTATAACATGCACTGATCACCAGGGGGCAGACAGTCAGCTGGTTGACCAGTCGCTATGATGTGTACTGACCAAGTAGGTTAGCTCGCTGCTGGGGTCCAGCAGATTGGGACTGAGTGAGATGGGCCAGATACACCCTGGAGCCCTCCCATGGTCCCTCCCTGGCTGGCCAATCTTCCGTGTCCCTCCCTGGCCCCAATTGTACACCAGAGGGGTCCCTTGGCCTGGCCTGCACCCTCTCACAATCTGGGACCCCTCGGAGGATGTCAGAGAGCCAGTTTCAGCCTGATCCTGCAGGCCAGGCCAAGGGACCTCTCTGGTGCACGAATTTGTGCACCAGGCCTCTAGTAAAAATATATTTTAAAAAGTAAAAATAAAAACTGTAACGTTCTAGCCCTGGCCATGTAGCTCAGTTGATTATAGTGTCGTTTGGCTACACCAAGGTTGCAGGTTTGATCCCAGTCAGGGTACATACAAGAATCAACCAATAAATGCATAAGTAAGTGGAACAACCTATCAATCTTTCTCTCTCTCTCTCTCTCTCTCTCTCTCTCTCTCTCTCTCTCTCTCTCTCTCTCTCTCCCCTCCCTCTGCCTTCTTCCCTCTCTCTAAAATCAATAAAATAAAACAATTTAAAAAATAAAATAAAAACTATAACATTGTAAAATGTTACAATAGGTTACCTTCTTAGTATGAATTGCCTTGTAAAAAAATATTGGTCAAAGCAGGATGTCATCTCCCCTGTAGCAAAGGAGTGTGAGATTTTTCCAAGTTTCAAGATTGCAAACTTGCTTTGTAAGTCACAAGATAAGAGGGTCACTGGGGATGGGGGGAGGGTCTAAAACAGGACTGTGAAAAGAGATTGTGAGTTTCCTTTGTCTGGATGTTTGTCTTTATTCAGACAGCTGCATTTCATGGTCAGCTAAGCTGCTAAGCTTAGAATAGCATATGGCAGGAATATGTGAATAAGGCCATTGTTATTCATATAAACTTTCCATGTCTATATGAAAAGTGCCACAGTTTACATAGATCCTTTGTCAAAATAGACATTACTGTGTGATGGTTAAGGACCATGCTGGCAGACAGAAAACCTGGATTTTGGTGTTGGCCTTGCCACTAACTATGAACTCTTATTAAATAAGTGACTTCACCTCCCTAGGCCTGTTTTTTCATCTTTAAAACAAAGAAGTTAGACTTAACCTTTTTAATTACATTTTTGTGTTTCTCCTGCCTGAAATTATTACAGACTTCTATTTCTGACAGTAAGATGGAATATTCAGGGAAACTCCTGCATGTAGAGCACTCCTGATAATGGTGGACTAAGTATTAAAAAAATAAATAAATAAAGAGGTCCATGGCCAGTATGGCTCAGTTGGAGCATTATCCTGTACACCAAAGGTGGAGGGTTCCATTCCCAGTCAGGCCATATGCCCAGGTCGTGGGTTCCATCCCTGGTTGGAGTGTGTGTGGGAGGCAACCGATCAATGTTTCTCTCTCTCTCCCTCTTTCCCCTCTTCTTCTCCCTCTCCCTTACTTTCTCTAAAATCAGGTGTTTAAAAAAAAAAAAAGAGGAAGGAAAAAGAAATGAGAAATTGAAAAACACTTTTAAAATTTATGGCTGAGTTAGCAAGAAAGAAGGAAATTATTTGGAGACTAAAAGTAAGTAGAAAATTTAAATGCAAAACATAAGTACAGAAGCTAATGTTTTCTCCAGCAAATTCCTGGGGCCTGGAGCCTGGGTTTATAGGCACTCATAGGGAACAAAAGATAAAACCTGTGCCCCCAAAAGGTCAGAGGACAGACCAAAGAATCCCCTTCATAAAGCCAGGACCTCTAATAAACAGTACCCTCAGTTGATCAAATAGAAAGGAATTCACCCACAAAGGATGGTTTTCCACCTTGGCTCTGTTGGAGTGTGATAAACAGGAAATGCTCCCTTGAAATTCCTAACCATAAGTCCTCATATGGTTTTGGAGCTAGAATATATTATTACCTGTGTGGCCTGAAGAATCCAACCTGAAAATTTGGAATAGAATGGAAATGAGTTGGTGGTGCTCCCAGGAACCTGGAAGAAATAAGTGTAATCCTTCCTGGAGCAATACACTTTAAATAAGCTTCAAATAATTCTTTCAGATATTCTAAAGAGCAGGAACCTACAACTTTAAGAAAACACATGAGGAAATAAGCCTCTATGAGTGAGCAACAGAAACTATAGAATGTAGTCTTCAAAGACTACATATCTATGCTAATAAAAGGGTAATATGCTAATTATACCAGGTCATCCAGCCATTTTCCAGATGTCCAACTTCCTTCCGGACAAAGCCACGGTGGTGGGCACCAAGGCCTAGGCAGTTAGGGGCGAGATCAGATTGGCAGGGGAGGGCAGTTGGGGGTGACCACGCCAGCAGGGGAGGGCAGTTGGGGGTGACCACGCCAGCAGGGGAGGGCAGTTGGGAGCATTAGGCAGGCAGGCAGGTGAGTGGTTAGGAGCCAGTGGTCCTGGATTGTGAGAGGGATGTCCCAGATTGGAGAGGTCGGGCTGAGGAACACCTCCCCCCCACCCAACCCCCCCCCCGTGCATGAATTTCGTGCACCGGGCCTCTAGTATATTATTATCAGATAAAGAATATATTTTAAAAGTAAAAATACACATATCTCTTGTTATCTGAATTCTAGAACTGAATAGATTCAGGTACTTTTTTTTAGGTAGGGCTGTTATCCTCTGCTATCTGAACTCTAACACTTACTATCTAAAATTTAGGAACCAGTCCGACCTGTGTGGCTCAGTGGTTCAGCGTTGACCTATGAATTCGGAGGTCATGGTTCCATTCCTGGTCAGGGCACATGCCCAGGTTGTGGACTCCATCCCCAGTGGGGGCATTCGGGCACATGATTCTCTCTTATCATTGATGTTTTTATCTCTCTCTCCCTCTCCCTTCTCTATGAAATCAGTGTGTGTGTGTGTGTGTGTGTGTGTGTATTTAAAATTAGGAATCAGATAACACACAATGCCTCACTATCCAAATTCTCACTATACAAACTCAGCAATTGGATTCAAACAGTGTCATACTTACGTATTTTAAGTATGACAACAGAATAAAATAATATAAAAATTACTAGGCAGACTTGAAAAAAACAAATTGAATTTCCAAAAATGAAAAATGTAATTGAAATCAGAAACACAATAGATGGTTTAAAGCAGGGGTCTGGAAACTACAACCTGCAAGACCAAATTTGGCTTGATCTACCACCTGCCTTTGTCAGTAAAGTGTTACTGAAGAACAGCCATACTCAAATCATTGTAGACAGAAACCATTTGATATGCAAGCCTAAAATATTTACTGTCTGGTCATTTACAGAAAAAGCTTCCTGACCCCTGAAAAGCAAATTAGATTAGATGAAGAGAGAATTCATGAGCTGGAAGAGAGCTGAAGAAATTACCCAGAGTGCATGACAGAGTCAAAGTGATGGGAAATAGGAGGGATTAAGAGATATGAAGGATGTAGTATTTACATATTGAAAGACAGAATGAGGGAAAGAAAGTAAAGAATTAATGGCTAAGTATTTTCAAGGATTAATGAGATCCTCAGATTTACAAAGCTAAATCAAAAGTGGGATAGCCCTGGCTAATGTTGCTCAGTGGTTAGAGAGTTGGCCCTCTTACTGAAGGGTCTCGGCTCAATTCTTGGTTAAGGGGACATACTGGGTTCAGGTTCACTCTCCAGTCCTGTTTGGGACGCAAGCAGGAGGTAACCAATCGATGTGTCTCTCTCACATCGGTGTTTCTCTCCCTCTCTCTTTCTTTCCTTCTCTCTCTCCCCCTCTCTTCTCTTCCCTCCCTTCTCTGAAAATCAATGGAAGAAATATCCTCAGTTGAGGATTAACAACAACAAAAAGTGGGATAAGTTGAAAGAATAATTGCATATATCACAGTCAAATTACAATATGCAAAAATTGAAAAAAAACTTGCTGACTTATGAAAATCAGAAATATGGAATAAAATCGCCACTTTGCTGTCTCCCATGAAGTCTCTTACTTCATAAAGATAATAACATTTCCTAAAATACTACATAAAAATGAATACTGTGTATCTTAGGCTTCCAGATAAAAATAAACTACTCAAAACATCATACCCAAAGATGAATCTGTACTAGTATATTTTTAAAAGAGATCATAGTACTGTAAAATGTTGTACTCTGCTTTCTTCATTCAGCATTATATCATATCTACTTTCCTGTCATCAAATATTTTCATGATTTCCTTAGTAAAAATATTTTAGGAATGGAATTTCTGAGTATAAAGGTTTACAAATTTTAATAACTTTTGAAAATTGTAGTAAAAAATGTAAAATTTGCCATCTTAATCTTTTCGAAGCATACAGTATTAACTAGTGTATATTGCAGTGCTGTAGGTCTCTGTAACTTTTCCATTTTGCAAAACTGAAACTCTAAACCCAGTGAACAATGACTGCTCTTTCTCCCTCCCATATCTCCACCACTGGCAACCACTCTTCTACTCTCAGTTTATAAGTTTGACGGCTTCAGATGATTCATATAAGTAGAGTCATGCAGGATTTGTCTTTTTGTGATTGGCTTATTTCACTTAGCATAGTGTCCTCAAGGTTCATTCATAGTGTAGCATATGTCAGGATTTTCTTCCTTTTGAAAGGTGAACAATATCCCATTTTATGTCTATACCACATTTTCTTTATCCATTTATCTATTAATGGACATTGAGGTTGTTTCCACCTCTTGGCTGTTGTGAATAATATTGCTATAAACATGGGTGTGCAAATATCTCTTTTGAGATCCTGTTTTCAATTATTTTTAATATATACCCAGAAGTGGGATTACTGGATCATATGATAGTTCTATTTTTAATATTTTGAGGAACCTTCATTCTGTTTCCATAGCACTGCAACATTTACATTCTCACCAGTGGTGCACAAATGTTTAATTTCTCCACATCCTTGCCAACACTTATTTTCTGTTATTTAATATTGGTTATCTAATGGATGTGAGGTGTTATCTCATGGTGGTTTTGATTTTCATTTCCCTGACGATTAGCAATGTTGAGTATCTTTTCATATGCATGTTGGCCATTTGAATGTCTTCTTTGGATAAATATCTATTTAAATCCTTTGCCCATTTTAAAATTACATTGTTTGTGTTTTTGTTATTGAGTTGTGGAATTTATATAGTTTGAATATTAGCCTCTTACCAGTTATATGACTTGCAAATATTTTCTCCTGTGCCTTAGGATGTCTTTTCACTCTCTTGATTTTTTTCTTTTTTTTTAAATTTCTTTATTGATTAAGGTATTACATATGTGTCCTTATTCCCCCATTACCCCCCACCTCCCATTCATGCCCTTACCCCCCTGTTGACTGTGTCCATAGGTTAGGCTTATATGCATGCATACAAGTCCTTTGGTTGATCTCTTCCCCTTACCCCCACCCTCCTCTACCTTCCCTGAGGTTTGACCTTCTGATTGATGTTTCTCTGTCTCTGTATTTATTTTTGTTCATCAGTTTATGTTGTTCATTATATTCCACAAATGAGTGAGATCATGTGATATTTATCTTTCTCTGCCTGGCTTATTTCACTTAGCATAATGCTCTCCATCTCCATCTATGTTGTTGCAAATGGTAAGAACTCCCTTTTTACCGCAGCGTAGTATTCCATTGTGTAGATGTACCACAGTTTTTTAATCCACTCATCTGCTGATGGACACTTAGGCTGTTTCCAAATCTTAGCTATGGTGAATTGTGCTGCTATGAACATAGGGGTGCATATATCCTTTCTGATTGGTGTTTCTATTTTCTTGGGATATATTCCTAGAAGTGGGATCACTGGGTCAAATGGGAGTTCCATTTTTAGTTTTTTGAGGAAACTCCATACTGTTCTCCACAGTGGCTGCACCAGTCTGCATTCCCACCAGCAGTGCAAAAGAGTTCCTTTTCTCTGCATCCTCGCCAACACTTGTTTGTTGATTTCTTGATGATAGCCATTCTGACAGGTGTGAGAAGGTACCGCATTGTTGTTTTGATTTGCATCTCTCTGATGATTAGTGACTTTGAGCATGTTTTCATATGTCTCTTGGCCTTCCTTCTGTCTTCTTTTGAAAAGTGTCTATTTAGATCAGCTGCCCATTTTTTAATTGGGTTGTTTATATTCTTTTTGTTAAGCTGCATGAGTTTCCTGTAAATGTTGGAGATTAAACCCTTATCGTTGATATAATTGGCAAATATGTTCTCCCATGCAGTGGGCTTTCTTGTTGTTTTATTGATGGTCTCCTTTGCTGTGTAAAAGCTTTTTATTTTGATGTAGTCCCATTTGTTTATTTTCTCCTTAGTTTCCATTGCCCTAGGAGCAGTATCAGTGAAGAAATTGCTTCGGCATAATTCAGAGATTTTTCTGCCTGTGGATTCCTCTAGTATTTTTATGGTTTCTCATCGTATGTTTAAGTCCTTGATCCATTTTGAGTTTATTTTTGTGTATGGTGTAAGTTGGTGGTCTAGTTTCATTTTTTTGCATGTATCTGTCCAATTTTCTCAACACCATTTAAGGAAGAGACTCTCTTGACTCCATTGTATGTTAATGCCTCCTTTGTCAAATATTAATTGAGCATAGTGATTTGGGTTCGATTTCTGTGTTCTCTATTCTATGCCATTGATCTATATGCCTGTTCTTGTGCCAGTACCAGGCACTTTTGAGAACAGTGGCTTTGTAATACAGCATGACCTCTGGTATTGAGATCCCACCTACTTTGTTCTTTTTTCTCAGGATAGCTGTGGCTATTCGGGGTCTTTTTTTATTCTAGATGAATTTTTGGAGAGTTCTTTCTAGGTCTGTGAAATATGCCGTTGGTATTTTAATAGGGAGTGCATTGAATCTATAGATTGCTTTGGGTAGTATGGACATTTTAATGATGTTGATTCTACTAATCCATGAACATGGTATGTTCTTCCATCTGTTTACATCTTCCTCTATCTCTCTTTTCAGTGTCCTGTAGTTTTCTGCGTATAGATCTTTTACCTTAGTTAAGTTTAGTCCTAGGTATCTTAATTTTTTTGGTGCAATGGTAATGGGATTGCTTTTTTAGTCTCTCTTTCTGTAAGTTCACCATTGGTGTATAGAAATGCCATAGATTTCTTGGCATTAATTTTGTATCCTGCTACATTGCCAAATTCATTTATTAAGTCTACTAGTTTTGGATGGAGTCTTTCGGGTTTTTTATGTACAATGTCATGTCATCTGCAAATAAGGACAGTTTTACTTCCTCTTTTTCAATTTGGATGCCTTTTATTTCTTCTTCTTGTCTGATTGCAAGGGCTAATACTTCCAGTACTATGTTGAACAGGAGTGGTGAGAGTGGGCATCCCTGTCTTGTTCCTGTTCTTAGGGGAAATGGTTTTAGTTTTTGCCCATTGAGTATGATGTTAGCTGTGGTCGGCAAACTGCAGCTTGTGAGCCACATGCGGCTCTTTGGCCCCTTTAGTGTGCCTCTTCCACAAAATACCATGGCCTGGGCAAGTCTATTTTGAAGAAGTGGCATTAGAAGAAGTTTAAGTTTAAAAAATTTGGCTCTCAAAAGAAATTTCAATTGCTGTACTGTTGATATTTGGCTCTGTTGACTAATGAGTTTGCCGACCACTAATATATAGCTTTTATTATGTTGAGGTATGATCCTTCTATTTCCACCTTGCAGAGAGTTTTTATCAAGAAAGGGTGTTGGATTTTGTCAAATGCTTTTTCTGCATCAATTGATATGACTATGTGATTTTTATCTCTCAATTTGTTTATGTGATGTATCACGTTTATTGATTTGTGGATATTGTACCATCCTTGCATATTCTTGGGATAAATCCTACTTGATGATGGTATATGATCTTTCTGATGTAGTGCTGGATCCGATTTGCTAGAATTTTGTTGAGGATTTTGGCATCTATGTTCATGAGGGATATTGGCCTGTAATTCTCTTTCATTGTGTTGTCTTTATCTGGTTTTGGTATTAGGTTGATGCTGGCTTCATAGAATGAGCTTGGAAGTGTTCCTTCCTCTTGAATTTTTTGCAATAGTCTGAGGATGATAGGTTTTAGTTCTTCCTTGAATGTTTGGTAAAACTCCCCTGTGAAGTTGTCTGGGCAGGGCTTTTGTTTGCTGGAAGCTTTTTGGTGACTGCTTCAGTTTCTTCCATAGTTATTGGCCTGTTGAGATGTTGAGATTCTTCCTGATTGGGTTTTGGAAGGTTATATTTTTCTAGGAATATGTCCATTTCCTCCAAGTTGTCCAGTTTGTTGGAATAGAGTTGTTTATAGTATTTTTTAACAATCCTTTGTATTTCAGTGGGGTCTGTTGTTATTTCACCTCTTTCATTTCTGATTTTGTTCATTTGCTTCCTCTCTCTTTGCTTCTTGGTGAGCCTGGCTAGAGGTTCATCAATCTTGTTTATCCTTTCAAAGAACCAGCTCTTGGTTTTGTTGATATTTTGTATTGTTTTTTTGGTCTCAGTGTCGTTTATCTCTGCTCTGAATTTTATTATTTCCTTCCTTCTGCTTACACTGGGCTTTTCTTGTTGCTCTCTTTCTAACTCTTTGAGTTGTAGGGTTAGGTAATTTATTTCCATTGTTTCTTGTTTTTTGCAGTAGACTTATAGAGCTATGAACTTCCCTCTGAAGACCGCTTTCACTGTGTCCCATAGATTCTGAATTGTTCTGTTTTCATTGTCATTTGTTGCCATGATGTTTTTTTATTTCTTCCTTGATCTCTCTGGTAACCCAGTCATTGTTTAATAGCATGCTGTTTAGTCTCCATATGTTTGATTTTTTTGGATTGTTTTTATTGTAGTTGATTTCCAGTTTTATGCCATTGTGATCTGAGAAGATGCTTGATATGATTTCTGTCTTCTTGAATTTGAAGAGACTTTGCCTATGTTGATATGGTCTATCTTTGAAAATGACCCATGTGCCCTTGAGAATAATGTATATTCTGTGGCTTTGGGGTGAAATGTTCTGAAGATGTCAATTAATTCCATCTGGTCTCGTGAGTCATTTAGGATTGATGTTTCTTTGCTGATTTTTTGTTTATAGGATTTGTTCAATAGTGATAGTGGGGCATTAAAGTCCCTCCGTTGTTATCCTCCAAGAGTTTTTTTTTTTTTTTAATGTATTTGGGTGCTCCTGTATTGGGTGCGTATATGTTTACCAGAGTTATTTCTTCTTATTGGATTGATCCCTTTTAGTATTATGAAGTTGCCTTCCTAATCTCTTGTTATGTCCTTCACTTTGAGATCTAATTTGTCAGATATAAGTATTGCTACCCAAGCTTTTTTTTCATTTCCATTTGCCTGAAAAACCTTTTTCATCCCTCACCCTCAGTCTGTGTGCATCTTTTTTCCTGAGGTGGGTTTCTTGTAGACAGCAGATATATGGGTCATGTTTTCTTATCCAATCAGTTACCCTTTGTCTTTTTATTGGGGCATTTAATCCATTTACATTTAAAGTTATTATTGATAGGTACTTATTTGTCACCATTTTTATTCTTTACCCCTCTGTTCCTTCTTTGCTTCCTATTTCTTTTCTTTTTTTTTTTTTTACAGCCGACTCCTTAGCATTTCTTGCATTGCTGGTTTGGTGGTAATAAATTCCCTTAGTCCTTTTTTGTCTGTGAAGCTCCTGATTTCACCTTCAATTTTGATTGAAAGCCTTGCTGGGTACAGTATTCTTGGATTCAGGCCCTTCCTTTGCATGACTTTGTATATTTCATTCCATTCCCTTCTGGCCTGATGAGTTTCTGTTGAGAAATCAGTTGCTAGCCTGATGGAGGTTCCTTTGTAGGTAACTTTCTGTCTCTCTCTTGCTGCTTTTAAGATTCTTACTTTGTCATTGGTCTTTGCCAATTTAATTATAATGTGCCTTGGCGTCGGTCTTTTGGGGTTCTTGATTTTTTCTTTTTCTGAACAAAAGTTTTTGAAGTCTGAACAAGTTTCATTTGTCAGTTGTTTATTTTGTTGCCTGTGCTTTTGGTGTCATGGTTTTTACTCTATGTTTTCTTCTAAGAGTTACATAGTTTCAGATCTTACATTTTTATCTTTAATCCATTTTGAGTTAATTTTTATATATGGTTTAAGGTAGTGGTCCAGCTTCATTCTTTTACATGTGGTTATCCAGTTTTTCCAACAGTATTTGTTGAAGAGACTATCCTTTCCCCATTGTATTGTCTTAATACAGTTGTTGAAGATTAGTTGATCATACATCTGGGTTTCTTTCTGGACTTTTTATTCTGTTCCATTAGTCTATATGTCTGTCTTTATATCAGTACCATATTGTTTGGTTACTGTAGCTTTGCAATATGTTTTGAAATCTCTAAGTATAAGGTCTTCAACTTTATTGTTATTTTTCAGCATTGTTTAGGCTAGTTCAGGTTCCTTTGAAACCCTATACAAATTTTAGAATGTCTTTTAATTTTGCAAAAAAATTCATTTGGATCTTGGTAGGGATTGCATTGAACCTGGAGATTTCTTTGGGTAGTGTGACCATTTTAAGAGTGTTAAGTCTTGCAATCCATTAATATGGAATGTCTTTCTATCATTTGTGTCTTCCTTAATTTCTTTCAGTAGTGTTTTGTGATTTTCAGTGTACAAATTTTTCACCTCCTTTGTTATATATATACACATATATTTTAAGTATCTTATGTTTTATGCATTTGTAAATGGAATTGTTTTCTTAATTTCATTTTTAGATAGTCCACTGTTAGTGTATAATAATGAAATTGATTTTGACCCTACATCTTTGCTGGATTTGTTTATTAGTTCTAACAGTTTTTTGGCAGTTTCTTTAGGGTTTTCTCTGTATAATAAGATCATGTCATTTATGAACAGACAAAATTTAACTTTTTCCGTTACTTTTTGAATGTCTTTTTTTTTTTTTTTTTGCTAACTAGAACTTCCAGTATTAGCTGTATAATAAAAGTCTAAACAACCGTTATGGCAAAACAACCAGTCGCCATGATGGCACTGACCACCAGGGGGCAGACACTCAACGCAGGAGCTGACCCCTGGTGGTCAGTGTGCACAGCCAGAAGCCGGGCTTACAGCTGTCGAGTGCAGTGGCGGTGGCAGGAGCCTCTCCTGTCTCCACGGCAGTGCTACGGAGCAGCGAGCCAAGCAGTAAGGAACCTGCCACTAAGGATCAGTGAGCTGAGTGGTAAAGAGCGAGCAGGAGGGCAGTAAGGAGCAAGGGATCCTGGATTGCAAGAGGGCACAGGCTGGGCTGAGGGGACCCTCCAACCCAGTGCACGAATTTTGTGCACCAGGCCTCTAGTGTTGAATAAAAGTGGTGAGAGTGGTCATTGTTGCCTTGTTCCTGTTCATAGAGGGAAAGCTTTCAGTTTTTTTCACCATCTAGTATTATGTTCATTGTGGGTTTTTCACATACTGCATGCCCTTTATTATGTTCAAGTCATTTTCTCCTATTCTTAGTTTGTTTAGTGCAAGCATGTCAGACTCGCGGCCTGCAGGCCACAATGAATATTTTTGTGGCCCAACCAATATAACAGTATGTAAGAAACTTTTAATAAAAATTTCATAACTTAATTTTTACGATATTCTGTTATACATAATCTATATATATAAAAGGCTAATATGCTAAGTGTCCAACCGGTTGCTATGACATGCACTGACCACCAGAGGGCAGATGCTTAACAGAGGAGCTGCCTTGATGCACACTGGCCATTTAAAAAGAAATGGCGCCCGCAATGCAACACTCAACTTCCCTCAAGTGGGACACAGGCCCCACCACTACCCCAGAGCAAATAGCCCACCAAATCGCAACCAACGATGCCAAGACCCCATGGTGCAAAATGCGGCCCACAGCCCAGCCCAGCCCGGTAACGGTGGCTGTGGGCACCAGGTAATGACATCACGTAGCAATGCCCTGCTTCCTCTCCCTAGTGACAGGCCGTTTAACAATAAATGGCACTACAGACCTTGTGCGCACAAACCAACATTCGGCTTCCCCCAAGTGGGACACAGGCCCCACCACCACCTTGGAGGAACAGCCCACAAATCAGAGCCAACACAGCCGAGATGCCATGGCACAAAATTGGCCCACAGCCCAACCCAGCCCAGAAACAGTTGCTGTGGGCGCCAGGTAATGACATCACATAGCAATGCCCAGCTTCCTCCCCCTAGCGACTAGCCTCCTTGGAGTTTCTTCAGCCCAGGAACACAACTTGCTTTATAGCCAGGTGCAAACATACTTTAACCAAATGTCTGTGAAGCATATTCCAATGCCTCATCTCATTTGATCCTCACAGAAGTCCTGGCGTAGATAGATAGGAGACTCGGTGGAATTCTATTTTCTTTTCATTGGCCAGAAAATGGAGATTTAGAAAGCTTAGAAGCTTGACCAGGCTGAAAAGAAGTAAGAAATGGTGGACCTTGAAAATGACTTCAGGATTTCTCACTACACAGATTATAGTCAAACACTGCTGCAGTTAAATATTTCACCCTTTGTTCTCTCTGAGTGACCTACAAAAATAATCTACTTCATGTTGATATTTACTGCTGTGTTGCTGACAATTATGTGAAAGAGAAGTTGGGGTGCTTCACTAGGCTTGAAAAAGTTTCGCTAAATCAGAAAGCAGGTCTAATTAAGCAAGTTTATCTATAATAAGAGTGTTATATGCTAATTAGACCTGACGTCCTTCTGAACGACCTTTCGGGCAAAGCCACGGCTGTGAGGGCTGAGGCAAGCCACCGAGGCTGCAAAGGCGGAGCCCCTTGCAAGAATTTCTTGCATCGGGCCTCTAGATATATATAAAAGGCTAAGTTGACTCACGCATGTGCGGTATTATAAAGCTCTTGCTGGTGCCAATCGCAAGCGTGTTTTGATCTGTCATTGTCAGTCGTGACTTTGGTTGACACTTCTATTATAGAGAAAGGGCGAATAGCAATATTAAAGTATTTCTTCTAATTAATTTCCTTTCACTGTGCATGAACTCGTGCACTGGGCCACTAGTTATTAATAACGAACTCCAATGCTCACTAATGACTGATTATTATAATTGTGTTACATTCATTCGCCTTACATGCCTTACATGCAGGCACACCATTTCTCTCCACTAATACTAGAAGTGAATATTTTATCAGCTGTTGACACATCATTAGTCTTGTACTGACTTGTTTGGTATGTGCAACAGGAAATATTTCCTTTTCAGAGAATAAGAAAAATAGTTCCTAGCCGGTTTTGCTCAGTGGATAGAGCATCTGTCTGTGGACTGAAAGTTCCCAGGTTCAGTTCGGGTCAAGGGCATATGCCCCAGTTGTGGTCTTAATCCCCAGTAGGGGGTGTGCAGGAGGCAGCCAATCAATGATTCTCTCTCATCATTGATGTTTCTATCTCTCTCTCCCTCTCCCTTTTCTCTCTGAAATCAAAAAAATATTTTTTAAAAAACATACAAGAAAAATACGTTTATTTGTGTTGCCCTTATTAATTTGTGTAGTTATTCAGTGGCTGGTAAATGTTCAAGAAAAAATAATTTTTATTAAAATGTTCTATTATTTTATGTTAACAATTACTCATTTATTTCAGTCCTTTGTATTCAGCATGTCTATGGAAATAAACCCACATTTCTATGAAAATTGAAGCTTTTGTTTTTTTTGTGGCCCACATAAACTTAAACCCTGTTTATTTGACCTGTGTTAGCCTTTGAGTTTGACATCCTTGGTATAGTCTTTTATCTTTAAAAATGTCAAATTTTGTCAAATGCCTTTTCTGCATCAAAGAAATGATCATATGTATGGGATTTTTTCTTTATTAATGTGGTATATTATACTGATTGATTTTTATATTCTTTGCATTCCAGGAATAAATCCCACTTGGCCAAAATGTATAATCCTTTTAATGTGTTGTTAAATTTGGTTTGCTATCATATTATTGAGGGTTTTTGCATCAATGTTCATCAGGGATATTATTATGTAGTTTTCTTATAGTATTTTTGTCAGATTTTGGTATTAGTATATGCTGGCCTCAGAGTTTGGAAGTATTCCCTCCTCTTCAGTTTTTGGAAATATTTGAGAAGGATTGATGTTATTTCTTCTTTAAATATTTGGTAGAATTCTTCAGCAACACCATCTGGTCCAGAGCATTTCTTTGTTGGGAGGTATTTTATTACTGATTTAATCTCCTTACTAGTTATCAGTCTGTTCAGTATTTTACTTCTTCATGATTCAGAAATTTATTTCTAGAAATTTATCCATTTCTTCTATGTTCTCCAATTTTTCACATAAAATTACTCATAGGTGTCTCTTATGCTCCTTTTTATTTCTGTGGCATTAGTTTTAATGTCTCTTTTCATTTCTGGTTTGTTTGTTTTGTCTTTTTTATTTTAATCCTCACCTGAGGATATGTTTATTGATTTTTCTTTTTATTTTCTTGAGAGGGAGAAAGAGAAAGAAACATCGATGTTCAGGGTTTGAACCTGCAACATAGATATGCCCCTGACCAGGAATCAAACCCACAACCTTTTGGTGTACAGGATGATGCTCCAACAAACTGTGCCACCCAGCTAGGACTCCTTTTTTGGTCATTTGAGTCTTCTCTTTTTCTCAGTTTAGACCTAAGGGTTTAGCAATTTTGTTGATCTTTTCAAAAACCTGCCTTAGTTTTGTTTTACCTTTTCTATTCTATTATATATTGTGTTTATTTCTGCTCTAATATTATTATTTCCTTCTTCTGCTAACTTTGATCTTCTTTTTTTTAATTCCTTGAGGTGTTTAAGTAGGGTATTGATTTGAGATCTTTTTCTTTTTTAATGTATGTTTTTACAGTTACTGCATTTCCCTTGTAGAACTGCTTTTGCCACATCTCATAAGTTTTAGTATTTTGTGTTTTTATTTTCATTTATGTCAAGATATTTTCTAATTTCCTTTGTTATTTCTTCTTTGACCCATTGATGTTTAAGAGTTGTGAGTGTCCCCCCCATGTCCTGCGAGGTTCAGGGTTCAGGTTCAGGGTTCGGGCTCTGGAGGAGGCCGCACACAAATGAAAGAGACTAGACAAGAAAATATTAATTTGGAAATATTGGGGGCCAGGCGGGAGCCCAGCTCAAGAGGAAGGACTCTGCTTTGCTCTGGCCTTGCGATTCGTTTTATTCAGGTTTGGGATCCACCCATAGCTCTTAGGCAGGCAATTCCAGTAATAGCTCCATGATAGCCCATCAGCAAGGATTTACATAAGACTAAAAGGTAGAAGTTGCTACCCTAGCTGTTTTGGCTCAGTGTATAGAGCATCGGCCTGTGGACTCAAGGGTCCCGGGTTCGATTCCGGTCGAGAGCATGTACCTTGGTTGTGGGCACATACCCAGTAGGGAGTGTACAGGAGGCAGCTGATCAATATTTCTCTCTCATCAATGTTTCTCTCTATCCCTCTTCTTTCCTCTCTGTAAAAAAATAAATAAAATGTATTTTAAAAATAAATAAATAACTAAATAAAAGGTGGAAGTTGCTTCAGCTCCTTTTGTCTCAACTAGACAGTGGGTGCTTGGCTCTGACCTTTCAGAGCCTTCAAGGTTAACCAGC
This sequence comes from Corynorhinus townsendii, assembly GCA_026230045.1. Classification (NCBI taxonomy): domain Eukaryota; kingdom Metazoa; phylum Chordata; class Mammalia; order Chiroptera; family Vespertilionidae; genus Corynorhinus; species Corynorhinus townsendii. The sequence goes on along the minus strand of JAPDVU010000003.1, from coordinate 113,613,689 downwards.
CTTCCGGGTTCCTTGTCCACACCTCTCTGCTAGTGAAGGCAGTGGGCGGCTTCCAACAAAGAGTGTGTTGAATTTCCACATATTTGTGAATTTTCAGTTCTTTTTTATTAATTTCTAGTTTCATTTTTATTGTGATCAGAAAAGATACTTGGTATGGTTTCAATCTTCTTAAATTTATTAAAACTGGTTTTATGGCTAACATGCACTGTATCCTGGAGAACAGTCTGTGTACACTTGAGCACATATATTCTGCTATTGTTGAGTGTTCTTTATATATCTACTAGATGCCCTATGCATGAAATTCACGCAGGAGTAGGCCTTTGCAGCCCCGGCTGCCTCGGCCCTCGCAGCATCAGCTTCGCTCAGAAGATCGTTCTGCTGTTGAGCTGTTTGGTCGATTTGCATATTACACTTTTATTATTATAGATTAAGTGTACTAGGTCTATAATATTGTTCAAGTACTCAATCCTGTTGATCTTCTGATTGGTTGATCTATTTTTTATTGAGAGTGAGATATTGAAATCTTCTACTACTATTGTGTTACTGTCTTTTTCTCCCTCCAATTCTGTCAATGTTTACTTCATACATTTGGGTCTCTGTGCTGTTAAGATGTGTCTATATTTGTAATTGTTATATCTTCCTAGTGAATTGGCCTTTTGATCCTTCTATAATGTCCTTGTGACGTTTTTACTAAAAGTGTTTTTTGTCTGAAAATAAGTATGGCCATTAACACTCTCTTGGATTACCATTTACATAAAATATCTTTAGCTATCTTTCACTTTCAGCCTATGTGTCATTATACCTACAGTGAGTCTCATATAGACAACAGATAGTTGGATCTGTTTTTTTAACCATTCAGCCACTCTGTTTCTTTTGATTGAGGAGTTTAGTCCATTTACTTTTAAAATAATTATAGTTAGCACTAGCTGGTTTTGTTCAATGGATAGAATGTTGGCCTGCAGACTAAAGGGTCCCGGGTTCAATTCTGGTCAATGGCACATACCTTGGTTGTAGGCTCCTCCCTGGCCCAGGCCCTGGTTGGGGTGCATGCAGGAGGCAACCAATTGATGTATTTCTCTCACATCGATATTTCTCTCTGTCTTTTCCCCTCTCTTCCACTCTCTCTAAAAATCAATGGAAAAATATCTTCAGGTAAGGATTAAAAATAATAATAATAAATTATAGCTAGGTAAGTACTTACTATTATCATTTTGTTAATATTTTTGTATGTGTTGGAGAAATCAAGATTGTGGCATAGGTAAACACCTGAACTTGCTGCCTCATACAACCACTTCAAAACTACAACTGAAGGGTATTCTTTAAGAACAGGAAGAAGAAGAAAAAGGTAAAGATAAAAATTATGAACAACAAAATGACATCAAATACATACCTACCAACAAGTGAATCTAAAAATCAAGTAAATAAAAAATCTGAAGAACAGAATGGACTGGTGAATATAATAGAATCAGGGACATAGAAAGGGAGTGGACTGACGACTCTCAGGGGAAGCAGGTGTGTGGGGTATGGGAAGAGTCTGGACAAAAATCGTACACCTATGGATGAGGACAGTGGGCGGGGGGTAAGGGCAGAGGGTGGGGTGGGAACCGAGTGGAGGGGAGTTATGGGGGGGAAAAGAGGACCAACTGTAATAACCTGAACAAGAAATATTTATTGGTAAAAAATATTTTGTATGTCTTGTCCTTTTTTATTTTTTTCATTTTCTTTTGTGCATTTTCTTTTTTTTAATTTTTTTTATTAAGGTATTATATGTGTACATATCTTACAATTGCCCCCCCCCCTGCTGTGCATTTTCTATGTGTATTTTTTGTGATTACTATGGAATTACATAAAATATGCTATAATTATAAGTCTACTTTAATAACTTCAGTCGAATAGAAAAACTACTTCTTTTTATATCTTCCTTCTCACATTTTATGTTGCAAATTACATCTTTTAATATTTTGTGTTCATTAACATAGTTGTATAGTTATACTTATTTTATGGTTTTATTGTTTATATTCTATACCTGAATTAAAAGTGATTTATGCAACACCATGAGAGTATTGCAGGATTCTGTGTTTGTCTATTTACCTTTACCAAGGAGCTTTATATTTTCATATGTCTTTTTGTTGTTTAGCGTCCTTTTGTTTCAACTTGAAATACTCCCTTTAGCAGTTCTTGCAAAGCAGGTGATAAAATCCCTCAGCTTTTGTTCATCCAGGAAGGTCATTACTTCTTCTTTACTTTTTTTAAAATTAATATTTATTGTTGAGATTATTACAGAGGTCCCTCTTTTTTTCTCCCCATAGCTCCCCTCCACCTGATTCCTACCCTACCCCAGGCCCTCGCCACCCTGTTGTCTGTGTGCATAGGTAATGCATACATGCATATAAGATCTTTGTCTAATCTCTTCCCCCACCCCCCACCACCTCCCTTTCCTCTGAGAATCATCAGTCTGTTCCATTTCCATGCCCCTGATTCTATTCCATTCACCAGTTTATTCTGTTCTTCAGATTTTTTATTCATTTGGTTTTTAGATTCAGTTGTTGATATGTATTTGTTGCCACTTTATTATTCATATTGTTTATCTTTACCTTTTTCTTCTTTTTCCTCTTCTTAAAGAATACCCTTCAGCATTTCATATAATACTACTTTGGTGGTGATTAACTCTTTTAGCTTTTTCTTATCTGTGAAGCTCTTTATCTGACCTTCAATTCTAAATGATAGCTTTGCTGGGTAGAGTAATCTTGGTTGTAGGTTCTTGGTATTCATCACTTTGAATATTTCTTGCCACTCCCGTCTGGCCTGCATAGTTTCTATTGAGAAATCAGCTGACAGTCATATGGGCACTCCCTGGTAGGTAACTAACTGTTTTTCTCTTGCTACTTTTAATATTCTCTCTTTGTCTTTTGCTCTTGGCATTTTAATTATGATGTGTCTTGGTGTGGTCCTCTTTGGATTCCTCTTGTTTGGGGTTCTCTGTGCTCCTGGGCTTGTAAGTCTTATTTCTTTTACCAGGCAGGGGAAGTTTTCTGTCATTATTTCTTCAAATAGATTTTCAATATCTTGCTCTCTCTCTTCTTCTGGCACCCCCATAATTCGGATGTGGCACACTTGAAGTTGTCCCAGAGGCTCCTTACACTATCTTCATATTTTTGGATTCTTTTTTCTTTTTGCTCTTCTGGTGAGATGGCAGGCACCCTCCCGGCTTGCATCACCATAACCAAACCTCAGCTTCTGCAATCCTGCTTGCTTCTTCTGCTTTTGCTCCACTGCCAGTCAAGCTTCTGCTGTCTCAGGTTATGGCCCTCCTCCCCAAATTGCAACAGATACATGGAAGCTTAAAATGTAACATAGAAAGAATGTCTAGAATGTATGTATATGCCATATATGGTAGACAAAGAGCCTGGGAAACTATAAAATGCCAAACCCCACTTTGTTCAGGGCTTAGCCTCTGGACAGGACTCCGCTGAGCAGGCATCAGTGCAATTAAATAGTCCTTTTCTGAACCTCCAAGTGTGTTTGGTTTCTCACTTTCTGCCAGCCTGATTTCTGCCATAACACTGGTTGGGTGTTTTTTGCTTTCTCATATTTCAAATCATTGATTTGATTCTCAGGATCCTCTAGTCTACTGTTGAATCCCTGTATATTATTCTTTATTTCAGTCAGTGTATGCTTAATTTCTGGCTGGTCCTTTTCCATTTTTTTGGCATTCTCACTAAGATCCTTGAAAGTTTCACTAAGTCCCTTGGAGATTTCTACAATATTCTTGAGTAACTTATAACTATGGTTTTGAACTCTATATCCAGTAGTTTGCTTTCTTCCATTTCTTTCATTTGTGACATGTTTCTTTGTCTCCCCATTTTGGCTGCTTTCCTGTGTTTGTTTTTATGTATTGGATAGAGCTGCTAAGTCTCCTTGAGTTGATAGAGTGGCTTTGTGTAGGAAGTGTCCTATAGGGCCCAGTGGCTCAGCCTCCCCAGTCACCTGATTTGGACACTCTAGGTTCACCCCTTTGTGAGCTGTGTGCAGTCTTGTTGTAGTTGAGCCTTGATTGCTGTTGGTGTCACTGGGAGGAATTGACCTCCAGGGCAATTGGCTGTGGGGACCAGCTGCGACTACAATGGGAGAGCTGCTGTGCAGGAGACACCCTTATGGGGCAGGACTTGCTTCAGTGGGGCTTTGCTGCTCACTGAGTCTGCACCTTGAGTGTGTCGCTTATGGATATGAAAAGTTGTAATCTGACCACTGGGTACATTGTCTCTTTGGTCTCTGGAGAGGTACAAAGTCAGCCACTGCCTGGAGCCACCCACAGGAGCTACAGAGAGATCTGCAGATTCTTCCTCTTTGTATCGGGTTTGGAAGAGGCCCTGCTGTGAAGCAAGGCAGGCTGGTGCTGGTGCCAGTTTTGGGGGCCTTTTATTGATATGTTTGGGTCTCCCTGACACAGGTTTTTAGTCTGAGAAAGAACAGGCCATTCATATGCAAAAGCTGTTGCCCACAGCTTGGGTGGGGTTGTAAATTGGGTGGGTCAGAATCTCAGAGAATCACCAGGGCAAAGCAAACAGAAATGACTGCCAGTCAGCCCTTCAACTGAGGAGGTCCCAACACAGGAACAATGACTGCCAGGAGCACCTCTGTCTTGAAGAAAGCCACCCCCAAGTTCCTGCCCTGATGTCAGACAGTCTAGTTTCTCCCCATATGTGTCTGGGTCCCCCAGAGCCTCGCCCAGCACTGGAGCTCAGAGGAAGTGGGAGCTTATAAATTCAGTTCATGGTGCTGGCCTTTTAAGAGGAATAACTGGGTCTCCAGCAGCCTGTGTGTCATTCAGCCCCAATCTTCAGTGGTCTTTACAGTCTGTAGTTCTTACTTCCTATAGGGACTCCTTTTCCTAGACCCTGGGCTAGGCATCTGGTGTGGGGCTGAGACCCCTTGCTCCTCCTGGCAGCCTCCACAGAGGCAATCTCCCTCCTGATTAAAAAAACAGTCCACATGGCTGCTGGACCAGCCTGCCCCGCACCTCCACACCTCCTACCAGTTTCAGTGTGCTTTCTTCTTTACTTCTCTAGTTGTAGTACTTCCATTCAGTACTTTCCAGTGGTTCTGGATTATAGTTCTGTATTTTAGTTGTAATTTTTATGTAGTTGTGGGAGGCCACAAGTACTGAGTTTTGCCTATGCGGCCATCTTGGTTCTCCACTTCTCCTTTACTTTTGAAGGACAGTTTTGCCAGATATAATATTGTTGGTTGGAGGATTTCTCTTTCAGCACTTTGAATATATCATCTCACTCCCTTCTGGCCTGTAATGTTTCTGCTGAGAAATCTGTTGATCATATTCCTGTTACCTTGTACATGATTAGTCACTTTTCTCTTGCTGGTTTTAAGATTCTCTTTTGGTTATAATGTGTCTCCATGTGGGTCTTTTTGGTACATTCTAGTTGGAGTCCTTTGAGCTTCTTGAACTTCGATGTTCATTTCCTTCCTCAGATTTGGCAAGTTTTCATTCATCATTTCTTTAAAAAATCTCTGTCCCATTCTCTTTCTTCTTCTAGGTCTCCCAATAGTACCTATATTGATCTACTTACAGTGTTTCATAATTCTCTTAGGCTTTCTTAATTTTTCCTCTTTCTTTCTTTCCTCTTTATTCCTTCCTTTCTTTTTTTTTAATATATTTTTTATTGATTTTTTACAGAGAGGAAGGAAGAGGGATAGAGAGCTAGAAACATCGATGAGAAAGAAACATTGATCAGCTGCCTCCTGCACACCCCCTACTGGGGATGTGCCCGCGACCAAGGTACATGCCCTTGACCGGAATCAAACCCGGGATCCCTCAGTCCCCAGGCCGACGCTCTATCCACTGAGCCAAACCAGTTTCGGCCCTTCCTTTCTTTTCTTTCTTTTTTTTTTCTTCCTTTCTCTGTGTGTGTTTTGTCCCTCTGACTCTATAATTTCAAATTATCTATCTTGAGTTCACAAATTCTTTTTATTTTTTTTTTCATTGTTGCCTGAGGACATGCTTAGAGAATGGAATGGGGATAAGAAACATTGATGTGAAAGGAAAACTTTGATTGGTTTCCCTCTGCATGTGCACCAACTGGGGGTCAAACCTGCAACCCAGGTATGTGCCCTAACAGTAGTCATACTTGTAACCCAGGTATGTGCCCTGACTGGGAATCGACCAGCAAACCTGCAGTGCAGAGGACAGTGATCAACCAACTGAGCTACTCCGCTGGGTCACAGATTCTTTATGTTTGATTATGTTTGTTCTTGAGCCCTTGTAGTGATTTCTTTAACTCAGTTACTGTATTATTATAATCCTCAGCTCCAGAATGTCTATTTGGTTCTTTTTTATGATCTCTATCTCTTTGTTGATAGTCTGATTTTGTCCATGCTTGATTTTTCTAATTTTATTTGTTGTCTGTGTTCTTTTGTAGCACATTGAGCTTTTATTTAAGACAATTACTTTGAATTCTTTGTTAGGTAGTTCATAGATCTCCATTTCTTTAGAGTCAACTTCTGAAGATTTATTTTGTTACTTTGGATCATTTTTCTTTGTGTATCTTGTTACTTTTTGTTGTGTTTTCATTTGCAAAACAAAATGAAAACAAAAAACAGCCACTTCTCCCAGTCTTTTTGTACTGGCTTTGACGTTCACCCATCAGCCCTGCTAGAGATTGAGAATTTTTCAGGGATTCATCTTCGTTCTGCTTCTATGTGCAACTTCCCAATTTGAGAGGTTTGATGGTTTCTTTTTCAAGATTTGTAATCTTTTGTTCTTCTGGTGTACTGCAGAATCTCTGGCACTGAAACAAGCTGCTGAACCCCTATTTGTTCTCTGCAGCCCACAAGTATCCAAAATATGCCAGTTCCTCTTTAGTGCTCCAAGTCACATGCAACAGAAACCAGACCCTTGGGCAGCCCCCCAAAAAGCTGGCATGTTGAATGTACATTTCATTTCAATCTTTCCCTGCTGAGGAAGAAGCCATGAGTTGGACACATTCTCCTGATCACAAAAAGCTGTGCCAGCTTTTGTCTGTAGTGGGGGAGGTCCTCTGATGCTTCAACAAGCCACTGAGTTCTTTTGTGTTCTTAGCAGTTCTTGGGCATCCAGAATATGCTGGTTCCTCAGGGGCACTCTAGACCAGTCTCTCAGGCAGTTCTATGAAAAACCCAAACGTTGGATATATATTCTACTGTTGTCTTTCTTCCCAAGGGAGACCTGCAAGTTGGGCTTTTCCTCCCAAATGTCGGCTATGTTGGCTGTGAGTAGGAGCTGACACAGTTAAAATAAAAATTGCTTTTCTTACCTGTTTCAATAAAGTTGTTCTTGCCTTTGAGCTTCCTAACTGGTTTCTGGAGTTCTAGTGAAGGCTTTTGGACCATAGGCAATGTCTTTGTAAAGGAACAAGGTCTGGGGCTTCCTGTTCCATTATCTTGCTAACAGGAAAACTTTTAAGTCTTTTGATATACCGGTATACTACCAAATCTTAGAAAATGTGTTCATTTCACTTGCTATTCTGATATTTTTTAATTGTAGTAATTTTAATAGGTGATGTTGAATCCTACATTTAGAATTATATGAATTTTAAATTATGTAATGTTTTAGATCTACAAAAGAATCTGTATAGTGCTGTTATGAAGCATATTAATAAAATTAAAATTAATGAAGCCATCATAAAACATTAGAACCAGAACATTACTGTTATACCTATCTATGTGCATTCTGTCTTCTGCCTCTCTCCCACATAATTACTATGAGTTTTATATTTTACTAGAGGTCCAGTGCATGAAATTCGTGCGCTGAGGGAGGGGGGGTCCCCTCAGTCCAGCCTGTGCCCTCTCGCATCCAGGACCCATCAGGGGATGACCGAAAGCCTAAACCTTCAGTCGGACATCCCCTGAGAGATGTAGCAGTGTACCAAGCGGCAGGCGGCCAGGGAGAAGCCCCAAACGGGGCAGGGCACCATTCGCACTCAACCAGACTGCTGCTGCATAGTCGGGAGAGGCTCCCAATGCCATGGCAGCTGCACTCACCAGCCATGAGCCAGGCTTCTGGCTGAGTGGCACTCCCCCTATGGGAGTGCACTGACCACCAGGGGGCAGCTCCTGCATTGAGCGTCTGCCCCCTGGTGGTCAGTGTGCATCATAGTGACCAGTCGTTCAGTCATTCTGCTGTGATGGTTGCTTAGGCTTTTATTATATAGGCTAGAGGCCCGGTGCACGAATTTGTACACCAGTTGGGTCCCTCAGCCTGGCCTGCAGGATTGGGCTGAAACTGGCTTTCCGACATCCCCCGAGAGGTCCTGGATTGTGAGAGGGTGCAGGCCAGGCCAAGGGATCCCACCGGTGCATGATTGGGGCTGGGGAAGGACGCAGAAGGTTGGCCAGCCAGGGAGGGACCACGGGAGGGCTCCAGGGCATGTCCAGCCTGTCTCGCTCAGTCCTGATCAGCTGGACCCCAGCAGCAAGCTAACCTACCTGTCAGAGCATCTGTCCCCTGGTGGTCAGTGCATGTCATAGCCACTGGCTGACCAGTCGACTCTCTGCCCTCTGGTGGTCAGTGCATGTCATAGCAAGCAATTGAGCGGCCTTAGCATATCATTAGCATATTACGCTTTAGAATATTAGGCTTTTATTATATAGGATATATATTGAGGTTTACATTTTTCAGTTTCTTGCCTTTTCATATATAATTTTACCATGTATGCAAACAATATATTTAATTTTGCTTGTGTTTAAGCTTTCTAAAAAGGTATTCAGTATATAGTGTTCTGGCTTGCTTTTTTTTTAACTTACTATGTTTATAAGGTTAAGTAAGCTTAACCATTTCTATATGTTTATTGTCCATCTGTGATTTTTATTTGGGAATTATATCTAAATATACATTGTACATTATATAAGAATATTCTTTTTTTACTGGTACAGGTAAGTTTCAAGATTCCTTGTTACTCTAAATTCTGTGATTTTAATATTTTTTTCTCTTATAAAATAAAAATATCATTTGGAAGTTTAAGTGTTAATTGATTGATAATTCAGATAAATTGATTTCACAATTCAATTTTCTGAACCTATTTGTTTTTATCTTCCCTCTATGAAATAGTAATTGTTGTTTGTTGTACATAAAACCCATCCCAACTTACAAATATTGCTCCATTTTTACCTGCCTATGTATGGCAATGTTACTCCATGAAAGTTTATGAAAATGATAAAATGAAGATATTCACATTATACCCTTAGTGGTCTTTATAATAGAAAATATTTAACAATTCTATTCATGACTTTTCAATTGGACAACTAAAGTTTTCTGAGGAGGTCAGTTTTCATCTTTTTAAAAAATATTTTTTTTTATTACAGAGAGGAATTGGAGAGGGAGGGAGAGAGATAGAAACATTAATGATGAGAGAGAGTCATTGATTGGCTGCCTCCTGCATGCCCCTCAACTGGGGATTGAGCCCACAACCCAGGGATGTGCCCTTGACCGGAATCAAACCTGGGACTCTTCAGTCCACAGGCTGATGCTCTATCCACTGAGCCAAACCAGCTAGGGCCAGTTTTCATCTTTAAAAGATTGTTCTTAAAAAAAAAAAAAAAAAAAGTTCTTTCCATGGAACTGTAGTCCTTCAGTCTTGGAATTATACATTAGGATTTCAGAAAGGCTTTGGATGCCTAAGAGAGATGTTGGGGTTTTGTTATATTCATATAGATAACTTATATCTGTGTGAAAAGTGAAGTAAAGCAATAGTGCCCAGAACAATCGTTTTCAAACTTTCTTTAGCTGAGCTCACTCAGGCACTTTGAAAGACCCCCATTTGCATTTGTAGATGAAAAAAAAAAAATTTGACTTAATTGTACCAAAAAAAAAATTTAAAGAAGAACAAAATAAAATATGTGGTCACATTCATTGCATTTTATTTTTAATAATGTCAACAATGCAGGGAAATAGTAAGTTTTTTATAAGAACCCAGAGCAGACTTATAATTTTGGTTCATTTGACCAGCCTTAAAATGTGGGTATTTTAAAGGCCATCTTGTTTTGAAGTATATTCATTGACATTGTCAATAGCTAAAATATAAAGTATACTCAGAAATGATCAGAGCATATTTGTGGACTACTCTCATTGAAAGTGAAGCTTTCATAACAAAACAAAACAAAAAAAGAATATTGTGGTTATTTTAAGAGGAAGAAATAAAAATTGTGGGACTGGAGGAGTGGTTCTTTTAAAATATATAATAGAGATTTAAGATTCAAAAGTACTACTAGTATTTCTTATTGATGTGAGTGTTCAACTTTATTTGAAATTCTTCAGTGATGTGAATTGCATTATTTCCCATGGCAGCCATTCCATATACAGACACTATCATGCTTTTCAAGTTTTTCCTTATATTGAGTCAAAATTGATTGTACTATGCAGGGCAAATCTAATGTTCTTCTATATGAATATTCTTCAAATGTTTGAAGAAAATGGATTGTATATCTATGTTATCTCGTATCTAGTTTGAGCTTGCATATTCTCTTTTGTGTGTGTGTGTGTGTGTGTGTGTGTGTGTGTGTGTGTGTGTGTTTTCTATTTGATGTGGTTTTAGGGCCACTCAGCTGCCTTGATATGAGGTTGATGACACAGCTCATATTGATCTTAACACTTCCTATTTGTTCTTTCTCCAGTTGCTTTATTCTTTGCTAGATTAAACTTGGCAAAGTAGTCTCTAACTTTTCACAAGTAAATTGGTAAAATTGAAACCTATAATTAAGCACACATTTGAAAAGATACGTATAAAGTTGGCTTCAAATGAAACAACCTTGGTAAATAAGTATGCTTTAACTACATGAGGTAGTATTGTTTTCTCAACATGTTAAACAAATGCATTTTTATTTTTGTGTTTTCAGATAGTGGCCAGAACTGTAGTGCCAATAGTAAAGGTGAACAGCTAAGTGCCAAACTCAGAGCTTTACCTGGGACAAATGAGCCTTATGAAAGTAGCAGTCACAAAGAAATAGGCAAGTGCCCATGTTCCCCACCCAGCCCACTGGTGAGATGGCAAAAATGTGTAATTGGGCATTAAGAATTTCATATATACAGAGAATTGAAATGACTTGGGAGAGCATTTATGTTCACTCTGCATTGTTCTCACAGTTTTGATTATGAGACTAACTGGCTTCATGTTTGTTTTGTTGTTATTTTTTTATATCATTCTAATGGAACTATCTGTTTTGAACCTAGATGCCTCATATGTGGATCCACTTGGCCCTCAAGCAGAAAGACCAAAGACTGCGGCCAAGAAAAGACTGGAGGAGGAGGATTTTGCTGATGAAGAGTTAGGAGATGATTTGCTTCCGGAATAATATGTATATTATGTTATTTATTAAAAGGAAAAAAATTACCTTGCAAGATACTACCAATGTTAAACCCTGAATTAGATATACAAACTTTAATTTTGTACACTTCCAAAGTTTTTAATAAGTGTATTGTGTTCTATGAGTATGGGTTTAAGTCTTTGTGTGTTTTTTTTAAATGGAAAAAAACATGTGAAACTAATCCGTTAAGCTATGACTTCCTTACTCTTTTGAAAACATTGACCACCCCCCCAGTAAGGAATGAATTTTGTTGGACAACCAGTTATCTCACACACACACACATATGCATAAAAATTATCTTTAATATGGCAGTGTATGCTATTTTCTATAATTTCATTTTTAAAGTGTTATAATGAAAACTACATTGATTTCTTGGATTGCAGCTTTAATAATACTATGCTAGGACATATCATTGCTGGATATTTAGTCAAGCTAAATTGCTTCGAGTTTGGAAACTATACTTCTTTGGAAATTTGCCTGAGTGGGGATTAAATTACTACTAGAAGCCTGGTGCACAAAATTCATGCACGGGCAGGGGAGGGGGAAGGTCTTTCAGCCCAGCCAGTGCCCTCACACAATCTGGGACCCCTTGGGGGATTCCAACTGCCGGTTTACAGGCCTAAACCAGCAGTCGGACATCCCTCTTGCAACCTGGGACACTGCATGCACCTGTGACCATACTTTTCATGCAGGTGAAAGGCATCTTGCTGTTGTATGGGCATCTACGTTTTTTTGTATTGATTATAAAAAGTAGTACATCACATGATCGTTCTGAGGTAGTAGTATACCATTTTCCCCATCTTATGGGAGAAAAACTGAAGCAGAGGGAAGTTAAGTAATTGGCTTTGTCACACAGTTATAAGTTTCAGAATCAGGACTGACCACAAAATGTCCAAGCCAGAGTCCATGCATGTCATCGCTGCATCATCCTGTTTTTTTAGTGTTAGAGTAGCCTTGCCTGGTTTTAATTTTTAAATCTAAGAGATACTTCCCAATATATAGGGAAGGGTCCCTAGGCCTGGCCAGCAATCAAGGCCAATCTGTGAGGCAACCAGCAGGGCAATTGGTGGGGGGGGTCCCCACTGGCACCTGCCTTGGTTCGCGGCCTGGCACCACCCACTCACTGCCGCCGATTGCCTCCCTCTGCCCACTGGCACCCTCCTTGGCTGGCCTGGCACTGCCCACTCTCCAGCCCTGCTCCCCACCGACCGGTCATTCCACAGGTCATTCCACCATTTGGTCAATTTGCATATTAGGGTTTTATATAGATTAAAACAATATGGGAGATCAAAGATGGCTGCAGAGGAGGTAGAAACTGCACACACCTCCTCCATGTGCCAAACTGGATTTACAGCCAAAATATAGAGCAATCAACCTGAATCAACTGGAAAACACCTCAACAGGAGTATTACATCCAAGGATTGCTAGAAGAAGCTACACAGAGACTGGTAGAAGGGCAGAGACATGAAAAGGGCTGGTCCCTGCACCCAGGTGTAGTGGCTGAGAAACCAGAATGTTATTGTGGCTGCAGAAGTTCCCCCCTCGCCCCTCCCCCAGGCCCAGTTGGTGTGGCTCAGAGGTTTAGCATTGACCTAAGAGCCAGAAGGTCACAGTTCAATTCCCGGCCAGGGCACATGCCCAGGCTGTAGGTTCAATCACCAGTGTGGGACGTGCAGGAGGCAGATGAACAATGATTCTCTCTCATCGTTGATGTTTCTCTCTCTCTTACTCCCTTCATCTCTGAAGCCAATAAAAATATTTTTAAGTCCTCCCTGAGGAGAGTGGGGTCTCAACCTCATGCCAGAACCCCCAAACCAGAGCACCAGGTCTGGGAAGATGAGCCTACATAGCATCTGGCAGCAAAAATAGAGACTTTGCTGGGAAGAGAAGAAAGTCTGCTACCATCCCAAGTGCTCTCCTAAGGGACATTTCACTGGAGCATGTTCTTGGGCACTTACCCAGGGCTCTGATAGAGGCAAGAAGACTCAGAAGCTATGGAGAGAAGATCTGGGTAGCATAGCTCCTGAGATCTGGAGGGTTGGCTATTGAGGTCCCAAGCCTGAGTCAACATCCCCCACTGCCCGCAGGCACCATCTCCCAGGGCCAGGCCCTCCTTACCGCACCATCTGAGGAAAGGGCACTAACCCCATCCTCCAAATACTGATGACACCACCCTTCTAAGCTCAAGTCCTGCAAAAAGGACTGTTGGCTGCACCCAACAGAGACCCGGAGAAACTACTGGTATAGAAAGGCTTTCGATGGTCATTGAACTGGTGGCTTTGGAACAAGGGCCAATCTTTGCCCTATCCCACAGGTTAGGGGGACTTCCTTGTCAGAGTCTGTGGCAGCAGGCAGCTGTAGAACTAGGGTGAGGCTTGTACCTGCTCCCCTCCCATAGGCCTGTGCCACTCCCAACAGAGGGCTTCCTTGACTTGCATTGCCAAATCCTACTAAGCTCAGTTCTTCAGGGGGAAGGGAGCACAACTCAGAAGGGAGCAACACCCCCTCAGAGCCCTCCATTAGGGTCTCTGGAAGTGCACTGCAGAGCTAGGCAGAGGTGAGCATATGGCTCCCCTCCCAAGAACCAGCACCATACCCAGTGGAGGGCTGCCTTGATTAGTTCTTCCAAGGCCTGCTGGCACTGCCCTGCTGGTGCAGCTTTACAGGGGAAAAGGGGCACAACTCAGAACTGTGTCATTTGAAGTGTCCCCCTCAGATCCTCCCATCAGGAACTGATGGTACACTGTTGAGCTAGGGGAAGGTGAGCAGTTTGCTTCCCTCCCAAGGGTTGAGGGCTGCCTTGATCTGGTCTTCCAAGTCCTGCAAGGGGAGGGGGGGAGCAGGGAGCACATCTGAGAGCCCAGAGCTCCAGAATGCAGCTACAACATCAAAGTTTCTGAAGGCATTGCCTACAGAGCTATGAGGAGGAGGCATGCAGTTTTCTTGTGGGCCAGTGCCACCACCAATGGAAGACTGACTTTATCTATTTTCAAACCCGCAGCTGGCCACGTCCTGCTGGACTGTTTCAAGGGAGGAAGGAAAGGCTCCACTCAGAGCCGGACATTCAGAGTGCATCTGTCTCAGAGGCTTCAGTCCAGGATTTGAGCAGGCGTGGCTACAGAGCTAAAAGAAAGAGGGCAGCTCACCCCCTTCCCATGTCACCCCAGTGGTGCCACTCCTAAAAGAAGGCTTTCTCTATTTTCCCAAATTCCAGTGACCCTGTCCTGTCTTACTAAGCTTGATCCTGCAGTGAGGACAGCTAGCTATACCCAACCTGAGCCTGCAGTGTGCTCCTCCTGGGGAGCTAGATTTGAAGACTGTAGCAGAGACCAAATGGTATGGCTCTGGAATAGGAGCCATATTCTTCCCATTGTGTGCCAGACTATGCTGCATTGAACTAGGAGAACAACTAGCCCTGTCTGCTCAATCTGATCACTATGACCCACTGAGCTTGAGCCCTGTGGAAGGGCCAGTGGGGCATGGCCATCATGAGCCCACACTCTACAGCCTTTCTTCATAAGACTCTAGAGGAAGTCCAGGCAACTATTGGCAGAGGGGAGGGGGGAGGGCTGCAGGTGGAACAGCTAACAGTGAAGGCCAACCTCAGAATACCTTGGACTTTTGTTGAACTGATCCCAGCTCAGAGCTCTAGGAAGTCAAGTCATCTACACAGATTGGCCCCTCCCACACACACCCAAGTCAAGTAGACACAGGCACACACAGTGAACAGCTTGGTAACTCTGGACAGGTTGACCAAAACTGGTTACACATAATGTCTGACAGCAACCTGCACATGAACCACACTCAAATGGACCGAGAACCAACACAAGCAGTGGTGGGCTTCAGACGAAAGCAGAGCTTGACCCAACCAGCCACACAAATTATATACCCCAAGGAAGATTCCAGAAGAACCAGACCCTGATAGGAATAACCCAACCTTGGGAAGTAGCCCCTGCATAGAATCTCATACAATGTGATAGAGGTTTATTCTTATAATCATCCAACCTGAAAGATTAACTGCATCCACAACAGCATTCATCAAGTTGGAATTATAACATGAGACATACATAACCCACAAGAAACATTCTTGGAATATGAAGCTCAAGTGATCTGGAAGATTTTGCCACTGAGCCCAACAAGACACCCTGAGATTGCACCGGCACAGCAGCTTGCATGCCATGATCAGAGTTGAGCCTCACAGTCAGATAGCGTGATGGTTGAAACCACTCACAGTCAGGTAGCGTGATGGTTGAAACCACCCACAAATTGGGCAACAGCAATTAAGACCCAATTACCAACATGAAGGCCCAAACAACCCACACAAGAGACATTTCTAGAGCACTCAGCTCAGGAGATGTATCCTGCAACACTGGGTCCCACAGGACACCTGCAGCAGAAGACCACAGCACCAAGACTGGGAATCACAGAAGTTCTATCTAATACATAGAAACAGACATAAAAAGACAGCCAAAATAGGGAGGCAAAAAAAAAAAAAAAAGTAATAGGTCCCAAAGGAGAGAATGCTAGTAATCTCCAGAAAAAGAGCTAAATGAGATGGAAGCGGGCAATTTATCAGAAACAGAGTTCAAAGTAATGGTTATTAGGATGCTCAACTGCATGAAAAATGACATAGAAACCATGAAAAATAACCAGTCGGAAATGAAGATACCATATCTGAAATGAAGAATATATTGGAAGGAATAAACAGCCAGTGGATTGAATCAGCAATTTGGAAGACATGGTAGGGAAAAAAAAAAAGCAAAGCAGCAAAAAGAATGATGGTGGTTTAAGTGAACTTAGAGACAACATGAAATGTAACATATGCATCATAGGGATACCAGAAGACGAAAATGAGCAAGGGATACAGAACCTGTTTAAAGAAATAATGACAGAAAACTTCCCCAACCTGGTGAAGGAAAAACAGAAGTTCAGGAAACACAGAGAGTCCAATCAAGATAAACACAAAGAGACCAATACCAAGACACAGCATAACTAAAATGGCAAACGTTAAAGACAAAGAGAATTTTAAGGCAGCAATAGAGGGACAGTAAGTTACCTACAATGGAGTTCCCATAAGACTATCAGCTGATTTCTCAACAGAAACACTACGGGCTGGAAGGGATTGGCATGAAGTATTCAAAGTAATAAAAAGCTGCAACCAAGCAACTCTATCCAGCAAGCCTATCATTTAAAATCAAAGATGAAATGAAAGAGTTTCCCAGACAAAAGAAGACTAAAGGAGTTCATTACCACCAAACCAGAATTGCAATAAATGCTACAGAGACTACTTTATGAAGAAAAATTAATCTATAGAGAGAGGATCATAGGCATAAAGAAAAAAATGGCAATAAGTACCTATTAATAATGACCTTAAATGTAAATTGATTAAATGCTACAATCAAAAGGCATAGAGTAGCTGAATAGATAAGAAAACAAGACCCATATATACGCTGTCTACAAGAGACCTGCCTCAGAACAAAAGATTCTCACAAGCTGTAAGTGAAGGGATGGAAAAAAATATTCCATACAAATGAAACAAAAAAAGCTGGGATCGTAATACTTATATCTGACTAAATAGACTTTAAAACAAAGGCCATAAAAAGAGACAAAGAAGGTCACTACATAATACTAAAAGGATCAATACAACAAGAGGATATAACCTTTGTAAACACATGCACCAAATATAGGAACATATAAACTCTTAGTAGTCTTTAAGAGGGATATCAACAGCAATACAGTCATAGAAGGGGACTTTAACACCCCACTGTCATCAATGGATAGATCTTAAAGACAAAAAATCACCACGGAAACAGGGACATTTAACAACACACTAGAGCAGATAGATTTAATTTATATTTACAGAAAATTTCATCCCAAAGCTACAGAATATATATTCTTCTCAAGTGCACATGGACCATTCTCAAAAATAGACCACATGTTAGGACACAAAATAAGTCTTAACAAATTCAAGGAAGATTGAAATCATATCAAGGATCTTCTCAGATCGCAATGGCATGAAACTAGAAATCAGGTACAATTTTAAAAAAACAAACACCTCAAAATCAATCAAACACAATGGAGTCTAAATGGCATATTATTAAACAATGAATGGGTTACCAATGAGACAAAAGAAGAAATCAAAAATTACCTGGAAACAGCCAAGCCCATGTGGCTCAGTGGTTGAGGGTCAACCTATGAATCAGGAGGTTCAGTTCGATTTCTGCTCAGGGCACAGGCCCAGTTTGCGGGTGCGCAGGACACAGCCAATCAATGATTCTCTTATCATTGATGTTTCTATCTTTCCCCCTCCTTTCATTTCTGAAGTCAATCAAAAATTACCTGGAAATAAATGAAAATAAACACACAACAACCTCATATCTATGCGACACAGTGAAAATAGTCCGGCGAGGGAATTTCATAGTATTACAGGCCTACTTCAAGAAGCAAGAAAAATCTCAAGTAAACAATCTAACCCTACACCTAAAATAACTAGAAAACAAGAGGAAAATACCAGAGTAAGTAGAAGAAAGGAAATAGTAAAGATCAAAGCGATAATAAATAGCATAGAAACTTTAAAAAATAATAATAAAGATCAATGAAACCAAGAGCTGGTTCCTTGAAAAGATAAACAATATTGATGAACCTTTAACCAGACTCATCAAGAAGCAAAGAGAAGACCCATGTAGATAAAATCCGAAATGAAAGGGAAGAAGTAACAACTGACACCACAGAAATACAGAGGATTGTAAAAAGAAATACTACGAACAACTAAATGCCAACAAATTAGACAACCTGAGCAAAGTGGACAAATTCCTGGAAACATACATTCTTCCAAAAGTCAGGAAGAATCAGAAAACCTGAATAGACAGACAATAACTAATGATATTGAAGCAGTAATCAACAAACTTCCAGCAAACCAAAGTCCTGGACTGGCTGACTTCGGAGGCAAATTTTACCAAACATTCGAAAAAGAACTAACACCTATCCTCCTCAAAGTATTCCAAAAAAATTCATGAGTAGGGAAGACTTCCAAGCTCTTTTTTACAAGGCTAGCATTATCCTAATCCTAAAACCAGAGAAAGATACTACAAAGAAAGAGAATTACAGGCCAATATCCCTGAAGAACATAGATGCTAATGTCCTCAACAAAATATTAGCAAACCGGATCCAAATTGGAAAGGAGGAAGTAAAATTGTCATTATTTGCAGATGAGATAATATTGTACAGAGAAAACTCTGAAGAATCCACCAAAATACTACTACATATAATAAATGGATTCAACAAAGTAGCAGTATACAAAATCAATATCCAGAAATCAGTTGCATTTTTGTATACCAATAATGAACTATCAGAAAAATAAACTAAGAAAACAATTCCATTTACTATTGCAACAACAAAAAATAAGGTACTGAGGAATGAATTTAACCTAGGGAGTTAAAGACCTGTACTTGGAAAACTATAGAACATTGAAGAAATTGAGGAAGATACAAATAAATGGTAACATATACCTTGCTAATGGATTGGAAGAATTATCATCATTAAAATGTCCATACTACCAAAAGCAATTTATGGAATCAAAGCAATGCCTATTAAAATACCAATGGCATATTTCACAGATCTAGCAAAAATTTTTCCAAATTCTTGTATGAAATCAACAAAGACCTCAAATGGCTGCAACAATCTTGAGAAAGAAGAACAAAGTTGGAAGAATCAGAATACCGGATAGCAAACTATACTGCAAATCTATTGTACTCAAAACAGCCTGGTATTGTCACAAGAACAGGCATATAGATCAGTGGAACAGAACAGAGAGCCCAGAAATCAACCCATGCGTTTATGGTCAAGTAATATTTGACAAAGGAAGCAAGCGCATACAATGGAGTAAAGACAGTCTATTCAATAAATGGTGCTGGGAAAATTGGACAGTTACATGCAGGAAGGAAGGAAGGAAGGAAGGAAGGAAGGAAGGAAGGAAGGAAGGAAGGAAGGAAGGAAGGAAGGAAGGAAGGAAGGAAGGAAGGAAGGAAGGAAGGAAGGAAGGAAGGAAGGAAACTAGATCACCAACTTATACCATACACAAGAATAAACTGAAAATGGTTAAAAATCTTAAATGTAAGTCATGAAACTATAGAAAACCTATAAGAAAACATAGGCAGTAAAATCTCAGACATATATTGTAGCAATATTTTTGCCAATATATCTCCTAGGGCAAGGGAAACAACAGAAAAAAAAATGGAACTACATCAAAATAAAAACCGTCTGCAGAGCAAAATAAACCATCAACAAAATGAAAAGGGATCAAAAATAGTGGCAAAGTGGAAGCTATACTGACACTCTTGAGGACCAAACTGGAAATACAACTACATACAGAAAATCAACCCTAAAACATCAACTGAGGACTAGCTGGAGAGAACCCTGATAACAAAGGACGGAAAGTGAAGACTGCATAGAGACTGGTAGGAGGTGCGAAAATGTGAAAGGGCAGGCCGGGCTCCCAAAGACAGCAGCTGAAGGTTGGAGGGATAGCTCATCTGTGGGGGGTTCCCACTGAGAACTCTGAGGTCTCACAAGCTCAGCTCCCCAGCCCAGAGAAACAAAACTGAGAAAGAAGCTCATAGAACATCTGGCTATGAAAAGCAGCAGGGTTGCTGTCCTCTAGCCAGAGATGGCTGGAAATGCTGGCATCCTCTAAAAGGGCCAACACACAAAATTTTGTGTGCAGCCACTCACCATAGGCTCTGACAGAGGGAGGGCAAAGTGAACTAGAGCTGTGTATGGAGAGTCCAGGGTTAGGGACTTTGCGGTTAGAGCTTAGAGGGCAGCCAGCCTGGTTTCCTGTGCTGATTCATTCTCTCATGCTGCAGAGGACATCTTTCTCCTTGGAACCTTCCTATCCAGGCAGTTTTTGCTTGGGGGGAAGGCAATTTCCCATCCTATTGGAAGACTTAACCCTCCACCCTATGGTCAATAGCATGAGGCAAATTAAGACTCAGAATAATCAGATTGCAGGCAGAGGTGGAACTCTGGAGGATTTGAGTCCTTGCCTGATATCCTTCTGGATATGGGGCTAGGAAAAGCAGAGCCTGGTGCACATCTTGGTCCTTTCCAAAGGCACCCAGATCCAGCAGAGGGAGCCACAAGTTGTGAATTGTTGATAGCTCCAATCAGGGAACTCAGGGCCAGTAATAAATAGCATCTGACACTGCCCTTCACTAGAGATTGGAAGTCATAGCAGATCTATCTAATACATAGACACAAACCCAAACATGCAGCTAAAATGGGGAGACACAAAAACAACCCCAAATGAAAGAACAAGAGAATTCTCCAGAACAGCTAAATGAAATTGACATAGGACATTTACCAGATATAGAGTTTTGAATAATGGTAGCAAAGATGCTCAATAGCAAAAAAAAAAAAGATATAACTATGAAAAAAAGGCCAGCTGGAAATTTTAAAAATGACATAACACTAATAAAGAATACACTGGAATGAATACACAGCAGATTAGGGAAAGTCAAGGATCAGATCAGTGAATTAGAAGACAGAGTAGAAAAAATCATTTTGTCAGAGAACTAAAAAGAAAAAAATACAATTAAAAAACAGGAGGAGAGCTTACGAGAGCTATGGGACAACATGAAACATAACAATATCTGCATAATGGGTATGCCAGAGGAGACGAAAGTGAGCAAAGGATAGAGAACGTGTTTGAAGACATAATGGCAGAAAAATTTCCTAACCTGGTGAAGGAAAAAGTCACAAAAGTCCAGAGAGTCCCAAGCAAGAAGAACCCAAACAGGCCCATGCCCACACACAGCATAATTAAAATGGCAAAAATTAAAGGCAAAGAGAGAATCTTAAAGGCAGCAAGAGAAAGGCAATTTGTTACCTACAAAGGAGCTCCCTTAAGATTGTCTGCTGATTTCTCATCAGAAACTCTACAGGCCAGAAAGGATTGGCATGAAATATTTAAGGTAATGAAAATCAAGGACCTTAAACCCAAGATTACTATATCCAGCAAGGCTATCATTCAAAATAGATGGTGAAATAAAGAACTTCTCAGACAAAAAAACGACTAAAGGAGTTTATCACCACCAAACCAGTACTGCAAGAAATGCTAAGGGGGATGCTGTAATGAGAAGAAGAAACAGAGAGAGAAACCCAGATATACAGAATTTAAAATGGCAATAAACAAGTACCTATCAACAATAACATTAAATGTAAATGGATTAAATGCTCCAAACAAAAGACATAGGGTAGCTGAATGGATACAAAAACATGACCCATGTATGTGCTATCTACAAGAGACCCACCTCAGAATAAAAGACTCACATAGGATGAGAGTGAAGGGATGGAAAAAAAATTTCCATGCAAATGGAAATTTTTAAAAAGCCAGGTAGCAATACTTACCTCTGACAAAAATGAAGGCCATCACAAGAGACAACAAAGATACTACATAATACTAAAGGGATCAATCCAACAAGAGGACATAACCCTGGCAAACATATATGCATCCCATATAGGAGCACCTAAATATATGAAAAAAAACTTCTAGAGAACTTTAAGGGAGAGATTGACAATAATACAACCATAGTAGGTGACATTAACATCCCATGGACTTCACTGGATAGCTCTTCCAAACAAAAAGGAAACAGTGACTCTAAAGGACACACTGGATCAGATTAATTTAATTGACATTTATAGAACATTTCTCCCTAAAGTTGCAGAATATTCAATCTTCTCAAGTGCACATGGGTCATTCACAAAGGTAAATCACATGTTAGGACACAAAACAAGTCTCTACAAGTTCAATAAGGCTGAAATCATATAAAGCACCTTCTCAGATCACAATGGAATGAATTAGAAATCAACTACAGTAAAAACACTCAAATACATGGAGGCTAAATAACATGTTATTAAACAATGAATGGGTTACAAATCAGATCAAGAAAGAAATCAAAACTTCCTGGAAAGAAATTAACCTACAATCTCAATTCTATGGGACACAGTGAAAGCAATCCTGAGAGGGAAGTTTATAGCACTACATGCCTATCTCAAAAAAACAAGAAAAATCAATAATAAACTATTTAACCCTACAACTATAAGAATTAGAAAGAGAACAACAACAAAAGCCTAGAGTTAGTAAACAGAAGTAAGTAATAAAGATTATTGCAGAAATAAATGACATGAAGACTAAAAAAAAAAAAAAAAAAAAAGTACAAAAATATCAATAAATCCAAGAGCTGGCTCTTTGAAAAGATAAACAAGATTGATGAACCCCAAACCAGACTCATCAAGAAACAAAGAGAGAGGACCCAAATAAATAATATCAGAAATGAAAGAGGCAATATAACAATGACCACCACAGAAATACAAAAAATTGTTAGCCAATACTGTGAACAACTATATGCCAACAAGCTGGACAATGTGGATGAAATAGAAAGATTCCTAGAAAAATACAATCTCCCAAAACTGAATCAGGAAAAATCAGAAAACCTGAATAGGCCAATAACAACTGATGAAATTGAAGCAGTAATAACAAAAAAAAAACAAAAAAAAAAACCTCCCAGCAAGCAAAAGCCCTGGTCCAGATGGCTTCACAGGTGATTTTACCAAACATTCAAAGAAGAAATTAACACCTATATTCTTCAAACTATTCCAAAAAATCCAAGAGGGGGGATTAAAAATGGCACCAGAGTACGTGGAAGCTCCCAAACATGCTCCCAGGACTAAACTAGAATTACACCTAAAATACAGATGAACCACCCTGGAAAATCAACTGAGGACTAACTGGAGAGAGCCCTGACAACCAGGGATGGAAAGTGGAGACCACATAGTCACTGTAGGAAGGGTGGAGTTGTGGAAGGGCAGGTGGGGCTCCCACAGACAGCAGCTGACATTACAGAGAGATATCTCAGCTGTGGGAGGTTGCCACTGAGAACTCTGGTGTCTAATTCCCAAGCTGGGGCCCCCGGCAGAGTGCACATAACATCTGGCTGTGAAAAACAGCAGGGTTTGGTGTCTTCCAGGGAGAGATGGCTAAGAATGCAGGCACCCAATTAAAGGGCCCACACACAACATTTTGAGTGCAGCCACTCACCTCGGGCTCTGGCAGAAGGAGGGCAGAGTGGACTGGAGCTCTATAAACATAAGCCAGGGTTGGGGGATTGGGAGTTAGAGCTCAGAAGGCAGAAACCTTTGTTTCCTGTGCTGAGTCATTCCCTCATGCTGTGGAGGTCATCTTTCTCAGGCAGACCTCTGCTATCCTGTTGTTTTTGCCTAGGGGGGAAGAGAGTTGACCCACCCTATTGGAAAAATCCCTTGCCCCATTATGTGGAGTTTCTGAGGCCCATTAAGATACCAAGAATAACAATCAACTTCCAGGTAGAAGCAATTGCCTCACCCTGTTGGAAAACCTCTCATCCCACCTGTAGATGATTGCTTGAGGCTACTCCAGACTGAATCCAATCAGTCTGCAGGCAGAGGTGGGTCTCTTTTGGATTTGAGTTTTTGCCTGATCTAATTAGTCAGAAACAGCAATTTGATTCCCCATTGCAGAAACCATCCCAGACTGCTCAGCAAGGTAAAAGCAAGCAGGACCCCAAGCACCTGCAACTGACACCTGTGGGACCAGCTCTGTAGGGTAAGGAAGTACAGCTCAGAACAGGGTCAATCAAAGTGTGAGACTCAAGGGAGACTCACCCTCTGGGCTAAGGAGTCCCCAATCATTAGATGGCTGGCACGATGACAATGGAATTAAACCTCAGTGGCAGCAAGTCAAAAGGCAGATCCCTCTGACACATGGGATATCCACAATCAAGCCCCAAGTATAACAGAGACATCAAACAATGCATACAAGAGACATTTCTAGAGCATCCAGCTCAAATGAACAATGAGACTACACCACTGGACCCCTCGAGACACTTTCTACATAAGGCTATCCCATAAAGACTGGGAGGCATAGCAATACTATCTAATACAAAGAAGCAAATAAACGTAACAACATAAATGTAACAACATCCATGTTACAGGAATACCAGAAGGGGAAGAGAGTGAGCAAGGAACAGAGAATCTGTTTAAAGAAATAATGACAGCTCTTGCTGGTCTGGGTCAGTGGATAGAGCACTGGCCTGCAGACTGTAGGGGCCATTGGTTCGATTACAGTTAAGGGCACATGCCTGGGTTGTGGGCTCAATCCCCAGTAGGGGGAGTGCAGGAGGCAGCCAATCAATGATTCTCTTTCATCCTTGATATTTCTATCTCTCTCTCCTCTCCTCTGAAATCAATAAAAATATATTCTTTAATTTAAAATTTAATAAAATAAAGAAATAATGACAGAAAACATCCCCAACCTGGTGAAGAAAAATGTCACACAAGTTCAGGAGGCACAGAAAGTCCTAATCAGGATGAACTCAAAGACACCCACACATAGACACATCGTAATTAAAGTGGCAAATGTTAATAGCATGCTATTAAACAATGACTGGGTTATCAAAGAGATCAAAGAAGAAATTAAAAACATCCTGGAAATGAATGACAATGAAAACACAACAATCCAAAATCTATGGGACACAATGAAGCAGTCCTGAGAGGGAAGTTTATAGCTCTACAGGCCTACCTCAAAAAAAGCAAAACAAAACAAAAAACCCCCAAAAAAACAAGAAAAAATGGTAGTAAATCATCTAACTTAAAGAATTAGAAAGAGAGCGACAAGAAAAGCCCAGAGTGAGGAGAAGGAAGGAGATAATAAAGATCAGAGCAGAAATAAATGACAGAGACAAAAAAAAAAAAATCAATGAAACTAAGAGCTGGTTCTTTGAAAGGATAAACAAGATTGATAAACCTCTAGCCAGGCTCACCAAGAAGCAAAGAGAGAGGACCCAAATAAACAATATCAGAAATGAAAGAGGCGAAATAACAACAGACTCCACAGAAATACAAAGGATTGTTAAAAAATACTATGAACAACTCTATTCCAACAAACTGGACAACCTGGAGGAAATGGACATATTCCTAGAAAAATACAACCTTCCAAAACTCAATCAGGAAGAATCTAAAAATCTCAATAGGCTGATAACTATGGAAGAAATTGAAGCAGTCATCAAAAAGCTTCTAGCAAACAAAACTCTAGGGCCAGACAGGGGAGTTTTACCAAACATTCAAAGAAGAACCAAAACCTATCTTCCTCAGACTATTCCAAAAAATTCATGAGGAAGGAACACTTCCAAGCTCATTCTATGAAACCAGCATCACCCTAATATCAAAACCAGATAAAGACAACACAATGAAAGAGAATTACAGGCCAATATCCCTCATGAACATAGATGCCAAAGTCCTCAACAACGTTCTAGCAAATCAGATCCAGCATTAAATCAGAAAGATCACACACCATGACCAAGTAGGATTTATCCCAGGGATGCAAGGATGTTTCAATATTCGCAAATCAATAAACGTGATACATCACATAAACAAATGAGAGATAAAAATCACACAGTCATATCAATTGGTGCAGAAAAAGCATTTGACAAAATCCAACACCCTTTCTTGATAAAAACTCTCAGCAAGGTGGGAATAGAAGGATCATGCCTCAACATAATAAAAGCCATATATGACAAACCCACAGCCAACATCATACTCAATGGGCAAAAACTAAAACCATTTCCCCTAAGAACAGGAACAAGACAGGGAAGCCCACTCTCACCACTCCCTTTCGACATAGTACTAGAAACACTAGCCATTGAGATCAGACAAGAAGAAGAAATAAAATGCATCCAAATAGGAAAAGAAGTAAAACTGTCGTTATTCACAGATGATATGATACTGTACATAGAAAACCCTAAAGACTCCATCAAAAAACTACTAGACTTAATAAATGAATTTGGCAATGTAGCAGGATACAAAATTAACGCCAAGAAATCTATGGCATTTCTATACACCAATAGTGAACTTACAGAGAGACTAAAAAAGCAATCCCATTTACCATCTCACCAAAAAAATTAAGATACCTAGGAATAAACTTAACTAAAGAGGTAAAAGACCTATATGCAAAAAACTACAGGACACTGAAAAAAGAGATAGAGGAAGACATAAACAGATGGAAGAACATACTGTGTTCATGGATTGGTAGATTCAACATCATTAAAATGTCCACACTACCCAAAGCAATCTATAGATTCAATGCAATCCCCATTAAAATACCAATGGTATATTTAACACACCTATCTCTCTCTCCCTCTCCCAGCCTCTCTGAAATCAATAAAAATACATTTTTTAAAAAGAACATTAACAATTTACTCATCAGAAAAAGGTGTTTTATAACCTCAAAAGAAATGTTTACCCACTAGAAGCTGTAAATCACTTAAATTGGATATTTCAGTGGAATTTTTAGCAGTAAATAACATAATTCCTAAACCCTTCAGTTATAGGATATTCAAGGCACATAAAAGCGTTGCTTTGCTACACTGCAATAGCTGAAATGTAGTTTAACTAATGGCTTACAAGGCAGTCAAACACCAAAGCTGCAAATGATTCAGGGAGCCATGATAAGTATTTTCCACCCGTTTGAAAATGTTTCAGCAGGTATCGATCTTTTGTTTTTATTTTCAAATTATTACTGCTGTACAATGACCATATTTATGAGCCTGCCACCTGAAAAGCATGAAGCGTTAATTTGTGTAATGAACAAATGAGCGCGCTTTTTTTTGTATTCCTGAAAAATAACACGTACAATTTAAGTATATTTCCTTTAATTTATTCACAGGATATGAGGTTTATTTGACATAATTGCTTGCACTTACAATTTAGTTATCATGAAGTAGGAATCCCCAACCCTGTGACAGACTAAGTGACACTCACAGCCGTAAAAATACAAGATGAGAGATTTTCGTACTCTGATTTCAGAGTTGACAGAGACGCAGAAGGATCATTTTCTGGGTGTTTAGGAGAAAGGAGAAACTGCCTCCTCTCGCCCTATTGAAGTCATTTTAAAATCTGTAATGTATCTCTTTGAGCAGTGGAGTCTAAGAGGAGAAAGTCATCCTGCAGAAGAGAATCCTTCTAGGATGCTGGGCCCGCTTTTCCCGGGTGGCCTGTTGCGATCTTGGTGAGCTTTAGTCACTGGCGACGTCTTTTCGGCCTGAGCACAGTCCGTCCCCCTGACTGGCAAGGTTGGCCCCTCAGAGCCGCACACTCGGCGGCGGGGGCGGCGCCATCTCCGGCCACGGCCCCTCCTCGAGCCCCGGCCCGCGGTCCCGGCAACGGCTCGGCGTGTTGATCCCAACAGCATCTCCGGGGACATGGGGGCACTGGTGAGTGTGCGCCACCGGCGGTAGGCTTCCCATGCCCGGTTCGTCCCTGGGACCCACACGCTGGACACCGAGGAGGAGCCACCGGGATCCCGCCCAGGCAAAGTCGGGATACGGGCCGCGCGAGCGGGCGGCGGGAGAGAGGCGGCGATGGCGCGGGGACCGCTGGCTCACAGGCACTCGCAACCCGCCGCGCAGCAGCCCGGCCGGCACACGCACACGCGCACGCCGCACGTGCCCCCGCTGCGGGCTCCGGGTCCGGCTCGAGGTCGGGCGCGAGGGGCACGAGGGGCACGAGGGGCGCGAGGGGCGCGAGGGGCGCGGGGCGGGGGCGGGGGCGGTACGGGGCGCGCGGGGCGCGGGGCAGGGACGTGGGGCGCGCGGGGGCCGGTGTGCTCGGCGCCCATCCTCGGGCGCGGACGCGGCTCTGAGCGGCCTGTCCCGCAGGTCCGGACGCTGGCCACCGGCGTGCTGCTGGCGTTGGTGCTGTCGCCGGGCCGGGCGGGCGCCCCGAGGAGCAGCCGGCGGCCGGCGCGGGGCTGCGCGGACCGGCCCGAGGAGCTCCTGGAGCAGCTCTACGGGCGGCTGGCGGCCGGCGTGCTCGGCGCCTTCCAGCACACGCTGCAGCTGGGCCCGCGTGAGCAGGCGCGCAATGCCAGCTGCCCCGGGGGCCGGCCCGACCGCCGTTTCCGGCCGCCCACCCCGCTCCGCAGCGTGTCGCCCTGGGCCTACAGGTGAGCGAGAGACAGAAGGGGCGGGCGAGGATGCGGGGTCGGGTAGGTGGGATGCGGTACGGGCGGGAGATTGGGGGAAGGGCAGCTGGAGTGAGAGGTAGGGTGGATGGGGTGGAAGGGCGAGGGCAGGGGAGATGTGGATATGGGGATGGGCAGGTGATATGGGGAGCACACGGCGGCGGGGAAAGCGAAATGATAGGTGTCCCAGGACAGGTGGTGCGACTGGGTTGGGAGCAATTCAGTCCCACTAAGGCCTGTCACCTCCCTTGAAGAGAACCTGCTGCCCTGTACACCTAGGCGCCACGTGATGTCTGGGTGGGAAGTATATAGGACATTGGTTCCATACATTATAATGGAGCGATGATGCCACTAACTTATTGCCTAATGAGTCATAGCTCTCATAATAGTCTTAAAGACACTCAGAAAATCTCTCAGGGCATTAGCTTGGCTTCTCCACACAGAAGCTGCTCCCTTTGCATTTTTCTATTGCCAGTGCTGACCTCTCCAGGCCCACAGATGCTTCCCAAAGTTGGCTGAGGGCCTGAGGGCCAGCAGGGGGAAGAGTGTAACACACAATAGTAGCAGTAGTTTGCAAAGACTTGGGCACATCTCCCAGTACAATTGGATCTCAGTCCTATATGAAAATAAATTCTAATGTAAAAAGTAAAACCACAAAAACAGGTAAAAACAGAGTTCAGTTATATTTATAATCTTGGAGGAGAGAAGGCCTACTTTGTTGACCCCAAGACATAAAAAACAAGATTCATCAATTCACCTACATAAATACAACCCATTTATTCTTGGCAAAATTTAATTTAAAAAAGAAAAATACAAGGGCAAAGAGGGAGAAATATTTGCAGCCCATGTCACAAAGGGCTCCTTCCCTAAAGAGCTCCTCCAAACCAGTAAAAGGAAGGCCTGGTGAAACGCTGAGCAGGGCAGTAGACAGTCCCCAGAAAGGAGGTCAATGACTCGGGCACTGGATACATGAAGAGATGCTGGACTTCAGGCAAATGAGTGAAATGCACATTAAAACTGCACTGAGAAACTTTTTTTTTTTTTTTTTTTGGCAACCATCAGGCTCTGTTGTCAAGGCTGCAGGAAAAGGTGTCTTGTGCAGTAGAGGGTGTGCATTGATGCAAAGTTTATGGAAGGCAGTTGAGTATTAACTATCAAATTTTAAAATCACACGCTCTTCAACCCAGCAGTTCCACTTGGAATTCTACACTTTTCCATGTTAAAAGTGGTGTTTACTGTGGTAATAGCAAGGGATTAGAGCCATCTAAATGTCCACCAATAGGCAACTAGTTTGATTAATGCTCTAAAAGCAGCTATAGAGAGGAAGAAGGCTGGTCTACAAGTGCCTCAGTGGAGAATCTATCACCAGCATAAGAGAAGCAGGCAAGGCGCACAGTGTAAGCAGCCCTCTGCCTGTGGCAGTAAAGGGAGAAGCAGTTACATAACAGACATATGTTAAGTGCTATTTTAAACCACACACACACACTTCGGGGCATCTTTGGAATCTGGTTATCATGCTGCCTCTCAAGAGGGAATAGGGGTGGGAAGGAGACTTAGGGAATACAAGACTTTCATTTTGTATTGTCTGTATTTCCTGCCTTGTGCGTCCATTCCTTATTTTAAAAACATCTTAATTTTTAAATAGAGGCTAGAAAGGGAAGTTCAGCAACCATGAGGACAGAGCAGATACTAAAGAAACGAAGCTCCGCAGGTAACAATGGCCCTTGATTTCCTGAGAGCACAGGAGTGAAGGGCAACTCAATAGCTTTCCCAGAGCTCCTTGCGACCCCAGAGCTGAGCTGACCACTGATGAGGAACTTGGCTTGGAGAGCATAAAGAATTGGGCCAGGATCAGACAGTAAATGGACTTTGTGATTCTATCAGAGGATATCCCATGCTGCTGAACATTGTATTATTAGAAAATCAACATTCAACCTCCAGAATATAAAAATATTTTCTCATTTACTTTGTGGCATCATGTTTGTTTCTCTTGAGCTCTAAAAACAAAAATGCCAAAAATAGAATCAAAAAGTTTTTTTAAGCCAAATTGACATAGTCAGAAATATATTGTAAGAACAGTGAGGTCTATGAAGGTTGAAAGATACACTCACTTGTGTGGAAACCCCAAATATAAACACTTCCCAGTACTCTGAATAGTTTTTATTGTTTATATTTTTAAGTTCTGGGTAGTAATCTAAAGATAGCTTAACTCTAGGAAATGAATAGTGCACAACCATTTATTTTCAGACTTTGTTACTTTCTCACATAGCCCTTTTCCTGCAGGGAATGTAAGAGGCTATACTCAAATTTATTTTGTAGTAAACAGTCCCATAGAGAGCAGTAACAGCAAAGAAATAAAAGGGAAGAAACCAGACCAGGAGTGAAGGAGAGAGGAGGGGGGACAGGGAATGGGAAGTCCTAAAAATAGAGGTGGCGGGCCTCCAAAGAGTGTGCAGAGGCAGGGAGCCCTCAGCTGGGCCAATCCTCCCCAAGCAGCCAGAGAATATTTAGCAGAGGCCACCCGTGGACCATTGGACAGCCCAGGTGCTGGGTGGGCCATTAATAAACATCAGTGAAGCTGATGTCTTTCTATGGAAAATCTGTGATGACCCACGTCCCATGTGGTTCAGGGTTCGGGCCCTGGTGAAGAGCTGCGCGCAAATGACAGATGAGACAAAAAATAATAATTTGAAAATTGGGGGGCCAGGCGGGAGCCCAATTCAAGAGGAAAGACTCTACTTGTGCTCAGGTCTTGCCATCCGTTTATTCAGTTTGGGATACACCTACAGCCCTTAGGCAGGCAATGCCAGTAACAGACAGACTATCTTATCAGTAAGGATTTACATGACTATCTGGTCAGGAAATTACTTCAGCTACCATTGTCTTGACTAAGCAGTTGGCGCATAGCTCTGACCTTTGCCAGGGCTCAAGGTTCACCAGCGTTCCGGGCTCCTTGTCCAAATCTCTCTGCTAGTGAAGACAGTGGGCAGCTTCCAACAAAAATTGAACTTGGCACCACTCTCTGTTCCCAGAACTTTGGGCAGGTGGAGTTTATATGGGTTGGACGAGGTCACCACCTGGACCAGGCCAGTGATGTCTACTCACTGGGATCGACCTTCACAGTCTGAGGTCCGCTAAGTCCATCATCACATATTTAGCAATACTGTATCGGAGAAAGGTTTTCATCAGGACAGGTTGAAATAAAAGGATATTTTTGCCTCAACCTCCTCTAACCCAAACATTTGGTTTCTCCAGGGCATCCGTCACTTCCCATCCATTTAATAGTAACTAAGTGGGGCTGGGTTCCCAGAACATAGACCCTGATGCCTTTCTCCTGGAGCACACCAGTTTTTCTTCATCCTATTTTATAATTGTAAAAGGACTATAATATTAACTAGAGAAAGTTGGAGAAGTTGGGAGTATAATGTTAGAAAAAGTTGTCCCCACTGTGGTGATCATATCTCTTAATATTCCCAATAATCTCTCTTCCAAATGCACCCTCCTCCTGTGTGCACTTTCTCATTTGTCTCCAGCCCTGAGAACCAAGATCAGGGTCGGGCCCTGTGTGGTCTGACTCCAGGAAGGTGGGAAGGTGGCTGCGCCTGCCCATCTGTAACCTGCAGGCAGACTCACCCCTGTGGTGTCTGTCTCCCAGAAGTGACACATGGAGATTACATTAATGAGGACAAAGGCAAAGCCATCTCCCCAAAGCTCTTCTGGAACTTGCTGAAGAGTCTAGATTTGTGTGTTATATTAACTCTTCCTCATAACCAAGTGTGACACAGCTGGTTCATTGCAGATCAAGATGGGCTTCTCCTCTTTGCCCCAGGGATAGATACATCAAAGACAGCTCCGCAAATATGGTGTGGGCCTGAGCTGTTCTTTCTTTGAAGAGAGTGTCCCAGCTGCACGAATGGGTGGCATCTGCCATGAAAAGGGACACAACCCCAGGAGAAATTCTGTCTCTGGTCACATTGCTCTTCTCTCATCCCTTCTATAAAGCATTTTTTCTGAGTTACTTTCCAAATACTTTTACAAGCCATAGTGTCTTTCCTGGTCCCTGACCTTCCAGGTGGGCAGATTTTACATGGTATCTGCAGGTTTCCTACTTCTAGCTTTACCACTGGCCAGGCATCTAGCTAATTGCAGAGTAATTATTCAGGGCAATATGGCTGGTGGAAAACTCTGGACATGCCCCTCCCCTGTTGGTACCTCAGTTTCCTCCCAGTATAGGGAGAGGGCAGGCAAGCGGGGCCCTTCCCACCTGACACCCTAGAGCTGCTAAGAAGGCCCTGCCTCATGGCTCATCCTTAGGACTGACCTTGATGCCAAGTTTAGGATCAGACCAAAGTCAACCTCAGGCCCCACCCCGGGGTAGGGCTGATGCCTAGCTCTCCTTGCCCGCAGAGAGGGCCAAGTGGAGCTCGCTGGGACCTGGCTGCAGGCGGCTGTGCCTGCCACTCTCCAGGCAGATTTGTTCCATGTCCTCATTCATGAGAAATGCACAACTGATGTTTTCTTGTGGGGCCAGGAGAGCATTTTCCAGAGCTCCTGGCCGCATGTGCTGAGATCTTTGACTCAGGCTCAGTGAGTGGAGTGGGGGAGCTGCCAGCACACTGGGCGCCACTGTCCGGCACAGGAAAAGTGTTTTGGTCTTCATGTCCCCAGTTTCTTCCTGGCCAGCAAGCCTCCCAACACCAGCCTGTGCTCTGGGCCCGGCTGCAAGCCACTGCCAAGAGGAAAAGGGAGTCTGGAGAGTTCATGCAAACTCCTGCCCTAGTGACTCTCTCTCAAACCTGGGGACCAAATAACCTACTAGGCTGCATGCTGGGATGAACTGGGGGCTTAAAACCTTGAGCCCTAGTTTAAACGCCCGCTTGTGTGCCTCAGTGAAGGACAACTGACACCTCCACACCACGTCCTCTGCAATGCCAAGTGTTTGTTGGGTTGGCAGTGGCTCCTTAGCATGTGGGGTCCAGGGCCAGTAGGATCATGAAATTCGGGCATATTTGGGAAAATGCAATCACCCCACTGTTTCCTGTGAGCGGAGTCGGTGTGTGTATGGGGCCAGGTCCTTTGTAGAGAAACCACCCAATTTCACTGCTGACTGTGTGACTGTCGGTGGCCCTCAATTTGTGAGCAGATGGTGGGGGAAATGTGAGGATATGCGTTGGTCACTGAGCTGCTCATGGCTCTGATGACCTGCTGGAAAAGGGCTATGTGAGAAAGTAACAAAGTCTGAAAACCATATTTTGGAAATTTTGTGATTTTTTATTGCCCACATCCCAGGCAAAGACGGGCATTTTTCAGAGGAATCTTAGCTGTTGGAAGGGAAGTTGCTTCTCCCTGCACCTGCCAGGGGTCCAGATGTCTTTTATTAGCATAACCCCATGATGTCTTGGTATCTGGTAAGTGAGCCCCTCCTTATCCTTTTTCACTATGGTCTTGACTCTTGCCCTTTTCTCTCTATACAAATTTTAGGATCAGCTTGCCAGGTTCTAAGAGACATCTATTGGATTTGGCTTAGAGTTGCACTAACTTTCTAGATTAATTTGGGGGTTCTCCAGTATCTTGGAGACTCATTGGATTGCAAGAGTCTTTTCTAAGCAGAAGATACAAAGTCAGACTATCAATTCTGCCATCAAGAAGTGGGGGAGTAGCCTGGTCATCCCCTTCACTTTGCAGAGCTTAGCAGGGGCAGTGATTTGTCCGATGCCACTGGTCGGTAACTAAATTTGAACAAAATTTCATGGAAGTCTGTTGGGTTGAATTCACTTAAGAACCAGGACTACTGAGGTGGTTTTGTTTCTACTTTACACGGTTCAGTACTTGTGGGTTTCCAGTCAGAGCCCAAGAAGGCATATCCCTGCTTTGTTCCTGGGTTTGGGTCTTGGATTGCAGTAGACTTAGCCTCTGCTGCTTGGGAAATAAAATAATGTTATGTTTGGGGAAATGGGAGGTTGAGCCAGGTCTGTGAATCTGTGGCAGTAAATTCCTAGCTCTTGATATTGGGCCTCAGCTGGGGCACACAGGAACTGCCACTGGGTCTGCTGGGTGCCCTCATTGTTTCCTACTGGCAGTGCTCCATAAACTATTCCTAATTTCTCCTACCCAGTTCAGGGTCCCTGAGGGCAGTTGCTCTTTTTCTTCTCTGCTGTCACTCACATTCCTGCCCCAGCTGAGTTCCCATCACCTCCACTCATTCCAGAAGGGCAACCCTTTGCTCTTGGATGAGGCAGGCCAGCGGTCCCTCCAGCCAACTGCCACACGTGGCCCCAGGAGCACTTCTGGGATCCAGTCAGAAGGAGAAACTTGATTTCAAATGTGTGTCTATGCCAAGCTTTTGTGGAACAGCACGCAGAACATGTGAAGACAAAAGAATTATTGCGCCCTAGCTGGTTTGATTCAGCGTTGGCCTGCTGACTAAAGGGTCCCAGGTTCAATTCCTGTCAAGGGCACATGCCTGGGTTGCGGACTCGATCCCCAGTGGGGGGCGTGCAGGAGGCAGCCGATCAGTGATTCTCTCTCATCACTGATGTTTCTATCTCTCCCTCCCTCTCCCTTCTCTAAAATCAAGAAAATATATATATAAAGAATTATTGCTTACGAGGAGGCAACAGCCACACAGGTCTCTCCTCGGTCCCACGGCCATGTTTAGTCCTTGCTGGAGTATCTTCATGTTTCATTTTCATGGCAGCTTTCTTTATACAAAAAGCACTCTAGCTGATAGTTTTCCCAGAATATCAAGGCTGGAGGTTGGGCTGATGGGCTTTAGTGCTGTGTTTGTCACCTGGCTGCCCTGAGGCTTCCGTACCTTCTTTCCTGGTCTCTTCTCCACCCCAAACCCGTGTCCAATAGACTGTATCTGTCTGTTTTCTGTGGGAACCGGTGGCATGGGTACCCACAGCACAGGGTGTAGGGGTGATGTGTGCATTGTATTCCTGTCCTGATAGCACACTTCTAAGAGAACCTCCTAGTCATAAAATCACAATTTGAAAACCTTCGCACCTTATGCCTTCTTATTATGTCCCCCATTTCAGACAGAGGGAGGCGGGTGTCTGTTTGTCACAGTGTCTTAGCCCAGAGGTGTCGATGTGATGGTGGAAATTTCACTCCCAGGGGAGCGATCGATGGAGGTGAGGTGTGTATTTTTAGTCAGATGAGCCTCTGCCTATGGCAGCACCCAAGCCACTGTGGATCTATTGATAAAAGTAATGGGTGACACATGGCTTGGTGCCTGCACATGCGATGCACAGAAGAATCCCACCTGTTTAGGAACAGATGAGGAAACTGAGTCTGAAGAAGCTGTGCCTGACCTTCTTACCTTCCCTCCCCACTTGTCCTGTAATTGAGTCTATACCACTGTCGGAATGATCATGTCTTTATCCCTTCTGTGGCCTCCCATAGTCTTCAAGGTAATATCCAGACTTTTCTCTGGTCTTCAAGGCCCAGCCACTTCTCACAGTTCTCACTAAATTGCCACCCAACCATGTACACACACGCACACGTCACTCCAGCTACAGTGACCACTGGCAACCCCCCCACCCTGCCCCATGATCTTCTGCTTTCCTGGCTCCTTTGCTGAGCCTTTCCTCACCCCTTCTTTGCCAAGGTCAGCCCTCCTTGGCCTCCAGCTTCACCTCACACCTCTTTGGGCGTGGCAGTGGGCCATACCCCTGTGTATATAGTGGTCTGTGGCGCATCTGGTGAGGATTGTCCTGACCACTGGAGGTGCATTCCTGAAGAGGCCATGCTCTCATGCCCACCTGGGGAGCCTGACAAGTCTGCTGAGTAATGACCACTACTGCCCACTATGTGACAAATTCAGGGGCACTTTGTAACTAACATCTAGCACTGTGTGTATCTGTATACACACTCAGGTATTTGGTATGTATGTCTAAAGGTAAGTACCCTTGGTTAAACAAAACCACACAATACCATGATCACACTTAAAAGTTAATATTTCCTTAATATCTTCAAATGCCCAGTCAGGTTCAAATATCCCTGATTGTCTCATAAGTGGGTTTTTTTTTAACACTTTAAAATATTTTTCTCGTTATTTTTTCTGCTTTATTATTTAACTCATTTTTAAATAATTTCAAACTAATGAAAAAATGTGAGTTTGTGAGGGGGACGGGCAGTAAGAGATCAACCAAAGGACCTGTATGCATGAATATGAGCATAACCAATGGACACAGACATAGGGAGGTTAGGGCCTGTGCTTAGGGGGCAGGATCAGGCTAGCAGAGATCAATGGGGGAAAATGAGACATATGTAAATCTTTCAATAATAAAGAATAAATAAATTTTTAAAAAGTGAGCTCTACTGGGCTTAGCTCAGTGGAAAGAGCATTGGCCCGAGGACTGAAGGGTCCCGGGTTCGCTTCCGGTCAAGGGCACACGCCCATGTTGCAAGCTCCATCCCCAGTGGGGGGTGTGCAGGAGGCAGCCAGTCAATGATTCTCTCTCATCATTGATGCTTCTATCTGTCTCTCCCTCTCCCTTCCTCTCTGAAATCAATAAAAATATTTTTAAGTGAATTTAGTACAAGGAAGTCCAGTACCACTTAACCAGATTGCCCAAAGGTCAGCATCACAACTAAGCAGCATTCTGAAGGTCAGGAAATGGATGGGCACAAGGGTGCCACCTACTCTGTGGCCCTTATTCAGTGTCCCAATAAGTCCCCTTTTCTGCTCCAACTCTAGCCCAGGCTCACACATGGCTTCTGGTGCTCAGAGCTCTTTAGCTGCCTTCAGTCTGTGACAGTTCCTCAGTTCTGTATCCTCCATGGCTGTGAAACTTTTAAAAGTACTGGTCAGTCATTTTGTGGGGTGTCTCTCAGTTTGGGTTTGATAATGGTTTTTAAGCAACCATATAATTTCAAATAACCAAACATAGACACTTAGGAATACAGGGGTCTCACTTCATAACTGCACAGTAGGTGTAAGTGGTGCTCTGGTAGTTCTGTCACTGCTGGATGCTCTCTTTTTTTCTTTTTTACTGACATATAATTGACATACGACATTGTTAGTTTTGGGCAAATAATGTAATGCTTTGATATATGTATATATTGGGAAATGGTCACCACAGTAAGTCTAGTTAACAGCCATCACCTCACATAGCTATAATTTTTTTCTTGTGATGAGATTTACTCTCAGCACCTTTCAAAGACACAATATGATGTTGTTAATTATAGTCACCATGCTGTACATTATATCCCAGGACTTACTTATTTTATAATTGTAAGTTTGTATCTATTGACCCCCTTCACTCATTTCATCCTCAAACCCCTCCCTCTGGCAACCACTAATCTGTTCTCTGTATCTGTATCAGGTTTTTCTTTAATATATATTCCACATATATAGTGAGATAATATGGTATTTATCTTTCTCTGATTGGCTTATTTCACTTAGCATAATAGTCTCCAGGTCCCATGTTGTTGCAAATGGCAAGATTCCTTTCTTTTTATGTATGAGTAGTATTCCCTTCCATACATGTATCCCATCTTCTTTATCCAGTCATTTATTGATGGCTGCTTGGGTTGCTTTCATGTCTTGGCTATTGTAAATAATGCTGCAGTCAGCATAGGGGTGCACTTACTTTTCAAATTAGTGTTTTTGTTTCCTTTGAAAATTACCCAGAAGAGAGATTGCTAGGTCACCTGGTAGTTCCATTTTTAATTTTTTGAGGAACTTCCATACTGTTTTCCACAGTGACTGCACCATTTTACAATCCCATCCAAAGTGCACTAGGGTTCCCTTTTCTCCACATCCTCGCCAGCACCCATTGTTTGTTGGCTTTTTGATGATAGCTATTGTGAGAGGTGTGAGGTGATAACTTTGTAGTTTTGATTTGCATTTCTCTAATGATTAGTGATGTTGATCATCTGTATTTCTTTTCTGGAAAAATACCTATTCATTTTTTAAATTGCATTGCTTGTGTTCTTTCTTTTTCTTTTTTTCCGATTGTGTTCTATGAGTTCTTTATATATTTTGGATATCAATCACTTATCAGATATATGATTGACAGCTATCTCTCCCATTCAATAGGCTACCTTTTATTTTGTTGATTTTCCAACTCTCTTTAGTAGGCTGGCCCCTCCCTCTTTTTTCCCCATTGGAATGAAATGTCTGCTGAGTTTCCTGCATTCTACATGTTGTTGGTCATATCCTCATAGTACTTTTGAGTGTGTTCTCCATACCTATATTAATCGTAAATTGGCTAAATCAGGTATCAGTTGGATTTCAGTCTTTATTTTGAAAGTATTATACATGTTCCTCCCCCACATTGACCTCTTCTAGCCTGTACCCCACTCCAGGCCTTCACCACCCTATTGTCTGTGTCCATGGGTTATGCATACATGCATACAGGTTCTTAGGTTGATCTCTTCATACTCCTCCTCCCCCACCTTCCCTCTGAGATTCGATAGTCTGTTATATGCTTCTGTGTCTCTGCATCTATTTTGTTCATTAGATTCTACATATGAGTGAGATCATGTGGTATTTATCTTTCACTGACTGGCTTATTTTGCTTAGCATAATGCTGTCCAGGTCCTTCCATGCTGTTGCAAATGGTAAGAGTTCTTTCTTTTTTATAGCTGAGTAGTATTCCATTGTGTAGATATACCACAGCTTTTTTATCCACTCATCTGCTGATGGGCACTTGGGCTGTTTCCAGATCTTAGCTATTGTAAATTGTGCTGCTATGAACATAGGGATGCATATATCTTTTCTGATGAGTGTTTCTGATTTCTTGGGATATATTCCTAGAAGTGGGATGACTGGATCAAAGGGGAGTTCCAGTTTTAATTGTTTGAGGAAACTCCATACTGTTTTCTACAGAGACTGAACCAGTCTGCATTCCCACCAGCAGTGCACAAGGGTTCCTTTTTCTCCACATTCTCACCAGCACTTATCATTTGTTGATTTGTTGATGGTAGCCATTCTGACAGGTGTGAGATGGTACCTCATTGTCGTTTTGATTTGCATCTCTCTGATGATCAGTGACTTTGAGCATTTTTCATGTCTCTTGGCCTTCTGTATGTCCACCTTAGAGAAGTGTCTATTTAGGTGCTTTGCCCATTTTTAATTGGATTATTTGTCTTCCTTCTGTTAAGTGGTATGAGTTCCCTATATATTTTGGAAATTAATCCCCCATTGGATGTGTCATTGACAAATATGGTTTCTATTTTGCTGTGCAGAAGCTTTTTATTTTGATACAGCCTCATTTATTTTCTCCTTAGTTTCCTTTGCCCTAGGAGATGTATCTGTAAACATATTGCTACAAGATATGTCTGAGATTTTGCTGCCTATGTTTTCTCTTAAGATTTTTATAGTTCCTTTGTTTATATATGGTGTAAGTCAGTGGTCTAGTTTCATTTTTTTTTTTTGCATGTATCTGTCCAATTTTCCCAACACCATTTATTGAAGAGACGGGTCTTGACTCTATTGTATGCTCTTGCCTCCTTTGACAAATATTAATTGGGCATCATGGTTTGGGTCAATTTCTGGGTTCTCAATTTTGTTCTATTGATATATATATGTCTGTTCTTGTGCCAGTACAATGCTATTTTGAATACAATGGCTTTGTAGTATAACTTGCTATCTGGTATTGTGATTCCTCCAACTTTGTTCTTCTTTCTCAGGATTGCTGTGGCTATCAGCAATTCGGGGTCTTTCTTGGTTCCATATAAATTTTTGGAGTATTTGTCCTAGACCTGTGAAATATGCTATTACTATTTTAATAGGCATTGCATTGAATCTGTAGATTGCTTTGGGTCTTATAATGTTGATTCTACCAATCCATGAACATGGTAAATTCTTCCACCTGCTCATATCTTCCTCTGTCTCTTTTCTCAATGTCCTTGAGTTTTCTGAGTACAGGTCTTTTACCTCCTTGGTTAAGTTTATTCCTAAGTATTTTAATTTTATTTTGTAATGGTAAATGAGATTTTATTTTTAATTTAATAAATCTCTATTGTTCAGATTATTACAATTGTTGCTCTTTTTCCCCCCATATCTCCCCTTCACCCGGTTCCCTCCCCACCCTCTGCCCCTTACCTCCCCCTGCCCACTGTCCTCATCGTCTCTTCCCATACCCCCTACACCCCTTTCCCCCTGAGAATTGTCAGTCCACTCCCTTTCTATGCCCCTGATTCTATTATATTCACCAGTCTATTCTGTTCATCAGATTTTTTTATTCACTTGATTTTTAGATTCACTTGTTGATAGACATGTATTTGTTGTTCATAATTTTTATCTTTACCTTTTTCTTCTTCTTCCTCTTCTTAAAGAATATCTTTCAACATTTCATATAACACTGGTTTGGTGGTGATGAACTCCTTTAGCTTTTTCTTATCTGTGTAGCTCTTTATCTGACCTTCAATTCTGAATGATAGCTTTGCTGGGTAGAGTAATCTTGGTTGTAGGTTCTTGCTATTCATCACTTTGAAAATTTCTTGCCACTCCCATCTGGCCTGCATAGTTTCTGTTGAGAATCAGCTGACAGTCGTATGGGTACTCCCTTGTAGGTAACTAACTGTTTTTGTCTTGCTGCTTTTAATATTCTCTCTTTGTCTTTTGCTCTTGGCATTTTAATTATAATGTGTCTTGGTGTGGTCCTCTTTGGATTCCTTTTGTTTGGGGTTCTGTGCACTTCCTGGACTTGTAAGTCTATTTCTTTCACCAGGTGGGGGAAGTTTTCAGTCATTATTTCTTTGAATAGGTTTTCAGTATCTTGCTCTCTCTCTTCTTCTGCACCACATAATTCTGATGTTGGTACGCTTGAGGTTGTCCCAGAGGCTCCTTACGCTATCTTCATATTTTTGGATTCTTTTTTCTTTTTGCTTTTCCAGTTGAGTGTTTTTTGCTTTTTTGTATTTCAAATCTTTGACTTGATTCTTGCGTCCCTCTAGTCTGCTGTTAGGTCTCTGTATAATATTTTTTATTTCAGTCAGTTTATGTTTAATTTCTAGTTGGTCCTTTTTTATATCCTCAGGGGTCTCGCTAAATTAATCAGCCTTTTCTAGAAAATTCTTGAAAAACCTTATAACCATGGTCTTAAACTCTATATTCAGTCATTTGCTTTCCTCCATTTCTTTCATTTGTGATCTGTTTCTTTGTCTCCACATTTTCGCTGCTTCCCTGAGTTGGTAGAGTAGATTTGTGTGGTAGGTGTCCTCTAGGAAACAGTGACTCAGCCTCCCCAGTTACCTGAGGTGGACACTCTTGGTGCACCCCTTTGTGGACTGTGTGTACAGCCTTGTTGTAGTTAAGTCTTAATTGTTGTTGGTATCACTGGGAGGAATTGACCTCCAGGCCAATTGGCTGTGAGGATCAGCTGTGTCTACTCTGGGAGAACTTCTGTGCTGAAGACAGCCTTATGAGACAAGACTTGCAAAATTGCAAAAGCCTCTGTGCTCAGCTTGGATGGGGAGGAGTTTCAGGGTGGAGCAGACAGCCTTGGTTTCCCGTCAGCCCTGCCCTATGTGGCCCCTGGGTCTCAGTATCCCTCGGTAATCACTGCAAGCACCTCTGAAAGAAAGCCGCCCTCAAGTTTCGCCCGCTGCCAGACAGTCCAGTTTCTCCCCCAATTAATATGGGTTCCCAGAAACCCACCCGGAACTGGAGTTCAGCGCAGTCGGGAGCTTCCGTCTCCCTCCCACTTTAGAAAGCCAGCCGTGCACTCAGCCACCCGTACACTCAGCAGTCAGTCCTCTCTGCGTGCACGCACCTCCGGACCTCTGCCTTCTGCAGATCCCGAGTCTCAGCGTGCTTTCTCTTTTTCCTGACAGTCCAGATTCCCCTCGAATGAGTCTGGTTTCCCAGGATCTTGCCCGGGACTGGAGCTCAGTGCAGTCAGAAGCTTCCATCTCCCTCCCACATTAGAAAGCCAGCCGCGCACTCATTGCCTGTGCATTCAGCCGCCCATCCTCTCTGCGTGTGTGTCTCCGTACCTCAGCCCCTTGCAGCTCCTCCGAGTCTCAGTGTGCCTTCTCTTTCCTTCTAGTTGCAGAATATCCACTCAGCCAGCTTTCCTGTTGTTCTGGATGGTGTCTATTTTGTCTTTTAGTTGTAGTTTTGATATTGTTGTGTGAGGCAGCAGTTTAGGTGTTTACCTATGCCACCATCTTGGTTTCTCTCAAGATTGTGTTTTTAATTTCTCTTTCTGTGAATTCATTATGGGTAATAAAAATGCCATAGATTTCTTGGTGTTGATTTTGTATTCTGCTATGTTGCTGAATTCATTTATTAAATCTAGGAGGTTTTTTTTTAAATTTAGTTTTAGGGTTTTTTATGTATAATGTCATGTCATCTGTGAATAATGAGAGATTTACTTCCTGTTTTCCAATTTGGATGCCTATTATTTTTTTCTTGTTGTCTGATTGCTATGGCTAGGACTAACAGTACTAAAGAGAACAAGAATGGTGAAATTGGGCATCCCTGTCTCATTCCTGTTCTAAGGGGGAATGCTTTTATTTTTTGCCCATTGAGCATGATATTGACTGTAAGTTTGTCATATATGGATTTATTATGTTGAGATATGTTCCCTATATTCCCACTTCACTGAAAATTTTTATCAAAAATGGTTGTTGGATTTTGTCAAATTCTTTCTCTGCATCTGTTGATATGATCATGGGATTTTTGTCTTTCAGTTTGCTTAGGTGATGCACCACGTTTATTGATTTGCAAATATTGTACCAGCCTTGCATCCCCAGAATTAATACCCCTTGGTCATGATGTATGATCTTTTCGGTATATTGCTGGATCTGATTTGCTAGTATTTTAGCATCTATGTTCATCAGGGATATTGGCTGGTAATTCTCTTTCTTTGTAGTGTCTTTATCTGGTTTTAGAATTAGGATAATGCTGGCTTCATAAAAAGAGGTTGGAAGTGTTCCTTCCTCTTGGATTTTTCGAATAGTTTCAGGGAGATAGGTGTTAGTTCTTATTTGAATGTTTGGAAAACTACCCTGTGAAGTTCTCCAGACCAGGCTTTTTGTTTGCTAGAAGTTTTTTGTTGTTGTTGGTTTTTTTAAATAAGTGCTTCAATTTCACCAGTAGTTATTGGCCTATTCAAGTTTTCTGATTGAGTTTTGGAAGATTATATTTTTCTAGGAAAATATCCATTTCATCCAGGTTGTCCAGTTTGTTGGAATATAGTCATATATAGATAGTATTTTTTTTTTCAAGTTCCTTTGTATTTCTGTGGGATGTTGTTACTTCACTTCTTTTGTGTCTGTTATTTATTTGGGTCCTCTCTCAGTGTTTCCAGATAAGTCTGGCTAGAAGTTCATCAATCTTGTTCATCTTTTTAAAGAACCAGCTCTTGGTTTTATTGATATTTTATATTGTTTATTTAATCTTTTATTTCTGCTCTGATTTTTATTATTTCCCTCCTTTTACTTATTCTAGGCTTTTATTGTTGTTCTCTTTCTAATTCTTTAAGTTGTAGGGTTAGATACCTTATTAAAAGTTTTTAATGTTTTTTGAGGAAGGCTTGTAGTGCTATGAACTTCCCTCTCAGGACTGCTTTTGCTGTGTCCCATAGATTTTGAGTTGTTGTAGGTTCATTCTCATTTGTTTCCAGGATGTTTTATACTTCTTCTTTGATCTTTTTGGTAACATGTTCATTGTTTAATAGCATGCTACTTAGCCTCCATGTGTTTGAATGTTTTTGAGTGTTTTTATTGTAGTTGATTTCTAATTTCATGCCATTGTGATATGAGAAGATACTTGATATGACTTCAATCTTCTTGAACTTGGAGAGACTTCATAAGGATACTAACATGGGGGTCTGTCTTTGAAAATGTC
Source organism: Corynorhinus townsendii (assembly GCA_026230045.1). Taxonomy (NCBI): domain Eukaryota; kingdom Metazoa; phylum Chordata; class Mammalia; order Chiroptera; family Vespertilionidae; genus Corynorhinus; species Corynorhinus townsendii. Next base: position 113,569,473 of record JAPDVU010000003.1, on the reverse strand, counting down.
CCATGTGCACTTGAGAAGAATGGATATTCTGTGGCTTTGGGATGAAATGTTCTGAAAATGTCAATTCCATCTGATCTAGAGTGCTGTTTAGGTTCACTGTTTCCTTGTTGATTTCTTTGTCTAGAAGATCTATCCAGTGATGTCAGTGGGGTGTTAAAGTCCCCACTATGACTGTATTGCTGTCAATCTCTCCCTCAAAATCATCCAGAAGTTTTTTTTTCTATATTTAGATGCTCCTGTATTGGATGCATATGTTTACCAGAGTTATAGCCTCTTGTTATATTGATCCCTTTAGTATTATGAAATGGCCTTAATTATCTCTTATTATGGTCTTCACTTTGAGGTCTGTTTTGTGAGATATCAGTATTGCTACCCCAACTTTTAAATTTGCATTTGCCTGGGAAATATTTTTCCATTGCTTTACTTTCATTCTCTGTGAGTCCTGAGGTGGGTTCTTGTAGACAGCATATATATGACTCATGTTTTCTTATCCATTGAACTACCCAAGACTTTGATTGGAGCACTTAAACAATTTACATTTAAGGTTATTACTGATAGGTACCTATTTATTGCCATTTTTATTCTTTATGCCAGTGTTCTCTTTCTCTCTGTTTCTCCTTCTCATTATAGCAATTCCTTTACCATTTCTTGCAGTGCTGGCTTGGTGGCAATAAACTCTTTGAGCCTTTTTTTATTTTATTTTTTTGGTCTGCAGAGCTCTTTATTTCACTTTGGATTTTGAATAATAACCTTGTTGGATAGAGTAATCTTTAGTTCAGTCTCTTGGTTTTCAGTACCTTGCATATTTCATACCATTTCCTTCTGGCCTGTCTGAAGTGTTTCTATTGAGAAGTCAGATTACAGTCTAATGGAAACTCCCTTGTAGGTAACTTTCTATCTCTCTCATTCTGCCTTTTAAGATTCTTTCTTTACCTTTAATGTTTGACATTTTTATTAATATGTGCCTAGGTGTGGGTCTTTTGGAGTTCATCTTGTTTGGGACTCTCTTTGTTTCCTGAACTTGAATGACCTTTTTGTTCACCAGGTTAGGGAAATTTTCTGTCATTATTTCTTCAGACAAGCTGTCTATTCCTTTATCAGATTCTGCTCTTTCTGGTATCCCTATAATGCGAATGTCCAAAGCTCCCTCAAACTCACCGCATGCTTAAAAATTTTTTTCCCCCATTTGCTGCTCTGAATGAGTGTTTTTTTTCTACCTTGTCTTCTAATTCACTGATTTGGTCTTCAGTTTCTTCTAGTCTACTGTTGAATCTTTCCAGAGTGTTGTTTATTTCAGCTATGCCATTCCTCATTTCCAATTGATTTTTATTTATTGTTTCAAGCTCTCTTTTCCTGTTGGTGTAGCTCTTATTAAGAACCTTATGCCCTAGCTCAGTGGTCGGCAAACTGCGGCTCACGAGCCACTTGCAGCTCTTTGGCCCCTTGAGTGTGGCTCTTCTAAAAAATAGCACATGTGGGCACACACATACAGTGAGATTGAAACTTCGTGGCCCATGCACAGAAGTCGGTTTTCGGCTCTCAAAAGAAATTTCAATCGTTGTACTGTTGATATTTGGCTCTGTTGACTAATGAGTTTGCCGACCACTGCCCTAGCCGGTTTGGCTCAGTGGATTGAGTGTCGGCCTGCAGACTGAAGGGTCCTGGGTTCAATTCCAGTCAAGGGCACATGCCCAGGTTGTGGGCTTGATCCCCAGTAGGGGGCATGCAGGAGGCAGCCGATCAATGACTCTCTCTCATCATTGACGTTTCTATTTCTCCCTCTTCCTTCCTCTCTGGAATCAGTAATTTTTTAAAAAGACACTTATAGTTCTTATAAATTTGCTTGTAGTTCTCACCGAATTGTGTGAGAATCCTTATTACCATTACTCTGAGTTCTTGATCTAACAAATTGTTTACTTTCATTTTGTTCCTTTTCTGGTGATTCCTCTTGTTTCATTTGGGGGTTATTTCTTTGTCTCCCCATTTTTGCTTTTCCTTTGTTTTTGTTTCTATGTATTAGATTAAACTGCTATGCCTCCCAGATTTTGTGGGGTGGTTTTATGAAGTAAGTGTTTTGTGAAACTCTAGAGTGTCTTAGATCTCCTGAGCTGGGTGCACTAGAAAAGCCCCCTACTTGAGTTATTTGGGTTCTCTTGTCATAGTTGTGTCTTGAATGTTATTGTCTCATTTGTGGCTGGAGTCTACTCTCAGGCTGGTTGACTATGTGGCTCAACCCCAACTACATTGAGCAAGCTGTTGTGGAGGTGCCGACCAATCAGAACAAAATAAAACACAACACAACAAAACCTGAAACTGAATTAATAAAACAGAAACGCACACAGGTCCCCTACAGCACCAATAAAAGCAACCACCAGAGAAGAGAGAATTAGGAAAGAGAATAGAGAGCAAGAATAAGAGAAAAAAGAAAAAAATGAAAAAAAAATTTGAGAAACAAAACAAGCAAATTTTAAAAAGCACAAACAAAAACAAGAAAAGGGGGAAGAATATGGTAGGTGCAGAGCAGAAATAAAATAAGAATAAAGAATTCAAGGAGGAGGAATCCAAGATGGCGGCATAGGTAAACACCTAAACTGCTGCCTTGTGCAACAATTTCAAAACTACAGCTAAAAGATAAAACGTCTATCACCCAGAACCACGGGAAAGCTGGCTGAGTGGAAGTTCTACAACTAGAAGGAAAGAGAAAAGAGCATTGAGACGTGCACGAGTGCTGAAAAGCTGAGGTACAGAGGCGCGTGATCCGGGCTGGTGGCGGGCGTTGCTTTTTTCAACCCAAAGGGAGACAAGCCCCCGATTACTCTGAAATACAGTTTCTGGGGAGACGCCAGGGACCCAAACTCCTACGGGGAGAAGCTGGACTGTCTGCCAGTGAGGGTGGCTTGCTTGCAGAGCTGCGCGCAGGAATAATTGTTTACGGCACTGGGGCACGGGGCTGCCGACAGGGACTCAGAGCCGGCTAACTAGCAGCCATTGCTGTTTGCCACGCCCTAGCCTAGTGACACCCTGAGGCCCCGCCCTGCACAACCTACAAACCCACCCAAGCTCCAAGCAGCAATGTTAGCATAAGAAAGCCCCGCCCTATCGCAGCTTAACCTAGCAAACTTGCAGCCTGGGTCAGACAGATCCAAAACCTCCAAACCCCAAGCAAAGAGGAGAAAACTGTAGCTCTCGCTGTAGCTCCTGCTGGGTGGCCTCAGACAGTAGCTGACCTGTACCCCATTGGAGATCCAGAAGCCAGTGTACCTAGTGGTCAGTGTGAGACACCAGATTTCAACTCCTCACATCCATAAGTGACACATTCAAGAGGCAGACCCAGTGAGCACCAAAGCCCCACTGAAACAAGTCCTGCTCCATAAGCGTGTCTTCAGCGCAGCAGTTCTTCCATTATAGACACAGCGAGTGCTCACAGCTAATTGGCCTGGAGGTCAATTCCTCCCAGCATACCATAAGGCTTAACTACACCAAGACTTTGCACTCAGCCCACAAAGGGGTGTACCAAGAGCATCCACCTCATGTGATTGAGGAGGCTGAGCTACTGCCCCCTATAGATCACCTACCACACAAAGCTACTCCATCAACACAGGGAAGCAGCCAAAATGCGGAAACAAAGAAACGTGTCACGAATGAAATAAACGGAGGAAAGCAAACTACTGGACGACATAGAGTTCAGAACCACATTTATAAGGTTACTCAAGAATCTTCTAAAAACCGCTGAGAAACTTGATGAGAACTTTAAGGATATTAATGAGAATGCCAAAAAAATGGAAAAGGATCAGTCAGAAATGAAGCATACACTGTCTGAAATAACATACAGAAACTCAACTGTAGATCAACGTACCCCAAGAATCAAACCAAAGATCTGAAATATGTGGAAACAAAAAACATCCAACCAGAAAAACAAAAAGAAAAAAGAATCCAAAAATATGAAGATAGTGTAAGGAGCCTCTGGGACAACTTTAAGTGAACCAACATCCGAATTTTTGGGGTGCCAGAAGAAGGGAGAGAGCAAAATATTGAAAACCTATTAGAAGAAATAATGACAGAAAACTTTCCCTACCTGGTAAAAGAAATAGACTTACAAGTCCAGGAAGCACACAGAACCCATACAAGAGGAATCCAAAGAGGACCACACCAAGACACATCATAATTAAAATGCCAAGGGCAAAAGACAAAGAGAGAATATTAAAAGCAGCAAGAGAAAAACAGTTAATTACCTACAAGGGAGTACCCATACGACTGTCAGCTGATTTCTCAGCAGAAACTATGCAGGCCAGAAGGGAGTGGCAAGAAATATTCAAAGTGATGAACAGCAAGAACCTACAACCAAGATTACTCTACCCAGCAAAGCTATCATTCAGAGTTGAAGGTCAGATAAAGAGCTTCACAGACAACAAAAAGCTAAAGGAGTTCATCGCCACCAAACCAGGATTACATGAAATGCTGAAGGGTATTCTTTAAGAAGAAGAAGAAGAAGAAAAAGGTAAAGATAAAAATTATGAACAACAAAATGACATCAAATACATACCTACCAACAAGTGAATCTAAAACTCAGGAGAATAAAAAATCTGAAGAACAGAATGGACTGGTGAATATAATAGAATCAGGGACATAGAAAGGGAGTGGACTGATGATTCTCAGGGGAAGCAGGTGTGAGGGGTGTGGGAAGAGATTGGACAAAAATCTTACTCCTATGGATGAAGACAGTGGCGGGGGTAAGGGCATGGGGTGGGGTGGGGAATCAGGTGGAGGGGAGCTATAGGGGAAAAATAAAAGAGGAACACCTGTAATAATCTGAACAATAAAGATTTATTTTTTTAAAAAAATTCAAGGAAAAGGGAAGGGAACCATTTTAAATAAAGGAGGTGGAAAAGAAAACTTTTGAAAAGAAAAATAGAGAAGAAAGCAGATAGGCCTAAAATAAGAAAAATAAAATAGAGAGAGAAAAAGTGAATAGTGAAAAAAAAATGGCGTAGGAAAAGGGAAGAGAAAAATTAGATATATGAACGAAACAACAGAGACTAGAATAATAAATAAATAAAGCAGATAGATAAAGAAGATAAATTTAAAAATGGAAAAAAAGGGAAAAATTAAAAAAGAGAGGAAAAAAGAGGGGGGGGAGTAAAAAACAACAACAACACAACAACCCTGAAGTGGCTTTTGTTTCAGCCAAGTTTAGTGCTCCCTGGGAGCTCGCTTTGGATCCCACTCTTCTGTTTTGTCTGCCAATTCTGGGCTTCCTGTTAGTTACTTAAGTGGTAACTACTATCAGGTACTATCTTTTGGCTTTCAGCAACCTGCTTGGTGTTCCTAGCAGTCCACCAATCCACCACCACTTGTGTCTATCTCCACAGGCCTTGGCTGCAAGCAGGAGGGGCCAATTTGCTCTCTAAAGTAGGTTTGTTAGCAGCACGGAGCCCAGGGCTGCGTCAGCACACTTCCCCTGGTTCCTCAGGCTTCACCTCTGCCTGCCTTTGCCTACTAGCCAGCTGTCAGTCTTAATAACTCAAACGTTATTAGATGGGGAAGGTGCTATTTAATTTTCAGAGAATATGGTGGGTGTGTTTCCTGTCCCAGAGATAGTCCTCAGCCAGTGGCCCAAATCTTACTCTGCCCTTGGCTGGACATAGGCCCTTGTATGGAGACCAGTGGGGTTGGCTGGGAACCTGGAGTTTTTATCAGCTCTCCCAGGAGGGGAAAGTGCCAGTCTGGTTCCCTGGATAGTGCGGATAGCCTTTCCCCCAATCCAGTCACTGAGGGCTCCCTGAGACTGCTCTTCCATACGCAGGCCCCTCCCTCTTTTTCCCCTTCAGAATGAAATGTCTGCAGGGTGTCCTACATTCTATATGCTGTTGGTCATATCCTCATAGTACTTTTGAGTGTGTTCTCCATACCCATATTAACAGTGGTAAATAGGCTAAATCAGATTCCAGTTGGACTAGCCTCTTCTCAAGCCTCTGCCCTTCTTGGTTCCAGGGAGGCCACTGCTGCCTCTATCAGTCTCTACAATTAGACTTCTTGTCCCTTAAAAGTTGATTTTCCTGCCTTTTACATGATATGTCTTCACACACTGCCCTGAACAATTTCGTTGAACCACCCTCTATATCAGGGGTGGGGAACCTTCTTTCTGCCAGGGGCCATTTGGAGATTTATGACATCATTTGCAGGCCATACAAAATTATCCACTTAAAATTATCCTGTTATATTTGGTCAAACATTTCATTAATTCATCCCTAATGCCTTGGCAGGGCCAGACCAAATGATTTCACAGGCTATATGTTCCCCACCCCTGCTCTATATGCTAATAATTTGAAGATCTCTACCTTCCCACCAGTACCTCTCTCAGCTCTTGATCATCTTCCATCCCATCATCTGAGGGATCCACTAACATACTATCTGATCAGGATGCTTCCCTCTCTAACACTCTTCTCATCACCTTCAGAGTTAAACCCAAGTTCCCTGCTATGAATCAAGACTCTTGCTGGTCCAGTCTCCATGGTCACCCCAGCCCTATCTTGCCTTCCTTCCTTGCAGTCCTAACTCTAACTTGGGCCCTCAACTCTCAGCTTTGGCCTCTGCCCTAACAGCCCTTTTTCCTTTCTTCCTCTGAACAGATGCACCCGAGAACCACATTTGCCAGGAAGCCTCCCCTGGCTGCCATGCAGGGTCAGCTGTCTAGGTGTTTCTCTGCACATTTATCCCCCAAATGAGTCCTTGGAAGATGTTTCATTAACACCCCACTGCCCCAAAAGTCATTGGCATGTGATGCTTGTGGAATAAATGTTGAGAATGACTAGAGATTAAAAATTCCCTTTCATTCAAATGTTCATTAGGGTCTTATATTAACCTCCAGGTATGAAGGATGGGAAACCATCATCAGCTCATCATCTGTTTCTCTGAGAGGTCCAAGGTGTTATGAGAATATGGGGAAAGAGCAGATTAAATTCAACTAAGAAAACTGGAAAACTTAAGATATTGGCTTGAATTGGACCTTAAATATAGTGGGTCTTCACTGAGTTGATATTGGTTTTGAGAAAGAGCACCCTGAGCAGAGCTGAGTTGCAGCCCATGCAGGGCACATCCCACTATGGGGTGACTGAGGCTGCACAGAAGGGAAGGTGGTGAAGAGGTGTGGGGATGGTACCGGGAAGGACCACATCATGCACACCTCTGAAAGCAAAGCAGAAGACCTTGGACTCTTTCTGATGTGAACCCCCAGTGTGAGGGAGTCTGAGGAAGCCTGTGCCTCAGCACCCCAGTTGGGTAGGAATGAGGCATTGCAGAGGAGATAGGAAGGTGAGAAAGGTAGGTATGGACGGCTTTGTCAGTCCTCATAAGGATAGAGTTCACTGTACTACAAAAGCCTGGACAGCAGTACCAAGGGAACAGCAATGATGAGAAGCTTGAAGTCTACTTTGAGTGTGTGTCGGAATGTGAGCAGTGGAATCTGTAATGTAAGGGTCTTGGTGTCAGAGACACTTGCATTTTGTAGGCAGCCCCCACTGCACTCTCATGTTTGCACATAACACATGTATTAGTGTTCACGATCGAGTCTGCCTCTCTCCCCAAAGTGCAGCAATGAGAAGGAAATTAGGGGACCTTGCCTGTGTGCACACCACCAGCAGGGTTGCGTGTGCCTGAGACCTCCATGCTCCTCCATTGCTCCCCTCATCCTTCTGGTCACCCCAATGGGAGTCTTGGAATTCCTGATGACTCAAACAGGAAATGTACCTCTCAGCTTTAGAATGTTCCAGTGGCAGGTCCTCCAGTTGAACCGTGATCCACCCTCTTCAGGGCAACATGCCCTCCCTCAAGTCCTCTCCTTCCACAAGTGTTACCCCAGGTATTACTCACTTCTAAGACATGGACACTCACACAGCACCTCCCTTTAAGCAAAACTATCTTAGCTCTTTCCCACTGTGTAAATGGCACATAGTTGGCATTGAGTAAGTTTATTTCATGAAGATACCATTTCTAGACTCTTCTCTGCCCAGCCATCCTAGTCATCAGTGTCTGAAGATGTTTGGCCCAAATAGAAGGGCTCATGTACCCTCTTTACCCGTCCAGGGCCATCCATCCTCTTCGGGCCTCAGTGGCCTGGTCTCCTAGATGAAGAATGTTCTTTAATCCTGTCACGCCCTCCCTGGCCCCAACACTGGCCCAGCAGCATCATCTACTTCACTCCTCCTGCAACAGCCTCAGCTGTCCCTTACCCACTCCCACTCCCTGCTGCTCCTGCCCCCTTGCCTAGACAGTTCCAACATCTTAACTGGAAACCTCTCAACCTGGTTGATGCATTTAGTCATTAATAGTGAGGACTAGTCCACAGAACCAGTCACTTGAAGGACGTATGCAAGGCACAGGGGTCAGAGGAGCCCTGGCCAGGCCCTTCCTGGGACGCCTAAGGTACTGCAGCCTCACTGCTGCCAGGAGCACACAGTAAAAGAAATGGAGGAGAAAACATACACACCTCAAGTTCTAGGGTTCAGAAACTTTAAAGCACCTATCAATTTTTCCACTTATTCCAGGCTCCCATTGGTCAGCACTTTAGGGGCCTCCTGGACTGGCACATGGTAGGTCTGCAAATGGGGGTGTTGCTTGAGTGGTTGGAGAGTGGTAGCTCTGATTCTGAGATTTTAAGGTCTAGCACTCAGCTCCAGAAGAAAGAAAAACATTAATAAGACAATCACACAAGTTTTAAATGGGCAGACTAATGGAAATGAGAATTTGGAGTCATGGCAATCCTGTGAGAAAGGGGGATAATGCCACCCTCTGAAAAGAGAAACTAAGGAGTCCTAGGTCCCCATTAATGGCTTCCTTGCTTTGGGGAGGAAGAAGTAGAGGGTAGAGAGGGGCCTGGGGTTTCTCTTGTTCCCCCCGGGGAGTACTAGACCCTCTGCAGTGTGGCAACAGGCTGTTTGCAGGTGTTTGACACTTGGTCCTTGGCATCTAACCTGAAAGTAGGAAGGCCTGGATCAGTATGAAGATGACAAAGTTTAAACCTTCCTGCACTTTTCAAATGTCCCAGACTGGCCAGGCCTGCCATTCCCTGATGTCACTTCAGCATCTTCACAGAGGAGGACACATGGACCCTGACATATGGACACAGGGCTCATGTGTGGCCTTCTGGACAGGTATCTAAACACTGCCTTTGCTTGTGGCTGTTTCAGCGGCCAGGTGACCAGTGTCTACATGGTCTAGCCCCCAGGTTAGCTAGCCTCATGCAAAGTTGCCTGTCCTGGGGACCTGTGTGGGCAGTGCCCTGGCAGTATGACCTTTTCTGAGGCTGCAGAGCCTGGTGGGATGGAGCAGAGAGATTCTGCTCAGGGGTGACCCCTTAGAGTTGGAGTTGGGGTCCTGGCACAGGAAGGGTGTCTGATCACACTCACTGGCTGTGTGGGTCATCTGTTGGTGCATGTGCACAGTGTAGAGGTTATTTTTCTAAGGGCACTAGTTAAGAGCCTGATTTTAGGGAATGGCCCGAGGCCAGCTGTAAAGTCTTTGGGATCTATAGATCCGAGGCTCACATGGACACTACCTGGGATCCAGTGTCCGGGCAACCTTCCCGCTTCCTGTGAGCGGTAACCTCAGCACTTCCTAGGTGGCACTCCCTCCACCCGAGTTTGCACTAAGGCCCGGGCCCTCTGACCCCATGCGCAGTGACTGGAGCTGTTCACGGAACCCGAGGCACTCTGACCTGGTGTGCAAAAGCTGGCACTGATCCTGCCTCTCCCCACAGGCTGTCCTACGACCCCACTCGCTACCCTCGGCTCCTGCCGGAGGCCTACTGCCTGTGCCGCGGCTGCCTGACCGGGCCGCGCGGGGAGGAGGACCTCAGCCTCCGCAGTGCACCCGTGTTGCTGCCCACGGTAGTGCTGCGCCGCACTGCAGGCTGTGCGGGGGGCCGCTCTGTCTACACTGAGGAATACGTGGCGGTGCCCGTGGGCTGCACCTGCGTTCCCGCTCCCGATCACGACGCGCCAGCCGCCACCGAAACGGACCGCGGTGGAAGAGAGCGTAACCAGGACCCCGGCCACGAGGAGTGGGACAGGGACCTACGCAGGCCTTTCCGTTCAGGAGCAGGACAGTGACCTGGGCAGGTCTTTCTGCCCGGGCCCCCCGCAGGGGAACCTCTCCGTTGTTAGGGCTTCTTCTAGGCGGAGTCAGCGCCCAGCTGATGGGAGTGAAAGGAGTTGGCCTCGTGTAGGGACCAGTCGCTGGGACAGGACGGGCCACCACGGTCCCTGAGGATGCTGACCCCGCCCCACCGCACAGCGTCAGTGTATGCAGGTGGCACCGCTGCTAGGACAAGCAGGCCACACGTAGGTGATAGATGAGTTTTAAACTATCTTTTTATAAGCATACATAGCTACTTATTTTCAATAAGGGCAGAAAACTTTTTATATTAGTGATTTTTAGTATTAAAAATCTTTACTTGCATGTTTTATTAACCTTGTTTTCACTTTTGCTAGCTTGTAGAAGCACAGTTGGAATCCTCAGATACACTTTACCGAGTGCTGTGTTCCGAGTCTCTGCAGCCAGCCTGTCCCCACTGCTGGCACAACCAGATGGACAGGGTTGAACCCGACTTGCCCAACTGTCAGGTGCTGCTACAGGGATAAAAGGGAAGTGTAATTGGCTCAGGGTACCCCGGAGCCATCCTAGAAATCCTAAACTTGGGTTTATTTACTAGCATATCAATGGCTACAAGCTTACTGAATTAAAAAAATGTTTTTTCACTTTTCAAAGTCAGTGGGGCCAATGTCTAGGTAAGAGGTGATGAGATAAAGGCGACAGATGGAACATGAAATCTTTGCCAACTCTCAAGAACCTAACTTGGCTGTTTGAAGGGCTTCTGGTACTAGTCACATATGAGGTGAAAATGAGCTTACAATTTCCGGAAAGCAGTATTGAGCCTCTTTTTCTATATGTTGCAGTGTGAGCTGAATTCTTACTTCTTCAGCCTGGAAGTCTGTCCCTGAACATAATGATTTGTAAAGGAGGTACTTTTTAAATCTTTAGAACGGTTGCTGGTGAAGGTATATTGCTTGTGTGTATTTCTTTCTTATGGGCTCAACTGAGTTTTAGAGGAAACAATGTTTATTAAAGTCTAATTTTATGGTGGAAGTTTAAGATTATTTGTCTTAGGTCAAGTAATCACATAAAGTCAATCTCTTTGCTCTCCTGTGACACCCCACCCAAGCTGAGAAGTGCCCTTTCTTCATGTGTTTCACTCCCCAAGTTTCAGCTGCCATGGAAGTACACAGTTTTGGCTGCCTGAGTCACCATCAGTCTTCATTTGATCTAGACACAAGGTTCACTGAGAGGACTTGCAACTTTTACTATCTGTTGACAGAAGTTGTGCATGAAAACACCTTGCTGAACAGAATCAGGATTTTCCAAGTAGCTGTGGATAGTTCCATATAGTTTGGGATTTTTTTAAATAAAGGTAGCCCTAGTGGTGGTATCTCTAGAAACAACAGGTTCAGAGCAACCTTTTGTTGCTAGTTCAGATAACAACAATAATCCACTGCCCTGGCCAGTTACCTCAGTTGGTTAGAGCAGCAGTTGCCAACGGGTGGTCCATGAGGTCCAAAAGGTTGGCGACTGCTGAGTTAGAGCATTGTCCTAATATTAGGAAGAAACTGGCTTTTCATTCTAAGATTATAAAGGCAACTTTTGTACTTTTTCTCTGAATGGCACATTCATCCACTTAACTATTTATTGAGCACTTGCCCTATTCCGGCTGCTGAGCTCCTGGAGCCAGCTGTGAACCACACCAACTCTGAACTCAGTTGAAAGTGGAAACTGAATTGACTGTCCGCACGCTGGGCATGCTCAGGCCTCTGCTCACCTCACATACTGCCCAAGCATCAGAGCTAGTGTCCTCATCTGTAAAATGAGGTGGTGCCATCCACCTCACAGGTATTGTGATGGCTGATCACCATTGTGAAGCACCTAACAGTCTCTGCCCACACACAGTAGGCAGCGAAAACACACTGCCCCAGTGACTCACGAGTGACACTGAGAATAAGTAGTATCCAGCTCTTATGTGAAGTGTTTATATTACTTCAAAGTGCCTGTTTATTTGTATGTTTGTTTTTAAGTATAAAAGGTAAGTTTAAAATGAAATCTATCCATGCCCTGGCCAGGTAGGTCAGTTGGTTAGCACATCGTCCCAATATACCAAGGTTATAGGTTCAATCACTGGTCAGGGCACATACAGAATCAACCAATGAATGAATGCATAAATGAGTTGGACAACAAATCCATGTTTCTCTCTCTCCCTTCCTGCCCCCTAATCTCTCTCTCTCTTGAAAATCAATAAATAAAAATTGAAATAAAAATGAAATCTATCCCTAGATAGCAGCAATTAGAGATAATATATTGAAATTACAGGGCAGTGATCCATTATGGGGAGAGACTGCTTCAATGAATAGTTTATTGAACAGAATTTTGTTCTCTTGTTAAAATTAAAGTTTTTTATTTTGGAAGGGAAGGGGTTAGTATGTTTTTTTTGTGTGTGTTTTTTTTTAAATATATTTTATTGATTTTTTTTTTTTTACAGAGAGGAAGGGAGAAGGATAGAGAGTTAGAAATATCGATGAGAGAGAAACATTGATCAGCTGCCTCCTGTACACCCCCTACTGGGGATGTGCCCGCAACCAAAGTACATGCCCTTGACTGGAATCGAACCTGGGACCCTTTAGTCCACAGGCCGACGCTCTATCCACTGAGCCAAACCGGTCAGGGCAGTATTGTGTTTTAATGACAACTAGGGAAATATACTGGCTAGAGAATTATGCCACCAAAGTTCAAGGACATCTTTTCCTCCTGATCCTGGTAACATTGTTAACACAGTTGCATCTTGTTGATCTGGGCGAGTACAATAAATTCTAGCAGCACTGGATTGTAAATTTCATAGCTTCTTCCCCTCCTCTTGAAAAGTACCACCATGCCTACTTTTCCTTCAAGTAATTCTATTTTGAGGGTTTCATGGCAACTCTCAGAATGGAGGTACCTTACTGGTCATTGAAGATTTTTTCCAACAGACAATATTTCTGTTATATGCTTATTTTATAAAATTGGAATCATTTGGGAAAAGCCCTCAAAAGACACTGGCACCTGCCAGCTGTTACACATTCAGAGGCGAATGACCCAGACTTCTGGTAGGACTGCGTTTCTTTTATTAAGGGAAAAGGGACAAGAGGTCAGTTTTAGTAACTGGTTCATGCTCAGACTGCAGAAAGCAAAGGAACCAGCATGGGATTCTCATCTGAAATGGGGTTTCACTTCACCACACATTTCATCTTCTCTTGCACACAGCTGAGTAACAACATGGAAATCTCTGAGTCACTAGCAGAACTGCAATTATTATCCCACCCCTTTCTACTCACAATTATGGTTGTCCTGGTGTAAATGCAAACTTTTGAATTAGGAAGGACTTACAAAGATGTCTATTAATCATCCTCTTTGATTTTTGCGGTTCTATGGTAAAAATGTCAGAGATGAGGTCACCTCCTAAGAACCCCCTGCTTACAGACAGACTTGAGAGCATTGCCCAGCCTTCTTGCCATTCAACAGCTGGTGGCCATGCGCATTCTACTTGCCTGGAGGCAAATAGACAGGAACACATCCAGGTCAAGCTCTTCAGGTTACCAGGATACAGCTACAAGTCATTCTTAAAATCCAGACACCAATCAGAAACAAATATGGGCTTGTTAAAATGGAATCACAAGCCCTGGCCAGGTATCTCAGTTGGTTAGAGCATCATCCCCATATGCCAAGGTTTATGCCAATGTTGTTGATTTGATTCCCAGTCAGGGCATATATAAGAAACAACCAACTAATGCATAAATAAATGGAACAACAAATTTATGTGTTTTTTTTTTCTCTCTCTCTCCTTTCCCCTCTGTCTCTAAAGTCAATTTTAAAATACACAAAACTGGAATCATGAAGAGTCCAAAGCAAAAAAGACATGTTGGCTGCTTATTAAAATGCATTTTTATGAGTAAAGCTTTGCCTCTTTCCTCCTCTACCCCCATGGAGAAAAGGTTTCCCTCATCTTAAAGGCTAGATTTATAGACCAACTAAAATAATTATTTCTATACTGCTACTTGCCCACCATTCCTAAATTACACATTACATTCCTACACATGATTTGTTATAGTATGTGTTACCTCCTTAATTTTTAGCAACCTTAAGGAAATGTTAACGTAGGGGTTATTTTTTAAAAGAACATTTACTGAGTATTTAACAACTCAGGTTAATGATAAAAATACATTACAATGATAAAAATATAAGTGTCTTAAAAATACTGAGTGATCTTTTTATTATTATTATTTTTCAATCCTTACCCGAGGACATTTTTTACTATTGTTTTTAGAGAGTGGAAGGGAGGAGGAGGGGGACAGAGAAAAACATCGAACCAGCAACCCAGGTACACAATCTGGACAGGAAACCAAACCCAAGACCACGGGCTGACGCTCTAACCACTGAGCAAAGCCAGCTAGGTCAATACTGAGTGATCTTTTAAGTCAATTTCAAATTATCCAAAAGTGTTATGGCTGAGTGCACAGCTTCACAACCCACTAAGAAAATAAAGAGGGGAATGTCACACAGGGTCCTGTCCTGTATTATATATACACTGTCTACATTTACACATCATGGTCAAGTTGAGAGTCATAATTCACGTAACAGCGAAACTCATTTGCCAAGGTCCGGGTGTGCTTTGGAATAAATTTGCATATCTTCACTCCAAGAAGTTTTGCTGCCTCTTCCTCCATGACAGCACCTGAAGAGAACAGACCAGATGAACTAGAAGACAAATACAACCATGCACCCTGGGCCCTGGCACAACGTGACACTACCACTCAGCAAATGAGGGTGGAGGTCAGTTCTTCATTTTCTTTACTTTTCCAACATTTTTGAAATTTACTTTCTTTTCTTTCTTATTTAATAGTTTTCCTGTCTCTGCAAAGCTAAGCCACTTCAAGTGTCTTAGAAATAGATTATAACCTACTAAGTAATATAAGGAAAGCAAAAATAAGTATTAAAAACTGGTGGTGTTGTAACATGGAAACCTGCACCTGAAACCTATCTGTTCATGTTAACCAATGTCACCCCAATAAACGTAATAAGTAAATAAATAAAAAACATTGGTGTTGCCCTGGCTGGGTGGCTCACTTGGTTAGAACATTGTCCTGTACACCAAAAGACTGCAGATTAGATTCCTGGTCAAGGCACATACCTAGGTTGTGAATTTGATCCCTAGTTAGGTGCTTATGGGAGGCAACCAATCAATGTTTCTCATATTGATGTTTCTCTCTCTCTTTCTCCTCATCTCCTTCTTTCTCTCCCCCTCCTCCTCCCTCCCTCCCTCTCTCTAAAATCAATAAAAACATATCCTTGGATGAGGATTTTAAAAAGTAATACAAATAAAATAAAATATTGTAATGCCTTTAAAAAAGAAAGAAAAAAACCTGGTGTTTTCCACTTTGATCAATAATCCCCTTTTCAGAACCCTCGTGCACTGCTGGTGGGAATGCAGACTGGTGCAGCCACTGTGGAAAACAGTATGGTGTTTCCTCAAAAAACTAAAAATGGGAATTGCCATTTGACCCAGTAACACCACTTCTAGGAATATATCCCAAGAAAACAGAAACACAAATCAGAAAGGATATATGCACCCCTATGTTCATAGCAGCACAATTTACAATAGCTAAGATCTGGAAACAGCCTAAGTGCCCATCAGCAGATGAGTGGATTAGAAAACTGTGGTACATCTACACAATGGAATACTACACTGCTATAAAAAAGAAGGAATTCTTACCATTTGCAACAGCATGAATGGAACTGGAGAGCATTATGCTAAGTGAAATAAGCCAGTCAGTGAAAGATAAATACCACATGATCTCACTCATTTGTGGAATATAAAGAACATTATAAATGAACAAAAATAGATACAGAGGCAAAGAAGCATCAAACAGACTGTCAAACTACAGCGGGAAGGCAGGGGAGAGTTGGGGGGAGGTAAGAGATCAACCGAAATTCTTGTATGCATGCATATAAACATAACCAATGGGCACAAGACTGGGGGAGGGGGAGGGAGGGCATGTGCCAGGGGGTAAGGGAGGTCAATGGGGAAAAATGGAGACATATGTACTACTACTTGTAATACTTTAAACAATATATATATATATATAAAAAGAATCCCCTTTTCAGTAATATCTAATCTTGTAAACTCATAGGGATATATTCACACCAACCTCTGGATGATCAAACTATTTCTCCCTCACCCCTCCATCTTCACCCCACTGCCTGTCTTGCACTGCCCACCGATGTGGATATCACCCCAGATGCTGCCAAGCACCTGTCCCTTGATGCCTATGGTAGCAAGTGCTGCACAGATAAGAACCCAGGACTCATCCTGGATTCTCCCCTTTCTCACTTCCCACATGCAGAACACAGCACATTTTTTCAGTTTCCTCTCCAACCTCATCCAGAGCTACGTCCACTCACCCCCATAAATCTTTTTGGTACAAAGTTAAAGTGAAGTTTTTTTAGACAAACTGGATCTTGTTCCTTTGAGGGTGGACACTGTAAAAGAAAATGCCAACTCTGACTAGCAGCTGTCTAGGGCTCCCTCATTGGACTCCCCTTGAGGCCACTGCTGCAATGCTGCTCAGCCCAGAGAACTTGTGGATCTGAAGTACAGCCCCCTGACTCTATGCCAGCCTGTCTTCCTCTGATTTTTTCATATACTTACCAAAATTAGGAATTCATTTCTTCTGTTGTATTACATTTTTTAATCTGTCCCCTAAAACAAAGTGTATGCTCCATCAGGTCAGGCAATCTGCCTGTCAGCTGGCACAGTGGGCTAGTCATAGCTATCCTAATATATAAAAAGCCAGGAGCTGTCACAACCTAAACAACCGGATGACCGAACAGCAGGCTGCAGGCAGGAGGAAGCCCCATCCCGGCCCCCGCCTGGGCACAGCAGTGGCGGGTGGGAGCTATAGGTTCATGTTATTTGCATAAAGGGTCATGTGCTACAGCTAGAGGGTAATGTTGCATAAAGCTCTGAAAGCTGTGCAAGAGTGATGACTCCATTGATTCAACAGATGATGCTGAAAAGGAAAATTTCCCCATTGGATTTCTTAATACTATTATTCCTTCTGGAATGCCATGTCATAAATTAAAATTGAAAGTGTGTGCAATCATCATGCTACTGAGAAATCTTAATAGTAAATGGGGTCTTTGTAACGATACTAGATTTATTATCAAAAGATTGCGACCTAACATAATCGAAGCTGAAGTATTAACAGGATCTGCAGAAGGAGAGGTTGTTCTGATTCCAAGAATTGATTTGTCCCCGTCTGACACTGGCCTCTCATTTAAATTAATTCAAAGACAGTTTCCCATGATGCCAGCATTTGCGATGACTATTAATAAGTCACAAGGACAAACTTTAGAGTGGGAATATTCCTACCTGAACCCATTTTCGCACATGGTCAGTTATATGTTGCTTTCTCTTGAGTTTAAAGAGCGTGTGACGTTAAAGTTAAAGTTGTAAATACTTCATCACAAGGGAAATTAGTCAAGCACTCCGAAAGTGTTTTCACTCTTAATACAGGGAGATATTAGAATAAGTTTAATCAATTTATCAGTCATTGTATCAGTGTTGTTTTTACATCATGTTTTTGTTGTTTTTATATCATGTCTTTGTTGTTGTTATATCATGTTGTGATTATTTATTAATAAATTTATATAGTACTTTCATATACATTTTACTAATTTCCTTTCATCTCTGACACTTCTATTATAGAAAGGGCAAATAGCAATATTAAAATATTTCCTCTAATTAATTCCCACTAGTGAATTAATAAGTAAATACTAGTTGTGTGAACAAGAGTTGTGTTTTTTACTAAGCCTACAACTCGACAACCAGAAGAACAGCTCCACTGCTCAGCCCAGGGTGATCTGGGCAGAAGCATGGGCACAGGCTGGGTACAGGAGCAGGGAACTGCACTCAGGGCCTGGACACCAGGCTGCCCAGACCAGAGGTAGTTATAGTTTTAGTTCTGTGTCAGATTTCAGTACATCCATCTTAAGAAAATAGTATATCTCAATCTCCCCAGAAAGAACACTGTTCTGCTATAACAAACGTGATCCAATGCCTAACTTGTAACCTCAGGCAATGCACGTTAACTCCACAGATTCGACATCAAGTGCAAAGGCTGTGTTAACTACTGATGATAACCATGATGAATACGCTCACCACATGCGACCCCACCCAATGTGTGTCAGGCACTCAGTCCTCACAATACTGGAAGTCAGGCAGCATTACCAGCCCCATATTTACAGATGAGGAAACGGGGGCATAGAGAGGTTACAAAGCCTGTTTATGGTCACACAACAAGTGGTAGATTTAGGATCTGAGTTCTAAGATCTTTCAACTCTTGACAACTGAGGCTTGAATATCCACCATTATCAACCTTTATGAAATGGCAGGCTAGCACCTACCTGTGCACAGCAGAATCTTGCCCTGAGTCAGGTACTTGATGGTTTCTGATGTTTTCCTGAGACATTCCTGAGAAAGATAGGGGGGATCCGCTATGACAATGTCAAAACTATGATGAGCAATATTTACAGGGAAGTCCAGTGGATTATTGTAATCATAGAAGATAAACTCCTCTCCATAAATGGAAAATCTTCTGTCATACTCAAAGAGGTATACAGCCAAGTCTTCTCTGTGCAGCTCTCTCAGTTTCTGGTATACACTAGGGGTGCTCACACAGGCTACCCTGGAAAACAAAATGAATATGTGCACCAAGAGCTCTGGTAGACAGCTTCTAACATTAGCCAACTTCACTAAACACCAGGGTTCCATGCACAGACCTTCCTAAAGGAAATAACACTGCAACTAACGTGACAGCAGTAAATTGTGAGAAAAAACAAAATGCCTCACTTTTAAGGAATCTGGTATTTAAAAATCTGAAACTCATACAAAAGTGATACATGTGCTCTTTATAATAAAAAATGTCAAACATTAGGAACATATAAAGACAAAATTAGGTAGCCCGAAGTTTAAATTTACCTATTATTTCATGTTCCTTTAACATTTATGTCAAATACTGTTAATCTCAAACTAAATATTTTGAAGTTACTTTGTAATGTTCATAATCTTGAGAGGAAAACCCCAAATAACTGTTTTAGTAACTCCAGTTTTCTAAAAAAATACATTAAAATGAGGTCTCAGTGCAGAAAAGCTACTTTAAATTTCTGCAGCTTTTAAAAAAATATATTTTTTTATTGATTTTAGAGAGGAAGGGAGAGGGAGAGAGCTAGAAACATCAATGATGAGAACCATTGATTGGCTGCCTCCTGCATGCCCCCTACTAGGGATTGAGCCTGCAACCCAGGCATGTGCTCTTGACCGGAATCAAACCCAGGAGGACCCTTCAGTCCGCAGGCTGATGCTCTATCTACTGAGCCAAACCAGCTAGGTCTCTGTTGCTTTTTTGTATAAGGAAATTATTACCAGCAGCCTACAGTTTATGAACAGGTAAGCACTGTTCTAATAGTTAACTTTTTTTGTTCATCTTCACTCAGGGATATTTTACCATTGATGTTTGGAGAGAGTGGAAAGGGAGGGAATGATAAGAAGACAGAGAAAAAAAAGAGATGAGAGAGAGAGAGAGAGACATCGATTGGTTACCTCGCTCCAACTGAGGACTGAACTTACTACCCAGCTACATGCCCTTGACGAGCAATCGAACCCGAGACTCTTTGGTGCACGGGCTGACACTCTAACTACTGAGCACACTGGCCAGGGCCCAATAGTTAACTTAAAACTAACTGCGAAAGAAGCTAGAAATAAATACTGAACTATGGAGTTGATTGTGGTCCATCTGTTACAATGGAATATTATGTAATATCACACCCCCAAGACACTCCAGGAACACAAGGGGCAAAATGACATTTGCATGAGTGTGAGAAAATATGCTCAGAGGCACAAGAACCAGAGACCATGGCTGCCTCACAGGAGGAGAACTGGGGGCCTGGAGATAATGAAGAAGGAGGCTGACATTTTCTCAATCCCCTTTATAACTTTTAGATATTTACCATTCATATATATTATCATTCAAAACAGTAGTTTTGAAAATTAAACTCAGTCTTAAACCTGTGAGATTCATTTCTGTACATGTGCACATTAGGCACCCAAGCTAGCTAAATAGGCTGCTTGGCCCAAATACACTTGAAGTATGTAACAGCCTGATGATGGCACATATGCGTCTGTGGAAAATGTGCATGTCCCAGTCTGGGTGTCAGGGGCAATCAGAGCCTCAGCCCAGGATGCTGCCAGAGTTTGAGGGGAAGGAGGGAAAGTCAAGGTATAGAGCCAGGATGTCTTCACTGTGCTGGGATAACAAGCAGCGATCAGATGCACAATGAACTATCACCCAAGAAAGAGGGTGAAATAAAGGTAGTTTCAGACCAACTAAATCTGCGCTTGTAGCCAGCAGAATTTCTCTAAAATATTCTGAAGGATATACACAGGCAGCAGAAAAGTGTCTCAGATGCAGGAAGGAGGGAGCAGAGTGTGGTGAACCCAGGGGGTCAATGGGGTTTGTCATGGAGTGGTGGGGTTCTAGGGCAAATCACTCCTGAGTTCCCTGTACAAGTGGCTGAATCTCTTGAGCCTCAGCTCTGTCTTTAGAATAGAGAATATAATGCTAACTACCTCACAGGGGTGTTAGAACTAAACAAAGTGACCCTCATAAACTGCTGACACAGAGAACAGGGCAGGCAGCAATTATTGCCCTAGCTGGTTTGGCTCAGTGGATAGAGCATCCATCCGCCTGTGGACTGAAGGGATCCAGGTTTGATTCCAGTCAAGGGCACATGCCTGGGTTATGGGTTCAATCCCCAGTAGCGGGGGGTGTGTAGGAGGTAACTGATCAATGATTCTCTCTCATCATTGGTGTTCTATCTCTCTCTCCCACTCCCTTCCTCTCTGAAATCAATAAAAATTTATTAAAAAAAAAAAAGATTATGACACAGCTCCTGAAGATGCCTATCAGAAAAAATTAAAAGTTGCATCCAAAGCCCTCATATTAATGGAAAAAAGAAATAATGTATAAAAAACAGTGTCATTAAAAAAAACCTAATAAACAACTACATACAATTTAAAAAGGAAACAGAAAAAAAAAGAAACTTGGGACTTCTAGTTAAAGATGGTGGATGGGAATGTAGATTTGCACCCTCATGAAGTCCACTCAATACACCACAAGTAAGATTCTATTTTGTTGTTAAAGCCAAGAGAAAGAGAATGTGAGAAGAGACAAAAGAAACACACATAAAAAGCTGGAAAACAGTGGAGAGTGGTATCTGACTTGACAGGCCCAAACACCAAATCCTGAACTGGCAGCCAGGAAAGCTGGGGAGCAACCTTATCTCTATCACCGCACCCCAAGGCTCAAGATCTGCAGATCAGTAACTCAGGAAGCAGCTGAAGTAGGCAGATAGTAATTCCCAAGACTCTCCTGCTTCTCCCAGGAGACAGAAACCTGGAGGGATGGTCTCTGGATTTGGGGACAAAAAGGGAGTGCCAGCACAACTAGTAATGTGGTACTGTGTGGCAATGACAAGGATTAAGTTAAACCCACTGGATGCTAGGACCTTCAGTCTTCTCAGTAATGTGGTCCTCCAGATGATGTCACGACACACACAACTTCCAGGGAAGAATTAGAAGACTCTTCCTAGAGCTCTGACCAGCCCCAGAGGAAAAGACTCAGACAAAACGACACTAGGATTCCCTAGGAATAGCTCACCCAGGTCATCCAACTGCAGAGACCAAGCAAGTAAGTTCTGCCATGTGTCACAGCTTTCCGACATAATCTAAGTGGATAGTGAAGGTCAATGGACATTCAAGGAAAACATTTAATATTAGAGACCAAAATAAATGAACAGAAAAGGCACGTTGTAGTAAGCAGACTAAATGGGGAGAAGAAAACTTTTTTAAAAATCCTGTAATTAATATCCTCAGAAGGCTAAACAAGATACAATCATAAATATTCAGCACAATCAATGAATGCAATAGTAAGTAGAACAGTAAATCGATGTTTCCCTCTCTCCTTCTTCCTCTCTTTCTAAAAATCAATCAATAAAATGTAAAATAAATAAATATATATTCAGAGCTCCCCAAAAGAGAGCTGTAAATGAATATGTACACTGAGTAGCCAGATTATTATGATCTCTGAACACATAATAATCTGGCCACTCAGTATATATATATATATTAGAGGCCTGGTGCATGAATTCGTGCATGGATGGAGTCTGGCCAGCCTGGCCAGGGGGAGGGGACATGGGTGGTTGGCCGGCCTGCCTGCTGGTCGAACTCCTGGTCGAGGGGACAGTTTGCATATTAGCCTTTTATTATATAGGATATACACTGAGTGGCCAGATTATTATGTGTTCAGAGATCATAATAATCTGGCCACGCAGTGTATATGACAACAGAAAAAGTAAACTCAGCAGAATGTTTAGAAAATAAAGTTGAGGAATATTCCCAGAAAGTAAGGTAAGGTCCAACATCCAAATAACAGGAGTTCCAGAAAGAGGAATAGAAAAAACAGTGGAGGAGGAAATAGGCTTAAGACAGTTTTCCCAAACTGAAGGAAATGAGATTGAAAGAGCTCCCCATCCAGCACAAGAGGGGAATACTCTATGCCAGGACACATCAAATATTAGGAATTTAAAAAAGAACCCAGTTTGCACTGAGCAAGGAAAAACGGGTTTCCTGCAAGAACTCAGAACAGCATGGGATTTCTCAACAGCACCTATGGATATCTGGAGGCCAGGAAGCAATGTCCTCAAAACCTGGAATTACATACCCAGCAAAACTATTACAATTGAGAGTAAGAGTGGAATAAAGGCATTTTCAGAAATGAAAGGTTTTTAAAATTCCCTTCCCACATATCCTTTCTGTGGAAGCTATTGAAGGATGGACCCAACCCAGATTAAGGCTGCAAAATGAGAACTGGGGTACAGGAAACTGGAAATCCAAAATAAAAGAAAGGAAAAAGGACTATGAGCATGATGGTGAAGAAAGAAACCAAGATAAGAGCTGCAGCAAAGCTAGATATCAACCAGTCCAGTTTGGTAAAGACCCGAGGTAAATTTTTTCAAGGAGTTTAAATACTTTTGCATTTATAGATAGGAGATATGCATAACTGGGGAAAAATTTGATGGTTAGTAGGTGATATGGACATAGAAACACATAAAAAATAGGAAACTTACAATTTTATGATAAGAAACAAGTAAAAGGTTCAGCTGTAAGAACATTATGTTCCATAACAATATGAACCCTGTTACAGCCCAAATCTGGAAATAATACTATTGGGAGCATGGACAGAAAGCATGCACATCTGTGGAAGTGATAAAGTCTGAACCAGCTTTTTAGGATCATTCGATGTTAAATTACATGCATGTAAAGTTTTGTGGATTTTTATCCTCACCTGAGGATGTTTATTGACTTAGAGAGAGAGGCAGGGAGAGTGCAAGAGAGAAAGAAACACCAATGTGAGAGAGAAACATCAATTGGTTGGCTCCTGTATGCGCCCTGACTGGGGATTGAACCTACAACCTAGGTATGTGCCCTAACAGGGAATGGAACCCACAATCTTTAGGTATACGGGACAATGCTCTAACCAAATGAGCCACTGGGTCAAGGCTATGCATGTAAAGTCTTGATAAAAATAAAAAACAAGTTAAAAAAAAGAAAACCTACATTCTTAAAATTTCAAAAAGTCAAGTATTAAGTTTTTTTTTCTCTTAAAGCAAACTGTAAGGGTATAAAAGTAAGGAGCAGGTTAGCAAATATTAAAATAAAGGACAGAGATAAGAAATCCTACAATGAATACAATTCTGGGTGCCCCTAAACTTGTTATTATAGCAGTTCTTATTCCTCATATTCTACAAATCATGAACTACAAATTTTGCAGATTATGAATCAGACTTCTTACAACTCATCTCTCATCGAGGAAGGACACTGAAAATATTAATTTAGATTAAAACAAAAGAGAAACAAAATTTGAATCTCACCTTCCACCTTCCCCAGCAGCTGCAGTCACTTCCTTAGCAAGCCGCAAAGCAGTTTCCTGACTGTACCAAAACTGGCTCAATTGCTGTAGCAGAGGGGTGAGTTCAGATCATTTTAGAATCAGCATAAATTTGGTTCCTTTAATTTAAACCTGTGCATATACTTAATATTTTCATTTTTCTTCTTAAAACCAATTTTTTTGGAAATTATTTTTTAAATTTTTATTTTATTGTTTAAAGTATTACAAATAGTAGTACATATGACACCTTTTTTTCCCCATTGACCTGCCCCCGGCCTCCCCTACGCCCTACCCCCAGTGTCTTGTGTCCATTGGTTATGCTAATATGCATGCATACAAGTCCTTTGGTTGTTTTTAAATTAATAGACAAATGGGGATCCAAGATGGCAGGGAGTAGGTAGAAGTTATACTCAAGTCCTCCTAGGACCACACTGCAATTACAATTAAATTATAGAACAATCAACCTGAATAACAAACTGAAGACTAGCTGAAGAGAAGTCTTATAACCAAGGATTTATAGAAGGGCAGAGACACAAAAAGGGCTGGCCCCTACCACATGCATCCAGTCCCAGACAGAGACAGCCATCACCTGTGGATTGTTTTGTAGCTCCTAACAGGCACCTCAGGTCACAGGCAGCATCTGACACTGACCTGCACATAAGTCTCTCCCAAGAGGCCCCAGAACCAACACACCCTGGAACTGGCTTCAAACCACAAAAGAGTACCACCTGATTAGTCCCACAAAGGCACATCCAAAGGAAGATCTCGGCAACTACCAGACCCTACTGGGACAAATTCTGCTCATATACTGTGGTTGGGGTCAATCCTCACAGTCAGACAGCCTGAGGGTCAACCCCACCCACAGATGGGCCAACAGTAATCAAGACTCAACTACAACAGGAGGACTCACATAACCCAGGCAAAGAACACCTGTGGAGTACCCAGCTCAGGTGATCAGGGAGACTGCACCACTGGACCCACAGGATACCTAATATATAAGGCCACTCTATCAAGACTGGCAGACAAAGCAGATCTACCTAATACACAGAAGCCCCATCCCACCACACAGTAGCAGCTAAAATGGGGAGACAAAGAAGTATGCCCCAAATGAAAGAACAGGAGAAATCTCCAGAAAAAGAACTAAATGAAATAGAGACAAGCAATCTATCAGACACACAGTTCAAGACAATGGTTATAAGGATGCTCAAGGAACTTAGAGGAAGAATGGATGAACTCAGTAGTGAGAACTTCAACAAAGAGATAATAAGCATAAAAAGCGACATAGAAATCACAAAAAAGAACCAGTCAGAAATGAAGACTATAATATCTAAAATTAAGACTACATTAGAAGGAATAAACAGTAGGTTGGATGAAGCAGATCAAATCAACAATTTGCAAGGCAAGGTAGCATAAAATACCCAATCAAAGCAGCAAAAATAAAAACAATTTTTTTAGTGATTGGGCAGCTCCCTCATCCTGAACATGCATGGTTTTCTCCTTTCCCACACCTCATCTTAAAAGACCTAAGTGAAAGGTTTCCTGTTCTGGAAGGACCCCCTTGACCTTGGATCATTATGTCCTTATTCTTTTCCTCTTCCATGGCATTGTATTCTATTTTAAGAACCTGCATTATGTTATGTTGCATAACAGTTTCCTTCTCCCATCAGATGGTAAATGCCTGTAGTCAGGGATCATTCTATGCATCTTGACAACCCCAGATCCCAGCAGAGTACCTAATGTTTAATAAGAATAAAATAAACATTTGTGGAGGAAAATTTTTTAAAATGAGGATAGTTTAATGGACTTCTGGGACAACATCAAGTATAATAACATCCACATTATAGAGGCACCAGAAGGAGAAGAGAGAGAACAAGGGATTGAGAACCTATTTGAAGAAATAATGACTGAAAACTTCCCTAACCTGGTGAAGGAAAAAGACACAAAAGTCCAGGAAGTACAGAGCGTCCCAAACAAGATAAACCCGAAGAGGCCCAAGACACATCATAATTAAAATGCCAAAAGTTAAAGACAGGAGAGGGCAATAAGAGAGAAACAGTTACCTATAAAGGAGCTCCCATAAAACTGTCAGCTGATTTCTCATCAGAACTCTGCAAGCCAGAAGGGATTGGTAAGAAATACAAAGTGATGAAAAGCAAGGATCTACAAACAAGACTATTTTACTCATCATGGTTGTCATTTAAAATTGGAGGAAAATAGCCCTGGCTGATGTTCCTCAGTGGTTAGAGTGTCGATCCATGAACTGAAAGGTCATAGGTTCGATTCCCAGTCAAGAGCATGTACCTGAGTTACAGGTTTGAATCCACCCAGTTAGGGTGTGTGTGGGAGGCAACCAATCGAAGAGTCTTTCTCACATCAATGTCTGTCTCTTCTTCCCTTCCTTCCTCCTTTCCTCCCTCCCTCCCTTTCTCCCTTGCTCCCTCCTTTCCAATCTCTCTAAAAAATCAATGAGAAAAATATCCTAGGGTGAGAATTAACAGCAACAACAAAAAGATAAATTTAAAAAAAATAATAAAATTGAAAGATAATAAAGAGTCTTCCAGACAAGAAAAAAGCTAAAGGAATTTATTACTACCAAATCAGTATTACAAGAAATGTTAAGTGACTGCTTTAAGAAGAAAAAAGAGGAATATAAATATGTATAATAAACGGCAATAAATACATCCCTAAAAAAAATCACTTAAAATGTAAATGGCTTAAATGCTCCTATACAAAGACATACGGTATCTGACTGGATATGAAAACAAACCCATTTATGTGCTATCTATGAGAGATCCACTTCAGATCAAAAGACACACACAGACTGAAAGTAAAGGGATGAAAAAACTATTTCATGCAAATAGGAACACACAAACAAAAAGCTAGGGAGCAATACTTATATCAGACAAAACAGACTTTAAAACAAAGGCCATAATAAGAAACAAATGCACCCAATGGAGAAGCATCTAAATTCATAAAGCAAACGTTGGCAGACATAAAGGGAAAGATCAACAGTAATAGTCATAGTAGGGGATTTTAACACCCCATTGATATCAATGGATAGATCTTCCAGACAGAAAATCAATAAGGAAACAGCTGCATTAAAAACACAGTAGGTCAGATTAATTTAATTGATATGTTTAGAGAATTTCACCCCAAACTTACAAAATATACATTATTTTAAAAGTGCATACGGAGCCTGGCTGGAGTGGCTCAGTGGTTGAGCATCAATCCATAAACCAAGACATTACTGGTTTCATTTCTGGTCAGGGCACATGGGTTTCGGGCTCCATCCCCAGTAGATGACATGCAGGAAGCAGCCAATCAATGTTTCTCTCTATCCCTCTCCCTGTCCCTCTCTCTAAAATCAATAAAAACATATTTTTTAAATAAAGTGCACATGGAACATTTCCCTAAATAGACTATATGTTAGGTAACAGAACAAGTCTCAATAAACTTAAGAGGCAGAAATCATATCAAACATCTTCTCCAAACACAATGGTGTGAAACTGGAAATCAATTACATGAAAAACACACAAACAGATGGAGGCTAAATAATGTAATTAAACAACGACTGGGTTAACAATGAGATTAAGAAATCAAAAGATACCTTGAGATAAATTAAAATGAAAACAGTGAATTCTCCAAAAAATTCAAGAGGAAGGAGGGTTCCCAAGCTCATTTTATGAGGCCAGCGTTATCCTAATTCCAAAACCATATTAAGACACTACAAAGAAAGAGGATTATAGGCTAATAACTCTGATGAACATAGATGCAAAAATCTTCAACAAAATATTAGGAAGCCAAATTCAACAATATATTAAAAACAGCAATATATTGAAAACATCAACCGGCCAGTGTTGCTCAGTGGCTGAGTGTTGATTTATGAAACAGGAGAACACGGTTCGATTTTTTATCAGAGCACATGCCCGGGTTGTGGGCTTGATCCCCAGTAGGGGGCATGAAGGAGGCAACCAATCAATGATTCTCTCTCCCTAAAATCAATAAAAATACATATTTAAAAAATAAATCGTACATCATGATCAAGTGGGATTTATTCCTGGGATGCAAGGTTGGTTCAATATCATAAACAATTGTGATACACTACATAAACAAAAATGAAGGATAAAAATCATATGATTATATTAATAGATGCAGAAAAAGCATTTGACAAAAATCCAGCACCCATTTATGATAAAAATTCTCAACAAAGCAGAGATAGAAGGGACATAACTCAACATAATAAAGGCCATATATGACAAACCCACAGGTAATGTCATACTCAATGGGGGAAAAATAAAAGCATTTTCTTTAAGATCAGGAACAAGACAGAAATGTCCACTTTTAACACTCTATTTTTTTGTTTGTTTAAAGTATTACATAGTCTCCTTTTCCCCCGATTGACCCCCCACAGCCTCTTCCACCTCCCCTTACCACTTTTAATTCAACATAGTAATAAAGTCCTACCCCCAGCAATCAGACAACACGACCACAAAAAGGCATCCTAATTGGAAAGGAGGAAGTAAAACTCTAATTATTTCTAGATGACATGATACTGAATATAGAGAACCCAAAAGATTTCACCAAAAACTAGAACTGATGAAGGAATTCTGTAAAGTAGCACGATACAAAATTAATATTCAGAAATCAGTTGCATTTTTATATACAAAATATAAACTATCAGAGAGGAAAACTAAGAAAACAAACCTATTTAAAATTACATCAGAAAAATAAAATACCTAGGAATAAATTTAAGCAAAGAAGTAAAAGACCTGTCCTCAGAAAATTATAAAACAACAAAGAAAGAAATTGAAGATAGAAATAAATGGAAGTATATACCAGGCTAATAGAATAGAAGAATTATCATTATTAAAATGTCCATACTCCCCTAACTGTGGCTCAGTTGGTTGGAGCAGCATCCTGTACACCAAAAATGTTGGGGGTTTGATTCCTGGTCAGGATACATACCTAGTTTACCACTTGGCTCACCAGTCGGGGCACATACAGGTGGCAATCAATCTATGTTTCTCTCTCAAATCGATGTTTCTCTCTCTCCCCTATCCCCCTCAAATCAATAAAGCTATCCTTGGGTGAGGATTTAAAAAAAAATTCCAGCCCGGCCAGCGTGGCTCAATGGTTGAGTGTCAACCTATGAAACAGGAGGTCAGGACACATGCCCAGGTTGCAGGCTCAATCCCCAGTGTGGGTCATGCAGGAGGCAGCCGATCAGTGATTCTTTCTCATCACTGATGTTTCTCTCTCTCTATTCCTCTCCCTTGAGCTGAAATCAATAAAATATATATTAAAAAAATTCTAACCCAGCCAATGTTGCCCATTGGTTGGGTGTCAATCCATGTACCAAGAGGTTACCAGTTCCATTTCCTGTCAGGGCAAATCCTGAGGTGGGGAATTGATCCCTGGTGAGGGTATGTAAGAAGCAGCCGATCAATGTTTCTCCTCTCATCAATGTTTTTATCTCTCTCTTCCTCCCTCTGTAAAAATCAATAAAAAAATCTTAAAGAAAAAAGTCCATAGTACCTAAAGGAATCTATAGATTCAATGCAATTCCTATCAAAATACCAATGGTGTACTCTACAGAACTAGAAAAAAATCATCTAAAAATTTATGTGGAACCACAAAAGATCCAAATAGCCACAGCAATCTTGAGAAAGGAGAGCAAAGTTGGAGGTGTCATATTACCTGATATCAAACTATACTACAATGCTATAGTAATCAAAACAGACACATAGATCAATGAAACAGAATAGAGAGCCCAGAAATAAAACCACACTTACATGCCACTTAATATATTACAAAGGAGGCAAGAACATACAATTCGGTAAAGACAGTCTATTCAACAAATGGTGTTGGGAAAAATGAACAGATATATGCAAAAAACTGAAACTAAACCATCTGCTTACATTGTATACAAAAATAAACTCAAAATGGATTAAAGACTCAAATATAAGACTCTAAACCATAAAAGTCCTAGAAGAAAACATAGGCAGTAAAATTTCAGACATTCCTTTGAGCCATATATTTTATGATATACCTCCTTGGGCAAAGGAAACCAAAGAAAAAATAAACAAATGGGACTATATCGAACTCAAAAGTTTTTGCACAGGAAAGGAAACCTTCAAGAAAATGAAAAAACAACCTACTGAATGGGAAAAGATATTTGCTAATGATACATCCAGTAAGGGATTAATATCCAACATTTATAAAGAAGTAATACAACTCAACATCAAAAAAAAAAAAAAACACAAACAATCCAATTAAAAAGTGGGCAGAGGCCCTGGCCAGTGTTGCTTAGTGAGTTGAGTGTCATCCCATGCACCAAAATGTCACTGATTCAATTCCCGGTCAGGGCACATGCCCAGTTGCAAGGCTCGATCCCCAGTGGGGACATGCAGGAGGAGGCAGATTGGTATTTCTCTCTCATATCAAGTGGCCAAGACAAGTGGATAAAAAAAAACTGTGGTACATATCTATAATGGAATATTACTGAGCTATAAAAAAGAATGAAATCTGCCCTGGCAGGTGTGGCTCAGTTGTTGAGCATCATCCCGTGCATTGAAAAGTTGCCAGTTTGAATCCTAATAAGGGTACATGCCCAGGCTGCAGGTTCAGGTTGCATACAGTAGGCAGTTGATGGATGTTTCTCTCTCACATTGATGTTTTTCTCTCTAAAAATCAATAAAACATAGTTTTATTTTTTAAAAAATGAAATCCTACCATTTGCAACAGCATGAATGGACCTAGAAGGTATTATGCTAAGTAAAATGTCAGACAAAGAAAGAAAAATACCATATGATCTCACTTATATGTGGAATCTATAGAGCAAAATAAATGAATAAAGCAAAATAGAAAAAGACTGATAGACATAGAGAACAAACTGATGGTTTCCAGAGGGGTGGGAGAGTTAGGGGACTGGGTGAAAAGGGTGAACATATTAAGAAATACAAATTAGTAGTCACAAAATAATTACGGGGATGTCAAATAGAGCATAGGATTGTAGCCAATAATATTGTAATAACTAGGTATGGTGCCAGGTATTCAAAATATTGGAGGGACCACTATGTAAACCATATGATTATCTAACCATCATTCTGAAACTAGCACACTGAATGTAAACTGTAATTGAACAAAAAAAAAATAAAAATAGAAGGCCCTAACTAAGTATGGAATTGATGCACTGGGTACCACTGGCTGCTCATACCACAAAAGAAGACAAGCAGTCAATGTTTCTCCTGATGGAAGAACACATCCCCACCGGTGTGTGAGTATTGCCCAAAACACTAAACTTGAATTTGATTAAGCCTATAGATTCAACTAGCAACTATTAGGATCACAAATATAGAGGATTGGAGAATGTGTTAACCACCACCACAGAGATGCCCAGGACATACCCCTTTTCTATGGCCTCCTATCTTTACCTGAGGAATGTTTAGTGAATTACTTGTTTTTCCCATAGGGGAAAGTTGTTTTTTTTTCCCCATGGTGTTCCTTCTCTTCATGCTGATTATTTCCTTTTAAATTTCTAGTGAGCCTTAATTATCTACTCACATTTATAAATTGTCTTAGTTTAATGGAAAAAGTGGATTCCTCTGCAATGCAAGAGGCCCATTTCTCCCCTGAATGACAGTAGTGTATGTTGACAGGGTACACTGATATCTCATAAACCCAGAATTTAAATATTTCCAAAAAACACATGATCATTTCAATAAATACAAAAAGAAAAGCATTTAACAAAATTCAACACCCCTTTATAATTAAAACAAATCTTTTTAAAAAAATAATTCTTTATTGTTGGAAGTATTACATATGTCCCCCTTTTCCCATTGGCCCCCTCCAGCCCACCCCTGCCCCCCACCCCAGGCCCCCACTGCCCCATTGTCTGTGGCCATGGGCCATGCATATATGCATACAAGGTCCTTGGTTAATTGGCTCTCACCCACCCACCCTCCCACGCCTT
The DNA here is from genome assembly GCA_026230045.1 of Corynorhinus townsendii. Taxonomy (NCBI): domain Eukaryota; kingdom Metazoa; phylum Chordata; class Mammalia; order Chiroptera; family Vespertilionidae; genus Corynorhinus; species Corynorhinus townsendii. The sequence continues at coordinate 113,537,361 of JAPDVU010000003.1, read as the reverse complement.
CCCTCTGAGATTACGCACTCTGTTCCATGCTTCCATGACTCTGCATCCACTCCATTCATCAGTTTATTTTGTTACTTAGATTCCACATATGAGTGCAATCATGTGATACTTGTCTTTCTCTGACTGACTTACTTCATTTAGCATGATACTCTCCAGATCCCTCCATGCTGTCTCAAAGGGTAGGAGATTCTTCTTTTTTCTGCTGCATAGTATTCCATAGCATAAATGTACCACACCTTTTTTATCCACTCATCTAATGATGGGCACTTGGGCTTAAAACAAAACTCTTAGCAAATTAGGAGTTGGGAACTCCTTCAAACTTACCAAGAGAATCTAGAAAAAAACAACAGCCAATATCATACTCAGAGAGTGAGAGACCTAACATTTTCCCCATATGATCAGGAATAGGGAAGAATGTCTGCTTTCAATATATTACTCAACATTTGCATTAACACAAGAAAATAATAGTCAATAAAGAAGTAAAACTGCTAATATTTGCATGTTATATGTTTACCTAGAAAATATCGAGAGAAAAAATGTTTCCAAAGATGAAATATACATATTAATTTGGATATCTGTACCTATGAACTCATGTCTATGTCTACATTTATGTCTACATGTCCATGTCTAACCATTCTTAGCTACTGAAAAAACTCCAAGCTCTGATTCCCTCTTTGCCTATAGAAAAGCTGGAGGAAAATCCTCCGGGGATGTAGTATGCAGGGCTTCTGCTTTACTTGATTTGGGAGGCAGTAGAGTTTTCTGATGGTTGGCTACTGAGCTGCCCTTCTCCCACATTTTTGTCAGAGCACAGTGATGTGTTTTAGCTGTCCTTGCATCATTTAAAAAAAAATAAAAATCTTAGTCTTAATCAATGTGTTACACTAATTTGAAAGCTATATGCATCCATATATTCAATGCATCATTATTTACAACAGCCAAAATATGGAAGCAACCTAGGTGCCCATCAATCTATATAAATAAAAATGTAAATGTTCATTTGTTCAAAATCTTAAATCTCCGAAAGTTCTTCACCGATGGCTTTGAAATTTTGACACAACGTTGCATTTGAATACGCGCGTTTTTATATACCTTATACCTACTATTATATAGATGTTACACCTGTGACAGGTAAAAACATGTTTTTGAAAAACAGCGCCATCTGCTGGTAAATGTGCCTGGTCCAACGTCTTTCCAGCAATTGAGAATTATCAATGGCGTTACACATGCCACTTTCCGCAGTGCATGTCAAGCTCTGAATTTATTGGAGAACGACCGACACTGGGATGTATGCATTAATGACGCGTGCAACATGTCACATCCAAATCAAATTCGTGCATTGTTTGCAATCATATTGACTGCCTGCTCTCCTTCATCTCCAGCAGAGTTATGGGAGAAATATATATCGCACATGGCTGAAGGTATTTTCTGTCGAATCCGCAAGGCAAATTCAAATATGAACATGGATTTCACAGCAGAAATCTACAATAAAGTGTTGATAATGATTGAAGATTTGTGCTTAGAAATCGCAAACAAAGTTCTCAATCAATTCGGAATGCCATCACCGAATGGATCTGCTGCTGCTTCGTTCGATGTAGAATTGCGTCGTGAACAAAATTACAACACGGGTGATCTTTTGTCGTATGTGCAATCAAATATTCCTAAGCTAATGCTTGAGCAAAAAGGCATTTACAATCAAATAATGCAAACTGTCAATAACAGGGTTGGAGAAATCTTCTTCTTAGATGCGCCAGGAGGAACTGGTAAAATGTTCCTAATTAGATTGATTCTGGCAGCAATTCGATCCCAAAATGACATAGCCTTAGCTCTTGCATCGTCCGGAATAGCTGCGACATTGCTACCAGGTGGAAGAACTGCTCATTCCGCTTTGAAATTGCCATTGAACATGCAATTCATTGAAACTCCCACGTGCAACATTTCCAAAGCATCCGGCATGGCAAAAGTATTGCAGAAATGCAAAATTGTTTGGAATGAATGCACAATGGCACACAAAAAATCGCTCGAGGCTCTTGATCGATCATTGCAAGATTTGCGTGGAAACATCAGACCATTTGGGAACGCACTAATATTGCTTGCAGGAGATTTCAGGCAAACATTACCTGTAATTCCTCGATCGACACCAGCGGACGAAATAAATGCTTGCCTGAAATACTCTACTTTGTGGCGACACGTAAAGATGTTAAAATTAACTACAAATATGCATGTCCAGCTGCAAAATGATCGATTAGCTGAGATATTCTCACATCAATTGCTGGAAATTGGGACAGAAAGGTGCCGGTCGATCTGACCTCAGGACGAATTTCATTGCCTCATAACTTCTGCAATTTAGTGACCTCAAAAGAAGAATTGGTTGAAAAAGTATTTCCCAATATTCAAACCAATTATAAGAATCACGATTAGCTGAGTGAACGAGCTATTCTTGCAGCAAGAACAAAGATGTCTATGAACTTAACAATATTATTCAGTCTAACATTCAAAGTGAGGCAGTCACTTACAAGTCCGTTGACACTGTTGTGGAAGCAGATGAAGCGGTTAATTATCCAACAGAATTTTTGAATTCACTCGATCTGCCAGGGATGCCACCGCACGTACTGCAATTGAAAATCGGCGTGCCAATTATCATGTTGCGAAATATCAACCAGCCAAAGCTTTGCAACAGCACGCGGCTTGCAGTAAAAAAATTAATGAGCAACGTCGTAGAAGCAACAATCATGACAGGACCTTTCAAAGGTGAAGATGTTCTCATTCCTCGCATTCCTATGATTCCAACGGATATGCCATTTCAATTTAAGAGATTGTAATTCCCAATTCAATTGGCGTTTGCAATCACCATCAACAAAGCTCAGGGCCAATCTTTAGAATTGTGTGGTTTAGATCTAGACATGGATTGCTTCTCACATGGACAATTATATGTTGCGTGTTCTAGAGTTGGCAAACCAGACAATCTCTGTATTTGCACAGACAATGGAACAACAAAAAATATTGTATACCCACAAGCATTGTGAAATTAAACATATTAGAAATGTACGCTTTCTCTTCCATTTAACTAGACTGAGCCACAGTAATGCGTGGCTGGCTATAGCTAGTAGATAATAAAGAAGATAAATGCCTATAAACAATGGAATAATACTCAGCCATAAAAAAGAATAAAATCTTACCCGGCTGGTATTGCTCAGTGGTTGAGCATTGACCCATGAACCAGGAGGTCATGGTTTGAATCCTGGTCAGGTCGCATGCCCAGGTTTTGGGCTCAATCCCCAGTAAGGGATGTGCAGGAGGCAGCAGATAAATGATTCTCATCACTGATGTTTTTATCCCTCTCTCCCTCTCCCTTTCTCTTGCTAAAATCAATAAAAACATATTTTTAAAAAATATCTTAATGATACTGTTGTAATTAATCCAGTTATAAATCAAAGGAAATGAACAAAGGGGAAGGCCAAATAATATAGGCATGTCATTTGTACAACTTTTGCCAGGAAGCTGCAGTTTAATATTACCCAGGTCTATTCCCCGTAGATCAATGGGGAAGGGACTGGACAGGTGGAGAACAGCCACAATCCCAGTAAAGTCTGGGTGAAATAGGGAAGGTACTTGTCTGTCAGTCACACCTGGGAACAGGTCATTGGCCAGAGTAGGTATGGCCACTGCAAGCACAGAAAGATTTGAGATATTTAATCCCCTAAACAAAGGAGCTCGCTGTCTCTTGCTCTTGCTTGCTCGAACTTGACTCCTGGCTTGCAGGGCTTTCACCCTCCTACATTCACCCTGCTCCAATGGACTTCAACTACATTAGTGCTAAACCCAGCTACAATACGGAACAGAAACTTTGGACACTGGTTTTGCTTCTACCTTTATTGAATCCTCAGCTGCACATCTTCTAGGACTGAATTAAGGGAAATGGGACTTTATAAACCCAGGGATATAATTCCACACAAAAATCACTCATCCTCCCATGCAGGTCTCGGAAAATTCTTTTTCTCAAGATAACGTAAGGCCTCAACCCCAAGCACTCAGTGGGGAAAGGGATACCTCACTTTCACTGATAACAATATCATCTGTAATTCATATGGATGGACCTAGAGGGTATTATGCTAAGTGAGGTAAGTCAGACAGAGAAAGACAAATACCATATGATTTCACTTGTATGTGGAATCTAAAGAACAAAATAAATGAACCAACAAAACAGAAACAGACTCATAGATATAGAGAAGGAACTCATGGTTGTCAGATGGGAGAGGGTTCAGGGGACTGGGTGAAAAATATGAGGGAATTAAAAAGCACAAATTGGGTGTCCCCTCTGTCCACTGGGCCAGGGCTATAGGGCTCCGAGGAGCAGCAGCGAGGGCAGCCTGTGTCGGGCACTGCCATGGCAGGCGCGCTGGTGCGGAAGGCGGCGGACTATGTCCGGACAAGGATTTCTGGGACTACCTCTTGAGCATGCACTTCTGGGGCCCAGTAACCAACTGGGGTCTCCCCATTGCCACCATCAATGATATGAAAAAGTCTCCGGAGATTATCAGTGGGAGGATGACAATCGCCCTCTGCTGTTACTCTCTGATGTTCATGAGATTTGCCTACAAGGTGCAGCCTTTCAACTGGCTCCTGTTCGTGTGGCCCATCTCATCCTGGGCGGGTGGCTCATCAAACACAAGATGAATAAGAAGGCATCAGCATAACCACGGGCAGGGAGGGGCTGGCACTGGCAGGGAGGCTCTGCCCGCTGCTGAGCCACCGGCTCCATCATCAGGACGGTCCTGTAGAGGAAGACCCACTGAACACTGTTTGTATAACCAACCCATTTCCACTGAGACAGCGAGAGCCTCTGAACTCCTGAACCGCCCCTGCTACCGCCAAGTACTGACTACTCCCCTCCTCCGCCAAACAAGTAGTCACACAGGCAGTCATTTCCGTGATTCCCAGCGATGCTTCCTTTGAAGCTGTGTTTGTTATCTGTTAGAATTTACTGATCGAGCAACGGAAGAGAACAAAGTCTGTGACTCTTCGAAACTGAGTGCTCAGAACTCTTGTTCTGTAATGACCATGAGACAACTTACAGTTGGCTACATCCTTAAGATCTCACCCCCAGGGTCTGAAAGTATCCAGTGTGAAATGCTGTAACTTAACGGCAATAAATGATTTAAATATTTTTCAAATGAAAAAAAAAAGAAGCACAAATTGACAGTTAAAAAATAGTCACAGGGATGTAAAGTACAGCATAGGGAATAGTCAGCAATATTGTAATAACTATGTATGATGCCAGGTAAGTACTAGACTTATTGGGGTAATCACTTCGTAAGTTACATAAATGTCTAACCACTATGCTTGTATACCTAAAACTAATAAAATATTGAATGTCAACTGTAATTTGAAATAATTGAAAAGTCTCAAAATTATAAGAATTGTTAATTCTAGGTAGTGGAATTAGGACTTTTTTTTTAAATCTTTACCGAAGTATATGTTTATTGATGTTAGAGAAAGAGGAAGGGAGAGAAAGAGGGACAGAGAAACATCTATGTGAGAAAGAAACATTGATTGACTCCCGAACATGCCCCAACAAGGGATCGAACCTGCAATGTGCCCTAACCAGGAATTGAACCCTCAACCTTTAGGTATACAGGGTAACAGTCCAACCTACTGAGCCACCTAACCAGGTAGAACTAACTTACTTTTTTTGTTGTTCATATATTTTGCATAGATTACTTTTAGAATCAGAACAGAGTACATAGTATTTAAAAATTAAGCAGAAGGAAAAGAGAAAGATGACTCAAGAATATTGCAGTTCTTCAAGTGTCTGCTTTCTATTTACAGAAGCACCAAGCTAGAAAACACAAAGAAGCAAACAGTGGGAAAGAGGCTTTGCACAGATGGAACATTCAAAGTAATGGAAAGAAATATTTTCATCACAGTCAGTTTCAAACAGGTGGTAAATAGAAAAATTTTATATAAGAAACCCAAACTTAACATAAAATGTAACAGACTGTAGAAAACACACCAACATACAAAACTTCATTCTAGTTGCAAAGGGAAGAAGAAAGACAAATCTATTATCTAGGGGAGTCACAGAAAATTCAAGCTTCATCTACTTCTCATCTATCTCCTGCAAATAATTTAAATTTTTACATCTGAGCTTAGGTTAGAAGTTTCCCTCAACTCAATTTTTTTCTCTTTCATTTCCTATTTTTATTTAGACCATATAATTAAAATATACACTATGCATCAGAAACTATTAATATTATCTGAACTCCCTTTCATTAATGTTTCATTACATGTTTACGTTCAGTTACCCCATTTACTACCATGATATTTTCCCCTTTCTACAGGATTGCTGAGTTCTACCTATAAAAACAAAAAAAAAATGCACCTGCATACAGGAGTCACATCTTTGTGTTGGACATGACATGCTATTCCCCTGTCTAAAAAGTCCCATCCACTAATCATCAACAAGCTTGAAAGTTCATGACCAGGAAAGTCCACATTTATGCCATCTTAAAATATCGCTGGACAGCTTTCTGTCCTAGTTCCCCAATTAGGTTATCAGCTCCCGAATGACAGGTGACAAAGTTTTGGGTATAAGGTAGGATATAGACAAACACTGAACTACGTCCAGAACAGGTTCCACACCAATATTTCCGAATATATATGGAATGTACTTACCCAATTCTCTTCTATTCTTCCAACATTGTATTTGTCATACCCACCTGGGTAGGCACATTGCTTCTTCTCAGCATAGAATTCCTGGAGAGCTGCTAAGGCATGGGAAGAAAGCTGAGGGACATCGTCATCTTCCAAGGCACTCATCTCACAAATTGTCTATGACCTGCAGATAAAAAGTAAAAGTGGCCAAAACCGGTTTGGCTCAGTGGATAGAGTGTCGGCCTGCGAACTGAAGGGTCCCGGGTTCGATTCCGGTCAAGGGCATGTACCTTGGTTGCGGGCACATCCCCAGTGGGGGGTGTGCAGGAGGCAGCTGATCGATGTTTCTCTCTCATCGATGTTTCTAACTCTCTATATCTCTCCTTTCCTCTCTGTAAAAAATCAATAAAAATAAAAAAGTAAAAGTGTTTCTTCCCATCAAATAACAATTTAAAAATGTTCATCTAGCCGAAACCGGTTTGGCTCAGTGGATAGAATGTTGGCCTGCCAACTGAAGGGTCCCGGGTTCGATTCCGGCAAGGACATGTACCTTGGTTGCGGGCACATCCCCAGTAGGGGGTGTGCAGGAGGCAGCTGATCAATGTTTCTCTCTCATCAATGTTTCTAGCTCTCTATCCCTCTTCCTTCCTCTCTGTAAAAAAATCAATAAAATATATTTTTAAAAAATGTTTATCTCACAGCAAAGATACAAACAGAAAGTGATCTTTCTAAAAAGGGAAAACAAACATATTTAAGTGAGATCAAACATCTACAGAGGTAGTCCATTGAATTACAGTTTAACAACTGCGGAGTTTTCCGTTAAAGGTATTCATTTTTTTACAAATGAAATTTTCATAATTCCTTGCTGAAGGAAAATTTTACCATTAAGTATTTAAAGACATTTTGCTTTCTTCTGGCACCCCAATGGCCATGTGCAAACATTTCACAATTATCTGCGTAACAGATCTTTTTGTACTTGAAAATCACTGTTTAGGTGACCTAAGGCTCCTTGGTGTTAAAGGATTGATCTTAAAAAAAAAAAAAAAGGCATATAAAGAGATATAAAAGGGACAACTAGGAGAAAGAGAAGAAAAGTAAAACATGGAGGTAGAAAAGTTCGGTGTTTTTGTACGAACTGATGACCAGGCACAATTACTTCTTGGGATACCACTCAGAAAGCTGCAAAATTAAGGCATAATCCCGAAGACAATCATGTCTGCCCAAGACCCCTGACAACAACTGCAAGTTTAGCCGCTTCCCAAATCAGCCTGATGTTCAGTAATTTGCTAGAAAGCCTCACAGAACTCACTAAGGGCAATTATACTCAGTTAATACAGGGACAGGTTACAAATTAGAGCCAGTCCAGAAAGAGTGCACAGAGTCCCAAACAGGAAGCTTCCACTGGAGGTATTACAATCCCAGCACCCATGTGTGAATGTCAGTATCTAGTTTGTATTGAGGCTTCAGGGCATTCCCATGAATGACTGAATTACTGTCCACCTGGTTGAAGTCAGACCCCAGCTCCTGTCTCCAGGTTAGGCTATTATGGCCTAGGGCCCTTCATGAATAACAGACATTCCTATCACTTGGGAAAGTGTTTGTTTACCTCTATTTGGGTCAAATTCCTTATTACACAGGAACCAACCACATTTATAAATCACTAGAGGCCTGGTGCATGAATTAGTGCATGGGTGGGGTCCAACTGACACGTCCCGATCGGGGTTGATCAGGCCAGGCCAGCCATGGAGAGGGGATATGGGAGGTTAGCTGGCCAGTCCCGCCCCCAACTGAGGTGGGGGGGCGGAACAGGGGTGGGGCTGCCTGGGGGGAGGTGCCACAAGTGGTTGGCTGGCGGGCCCTGCCTCCTGGTGGAACTCCCAGTAGGGGAGGGACAATTTGCATATTAGCCTTTTATTATATAGGAAGTTATTCTGAGAACAAAAACAGCACCCTATTTGTTTTTTAAAACATTGTTTCTAAATTTTACAGCAAGTGCCCTAGTGGGTTTGGCTAAATGGATAGAGTTTCAGCCTGCGGACTGAAGGGTCCCGGGTTCAATTCCGGTCAAGGGCACATGCCCGGGTTGTGAGATCGATCCCCATTAGGGAGCGTGCAGGAGGTAGCCAATCAATGTTTCTCTCACATCGTTGATCCTTCTATCTCTCACTCCCTCTCTGAAATCAATACAAATATACTTAAACAGATAAAAAATAAATGTTATAGCAAGTGATGTTTTGAAAGTCAGCAAAAATTTACTCAAGATATTTGTCATGTTGCTCCCTTCCTATTCCAAGACCTAAGTGGGTATATCCATTCTTGGCCTCAGGCACAAGCCACCAAAGGCAACAGAAAAATCAAGACTCTAATAGGAGAAATTCCCCAGGCCTCGGAGTATACAAAAGTAGCCATTTAAAATGAGAAATGGCCCAACCAGTGTGGCTCTGGTTGAGTGTCAACCTATGAACCAGGAAGTCACTGTTCAATTTCCAGTCAGGGCACATGCCTGGGTTTCAGGCTTAATCCCTAGTGTGGGTGTGCAGGAGGCAGCCAATCAATGATTTTATCTCATTATTGATATTTCTATCTCTCCCTCTCCCTTCCTCTCTGAAATCAATAAAAATATATTTAGAAAACAAACAAAACACCAGGTGACTTCAAGTATAAAACAAACAATTCTAAAGAGCAATTTAAGAAAACTGTCTTTCATGGTTATAAAAATAATTAAATTTAGCTATTCCTGATGTGGCTCAGTTGGTTCAGAGTCACCCCATACATCGAAATGTTGCCAGTTCAATTCCTGGTCAGGGTACATGTCCAGGTTGCAGGCTCCATCCCCAGTTGAGAAATGGGGGAAGGGTGCAAGAAATCAATGTTCCTCTCTCTCACATCAAGGTTTCTCTCTCTCTCTCTCATCCATGAAAAACATATCCTCGGGGAGGATTTAAAAAAAAAGTTTAGCCCAGCCAGAGTGGCTCAGTGGTTGAGCATCAACCTATGAACCAGGAGGTCACGGTTCAATTTCCAGTCAAGGCATATGCCGGGGTTGCAGCCTCAATCCTCAGTAGGGAGCCTGCAGGAGGCAGCCAATCAATGATTCTCTCTCATCACTGATGTTTCAATCTGTCCCTCTTTCTCCCTTCCTCTCTGAAATCAATAAAAATATATAAAATAAATTAAAATAACGTTTATTTTAAAGCTGATCAAATCCATTCATTTAATCTTCGTTCCCTGAGGCACTACTTTGTATTAAGCACTGTCTTGGTGATGGGAATCAAAGTCTCTGTCTCTTGGAACTCACATTCTAGTGAGACAATAAAAGACCATAAAAAATAGAAATATATGCTAGATAATGATAAGATCAATGGAAGAACATCTGTAGAATAGGGGCTGCAACATTAGCAATCATAATCTGTTTCCTACATCACTGAATTGAGTTCAAGACAGCATCACTGGGAGAACCAAGATGGTGTGTAGGTAAACACCACTATGTGCCACGTCCCACAACCACATCAAAATTACAACTAAATTGTTCCATACCAGATTACAACTCAACACATAAATTGCAGAGCCACCATCATGCAGAATGGCCTGAAAACTGGCTGAATGGAAGTCCTACAAATAGAGAAGTAAAGTAGCATGTACACTGAGACAGGAGAGGTGGAGGCACAGAAGGGAGGGAGATTATCTCTTTGGAGGCTTCCCAGGAGGAGTAAGGGGTCCCAGACCCACACCATCCCCCCCAGCCCAGGGTTCTAGGGCTGGGAAGAGAAGTCTCTGTAACTTCAGGCTGTAAAAACCAGCAGGGATTGTGGCTGAGTGACTGGGAGGCTGCTGGAGACTAGGAGTTCCTTTTAAAGGGCTGGCACACAAACTTACTCAGACTCGACCCCTCTGAGCTCCAGCACCAGACAGCTTTGGGGGACCCAGACACATATGCAGAGGAACTGGATTATCTGGCATTAAAGTAAGAACTTGGAAGAGGCTTTCTCCCAGACAGGGGTGCTCCCGGGGATCATTGTTCCTATGCTGGGAGTTCCCTTGTTGCACAGCTGACTGGCAGAGGCCATATCCGAGTCTCCATCACACTCTTTGCCCTGGTGATTCCCTGAGACCCCAAGCCATCCACTTTGCAGCCCTACCCAAGCTGTTTGCAGCAGTTTTTCCATATGAATGGCCTACGCTGGCTCAGGCTTCAGACTCTGCTAAAATCTTTAACACAAACTACAACTGGTGTCAGCGTGCCCAAAACCTATCAATAAAAGCCCCAAAACTGACACTAGCACCAGCCTGCCTTGCTTCACAGCTGGGCCTCGCCTAGGCATGTCCAAGCCCAATACGACTAGTAGCCATCTGCAGATCTCTCTGTAGCTCCTGCCGGGTGGCCCAGGCAGTGGCTGACTTTGCATCTCCCTGGAGGCCCTAGAGCCAGTGCACCTGGTGGACAGCTTCAAACCATACCAGACTACAACTCTACACATCCACAAGTGACACACTCAAGGGGAAGACTCAGTGAGCACCAAAGCCCCACTGAAGGAAGTCCTGCTCCACAGAGGTTTTTCCTGACAGCAGCTCTCCCACTGTAATCGTAGCTGGTCCTCACAGCAAATTGGCCTGGAGGTCAATTCCTCCCAGTAAAACCAACAGCCATCAAGGCTCAACTACATGACTGTGCACACAGGGGCACACCTACAGTGCCCAGCTCAGGTGCCTGGGGAGGCTGAGCCACTATGCTCTACAGGACACCTACTACACAAGGCCACTCTACCAATTCCAGAAGACATAGGAACTCTACTTAATACCTAAAAACAAGCAAAGGGAACCCACCAAAATGCAGAGACAAAGAAACACGTCATAAATGAAACAATGGAAGAAAGCAAACTACTGGATACAGAGTTCAACACCATGGTTATAACATAAAGTTACTCAAGGATCTTCATGAGACTTCAAAGGTTATAACATAAAGTTACTCAAGGATCTTCATGAGACTTCAAAGGACTTAGTGAGACTTTCAAGATTCTTAGTGAGAATTTCAAAGACATGAAAAAAGGCCAAGTCAGATATTAAGCATACACTAACTGAAATAAAGAAAAATTTACAAGGATTCAACAGTAGAGTAGAGGATTCTGAGAATTAAGACAATGATTTGGAATATGAGGAAGCAATAAACACCGAATTAGAAGAGCAAAAAGAAAGATTCCAAAAATATGAAGATAGTGTAAGAAGCCTCTGGGACAACTTCAAACAACCACATTTGCATTATTGGGTGCTAGAAGGAGAAGAGAGAGAGCAAGATACTGAAAACCTATTTCAAGAAATAATGACAGAAATCTTTCCTTACCTGGTGAAAGAAATAGACTTACAAGTCTAGGAAGCACAGAGTCCCAACCAAGATGAACCCAAAGAGGCCCACACCAAGATACATCATAATTAAAATGCCAAGGGTTAAAGACAAAGAGAGACTCTTAAAAGCAGCAAGAGAAAAGCAGTTAGTTACCTACAAGGGGGCACCCATACGACTGTCAGCTGATTTCTCAACAGAAACTATGCAGGCCAGACAGGAGTGGCAAGAAATATTCAAAGTGATGAATAGCAAGAACCTACAACCAAGATTACTCTACCCAGCAAAGCTATCATTTAGAATGGAAGGTCAAATAAAGAGTTTCAAAGACAAGAAAAAGCTAAAGGAGTTCATCCCCACCACACCAGCATTACATGACATGTTGAAGAGTATTTTTTTAAGAAGAGAAAGAGGAAAAAGAAGAAAATGTAAAAAATATGAAGAATAAAATGGCAATACATATCTGTCAATAATTGAATCTATTAATCAAAATAATCTAACAAGAAATCTAATGAACAAAATAAACTGGTAAATAAAATAGAACCAGAGGCATGGGAACATGGAAAAGACTGATGAATCTGAGGGAAGGGGGAAAATGAGAAAAGGAAGAGAAAAACCAAAGATCTTACCTATGGACACACACAATAGGGTTGTAAAGGCCTGGGGCGGGAGGAACTGGGTGGAGGGGGAAAAAAAGAGGGACATCTGTAAAACTCTCAACAATACAGGTTTTAAATTTCTTTTAAAGAGTACATCACACCAAAATCGGTTTGGCTCAGTGGATAGAGCATCAGCCTGCGGACTGAAAGGTCCCAGGTTCGATTCCGGTCAAGGGCATGTACCTGGGTTGTGGGCACATCCCCAGTGGTGGGCGTGCAGGAGGCAGCTGATTGATGTTTCTGGCTCTCTGTCTCTCTCCCTTCCTCTCTGTAAAAAAATCAATAAAATATATTTAAAAAAAAAAGAGTATATCACTAGTTAAGTGGGGAAAATTGAAATGCTGATATAATACACATCACTAAAGTTTAAATTAAATGAACTTAAGTTTTAATGTACTAATTTTTTTACTTGTCATTAATTTATCACATCTTTAGCAGTAGTAAAATTCTAAGTAGATTTGTGAAACTGCTGTGAAAGAGATTTTCATGTACAAAAGAGTTGAGAAGTGCTGTGTTATATTACTGAACTGACAATGAGCCTTATGTGGCACTCACCAAAAATCAGGCAAGATTTGTCCCTCAGCGGAATATTTGGAAAAGTCTGGAAATATTTTTTGGTTATCATAACTAGGGAGGGTCCTATTGGCATCTAGTGGGTCAGGGAAGCTGGTCAACTCCATACAATTGATAGGACAACCCTGCACAAAAAAGAATTATGTGACCAGAAATGTCAACAGTGCTAGGGGGTTAGAAAACTGCTCTACTATGATGATGTGGTGAGTCTGCATTTAGAGCCATGGATCAGAGTAAAGAGCATGTGTGGATGGAGGATAAAAGTGAGGCCACAGGGAGTTTACTTTCACCTTGAGGGAGAAGATTGCAGAAGGAAAAGCGTGAAGATGATGAAACAGCATGGTAAAGTAATGGGCACAATCATGTACAGCCTAAACAGGGATGAGGAGGATCCAATTGGGCTGTATGGTCACTTTCTATTTCTTTACACAACATCTGACTAATGTGGTCTACAAAGAAATGTGTAAAATTCTTCAATTTCCATATATGATCTTTGCTTAAAGCAAGGCCCACTAGCCCATCCCACACTGCATAATTGTACAGGCTCCCACCCTGGCTGGTTTGGTTCATTAGAACGTCACCCGCAGACCAAAGGGTCGTGGGTTCGATATCAGATCAAGGGCAGGTACCTGGGTTGTAGGTTGGATCTGCCCTGCAGTAGGCAATCAATGGATGTGTCTCTCTCACATCAATGTTTCTCATTCTCTCAATCTCTCTCACTCTCTCTCCTCCCTCCTCCCACTCTCTAAAAATCAATGGAAAAAATATCCTCTGGGAAACAACCAAAATGGCAGCATAGTAAACACCTGTACTTGCTGCCTATCAAAACTACAACTAAGAGACAGAACAAATATCATCCAGAACCACCATGGGAAATCTGGCTAAGTGGAAGTTCTACAACTAGTAGGAAAGAAAAAAGCACATTGAGATGGGTAGGAGGTGCGGAGGTGTGAAGGCACTTGCGAAACGGGCTGGCAACTTGGTGCGCTGTTGTGTTTCTCTATCGGGAGGGAGATACAAGCTCCCAATTGCTCTAAACTTTAGTTCCGGGCAAGACTCTGGGGACCCAGACTCATACGGGGAGAAACTGGACTGTCTGGCATCAGGCCAGAACATGAGGGTGGCTTTCTCTCAGAGGTGCTCACAGTGATCATTGTTCCTGCACAGGACCATGGGATACGGAGATGTGGGGACCTCTCCGGGGCAGGGCTGACTGGCAGCCATTGCTGTTTTCTCTGCCCTGGTAATTCCCTGAGACCCTGCCCCACCCAATTTACAACCCCACCCAAGCTGTGCAGAGCAACTTTTGCATATGAATGGCCTGTCCTTTTGCAACCTAAAATCTAACAAACTGTAGCTGGATCAGAGAGCTCCAAAGCTTCCAAAAGAAGGCCTAAGGCCCGGCAGCAGCAGCCTGCATTGCTTTACAGCTGGGCCTCATCTGGGTACCTCCAAACCCCAAACAAAAAAGAGGAATCTGCAGATCTCACTGTAGCTCCTGCTGGGTGGCCTCAGGCAGTGACTGACTTTGCACCTCCTTGGAGATCCAAGAGCCAGTGTACCAAGTGGTCAGTATGAGACCGTAACAGATTACAATGCTTCACATCCATAAGAGACACACTCAGGAAGCAGACTCAGTGAGCACCAAAGTCCCACTAAAGCAAGTATTGCCCCATAAGGGTGTCTCCAGTACAGCAGTTCTCCCACTGTAGACACAGCTGGTCCTCACAGCCAATTGGCCTGAAGGTCAATTCCTCCCAGTGATCCCAACAGCAATCAAGACTTAACTACAACAAGACTGTGTACACAGCCCACAAAGGGGTGCACCAAGAGTGTCCACCTCAGGTAATTAGCGAGGCTGAGCCACTGGGCCCTATAGGACACCTAGCACACAAGGCCACTCTATCAACACAGGGAAGCAGCCAAAATGCAGAGACAAAAAAACGTGTCACAAATGAAAGAAATGGAGGAAAGCAAACTACTGGATATAGAGTTCAAAACCATGGTTATAAGGTTTTTCAAGAATCTTCTAGAAACCACCGATAAATTTAGTGAGACCCTCAAAGATATGAAAAAGGACCAATTAGAAATTAAGCATACACTGACTGAAATAAAGAATAATATACAGAGATCCAACATCAGACTAGAGGATCTCAAGAATCAAGTCAAAGATTTGAAATACAAAGAAGCAAAAAACACCCTACCGGAAAAGCAAAAAGCAAAAAGAATCCAAAAATATGAAGATAGTGTAAGAAGCCTCTGGGACAACTTCAAATGTACCAACCTCTGAATTATGGGGGTGCCAGAAGAAGAGAGAGAGCAAGATATTAAAAACCTATTTGAAGAAATAATGACTGAAAACTTCCCCCACCTGGTGAAAGAAATTGACTTACAAGTACAGGAAGTGTACAGAACCCCAAACAAAAGGAATCCAAAGAGGACCACACCAAGACACATCATAATTAAAATGCCAAGGGCAAAAGACAAAGAGAGAATATTAAAAGCAGCAAGAGAAAAACAGTTACCTACAAGGGAGCACCCATACGACTGTCAGCTGATTTCTCAACAGAAACTATGCAGGCCAGACGGGAGTGGCAAGAAATATTCAAAGTGATGAATAGCAAGAACCTACAACCAAGATTACTCTACCCAGCAAAGCTATCATTCAGAGTTGAAGGTCAGATAAAGAGCTTCACAGACAAGAAAAAGCTAAAGGAGTTCATCACCACCAAACCAGTATTATATGAAATGCTGAAAGGTATTCTTTAAGAAGAGGAAGAATAAAGAAAAAAGATACAAAATATGAACAACAAAGTGACAACAAATACATATCTATCAACAAGTGAATCTAAAAATCAAGTGAATAAAAAATCTGATGAACAGAATAAATTGGTGAATATAACAGAATCAGGGGCATAGAAAGGGAGTGAACTGACAATTGTCGGGGGGAAGGAGGTGTGTGGGGTGCAGGAGGAGACTGGACAAAAATTGTACACTTATGGATGAGGACAATGGGGGGGAGGTAAGGGCCGAGGGTGGGGTGGGAACCCGGTGGAGGGGAGCCATGGGGGAAAAAAAGAGGAACAACTGTAATCATCAGAACAATAAAGATTTATGAAAAGAGAAAAAAAATCCTCTGGTGAGGATTAACAACAACAAAAATTTTCACCTTCTCTGCAAGTGATTCTGGGAAGGCAGTGGGTGCAGAGGACAGAGCATTAACCCGGATTCTTCCCCAGATTTCCTGTCACCTACAGAGAACCCTCCTCCAACTAGCCGTAGGAAGTACTCGCTGTTCTTCACTTCCTTCCCGTCTTCGTAATGGGAATTTAACCCGCCTTCTAAAGCTGTACTCACGCTATTTTAAACCAAGATATTAGGTACAACTTCTGTCCTGTGAAATATGATCACGAACGTCCAGTCCTGTCCTCTGCACTTCTTGTAATCACGGAATCTACCCGCCTCCCGTCTATGCTGCGCAATACCCCCACGCCTCCCGGACCCTCCCGTGACCCTCTGATCCCGGACCCAGCACCGGACGACCCACCCGCACAACCTCCTACGGCACAGACTTTGCAGGTCGCCGTCCACTAACTGCCCAGCCTCCCAAACCGCACCCGGAAAACGGGAGAAGTACAATCACTCAAGTCCACTCACCGCCACGCGTGCACAGTAACCAGGTGCCGGTGCGGGGTAGAGGGGCGGGGTCAGCCAAGCGGCGCTCGCGCCTGCGCACACCCACTGGCCCAGGGGAGCGCGTCAGTTCCTGCGCTAGCAGTGCGCAGACGCTGACTCTGGAGGCGCTCTGTTCCCTCCTTGAAAGGTGGCAATCCAATGAAAACTTAAGGTTTTTCAAGCGAAATACAAGGAACCTATTTGTTCTTGGGTAGATGTACATTTCACAAGCATCTACCAGTGAGGACTTCGTTGGTCTGTCTACTCAATCTTCTAATAGAAAAATCAAGACGTGAGAGGCCTTAAATGTTGATAGGATTAGAAAAACTTTTTTAGACTGTAATCAATTTCCTTCCCAAACTCAACATGGTTACTAGGTCCAGTCACGCGCATTTTCTACTGGGGGTGACAGTGAAAGCAACGTCCAGCCAGTGAGCAAACGAGATAGAAGCCGTTTTCACGCTGAAATACGGTTAGCTACTGATTTGGCGAGTAATCTATCAGGCAGTAACATTTCTCTATGGAAATAATTCCAAATGTGGGAGACTTGCCGTAAACCTCTCAGAACCTTCCGTATTGAGGGCATTCCTTCAGTATACAAACCTCCAGCAAAGTACCTGGTACACAAGCACTTGTTAAACCTGGCAATATCAAATCATAAGTGATATACTTATTTTCCATTCAAGAAGGCATTCAACCTGTATTATATTTTTGCTTTTCCTTCATTTTTTTTAAAAAACCAACTTTATTATCGTGCTGTTTTATATATTCTGCAGAATCGCCTTGTTTCTGGCGTAAGTTGAGGATATAAATGACTCAGCTGTCAAATAACAGTAGTATATAAAACAAGTTTACAACTTGGGGAGTACCATAATTTCAATTATAAATACCATTTCCTGGTCTATGGCAACCCATGCTTTACTTTTGACTTTGATGGCTTTTAAGTGATGACAAGTCAATTACACCAAGTATTTCAAAGTCAGGTGTAACTTAGCAAAAGAGCAGGAAAGAAAATATTAGAACAAACCAAAAATCAGTAACATGAACCAAGAAGCAAGAACCAACTTTATGGCAGCATATTTTTTTTAACAGAGGTGTAGCGTTCCATACATTGGAGACTGTCTTGGCCTATAATTTAAAAACCAGGTTAGCCCTAACTGGTTTGGCTCAGTGGATAGAGTGTCGTCCTGTGGGCTGAAGGGTCCCAGGTTCGATTCCAGTCAAGGGCATGTACCTTGGTTGCGGGCACATCCCCAGTAGTGGGTGCACAGGAGGCAGCTGATTGATGTTTCTCTCTCATCAATATTTCTAGCTCTCTATCCCTCTCCCTCTCCTTTCCTCTCTGTAAAAAAATAAAAATTAAAATTAAATTAAAAAAATAAAAACCAGGTTAAGCAATTTTTGGTTTGAAATAGATCTTTTTAAACTTTAAAAGTTTCAATTGTTTTCATAGCATGTGAGATGCAATAGTTACCTTCATGTAGTGTGAAGATAACTATTACGATGTCATTTTTTACTAGAGGCCCGGTGTGTGAAATTTGTGCACGGGGGAAGGGGGGGTATCCCTCAGCCCAGCCTGCACCCTCTCCAATCTGGATCAGGTCTAAACGGGCAGTCGGACATCCCTCTCACAATCCAGGACTGCTGGCTCCCAACTGCTCGCCTGCCTGCCTTCCTGATTGCCCCTAACCACTCCTGCCTGCCATCCTGATCACCCCTTAACCACTCCCCTGCCAGCCTGATTGATGCCTACCTGCTCCCCTGACAGCCTGTTTGCCCCTAACTGCCCTCTCCTGCAGGCCTGGTGACCCCTACCTGCCCTCCCCTGCAGGCCTGGTCCCTCCCAACTGCCCTCCCCTGCAGGCCCGGTCGCTCCCAACTTCCCTCCTCTGCCAGCCTGGTCACCCCTAACTGCCCTCCCCTGCTGGCCATCTTGTGTCATGGATGACATGGGGGCAGCCATCTTGTGTGTTGGAGTGATGGTTGGAGTGATGGCATATTACTCTTTTATTAGATGGGATTATTAAAGTGACCAGGAAGTCCGAAAGTTCAGTTATACCTCCACCACCAGTGCTGAGCCAGCCTGTTCACAGTAACACATGAAGATGAATTTCCCTGGTGAAACATCTGCACTGTAATTTAATGGTTCTTACAAATCATAAAAAATTTAAAATATCAAAGGCAATTTGATTCTCACTGAAGTAAAGGGAAAATCACTTAAGTTACACTGGACCTGAAAAGGTGCTCTGATTTGATTCAGGAATTATTCCGTTTGTGTATTTATTTATAAGTGATTTCTGTCCATCATGCTACTCCTCAGAAAAGGTGCATAAAAGAAATGAAGATTACTCTGTAAAGATCTAAGATGAAGCCAGACTCAATTTTCATTTAAAAAAAAGAAACCCACTCCTGAAACCGTAGGTTCATGTTGACCAATGTCATGCCAATCAATTTAATTTTGAAAAGTACTGATTACCTATAATTACAAGGTCAGACTCAAGTGTTCTTCCATTCTTCAAGTGCTTTGTCATCAAATTGCTCAAATTAACCTAAATTGCAAAGGGTGTTCCCGTATTCGAGACCCATTGATGTTCTGAGTCTATTACATAAACGGAGGAAATCTGAGATCTTCCAGAGCAGTATAGTAAAGCTCTTAACTTCACACAAGATATAAACTTATTTTACTTCTCCAATTTATTTGACTTAAAAAGAGTGATACATGAAACTGCCTTTGGAAATCACTGTTAGGGTTTTTGTAGTTGTTGTAGGATTGATATGAGCGCATTCAGCAGGAATATCCTTAAGCAAATCACTTTCTTATTTAAGAAAGAAAATACAGTGAATTCTCTCACAATAGCACCACAGTGGCTGTGGCAGGGGCTATACAGTCATATTGTATGTGAAGACATCACAGTATTTAAAAATTAATGACTATCAGGTATTAAACTTTGTGTAAAGACACACTTATCTAATGGAACAAACTGTGTTCTTAGAATTTTTAAATATAATTTATTGAGTATCTACTATAGTTTATCAACCAGAGTGTTTTAAATATTTTCTTTGGGAGAATAATTTACATGGAAAGAATTCAATAGGGAAATTATTTATGTGCTAGAATTTAGACAGTATACTGTCATTAGGACTATATGGAATGTCCCAGTTAAAGATTTTCTCATAAATTTCAAATACGCCGTTTTACTTCCACTTAGTTTTAAAAGAAAGTAAAACTGAACCACCATTTGAGATTACAAAGAATTCACATTGACCCAATCTAAGATCCCCATGTTTACAAAATAAACAAAATGATGCATAATCTAATCAATACACCAAGGCATCATTTGTAAGCCAGTCAATATAAACCAACTGTATTTTTAGAGAGCACAATTATTTGAAAGATGTCTTTTAAAAGACAATACCAAATTTTTATATTTGGGACCTTTGAAGTCACCAATGGCTCTCTCAAATACCAGGTGACTGTTAGCCTGTGTCCCCAGGTACTGCCCTCAGTAATTAAAGAGGGAAAATGAAAACTCAATACCACTCTGCTTAGTCCTCTGAAACCTAAAGTTTCTATATCCACTCTTGGAGTAAAATCAAATCTCAATACAACCTAAGAAATAGCATTATGAATAAATTAATATTCAAAGCAAAATCAAGTTTAAAATAAATATATTTTCAAAACACATTTTCTTTAAAAAATTAACTTTTCACCCTATTTAGGTCAGTGGGTAGAGTTTCAGCTCACAGACTGAATGAAGGGTCTTGGGTTTGATTCCTGGTCACGAACAAGTACCTTGGTTGCAGGTTCAATCCCCATCCCACTCAGAGCGCTTATAGCAGACAACCAATCGATGTCTCTCTCTCTCTCTCTCTCTCTCTCACACACACACACACACACACACACACACACACACACACACACCAATACACCAATGTTTCTCTCCTTCTTCTCCCTCCCCCTTCTCTTTCCTTCTACCTCCCTTCCAACTCTGTCTGAAAATCAATAGAAAAAATATCCTGGGGTGAGGATTTTTTTAGAAAATTAACTTTTCAGTGCATATATTTACAAGATTTAAGTAGGCAAAGAGTGAAAGTCTGTCTGACACAGCAGAATGGCAATTTTTCACTTTCCCTGAAAGGTCATAAAAAGAATGACCCAAACCACTAAAAAGATTTACTACAAATACGCCCCCAACTCCAATGATTTAATTGATAACTCTGACATTGTTCCTAAGAATAAGCTGAAATAAAAATAAATACATTGAATAAATTTAGAATGTAAATGTTTTCTTTCTGAATTCTGAATATTAGGGCTGGGTGTTCTCACAGAAGGTAATGCAAATCTTACCTATACAGATATATCATCATGTTTTTTTTATTTTAAATTATTACTGTATAATGTCCCCAGTGTCAGTCATTCTATGATGGTAAACGAACTAGCACCATTTCAATCAGTTTCATAAAAGTCTAAATACCCACGAACAAATCACACACAGTCAAAACAAAAATGTATTAAAAATATTTAGTTAAATGACACATAACTCCCATTTATAGATTTAAAAATACAAATAAAATTTTAGCAATTTGATATTCAGCCTTTAACTGGCTCAATACATAGCCCTGATTTATTTCCTAAAATCCTATTATAGCATCTTTTGAAAAATGAAATGCAATATTATACCTTATACCTTCATTAGTAATGTTAATAGAGGTAAATATTTACGCTGTATACTTGTCCCTGGGTCTCTCAAAAAAAATCTGAAAAGTCTTAGCGTAAGTTTAAATGTTTAATATTTATAAATTTAAAAAATTTTACATATGCTGAATGGTAGCAATGCTAACACTTTGTGATGATTAAACCACAAAACTCACTGCATGGAGACTCTTCAGAGAGCCGAATCGCAACACCAGTATTTGCAATCTGTCATAATTTTATGTGGTAGATGACACACCAGAAAGCCTAGGCTCAGGACACTCTTGAGGTCAGGTCCATGTTAGATACATAGTACAGGTGTAGTATTTAATTTCAGGCTAATAAAGTTAGCTAATAGTACATACCTGACAGCTCCTAATAGCTGAGACCTAAGCGTATAGACTGAAAAGGAGAAAACCTCTCCACTGCTAAGAAGGCCTAGAAATAGGTGAGGAGCAAATCCCAGGGGGTGAGGAGGACAAACACATGTGCATGTAGCTCAGTCTTCAGACTTCGATATGGAGCTAAAGGTCAGAAACAGATCAGTCCACCAGTCCTCTAGAGCAGAATGGATGCTCATTATTAACTTTGTGTCTTTACCTGAACCAAATATATTCTTTGGCTATATATGTCATGAGTCTCCATTATAATCGATCAGAACTACATGTAAATTAAACTGTTTAAAGCTCAACTTGAATCACGGCACTTCGTATCAATTTGAGCTCAGAAAAGAAACGTAATTTGGACTTTTTATTTTAGAAAATCAGTGTTTTTAGAACATAGTTATTACCAAGTCAGAGGATATCCACTTATATTTTAAAATAATTTAATTATTTTGAGGATAATTAAAATATTTTAATTATATTGAGGATATAAAGCATTATATCCTCAAATCAGCTCTGTTGTTTTGTAGAAGAATTTATAGGAAGTTATATTAAAAACTTATATCCAAATCAATTCCTTATTCTCTAGTTAAGAAAAATACCCTAAGAAGTATTGAGGTTCCTGCTGCCTTAACAGTTAATATTTCTTTCAGGAACCAATAACGACAACTATCCATCAGAGACAGCTAACTTAGTAAGGTCTAATGACAACCACCTCTAATGACAGACAGAGGTGGCAAACAGAAACAAGAAAAACTAATAGAAAAAATAGTGTTTTAAGGGTTCAATTGACTTGGTCTACTAAGATACTCAGACTTGAAATCAACAGCTAGTTCCCTTCAATACTTGAGGGGTTCATATAAGTATTAACAGAAATGATCAGAGCATTTGGATTCGGGGTCAAGGGCACGTTCCTGGGCTGCAGGTTCAATCCCTACCACAGTGGGAGCACATGTGGGAGGCAACCAATCAATGTGTCTCTCTCACATCGATGTTTCTCTTCCCTACACCCCCCACCACACTCTTCCACTCTCTCTACAAAAGCAATGAAAGCCCTAACCGGTTTGGCTCAGTGGACAGAGCATCGGCCTGCAGAGCACTGAAAGGTCCCAGGTTTGATTCTGGTCAAGGCCATGTACATTGGTTGCAGGTACATTCCCAGTAGGAGGTGTGCAAGAGGCAGTTGGTCAATGTTTCTCTCTCATCGATGTTTCAAGCTCTCTATCCCTCTCCCTTCCTCCCTGTAAAAAAATCAGTAAAATATATATTTTTTAAAAAATCAATGAAAAAAATATCCTTTTCGGTTAAGATTAACAAAAACACAAAAAGATAGTAAGGAGTGTTACTAGGGGAAGGTATTATAGAGATGCTGGGTTTTGAAATGAAAATTGTGAAAAATAGTACCCATCTCATTTTAACAGAAGAATGTAATATAATTAGACACATGGCTTACAATGAAGTAAGACTAAGTTCTTAAAATTAGTTTGAAAAAGATTGCAAAGATGTGTTTTTTTACATAAAATGTCACTTTCTACCAGACAAAACTCAATGCAGTGTTGTTAACATGCCATTGTCTTCCAACAGATTAAAAGACAGCAAGTAATAAAGACCCAACTAACTGTGAAGAGGACGCTGAAGTACTGTTCCAGAAAAACCATAAAACAAACAAGCAAGCAATCCTTGTAACAGAGCTACAAGAGTGACAGGTGCTGTTATATGAATACCAATTGTGAAAGTACAAGTCCATGGAGCTTGTGCCCTGGGAAACAAATTGGCCCAGGAAAATAAAACCAAATAAAGAATGAACTGAAAACTTAGACATTAAAGATAACTATATATGACCAGAAATTTCATACAAGACAAAATTCTAAATAAATATTCGACAATGTCCCTTTAACATATATAAAAAAGGGGAGCACAAATAATGTTCTTATTTTTAAAACACTTTGGACAACAGTCAGTTTTAATAATAAAATTAATTTACTAAAATTAAGTCAGTGTTCTTGACCCGCACAGGGCAAAGAGCAAAACCTCCAAAATGAAAAGTCAATAAGCATAGCTAAAGACAAAACTGGACAAAATAAAATAAAAAGAAGACTCAAACTAAACAAATATGTATACATCTAAAAAAAAATTGATACATTTTCACAATAGGATACTACATAGCCATAAAAAAGGCTTAAAAAAAAGAAAATATGACCTTTTGATACAACATGGATGAATCTGAAGGTTAATATGCTAAGTGAATATGCTGGTCAGAGAAAGCCAAGTACCATAGGATCTCACTTATATGTGGAACACAATAAACAAAATAAACTGACAAACAAAATAGAACCAGAGACATAGATATATGGAACAGACTGACAGCTCTCAGAGGTGAGGGAGAATGGGAGGACTGGATGAAAGAAGGTAAAGGGATTAGCCAAAAAACATATACGCACAACCCATTAACACAGACAACAGTGTGGTGATAGTCAGAGGCAAGGGGGCACAGAGGCTGGGTGGAAGTGTACAAAGGAGGTGGGTGAATGGGGACATCTGTAATAGTGTCAACAATAAAAATAAAGTTAAAAAAAAAGATGACCCAAATTAAACAAATACCAGTCAGAAAAACACATACACAAACACCGGAAAAGTGTCCAGCTGTTGCAGTTAAGTGGCATCCCCATTACCTAAAAAATGGTGTTGCCTCTTTTTTTCCTGTTTGCCACTAATCACATTCTGGTGATATCTTAAGGCTTATTTGGTCCAATCCCAAGTACATATTCTTTTCCTTAAAAGTCTAATTACAATGCAATATTATTGACAGCATCTAGGATAATTAAGCACATACATTTCCATCTAGATAACAGTTATTAAATACAGATGCCTTTTTATTTCCCAAGGCATCCCTTTTCTACTCATCTTTATTTTTTTTCATCTTTGTTTTTAAAAACTTGATTATAGTTTTGTCAAAGCCAGTGGACCTATCTAGTCAGTTGCCTGTCCCAGTCCCTCTGGCAAAGGGACTACACTCATCACACACAGATAGGCAACGTTTACAACCACTGAACAGGTGAGCGGAGCTGAGACACCACACATCAAGACCAATGCGAAATAGTGGTTCCTGGTGCAGATGATTTCATGTTCATTAAGGGGAAATACAGAAGAAATCTAAAAATGAACACATGGTTCAAAGTATTTTAAAAAATATAATATGCATATTTCATAAACAGTGACATAATTTTTTCCCAGCTGTTTTTAAGATACTTTGCTTCCCCTCCGCTGTTACTAGATGGTGACAACTAAGAGAAATGGTCCTTGAAGTTCTGGCTCAAGGTTCTGCATTGGTGCATGTCTAAGGTAGAATGCCAAGCTGGATATAACTTAGATGTTCCTATTTTGGTAACTGTAATTGTTAATAGCAGCTACACAGTTTCACAAAGCACCACTGTGAAGGTGCATGTGCTCAATGCAATCCCACCACATTCCAGGGACAGTTTAGCACAGATGTGTCAAGAGCATAGCAGGACACCCACCTTTTAAAGCAATGTCACCGTGCCCTGTGACTATGACAAGGCAGTGGGCAGTTTTCTATGCCTGTGGTTTCCATCATTTAAGGGGAGTATGGCAGCAATATAAAATTTTCTCTTAAATTTACATGACACCTATGAAATGAGAAAATACCCATTCCAGCATAATTATTTCTCCTAATGCCCCAATGTCTAAAATCTGCAGGAAACAGTCAATCCCATCCTCGGAATAGAGTACTGTAGCAATGGATATAAAGCTGGACAGAAACATACTCCAAGAGTTAGACTGTATGTGGATGAGCCTCTGTTTCACTCACAAACACACATGAATACACCACCAAAAGGGCACTACCAAGTTCAGAGTAGCTAACTTCCAAACCAATTCTGAAGCATCAAAACTGAATTTCTTATTAAAGCAAGTCTGTTGGTTTGTTTGTTTTTTTTTTTGTTTGTTTGTTTGTTTTGTCTTTCTTCTTAAAATTAAGGCAATGGGATGGCTACAGTTCCTAAAGTTTATTTTATGAAACAAAAATATACATGCATTTTCCTCCTTAAGTTCAGGCATCAGAGTGTGACTAGAGGCCTGTACTCTACAAAACCTGCCCACCAGCCCATTACAGCCCAGTGAGCTCCCGCAGTGCCTTCCCCTCCTGCCAGACTCAAACTGAATCACAGGGAGAAAAGCACCACAGCACAAAACCTCTTCAGAGTTTTCGCAGTGATTCAAAACTTTTAGGTTGGCAGAGGGGAGGAGTTTATTAAAATGAAAAAACCCAAAGCCCATAAACAGAAATTCTGACAATGATGGCCTCCAGTTGAGTCCAGTTCCTAAGCGCTGCAGGTGGTCCACGGACGTTTAAGAAACATCACCGAACATAGCCACCTAATATTTCATAACGAAAATTTTAAACTTTGGCTAGTCACCTAACATTTGACAAAGAGGGAAAAGGCACTGAACTTGATTTCATGGTGCCCTTATCTGTTTGCACATATATGATATTTCATTTTGAAAATGTTAAATCACCACTTAAAACCCACAGAATACTTATGACCAACTGTGGTAACACCTAACAGCAGACGCTGATTTGAGGTTGAGCTCTACTATATCACTGCATTCGTTACATGTCAAGCTCTCCAAAACCCCAATGGCCAAGAAACTGAAGGACAGGACAAGACTCAAGTCAACTTTTAGCAATTCAATGCACTTTGTAGAAAGGATCTAAATTAAGCATAGAGTTTTGTTCTTTATTTTACACAAAGGAGACCACCAACATTTGCCATAAATTCTTCCAAACTCTTTAGAAAAGCCATCTTCTGTTTTCGATCCAGCGTAGGAGGGGTGCTGCTTGCAGTGAGCTTGTTGAAGGCATCTGCTAGTCTCTGGTAAATAACTGGGTCTTGTTGACTTGACAGTAATGTTTCAACCAATTCAGAGTACTCGGCCTATTGAAGAGATAAAGTGCATATAAAAACACATCTTTCTCAAACACCAGACAAGTAGGTCATATCAGTTATTGGATGGTGGGATTCTAAGAGGCAGGGTCTGCCAAGTCTTCTTTAGAGTTAGCACATAATCTTGGTTCCATCCAGCCTTTTCCATTGCTAATTCACCTATTATAACAACGCTATGAAGCAAGTACTGTTTATATTCCTATTTTAAAGGAAATTTATATAAAAGTGAGATTACCTAATACATCCAAAATCATACTGCCTTTGAGCAAGAATCCAGGCTGTTCGACTCCAGAAGAAATGTAATTACCAATTTCGTTGTGTTGCCTCTTTTGTGTTTTCAAAGCACATTATCCATGTTTGTTTTGCATTTTATATATAACCTAAGTCTGCAACCTTTGTACATTTTCTGAGAGGTTCTATAGACACTATGTCCATGCAGTTCTGTAGACAGCAGGTCATACAAATGCAGGTAAGAGGTGGCAGAGTGGGAGAAGGGTATTTTGGACTTTTCTCAAAGTGGAAGTAGAAAATCTGAATTGACTGTGCACATGCAGCTCAAACCAGCACTGTGGCTCAGCGGCTCCGGGAAGAAGGACAGCAGGAGCTTAACAAATATAGGGGTATGTTGTGTGTATCTTTTATATTGTTAGTGCCCTTCATATTATAGCCTTATACATGAGGTGTGTGTGAGGCATTAAAGGAAATGAAAGCAGGGCAGCTTTCTAAGATAAACTCTCTCTTTTTTAAATCCTCACCTGAGGATATGTTTTCAAAAAGAGGAAAGAAGAAAAAGAGAGAGAAAAAAACATCAACGTGAGAGAGAAATATCGATTGGTTGCCTCCTGTCTTCGACCTGACCAGGGATCGAACCCAAAACCTGGGTATATGCCCTGACCATGAATTAAACCCACAACGTTTCTGATGTACGAGATGATACTCCAATGAGCCACCTGGACAGTGCGATAAACTTTCTTGAAAAAAGCTGGTCTGCCACTATTTTTCATTAACTTCTTGGCATATCATGATGGACCAAAATGGTAAAACCCTGTTAGTTACGATTGGAAAAGAAGAGTAGAGAATAGCACACTACTACACCCAGGCATGGAGCCAGAATGGCTGCCTTCACTGCCCCCCTCCAAGGGACAGGCTTGTTCACAGGGGAACAAGAATAAACTCAAACCATGTCCCTGCTAATGTGAACTGGCTGTGTCCCTGGGCCAAAACAGCAGGACATCATCCTCACCAATCCCAGGCTCCTGTTCTCTGTTCTACATATATGAGTATGTTTTTAAAAAGGTAACCAGAGCCCTAGCCAGTTTGGCTCAGTGGCTAGAGTGTTGGCCCTCGAACTGAAGGGTCCCAAGTTTGGTTCCGGTTAAGGGCACCTACCTCAGTTGTAGGCTTGATCCCTGGCCCTGGTCGGAGCGCATGCAGGAGGCAACAGACTGATGAGTCTCTCTCACATCAATGTGTCTCTCTCTCGCTTCCCTTACCTTCCAATCTCTAAATCAATGGAAAAATATTCTCAGGTGAAAATTAACAACAAAAAAGGCAACCAGAATATAATGGCTTATGCATTTTCCTAGTAAGAACAGGAAATCAAATGACAGAAAGGCCCCTTACTGGGATGGGCATCATCTCAGGAAGTGAACTTCTGAAATTCTGCACAAACAGTACAGAAGCCGGCCTAAAGGTGGTCTTCAAGCACTTTGCCAACCGCTATGATATCCTATCTTTCTAAAAGAGAAAATAAATGCAGCCCCGAGGGCCAGTCATTGCAGATGCTATGGCCTCTACGCTTTAAAAAAAAAAAAAAGATTTTAAAATTGATTTTAGAGAGAGATGAAGGGAGAGGGAGAGAGAAGCATCGATCTGCTGCCTCCTGCATGACACCTACCAGGGATTGAATCCGCAAGCAGACATATGCCCTGACCAGGAATTGAACCAGCAACCTTTCAGTGCATGGGACAATGTTCAATCGACTGAGCCACACCGGCCATGGTGGCCTCTACACTTTTAAAAAAAGTCTTAGTGAACTGCTGGTTTGGTTCAGTGGTTGACCATTGACCTATGAACCAGGTCACGGTTCGATTCTCGGTCAGGGCACATGCCCAGGTTGCAGGCTAGAACCACAGTATGGGGTGTGCAGGAGGCAGCCAATCAATGATTCTCTCTCATCATTGATATTTCTCTTTCTTTTTCTCTCTCTATATATCTCTCTCCCTCCCTTACTCTCTGAAATCAATAAAAATATATTTTATAATGTCTTCGTTCCTCTAGCCAATCACTTGGTCATGCTGGGACATGTGTGAAGAAGGGGGGTGGAGATAGGTTTTGGGAAACTGATCCTTCACATTCACACACTTGATGGGCATGTACAATAGGGAAGAGAGATGGGTGAACCAGCATAACTTTTCTTCTTCTGTTATACTGGCCCCACATCAGTGATTGCTTCAGTCTTTAAAGACTCAAAGAATTAGGAAGGGAGGGCGAGGGAGGTGAAGTTAAGGGAAGAACACTTTCCATATTGTAGTATGGAATAAATACTGTTGTTTCCCGGCTCTCTGAAGACAGTCTCTTCTGGGTGCCCCGTCTCATTCAATCTTGTTTTTCTTACAAAACTGAGTTCCTCAAGGACAGAAGCACATCTCCATTATCCTCTCAAATCTGATTCCTGGTTCCTAGCAATTGTGTAAGGATAAGCTTTAGGGCAAAGGATGGGTTATAACAGTGCAGAAGGGATAATAAATGCTTATTAACTAACAAACAGCTTATCTAATTAAAAAAAGCCAGAGCTAATGAGGAGGCTAAGAAACAGGACTGCACTGCAACAGAACTGCAGCCCTGAATCAGAGATCCCCTAAGATCTGGAGGGTTAACAACCACCGTGGATCTGAATCATCTCTTTCTAAAAGGCCAGTGCCCCAAGGAGCTGCGGCCCATACCTGGTGCAGGCACACCAACGTGTAGAACGCCTCACCGGCTGCTGTCGTCATCTCAGTGTTGTGCTTCTGCAGAACCAGCATATCAAAAACCAGCTGAAAGTGCACAAGGAAACCGCTAAATAAAGACACACAACACAAAAATCACACAGTCCTCCAGCTCCTCCCTGCTCCAAAAAAGAAAGAGAGGGTGGTATGTGTTCATTAAATATATCTGAACATTAAAGAAAATGGTTTTTTAAAAGTCCAAGGATAGGATATGGATGTGATTACCTCCTGTGGTATAATAATTAAGTTATCCAATTACCCATTATATTTACATCAATGTTACACAGAAGTGGAGAGTTACATGTCTAGAAAGTGGATCTCCAGAAAACACAGAAAGTGACTATTAAAGAAGGTAAGCATTTCCTGATTTCAAAGATTTATGTGTACTGACAGACCTTATCAAAGCAGGTGACCTCACAACCTACTATCCAAGCACCTTACCTTCAGAAAGTGCCTTGTCGCTAGAAACAGTGGTGAGTCTGTATCTTGAGCTTTTGCACACTGTTCAGCCAATGGTGTCAGGGCCTCCAGGCACAGCTGGCAAACCTCTGAGCTCATTCTGATCATGAAGGTCAAAGAGCAAATACAAGTAGACACACTTGACATATTAAAGACAAAAAATTACGGCTATTATCACATGGAGTGAATTTCTAGAAATGAATGCAGGTAAGCTATAGCTTGAATAATGTGTCTTTACTGAGCTAAGTGAGAAAAGACTCCCAAGGTTTTGAGGTGATCCATAAGTGTTTGGGGTCTGCGACTGGAGACTTCCAGCATGTTTCTGATTATGAGGCACACATTGATAAAAGCCTTGCTATTTTCTACCATCAGGTAGCTAAGATTAGACATCCAGCAACAGTATGTGAAATTATTTGGGAAGCAGGGGCCAAATGTCCCTAGAATCTATGAAAGAAGAAAAAGAATGTGATGAACTATTAACATAAAAAAAACAACCACACAGAATTAGGGCAGTTATAGAAATGGTAGCTTTTTTTTAAGAAATAAAACTGAAATACAAAGTAAAAATAAAAAAATTGAAAACTTCAGATAAGATCTTTTCACAACATGTGATAAGTGATAACACGTGATAAGTGATAACAATGTGATAAGTGATAACAATGCCTATTTAAAGGATACGAAGTCATTCCCAGCTCTAGAGAGCACATCAGACTTTTAAAAAGGTCTTCAGGAAGCTGTGGTATTTTTTCAGGAAAAATCTCACAAATAAATGTAATTAATTTGTAGTATTGATTACAAAGTGTTGGAAACTGAAAAAGAAAAATTAAATATTTAGATGCTTAATGTTATCTCATTTTATTTTCTTTAATACAAAAAAAGTAACAATAACAGGCAAGCTTCTAAGTATAATGATTTTTTAAATTGATTTTAGAACAAGAAAAGAAGGGAGAGGGAGGGGGAGAAGAGGGAGAGAGACCAACATCGATTTTTTATTCCACTTATTTATGCATTCGTTGGTTGATTCTTCTATGTGCCCTGACCGGGATTGAACCCGAAACCTTGGCATATCGGGACTACTCTCTAACCAACCTGGCCAGTGCATAATGATTTTTTAAAAACACATATAAGATGCCTGGCCAGTGTGGCTCAGTGGTTGAACATCGACCTATAAATCAGGAGATCACGGTTTGATTGCCGGTCAGGGCACATGCCCGGGCTGCAGGCTCAATACTCAATGTGGGGCAGCCAATCAATGATTCTCTCTCATCATTGATGTTTCTATCTCTCTCCCTCCCTCTCTGAAATCAGTTAAAACATATTTTAAAAGAGAGAGGGGGAGGGGGGAGAGAGAGAGAGAGAGAGAGAGAGAGAGAGAGAGAGAGAGAGAGAGAGAGAGAGAGGAGGAAGCAATGGTCTGGAAATCTATGGCTTTCTCACTCTGACACTCGTACTCTTCCCCCCTCCTCCCCACTGTCTGTGCACGTGTGCACAGGCGAACACACCTCCCTCTTCCTCTCCATTCACGTCCTTGTCCTCAGCTTCAGACTCCTATGACATCTCATGAAAAGAGGGGTAAGAAAGGCAGCCTCATTACCATCACACCCAATACTGAGTGATAAAACCAAGGTATAGCAGTACGAAGGTACAAAATTAAAAACTGTATGAGTCTTGGTTTCTTACCATCCTATTTCTACATGGAGGGATTTATAAATTCATTCCATTGTTTAATCCCTCAACCTGAGAATAATATTCAACAAGTACCAGAAGAATGCATACAACTGAAAATCTAACATAATTTTAATTGCTTAATGACAAATGATGAGGGAATCAAAACTGCTAACATTAGAATGCAATTTCTAAAAGCCCCACTTTTTCTGTAGTAACTTATTTTGAATGCAGAACTCTGGGGCAGGAGTGAGGGCCTGTGTTCTGAGCTGTAAACATGAGTGTTAATGACACTAACAGCAACTCAAATGTTTTATTTCCACATGTACTTATCAGACAAACAAGTATTCATATCCCTTAGTTAAATCATAGGGACATTATTGTCTAAAATATCTTGAAACCTCGAGCACACACATTTTTATGTTCATATTCACTTTCTTCAATTACCTTCAAAAGATCTTGTGACATCAAGGGCAGAATTAGGTTGACTCCATATAAAACAACATCCGCTGCTGACACAGACCTGCTTGCTGCTTGCCCCGGCTCATGTCCCCTAAACACTTCATCTATAAACAGAAACCATGCAGTCTTACAGCCATAACATCAACAAATCTGCAAAGTTGGATACATTCTACCCTTGAGAAATAAAAACAGATTTGAATCTTTAGCCACAATAAATTGACTGGATAATAGGACATCTGGTAAGCTTGCCTGGGTCACCGTTCTGTATTTCACTGTTTAGGATCTCAGAGTACTCTATACAGATGGTATTCTGTGTTTACATCAAATATTACTCTTCAATAATAAAGGAAAACTGCCAGGCCGGTGTGGCTCAGTGGTTGAATGTCAACCTATGAACTAGGAGGTCAAAGTTTGATTCCGGATCAGGGCACATGCCCTGTTGCGGGCTCGATTTCCAGTGTGAGGTGTGCAGGAGGGAGCCGATCAATGATTCTCTCTCATCACTGATGTTTCTACTGCTCTCTCCTTCCTCCTTCCTCTCTAAAATCTATGAGTTAATTAATTTCCACGATAATATCTATTTTATCTCTTAGGTGTGTGGAATTGTTTTAGCTGAAAAGGAATGGGGAAAATGTGGAAATTAACATGTCACATTAAAGAGAAAGTAGTTTTTTAAAAAAAGAGCTACGAGGATGAAGAGTTTATTATCCTTAATCCATGCCTATAAATTAATAGGAATCATAAGACTTAAATATATAAGCGAGCAAAGTCTATAAACAAACATCTAACAAAACCACCAATCCAATGAAAAACAGTTCATTCTAATCAAGCAATGTAATTTTTTTTTTTAATCTCTCACTCAAGGGTATTTTCTCCACTGATCTCCAGAAAGAGTGTGGGAAGGAGGGAGGAGAGGAGGGGAGAAAGAGAGAGAGAGAGAGAGAGAGAGAGAGAAACATCAGTATGAGAGATACATCAACTGGTTGCCTCCTGCACATGCCCCAACTGGGACCAGGGATTGAACCTACAACCAAAGTATGTGCCCTTGACAGGGAATTAAAACCTCGACCCTTTGGTCCAAAGTCTTATGCTCTAACCACTGAACAAACCGGCCAGGACTAAAGTTACTATTTCTGATTAATTAAATTCAAGATTTCTTTTTGTTGTTGTTGTTAATCCTCACCAGAGGATATTTTTCCATTGATTTTTAGAGAGAGTGGAAGGGAGAGACAGAGACAGAGAGAAACATCAATGTGAGAGAGATATATTGATTAGTTGCCTCCTGCACGCACCCCGACCAGGGCTGGGGAACCTGCAACCAAGGTATGTGCCCTCTGCCAGAAGTGAACCCAGGACCTTTTAGTCCGCAGCCAATGCTCTATCCACTGAGACAAACTGGCTAGGGCTGAAGATGACTTTTAAAGGATAATATTTACATGTTGGTCAGGATATAGTGTAACAGTTATCCTTAAGAGCTATATAATAAAAACCTTCAGAGCACTGTACATACTAAAAGATATAATCAAATTCTGACAGAGATTTGTCCACAGAAATGATTGCTGCATCTCTATTTATAACAGCAAAATCATAAATATTTCAATGTCCAATATTAAATTCCCAAATGTGGAAAACCATTCAGCCATCAAAAAGTCATAAAAAATTCTTAGTGAGGAGAAAAAGGTCAAGAATACATTAATAAAAAAGGCAGAATATAATGCCCAGCCAGTGGGGTTCAGTGTCGAGCCATGAACCAGGAGGTCACAGTTCGATTCCCAGTCAGGGCACATACCTGGGTTGTGGGCTCCATCCCCAGTGTGGGGTGTGCAGGAGGCGGCCAATCAATAATTCTCTCTCATCATTTATGTTTCTATCTCTCTCTTCCTCTTTGAAATCAACAAAAAGTATATTTTTCTATTAAGAGCATATTACTTTAGAAAAAGGGGAAAAAAGATAAAATGGGGTAAATAAAAAAGCAATTCTACTTAAAAACCACCTAATTCTGAACTTCTCCATAGGGGTCTCAGTTCCATTTGGAAGAATCCCATCTTCCAAAGCAAGGCATGCAAACCTGAGGTCGGGCTGTGAGGCTGTTCTGGCACTGCCCACAGGCTTCCCTAACTAAACAGGCTCTCTACGTGGAGGCTGTGACCTGGGGCGTGATGGGCACTGCTCTCCAGCCACGAACTCTGCTAAGAATTCAAGAATGGAGAACAAAGCTACACTGCCAGTTATGCATTTAATAGGCCACCTAGCATGTAAATTTCATTTCATAATACTTAAAATATTTTGTTTTTATCTCACCTATTAGCTTTATTTGAAAAATAATGACTTAAAAATATTATCTTCCTTTTTACCATCTATAAATAGTTAATGCTGTTCCTTTATCATTTTTCTAGTTTAACTGTCTTCATTTTTCTATCATCTGAACTTCAATCCTATTTACCCTTATTTTATTCTTTACCCCCTTACTTTGTACTTTCAATCCTGAGGATTTTAACCTCAATTTCTTTTCTTAATGTTTAATTATAACTTGAATGTTTTTGCTCTTTTATTTTGAAAACCTCCCCTCTCCGGTTTAACTATAGTGTTTGCTCTCTCATTTGTTGTAGAACAGAAAGACGAAGTGCAACTTGTACCATAAACCTGAGAGACTGCAGGGGCTTTTCCCTCCAAATGCCCTTATCAGCTCTCCCTCCCTTATAATGCCAGCTCTCATTTTTTAGTCAAATTACTTAGGCTACTGGGCTCTGACAGGATGCTTACATCCTGGAAAGTCTACAGAAAAGTTTCCAAGAGCCCACCGATCAACAGATACAGTGTGTGAAACTGCAGGTTGGTATAAAACTAACTTTTCAAGGAAAAGGCTCAGTAACTACTTCAGGATTTAAAGGCTCACGACCTAGAAAAGGTTGAGAACTCCTGAATTAAGGACCTAAAGAATTCAGAAAGCATGGGAATAACACTTGTGTGAGAGGCAGGTCTGGCACCTGGCAGGGTGGCCATTTCAGCTTTGGTATAGGAAGGAAGCACTGAGGGGATGTGGGACAGGGCCTGGAAAACCGTTTCATCTGGGGGCTCATGAATACACAGACACCGAAAAGAACTGTTGTCCAGTGAATAAGGAAACAGAGAAAGAACAAGCTCAAGTATGGGGCACAATAAGGAAAGTGGAAAGTTACAGCACCCAGCTCAAAAAGAAAATCTTATAAGGAAAATGTGTCCACAACAATAAATATCTGCAGAACATAAAAGGAGATGCTCAACAGGATTTGTTTTTCTTTCAGAAAGCAAGATGATCTCTTTTGTGTTAAGGGAAGGTGGGCTGTGAGGTAGGAGGGAGGTAAGAGAACACTGTAAAAATACTTAAGGTTTCAATTACTGGTGAAGTTCTCAACTGTAGTAATTCCTGGCTACCAGGCACCAAGCTCAGGACCAGAGACTTCTGAGCTAATCCATGAACACTCTACACTCTAAAGGGCATTTCTCAGCATATCCACTGGAAAGTTATTGGAAGGATGACTGACTTTCCCAGGGTTCTACTGTCTGTGAGCCACTAAGTTACTCTCCCAAGCATGGCCTGTGAGCTCCAGAGCTCAGCATTTCCCACCCCAACAAGGATTCCCATGCCTCACTCTGGAAGGCTTTCGAAGGCAGCCACCTCAGGACACGGAGGGACCAGTCAGTAAAGCATAACTCTGAAGTTTGGTGCCAGGATGTGAATCTAGTCCTGCAATTTACTGCTCCACATCTGTGGGCAAAATTTTCTACACCTGTTTCTCATCCATAAAATGAGTGTAACAGTGGTACCTACTTCACACCATTTTGATAGGTATAGTACCTGGCATTTGGTAAGAACCTAACAGATGGAAGATTTTACTATTCTTCTTACAAGAGGAAAGCCAAGCAGGAAAGACCAGGAGTTCAGCCCTCACTGTAGTGACCAGAGATGACATTTTCATCTATTCTGTAAACTGAACTTCCTCATAAGATTTTACTTAACAAAAATATCCTTTGCTTTAACAAATATAATAATAATAACAAAAGCTTACACCCTACCTGTATCACTGAAGTCTATGAACTCTTTTGACAGAAGGTTTGTAAGAAGTTCCATAATAAGAAGTAGGTCCTGGTATTGTTCCTCCTCGGCTGTGACATCCACTCTCTGCCGCCCCAAATTATTCTTAGAATATACTTGCAACAAAGTGAGGCAGGCTTCATATAAGTTCATCGCTTTGGACTGTAAGAAAGCATGCAGAAATTAGGCTACCAAAAAATATATAAATATTAAATAAATTAAAAAACATAATCTAATAAAGTTACTATAAATCCCAACGATCTCAAATGCTTGTTTTAAACTACATTAAAACATTAACAAAAATGAAAAAATACACTTAGTCATACTTAAAATATTAGTTTTCCAGCAATAAAATTTAATATCCATTTTTTTTCACTTGACTAGAGATGATAAGACTATTGGCAACAGAACTACTTTATTGCTGCTATTCAACTTCTTCACTGATTTTAATATTTAAAATTGTATAACTTGCAAAAACACAGAGTACCAAACAGTGGTCTTAAAGATGAGAATGGCACTGTCATGCTCTCTCAATAATTTACCTGTGACTACATTTTTAATATTTTAGATATAACCTCAATTTCAAGTAGGTTCCTTTGATCCAATAAAAAAAAAATACAAGTCAGGAGCCCATATTAAATGATTTGGACAAGATTTAAACTAAACTGATGCTAACAAGTACAAATACATGTTTAAGGCTGTTTTTAAAAAGCTTTCTAGATAATTTAATGGAACAAAACATACGTCTTTGCTTACTAAATATAAAAGGATTTAGTGTGTCTAAAAACTTATCTGACTTACAAAACAGATACACAAACTGCCATTAAAATTTTTAGGCTTGCCCTGCCAGTGTGGCTCAGTGGTTGAGCATCAACCTATGAACCAGGAGATCACAGTTCAATTCCCAGTCAGGGCACATTCCTGGGTTGTGGACTTGATCCCCAGTGGGTGGTGTGCAGGAGGCAGCCAATCACTGATTCTCTTTCATCGTTGCTGTTTTTATCTCTCTCCCTCTCCCTTCCTCTCTGAAATAAAAAAATTATTAAAGAAAACCCTTAAAAAAATTTAGGCCTTAGTGTTCTACCACAGAGAAATGGTCAAAGTTCTCTACCATAATTCATCTGTTTCATCAAATATTCCTCATTTGAATGATATAATAACATATTAGCTCAAAGAAATTACTGATTATTAACATGTACTTAGGGCAAGAATTTATATTCATTCAACATGCCATACTCTGAATTCGAATTTCTTTTGAAAACTGTATTTTGAAAAACCTTTCGGAGGCATTAAAAACACTTCCGATAATATTCATTAAATTTGAAGGCAAATACCTATTATTTTGTTACCAGTGGCCCAGTGCACGAAATTCATGCACATTAAAAGGGGATTAATTAGAGGAAATATTTTAATATTGCTATTTGCCCTTTCTCTATAATAGAAGTGTCAGAGATGAAAGAAAATTATTAAAATGTATATGAAAATCTTCCTCCTGTCAGTCTGGGGCATACCACGGGACCCAGAGTGAAGTCCCTGCTCACCCACAAAATCACTGTGTGCCTCAAAATCACTTGAGACCTAAACCCGGCTGCCCCCACTCCCCCATTGGGCTAGATCCAGACCCGGCTGGTCCCACTCTCGTCAAGCCCCTCCGGGCAGGGGGCGCAGCCTCAGGTCCTTTGGCCCAGTGCCGGGGCGGGAGGCATGCCTTGAGGTCACCCGTCAAGCCCCACCAGGTGGGGGACGTGGCCTGAGATCCTCTGTCAAGTCCCTCCAGGTGGGGGGTTGTGGCCTGAGGTCTCCTGGCCTGGTGCCAGGGCAGGGGATGCAGCCTGAGGTCCCTTGGCTTGGTGCCGGGGTGAGGGGCGCGGCCTGAGGTCCCCTGGCCTGGCACCAGAGCGGGAGGGAGCAGCCTGAGGTCCCCCAGCCCAGCACTGGGGCGGGGGACGCACCTTGAGGTCCTCCATCAAGCCCTACCAGGCGGGGGGCATGGTATGAGGTCCCCCGTCAAGCCCTGCTGGGTGGGGGGCATGATCTGAGGTCCCCCCGCCTGGTACGAGGGTGGGGGTGGTGGCCTGAGGTCCTCTGTCAAGCCCCATGGGGGTGGGGGACGGGCATGCAGCATCAGGTCCCTGCTGATTGTTGGTTAAGGTTCATTACGGGAACTCAGCCTCTACTGTGGGCGCCGCCATCTTTTGTGGTGGAGTGATGGTCAATTTGCATATTCCCTCTTTATTATACACTAAGTGACCAGATTATTATGATCTCTGAATGCATTATAATCTGGCCACTCAGTATGTATGTATGGTGTATGTGTATGTGTATATGTATATATGTATACATATATTAAGAGTCCCGGTGCATGAATTCATGCATGGGTGGGATCTGGCCAGCCTGGCCAGGGGGAGGGGACATGGGCAGTTGGCCAGCCTGCCTGCTGGTCGAACTCCTGGTCGAGGGGACAATGTGCATATTGGCCTTTTATTATATAGGATATACACTGAGTGGCCAGATTTTTATGCATTCAGAGATCATAATAATCTGGCCACTCAGTGTATAGGATAGCTTTAAGGAGTTTTAATCCTGAAGGGATAAAATTAGAAAGCACTCACCTCTCCAAGATAGCATATCTGTTTATGTGCAACTTCAACAAAAACTTCTATTATGAGATTGACAGTCTCAGGGGTATTTTTGTAAACTTCCATCAATCCAATGCAATTGGTAAGGAAGTCCATTAAGAAATTAAAAAGGATCGCCACGTTGTCAATCTGGGTAGCCTCGGCAATGCCACATAGGGCCTCTAGCGTGGCAGTGATTTCCTGCTTGATCTCCTCTTGCTGGCACATCTGCTGAAAGTTTTCCTGATTTATCACCCTTAAGAATCGCTGCTGCAATGGCTGAAGAACCTATAAAAACAAAGCATGGATTTTCTAAAAGCCTACCTTAGTTTTTTCTTTATCTTTATTTCCTCAACTAAGAAAAACAGTCACTTTCCAAAACATTTTTAACCACTGGAGGTAGAAAAAGCACAGAAAACAAAGAATTCTGAACCACACATTATATTCCCCATTTTGAGGGTCATCACAACTTCTGCATGAAGTAGACATTACCTCACGCCTGTTAGAATGGCTGTTATTAAAAAGACAAGAGATAAAAGCTGTTGACGATGTGAAGAAAAGGGAACCCTCCTGCAATATTGGTAGGTTTGTAAACTGGTGCAGCCACTATGGAAAATAATATGGAGGTTTCTCAAAAAATTAAAAATAGAACTACCATATGACACAGCAATTCCACTTCTGGGTACATATTCAGAGGAAATGAAAACACTAATTTGAAAAGATATCTGCACCCACATGTCCATAGCAGCATTATATACAATAGCCAAGACATGGAAACAGTCTAACTTTAAATGTCCACTGATGGGTGATGGATAAAGGATGCTGTGGTGTATATACATGATGGAATACTATTCAGCCATAAAAAAAAAAAAAAAACCCAAAAATAGCCTCTATTGAGACAACATGGATGGACCTTGAGGGCATTATACCATGGGAAATAAGTCAGACATAGAAAGACAAACATTGTATGATTTAAATTATATGTGGAATCTATTAAAAAAAAAAAGAAACACAAAAAACAAAAGCACCAAACTCACAGAAAAACTTGTTTCCAACAATAGGGGTGGAGGAAGAAGGATTTAAAGAAAGATGGTCAAAAGGTACAAACTCTCAGTTATAAAATAAATATAAGCACAAGGGATGTGATATACCAGCAGTCGCCAACCTTTTGGACCTCGCGGACCACGGGTTGGCGACCGCTGTGATATACAACATGATGATTATGGCTAACACTGTATGTCACATAGAAAAGCTGTTAAAGAGAGTAAATCCCAAGAGTTATAACAAGGAAATTTTTCTTTTTTTTTGTATCTATATGAGATGGATGATAACTGAACTTATTTCACATTATATGTAAGTCAAACCATTATGCTGTACATCTTAAACTTATACAGTGATGTATGTCAATTACATCTCAATACAGCAAAAATTATAATTCATGGAAAAATATAAGTGCATGCTATCATCTCACTTCCTTAAGTAATTTAGCTTTAAGAAAGAGAGAAAGAGAGAGAGAGAGAGAAGGAAAACTCACAGAACACAACTTCAATGCCATCTACAAAATTCAGCCACTATCCTCATCTCTTTCTAATAAAACATTAAGCCTCAAAGTAGAAACTGACACTGTGTTCTACAGGAATAGGCAAAAGTAGTTTTACAGTTTGAGTACACAAAACAGAGTTTATCCTGATATTATCACTAGTGGTACGGTGCACAAAATTCATGGGGATTCCCTCAGCCCAGCCTGCACCCTCTCCAATCGGGGATCCCTTGGGGGACATCCCTTTCGCAATCTGGGACCACTGGCTCCTATCTGCTCACCTGCCTGATCGCCCCTAACTGCCTCTGCCTGCCTGCCTGATTGCCCCTAACCCGTCTGCCTGCCTGCCTGCCTGATCGCCCCTAACTGCCCTCCCCTGTCGACCTGATCTCACCCCCAACTGCCTCTGCCTGCCTGATCTCGCCCCCAACTGCCCTCATCTGCTGGCCAATTTGGTTCTGATTGGTCTATTTCTATGCCAGTCAGTGTCAAAAGCTCCGCCTCCTAGGCAGTCATTGGCTCCTCACACTTCACCCAGATTTGGTTCTGATTGGTCAGTTTCTATGACAGTGAGCATCAAAAGCTCCACCTCCGAGGCATCAATTGGTTCCTCACACTTCACCCAGATTTGGTTCTGATTGGTCGGTTTCTATGCCAGTCAGTGTCTCTGGGCCTATCAACAGGGCCTGATCAGAAAGGCGGGGCTGATCAGCAGCCCTGGTGGAGGCCTGGAAAGAGAGAGGCAAGTGCTGATCAAAAGCTGCCACAGAGGCAACAGATAGTCCCTGCTTCTCTCTTCAGGCCTCTCTCTGGCCCTGGTTCGCAGCCCCCTCAGCAGTCAGAGCTGGGGCACCGCACCTGCAGCAGAAGCAGATGCAGGACTGACTTCCAGTTGGTTGAGCCTCGGTCGTTACGACCAGGGTTTTTATATGTTAGGATTTATTAATTATGGTATTATTTTCCATATGAACAACTATAAACCTACTTTTGCCCCACCCTGTATAAAGGGTCAGAGGGTAAATATTTTAGACTGGGCAGGATATGCCACCTCTTGCCCAACTACTCCATTACAACTATGCTGTCATTCAGACACAGCCATGGTCAACATGTAAACAACTAAGAGTAATTGTGTTTCAATAAAACTTTATAGGAACAGACAGCATGCTAGATTTGGTCTGTGGGCTACTGTTTTCCAACCTCTGTTCTACAGGGTCAAGCCCAATAAAAGCACCTGCCTGTTTTTCTCCTTTTCAACTCCTCATAGCATAGAACATAACTATGGATACCTGACTATAAGAGTCAATAGACATATTCATGAAGGTAATACCTTAATTCTATTTAAAGCTGTATGTATAATAACACAATTATTTCAACTAAAATACATGGTCAGCCTAGTTTTTCTGGTTCTAAAGTCAAAACTCCCTAATGTCTCCCCTTCTAGTCTCAAGGACTATAGGTTGGTAACCTACATACCATGGTAAGTCTTGGTTCCCAATTTAAAGCTTATTATGTGAGGCAATGTCCATGGTGGTTTGTTATCAGTTGAATTATGTCCCTGCAAAATTGATATATTGAAGTCCAAACTCCGAGAAACTCAGAACATGGCCTTATGTAGAAATAGGGCTGTTTTCAGATACAATTAGTTAAATTAAGATCAGGTCATTAGGACAAACCTCCTAATCCAGTATGACTGGTGTCCTTATATAAAGGGGAGATTTGAACACAGGCAAGCAAACATGGAGATTTTCACGTGAAGATGAAGACAGAGATTGGAGTGGTGTGTCAATAAGACAAAGAATGCTGAAGATTGCCAGCAAAGCCCCAGAAGTTAAGAGAGGCCTGGACCACATGATCCCTCGCAGCCTCAGATGTAACCAACCCTTGGACACCTGATCTCAGACTTCCTGCCTTCAGAACAGTGAAACAATGAATTTCTGTTGTTTAAGCCACTAAGTTTGTTACTGTGTTATAGCAGCCTTAACAAACTAATACAATGGTTTATTCGTATCTCCTTGTTCAAGACAAAAGAACATTTCACTGATTCTTAATGAAGAATTAATATACCACTAGGTACTTTTTTGAGTATCTAGTACTCAAAAATGGGAGATTCTCATTTGAGTTGGGGAGAAAAATATACCTAAACTGGAGAACACCGCAGAATATTGATAATTAATATTCAATGTCATTACAAGCAGATACGAACAAATCGTAAGATGACATTTACAAAATAATAAGCTGCAACCTATACATTAGAAAGGAAAAATACAGAAAAGCAATGACCAATATTTATATCTCCAGGGACTATTTTATGGCAATACGTAGATAAAACAACAAAGTTCCACCAGAGGGTGCTATCATTATCAGGGGAACTGTTACCTCAGTCCAATACTGTTGTTTGGTTTCTGTGTCCATCTGTGCAAAACCTCCCAGGACAAGGGCCTTCATCAGCGTCCTCTGCACCGGACTGGACAGAAAATTCAGAGGGGGGCTTCGGGTCGCAAACTGTTTAGCTAAATTCCACCAGTTTTCACACTGGATTACTAGGTTTGCCCTATGGGCAAAAACAACAAAAGAAAGATGTACCACTTAGACTGAATGTAAACTAAGTAAACAAAATGGAAGGCACCTCGATTTAATTAATTTTATTTATTTAATTTTATTGATTTCAGAGAAAGGAAGAGGGAGAGACAGAAATATCAATGGTGAGAGAGAATCATTGATCAGCTGCCTCCTGCACGCCTCCTACTGGGATCGAGCCCACAACCCAGGCATGTGCCCTGATCGGGAATTGAATCATGGCCTCCTAGTTGATGGGTCGATGCTCAATCACTGAGCAACACTGGCTGGGCTAGATTTAATTGATTTTCAAGTCCAGTAAATGGGGCATAGAATTTAGAGACCCACAAGCTTGCATTCAAATCCCATTGGTAATCTGACAATGTAAAATGTATTTAACCTCTCTTACTGAATCAGTTTCCTGATCTGTAAAATAGGGATAACAACAGTAATAACAACCTTACAACTCATGGCTGAGATTGATGTGAATAAATGGGATACTTTATATGAAATGCTTGGAAAATTACCTAGTATATTATAAGAAATCAATAAGTAGTAGCCAATGACAATAATAATAATAATAATAATAACAACCATATTCCTATGCAATAAAAAAAATGAAAATATTTCCAGGATCTGTTGTAGGAAGCAATTTTTAATTACTAAATTATCAGTTTTTCTCATCTTTAAAATGGGATAATACTAATAGGATACCTGAAAAATCAAATGAAACTATTTTATAGTAAAGTTTTTTAAAACTTTAATGTATAAATAAATTACTAAATTAAATACATATGGTATTCATAAGATACTTTCATAACGAATCCTTGAACAGTCAATGCAACCCTCACTTGTAACACAGGGAAACCCTATTTGCACTTGTAATAACATGACACTATTTTTTAAACACACTGCTCCAAAAATGCAGGATCTACCTAGACCTTAGGACCAACTGTTTGTCATTTGCAAAGTCTACACTAAAAAGCAAGCTCATTAGACACAGACACACAGCCTGATTCTTACAATCAGCTTACCTTTCTCTTCTTTCCACCAAAGTGACAAGGAGCTGCACAGTGTCACTTGCAAGGTCCTGCTCACTACTCCACACCGAGAGGTTGCTGATGACTTTCTGTAAGAGGTAGCCAATAATCCACTGAGAACCCTCAGTATCTGCTCCAAATGCTGTACTGAATGGTAGACTTATCTTAAAGAGAAAACCA
Organism: Corynorhinus townsendii; assembly: GCA_026230045.1. NCBI lineage: Eukaryota > Metazoa > Chordata > Mammalia > Chiroptera > Vespertilionidae > Corynorhinus > Corynorhinus townsendii. The sequence goes on along the minus strand of JAPDVU010000003.1, from coordinate 113,492,837 downwards.
ATATTTTAGGTCAGAAAGAATGATCAGATAAAAAAAATATATATCAAACTGAAATTAACATCTAAATATTAAGTGCTGCTCACTTCACATAATTTTATAAATTCGTATATGTAAATCCAAAAGAGACATCCTCAATCCACTTAATGTTTTCCAATGTGATTTTTAAAAATGTATCTTTATTGCTGGAAGTATTATCCAATGTGATATTGCTGTTCACTTTAGCTGTTGTTATTAACACACTAACACGATATATACACAAATTCAAAGAACATAAGTTAATCCATTCTCAAACAGTAATCTATAATTTAATATTGGTTAAAGTACATTGAATTAAATGATGTGCCATAAGAAAAGTTATTAAAATAGTATGTCATTAATGCAGTTCTCTTCAATGCGGAAAATGTTCAGCTCTTAGTCACATTTTGATGATAAAATCTCCAAGAAAATGTTCTCATTTCTATAACTGCCATAATCATAAATCCACATGAAGTTAAATAGTTTTACATTCTGACCTGATCATATAGCTTCTCATCCACCAGGAGATAAGTCTTTGCCCAGCGTTTTAGAAACCAAACAATATCTTTGCCCATTTGAGGGCTTAGCAGATCAGTGAGATCTGCTCTTATTGCTCGAGACTCAACTTCCGAAACTCTGAGAACGGCAGATAACAGCCTATGGGTACAAAAAGAAGTCATTATTCTTCGTTTATTAGTTAATTTCTTCATAAAAGTCCTTTTTTTTGTTTCCCAACCTCTCTGGATTTAGGCCAGGTTATACTTGAAATTTTCATTAATAAGGCTGTAGACAAATGCCCTACTTTGTTGCTGATCTTTCAGGAAGCAGCAAACAAGACAAAGAAATGAAGAGGAGTTGTGGCCAGAGACATCCTTCTGTTGAAGTTGTACCTGCATTACTATATACAGAAATTTTTCAGATTCAAAATGGAGAAATACATAAAATTAAAAGTTCAGAGTAGCCCTAGCCAGTGTGACTCAATTGGTTGAGCATCGTCCTGTACACTAAAAGGTTGCCAGTTTGATTCCCCATCAGGGCACATGTCTGAGTTTCGGTTGCCAATCAGTAGGCAACTGATCGATGTTTCTCTCTCGCAAGAATATTTTTCTTTCTTTCCCTCTCCCTCTCAAGTCAATAAAAACATATATAATAAAATAAAATTTTAGAGTAAATGCTAACATTTTTGGCACACCATAGTGCCATGATTAGCATTGGTCATTTTATGGTGCAGAGTCTGGTAATAGGCTTATCCAGAATGTTTTGAATATTGAGTCCTGTCTTTAAATCTGATAGTCCTGTCCCAGCCAGATGGCTCAATTGGTTGAAGTGTCATCCTGTTCATCAAAAAGACTGCAGGCTCTGTCCAGGTCAGGGCACATACCTAGGTTGCAGGTCTGATCCCCAGTAGGGATGCTTATGGGAGGCAACCAACCGATGTTTCTTTCTCTCTCTCTCTCTCTCAAACAAACATATCCTTGGGTGAAAATCTGATAGTCCTATTCATTTCCTATCAAACTTGATTCTTAATGCTATTATAAAATTAAAATCTTACTAGAAAAATCACCTACATGGTGTATGCAATGTCCTTTCCTACACTACATAATTAACAAAGCAGCATGATGTGCAGATAAATAAAAAAAGCCTTTGTTTCAGGATGGGATTAGGGAAACACATAACCAGACATGATATATATTTAACTTGCCTTTAGTTAAAAGGCAAAGAAGCAAAGATTTAATTGAAAGAACCCATTACTACACCATTTTGTCAATATCAGTGCTAAGAAAGCGGTTTTAATCACAGGAAGTCTGGCCACTACCTTCCTACTACTCTCAAGATAAGTGAACTGTCACTTTGTGATGAAATCATAGACATTTCAGTTCTTTATCCAGCTCGATGTCCCAGAAATACTAGATACTACTGACCACTCTGCCTTTTTTTTTTTTTTTTTAATATATTTTATTGATTTTTTACGGAGAGGAAGGGAGAGGGATAGAGAGCTAGAAACATCGATGAGAGAGAAACATCGACCAGCTGCCTCCTGCACACCCCCTACCCGGGATGTGCCCGCAACCAAGGTACATGCCCTTGACCGGAATCGAACCTGGGACCTTTCAGTCCGCAGGCCGACGCTCCATCCACTGAGCCAAACCGGTTTTGGCCACTCTGCCCTTTTGAAATGTCTTCTCTTGTACCATACTTTACATATTTCCCCTAATTTGTTTCTTACTCTTCCTCAGGTTATGACATCCTCTTCTCCTCTAATGCCCTTCTTCTTTTAAACAGTTGGTTTCTAAGGTTCTGTCCCTAGAACCTCTTCTTCTTCACTATATATACTCCCTTCACCACCAGTGTTCAAACTTTAAAAAAATTATTTTAGGGTGCATGTAAACAATAATATCCTGACAACTTCACAATACATTAAAATTTTCCTATAAGAATAAATAGTTTTGGTGAGACAGAATTTGATGTTTTAAAGAAGCTGTTCTTCTCTAAAACAAAGAAATCTCATTAAGACATCTAGAAAAATTTTTTAAAAGAATAAATATTATAATTTTCAGCCTAATAGAATCTGAAATAGCTGGAGTAGCCATTTAAATTTATGCACTGGAATTTAATTACCATGCTGTTGCGATATTCACCACCATCCATTTGAAAAATAAACAAGTTTTTAACAGTTGGAAACTTTACATTGTTTCTTTAACTCCTTAAATTTTTATTTCATTCCCCTGCAGACTATTATCCTAATATAATAAATTTTCTATTTATTTTATTAATCATACAATATGCTTCTCTGAAACAAATATGTCTAGCTACTAAAATATAATTTTATATAATTTCCAATGATCGTAAGACTTTTAAAATGTCTTCTGTACTGAGTTATTACAATACTTAGTAGTACACAATTGCACAAAATATCAACACACATTTAAATTATTAAACATAAATATGTCCTAATGAGATTAATGTAGCAGGGTTTTATTTTTCAAAATAAGTTTATGAACCTGTGAAAAAATATTTCTTACTGCTAGAATGAGACAGAGTTGAGTATAATTTGGCTCTTGTTTTTCATTTTAATAGATAAAAAGACTGTGAAAACTCATTCATGTAAGGAAATTGAAGGCATTTTAAAAATAGCAGGGCCCTAAATTATCTGAACTTGTTGCAAGTTATATGCCAAAAATCACTAGAGCTTTACCACCAAAAACTATTTTTAATAACACGATAACTGACAGCTTTATTAAGTCATTCTTCAGTGTTATTTAAGGCAAAGGACTGAAAACCTCCTGACTTAATAAAATTACTGGTTTATCATTACTCTAGTCACTCAATCCTAATACCACACTATCTGGAACTCTGTAGGTTTCTACACACCTGCCAACCCATCACAGTAAGACTTGGAACAAGGAAGAGTTTTTCCCTTTTTTTGTAAAATGGGAGCAAGGTCAAGAAGAGTACCACGGGAAGATGAACCCTGGGCTCTGAGAGCCTGTCTTCATTCCTGCCTCTCCTCACCACTCTTGATCAACCCCAAAGTCCTGAAGAGCTGCCCCTGAAACACCTGTTATCCATCTGCCCTTTCCCCATCTTCACTCCATTAATGGAAATGCTTCCTAACTTACCAGCCATCCTTTATATCCAACTTCTACACTGCAATCATCTAATAAAACAATTTGATTAGCTCACTTCCCTGTTTCAAACCCTTTCAACACTTTTAATCCAACTTCATTGGCCCACCCTACTTCTCCACCTTCAACAAACACCTCTCCCCTCATGTGTGCACATGAGCCTCCTCTCACTTCTGGGCTCTTTGCTAGGCTGCTGGCAATGCCTGGAATACTATTCTCCTTCCTCTTTATGCTGCAAGTTCCCATTCATCCTCCAAATGTCAGTTTAAATGCCACCTCTTGTGAGGAGCCCCTCCCTTGGTCCTCCTACATCACTCTATCACCCTTCTATCACATTCTCAGAGAAGGTGAAACAACTGAAAACATCACAATGTTGTTTTAGTTGTTGCTATCCCAAGATTGATTTCCTGGTCCTATTTCAGTTTCTTCAGCGTGCTATCTGAACATATTTTACATTTCAGACAGCATTCAGTGTCCCAAATAACCCAGTCTTAGTATTATGGGAAATATGGGATTACCTTCTCAATTCATAAACCAGAAGTCAGCACAGTGAGTCAAATAGAGCTTTCTTTAACTTCTCACAACCTCTATTATCACTCTGGTCTGGAATAGCATCTTTCTCTGGATGACAGCAACTAGCCTCTTCACTGATCTCCTGCTCCCACCTCTGCCCCAGGTAGTTAACCCTCAATGCAGCACGGTCACCTCTTCTGCTCAAAATCCTACAAGAGCACCCATTCCATTCAGATCAGAAACTACAGAGGCCCAAAGACTTCACTGATCCCCTCTATTTTCCCCTCTAACTCCATCTGCTACACAATTCTTTCTCACTCTGCTCCATCCACAGCAGTGGTTCCTGCTGTTCTTGGATGACTGCCTGTGGTGGGTCTCGGCATCTGCTGTTCACTGTTGCAATGTTCTTCCCGGCCTCCCTGGCCCCTCACCAACCCTAAGCCTTGGCTCACCAGGCACCTTCTAAAGAAAGCCAACATTGATTCACTAAAGTTACAAACAGTCCCTGAGTCTGCACTCCTGATCCCTGACCCTGCTCAGTTTCTTGTCACAGTGGCTTATGGTCTCCTAACATACAACATAATTAACTGATTGTCTCTCCCCTACAGGGAGCTTCAAAAGGGAAGCAATTTGTCTGTTTTGCTCACTAATGTATCCCAAATGCCTTGAGCAGTGCCTGATATATAGGAGGTATTCAACTATTTGTCAAATAATTTCAAGAAGTGTAAATTAGTTTTTCAATCAAATAAGGAATATTTCTCCTATATACCATTCAATTTCACATTAATTTTCTAGACTAAAAACAAAGATAATATTTTTAGTGGTTGTTCCAACTCTCACCTTCTCCCTCCATAGTCTGTGCTCTCAGTTACCAAAATGTTTTGCTCCCACAGTGATACCTGGGACTGGCAAAAATTGAAAAAGCACTAAAAATACAAGGAAAGCATTCCTGATGGTACTACCCAGGCAAGAAATATGACAGTATTGCTCAGGCAAAAAATATCATGTGACAGCACGCTGAAATGAACTGCCTTTGAATTACCATTCACCATGAATCAAACCAAAGCAAAAGCAATGATTTTCAGACACTTAATCCTATGCCTATAGTCATCCTAAAAGGAACAGAGAAAACTTTTTCAATAGAGCCTTAATATTTTATTTTGAACAAGAGAATGCAACAATCCTATATAATAAAAGGCTAATAAGCAAATAGACCAAATGGCAGAACTACCAGTTGCTATAACGCGCACTGACCACCAGGGGGCAGATGCTCAATGCAGGAACTTCCCTCTGGTGGTGTGTGCTCCCACAGGGGGAGTGCTGCTCAGCCAGAAGCCCTGAGCCAGACTCACAGCTGGCGAGCGCAGAGGCAGTGGCAGTGGCAGGAGCCTCTCCCGCCATGCTAACGATGTCCAGGAAGCGGGCCTAAGCTGTTAGTTGGACATCTCCCAAGGGCTCCTGGACTGCAAGTGGGCACAGGCTAGGCTGAGGGACAACCCTCCTTCCCCCGAGTGCATGAATTTCATGCACTGGGCCTCTAGTAAAGGAATAAATTCCCAAACATTTCCTTGATATTAGCTTATTGAGTTCAATTTTTTAAAGATCATATTTTCTACTGCACAAGCTTAAGTGATATCCATTTACTTGGGCATTAAGTAAAAAGAATAAGGGGGACAGCACCCTGTTTGAGTTACTTATTTTGCAACTGAGAAAAACCAATGTTATTTCATTATCGACATTTCTGCCTGAAACCTAAATTTAAATAAATACACTGAAATTTATAATGCTGTTTACAAATTCACTTTTCGGAAGACATTTAGTTCAGATTTATCCCTCCTTAATGTCACCATTAAGAAGTAATGAAAAAGTTGCCATTACTATTAGAAAGATCAAAGTGAATTCTTTCATTTGAGGCACATTTACCTTCACTGACAGGGCTTTCAAGTTTTACATATCCAGAGTAAATATTTCTATTTTGTAAGATAACAATCCGTTTTCCTTAAGAAAGACACTGATGTGCAGTTTTAGCTTTATGAACAATAAATACTTGTTAACATTCATTGGGTCTCTAATAATCTCATATTCTGTTTCTTGCATTTAGAGTGCCTGTAACTGTATCAGTACTGCTTTCTGATGGATATAATCGCAGTGCATTAGAGCAAATGTCCCCTCAAAGTCTCCCTGTATTCAGAATAACTGTATGATTGTTCTCCTCAGTACTGGGTATGGCTGTCAATCTCACCAGAGTGGCATTGCTTAAATATACTGAGTACTTGCCGTCCTTGTTTATTTCAAGGCTTCTCCAAGTTTTATCTTCTTTCATATATCATATTTATATGGTTTCTATCACTTGAGTCATCTACCCATCAACTTAGAACTTAATAAAACAGTATAAATTACAAGAGCACAGCTATAGAGTTCATATTACCTAATCACAGAATCTGTTCTGTTGTACCCTGGGATGGAAGAAGCCTTTTCTCCTGGAGATCCCAAAATTTGAAGTGTTGTATTAATGTCAACTTCAGATGAATGCTTAATGGAATATTCCATTATTTCTGGAGGTATTAGCGGAGTCTCTCCCTGAGTATCATCAGCTAAGAGGTAGCCTTCAGTTTAAAAAAAATTAAAAATGAACACTTAACAAGTCTATATTTATCAAATTGCACTATGTTTTGTTTTATTTGATTTACAAACATCATACAAATTGATGTAAATGTAAATTATAAATGTAATATGTTATTTCAAGTTTGATGAGAAGAAACTTTGTATTTCTAGATAATTAACTCTCAAAACACAGGAAAAACCAAAGGACAAGTGTTTTATTCAACAATTTTATCACTCATACTGACACGTAGGCTTTTTAATTTACTACCTTTTAATAATTTTCAGTAATATATTCTGTAAAGTTAATAAGAATGCTACTATTATCTATATCAAAACTCAATATTTAGGGAAGCCTTTTAAAAAATTAAGATTTTTCCTGATTATTTAAAATACAGAAACACTGACAGTATGGTTACAGAAGAAGACTCTAAAAGTCAGACTGCCTAGATTTGCGTACTGGCTCCAAAAATTAATAGCAGTGTAACCATGGGCTAGTTCCTTACAACTCTTTAAGTCTCAGATTCTTCATTTATAAAAAAGGGATAATAATAATGACAACAATAATAATACGTTAAAATAGTACCAATTCAGTGGGTTACAATGAGCTCTACATAAAATATTTGGTATGCAATTGGCACTGAATACATGTTAGCCAATATTTTTTTTTAAAATTCATCTGTAGCTGTAACATAACAGTTGTTGCCAAATTTCATCCAATACTATGTATGGACTATTATTTTTAATACACAAAATTTACCTTTAAGGCTTAAACTGCTCAGCTGGCAATTACATTTTTAAAAAGAAACAACCAACCAACCTGTAACTAAAATAAGCCAGTGAATATCTTCATATAGCTCATCAAGTATTTTGCTGTCAATGGTTCTTGAACCAGGTGAAGCAAGTAATTGCTGCTGATGTCGCTGTAACTGACCATGGAGCCTTGTTACTCTTTCTTCTAATAAACTAAAAGAAGAAAAAATAATAGTTTCATAAAGTTCAATAAGCAAAGACCTAGAATAACATAATTTCCATATATTAACATAAATTAAGATGTTGCACAAAAGGATATATACAAAATTATTTATTATTATACACAACTGTTCTCACAGCACTACAGAAATGTGATTTATCATTTATAACAGAATTAAAACAGGGTTTTACAAATAATCAAGGTTTAAAACAGGCATTTGAAAGCAGGATATTCCAAGTTTTTATTGATATGGGTTAAATCATGTCTCAGACCATGTTTCCATAATCTCTCTGCCATCTATGCTGTAGTACCTGGGTTCCAATGTACAAGCCAATGACTGCAACTATGAGTGTGTTTCTGTCCATTTGCTCCAGTGTGCATATGAGGTAGGGGTGTATAAAGTGCTCTCCAAGGAAGTGTGAGTACAGAGTATTTGCTCCATGGGTTCTCTGGCCTGTGTGTACCTTGTCAGAAGAGGTATACAGTGCTCTGCGGCAACTCTTCCTAGCATTCCCACACTGGCTAGTTGATCTGAAAACTGGTCTCGGTCATCCTCTTGAAGTTCACTTATTTCCTCTTCCTCACGAGAGGTCACACCATTGGCAGTCTGTTTTCAATGAGAGAAATAATAAGTAATGAGCTGCATGTCCTCATCCCATAAGCGACGCATTTCTTTTGCACTATGAAATAGCTTCCTAACTTCATGTGAGAAGGGGAGCTGGCCAGAGCTAACCTTCAGTGCAGCTCTCTACGGACCCCTATCTAACTGTGCTGACAGCCTTATAGTCACCCAATGAGGGGGATGGGGGAAACATAGAGGAGAAAGAAGCGAAGGATATAAACTCACAGAACACATATGTAAACACAGTTAACTGCCCACTCACAACCCACCTCCCACACCATAGAATTTAACTTCTGTCACTAAGAAGATCTGACATCTTTAAGATCTACAATCCATGTAAACACGAAGTCATTAATACCACTTGAAAACAAGGAAGACAAAGGTGGGTAACTGAAAATTGAAGAGAAAGGAAGTTAAACTACTAGCTACATACCATAAAACATGGTGCATTTAGACAAGGGACCACTATAGCTCTCTAATGCTCTCAGCAAATATTCTGAAAAAGTTCAGTCCAAATTTTTAGCATTATAAAATGTACAAGATGATAAAAACCAACAAAATAGAGCCTATACTGAAACAGATTTTTAATCACAATCTGGCTTAAAACTTACCAAATTCCTTGTGCCATCTGGAGCAGCCAGGTGGCATTGAATATAGGAATTGAAGACTTGAACTGCATGCTGGGTAAAAAAGCCTTTATGGAAATGTTTGTCATCTTGGACCAAAGTCAGCCAGGACTCCAGCAACTTGTCATATGCTTCCATGTAGACCATGTCATCTTTATCAAGCTAAGAGAAAAGAAGTTTTAAAAAATAATGGCCAGAAAAATAAGATGGGCATTATAACAAGAGTCAAATAGCTATATATATAGTTTTATAAGTTTTTCCTTTACTAAAGGTTCCCAACTATTACTCAATAATCTAGCTGAGTTCAGTCTAAAATTAATCAATTCAAACATTGCAGTAAAAATGTGTAGGCTTTGAATTAAACTTTCTAAAATATAACTTAATTTAAATAAATCTTCACAAAAAGGAATCAATGTTTATTTCTTAAGAAGATTAGCTATTTCAGTGTCTTAGTGGAAAGTTTTTTCAAATGAAAATAATATTAACATTTTTCTATAGTCAAGAGATCTGTTAGAATGAAAATATAAAATGTGTACTTACTACACACTTTTAAATAACTTATTAAAAATGGAGAATGAGCCCAGCAGGTGTGCTCAGTGGTTGAGCACAGACCTATGAACCAAGATCGATTGCCGGTCAGGAGATATAACCATTAAGAAACCTGAGGGAAGCAGCCAATCAATGATTCTCTCTCATCATTGATGTTTCTATCTCTCCTGTCCTCTCTGAAATCCATTAAAAAAAAGTATATTTTTAAAAAAATGGAGAATGAGCCCTGGCCGGTTTGATTCAGTGGATAGAGTGTCAGCCTGTGGACTGAAGGGTCCTGGGTTTGATTCTGGTCAAAGGTAGATACCTTAGTTGCAGGCTTGATCCCTGACCCTGGTCAGGGCGTTTGTGGGAGGCAACCAATCATTGTGTCTCTCTCACATCAATATTTCTGTCTCTCCCCCTCCTTTCCACTCTCCCTAAAAATCAATGGAAAAATATCCTCGGGTGAGGATTAACAACAACAACAAAATGTAGAATGATGACTAGCTTAATCAGCATATTTAAGAACTAGAGGCCCGGTGCACGAATTTGTGCACGGGTGGGGTCTGACTGGCCCACTCCAATTGGGGCTGATTGGGCCTAAACTGGCAGTCGAACATCCCTCTCACAATCCGGGACCGCTGGTTCCTAACTGCTCACCTGCCTGTCTGCCTGATTGCCCCTCACTGCCCCCCCTGCCAGCCTGATCACCCCTAACTGCCTCTGCCTGCCAGCCTGATGGCCCCCAACTGTCCCCTCCTCTCCCCGCCAACCTGGTTGCCCCCAATTGCCCCCCCCTACCGGCCTGGTTGCCCCATGCAGCCTGCTGTTCAATCATTTGGTCATCCCTCACTAACCCCCTGCCGGCCTGGTCATCCCACGCAGCCTGCTGTTCAATTGTCCGTCTGGTTGTTTCGGTCGTGACAGCCCCTGGCTTTTTACATATTAGGATGATGTGGTGAGCCTAGCTGGTGTTGCTCAGTGGTTTAGCATCAACTCAGGAACCAAGAGGTCACCTGTTTGATTCCCACCAGTTTGTGGGCTCAAGCCTCAGTAGAGATGTGCAGGAGGCAGTCAGTCAATGATTCTCTCTCATCAATATTTCTATCTCTCTATCCCTCTCCCTTCATTGCTCTCTAAAATCAATAAAAACATTTTTTTTTTTAAAAAAGAATGTGGACCCTACCCAGTTTGGCTCAGTGGATATGGTACTGGCCTGTGGACTGAAGGGTCCTGGGTTTGATTCCGGTCAAGGGCATGTACCTCGGTTGCAGGCTCGACCTGGGAGGCAACCAACTGATGTGTCTCTCTCACATTGATATTTTTCTCTCTCTGTCTCTCCCCCTCCCTCCCTTCCATTCTCTCTAAAAATCAATGGAAAAATATCCTTGGGTGAGAATTAATAAAAAATAAAATAAACTTTCCCTCATAAAAAAAGTTGTGGGGAGAACTTCACAGACATTCCTTAACATTTTATAATATTTTTTTAAAAAAGCAATAGGACATACAGAGGAGTCTGAGGAAGATGCTGAGACCTTCCTACTTAATTAATAATCTAGGTATATAATCTGTGTATCAATTTCTTCATCACAAATTCACTAGATGATCATTCAATGAAACCCAGAATTCTTAGTGTCAAGTACTATGCTTAGTGTTAAAAACATAAATAATGTACCATTCATGCTTTTAAGCTTTGTCCAATGGGGAAGAGTGAGAAACAAACTGAAAATACAATAAAGGCCATCATAAGAAGTAAACATAGATTTCCACGTTAGTTTGTAAAAACAGGCATCTCTCATTAATAGTTACAAATAAAGAAAGAGTCTTAGAATTATGTATATATTCACTCTTAAAAAGGTTTTGGCACAAACCACCATTTCTGACATTCTGTTAATAGGTAGTAGACCTAGAAATGCTAAAGGTCTAGAGACCTAATCTGTAACTTGCTTTTCTGGTTTCTACAACAAATAGACTGGCCTAATCTACAAATGCAGAACTCTGGAACCTTCCTAAGAGAGTACTTTCATCAGTTTTTGAATAACTAAAAAAAGAAAAGTGCTGAAAGACCTACATCAGGAAGTATTCCAGATTCAGCTGGACCACCAAATACTACCACTAGCTCATGACCTCTAAGCATCAGGTGAACTGCTGCCAGTGAATTATTTCCTTGTGCCTTCAGCTTTCATTAACCCACAGACTACAAAGAAAAATGGTTATTCTCTGGGTCAAATAAGCCTACAAAAATTTTTTAATTTTTTAAGTTATTTTGTGAAAATTTACTTAAGAATGAAGGGCAAGTTAAAAGAACTTCATTAGATAATTTTAGTAAGAATTTAAACACAGCAAACCCAATTTTTATTCGATATTTTCCTGGCTTTGAAAGTACATACAGTTTACCAGTATGTCACCAGTAGGTTCTGCAATTTTCAGTGAAAGTGAAATCGTGTACAACAAAACCAATTTACCATAGGCTGATTTTAGGAAACAATATTTTTCGAGAACTTGCTGTATACTGAAAACGGACAACATTCTTTTAATGTAACTGGAATATATTCATCCTGTAAACAGTCGATTCTTATTATTTGTGGTGTATATATATCTATAAAATTGCTGCAAATTCTGAATTAGTGAACACAAGGTTAAGAGTTCCTTCTATTTTTCACCAGGTACAGGTAAACAAATCAACATATCACCTTGTTTTAAGTGTTTGTTTATAGACACCTCATTTAATATACATTGTTGATTCATAAACAATAAACTCATAGCCAACAATGCTGTAACTCATGCATGAATGAAGCTTGTCTAATACCTGCATCTGTCTACATCACAGCCTCCTTTTTTTCTGGAACAGCCTTTAGCACAATGCGGAGGGGCATTTTTTAAAAAGTGAAATCACTCAGTCACTGCACAAGAAAAACTTCAATATCTTACGACAAAAATAGGGAATAGCCCATTTCACATAAAAATGCAGAAAATGTATCACTGGAGACCATGAAAAGGTCACTTGTTTGCAGTATAAGGGCTGAAACAGGAAGGCAGGGCAGCAAAAATGAAACTGCCTTATTAGACCTCAGCAGGGAACAAGTGAGCCAAGCGATTCTTATTATTGATCACTCTGTATGCACCTGCCTGTGAATGATGGTGAAAGTGCTACCAGCTCTGATTTTGGAATTACAAATAGATTTTAGCAATGGGGTGAATTTGCAAATATGGAATCTGCAAAATATGAGGATTAATTACACTTGTCTCTAATAGGTTCTAACTGACTGCTGGTTCTTTTTGCTCATGTATCATCAACATGCATTACCCTTTTGAAAACTTTGATAGCTTACAATTTTCTTGAAGGACAGTCAAGTTCTTGGGTCCACAAATGCGATTAACATATTTATTAAGATATATAAATACCAATGAAAAGGATCAATTCAACCAATTTTTTCATTTCTATATGTTTCCTTCCAACCACTGTACATACTGCTATAAGCACTAATCCAATTACAAACAGTAGTAAGTAGATTTTGTTGCATAAATATAAAAAATAAACACTGTCAACATCCTTTAGCAAAATATGACAGTCCAGCCCTGACCAGCATGGCTCAATGGTTAGAGTGTTGGTCTGCACACCAGAGGGTCAACAGGTTCAATTCCCAGTCAAGTGCACATACCTGGGTTGCAGGTTCAATCCCCAGCGATGGTCCGGGCTTGTGTTGGAAGCAACCAATCAGTGTGTGTGTGTGTGTGTGTGTGTGTGTGTGTGTGTGTGTGTGTGTGTGTGTGTGTGTGTGTGTGTGTCTCCCGTTCCCCTCCCTTCCACACTGTCTAAAAATCAATTGCGGGGGTGGGTGGGGGGAAATATATCCTCGGGGAAGGATTAAAAAAATGAAAATAAATAAATAAATAAAATGTGATAGTCAAATTTCTTGTCACCAAATATTGAAGTTTCCATGTGCTATGAGAATGCCATATTTTCTTTTTGGCTTTGGAAATATACTGTTTGCTTATGAATTCTTGGTGATAATTTAGGGTATAGTCAGCTAGAACTCAGATTTCACTTATACTATCAATGTCACCATCATTAAAGAGCCCACAGTGCTGCTATCTCTTTAAATTCATCTTCTGATTTGTTTTTCTCACTGTGAAATGTCTTATTCTGGCAAATTTCTTCTTTTACTCTAAGCAGAAAATGAAAAATTCTTACTTCCATAGAATGGAATTCAATGAAACTTAAAAAAAAAAAAAAAAAGACTTAAAAGATATTATCTCCAGACTTCCTTTAAAGGTTCTTGAAAGGTCATGCTATACTTTGGAAAATGTAGTTCAAAACCTGAAAATAATGAATAGCAGCTGTTTATTTCATTGTAGTGACTGAGTTTGCTACAATCAACCCTGTAGATGATTTCATCATTCTTTTACTTCTTATTATTTTTGACTATTTTAAAATTATAGCTGGGGCCCTAACCGGTTTGGCTCAGTGGATAGAGCGTTGGCCTGCAGACTCAAGGGTCCCAGGTTCGATTCCGGTCAAGGGCATGTACCTTGGTTGCGGTCATATCCCCAGTGGGGGTTGTGCAGGAGGCAGCTGATTGATGTTTCTCTCTCATCCATGTTTTCTAACTCTCTATCCCTCTCCCTTCCTCTCTGTAAAAAAATCAATAAAATATATTTTAAAAAAATAAATAAAATTATAGCTGGGAATTGATGAGTAATAGTGAAATACTTCCTGACGTAATAAAACAGCCAAATATTTCAAGATACAGGAGAAATCAGATCAATAAGATCCATAATGTATTTTAGACTTATGGAAGAATCTGATACATCCATAAGGCAATAGAAAGATAGTAAATGCTCTTTTTGTTCCAAAGGCTCCAAGAAAGAACAGTCATGAGAAAAAAAAAATTAATATTTAAAATAGTTAGAACTGTTAAAAAAAAAGAAACAAAAACAAGCCCTGTAGTATACTGAGAGTTAAAGAATGTAAAAATCTGTTCAAGCATCATCTATGGTCATGAAATTGAGAATTCCATTCATTGTCTCCTAATTGGAGCTTAGCAAAAGATTCTTTTGTTTACTTAAATTGAGAAAAAATGACCTAGCTGGTTTGGCTCAGTGGATAGAACGTCGGCCTGCGAACTGAAAGGTCCCAGGTTCGATTCCAGTCAAGGGCATGTACCTTGGATGCAGGCACATACCCAATAGGGAGTGTGCAGGAGGCAGCTGATCAATGTTTCTCTCTCATCCATGTTTCTAACTCTCTATCCCTCTCCTTTCCTCTCTGTAAAAAATTAATATATTAAAAAAATCAAAATTTCTAACACCAATTGCTGACGTAAGAAAAGCTCATAATAATATAAATAAATATAATGATGTTATTTTTATTAAAAGTCTAATTAGTATGCCATAAAATATGGGGCAGTGGGGTAACATAATAACATTAATATAACAAGTTTCAAAAGGGGAAACTACAAATGACTTGGTTTACTTCTAATTTTTTGCCTATTCAAAAAAAATTAAAACATAATGAATTAAGTATTAAATGTCCATAATCAGGGGAGGGAAGGTATCATATAACTCTGTGTATGATTAAAGAGATAACAAGAAAATGTAAAGTGATGGGATTTTTTGAGTTTTAATTTTATGCATTATTTGAACTACTTTTACTAATGAATATACATTTCACAATATTAAAACTGCAATCTACAGTGATCTTAGTAATAAAATTGTAATTATAAATGTGAAGAATAAAGTAAAAATAAAAACTGAGCCTGCAAGAAACGGACACATTCCTAAAAAACATGTGACTTGTTTTTTGGAGAAAACTTGTATGGAGAAGATACTTCCATAATTTTTAGTTAGTTTAAATGCCACCAAAATTTTTAGTTTACATCAAACAAAAATACCAGCTCAGTTGATTTCTACATGAGAGCTAGTCAACTAGCCAAAACAAAAAAAAGTAAAAACTATCTAATCTTATACAAACTGATTTTAAGCAAACAGAAAAAGAAAACAAGCTGGAGAGTGATCTGTGAAGCTGGTAAAACGGATACAAAACACATTAGCAGTTCATAAGGTGCCATGATACATGGTCATCAAGTTGTGTTTAATTCAGAAATAAAGGGTAATTTTAATGTTAGAAAAATTTATAAAAGCAATATATCACATTACCAGATTAAGCATAAATACATTTAATAATATCCAATGCTCATTCATGTTTTTAAAAACCTATTAGCAATTCTGATAAAGGATAGCTCAAAAACCTATTAACAAACACTATTCCTAATGATAAGCCAGAAAAAATATCTTCAGTATTCAACATTGTACAAGAAATAAAAATTGTGAAGACTGTAAAGAAGCAAAATTGTCATTATTTACAGGAGATATAATTGTCCATAGAAAACTAAAATGACTAAAGACAAATTATTAGAATCAGTAAGAATTTTAAATTTAGTCTATATTAGACCAATATAGAAATACCAACTGCATGCATTTCTCAATGCCAGGGACAACCTGAAAAGTCAGGTTTAAAAAAGATATAATAGCAACAAAAATATAAAGTACTAAATAAAAAGTTGTTCCTTTATTGGAAGACAATAATTAGACCTAAATTAGTATAGAAAACACCACATTTATGGATAGAGCTGATATAGTAGTGATGTCCATTCTTCATTAAAGGTTCCCTACAACCCAACTTGACAAACAGAAGATTTATATGAAAGAATAAAAAGCAAATACATCCAAGACTCTTCTGAAGAATTGGAGGATGAACAGAGAGAGGGAAAAAATGACATCTGTCCTACCATATCCAGATATCCCCTCAGAACAAAGCAAAATACATGTGCAGAAAGACAAACTGACCAATCAAGAAAAACCCATTTATATGTGAAAACTAGACATACGACAGCAGTAGTCCAGAAAATCATTGAGAAATGAATGGCTATTCAAGACGGGTTGCTGGCAGCAAAAAAAAAAAGTGAAAAGACAATCTACAAATAATGAGAAAAAAATATTTGCAAACCACATATCTGATATGCGTTCATATCCAAATAAGACATACTAGTACAAGTGGCAAGCAGGTACATAAAAAGGGGCTCACCATCGCCAATCATCAGGGAAATGAAAATCAAAGTCATAATGAGATGTCCCCTCACATATGTTGGAATGGCTATCATCAAAAAGATAAGAAATAACAAGTACTGGTGAGGATATGGAGAAAAGGGAACCCTGTACACTGTTAGTGGGAATGTAAATGGATCAACCAGTATGGAAACCAGAATGGAAACTCCTCAAAAAATTAATAAAAGGGAAGTGTCAGTGAGGAGAGAAACCAAGATGGCGGCCTAGGTAATCACCTATACTTGCTGCCTCTCACAACCACATCAAAAACACAACTAAACGTCAGAACAACTACCACCCAGAACCGTGGGAAAGCTGGCTGAGTGGAAGTTCCACAACTAGAGAGGGAAGAAAGTTCATTGTGACCGGTAAGAGGTGCGGAGGCACGAAAAGTGCTGAGCCTGGATGTGCTGCTTTTTAAACTGGGAGGGAGATATAAGCTCCTGTTTGCTCTGAACTCCAGTTCCAGAAGAGACTCTGGGGGACCCAGACACATATGGGGAGAAACTGGATTGTCTGGCATCGGGACAGGAAGGTGAGAGCGGCTTATTCTTAGAGGTGCTTGCGCACAATCATTGTTCCTGCACACGGGACATGGAGAACCAGGGACTTCTTCATTTCAGGGCAGCCGTTGCTATTTGCTCTGCCCTAGTGATTCCCAGAGATCCAGCCCCACCCAATTTATAACAACACCCAACCTGTGAGGAGTGGCTTTTGCATATGAATGGACTGTTCTTTCACCTAAACAAGTGGTCTGCAAACTCATTAGTCAACAGAGCAGCAAGCCAGGGCTCACGAGCTGCAGTTTGCTGAACACTGGCATAAACAAACTGCAGCTGTGTCAGAGAGCCCCAGATATTCCAAAAGAAGGCCCACTACCTGGCAGCAGCAGTGGCCTTGCTTCAGAGCTAGGCCTCGTCTGTACACTTCCAAACCCCATAAAAAGAGGCAGAATCTGCAGATGTCTCTGTAGCTTCTGCTGGGCGGCCCCAGACAGTTGCTGACCTTGCACCTCCTTGGAGATCAAAGAGCCAGTGTACCCAGTGGTCACAGTGAGAACATACTGGATTACAACTCTTCACATCCATAAGAGACACACTCAAGGGGCAGACTCAGTCAGCACCAAAGGCCTACTGAAGCAAGTCCTCCCCCAACAGATCTTCCAGTGTAGACACAATTGGTCATCACAGCCAACTGGCCTGGAGGTCAATTCCTCCCAGTGATACCAACAGCAATCAAAAGTTAACAAAAACAAGACTGTGCACACAGCCCAGAAAGGGATGCACCAAGAGCGTCCAACTCAGGTGACTGGGGAGGCTGAGCCACTGGGGCCTATAGGACACCCAGCACACAAAGCCACTTTATCAACTCAAGGAGACTTAGCAGCTAACCAGTAGATAGAAACAAACAAAGAGAAGCAGCCAATATGCAGAGACAAAGAAACATGTCACAAATTTAAGAAATGGGTGAAAGCAAAAGACTGGATATAGAGTTCAAAACCACGGTTATAAGGTTACTTAAGAAACTTCTAGAAACCTCCAAGAAATTTAGTGAGACCTGCAAAGATAGGAAAAAGGACCAATCAGAAATTAAGCATACACCGACTGAAATAAAGAATAATATACAGAGATCCAACAGCAGACTAGAGGATCGCAAGAATCAAGTCAAAGATTTGAAATATGAAGAAGCAAAAAACACCCAACCAGAAAAACAAAAGGAAAAAATAATCCAAAAGTATGAAGATAGTGTCAGGAGCCTCTGGGACAACTTCAAGCATACCAACATCCGAATTATGGGGGTGCCAGAAGAAGAGAGAGAGCAAGACATTGAAAACCTATTTGAAGAAATAAAGACAGAAAACTTCCCCTACTTGGTGAGAGAAATAGACTTACAAGTCCAGGAAGTGCAGAGAACCCCATACAAGAGGAATCTAAAGAGGAACACACCAAGACACATCATAATTAAAATGCCAAGGGCAAAAGACAAAGAGAGAATATTAAAAGCAGCAAGAGACAAACAGTTTATTACCTACAAGGGAGTACCCATATGAATGTCATCTGATTTCTCTTTCTTTAAAAAAATATATTTTATTGATTTTTTACAGAGAAGAAGGGATAGAGTTAGAAACATCAATGAGAGAGAAACATCGATCAGCTGCCTCCTGCACACCTCCTACTGGGGATGTGCCTGCAACCAAGGTACATGCCCTTGACCAGAATTGAATTTGGGATTTCAGTCTGCAGGCCCACGCTCTATCCACTGAGCCAAACCGGTTAGCGTTGTCATCTGATTTCTCAACAGAAACTATGCAGGCCAGAAGGGAGTGGCAAGAAATATACAAAGTAATGAATAGCAAGAACCTACAACAAGTATTACTCTACCCAGCAAAGTTATTCAGAATTGAAGGTCAGATAAAGAGCTTCACAGACAAGAAAAAAACTAAAGGAATTCATCACCACCAAACCAGTATTATATGAAATGCTGAAGAGTATTCTCTAAGAAGAGGAAGAAAAAGGTAAAGACAAAAATTATGAACAACAAAGTGACAACAAATACATATCTATCAACAAGTGAATAAAAAAATCTGAAGAACAGAATAAACTGGTGAATATAATAGAATTAGGGGCATAGAAAGGGAGTGAACTGACAATTCTCAGGAGGAAGGGGGTGTGGGGGTGCAGCAAGAGTTTGGACAAAGATCTTACACCTATTGACGAGGACAGTGGGGGGCGGGATAAAGGCATGGGGTGGGGTGGGGTGGGAACCGGGTGGAGGGGAGCTATGGGGGGGGGGAGGAACTGTAATAA
This sequence comes from Corynorhinus townsendii, assembly GCA_026230045.1. Lineage (NCBI taxonomy): Eukaryota > Metazoa > Chordata > Mammalia > Chiroptera > Vespertilionidae > Corynorhinus > Corynorhinus townsendii. The sequence goes on along the minus strand of JAPDVU010000003.1, from coordinate 113,473,416 downwards.
TCTGAATAAAGATTTATTTAAAAAATTAATAAAAGAACTAACATTCAATCCAGAAGTTCCACTTCTGGAAATATATCCAAAGGAAACAAAAACACTATCTTACAGAGATATCTGTACATCTGTGTTCACAGCAGCATTATTTACTACTAGAGACCCGATGCACGAAATTCATACGGGGGGGGGGGGGGGAGGTCCCTCAGCCCAGCCTGCACCCTCTCCAATATGACATTCCTCTCACAATCCAGGACTGCTGGGTCCCAAATGCTCACCTGCCTGCCTTCCTGATTGCCCCTAATCACTTCTGCCTGAAAGCCTGATCACCCCCTAACCACTCCCCTGCCAGCCTGATTGATGTCTAACTGCTCCCCTGCCAGCCTGTTTGCCCCCAACTTCCCTCCTCTGCCAGCCTGGTCATTCCCAACTGCCATCCCCTACTGGCCTGATCGTCCACAACTGCCCTCCCTTGCAGGCCTGGTCCCTCCCAACTGCCCTCCCCTGCTGGCCATCATGTGGTGGCCATCTTGTGTCCACATGGGGGCAGGATCTTTGACCAAATGGGAGCAGCCATCTTGTGTGTTGGAGTGATGGTCAATCTGCATATTACTCTTTTATTAGATAGGATAGAAGCCTGGTGCATGGGTGGGGGCCAGCTGGTTTTCCCTGAAGGGTGTCCTGGATCAGGGTGAGGGTTCCCTTGGGGGCGTGGGGCGGCCTGGGTGAGGGGCCTGTGGTGGTTTGTAGGCTGGCCATGCCCCCTGGCAAACAAGCGGAGGCCCTGGTATCTGGGATTTATTTATCTTCTACAATTGAAACTTTGTAGCCTGGAGTGGAGCCAAGCCTTCTGCTCACTCTGAGGTGGCAGCCATTTCTGTTGGGATTTATTTATCTTCTATAATGGAAACTTTATAGCCTGGAGTGCAGGCCTGGGCTTGCCAGGGTGTGCGGAAAGCTTGGCTTCCTCCATTGCTGGGGAAACCCAAGCCTCCCTCCTGCTCTCTCTGTGGCCGCAGCCAGCTTGGTTGGGTTAATTTGCATACTCACTCCTGATTGGCTGGTGGGCGTGGCTTGTGGGTGTACTGGAGTGATGGTTAATTTGCATATTACTCTTTATTAGATAGGATAGTCCAGATATGGCAACAAACTCAGTGTCCATCAATGGACTAATAAATAAATTTTTATACACACATACAAACAATAGACTATTACTCAGCCATAAAAAATGAGGCCATCATACCATTTTAACATCATGGATGGACCTTGAAGACATTATGCTAAATGAAATAAGTCAGGCAGAGAAAGACAAATACCATAGGATTTCACATGTGGGGCGAAAAAAAACCAACACCAGACTCAGAGATCAGACTTGTGGATTTGTGATTACCAGAGCTGGGGAGCTAGAGGAAGGGGGTCCAAAGGTCCAACCTTACAGTTATAAGATTAATAAGTACCAGGGATGTGATGTACAACTTGATGACTGTAGTAAATATACCTGTGTGCTATGAAAGCTGTTAAGAGAGTAGATAATACTAAGAATTCTCACACCACAAGGACATTTTTTTTCTTTTTTCTTTATTGTATCTATATGAAATGATGGATGTTAGCTGAACTTATTGTGGTTATCATTATACAATATATATCAAGCCATCAGTTTGTATACCTTAAACTTACAGAATGATGTATGTCAATAAAATTGCTGGCCTGGTTGCTCCCAATTGCCCCCTCCCCCCACTGGTCCAGTCGCACGCAACGGCCCTCCCCTGCTGACCTAGCCGGTTTGACTCAGTGGATAGCATTGCCTGCGGACCAAAGGATCCAGGGTTCAAATACGCTTAAGGGCACATGCTTGGATTGCGGGCTCGATCCCCAGTAGGGGGCATGTAGGAGGCAGCCAATCAATGATTCTCTCTCATCATTGATGTTTCTATCTCTCTCTCCCTCTCCTTTCCTCTCTGAAATCAATAAAAATATATTTTTAAAAAACTGGGGAGAGGGTGGGAATAGAACAGAAATGAACGAATGAATGTTGCTGAAAAAAATCTCAGGGGTCTCCTGTGTATGTCTCGGGGATTCTTGTCATTAGACCAGAGGGTCCTCTATAGATCTCTCCTATTCATGTTTTTAAAAACCTGTTTCCAATTTTGATGAAGGATAGCTCAAAATACTTTTATTAGCCATATAGAAATAAAATTAAATCTTGATACCATATTCAAAATTAAATTCTAAAGTGGTAGTCATGAAAGGCAAATGGCATTAAGATTATTTTTGATTGATTTAGTGAGAGAGAGAGAGAGAGAGAGAGAGAGAGAGAGAGAGAAAGAGAGAGACATCCATTTGTTGTTCCACTTATGTATTCACTAGAGACCCAGTGTATGAAATTCGTGCACGGGGGGGGGAGGGAGGGGAGGGTGTGGGGGCGCGGTGTGTCCCTCAGCCTGGCCTACATCCTCTCACAATCTGGGACTGCTGGCTCCTAATCGCTCGCCTGCCTGCCAGCCTGATCGCCACCTAACTGCTCCCCTGCCAGCCTGACGGCCCCCAACTTCCCTCCCCTGCCGGCCCAATCACCCCCTACTTCCCCCCTCTGCCAGCCTTGTCGTCCCTAACTGCCCCCCCCCCCGCCAGCCTGGTCACCCCCAACTGCCCTCTCCTGCTGGCCTGATTGGCCACAACTGCCCTCCCCTGCCGGCCATCTTGGGATGGCTATCTTGTGATGACGTGAGGGCATCACGTGAGGGTGCAAGGACCACCTAGGCTTTTATTAGTATAGATTGGTTGCTTCTTCTTGTATGTGCTCTGACCAGATATTGAAACTACAACCTTGGTGTATCGGGATGACACTAACCAAGTGAGCTATCCAGACAGGGCATGAAACTTTTGGAATATTTAGAAGAAAACACAGGAAGGGTAGGTATCTGAAACAAGAAGCTAATAATGCAAATTATAAAAAAATGACAGTGAGGTCAAGTAAGATGAAGAATACTTGTTCATCACAAGATATCATCAAGTCTAAATGCAATATGGTATCCAGGGACTGGATCCCAGAACAGAAAATGGACACTGGTGGAAAGTTGGTCAAGTCCAAATAAAGCATGTAGTTAATAAAAAAATGTAATGTTATTACTTTGTTAGTTTTGACACATACCATGGTTATATAAAGTGATAATATTAGGGAAACTTGGTAAAAGATATATGGAAACTATACTATCTTGACAACTTTTCTGTAAATCTAAAGTGATACCAAATTAAAGAGGAAAAAAAAATACCATAAAGTGAGAAGAGGGCCACAAACTGGGAGAACAAAGCTGCAATGGTATAGAGAATTTCTACACATCAGTAAGAGAAGACAACCTGATAGGAAAGGGGCCATGAACTAATCCAGCCTTTCATAGGAATGACCATGAGAATCACACATTTACAATATAAAAAGATGCTCAATGTTATTAGAACTTGGGAAAGCAAATTAAGACTATGTTTCATTTATTTTTATTTTTTTGCATGTTCATGAGGCAGCCGATTGACATCAAGGTGCTTCTCCCTTCCCCTACCTCCCTTTCTCTATCTAAAATAATTTTTTTTAAAAGTGCTTCTGGTGATGACTCAGAAGGAAATGAGGAACATTATTTGAAACTGGAGGAAAGATAATCTTTTTTTAAAAGTGGCAAAGAAAAGTTAACTGAATTATATCCTACAGTTGTGTGAAAAGTATAATTTATTAATGATGATTTTGGATATTTAGCTAGAGCAATTTCCAAGAACCATATTGAAAGTGGAGCCTGGTTTCTTCTTGCTGCTTACAGTAAAATCTAAGAGGAAAGCTATTTTGATGCGTGAAATGTTAAAAGAAACCAAGACTTGATGATTTGAGAAATTCCCAGCTGATTTACATTACAAAACAAAGAGGAATGCTAAAATAGAGGAGGTTAGTTATAAGAAAGCATTGCTGTGGAGAGAAAACCAAGAGTAGTGCTGAAGAGATTACACATATAACTCAAGGATCCCCTGAACCAACCATCTAAACAGAAACTTGGAAGAGATATGAGAATAGGAGAGATCTATGGAGGACCCTCTTGTCTAATGATAAGAATCCCCAAGACATACACAGGAGACCCACGAGGTTTCTGAGAATGTTTTATCAGCAGAAATACTGACAACTTGCTCTAAAAGGGTGAGAGGGAGAATGAAATAAAGGAACTCTATTGGACTACCAATATTCTACTGGTAAGAACATGCCAATCAGCAGCAAACACATGCTACCATACAAAAAATTAAGGATAAATATCAAAAGCAAAGGCAACAAAAGTAAAAATAAACAAATGGGACTATGTCAAAGCTTCTGAACCGCAAAGGAAATGATCAACAGAATGAAAAGACAACCTAATAAATGGGAAAAAAATATTTCTTATATTCTCAATTCATCTATCTGATATAAAGCTAATATTCAAAATAAATAAAAAGCTCATACAACTCAATAGCAAAAAAAAAAGATAGAAAGAAAAATATGATTTAAAAATGGACAGAGAACCTAAAGTTTTCCAGAAAAGACCTACAAATGGCCAACAGGCTCATTAAAAAATGCTTGTCACTTAACATCAAAATCACCAGCTATGCCAAAACCAGTTTGGCTCGGTGGATAGAGCGTCGGCCTCCGGACTGAAGGGTCCCGGGTTCGATTCCGGTCAAGGGCATGTACCTGGGTTGCGGGCACATCCCCAGTAGGGGGTGTGCAGGAGGCAGCTGATTGATGTTTCTCTCTCATTGATCTTTATAACTCTCTATCCCTCTTCCTTCCTCTCTGTAAAAAGTCAATAAAACATATTTTTAAAAAATCACCAGCTATCACTTCATATCTAATAGAACTGCTGTTATCAAAAAGACAATAAACAACAAGTGTTGGTGAGGAGGTGCTGGGTGAAAAAGGAACCCAACAGCCCCAGTACTGTTGATGGGAATGTACCTGGGTTGCAGGTTTGATCCTGGGTCCTGAATGGGGATTTCATCAATATGGAAAACAGTATAAAGAAAGGTACCTTAAAAAAATAAAAATAGAACTACCATCCGATCCAGCAAGTCCACTTCTAGGTATTTATCCAAAGAAAACAAAAACACTATTTGAAAAAAGCATATGTCCTCCCCCAACGTGTTCACTGCAGCATTATTTACAACTGAGGGCCAGTGCATGAAAATTCGTGTACTTGGGGGAGTGGGATGAGGGGTCCCCTCAGCCCAGCCTGCGCCCTCTCGTAGTCCAGGAACTCTCAGGGTATGTCTACCTGCTGGATGATGCCCACTCCCTGGGGAATTAGGCCTAAGCTGGCAGTCAGACATCCCTCAGGCAGCCCGGGAGCCAGCCTAAGCCGCAGTTGGACATCCTTAGTGCTGCCAAGGGGTCAGGGGAGGCTCCTGCCACTGCCACTGTGCTTACAGCCATCAACACGGCTTGTAGTTGAGTGGAGCTCCCCCTGTGGGAGAACACTGACCACCTGGGGGCAGCTCCTGTGTTGAGCGTCTGCCCCCTGGTGGTCAGTGTGTGTCATAGCGATTGGTCGTTCTGCCATTAGGGTCAATTTGCATATTACCCTTTTATTATATAGGATGGGCAGTCATGGAAACAACCTAACACACACACACACACACACACACCCGGAGCATTAATCAAGCCATATAAAAGAATGAACTCTTGCTATCTGTGATAACATGGATGGACTTTGAAGGCAGTATGCTAAGTGAAATAAATCTGACAGAGAAAGACAAATACTGAATGATCTCACATATATGTGGAATCTAAAAAATAAGTGAGGTCACAGATACAGAAAATGGATTGATGGTTACCAGAGATAGAGGTGATAGGGTGGACAAAATGGGTGAAAAGGATCAAAATGCACAAATTTCCAATTATAGAATAAATAAGTCATAAAGATCCAATGTACTGTATGGTGGCCATAGTTAATAATACTGTACTACATATTTAAAAGTTGCTAAGAGAGTAAATCTTGTAAGTTCTCATCATGAGATTTTTTTAGACTTGTGAACTCATATTTATTTTTCCTAATAAATCTTTACTGTTCATATTAGTTGTTCCTCTCCCCCTGCCCCCCACCATAGCTCCCCTCCACCCAGTTCTCACCCCACCCTCTACCCTTACCCACCCCCCGCCCACTGTCCTCAATAGGTGTACGATTTTTGTCTAGTCTCTTCCCACACTCCACCCCCCCCCCGCTTGAGAAATGTCAGTACACTCCCTTTCTATGCCCCTGATTCTGTTATATTCACCAGTTTATTCTGTTCTTCAGACTTTTTATTCACTTGATTTTTAGATTCACTTGTTGATATGTATTTGTTGTTCATAATTTTTGTCTTTACCTTTTTCTTCTTCTTCCTCTTCTTAAAGAATACCCTTCAGTATTTCATATAATACTGGTTTGGCAGTGATGAATTCTTTAGCTTTTTTTTTTTTTTAATCTGTGAAGCTCTTTATCTGACCTTCAATTCTGAATGATAGGTTTGCTGAGTAAAGTAATCTTGGCTGTAGGTTCTTGCTATTCATCACTTTGTATATTTCTTGCCCCTCCCTTCTGGCCTGCATACTTTCTGTTGAGAAATCAGCTGATAGTCGTATGGGTGCTCCCTTGTAGTAACTAACAGTTTTTCTCTTGCTGCTTTCAAGATTCTCTCTTTGTCTTTTGCTCTTGGCATTTTAATTATGATGTGTCTTGGTGTGGTCCTCTTTGGATTCCTTTTGTTTGGGGTTCTGTGCACTTCCTGGACTTGTAAGTCTATTTCTTTCACCAGGTGGGTGAAGTTTTTGGTCATTATTTCTTCAAATATGTTTTCAATATCTTGCTCTCTCTCTTCTTCTGGCACCCCCTTAATTCAGATGTTGGTACGCTTGAAAGTTGTCCCAGAGGCTCCTGACACTATCTTCATACTTTTGGATTCTTTTTTCTTTTCCATTTGGGTGTTTTTTGCTTCTCCATATTTCAAATCTTTGACTTGACTCTTGGGATCCTCTAGTCTGATGTTGGATCTTTGGATATTATTCTTTATTTCAGTCAGTGTATGCTTAATTTCTAGTTGGTCCTTTTTCATGTCCTTGAGGTTCTCACTAAATTTATCAGTGGTTCCTAGAAGATTCTTGAAAAACCTTATAACTGTGGTTTTGAGCTCTATAGCCAGTCGTTTGCTTTCCTCCATTTCTGACATTTGTGACCTGTTTCTTTGTCTCCGCATTTTGGCTGCTTCCCTGTGTTGATAGTGTGGCTTTGTGCCCTAGGTGTCCTATAGGGCCAAGTGGCTCTGCCTCCCCAGTTACCTGAGGTGGACACACTTGGTGCACCCCTTTGTGGGGTGTGTGCACAGTCTTGTTGTAGTTAAGTCTTTATTGTTGTTGGTATCACTGGGAGTAATTGACCTCCAGGGCAATTGGCTGTGAGGATCAGTTGTGTCTATGATGGGAGAACTTCTGTGCTGGAGACACCCTTATGGGGCAAGACTTGCTTCAGTAGGGCTTTGGCACTCACTGAGTCTGCCCCCTGAGTGTGTCTCTTATGGATCTGAAGCGTTGTAGTCTGGATGATCTCTCTCTAACCACTGGGTACACTGGCTCTTGGATCTCCAATTAGAGAGGCCACCCAGCAGGAGCTACAGAGAGATCTGCAGATTCCTTCTCTTTGCAGTTTGGAGGTGCCCAGATGTGAAGCAACGCAAGCTGCTGTCGAGTCCCGGGTCTTCTTTTGGAGGCTCTGGGGCTTTTTGACCCAGCTGCAGTATGTTAGGTTTCAGATTGCAAAGGGCCAGGCCATTCATATGCAAAAGCCTCTGCGCACAGCTTGGGTGGGGTTGTAAATTGGGTGGGGCAGGGTCTCAGGGAATCATCAGGATGGAGCAAACAGCAATGGCTGTCAGCCCTGCCTGGAAGAGGTCCTGTCTCTCTGTGTCCCACAGCACCATGCAGAAACAATGATCGCTGCAAGCACCTCTGAGAGAAAGCTGCCCTCGAGTTCCACCCAGTGCCAGACAGTCCAGTTTCTTCCCATATGAGTCTGGGTCCCCAGAGTCTCACCCGGAACTGGAGTTCAGAGCAGTCGGGAGCTTGTATCTCCCTCCCGATTGAAAAAGACAACAGCGTACCCAGTTGCCAGCCCCTTCCGCACGCGCACCTCCTCCGTACCTCTGCACTTCACTTCTGCGCCTCCACACCTCCTCCAAGTCTCAGTGTGCTTTTCTCTTTCCTTCTAGTTGTATAATTTCCACTCAGCCAACCTTCCCATGGTTCTGGATGATATCCGTTTTGTCTTTTAGTTGTAATTTTGAAGTGGTTGTGCGAGGCAGCAAGTTCAGTTGTTTACCTATGCCGCCATCTTGGTTTTCTGAACAGATAATATTTAGCTGAGATCTTGGCTTAAGGTGATGCTTCAATGGGTTGAGACTTTGGAGAATGTTGGGATAGGATGAATGTATTTCGCATGGACAGATGTGAATATTCAGGGGCCAAAAGGCAGACTGTGATTAACTGAAAAATGGAACCAACTGAAAAGGTGTCCATATCCTCCAGATCAGTGGTCGCCAACCTTTCAGACCTCATGGACCATCCACAGACCACCGGTTGGGGAACACTGCTCCAAACCATGTTTTATACAGTATTTGCAAGTTTGGTAAGAACTGTGATGGTGAAGACATGGTAATATCAGGGAAAGTTGGTAAAGGTATATAGAAACTGTACTGTCAGTGGGAGGGGCTCTTCCTGGCCAGTATGGCTCTACTGGTTGAGTGTTGCTCTGTTGCACTGAAAGTTTGTCTGTTTGATTCCTGATTAGGGCACACAACCAGGTTGTGGATTTGGTCCCCTGTTGGGGTGTGTATGAGAGGCAACCAATTGATTTTTCTTGCTCACATTGATGCTTCTCTCAGTCTCACTCTCCCTTCCCCTATCTGTAAAATAATTTTTTTTAATTTTTGTTAATCCTCACCTGAGGATATTTTCCACTGATGTTTAGAGAGAGTGGAAGCAAGAGGGAGAGACAGAGAAAGAGAAACATCAATGTGAGAGAGACACATCAATTGGTTGTCTCATGCACGTGACGTGTCCCAACCAGTGCCAGTGAATAAGGCTGCAACTGAGGTACGTGCTCTAGACTGGAATTGAACCTAGGACCCTTCAGTCCAAAGGCTGACACTCTATCCACTGAGCCAAACTGGCTAGGGCTCTAAAATCAATAAAATAAAAACTTTTTTTTTTAATGGGAGGGATTTACTAGTACCATCAACCGTGGTACCGATAACATTCATGCACAGGGTTGTGGATTCACTCATGGTCAATTTATTACATTTCAGAAACTATGTTTTATTTTTTGTCTGTATCAAATATGACATAATAAAATCACCTATGATGGTTTTGAGGAATAAAGAATATATAATGATCAAACACAATGTTGAAAAGGCCAACACAATGCTCAATTTGTTATTAGTAGCAGCAGAAGGTGGTTTTATTCCTGAACAAACAGTTATTGAATGCTAAGAGCTAAGCATGTGGAATATGACGATGAATAAGATCATTTCTTCCCACAGAAACATCTGTGGCCCGTTTATATACTTCACAAAGCATGTGCTTTGCAGATATCATTTGTTAAGTCTTAACAGTTTCTCTTGCCAAAATAAACAGCCTGGTAACCCATCTTAAGAGGAACTTAGGGAGTAGCATCCTTTGACTTCCACTGTCTTAAGGAAGAAGTAGGGCATTTTCCACGAACTACATCCATTGTTCTTCAGTATATATATCATGCATGGTATTGTAGTTTACTTATTCATATTCAGAAAAGTACAAAGTATAAAAGCCTTTCTGTTGTCAGAGAGTTCAACAATCCCTCCTATAAAGCCCTGATATAAGACAAAAGAGAAGGCCACAGGAGAATGTAAGAGCCCCTATTCATTGGATGGTAATTTAAAATAAGAACTAAAAACTGCTAAAGAGCCTTCTGGCTCCTTTTGAAAACCAATACAAGTAATTCATCAGGCAAAGTGTGAGAAATGTAGTTAATGACAATTGGCAACTAGAGCTTTCAGTCTAATCATGGAGAACTGAAACCTAACCGTGTGCTTTTTCATAAACCTTGGCCCTGCTCCATGGCCACCCTTGCCAACACCCAGCAGCCAAGCCTGAGCACGTGCACAGTGATGATGGAGGAGTCCCAAGTAGACACTGTGTGCTCATGCCCTGAGTATTGGCAGGCCTGCTGCCAGAAAGGCTTTGGAAAGGAGCTTAGAGATTATGAGACTACTTGACCCCACACTTTACTCCATTTGGGAATGAAGGGTGGGGAAGGTGATTAAATATGATATCAGCACTTACATTTCAATGCCCATAATTAACTTGGAAGTGTATAGGGGTGAATCTACAGCTCTTCAGCCATAAAAAAAAAAGACTGCCTTTGTCTGATGTCAATATATAAAAAATCATTAATTGTATTTATGACGATACTGCCACAGCTTTGAAAAGAAAATTTTCAGTATGTAAATTGCTCCACTTTTTTACTTTAAATTTCAGAAACTAAATCTAGCATTACTGTTTGATTCCAGATATATAACATTCTGGAAAATGAAAAAAATATGGAGACAAAAATATTTGTTGTTGCCAGGGGGTGAAGTGGGAGGATAAATAGGCAGAGCACAGGATTTTTAGGGTAGTGAAACGACTCTGTGTGAGATACTATAATGGTGACTACATAACATTATACATTTGTTCAAACCCAAAGAATGTGTAACACTAAGAGTGAGCTGAGCCCTAGTGTGAAATGTGGACTTTAAGTAATATGGACATGTTAATGCTGGTTCATCAACTTTAATAAATGTACTATCTGGTGGGGGATGTCGATATGAGAAAGCTGTGTGTGTTGGCAGGTATATAAGGGAATTCCGTGTTTTCCTGTTTTGCTGTGAATCCAAAACTGCCGTAAAAAGCATAGTGTGTGTGTATACCTAATATCAGATACAGCAGAAATGTACAAGGTAAGTCTTGTATAGAAGATAAATCCCATGTAGAGTAGGTCTAAATCCAATTGCTATGCTGCAAACTCCAAAAGTATTCCTAACCACTATGGTACTACAGCTACTAGCAGGTTTTTGGTGTAAGCCATCCCCCACTAGATTTTTCTCTACAACTAGCAAATAACCAAATAACAACTTCCAAACTTTTCGATGAAATTGGAAAGCTCTATCTTTGATCATTAGTAATGTCTTCTTATGTAAACATAAATTACATGACTTAGTTTTTAAAAGCTTTGAGTCATAGACATTTAAAAAAGCAGTAAGATGGGAATGGGTGATTAATTTTCACATGGCAGAGTTTACTCTAAGGCAGTGGTCGGCAAACTGCGGCTTTAAGAAGTTCCATGACCTTAGACTTTGTATTCCAATTTCCAGCTGGAGGCTGCTGCTGCCATACTGCTCTTAACAAGGATTTGGGAATGAAAACACAACAGAATTCACAGAGAATGGAAAAAAAGTGCCAAGAACACTGGCAGAAAGTTTACTCACAGCGTTCATTTGCAAACACAATAAAAAAAAATCTTTTGGCAGAAATAGCTTATGCAACAAAAAATGTGCTGAGAGTAACAGAAGGGGTTAAATACTCCAGGTTTTACCAATATACTATTTCTTAATCTGGATGGTTGGTACACAGTTGCTCATTTTATTATTCTCAGAATTTTTACATAAAGTTCTTCTCTTATATAAATGAAACATTTCACAGCCAGTTGAGCATTTACAGGCACTGGCACAACACTCAAAGCTCAATGACAGGTCAAATTACACATGTAATGCACAGAGCAAAACATTCATGAGACAGAATAACGCAGGAATGGAGACTAGAAGAGCTGTACTAGTGCATGCTGTTATTCATCGTGTAAGTACTGAGATTCTTTCCCTGGGGTAGTATTATCATTTAAGGCAAATACGGCAATTTGGAGAAATGTAGTAGTAATGATACAAGTAAAACTCTCCATTTTACAAAAGTAGAAGTCTTTGAATGTCAAATACAATATAAAATTAATTCCTTCTCTCGTGATTCTTATTAAACATCAAAGTACCTGTGCAGCTGACGGTATTCCTGGTTTCTGAAATCCCCCAGGAGAAATTGATTTAGTGGACAAACAGTGCAGCTGTTCAATGAGTCCTATAGATAGATAACTTAAAAATAATCTACCCCACAAAAACACCATGAGTTCGAGTTGTGATTGACAAAAGAGTTTTTTTAAATGATGCATTCCTAGATTAACATACTCTCTTCCTTTTGGAAATGCGTAACAAATTCCCAAATTCTTAATACTAAAGAATACATATGAATTAAGCAGCATGCCAGGTACATGGTAGTTATTCGGCACATATTTATGGAAGTGAATTAATCAGCAGCACTCCCACTGGAGTAACATCGCAGGAATTCCCCTGGCTTACTTGGGTAGAAAGATCCTCTTTCTCTACTTCATTGCAGTGTTTCTTTTGAACCCCTAACCCATTACATCTGGTTATGTTTGTAATGCCATATGGAACAATAGTTATGTTAGTAAATTGACTTTATTCTAAATCTACTATTCTCTTCATGTGCCAGAAGTCTGTAAAAGTTAAACAATGGTTCTGTGCTACGACTGGTGCAGCAGATTGAAAAAAATAAGAAATGACACGTCAGCATTGGTAAAATTATAAACCAATCAGAATTTAAATAAAAGTATTTTTTAAAGCCTTCTTTCAATGAGAATCTATATTTAACATGTAATTATAACAAAATTTCTTCCAAATATCCTAGCAGAGCTAAAGTTACTGTTCGTATTAAAAAGAAGACCATCGTAAATGCAAGGCTTAAACAAATAATCTGGCATCTCAGTCAATTCTTTGATCTTTCAAGCAGAGGGAGTGAATGCCTATAATGGGCTAGACTGTGTCTTGCTCTCATAGTATGATCAGAACTGCTGGGTGGGCTGTGCAACGTGGCTTCCCAAACAGTCCCATCCTCTAATGAGCTAAGGTTCATTGTATTGACATTACCATTCCAAAAAGTCAGCTACTGCTTTCCCTCTTATCACTGAAATATCACTCAGATTTGCTTCCCACTCACAGTTTGTAATTTGGCCTCAATGAACTCCTTTTGACCACATCTCTTCTCCACAAAGTAACTGTCCATGAAGTTCGAGAAACCAGTACTGAATAAGAATGCTGAAGTTTAAATGCTGTCACCAGGCATCACACTCTAGAATGAACAAGTTCAAGTATTTTTTTCTTTACTACCTTTTCCTGATGGTCCATGATTGCCGTTTCTGAATGAACTCAACCAGTTACCATGGCTTCTGTCTGATGAACCTAATGGAGGCTGAACTTAAAATTATCTACTGACAAAAGAAATCAAGAAACCAGAGTACTGAGTTTGAGTCATACTAGCTTCAACTTTTACTGAATTAAAGTGCATGTATTCCAATCAGAAAGGATAGATGCACCCCTGTGTTCATAGCAGCAAAATTCACCATTGCTAAGATTTGGAAACAGCCTAAGTGCCCATTAGCAGATGAGTGGACTAAAAAACTGTGGTACATCTACACAATGGAATACTACGCTGCGGCAAAAAAGAAGGAATTCTTACCATTTGCAACAGCATGGATGGAACTGGACAGCATTATGCTAAGTGAAATAAGCCAGTCAGAGAAAGATAAATATCACATAATCTCACTCATTTATGGAATATAATGAACAATATAAACTGATCAACAAAAACAGATCCAGAGACAGAGAAGCATCGATCAGACTGTCAAACCTCAGAGGGAAGGTAAAGGAGGGTGGGGAGTAAGGGGGACAGATCAATCAAAGGACTTGTATGGATGCATATAAGCCTAACCAATGGACACAGACAACAGGGGGGTAAGGGCATGAGTGAGGGAGGAGAGATTGGGGGAATAATGGGGGGGGGGGGATAAGGACACATATGTAATACCTTAATCAATAAAAAAATTTAACAAATAAAGTGCATGTATTTGTAGAAATATGACCAATTATTTTGTTAGGATTTTAAGTCAATAGTTTCATCCCCACAAACATTCTTATCTCTTCAGTCCGGCAATAGACAGTAACTTTATTTCTGGGGGGTGGGGGGATGAAAAATTCCTTGGCTTCAGGAAGCCGCAAGTAATAGCAAGAAATTTTAACAGTCAATGACAAAATGGTTAAAGGCTAGAACTGCTCTTTTGAGCACAGTTTCAGGTTACTGCAATCTGAGGGTTTGTCACAAACAATCTCTTTATAAACAGGCTAAAGCCACTGAGCAAGGATGTGCTTCATGAACACATACAAACATCAAGAATTTTTCTTCTGCCTTGGCTGGTGTGGCCCTGGCTGGTGCAGCTCGGTTTGTTGTGGGTTGGATTCCCATTAAGGTGCATGTGGGAGGCAACTGATCGATGTTTCTCCCTCAGATCGATGTTTTGCTTCCTCTCTCTCCTTTCCTTTCTCCCTTCCTCACTCTAAGATAAATTGTAAAAATAAAATAAAACGAACATGTTCCATTTAAAAAAAAAATTTTCCTCCCCTTAAGGTACTCTTTTTTCCCCCCCTTGCTACATACAGTAACATAATCAAGATCAGACACTTGAAATTTCTAAAGAGATACAATCCTCCAGCTGGTATGAACCAGGGGGTCACAGTTCGATTCCTGATCAGGACATACTAGGTGTACCGGTTAATAATGTCATCAAAGAAAACATAATAATTTCAAGAGAAACATCAAAAGTGTTTTATTCAAAGTAATGTCCATCACTAGCTACACTTTTCCCCATCTTTCAGATTAAGTTGTGGATACTGTCCCAATAGAACTTTCTTGTTTTGAGGCAAACCATTCAGAGACCCAATTTTCCACTTCTTTGTACGTTTTGAAGTGCTGCTCAGAAAGTGCGTGTGCCACCGATCAGAACAAGTGGTAACCTGAAGGAGCAAGGTCTGGAGAATATGGCGGGTGGGTTAATACTTCCCAGGCTAAATCTTTTAACGTGTCTTTAACTGGTTTTGAAGTGTGTGATGGTGCATCATCATGAAGCAAAATTACTTTGCCATATCTTTGGAACATTCTGGTCATTTCACAATCAAAGCATGGTTCAAATTGATTATTTGTTGTCAGTAGCAATCAGTACTAATGGTTTCACCTGGTTTTAGAAACTCATAATACACTACACCTTCCTGATCCCACCAAACGCATTGTTTTCTTTCCGAAGCGATTTGGCCTTGTAGTCGATGTTGATGGTTGACCTGGATCAACCCATGATTTTGTGCATTTGGGATTCCCAAAATAAATCCAGTTTTCATTTCCAGTCATAATTCGATGCAAAAAAAGACTTTCTTCCATGCCGTTGAAGCAACGTTTTACTGATGACTTTTCAGTTTTCCATTTGTCTTTCGTTCAGTTGATGTGGCACCCATTTTCCTTCCTTTAAAATCTTTCCCATTGCTTGTAAATGATCAGAAATTGTTTGCTGAGCAACGTTGAATCTTTCTGCAAGTTGTTTTCGAGTCTGACATGCATCTTCATCCAAAAATGCTTGTAATTGTTGGTCTTCAAACGTTTTCGGTTGACCTGGAAGTCTTTGTCTTTCACATCGAAATAATCACTTTTAAAGCATTTAAACCAGCGTTCACAAGTATCTTAAGATGGAGCATGTTCACCATAAGCTTCCCAAAGTATATGATAACGTTCAGTAGTACTTTTCTTCAAAATAATAAACTATAACTTGCCGCAAATGCTCTTTTTTTGGCATGAAATTTGACATTTTTATGTGTAAAAATATCTATGATGTTAACACCTTCAGCAAATTTGACCGATGAAGTTTTGAAGCTTGCTGTCAATACAACAAAATAGCATGTATATCAAATCGCACATATATCAACGTATGTGTAACTCCATCTATTGAAAAAAATCTGATTAACGGATACACCTAGTATGCACAGGTTGTGGGCTCGATCCCCAGAGGCAGGTAGCCAATCGATGATTGTCTCTCATTACTAATGTTTCTATCTCTCTCTCCCTCTCTGAAATCAATAAATATATATATATAATAAATAAATGTAGTTATGAAAAAAATATCACAATAAAACAAGTGTATGTGCTGAATGTTTCCCTTTTGGGAAAAGAAGTTCCTTTGATATATAAAAATAGAAAATCATAAAAAGTCTCACAAAACTAAAATAATAAAGAAATCTAGTATTAAAATTATTGGTTTGCAAGTTAGTCTTACTTGGTAAGACAGTACAAATAATACAGGCACTCAAAATTTATCATTATTAATCTACATTTTATTGTATACAACTACAGGCACCTTCATATAGTTAATCCACTTCATAAAATATCAGAAGTTATCATTCCATCTATAATAACTAGGAAACATGCTCATAAAGGGTAAGCAATTTGCCCAGAATTGATTACTTGGTTCATGAGGTACTGTCTCCCTCCAAAGTTCATACTCTTTCTGTTCCACACTGACTTCCAAAACAGTTTTTTTAATATCCCTCAATTTTTCTATTTTATTTTATTATTTTTTTTTTAATCCTCATTCGAGGATATTTTTTCCATTGATTTTCAGAGAGAGTGGAAGAGAGAGGGAGAGACAGAGAGAAATATCGATGTGAGAGAAACCATCGATTGGTTGCCTCCTGCATGAGCCCTGACCAGGGCCCGGGCCGGAGAGAAGCCTGCAACTACAGTACATGCCCTTGACCGGAATCAAATCAGGACCCTTCAGTCCCCATGCTGACACTCTATCCACTGAGTCAACCGAGTAGGGCAATCTTTCTATTTTAACTTAAAAGATCATTCCTTTACACATATTCCTCCTTGGCTCAACTCTGTACCATGTGCTGGCACCACAATCACTCAGGGAAACTTTGTCTCAGAAGCTCCACTTTGGTTCAAGTACTTTGATGTCAGCTGCACCTATCCAGTCCTTGGGCCAGCATACAGGAGACACAATGCAAACAATGGAAGGATGAGATGACACTAATGAGAATGTCTTCAGTCTTCTGACAGTTCACCCTGTGGGGGTGGCTCCCCACCCCAGCCAAACTTCACCAACCTTGCCAAAATGGTTAGTATAAATCAAGCAAGCTTTAAACATATCTCTTCCCTCTGCCTTTTTTAACAGGTAACAAATTATTGTTTAAAACATTTTTAAGTGTCATAAACAGATCAGCTAAGAGAAATGATTAATGAAAAGAAATAACACTTAGTTTCAATGAAACTTGTTAGGTACGTCATAACTAGAGCACACCTTCTTGTAAAACAAGCATACTTCTCAGAAAGTATGTCTAGGGTTTCTGTATACTAATATTTCTGAGTGAAACCTTGAGAGAAAAACTATTGCCAAGTTGTCTGTCTTCTGGTCAATATAAATAAACTCTAAACTTAAAATTTTGCAAACCAAGAATGTTCTGTATCTTCTGGCAATCTATGTACACTAATCTACGCTAATAAAAGAGAAACATGAAAATTACCATCACTCCACTACGTTACCAGCCAATCAGAGTGAGTATGCAAATTAACCTGAAAACATGGCGGCAGCTCCGCCACCCGCTGCTCTGGGCCTGTGGGGGTCGGAAAAGTCGGGTGCCAGTGCCTGAGGCTGGCTGCAGCCCAGGAGATGAAGAAGCCACCTGCCCTGTGGTCCCAGGCCGCAGACAGCAGCAGAAGCCTCACATCCGCCTGCCCCACATCCTGGGGGAGACAGAGAAACCTGGCTCCAGCGCCGGAGGCTGGGTGCAGCCTGGGAGACGAAGAAGCCGCCTGCCCCCTGATCCCAGGCCGCAGCCAACAGCAGAAGCATCACGTCCACCTGCCCCATGTCCTGGGGGAGATGGAGAAACCGGGACCCAGCGCCTGAGACTGGGTCCTGCCTGGGGGGGGTCAAAGAAGCTGCCTGCCCCATGATCCCAGGCCACAGCCAGCCAGAGTAGTCACCCACACTGCATCCCGATGGAGAAGCCACCCACCTGCAGTCCAGGTGCCAGCACCTGCAGCTGGCTACAGCCTGGCAGATGGAGAAGCCGCCTACCCCGCAGTCCCAGGCACCAGTACCTGCGGCTGGCTGTGGCCTGGGAGACGGAGAAGTTACCCACCCCACGGTCCCGGGTGCAAGCACTTGCAGCTACAGCCCAGGCAAAGCTACCTGCCCACCATCCCCTGCGGCTGCAGCCAGCCTGGCGCCTATGGCTGACCAGAGGGAGGGAAGCCCGGATCCTGGGTGCCTGTGGTCGGCTGGAGGAGGGAATCCTGAGTCCTGGATGAGGGGCTAAAGCAGAGGTGGTTAGGGGCAATCAGGCTGGCAGGCAGAAGCAGTTAGGGGCAATCAGGCAGGCAGGAGAGTGGTTAGGAGCCCGCAGTTCTGGATTGTGAGAGGGATGTCCGACTGCCAGTTATCTCCTGAGGGGTCCCAGATTGGAGAGGGTGCAGGCCGGGCTAAGGGACACCCTCCCCCTGCCCCCGTGCACAAATTTCATGCACCGGGCCACTAGTCCTATATAATAAGAGAGGAATATGCTAATTAGCCAGGACACCCACATGGGTAACATCCAGCAGAAGTGGGTGGGAGTGGCTGCGAGCGTACGAGACTGGGCATGTGAGGCTGTGTCAAATAAAAGAAAATGCATTCACATGCCCAAAGACAACATGGTTCAAGGAGGAAGGGTTCCAGTTTCATTTCTCACACCCATCTAGGAGGACCCACTGGGGCGGCTCTCCCTTCCGAGCCCTGAGCAGGATGGGTGCTCTGCTCCAGCCTGGGAGCCCCAAAGGGAGGCGGAGCAAAGTACTTTCCCTCTGGGACCCCGCTCTCCCTGGGAGTCCGGTGCAGAGGGCGTTCTCCCTGAGAACCCGGAAATCCACCTCCTGGGCGACTGTGCAGCAGTCAGGCCTGGCGAGCCACAGAGAGGGCGACCTACCCAGAGGCCACACAGCTGCCGCAATTGAAGTCGCCCTCGATGAAGGAGCAAGGGTAGCGAGGATCAGAGTCAGCCATGTCAGCAATGAACCCCAGCTCCACGCCTAGAGCACAAGGACCTCAACGGTCCTCGGTCAGTTCCTGAGCAGCAGTCAGCCCGGACCAGGGATCTAACCCGAAACCTAAGTAGGTGCCCTGACAGAATGGAACCCAAACCTTTGCTCTGGCAGAGGAGCTCCGGCTCACAGCAGGGGCCAGGGCACACCAGAGGGGTTCTGTTGAGGGGCCCTGACAGGCACCACAGTGGGTTAGAACCTCCTCCTGATACAGCAAGGTTGCAGGTTGTATCCCTGGTCAGGGCACAGAAAAGAAGCAACCAACGAGAGCATAATAAGTGGAACAAAACACTGGTGTTTCTCTTGCTCCCTTCCTCTCTCTAAAACAATCAATCAATAAAAATTAAAATAAAAAATAAACCCTTTGGCCCTAACCGATTTGGCTCAGTGGATAGACTGTCGGCCTGTGGACTGAGGGGTCCTGGGTTCAATTCCAGTCAAGGGCATGTACCCTGGTTGCGGGCACATCCCAGTGGGGGGTGTGCAGGAGGCAGCTGATTGTTTCTAACTATCCCTCTCCATTCCTCTCTGTAAAAAAACAATAAAATATATGTAAAAATATAAAAATAAACCCTCTGGCTTGCAGAGTTGCTGAAACAGTTAGAAAGCGAAGTCCCATCCTTTCCCGTTCATTCAATACTTCATATGCTCCTTCAATAATCACACTGGGAATGGGTGTTTGTTTGTTTTGTTAATCCTCACCTGAGGGCATTTTTGCATTGATTTTCTTTTTTTACAGAGAGTGGAAGGGAGGGAGAAAGACAGAAACTAATGTGAGAGACATCAATTGGTGGCCTCTGGCTAAATCCCAGACCAGGGCCCTGGATTAAGCCTGCAACCCAGGTATGTGCCCTTGATCGGAATCCAACCCGGTACCCTTCAGTCCGCCTGCAGAAGCACTATCCACTGAACCAAACCAGCATTTTTTTTTTTTAAGCCCTCCTTAAGGATCTGTTCTTTCCATTGATTCTAGAGAGAGAGGAAGGGAGAGGGAAAGAGAAAGAGAAACATCGATCAGTTGCCCAAGCAATCTGACAGGGCTGGAACCTACAACCTGTGTATGTGCCCTCACCTGGAATCAAACCCATGACCGTTTGGTGGATGGGAGGACACTCTAACTACTGATCCACACCAACCAGGGCCTGGAGGTACATTTGAACATTTTTTTTTCCAGATCTGCCCTGGCCAAGTGGCTCAACTGGTTGGAGTCTCAACCTGTACACCAAAGGATTTCCTGTTGGATTCTAGGTTAGGGCACATACTTAGGTTTAGGTTAGGTTACGCTGGATCAGCCGGTGCAGAGGCAGCCTACTGGTATTTCTGTCACATGAATGTTTCTCTCTCTAAAAATCAATTTTAAAAACATTCTCAGGTGATAATTAAATATATATATATATATATATATATATTAAAAACTTTTCAGATCTAAAATTTTATTTGGTTCTTTTTAAATTTTATTTTTCACTTACAGTTCACATTCAATATCTTGTCCTATATAATAAAACCCTAATATGCAAATTGACCAGACAGTGGAATGACTGGTCACTATGAACTGACCACCAAGGGGCAGATGCTCAATGTAGGAGCTGCCCCCTGTTGGTCAGTGCGCTACACAGGGGAAGCGCTGCTCAACCAGAAGCCAGGCTCATGGCTGGCGAGTGCAGTGGAGGTGGCAGGAACCTCCGCGGCAGCATTAAGGAGCAGTGAGCCAAGTGGTAGGGAGCAGCAAGGAGGCAGGCGGTAAGGAGCGAGGGGTCCCAGACTGTGAGAGGGCACAGGCTGGGCTGAGGGACCTCTTCCCCAGTGCACGAATTTCGTGCTCCGGGCCTCTAGTTCTTCTATAAATGTTTAGAAACATCCTTAATTACAAACAGAAACCAAAAGGTAGCTGTGTTTCTAAATATGAGATGGACATGCTGCTTAATCCATCTGGTTTAAAAAACACACACGGAAGGGGGGGGATTTGGGGAGAGACAAAGTACAACAAAACTGTGTTAAATTAAATCTGACTGACTCAGAATCCATGATAATCTGAAAGGAATCTGAATAAAGCTTAAATACGTAAAATATCTCTCTATGTCCATACTTCAGACATAACTGTTCCCCCTGAGAAAATCACACATGATACATTTAAGCTTCAATTCCTGTACTACCTACATTTTTTCCAATATACAAAATATCTGCCTGACCTGATTCCTTTCCTCATCAAACTACTGATGCCCAGACACATAAACATAACCACTCCAGAGTTCTTCATCCTCTGAACTTCTAAGGGATAAAAAACACACTCCCAGGCCCCCAACAAAAGAACTCAGTCAAGATTTAGCATGAAAATCTAATAGATACTTATACTCTTCTAACCCTTACAATCTTTGAAAAAATGCACATTTTGATTCATAAAGAGAACAATTAGTTCTATAATTTTAATAACTAGTTTGTAGGGGGAAAAACCACAATGATTTCCCATGACTAATGTGGATATTAACAGTAGCAGTTACAAATGCAGCTGTGTTTCAAGGAGTTTTAGTACATGTTTTCCAAATTAAATACAAAATTTGGAAAATATACATTTGAAAATTTTTACCAAAAAACATCTTCAGTGCTGTTACTGGTCTTCATTTTAAATGTTATCAAGATATGCTATTAAACTGTAGCAAAATAAAAAAATTAAAGAGCACAGTCTAATAAAAATAAACATGGTTATAATTACTTGAACCAAATCATACTTATGTAATTTCCTTAAGGCTAAATTTTTAAAATTCTCAATCTACACGAATAATAGACAAATATGTAAATTGACCATACCTCGTGGTGCCCCACAGCCAATCAGGAGGGGATATGCAAATTAGCAGGACAAAGATGGCGGCAGTGATGGAGCCAGCAAGAGCAGGTGGGAGGCTTGGGCCAGCCGCCGAAAGAGGGGCCTGTGGATGGCAGCCATGGAGCAGGCCAGAGCGACCAGGAGGCTTGGGTCACCCCCGGCGATGGAGGAAGCCAAGCCTCCTGCCTGCCCTGGCTGTCCGCTGAAGGAAGGGCCTGCGGGTGGCAGCCACGGAGCGGGCCTGAGCGCGCGGGAGGTGCCTGCAAATGGCCCTCAGTCCCTCACCCAGGCGGGCCACACCACCATCGGAGTGAGGGTCCCTGCTGGGGGGCGTGGCCAGCCTGAAAGCGACCATCAGCCCCTTACCCAGGCTGGCCACACCACCTTCGGAGTGAGGGTCCCTGCTGGGGGGCGTGGCCAGCCTGAAAGTGACCATCAGCCCCTTACCCAGGCTGGCCACACCTCCATAGAGTGAGGGTCCCTGCTGGGGGGCGTGC
Organism: Corynorhinus townsendii; assembly: GCA_026230045.1. Taxonomy (NCBI): domain Eukaryota; kingdom Metazoa; phylum Chordata; class Mammalia; order Chiroptera; family Vespertilionidae; genus Corynorhinus; species Corynorhinus townsendii. Next base: position 113,451,032 of record JAPDVU010000003.1, on the reverse strand, counting down.
CCAGCCTACAAACAGCCATCAGCACCTCACCCAGGCTAGCCAGGCACCTCAGCGGGGACCCCCACCCTGAAGGGGGCGTGGCTGGACTGCAAATTGCCCCAGCCCCATCACACAGGCTGGCACTGTCCCGTAGGGACCCCCCACCCCAATGGGGGCATGGCTGGCCTGGAAACCACCACAGGCCCCTTGCCCAGGCTGCCCCTCCCCCAAAGGGAACCCCCATCCTTCAAGGGCAAACCAGCCAGCTCCCATGCGTGTCCCAAGCCTCTATCTATACTACCAAAAGGGTAATATGCTAATCAGACTGGGAAACCTTCCAGGATACCTTCCAGACATTCTTTTGGACAAAGCCATGGTGGCGGGGCCGAGGTAGAGGCGGTTAGGGAGCAAGAGGGGAGGGCAGTTGTGGGTGATCAGGCCAGGATGGGATGGCAGTTGTGGGTAATCAGGCCGGTGGGGAGGGGGGCCAGTTGGGGGTGAGCAGGCCGTCAGTGGGGTACAGTTGGGGCGATCAGGCCAGCGGGGGTGGGGGGGGCAATTGGGGGTGATCAGGCTGGCGGGGGGGGGGGGGGCGGGCAGTTGGGGACGAGCAGGCCAGCAGGCAAGCGGTTGGAAGCCAGCAGTCCCGGACTGTGAGAGGGATCCCAGATTGGAGAGGGTGCAGGCCAGGCTGAGAGACACCCCACCCACATGCATGAATTTCATGCACCAGGCCACTAGTAAATATATAAAGTTACACATAATCATAACAATAACACAAAGTTAGCATCACTATTTAAATGTAAAAGTTCTTATTGTAAAATGGAACTTCAGCATAATCCTATATAATAAAGAGCTAATATGCAAACTATCATCATGCCCTCATGCCTTAAAGGCTCAGGCACTCAATACTGGGGAGAGAGGAATGGGGACCAGCCAGGCATAAATGAGCTCCTGAGAGAGGAATGGGGACCAGCCAGGCTGCAGCCCAGGAGAGGGATAAGCCACCTGCCTTGCAGTCCTGGGCGCCTGCAGCTGTGGCCCAAGCAAAGCCACCCACCCACAGTCCCCTGTGGCTGCGGCTGACCCGGGGGAAGGTAGCCTGGGTCCTGGGTGCCTGCAACTGGCTGGAGGAGGGAATCCTGGGGTCCTGGGTGCAGGGCGAGGCAGAGGCAGTTAGGGGCGATCAGGCCAGCAAGGGAGTAGTTAGAGGCAATCAGGCCAGTAGAGAAGCAGTTAGGGGCGATCAGGCCGGTAGGAAAGCAGTTAGGGACAATTAGGCAGGCAGGCAGAGGAGTTAGGGGCAATCAGGCAGGCAAGCAGGAGAGCAGTTAGGAGCCAGTGGTCCCAGATTGCGAGAGGCAGTCGGACATCCCCTGAGTAGTCCCAGATTGAATAGGCTGCAGGCTGGGCTGAGGGGAGCTCCCCCCCCCCCCGCACGAATTTTGTGCACCATGCCTCTAGCTCTTAACATAAATGTTTTATTCCATTTCCTACATTCAGGTACTAAATTATCATAAAGTTAAATCTTGAAACCAATACATTTTATCTACTAAAGTGATTTTAATCCACAGCATTTAAAAAAAAAAATCATGTTTCTAAACACAGATTACCAAGTAATTTGCACATAAAAACAAAAAAGGGGAATTTTAACAACATCTAGCACTCACTTAAAATTACTACTTGTCATGAGAAATGTCTCAAAGGCACAGTAAATTTCCTTGTGAACAAGAGACACCATTAATTCAGAATGGTCACTTACCACTTCTTCCAAAGCAGCACTACGCCCAAAAGAACAAGTGAGGTGTGTGAGGCAGTTCACAAAGGATGAGAAAAGCTCACGTGGAATGGCAGTTAAGACGTTTCGAGGGAATACAGTTATCAGGTTGCTGATAATGCTGGAGATCCCCACAGCTTCAGAATCTTCTATTTCAATTCTACAAACCAGGTAACAAATGTTACTGGTGGTGGAAGACAAGTTACCATAACTCATTTCCAAACATGCAAAAATTTTCACCTATTCATTTTTAAAGGCATGTCTCTGTATTACTTTCAAATTACCATATAATTCAAAACATACAAAGTGGAAAAAAACCACTAGCTTTTGTTCTACCACTGTTAAACATACAGACAAACCTGAAAGTTCCTTTTTCGGTGACAAATGGCAAGTATACCTACCCATTGATAGTACTCAGTAAACCCTCAATGAAGTGTGCTAGGTAGTCAACCTGTGCTCCTTCATCAGGGAAGACAGGTCCATGCAAAGAAGCTAACTGGGCGAGGCACTGCAGAGAATCTTGTGCCATATCCGAATCTTCTCTGATTTTTCGATGTACCTGTTAGAAAGAATTACTAATCCATAAAAATAAATTCTTCTTTTGTAAGGGTCACATGTCTACTATGCTTAATGAGGTAAGTGAAAACTTCACAATAGCTGGTTATTTCTAGAAAATTAATTCCTGAGTTAAGCTAAATTTGAGAATATCCCTCAGTCCACTTTACATTATAGTCCATGATTTTAAACATTATCAATTAATTTTAACTGAGGGCTACCTACATTTTTAACATTGAATTGTCTCCAGCATGCTATGACAAAGAGAGAAACAGATGCCAGCCAGTCAGACACACTGTTTCTTCTAAAAACAGCAATGACAGTCATCTGTATTATGCTAGCTATGCCTCGCTACAGCTCCTTGCTAAAGTTAGCAGACAAGTTCAATCAAGAGTATACAGATGCTGCTTTAGTGGAAGTAAACAGTTGCATATGGAGAAAACCAATGTACCGCTCAATTCCTAGACACTCATTCTTTCAACAAATATAAAGCACTCTCTTAATCACTCTGAGATTGCTTAAAATTTGTTTCAATCTTTTTACCCTACATCCATGGTCGGAAAACTGCGGCTCGCGAGCCACATGCAGCTCTCTGGCTCCTTGAGTGTGGCTCTTCCACAAAATACCACAGCCTGGGCGAGTCTATTTTGAAGAAGTGGCGTTAGAAGAAGTTTAAGTTTAAAAAATTTGGCTCTCAAAAGAAATTTCAATCGTTGTACTGTTGATATTTGGGCTCTGTTGACTAATGAGTTTGCCGACCACTGCCCTATATCATTAATAAATGCTAAATAATATTTAAAAATATTTCAGTAATATTTAAAAATTGTATTTCAATTATATTTAAATCTACCTTAAACCTCATCTAGATTTTATTTCAATGATGCAATGCAGACTTGAAACAACCAGTATATAGTGTTCCTATATTGCTCCCTACTTTTACACTGTTACTAATATTCTCAGATTTTAAAGATGCTTCATTTTGCCTAGCCAGTTTAGCCCAGTGAATAGATTGTCAGCCTGTGGACTGAAGGGTCCCTGGTTCCATTCCGGTCAAGGGCACATGCCTGGGGAACATCCCTAGTGGGAGGCGTGCAGGAGGCAGCCGATCAATGATTCTCTCTCATCACTGATTTTGCTACCTCTCTCCCCCTCCACTTCCTCTCTGAAATCCACTATATATATAAATTTTAAAAGTAAAATAAAATAAAGATGCTTCATTTCTGTGAGCTTATCTAATTAAAATAGCCAAGGAAAACAGTAAAGAATTTGTGACCATTTTCTACTTTCTCTAAGTATCTGACTTCTTTAGCCTTTCTTTTTCTACATAAATCTCTTTGCTTTCTGAATGAAGCATAATTTTAAACATATATTCTCTTTTTGGTTTAGGTTATGTTCACTTTGACTCTGCAAACCATAATAATTATTTGAAGTCAGAACATTTCTCTTAAGTATTCACTGGTATAGTGCTGGGACACAGTGAACAAATACTAAAAAAATTCTTATTCACCACTGATTTCATTAAGATTTAATCCCTGAACTTAAGGTTCTAAGAAATTTAAAATACTAAAAAGTCACAAAGTTAACTGACTACTGGCATATTTTTAAATGTTGCCCCCTTTGGTCTAGAGTAGTGGATGGCAAACCAAGTCTAGCTTCCCGCCCATTTTGTATGGTTGTGGTTTAACATTTTATATGGGGGAGGAAGGGGAAATAATCAAAGAATATTTCAAGAAGTGTAAAAATTATAAAAACCCACATTTTTACAGAAGTTCCTAACAGTTTTACTTGAACATTGCCACACTTGTCTGTCTGGGTGTTGTCTACAGCTACTTCTATTCGACAATCCCAATGGCAGAGCTGAATAGCTGCCTCAGAGAACACATGACTGCACAGTCTAATATTCACAAGGGCCTTTACAAAAAAAGTTTGCCAATATCTGGTCTATAACAATGCAAATGTTTTTCAAAATATATTCCATATTTTAAGTGTTATATAGTAAATTTAAAGTAAACTATACAAATTCCTATGCCCATGTTATCCAATTCATGTAGTTTTGAATACAACTCATTTGGAAGTTCCTTGTCTGAAAACTAACTGAATTTCTGTCATCATGCCCTTGCATCTAACATTAAACATGCTGTCTGGGGATGCATATCAATGGATACAATGCAATGTGGGACAACAGTGGGTTTCTTCTCTGCCCAGAGAGCTAAATGGTTGCTTGTTCCTGATCGAGTAGTGACAAATCAAAAGAAACAATACCTTTAATGAAATAACTAATATTGACTATATAGTAAAATAAAAATAAGAAACTGCCCTCAGAGCCTACCAGTACTGTTCTCTGAACTATGAGCCACATATAATCCATGATAAACCAATATCTATACGAACAATAGGGTAATATGCTAATTAGACTGGGAGACCTTCCAGGAGACCTTCTGGAAAAAGCCATGGTCGCGGGGCCGAGGCAGAGGTGAGGTGATTAGGGGCGATCAGGCCAGGAAGGGAGGGCAGTTGGGGGCGATCAAGCTGGCATGGGGGGCCAGTTGTGGGTGAGCAGGCAGGCGGGGGGAGGGGGGGCGGGGAGAGGACAGTTAGGGCAAGCAGGCTGGCAGTGGGGGCGATTGGAGGTGATCAGGCTGGCGGGGGGGGGGGCAGTTGGGGGCAAGCAGGCTGGCAAGGGGGGGCAGTTGGGGGCAAGCAGGCCGGCAAGGGGGGAGCAGTTGGGGGCGAGCAGGCCAGCAGGGGGGAGCAGTTGGGGGCGAGCAGGCCCACAGGGATTGGGCCTAAACCGGCAGTCGGACATCCCCCGAGGAGTCCCAGATTGGAGAGGGTGCAGGCCAGACTGAGGGACACCCTTTCCCCCCCCACCCCCCATGCACAAATTTTGTGCACCGGGCCACTAGTTCCTACATAATGTAGTAGGTTCATGCCTTCTTCTATTTTCAGCATTATAAGAGTTCTACGATATCTGAATTACACTCTATACATTTAAAACTGAATTCATCACCCAAATAGGAAAGAAGCAGAAGGATAAAGAAAAGCCAAGTCTAGCAGAAAATCCTGAGAAGTAAACTATGAAGCAAGATAAGGATAAAGACAAGGAACAGAACCAGTGAGTGAGGTGATGATTTCTATGGAACATGCTGACCCTGAGATGTCTGTGGGCCTTCCAAACACAAGCCTCCAGTAAGCACTAGGATTACAAGGCCCTGGACTCTGAAGTAGCCTGTGCTGAATATAGATCTAAGAGTCAGCAGTGTAGAAGTGGTGTCTGAGGTCCTATGTGGGGAAGGGGCAGCCTGCAGAAAGTGTATGCAGTCAGCAGAGTTGAGAACTGACATAGGAATACAATTATGCAAAGAACAGAGAAAGAAGAGACCCTAAATGATAAAAAAGAACCTGACAAAAAGGTAGGAGGAAGAATTAAGGAGACTGGTTTTACCAACACCTTATGGAAGAGAGAAAAATTGAAAAGACTATAAACTTCGGAGAGGCAAATAAATACTTTAGGTTTAAAGTATTCCTAAATTCAGATAATCAACATACTTCAAGTCTTGATTCCATACATAGTATATTTATGTTTATCTACTCAATAAACAGTGATATCTCATGGAAAACTGCTTTCAATTAGGTAATGAATCCTATAATAGAAAATAAATTTAACAAAAACTGAATGAATTTTTAAGATTTCAACCGTCATTTTGCTAACAAATAAAATGTAAATGGTTTATAAACTGCTTAAATGAAAGTGAGAGGCCACAAACACAAAGATGTTGAAATAAAAAAGTGAGCCCTATCCCATTTTTCAGTGGTTAGAGCATCAGCCCACAGACTGAAGGGTTCACGCTGGTCAAGGTAACATACCTTGGTTGCAGGCTTGATCCCCAGCCCCGGTTGGGGAGTGTACGGGAGGCAACCAATTGATGTGTCTCTCTCACATCGATATTTCCCTGCCTCTCCCCCTCCCTTCCACTCTCTCTAAAAATCAATGAAAAAAAAAAAAATCCTTGGATCAGGATCAACAACAAAAAAAAACAACCACCACCACCACAATAAAAATAACAAAATGAAAAAGGGTTAACTTTCAAATTCAAAAGTTATCTGCATGTGGTCTTTCACAGCTGACAGGAGCAGCTGTCTGGTTTGTGGAGACAGCTGTTCAGATTTAGAGTCACCATTTCCAGGCTACCAGCAAGTTTTCCACCTTTTCATTAACTGCTGGAGTGGGGTCTACTTTCAGCCAAATGAGCAATACAAGATCTGAACTTGGATCCATATCAAAACAATTTCTACCAGATAAGGAAGGCAACAGAATTTTCAATTTAGTTACAATGATCTCTGATACTGACAGTGTTTTTAGTTATTATTTCTGCTTTAAAGAAAAAAGTAAAGCAATGCTCAGTCTGAACCTTTCACAGAAAACACCTTAATTTATTCACCCATGGATGAGTAACCTCGTTTTAGAGGTTATTAAATATATATAATATTTTAAGTAGTTCAACCAAAAAAGGGGACATAGTTGTAACACTAGTACATAATATTTTTAAAACATGAAAAGGCAAGAAATTATAATTAATGGTTGTAACTAAGCAAAAGTCTTTTTTATCTTTTTAATTGTTTTTTTGGGGGCCGGGGGGTCTTTGCCCTAGTCCTTAGATCTGCCTAAATAATATGCTCATGCTATAATAGCACTCAGCCTCCAAAACTCACATACACACACACACACATTTTCCCCCCAGCTTCTGACTGTTATATTGTGGTTGTGGACAAACATGGAACATATTGCTTACTTCTTTATATTAAGCAAATAAGAAATAGCACCATTTAAAGATATAGTTAAAATAAATTCTATACAACAACCCTAACTTCACTCACAACTGATAATTCATACATAAAAAGTACACTACTCTAGAGGAGTTCTCAAAATGTACTCCAGGGATCCCTAAGGGTTAGGACCCTGCCAGGTTTTCTCGAAGGACAAAACTGTTTTCCTACAATACTCAGATAATAATTATCTTTTCCATCCTTACTGTCACACATGTATACAATGGAGCTACCCCAAGGCTATATGTGGTAATACTGCAACCAACTGAACACAGAAGCAAATATGAGATCGGCTGTCTTGTATTAAACCTAATGTTAGATACATTTGCAAAAAATGTACAATGCTACTTTTCTCATTTCTAAATAAACTTTTTTATTTGTTCATTAAAATATTATGTCATGGTTTGGTATTGCTATTTTAAAATGAATTAATAAATTATGTTTTAAAGTTTAGTTTGAATTTTTAATATGGTAAATATTAACACATTGCAAACGGATCATGAGAATTCTCACTTCATATTACAGTGTTTTACAAAGTATCATACTTTAAAAAGATATTGGCTTGTAAGAACATGTAATAAATAACTTCAAAATGCAATGGGTATTTAATTTTAAAGTGTGCCTTTACCATTTATGTAAAATGTTTTTTGTACTCGCTCAATAGAAACTTATTTGGCCACTGGGTAAAGCTAGCAATAAAACTACTGGTCCGCAATGTGTTAATATTACAACCCACATATACAAAAGCTCTTTGAATCCTTAATAATTTTTAAGAGTGTAAAGGAGTCCTGAAACCAAAAATACTGAGAACTTCAGTTCTAGGATATAAGCCCTTCATAATTCTATATACTTTTATAAAATATCAAGAATATTTCTATGTAATTTCTGTTTCAGCCGAAAGATTGATTAGAAGAGAAGACTTTAGAGGACAAAAGCGATCTGCACATTTTTACCTAAAAACACTACAGACTCATACACTCATTTAGTGGCCCTTCTGTGACCTTTGCCACCAGAGAGGAAAGGTACAACTTACTGTAAAGAAAAGCTCCATGACTCTGCTGTCCAGAAGGGTCTCCCGCCAGGACTCCGTTGGCTTTAACAGCACATTTTGTGAGGATTCAAACATGGCTATATAATGTCTGCCCAGTTATCTGGTGTCAAGGTCAACAACAATAACATTCTTACTTTGTCTAAAGTATAAATATACCCGAAATATAACAGGAGCCATCCAGAAAGAATGTAATGGAAACAGTTTAAGCCTCTTCACATATGCTACATAATTCATGCATGAAGCTTAGGAATAAAAGGCATTAAGTGCTAGAAAAAAAAAAAAAGAATGCTATAGGAATGTAAGATAACAGTGTCAGAAACTTTGATGACCACAGATCTTAACGGTGGCGACAGAAGGAAGAACACTAATGCAAAACAGATGCCAAAATATATACAAAACTAGAGAAATCAATATACAAAATATGAATCTCACATAGTCTACTTGGAAAAATATTATTTCCCCCAAAAGAAATATATTCAAGAACAAACATACGTTGCATTAAAGAAAAACTCCCACACCAGAGTAATCAAATATCTACTCCACACAAAGAAATAATTGGATCACATCAAACTCTATCAATGCTCATTTTAAAATCCCACAGACTAAAAATCAGTCTGTAGGTGTTCAGGTGCTCTGTATCAAACATACTTCTAAAAGAATACTTTCTTTGCCATACATAAGTCACCATAATATATTTACAAGGGTTTGTGAACATAACTCACTCAATGACACTGACATGATAACTGAAGTCTTTCAGAACTGGGAAAGATAAGTAATTGCCTATCCCATAGCTCATCAAATGTCCAGCTGAAATACACCCAGTAGGCTACGTTCTCATCATAGCATCAGAAATTGCAACAACAATTATCCAAAACTACAGCTTGTAAAACTTAGATGTAAGTTCAAAACTGCTGTAGTTTTATTAAACCCCAAATCATTTACAGAGAACATTAAAAGCTGTGTCAATGTTTTGGAAACCATTTTTTAAAAGATTACTGCTTAACCCTTTTTAAATCTCTAATGTTATTTTGTGTCTAAAGAGAAGGGGAACAGTTGGTAGTCATTTCAGAAGAGAGTCGGATTGCTGGGTTTTGAAAAATCACTCCACTCAATGGATGAATAAAACTAAGATTCAAACCAGGTCCATCTCAGTTCCTCACCTGCCCCCTTGTGGAGATGTAGGGAGAATCCAAAGCCAAAAAAAGGTAACTGTTGGAACTCAAAAAAGCCAGCCGGAATTTAAAAAGAGAACAGAAATAGCCAATGAATTCTGTTTTTGGCCTTAGCTGGTTTGTCTCAGTAGATAAGAGCATCAGCCTGTGGACCGAAGGGTCCTGGGTTCGATTCCAGTCAAGGGCACATGCCCGGGGTTGTGGACTCGATCCCCAGTAGGGGGCGTGCAGGAGGCAGCCAATCAATGATTCTCTCTCATCATTAATGTTTCTATCTCTCTCCCTCTCCCTTCCTCTCTGAAATCAATAAAAATATCTATTTTTAAAAATTAGTTTTTGTTTTCAGTGAGCTAATCTTTTCTAAAATGATCTCACGTTCTCACTAGACACCTAAGGCTGTTAACAATATGATCTTCACTCATAATGTAACACCCTGATTGAATACAAGATCTTTCTACATGTGGTTTTGTTTTCCAGCTCAGAACCTGGAAGGGGTTTTCTCTGACACAAAGTCTGCCTTCCATCAAGAAAGCTCATTTGTAAGGCACCTCACTCACAAAGAGTCATGCTGATTTTCTTTGAAGAACCACCACCCAACCCTATTATGAGCACTTCCATTAAAAATACCAGGTTCTCATAATAAAAATGCACAGCCCTAGCTAGTCTGGCTCAAGGGATAGAGCATCAGCCTGAAGACTAAAGGGTCCCGGTTTGATTCTGATCAAGGGCATATGCCCAGGTTGCAGGCTCCATCCCCAGTAGGGGGTGTGTAGGAGGCAGCCAGTCAATTATCCTCTCTCATCCTTGGTGCTTCTATCTATCTCTCCCTCCCCCCTTCCTCTCTGAAATGAATAAAAAACATTTTTATAAATAAATAAATAAAAATGCATAGATTCTAGTCTGTATAAGATACACCCAACATAACTTAATTACAAATATCTCTGTACTAAAAAATAAATAATTCTCTCCAAAAGCATTTTAATAAAAACTTAAAACATGAAAACACAAGAAAGAACAGTATTATAATGAATGGAACAAAAATTTTAAGAACAATACAATTCCAACAAGAAATGTGTTTTAGTTAGCAGATTATGCAGGGAAACTGTTGAAGTTGCCTCTGAACAGGAGACTAAGAGGACTCTTCGGTGTTACCTGAAAGATTACTATGAATATTCTGGTATTAGTTTTCAATTTCAAAACTATTTCAAAGTATATTACAATGTGAACAGAATACTTAAAAACAGCCAAAGAATTAGCATAATAATACCACTCCTCCCCCAGGTGATTCTTAATGTAGAATATTATTAAAATAAAACAAAAAGACTACCACTAAAATGCAGAAATCTAGGACTTCTTTTTTTGGGGGAGACAGGGCGGGGGGTTGTCAAATGATCCTTAATAGAAATAATTTCCTTTGTACTTCTTAACTAGCAGGGCACTCCATGCAGTCCCCAGGATCTCTCTAGCAAAAGATCAGTGCTGCATTAGTTGGGCAATGTTGGCAATATCATAAGTGATATTTTCACTGTGTTTAATGTTTTTTTCACTTCTTTCTGTCTCTTTGTGGTTCTTTGAGGGCTCTGATGATCAGGCGGAGGCAGAAATACTACCTCAATCTGGGCCTGTCTGTTCTGAATAGTCAGTTTCACTGTAATCCCCAGACCCTTCCAATCACTGGTTGCTTTGGCGATGTCATCACCAACCTTTTTTGGAGATAGATCCAGGGGCTGATGTTGGGTGTGAGGGCAGACGTGGCACTGATTTCCCCACCAGTGCACCTCAAGTATATACTGATCTCCTTGGAGTCAAACTTCAGCAGCATGGTGGAGGCAGCTGGTGTCGGATGAACCCAGATATGGGACGACTGAAGAAAGTTGCACCTAAGCCTCCTCTGAGCCAAAAACCAAAAGCTAGTGCTTCTATTCTTAAGAAAATATGTTTTCAATGATTTAAAGTGTGAATAAAGCAATAGTTTCTTTTAAAAACAACAGTTTTAAATAATTTACTTTTCAAATCTTTCAAAAGCTTTAGTTTATAGTACTACTTTGGCATGTCATAATATCTGGACATTATATGGCTTTATCTTTTCAATCTAAATATGCCACCACTGATTCTGGCTGACGTGGCTCAGTGGCTAAGCATGGACCTATGAATCAGGAGGTCACAGTTCGATTCCCAATGTGGCATATGCCCTGGTTTCAGGCTCGATCCCCAATGTGAGGCGGACCGGAGGCAGCCAATCAACGATTCTCTCTCATCATTGATGTTTCCATCTCTCTCTCTGAAATCAATAAAAATATATTTTTTTAAAATGTCATTAGTGAAATAAGTCTAAATTAAGCAATTATTTAGTAAATTAATTGTTTATTATAATTATTATATGCTTGTCAGATTTTAGGACAGATATGTGTCACAACAGATTGATACTATTAAACAGCTATCATTTACCAAAATTTAAATCAGATTTTTAAATCAAGGATTTTCTTGCATGTTTTTCTAAAATGAACAATGAACTCAGATAATTTACATGTTATATCAGAATAATTCATTTGTAACCAAATAAATAAAATTCCACTATAAGACAGCAATACAGAGCTACTTTCAGCATTTTAATAATCTTATGTATTTTAAAATTTTTTTCATCAACATCTAATCTTACTTCACCTTCCCATGTTTTCACCGAATTCAAGAATAAGGAGTTATAATACGATGATTTTCTTTCACTGTATCAAATCCAAGCCACAACGATACTATCTACCTCTAAAATTTTCCATTTAGGAAAACTCACCATCTTCTGAGAAGCCAAAGACACATAAAATGCTCTATAGCTGCATGACCTGAAACACACACAACCAGGCTGAGAGCCAGGACAGAGCTTAATAGCATACTGCTACTGACTGTCATTGGAAAAATCATACTAAGTCTTCTGTCTCGGAAAACAAACCGTATTATCACAAGTATATGCCTCTTAGCAAGAAGGGGAAAAGCCATCTTTGGAAATATATGTGTTCTTACATATGCAATGGGTTCTTGTTCACTTACTAACACATTCAGTAAGGGTATCATTTGTACTGGTGACTGACAGTAAAAAGACAATTAAATGAGTCATATAAAAATCTACAAACTGTCCTTGAGCAAATATGAAGTCTGAAATTTTCCACTGCCTATTCTTACTTCACAATACAGGCTTGTAACAACAATGGACTTTTTATCAAAGTAAGAAATAATTTCTCCATCTTCCCATATTCTTTTTATGCTACCTCATTAGTAAAAACAAAGTTTCAGAAGCATAGTATTTTTTCTTAACAACAAAAATTGCTATTTCTCTTCTGGCATAACACAAAAGCCATGAGCCTGTCTTACACATACACTTATTGCAAGTAACCAGAAGTCCTCTGAAATAAAGGACTTCCCCTGACCTCACGGGGATATTTTCCCAAACCTTACCTCCAAATAACAATGCTGACTTTACTGGAAATCCTAGTTTAGGTGAAGACGTCTATATCCCACTACTATTTTACAATCCAGTTAGCTTTCCCCAAGAGAATGAGCTAAAAAAATATTTTTTAATCAAAATCAAATCAGATCCACAAAAATAGAATACCAATAAAAGGCAGTGTAACCCAACTAAAAATAGAAGAGTCACTGAAGCCAACATACCAAACATACCTGCCAAACATTCTTATTACAAAACGATATTGTCATTTACAATTAGCATTGCCAAAACCCCTAAGCATTTATGGACACCAGATGAACCACTAGCTAAAGAATATTAGCAGCATAAACAGATATCCAAGAACTGAGATAATATTTCTGAAACACCTCACCTCAATAATTAAATAAAAGATAATATTGTTAAGCATCTATTACTATGTCTTAGACACTATACAAGGTGCTAACAATACAGTGAACAAAGCATGACCTGTGCTTTTGTGAGCTCCCAAACCAGTGAGTCAACAGATATTATTCAAGTCAGCTAAAAAATGAAAATTTACACCTGAGATGTGAGGCAAGTAGAAGTAAGGCAAATGTAACACATATGAGAAGCCACAGCACAAGAAACCTGACCTGGTACAAAACTGGGGCTCAATTAGGAGGTGACTAGGCAAAGAAGGGTAAAGGGATCCAGGCAGAGACATTCCATGTGGGAAGGCACAAGGGAAGGAGACAGGGCCTTTGAGTGCAGTTCTAACTAGGAGAACATGGAAAAGAGCTTCAAGTGGGAGGCAGAGATCAGACGACTCAGGCTCTCGGAACCCATTTTTAAATGTGGATGATGGATGACAGAGGTCAGTCATAGAACAAGGACACTCTTTGGACAGCAGTGACCTAAAACAGAATAAAAACAGGTGGATTTAATCTCAGTCTCATTTGAGAGAGTAAGACAGGCCACAATGGCTGAGGAATTAGATCACTGAGCCAGGGTGATTTTAACATCCACCAAATCCCAGGAGCTATAGATTTTATACCACACCTAAGCCTAAAGGGGAGGATACTTTCAATCACCTTCTACATATATAAAAACTACATATAATAATCCTTTTTAAAAAAAGAGTTTACAGATGATATCATGTTTATAGAAAACTTTTTAAATCCACTAAAAGTATTTGAGCTAAAAAAATTTAGCAAGGTTACATAGTACAAAATCAACATTAAATAATTCTTATTTCTATACACGAGTAAAGAATAATATGAAAATAACACAAGTTAATTTTACATAAAATTAAACTAAAAAGAATAAAATACTCAAGAATACATTCAACAAAAGAAGTCCAAAAATTTTACTCTAAAAACTATAGTGGCTCAGCTGGTGTGGGTCAGTGGTTGAGGGTCAACCTCTGAACCAAAAGGTCACAGTTCAATTCCAGTCAGGGAACATGCCTGGGTTGTAGGCTCGATCCCCAGAGGCAATCAATGATTCTCTCTCATCACTGATGTTTCTGTCTCTCTCTCCCTCTCCATTCCTCCCTGAAATAAATAAAGACTATTAAAAAACGACAACTATAAAGCAGTGTTGAAAAAAAATAAACATCTATTAAATGGCAAGATCCCATGCTGATGGATGGGAAAACTCCCAAACTGATCGACGCCTCAACACAAGCCCTATGCACAATACCAGCGCCTTTTTTGCAGAAGTGATATGCTGATCCTCAATTTCATATGGAAATGCAAAGAACACAGAGAAGACAAAATAATCTCAAAAAAGAACAAAGTTGGAGGACTCATGCTTCCTGATTTCAAAACTTATTACAGAGCTACAGTAATCAAGACAGTGTGGCAATGGCATGAATTCAGACCAATGGAACAGGATTCAGAAGCCAGAAATATACCATTACATTTACACTCAGGTCACTTGTGTTAAGTTGAATCCTTACTTTATATCACAAACAAAAATAAACTTAAAATGGATGATAAAACTAATGGAAGGGCTAAAAGTATAAAACTCTAGATGAAAATACAGGATTAAATCTTTGTGACCTTAAGGACAAGAACAAAGTTGAAGACTGATAAAATCGAATTTATTTTAAAACTATAGTAATCAAAACAATGTATTATTGGTGAAAGAACAAATAGTTGAAGTGAAACTGAAGAGAAAGTCCAGAAACAGACCCACATAAATATACTCAAAGGATATTTGACAAAAGAGAAAGATAATATAATCCTATATAATAAAGAGGGAATATAGAAATTGACCGTCACTCCACCACAAAGATGGCGGCCCCCCGCAGCAGAGGCAGGGGTTTCCGTAACACAAGATGACTATACCCATAGCAGAGGCCAAGTTCCCGTAACAAGCCTTAATGAGCAATCAACAGGGACCTGAGGCTGCAACCCTCCCGCCCCCGTGGGGCTTGACAGGGGACCGCCTCCCACCCTGGTGCTAGGCTAGGGGACCTCAGGCTGTGCCCCCTACCTGGCAGGGCTTGATGGGGGACATCAGGATGCACCCTCTGTCCTGGTGCCAAGCATGGGGACCACAGGTCGTGCCCCCCACCCTGACGCCAGGCCTGGGGACATCAGGCCACGCCCCCTTCCCTGACACTGGGACAGGGGACCGACAGGGGACCTGAGGCTGTGCTCCCCACCGGCGGGGCTCGGGGACCTCAAGGTGCGCCCACTCGCCTCAGTGCTGGGCCAGAGGACCTCAGTCTGCTCTCCTTGCCCTGGGCCGGGTGACCTCAGGCCACGCCTCCTGCCCAGCAGGGCTTGACAGGGGACCTGAGGCTGTGCTCCCCCTCCCCCTCCCGGTGGGACTTAACGGGGGACCTGAGGCTGTGTGCCCTGCCTGGTGGGGCCTAACAAGGATGAGACAGGCCAGGTCTGGGTCTCGTGCAATTTTGAGGCACACGAGGGTGGGTGGGGACTTGACTCTGGGTGCCGTGGTGCGCCCCAGACTCTGACAGGAAGAATACTTTCATATACATTTTACTAATTTTCTTTCATCTCTGACACTTCTATTATAGAGAAGGGCAATTAGCAATATTAAAATATTTTCTCTGATTAATATCCTTTTAATGTGCACGAATTTCGTGACCAGGTCACTAGTGTAGAAAGAACTGTCTTTGTTTATTTGTTAATCCTCACCCAAGATATTTTTTCCATTGCTTTTTAAATGCGGCTTTTTAAAAATTTAAGTATTTTTTAATTTTTTATTGTTGATAGTATTACATAAATCTCCCATTTCCTCCCCTTTTATTCCCCTCCTCCTAACCCCCAACAAGGAGGCAGACGATAAGGAGTAGCAAGCCAAATGGTCAGGAGCAAGCAGGCGGGCAGTCAGGAGCGAGGGGTCCCAGATTGCAGTCAGGTCTAATCCCTCCCACCATTACCCCGGGCAGGAATTTTGTGCATCGAGCCTCTAGTATTTCTAATAAAAGACTTATTTAAAATATAAAAAGAACTCTTAAAATTCAATAATAAGGAAACAAACAGCCTGATTTAAAAAGGGGCCAAATACCTTAACAGACACTTCACCAAAGAAGATACTAGTACACTGATGTAAATAAGCACATGAAAAGATGCTCCTCACCATATAAGGAAAATGCAAATTAAAATAAGATAACACTACACAACTATTACAATGACCAAAATACAGAATACTGACACCACCAAGTGCCAGTGAGGAAGTAGAGCAACAGGAACTCTATCTATTGTTGGTAGATTCCCAAAACGATGCAGCCACTTAGAAAAAATTTGATGATTTACTATAAAACTAAATAAGTTCTTACCAGCAGCTGCACTCCTCGGTGTTCATTGACCAAAAGTGGGGGAAATTTATGTCCACATAAAAACCTTCACAAAGATGGTTTTCCATAATGGCCAAAATTTAGAAGCAATCAAGATGTCCTTCCCTGCCCGGGGGCGTGGCTCAGTGGTTGAGTGTTGGCCTATGAACCAGGAGGTCAAGGTTCGATTCCCACTCAGGGCAAATGCCTGGGTTGCAAGCTCGATCCCCAGTGCAGGAGGCAACTGATTAATGATTCTCTCTCATCATTGATGTTTCAATCTCTCTCTCCCTCTTCCTTCCTCTCTGAAATAAAATTTAAAAATTTTTTTTTTAAATGTCCTTTCGTAGGTGAATGGGTAAGTAAACTATCATCCAAACAATGGAATATTATTCAGTGATAAAAAGCCCCGAAGAGAGATGGAGAAACTTTAAATGCATATTACTAAGTGAAAAAAAGGCAATCTGAAAGACTACATACTGTCTGATTCCAACTAAATAACATTTAGGAAAAGACAGAACTATGGAAACAGTATAAAGATCAGTAGTTGCCATGGGTTTAGGGGGAGGTAAACTTGGCAGACATCTCTTTAACCAAGAGATCAACGTGGACACTCCCCCAATGGAACAACATGACACCATGTGCCTCCTGACACAAAGTAATAAAAAAGACACAATGTCATAACTATGGTAGAGTCCTACAGAAAGTGAACAATCTGAATCTAATCACAAGGAAACATCACATAATCTCAACGGAGGGACATTTTTTAAAATAATTGACTTGTACTCTTCAAATATGTCATATTCATGAAAGATAAAGGAAAGCTGAGAAACTTACACATCAAAGATGACTTAGGAAAACTAAATAAAATGTACTGAAAATAGCTATAAAGGATATAAATGATACAACTGACAAAACTTAAATTTGGACTGCAGATCCAATATTCTGAAGACTATAATATCATTTTGTAAAACATTCTATAAGAACCACAGATCTCAAAATTTCTTTAATATATTTTTTATTGTTGACTAGAGTCCCAGTGCATGAATTTGTGTACGGGTGGGGTCCCACTGGCTGGCCCCAAGCGGATCAGGGCCAGGCCTGTCAGAGATGGCAGGAGGTTGACGGGCCGGCCCACCCAATCGGGTCCTACCAGGGCCTGGCCGGCTGAGGTGAGGGGTGGGGGGCCTATTGGGGGCGGGTTGGTCATGGGGAAGGGCTGTGGGCAGATCAGGGGCGGGGCCCACTGTGGGGGGGGGGCTGTGGGAGGTTGGCCAGCGGCCCCACCCTTCCATCAGGCCCTTTCACTGGCCCCAGTGGGTGTCATAGCAACCAGTATGGCATTCTGATTGCTGGCTTTTTATATATATAGATAGTATTACAGGTAACTCCCATTCCCCACCCTTTATCCCCCTCCTCCCAGCCACTACTCACCACCCCCACCCCCAAGTCTTCACTACCCTATTTTCCACGTCCATGGGTTATACATATAAATATAAAAGTTATTTGGTTTATCTCTTCTCCTTCCCCCAACCCCACATTGAGGTATGTCAGTCTGTTCCATACCTCCATTCTTCAGCTCTCATTTTGTTGGTCAATTCATTTTGTTCATTAGATTGCACCAATAAGTGAGATCATATGATAAATGTCCCATAGCTTTTTTAGCCATTCTTCTACTGATGGGCACATGCTATTGTAAACTGTGCTGCTATCAACATAGTGGTGCATATATTCTTGATCACATATGAACTTAAACTGAAAGTATTCAGAGTTAAATGGATATAATATCTGCAACTGATCTCAAATGGTTCAGGAAGAAAAATGAGTTTAAATATACACACACACACGTGTGTGTGTGTGTGTGTGTGTGTGTGTGTGTGTGTGTGTGTAGGGCAAAAAAAAATAAATTAACAAAATGTTAATATTGGTGAACCTTGGTAAAGGGTATATGGCAATTCTTTTAAACATATATATTTTTGTTGATTTCATACAGGAAGGGAGAGGAAAAGATAGAAACATCAATGATGAAAGAGAATCACTGATCATCTGCCTCCTGCATGCCCCTACTGGGGATTGAGCCCACATCCTGGACATGTGCCCTTGACCAGAATCGAACCTGGGACACTTTAATCTGCAGGCTGATGCTCTATCTACTGAACCAAAACAGCTAGGACATATGGCATGGCATGTCTTTGAACTACTCTTGCAGTATTTCTATATGTTTAAAATTACATAGAAATAAAAATTTAAAAAAATAAAATAGAACATATTACAAAACATTATAAATAAGGATTGACAATGATGATTTCACACAGCCTCATTTAACGTACCATTCTAAATGACCAAATATACTAGTACTTTATACAAAATACACAACATTATTTTACAAGGTCTACTTGCTATTCCTCAATCTATCCTAAAAGACAAACCATTCTGTTTAAAAAGCCATCAATTCAACACAAGGCAAAAGTGGTTTACAATGGTTCATATGGAAAATAATACAGTAAATTAATAAATAATAATACAAGAACAAACAGTTTTGGTGAACCAAGATGGCAGTGTAGGTTCAAGCCAGTAACTTGGTGACTCCCAGAACCACATCAAAATTATAACTGAAATACAGCCAACCATCAGTCAGAACCCCCTGAAATCTGAGAAGTAAAGATGAAAGCACAGAGACTGGTAGAAGGGGTGTGGAGATGCAGAACAGGCTGGTTCGACACCCACATGTGGCACAGCGGAAGCCTGTTGTGAGAGGCAAGGGATCCCAGGTGCACAACAGCTCCAAGCCCAGGGTTCCAGAGCTGGGAAGGAAGTCCTCATAACTTCTGGCTGTAAAACCAGGGGGAGTTGTGGCTGAATGACAAAGAGACTGCTGGAGTCCCAAACAGTTCCTCGTAAAGGACCAGCAAACAAACTTATATTGTCCAGCTCCCTCTGGCTCCAACGCTGGATGGATGCATTCAGGGAACGAAGGGACCAATGGGAGGAACTGGATTGTCTGATATCAGGGCAGGAACTCAGAGGTGACCTGGGTGCTCACCAGAGTCATTGTTCCTATGCTGGGACCACCACTGTCCCACAGCTGACTGGCAAGAATATCTCAGTTTCCATCATGATGTGTAGATTCACACTGTTCACTCCACCTTAGTGATTCCCTGAGACTTGGTCCTATCAAATTTGCAGCCTCACTTAAGCTGCTTGCAGCTGCTCTTCCATATGAATAGCCTGTCTTGGCTCAGGTTTCAGACTTTGCTAAAATCTCTTAAACAAGCAGCAGCTGGAGTCAGCATGCCCTAGACCTATCAATAAAAGGCCCAAGACTGGGCACTAACACCAGCCTGCCTTGATTCACTGCTGGGCCTCACCTGGGCACTTTTAGCCCAGTACAAGTAGTAGTCATCTGCAGATCTCTCTGTAGCTCCTGCCGGGTGGCCCTAGGCAGTGGCTGACTTCGTACCTCCTTGGAGGCCTCAGACCCAGTGCACCCAGTGGAAAACTTCAGACTGTAGCAGATTACAACTCAAAACACCCACAAATGACACAGTCAAAGGGCAGACTCAGTGAGCACCAAAGCCCCACTGAAGCAAATTCTGCTCCATAGGAGTGTCTCATGCTCAGTGCTCTTCCATTGTAGATACAGCTGTCCCTCACAGCCAATTGAGGTGGAGGTCAATTCCTCCCAATGATGCCAACAGCAATTAAGACTCAACTACAAGACTGTACACACAGCCCACACAGAGGCACACCTAGATTGCCTAGCTCAGGTGACTGGGGAGACTGAGGCATGGGCCCTACAAGACACTTACCACACAAGGCCACTCTATCAATTCCAACAGACATAAGAGTTCTACCTAATACATAGGAACAAATACAGGGAAGCAGCCAAAATGTAGAGACAAAGAACATGTTACAAATAAAAGAAATGGAAGAAAACAAACTATTGGATACAGAGTTCAAAACAATGGTTATAAGGTTCCTCCAGGATCTTAATGAGAGCTTCAAGGGACTTAGTGAGACTTTCAAGGATCTTAGTGAGGGTGTCAAAGACATGAGAAAGGACCAGTCAGAAATTATGCATATATAGTACTAGGTGTACTGGTTAATAATGGCGGATTTTGTAATAAAAGAAAACACAATAATTTCAAGAGAAACATCAAAAGTGCTTTATTGAAAGTACTGTCCACTGCTAGCTACACATTTCCCCATCTCTCAGGTAAGTTGTGGATACCGTCCCAATAGAACTTTTCTTGTTTTGAGGCAAACCATTCAGAGACCCAATTTTCCACTTCTTTGTACGTTTTGAAGTGCTGCTCAGAAAGTTATGTGTGCCATCGATCAGAACAAGTGGTAATCTGAAGAAGCAAGGTCTGGTGAATACAGCGGGTGGGTTAATACTTCCCAGGCAAGATCTTTTAACGTGTCTTTAACTGATTTTGAAGTGTGTGATGGTGCGTCACCATGAAGCAAAATTACTTTGCCATGTCTTCTGGAACATTCTGGTCATTTCATGATGAAAGCGTGGTTCAGATTGATTCTTTCTTGTCAGTAGCGATCAGTATTAACATTTCACCTGGTTTTAGAAGCTCATAATACACACCTCTCTGATCCCACCGAACATAGAGCATTGTCTTCTTTCTAAAGCAATTTGGCCTTGTAGTCGATGTTGATGGTTGACCTGAATCAACCCATGAGTTTGTGCATTTGGGATTCCCCAAGTAAATCCACTTTTCATGGCCAGTCACAATTCGATGCAAAAAAAAGACTTGCTTTCGTGCCGTTGAAGCAACATTTTACTGATGACTTTTCAGTTTTCCATTTGTCTTTCGTTCAGTTGATATAGCACCCATTTTCCTTCCTTTAAAATCTTTCCCATTGCTTGTAAGCGATAGGAAATTCTTTGCTGAGCAACTTTTAATCATTCTGCAAGTTGTTTTAGAGTTTGAGCTGCATCTTCATCTAATAATGTTTGTAATTGTTGGTCTTCAAACTTTTTCGGTTGAGCTGGATGTTCTTTGTCTTTCACATCTAAATCATCACTTTTAAAGTGTTTAAACCAGAGTTCACAAGTATCTGGAGATGGAACATGTTCACTATAAGCTTCCCGGAGTATTCAGCAGCACTTTTCTTCAAAATAAAGTAATGAATAAACTTAACAGAAATGCTCCTTTTTTGGCACAAAATTTGACATTTTAAAGCATAAAAATATCTATGATGTTAACACCTTCAGCAAATTTGACAGATGAAGCTTGCTGTCAATACAACAAAATAGCATATATATCAACATATGTGTAACTCCATCTATTGAAAAAAATCCGCATTAATAACTAGTACACCTAGTATTAACTGAAATAAAGAATAATTTACAGGATTCAACAGTAGAGAAGAGGATTCTGAGAATCAAATCAACAATTTGGAATATGAGGAAGCAAAAAATACCCAATCAGAAGAACAAAAAGAAAAAAGAATCAAAAAAATATGAAGATAGTATAAGGAGTCTCTGGGACAACTTCAAACATACCAACATTCACATTATGGGGATGCCAGAAGAAGAGAGCAAGATATTGAAAACCTGTTTGAAGAAATAATGACAGAAAGATCACAACATGGTGCCTGACGGGACCCAGCCTGAACACTGTGCCACTGTGGTATGACCACCACTGACCACGCAGGACTCTTGCCCCTGTAATGTACTTATCCACTACCACCGCTACTGTGCTACCAGGCCTTGGGGCAGGAACTGTGTTCAAGGCTGGGAGGTAGGGGTAGCCTTCCCTAACCTGGAACTACTGAACTGAGGACCTGAGAAGACTGAAGAGGCTGCAGATCTGCAGGTGAGATGGGAGGGCCTGGGACTGAGAAACGAGGCCTCCAAGGCCACTGGCTGTGGAGACTGCGGAGTAGATACAGCAGTGGAAGCCTGGGGCTGCAGTTCCTGGACAGAGCAGCACTAGCATCCTGCCATAGTGCAGCCTAGGAAGTTCCTCCTGAGCAGTGGGAAGAGCCACGCAGTTGAGCTCAGAGCCAGCCTACACTGGAGGGGTGTGAAGGACACAGCCAGCATTGAATCTGGAGGTCTATTTATATCTTGGAGGAAGTTGTGCCGGTGAGCAGAAAGGGGGCTGGACAGTAAGCCCACTAAAAATTAAAGCCTGGAACACCAGGAAGTTACCCTCTTTCCCACCAGCCAAACAGCTGCTTCTAACTTCCACTGCAGCAATCTGAGCCAAGAGGGAATAGCCCAAGGATGGAAATATGTGCCCCTACAGGTGGCAAGGAGGTGCCAGGCAGCCAGGCAGAGATGAGGTATTGAAAGGAGAGGAAAGGCCTGGTCCCCCATCCTACAAGCTACTGGCACCAATCCCACCAAGAATCTGATCAAACCATCCTGGTCAAGACCGGGATACCCCCACAGAGCCCTGCTCCATGGAGGAAGGGAGAACAGTTCAGAAAAGAAACACTCAAGGTGTGAGACCTAAGGCAGACCCAGCCTCTGGGATAAGGAGGCCCGGCCCACTAGACTACAAGGAGCTTCAACCTATCGGGTCTCAATCAGGTTGCCCAGGGCCAGAAAGGGACAGTGACTTACATAGGCCTGCACCAGTGAAGCTCTCAGGAGGCCCACGATAGACACACAAAGGGACCTGATTCAACAACATCAGAGCAAAATCCAGGGAGCTCCACAAACAGCAGACCAAAAGGTTTTGGAGTATGCAAGTGGGTGTGGTTGTGTGGCCTTTTGTTTTGTTTTCAGTTTTTTTCCTTTGCTTTTTTCTTGCATATCTCTTAATTTCTTCTCTTTGGTTCTATTCTCTTTGACTTTTCATTATTATTAATTTTTCTTATTTCATTTTGCTCTTATTTTCTCCATTCTTTTCCATTTAACTTTCCTATCTGTGTCTTAATATATACATTGTTAGTAACTTTTAAATCCATCATTATTGCCAGGACAGTGTGGCCCAGTTGTTGAGCATCAACCCATGAACCAGGAGGTCACAGTTCTATTCCTGGTCAGGATACATGCCCAGGTAGTGGGCTCTAACCCCAATAGGCAGCTGATCCATAATTCTCTCTCATCTTGATGTTTCTCTCTCTCCTACTCCCACCTCTTTCTGAAATCAATAAAATATATTTATTTAAGAATTAAATTATTATTATTTAATTTCTTTTCTGTTTCCGTTTTTTTTTATTCCTATATTAGTTATTTTAGCTTCCTTCTTGCTTCCATGTTGCCATTTTTTTCTTATTCTTGTTTCTCCCTTTTTCTTTATATCCCCTCCAAGACTTTGGTCTCATGTCTTTTAGTACTCTTTTTTATTTTGTCTTTCCTTTGCTTTCTCTTTTTTTTCCTTCTTAGTTTTTCCTGTTCTTGTTTTGCATAGTTTGATGATTTTAATGCTGTTTTTTATTAAGTTCCACAAACAGGACATCAACAATCAAAACCCATTTACAACAAAGGAATCCAAGTAAGTCACACAAGGGGCAATCCTAGAGCATGCAGCTCAGGAGATCGAAGAGACTGCACCATTGGACCCCTAAAGATACTTTTTCCATAAGGCCATCCCTCAAAGACTGAGAGAAGAATTCTAATATATAGAAACAAATACAAAGAGATAACTAAACTGAGGAGACAAAGAACAAACCCAAATTAAAGAAAAGGAGGAATATACAGAAAAAGAACTAAATAAATGGAGGCAAGCAGCCTACCAGAGTTCAAAGTAATAGTTATAAACATGCTTAACACGTTAAACACCCAGCCTGTTTTGTCTTCCGGACGAAAAGTATAGTGTCAGACACCGGTGACTGACATGGTGCTTAACATGTTAAGGAACTTAGTAAAAATTACAAGGCACTGAATGGGAACTACAACAGCATGAAAAAATACACAGAAACCATGAACAAGAATCAGAAAGAAATGAAGACTAGCTTATCAAACATGGAGACCACACAGGAAGAAATTATAAGTAGATTGGATGAAGCAGAGGATTGAATCAGTGATTTGGAAGGTAGAAATAAATACCCAAATAGAGAAGCAAATAGAAAAAATAATTTAAAAGAAAAACAGCTTAAGGGAGCTATGGGAAAACATGAAACATAACAACATCCACATCATAAGAACCCCAGAAGAAGAAGAAGAAGAATATGAGCAAGGAACAGATAAACTGAAGAAATAATGACAGAAAACTCCACCAATTTGATGACGGAAAAAGTCTCACAAGTTTAGGAAGCAAAGAGTGACCCAATCAAGATGAACCCAAAGAGACCCACACCTGGACACATCATTAAAGTGGCAAATGTTAAAGACAAAGAAATATTCTTAGTCAGAAAGAAAAAGACAAAAAATTACCTGCAAAGGAGTCCCTATTAGAATGTCAACTGAATTCTCAATAGAAAGACTTCAGGCCAGAAGGAACTGCATTAAACTATACAAAGTAATGAAAAGCAAGGGCTGAATCCAAGACTACAGTATACTTCAAGGCTATCATTTAAAATTGAAGGTGAAATAAAAAGGTTATCAGAGAAAAAAATAGTTAACAGAGTATATTACCAGCAAACCTGCAAAGCAAGAAATGTCAAAGAGACTGCTTTAAGAAGAAAAGGAGAGAGGATCATAGGCATAAGAAAATAAAAATGGCAATAAATTAATACCTGTGAATAACCTTAAATGTAAATGGATTTAATGTTCCAGTCAAAAAACATAGGGTGACTGAATGGATAAGAAACATGGCCCATATATATATATGCTGTCCACAAGAGAACAACCTCAGAACAAAACATACACACAGACTGAAAGTGAAAGGATGGAAAAATATATTCCACAACATGGAGAGAAAAAAAAAGCTGGAGCAGCAATACTAATATCTGACAAAACAGTTTAGACTTCAACACAAAATCCATAACACAAGATAAAGAGGGCCACTACATAAATATGGGAATGACTGAACAATAAAATATAACCCTAGGAAACTATATATGAACCCAATACCAGCACAACCAAATATATAAAAAATAAAACAAACAAATTCTTGATGGACTTTAAGAGGGAGATTGACTATAAAACAGTAATAGTAGGGGACTTTTACACGCCAGTGACATCAATGGATAAATCTTCCACACAAAAAATCAACAAGGAAATAGAGGCCTTAAATTACACACTACTAAAAAACAAAAAAAGACACACTAGATCAGATGGATCTGATATTTAAGAACATTTTATTCCAAAGCAACAAAATATATATTCTTCTCAAGTGCATATGGAATATTCTCAAAGACAGAACACATGTTAGACACAAAATAAATCTAAACAAATTCAAGAAGACTGATAATCATACCAAGCATCTTCTCAGATCACAATGGCATGAAGTTAGGAATCAACTACAATAAAAAAAACTCAAATACGGGGAGGCTAAATAGCATGTTAATAAACAATCAATGGATTACCAATGAGATCAAGCAAGAAATTAAAAACTTCTTGGTAACAAATGAAAATGAACACACAACCACCCAAAACCTATGGGACATAAGGAAAGCCGTCCTGAGAGAGAAGTTCATAGCATTACAAGTCTACCTCAAGAAACTAAATAGGCCAATAATAAATGATGAAATTGAAGCAGTCACTTAAAAACTCCCAGTAAATAAAAGTCCTGAACTGGATGTTTTTACAGGAGAATTTTACCAAACATTCAAAGGAGAACTAACACCTGTTCTCCTCAAACTATTCCAAAAAACTCAAGAGGAAGAAACACTTCCAAGTTCTTTTTAATGAGGCTAGCATTATCCTTATTCCAAAACCAGATAAAGACAATACAAAGAAAGAAAATTACAGGCAAATATCCGTGATGAACACAGATGCTAAAATACTCAACAAAATATTAGCAAATCAAAAACAGCAATATATTAAAAAAGATCACACAACATGATCAAGTGGGATTCATTCTGGAGATGCAAGGCTGGTACAATATTCTTAAATCAGTAAATGTGATACACCACAAAAACAAAATGAAAGATAAAAACCAGATGATCATATCAACAGATGCACAAAAAACATTTGACAAAATCCAGCACTCTTTCTTGATAAAAACTCTCAGTAATAGAGGGATTATATCTCAACACAATAAAGGCTATATATAACAAACCTAAAACCAACATCAAACTCAATGGGCAAAAACTAAAAGTGTCTCTTTTAAGAAGTGGAACAAAGCAAGGATGTCTTCAAATTAAAATCACAATGAGGTATCACCTCACTCCTGTCAAAATGGCTATCATTAAAAAAAATCACAAATAAGTGCTGGAGAGGATATGGAGAAGAGGGATCACTAGTCCACTGCTGTTAGGGAGCAGACAGTGCAGTCATTATGGAAAACAAGTATGGACTTTCCTCAAAAAACAAAACAAAACACACAAGAAAAATGGAACTGTCATGCCCTAGCCAGTTTGGCTCAGTGGACAGTGTGTCCCCCTGAGGACTGAAGGGTGCCGGGTTCGATTCTGGTTAAGAGTAATGCCCATGCCCTAATCGGTTTGGCTCAGTGAATAGAGCGTCGGCCTGTGGACTGAAGGGTCCCATGTTCAATTCCGGTCAAGGGCATGTACCTTGGTTGCAGGCACATCCCCAGTAGGGAGGGTGCTGCAGGAGGCAGCTGATCGATGTTTCTAATTCCATTCCTCTCTGTAAAAAATCAATAAAATATATATATTTTTAAAAAGAGTGCATGCCCAGGTTGTGGGCTTGATCCCCAGTAAGGGGTGTGCAGGAGGCAGCCGATTGATGATGTTTCTGTCTCTCTCCTTCTCTACCTTTCTCTCTGATATCAATAAAAATATTTTTTTTAAATAAAATAAAAAATGGAACTGCCATTTGACCCAGCAATCCCACTTCTGGGAA
Organism: Corynorhinus townsendii; assembly: GCA_026230045.1. Taxonomy (NCBI): domain Eukaryota; kingdom Metazoa; phylum Chordata; class Mammalia; order Chiroptera; family Vespertilionidae; genus Corynorhinus; species Corynorhinus townsendii. Next base: position 113,423,560 of record JAPDVU010000003.1, on the reverse strand, counting down.
TATATCCTAAATACTCCAAACACCAGTCAGAAAGGATATATGCATCCCTATGTTCATAGCAGCACAATTTATAATAGCTAAGATTTGGAAACATCCCAAGTGCCCATCAGTAGATGAGTGGATTAGAAAACTGTCATACATCTACACAATACAATACTCTGCAACTGTAAAAATAAAAAAAAAAGAACTCTTACCCTTTAGGACAGCATGTATGGATCTGGAGATTATTATGCTAAGTGAAATAAGCCAATCTGAGAAAGATAAATATCACAAGATCTCACTTATTTGATTTGTGGAATCTAATAAACAAAAATAATTGACCAATAAAATAAGACCTGAAGCATGGAGGCATGGAATAGAATGACATACCTCGATGTGGGGGTGGGGAACAAGGAGGATGGGACAGTAAAGGGGGGGTGAATGGGAGACATCTGTAATACTGTCAGCAATAAAATAAAAAAAGTGGTTTTCTGTGTGTGTATGTGTGTATAAAATAACACCTAAGCAAAAATTATACTGTAACACCCAAAGGGAAAAATTTTAGAGCACACCTAAGAAAATATGTGCTTCTTAACAATCCAAAAACATAAATAAATAATATATAACACTGTTAGGAGAAAGATTAGAGATTAGGAATAAAAGGAGGAAGGACAAACCTCCTGTAAACTGCCCCACAGAACAGCAACTCAGCATAATTGCCTTAGGGAGAGGATTGACTAAAGACATCTAGAATAGATTAAATTAAACTAACTATAATTTCCTATACCATAGGTAGTATGTCAGATTTAAGAAGAAAGAGCATTTGAGGTACCTAGCTGATGAACTTCTTTATTCAAGCAGACTAATAGGACCTCAAGAAATACTGGCTAAGTCCTGAGTGTTGTAAATGTATTATTTCATTTAATCCACTTAACATTCCATATCCCCATTTTACCTTTGGAAAAACTGAATCTCAGAGAGGTTAAGTAATTTACCTTTGTTCAGCTAAGACTGATCTTAGATATGTCTGACTCAACGTGACACAAATGGGAGCCACTGTGTAGCACTGCCTTCAATCTATCATTGGGCAGCAAATGTTCCAGAATAGCAAATTGTGAACTTTAAACTAAGGAGATGCTCTCCATAATATAAACTTCCCACTTCAGTAACTGATTTAAAAAGTAGATATATTTTTTAAATGTTTGTCTTTTTTTTTATTTCAGAGAAGAAGGGAGAGGGGGAGAGAGAGAGAGAAAGAAACATCAATGATGAAAATCATTGATAGGCTGCCTCCTGCACACCCTACACTGGGGATCAAGCCCATAACTTGGCCAAGTGATCTGACCGGGAATTGAACCATGACCTCCTGGTTCATAGGTCAACACTCAACCACTGAGCCATACCAGCTGGGCAAAAAAGATATTTTTAAATATTTAAAGCTGTAACCTAACCCATTTAAATTGCTTTTGTATTACTAATAATTTGCTAGAAATAAAATTTTCATATTTTCTCTTAAAAACATCTTTGAAGAATAAACATAATGACCTTATTATTTACCCCTGAACAATATTGTCACCATAAAAATCAAATTAGAGTCTTAGCCAGGTGACTCAGTTGGTTGGAGAGTTGTCCCATACACTGAAAAGTGGCTGGTTCAATTCCCTGTTAGAGCACATACATAGGTTTTGGCTCAGTCACCAGTCACGGTGCCTATGGAAGACAATGGATCAATGTTTCTCTCTCTCTCTCTCTCTCTCTCCCTCCTCCCCACCTCTGTCCCTCCCTCCCCCACTCCCCCCTTCTCTGCAAACATATCCTCAGGTGAGGATCTTTTTAAAAAGTCAAGTTACAGACTTAAGGAAAGACAAGTCAAAATATTCAAGTCATTATATTATACAAGGAGAAACAATTCAGTTGCTTGATAGAAACACACTTCCCATTTTCTCCTTTTCCTGCCTAAGAGTTACTGCCCCTCCTTTAGGGAACAAGAGTCCCAACATCCAGTCAGTTTTCCATTTATTCAATCTTCTACAAAATTGTAAATGTAATTTTTAAATCCTCTGAGTGGTCCAGTGTACTATGTGTTATCTATATACTAGAGGCCAGGTGCACTAATTTGTGCATGGGGGAGGGACTGTGGGAGGTTGGCCGGCCAGCCCTGCCCTCCATCGCAAGGGGCGGGGGTGGGGGGAGGGACACGACTGGCGGGCCAGTTAGCCGGCCACAGTGCGTATCAATAGTGACTGGTCGTTCTGGTTGCTTGGTTTTTATATATCCTACTAGAGGCCCGATGCATGAAATTCATGCAAGGGGCTCAGCTCTTGCTGCCTCGGCCAGCCCTTGCAGCCCCTCGCAGCCTCGGCTTTGTCCAGAAGGTCATCCAGACAGTTGTTCTGCTGTTCAGTCTAATTAGCATATTAGCTCTTTATTATATAGTATTATAATCTATACTAATAAAAGCCTAGGTGGCCCTCGCACCCTCACATCATCACATGATGGCCGCCCCATCATTACAAGATGGCCGCCACAAGATGGCTGCCCCCACATTGTCATAAGATAGCTGCCCCCACGTCATCACAAGATGGCTGCCACAAGATGGCCGGCAGGGGAGGACAGTTGTGGGTGACCAGTTTGGCAGGGGAGGGCAGTTGGGGGCGATCAAGCCAGCAGGGGAGCAGTTAGGCGTCAATCAGACCGGCAGGGGAGTGTTTAGGGGGCGATCAGGCTGGCAGGCAGAAGCAGTTAGGGGGAATTAGGCAGGCTGGCAAGAGGTTAGAAGCCAGCAGTCCCAGATTGTGAAAGGGATGTGTCCCACAGGGATGAGGTCTAAACTGGCAGTCGGACAACCCCCAAGGGGTCCCAGATTGGAGAGGGTGCAGGGTGAGCTGAGGGACACCCCTCCAGTGCAAGAATTTTGTGCACTGGGCCTCTAGTATCCTATATAGTAACATCCTGATATGCAATTCAACCAAATGGCAGAACGACTAGTCGCTATGATGCACAGTGACCACCAGGGGGTGGACGCTCAATGCAGGAACTTCCCCCAGTTGGTCAGTGTGCTCCCAGAAACCGGGCTCACAGCTGGCAAGCGCAGCAGAGGGAGGCTCTCCTGCCTCCATGGCATTGCTAAGGATGTCCAACTGCCAGCTTAGGCCTGCTCAATGGGCCTGAGCTAGCAATGAGACATCCTCCATGGGGTCCCGGACTGCAAGAGGTTGCAGGTGGGCTGAGGGACTCTCCCCCACCTCCAGTGCACGAATATCATGCACCAGGCCTCTACTCCTATATAATAAAAGAGAAACATGTAAATTGACTGTACCTCCACTACACTTACCAGCCAATCAGGAATGAGTATGCAAATTTACCCAACAAAGATGGTGGGTTAATTTACATACACAGGCACCGAGTGGCCTGGGTCCCAGGAACATCCTCAGGACCTAAGCTGCTCTGAGCCTGTAGGCCCTGAGTAGTCAGGGTCCCAGAATACTCCCGGCCAGGAGTGGCCTATGGGCGCTGGTGCCAAGCAGCCCAGGTCCCAGGATGAGTGGTTGGGGGCTCCAAGTGCAAGCGGCCGCGGGGTGGGGTGGGAACTTCCGCCCCACGGCTACTTGAGCCAGCTTGCCATGCCAACACAGTGGCAGTTCCCGCCTTGCGGCTGCTTGCGCCTACACCAAGTGGCCCAGGGCCACATCCTCCAGCCCGCGGAAACAGTGAACACACGGCCGCCGGGCTTGGGGATGTGCCCTCAGCAGCTAGGGACACACTCCTAGCCCAGTGGATACAAAGCAGGGGATCCTCTGTACATAGGCTGCTGAGGAAACAACTTTTCTTTTTTTACAAAAAAATATATCTTATTGATTTTTTACAGAGAAGAGGGGAGAGGGATAGACTACCAGAAACATTGATGAGAGAGAAACATCCATCAGCTGCCTCCTGCACACTCCTCACTGGGGATGTGCCTCCAACCAAAGTACATGCCCTTAACAGGAATCAAACCTGGGACCCTTCAGTCTGCAGGCCAACGCTCTATCTACTGAGCCAAACCAGTTCAAGCATAAACACCTTTTCTGACTGCTCATTGGCTAAACTCCCTGTACACCTCTACTTGCAGTGTTCTTGGTAACTTGGGTAATAAGAATCCAAGAAGGTGATCTAGGGTTTTTCCACCACACTCCTGGAGAAAAAAACGAAGGCCCGCTGCTGGAGGGGCTAAGAAATGTCACAACCTGCCCTAGCCGGTTTGGCTCAGTGAATAGAGCCTCGGCCTGCTGACCACAGGGTCCGGGTTCGATTCTATATCAAGGGCATGTACCTAGTTTACAGGCTCCTCCCTGGCCAGGGCCCAGGTTAGGGCTCATGCAGGAGGCAAGCAATCGAAGTATCCCTCTCACACTGATGTTTCTCTCTTGTCTCTCCCTCCCTCTCTCTTCCACACTCTCTAAAAATCAATGGAAACATATCCTCAGATGAGGATTAAAAAAAGAAGAAAGAAATGTCATATCCTATGAAAGACACATCTTGAAAATGCCTAAAGAAAGTTGTCATTTTTTCATGGTGAAGGGACTTAAGTCCATGTTGTTGAAAACACCTTGGCGGCTGCAGTGGCTGCAGCAGTGGGGAGATGGGGCTGGCGCCTCCCGCAGAGGCATCCCAAGGCCTCCCAGTCTGTGAGAGAGGGCAGGATGGGCTGAGGGAACCCCCCCAAGTGCACAAATTTCGTGCACTGGGCCCCTAGTCTATACTAATAAAAGAGAAATATGCAAATTAATCATCACTCCACTATCCCCACCAGCCAATCAGGAGGGAATATGCAAATTAGAAAGACAAAGATGGCGGCCGCTCAGCTGCTCTAAGCACAGAGTGGCTAGATGGGGCAGGATGCCTGCTATGAGAGGGCGGGCGGGGGCAAAGGATCTACAGGAGCAGCACTCTGGCCACAGCGAAGGCGAATACGAAAATGGCAGGACTCCAGTCTGAATCTGCAGCAAAGATGGCAGACTCCAGCTGGAATCTGCAGCAAGGACGAAGGCAGCAGACTCTGGCTGGAGCGAAGGCCTAAGTCCCAGGTGCCGGAGGAAAACCGCTGCTGGAAGCCAAGGGAAGGCCTATTGCATGAATCTCTTCGTAAAACGGGCCTCTAGTGTAGATATATAAAACCCTAAGTGACTGGTCAACCGCTCGACCATTTGACCAGTCGCTATGATACAGACTGACCACCAGGGGGCAGATGCTCAACACAGGAGTGCCCCCTGGTGGTCAGTGAGCTCCCACAGCGGGAGTGCCGCTCAGCTGACCGACAGGCCACAGATGCCGGGCTCATAGCTAGTGAGCACTGCTGCAGCGACACAATCCTCTCCCACCTCTGCGGCAGCACCACCAAGTTGCCATGAAGGGAGGCGTTGCAAGGCTGGGATGAGCAACAGTGGTGTAGCACTTGGGCTCCTCCCCAGCCACCTGCCACTTCACGCACTACTACATATCTCGGGGGATGTTGGACTGCTGATCCTGGGAAACGGGCAGTCCAACAACCCCCAAGGGGTCCCGGATTGCAAAAGGGTGCAGGCCAGGCTAAGGGACCCCACCGATGCACAAATCCATGCACCGGGTCTCTAGTATAAAATAAAAGTTAATTACATTACACTTCTAAAAAACACTTATTTCCTTTTAACATGTTTTACAAACCACAGAGATAAGGTACTTTCAGCCATAATTGTCATCTTATTCTGTTGTTAAAGGATATAATTTGGAGGAAGAAAATTCCAGCTCAAGACCTGATTGGCAAGTGAGAGGTAGCGCTGAAACACTGAGGACATCTGAGCACTGAGGTTTTCCCGCCTGCTGAACTCCTGCAAAACTTCCACGGTTAACACAAAGATCTGACGAAGGTCTTCTTCCTGCAGTAAATAAGTCACAAGTGTTTTTGTGTCAAAAGCTTATTCAAAATGCATTACCTTTCAGAACTATATAAGAAAACAAAAACCTTAACATTTCCAATGGAGAACGCTATTTCTTTAGGAACATTTTCCATTTTCAGGCCTGCTCATCTTTTCACCACAGTAAGCTTTCAAGTGACACCAGTTTGAACACATTTACCGTGACAGAAAGGCTATTCTGTGGAGCAGTGAGTCTGACAACTAGACAGAGCTGGAGGGTCAGTTGTTCTAGTGCAGGGTCCTCGGATTTAAGCCAGTACCTTCACATAACTTTACTTCAGAGCCAAACAATACACACAAGACAAAGAGCCCACACCATCTGCAATAACATTTTAAATACACAACCCTCATGGGCATTCTGCCAGGCCTATTTTTAAGGCCAGCAGAGTTCCACCAATTAAAGCACTAACATCTAAACACAGTAAGATCAAAACAAATAAACTAAGAATCTTCAGAGTAGTATTTCCTTTTTGTTTTATTTAAAGACTAGCATTAAACAAGTAACCTTAAATTGTCATCTATACTCACCAAACCTATCACTTTAACATATTCTAACAAATTACAACACAAACCCTTCAGGTGCAGGCTGTCATTCAATCAGATAAAATAAATGTTCTCACTGCACTGGGAACAGACTATATAAAAAGTGCATGATCTGATAATTAAAACGTAAGAACAAAAATGCTTAATACCTGAAAAACTCTTTTGCAGTTACCATGAAATTCCATACTCAGTCCAATGTTGCTAGTTTTACTTGAACTTGAGAATTCACTCAATAGTGCAGTCAGAATAGAACAGGCCAGAGTTTGCTGTAATTATTGGGTAAGATATAATTGAGAGGCATTATTTTTCTAATAGTTTGTTTCAATACCACATTTTTCAAACATAATGAAACATTTTCTTTCTATCTTTAGATATTCCATTATATCTTTAGATTTATACCTACCAAACAGAAAATCAGATAGTACAAAATAATGATTGGCTCTCCTTCCTAAGTAGCCTAGTAATTGTTAGTTCTTCCTCAACCCCAGGTACCCAAATCCAACCAACACTTGAACTCAGGACATACTCCTAATTTGATCAGAGTACAAGTGATATTTTAAAATATTGAATGTATTATTTCATTTAATTAACATAACACTTAATCATACCCCACTTTACATTAGAAAGAAATGAGATTCACAGACATAAGAAATGAAGACGGGGAGAGGGTAAGGGCAATGGGGGCAGAAAAAAGGGACATATCCAATACTTTCAACAATATTGATTTATAAAAATAAATAAATAAACACAAAGAAGTATTTTTTAAAAAGAAGAAGAAATGAAGTCCAGCTGAAATTGAGCCCAGATGATAGTAAACTATGCTCAGATAGTAAAATGTATTTCCAAATAGATGAAAAATTGAAAATCTATAGTCTTCCAAATATTAACCAGGTAATATTTAAAAAAATTTCTTTTCATTAAAAATGAAGGTTTTTCCTCCTCAATGGCTCTATCCAACAGGCTCCTAATATCAACTCATCATTTTTATTCATAGACTATTTAGAGTCAAGGTGCCAAGAATGGAGAGGATACAAATTATTTTGGCACATTTCCAGGGATTAAACAGAAAAATGCTCACTACCTCTGAATAACCAAAGATTAAAGTCAAGATGATACTATTCATGCAAGCCAACACAACAGCTGAACAGTCATCCCACTCACCAACTGCCACATTTTTGTGCAGAAATGTTTGGGATGTGGGTACCTTGACCTTACAGATGTTATCTTGGTAAATCTTAGCAAATATACATAAAATCAAATTCCCAAGTATTGCCATGAGTTGATACTGGTTGAAACTGAATGATGGTTACTTGAGTGACCAATACACTCTTGTCTATTTTTGCATATATCTGAAATTTTCCTCTAAAAAAATGTAAAAATAATTAAATTACTATTGGCCTCTTAATCTCAACTAAAATAAGCATGATATATAACTGATATTTACAGATGGCATACTAGCCCATACATTGCAGCAGTTTCTCACACTCTTCCATACCAGGAAGCCCTAACAAGAGAACACATGCAAATTTGCCAAGAATCAGGGGGATAGACCAAACTCCTTTCAAGAAGGATAAAGTACTCTGAATCCACTTAAACACACACTTTGTAATTTTACCTCAAAATATACATGTCCCTCTTCCCTAAGTCATTTAGAGAAGTGTACAAGTTTAACTGCCTTCTCTTACAGAGAACAGTTCATTGTACACTCATTTCATTTTACAGTTTAAAGCAAGCATGTCAAACACGCGACCTGCATGCGGTCCACAACGAATATTTTTGTGGCCCAGCCAATATAACAGTATGTAAGAAACGTTTTAATAAATATTTCGTAACTTAATTTTTAAAATATCCTGTTACACATAATCATTAATAACAAACTACAACGCTCGCTAACGACTGATTACTATAATTGTGTTGCATTCATTTCCCTTACACGCCTTATGCACAGGTGCACCATTTCTCTCCAATAATACTGGCAGCAAATCTTTTAGCAGCCGAATGCCATGTCATTAGTCTTGTACTGACTTGTTTGGTGTGCGCAACAGAAAATATTTCGCTTTCGGAGAACAAGAAAAATAGGTTTATTTGCGTTATGCTTATTAATTTGTGCAGTTATTCAGTGTCTGGTAAGTTAATGTTCAAGAAAAAACATTAATTTTTATTAAAATGTTCTATTATTGTATGTTAATGATTACTCGTTTATTTCAGCCCTTTATATTCAACATGTCTCTATCGAAATAAACCTACATTTCCATAAAAATTGTTTTTTTATTTTGTTGGTTTTTTTTTTTTTGTGGCTACATAAACTTAAACTGTGTTTATCTGGCCCGTCTCTAGCCTTTGGGTTTGACATGCTTGCTCTAAAACAGCAACCTTTTACTCTAAGGAAGTACTAATTCACCCATAAAAGCAAGTATATTCTTAATCCATGATAATTAAAACAAAATACATTCTTATTACAGACCTATTAGCTCCCTGAACATTTTGTTTTAAAATAATGTATCATCTTCTTTTAAAAATCACGAAGTACAGAAAAGCACAGAAGGGAATAAAATTTCCCACAATCCTACTATCCAAGGGCCACTACTGTTAACATTTGTCCATAGCTTCCAGATGTGTTAACGCACAGGTATCACTAAATACACCCCATTACCATCAACTGAGATGTCGTGTTTTGTATTTTCCTTTTCCTCTTCATATTTAAGAAATAAACACACAAATTTTTAAAAGCAACTGTGTTCTTTTCAAATTTACCACTCAAAGACTTAAGAAATACATGAAAATAAATTATGCAATGTGGCTAAGAGTTATTACCAGAAATCAAATATTCTGATTTTAATGTACCTAAAATTACTAGCTTTCAAATAACTAAGATATTTTCATCATTAAAAGATACCAAACAGTTTAATCACTCCTTAATTTGGAAGCCCTGTAAAGACTTGAGAGCAGTATCATAAACATTAATTATACTATACTGCTAATGCTCAAAGGTGCCATAAGAACAGAAATACTTGGAGAATAATAAATAAGTACTGATTGTACATTAAGAGAGCAAAGCACCTCTGCACATATCAACAGAGTATTTCTGGCTATTGAGAGGAAGAATTAACATCATAGTGCATCTAAGACTCATTTCCCAAAGTGTTCACTCATTTTTAGTATTTAATTATCAATTAAATAAAATCTCAAAATTACTCTCATGGTAAGTGCATTACAATGACAATTAGCTGGGAAGCAAGCTGAAAGTGTAATCCTAAGAGAGAAAAGGGGACAGCTTCTTCTCAGGACAGAGAGAGAGAGGAAAGGGGTAAGCAACCAATCCCCCTATGAGAGGTCACAAGTGTACTGTTTTTCTTACCCTGTAGAAGAAGGTTCCTGTGTGCTTCCTTCAGACTTAGATCTTAATGGTTAGCCCAAGTGCATTACCTCTGAACCCCCCACTGATTAGTATTGCAAACCCTCAATTTTGAGGACCTCTATTTAATGGATTTCGGATTTAAAGAGACAAAATTTCCAGTTCATATGTCTCACGTTAAAATTAACACATTGTTAACTTTAAAATGCTTTCAACCAAGATTTGCCCATATTTAAATAAACAGGGTTTTTTGTTGTTGTTATTAATTCACTGGGGGTTTTTTTGTTCATCCTCATCTGAGGGTATTGTTTCCATTGATTTTTGGAAAGAGTGCAAGGGAGAAAGGGAGGGGAGAAAGATGGAGGACAAGAATAAGACAGAGAGAGGGAAACATCAATGTAAGAGAGAGAAATACAGATTATGGATTGGTTGCCTCCTTCAGATTCCCTGACCAGGTATTGAACCTGCAACCCAGGTATGTGCCCTTGACTGGGAATCAAAACCACAACCCTTCGATGCGCAGGTCAATGCTCTAACCAATGAGTCACATCAGCCAGGGGCATACATACTTAATTGTATTACACAAACATGTCTACATAAATAAAGGCAGGTAAACTAACTAATTTGTCACTTTTTTAACATACGAATTCAGAAAAGCTACTTTGTTACATAAGAGACTTTCAGCTTTCATGGACAAACCCCTCACATAAATTAGTCCATTATATGGAGATTTTATTGTGTGTTCAAGTACTACCTCTCTATCCCTTGCCACAGTCAGGGCTAGATATTATTTCTGTACTGGAGACAGTGACTCTGATACTCAAGAGGGTCAAAAACAAAAGCTGTTCTAAATAATTTAGAATGGTGAATTTCAATGAAATTTGATCAAAGTTGATTGATAAACAAGAGACTATGAGATTGTCTACTACAGTTTACAGGGATTAAACTATTATAAATACCATTAGTACAAGTCTGAGACTTATGAAAGGTTAACATAGCAAGGCTTCATTTATCCACAATAAAAAAGAAGCGAATATCTGTTCATTTTCCAAATGCAGCAAGCATTTTTAATGGAACTTACTTCTTGTAAATCTTCCCAAAAGCCTTATTTCTAAGACACTTACTGTTTGATGTTGTAATAGCAAACAAATGAAATCTACTAAAATCCACAGGCTTTACATGCCATGACCAAGGGGTGCCAGAGCCCAGGCTTTTGGATTACACCACTCCCATTTTTCTCAGTCATCTTGGTCTGGTGTCACATATGCTGTTTACAATGTGACTAGCACTAACAAGCCATCCTAAATTGATAATTCTTATTTCCAACAAGTTAGAAACCAAGTAACACAATTTATTAAAACTATATCCAAAGTAAATTCTAAAATAAAAACATTGCAGGACTCTTTCTGGAGTCCAGTACTAGAATCCCCCTGTTTAGACAAAGAATTCAGGAAATCTGGGTTACAACAGCAGCTCAGGATTTGCCACTTTAGGTACCTGAGGGCAACTCACTTCTGTCGTGGCTTCACTTTTTTCACCTACAAAAAGGGTCACACCCTCTGCTCTGCCTAATTCATGTGATTGTCTTAAGGTTCAAATTAAATCATGCAGGTAAAAGTACCATGTAAAATGTAGCAGGTTACCATAAGATAAAGAAGCAACAGGATTTTTATCATCATGATATAAAATAATCACCTATTTTGGCTTTTCTGATCCTACTTCTTATCTATATTCCACCAAATTAAAATCACAAGATAGGTTATCAATTAATAAGGGAAAGCCATAACTAGAGCATCACTAAAGTAACAAGAGTAGATGCTCAGTTATCTGGATTAATGAGTCAAATGTAGAGATGTATCTCTACATCTAACACTATATTAATACAAAGGGGAAGTGAAAAATGAATACACAATGTATTCCCTATATTTTTAGTTGTTGATAAATTCCAAAAAGAAAATTTAAATATGTAGAACAAGCAGAAGAAACTCAATGAGACTTCAAGGTTATAAAATTGTCTAATCTGTTCTCTTTCACTGAAGTACTGAAAATCCACAAGTTAATTCACTAACAACTAAGTAACTTGTCTTCACATTAAAGTCTTACAGCAGTATTCTCATTTTTATTAAAAGCCATTAATTTCATTACAGTGAAAAAATACCCTAAGAGATAGCTTGCCTTACTCACCAGCTTACTGTCACAAGCACAAGATACTCAAACACTAACTCCAGCTGACAAAATACAATACTCTTGTTCAGAGAGAGGATTGTCTCTTATAATAGCTTGGCTCTTACCCCAGGAGCTTTATTACCAAGAATAAACTTTATGAAAGGTTGCCGTACATTCAGACTTCCAGCTGCTCCTCTAACCAATGAGACTTGTGATAAGAGAGATTAAGCTAGTATCACATCCAAGGCAGCGCTGCTGTGGACAAGTGAGTTTCTCACCCACTTCTCTCACATGGTAAAGAGAAAGAAAGGAGACTTAAATACTAAATTAAACAGCTGTAAAAGCGATTTAATGTATGCCTACTATCAAAGGAAAAGAAACATGAAATAGATTAAAAATTTTGCTTAAACATTAATTTCAAATAAAAACATTTAGCTCCTTTCCTTAAGACATTAAAGGTTCCATATTTATCCCTCTAACACTAGTACACAGTAGATCTGACCCTTGCAAACTGCAGTGAAATAACTTCAGCAACCTTTATAGCAACAGAATGACCCATCACAAAGATGGGAATGAAACAACCTATCCTATATAATAAAAGCCTAATATGCTAAGTGTCCGGTCAGCCATTCAACCAATCAAAGCATAATATGCTAATGATATGCTAAGGCCACTCAACTGCTTACTATGACATGCACTGACCACCAGGGGGCAGACGCTCTGACCACATTAGCTTGCTGCTGGGGTCCGGTCGATCAGAACTGAGTGAGATGGGCCGGACACACCCTGCAGCCCTCCCATGGTCCCTCTCCAGCTGGCCAATCTCCCACATCCCTCCCCAGCCCTGATCGTGCACTGGTGGGGTCTCTCGGCCTGGCCTGTGCCCTCTTGCAATCCGGAACTCCTCGGGGGATGTTGGAGAGCCGGTTTTGAAGCAACAGCGGAACGACTGGTCACTATGACATGCACTGACCACCAGCGGGCAGACGCTCAACACAGGAGCTGCCCCCTGATGGTCAATGCACTCCCACAGGGAGAGTATTGTTCAGCTAGAAGCGGGGCTCACAGCTGGCGAGTGCAGCAGCAGTAGTGGGAGCCTCTCCTGCCTCCGCAGCAACACTAAGGATGTCTGATGACGGTTTTGGCCCACACCCCATGGCGGGGGGGGAGTGCCGGAAACCAATCTTTGTGCCACTAATAGAGAGATGTGGAAGGGGACCCTGAACCACGCGGGACATGAAAGGGGTTCCCACAGGGGAGCAGGCATAAGCTGTCAGTTGGACATCCCCTGAGGGCTGCAAGAGGGTGCAAGCTGGGCTGAGGGGATCCCACCCCAGTGCACGAATTTTGTGCACCAGGCCTCTAGTTATCTAATAACTGTACAAGCACACTTGCTTTAAGAACATGTCAAGATAAATGGAAACTGTACTGTGTCTGAAAAATATAATATCCTTAGGAAACATTTTATGAATTAGATAGTCGGCCACAAAATTATCTATAAAATATTTCTTAAGGCTTTAAAATTAGAGCTAATAAGTTGGTTTTCCATTTTAATACATAATTAGTTTTTACTCACAAATAATAGCATAAATATTTACTTCTGACTTTGAATAATTAAAGTATTATTTGATAGAACAAGAGATCATTTAATATTGTTCATATCCTAATAAGATTATATAAATATAGGGGTGATATCAATGGGGAGATCAACACTTGATGAATGCTTATTGAGTGCTGTCTCCTCTGGGCAGCCCCTAAGTGTTAATCCACATTAAAAATCAGCGAATCTACTATACTGCCCCAAATTTATTTAAACAGTTAAGTTAGACTAGTATAAGAGATAAAAATACACTATTAGAAAGAGAAGAGTGAAAGTCAAACTACATAGTTTCTGGCCAACGTATCTAAATGGTTTGACCTCACTTAACTCATGAGGTTAACCCTCTTTCATCCACAGAAAACCATCAATAATCTCTTTTTTCAAATATCTCTTAAAATCTCCCTTATAAAGGAAGTTTCTAGCCAACACTATATCCATGTTCACTAGTAGCTGTCAAAGGTTTATTAATTATGTAGGAAATGTTCAATAGCAGGAAAATGGCTAAGCATAGTGTGGTATATTAGCTTACGATATTTTACATAATTAAAATGATGATTATGCATACTACAGCAATATGAAAACAGGATCAAATGAAAAAGCAAACTACACTATATCTACAGTATGTACACATGTATGAAAAAGACTAGAGAAAATAGGAACAATTAAAAACTGCTTTTTCTTTCATGTAGATAGCCATTGCAGTAATGGAATCTGTATAATATAAAAAATAAATATTTACAAATGTGAATAGTTAGCATACTTACCACAGTGGGATTGCCACTACTGATCAACTGGCTGACTTCATGAAAAATGCTCTTGCAGTCAATTGACTTATCTAATGAGCCTCGTTTTACAATTACTGCTACTGCTAAGAGAATCTGTTCCCGAACATACTTTTGGAGGCTGTAAAACATAAAGATCAAAGTGAGAAATTTTACATAATTCTAATATAAAAATACTCCTAAATGTCTCACTACGCCTGAACTCCTAATAACCCTGCTTACATCTCAGTGATTATGTATAGACTCCAAAGCCAGAAGACCTGGGTGCAAATCCACACTCCATTATCTACCAGCTATGTGACCCTAGGTAAGATAGTTAACGCTCAGAGTCTCAATTTTCTCTTCTGTGGAATGGGGACAACATTAACAGGATTATTACAAGAATTGAAAGTTCTCAAAACTGTGGCCAGTGCACACTAAGCACTATGTAAGCATTAGTTTCTTCAGTCAATGATCGATTCACTAAGAGCCAGATTAAGATTCCACCAATTAAGAGAGAAATTCTGACCCAATATCCATCTCCAAGCAGTAATATAATCTTAAATCTATTCCCATGGAAAAGCAACATGCTAGCTATTAAATATACAATGTTATAGAAACAAACAAATTTTTTAAAATCTCATCTCTCAGATGTTCCTCGATGTGTTGGCAGAAGTACTGGTCCTAAGAGGAGGCATTATAAAAAGCTCATTAGCCCGGCAATGGAGGAAGCCAAGCTTCCTGCACACCCTGGCCGGCCCAGGCCACCGCTGAAGGCTAAACAGTTTCAATTATAGAAAATAAATAAATCCCAACAAAAATGGCTGCGGCCACGGAGCGAGCAGGAGGCGTGGGTTTACCCGGTGATAGAGGAAGCCAAGTTCTTGGCCTGCCCTGGCCACCGCTGAAGGCTACAAAGTTTCAATTGTAGAAGATAAATAAATCCCAGATACCAGGGCCTCCGCTTGGGTTGCTGGGGGGCGTGGCCAGCCTGCAAACCACCACAGGCCCCTCGACGAGGCCACCCAAGACCCCAAGGGAACCCCCACCCTGATCCCGGACACCCTTCAGGGGAAACCAGCCAGCCCGCATACGTACACCAGGCCTCTATCCTATCTAATAAAAGAGTAATATGCAAATTGACCATCACTCCAACACACAAGATACCTGCTCCCATTTGGTCTAAGATCCTGCCCCCATGTGGACACAAGATGGCCACCACATGATGGCCAGCAGGGGAGGGCAGTTGGGAGGGACCAGGCCTGCAAGGGAGGGCAGTTGGGGGCAATCAAGCCTGGAGGGGAGGGCAGTTAGGGGTGACCAGGCCGGCAGAGGAGGCAAGTTGGGGGCGACCGGGCCTGCAGGGAAGGGCAGCTGGGGGGGACCCAGGCCTGCAGGGGAAGGCAGTTAGGGGCAAACAGGCAGGCAGGGGAGCAGTTAGGCATCAATCAGGCTGGCAGGGGAGTGGTTAGGGGGTGATCAGGCTGGCAGGCAGAAGCGGTTAGGGGCAATCAGGAAGGCAGGCAGGCGAGCAGTTGGGAGCCAGGAGTCCTGGATTGTGAGAGGGATGCCCAACTGCCTGGTAAGATCGGGCCTAAACAGGCAGTCGATCCTACCGTGATTGGGCCTAAATGGGCAGTCGGACATCCCTCGAGGGGTCCCAGATTGAAGAGGGTGCATGCTGGGCTGAGGGACCCACACCCCCATGCATGAATTTTGTGCACCGGGCCTCTAGTGTGTGTGTGTGTGTGTGTGTGTGTGTGTGTGTGTGTGTGTGTACACACTGAGTGGCCAGATTATTATGCATTCAGAGATCATAATAATCTGGCCACTCAGTGTGTGTATATATATACATATATATATATATATATATGGCTAATATGCTAAGTGTCCAACGGTCCAAAAGTTGCTAGGATGCACACTGACCACCAGGGGGCAGATGCCCAACACAGGAGCTCCCAAGCTGCAGTTACTTAGCACGGGCCGTTCTCAGGTGATGCATCCTGAAACCAGAGAGGAGGGAGCCCTATTCCTCATAGGTCTGCACAATTCCACCTTTGGCCGTGGATTATGTTGCTGATGGGGCACTGTCCACCCCAAATATGGTTTATTGCACACTTGTACAAAAGCAACTTTGCAGAGTGCCCTCTTGCACTCCAGGACCTCACGGGGGATATCGAACATCCCAGCTGTCCAGGCCGAGGGACCCCACCTGCCAGAGGGACCTGCTCACTCCACAGACAACTTTTGAGCCACAGCACCACCCCAGGTGCATCTAGCCGGGGAGGGACCGCGGGAGGTTGGCTCCAGGGCGTGTCCAGCCCCATCTCGCCTAGTCCCGCTCCACTGGCCATCTTCTAATTAATTTCCTTTCAATGTGCGTGAATCCGTGCACTGGGTCACTAGTTATTTTAATAGTTTCAGGTGTACAGCATAGAGGTTAAACAATTATATAATTTACAAAGTAATCCCCCAGATAATCTAAGTGCCTACCTGGCACCATACATAGTTATTACAATATTAACTATATTCCCTATGCTGTACTTTACACCTTATGACTATTTTTTAATTGATATCTTTTTAGAGACAGAGAAAGAGGGGACGAGGGGGAGGGAAGGGGGAGAAGCATTACCTTGTTACACATTCATTGGTTGATCCTTGTATGTGCCCTGACTGGGGATCCAACCTGCAAACTTGGCATATCAGTATACTCTAACCAACTAAGCTACCCAGCAAGGGCCCCTGTGGCTATTTTGTAACTGCCAATTTGTACTTCTTAATCCCTTTCCCTTTTTTACTAGCCCCCTTACCCCTTTCCCATCTGGAAACCATCAGTATGTTCTCTGTATTTATGAGTTTGTTTGTTCACTTATTTTGCTCTTTAGATTCCACATATGAGTATTTGTTTTTATCTGACTTATTTCACTTAGCATAAAACCCTGTAGATGGACCCAGCCATTACAAATATCCTCTAACACTTGTAAAAATATCCCAATTTCCTTAACATGACTTATAAGCAGTGGGACTCAGATGACCTTTCGTGGAACACTCCCAATTTACCTGCTGTCCAACATAATCCTAATAATATGCAAATTGGCCATCGCTCCAACACACAACTTGGGCTGTCCCCATGTGGACACAAGATGGCTGCCACAAGGTGGCCAGCAGGGGAGGGCAGTTGTGGGTGATCAAGCCAGCAGGGGAGGGCAGGTCGGAGGGACCAGGCCTGAAAGGGAGGGAAGTTGGGGGGGACCAGGCCTGCAGGGAGGGCAGTTAGGGGTGACCAGGCCTGCAGGGGAGAGCAACTGGGGGAGACCAGGCCTGCAGGAGAGGGCAATTGGGGGTGACTGGGCCTGCAGGAGAGGACAGTTGCGGGGTACCCAGGCCTGCAGGAGAGGGCAGTTAGGAGCAATCGGGCTGACCCAGCGATAGAGGAAGCCAAGCTCCCACAGCCCTGGCCTGCCTTGGCCTCTGCTACAAAGTTTTAATTATAAAAGATAATCCCAACAAAAATGGCTGCAGCCACGGAGCAAGCAGGAGGCTTGGCTCTGCTCAAGGCTACATAGTTTCAATTATAGAAGATAAACAGGCTGGCAGGGGATCAGTTAGGCATCAATCAGGCTGGCAGGGGAGTGGTTAGGGGGTGATCAGGCTGGCAGGCAGAAGCAGTTAGGGGCAATCAGGAAGGCAGGCAGGCGAGCAGTTGGGAGCCAGGAGTCCTGGATTGTGAGAGGGATATCCAACTGCCTGGTCAGATCGGGCCTAAACAGGCAGTCGATCCTACCGCGATTGGGCCTAAACGGGCAGCTGGACATCCCTCAAGGGGTCCCAGATGGGAGAGGGTGCAGGCTGGGCTGAGGGACACACACCCCTGTGCACGAATTTCAACCCTTGTGCACGAATTTCATGGAACCGGGCCTCTAGTCTATAATAATAAAAGTGAAATATGCTAATTAGACCGGATGTCCTTCTAGACAAATCCATGACTGCAAGGGAAGCCCGGGTTCTGGGTGTCTGCCAACAGCCAGAGGAAAGCCTGGGTCCTGGGTGCCATAGGGAATCTGGTGCCAGCAGCCAGGGGAAGGAAGGCCTACTCTCACACAAGTTTTGTGCAGTGGGCCTCTAGTTATTAATAAGGCTTTCTTGCCTGGTCAGTGTGGCTCAGTGGTTGAGTATTGACCAATGAACCAGGAGGTCACGGTTCGATTCCTGGTCAGGGCACATGTCTACATCCCCAGT
The DNA here is from genome assembly GCA_026230045.1 of Corynorhinus townsendii. Lineage (NCBI taxonomy): Eukaryota > Metazoa > Chordata > Mammalia > Chiroptera > Vespertilionidae > Corynorhinus > Corynorhinus townsendii. The sequence continues at coordinate 113,404,984 of JAPDVU010000003.1, read as the reverse complement.
GTGGGGCATGCAGGAGGCAGCTGAGCAAAACTCTCTCATCATTAATGTTTCTCTCTCTCTCTCCCTCCCTATCTATAAAAATCAGTATTTTTAAAAATAGTGCTTTCTTTTACTCTGAAAACTATCCCCATTTGGACATACTAGTAAATGATATGGTCACCCGCTCCTAAGGCTCTTTATGGGTGGGTACTGACTTCACTCTCTGATCTCATCCTTTCTACACACACTAAGAACTGCAGACATACTGAACTTCCTTCACAGTTCCTGTCACAAGGTTCACGCACTTCCAGGCCTCTGAATTGCTCTGCCCTCTGCCCAGACTGTGGTGCTACTTTGTCTAGACAGCATCCCTGAAGAGAGTCCTTACACTTGGCTGGTCATCAATAGGTATAAGGAGGCTCTCCAACACCTATTATAACACCATCTGTTACCAGGGGTTTAACTTCATCTCCCAGATTGGCCACCATGCCAGGCCTGCAGGTACTGTAGTCCCCTGGTAAAGTATAATGCCTGCCACATAATAGGCATGTTAGAAAGTAATGCAAATGGTCCTAGCTAGTTTGGCTCAGTGGACACAGTGTCGGCCTATGGACCAAAGGGACCAGGTTCAATTCCCATCAAAGGCACATACCACAGTTGTAGGCTCCGCCCCAGGGGACATACGGGAGGCAACTAATGGATGCGTTTCTCCCACATCGATATTTCTGTCTTTCCCTCTCTCTAAAATTCAATGGAAAAATATCCTCATATGAGGATTTTTTAAAAAAGAGAAAAATTATGCAAATGAATAAACACATGTCCCCACGTCTAGACTAATGTGAAAAATGTTTCTTCAAAACACAGACTTGAAACATTCATTAACCAAATAGAGAGATCCTATTATAGGCAAGAATATGAGTTGACCAAAGGGAATTTTTGTACTTTTGAGGAACCCAACAGTTTCAAATACACTCACTGACTACTACTAGAAAAAGTACATAAAGCTGAATACTATAACTAGGAATGTACATAAAACTAGTTTCAAATATCTCTATTGACAAGAATTATAAATTTCTAGAGGCCAGGTGCAAGACTGCCTGTCAGTCAGACATCCCTCTCACAATCCTGGACCACTGGCTCCTAATCGCTCACCTTCCTGCCTGCCTGGTCGCCCCTAACTGCCCCCCCACCCTGCCAGCCTGATTGCCCTTCAATGCCTCTGCATGCCGGCCTGACCACCCCTAATTGCCCCCCGCTGCCGGCCAGGGAGCCCCCAACTGCCCCCTCCCCCTCGCTGGCCTGGTCACCCCTAACAGCCCCTACCCCCCACTAGCCTGGTCGCACCCAACTCGCCCCCTCTACCGGACACCCCTAACTTCCCCCCCCTCTGCCAGTCTGGTTGCCCCCAACTGCACCCCCCCCCCGCCAGTCTGGTCGCCCCCAACTGCCCCCCTGCTGGCCTGGTTGCCTCTTACTGCCCCCAATGCCGGCCTAGTTGCCCCCAACTGCCTCCCCTGCCATCTTGGTGGCCCCCAACTGCTCCCTCTGCCAGCCTGGTCGCTCCTCACGCCCCACCCCCGCAGCCAGCCTGGTCGCCCCACGCAGCATGCTGTTCAGTCGTTTGGTCATCCCTCACTAAGCCCCCTGCCGGCCTGGTCGCCCCACGCAGACTGCTTGTTCAGTCGTTTGGTTGTCCCTCACTGACCCCCCTGCCAGCCTGGTCGCCCCACGCAGCCTGCTTGCTCAGTCGTCCCTTGGGATGGCCCTGGGTGGCTGGGGGACTGAAGGGACTGGGGGACTCTGGAGGCAGGTGCACAGAGCGCCAGACCCACCTGGGGGCAGGCCCAGCCATGCAGTGCACCTGCTGCCCCGGCAGGGCTGAGGGGACTGGGCACCTCCATCTTGTGGCTGTGTGCGCCGCAATCTTTGAGGGAGTGGCAGTCAATTAGCATATTCCCTCCTTATTGTCTGTGGGTGCCTCCATCTTTGTGAGGCTTAACAGCCAATAAGCATATTCCCTCTTTATTATATAGGACTAGGAAAATGAATAAAGAAAAACAGCATAAAAAAAGAGAAAGGTTTGAAACTGGAGCAAATTTATCTTCCCCTGTTAAAACCAGAAAACATACATGTATAGCCACTCATCTATAGTGCAATGCTAACAGGCTAAACAAATGTTGGCTTTTTTCTTTCGTGCATCTTCTATATGTAAAGCAATTAGCACTTAACTGAATGCTAAAGTCATGCCAGTAATTATGATTCAGTATTACAAACTCAAAGACTGACCATGAACAGTCAGTATGAAGGTATAACAACAGTGTGCTCCATATTACTTTTAAAGCTTTATGCATGTTTATCACCACCAATCCACATTCCTCATGACTAACATTTTTAATTAGATAACATTTTCTTCATTAAACTTGGAAATTAACAGCATGCATGCAAAAAAGTATCCAACAGCCCGAACAGCACATAGAGACTGTGTATCGCCTCTTCTTAAAAGAACACTTGGCATTTATGGGACTTACCATAAAAAGAAAATTATAAGTGAATCTCCCTCCAAAAGTTGTGTGCTAATAATTTCCCTCTTATTAAAAAAAACAAAAACACACACACACATAAAACAATAATAAATATATACAATCTTATAAAATGTTTAAACACTACAATGTGTATGAAGAAATTCACCTTCACCCCATTACTTAAACTGGAGCCCCTCTCTAAAGGAACTGTTAAAGAATTTGGTGCTTTTTTTCTTCTACAACCTTTTTATGTAACATACAGTTCTATACACATATATAGGTAATGTTTGGTTTGTCAATGTATTTAATTCCTCCCTCACCCATCTTGGGATACTCACCTGTCTTATAATACTTACCAAGCACCAAAGGAAGAACTAAAAAGGCTTTTCAACTGAGTCCAAAATCAACTTTTACTTTAAACCAAAATCTTCCAAACAACCAAAAATCAAAGAACAACAAAAAAACTAACATCCAGCGTAATCTTCTCAAAGAAACAAAATCTAGTATCATAAACTCAAAATCATTATTTCTTTGGGGTGGTGAACACACAATACAATATACAGATGATGTATTATAGAAATGTACACCTGAAACCCCTATAATTTTATTAACCACTGTCACCCCAATAAATTCAATTTTTAAAAAAATCACTGTTTCATTAAGTAGGAAAACAAGCTATAATCATGTGTATGAGGGGTTTGCTTTGTTTTTAAATATATATATGTATTTTTTAATATATTTTTATTGATTTCAGAGAGGAAAGAAGAGGGAGAGAGATAGAAACATCCATGATGAGAGAGAATCATGGATCGGCTGCTTCCTGCAAGTCCCCCACGAGGGATCGAGCCCACAACCCAGGCATGTGCCCTTGACCAAAATCGAACCTGGGACCTTTCAGTTCGCAGGCCGATGCTCTATCCACTGAGCCAAACCATCCAGGGCTTTTTAAAATATATTTTTATTGATTCCAGAGAGAAAGTGAGACAGAAACATCAATGATGAGAATCATTGATAGGCTGTCTCCTGCACTGCCCCCCACTGGGAATGGAGCCCACAACCCGGACATGTGCCCTTGACCAGAATCGAACCCAGGACCCTTCAGTCACCAGGCCGACGCTCTACTCACTAAGCCAAACAGACTAGGGCCGCGTGTATGAGTTTTTAAAGTATGAAGCCCACACAGAGCTTCCCCATAATGTTATCACTAAAAGAAATAAAGAAAAACAAAGGGAAATGCTCCAAAAGGATAAGCTTAGCAGGAGTGTTTCAGCAGAACTCCTCTGTGTACTTACTTGGGCCTCTGTAAGACGTAGGTTAAAAGGAATGTTCGTAGTGACTCAATGCTGCCCTTTTCCAAGAGAATCCACTCTCGGACCACTGCCTCCATGATGGCCGTGGCAGCTTGAAAGAGGACATAGTCCACCTTGCTTGTTTCTGAGGAGAGAATTAGATTCTTTCTGTAAACACCAGCTCATCTTCCCTTGAACACGTTGCATTTATTAATTGAACTTTTCAGACAAGGAATAAGATGGTTACCTGTTGTTTTTTTTAATCCAGTGACCTTGCTCTAGCACCACAAAGAGGTTAGTTCCTCTCAGAAGACACCTCTGGCAGGTGGCAGCTAATCCCCGATCACAATTTTCACAAACTTTCCTCACCTCTCTTCAACTGTTACTTCCAAAGCATGAGGAACTAAAAAATAACACAGCTTTAAAAAAAATAAAATAAAAATATAAAGCAGTCAGAAAACTTCCTAAGAGATTCTCACCCTGTGCAAAACAGAACTTGGTACCTGCAAAATACCTTAATAAACTAGTCTTTGAACATTACTATTTGTGATGAGCCACACTGTTAAAATATTTCAATGTAGCCCTGGTTGGTTGCTCCGTGGTTAGAGCATCAGCCTGCATACTAAAGGGTCTTGGATCGGATTCCCCGTCAAGGGCATGTACTTGAGTTGCAAGTTTGATCCCCGAGCCCAGTTGGGGTGTGTGTGGGAGCCAACCAATCCATGTGTGTCTCATATCAATGTTTCTCTTTCTCTTTCTTTCCTTCTCTCTCTCTCTCTCTCTCTCTCTCCTCTCCCCCTTTCACTCTCTCTAAAAATCAATGGGAAAAATATTCTCAGGTGAAGATTAACAAAATGTTATACACACACACACCCATATATATATATATATATATATATATATATATATATATATACACACACACATATATATACATATATATACATATTTCAATGTAAGTAATTATGCTTGCAGCAGGATGACCCATCTCCAATAGTAAGTTCAGAATAAATATAATAATTAAGATATTTTTCTCAAATTAAAAATAAAGTAAAAAAAAAAAAAGAAATCAATTTACACAAGGTGAGAAGTTCTTGTGAATTTTCTGATTGCAATACTGATCAAACTGAGTAAAATCCCAAAGCTACACTTAGAAAGATCCATCCATAACTAGCAAGTGATAGTATCTGAACTAAATACGGGGGGGAGGGGGGGGGTATAGAAAATTAACATACCTAAAAATATTTTATATTAATTTTCTATTTTTCTTTTTTCACATTACAAGTCTAGTCTTTTCAAACAGCATTAATCAAAAGGAAGAAACAGTCAAAATAAAGTCAAGAAAAAGTGGAAATTTTCTGAAGCTCCAAAAAGTAACCATCATGTAAAATCCATAAAATGTCTATGATTAGAGTGCAGGTGATTTGCCAAGATCACTGGACATGATTATCTGAAAGCCATGAGAATTTCACTCTAGGCAGACAATGGCACCTTCAAGAATTAGCAGCAGAGCATGAAGATACACCATTTTCTCTCCTGTTCAAGTTTAGGTCATTTAGAAATCTTACAAGTGATCTTAACACAATTAGCCATAAAAATGTGAGAGAAAAGGTATACCCTACATAAATTCCTATTACATTACACTACTACCTAGGAATCTTGGAAATTCCAAAACTAATAAGAGGAACCAATTTGGACCTTCTTTTCAACGTTTTATTATTCCATGCTATCTTTACATGAATTCTAATTCAGATGATCATCAAAACTCACAAAAATTTAGAAACCTTAATAAATAATCAATAAATAAAGCAATCACTTCCAAAAATGGAAACTTATAATGAAAAGATGCATTTAAAGTTCTAGGAAAAAATTAAGTGTTTTATTAAAAGAGGATTTGAAACAAAAACCAGCTTTATCTATTCAGATTGCTTATGGAGAAATACAGTACTGCTTCATAATGGTAACTCAAATAATCTCTTATTATAAATCTTTGAAACAAAATGATGGTTTCTGCCTATCTTCATATTCCATTACAACAGTAAAAATTTTAAGAGCAAGAAACCTGAAGTCCTTAACCATGGATTTTAACAAGAAAGCAAAATCGTAGGGACTCACAGAACTTTAGAAATACAACTCAATTCCTGCCATTTTACAGTTAAAGGAAGTGAAGCACCAAGAGATGAAGAAGGAAATCCAAGATCACAAGGCTGGTGTATTCCTTGAACAATGCTGATCCAGCCCAAACTGCACATGCCAAGGAAGGTAAGACCAAACAAGCACCTTCTGGTCTTCAAGGGCAATGGAACATGCTTACTTCTATTTGTGCAGGAGGCACAATTATAAATGGTGAATGACATTCAAAGTTTCCAAGGTGACTTTTTATAAATTGATTTTTAGAAAGAGGGGGAGGGGAAAGGGGAAGGGAGGGGGAGAGGAGGAGGAGGAGAAGGGGAGAGGGGAGGGAGGGAAGGAAAAAGGGGGAGGGACAAAGAAAAACATCCATCTGATCTGCTGCATCCATCTGTTGCTCCCCCGGTCCAAGCATTTATTAATTGATTCCTATATGTATCCTGACCGAGAACTGAAGCCCCCACCTTGGCATAATGGTACAAGGCTCTAAACCAGTGGTCGGCAAACTCATTAGTCAACAGAGCGGCAAACCGTGGTTCACGAGCCCCATGTGGCTCACGAGCCGCAGTTTGCCTACCACTGCTCTAACCAACTGAGATACCTGGCCAGGGCTCAAGGTAACTCTTTTCCTCTGCTTGGTATGAAATGAAGATCTCTATATTACTACCCCCATAAAAAACTATCTACAAAAGGAGGAATTTGGAAAAAAGAAGCCAAATTTCAAAGAAGGAATTTTTCTAACCTAATAAATTACACTCTCTCATGAAAACTGTTACTAGCCTTCCTACACTACACTTACCCCTAACATCCTAGTAAATGTGCGAATGCTGCTGGCAGGTACTCTAGAAACTTTCCAGCAGGACCCACAGTACCTAAGGCTTTTTTCTCTCTCTGCTGGAGAGACACTGGAAATGGACAGGTCTTCACAAGGAATTCACATTAATCTAGAATTTCTAACTAGGGTAACTTTCCACTGACTAGGGCACGGTCTAGATTACCAATTATTTTCAGGCCACTTTGCTGGACACTTTCATTTCCTACCACAGTAACTTTAATAATAATTACATAACTAAAATTCATTTGTATCTTGTCAACCATCTGAAACTAGACAAAGCCATCAAGACAAAAGTTAAAACGAAGTAAATGTCAGAGAGGAAACGTACACACTATGTTTGGATTGATCAGAAAGTTGTGTGTGGTTTTTGTTTTTTGTTTTGTTTTGTTTTAAGAAAGCCCTAGTAGTCAAGCCCAGATATCAGTGAAGACAATCACCTCTCTGGCTTTAAAGTACAAGTAATATAAGCCCCAAATTCTGCTTAATGATAGGCACATATGCACATCATTTTGTTTTATTTTGGATACTTCTGAGGTAACAAATAAAAGAATTCAATTTCTCCCTGAGAGGAGGACAAAAGAATGTCACAAAGCCCCAGGAGACAGTGATTCCCTCACTGCCTGGGAATAAAATAGTTCTTTAACAAGAAGAGAACTCAGGATTTCTTAAGAAACATTTGATCCCATAAACCTAAGAAATTCCTATGCCAAAGACTTCTGAGGTGAAGCAGTCTGAAGTGCTCTTCTGACAAAATGCACAAGCATGCAACAACATGTACATGCGTGTATAAACACACTTTCAGAAAAGTGCAAAAAAAAATTAAAACTAGAATGAAAACAAAAGGGTAAGACCAGAAATGAGGAAAGATGAGAAACGTAATAAAACTTAAGTGAGAAGGGGAAAGGAAGAATTTTAAGAGGCCAGAAAAGGGAAGCATCAAGGAGAATGTCTCCCTTTTATTAGAATATATTGCCCCAACATTCTACAAAAATTATATACAATCCCTAGATAAGAATGTGAAAATTCTGAACTGTGATTGACTGCCACTTGTATGAGAAGTCTTCTTAGAGGAATTAACCTTTCTGTGCTGGTGGCAACCGAGGACGAGGACGGAGTTAAAAGATACTCTGTGAAGTTTAGATGTAACATTAATGTAACACAGGGCTTGGCAGTACATTAATGACTGTAATACATGCACTCAGGCTTTTAAACAGTTCATGTCTCAAAACCCAAAATGATTTTAGAAGCATGGCTGGAATTCGCAATACCAGTCTTTAGAAGTTTTTATCAGAAAAACAAGTTTTCCAAAATAAGCTTAAATCATAACAAAACAACAATACTTCATAAATATACATATTCAAAAAAAGAAGTGAATATATACATATTCAAACAAATACACTCTAATAAAATACTTATAACTTAGATCAACTACTTCCTGACTAGTAAAGAATGACAACTGAATTGTAACAGAAAGTTAAATGAAACACTAATAGAACTCTAGTTAATGTAGTTATGGCACCTGCCATGAAGAAAACCATTCTCAGTTTATTTTAGGTGCTAGTTAACAAAATGGTTTTCTAAATCCATTAATGCTGAACCATTTCCAGGCAGTAAGGATGAAGCAAGTCTCCATTAAATTCTGAAGACTAATGTTTAGTTTTGCCTCTTTTAATTTAATGCTGAGTTAAATATTCTCCTCAGACACAAAATAATTATCTCAGTGCCAGAAACAAACTTACCACTACCACTCAAAAATTTTTTCAAAACTTCCTCATTTGGAATTTAAAAGGTGGTTATTAAAGCTTCCCCTCTAATGGTGGGATCTAACTCCTGAATGGGAAAGAGCGACCTTCACCACGACTGCTAGCTCCTCGCAAACAAAAAAACGCATTTTTAAGCTTATCATATTTTTTTCCTTCAAAAAGCTTATCATATTTTTAATGAGGTAATGGGATCATGACATTTACCTGCGTGTTTACAAAGTGCTTTTCTACATTGTTACTACATTTGCACCTCACAACAACTTAACATAGCCAAATCCATGAAGGAAGAGGACATCACTATTCCCATTTCACAGACGAAAACGGGCTCAGAGAGGGTAAGTGACTCAAGGTGACCACATGCAGCAGGCACCACTGGAGCTGGGACCTCAACAGTCCCTGCAACAGAGCTTTTCCAACCCAATCAATCTAACAAGTCTAATTTATAACCCGTATATGTAGAGTACTTGTAACATTTTAACTTTCATCGTAGGCAATTTCAATCTGCTGGCTAACAGATAAGTCAAAGTATAAGAATAAAAGGTCAGATATTTTAGTTCTTAATACTCAGCCGATTCTGTGGTCATTGGATAACTCAGCATTTCAGAGCCTTAACTCTGGGTGACAAAAATGATTCCAATTAAAAAAAAAAAAGAGCCAATAATAACAAGGTTATAAAATATCTAAGAGGCAGAAGACTATATATATATAGAGAGAGAGAAAATGCCATCTTTGGAAAGAGATCATTTCTGTACATATGTCAGATATAACCTTCATAATACATTACAAGTGTAAAAATCAATGCTTCATTTTAGGATATACAGTGATAACTTACACAGAACTGACTAACAGTTATTTAAGCAAGCTAAGGACAAACTACATGGTTTTAAAAAATATATATGAAAAAGAAAATTGTAGAAAGCTCCAAAAACAATCTGAATTTTAAAACACTGAGATAATATACATTTCCTATAATAAATGACATCACACTTGAAAACAACTGAAAAAAATATTAGACTTTTTTCCCCCACTCTTAACAACCTTCACACTATGATCAATAATAAAACAAATTATTGAACACTATATCTAAGGGAGAAAAATCCAAAATTAAAAAATGTTTTCTGTCTGGCCACATGGGATATCTTTAAAGCCACTTCAGAGAATGATTATTAATAAAAAATTATAACTATACAAACCTGCTTATTTTAAAAGGAATTTAAAATATGTAACATTCAGGAGAGAAAAATTAGAAGTGATTATGCAAAAATATTTTTAAAGTGAATACTTACCCAAAATATGCTTGCAAACTGCAAATGGTGACTTCGATTTCCTAAATGATAAGAATATGTGCTCTGCATGCTGGCGTTGTTCATTGTTGACCATGGAAGGAGGTGCCTTGACCGTTAAAGAGAAACAAACAAAAAAAATAGAGCACATGTGTTCAGTAAGGAAGCTTGAACAACAACAATCCTTTTACTCACAATGAAAAAATACTTTCACACTTTGTGGAGGCGGGGGTACAAAAGAAACACAAATTCTTACCTTTTTTCTTTTTTTTCTTTTAGGAACTATTAACATGAAACTTCATGATAAATACCGGTATTTAAAATACGGTTTCAGGAAAAAGGAAGAAATTCCTGACGAGGTTGGGGTCAGAATCCTTTAAAGTTGCCTACATTTTAGAAAGACATATTTATCTAACATTTTTTTTGTATTTTTTTAAACCCAGCTAATTTATTACCTTTTATTCCAAAATATATCACTCCATTTAACTTGACCAAGTTCAAATAATTTTAAAATTCTTTAGCACTGATGAAACTGAATCCAAGGTTACTTTCCTTTCCTAGTCTGTTCCTGCCTTTATCTATAATAATAAAAGCATAATATGCTAATTAGACTGAAGCCAGGGCTGTGAGGAAAGGCCGGGTCCCAGGTGCCAGAGGGAAGCTGGTGCTGGCAGCTGGGGGAAGGAAGGCCCACTCTTGCAAGAATTTTGTGCATTGGGCCTCCAGTCCTATATAATAAAGAGGTTGATATGCAAATAGACCCTCACAAGATGGCCACCCCATGTTATCACAAGTTGACTGCCCCCACATAATCACAAGATGGTGAGCAGTGGAGGGCAATTGGGGCAACCAGGCCTGCAGGGGAGGGAAGTTGGGAGGGACCAGGCCTGCAGGAGAGGGCAGTTTGGGGGGAACCAGGCCTGCAGAGGAGGACAGTTGGGGGAAACCAGGCCTGCAGGGGAGGGCAGTTGCGGGCCATCAGGTTGGCAGGGGAGGGCAGCTGGCAGGGGAGGGCAGGTTGGCAGGGGAGCACTTAGGCATCAATCAGGCCGGCAGGGGAGCGGTTAGGGGGTGATTAGGCTGGCAGGCAGAAGCGGTTCAGGACAATCAAGCAGGCAGGCAGGCAGGCGAGTGGTTAGGAGCCAGCAGTCCTGGATTGTGAAAGGGATGTCCGACTGCCCATTTAGGGATCGGGCCTAAACCGGCAGTCGGACATCCCCCAAGGGGTCCCAGATTGGAGAGGGTGCAGGCCAGGCTGAGGGACACTCCCCCCCCCCCACAACACGAATTTCATAATTTCGTGCACCGGGCCTCTAGTGTTTTTATAAGTGGCATACTTGCCTTCTAAATGAATGAAGAAACTTTTACATCTTCTCTTCGACTGTGATACTTAAGTTGAGACTATAGCAGCAGACAGAGGTCTCACTTTAAATTTTTCTTTTTTTTTTAACACAGGGTATGGCTTGAATCAGTTTTACTTTCCTTAACTTTAAATATATAATCTTTGGAAAGAGATATTTGAATGGTCTCTAAATATGTTCTGCTTTTACAGGTTTCTTTTTACGAACAGATAGCAAGAATCTCTGGCAGCACTTTGCAGAGCCAATGAATGTAGGTGGGAGTTGGTTTTGGGTGTTCCTGATGGCTTTTCAGTTTGTATGTGTGCACCAGTCTCACATTTGGCCAAAACCTCAGGATTCTCCATCAGCCTTCCATCTTACTTCAAGGTACTAGGAGAACCTCCTATCTCCTAGATGGAAGGATCAACTGCCTTTTCTACAGTGCCCTCTGCAAGAACTTCTCGGCATGGCACATCTCAACTCCTCCTCAAGGGATGATTTTCTTTCATCAGAAACCTGGAGTCCACCTATCCCAACCTCTCTTGAAGTCTGTATCCAGAGTCACTAGCCCAGGAGAAAGCTTGAATGACCTATATAATTTATCTTCTGCTAACCTCCTCCTTACCCACCCCCCCTTAAATTTTATAAGCTTCTGATAGTTTGTATGTGGTCAGCCAATGGGCAAAAATCCTAGAAAGAATTTCTGAACAGCCCTAGCTGGTTTAGCTCAATAGATAGAGTTGGCCTGCAGACCAAAGGGTTCTGGGTTCCATTCGGTCAAGGGCATGTACCATGGTTGCAGGCTCCTCCTAGCCAGTTTGGCTCATTGGACAGAACGTTGGCCTTCAGATTGAAGGGACCTGGGTTCGATTCCGGTCAGGGACACATGCCAGGTTATGGTCTCGACCCCCAGAGGTGGGTGTGCAGGAGGCAGCCCATTGATTCTCTCATCATTGATGTTTCTATCTCTCCCTCACTCTTCCTCTCTGAAATCAATAAACACACACACTAGAAGCCTGGTGCATGAAAATTCATGCACTAGAGGGGGCGGTCCCTCAGCCCAGCCTGCCCCCTCACAATCCGGGAGTCCTCAGGGGTGAGAGGCGACCTAGCGATCAAGGGATGGCAATGCCCCCATCACACCTCTGATGCTGCCACTGCCAGCAGTGCAAGCCTCTGCCAGCCCTGGTTACCTGAGCCTCAGGTGGCCCTGGGTGGCTGGGCAGCACCATCCAAGGCCTGCCTACACCTCGGGCCAGCCCTGGCAGCTGAGGGCGGGTCCGGCCACACCGTGCGCCTGCCGCCCCTCCGGCTGGGCTGAAAGGACTGGGCGCCGCCATTTTTGTAACAGCATGATGGTCAATTTGCATATTTCCTCTTTATTAGATAGGGATGAGGATTAACGAGGGGAAAACAAGAATTTCTGGACTTTAGCCCACCACTTTACCTGGTTTGAATAACCTGCTGAGAGCTAAAACTATTACCCATTACCCTGTGCCTTCAGGGTGATCCATTGAGGCAAAGTGTGCCATCATCTGAATAGTGTGCTCTCAGTGGAAAGTGGGTGATGCTCATGTCACTGACTAGAACTTTGAGGATGCGGTGGGGGTTAACTACTATTTCTTTAGGCCATGATCTCTTTCCCCTTTCTTTAAAATTAAATAAATGGATCAAAATTAATAATTCCATCCATGCCTTCAAAATACAAAAAAAAATTAGCAAAACCAATAAAAACCCAAACTTTTTAACCATAAAAAAAAAGTATTATCAGATAATTAGACCTCAAGTTTTCTAAAATCACCATTAAAATTTTAAAAATAGAGAATAAGTAAAGTCTGGAATTTAAAGAACTCCTATCTGAATAAATTAATCAGCTTCTAAAAAAAAACAACTTCAGAAGTCAGCGAGGTTTTTAAATTCTACTTTGCTCTAACAATCTCTCATCTCAAGATAATACCCTTTGAACCAGACCTACCGAAGCATACAGTCCCATTATACGGTTTGACTAGTTGCCCTGTGCACGAAATTCGTGCATATTAAAAGGGGATTAATTAGAGGAAATAATTTAATATTGCTATTTGCCCTTTCTCTATAATAGAAGTGTCAGAGATGAAAGAAAATTAGTAAAATGTATATGAAAACCTTCCTCCTGTCAGAGTCTGGGGCACGTCAAATCCCCGCCCACCCACATGTGCCTCAAAATCGCCTGAGACCCAGACCCGGACCCCCCCGCCCCCCCGCAAAAGGGCTAGATCCAGACCCGGCCAGTCCCACTCTTGTCAAACCCCACCAGGCAGGGGACATAGCCTCAGGGCCCCTGTCATGCCCTGCTGGGTGGGGGGGCGTGGCCTGAGGTCCCCTGGCCTGGTGTTGGGTGGGGGGCGTGGCCTAAAGTCCCCTGTCAAGCCCCACCTGGTGGGAAGCGTGGCCTGAGTTCCCCTGACTCAGCACTGGAGGTGCACCTTGAGGTCCCCTGTCAAGCCCCACTGGGTGGGGGGCACGGCCTGAGGTCCCCTGTCAAGGCCGTCTGGGCAGGGGGTGCAATCTGAAGTCCCCCGGCCTGGTGCCGGGGTAGGGGGCGCAGTCTGAAGTTCCCTGTCAAGCCCCACCTGGTGGGGGGCATGGCCTGAGGTTCCCCAGCCTGGCACTGGGGCGGGGGGAGCAGCCTGAGGTACCCTAACCCAGCACCAGGACGGAAAGCGCACCTTGAGGTCCTCCGTCAAGCCCCACCGGGCAGGGGGCATGGCCTCAGGTCCCCTATCAAGCACTGCAGGGTGGGGGGACATGACCTGAGGTCCCCTATCAAGCCCCATGGGGGCAGGGGAAGGCATAGCCTCAGGTCCCTGCTGATTGTTAAGGCTCCTTATGGGAACTTGTCCTCAGCTGGTGGTGCAGCCATCTTTGTGATGGAGTGATGGTCAATTTGCATATTCCCTTTTTTATTAGTTAGGAGGATTGTTTTTTGGCCCATCTGAAGATGAGAAGAGACTGCTTATAAAAAGCCTACCAATCAAAACATGACAATTCTCAATTTGGGAGGAGAAGGACAAGGAAGATGGTAGGAAAATAAACCTTTGTTGTTATAACTAGTATAAAGTAGGGAAATCATACCTTCAACTATATTTAAATAATCTGGAAGACGAACATTTTGCCACCAAGTCCATTAGATCAATATTCATTGTAAACTATACCAATTACGCAACATTAGTCATTCTAATTTCAGTTAAAATAGTAGAAAGAAAAAAAAAGATGTACATCCAAGAAAAATAAATTAACTTCAATGCTCTGGCCTAATGAAATTAAAGCCAATTCCCACTACTTTTCTTAAGGATACAGCACTCTCTATAGCTCTGTAGGTAAAAGTGCAAACATTTCCAATAAAGCATAGTGTCAAACTCTTTAATACTTTAAAAGCTTTATTAAGAATACACTGTGAACAGCTAACTGCTAAATAAATGTTTTTCCTTCCATTTGCAAATTCTTCATTCCCACTATCGTCCCCAATTCAACACACTGAGTTTGTGGTTTTGTTTTATTTAAGACATTTTATAATTTTCTACAGAGAGGAAGGGAGAGGGATAGAGTTAGAAACATCGATGAGAGAGAAACATTGATCAGCTGCCTCCTGCACACCCCCTACTGGGTATGTGACTGCAACTAAGGTAAATCCTCGACAGGAATCAAACCTGGAACCCTTGAGTCCAAAGGCCAATGCTCTACCCACTGAGCCAAACCGGTTAGGGCGAGTTTGTTTTCAAAGGTAATTTCATTATAAATGTCTGCTCGTTATACCCTGACTACTCAGCACATTACTAGGCACCAACTACCGCATTACACTTCTGGAAGTACAAATCAACTATAGATTACTCAAAAAATTTCTGATTTATACTTTCTTTTTTTCTCATCATCCTTGAAAAGCAGCACTACGCAGGCATAACTTTACAAGTTAATATGGTAGTTAGTTTACAAAAAAAAAAAATTTTTTTTTTCTAAAGCCAATTGTTTTTGGACACCCTGATATTCACACACTTCATGAAGTACAGATCTGAATATGATTTTAATACAACAAAGAATGAGATTCCACTTAAAATGTTTCTATTATTCATTTCAGGGGGGGAATGGGGTTGCAGAGTGGTAAAGTGAGGGGGATACAGACATTGATGTGAGAGGGTAGCATCGATCAGATGCCTCCTGCATGCCCCCTACTGGGGATCAAGCCTGAGACCCAGTCATGTGCCCTGACTGGGAATTAAACCGAAATCTTCTCAGTAAATGGGATGACACTCAACTAACTGAGCAACACTGACCAGGGCTGATATTCCACTTATAAAACATCAGACTTCATACACAATCCTATTAGAAGAGGGAATATGCATATTGACTGTCATGCTGTCACAAAGCTGGCAGCGCCCAGTCCCCTCAGCCCCTCCAGAGTTCCCCAGTCCTTTCAGCCCCGCCCGGTAGTGGGGAGGGTGACAGGTGCACAGTGCGGCTGCCGCCGGAATCCCACAGTCCTTTCAGCCCAGCCAGGAAGGCAGCAGGCTCACGGTGCGGCCAGACCCGCCCTCAGACCCCCAGCCGCCCAGCACTGGCCCAAGGCACAAGCAAAACTCAGATGTCGGCTGCCCAGCCAACGCCCGAGGCACAGGCAAGCCTCGGATGGCGGCTACCCAGCCGCCCAGGGCCGCCCAAGGCTCAGGTAACTAGGACCGGCCAAGACTCGTGCTGCTGGCAGTGGCAGCAGCAGAGGTGTGATGAGGGCGCTGCCTTCCCCTGATTGCCAGGTCGCCTCCTGCCCCTGAGGGCTCCGGGACTGTGAGAGGGAACAGGCCGGGCAGGGGGACCCCCCACCTGTGCATGAATTTTTCATGCACTGAGCCTCTAGAGACTATAATCTAAAAGATAGGTAGAAAGGCTCTCATTAAACCTCACAACAATCCTATGAGGTGGATACTATCATTATCCCCATTTTACAGATGACAAAACTTGTACCAGCCAAAAACATGGAGTAAAAATCTTTGATTCATTCACTGAAGATTTTAAGTTAATGATAAGAATTTGCTAGATTTTCAGTTTCCTTAAACCTTTGGAACTTACCACTGGCTCCTATCTAAATGTAAATCACTAGCACAAAATGATAATTGTTACTTTTTCAATGTGTAGGCTTTCCATTAGTGATGATAATGCTGACTAGATACCTTGAACAATTCTCCTGCTAAAACCAAATAAAAATGGTGAATAAAATATTTCCAAATATTTTTAATGTACTGCTGAGCACAGGAAATTAAGGAATCCTCAGAAGCTACTAGTAAAAAGGAAGCAAAAGCAGAGATCTAAAGATGAAAGGAAGCAAGCATGCATGCACCCTAAAGACACATCAACCCTAACTGACCTTGAGTTTTCATTTTGACAGCTGCCCAAGTTACAGAAAAGAGGAGACATAGCCAGGGCCTTCCCAAAGTGGAGATCTAAGAGAACATCCTTCCACATAAAGCTGGGATCTTCAGGAGAAGGGTAAACTATTAAAAAAAAGAAGACTAGTGTGGCTCAATGATTGAGCATCAACCAGTAGGTCACAGTTCGATTCCCAGTCAGAGCACATGCCCAGGTTGTGGGCTCGATCCTCAGTAAGGGGCATGGAGGAGACAGCTGATCAATGACTCTCTCTCATCATTGATGTTTCTATCTCTCCATCCCATTCTCTCCCTCTCTGAATCAATAAAAAATATATTTTAGTAACAATAATAAATAAGCCAGGCCCTAGGCAGATAGAGTCATTTGGTTAGAGTGTCATCCTGATACGCCAAGGTTGTGGGTTCGATTCCCAATCAGGGCACATAGACTCAGTGAATGCATAAATAAGTGGAATAACAAATCAATGTTTCTCAAAACAATTCCTTTTGTAATTGCAACCAAAAGAATAAAATACCTAGGAATAAACTTAACCAAGAACATGAAAGACCTTGAAAATAACAAAGCTTTATTAAAAGAGATTGTAAAAAATATAACAAAATGGAAAAATATTCCCATGTTCATGGATTGGAAGAACCAACATAGTTAAAATAGCGATATTACTGAAAGCAATATACAAACTTAATGCAATCCCCATCAAAATCCCACTGTCATTTTTTAAAGAAATAGAATGAAAAATCAACAGATTTGTATGGAACCATAAAAGACCTTGAGAATAGCCAAAGCAAGCCTGAGAAAAAAGAACAAAGCTGGAGGTATCACACTACCTGACTTCAAATTATACTACAGAGCTATGATAATCAAAACATCATGGTATTGGCAGAGAAAGAGACACACAGAACATTGGAACAGAATAGAGAGCTCAGCTATAAAACCATATGTATATGGACAGATAATTTTCCACAAGGAGCCAGAAACACACAATGGAGTAAAGACAGTCTCTTCAATAAATGTTGCTTGGAAAACCACATGCAAATGAATAAAACTGAATTACAGTTTGTCCCCATGTACAATAATTAACTCAAAGTGGATTAAAGACCTAACTATAAGCCCCGAAACAGTAAGTTACATAGAAGAAAATATAGGTACAAAACTTATAGACCTTAGTCGTAAAGAACATTTTAAGAACTTGACCTCAAATGCAAGGGAAGTAAAGGCAAAAATAAAATAATGGGACTGTATCAAAAAAGCTTCTGCATAACAAAAGAAATTGACAACAAAACAAAGAGGCAACCAGCCAGATGAGAGATGATATTCACACACAGTAGCTCCAACAAAGGTTCAATTTCCAAAATATATAAAGAACTCATAAAGCTCAACACCAAACAAACAACCCAAAAAGTGGGGAGAGGCCCAGCTGGCGTTGCTCAGTGGTTGAGCATAGACCTACAAACCAGGAGGTCATGGTTTGATTCCTAGTCAGGAAACATGCCCCGGTTGCAGGATCGATCCCCACAACGTGTAGGATATAACAGATCAATGATTCTCTCCCCATTGATGTTTCTCTCTCTCCCTTCCTTCCTCCATCCCCTTCCTCACTAAAATATATCCTACCTAATAAAAGAGTAATATTCAAATTGACCGTACCTCTGCTACACCCACCAGCCAATCAGGAGGGAATATGCAAATAAACCCAACCAAGATGGCTGCAGCCACAGAGAGCAGGAGGGAGGCTTGGGTTTCCCTGGCAATGGAAGAAGCCAAGCTTTCTACCTGCCCTTGATGGCCCAGGCCTCCACTCAATGCTACAAAGTTTCAATTATAGAAGATAAATAAATCCCAACAGAAATGGCGGCAGCCAAGGAGCTGGAGAGAGCAGGAGGCTAGGGTTGCCTGCAGCGATGGAGGAAGCCAAGCTTCTGAAGCCCTGGCCTGCTTAGAAATGGCTGCCGCCACAGAGCGAGCGGAAGGCTTGGCTCCACTCCAGGCTACAAAGTTTCAATTGTAGAAGATAAATAAATCCCAGATCCCAGGGCCTCTGCTTGGGTCGCCAGGGGGCATGGCCAGCCTGCAAATCACCACAGGACACTCGCCCAGGACGCCCCATACCCCAAGGGAACCCCCACCCTGATCCAGGACACCCTTCAGGGGAAACCAGCCGGCCACCACCCATGCACCAGGCCTCTATCCTATCTAATAAAAGAGTAATATGCAGATTGACCATCACTCCAACACACAAGATGGCTGCCCCCATGTGGTCTAAGATCCTGCCCCCA
Source organism: Corynorhinus townsendii (assembly GCA_026230045.1). Lineage (NCBI taxonomy): Eukaryota > Metazoa > Chordata > Mammalia > Chiroptera > Vespertilionidae > Corynorhinus > Corynorhinus townsendii. The sequence continues at coordinate 113,386,155 of JAPDVU010000003.1, read as the reverse complement.
TGTGGACACAAGATGGCCAGCAGGGGAGGGCAGTTGGGAGGAACCAGGCCTGCAAGGGAGGGCAGTTGTGGGCTATCAGTCCAGCACGGGAGGGAGTTGGGAGGGACCAGGCCTGCAAGGGGGGGCAGTTGGGGGCAATCAAGCCTGCAGGAGAGGGCAGTTAGGGGTGACCCGGCCAGCAGAGGAGGGAAGTTGGGGGTGACTGGGTCTGCAGGGAAGGACAGTTGGGGGGGACCAGTCCTGCAGGGGAGGGCAGTTAGGAGTGACCAGGCCTGCAGGGGAGGGCAGTTAGGGGTGACCAGGCCTGCAGGGGAAGGCAGTTAGGGGCAAACAGGCTGGCAGGGGAACAGTTAGGCATCAATCAGGCTGGCAGGGGAGTGGTTAGGGTGTGATCTGGCTGGCAGGCAGAAGTGGTTAGGGGCAATCAGGAAAGCAGGCAGGCAGGCGAGCAGTTGGGAGCCAACAGTCCTGGATTGTGAGAGGGATGTCCGACTGCCCACTGGGATCAGGCCTAAACAGGCAGTTGGACATCCCTCAAGGGGTCCCAGATTGGAGAGGGTGCAGGCTGGGCTGAAGGACACCCCCCCCCACCCCCATGCACAAATTTCGTGCACCAGGCCTCTAGTATATATATATATATATATATATATATATATATTTAAAGTAGACAGAGGACCTGAAAATACACCTCTCCCCAAGAAGACAAACAGCCAATAGGTATATGAAAAGATGTTCAATCTCAATGGCAATTAGGGAAATGCAAATCAAAATTACAATGAGATACTACCTCACACCTTTTAGAGTGGGCATTATTAACAAGAGAAGCAATAACAAGTGTTGGAGAGGTTTGTGGAAAAAGGGGAACCCTCATTCACTGTTGGTGGGACTATAGACTGGTACAACCACTATGAAAAGCAATCTAGTGTTTTCTCAAAAAATTAAGAATAGAGCTACCATATGACCCATCAATCCCTCTCCAGGGTATACACCGAAAACCTCAAAGTCATGTATTTGCAAAGATATATGCACCCCTATGTGCACTGCAGCATTATTCACAGTGGCCAAGCCATGGAAACAACCAAAGTGTCCTGCAATAGAGGACTGGATAAAGATGTATTACATATACACAACGGAATTCTAGCCATATGAAAGGATGAAATAGCACCATTTGCAACATGGATGGACCTTGAGAACATTATGCTAAATGAAATAAGTCAGAAAAAGCGTTGGGCACATGGTGCAATATACAGGTCTTATAACATAGAAACCCACATGAAACTTCTATGTTTGTATTGACAAATGTCAGCACAATAAATTTAATAAATACGAAGAAACTATTTTTAAAAAGTCAATGTTTCTTCTCTCTCTCTCTCTCTCTCTCTCACCAATTTAAAAGATAAGTGAATAAAAGAAAAATCCATGGTGAGATCATTACAAAAAATTACTTTATTACCAAATATTCTGTGACAAGAACCTGAACGAACTTGTCTTGCTGAAAGGATATGTGACAGCACTGGCTAATAATGTGGCTCAGTTGGCTGGAGTGTCATCCCTGCATCAAAGGGTTAAGGTTTAATCCCTGGTCAGGGCACATTATCCAGGTTGTAGGTTCAATCCCTGGTTGGGGTGTATGGAAAACAACTGATCACTATTTCCCTCCCACTCCCTTCCTCTTGAAAATCAATTTTTAAAATAATAAAATAAAAATAAAAGGATGTGACAATATTGTGTACTTTTATGATATCTGTGTAAATATTTTTCTTGATATAGTTCATAAATGGGTAAATGTTAAAGGTAGGTGTATATGTGATGATGGAAAAAAAAACATTGTTTTGATCATTCTATTTGGCACTTATAAATCTACAAATGAAAATAACTTACAATTATAAAGTATATAGTACCATCACTATATAGTACCATCAATGTTTTCTTTTCAACAGTATTGTGTTTTAATGATTCTAAAGCAAGAAATGAGAATTCATTTAACAGTGGGAATGTAACAAGCAGAAGTAATGATGGAACCTATGAGGACTATGTGACATCTGAGACCAGTTTACAAAACAGAAGAAGAATGCAGACACACACACAACCACACTCTGTGCTGCCCAGTATGATAGCCACTCCCCCTGTGCGGCCACTTAAGTAAAATTTAAAATTTACCTCCTCCACTGCACTTGCCACATTTCAAGTATTCAACAGCCACACATGGCTACTGGCTACCATGCTGAAGAATGTATACATAGAGCATTTTAATCAACACAGAAAATCCTATCAACATTGCTATAGACGAAATTTAATTAACTCAACTAATATTTACTGAGTGCTTAAAATAATGCTCCCCTAACTTATGTGCTTTAACACAAAGTCATTTGATACAGTAAAGTACAAAATAATTGTCAACACAGAGTGTTTACTATGTGGCAGGCACTACACTAAATACTTTTCTTATAATGTAAGTGAAACAATTTAATCTTTATATTAACTCCCTGAGATAGATATTATTTTCCTATCTTAGAGACGAAAAACACAGAGATTAAATGGCTTGCCAAATGTCACACAGTTAGTTCCAGGTGGAGCCAAGAAGAATCCAGATAGTCTGGCTCCAGATCCTCAATGTTATACTGCCTTTCAATTTCTAAATTTTAATAATTCCCATGTGTACTTACAATACAGCAACAGGGTGATTATTCTCCTGTCGTCTGATTAGGTCACTACCATACAACTGGTGTTTCTAATTCATTCTCTAATCCCTGCCACAAAACTACAAAACAAAGATAGAGCCATTTTCTAATTAATTTTGTTCAAAGGATGGGGTCACATAATCCTATATAATAAAGAGCTAATATGCAAATGGCATCACACCCTCACGCCATAAAGGCTCAGACACTCAACACTGGGGAGAGAGTAATGAGGACCAGACAAGCACAAATGAGCTCACAAGAGAGGAATGGGGACCAGCCAAGGATGCAGCCTGGGAGAGGGACAAGCAGCCCGCCCCACGGTCCCAGGCACCAGCAGCTGGGGCTGAGGCCTGGGAGAGGGACAAGCCGACCGCCCTGTGATCCCAGGCGCCAGCAGCTGCACCTGCAGCCTAGGTGCCAGCATCTACAAGCCACCTGCACCACAGTCCTGGGCACCAGCAGCTACAGCTGTCTGCACTGCAGTCCTGGGCGCCAGCGGCTATGCCTGCACCTGCAGCCCAGGAGGGACAAGCCTCCTGCCCCGTGGTCCCAAGCGCCAGCACCTGCGGCTGCAGCCCAGGTGAAGCCACCCGCCCACGGTCCCCTGCAGCTGCGCCCGGCCTAGGTGAAGCCAGACTGAGTCCTGGGTGCCTGCGGCCAGCAAGAAGAGGGAATCCTGTGTCCCAGAGGTGTGGGTCAAGGCAGAGGCGGTTGGGGCGATTAGGCAAGCAGGGGAGCAGTTAGGGGTGATCAGGCAGGCAGGCAGAGGTGGTTAGGAGCCATCAGGCAGGCAGAAGTGGTTAGGGGCCATCAGGCAGGCAGGCAGAGGGGGTATGGGCAATCAGGCAGGCAGGCAGGTGAGCAGTTAGGAGCTAGGGGTCCCAGATTGTGAAAGGCAGTCGGACATCCACCAAGGGGTCCCAGTTTGGAGAGGGTGTAGGCTGGGCAGAGGGAACCCCCGCACCCCCATGCACGAATTTCATGCACTGGGCCTCTAGTTTTATATTAAAAGGTGGATATATTATGGATTACTATAAAGTTCCTATTATTAATTTTTTAAGATAACAGTTGAAAAATTCTGAGATTACACAGCTGTTTTGGGGTATTGCCCAGCTTCCCCCAGATACATATATTCACTCTCCTTCACCATAAGTCACTTTGGCATTAAAAAATGTTTTGAGCCCAGCCAGTGTGGCTCAATGGTTGAGTGTTGACTCAAGAAACTAGAGGTCACTGGTTCAATTCCCGGTGAGGGCACATGCCAGGGTTGTGGGCCCTATTCCCGGTTGAGGGTGTACAGGCGGTAGCCGATCATGTTAATATTTCTCTCTCATCGATGTTTCTATCTATCTCCTTCTCCCTTCCTCTTTTCATTAAAAAAAAAATTTTTTTTTTAATGTTTTGAGCCCAGCCATGTATTTTTTATTGATTTCTGTTCATACACATCAATCCAAACTACTATCAAATGCCCCCTAGGTGCCAGGCAATGTGCCAGATGCTTTGGACACAACAGTGCTTCAATGATAAGCAAAACCAAAGAGAATCCCTGTCTGCATGGAGCTTATAATTCAAAAGGAGTCAATCACAGAACCACAAAAACAGCATAAATTTGAGGTGTAATAAATGTAACTAAGCAAATGGTAGAAAAAGAAAAAGAATTTAAGCTAGTTCAGCATGCTCAGGGTTTTTGACAAAGTGAACCGCTGCACTAAGATCCAAGTAATTAAATGATAACTAGGCAGAGGGAAGGGTGTCCCAAGCCAATGGAGTTTAGTACATGTGTGTAAGGTTCTAGAAAGGGGAAATCAACTGTGATGGACTGCAGTCAAGCCCAACTGATGAGTGTGACCTGTGCAGTCGCATAGGGCCCAGCACTTAAAAGGGCCCATGCTAGATCTCATACTGTTGCCATCATGAAATTTTTAATGATTTTTAGCCTTGAACTTGTGATTTGTAAGTGAAGCCCAACTGGACAATGGAGCCTATGTGAGAGCTATGAAGACAGACTGGTGACCAAATATACTACATACTAAGGCCTGCAGGCAATCTGGATGGCACAGGCCACAAGGGCAACTGGGATAGGGGCTGGGCCCACACTGGGAGCATCTGACCTGAGAGCCAGTCCCTGAGGCTCCTGCACAAGTGTTAATCCTCCAGCCTGAGCACTGCAACAAGAACTCAGACAGTAAACTTTGACAATAAATTACAAAACAAAAAGTATACATGGACACTGCTATGGAGCATCAAGGAAGACTTACTCAAATTCTTCAAAGAGTTTAGAATCACTGGTTTTCAAAACTGCTACAGCAAATGAAGTATCTACAAGCTTAGAAATAAAATTAAATTTAAAGATTGTTGCCTTCCATAGAAAAGAATGTTATCTATACTAATAAAAGGATAATATGCTAATTAGACTGGACATCTCCCGGATGTTCATCCAGACAAAGCCACAGCGGCTAAGAGGGCAAAGGGCTGGCTGTGCAGTAGAGGCGCTGCCACCTCTGAGCGGGAGAGGAGGCGGTGCCACTGCTGCCGCCACCACCACCCCTTTCGCAGAGGTGGTGCGGGAGAGGGAACTGCGTGGTCTGGATCCCAGTGCTGCCTCTTCTGTAGAGGCAGCAGCACGAACCTGATCCCAGCGCCACAACTCCACAGATGCTGGACAGGGTGCGACCTGCTGTTCCTCAACCTCCCACAGCCCCTCCCACAGCCGACCTGGCTCCAAATCGCCCCCCAGCCACCAGTGGGCAGGAGGTGGGGCCAGCGCTAAGAAGTGAGGGCCGAGGGCCAGCAGCCGCCGCAGCCGGCAGTGGCAGCAGCAGTGGGATGATGGGGACACTGCCTTCCCATGATTGGCCCAGTCGCCTCCTGCAGAGGGAGGCTGGACTGTGGCTTACGCCCGCTCCCCAAGGGAAGCAGACCTAAGCCATCAGTAGGACATCCTGTGAGGACTCCAGGACTGTGAGAGGGGGAAGGTGGGGCTAATAGAATTTTTATGCACTGGGCCCCAAGTCTATATACACTGAGTGGCCAGATTATTATGATCTCTGAACGCATAATAATCTGGCCACTCAGTGTGAGTGTGTGTGTGTGTGTGTGTGTGTGTGTGTGTGTGTGTGTGTGTGCGTGCGCTCTGTTAGAGGCCTGGTGCATGAATTCATGCATGGGTCTGGCCAACCTGGCCAGGAGGGGACATGGGCGGTTGGCCAGCCCTCTGCTGGTCAAACTCCTCGTCAAAGGGACAATTTGCATATTAGCCTTTTAATATATACAGTGTTCAGAGATCATAGTAATCTGGCCACTCAGTGTATATAAAGAGCCAGGGTCGTAACATCCACAACAACCAGAGGCTCGACCGTTTGCCAGGATGCACGCTCAGCAGGCAAGCAGGCTCAACTGCTGACCTCTCAGAGAGAGAGTTGGGGCTGATCAGCAGCGGCAGCAGCTGCTGGTGAGGCCCGGATAGAGAAGCAGGATGATCAGACACTGCTTCTCTCTCCCGGCCTCGGCAGTAGCCAACTCTCTCTCTCTCTCCCTCCCAGAGGTCAGCAGTTCAGCCCGCTTGCCAACAGGTTGGACCGAACGGCAGTCTGCACGCACAGCAGGCGAGCAGGCTGAACTACTGGCCTATCAAAGAGAGGGTGAGGCGGGGCTGATAAGCAGTGGCAATAGCTGCTGGCGAGGCCAGGATAGAGAAGCAGGGTGATCAGACCCTGCTCCTCTCCCCCTCTCCAGCTGCCAAGACTATCTCTCTCTCTTCCAGAGGTCAGCAGTTCAGCTGCTCGCCAGCAGCCTGGGGTAGCTGCTGATCAGCCCCGCCTCTATGATCAGGCCCAGAGATAGACCTGGAGATGCTGACTGGCATAGAAACCAGCCAATCAGAACCAAATCTGGGTGAATTGCGAGGAGCAAATGGCTGCCTAGGAGGCGGAGCTTTTGACGCTGACTGGCATAGAAACCGACCAATCAGAACCTAATCTGGGTGAACTGCGAAGGCAGAACCTAAGGTGGGGACTGAGGAGGGGTTTTAAGGGCAACAGCTGTTTGGTGTAAGGTGTAAGAAAGTGGTTCAATTTTTTAATGACCTGTTTGGCAGTATAGTGCATATGACTGGCTATCAGTCTAGATATAGGGATTATGTATTTTTGTCTGCCAAGAGCATCTCTTCCTAATGAAAAAGGCTTCTCCCCCATTTAAGCAATCCTAGCCTATATAATCTATCTGTAAAAATAAAAGGGTAATATGCTAATTAGACCAGGTCGACTGGCCATCTTCCAGACGTCCGACTTCCTTCCGGACAAAGCCATACTGGTGGGAGCCGAGGCAAATGTAGTTAGGGGTGATCAGGCCGGCAGGGGAGGGCAGTTAGGAGCGATCAGGCTGGCAGGGGAGTAGTTAGGGGGTGATCAGGCTGGCAGGCAGAAGCCATTAGGGGCAATCAGGAAGGCAGGCAGGCAAGCAGTTGGGAGCCAACAGTTCTGGATTGTGAGAGGGATGGCCGACTGCCTGTTTAGGCCCGATCCTACCGGGATGGGGCCTAAACTGGCAGTTGGACATCCCTCGAGGGGTCCCAGATTGGAGAGAGTGCAGGCTGAGCTGAGGGACACACACCCACGTGCACAAATTTCGTGCACCAGGCCTCTAGTTCTCATATAATTATCCTTCCAGATATATTTTCTACTTAATTAGTTAAGTTTCCTCCTATCTCAAATAAGAGTGAGAAGGGAAGTGGAATTTTGACTGACATTCCATTCCATCTATAAATTAATGAGGGAGGAACTGCCACCTTTACCAAATTAATAGTTTGAACTGAGAAATACAGATCTTGTTTAATTCTGATCTTTTTTTTTTTCAAATAAGCTGTATAGTTTTCTTCATAAAAATGTTGTGTTTCACCCTGGCTGGGTCGCTCAGTTGGTTGTGGCATCGTCCTATACACCGAAAGGTGGTGGGTTCAATTCTCAGTCAGAGAATATACAGGAGGCAACTCATCATTGTTTCCCTCTATATATCTCTTTTCCTCTTTTGCTCTCTACCTCCCTCCTGACCTCCCTTTCTCTTTAAAAATCAATAAAAACATCCTCAGGTGAGGTTTTTGATTTTTTAATGTTGCAGTTTTTTGTTAAATAGTACACTGTAATTTATTCCTACAATTTTTATTCCTAATGTTGAGGTCTTTTTTCCATTTTTAAGCTAATCATTGTTGGTATAAAGGAAATTTTGCAATTGGTTTATTAGTCCTATATCCAGCCACCTTACCAAACAACAGAAACTTTGCAGGCCAGAAGGGATTGGCAAAACATACTCTAAATCAGCGGTAGGCAAACTGTGGCTCGCAAGCCACATGCAGCTCGCAAGCTGTGGTTTGCCGCTCTGTTGACTAATGAGTTTGTCGACCACTGACCTAGACTCTCAATTCCAATAATTACAGGCTGTTGTTGTTCCTTGTGATTAGGCCCCTATCCCAGTGGTCGGCAAACTCATTAGTCAACAGAGCGGCAAACCGCGGCTCCCGAGCAGCATGTGGCTCGCAAGCCGCAGTTTGCCAACCACTGCTCTAAGTGATGAACAGCTAGGACCTACAACCAAGATTACCCTACCTAGCAAAACTATCATTTAGAACTATTGGTTCTAATAGTTTTTTAGTTAATTTCCTTGGAATTTTTTTCTTAAATATCATCTGAAAATAACCATCTTTCTTTCCAATATTTACACTTACTCCTCTTTATTATCTTACTGTATTAGCTAGGCCCTCCAAAAGTTTTGAATAATAGTCATAATAGGACTTACTATTTTACTTTTAAGAACATCACCATTTAGTCCTCGCTGTGCAGCTCAATTAATTAGAACATCATCTCGATATGCCACGGTGACGGGTTTCATCCCCAATCAGGGTACATACAAGAAACAACCAATTAATGCATTTAAAAAGTGGAATAAATTGATGTCTCTCTCTCTCTCCCTTTCTCTCTCTAAATGAATAGAAATAATTTTTTAAAAAGAATATCAACGAGAGAAACCAAGATGGTGGCATAGGTAAGCACCTAAACTGCTGCCTTGCACAACAATTTCAAAACTACAACTAAAAGACAGAATGGACACCATCCAGAACCACAGGAAAGCTGGCTGAGTGGAAATTCTACAACTAGAAGGCAAGAGAAAAGCTCACGGAGAATTGGAGGAACAGCAAAGGGTTGAGGTACGGCAAAGGGTCTTTGTGCGCGCAGAGAGGAAGGGCGGCTGAGAGCCTGACTGACTTTCTCTGGTGGGAGGGGGAAGGAAGCCCCCGACTGCACTGAACCCCAGTTCCAACTGCACTGAACCCCAGTTCCAGGCGAAACCCCGTGGACCCAGGCTCATACAGGGGGAGTCTGGACTGTCAGATAGAGAGAAAGGCACTCGGAGACTCGAAGATGGTAGGGGGGAGAGGGGAGAGCCTCGGTGGGCAGGGATCTGGAGGTGCGCGCGCGCCAGTGCGCACAAAGACTGCCATAGGCTTTCCTTAGCAGAAGGGAGTCAGAAGCTCCTGAATGCACTGAACCCCAGTTCTGACTGCACTGAACCCCAGGTCCAGGTGAGCCCCTGGGGACCCACGGTCTTGCGGGGCAATCTGGACTCTCCGGTGGAAACTCGGGAGCCGGGGAAGCCAGAGGTCTGGAGGCACGCGTGCGCGCGAAAGGGCAGGGCTGACAGGAAGCCAAGACTGTCTGCTCCACCCTGAGACTCCACCCCATCCAAGCTGAGCAGAGAGGCTTTTGTAATTTGGCAAGTCTAATCCTATAAGGCTGTCTCCAGCACTGAACTTCTCCCAGTGTAGACACAGCTGATCCTCACAGCCAACAGGCCTGGAGGTCAATTCCTCCCAGTGATACCAACAACAATCAAGATTTAACTACAACAAAGCTGTACACAGTCCACAAAGGGGTGAACCAAGAGTATCCACCCCAGGTTAACTGGGGAGACCGACCCACTGGGCCACATAGGAAACCTAGCACACAAAGCTACCCTACCAACTCAGGGAAGCAGTGAAAATGCAGCAACAAAGAAACAGATCACAAACGAAAGAAATGGAGGAAAACAAACAACTGGATATAGAATTCAAAACCTTGGTTATAAGGCTTTTCAGGAATATCCTAGAAAAGGCCGATAAATATAATGAGACCCTCGAGGATATGAAAAAGGAACAACTAGAAATTAAACATACACTGACTGAAAAAAAAAAAATGATACAGAGACCCAACAACAGACTAGAGGGATGCAAGAATCTAGTCAAAGAATTGAAATACAAAGAAGCAAAAAACAACCGAAAAAGCAAAAAGAAAAAAACCCCCAAAAAGTTGAAGATAGTGTAAGAAGCCTCTGGGACAACTTCAAGCGTACCAACATCAGAATTATGGGGGTGCCAGAAGAAGAGAGAGAGCAAGATACTGAAAACCTATTTGAAGAAATAATGACTGAAAACTTCCCCCACCTGGTGAAAGAAATAGACTTACAAGTCCAGGAAGCGCACAGAACCCCAAACAAAAAAAATCCAAAGAGGACCACACCAAGACACATCATAATTAAAATGCCAAGAGCAAAAGACAAAGAGAGAATATTAAAAGCAGCAAGAGGAAAACAGTTAGTTACCTACAAGGGAGCACCCATACGACTATCAGCTGATTTCTCAACAGAAACTATGCAGGCCAGATGGGAGTGGCAAGAAATTTTCAAAGTAATGAATAGCAAGAACCTACAACCAAGATTACTCTACCCAGCAAAGTTATCACTCAGAATTGAAGGGCAGATAAAGAGCTTCACAGATAAGCAAAAGCTGAAGGAGTTCATCACCACCAAACCAGTATTATATGAAATGCTGAAAGGTATGCTTTAAGAAGAGGAAGAAGAAAAAAGTAAAGATAAAAATTATGAACAACAAATACATATCTATCAACAAGTGAACCTAAAAATCAAGTGAATTAAAAACCTGAGGAACAGAATAAACTGGTGAATATAATAGAATCAGGGGCATAGAAAGGGAGTGGACTGATAATTCTCAGGGGGAAAGGGGTATGGGGGCGGTGCAGGAAGAGACTGGACAAAAATTGTACACCTATGGATGAGGACAGTGGGGGGAGATAACGGCAGAAGGTGGGGTGGGAACCGGGTGGAGGGGAGCTATGGGGGGAAAAAGGTGAAACAATTGTAATAATTTGAATAAAGATTTATTATAAATAAATAAATAAATAAATAAATGACTATCAACATTTGCCGAAACTGGTTTGGCTAAGTGGATAGAGCATCAGCCTGCAGACTGAAAGGTCCCAGGTTCGATTCCGGTCAAGGGCATGTACCTGGGTTGCGGGCACATCCCCAGTAGGGGGCGTGCAGGAGGCAGCTGATCGATATTTCTCTCTCAACAATGTTTCTAATTCTCTATCTCTCTCCCTTCCTCTCTGTATAAAACCAATAAAATATATTTTTTTAAAAAAAGAATATCAACATTTACTAATAGTTCCTTTCTCTTTTAAAAAACATATTTTATTGATTTCAGAGAGAAAGGGAAAGGGAGAGAAAAAGAAACATCAATGATGAAGAGAATCACTGATTGGCTACCTACACACCCCCTACTGGGGATTGATCCTGCAACCCAGGCATGTGCCCTGACTGGGAATCAAGCTGTGAACAACACTTAACCACTTAGCCACACTGGCCAGGCTTCTAGTGGTTTCAAAGAACTATTTTAATTATATTTTTATCAATTCCTAGTTTACTTAATTTTTAATCATAAAATGCTGCTAAATTTTATAAACTGCCTTTTAGGGTATCTGTGGATGATTTCAAAGGTCTTTTCACGTTTCTTCTCTGGATCAAAGGCCATATTCCAATTAGCTGAGTTTGACACAGGTCCATCTGCAAAATACTTATATAATTCAAGTGAATTTTTTAAAAAATTTCCCACTGTTTTTTGAGAAAAAGAATTCTATTAATGCCAGTTTTCTGATATCTAGTGCCACAGCAGAGATTAAAAGATAAGGTTAAAGTAAATAAAAACGTTTTTTGAATATAACGCAACTTCCCAATTAAAAAAGTAAATGCTATAATCAAAACTCTTAATTTAAATGTGCATTATTGATTGCAAAAAAATAAAAGCATTGTACCTTATACAAAGCAGGGGATCAGGAATTCTACTAGATAAACACTCAAATACTCCTCAAATATACTGTGTTTGCTTTTGCCAGACCCTCATACAAATAGATCCCTCTAGCTGGGATGCCTGGGATATCCAACTAGAAAACGCCAATTTGCTCTTCATGACTCACCTAAAGAATCACCTTTTTCAAGAAAAGGTTCTCATTTCTAGGTTCTCACCTCATTTTAAGATACATGTACCTCCTCTGTACTCTTACAAAACACTGGATACACTTCTAATTATAAATTAACTAGAAACTGTGAATAGTCTTGCCTTTCTCCCACATCAGACTATGCCTTCTTAAAAACAAGCTCTTTCTCCTATTTCCTCAGCAAATATAGCATCGTACCTCCCCGAAGAAATGCTCGAGAACGAACATGTTGCCAGAGACTGAATTCTAGGACCAAACTGGCTATATGACCAAAGGCTAATCATGAACCATCACTGAATCTGATTTTCTAATTTTTGTTTAAAAACATCTCTTCTATTTACTTCCCAGGATTAATGTGAGAATCAAATAGTATGATACAAATTTCTATAGCACAACTGCAGATGCTTTTGAACATTCATAAAGTTTTATTATAACAAAAATTATGAGACAGTCACAAATCAATTTCATCAAAGATGCAATTAGATCTATTAAAATCTACTGGGGGGAGTCAAGAGGGGGGGAAAGGAGACATATGTAAAACTTTAGACAATAATTTTTTTTAATCTACATTGGTTTTAAAACAAATATGCAACTACTTTCCTATAAAGTATCAGCATACTTCCTATACAATAAATAGCTTATATCATAACTCATTAAGGACAATCCCTAACAGCGCAAGGGACCAGGGGAACAAAATCAAGAAAATTCAAGACAATAAATAAACAAAGCACTCTGGATTTCCAGTTCAAACAGGTACAATATGAATACTAAAAGAATACTAATCTTTTCCATTATGGTGTCTCTAAAACCAAAACATATCCTACATTTTTATCTATTCAACAAAAAACAGACAATGAAAATAAACTTCCTTCAAAACTCATCCACAATAAGGTGAACAAAGATAAGTAAAGAACATGAGAATCCAAGATGGCGGCGTAGGTAAACACCTAAACTGCTGCCTCGCGCAACAATTTCAAAAATTCAACTAAAAGACAAAACGTCTATCACCCAGAACCACAGGAAAGCTGGCTGAGTGGAAGTTCTTCAACTAGAAGGAAAGAGAAAAGAGCATCGAGACGTGCACGAGCGCTGAAAAGCTGAGGTACGGAGGCGCGTGATCCGGGCTGGCGGAGGGCGTCGCTTTTTTCAACCCAAAGGGAGACAAGCCCCCAACTACTCTGAAATCCAGTTTCTGGGGAGATGCCGGGGACCCAAACTCCTACGGGGAGAAGCTGGACTGTCTGCCAGTGAGGGTGGCTTACTTGCAGAGCTGCGCGCAGGAATAATTGTTTACGGCACTGGGGCACAGGACTCCGGGACGCCCTTGGGGACACAGAGCCGGCTAACTAGCAGCCATTGCTGTTTGCCACGCCCTAGCCTAGTGACACCCTGAGACCCCGCCCCGCACAACCTACAAACCCACCCAAGCTCCAAGCAGCAGCCTTAGCAGAAGAAAGCCCCGCCCTATCGCAGCTTAACCTAGCAAACTTGCAGCCTGGGTCAGACAGCTCCAAAACCTCCAAACCACAAGCAAAGAGGAGAAAACTGTAGCTCTCACTGTAGCTTCTGCTGGATGGCCTCAGACAGTAGCTGACCTGCACCCCATTGGAGATCCAGAAGCCAGTGTACCTAGTGGTCAGAGTGAGACACCAGATTTCAACTCCTCACATCCATAAGTGACACATTCAAGAGGCAGACTCAGTGAGCACCAAAGCCCCACTGAAACAAGTCCTGCCCCATAAGCGTGTCTTCAGCGCAGCAGTTCTTCCATTATAGACACAGTGAGTGCTCACAGCTAATTGGCCTGGAGGTCAATTCCTCCCAGTATACCAACAGCAATTAAGGCTTTAACTGCACCAAGTCTTTGCACTCAGCCCACAAAGGGGTGTACCAAGAGTGTCCACATCAGGTGATTGGGGAGGCTGAGCTACTGTCCCCTATAGGTCACCTACCACACAAAGCTACTCCATCAACACAGGGAAGCAGACAAAATGAGGAGACAAAGAAACATGTCACGAATGAAAGAAACGGAGGAAAGCAAACTACTGGATGACATAGAGTTCAGAATCACATTTATAAGGTTACTCAAGAATCTTCTTAAAACCGCTGAGAAACTTGATGAGACCTTCAAGGGGCTTAATGAGAATGCCAAAAAAATGGAAAAGGATCAGTCAGAAATGAAGCATACACTGTCTGAAATAAAGAATATACAGAAACTCAACTGTAGATCAACGTACCCCAAAAATCAAACCAAAGATCTGAAATATGTGGAAACAAAAAACATCCAACCAGAAAAACAAAAAGAAAAAAGAATCCAAAAATATGAAGATAGTGTAAGGAGCCTCTGGGACAACTTTAAGCGAACCAACATCGAATTTTTGGGGTGCCAGAAGAAGGGAGAGAGCAAAATATTGAAAACCTAGTAGAAGAAATAATGACAGAAAACTTTCCCTGCCTGGTGAAAGAAATAGATGTACAAGTCCAGGAAGCGCACAGAACCCCATACAAGAGGAATCCAAAGAGGACCACACCAAGACACATCATAATTAAAATGCCAAGGGCAAAAGACAAAGAGAGAATATTAAAAGCAGCAAGAGGAAAACAGTTAATTACCTAGAAGGGAGTACCCATACGACTGTCAGCTGATTTCTCAACAGAAACTATGCAGGCCAGAAGGGAGTGGCAAGAAATATTCAAAGTGATGAACAGCAAGAACCTACAACCAAGATTACTCTACCCAGCAAAGCTATCATTCAGAGTTGAAGGTCAGATAAAGAGCTTCACAGACAAGAAAAAGCTAAAGGAGTTCATCACCACCAATCCAGGATTACATGAAATGCTGAAGGGTATTCTTTAAGAGGAGGAAGAAGAAGAAAAAGGTAAAGATAAAAATTATGAACAACAAAATGACATCAAATACATACCTACCAACAAGTGAATCTAAAAATCAAGTGAATAAAAAATCTGAGGAACAGAATGGACTGGTAAGTATAATAGAATCAGGGACATAGAAAGGGAGTGGACTGACGATTCTCAGGGGAAGCAGGTGTGAGGGGTGCGGGAAGAGATTGGACAAAAATCTTACTCCTATGGATGAAGACAGTGGCGGGGGTAAGGGCATGGGGTGGGGTGGGGAATCAGGTGGAGGGGAGCTATGGGGGAAAAAATAGAGGAACACCTGTAATAATCTGAACAATAAAGATTTATTAAAAAAAGAAAAAAAGAACATGAGACACACAATCTCATTTATGAAAAAAAAATTTTTTTAAATGATGTATGGCCCAGCCAGTGTGGTTCAGTGGTTGAGGATCAATTTATGAATCAGAAGTCACAGTTCCATTCCTGGACAGGTCTTATGCCGGAGTTGCAGGCTCAATCCCCAGTAGGGGGCATGAAGGAAGCAGCCAATCAATGATTCTCTTTCATCATTGATGTTTCTCTCTCTCCCTTCATTCTTCCTCTCTGAAATCCATATATATATATATATATATATATATATATATATATATATATATAAACCTGCTTTAAATATAAGATGTATGGATGTTCTTACATTCTAAAGAGGTTTTCACAATGGTTACTGAACAAAGACACCTAAGAAGAGAGGGAATAGGAAATTAACGAACTTCTACTATCCCCTATGTACATTTCTGCATTATTTCTTCAAATAGGATTTTAATATCTTACGCTCTCTCTTCTCCTTTTGGCACCCCTATAATACAAACTTTGGAATGTTTGAAGTTGTCCCAGGGGTTCCTTACACTATCTTCATATTTTTGGATTCTTTTATCTTTTTGCTCTTCAGATTGGGTGTTTTTTGCTTCCTTGTACTATGAACAACTACCAGTATATGCCAACAAGCTGGATAATGTGGACGAAATGGGACAAATTCCTAGAAAAATACAGTCTCCCAACTGAATCAGGAAGAATCAGAAAACCTGAATTGGCGAATAACAACTAATGAAATTGAAGCTGTAATAAAAAAAATTCCCAGCAAACAAAAGCCCAGATCCAGAAGGCTTCACTGGGGAATTTTACCAAACATTCAGAGAACTAACACCTATACTCCTCAAATTATTCCAAAAAAATCCAAGAGTAAGAACACTCCCATGCTCTTTTTATGAGGCCAGCATTATCCAAAACCAGATGAAGACACTACAAGGAAAGAGTATTACATGCCAATATCTCTGATGAACATAGATGCTAAAATCCTCAACAAAATATTGGCAAATTGGATCCAGCAATATATTAAAAAGATCATACACCATGACCAAGTGGGATTCATTCCAGGGATGCAAGGCTGATACAATATTCTCAAGTCAATAAATGTGATACATCACATAAATACTTTGAAAGACAAATCACATGATCATATCCATAGACACAGAAAAAGCATTCAACAAAATCCAACACAACAGTTCAGCAAAGTAGGAATAGAGGGAACCTATCTCAACATAATAAAGGCCATACATGACAAACCTACAGCCAACATCACACTCAATGGGCAAAAACTAAAACCATTTCCCCTAAGAACAGGGGAGATGTCCACTTTCACCACTCTAATTCAACATAGTAGTGGAAATGCTAGCCACAGCGATCAGACAAGAAGAAGAAATAGCCCTAAGCCAATTTGCTCAGTGGATACAGCATTGGTCTGCAGACTGAAGAGTCCTGGGTTTGATTATGGTCAAGGGCACATGCCTGGGTTGGAGGCTCGAACCCCAGTAGAAGCGTGCTGGAGGCAGACAATCAATTATTCTCTCCCATCATTGGTATTTCTTTCTCTCCCTCTTCCTTCCTCTCTGAAATCAATAAAAATATATTTGGGGGGAAAAAAGATGAAATAAAATGCATCCAAATTGGAAAGGAGGAAATAAAACTCTTATTATTCACAGACATGATATCTATATATGAAGCATAGTAACCTCCATCTTGTATAAAAACTGCTGTTTGAAATTCTCTGCTATTTATTGTTAGATAGTCTCTTGTTCTGTAAACTCTGTCATTGTAAACTCTGTCATTTTTAGACAGTCTCTTATTCTGTAAAATAGCTTGGTCTTTTAGCTCAAATAGAGAAGATAAACTTAGCTGTCTGAACTTGCAAGCTAGCCATCTAACGTAAGGGGCTGATAAGCTGATACTGATAATATTCCCATATTCTCATGCTAAGAGTTTGTTCATTATGTATCCAAGATTACAAGCTGTCTGCAAAAATAACTTACTCAGAGCTCTTTGTAAAACCTGCAAAGAACTCAAAAGGTATAAATAGGGAAGACTTCCTCCTTGCTGTGGCTCAGAATTTGTCTGACAGAGATATTCTGCTCTGAGACTGCATGTAATAAAGACTCCTAATTAATTGGCTTGTTAAGGCGTCTTGTATCTAGCTCGCTGATTTATGATACAACATATACATAAAGGCCTAAGTGACCATTACGATCGAACAACTGGTCAACCGGTCACTATGACACACACTGACCATGAGGGGGCAGACGCTCAATACAGAAGCTGCCCCGTGGTCATCAATGCACTCCCGCCGCTCAGCTGACAGACCAGCCCAGTGGCAGCCACTCATTCCCTCAGTAGTCCTGCAGGTCTAATCTCTGGAGAACGGGCCAGCCACCGACAGACCAGCGCCATGAGCCATGAGCACGATCCCGACAGCCACGAGCCTCCTGGAAGTCAGCCTCAGGCACCGCGGCCGCCTCCCCTCCCTGGACGCTCTGCAAGGAAGAAAGGATATAAAAGCTGCTGCTGGTGGCTCCCATCAACCGGCACGAACGTCAGCAGGACGGATCTGGATCACGGGCATCCCAGCCTCCACCACGGGACCCCACCTGTGCACGAATTAGGGCCTCTAGTCATATATAGAAAACCCTAAAGACGCTACCAAAAAATTACTAGATTTAATAAATGAATTTGGCAATGTAGCAGGACACAAAATCAATACCCAAAATTCTATGGCTTTTTTATACACCAATAGTGAGTTCTCAGAAGGAGAAACGAAACAAACAATCCATTTACCATTGTAACAAAAAAATTAAAGATACTTAGGAATAAACTTAACCAAGGAGGTAAAACACTTTGCACATCTGTGGAGGCCCTAGAGCCAGTGCACCTGTTGGACAGCTTCAGACCATAACAGATTATAACTCTATACATCCACAAGCGACACACTCAAGAGGCAGACTCAGCGAGCACCAAAGCCCCACTGAAGGAAGTCCTGATCCATAGGGTTATCTCCTGCATAGCAGCTCTTTCACTATAGTCACAGCTGGTCCTCACAGCCAACTGGCCTAGAGGTCAACTCCTCCCAGTGACGCCAACAGTCATCAAGGCTCAACTACAAGACTTTGCATACAGTTCACAAAGGGGTACACCTAGAATGCCCAGCTCAGATGACTAGGGAGACTGAGCCACTGGGTCTGACAGGACACCTACTATACAAGGCCACTCTACCAATTCCAGGAGACATAACTGTTCTACCTAATACATAGAAACAAATACAGGAAAGCAGCCAAAATGAGGAGACAAAAGAACCTATCACAAATGAAAGAAGAATCCTCCAGAAAAATAACTACATGAAATGGAAGCAAGCAAACTACTAGATACAGGGTTCAAAACAACAGTTAGCCCTAGCTGATTTGGCTCAGTGTATAGAGCATCAGCCTGTGGACCAAAGCGTCCCAGGTTCAATTCTGGTCAAGGGCACATACCTTGGTTGCAGGCTCCTCTCTAGCCCAGGCCCTACAGGAGGCAACCAATCGAGGGGTTTCTCTCACATTGATGTTACTCTCTGTCTTTCCCTCTCTCTTCCACTTTCCCTAAAAATCAATGGAAAAATATCCTCGGGTGAGGATTAACAACAATAACAAAAGAACAACAATGGTTATAAGGATGTTCAAGGATCTTAATGAGAGCTTCTAGGGACTTAGTGAGAATTTCATGGATCTTAGTGAGAACATCAAAGACATGAAAAAAGACCAGTCAAGGTTAAAGACAAAGAGAGAATTTTAAAACCAGCAAGAGAAAAGCAGTTCCTTACCTACAAGGGAGCACCCATATGACTGTCAGCTGATTTCTCAACAGAAATTTTGCAGACCAGGAGGGATTGGCAAGAAATACTCAAAGTGATGAATAGCAATAACCTACAACCAAGATTACTCTACCCAGCAAAGCTATTATTTAGAATTGAAGGTCAGATAAATAACTTCAGAGAAGAAAAAGCTAAAGGAGCTAATCAACACCAACCCAGTATTACATGAAATGTTGAAGGTATTTTTGAAGGAGGAGGAGGAGGAGGAGTAAGAGGGGGAAGGAGAGAAAGAGGAGGCAGGGGGAGGGGAGGAGGAGGAGAGAACAAAGTAGAAGAAAAAAATATGAACAATAAAATGGCAATAAATACATATCTACCAATAATTCAATCTGAAAATCAAAATAAACAAACAAAAAATCTTATGGGGGAAAAAACTATGAATAAAATAGAACTAGAGGCATGGAAACATGGAACAGACTGATGAATCTCAGAGGAAAGAGGGGTCGGGAAGAGATCAACCAAAGGTCTTGTATGTATATATGCATTATCTATGGACACAGACAATAGGGTGGTGAGGGCCTGGATGGGTGGGAACTGGGTAGAGGGGGCAACAGTGGGAAAAAAGGGGGACATCTATAATACTCTCAACAATAAAGATTTTTTTAAAATAAAAAAAATAGCCCAGTTGGCATGGCTCAATGGTTGAGCATCAACCTATGTACAAGGAGGTCACAGTTCCATTCCAATCAGGGCACAAGCCCAAGTTGCAGGCTCAATCTGCAGTTTGGGGCATGCAGGAAGCAGCCGATCAATGATTCTGTGTCATCATTTATGTTTTTCTCTCTCTCTCCCTCTCCCTTTCTGTCTGAAAGAAAAAATAAATTAAAACTTTTAAGAGTTGTGGTACATTTACACCATGGAATACTTTGTAGCAGTAAGAAAGAAGGATCTCTTACCCTTTGAGTCAGCATGGAGAGAGCTGGAAAGTACTATGCTAAGCGACATAAGCCAGTCAGAGAAAGACAAGTATCACATGATCTCGCTTATATGTGGAATCTAATGAACAAAATAAACTGATGAACAACATAGAAGCAAATAACAAGACTATGGAATCTCAGAGGGATGGCAGGGGAGTGTGGAAAGTGATCAAAGAACTTGCATGTTTATATGCATAACCCATGGCTACAGACAATAGGGTGGTGATGGCCAGGGGAGGGGATAACGGGGTAGGAAGTGGGATAAAAGGGGTCAACGGGGAAAAAGGGGGACATATGTAATACTTTCAACAATAAAGATTTTTAGAAAATAAATTTTAAAAAATAAATTTTCGGGCTCTATTTAAATGTTCCATTTGCACAATTTTCACAATAGGTAATTTCACTTGTATACTGTTATTAATTTATAAAGTCTTTCCTTGTTCTAGTTTGTTCACCTTCAAATTTATTTTCTAACTAGTGGCCCGGTGCACAAAATTCATGCACGGGAGGGTGTCCCTCAGCCCAGCCTGCACCCTCTCCAATCTGGGACCCCTCGGGAAGGCAGTTGGACATCCCTCTTGCAATCCAGGACCACTGGTTCCTAACCACTCACCTGCCTGCCAGCCTGCTCGCCCCCAACTCCCCCCCACCGGCTTTCTTGCCCCCAACTGCCCCTCCCTTGCTGGCCTGCTTGCCCCCAATTGTCCCCCAACCAGTCTGCTCACCCCCAACTGCCCTCCTGCCAGCCTGCTCGCCCCCAACTGTCCACCCCTGCTGGCCTGATTGCCACCAACTGCCCCCCCCCGCCAGCCAGCCTGCTCGCCCCAAACTTCCCCCCCTACCGACCTGATCGCCCCTAACCGCCTCTGCCTCGGCCCCACCACTATGACTTTGTCCTGAAGGACATCCAGAAGGTCTCCCGGTCTCATTAGCATAGATTATTAGTATAGACAAATAACCTCACTGCCTTGAATCAGAAGATTAAGTAGTATGTATAAGTATCTACAGAAAATAATCCATTGCTACTTTTGGCGGGGGGAAATTACTCATGTTGAGACCTATAAAATTCATTAAGTATCATAAATATCCTAAAGGCTAATACACCTCTTTATTTGGCTGCTTATCCAATAACCTAAATAGGAATGAATATAAATGCTGACAGTCAACCAACTGCAATATCCAAAAATATATTTTAAATGTCTCATCAAATGATAACATGTAATATTTATGGTATTATAATATGTGGACTCTGAGAAGGAACATGGTTCTGAAATGGGAGTCTGGTGCTCTTGGTTCTGGATCAGTCTTATCACTAGTATGTTCTGTGACCTAACTTCGGCAAGTCACTTCTACCTCTTTGAATCTGTTTCCCCATCTATAGAATGGAAGGGAGAATGCTTAGACTAGCATATTTTGGGGTCTCTATTTCCTGAGAGAAGCTGATAAAAAGCTACAGAACCTATTACCAGAAATGTATGTTTGCAGCCAAAAATTTTCTTACCATTTTTTTTCTGATATCCATCATGGACTTCCTAAGACTTGGACGAAAAGATGTCTTGGGACTGGTCTACACATTAAAACTTCTGATTTTTATGAAATATACCAAAAGAAAAAACTAAGCAAAAATACTGTGAAAGACATCACTACTTACTTTGAATGCCAAAACATATTAAGAGCTATAATATATAACAAATTTCTGTAAACAAGGTTTCTTCAGATAGATAACATATCTGACCCACAGGTGGAGAAATGAAAAAAATCACCCATTCTCCTTTTTCATATTCTAATGCTTAGTAAGTAAAGGGCATTTAACAATCTTAGCTACCCCCAAATGAATTAATTTTCCTGCTTTCTAATCCCACTACCCTATAGGTTAAGAACCACAGACTGGTAACAGACAGACATGAACTGGAGTCCCTGCTCTACCACTTCCCTTGCAAATTTAAGTCCATTACTTAGCATCTACATGTTTGAATCCCTTAGTCTATAATATGAAAATAGAAATAACTCATAAAATTACTGAGGTAAAACATGAAAAGTGCTTGACATAGTGCCTCACACACAATAAACACTTAATAAATATGAGCTATTATTATTAACTAGAGGCCTGGTGCACAAAATTCGTGAACGGGGGGGGGGGGGGGGGGGGCTCAGCCCGGCTTGCACCCTCTCCAATCCAGGACCTCTTAGGGGATGTCCGACTGCCTCTTGCAATCCAGGACCGCTGGCTCCTAACCACTCACCTACCTGCCTGCCTGCCTGCGTGATAGCCCCTAACCACCTCTGCCTGCCTGCCTGCCTGATCCCCCCTAACGGCTCCCCTACCGGCCTGATACCCCCTAACAGCTCCCCTACCAGCCTGATCGCCCCTAACTGCTACCCTGCTGGCCTGATTGCCCCTAACTGCTTCTGCCTTGCCCCTCACCTGGGACCCAGGAATCCCTCCTCTGGCTGGTCGCAGGCACCCGGGGCCCAGGCTTCCCTCCCTCTGGCCAGCCGTAAGCACCCAGGACCCAGCCTGGCCACAGCCGCATGGGACCGTGGGCAGGCAGCTTTGCCCAGGCCACAGCCACTGGCATCTGGGACCGTGGGGCGGGCAGCATGTCCCTTTCCTGGGCCACAGCCCTAGATGTTGGCGCCCAGGACAGTGAGGTGAGCAACTTGTCCCCCTCCCGGGCCACAGCCTGGCTGGTCCCCATTCTTCTCTTGAGAGCTCATTTGTGTCTGGCTGGTCCCCATTCCTCTCTCCCCAGTGTTGAGTGTCTGAGAAGTTACTGTGTGGTGGTGTGAGGGCATGATGACCATTTGCATATTAGCTCTTCATTATACAGGATAAATTGAAATGCTGCTATCATAACTGAGAAATAATACAATAACTGCTACTCTTTAATATTTTTGGTACACATTTTTAAATAGTAAGTAGAAATTTCTAAAACAGAATTTCTTATTTTCAATAACATTTTTTTTCATACTCTTCCCTGGAAAGATTAAAAGTATGTAAACAGCTATCTATTAGACATATGTATGAAGTGGTGAGGTATAGTAGAAAGAAATCCAGCTTTAGAGGCAGGCAGGTCTCAGTTGTAGACCAAATTCAATGGCTTAATAATTATGTAATCCAGGCCATGTAAACTCTCTCAATCCTGTAAAGCTATTGCAAGAAGTACTAAGTATGTAAAGCATCAAGCACAGTATTTGGTATGTAGTATGCATTCAATAAACATCATTTATGACTATTCTTCTAAGCTACCCCTCATAAGTGATAAAACCAGCTTTGCCAGGGAAGAGGAAAAGCATTGGCAAGCACAAATCCTAATATACAGGCCAATGATGGACACTCCTTTTCTCTTATCCATGAAAGAAAGCAGTGGTTTTGGGTTCAAATACTCCTTCCAGAGTCTAATGAAAATGGACTTCCTAGAAAACTAACCAGTATTTCAGGAAGTTCTCTATGGAAGGGATCTTAAGAACCTTTTAGTAAGGAGACTAGAGCCCCACTGGTGTTGCTCAATGTTGAGTGTTGACCTATGAACCAGGTCATGGTTTCATTCCCAGTCAGGGCACATGCCCAGGTTTCAGGCTCCATCCCTAGTAGGGAGCATGCAGGAGGCAGCCAATCAATGATTCTCTCTCACTGGTGTTTCTATCACTCTCTCTTCTCTGAAATAAATTTTTACTATTTCTTTAAATATATTTTTATTGACTTCAGAGAGGAAGGGAGAGAGGAAGAGAGGGAGAGGGAGGGGGGGAGAGAGAGAGAGATCAATGATGTTCAATTTTTTTATTTTTCTTTTAAAGAGGAGACTAAGTAGCTTTTTCTAGACTTACTAGCAAGAATCTGAAAACATTATCTACTCAGTTTTGTGACAAAATAATTCATTTAG
Organism: Corynorhinus townsendii; assembly: GCA_026230045.1. Taxonomy (NCBI): domain Eukaryota; kingdom Metazoa; phylum Chordata; class Mammalia; order Chiroptera; family Vespertilionidae; genus Corynorhinus; species Corynorhinus townsendii. Next base: position 113,362,257 of record JAPDVU010000003.1, on the reverse strand, counting down.
TTCTGCTCAGATTGAAGCAGTAAATCCTTCCTTTTTATTAAACTTCTCAATTTCATGACCTATCTGGTGTTGTATGAGAAAACAAATCTTGGTAAATGAAACTACAAGCTATGCTATAATTAGTTCAAATGTTTTTAAATGTGCTGTTTGAACACATAACCCAAACACAGAACCAAAAGGAAAAGGAAGAAAAAATAGTCCAGCCCTGGCCGGGTATCTCAGTTGATTAAAGCATTGTCCAGGTACCCAGATATGCCAAGATGCATAAATGGGTGGAGCAACAAATTATGTTTCTCTTCTCTCTCTCTAAAATCAATAAAATAAAATAGAAGTCCAGAAGGATAACAAACCTGACTGCATTCCATTCTTAGAAAAGCCGAATCAATTATAGGAATCAAATGAGCCTCTAAATTGCAAAAATAAAAATCTACAAACACCGAAGTCATTTAAAAAACAAACTGAGCCATGGCCAGGTAGCTCAGTTAGAGCGTGGTATACAGCACGGTTTCCGTTTGGATCCCGGTAACATAACATACAAGAATCAACCAATCAATAAGTAGAACAAATCTATATTTTCTTTCTCTCTCTCCCTCCCTCCATGTAAAAATCAATGAAAAGTTTTTAAAAGTAAAATATAAATAAAAAACAAAACTGAATCAGCAAATACAGTTTACCGAGTAAAGGAATACAGCTAATCCTGACTTCTCCCTGTGAGAAATCCTTTTTTATCCTTATTCTTCCCAAATTCCCCGAGTGAAACTACTCATTTGTTTGACGGAGAGTCAGAATGAAGTGGACGGGCGACCGACGGAGCGAACCGGAAAAACGTCTGGCGCCAATGACCTTGGTCCCGAAAAGTCCCCTCCCTCCCTCGGCCGCCCTTCCACGTGTTAGCGCTGCGGTGGCCCCGAGGCGTCTGCAGGCCGAGGGATGCATTTGGGAGCACGAGGCAGCAGAACGCAGGGGTGCCAACAGCGCGGGGCCGAGCCGAGCCTCTCTTCCTTCCTCCGGCCCCCACATCCCAGCGGCGCTCAAGGCCCCCCGCCCGGCTCCCCACCTATGCTGCGCGCAGTTTGGGGGAACCCCGCGGCTGGAGAAGCCCGCGGTTGGGGAAGCCTAGTCCAGCAACTGTACATCACCAGAAGAGACAGCCCCAGTTTGGGGGGTCCAGCAGCATGAGACTCCTGTGCTACGCCGCCTCCCTCGTGGGCTCCCAAGCGGTCCGGCGGGCGCGTCGGGGCAGAGGGGTGGGGGGTAGCGCGGTAGCGCGGAGGCTGGGGCGGGGCGGCGCGCTCACCATGAGAACTTTGGCCGCGTTCTCCAGCTGGGCGATCACTTCTGGGGGCCCAAGTGCTGTCGCCATCATGGTCTCTCTTCAATGACGCGCCATCCGGTGCATTCTGGGAGCGGCGACGCGGCCGGCCAATCGGCGAACGACCCGCCCCCCGCGCTCCCCAGGCGGCTCCAGGAGATGATGCAGGCAGGGAGGCGGAGCGAGGGCGGTAGGGCGTCGGGCGCCATGCTGAGGACTGATAGGAGTGGAGATGGGGTGGAGATGGGGCGGCAGGGGAGGGGCGGGGTCCGGGGTCCGGAATGGGATTGGGGAACAGCACAAGTACTAGGCGCCCGCTGTTGGACGGGCGGCGACGGCCGCGCTGGTCTCGGGTTCTCTGGCGTCCGTCCGCACTGGACCGCGGCGCCTTGTCACTGACCCGGAGTCCCTGGCATCGCGCGGACTTCTTCCGTCTCTTCCGTCCCTCTGTCCACGCCGCGCTCTGCGCGGGGGAACCTTCTGGGAGCGGGATCTCGAGATGCGTCCCCCGGGCCCTAGAACGTTCGCCTGGCGTCCCGGCCTTCATCCCTCGACCACAAGAGCGCACTGAGGCAGGTCCTGCGGAAGGCGTCGTCCGGGTGTACTTACACCGCAGACTGCATTTACACCTCAGGCTGCTGACACCCCGCGGAAAAGTCGTTCCTTCTCTTTAGCTAAGGCTCTCAGTCCACAGGAGAGGGGGAAGCAGGTACCCAGGCTGGCTGGCTGCTTCTCTAACCAAGTGAGAACTCGCAGCATCCAGGCCGCCAACTGTGTCGCGTTCACTGGTTTCATCGTGTTAATTCTGGGTCCCTTTGGGAAGGCCATTGAGTCACCAGTAACACCCCTCACCCCCCGTCACTCTTTACAATGTTCAGGCACGTGGTCCTGAGAAAGCGGACTCAGCATTCACACAAATTGGTTTGAGGGTGTATTTCGTTTATGGCCCATATTCATGTTCCTGTTCCTATAACTTTGGTAACTGCTTTGTTGCTGCTCTGCTTCCTGAGTCTACACAGTGAGGAAAGAATGAAGATAGGAAATATAGAAATTGGGGTCACTTTAACCAAGCTGCTAAAAATTATTAACATTAGGAAGGTTGAAGCATGAGGAAAGACTCCCTTCTTGTTCTAACTAGCTTGGGAACTGAAAACTTTTTGAACTTTTCAGTCTTGGGTCAATGCCTTAATGTACATCTGGACATACACCAAACCTCCAGATAGCCCTCTGATTACCTCCCTAAAGGACTCACATATCCAGATTATGGGACCTGACCAGACCTGGTGTCCATTATCCAGGACACCTGACTAACTGATAACTGTCCTGGACCAATCCTAGGGCTAAGAATGCAAAACTGGTAATTCTCAAGAGTGTACTTTTTTCTATAAGAAAACTTTTCTTTCTTTTTTGGAATACTTCTGGGGTTTTGCCAACCTGTGTTCCACGTTTGCAAACTCTTAAGAACCTTGAAAAAAATCCTTATCATTTATTTCTAGCCAAAGCCTCCAGATTCTTTTTGAGTTCTCTTGACAACAGAAAGTTAAATTCATTTCAGGGTATTTAAGTTTTTCCTCTGTTGAAATCTTCCTCTACTTCTTCTTCCTAGTTATAAGTAAGTCACACTTTTGAAGTTTTGTGGGATATATATATATAGTTTGTTGGTTTGTTTGTTTTCAGAGAGAAGGAGAATCAATGAAGGACCCTCCTGCAGGCCCCCCACTGTGGACCAAGGCCAAAACCAGGCATGTGCCCTGACCGGGTTAGTGCCATGACCTCCTGGTTCATAGCTCGATAGTCAACCACTGAACCACACTGGCTGGGCAAGGGTGTGTTTTTTATGTCACTGCAGGAGAATTGCATTATTAGCTCCATTGAAAAACAGGATTTTTCATTTGGCATTTCCACAACTTAAAGTTGAGAAAGTGATTTAATTTTTATAGTATGAACCCTGGCTAGTTTGGCTCAGTAGATAGAGCATCACCTTGCAGACTGAAGGGTCCTGGGTTTGATTTCGGTCAAGGGCACATACCTCAGTTGCAGGCTCCTGGCCCTGGTCAGGGTGCATGTGGGAGGCAACCTATCGACATTTCTCTCTATCTCCCTCTCCCACTCTCTCTAAAAATCAATGGGAAAATGTCCTTAAGTGAGGATTTAAAAATAAGTAAATTTTTATTGCTTGACAGTAGCCTGGCCAGTGTGGCTCAGTGGATTGAGTGTCACCCTATGCGTCAAGAGGTCCCTGGTTCAATTCCTGGTCAGGCCACATTGCCCAGGTTTCAGGCTCAGTCCTTAGTAGGGAGTGTGCAGGAGGCAACCAATCGACGTATCTCTCACATTGATGTTTCTCTCTTCCTCTCCCTTTCTCTCTCTAAAATCAATAAAAACATTTTTAAAAGATAATGACTATATTTGACTAAATGTTTCTAGCTGTGACAAAGAGTAATTATGGCAGAAGTGTAGACAAATGAATAGTTTGTGACACTGAAGGTTTGAGGCTTATAATGCTTCAGATTGGGCCTTCTGTTCCCAATCATTTGTTTGTGCAAATACATAAGAACTTTGCATCTAGCCACCAGAAAGAAGCGAAAGCGGTGCCAGCAGCCAGGGGAAGGGAGGCTCATTCTTGCACAAATCTTAGTGCATCGGGCCTCTAGTCTCATATAACTGGGAGCCATGAATGTTAGGACAAACACTGAAGTTGTAGAATATCAATGTTGGAAAATACGAAAATGTATCTACTAACTTCCCCTCCAAATGCCTGACTCTTATTTCTTGATTTACTGTTTAACAAAAACTCTCTTGGGGGGGGGTGGGGGGGAAATAATGAGTAGTATTGCAGCCACATGTGCTTCATATCCTAAAATAGAAGAAGGAAGAAAGTTGTACAAATTACAATAATTTCTCACGAGGCATGAAAGAAATATTTGTGGTCTAGGAAAGGGTAGTTGCCTGGTTGAAATGTTCCTGAAATCAAGAACATTTCACAAATACATCCCCTTGTACTTTTAAGGTACTCCTTTAACACCTATGATGTTGATGAGAAGAATTGAGATGTGCTAAATTAAATTACAGCCCAAGGCTGGAGAGTATATCTATAGAGAGAGAGAGAGAGAAGAGTAATTAACCAGTTAATAGCTGTGTACCAATTAGCAGTAGACTGCTCACATTCCTGAATGTATGTTGAAGCTTTTCTTTAAAATATATTTTGATTTTTTTTTTATACAGAGAGGAAGGGACAGGGAGAGGGATAGAGAGTTAGAAACATCAATGAGAGAAACATCGATCAGCTGCCTCCTGCACACTCTCTACTGGGGATGTGCCCACAACCAAGGTACATGCCTTTGACCAGAATCGAACCTGGGACCCTTCAGTCCTGCAGAACAATGCTCTATCCCCTGAGCCAAACCAACCAGGGCCGAATGTGAGTTCTTAATATCTGTGATCCATGGATCTGGGCCTCAGTATGATCTGGAATGAAAGGAAAACTTACATGAACAATAATGTTGTAAATTCAAAGTACAGAAGTGAAATGTTTAAAAAATAAAGATAATATTCACAAGAAGTAATGAAATTCACACTCTCGTGGGACTACAAATTGGCACAGCTCTTCCAGAAAATTTATTTGGAAATACTAGTATGTAACAAGAGCTTTAAAACAAGGTCTTAAGGCTTTAGCTAGTGTGGTTCAGTGGTTTAAGTGTTGATCAGCACACCAAAGGGTCACTGGTTTGAATCCCCATCAAGGGCAGGTACCTGGGTTGCAGGTTTGATCCCCAGTCTGCTTGGGGTGCACTCAGGAGGCAACCAATCAATGTGTCTCTCTCACATCAATGTTTATCTCTCTCTCTCTCTCTCTCTCCCCCTCCCTCCCTCCCTCCCACGCTCCCTCACACTTGTTCTAAAAATTAATGGAAATATATCCTTGGGTAAGGATTAACCAAAAAAAAGAAGAAGAAAAGGAAAGAAAGGGGCTTTGGACAAAGGGAATCAAAGATGTGGGGCAGATGGAAAAACAAAAGGAGCAAGTCAGGAATCACTGGGTTAGGTCACTTAAGGCTTGGGACCTAATTGAAGACACTCATCTCAGAAGGGACCTCCTCTGCTTTGATGGTGGATGCAAAGGGTGAGACCACTGGGAAAGAGATAGTCAAGAACTGGGGGGGCTTTGGGCCTGATGCTCATTAGAGGGCTGAATGCCCAGCTTTGACTTTGGCAAGAGCCACTCTGAGAGCAACCCAGGACCTCAGCAGTTCCTCCCACAGTGACTCAGAGAAGGGCATCCTGTTCTTCAGACTGCTAGGGAATTGGATCTATCCCGGCATAGTCTTGTGCCCCAAAGAGATTCCCCAGCCAGCTGCAGAGCATGGAGTAGACCTCCTACCCCTTCCCTTGAGCAGGATAGAGGCCTAGAGGTAAAACACCCCATCCTCACTTCTGTATAACTTCTCCAGGGTGGGAACAAATGTCAAGAATTTGGGAGTGACAGGCATATGGCCACACACTCAAATGCACAAATTTATACCTGTTTGGTTATTCTGAATAGACTGGGCATATCTCTTTGTCTTAAAGAAACTATTAGGAGATTTATAATTATTAAAATTAAAATGTCTCGAGGAGGAGAAAAATGGCAGCGGAATAGACAGACATGTTCTGAGCCTTGTCCCAGAGCAGAAAGAAAGAACAGCTGAGGGTCGCATGAGGAGTGTTTGCTGGCAAGTTAAGGGACAGCTAAACTCCAGGAGAAGGTGGGGGACTGCTAGACGGGGTTCCCCTGACCGGGCAGCCCCCACTGCAGCTGGGTCCCCTCCCGGAGCCATGGGCTCAGACGTAGAGAACGCGCCATCTTGATAGGGAAAGTAGAGCTTATCAGAAGCCTGAAAATACACAACTACAGCAACCAGCGAACAGCTGCGAGCCCCAGAACACCGGTCCCCAATTGGCGCAAACACGTGGATTCAAAGTAGCTCTTCATTCCACCACAGAAAGGTTATATTTCGCCTGGAATAAGGTGAACTCTCTGGTCCTGGCAGGAGAGAAAAATGTGTGTTTTGCAGGAGCTGGAGGACCAGGGAAGTCTGTGCATAGAAAAATCCATTGCTGTTGGGGCTGGTGTGATCCGTGAATGTGGAAGGGGATCCTCAGAGCTGCTAACAGAAAGGATCTCTAAAAAGCAACCCATTTTGATCTGATGTGCAGGGACAGCCTAAGAATTTCAAAGGTGGGCCAGTTGCTTAGACTTGCACACAGACCCATTGTTCGCACACTTGGGATTTCACCTCTTCAAATCCTTGCTTCTGATTACTAAGCCCAATATATAGGATCACCCAGTTGGGAACACTCTGGGAGACTGCAGGGGAAAGTTGTTTTTCTGGAACCTGGAGATCGGAGCGGGGAGTGACCATCAGAGAACCAGCTCTGAGGCAGCCCACCTCCACAAACCGGTATTGTGTGCCACAGGAAAAGAAGGACCTAAATACAGCTAGAGAGGCCAAATAGATACGGAAGTTAATCCGTAAACGCTGCCACCCAGGGGCTGAATCACAAATTGACTCTTGTGTAATCAAAAATAAAGGAATACGAGAAATTAAGACACCACCTGCTTAAAAATCAGGACTGGCTTACAACACTGAGGAACAGTGGAACGCAGGGAACTACAATACTGTCTGGACTGAGAAACGGGTGTGCCAAACAGAACAACAGAGGAAGTGAATGACCTTCACCACTGCACATTATATTTTATTATTTTTTTATTTTCATTTTTTGGAACTTTTACTTAAGAAGCTATTTTTTTCTTCTTTCCTCACTTGATTTTACCTTTTTAATTATTACATTTTTATTTTCAATCAATATTATTACTACTACTATTTTACCTTTTTTTTTTAAGTGTCGTTTTATTTTCTCTTTATTTTACTTTGGGATTAGTGTTCTACATTCTATTTTCACCTTTCCTTTAGCATCATTTTACTCTATCTCAACTCTACCTTTATGCCATCACTCTCTTCCTAACCTTTCACCTTTTGGTGTCCTGTCTTTCTTACCCCTTTCCTGCTTTAGATTTTCCCTATTCTTTCTGTTTACCCCCTGTTAAAATCCCACCCTACTTATATATCTAATTTCCAATCCCCTGCTCCAAGTCCATACACACCTCTCTCTTTGCTGTCTTAACTATCTAAAAAATTGTTTTTCTCTCTATCCTTTTGTTGTTGTTTCCTTGAATGTTGATTATATCGAATTTTTATGCTTTTTTGTGAGATTGTTTTGCTTACTCTTTTTTGTTTGTTTGTTTTTGTTTGTGTTTTCCTTCTGTTTTCCCTTGACTCACTTGATATTAGTTTGTGTTGTACTTTGTATTAATGCCCAGGTACTTGGTGCTGGAATTTGCTGGGATTAGTGGTTGTTCTATTGGAGTTTTCTCCCCATATATAGTTTGTTCCCCTTTTCTCTCTTAGTCTCTTTCTTGTCTCTCTTTTTGTTTTCTTTTCCCAATATCATTTTGACACTCTTTTTTTTTCTTTCTTTTTCCTCTTCTTCTTTCTCTCCTATCCCCTAATTTGCCTTTCTCTGATGGTCACCTTTATTGGAGGTTATTAATATCGTGAATACATTTCTCTTCAGAGCCTTGTGTGTTGTACCTGGTTGTGTTGTATTTTCTGCCTTTAAGTCAACACAGGAGAGAGAGAACTACATAACCAGACATCCAGAGAAGAGAGAATATGGGGAGACAAAGAAACACCCCGCATATGAGAGAAAAGCAGGCATCACCAGAAAAGGAAGTAAACAAAATAGAGGCAAGCAACCTGCAAGAGAAATAATTCAGAGAAATGGTCATAAGGTGGCTGAAAAGAATGGAAGACAAATTTGACAATATGAGTAAGAAACAAGAGGAAATGAAGAAGAACCAAGAAGAAATGAAAAATGATATTGCTGCTGTAAAGAACTCAATAGAAAGCATCAAGAGCAGACTAGAAGAAGCTGAGGACTGCATCAGTGAGCTAGAAGACAAGATGGAAAAAAAAACCCAAGTAGAGCAGCATCTAGAAAAAAAAATTAAAAAGCAGGAGGAGAGCCTAAGGGAACTTTGGGACTACATGAAACAAAACAACATCCACATAATAGGGTTCCAGAAGGAAAGGAAATGGAGCAAGGAATAGAAAACCTGTTTGAAGAAATAATGACAGAAAACTTCCCTGATATACGGAAGAAGAAAACCATCCGAATCCAAGAAGCTAACAGACTCCCAAGAAAATGAACCCCAAAAGACCAACACCAAGCACATTATAATTAAATTGGCAAACACCAACGACAAAGTAAGAATCTTAAAAGCAGCCAGAGGGAGAGAGAAAGTTACTTACAAAGGAACCCCCATCAGACTAGCAACTGATTTCTCAACAGTAACTCATCAGGCCAGAAGGGAAGGAAATGAAATATACAAAGTCATGCAAAGGAAGGGTCTGAATCCAAGAATAATGTACCCAGCAAGGCTATCAATCAAAATTGAAGGTGAAATCAGGAGCTTCACAGATAAAAAAGGACTAAGGTAATTTATTACCACCAAACCAGCAATACAAGAAATGCTAAAGGGTCTTCTGTTAAAATAAATAAATAAATAAATAGGAAGCAAAGAAGAAACACAGGGGTAAAGAATAAAAATGGTGACAAATAAGTACCTATCAATAATAACTTTAAATGTAAATGGATTAAATGCCCCAATCAAAAGACATACAGTAATGGATTGGATAAGAAAACAAGACCCATTTATCTGCTGTCTACAAGAAACCCACCTCAGAAAAAAAAAAAAACACGCACACAGACTGAGGGTGAAGGGATGGAAAAAGGTTTTCCAGGTGAATGGAAATGAAAAAAAAGCTGGGGTAGCAATACTTATATCTGACAAATTAGATCTCAAACTGAAGGACATAACAAGAGGTAAGGAAGGCCACTTCATAATACTAAGGGGAGCAATCCAAAAAGAAAAAATAACTGTGGTAAACATATATGCACCCAATACAGGAGCACCCAAATATATTAAAAAACTCCTGGAGGATATCAGGGAGATATTGACAGCAATACAATCATAGTAGGAGACTTTAATACCCCACTATCACCATTCGACGAATCCTCTAAACAAAAAAATCAGCAAAGAAAGATCAATCCTAAATGACTCACTAGACCAGATGGAATTCATTGACATCTTCAGAACATTTCACCCCAAAGCCACAGAATATACATTCTTCTCAAGTGCACATGGGTCATTTTCAAAGATAGACCATATGTTGGGACATAGGAAAAGTCTCTTCAAATTCAAGAAGACAGAAATCATATCAAGCATCTTCTCAGACCACAGTGGCATAAAACTGGAAATGAACTACAATAAAAACAATCCAAAGAAATCAAACACATGGAGACTAAACATCATGCTATTAAACAATGACTGGGTTACCAGAGAGATCAAGGGAGAAATAAAAAACATCATGGCAACAAATGACAATGAAAACACAACAACCCAAAATCTATGGGACACTGTGAAAGCAGTCTTGAGAGGGAAGTTCATAGCTCTACAAGCCTACTGCAAAAAACAAAAAACAATGGTAATAAATTACCTAACCCTACAACTCAAAGACTTAGAAAAAGAGCAACAAGAAAAACCCAGTGTAAGCAGAAGGAAGGAAATAATGAAGATCAGAGTGGAGATAAACGACATAGAGACCAAAGAAACAATACAAAAGATCAACAAAACCAAAAGCTGGTTCTTTGAAAGGATAAACAAGATTGATGAACCTCTAGCCAGGCTCACCAAGAAGCAAAGAGAGAGGACCCAAATAAACAAAATCAGAAATGAAAGCGGTGAAATAACAACAGATGCCACCGAAATACAAAGGATTGTTAAAAAATACTATGAACAGCCAAAACCGGTTTTTGGCTCAGTGGATAGAGCATCAGCCTGCAGACTGAAAGGTCCCAGGTTTGATTCCGGTCAGGGGCATGTACCTGGGTTGCGGGCACATCCCCGGTGGGGAGTGTACAGGAGGCAGCTGATTGATGTTTCTAACTCTCTATCTCTCTCCCTTCCTCTCTGTAAAAAATCAATAAAATATATTTTAAAAAAATACTACGAACAACTCTATTCCAACAAACTGGACAACCTGGAGGAAATGGACATATTCCTAGAAAAATAAAACCTTCCAAAACTCAATCAAGAAGAATCTAAACATCTCAATATGCCAGTAACTATGGAAGAAATTGAAGCAGCCATCAAAAAGCTTCCAGCAAACAAAAGCCCGGGGCCAGACGGCTTCACAAGAGAGCTTTACCAAACATTCAAGGAAGAACTAAAACCTATCCTCCTCAGACTATTCCAAAAAATTCAAGAGGAAGGAACACTTCCAAGCTCCTTCTATGAAGCCAGCATCACCCTAATACCAAAACCATATAAAGACAACACAATGAAAGAGATTTAAAGGCAATATCCCTCATGAACATACATGCCAAAATCCTCAAAAAAATTCTAGCAAATCGGATACAGCACTACATCAGAAAGACCAAGTAGGATTTATCCCAGGAATGCAAGGATGGTACAATATCCACAAATCAATCAATCTGATACATCACATAAACAAATTGAGAGATAAAAATCACATAGTCATATCAATTGATGCAGAAAAAGCATTTGACAAAATCCAACACCCTTTCTTGATTAAAACTCACAACAAGGTGTGAATAGAAGTATCAGACCTCAACATAATAAAAGCTATATATGATAAACCCACAGCTAACATCATACTCAATGGGCAAAAACTAAAACCATTTCCCTTAAAAACAGGAACAAGACAGGGATGCCCACTCTCACCACTCCTGGTGAACATAGTACTGGAAGTATTAGCCATTGCAATTAGACAAGAAGAAGAAATAAAAGGCATCCCAATTGGAATGGAAGAAGTAAAGTTGTCCTTATTTGCAGATGACATGATATTTTACATAAAAAAACCAAAAGACTCCATCAAAAAACTAACAGACTTAATAACTGAATTAGGCAATGTAGCAGGATACAAAATTAACGCCAAGAAATCGATGGCATTTCTATACACCAATAGTGAGCTTACAGAAAGAGAGACTAAAAAAGCAATCCCATTTACCATTGCACCAAAAAAATTAAGATACCTAGGAATAAACTTAACCAAGGAGGTAAAAGACCTATACACGGAAAACTACAGGACACTGAAAAAAAGAGATAGAGGAAGACGTAAACAGATGGAAGAACATACCATGTTCATGGATTGGTAGAATCAACATCATTAAAATGTCCATACTACCCAAAGCAATCTATAGATTCAATGCATTACCCATTAAAATACCAATGACATATTTCACAGACCTAGAAAGAACTCTTCAAAAATTCATCTGGAATAATAAGAGTTCCCAAATAGCCACAGCAATCCTGAGAAAGAAGAATAAAGTAGGAGGGATCTCAATACCAGATTTCAAGCTGTATTACAAAGCCACTCTTCTCAAAACAGTCTGGTACTGGCACAAGAACAGACATATAGATCAATGGAATAGAATAGAGAATCCAGATATCGACCCAAAGGGAGTTTATTACCACCAAACCAGCAATGCAAGAAATGCTAAAGGGCCTGCTGTAAAAAGAAGAAATAGGAAGTGAAGAAGGAAAACAGGCATAAAGAATAAAAATGGTGATAAGTAACTATCAATAATAACTTTAAATGTAAATGGATTAAATGCCCCAATCAAAAGACATAGGGTAGCCCTGGCCGGTTTGGCTCAGTGGATAGTGTTGGCCTGTGGACTGGAGGGTCCTAGGTTCAATTCTGGTCAAGGGCATGTACCTTGGTTGTGGGCACATCCCCAGTGGGGAGTGTGCAGGAGGCAGCTGATCGATGTTTCTCTCTCATTGATGTTTATGACTCTCTGTTTCTTTCCCTTCCTCTCTGTAAAAAAAAAAAAATCAATAAAATATATTTTTTTAAAAAGACATAGGGTAACTGAGTGGATAAGAAAACATGAGCCACATATCTACTGTCTACAGGAAACCCACCTCAGAAAAAACGGACTCACACAGACTGATGGTGAAGGGCTGGAAAAAGGTTTTTCAGGCGAATTGCAATGACCAAAAAAAGCTTGGGTAGCAATACTTATATTTGACAAATTAGATCTCAAAGTGAAGAGATAACTAACAAGAGATAAAGAAAGCCACTTCATAATACTAAAGGGAGCAATTCAACAAGAAGATATAACTCTGATAAACATATATGCACCCAATATAGGAGCACCCAAATACATAAATAAACTTCTGGAGGATATCAAGGGAGTGATTAACAGCAATACAGTCATAGTAGGGGACTTTAATACCCCACTAACACCACTGGACAAATCCTCTAAACAAAAAATCAGCAAAGAAACATCAATCCTAAATGACTCACTAGATCAGATGGAATTAATGGACATCTTCAGAACATTTCACCCAAAGCCACAGAATATACATTCTTTTCAAGTGCACATGGGTCATTTTCAAAAATAGACCATATATTGGGACACAGGCAAAGTCTCTTCAAGGTCAAGAAGATAGAAATCATATCAAGCATCTTCTCAGATCACAATGGCATAAAACTAGAAATAAACTATAATAAAAACAATAAGAAAAGACACCTGGAGGCTAAATAGCATGCTATTAAACAATGACTGTGTTACCAGAGAGATCAAAGAAAAAGAAAAAGCATCATGGCGGCGCGCCTCCACCTGACCAGCAGGCCCAGGATCAGTAGTAGCTGCTGGCTGCTTGCGTCTATTTTCCATTTCCCGGCCCCTGTTACTGAACACTGTGCCCCTGCGGTGGGGAGGGCGGCAGGAAAAGGCAGTGCGGCATCCGGAGGGGCCACAGGGCCATGCGGAGGAGCTGGAGCCTGCTGAGGGCCGCCCCTGCCGGGTGCCATCCAGCCGGGGGCCACTCTCAGACACGGGTAGCCAGCGGACCGGGGATAGCCTGGCCCTATGATGGCCTCCACCACCACCTGCACCCGGTTCATGGACAAGTACCAGCTCTTCAAAGAGCTCGGAAAGGGAGCGTTCTCAGTGGTGAGAAGATGTATGAAAATCCCTACTAGTCAAGAATATGCTGCCAGAATCATCAACACCAAAAAGCTATCTGCCAGGGATCATCAGAAGCTGGAAAGGAAAGCCAGAATCTGCCATCTTCTCAAGCACCCCAACATTGTGTGGCTGCATGACAGCATCTCGGAGGAGGGCTTCCATGACCTGGTGTTTGACCTAGTGACTGGCGGTGAACTGTTAGAAGAGAAACATGGCGAGAGAGTACTACAGCGAGGCCGACGCCAGCCACTGCATCCAGCAGATCCTGGAGAGCGTGAGCCACTACCACCTCAACGGCATCGTGCACAGGGACCTGAAGGTCAGTGTGCGGCGTCCCTGCGTCTGGTTGAAGGAGTGTGTGTTGTCTTCAGGAAAGAGCTGAGGGCAGGCACTTAACTTGGTTCCCTCGTTGCTCCCAGCTTTCCGCCCAAACTGACTACTGTGAAATGATGCTCCATGCCTCCCAGCTGCTTGTCTGCAGGCTAAATGTGCATCACAGCGACAGGGCAGGATGGTGCAGAACATGCCTGTTCCAGTCCAGGTGGCACACCAGGGGGCAGGGCTGCACGCAGGTAGGGGCGGGGTGTACCTTTCCCTAACCCAGCGCTTGCCTGGAGGCCTGGGTCTGTGATGTGTGCCATCCTCGGATTGAACACCACCTCTGAACTGAGACCTGGAGGCTGTGGTGGGGAAGCTGGCAACACATGGCTCCCCCAGGCCCTCAGCCCTCAGCGGGAGGTGATCCCATGGGCAGGCAGAGCCAGGCTTTTTAAGAATGCATTGGGGGAATCCAAGATGGCGGCGTAGGTAAACACCTAAACTGCTGCCTCGCACAACAATTTCAAAACCACAACTAAAAGACAAAACGTCTATCACCCAGAACTACGGGAAAGCTGGCTGAGTGGAAGTTCTACAACTAGGAGGAAAGAGAAAAGAGCATTGAGATGTGCACGAGCGCTGAAAAGCTGAGGTACGGAGGCGCGTGATCCGAGCTGGCGGCAGCCATTGCTTTTTTCAACCCAAAGGGAGACAAGCCCCCGATTACTCTGAAATACAGTCTCTGGAGAGACACGGGGGACCCAAACTCCTACAGGGAAAAGCTTTACTGTCTGCCAGTAAGGGTGGCTTGCTTGCAGAGCTGCGCACAGGAATAATTGTTTATTGCACTGGGGCACGGGACTCGCAGATGCCGTCGGGGACGCAGAGCTGGCTAACTAGCAGCCATTGCTGTTTGCCACGCCCTAGCCTAGTGATGCTCTGACCCCGCCCTGCACAACCTACAAACCCACCCAAGCTCCAAGCAGCGGATTTAACATAAGAAAGGCCTGCCCTATCGCAGCTTAACCTAACAAACTTGCAGCCTGGGTCAGACAGCTCCAAAACCTCCAAACCACAAGCAAAGAGGAGAAAACTGTAGCACTCACTGGAGCTCCTGCTGGGTGGCCTCAGACAGTAGCTGACCTGCACCCCACTGGAGATCCAGAAGTCAGTGTACCTAGTGGTCAGTGTGAGACACCAGATTTCAACTCCTCACATCCATAAGTGACACATTCAAGAGGCAGACTCAGTGAGCACCAAAGCCCCACTGAAACAAGTCCTGCCCCATAAGCGTGTCTTCAGCGCAGCAGTTCTTCCATTATAGACACAGCGAGTGCTCACAGCTAATTGGCCTGGAGGTCAATTTCTCCCAGTGTACCAACAGCAATTAAGGCTTAACTACACCAAGACTTTGCACTCAGCCCACAAAGGGGTGTACCAAGAGCATCCACCTCATGTGATTGAAGAGGCTGAGCTACTGCCCCCTATAGATCACCTACCACACAAAGCTACTCCATCAACACAGGGAAGCAGCCAAATTGTGGAGACAAAGAAACGTGTCATGAATGAAAGAAACGGAGGAAAGCAAACTACTGGATGACATAGAGTTCAGAACCACATTTATAAGTTACTCAAGAATCTTCTTAAAACCGCTGAGAAACTTGATGAGACCTTTAAGGATCTTAATGAGAATGCCAAAAATATGGAAAAGGATCAGTCAGAAATGAAGCATACACTGTCTGAAATAAAGAATATACAGAAACTCAACTGTAGATCAACGTACCCCAAGAATCAAACCAAAGATCTGAAATATGTGGAAACAAAAAACATCCAACCAGAAAAACAGAAAGAAAAAAGAATCCAAAAATATGAAGATAGTGTAAGGAGCCTCTGGGACAACTTTAAGCAAACCAACATCCGAATTTTTGGGGTGCCAGAAGAAGGGAGAGAGCAAAATATTGAAAACCTATTAGAAGAAATAATGACAGAATACTTTCCCTACCTGGTGAAAGAAATAGACTTACAAGTTCAGGAAGCGCACAGAACCCCACACAAGAGGAATCCAAAGAGGACCACACCAAGACACATCATAATTAAAATGCCAAGGGCAAAAGACAAAGAGAGAATATTAAAAGCAGCAAGAGAAAAACAGTTAATTACCTACAAGGGAGTACCCATACGACTGTCAGCTGATTTCTCAACAGAAACTATGCAGGCCAGAAGGGAGTGGCAAGAAATATTCAAAGTGATGAACAGCAAGAACCTACAACCAAGATTACTCTACCCAGCAAAGCTATCATTCAGAGTTGAAGGTCAGATAAAGAGCTTCACAGACAAGAAAAAGCTAAAGGAGTTCATCACCACCAAACCAGGATTACATGAAATGCTAAAGGGTATTCTTTAAGAAGAGGAAGAAGAAGAAAAAGGTAAAGATAAAAATTATGAACAACAAAATGACATCAAATACATACCTACCAACAAGTGAATCTAAAAATCAAGTGAATAAAAAATCTGAAGAACAGAATGGACTGGTGAATATAATAGAATCAGGGACATAGAAAGGGAGTGGACTGACGATTCTCAGGGGAAGCACGTGTGAGGGGTGCGGGAAGAGATTGGACAAAAATCTTACTCCTATGGATGAAGACAGTGGCGGGGGTAAGGGCATGGGGTGGGGGGGAGCTATGGGGGGGGGGGGAAGAGGAACACCTGTATTAATCTGAACAATAAAGATTTATTAAAAAAAAAAAAGAATGCATTGGTGTCTGAGTTTCACCCTATGTGCCCTGTGCTTTGACAGCCTCCAAGCAGTACCAGGAAATGGAAAGAATGGGGAACCACTTGGGTTGGGAGGGTGGGGGAAGGGGTGCTGAGCACAACAGCTGTAAGATTTTATTTGTGTCCTAATCTATTTCCTGGATTAAATGAAGCATCTTTAAGGTGGATTTTTCTAGAACACGTGGGTCCACCATTGGGCACACGTCTGGCAGGATCCTGCTTGTCCCAAAGCAGTGTTCACTGTACTGAAGCAATGTGTCTGTGGTTCCAGGAAGGTGTGACACAGCTGGCTATCTGCCAGGCAGGGCCCAGCTCCTGAGTGTGCGGGGCGGAGGCGGGGGGGGGGGGGGGGTGGGGGGGGGGCGGGGCCGGGGGGGGCTCACGCTGCCCCTGGTGTTGGCACACAGTCACTGCACTCAGCAGCCAGAATCTAAACATCTCAATAGGCTGATAACTATGGAAGAAATTGAAACAGTCATAAAATAGCTTCCAGCAAACAAAAGCCCAGGGCCAGAAGGCTTCACAGGGAGTTTTACCAAACATACAAGGAAGAACTAAAACCTTTCCTCCCCAGGCTATTCCAGAAAATTCAAGAGGAAGGAACACTTCCAAGCTCATTCTATGAATCCAGCATTACCCTAATCCCAAAACCAGATAAAGGCAACACAATCAAAGAGATTTACAGGCCAATAACCCTCATGAACATAGATGCTAAAATTCTTAACAAAATTCTAGCAAATTGGATCCAGCATTACATCAGAAAGATTATACACCATGACCAAGTAGGATTTATCCTGGGGACGCAAGGATGGTACAATACCTGCAAATCAATAAACATGATACATCACATAAACAAATTGAGAGATTCAAATCACATAATCATATCAATTGATGCAGAAAAAGCATTTGACAAAATCCAACACCCTTTCTTGATAAAAACCCTCAGCAAAATGGGAATAGAGGGATCATACCACAACATAATAAAAGCCTTATATGACAAACCTACAGCCAACATCATACTCAATGGGCAAAAACTAAAACCATTTCACCTAGGAACAGGAACAAAACAGGGATGCCCACTCTCACCACTCCTGTTCAACATAGTACTGGAAGTACTAGCCATTGCAATTAGACAACAAGAAGAAATAAAAGGTATCCAAATTGGAAACAAAGACATAAAACTCATTATTCATGGATGACATGATATTGTACATAGAAAACCGTAAAGACTCCATAAAAAATATTAAACTTAATAAATGAATTCAGCAATGTAGCAGGACACAAAATTAATGCCAAGAAATCTAGGCATTTTTATACACCAATAGTGAATTTACAGAAAAAGAGATTTAAAAAACAATCCCATTTACCATCACACCAAAAAAAATTAAGATACCTAGGAATAAACAACTAAGGAGGTAAAAGACCTGTACTTGGAAAATTACAGGACACTGAAAAAAGAGATAGAGGACGACAATAGATGGAAAAACATATTGTGTTCATGGATTGATAGAATCAACATCATTAAAATGTCCATACTACCCAAAGCAATGTATAGATTCAATGCATTACCCATTAAAATACCAATGACATATTTCACAGACCTAGAATGAACTTTCCGAAAACTTATCTGGAAAAAAAAAAAAAAGACCCCAAGTATCTGCAGCAATCCTTAGAAAGAAGAACAAAGTAGGTAGGATCTCAATACCAGATATCAAGCTGTATTATAAAGCCACTGTTCTCAGAACTTCCTGGTACTGGCACAAGAACAGACATATAGACCAATGGAATAGGACAGAGAACCCAGAAATCAACCCAAACCACTATGCTCAATTATATTTGACAAAGGAGGCAAGAACATACAATGAAGTCAAGACAGTCTCTTCAATAAATGGTGTTGGGAAAATTTGACAGATACGCAAAAAAATGAAACTATACACCAACTTACACCATACACAAAAATAAACTCAAAATGGATAAAGGACTTAAACATAATATGGAAAACCATAAAAATACTAGAGGAATGCACAGGCAGCAAAATCTCAGACATATGTCAAGCAATATCATCACTGATACAGCTTCTAGGGCAATGGAAACTAAAGAGAAAATACACAAATGGGACTACATCAAAATAAAAAGCTTCTGTATAGCAAAATAAACCATCAACTACAAAACAAGAAAGCCCACTGCATGGGAGAATGTATTTGCCAATATTATCACCAATAAGGGAATTTTGTTTGTTTGTTTTAATATCTTTTATTGATTTGTTTTTACAGAGAGGAAGGGAGAGGGATAGAGAGAGAAACATTGATCAGCCAAAACTGGTTTGGCTCAGTGGATAGAGCGTCAGCCTGCGGACTGAAGGGTCCTGGGTTCGATTCCGGTCAAGGGCATATACCTGGGTTGCGGGCACATCCCCAGTGGGGGGTGTGCAGGAGGCAGCTGATCAATGTTTCTCTCTCATCGATGTTTCTAACTCTCTATCCCTCTTCCTTCCTCCCTGTAAAAAATAAATAAAATATATGAAAGAAAAAAAAAAAAGAAACATTGATCAGTCGCCTCCTGCACACCCCATACTGGGGTTGTTGCCTGTGACTAAGGTACATGTCTTTGACCGGAATTGAACCTGGGACCCTTCAGTCAGCAGGCCGATGTTCTATCCACTGAGCCAAACAGGTTAGGACCTGATAAGGGTTTAATCTCCAACATTTACAGGGAACTCTTACAACTTGATAAAAGGAAGATAAACAATCCAAACAGCAAATGGGCAAAGGACCTAAACAGACACTTTTCGAAAGAGGACATAAGGAAGGCCAAGAGACATATGAAAACATGCTCAAAGTCACTAATCATCCCAGAGATGCAAATCAAAATGACAATGAAGTACCATCTCACACCTGTCAGAATCAACAAATGACAAGTGCTGGGGAGGATGCAGAGAAAAAGGAACCCTCCTTCACTGCTGGTGGGAATGTAGACTGGTGCAGCCACTGTGGAAAACAGTATGGCATTTCCTCAAAAAACTAAAAAGGGATCTCCCATTTGACCCAGTGATCCCACTTCTAGGAATATATCCCAAGAAACTAGAAATACCAATCAGAAAGACTATATGCACCCTTATGTTCATAGTAGCACAATTCACCATAGCTAGGATTTGGAAACAGCCTTAGTGCTCATCAGCAGATGAGTGGATTAAAAACCTGTGGTACATCTACACAATGGAATACTATGCTGTGGTAAAAAAGAAGGAATTTTTACCATTTGCAACACCATGAATGGACCTGGAGAGCATTATGCTAAGTGAAATAAGCCAGTCAGAGAAAGACAAATATCACATGATCTCACTCATTTGTGGAATATAATGAACAACATAAACTGATGAACAAAAACAGTTCCAGAGACAAAGAAGCATCGATCAGACCGTCAAAACTCAGGGAATGTAGGGGAGGGTGGGGGTAAGGGGAATAGATCAACCAAAGGACTTGTATGCATATAAATCTAACCAATGGACACAGACACCAGGAGGGTGAGGGCATGAGGGAGGTGGGGGGACAAAAGGCGGATAAGTACACATATCTTTAATCAATAAAGAAAAAAATACTTTAATCAATAAAGAAAAAATGTAAAAAGGGAAAAAAACTCTTGGAAAATAGGATTTCTAAAGATTCATGAAAAGTCAATATGGCATAGATTTAGACCATAATATTTTTAATTATCTCATGTCATTGGACAGGTCATTTAAAAAAATATTGCTATAAATGTGTTGGAATAAATAGTTCTATGCTAGCTTTTGTCTGTATATGCTCCACTTTCTTTGTTTTCTCTGGAGCAGATGAGTTGCTACCTGAATCTGCATCTCCTGGGTTGCAACTGCATTGCAACTCCTTTTGCTCAAATAAATGCTTTTTATTCTTTATTACAGTCTAGAATTAATTTTGGTCTATAAGGGTATTAGAGACAGTTTGAGGAAAGACCTGGAGGGGCACATAATATGTTTCACATGGGCAAAACATGAGCAAAGCTGCAGATGCTGGGCCTTTGAAATAGAAACGGATGGACATTCCACGGCCTCAAAGGTGCAGAACCATTTGTGTGGACTGTCCCTGTCCTGTGGGGTTTTGAAATCTTGGGATAACAACTTGCTCTAGTCCAGTGGGTCTCACAGTTTTTGAATTGAAGAGTCCTTTATACTCTTAAAAATAATTGAGGGCTCTTTGCCTCTTTGAGCCGCCGGGATATACACAGGCCACTGGCACCATGAAGATTTGGACTTCTGAGAACGTCCTTGACCACCCATGGGAAACTGTTACAACAGCTGCAATGCAGAAATATCCAAACCCTATGAACCCAAATGTGTTTGTATTGGAGCGACATGTAGATCCTTCTGGAAAGTTGCACAGCCAGAGACTGCTCCGCACAGAGTGGGGACTGCCTTCCATTGTAAAATCTCTTATTGGTTTGGCAAGAACAAAAACATATGTGCAAGAACATCCTATAGAGAAAACAATGGAACTTAAATCCACTAATATTTCATTTACAAATATGGTTTCAGTAGATGAGAGACCACATCCTCAGGACCCAGAAAGAACTGTTTTGATTCAAGAGGCTATCATCACTACGAAAGGAGTCAGCCTCAGTAATTACCTGGAAGGGCTGATGGTGAGCATGATATGTTCAAACGCTAGTAAAGGCTGAGAAGCAATGGAATGGGTAATACATAAATTACATGCTGAGGTTGAAGAATTGAAGGCTTCAGCAAGAGGAAGCATAAAGATGCCAATGGCAGCAGCGACATTTGTACGGAAATGATGAAAGTTGGTATACAACACCCAGCCCCCCAGATCTCTACTAGCTGGCATCATATTTATTGTTATTTAAAAAATACAACTATATTTTAGGTAGAATGTTTTTTAATAGGATGAAATAAGAACATGTGACTTGATCAAAACAAGGAGGTACAGTGTTTCTAAATAAAAGGGAGCATCTAAAATTATTAGTATTGTTTGAAATGACTCTGGTTTTGAAGATTCCATAGTTATGTGAGAATTTAACAATTTTTTTAAAGTACATGGAAATTAGTGCTAGCATATTAAGTCTCTTTCAGGTTGAATTTTAAAGCTTTTCATGCATTGGAACTCTACCTGGCTATGGACCAACCCTAGAACAAAGGAGAGCCACCTCCAAATAGACACAATTGTTCTGCTGCGGGAAACTTCAAGAGGGAACTCACTTTCAAAGGAGAAATTGTATAGTTTTAAAATATATAAATTTGCATAAAATAACTTGCTCTGTTATAAACCACCATTAAAAACCAAAGTGCTTTAATTTGGTACTTAAATGACATTTTTGGAGTTAAAATTATCACTCAAGTAATATATAACTGCATCTTTGTTCTATTTAATAGTACTGTATTGATTTGCCAAAGTTTTATAACTTAGTGAAGGTATTACCTTCTGTGGATTTGTACTTTATGACTTAGTGTACTGTATCATGTGTTGGTTATGTTAACTGAAAAAATAAAGTCATTCCTGAAATTTTTCAGCACTCTACATTTAAAATAAATAAATAAGGATTTCCAAAGAACTTTGTGTGTATGGAGGCTGTGGAAAAGAATTGTATCTATCAATAGTTACCACATTAGAAATTAAAGAAAAATGGGAGATTAAAAATGGCAGCAGAGTAAGTGGATGCTGCACAGTTACGCTCCCAGGACCAAACTGGCATTATAACTAAAATACAAAGAAACTTTCCTAAATAATCAATTGAAGACTAGCTGGAGATAACCCTGATAACCAAGGATGGAAAGTGAAGACTGCATAGAAACTGGTAGGAAATGCAGAGGTGCAAAAGGGCTGGCTGGGGTCCCACAGACAGCAGCTGAAGTTCCAGAGAGGTATCTCTGCTGTCGGGGGTTGCCACTGAGAACTCTGGGTCTAAACACTATGCTTGGCCCCCTAGCAGAGAGCACCAGACCGATAAAGGTGCCCACATAACATTTGGCTATAAAAAATAGCAAGGTTTCTGTATGCCAGAGAGAGATGGCTGGAAATGCAGGCAGCCTCTTAAAGGGTCAACGCACGAATTTTCATGTACAGTCACTTGGGCTCCTGCAGAGGGAGGGCAGAGTGCATTGAAGCTGTGTGAGTAGAAGCTAGGATTGGGGGTGATGGGTTAGAGCTCAGAAGGTGGACACCCTGGTTTCCTGTGCTGAGTCATTCTCTCACATTGCAGAGGTCATCTTACTCAGGCAGACCTTTGCTATCCAGGCAGAGTTTTCCTGGGGGTAAGCAGTTGACCCACCCAATTGGAAAAACCTTGCCCCACCCTGTGGAGTTTCTGAGGCCCATTAAGAGACTGAGAATAACGATTAGCCTCCAGTCAGAAGCAGTTGCCCACCCTCTTGGAAAACATCACACCCCACCTATGGACAATGGTTAGGCTACTCAAGACTGAATCAAATCAGTCTGCAGGCAGAGGCAAGTCTACAAAGACTTTGAGTCTTTGCCTGATCTAATTAGTCAGAAACAGTGTTTGATACTGTCCTGCACTAGAGATTGGGAGGCAAAGCAGACCTACTTAATACATGGTCACAAACCCAAACAGGTAGCCAAAATGAGGAGACAAAAACAAAAACAAAAACAAAACAACCCCCAAATGAAAGGCGGAGAGAATTTTCCAGAAAAAGAGCTAAATGAAATGGAGGTAAAATTATCAGACATAGAGTTCAGAATAATGATGGCAAAGTTGCTCAACAGCGTAAGAAAAGATGTAGTAGCTATGAAGAATGACATAGCACTAATAAAGAACACAGTGGAAGGAATACACAGTACATTAGGGAAAGTTGAGGCTAGGATCATTGAATTAGGGTAGGAAAAAACCACCAAACAAGAGAACCAAAAAGAAAATTGAAAAACAGGAGGACAGCTTAAGGGAGCTATGGGACAACATGAAACATAACATATTTGCATAATAGGTTTGCCCAAAGAGGAAGAAAGTGAGCAAGAAATAGAGAATATGTTGAAGAAAACTTCCCTAACTTGGTGAAGGAAAAAGTCCCACAAGTCCAATAGGCACAGAGAGTCCCAAGCAAGAAGAACCCAAACAGACCCATGTCCAGACACATCACAATTAAATTCCAATAATTAAAAACAAAGAGAGAACCTGAAAAGCAGTAAGAGAAAAGCAACTTTTTACCTACAAAAGAGCTCCCATAAAGGTGTCAGCTGATTTCTCATAAAAAACTTTATAAGCCAGAAGGGAATGGCATGCAATATGCAAGGTAATGGAAAGCAAGGAGCTGAAACCAAGATTACTATATTTAGAATAGCTATCATTCAAAATAGAGGGTGAAATAAAGAGCTTCCCAGATTAAAAAAAAAAAGACTAAATAAATCTATCACCATGAAACCAGCACCACAAGAAATGCTAAAGGGACTGTGCTATAATGAGAAGAAATATATAGAGAAACATAAGCATACAGAATTATAATGGCAATAAATAAGCACCTATCAATAAAAATCTTAAATGTAAATGGATTAAATGCTGCAATCAAAAGACATAAGGTAGCTGAATGGATAAGAATACATGATCCAATTATATGCTCTCTGCAAGAGACCCACCTTAGAACAAATGACTCATACAGGATGAGAGTGAAGGGATGGGAAAAATGTTCCATGCAAGTGGAAAAGAAAAAAAGCTGGGGTACAGAATACTCATATCTGACAAAATAGACTTCAAAATGAAGGCCATCACAAGAGACAAGAAAGGTCACTACATAATACCAAAGGGATCAATCCACCAAAAGGATATAATCCTGGTAAATATATATGTACTCAATATAGGAGCACCTAAATATATTTTTTAAAATGTTCTAGAGGACTTTAAGGGAGAGATAGACAACAATACAGTCATAGTAGAGGACTTTAACATACTCTGACTTCACTGAGTAAATCTTCCAAACGAAAAATTAACAAGGAAATGGACTCTAAAGAACACACTGGATCATATTAATTTAATTGACACTTATAGAACATTTCACCCCAAAGCTGCAGCAGATACATTCTTCTCAAGTGCACAAGGTTCACTCACAAAGATAAACCACATGTTAGGACACAAAATAAGTCTTTATAAGTTCAAGAAGATTGAAATCATATCAAGCATCTTTTCAGATCACAATGAATGAATTAGAAATCAATTACAGTAAAAATACTCAAACACATGGAGGCTAAATAGCATGCTATTAAACAATGAATGAGTTACCAATGAGATCAAGAAACAAAAGTTTTTCTGGAAACCAATGAAAATGAACACACAACAACCCCAAATCTCTGGGACACAGAAAAAGCAGTCCTGAAAGGGAAGTTCATAGCACTACAGGCCTACCTCAAAAGGAGAAAAATTAATAATAAATTATCCAACCCTACAACTCAAAGAATTAGATAGGGATCAACAAGGAAGTCCCAGAGGAAGTAGAAGGAAGGAAATAATAAAGATTAGAACAGAAATAAAGGACATAGAGACTAAAAATCTATACTATAATAAAAGCCTAGGTGGCCCTTGCATCCTTGCATCATCACAAGATGGCCGCCCCCACGTTGTCATAAGATGGCTGCCCCCACATCATCACAAGATGGCCAGCAAGGGAGGGCAGTTGGGGCTAACAGGCCAGCAGGGAAAGGCAGTTGGGAGCCATTGGGCCAGCATGGGAGGGCATTTGGGGGCCATAGGGCCAGCAAGGGAGGGCAGTTGGGGGCGATCGAGCTGGCAGGGGAGCAGTTAGGCGTCAATCAGGCCAGCAGGGGAGCAGTTAAGGAGCGATCAGGCTGGTGGGCAGAAATGGTTAGGGGCAATCAGGCAGGCAAGCAGGCGAGTGGTTAGGAGCCAGCAGTCCCAGATTGTGAGAGGGATGTCTGACTGCCGGTTTAGGCCCAATCCCTGTGGATCTGGCCTAAGTCAATATTTCTGCATGACTCGTTTGAACCCTTTTACCACTTTGAAAAATACTTCAGTCATACAGCCTGTTCCTTTTTCAAACCAAAGGCTTTGACCTCATTGAACAGCATGATCTGCATGGCCCAAACTTTTCTGATGGACCTGGTCTAGGACCCTTCATTCTTAGATGGGGCATATCCAGGAGGCTGGGGGAAGGAGGTGGGATGTGGGCACAGAGAGCCAGCAACACTAAGGCTCACACTTGGGCATGACAGTCTTCCATAGCTGTTATTTCTTAGGTTTCTTGTGTCATTCCTTCTTGCAGGAAAAAGAAAGAGCGAGAGAGAAAAAAGATGAACCAAACAGAACACGTCATGGTTTGGAAGCCCTGCCTGAATACAAGGCTGTGACTGTCACAGGAGATCAGTGGTTCAACTGTGTGCCCCTGCTGTCCTCCAGCATCCCTCCTTGCTCAACTATGACTGTACCCATGGAGACTAGGTTTTTCTCAACAAAAGCAGCTGGCTGTGTCACATGACTGTAGTTGATTTTTTTTCTATTTGGGTAGATAAAAGTAAAAATGTTTGTGTCTAAGCATTGGTAATCTACTAATATTGATTTTGTGTGTACTCCCAAAGCAGGTGGTGTTTATTTTGAAAAGGAACTCTATGCTACTATGAGATAAAGTTTAAGATTAAAGGGTTCCCAAGGAGAAGAGAAATGGCCTCAGCTGTCTTTAAAATTCAGAGCCTGCAAACTAAGACCAGAAATAAGTTTCTGGGCAGAATGCAAAATCCCAGGAAGATAGGATCAGAAGGCTGACTACAGGGCCATCCTCCCCTATGTTCCATGACTCCCTAGCAGTGTGCTGCATACAGACCCAGGACCAGTCTCTTTTCTTTTATGGGAACACACTACAAGACCCAGCCCAGGCTCCACAGGCACAAGAAAAAACTGCTGTGGCCTTTGCTCTTGGCTTCTTTGGGCACTTATTTATTACAGGTTATTATTATGTACTAGTGGCCTGGTGCACGAAATACATGCATAGGGGTGTCCTTCAGCCCAGCCTGCACCCTCTCCAATCTGGGACCTCCCTGTCGCAATCCAGGACTGCTCCTAACCACTTAACCTAACTGCCTGCTTGATCACCCCTAACCACTCTGCCTGCCAGCCTTCTTGCCCCCAACTACCCACCCACTGGCCTTCTTTCCCCAAACTGCCCCCCCTTGGCAGCCTGATAGCCCCCAACTGCCCCCCCTTGCTGGCCTGATCACCCCCAACTGCCCTCCCCTCCTGGCCTAATCACCCCTAACTGCCTCTGCCTTGGCCTCACCACCATGGCTTTGTCTGGAAGGACATCCAGAAGGTCTCCCGGTCTAATTAGAATATTACCCTCTTATTAGTATAGATAACATTGTATTGGGCACTGGGTAAAGGATATAGTCATGGAAAAAACAAATGATTGTCACACACAGGCCCTGCTCAGAAGGAGCTTATAGATGAATATGTGAATTTAACAAATAATGTGAATGCCTGTTATGTGCTACACACAGGAAATCATTTGGGGAGTGGACACCTTTAACAAAAATCACTAACATAGCCCTAACTGGCTTGGCTCAGTGGATAGAGTGTTGGCCTGCAGACTGGAAGGTCCTGGGTTCGATTTTGGTCAAGGCCACATGCCTGGGTTGTGGGTTGGATCCCCAGTAGGGGGTGTGGAGGAGGAAGCCGATCAGTGATTCTCTCTCAACATTGATCTCTCTCTCTCTCTCTCTCTCTCTCTCTCTCTCTCTCTCTCTCTCTCCCTCCCTCCCTCTCCCTTCCTTTCTGAAATCAATAAAATATATATTTTTAAAAATCACTAACATAAAAAATACTTTGACAGACCTGCTAGTGTGGCTCAATGGTTGAGTGTAGACACATGAACCAAGAGGCCATTGGTTCAATGCACATGCTGTGTTGCAGGCTCAATCCCCAGTAGGCGGCATGCCAGAGGCAGCCAATTAATGATGTTTCCATCCCTTTCCTTTCCTCTCTCTCTCTCTCAAATCAAAATAATAATTTGGGGGAAAAATACTTTGACATGAATACGAGATCTATAAAAGTTTAAGCCAAAAAACTTCTACAAGAAAACAGGAGAATGTCTTCATGAATTTGGGGAAGAAAAAGATTTCTTAATTACACTAGCTCTATCTGATTTGGATCAGTGGCTAGAGCATTGGTCTGCGAGCTGAAGAGTCCTGGATTTGACTTCAGTCAAGGGTACATGCCCAGGTTGTGAGCGCGATCCCCAGTAGAGGGCCTGCAGGAGGCAGCCAATCAATTATTCTCTCATCATTGATATTTCTACCTCTTCCTCCCTATCCCTTCCTCTCTGAAATCAATACAAATATTGACTTAAAAAATACAACACTCGAGAGAAACCAAGATGGCAGCATAGGTAAACACCTGAACTTGCTGCCTCACACAACCACTTCAAAACTACAGCTAAAAGACAAAACGGACATCATCCAGGACCATAGGAAGGCTGGCTGAGTGGAAATTCTACAACTAGAAGGAAAGAGAAAAGCACACTGAGACTCAGAGGAACTGCGGAAGAAAAGGCAGAGGTATGGAGGTGCACACGGGGAGAGGGCTGGCAACTGAGTACACGGTTGTCTTTTTCAGGAGAGAGGGAGACACAAGCTCCCAAATGCTCTGAACTCCAGTTCTGGCCAAGACTCTGGGGACCCAGACTCATATGGGGAGAAACTGTACTGTCTGACATCGGGCGGAACTTGAGGGCGGCTTTCTCTCAGAGGTGTTTGCAGTGATTACGGAGGGACACTGAGATCCGGGGGCCTCTTAGGGCAGGGCTAATGGGAAGCCATTGCTGTTTGCTCCACCCATGAGACCCTGCCCCATCCAAGCTGTGTGCAGAGGCTTTTGCATATGAATGGCCTGGTCCTTTGAAATCTAAAATTACCTAACAAACTGCAGCTGAGTCAGGGAGACCCAGAACATCCAAAAGAAGGCCCAAGACTCCACAGCAACCTGCATTGCTTCACAGCTGGGCCTCATCTGGGCACCTCCAAAACCCAAACAAAGAAGAGGAATCTGCAGATCTCTCCATAGGTCCTGCTGGGTGGTCTCAGGCAGAGGCTAAATTAGCACCTCCTTGGAGATCCAAGAGCCAGTGTACCCAGTGGTCAGAGTGGGACCATCCAGATTACAACTCTTCAGGTCCATAAGGGACACAATCAGGGGGCAGACTCAGTGCGTACCAAAGCCCCACTGAAGCAAGTCTTGCTTCATAAGGGTGTCTCCAGCACAGAAGTTCTCCCATCGTAGACACAGCTGATCCTTACAGCCAATTGGCC
The DNA here is from genome assembly GCA_026230045.1 of Corynorhinus townsendii. Lineage (NCBI taxonomy): Eukaryota > Metazoa > Chordata > Mammalia > Chiroptera > Vespertilionidae > Corynorhinus > Corynorhinus townsendii. The sequence goes on along the minus strand of JAPDVU010000003.1, from coordinate 113,333,457 downwards.
TGAAGGTCAATTCCTCCCAGTGATACTAACAACAATCAAGGCTTAACTACAACAAGACTGTGCACACAGCCCACAAAGGGGTGCACCAAGAGTGTCCACCTCAGGTAACTGGGGAGGCTGAGCCACTGGGCCCTATAGGACACCTAGCACACAAAGCCACACTATCAACACAGCGAAGCAGCCAAAATGCGGAGACAAAGAAACAGGTCACAAATGAAAGAAATGGAGGAAAGCAAACTACAGTATACAGAGTTCAAAACCACGGTTTTAAGGTTTTTCAAAATTTTCTAGAAAAGGCTGATAAATTTAGTGAGAACTTCAAGGATATGAAAAAGGACCAACTAGAAATTAAGCATACACTGACTGAAATAAAGAATAATATACAGAGATCCAACATTAGACTAGAGGATCGCAAGAATCAAGTCAAAGATTTGAAATACAAAGAAGCAAAAAACACCCAACCGGAAAAGCAAAAAAAAAAAAAAAAAAAAAGAATCCAAAAATATGAAGATAGTATAAGGATTCTCTGGACAACTTCAAGCATACCAGCATCTGAATTATGGGGGTGCCAGAAGAAGAGGGAGAGCAAGATATTGAAAACCCATTTGAAGAAATAATGACATAAAATTTCCCCCACCTGGTGAAAGAAATAGACTTACAAGTCCAGGAAGCACAATGAACCCCAAACAAAAGGAATCCAAAGAGGACCACACCAAGACACATCATAATTAAAATGCCAAGGGCAAAAGACAAAGAAAAACAGTTACCTGCAAGGGAGCACCCATATGATTGTCAGCTGGGCCTCCAGTTTGGGATAAGAGCAGTCACTCATCTGGCAACAGTTGAAGAGATGCTCTGGATAACTTCTAAAACAGACTTTAAACCAATCCTCTTTATTTTAGCATGAAACATTAATGGGCCATAAGACACATTTTTATACATTTAAAGGAGTAGAAATTATTGCCCTGACTGGTGTGGCTCAGTTGCTTAAGTGTCATCCCATGCACCAAGAGGTTGCCAATTCGATTCCTGGTCAGGGTACATGCCTGGGCTATGGACTTGACTCCCAGTGCAGGGAATGCGGGAAGTAGCCTATCAATATTTCTCTCTCATCAATCTCTCTCCCCCTCTCCCTTCCCCTCTCTCTAAAATCAATAAAAACACAATAAAAAAACCATTCAACATTTCATGTAATACTGGTTTGGTGGTGATGACATCCTTTAGCTTTTTCTTGTCTGTGAAGTTATTTATCTAACCTTCAATTTTAAATTATAGAAAAAATTAATCACTTTGAATATCTTTTGCCAATTCCTTCTGTCCTGACTAGTTTCTGTTAAGAAATCAGCTGACAGTTGTATGGGTGCTCCTTTGTAGGTAATTAACTGCTTTTCTCTTGCTGCTTTTAAGATTCTCTTTGTCTTTAGCGCTTGGCATTTTAATTATGATGTGTCTTGGTGTGGTCCTCTTTGGATTCCTCTTGTTTGGGACTCTCTGTGTTTCCAGGACTTGTAAGTCTATTTCTTTCACTAGGTAGGGGAAGTTTTCTGTCATTCTTCCTTCCTTCCTTTCTTTTTTTTTTTTTTAATTGTAAATCATTATTTTTTATTTTAATTATTTATTGTTGAAAGTATTACTTATGTCATCTTTTCCCCCCATTGACCTCTCCCAGCCTGCTTGCACCCCAACCAGATCTTCACTACTCTATTGTCTGTGTCCATTGGTTATGCTTATATGCATACAAGTTCTTTGGTTGATCTCTAATATCCCCTCTCCCCCCACCCACCCCCCAAACACTCCCATGCCTTCTCTCTGAGGTCTGTTCAATGTTTCTCTTTCTGGATCTATTTTCGTTCACTGGTTTGTGTTGTTCATTATATTTCACAAATGAGTGAGATCATGTGATACTTATCTTTCTCTGACTGGCTTATTTCACTTAGCATAATGGTCTCCAGGTCCTTCCATGCTGTTGCAAATGGTAAGAGCTCCTTTTTTACACCTGTGTAGTATTCCATTGTGTAGATGTACCACAATTTTTTAATTCACTAAGCCACTGATGAGCACTAAGGCTGTTTCCAAATTGTAGATATTGTAAATTGTGCTGCTATGAACATAGGGGTACATATATTCTATCTGATTGGTGTTTCTGATTTCATGGGGATATATTCCTAGAAGTGGGATCATTGGGTCAAATGGGAGTTCCATTTTTAAATTTTTTGAGGAAACTCCATACTGTTTTCCACAGCGGCTGCGCCAGTCTGCATTCCTACCAGCAGTGTATGAGGCTTCCCTTTTCTCCACATCCTCACCAGCACTTGTTTTGTTGATGATAACCATTCTGACAGGTATGAGGTGGTATCTTATTGTCATTTTGATTTGCATCTCTTGGATGATGAATGATTTTGAGCACTTTTTCATATGCCTCTTGCCCTGCTCTATGTCCACTTTCAAGAAGTGTCTATTTTAGGTCCTTCGCCCATTTTTTGATTGAATTGATTATTTTCCTTTTGTTAAGTTGTATGAGTTCCCTATTAATTTTGGAGATTAACCACTATTCAAATGTAACATTGGCAATTAGGTTCTCCCATGACAGCGGGGCCTCTTGTTATTTTGTTGATAGTTTCTTTTGCTGTACAGAAGTTTTTTATTTTGATGTAGTTCCATTTGTTACTTTCTCCTTAGTTTTCATTATCCTAGGAGATGTATTGGTAAACAGATTGCTACGAGATATGTCTGATATTTTGCTGCCTATTGATTCTTCTAAGATTTGTATGGTTTCTTGTCTTACATTTAAGTCTTTTATCTATTTTGAGATTATTTTTGTATTTGGTGTAAATTGGTGGCTTAGTTTCATTTTTTTGCAAGTATCTGTCCAATTTTCCCAACACCATTTACTGAAGAAACTGTCTTGTCTCCATTTTATGCTCTTTCCTCCTTTGTGGAATATTAATTGAGCATAATGCCTTGGGTCGATTTCTGGGTTCTCTTTTCTGTTCCCTTAGTCTATATGTCTGTTCTTGTGCCAGTACCAGGCTGTTTTGAGAACAGTGGTTTTGTAATATAACTTGATATCTAGTATGGTGATCCCTCCAACTTTGTTCTTACTCAGGATTGCTGTGGCTATTAGGAGTCTTCTTTTATTCCATATAAATTTTTAGAGAGTTTGTCCTAGGTCTGTCAAATATGCCGTTGGTATTTTCATAGGGATTGCATTGAACCTATAGATTGCTTTGGATAGTACAGACATTTAATGATGTATATTCTACCAATATACATGGTATATTCCTTCCTCTATCTCTTTTTGCAATGTCCTATAGTTTTCTGAGTACAGGTCTTTTACCTCCTTAGTTAAGTTTATTCCTAGGTACCTTAATATTTTTGTTGCAATGGTAAATGTAGTTGTTTTTTAGCTTCTCTTTCTGTGAGTTCATTATTGATGTATAAAAATGCCATCAATTTACGGGTGTTAATTTTATATCTTGCTATGTTGCTGGATTCATATATTTATTTTTTCAAAATATATTTTTATTGATTTCAGAAAGGAAGGGAGAGGAATCTCTATAGAAACATCAATGATGAGAACCATTGATCAGCTGCCTCCTGCACGCCCCCACTGGGGTTCAAGCCCCCAACCCAGGCATGTGCCCCTGACCAGAATCGAACCCGGGACCCTTCAGTCCACAGGCCAACGCTCTATCCACTGAGCCAAACCAGCTAGGGCTGGATTCATTTATTAAATCTAATAGTTTTTTGATGGAGTCATTAGGGTTCTCTATGTGCAATATCATGTCATCTGTGAATAATGACAGTTTTACTTATTTTCCAGATTGAATACCTTTTATTTCTTCTTCTTGTCTGATCACTATGACTAGCTCTTCCAGTACTATGTCGAACAGGAGTAGTGACAGTGGTCATCCCTATCTTGTTCCTGTTCTTATGGGAAATGGTTTTCGTTTTTGCCCATTGAGAGTGATGTTGGCTGTAAGTTTGTCATTTAAGGCTTTTATTATGTTGAGGTCTGACCCCTCTATTCCTACTTTGCTGAGAGTTTTTATCAAAACTAGGTGTTGGATTTTGTCAAATGCTTTTTCTGTATCAATTGATGTAATCATGTGATTTTTGTCTTGCAGTCTGTTAACGTGCTGTATCACATTTATTGATTTGTGGATATTGTATCCCCCTTGCATCCCCAGAATAATTCCCATTTGGTCATGGTATATGACCTTTTTAATGTATTACTGGATGTTACTTGCTAATATTTTGTTGAGAATTTTTAGCATTTATGTTAATCAGGGATATTGGCCTGTAGTTTTCTTTCTTTGTAGTGTCTCTATCTGGTTTTGGGATTAGGGTAATGCTGGCTTCATAGAAAGAGCTTGGAAGTGTTCCTTCCTCTTGAATTATTTGGAATAGTTTGAGGAGTATAGGTGTTAGTTCTTCTTTGAATGTTTGGTAAAACTGCCTGTGAAGCCGTCCATACCAAGCCTTTGTTTGCTGGAAGTTTTTTTATTACTGCTTCAATTTCATGTCTAGTTATTGGCCTATTCAGGTTTTCTGATTCTTCCTGATTGAGTTCTAGAAGACTGTATTTTTCTAGGAATATGTCCATTTCATCAGGATGTGATTTGCTAATTTTGTTGAGAATTTGTCCAGTTTGTTGGAATAGAGGTATTACAGTATTTTTTTTTTTTAAATATAATCCTTTGTATTTATGTGGAGTCGGTTGTTTCACCTCTTTCATTTCTGATTTTGTTTATTTGGGTCCTCTCTCTTTGTTTCTTGGTGAGCCTGGGTACAGGTTCATCAATCTTGTTTATCCATTCAAATAAGTAGCTTTTAGGTTTATTGATCTTTTGTATTTTTTGTGAGGTCTCTATGTCATATATTTCTGCTCTGATCTTTATTATTTACTAGAGGCCTGGTGTACAAAATTCGTGCCTGCACCCTCTCCAATCTGGGACCCCATGAGGGATGTCTGACTGCCCCCTATCCAATCTGGGACATCCCTCTTACAATCCAGGACTGCTGGCTCCCAACTGCTCACCAGCCTGCCTTCCTGATTGCTCCTAATGGCTTCTGCCTGCCAGCTTGATCACCTCCTAACCACTCCCCTGCCAGCCTGATTGATGCCTAACTGCTCCCCTGCCAGCCAGTTTGCCCCTGACTGTCCTCCCCTGCAGGCCTGGTCCCCCCCGCAACTGCTCTCCCCTGCAGGCTTGGGTACCCCCCAAATGCCCTTCCCTGCAGGCCTGGTTGCCTCCAACTTCCCTCCTCTGCTGGCCTGGTAACCCCTAACTTCCCTCCTCTGCTGGCCTGAACGCCTACAACTGCCCTCCCTTGCAGACTTGGTCCCTCCCAATAGACTTCCCCTGCTGGCCATCTTGTGGCAGCCATCTTGTGTCCACATGGGGGCAGTCATCTTTGACCACAAGGGGACAGCCATTTTGTGTGTTGGAGTGATGGTCAATTTGCATATCATTCTTTTATTAGATAGGATAGAGGCATGGTGATGGGTGGGGGCCAGCTGGTTTGCACTGAAGGGTGTCCCAGATCAGGGTAGGGGTTTCCTTGGGGTGTGGGGCGGCCTGGGCGAGGGGCCTGTGGTGGTTTGCAGGCCGGCCACACCCCCCGGCGACTCAAGTGGAGGCCCTGGGATCTGGGATTTATTTATCTTCTATAATTGAAACTTTGTAGCCTTCAGTGGAGCCATGCCTCTGGATGCAGCCATTTTTGTTGGGATTTATTTATCTTCTATAATTGAAACTTTGTAGCCTTAAGTAGAGTCCAAGGCAGGCCAGGGAAGGCGGAAAACTTGGCTTCCTCCATTGCTGGGGAAACCCAATCCTCCTGCTCTGTCAGTGGCCGCAGCCACCTTGGTTGGGTTAATTTGCATATTCACTCCTGATTGGCTGGTGGGTGTGGCTTGTGTGTGGTGGCAGTATGGTCAATTTGCACATTACTATTTTATTAGATAGGATTGCTGTCAATCTCTTCCTTAATATCTTCCAGAAGTTTTTTTAAAATTTCTTTATTGATTAAGGTATCACATATTTGTGCTTATCGCCCCATTCCCCTCCCAAACCCTTCCCCATGCATGCCCCCACCCCCGTGTTGTCCGTGGCCACTGGTTAGGCTTATATGCATGTGTACAAGTCCTTTGGCTGATTTCTCCCCCTTACCCCCACCCTCCCCTACTTTCCCTCTGAGGTTTGACAGTCTGATCAATGCTTCCCTGTCTCCGGGTCTGTTTTTGTTCATCAGTTTATGTTGTTCATTATTTCCCCTAGATGAGTGAGATCATGTGATACTAGAAATACATTTATAAGAACCGAAAATGAGACAAGCAATAATGGTTATGCTGCGAGGCAAATGAATCAGTCTGTAGTGAGTTTCTTTCTGGGCCAACAGTTCTTTTGAGTCCCAATTTCAATGTCAAACAGTTCCTTATGTGTACATGTCAGCAATGATATTTCAGTTTGGATGGTGGACAAATGGTGGTAATGCAGGTCCGACCCTCTCTGGTTTGGTCCTGGGCAACTTGCAGTGACGCACAGCTGCTGACTGCTAGTATGGCAAGGCGTCGTCAACATCTTCCATCTCTGGACTGTTTCTCTTCTGTCTTCATGGCTGGAGCAGTCCTGTCAATTCCTCTCTGTTGCAGGAATCCACATGGTCTTGGAGTTGTTTTCTGAAAATATACAAACATATTCTTGACCAAAAGTTAATAAAGGAATCCTTTTCTATAAATTTGACTTGGGATCCTTTTTCATTTTTTGCCTAAACGATTTTCCTTTGGCTTGTTTTGACACCATGTGTGTTTTTCATGGGTGTCTTGCTGTTAGCATTTCAAATGAAAGTTAATTTTCTAAAGTAAAAATTTTCTAGATGTAATTTACTTACAGGATATTTTTCCTTACATGATATTCTTCTACTATCCCCCCTTTTTTATTTAAATATTAGGAGGCTTTTGGAAATTTTATAATGTAGTCTTGATAGCTTTTAAATTTTAATTTTTTGCACTAAAATATGACTGCTTTAGGTTCATTACATGTCACGCAATTTTACCATGAGATGACCTACCAATAAAAATTTTAGTTAACGCTTTAAAAACAGCTTTTTGTCCAGTACCATTAATTTTTCTAGAATATTCGCTTATTTCAATTAGCCAATTTAAATTAGTCTGAGAACTTGACTACTATTTTACTGTCAAATTTAATACTCTATCACCAATCTTATTTTAGCTTGTAAATATTAGTGGGAAGGATTATTTGCCTTCTTAATAGGCCCTGAGCATTCCTGGTGCTAGGTTGGATTTAGATATCAAAAATCCAGTTCCCCACACCATGGGTACAAGACAACTCAAAAAAGTCTTGTTGCAGTGAGAAGGCAGCTGGTGTCGGCCAAGTCTCTGTCTGTTGCGTGGGTCCCGATCTGAGCTGGGCATGGGAAGCGAAGCAGTCATGGGGGCAGGAGACCTTCCTCAGAAGGGGTGAGGGTTCAGGCCCCTGCAAAGTTGGGGGGGGGGGGTGAGGGTCTGTGTCCCACCTCTGTTGACCCCCTAGTTTTCTCCTGATGGCCCCTCTGCAACTGTGCCTGCCTTAGGTTGTTCCTTCCCTGAGGAATCTTACCCGTCTCTGGCTAACCAGCCATCCTCTGGGGCTAAGCAGGGTGATGTGAGTTTCAGTTCTGTCTTCTTGGTGGCCTATGCCCCTGTGGCCTCCACGCCCAGTACCTGCCTTGGTATCCCCTTGCCTGCTGGAGGGGCCCTCAGCACTGATCACATATCTTGGGGAGCCCAGGTTTCTTCTCCAGGGAGGGCCCAGCTCACCCCACTGGGTGAGGGACAGATCCATGGTACCAGCCACCATGAGGCTTCAACCTCAGGATGAACAGAAAATTCAGGCAACAGCTGTGGGCAATTGGAGTGCCAAGAGGCCAATGTAGAATGCTCTGGTGCCTTCCCAGGGGGCCCTCTACACAGTGGAAGGGATTAAATCCCTTCGTGTCCTTTTAAAATTGCTGCCAGACATTCAAAGAATTAGTTTGTAAGTTTGTTTGGGATAATTGTACATTATGCTGTTGTAATTCTAAAACATCAAGAGATGTATTACCTTTGTCTCTAAGCACCAAAAGGATGATTTTTTATTGATTCCCAAGGGTGTTAGGTACTATATAGGTAATGGGGGTAATACAAATCTGGGAAAATTATAATGAGATTGCAGAATAATATAATGTAAGGATATTCTTTGCTCTAGGCCATGGCAATTCCATTTTAAACTGGCTGTCAATTTCTTTTTGTATAGACAAGGTCTTAGTTACATTTTCTGCACCTCTCCCAGGAGCAAGTAGTGATAGCCCCTTCTGGTGTCCATACAAGCCAGAAACGTCTCTTTAATTTTACACACAAAGGAGCAGTGGTTTGATTTTGTGTCATACAAAAGGGAAGCTGAGTGGCAACCCCTGTGTAATTATACTTCCTTGCCCCACCCATGGTCCTCCTGGATGACCAAGGTGTTTGGTATTATTGGTGGCTACATTAGGCAGGGGATCAGCCCACGTAAGGGCTCTTACCCATGAAGGGTCAGGAACATAAGTCCAAAATACTTCCCCATTTGCCCCAGGCAATATTACCGTACAGCTGATGATTGCTAGCATGGCAAGAAAGACGTTCTCCAGCATTCTTGGGGTTCTGGTTACCTCACAAATTATTTTCTATTTTTTTATTATTTTTTATTTTAATATTTTTATACATATGTGTCCTTATTTCCCCATTACCCCCTACCCCCCACTCATGCCGCACCCACCTGTTGTCTGTGTCCATTGATTAGGCTCATATGCATGCACTCAAGTCCCTTGGTTGCTCTCTCCCCTTTACAACCAACCCCCCTCCCCGCTCCTTCCCTGAGGTTTGAGGTTCTGATCGACATTTCTCTTGTTCATCAGTCTATACCTAGTTCATTATATTCCACAAATGAGTGAGATCATGTGATATTTATCTTTCTCTGCCTGGCTTATTTCACTTAAAATAATATTCTCCATCTCCATCCATGTTGTTGCAAATGGGAGGAACTCCTTTTTTACTGCAGCATAGTATTGCATTGTGTAGATGTATCATAGTTTTCTAATCCAGTTATCTGCTGATGGGCACTTAGGCTGTTTCCAAATCTTAGCTATGGTGAATTTGCTGCTATGAACATACGGGTGCATATATCCTTTCTGATTGGTGTTTCTAGTTTCTCAGGATATATTCCTAGCATTGGGATCACTGGGTCAAATGGGAGTTCCACTTTTAGTTTTTTGAGGAAACTCCATACTGTTCTCCACAGTGGCTGCACCAGTCTGCATTCCCACCAGCAGTGCAAAAGAATTCCTTTTTCTCCACATCCTCGCCAACACTTGTCGTTTGTTGATTTGTTGATGATAGCCATTCTGACAGGTGTGAGATGGTACCGCATTGTTGTTTTGATTTGCATCTCTCTGATGATTAGTGACTTTGAGCATGTTTTCATATGTCTCTTGGCCTTCCTTCTGTCTTCTTTCGAAAAGTGTCTATTTAGATCAGTTGCCCATTTTTTGATTGGGTTGTTTATCTTCTTTTTGTTAAGCTGCATGAGTTCCTGTAAATATTGGAGATTAAACCCTTATTGTTGATATCATTGGCAAATATGTTCTCCCATGCAGTGGGCTTTCTTGTTGTTTTATTGATGGTTTCCTTTGTTGTGCAAAACCTTTCTATTTTCATGTAGTCCCATTTGTTTATTTTCTCTTTAGTTTCCATTGCCAAGGGGCAGTATCAATGAAGAAGTTCCTTCGGCATATGTCTGAGATTTTTCTACCTGTGGATAACTCTAGTATTTTTATGGTTTCCCACCTTATGTTTAAGACCTTTATCCATTTTGAGTTTATTTTTGTGTATGGTGAAAGTTGGTGATCTAGTTTCATTTTTTTTGCATGTATCTGTTCAATTTTCCTAATACCATTTCTTGAATAGACTATCTTGACTCCATTGTATGTTCATGTCTTCTTTGTCAAATATTAATTGGGCATAGTGGTTTGCGTCGATTTCTGGGTTCTCTATTCTATTCCATTGATCAATATGTCTGTTCTTGTGCCAGTACCAGGCTGTTTTAAGAACCGTTGCTTTGTAATACAGCTTGATATCTGGTATTGAGATCCCCCATACTTTGTTCTTTTCAGGATTGCTGAAGCTATTCAGGGTCTTTTTTTATTCCAGATGAATTTTTGGAGAGTTCTTTCTAGGTCTGTGAAATATGCCATTGGTATTTTAATGGGGAGTGCATTGAATCTATAGATTGCTTTGGGTAGTATGGACATTTTGATGATGTTGATTCTACCAATCCATGAACATGGTATGTTCTTCCATCTTTTTATGTCTTCCTCTATCTCTTTCTTTAATTTTGTACATTTTTCCATGTATAGGTCTTTTACCTCCTTAGTTAAGTTTATTCCTAGGTATCTTAATTTTTTTTAATGTACTTTATTGATTTTTTATAGAGAGAAAGGAAGAGATATAGAGAGTTAGAAACATCGATCAGCTGCCTCCTGCACACCTCACACTGGGGATGTGCCCACAACCAAGGTACATGGCCTTGACTGGAATCGAACCTGGGACCTTTCAGTCAGCAGGCCGACACACTATCCACTGAGCAAAACCTGTCAGGGCGGTATCTTAATTTTTTTGGTGCGATGGTTAATGCGATTGCTTTTTTAGTCTCTCTTTCTGTACATTTACTGTTGGTGTATAGAAATGCCATAGATTTCTTGGCGTTAATTTTGTATCCTGCTACATTACCGAATTCATTTATTAAGTCTGTTGTTTGATGGAGTCTTTTGGGTTTTTTATGTACAATATCATGTCATCTGCAAATAAGGACAGCTTTACTTCTTCTTTTCCAATTTGGATGCTTTTTATTTCTTCCTCTTGTCTAATTGCAATGCCTAATACTTGCAGTACTATGTAAACAGGAGTGGTGAAAGTGGGCATCCCTGTCTTCTTCCTGTTCTTAGGGGAAATGGTTTTAGTTTTTGCCCATTGAGTATGATGTTAGCTGTGGGCTTATCATATATAGCTTTTATAATGTTGAGGTATGATCCTTTTATTCCCACCTTGTTGAGAGTTTTTATCAAGAAAGGGTGTTGGATTTTGTCAAATGCTTTTTCTGCATCAATTGATATGACTATGTGATTTTAATCTCTCAATTTGTTTATGTGATGTATCACATTGATTGATTTGCGGATATTGTACCATCCTTGCATCCCTGGGATAAATCCTACTTGGTCATGGTGTATGATCTTTCTGATGTAGTGCTGTATCCGATTTGCTAGAATTTTGTTGAGGATTTTGGCATCTATGTTCATGAGGGATATTGGCCTGTAATTCTCTTTCACTGTGTTGTCTTTATCTGGTTTTAGTATTAGGGTGATGATGGCTTCATGAAATGAGCTTGGAAGTGTTCCTTCCTCTTGAAATTTTTGGAATAGTCTGAGGAGGAAAGGTTTTAGTTCTTCCTTGAATGTTTGGTAAAACTCCCCTGTGAAGCCGTCTGGCCTTGGGCTTTGTTTTTTGGAAGCTTTTTGATGATTGCTTTAATTTCTTCCATAGTTATTGGTCTATTGAGATGTTTAGATTCTTCCTGATTGAGTTTTGGAAGGTTATATTTTTCTAGGAATATATCCATTTCCTCCAGGTTGTCCAGTTTGTTGGAACAGAGTTGTTCAAAGTATTTTTTAACAATCCTTTGTATTTCGGTGGGGTCTGTTGTTATTTCACCTCTTTCATTTCTGGTTTTGTTTATTTAGATCCTCTCTCTTTGCTTTTTGGTGAGCCTGGCTAGAGGTTCATCAATCTTGTTTATCCTTTCAAAGAACCAGCTCTTGGTTTTGTTGATCTTTTGCATTTTTTTTTTTGTCTCTATGTTGTTTATCTCCGCTATGATCTTTATTATTTCCTTCCTTCTTCTTACACTGGGCTTTTCTTGTTGCTCTTTTTTTTAACTCTTTGAGTTGTAGGGTTAGGTAATTTATTTCCATTGTTTCTTGTTTTTTGCAGTAGGCTTGTAGAGCTATGAACTTCCCTCTCAAGACTGCTTTCACAGTGTCCCATAGATTTTGGATTGTTGTGTTTTCATTGTAATTTGTTGCCATGATGTTTTTTCTTTCTTCCTTGATATCTCAGGTAACCTAGTCATTATTTAATAGCATGCTGTTTAGTCTCCATGTGTTTGACTTTTTGGATTGTTTTTATTGTAGTTCATTTCCAGTTTTATGCCACTGTGATCTGAGAAGATGCTTGATATGATTTCTATCTTCTTGAATTTGAAGAGACTTTTCCTATGTCCCAACATATGGTCTATCTTTGAAAATGACCCATGTGCACTTGAGAAGAATATATGTTCTGTGGTTTGGGGTGAAATGTTCTGAAGATGTCAATGAATTCCATCTGGTCTAGTGAGTCATTTACGATTGATGTTTCTTTGCTGATTTTTTCTTTAGAGTACATGTCCAATGGTGATATTGGGGTATTAAAGTACCCTGGTATGATTGTATTGCTGTCAATCTCTCCCTTGATATCCTCCAGTGTGGGTTTTTTTTTTTTATGTATTTGGGTGCTCCTGTATTGGGTGCATATATGTTTACCAGAGTTATTTCTTCTTTTTGGATTCCTCCGCTTAGTTATATGAAATGGCCTTCCTTATCTCTTGTTATGTCCTTCACTTTGAGATCTAATTTGTCAGATATAAGTATTGCTACCCCAGCTTTTTTTTCATTTCCATTCACTTGGAAAACCTTTTTCCATCCCTTCACCCTCAGTCTGTGTGCGTCTTTTTTTCTGAGGTGGGTTTCTTGTAGACAGCAGATATATGGGATGTGTTTCCTTATCCAATTCCATTATCCTATGTCTTTTGACTGGGTATTTAATCCATTTACATTTAAAGTTATTATTGATAGGTACTTATTTGTCGCCATTTTTATTCTTTACCTCTGTGTTCCTTCTTTGCTTCCTATTTCTTTTTTTTTTTTTTACAGCAGACCTTTTAGTATTTCTTCCATTGCTGGTTAGGTGGTAATAAATTCCCTTAGTACTTTTTTGTCTGTGAAGCTCCTGATTTCACCTTCAATTTTTATTGATAGCCTTGCTGGGTACAGTATTTTTGGATTCAGACCCTTCCTTTGTATGACTTCGTATATTTTTGACCAAGGAGAAAAAGGATATTGTCAGACACTTTGCAAAAATAGGATCCCACACAGGAAAGTGACAAAAGGAATTTCTAAGATGACACTTTGTCAGACTTGGAGAACAGGCAGAGGTGGACAAACCATTAGTGTGCTCTTAGAAAATAGGCTGGCATGGAGAGGAAGGAAAGAGGGAAGGAGGAAGGACAAGTGGGTGGAGGGAGGAACTTAGTTTCAAAGAAAACAAAGCAAATGAAAAAACAAGGTAATTATTAAGTCCAGGAGTAAAAAAAAGTTTGTATAAGAAACAATTACAATATACTATTTGTCTCAAAGACTACCAGCATAGCCTTTAATAATATATATATATATTTTTTTAATAAATATTTATTCAGATTATTACAATTGTTTCTCCTTTTTCCTCCCATAGCTCCCCTCCACCCGGTTCCCACCCCACCTTCTGCCCTTATCTCCCCCGCACTGTCCTCATCCATAGGTGTACGATTTTTGTCCAGTCTCTTCCTGTACCCCCCCATACCCCTTTCCCCATGAGAATTATCAGTCCACTCCTTTTCTATGCCCCTGATTCTATTATATTCACCAGATTATTCTGTTCCTCAGGTTTTTAATTCACTTGATTTTTAGGTTCACTTGTTGATAGATATGTATTTGTTGTTCATAAATTTTATCTTTACTTTTTTCTTCTTCCTCTTTTTAAAGAATACCTTTCAGCATTTCATATAATACTGGTTTGGTGGTGATGAACTCCTTTAGCTTTTTCTTATCTGTGAAGCTCTTTATCTGCCCTTCAATTCTGAGTGATAACTTTGCTGGGTAGAGTAATCTTGGTTGTAGGTTCTTGCTGTTCATCACTTTGAATATTTCTTGCCACTCCCGTCTGGCCTGCATAGTTTCTGTTGAGAAATCAGCTGACAATCGTATGGGTGCTCCATTGTAGGTAACTAACTGTTTTTGTCTTGCTGCTTTTAATATTCTCTCTTTGTCTTTTGCTCTGAGCATTTTAATTATAATGTGTCTTGGTGTGGTCCTCTTTGGATTCCTTCTGTTTTGGGTTCTGTGTGCTTCCTGGACTTGTAAGTCTATTTCTTTCACCAGGTGGGGGAAGTTTTCTGTCATTATTTCTTCAAATAGGTTTTCAGTATCTTGCTCTCTCTTCTTCTGGCACCCCCATAATTCTGATGTTGGTATGCTTGAAGTTGTCCCAGAGGCTTCTTAGACTATCTTCAACTTTTTGGATTCTTTTTTCTTTTTGCTTTTCCACTTGAGTGTTTTTTGCTTCTTTGTATTTCAATTCTTCGACTTGATTCTTGTGTTCCTCTAGTCTGTTGTTGGGTCTCTGTATCATATTTTTTATTTCAGTCAGTGTCTGTTTAATTTCTAGTTGGTCCTTTTTCATATCTTCGAGGGTCTCGTTATATTTATTGGCCTTTTCTAGGATATTCCTGAAAAGACTTATAACCGTGTTTTTGAATTCTATATCCAGTCGTTTGTTTTCCTCCATTTCTTTCGTTTGTGATCTGTTTCTTTGTGGTGCATTTTCACTGCTTCCCTGAGTTGGTAGGGTAGCTTTGTGTGCTAGGTGTCCTATATGGCCCAGTGTGTCGGCTTCCTGTTAACCTGAGGTGGACACTCTTGGTGCACCCCTTTGTGGACTGTGTGTACAGCCTTGTTGTAGTTAAGTCTTGATTGCTGTTGGTATCACTGGGAGGTATTGACCTCCAGGCCAGTTGGCTATGAGGATCAGCTGTGTTTACTATGGGAGAAGTTCAGTGCTGGAGACAGCCTTATAGGATTAGACTTGTCAAATTGCAAAATCCTCTGTGCTCAGCTTGGATGGGTTGGAGTCTCAGGGCAGAGCAGACAGTCTTGGCTCAGGTCAGCCCTGCCTTGCGTGCTCGCACCTCCAGACATCTGCCTTCCCTGCCTCCCGAGCCTCTGCCCGAGAGTCCAGATTCCCCCCGCAAGAGCGTGGGTCCCCAGGGGCTCACCTGGAACTGGGGTTCAGTGCAGTCAGAACTGGGGCTCAGTGCAGTCAGGAGCTTCCGACTCCCTTCTGCTAGGGAAAGCCTGTGGTAACCTCAGCAGTCTTTTTGCACACTCTCGCGCGCACCTCCAGATCCCTGCCCACTGGGGCTCCCCTGGGTCTTCCCTAGTTCTCCGAGTCTCTGAGTGCCTTTCTCTCTACCTGACAGTCCAGACTCCCCCTGTATGAGCCTGGGTCCATGGGGTTTTGCCCAGAACTGGGGTTCAGTGCAGTCGGAACTGGGGTTCAGTGCAGTCAGGGGCTTCCTTCCCCCTCCTGCCAGAGAAAGTCAGCCAGGCTCTCAGCTGCCCTTCCTCTCTGCGCGCACAAAGAGCCTTTCCCGTACCTCAACCCTTTGCCATTCCTCCAATTCTCCGTGAGCTTTTCTCTCTCCTTCTAGTTGTAGAATTTCCACTCCGCCAGCTTTCCTGTGGTTCTGGACGGTGTCGGTTCTGTCTTTTAGTTGTAGTTTTGAAATTGTTGTGCGAGGCAGCAGTTTAGGTGCTTACCTATGCTGCCATCTTGGTTTCTTTGTGTAATAATATTTCTATTGTCAACTGACTTATCTAAGTTTTAAAAAATATGTTTATATTGAATTTTTTTTTTTTTTAGAGAGAGAAGGGAGATGGATAGAAACATCAGACTAGCTGCCTCCTGCATGCCCCCTGCTGGGATGGAGCCTGATGCCTGCCATGTGCCCTGACCAGGAATCAAACTGGAAACCTCTTGGTTCATGAGGTTGATGCTCAATCACTGAGCCACACCAGGTGAGTTGATAGAACTATATGGGGAAACAGAGGTTGGAGTGTGTGTGTGTGTGTGTATGTGTGTGTATGTGGGGTGTTGGATAGGCAATATAAGAGAATTACCAAAAAATGCAGTTGATAATAAAGGTAAATAAGTAAGTAAAGAAATAATCATTAAATGCTATTAGTAATATAATGAAAATCCCAGATAAATTATTTAGAAAACATGAGAGTGGTTGTGTTTGGGAAGCAGGAAATGCAAGAGGTAGATGGGAACTCCTTTTTATAGTAATACTAGAGGCCCAGTGCACGAAATTCGTGCACAGGGGTTCCTCAACCCAACTTGCATCCTCTACAAACCAGGAGCTCTCAGGGGATGTCCTACTGATGTCTTAGGCCCACAGGAGTGGTTCTCTGCTCTCTGCGGGGCCTTGGAGTTTTGCTGCAGCCATGGAGATGAAACATCCATGCCCTGCTGTCCGCTCTCTGACTGCTGCTGCCATGTGTCAAATGAACAAAGCCCCAATTCCCTGCAGTGTGCTCTGTCTGCCAGGCCTGGGGGCTTCGCTAACACCGACACACTAAGGAAGCCCCCATGCCCTGTTGTCTGGGCTCTTCTGTGGGGCCTGGGGATGTTCCCGCCACCACCTTGCTAAGGAAGCCCCCAAGCCTTGCTGTCCGGGCTCTGTCTGCCATGTCTGGGGGCAGATCCAGCCTCGCCGCTTGTTCCCTGCAAACTCCCACAGGGCTGACAGGCCCAGATGCTTCAGCAGTGGTGGAGCAGCAGCAGCCTTGCTGCTCCGGTAGACAGGCCCGAACACTCCAGCAGCGGGGCTGCGGGGACTGGGCGCTGCCATCTTGTGGCTATGAGGGTTGCCATTTTGTCGCGGAGTGGCAGTTAATTTGCCTATTACTCTTTTATTAGATAGGATCACTGAAAGGTTCAGAGTGGGCTGGGGTTGCACACCTATGACATGAGGCCATAATGTATCAAAAAAGATTTTATTCCGACTACCTGGGTGCAGGAAGGTTGAGACTGAGAAAGGCATCAGTGAAGAGAGCAGGGAGAGATAGGTTTTTATTCATTTTTACTGGCTGCAAGCCGCTCTCCTGATGTCCGTCCTTGGTTCCTCCCATGCCAGGTGTCTTCAGATTATTTGAGCTTTGCTGTGCTCAAGGCTGCAAACTTTCTGCAAGATATCTGCTAAGGACAACAAGTTTTTCTTTACCCCGTTTTATTCTCTTTAACCCTTTCAATAACTATTTACATTTGTCATGTTTATAAAATTAAAAATTAGATTTAGCCCTAACTGGTTTGGCTCAGTGGATATAGTGTTGGCCTGTGGACTTAATGATCCCAAGTTCCATTCTGGCCAAGAGCATGTATCTTGGTTGTGGGCTCAATCCCCAGTAAGAGTTATGCAGGAGGCAGCTGATGGATGTTTCTAACTCTATCCCTCTCCCTTCCTCTCTGTAAAAATCAATAAAAATACATTAAAAATAAATAATAGATTTAAACAAAAAAGAAATTATCAAGGATTTAAACAAATGGTCTTATCTTATTGGGATAACTTTATAAGGCATATAAATGTCTAAATCAAAACTGAATACCTAAAACATATTTTTTCCTTTTTATAAAATTTCTTTATTGATTAAGGTATTACATATGTGTCCTTATTCCTCCATTACCCCCCCACCTCCCATTCAAGACCCCACCACCCGATTATCTGTGTCTGTTGATTAGGCTTATATGCATGCATATAAGTCCTTTGGTTGATCTCTCCTCCTTACCCCCACCCTCCCCTACCTTCCCTGAGGTTTGACCTTCTGATTGATGTTTCTCTGTCTCTGGATTTATTTTTGTTCATCAGTTTATGTTGTTCATTATATTCCACAAATGAATGAGATCATGTGATATTTATTTTTCTCTGCCTGGCTTATTTCAGTTAGCATAATGCTCTCCATCTCCATCCATGTTGTTGCAAATGGTAGGAACTCCTTCTTTTTTACCGCGGCATAGTATTCCATTGTGTAGATATACCACAGTTTTTTAATCCACTCATGTGCTGATGGGCACTTAGGCTGTTTCCAAATCTTAGCTATGGTGAATTTGCCGCTATGAACATAGGGGTGCATATATCCTTTCTGATTGGTATTTCTAGTTTCTTGGGATATATTCCTAGAAGTAGGATTACTGGGTCAAATGGGAGTTCCCTTTTTAGTTTTTTGAGGAAAGTCCATACTGTTCTCCACAGTGGCTGCACCAGTCTGCATTCTCATTAGCAGTGCAGGAGGGTTCCTTTTTCTCCAAATCCTCGCCAGCACTTGTCCTTGGTTGATTTGTTGATAATAACCATTCTGAGAGGTGTGAGATGGTACTGCATTGTTGTTTTGATTTGCATCTCTATGATGATGTGACTCTGAGCATGTTTTCATATGTCTCTTGGCCTTCCTTCTGTCTTCTTTCAAAAAGTGTCTATTTAGATCAGTTGCCCATTTTTTGATTGGGTGGTTTATCTTCTTTTTGTTAAGCTGCATGAGTTCCTGTAAATGTTGGAGATTAAACCCTTATTGTTGATATCATTGGCAAATATGTCCTCCCAAGCAGTGGGCTTTCTTGTTTTATTGATGGTCTCCTTTGCTGTGCAAAAGCTTTTTATTTTGATGTAGTCCCATTTGTTTATTTTCTTTTCGTTTCCACTGCCCTAGGAGCAGTGTCAGTGAAGAAGTTGCTTTGGCATATGTGAGAGATTTTTCTGGCTGTGGATTCCTCTAATATTTTTATGGTTTCTCGTCTTACGTTTAAGTCCTTGATCCATTTTGAGTTTATTTTTGTGTATGGTGTAAGTTGGTGGTCTATTTTCATTTTTTTGCATGTATCTGTCCAATTTTCCCAACACCATTTGTTGAAGAGACTATCTTGACTCCATTATATGTTCATGCCTCCTTTGTCAAATATTAATTGAGCATAGTTATTTGGGTTGATTTCTGGGTTTTCTATTCTATTCCATTGATCTATATGTCTGTTATTGTGCCATTACCAGGCAGTTTTGAGAACAGTGGCTTTGTAATACAGCTTGAAATCTGGTATTGAGATCCCACCTACTTTGTTCTTCTTTCTCAGGATTGCTGTGGCTATTCTGGGTCTCTTTTTATTCCAGATGAATTTTTGGTGAGTTCTTTCTAGGTTTGTGATATATGCCGTTGGTATTTTAATGGGGA
Organism: Corynorhinus townsendii; assembly: GCA_026230045.1. Classification (NCBI taxonomy): domain Eukaryota; kingdom Metazoa; phylum Chordata; class Mammalia; order Chiroptera; family Vespertilionidae; genus Corynorhinus; species Corynorhinus townsendii. The sequence continues at coordinate 113,314,254 of JAPDVU010000003.1, read as the reverse complement.
GTGCATTGAATCTATAGATTGCTTTGGGTAGTATGGACATTTTAAAGTTGTTGATTCTACCAACCCATGAACATGGTATGTCTTCGTTTTCTGCATATAGGTCTTTTACCTTCTTAGTTAAGTTTATTCCTAGGTATCTTAATTTTTTTGGTACAATGGTAAATGGGATTGTTTTTTTAGTCTCTCTTTCTGTAAGTTCACTATTGGTGTATAGAAATGCCATAGATTTCTTGGCGTTAATTTTGTATCCTGATACATTGCCGAATTCATTTATTAAGTCTATTAGTTTTTCGATGGAGTCTTTTGGGTTTTTTATGTACAATATCATGTCATATGCAAATAAGGACAGCTTTACTTCTTCTTTTCCAATTTGGATGCTTTTAATTTCTTCTTCTTGTCTAATTGCAATGGGTAATACTTCCAGTACTATGCTGAACAGGAGTGGTTAGAGCAGGCATCCCTCTCTTGTTCCTGTTCTTTGGGGAAATGGTTTTAGTTTTTGCCCATTGAGTATGATGTTGGCTGTGGGTTTGTCATATATAGCTTTTATTATGTTGAGATATGATCCTTCTAATCCCACCTTGTTGAGAGTTTTCATCAAGAAAGGTTGTTGGGGAGAAACCAAGATGGTGGCATAGTAAGCACCTAAACTGCTGCCTCGCACAACAATTTCAAAACTACAACTAAAAGACAGAATGGACACCATCCAGACCACAGGAAAGCTGGCTGAGCGGAAATTCTACAACTAGAAGGAAAGAGAAAAGCTCACGGAGAATTGGAGGAACGGCAAAGGGTTGAGGTACAGGAAAGTCTCTTTGTGCACGCAGAGAGGAAGGGCGGCTGAGAGCCTGGCTGACTTTCTCTGGTGGGAGGGGGAAGGAAGCCCCCGACTGCACTGAACCCCAGTTCCGGGTGAAACCCCGTGGACCCAGGCTCATACAGGGGGAGTCTGGACTGTCAGGTAGAGAGAAAGGCACTCGGAGACTTGGAGACCCAGAGGAGGGGTTCTGGAGGCACACGTGCCAGTGTGCACAAAGACTGCAGAGGTTGCCATAGACTTTCCCTAGCAGAAGGGAGTTGGAAGCTCCTGACCACACTGAACTCCAGTTCCAGGCGAGCCCCTGGGGACCCACGCTTTTGCGGGTGGAATCTGGACTCTTGGGCGGAGGCTTGGGAGCCGGGGAAGCCAGAGGTCTGGAGGCGCATGTGTGCGCACAAGGGCAGGGCAGACAGGAAGCCAAGACTGTCTGCTCCGCCCTGAGACTCCACCCCATCCAAGCTGAGCAGAGAGGCTTTTGCAATTTGACAAGTCTAATATTGTAAGGCTGTCTCCAGCACCGAACTTCTCCCAGTGTAGACACAGCTGATCCTCAAAGCCAACTGGCCTGGAGGTCAATACCTCTCAGTGATACCAACAACAATCAAGACTTAACTACAGGAGAATCCAAGATGGCGGCGTAGGTAAACACCTAAACTGCTGCCTCCCGCAACAATTTCAAAAATACAACTAAAAGAAAAAACGTCTATCACCCAGAACCACGGGAAAGCTGGCTGAGTGGAAGTTCTACAACTAGAAGGAAAGAGAAAAGAGCATTGAGACGTGCACGAGCGCTGAAAAGCTGAGGTACGGAGGCGCGTGATCCAGGCTGGCGGCAGGTGTTGCTTTTTTCAACCCAAAGGGAGACAAGCCCCCTGAAATACAGTTTCTGGGGAGACGCGGGAGACCCAAACTCCTATGGGGAGAAGCTGGACTGTCTGCCAGTGAGGGTGGCTTGCTTGCAGAGCTGCGTGCAGGAATAATTGTTTACTGCACTGGGGCACGGGACTGCCGACAGGGACTCAGAGCCGGCCAACTAGCAGCCATTGCTGTTTGCCACACCCTAGCCTAGGGACACCCTGAGACCCCGCCCTGCACAACCTACAAACCCACCCAAGCTCTAAGCAGCGGCTTTTGCATAAGAAAGCCCTGCCCTATCGCAGCTTAACCTAGAAAACTTGCAGCCCGGGTCAGACAGCTCCAAAACCTCCAAACCACAAGCAAAGAGGAGAAAACTGTAGCTCTCACTGTAGCTCCTGCTGGGTGGCCTCAGACAGTAGCTGACCTGCACCCCACTGGAGATCCAGAAGCTAGTGTACCTAGTGGTCAGTGTGAGACACCAGATTTCAACTTCTCACATCCATAAGTGACACATTCAAGAGGCAGACTCAGTGAGCACCAAAGCTCCACTGAAACAAGTCCTGCCCCATAAGTGTGTCTTCAGCGCAGCAGTTCTTCCATTATAGACACAGTGAGTGCTCACAGCTAATTGGCCTGGAGGTCAATTCCTCCCAGTATACCAACGGCAATTAAGGCTTAACTACACCAAGACTTTGCACTCAGCCCACAAAGGGGTGTACCAAGAGCATCCACCTCATGTAATTGAGGAGGCTGAGCTACTGCCCCCTATAGATCACCTACCACACAAAGCTACTCCATCAACACAGGGAAGCAGCCAAAATGTGGAGACAAAGAAACATGTCACGAATGAAAGAAACAGAGGAAAGCAAACTACTGGATGACATAGAGTTCAGAACCACATGTAGAAGGTTACTCAAGAAACTTCTTAAAACCGCTGAGAAACTTGATGAGACCTTTAAGGAGCTTAATGAGAATGCCAAAAAAATGGAAAAGGATCAGTCAGAAATGAAGCATACACTGTCTGAAATAAAGAATATACAGAAACTCAACTGTAGATCAACGTACCCCAAAAATCAAACCAAAGATCTGAAATATGTGGAAACAAAAAACATCCAACCAGAAAAACAAAAATAAAAAAGAATCCAAAAATATGAAGATAGTGTAAGGAGCCTCTGGGACAACTTTAAGCGAACCAACATCCGAATTTTTGGGGTGCCAGAAGAAGGGAGAGAGCAAAATATTGAAAACCTAGTAGAAGAAATAATGACAGAAAACTTTCCCTACCTGGTGAAAGAAATAGACTTACAAGTTCAGGAAGTGCACAGAACCCCATACAAGAGGAATCCAAAGAGGACCACACCAAGACACATCATAATTAAAATGCCAAGGGCAAAAGACAAAGAGAGAATATTAAAAGCAGCAAGACAAAAACAGTTAATTACCTACAAGGGAGTACCCATACGACTGTCAGCTGATTTCTCAACAGAAACTATGCAGGCCAGAAGGGAGTGGCAAGAAATATTCAAAATGATGAACAGCAAGAACCTACAACCAAGATTACTCTAACCAGCAGAGCTATCATTCAGAGTTGAAGGTCAGATAAAGAGCTTCACAGACAAGAAAAAGCTAAAGGAGTTCATCGCCACCAAACCAGGATTACACGAAATGCTGAAGGGTATTCTTTAAGAAAAGAAGAAGAAGAAAAAGGTAAAGATAACAATTATGAACAACAAAATGACATCAAAATACATACCTACCAACAAGTGAATCTAAAAATCAAGTGAATGAAAAATCTGAAGAACACAATGGACTGGTGAATATAATAGAATCAGGGACATAGAAAGGGAGTGGACTGACGATTTTCAGGGGAATCAAGTGTGAGGGGTGCGGGAAGAGATTGGACAAAAATCTTACTCCTATGGATGAAGACAGTGGCGGGGGGTAAGGGCATGGGGTGGGGTGGGGAACCAGGTGGAGGGGAGCTATGGGAGAAAAAAAAAGAGGAACACCTGTAATAATCTGAACAATAAAGATTTATTAAAAAAAAAACAAAACTTAACTACAACAAGGCTGTACACACAGTCCACAAAGGGGTGCACCAAGAGTGTCTACCTCAGGTAACTGGGAGGCCGACCCACTGGGCCATATAGGACACCTAGCACACAAAGCTACCCTACCAACTCAGGGAAGCAGTGAAAATGCGGCCACAAAGAAACAGATTACAAACGAAAGAAATGGAGGAAAACAAACGACTGGATATAGAATTCAAAAACACGGTTATAAGGCTTTTTAAGAGTATCCTAGAAAAGGCCGATAAATATAAGGAGACCCTCGATGATATGAAAAAGGACCAACCTGAAATTAAACAGACACTGACTGAAATAAAAAATATGATACAGAGACCCAACAACAGACTAGAGGAACGCAAGAATCAAGTCGAAGAATTGAAATACAAAGAAGCAAAAAACACTCAAGTGGAAAAGCAAAAAGAAAAAAGAATCCAAAAAATTGAAGATAGTGTAAGAAGCCTCTGGGACAACCTCAAGTGTACCAACATCAGAATTATGGGGGTGCCAGAAGAAGAGAGAGAGCAAGATACTGAAAACCTATTTGAAGAAACAATAACTGAAAACTTCCCCCACTTGGTGAAAGAAATAGACTTGCAAGTCCAGGAAGCGCACAGAATCCAAAACAGAAGGAATCCAAAGAGGACCACACCAAGACACATTATAATTAAAATGCTAAGAGCAAAAGACAAAGAGAGAATATTAAAAGCAGCAAGACAAAAACAGTTAGTTACCTACAAGGGACCACCCATATGATTGTCAGCTGATTTCTCAACAGAAACTATGCAGGCTAGACGGGAGTGGCAAGAAATTTTCAAAGTGATGAATAGCAAGAACCTACAACCAAGATTACTCTACCCAGCAAAGTTATCACTCAGAATTGAAGGGCAGATAAAGAGCTTCACAGATAAGAAAAAGCTAAAGGAGTTCATTACCACCAAACCAGTATTATATGAAATGCTGAAAGGTATGCTTTAAGAAGAGGAAGAAGAAAAAAGTAAAGATAAAAATTATGAATAACAAATACATATCTATCAACAAGTGAACCTAAAAATCAAGTGAATTAAAAACCTGAGGAACAGAATAAACTGGTGAATATAATAGAATCAGGGGCATATAAAGGGAGTGGACTGATAATTCTCATGGGGAAAGGGGTATGGGGGGGTACAGGAAGAGACTGGACAAAAATCGTACACCTATGGATGAGGACAGTGCGGGGGAGGTAAGGGCAGAAGGTGGGGTGGGAACCGGGAGGAGGGGAGCTATGGGGGGAAAAAGGAGAAACAATTGTAATAATCTGAATAAAGATGTATTAAATAAAAAAAAGGAAAGGGTGTTGGATTTTGTCAAATGCTCTTTCTGCATCAATTGATATGACTATGTGATTTTAATCTCTCAATTTGTTTATGTGATGTATCACAATGATTGATTTGCGGATATTGTACCATCCTTGCATCCCTGGGATAAATCCTGCTTGGTCATGTTGTATGATCTTTCTGATGTAGTGCTGGATCCGATTTGCTAGAATTTTGTTGAGGATTTTGGCATCTACGTTCATGAGGGATATTGGCCTGTAATTCTCTTTCATTGTGTTGTTTTTATCTGATTTTGATATTAGGGTGATGCTGGCTTCATAGAAGGAGCTTGGAAGTGTTCCTTCCTCTTGAATTTTTTGGAATAGTCTGAGGAGGATAGGTTCTTCCTTGTTTGTTTGGTAAAACCCCCGTGAAGCCGTCTGGCCCGGGGCTTTTGTCTGCTGGAAGCTTTTTGATGACTGCTTCAATTTCTTCCATAGTTATTGGCCTATTGAGATGCTTAGATTCTTCTGATTGAGTTTTGGAAGGTTGTATTTTTCTAGGAATATGTCCATTTCCTCCAGGTTGTGCCTAAAACATATTATTGTATGGCAACTGTAACTGAAAAATAAATTTTAAGAAATTAATTAATAAACCTGTGGTCTTAAAGCTTTTCTTTGTTTGTTACCAGAATATTTCCTCCCAAAAATCTTATGCAGAATAAAAGTACAGCTAGTCTGATAGAAGCAGAGAGCAAGGAGCCTCTGAGACACATCCTCTTAGAAGCCACTGATTCTGAAGAATTTAAAAACCGATTCAGCTCTGCTGGCATGGCTCAGTGGATGAGTGTTTGCTTATGAACCAGGAAGTCAGAGTTCGATTCCTAGTCAGGGCACATGCCCTGGGTTTCGGGCTTGATCCCCAGTGTGGGGCATGCAGGAGGCAGCCTATCAATGATTCCCTCTCATCATTGATGTTTCTCTCTCTCCCTCTCCCTTCCTCTCTGAAATCAATAAAAATATATTTTTTAAAAAAACTTGATTCAGACTCTCTTTGAGTCATATAACTAATAACTCTGAAAGAAGTTACACAAAGTTATGCAAATCTGAAAGAAGTTACACGAAGTTATACAAAGCTGAGTCCATGCCCAGGATTTCTTCTCTTACATAATCCTGCTTCAGGAATTTAAAAACAGAGGTATCAATTAATGCCAATTGATGTTTAGAGATAGCAAAAAATATGGATATATTTTATCACACTGGTGTGTAGGAGTTGGGGGAAGAGAATGCATGAAACTTGAGGCTTTCACAGCAGAAGAGTGAACTACTAACAGGGTAAACCCAGAGAAATTCAAGCCAAGACATGTCATAATTAAATTTCTAAAAGATAATCAAAGAAAAAACCTTCAAAGCAGTTAAAGAAAAATAATATCTTATCTACAGGGGAAATAATTAAAATGACAACAGATTCTCGTCAGAGACCATGCAGGTTAGAAGGAAGTGGTACAGTATTTCTCAACTACTGAGAGAAGTGTCAACCCAGAATCCTATACCCCAAACTAGACTGTACCCCAAATGAAGGAAAACTAAGAGTTCGTTGCCAGTTGGACTATCCTAAAAGAATGGCTAAAGGAAGTTTTCCAAAAAAGGAAAATATAAAAGAAAAAAAGGCCTTCATACATCAGGAAGAACTCAGTAAGCAAAACTATTAGTAAACACAATAGGCTTTCCTTCTCTTCTTGAGATTTCTAAAGTTATGTTTGATGGTTGAAACTAAAATATAACAGTATCTTGATGTTAGTTCCAAAAGAAGAACAATGTTGCCATCAGGCATTTCTCTCATAGACAATATGCATTTCATCGGTGTCCGATAACCATTGAATTTTTCATCCTTGCTACAGTGAATAAGCATGCTTTGCCCACTAAGTTTAAGCTGCCACTTTGGGAAGTGGAAAATTCTCTTGCTAAGGAAATGATTTTTTACGGATGGAACAGAACACAATGCTTAATGATATTGCTTATAAATATGCACATCATGGCAATAATCTTGATTATGCTGAATTCTGCCAGTGAAAATAAAATATTAGTTAAGTGTAGGGTTTTAAACTTGGTTTGTAAGTCAAATTTGGAAGAAGTAAACTCCATTTTAAAAATTTCTAACTAAACAGTGGTTCAAATCACAGGAGGTTCTGGGGAAGCCTGCCATGCTGGCTCTTTCTTTGTGATTTGCACTTTGACTTATCAAGGGACACACAGCATGCAAGTGTGGGGAAGGAAACTTGGAAGGAATGTAATAAACTATTTGCTCCCTCAACAAACTACAATCACATCCACAATGACCAGAAACGTGGTGAAATCAGGCCTGACTGCCCTGGCAACCCTCTGAGCAGAGTATTCATGAATGCTAGAGTATTCATCTCCTGTGGAATCTGTCTAAACACTGAAGAAGTCTGTTCTCTGTAATCTGTTGTCTGGCCACTAGCCCCATTAAATGATTCACGTTAGCTGAGCAGGAAGAGATGAAGAGTGAGAAGAGAATGAAGATTGTTTCGGATCTCTGAGGAAGGTCTTAGACACCACCACTCAATTAATGCATAAAATTAGGATCATAATTTTTAAGGATATTCAAATAGATACCAACCTATTTCAAAATAAGAAGAATGTGAAGTAAAAGTACACCGAGTTTTTTGTTTGTGTGTGTTTTTTTTTAATCTAGTCAAATGGACAAAGATCATAAATGTTAGTACATTGTGTGGCTGGCAAGGCTCTAAGTGAACTACTGTATATTTCAATTGGGAATGTATATTAAACAATACCTGTTGTAAGATTTTTAGACAATACCAAGTCTAAGATTTGAGTTTATCCTACTTACAAGCTAATAAGAGAGCTGTTTACTCTTTCATGGATCCTAGGTTGGAGACAAAGGACTTTGTTATTCACAGCACATGAAGCTGCATGAACACCAGCATGTTTGCACAAGCTCTTCCTGGCCTCAAGTCCCCGGGGACGCATAGGAGGCCCAGATGGATTCTGCTGAGGCTCCCTGAGCTTGAGGAAGCTACCCCTTTTATAGCAAGCAGTTAGAAAGCTTGTTTTGTAGTCCTGGAAGGACACATTACCTCAGCCCTAAAGTTGCTCACTGCAAACTTGACCCTGAGAAATGGTCCACACAAAGACAGGTAAAAGACCATTCTTAGCTACTTGGCAGGGTGTGTAGGATATAATCTGGAGGGATTCCTCCCACTAATGCTCAGGACTACTTTGCAATACAAATCACACATACACTTAACTTTTGACCTAGTAATTCCACCTCTAGGAATCTATCCTACATATTTACTTGCATGTGCACAAAATGATGGCTATAAGGGGTTATTTATTCCAGCATGGTTTATAATAGTAAAAGATGAGAAAAAGTGAAATGTTCATTGATATAGGACTGGTCTTATTATAATAGACCCTCACAATGGACTATTACACAGTAATAATAAAGGGTGAAGAATTTCTTTATGTGCTGGTATAGATTGCCAAGAAAACAGATGCAGGAAAATATGCATAATTCTCCCATTTGTGTAAAAGAGGCAAAAAAATATTTTCTTGTGCTGTGTATTATGTATAAAGTTTCATTTCTCTAATGATATACAAAAAACTTTAACAGTCTCATATGACACACTGATAAATGCAAGAACTTACAAATTCCAATAACACATGACACACACCAAGGGGTTTATATTCAAAATTTTAATAATAAATTGTGCTAGTAGAAGCTTTTCAAAGGCAATGATATATCAATAAATAATAAACTGAGTTCCTGAGAAAGAACCTACCACATAAAAGTGTGTCGGAGTGCTGTAAATAACAACACGGTATTACTGTAAAGTCATGGAAATACTGACAGTCACGGTATAAGCACAGCAGATGTCGGGTTGCCATTCATTCAAAATGTAAACCAGTACACAGGAACCTTCTTTTTAGACATTGATAAAATTGTAAGTGTTGCTGCCTATATATATACTAAATAGTGAGTATATTGTGCTAAAAACATCAAAGAAAAATATGTGGAACATAATGAAAATATGATGCATCAGATTCTTAAAAAGCAAAAAAGAACTGAACTTTTTACTCAAATATATATCACTTTAAATAGGAATCATACTAATCTGAAATGGAAAATATTTTGTACGTTTATCTATGTAGTTATATATATATATATCTACACATCTAAGAAAATTGTATGGCTTAATTTTTTTTATTCCAATGTTACTTTAAATAATCCTTGCTGTTTTACAAAGATGAGGAAAATGTATTTTTAAAACAAAGTTAAGATTGACACCTCAAAACACACACAAAAAAGTGAAAGAATGCCGAGATTACTAAATTTCACCATGGTAAGACTGAAGCTGTCTCAGACAGCGGGGTCAAATGGCGTCAGGCAGACCTCTTGGTGGGGCCCATCTTGTGGCAGTAGGGTGGCAGCTGTTGGATTCCATACATCAGCTACACTAAGAACGAGAGAGTGGTCTGACTGGTGAAACAGACAGAGTTCCATGATTAACGCCAAACTTTTTGGCATAGCTAAATTAATCACAAGTTCAGTATTTGACAAATGCTTAAGTTTAGCCTCCAAAGAATCCAGCCATACCAAAGACACATAGTCTTCTCAGTTACACACCTAGATTTCTTTAACAAAATAGTAAAGGATACAATCACAGTGAAGTCACCCACACAACATGTCATCGTACACTGTCTACAATGTTTCATTTATAGATACTGTATAAAAACATCTTCACAGAACCTGCTGTGAATGGCAAGACATGGTCATTTATAACAAAAGACCCAACTCATGCAACATTCTCTACACACCAGACATCAGGAATCACACCCATTGAATCAACTTGCTCACACTGTCTATGACACTATAATATGCAAAAAGAAAAAAATAATAAAATAAAGCAGCTTTTAACATATCACAATTTTGAAATGCAGGAAAAAATATAAAACCAAAACCATTGTGTGAATAAAATGGTATCAGTAACATCAAAACAGTGTTATCTTTCTTTAAGTTATTGCACAGAGATTTCTTATCACATGTTCTTCAGTTATTTCTTTTCCTAAATGTAAGTGCTGTGATAAAATACAAATGTATAAAATGACAGCAGCATAATTTGTCAGAATTAATCCTTATAACTTAGTAATAAAAATGACTATAAACAAAATAAGTGCTCTTTTAAACTGTACTAAATTTTTAAAAAATTGTTTCAATGCAGTGAAGATCCTCAAAAGCCAATTCAAAGCCATGTTAACAACCATCCCCCTTATCAACCAGAATCTAGAAATGAAGATATGCTATACTTGAGTCCTTTTTAAAAAGCATTTTTGTTTTGGGTTTTTTAGTGAAGACCAGAATTTCAAGTGAAGTAATCAATGGGTTAACTGACAAAACTGCCCTGAACTTTCCTTCAGGTCTTTTAAGGAACCAGCCATGGGCACCTGGGTGTCAGTGCCACGTCTGTCTACACGTACACTGGTTGGCAACCTTCAGTCTGATCCACCAGATTGGAATTTTCCAAATTGGAGTTCTCAGCCTGTAACTCCTCTGCTCCTGAAGGCTTTGGGCACCTGAAGGGGTAGCCATTGTCATCAAAGAACCTTCGAAAAGTAAATTCATAAAATGCATGCTCAGGGTGCTTGTTATTTGGGAAGGTGAGTGTGTCCCAGGCCTTGGTGCTGTCTTCTCTAGCATCGTTCCAAGGGCTTTCTTCATCTACGGGGTCAAAATTTGAGGTGTCCATGGGGTGGCTGATCTTGGGAATGTAGGGGGCTGGCTGCTTCCGAATGTCACTAGAGAAATCAATGGTGACGAAGAATGGGTGGGCCTTCAGGTCGTCAGCCCCGTTCCTCCCCAGCCGATGGTCAGCAGCACAGCACAGTTTAATGATGAGGTCCCGGGCCTCGGGGCTCAGCTTAACCTGGGCTGGAATGTGGAGCGTGTTCTCCCAGTTTATCACCTCAAGAGTCAATAGAACCAAAGGTTTAGTTTCTCGCAACATCTCAAAACCTAAATGGGCAGTTCTGGGACAATATGTGATGATGTGGCTTTTAAATAATTTTAGTTTCACGATGGAAGGAAAGTCAGGATAGACTCAGAGAGCACAGTTGTGGATCTGAGCAGCTATTGAAGGTCAGTGTTCTAGTTTGGGGCACACAGCCTGAGGCACGGGATGCTGAAGCCAAATACAGACCAAGAGAGACTAATTTCCTTCTATCAGAAAGACTGGTTAGCAAAAGAATTTTGTGTTTTCCACAAAAATGAAGAGACTGATCCTTTATGAGTCATTTCTTTAGCTAAGGCAACAGATTTCTGTTGAACCATCATGGTTCTCACTCAATACTTATTGTAGCCAAGAGATGGTCTGTTAGGTTTTTGTAATTTAAAAAGCAACCTCGCCCAGCTGGCGGAGCTCAGTGGTTGAGCGTCGACCCATGAACCAGGAGGTCAATTCCCTGTCAGGGTACATGCCCAGTTTGTGGGCTCAATCCTCAGTATGGGGCGTGCAGGAGGCCGCTGATTAATGATTCTCTCTCATCATTGATGTTTCTATCTCTCTCTCCCTCTCCCTTCCTCTTTGAAATCAATAAAATAAAAATATTTAAAAAATATAAAAAGCAAACTCACGGAGAATAAAACTGACCTACCCTATGGCCGGGGTCTCCTATTCCTGATGCTCAACCACGCACACCAGCCATCTAAATGCTCAGTAAATACATTTGCCATAGAGATGTGTCTATAGTGAGGAGAAAAGCTAAGAGACTTTATTATTCATACTTCAAATCAGGATAAAACAAGGCAAACATAACTGTCTACTGCATGGGTGACTGAGCATCAGGTGAGGTATATAGGCAGGTGGCTATGTGGGTGGGAGGGTTGGTTTGAACCTGAGTGGTTTTAATAGAGGTGAAACTATAAAACTCCTAGAAAAAAAACATAGGGGGAAATCATTATGACATTGGATTTGGCAATGATTTCTTGGATATGACACCAAAACACAGGCAACAAAAGAAAAATATATTAATTGGATTTCATAAAAATTTAAAACTTTTGTTCATCAAGGACACTGCTGACATAATGAAGAGGCAACCCACAGAATGGAAGACTTTATTTGCAAAACATTTATCTTATAAGGAGTTAATACCAAAAATATATAAAGAATTTCTACAACTCAACAACAAAACAAATAACCTGATTAAAAAAGGGCAAAGGACTTGAACAGACATTTCTCCAAAGACATACAAATGTTCAGTAACCACATGAAAAGAGCCTCAATATCACTAATCATTAGGGAAATACAAATCAAAACCACAGTGAGATATCACTCCATTAGAATGAAGTGAAGCCACCAGTAGGATGGCTACTATAAAAAAAGGCGGGGGCGTGGGGGAGGGAAAAAGTGTTGGTGTGGAGAAAACGGAACCCACATGCACTGTTGGTGGGAATGTAAAATGGTGCAGCCACTATGGAAAACTGAAAAAGTTAAATAGAACTACCATATGACCCAGCAATACCACTTCTGGATATATAGTCAAAAAAATTGAAAGCAGGACTCAAACAAATTCTTACATACACACTCATGTTCATAGCATCATTATTAATAATAACCAAATAAGTGTCCACTGCTGGATGCTGTATAAACAAAATGTGGTCTATATGTACAATGAAATATTATTCCACCTTAAAAAGGAAGGAAATTCTTCTAAATGAGACAACATGGATGACCTTTGAATGGATTATGTTCAGGGAAATAAACCATTCAGAAAAGGACAAATACTGTGTGATTCCAGTATTTGTCCATTCAGAAAAGGACAAATACTGTGTGTGGAATCACATAGTATCTGGGTGCCTCAGATACTGAGTGATTCCACACAGTATCTGAGGCACCCAGAGCAGTCAATTTCATAGAGACAGAAAGTAGAAGAGAGGTTACAGGGGTTGAGAGAGGGGGAATAGAGAATTATTGTTTAATGGGTACAGTTTCTGTTTGGGAAGATGAAAATATCTGGAAATAGACAGTGGTGACAGTTGCATAACATTGTGAATGTACTTACTGTCACTGAATTGCACACTTAAAAATAGTTAAAATGGTAACTTTTATCACAATAGAAACTGAGTTACGATTATGCAGGCAAATTAGTGAGTGGTTTAGCTATTCAATGAGGATACAGATAATGTCAACTTCCAATTTTATTGTTACTGGTGTGAAACCAAGACTTAATTTAGGGTTCTTCTAACTAAGAGACTATTAAATTAGGGTCTGCCATGAACTCCAGGGCATGAATTCTTCCTAGAATTTTTAGTAAACTTGTGTCAATGGGTAAATGCACTGTCTGAGAAATTACAAAGATTTCATCAGATTCTCAGTTCAATCATTCTTAAATAATCAAATAATTTATGTCAGATAATAGATGGCCATAATTCTAAAACTAATTATTTAGTTACATCAAGTGAACATTAGGAATATGCACACCTAGGCTAACCTCATAGCTGATAATTTGCAAAAAGTAATGATATAGCATTCAAATAAATAAACGGACTTATTTAAGAGAGTTTATAAAGTTTTCTGTTGTTGCACAGTGGGCAAAGTGGCAGTGGAAACTAGATCTGACCACGCCTTACCGCTTCTTTGTTCTCACCTGGAAATACTAAGATGGCAGGTGACCAAGTGGTTCAAGTAAAATTTCAGACACACATATACTGTGTTTCACAACTCAGATCTAGCCCTGGTCGGGTGGCTCAGTTGCTTAGTGTCATCATCCTGTACACCAAAATGTAGTGGGTTCAATACTTATGTTGCATGTTCAATCCCAGATCGGGCAAGTACGAGAGGCAATGGATCTATGTTTCTCTCTCACATTGATGTTTCTCTCTCTCCCCCTTCCTCTTTCTCTAAAATCAATAAACAACCTCAGGAGAGGATAAAAAACAACAAAAAACTCAAGTCTAACTTGAGGCTTTACTTATAATAAAAATTTTCAAAATAGGTAAACAATACTTTAAAAACCCCCATTATGTACAACTGAGATTCCTACACCAATCAGAATAAAGGGTCCAAAAACCATGTGTGTTTGCAGCAAGCAGATGCATTTTGCTTCCTTACCTTCAGCTGGGTTTCCGTGGGAGTGGGGGCCAGAAAGGGTGGCTGCCCCACCAGCATCTCGAAAAGTATTACTCCAACGCTCCACCAGTCACAGAGCTGAGTATACCCTGAAAAAAAGACAAGGCCACTTTCAATTCCAGCATGGGCATGTACTCTTCTTGGAGAGGAACTGTACGAATCCTCAAGTATTACTTTATTGCCATGTGGGGAAACATGTTCAAGCAGCACACATTACATAAAAGAAAACCACCCTACACAAAACAAGTTTCCTTGCATGTGTGGCTCAGAATAAAGGCTGCAAAGGGCATGTGCTGGGGTGGTAACAATCTTCATGTGGGGAGGAGGATGGTCACTTGTCCTTTTTCTTATTTTCAGTCACTGGTGTGTGGTAAACACAGAATGCTTTTGTAATAAGAAAATACCTTAATTTAAAAAGATTACTGTTCCGCTGGCTGGGTTGCTCAGTTGGTTAGAGCATTGTCCCGATATGCCAAGATTGGGGGTTTGATCCCCAGTTGGGGTATATTCAGGAATCAACCAATGAATGCAAGAATTAAGTGGAACAACAAATCAATGGTTCTCTGTCTCAAATCAGTAAGTTTAAAAAACCTAAAAAAAAAGATTACTGTTGTTGTTACTAGCGATACTAACCAGAATTTTAAGTTCTTAAAGAATCTACAAACAGATACAAATTAAAATTAGTAGTAACCACGAAACAAGAAGTGTTAAGACCTGTGAACAAGTGTGTCCTGTCATGAGGGCTTTCTGGCAAGGCTTTCTGGGAGGTTTGGAGGAAGTTGAAGAATATGGAAAAGGGAGCACTTTGGCAAAGGGAACAACTGTCAGTGAAGATATGATCTCTGTGTGAGGCACTAGCCAGCCAGGCTCTTCCTCACAGTGCTCCCAAAACAGAGCTGAAGCAGGACATCCTGCAGCTCAGTCAGAGCGAGCCCCAACCAAGTTGCAGAGCAGGTTCATTTTTTTTTCTGATTCTTTCCCATTTTCCCCCTAGAGCCTCATGTCCCAGTCCAATCTATGTTCCAGTCTTATGTCACCTAATCCTTGCTAAGTATGAACTGGAATATAAGACCTGCTGGCAGTACTGCCAGTTTAGTTCCTTGAGACTTCTCGGTACTCTCCATCCCACTCCTTCCTGTCCATCTGGCACTGGGGATGGCAGAACGACCCTACCCTTGGTTCCTGGAGAGTGTACATGCTGGATACTGGAAAGGATGTTGTCTCCCACAGCCCGGCAACCCCTCCTCCTACTTAGAGAGTGTGACTGGGCAGCAAGGTTATTGCTATAGATGTGACTCTGAGTGGTTAATTAACTTGCTTTGGATTACCACAGCTAACAAAGAAAACTCAGACTTGAACAGATCTGGGTGGCTGCAAAGACTTGAAACAACACATGTGAAGAGATAGGCCACGAATGCTGGATTTATTGCAAAAACTCAGGTCAATAATGGAAGATTCCTTTGGTGTTCAGACAGCTGCCATATTTGATGGAACAGAGCATCTACCCAGGACCAATTTTACTAAACACTTGTAGTTTTATGCACAATAATGTCCCCAAATCAGACCTTCACAGTGCTTCTGGAATAGAAGGGAGAACTGGAGGAAAAGAATATCTGTCTTGAGAGAGAATCCAAGATGGCGGCGTAGGTAAACACCTAAACTGTTGCCTCGCACAACAATTTCAAAAATACAACTAAAAGACAAGACGTCTATCACCCAGAACCACGGGAAAGCTGGCTGAGTGGAAGTTCTACAACTAGAAGGAAAGAGAAAAGAGCATTGAGACGTGCACGAGTGCTGAAAAGCTGAGGTACGGAGGCGCTTGATCCGGGCTGGCGGCAGGCATTGCTTTTTTCAACCCAAAGGGAGACAAGCCCCCGATTACTCTGAAATACAGTTTCTGGGGAGACGCGGGGGACCCAAACTCCTACGGGGAGAAGCTAGACTGTCTGCCAGTGAGGGTGGCTTGCTTGCAGAGCTGCGCACAGGAATAATTGTTTACGGCACTGGGGCACGGGACTCGCAGATGCCGTCGGGGACGCAGAGCCGGCTAACTAGCAGCCATTGCTGTTTGCCACGCCCTAGCCTAGTGACGCCCTGACCCCGCCCTGCACAACCTACAAACCCACCCAAGCTCCAAGCAGCGGATTTAACATAAGAAAGCCCTGCTCTATCGCAGCTTAACTAGCAAACTTGCAGCCCGGGTCAGACAGCTCCAAAACCTCCAAACCACAAGCAAAGAGGAGAAAACTGTAGCTCTCACTGTAGCTCCTGCTGGGTGGCCTCAGACAGTAGCTGACCTGCACCCCACTGGAGATCCAGAAGCCAGTGTACCTAGTGGTCAGTGTGAGACACCAGATTTCAACTCCTCACATCCATAAGTGACACATTCAAGAGGCAGACTCAGTGAGCACCAAAGCCCCACTGAAACAAGTCCTGCCCCATAAGCGTGTCTTCAGCGCAGCAGTTCTTCCATTATAGACACAGCGAGTGCTCACAGCTAATTGGCCTGGAGGTCAATTCCTCCCAGTGTAGCAACAGCAATTAAGGCTTAACTACACCAAGACTTTGCACTCAGCTCACAAAGGGGTGTACCAAGAGCATCCACCTCATGTGATTGAAGAGGCTGAGCTACTGCCCCCTATAGATCACCTACCACACAAAGCAAACTACTGGATGACATAGAGTTCAGAACCACATTTATAAGGTTACTCAAGAGTCTTCTTAAAACTGCTGAGAAACTTGATGAGACCTTTAAGGATCTTAATGAGAATGCCAAAAAAATGGAAAAGGATCAGTCAGAAATGAAGCATACACTGTCTGAAATAAAGAATATACAGAAACTCAACTGTAGATCAACGTACCCCAAAAATCAAACCAAAGATCTGAAATATGTGGAAACAAAAAACATCCAACCAGAAAAACAGAAAGAAAAAAGAATCCAAAAATATGAAGATAGTGTAAGGAGCCTCTGGGACAACTTTAAGCGAACCAACATCGAATTTTTGGGGTGCCAGAAGAAGGGAGAGAGCAAAATATTGAAAACCTATTAGAAGAAATAATGACAGAAAACTTTCCCTACCTGGTGAAAGAAATAGACTTACAAGTTCAGGAAGCGCACAGAACCCCACACAAGAGGAATCCAAAGAGGACCACACCAAGACACATCATAATTAAAATGCCAAGGGCAAAAGACAAAGAGAGAATATTAAAAGCAGCAAGAGAAAAACAGTTAATTACCTGCAAGGGAGTACCCATACGACTATCAGCTGATTTCTCAACAGAAACTATGCAGGCCAGAAGGGAGTGGCAAGAAATATTCAAAATGATGAACAGCAAGAACCTACAACCAAGATTACTCTACCCAGCAAAGCTATCATTCAGAGTTGAAGGTCAGATAAAGAGCTTCACAGACAAGAAAAAGCTAAAGGAGTTCATCACCACCAAACCAGGATTACATGAAATGCTGAAGGGTATTCTTTAAGAAGAGGAGGAAGAAGAAAAAGGTAAAGATAAAAATTATGGACATCAAATACATACCTACCAACAAGTGAATCTAAAAATCAAGTGAATAAAAAATCTGAAGAACAGAATGGACTGGTGAATATAATAGAATCAGGGACATAGAAAGGGAGTGGACTGACGATTCTCAGGGGAAGCAGGTGTGAGGGGTGCGGGAAGAGATTGGACAAAAATCTTACTCCTATGGAAGAAGACAGTGGCGGGGGGTAAGGGCATGGGGTGGGGTGGGGAATCAGGTGGAGGGGAGCTATGAGGGAAAAAAAAGAGGAACACCTGTAATAATCTGAACAATAAAGATTTATTTAAAACAAAAAAGAATATCTGTCTTCTGTCATACTCAATAACCAGCTGGAGATGGTGGTACAACCCAGCTCGAATCTTGGGCAAAAAGCTTTGGCACATATATACAATGGAATATTACTTGGCCATAAAAAATGAAATCTCAGCATTTGCAACAGCATGGGTGAACCTGTAGGGTATTATGCTAAGTGAAATAAGTCAGTCAGAGAAAGGCAAATAACTTATTATTTCACTTATATGTGAAATCTAAAAAACAATATAAACAAACAGACAAAACAGAAACATACTCATAGATACAGAGAATAGACTGAGGGTTACCAGAGGGGAGGAGGGCTGTGGAACTGAGTCAAAAAGGTGAAGGGATTGAGAAGTACAAATCGGCAGTTACAAAATAGTCCTGAGGATGTAAAGTACAGCATAGGAAACATAGTCAATAATATTGTAATAACTATGTACAGTGCCAGGTGGGTACTTGAAATGTCAGGGGGACTACTTTGTAAAGTATGTGATTGTCTAACTACTATGCTATACACCTAAAACTAATACAAAATATTACTGAATGTAAACTGTAATTGAAAAAAATAAAATTAAAAAAAAATTTTAAAAGTTACAGCTAGAGCCTGGAAATATCTGGCTTAGGCAGACTGAAAAGAGTCCCTGTGACCCTCAGAGTTATTTCTATCATATGACTGTCAAACCAGTTCTGCAGTGATTCTCTTGGGTTCCAGGTAGCAAGTCCACACCTCCACCCAGTTTCTCACTTCCCAGTCAAAGGAGGAATGAGCAAAGACTAGCGTAAAGGTGCATGTCTTCTGTCACGCTGGGAGTGAGAGCAGTTCCAAAAGGAAGTGATACGTGCTTCCGTGGGTACACAGTTACAATGGGAATATTCAGGGTCTTAGAAATCTGGGGCTGGAGAGACTTAGAGGTCCTTTGGCTCCACAGCTCTGGAGCTAAGACGGCCTCTAGCTGGGCAGGAGTGTGGAATGCCTGAGGTGAATGCCTGAGGCACCTACCTTTTCGGAGGAGCACTTCTGGGGCAATATAATTTGGGGTCCCAACCAGGGAGTGTGCTAGACATCTCTGATGCTGCTTTTTGGCTCTCTGCTCCAGGGTCTTCAGCCTGTCTCCACAACGACAATTAGACACCTCGTCCCATAGGTCACCAGGCTCCATGCTGTCTTGTCTGATGTGGCTCCCTTTTGCACCAGGAATCAGGGAAGCAAAAGAAGAGAATACAAAACAAAATATTCACTATTCAACAAACCCATAGCTTCAAACTGAGGAGTAATTCAATTCAGCTCCTGACACACTAAAGAGCCCTGTCCAACTGCTCAGCAGGGTGGCCTGAAGTCCTGGGTCTGAGATCCCATGTGAAATGAACACAGCACCATGGCAGAAACAGCAGCTGCAGGCTGCACTAGAGGCTTGGATAACTGAGGGAACTCTGTACCCATCTCAGGTCAGTCTCAACAGGATGTGCTTTAAGATAAGCATGGAAAAGCATAAGAATATTTTAAAAATGTGATAATAAAGTGACTTAAATGCCAGAAAATGGGAATAAATTAAATGGCTTAGGATTAGTTTCAAGTTAAAATAAAAAATTGAAGCCTGAACTATGGTATTAAAATAAGTACTTTAAGAATCCAAGCCATAAATAATAGCCAGCTGTTTTTGATTTTTCAAAATAGCAGAACTACAGGAACCGGAGTTTAACTATGATCATACCTATATCCATACCTACACCTACAGATACTACAGATACTGCAGATACTTCAGATAATGTGGAATGCCTGAGGTCAGCTGTACAAGGACTCCTCAGGAGTATGTAAAATGTTAGGGCTCATTTTAATAGGGCAGAGCGATGGTTCCTCACAAAGGCCCCATGACATCTCATAGCCTGTTGGCCTAAAAATTTCATAGGAAAACTTAAATCCACTCACATATCTTTAGAGAGAAAAGGATGTCACACCAAATTATAAAATAACTAGAGGCCCAGTGCATGAATTTGTGCACAGGTGGGGTCCCTAGGCCTGGCCGGTGATCAGCACTGATCAGGGCCTTCCTTTGTTCCATGCCGCCCCCTGGTGGTCAGGGCACATCATAGCGAGTGGTTGAACTCCCAGTCAGTTGAACTCCCAAGGGGAAAATTTGCATATTAAGCTTTTTATTATATAGGATGGAGTGACAGATAATTTCATAATCATTAGGAGCCATAATGATTAGGGCAGGAAACAGTTGCCTTAAATGGCTCAGTTGTGTCTAGATGTGCAAAGTAGGTGTGGTATGTCTAAGACAGTACCTTTCTGGTAGTACTTTGAGTTGTGAGTCCACCTGAATCCAGTGCAGAGACCAAAATCTGTCAGTTTGATGTGACCATCAAGATCTATCAAAATGTTGTCTGGCTTGATGTCTCGGTGGATAAAGCCCATTTTGTGGACACTCTCGATGGCCAGAGTCAACTCTGCAATGTAGAAGCGGGCCAGGTGCTCCGGGAAGATCTCCATCCGAATGAGCAGGCTCATCATATCTCCCCCAGGGATGTAGTCCATCACAAAGTATAGGCTGTCCTTGTCTTGGAAGGAGTAGTAGAGTTTGACCACCCACTCGTTGTCTGCCTCAGCCAGGATGTCCCTCTCAGCCTTCACGTGGGCCACCTGATTCCGGTTTAAGACATCCTTCTTCCTCAGGGTCTTCATGGCGTATAGCGCGTTAGTGTCAACCTTACATGCCAGGCACACTTCCCCAAAGGCACCAATCCCCAGGGTTTTGATTTTCACAAACATTGACTTGTCCATCTTGGCCCTCTTCAGCCTGTTGTAATTAGACTCCTTCTGGTAGAGGATCTTCCTCATCTGCTCTTGCTCAGCCTCACAGAGTCCGGCCTGCACAGAAAGCAAATAAGGGTCATATACGAGGAACCCTGACAGAAAATGGCTGGTGAGAGATGCCCTAGAACTGAGAGGACCCTGACTTGATCTACAGGAATGAGAAGACAGGAGAATGGATCCAATATACTCCAAGCAAGAGAATAATCCATTTTGTTCTTTATATCCATATACAGACACAAATCCAGAATCCAAAGGGAAGACAAAATAGTTCTCTCTCAGTGACTTTAGGCCCTTAAAAACTGAAGGAAATCTCTATGAACAAAAATCTGTGGAAAGGGGACCACAAAATTCCTGGAACTCTAAGAGCAACCTAATTAAAAAAAAAAAAAAATATATATATATATATATATATATATATATATATATATATATATATATATATATATTTCAGAAAGGAAGGAAGAGGGAGAGAGATAGAAACATCAATGATGACAGAGAATCACTGATTGGCTGCTTCCTGCACACCCCCTACTGGGGATCAAGCCTGCAATCCAGGCATGTGTCCTGACTGGGAATTGAACCCTAACATCCTAGTTCCTAGATTGATGTTCAACCACTGAGCAACACTGGCTAGGCAGCAACCTAATCTACACTAATAAAAGGGAAACATGCAAATTACTGTCACTCTGCTACACCCAACAGCCAATCAGAGTGATCATGCAAATTAACCTGAAAACATGGTGGAAGCCCCGCCCCCCCAGCCCCTCCAGGCCTGTGGGGGATGGAAAAGTCGGGTGCCAGTGCCTGAGGCTGGCTGCAGCCAGGGATACAAAGAAGCCGCCTGCCCCATGATCCCATGCCGCAGCCAGCCGAAGAAGTCGCTCACACTGCATCCCAGGGAAGACAGAGAAGCTGCCCACCCCGCAGTCCTGGGCGTTAGCACTCGCGGCTACAGCCCAGGCAAAGTCACCTGCCCACCATCCCCTGAAGCTGCAGCCAACCTGGCACCTATGGCTGACCAGAGGGAGAGAAGACCGGATCCCGGGTGCCTGTGTTCGCCTGGAGGAGGGAATCCTGGGTCCCAGATGTGGGGCTGAGGCAGAGGTGGTTAGGGGAAATCAAGCCAGCAGGGGAGCAGTTAGGGACAATCAGGCTGGCAGGTAGAAGTAGTTAGGGGCAATCAGGCAGGCAGGTGAGCAGTTAGGAGCCAGCAGTTCTGGATTGTGAGAGGGATGTCCGACTGCTGGTTATCCCGAGGGTTCCCAGATTATAGAGGGTGCAAGCCAGGCTGAGGGACATCCTTCCCCCTCATGCCCCCATGCATGAATTTCATGCACCGGGCCACAAGTGTTTTAATAAAAGCTCAGGGAAAATGAGAAAACAAAAATGAAAAAAATCAATGAAAATGGGAGAGCAGAAAGTAAGAGTACAAATTTTAGTTTTAGAACCTGAAATTATTGGTTTATTTACTATATTGATTTAATTTACTGTAACATTTAAATAGTTTCATTAATTACCTCCTTTAGCAGTTTTGTGTCAAGTAAGGTCTCTTTAAAACATTACTTGCTGCCTGGTCGGTGTGGTTCAGTGGTCAAGCATCGACCTGTGAACCAGGATATCACGGTTTGATTCCTGGTCAGGGCACATGCCTGGGTTATAGGCTCGATCCCAAGTAGGGGGCGTGCAGGAGGTAGCCCATCAATGATTCTCTATCATCATTGATGTTTCTATTTCTCTTTCCCTGTCCCTTCCTCTCTGAAATCAATAAAAACATATTTTAAAACACAAAATATTACTTGTCAATTATAGACTTTAAAGGAAGAATAAATGATTCCCTATTAGATATATTTTTCTTTATAAATCCCACAATTTCAATTCATAAAACCTCAAACTTTGTTTCTACTCTTCTCAAAGTATTTTGTTACTAGTTAATAAAATTTAATGAACTTCGCTAATGATAAAAACACATAAAAACCCATTTGATAATTTTCCCATTGGTACATGGTGTATAGCCATAGCTGATCCCTGCAGTCCAGGGAAGGGGGAAGGGAGGCTGGAACACCTGTAATTTCTCCAAGTCCTCCCCTCATAACCAGACCAGGGCCAGGGGATGACTGGTTGGTACCAAAGGTGCATAAAACAGAAAGAAAAGGAATTCTACTGTTAAGAGCTTAGGAAGCCTGAAAGGAGAAATTACTCTGGCCATCTCCTGCTCCAATTGCAGCCTGCGGTTGACCTTCTGCTGGTAGGTCTTGATGACATTTTCCACGTGCTGTTCCATGAAGAACTTGAATGCATAGGGTGAGTAGCTCTTGATTCGAGACTCTCTTTTCTCCTCATCACGGCTATTTTTGCGAACCGGAACAGGAGAGGTCTGGATCAGTTTCTTATCCTTCCCAGCTCGGTCTGCCTTGGTACCTTTGTGGCCCCTGTTGGGGGGCTCCGAGGGGGTACCCCACAGCTGCTGCTCCACCCCCGCACACAGGCAGTCCATGTCCACCTGCTCGACAGCACCCCGTAGCAGGTGCTTAGGGTAGGGTGGGGGCGGGCACCTCACGTCCACATCCCGAGGGTAGGGGCCCACGCCCACCAAGGGTGGAGGCTGCTCATCAGTGGAATCGGGGCCCTCGGGCCCTGGAGTGGGTGCGGGCACCCAAGCCGGATGGGAGGGCCCCACAGCCGTCTGCGGCTCCGGCCGGAGCACACGAACGCTCTTCACTGGGTGCAGAATGTGGGCCGCTGTCACTGCTGTGATGGTGTTGGGGGAAGCCGTGGCCACAGGTTGCTGGTGGCTACTGAAGGAGCTGCTTCTGCTGGGCACAGAGCCCTCCAGCCCCAGCGCCTGCTTTTGCATAGAGTCTCGCCGGGTCAGCGTGGGCACCGGCCACGACTGGACGGGGGTACTGCTGGCCTCGTACAGGTCCACATTGAGGCTGTTCCTGGAGGGGGCCAGCAGGCTCTGTGGGGGTGCCATCACATGCACCTGCGGGGCCTGTTTGTGGTGTGGATGTGATATGTATAAACCTGCTGTGGCCCCCACCACTGGGAAGGGGTGGCCGGCCCCTGGCTGCCCAGCCAGGCCCTTGGCAGCCAGACTGGCATACCCTGCAGTGTCTGGTGGCACCTTGTTCTGAAAGGAAGGGCTGCGCTGGATGCTGTAGCCCAGGGGTGCCCCGGGCACCAGCAGATGTGGCCTGTAGTGTGGGCCCTGCAGCAAGACGCCTTGGCCCTCAGGCCCGGCCATGGGGAAGTTCATCCCAGAAGTCTCCAAACTTGCAGAGTAGCCCTTGGACTGGTGCTGGAGGCCACCAGGCGTGCTGTGGGGACTGACACTGGCAAAGAGAAAGTCCATGTACTGTCGGGGCACCTCCTCCAGTATACCACTACTCTCGTAGGCCCCGCTCATCGGATGATAGGGGGGGAAGGGATCTCTTCCTTCTTCAAAGCTTGGCCTCCGTGGCACAGAGGTGGACGCCAAGCCTTTTCCTGCAGAGGAAAGAAAGAACAAAAGTGGCATTAGAGAGGTCTGTCCAGCAGCTTCTGGCACTTTCAGGCTCTTCCATGAATGAAGACACTTGGGCAAGGCTGAACTCTGCTGGGGCAGATCCAGCCTGCCCCTAAATCAAAGGTCTGCCTTGCCCACAGAGAGTCCTCACAGGAATCCCTGGCAAAACCAAGACCCTCCATAGCCACCACATCAGGCAGAAGTTACAGCGAAACATTGCTGTTTCCTGCACTACTGCACAAATACCAAAGGCCAATCAATGTAGAAGAAAATCCCCATAGAGCATGGCCCTGGGTCAGTTCCTGGAAGCTGTGCTCTGAGACAAGACCAGAGAGATGAAGCACCTTGATATGGACAGCCAGCAGGGCACTGTGTAAGGAAACTCATTCTGTCAAGAAGAAAACAGCCCTGACTGTTTTGGCTCAGTGGATAAAGTGTCCGCCTGCGGACTGTAAGGGTCCCGGGTTTGATTCCAGTCAAGGGCATGTAGCCTGGTTGCGGGGTAGCCAGTAAGGGGTGTGCAGGAGGCAGCTGGTCGATGTTTCTCTCTCATCGATGTATCGATGTTTCTGGCTCTCTATCCCTCTCCCTTTCTCTCTGTAAAAACTTATTAAAAAAAAAAAAAAAGAAGAAAACAGTTTGTGTCCCCTTAACAGCAAAGATACAGCTTACAAAGCCTGTACAATTCTCACTCCACAAAATAGGGGAAACTCCTTTGCTAAGTATCATGAGTTACTATCACACTCAGGGGTCTTAGGCACCAGAAAACTGTCCCATCTGCTCCATTCTGGAAGAGGACTATCACTGACAGCCAGGGAAGCTGTGTTTGCTCCAAAGTGTTTGCTGCTGGAGCCTCTTGGCCTCCCCAGCACCACCACCTTCTTCCACTGGGCAGCAGCTCTCACAACATGAGAAACAGTGTGTTTTAGAATCGGTGAAATAAGCCTCCCTTTTGAAAGACCCCTCCACAGGCCTAAGAGAAAGTAAAAAGAACATTTTTATTCTCACTCTGCCAAATTTTATTATCTAGTGAGTTTTTTAATCTTTTATAAAACAAAACAAGTACCACCCCCTCACCCCCCCATAGGAAGTACCACAGGTTATTTCAGATGGAAGGCACCCAGGTAGGTCCCATGATCTATTGCTGCTCTCCGCTGCCCCCCCTTCCCCCGCACCCCCCTCTTCTCTCCTTTCAGGGCCCAAATGTCAGAGCAGAACAGTCTTGGCTCACCCGTTACAGACACTTGGCAATGTGCCCAGAGGCAATCTGCTGATCAAGGCCACACTGGACCTCCCTTTTGTGTTTTTATTTTTATTTTTAAATTTATCTTTATTGTTGAAAATATTACACCCCGATGACCCCCTCCACCCCCCTCCCGCCCCCTCCCCAGGCCTTTACCACACTAATGTCTGTGTCCATAAGCTATGCATAGATGTATGTATGTTCTTCGGTTAACCACTTCCCGTGCACCCCTCTCCGCCTTTTGTGTTTTTAAATCACAAACCATCTTCACTCACAGGTCACAGGTCTCAGCTCACCTGGGGAGGTCTGCTTGATGACTCGCACAATCTGCTCCTTCCTTGGGTCCAGGTAGCCCATTTTGCTGATGTAGTCCAGGGCAGCTTCAATGCTTCTGCTGCCCGTCTGCTTTAGCGCTCGGCCTGCCATCTCCTGCAGGAAGCTCATGGTCATCTCAAAGCCACCAGCGACTTCCATTCCCACCCAGCTGTTGTAACATTCATCTCCCTTTGATGGTGGGGGTGCCACAGACAAATCTCAGAATGGTCACAGTTGGTTACATGTCCTTAGGTGCCTGATGATAAGATTCTAACCTGTACTAAACCATAGACTGTTTAGCATGTGTCAAGACATACAAGAATTTCTTCAAGGTGGACCTTAAAGAATCTTAAATTCTGTTTCTCAGAAAACTTTGGGATTGGAGATAAGCCTAAACCTTAAAACAGTGAAGAATGGTGGAAGTCAGAGAAGCTTGCTGTGACCTAGCTCACCCCAGGCTGATTATGGGAGAGGGGCATCTGCAATGCTGAGGCTGGAATCAGGTGATCTGCCCTGAGAGAATGGGAGCGCTGCCAAAAAATCATTTATTAAAAGCTTCCTGAATGCCTATTGTCTACAGTGCCCTGTGCTGTCTACAGGAGTCATGGACTTGCGCTTAGGGCTCTGGTCCAGTGTGAGAAGGAAAGGACAGGCTAAAGGAGCCCACGGACCCATGGGCAGCAGAGAACAGAACTGCTGTGGGATAACTACAAGACGGACATTAGTAGCCACCACGGGGAGATGCAGGTAGAGTGGACAAGGGTCAGAGGAATCAGACTCTTCCCACCAAGGGAGTGGGTACCAGAGAATGCTCATGGAAGAGATGGCTCTTCAAGGACAGACTTGGGCAGACGGGGAGCACAGCAGAAAAAAAGGTATTTTTGGCAGATGGTACAGTGAGGGAGGGGGTCTAATGGGAAGATGGGCTTTGAGAAGGCAGCAAAGAGGGACCACTGTCTGGGCAGCTGACCCCAGAGTTTTGCCCCTATTTGAGGGCATTTGCAGAAGCTTTCCAAGAGGAACATTGGTCAATGAGAAGATCAATCTGGGGCAGAGCTCTGTCAGATGGGGGAGATCAAGCAGGAAGGAGCAGATAGAAGACAAAAGGGGACAGGGCAGTGAGGGCTGTGGCCCAGGGACCCTGGAGTTCACTCTGCAGAGCTGTGGACCAAGAGGAAAGATGGGGAGAGGGGAGGATGACCACAGAACCTGGCCTACTGGAGGCAGGAGTGGAGCGGGCAGAGGCAGCATAAAGGGATTTGCTGTTTTGAAGGTCAAGGGGTAGGCAAACAAGGAGAAGGAAACTGAAAATTTGGAAGAGGGGGGGCGATGGCAGGAGATGAGAAGGTGTCTGAGGGCACAAGGGTGGGAGAGCACTCCTGGAAGTAAGACCAGGAGAAGGGAGAGGTAAGGATGTGGAGGGACCCCAGCACAATGAGATGGAGGCTCAGGCTGTTTTGCTGCAGGAAGAGAGTGGCTGTGTTTACAAAAGGCCACTAGGCAGACAGAGCCACTGTCCCAGACATCCCTCCTTCCTAACTGAGGAGGCTAACTCAGACAGACCAGGCCCTGGGGTTCTTGCTGCCTCAGGACAGGCATTACATGCCTGTAACCTTTATCAGACTGTCTCCTCCTTAAGCACTGGGAGAAGTTGGCCTGAAACTCCCTGACATTCATGGCTATATTCACCGACCTACCACTGTGACTTGAACAACTTAAGTATTTAATATCCATTTGATTATATCATATTAAAATCAAATTTGCTCTTTCTGGCAACTTTCCAACTGAGCAGGACAAAACACATAGGCCATAATTGGCTATAACTTGTGCCTCTGTTCTTAGTGGCACAAGTGTGCAACACTGCAAGATGATGGGGGTGGGGTGGGCAGAGAGGGGTCAGGGAAGGGCCAGGAAAGACGTCCTAAGATCAAAGGCCTGAAGAGGCAATGTCAGGGAGGAGGAATGTGAAGTGACAGCTTACAAGACAGACTGGGAGATGGCATAAGAACAGAGCTGTATTTTAAAAGTGCTCTTGAATCAACAGAAAGGGCACATGTTTGAAACCTGGAAGAGCTGCTACGTGGGAGCAGAGTTCAGAAAGTGGACACTTCAGTGCCTCCTCACCTGGAGGTGGGAGATGAGACTCAGGTTCCCTATCTCACAGCTCTGTTATGCAATGAGGTCCTGTCTGCAAAGGAGTCTCCACAGCTTGGAGAAGGATGTGATGTGAGACTGCTGCTTATCAGGGTCACCCTGGAGTGTTTTGTGCTCATTTAAAAGTGTGCCATTAGGCACGGCCAGCGTGGCTCAGAGCATCGACCTGTGAACCAGGAGGTCACAGTTTGATTCCCGGTCAGGGCACATGCCTGGGTTGCAGCCTTGATCCCCGGTGTGGGGCGTGCAGGAGGCAGCCGATCAATGATTTTCTCTCTTCACTGATGTTTTTATCTCTCTCCCTTTCCCTTCCTCTCTGAAATCAATAACAAAAAAAAATTTTTTTTAAAGTTTGCCACTAGGAAAGGACCTTGACCATAGCCCTTCAATCAGCAGAACTGTCCAACCTGCTTTGTTTGCAACTTAGCCACCAGCTCCTGTCTCCTTCAAGGTAAACTGCCAAGCTTGTTCATTTCTCCAGAATGTGCCACATGTTAAGGGATTGACGAAGTTAAGTGTGCACATATTCCAATCTCTCCCTATTTACTGGGCACTCCAATGACAAGACTTGTATATTTACTATGCTACAAACCTAGGAACTTAACCAAGAAAAATCAACACAGAGACCACAAAGAATGACTTATAGTCACAGGAACGTTTTAAGTCATAAAACCTTACCCCTTGAATGAGCCAGCTCATTTACCAGTTAACACTATAACCAGAGTTGCCCATATCTATCTCTCGCACTGCCCCTTACTGAACTAATGTAGATTCTATAAGAACTGTCTGGAGATGTTACTATACCATGCACACAGCTGTGCTATCAAAGCCAAAGGAAATGCAAAACCACACTCAAATCCACCAAGAATATGCAGCCCAGTTCCCAGTCTGCTGTGACTGTTCATGGCCCCAGCAAGATGTTACTAAGGCCTGAACCCATTAAACAACACAGCCTGCTTCCTGTGGGTAGCTAAGTGACTTCAAACCCTCTTGGAGGAGAGGTGCAGAGTCAGGGGGTGCAGCCAGCACCTCAGGCATTCCCAGGTGCCAGCATGCCTCCTGGTGGGAGAAGGCCTCTCCAAGGCCAGCTGCCCCTCCTGGCATAGGTCTGGAAGTATAGTGGGGGCATCATCACACATATCATTTCTAGGGCACCCAAGAATGCCCCAATTCTGCATTTCAGTGAGACTCTCTCATGGTGAGCTTGACCAGTGACCAGCTCTCCAGCTATCACAGGCCCCAAAAGACCTGCTCCACCAACCTGCAACCTGCAGAACAGGGAACATGCCAGGCAAAAGAAGAGGACAGGTAGTCAGCTATGCTGTTCTTTAGCTCCTGAAGCACCCAGACACAGCGTGGCCTGTCCCACATGCTCTGCCCTGGCCTCGTGGAAAGGCTGTGGTCTGACCAGGTGTGAGCTCACCTGCCTTTACTCAAGGGAAGGTGAAGGGGTGGGCAAACAGGGAGAAGGAAACTGAAAATTTGGAAGAGGGGGCGATGACAGGAGATGAGAGGGTGTCTGAGGGCACAAGAGTGGGAGAGCTCTCCTGGAAGTAAGACCAGGAGAAGGGAGAGGTGAGGATGTGGAGGGACACCAGCTCCACTGACCTGTCACCCTCAGTGGAGCTGAGGCACACTCCATTATGCCCCTATAATTTATGACTCATAACTCATAGGAAGACAGAAGTTGGGTTCAAATATTCCATATAGCTCAACTGTTTTCCGGCATTAACACAGGACTGAGAGCAATTTAAATTGTTTTTCAGTGAAAAATTATGATATACGAAGAAAAGAATTTCCTCTGGAGATCCTCTCCCACCCCTTCCTGGTAGGAAAGCATTTTCCAAATGTTAGCAAAGTTATATCCCCACGTTGTAATTCAATTATAAATTTTGGCCAAAAAGTATAAATGAACAACTCTGGCCTTGTTGGGTCTATGTAGGCCTCCTATGTGTCTGCCTGCCAGCCTCACAGTTTTTCTCACACACACCAGCAATTCACGTTCAACTTCAAGGGGAGGAAATGTCTCCAGCCATGGATCACGGAAGAGGCTGAGACCTGACAGCCATTTGAGCGCTGCTGCTCTCCTGGGGTAATAGTTTCAGTAGCTTCTGAGGGCCTCAGATACTGTGCCCTAAAATAAACAGGTACATCTTCAGCTTGCCAAGGAAAAAGAAGACAGCACAACCAACTTTTCAATTGGGTGGTATTCCTCTTCTTCAGCTTAAGAAGAAATCTCATCCAAGCCCAGCTGCAGTGGCTCAGTAGCTAAGAGTCCGCCTATGAACCGGAAGTTCAGGGGTTCGATTCCCGGTCAGGGCACATGCCCGGGTTGCAGGCTCAATGCCCCAGTGGAGGGCGCACAAGAGGCAACCAAACAATGGTTCTCCACTACTAAATCAATTTAAAAACAACAACAAAAGAAATCTCATTCAAAACTAAATTTCTTGAGAACAGAGATGAAGCCTAAAGAACTAGAAAGCACGGGATTTCTGAAGGGGCTTACACGCAAGTTACAATTCCAAGAAGAAAGGTGACTGGGCAATGAATAAAGCAAAACCCACATGCTTTCATAGAGTTTGCTGCTGCATTTCATTCCCTGGATGGAATGCTTCCAGTTCTTTTAGAAACAGTGGAACACTGCCCCAACTGTCAAGCCCTAATCAGAAACATGGGCCATGGGTGGAATGTGTGGGAACCACTGGCCAACTGGGTGGGCCCAGCTCCCACCACTCTCTGCATTTTATGTATTTCCCAAAGGGAATGCAAATTCTTAAGGCTTCTTTGTTTTGTATGTGCTCAAAAAATAGTGGAGAAATATAGTGAAAGAAAAAAGAAGTTACCTTTGCCCTGGCCAGTTTGGCTCAGTGGATAGAGCGTTGGCCTGTGGACTGAGGGGTCCCAGGTTTGATTCCAGCCAAGGGCACATGCCCGGGTTGTGAGCTCGATCCCCAGGAGGGGGCGTGCAGGAGGCAGCCGATCAATGATTCTCTCTCATCATTGATGTCTCTATCTCTCTATCCCCCTCCCTTCCTCTCTGAAATCAATAAAGATATATATTTTTTTTAAAAAAAGAAGTTACCTTTGAATTGTAAATGTGTGTACATGAAAAGAGAATTAATTACTACTTCACCGACGTGCAACTACAGTGACTTCTACCCCTGGTGGTGGCTTTGTCAAGGCCTGCTGGATGAAGCCATAGCACCCACACCTGAAAGTATTACACAGCAAGTGGCCTGGGGGAGGGTAACCACTTAGCACTTGTGAGGGGAAATATTTTTTAAGCATAACTTATTCATAGGGAATTAAGAAGAAATTTGGCCTCAAACGTGAAAAATTTTCAACCTTGCCAATGATCGAAGAAACACTAATAAAACAGCATTTTATAACTATTGTTAGCATCAAAATAAAATAATTTAAAGATAAATGGGCTGGCCTGGCCGGCATGGTTCAGTGGTTAAGCATTGACCTATAAACCAGAAGACCACAGTTCGATTCCCAGTTAGGGCACATGCCCGGTTGCAGGCTCAATCCCTAGTAGGTGGTGTGCTGGGGGCAGCTGATCGATGATTCTCTCTCATCATTGATATTTCTATCTTTCTCTCTCTCTCTCTTCCTCTCTGAAATCAATAAAAATATACTAATAAACAAAAAGATAACGGGCTGGTGAAACTTCAGTCATATATTTTTGGTGCCAATATGAACTTAAAACTCCTTTGTGGTGAATCCTATATAATAAAAGCCCAGCAACTGAACAGCAGAACAACCAGAATGACTGGTTGACCAGTTGCTATGATGCACACTGGCCACCAGGGGGCAGATGCTCAAGGCAGGAGCTGCCCCCTGGTGGTCAGTGTGCTCCCACAGTGGGAGTGCCGCTTGGCTGACTGGGATGAGTGGCACTCCCTCAGCAGCCGATCCCTGCAGGCCACGCCTGCCACCAGTGCACGAATCCCGTGCATTGGGCCTCTAGTATGTTAATAAGTATCAAAAGTTATTAACTCTGTACCCTTATTTAATAATTTCACTTCTTGCCCTTGCTAGTTTGGCTCAGTGGATAGAGTGTAGGCCCTTGGACTGAAGGGTCCCAGATTCGATTCCAGTCAAGGGCAGTGCCTCTTGGTTGCGGGCTGAATCCTCCTGTGGAAGTCAACCAATTGGTGTGTCTCTCTCCCATCGATGTTTCTCTCTCTCTGTCTCTCCCTCTCTACTCTCTCTGAAAGTCAATAGAGAAATATCCTCGGGTGAGGATTTTAACATAAACAAACAAACAAACAATTTCACTTCTTAAAATTTATTTTCAGGCTAATTTAAGATAATTGTATTTGAAAGACAATTTGTATCAAGATGTCTTCAGAATTTGGCATAATAAAACAGCATCTCAAATAGAAGGGGTGAGCAGGCATTGGGAAGAGCTTCAATATTCAATGACAGAATAATCATGATAATTATAATAAATGTATTCCTTAGATTACACTCAGTGCATCCATAAAATTACTTTTATGGCCACAGTTGTTTCACTTGACAAACATTTCCTGAGCATCTACTAGTGCCCTTGACACATGAACAAAATATGTGACTTTCAATAATGTAAACATAAAAAATCCTATCTAATAAAAGAGTAATATGCAAATTGACCATCACTCCAACACACAAGATGGCTGCCCCCATGTGGACACAAGATGGCCACCACAAGATGGTCAGCAGGGGAGGGCAGTTGGGAGGGACCAGGCCTGCAGGGGAGAGCAGTTAGGGGTGACCAGCCTTCAGAGGAGGGCAGTTAGGGGCAACCAGGCTGGCAGGGGAGGGTAGTTAGGGGCGACCGGGCCTGTAGGGGAGGGCAGTTAGGGGCAAACAGGCTGGCAGGGGAGCAGTTAGGCATCAATCAGGCTGTCAGGGGAGTGGTTAGGGGGTGATCAGGCTGGCAGGCAGAAGCAGTTAGGGGCAATCAGGAAGGCAGGCAGGTGAGCAGTTGGGAGCCAGCAGTCCTGGATTGTGAGAAGGATGTCCGACTGCCATCCTACTGGGATCAGGCCTAAACAGGCAGTCACACATGCCTCGAGGGGTCCCAGATTGGAGAGGGTGTAGGCTGGGCTGAGGGACAACCCCCCTTGCACAAATTTCGTGCACCGGGCCTCTAGTGTTTATGTATAAAATGCTATGTCTCTATGTAACTATGTACAAATTAATTATATCAATTAAGGCTTGATTAAAACATGAGAAGTAAAAAATTGACTTAATTTTACGTTGAAATATGCAATGATTTCTTTTTATTAGAAAGGTAATAAGACAATTAGAATACTGACGCATGTCAAATTCCCAAATTAATAAAACTGGTTATACTATTCTGTTACATAATTGTCGGCAGACAATAAAAATTCTCCCCATCACATTTGGGTCAATGCAGGGCATGATTTCACAAGATAATCCTAAAGTTTTTGTGTACTCTAAAATTCCATGATTTCGAGGATTGCCAAAATTTTAGATTTTACTTTTGCCACTATCAAGATAGGTGAACAGAGGCAAGACAGACAGATCTGTACTAAAACTTAATACATGAAATTCCTATTAGTTTACACACAAACACAAATTTCAGGGGTTCTGGATCCTGTATCCCTGTGTCCAACAACGAATGATGACTCCATCTCTGTCTGCACGGGCTACAGCTCCCACTAGGATGCGGCATCTGTCTCTCCTTCCCTGAATCTTGGATGGCCTGAGACTTGCTCCAATAGAATGTGAGCAGAAGTGATACTGTGCCCGTCCTGAGCCCAGTCTTCAAGAGGCCTCGCTGCTTCCATTTTCACTTCGGGATCCCTAAGTGGCTGGAAAGAGGGATCTGGCAAGCCTTGGAATTTCAGCCCTGCTGCATTTCTGAGGATTTTATATCACAAGTAGGTAGAGGTCCATGTTTTCCCAACACAAAAGAAAACCTAATACTACATTTAGAGAGACATGCGCTTTCAAAGAATGAGCTAAGGGACTCCGGGTAGAAGGTGGGTCTAGGGGTGGACAGAATTCACAGGTAGCTCATCAAAGTTTCTGGTAAAAAGGAAAAAACAGTAGAAAGAACATAGATGACCTTGACAGAGTGTGGTCTAAATTGGACAGATACTAAGAAGCTCAAAGCCAGCCTTCTTTGCTCCCAGCTGGGCAAGGCTCAGGCTGGTCTGGACTGCACCGATTCCAGACTTAAGTGTGGCTTTCTCACCCTTTCGAAGAAGGTTGAGAGTCAGGGAAAGTGTCCAGAAGGAGGGGCTTGCCAAGCTCGGGGGCCATCTGCAAACTCGGTTCTGAACTTCCAATGCTGTCTCTGTCAGGGATGGAGATAAGATACTAAAGATAAAACAGAAGGCCCCCTGCCCTTGTCTCTGGTGCCTGGAGGAGTGCTGTTTAGTGGTCAGGGGTAGAATGAAGAAGGGAATGGATTTGGAACTTTAATTCACACTCCTGCTGGGAATTGTACATTCGGAGGAAAAAGGTCTTCATAAAGGAAAGAATTCAGTTTCTTCCTCAGCCTGTGATGCTTGAGGAAGAAAAGTCATAGCAAGAAAGGTGATAGGCCAATGGTTTGTAATCAAGGCAGGGAAATCTGTCATTGGTGAGCAGAAGATCAGGTATACACGTGAACATCGAAGGCAGCAGTGCCCAACCCTGCTTCCTGGTGCCTGCTGTGTACCAGTACATCCTCAAAAAGGGCAAGTAAGTGTGGGTCAGCTCTGTGAAGACTGTCTGCACCTCAATCATGAGCCGCAAAGAGACTACCTGTGCCATGGCTGGTGGCCCAAAGGCAAACCAGAGTTATCAATGTTGAAACACACAAGCAGCTTGAATGGGACTCTGAAACAACCTGGCTCCTGAGACTGAGTCACCTGAATGTAGAAAGACTGGCTGCCATCTCTTGCAGATAATGCTGACTATAAGTTCTGCCATGAAGACCCCTCACCTGAAATCACCTGGGCCCACCTTACCCTGACAAACTCTGTCCCAGACCCCAAGCTTTCTCCTTTGCTTTTTAACTAAGGAGCTGTTTTATTTTCCTGTTTCCTATAGCCCTTCCTATTGCCTGTCTCACTGTGTTGGGGATGGTGGGGCTAGCACATCAAAGGGAGAGGATGTTGGGTGCACATCACACAGAGCTCTCTCATGTGCTTATTTAAAAACTAGGGGCCCAATGCACAAATTTGTGCACCTTGAAAGGAACTGTGAGCCACGAGGCTGCAGTGGACATAGGGGTGGGTCTCAGCCCATCCTCCGTGCACCCCACCTAGTCCCTCCCACTGTGGCCCCGGCCCCATCTGCCGGCAGCCCCACTCCCGCCACTCCCATGCGCTGACATCGCTGGCCCAGCTCACACCTGCTGATGGCGCAGAGTGACTGGGGCCGGCGCCAGCAGCAGGTGCGAGCTGTGGCTGCTGCCCCAATTGCCCCTCAGGAACAGGGGGAGATGGAGAAGCCCTCAAGGGTGATCAGGGCTGGCAGCCACCGCTCGCACTCACTGATAGTGCCGAGTGAGCAGTGGCTCCAGCGCCGACTGCGGGTGCAAGTGGGACCAATGCTGGTAATGGGTGTGAGCGGTGGTTCTGGTGCCGGCAGCAGGTGCAAGCAGTGCCATCGCTGACAGCGGGTGTGAGAGGTGGCTGCTAGCTCCAATCACCCCTCAGGAGCAGGGGGAGGTGGAGAAGCCTTGAGGGGCAATCAGGGCTGGTGCTGGGTGCCGGCAATGGGTGCAAGTGGGACCAGTGCTGGCAGCAGGTACAAGTGCCTGGCAGTACCGTGGCATGCAGGAGCAAAGAATTTTCAGTAACCACCAGAGGCTCACCCTGATGACAGTGACCGGCACCCCACCTTGGTCTGGCGCCCCAGCTCACCTGCTCCACCATCCTGCCATGGCGATGCCCGCCACGTTCCGCACTCTTCTGCCTGCTGCTGATGCCCGACATGTTCCATGTATGTGCCCTGGTAGTCAGCGCATGTCATGGTGACCGGTTGTTCGGTCGTTCCACTGTTCGGTCTATTTGCATATTAGGGTTTTATATATATAGATGGTATCAAGTGAATGGGAAGATGTAGAAAGCCAGAGGCTCATCTAAGAAGGATGACAGGAATCTGCTACTTTTACTCTGTACCCTTGAAAGACATAATATACTTTATTAAGCAATGTAATTTATTAAAATGTATAAATATTTTAGTTATGAAAGATGGAAGTGAAAATTGAAATTCCCTGGCTATTAGTTACATTGTATGGTGTGTTTTTTGTTTTTTTCAGAAAAAGTAACAGTAAAACTTTGAACTGGATACTTACTGGGGGTTAGTTTTTAATTCTCATCACCAAAGGCTCAGTCAGAATCTCTGTAACAGTTTGCATTTTTCAACACTACTTTAACATCCAATCGTTCAGTTTAAGACTTGGTTGTGAAGACCAGTTGAAATTTTCATTTTTCTTTTTTTTTTTTAGAGAGAGAAAAGGGGAGGAAGAGAGAAAAATCGATGTGAGAGCAAAACATCGATTGGCTGCCTCCTGCAGTCCCTCTACCACGGATCAAGCCCGAAACCCAGGCATGTGTCCTAACTGGGAATTGAACTGGCAACCTTTCAGTGCATGAGATGTCACCCAACCAAGTCACCCTGGTAAAATTTTCTTTTAAATTCTGTTTCTGAGAGTGAAATCTCAGGCCACGCATTGCCAATCTTATATAATAAAGAGGCAATATGCAAATTAACCCTCGTGCCCTCACAAGATGGCTGCTTACGACCAGGCCGGCAGGGGGGTTAATGAGGGAAGACCAAATTACTGAACAAGCAGGCTGCGTGGGGCGACCAGGCTGGCAGGGGGGTTAGTGAGGGAGAACCAAACGACTAAACAAGCAGGCTGCGTAGGGTGATCAGGCTGGCGGGGAGGTTAGTAAGGGACGACCAAACGACTGAACAGCAGGTTGCGTGGGGCAACCAGGCTGGCAGGCGGGGGGGGGGGGGTTGTGAGGGGCGACCAGGCTGGCAGGGGGGGCAGTTGGGGGTGACCAGGCTGGCAGAGGAGTGGTTAAGAGCAATCAGGCAGGCAGGCAGGTGAGTGGTTAGGAGCTAGCAGTCCCTGATTGTGAGAGGGATATCCGACTGCTGGTTTAGGCACGACAGGGATGTCCGACTGCTGGTTTAGGCAAGATCCCTGTCAGGCCTAAACCAGCAGTCAGACTCCCCTGAGGGGTCCCAGATTGGAGAGGGTGCAGGCCGGGCTGAGGGACACCCCCCAATGCACGAATTTCATGCATCAGGCCTCTAGTAGTAATACAAATTTTCTTATGTTAAAGAAACCCTGTGTGCTCATTTTAATATATTTAATATTAAGTAGAATGCTACATTTAAGTTCTTGCTCTGCCCAATAGGTCAAGAATATCTTTTACCAAGTTCCGATGACAAACATCCTCTTTCTGCCCCCAGTTTTTCCTAGGAAGGAGAAAGTTTTCAATGTCATTTCTTAGGAGTGAGCACAGGCGTGTGACGACCCTCTACAATGCTCGGCAGGGCCAGGAAGCTTTCCTGTGCAGGGGATGGGGTGTGGGCCAGGCCTTCAGAGGGGACAGAGTATGTATGTGGGTGTAGGTGGGTGCATGACAGAGATGGGGAGAAGAGAAACTCATCATGGGTTTAGAAATAAGGGCACCAATATCTATTCAATGCAAAGAGAATCAAGACCATGTGGCTCCATCACCAGCATTCTCCATGCCAGTAACTGTCACCAGCAACTCTCAGTGCCCCCAGTGCTCCCAACTGAACCACCTCACAAAACTTCATAATTTGAGGAAAATTATTATTGATGAGGACATATAATTAAATATGCAGTAAAGGAAACAACCTGAGATGTTAACACTGCCATTATCTCTATAGTAGGTAGGATCAAATGTGAATTTTATATTCTTCACACTTTTCTTACATTTTCCAAATCTTCTATAATTAGTCTGTATTATGTCTATATTCAGAAAATAAAATCTTAACAAAAGTGCATCAAACATACACATAAAACCCCTACTCTGCTAATGCCTAAATTCAGGGGCACCTTCTTTCATCCTGGCCTTTCTGAAATTGGTTGGAACCCCCTTTTCCGGGGCCCACCTACACAGTGTTGTCCTTTATGGCCTCTGTGGGCCCCCCATCTTTAATCCATCATGTGCGCTGCACTGAATGACTGGCCACTTTTAAAAGGCCACTGTGGCTCAGTGGTTGAGTGTCCACCTATGAATCAGGAGCTTATGGTTCGATTCCTAGTTAGTGCACATGCCCAGGTTGTGGGCTCAATCCCCAGGACAGGGCATGTAGGAGGCAGTCAATCAATGATTCTCTCTCATCATTGATGTTTCTATCTCTCTCTCCCTCTCTGGAATCAACAAAAATACATTTAAAAATAAAGACTTGTAAAACCATACTGTGGCTTGGTTGTACTATGCTTCTGTAGTAAAAGTATCTCTATAAAAGGCTAATAGGCTAAGTGTCCAACCGTCCGACTGGTCACTATGACATACACTGACCACTAGGGGACAGACGCTAAATACAGGAACTGGCATGACGCCCACAGAGAAATGGCACCGTGGATGTGGCGCCCACAAAGCAATACTTGGCTTCCCCCAAGTGGGACACAGGCCCCACCACCACCATGGAGCAATACCCCACCAAATCACAGCCGACGATGCTGAGACCCCATGGTGCAAAATGCGGCCCACAGCCCATCCCAGCTCAAAACAGTCTTTGTGGGTGCTGGGTAATGAAATCAAGTAGCAACGCCCGGCTTCCTCTCCCCAGTGACGACTAACCTCCCTGCAGTT
Source organism: Corynorhinus townsendii (assembly GCA_026230045.1). Lineage (NCBI taxonomy): Eukaryota > Metazoa > Chordata > Mammalia > Chiroptera > Vespertilionidae > Corynorhinus > Corynorhinus townsendii. Next base: position 113,275,362 of record JAPDVU010000003.1, on the reverse strand, counting down.
TCTTCAGCCAGGAACAAGATTTGCTTTATAGCCAGGCACAAACATTTTACACTTTAACCAAATGTCTGTGAAGGGTTTTCCCGTGTCTCATCTCATTTGATCCTCACAGAAGTCCTGGAGTAGGTAGATAGGAGACTTGGTGGAATCCTGTTTCCTTTTCATTAGCCAGAAAACAGAGATTTAGAAAGTTTAGAAACTTGACCTAACTGAAAAGAAATGGTGGACCTTGAAAATGACTTCAGTTTTTCTCACTGCACAGAATATAAAGACTGTTGCAGCTAAATATTTTACCCTTTGTTCTCCCTGTGTGATCTATAATAATAATCTGGTTCTTGTTGATATTTACTGCTGTGTTGCTGACAATTACCTGAAAGAGAAGTTGGGGTGCTTCACTGGGCTGGAAAAAGTTTAGCTACATCAGAAAGCAGGTCTAATTAAGTTTATTCTATATATATATAAAAGGCTAAGTTGACAGGTGCATGCGTGATACATATAAAGCTCTCGCTGGTGCCAATCCCACACGTGTGTTTCCTTCTGTCATTGTCAATTGTGAATTTGGTTGACACTTCAATTATAGAGAAAGGGCAAATAGTGAAATTAAAATATTTATTCTAATTAATTTCCTTTCAATGTGTATGAATTTGTGCACAGGGCCACTAGTAAAATATAAATGGGGATGAGAAAATTAACTTAGGCTAGTAGCTGTCTCTGGGGAGAGAGGGAGACTGAATGAGCTCAGCTCTGTGTGTAACACAATATTTCTTTTGAAAGTCTCTAAAACAAATGTGGGGGGGAAAAACACTCTCCATTTTCTCTCTACTTTTATAAATGTTGAAATATAACATTATCATCAATGAGCACCAAACATATTTAATAGTAAAACCAAGGCTCAAGTTCCGTTGGTCCCATGGACCATACTCTTTCTTCACAATCCTGATACTGTCCTGTAGGTTCTCTGGGCCAGAAATGAGTCATATTTATATGTGCCCAATGTGCCAGGCAAATAGGAGCTGCCAGATCAGGCTCCAGGCAATGAACTAATGAGTGAGCACCTATCTGAAAGCACAGCCCCTCACAACTCAGTCTCCCCAGCACCTTAAAGCTCTCAGAAAGCAGGAACAGCATATTTCATGTTTAATTCAGCCCTCTGGAGACCTTCTTCTTTTGCACCTGTTCCTGTCTCCCCACCTCCCATCTCAGGAAACTATCCAGAAATCCCTCTTGCAATTGGTTCAAATCCTCTGCTGGACAACTGGACTCAAACAGTACTTACTCTCTCTGGCCCTGAAGTCATGTCCAGCTATTAAACAATTAAATGTATATCTAAGTGAGTGTGGCTTTGGGTAGAAAACTGTAAACAACCTGAGTGTTCCGCGCCCCCCCCTCCCCCACTAAGGTTTATCAGCCACTCAGTGGAATACAACACTGTTTAAAAACAATGTGCTAGACATAGATCTATGAACCAGGAGGTCACAGTTCAATTCCCAGTCAGGGCACATGCCCGGGTTTCTGGCTCAGTCCCCGGTGGGGAAAGTGCAGAAGGCAGCCGATCAATGATTCTCTCATCATTGATGTTTCTATCTCTCTCTCCCTCTTCCTTCCTATCTTAAAACAACAAAAGTATATTTTAACAAAACAAAACAATGTGCTAGAAAATAAAATTTAATGACATGGGGAAATGTTTATAATCTATATATATAAAGAGCCAGGGTCCATAATGTCCAAAATGACTGAACGGACAACCTAATGCCAGGCTGCGCATGCAGCACTGCTGACTTCTCAGAGAGGCAGGGCTGATCAGCAGCCACCCCAGGCTGCTGGTGAGGTCCAGAGGGAGAGGCGGGCCTCAGCCGAGCCTCCCTCTCTCTCTCTCTCCAAGAGGTCAGCAGTTCAGCCCGCTTGCCAGCGGCCTGGGGAGGCTGCTGATCAGCCCTGCCTCTGTGATCAGGCCTGGAGATGCTGACTGATATAGAAACTAAGCAATCATAACCAAATCTGGGTGAATGCAAGGAGCCAAGGAGTCGGAGCTTTAGACGCTGACTGACATAGAAACCTACCAATCAACCTAATCTGGGTGAACTGCGAAGGCAGAACCTAAGGTAGGGGCTGAGGAGGGGTTTTAAGGGAAACTGCTGTTTGGTGTAAGGTGTAAGAAAGTGGTTCAATTTTTTAATGACCGGTTTGGCAGTAGTGCATATGGCTGGCTATCAGGCCAGATATAGGGATTATGTATTTTTGTCTGCCAAGAGTATCTCCTCTTGATGAAAAAGGCTCCCCCCCCACCCCCATTTAAGCAATCCTATCCTATATAATCTATCTATACTAATAATCTATACTAACAAAAGGGTAATATACTAATTAACTGGGTCGACCAGCCATCTTCTGGATGTCCGACTCCCTTCCAGACAAAGCCATGGTGGTGGGCCCTAACTGCAGAGGCAGTTAGGGGCAATCAGGCCAGCAGGTGAGGGCAGTTGGGAGCGAGATCAGACCTGCAGGGGAGGGTGGGTGGAGGTGACCATGCCGGCAGGGGAGGGCAGTTGGGGCAATCAGGCAGGTAGGCAGAGGCAGTTAGGGGTGATCAGGCAGGCAGGCAAGTGAGCGGTTAGGAGCCAGTCTCCCATCCTGCAAGGGGTCCATGATTGGAGAGGGTGCAGGCTGGGCTGAGGGAACTGCCCCCATCCCCCGCCAGTGCATGAATTTCATGCACTGGGCCACTAGTATACTATAAAAACAAACATATACAAGAGTGGGTCACAAAAACAAGTACTGCATAGTATTCAGCTCATATGTGTGCAATAGCCATACCAAATTACTATCTCATTACTCTGCTTAATGTGTCATCATAGCTTTTATGTGATATCATGGTGAGAAGGGAGTTCATTGCCTTTTAGAAATGGAGCCCTGATTGATTTGTCTTAGTGGTTAGAGCATCGGCCCACAGACCAAAGGGTCAGGGGTTCAATTCCCGGTCAAGGGCACGTATCTGGGTTTCAGATTTGATCCACGAGGGAGGCAACCAATTGATGTGTCTCTCTCACATCGATGTATGTTTTTTTCTCTCTCTCTCTCCTCCCCCCGCCTTCAACTCTCTCTTTAAAAAAAAACACAACAAAAACAAATCAATAAAAAAAAATATCCTCGGGTGAGGGTTAACAAAAAAAAACAACAACCAAAGATCAGTGTTTGTGAATTCCAAAATCCATGAGATGAGCCCAGACTTCTACAGATGATATCTAAAGAAGATAGAAAAGGCAAAGGCAGGCTTGTCTGAAAGGCTCACTAATAAGGCTGAAGTGATAAAAGTCCAGACTTTTGTTTCAAGGCCCAGACAGAGTTTTGATTTACTTGAGACCCTTTTACGTTCATGTTGGAATGTTCTTTTTATTTACTTCCTGAATAGTCCTTTTTCTTGTCCTCCCATTAAACTTGTGTAGGTCATTAAATTGAAGTAAGTGGAATTAAAGTGCTAAGTAATTTAGAAAAAGAGGGCAAAAGAAAATGATTCTACAAACAAGAACAGGACAATGTGAGGTTTGTGACACTGATCACCACTCCCTGCATGCGGGATCCAGCAGCCTTCCTTCTTATTTGTTCCCTCACAGATGAGAGACCACAGAGGACAATTAGCTATGCTCTCAGGCTGAGTGATCTGATGGAAACAGATTCCAATACTGAGACATACCAGCCAGAGAAAACAATAACACAATCAGGTTGAACAAACCTGAAAGCCCCCTCATGCACGTTGTTCTGGCTTAATAGAATACTGGAATTTTGATAAGCATGACCGTCCCCCTAAGGAACTGGGGTGAAGGGAGTATGTTTGAATGGAAAGGATGTGCTTGGTGTTTACCTGAAAATCACACCTGGGACGGTCTTGCGAGAAACTCATCCAGGTGGTGGAGATGCTGAGAAGTTGTGTGGAAATGGCAGTCCAAGTCCAGAAGGCTGTCAGCCAGTGAATTCAGAGTTTTGCTGATTTATTCAACTGAAAAAAATCTGTTTTTGCAGCCAGCGCTGCTGCTATCAGCCTTAAAGTCCAATTTGAGCAACACAAATAAACAGCACAGGGCCAAGGAAAGAAGGGTCACGATACTTTAAAAAAATATTTGTTGAATGGTTTAATTTTACAGATTCAACCAAATAAAACTCCTTTCTCAGAAATTCATTAAAGACACATAACATTCTTTTTTTTTCTGGTTAGGCAATCTAAATTATTCCAAGAAGTCTATTTTATGATGATTACGTTAGTTTTGAAAAAAGATATGGAAAATGCATTTGTTGGCTGGTTGTAAACTCCATGAGGGTCTGTCAGATCTCTTATGTTCATTATTGTACATCCGAGCCTAACACCGTGCCTGACACACAGCAGGCACTTTGTATATGCTGAATCAATGACAAGTAAAACTGTACAACTCTCTTGGTCCAATAATATTCAGATGATGACTGAGAGCTTACAGTTGACCCTTGAACACGTGGCAGTTAGAGGTGCTGATTCCCCCATGCAGTCAAAATCCATATACAACTTTGACTCCACCAAAATGTAAATTACTAATAAACTATGGTTGACCAGAAGCCTTACTGAAACACTGCTTAACAACATATGTTTAAGTTATATGTATAATAGACTGTATTCTTACAATAAGGTAAGCTAGAGAAAACAAAGTGTTACTAAGAAAATTGTAAGGAAGAGAAAATACACTCTCAGTATTTATTGAAGAAAACTCATGTATAAGTGGACCATGCAGTTTACACCTTGTTGTTCCAAGGGTCAGCTGTCTTACACTTCGGCAAAAATGGTATATTAACACATTCTTTACTCTCCTTCCAGCATCAAATCCCTCACTCTGTGGAGTTTGGATACCAGCTGCTGGCAGTAAGTCCAGGCTGGCTGAAGAGATAAAGGCATAGGCAGCTCAAAGACTGACTGAGGCTGGCAGAAGCTGCTTCTCATGTTGGGTGGGGTTTGTTGTTCCTGCCAGGATCCTGTTCTAGAAGAGGCCACATGTTTCAGAGTCAGTGAGAACAGGACTCTGGCAAGGGTCAGATATCTCACCTGCTTATGCACAATTTCTGAGATACGTTGAAAGTTAACACCCACACATCCTAACGACCATCTAACATAACTAACAGTCTGTATAGTAATCCATACATTAACTCACCTAAAACCCAAACAAAACTTACTCCCAAACTTCTGTAATAAGACAAGTGCCCAGCTGGTGTGGCTCAGTGGTTGAGTGTCAACCCATGAACCAGGAGGTCACAGTTTGATTCCCAGTCAGGGCACATGCCTGGGTTGTGGGCTTGATTCCTAGACAGGGGCGTGCAAGAGGCAGCCAATCAATGATTCTCTCTCATCACTGATGTTTCTCTCTCTCTCCATCTCCCTTCCTTTCTGAAATCAATTATTCATATATATATATATTTTTAAGATGACTGCCCTAGCTGGTTGGGTTCAGTGGATGGAGCATCAGCCTGCAGACCAAAGAGTCCAGGGTTCAATTTGGTCAAGGGCACATATCTTGGTTGCAGGCTCCTCCCTAGCCCGGGCCCTGTCAGGGCTCGTGCAGGAAGCAACCAATCAATGTTTCTCTGACATCAATGTTTCTCTCTGTCTTTCCCTCTCTCTTCCACTCTCCCTAAAAATCAATGGAAAAATATCCTTGGGTGAGGATTAACAACAACAAAAAAATAAAATAAAAAAAGATGACAAGCAAATAATTTGTGGCTTCATTAATGTCCAACTTTTAAAACTTTCTTAGGTGTATGTTAAAATAGAATGCAGGCAATTGTACAATTTATTTTCTATAACCAGCAGTCTGTAAAAGCTCCATTTCCCTTTTTATACCATTTCATTCCTTTACAAATGGGAGGGAAATCTTCCCTCTCATTTCACCCTCATCCTACACCCTGGAAACATCACCACTCAGCCGCAAATACTAAGACACTGAAAGCAGACTTACGTTACCTCAAGTAAAAGTCAAGCATTCTCTATACCTACAGCAGGCACCTGGTTTGTTAATTTCACAGTATGAAATTGGCCAGAAAACCTCTCATTTATAAAACTCTATGAAACACCTGAAGTAACTCGATAACCAGGATAGAGTCGGTACCTGCCCACCTCATTTCCTGTTGTTAAGTCCAGCTCTCTTTGTCCCAAGTCTAGACAAAGGACAACACCTCACACAACCCTAGGCACCAAATTACTCATGAGAAAAAACGTCCTACAGAGGAGAATAAGGCAAAACTGGAAATAATTTCATGTTTGTTTTAAGTGCTTCTCTACCAGGTTTCTAAGGAATGTGAAGTCTCATAGTAGTTCGAGGAGGCAACACACCATCAACAAAGCTGTCAAAAACCTCCTGGTACTTAATATGAAACACTGAGCCTGTCCCGTTATCATCCTAAGCAGGAAAAATCAGTCTTCTATCAAGAGGTGTGTTTTACTGTGACTCACAATTTCATAAAAGCAGTACCCGTATTTAACTGTGATTCTCTGCATTGCTATTCACAACCTACATTGATTATTTGATCCACTCAAGGATTTCTCTGCAATCTGGAAAAAACACTTTGCTAAAATGCTTGGGAGCTGTTATCAACCAACACCTTCCCCTAAAGGTAACTCATTTCTTCACATTGATAATGTGAGATTTTTTGTCCCTGGCCAGGTAGCTAAGTTGGTTAGGGCACTGTCCTGATACACCAAGATTGTGGTTTCGATCCCCCATCAGGGCAAAGAATCAATCAGTGATGCCCTGGCCTATGATGCTCAGTTAGAGCGTCAGACCGAGTTCTGAAGGGTCACAGGTTCAATTTCTGGTCAAGGGCATATACATGGATTGCAGGTTCCATCCCTGGCCCAATTGGGGTGTATGCAGGAGGCAACCAATTGATGTGTCTCTCTTATATTGATGTTTATGTCAATCTCTCTCTCTTCCTCCCTCCATGGAACTCTCCCTTCAAAAAAATAAAATAAAATAAAATAAATGGGAAAAATATCCTCGGGTGAGAATTAACAAACAAACAAAAAAGAATAAACCAATGAATCAACCAATGAGTTCATAAATAAGTGGAACAACAGATCGATGTTTCTCCCCCTCTCTCTCCCCCTCCCCCTCTCTCCCCCTCTAAATTTTAATAACTAAGGTGAGACTGGAAAATGCCATCCCCTCAATTAGGTGCCACAACCCTCTTTGTAACCTCTAAATTTAAAGCTACCAAGTAGAAGCAGGACATTGTAAGATGGCCTAATTTTACTCTTCTGGGTCCTTTTCATTTATATAGGATTACCAGCTAGTTAACAGAACTGTAAGTTAATGGTCAAAGAAGTCTCTAAAACCTAAGACAATATGCTTAGGCATGTGTAAAATACTCAAGACTTTGATGGGAAAGTAAACATTGATTTTAAAAATACTTTTTAAGGCAATAAATACAGGCAAGTTTCTTCTTGACTTGGCATGGATCCTACCCATAGCATTTAAGTGTGAGCTAATGGACTAGGTCTGCAGACAATGGAGGAATTATGAGGTATTAAGGCAAAACACCTTGGCAAAAGGCAGATGAAAATACTGTGTGAGGGAGTAAGGGATCAGAAGGGGAAGGATACTCCCACAGGGTTATCTGGGCTTTGATGAGGGAAAACCAGGAAGCACTTGGCAAACACACTGCTTGGGCAGCAGGAGGCCAGAAAGACTTTTCTAACATTTGTCATCTAGATGCCCAAGAATAGGATATTTCGTATCAATACTCTGAGAAAAGTACAAAGTCCCTCTTTCTGGGTAATTCGCCTTCTTTTGTAGCCCTCCTCTTATCACTGTGTTCTGGAAGTGGCCGGTTAAGTACTCAGGAGCCAAACTTCCAGGTTTGAACACTGGATCAGCCTCAGTCTACCTGTATGGTATGAGGAACCACCCTTAATCACTGTCATGCCTCCTCTGAAACAGATTTAGCAACCACACCTATTTCTTCATGTCTGGTATACAGTCGGCACCCAGTAAATGTCAGCTATTATAGTGACAACATATCGCTGAAAGATTTTGATGAACTACACATTTAGAAAAATGAAATCATGTTGTATTTTTGCTTGAATATTTTATTAAACAACTTTAATCCCTGAAAATAAAACTAGGCTTATTTGTTTTTTCAGTGGTACGTTTTTTAGAGAAGGGGAACATGGATTCTCTTGTTAATATCCTTTCCCTTCTACACAGACCTCAAGTCAGCCAGTTCACAAGTAATGTACCTGAAAGCACAACACAAAGCCTTCCTTGGACACAGACAACAGAGGGGTGAGGGTATGAGTGGGGGGATAGGGAGGTAAGGGGGAAATAAGGACACATATGCAACACCGTAATCAATAAAGAAATCATAAAAAAAAAAGCCTTCCTGTGACACAGGTGAGCCTGGCAAGATTTTCATCAAAGGAAGAAGGCACATCTGGCATAAGTAAGTCCACTTCTCAGAGAACCAGTTAGATGAAGCTTGGGAAGTGGCTGCTGTGCCTCCGAGCTGCCACTCCAATCCTTTCAGTGAAAGAAAATCTAGTGCTCAGTACACTGCCTCTAGGTTCAGGCAATATACTTAGGAAGCATCTCAGAGAAGGTATGTGAGGAAACCAATCCTATCTAATAAAAGAGTAATATGCCAATTGCCTGTCACTCCAACACACAAGATGGTCGCCCCCATGTGGACACAAGATGGCCGGCAGGGGAGGGCAGTTGTGAGCGATCAGGCCAGCAGGGGAGGGCAGTTGGGAGGGACCAGGCTTACAGGGGAGGGCAGTTAGGGGTGACCAGGCCAGCAGAGGAGGGCAGTTGGGGGGAACCAGGCCTGCAGGGGAGGACAGTTAGAGATTACCAGGCCAGCAGGGGAGGGCAGTTAGGTGTGACCAGGCTGGCAGGAGAGGGCAGTTAGGGGCAATCGGGCTGGCAGGGGAGCAATTAGGCGTCCATCAGGCTGGCAGGAGAGTGATTAGGGGGTGATCAGGCTGGCAGGCAGAAGCAGTTAGGGGCAATCAGGCAGGCAGGTGAGTGATTGGGAGCCAGCATTCCTGGATTGTGAGAGGGATGTCCCTCAAGGGGTCCCAGATTGAAGAGGGTGCAGGCTGGGCTGAGGGACACACACGCATACCCACCCCATCCCCCGTGCATGAATTTCATGCACCAGGCCTCTAGTTTCCATAAATAAAATGGCATTTCCAATTCACAAGACCTAGCTTCTACTTAAAAAAGAATGTTAAGTGGGAGAAATCACCACACAGTGCTCTCAAACTTGGCTCAGTGTCACAGATGTTGCCCTGCATGAAGCAGGCACACCTGAGCCACACTGCCCACCCCTGTGGACAGTCCCTATCACTGGTAAGCACTGCACCTCTGTCCTCAGAAAGTGTCTGCACCTGGCCAGGGGACAGAAGCTAACTCCTACCCTTTCACACAGCACCTTTCCTACGAACATGCCATCCGGTGTTGTTACTAACATGACCACTACCAGTTCCGTCACACCAGTATTCACAATACACTGGCCCACAACTTGGAAGTCGCTTATCCTTTCTGTTCTCTCCACATTCACTTTATCATCTTTAAGCCACATCATTGGTGGGAGATACCCTTGATTGCCAACACAATGAAGGGTGCCTTCTTGGTCTGGTGTCTTGAGATTTATTTGAAGGGAGCCTTGGAGGAAGGGATGGACAAAGCAGCATATAGGTCTTGGTTAAAGCTAGACAACGAATATTAAAGAGCTCATTATTCCCTTTTGTATGACACAAAATCAAACCACTGCTTCTTTGTGTGTAAAATTAAAGAGACGTTTCTGGCTTGCATGGACACCAAAGGAAGGGACTATCACTACTTGCTCCTGGGAGAGGTGCAGAAAATGTAACTGAGACCTTGTCTATACAAAAAGAAATTGACAGCCAGTTTGAAATGGAATTGCCATGGCCTAGAGCAAAGAATATCCTTACATGCTATTATTCTACAATGTCATTATAATTTTTCACAGATTTGTATTACCCCCATTACCTATAAATAGTACCTCGCACCCTTGGGAATCAATAAAAAAATCATCCTTTTGGTGCGTGGAGACAAAGGTAACACATCTCTTCATATTTTAGAATTACAACAGCATAATGTACAATTATCCCAAACAAATTTACAAACTAATTCTTTGAATGTCTGGCAGCAATTTAAAAAGGACATGAAAGGATTTAATCCCTTCCACTGTGTAGAGGGCCCCCTGGGAAGGCACCTGAGCATTCTATATTGGCCCCTCCTTGCCCTTTGGCCAAGAGGGACCCTCTTCTCACAATCCAATTGCCCACAGCTGTTGCCTTAGCTTTCTGTTCATCCTGAGGTTGAAACCTCGTGGTGGCTGATACCATGGATCTGTCTCTCACCCAGTGGGGTGAGCTGGGCCCTCCCTGGAGAAGAATCCTGGGTTCCCCAAGATATGTGATCAGTGCCGGGGCCCCACCAGCAGGCGAGGGGATCCCAAAGCAGGTGCTGGGCATGGAGACCACGGGGGCATAGGCTATGAAGGAGACAGAACTGAACCTCACATCACTCTGCTTGGCCCCGGAGGATGGCTGGTTAGCCAGAGACGGGTAAGATTCCTCAGGGAAGGAACAACCTAAGGCAGGCACAGTTGCAGAGGGGCCATCAGGAGAAAACTAGGGGGTCAACAGAGGTGGGACACAGACCCTCACCCCCCCCAACTTTGCAGGGGCCTGAACCCTCACCCCTTCTGAGGAAGGTCTCCTGCCCCCATGGCTGCTTCGCTTCCCATGCCCAGCTCAGATCGGGACCCACGCAACAGACAGAGACTTGGCCGACACCAGCTGCCTTCTCACTGCAACAAGACTTTTTTGAGTTGTCTTGTACCCATGGTGTGGGGAACTGGATTTTTGATATCTAAATCCAACCTAGCACCAGGAATGCTCAGGGCCTATTAAGAAGGCAAATAATCCTTCCCACTAATATTTACAAGCTAAAATAAGATTGGTGATAGAGTATTAAATTTGACAGTAAAATAGTAGTCAAGTTCTCAGACTAATTTAAATTGGCTAATTGAAATAAGCGAATATTCTAGAAAAATTAATGGTACTGGACAAAAAGCTGTTTTTAAAGCGTTAACTAAAATTTTTATTGGTAGGTCATCTCATGGTAAAATTGCGTGACATGTAATGAACCTAAAGCAGTCATATTTTAGTGCAAAAAATTAAAATTTAAAAGCTATCAAGACTACATTATAAAATTTCCAAAAGCCTCCTAATATTTAAATAAAAAAGGGGGGATAGTAGAAGAATATCATGTAAGGAAAAATATCCTGTAAGTAAATTACATCTAGAAAATTTTTACTTTAGAAAATTAACTTTCATTTGAAATGCTAACAGCAAGACACCCATGAAAAACACACATGGTGTCAAAACAAGCCAAAGGAAAATCGTTTAGGCAAAAAATGAAAAAGGATCCCAAGTCAAATTTATAGAAAAGGATTCCTTTATTAACTTTTGGTCAAGAATATGTTTGTATATTTTCAGAAAACAACTCCAAGACCATGTGGATTCCTGCAACAGAGAGGAATTGACAGGACTGCTCCAGCCATGAAGACAGAAGAGAAACAGTCCAGAGATGGAAGATGTTGACGACGCCTTGCCATACTAGCAGTCAGCAGCTGTGCGTCACTGCAAGTTGCCCAGGACCAAACCAGAGAGGGTTGGACCTGCATTACCACCATTTGTCCACCATCCAAACTGAAATATCATTGCTGACATGTACACATAAGGAACTGTTTGACATTGAAATTGGGACTCAAAAGAACTGTTGGCCCAGAAAGAAACTCACTACAGACTGATTCATTTGCCTCGCAGCATAACCATTATTGCTTGTCTCATTTTCGGTTCTTATAAATGTATTTCTAGTATCACATGATCTCACTCATCTAGGGGAAATAATGAACAACATAAACTGATGAACAAAAACAGACCCGGAGACAGGGAAGCATCGATCAGACTGTCAAACCTCAGAGGGAAGGTAGGGGAGGGTGGGGGTAAAGGGGAGAGATGAATCAAAGGACTTGTATGCATGCATAATAAGCCTAACCAGTAGTCACGGACAACAGGGGGATTGGGGCATGCGTGGGGAGGGATTTGGGATGGGAATCCGGGGATGAGGACAAATACATGATACCTTAATCAATAAAAAAAATTTTAAAAAGAGCTCATTATTTCATTCTCTCTACTTCTGAACATGCTGAAAGTTTCCATATCTAAAAGTGCTTTTAGAGGCCATTTCTGATGTGCACATAAAGGTTCCAGAAAAAATAAAACCCACTCCAAGTCCTAACTCTCCTGTGCTTCTATTTAATTCAGATGTTCAGTTTTCCTACTGTTCTCAGTAAAAACTTCCCACACCTGTTCCAGGACCCCTGATGCTCAGGCCTCTTGCTGTCATCGCACACATTCTAGCACAAATCAATTGGCCTCCTCTGACAGCTCCAGAGCGCCTTGCACAGAACCACTGTCACAAAGCAGTAAGTAAAAACTCCTCTACCTCCTCAGTGCTATAAACCACTGTGACAGGAAGTAACAAAACCTGCACAGGGACTTGCCTCATAGTGTCATCCTCAAGTCACAGGAGTTGATTTCATGTGTGACACTAAGTGACTGGAGTAAAGGGGGTCCTCAAACTAGCTGAAGAGGTTTTTAAATACCAGTGGCCAGAACTCACCTGCAAGCAATTAAATCTGAACCTGCAGGGCTGGAACCCAGTCCTGTGCCTACATGAGTCATATGAGAGTGGTCTATGTCAGTGTGTGTTTGCATGTAAATGTGTGAGTGTGCATATAAGTTTGCATGTGTGTGTACATTTGAATGTATGTGTATGTATGTGAGTGCAAGTATGTATATGCAGTGTATGTAAATGTGTATGTGTGTGTATATGTATATGTATGTCTTTCCATGCTCGTGATTTCCAGAGCTCCTCACAAGTCTAATGACGCTGTGGTAAGGGTTGAGCGCTGTTGCCCAGGTCATGCATTTAGCTTGATGTTCTAGACATCCTCAGCACAAGCCCTGACCTCTCCTCTCCCACTGCCTGTGGAGTCTAACCCTCCTGACAAGTCATTTTCAGACCACACTGTCAGAAAGCTCATCCCCCTATCATGCATAGGATCTTGCTCCCATTGGCCCTAATTCTAAACAGAGTAAATCTTTTCCCCTTTCTAAATGTTTGAAGAGACAGAAGTAAGCTACACTGAAGTCAGAGTTAAGCTTTCTATTTCATTGTCAAGGAGCTTTTAGGAAACCTGTGTTTAACACCTGAATCAGAGAAGCTAAAAACTCAAGCAAGAAGGGGAACAGAGATGAGGAACATTACAGACACACACACAAAGTCAACGTAGATATGAGAGTAAGGGTTCATTTATGTGTTTTTGAGAAACTGAAGTTCTATAAACAGTTAGTCACCCTGATAAAGAATAAAAGATCCTCATTATCCCCACAAAGAGATTTTCCAGATACCAGATACTCTCTGGGGGATAAACAAGCCACATTGCCCTGCTTTAAAAGATAAGAGCACTTTTCTGGGACACAGCTATCTTGATTGCATATAAAAATTCCCCTTTTACTCTACAGCTGGATGCTTTGCCAGTGGCTGATGTTTTATAGTCCCCATGCTAAGCATAAAAAAAAAAAAAAAGTTTTTTCTGTTCAGGAAGCATTTTATTGTTTCTCCCAGTTTAAGAATTTTTGCTGACAGAAAAATCAACACTTTCAGAAAACCTCCTGCATAGCCTTGCTCAGCTTCTGAATCTTGGTTTTTGCAGGCATATCAACAACATATTTCTCTCCAATACAGACAATCATTCCACCCATGATTGACGAGTCAATCTTAACTTTCAATTTCAATTATTTGGCTTTTACTTAGGAAGCTATTCAGGACTGGATTTTTGTTGTTGTTGTTTTGTTTTGTTTTTAATTAAGAGAGAATGGCTTCATCTAAAGGAGATGCAGTGGTCACTGTGCATGGAACTTCTCCATGGTGGACACTCATCAAGATAGAAAAGGTAGAAATAACATCTGGGGTGTTGGTCAAGTGACCATTTTCAGCAAGCAAATTGATCAGGTTGGACGTGAGGGGAGAAAACTTCTTTTGCGGTCATGCCACTCAAGCTTTTCTCTTTAACAGAATGCTTTGCAAAGGGATTCAAAATCAAAGCAGCTATTTTGGGTTCCTTCAAGATTTGTGTTACTCTCAAAAATTCCTTTTCTACTTGTTCCAGTTTATTCTATTTAGATGCAGCAGAATAAAGAGCAGTAGCATAGCTACCTTTGATACCATATACCTGAACAGGTGTCCGCACAAGCTTGGCAAATGGCCTGGCCACAGATGTGCTGAAGCATAGCAACTTTTGAGAGAGCATGGACAGGCCATCTTCTTCTGGTGGGCTGTAGGTCCCCTACCTAAGCATTTTGATCTTTTTTTAAGCAAAGGTTTTGAGCTTCTATCTGCTTAGAGGAAGGAGTGGGCAGTTTCTGGAAGGGATGACCGTTGGGGTGCTCCTCCAGCCACCACGGTGGTCCCCAGCACAGCCCATCCTTCACTGCTGTGTTGGGTAAACAGCTGCCCTGGGCTTGGGGTAGAGAGTCCTCCTCCTGTGTCAGCACCAACAGAGGGCTCAGAAATCACCCAAGAGCCCTGGAACTAGCTTCCATAGGAGAGATGAGTCATGGCTTCTGATTTTCAAGGGAAGCAAAAAGCCCAAATTTTAATGTGAAAACTCCTGGTTATTTTTTTAATTATTATTAAATTTATTGGGGTGACATTGATCAACATGAACATATAGGTTTCAGATGTGAGTTTCTAGCTCCTTTTATCAGAAAACATGAAGGTCAGGAAGAAGTAACAATATTTTTCAGTAGTTGAAAAAAAAAATCAACTCAGAATGCTATACCCAGAGAAAATATCCTTCAGTAAGTAAGGGAAAATAAACATATTTGCCAATGATAGAAAATTGAGATAATCTGTTTTGAGCAGACCTACAAAGAATGCCTAACAGAAGATCTATCTCTATAAAAGAAAGAAATTTACAAAAGAAGGAACCTTGGAACATTGAAAAGGGAGAAAGAACAAGATAAGCAAAAATCATGGATAAATACAATGGGCTTTTCTTCTCATCTCAAATTTTCTAAATTGTTTTTGATAATTAAAGCAAAAATTTTAACATCTAAAAACCAAAAACAAACAAAAAAACAACCAAAGAATGTAGGTCTGCAGTCAAAATACCTGATTCAATTCCCATTCCCCCATTTACTTATTGGCTGAGCTACTTAACTTTTCTGGGTTCAGTTTTTCCATTTCAAAAATGATGATAACCACAAAAAAGAAATGGTAATATGTGAGGTGATGGAGTGTTAGCTAATGTATCAGTGGTAATTTTTTCATAAAAACATATCAAATCAACACAATGTACACCTTAAACATACGCAAGGTTATATGTCATTGATATCCCAATAAAGCCAGAAAAACAAAAGAGGAGAAGAAAAAAAAATTTTTTTAAATGAAACTCCTGAGTTTTAAAGGTTGGAAACAAATGTGTGGGGTAGAATAAAACACAACTGTAAGAGAAACAGATCCTTGGGCTTTCAGTCTGTGATCCCCCTCCAAATAAACCACCTGCAGCCTGAATCTGTCTTCATTCAAAACCATCTGCTCAGGACAACTAATGAAAGTAGGTAGTGATGGAACACCCTTAATGAGAACACTTAGTCCCTGAGTCTGCTGAAATCCAGGACCAACGATTAAATGAAATCTCAGAATTCCAAAAGGATAGACAGGAGGTCCAATTAATGACACATTTTCTTAGCTGTTGGCTAAGAAAATGATCAGGGGACTTTGGGAAAAAGTCCCCTGGCATTGTGGCATCCAAGTGAGTTCACAGATCTTCACAAAAAAAAAGTAAAATATTTAACTATGAAAACAAAACATCAATCTGAAAAATGACATGAATAGGTTTAAACAGAAGAAGAAAAAAGAAGTGGGATAGGGCCCGGCCAGTGTGGCTCAATGGTTGAGCATCAACCTACAAACTAGGAGGTCACCATTCAATTCCTGGTCTGGGAACATGCACGGGTTGCAGGCTCCATCCCCAGTGTGGGGCGCGCAGGAGACAGCCAATCAATGATACTCTTTCATCACTGATGTATGTTTCTCTCTCTCCCTCTCCCTTCCTATAAATAAATAAATAAATAAATAAATATGTAAAAATAAATAAATAAAAAGAGTATATGGAGTAGCAGCAACCCACAAAATTATAAACCTTTATAATGCCTTTAGTAAAAATCAGAAAGTTGGCAAGATTCCAAAACAATGTCATTCTAATTTGTTAGTTCTCTTATAAAATATATACATACAGAAAGACTGAAGTGTGTACATCCTATATAATAAAAGCCTAATATGCAAATTGACCAAACGGCGGAACAATGGGTCGCTATGATGCACACTGACCACCAGGGGCCAGACGCTCCATGCAGGAACTGCCACCAGCCCACAGGTCCCAAGCCAGCCAAGGCAGGTGCCAGCAGGGGGGCCCCCTGATTGCCCTGCTGGTTGCCCCACAGATAGGCCCTGATTGCCAGCCAGGACTAGGGATCCTACCCGTGCATGAATTTCATGCATCGGGCCTCTAGTATCAAATATTAATGTTAACAATTTAATCTTCCCAGTAGTTGTCTTTCAGAGGCAAGATTCTCAATTGCTTGTTTCCTTCACCTCCAGTGCCTAATGTTTCCTATAATGAGTATAAACTACCATTAAAATAATGATAATAAGCAATTATAAAATTATAAAAGTTACCCTTCTAAGTTGGTTGAAGTTTTAATGAGGATGATTATAGTGCCAGTGGTCTGGTCAGAAAACCTCTAAAGCAGCAATTTTAAACCAGTGTGCCACAAGATTTTTTAAAAATATATATTTTTATTGATTTCAGAGAGGGAAAGAGATAGAAACATCAATGATGAAAGAGAATGTGCATGTCCCACACTGGGGAATGAGCCCAAAACCCAGGCATATGCTCTCACCAGATCGAACCTTGATTTCCTGGTTCATAGGTCAACGCTCAACCACTGAGCCATGCCAGCTGGGCCCACAGATTTTTTAAAACATGCAACAGCTGACTATTTTAGTCAGGGGCACTGACCTCTTTTCCCTTAGACTGTCAAATAAAAAAATGAGGCCTGACTGATGTGACTCAGTAGCTGAGCATCAACTTGTGGGCCAGGAGGTCATTCCTGGTCAGGGCTCATGCACGGGTTGTGGGGGTGTGTGCTGGAGGTCATGGATCAATGATTCTCTCTCATCACTGAGGTTTCTATCTCTCTCCCTCTCCCTTCCTCTCTCTGAAATCAATAAAAACGTATTAAAAAAAGAAAACAGGTGCTTAACAAATCATTTTAAAAAAATACTGAGATGTTTTACATTCTCTTTTTTGCCTGGAATTTTCCAAGTCAAATATGTGTCCCAGATTCAGCCAGCATTTCAACTCAGACAATCGCCATTTCCAGGGCTCAGGCCAGCACTGAACAGTGTAGGCCTACAGGCATTGACTGTGTCCCCTAAGCCACTGACATATAGGCAGAAGCCAGTAGACTAGGGCTTCTTCCCATGTATACTTCTGTGTGAATTTATTATCAATTACATCATTCTCCCTTTATGTCTAACCTACTATGTATGACTTCCAGTGAGTTGTACACCTTTAATGAAGTATACTTATGTACCTTGATGGGGAAGTTTCTGATTGGCATCAGTGGAGGGACTGGTAGACACCTTTGCAGGAACACCTGTGGAGGATTTCTTGACAAGAAAGGTACCAAGATGAGTGGAACCATCTTTTTTATTTTATTTTATTGATCTTAGAGACTCATCGATTGGTTGCCTCCTGCACCCCATCTGGGGCTGGAGTTTGAACTTGCAACCCCGATATATGACCTTGACAGGGAATCAAACCTGTGACCTTTCTGTGCAAAGGCCAATGTTCTAATTTAGCCAGCCAGGGCTAAAAGAATTTTTTAAAGTGTGTCTTGTAAGCAAGATATATACACTGAGTGGCCAGATTATTATGATCTCTGAACGCATAGTAATCTGGCCACTCAGTGTGTGTGTGTGTGTGTGTGTGTGTGTGTGTGTGTGTGTGTGTGTGTGTGTGTGTGTGTGTGTGTGTATTAGAGGCTCGGTGCATGAATTCGGGCATGGGTGGGGTCCGGCCAGCCTGGCCATGGGGAGGGGACATGGGCGGTTGGCTGGCCTGCCTGCTGGTTGAACTCCTGGTCGAGGGGACAATTTGCAAATAAGCCTTTTTTTATATAGGATATACACTGAGTAGCCAGATTATTATGCGTTCAGAGATCATAATAATCTGGCCACTCAGTGTAGTTGGATCTTGCTTTTTTATTCAGGATGACAATCTCTCCTTTGGATTGGAGTGCTTAATCCCTCTACAGTGAGTATAATTATTAATATGATTTTATTTAGGTCTGCCACTTCTATTTATCTCATCTGGTTTTTGTTCCTTTGTCCCTCCTCCCCTGTTTCCTTTCATGTTAATCAATTTTTTAAAATTCCATTTTAATTCCTCAGTTGACTAGTTCTTTGTCTTCAAATTATATCTTAGTGATTGCTCTAAAGACTGTGACATACATCTTTAACTTATCACAGTCCATTTGAATGTTTATTTATATTGTCAGGAGAAAAAAGGGAACTTGCAACAATATAATTCCACTTAATCCCTATCCATATTGTTCTACCTTATATCTGTATATGACAAGCCCGTTAGTAGTGTTATTTTTGCTTTAAATACTGACATTTTAAAAAATTAATAGAAAGTAAATAATAAATTAGTCTTTTATATTTATTGATATCTACCATTCCTAGTGCTCTTCATTCCTACTTATGTATCCTTAGTACTTCTTTTAGTGTACTCATTACTACTATATTTTCTCTGAATTCTTCTGATACATTTTCATTTCATTTTTTGGATTATGTATCTTTTAAAAATATATTTTTTATTGGTTTCAGAGAGAAAAGGAGAGGGAGAGAGACATAGAAACATCAACAATGAGAGAGAATTATTGATCTGCTGCCTCCTGCATGCTCTACACTGGGGATCAAGCCCACAACCCAGGCATATGCCCTGACTAGGAATTGAATTGTGACCTCCTGGTTCCTAGTTGGATGCTCAACCACTGAGCTACACTGGCCAGGCTTGTGGATATATTTTTAATAGTTTTTTAAATTGTGGTTTCCTTTTTAAAAAGCACATAAAATTTACCACTTTAATCATTTAAAAACAAGTATTTTAAATCTTCATGCTAAAGTCAACATCTGGTGCCATCAGAAGTTAGTTTCTATTGACTGTCTTATTTCCTGGGCAAGGGTTTCACTTCTCACTTTACTTTGTGTGTTAAAAACTGGACACTGTAGCTCTGGCTGAATAGCTCAGTTGCAGGTTCAATTCCCAGTCAGGGCACATACGTGGGTTGTGGGTTCGACCCCAGGTCGGGGTGAGTATGGGAGGCAACCAATTGATGTTTGTCACATAGATGTTTCTTTTCTCCCTCCCCCCTCTCTTAAGTCAATAAAAACATATCCTGAGATGAGGATTTAAAAAACACAAAACACATAAAACTGAACACTGTGGATAATACATCACAGCAACATTTCATTCTGCGTGGGTTCTGAGGTTGGCGATTTTGTTATCACAGGCAGTAACCTAACTGGTTCCAAACCAGAGCACACAGGAACTGATATCTCTGCTTTTTCTTATGGCTTCCCATTTTTTAAACCTGGCACCCCTGTGGTGGTCTCTCTCATACCTATGTAATGAGTCATAAGCAGAGGCTCTAGGGCAGTGGTTCTCAACCTTTCTAATGCCGCGACCCTTTAATGCAGTTCCTCATGTTGTGGTGACCCCCAATCATAAAATTATTTTCGTTGCTACTTCATAACTGTAATTTTGCTACTGTTAATGAATCGTAATGTAAATATCTGTGTTTTCCGATGGTCTTAGGCGACCCTGCTAGCGGTGCTTGCGGTTCTCAACCTGTGGGTCGCAACCGCTAGCACCGCTCAGATGATCTGTGAGTCCAATGCTTAACATAGTGAATGGCACCTAATAGGTGTTCAGTAAACATGTGCTGAAAGATGACTGCAAACATGACTTGGGTTTACTTTTAGTTCACCAGTCATTTACTACTTAACCTCAAGGCAAAACTAACTTGCATGAAACAATGAGAGGACAAAATTCTCGGATAGTAAAAATTGGAAACAATCTCATAGTCTAAAAAAAAGAAAAGAAAAAGACACTTGTTAAATTATGGCAGATAGTAAACTACTATATGACATAATGAAACATTTTAGAATAATGCTTTTATTGGTATGAAGAAATGCTCTGTATGTTAATTTGAGGGGAAAGAATTCAAGTTACAAAGTAAGAAACAGCCAGATTGGATTTGATTTCTAGTTCCACTACTTAGTACCTACACTATTCACCTTGTGCAATTTAACCTATGATCAGATCCGCTTTGTTCACCTGTAAGATACTGTCAATGGTAGAACCTTTTTCATGGGCTCGTGATATTCATATAATAATTGCTCAAAAAATATTGTCACTTATACAGTAAATAGTTGTAAAATGTTAAGTAGTCATAAAAATTATGTTAAAATTAAATACGTTAATTTTGTATTTATGGTAACAGTATGAGGATTATGTTTTTACTTTGTCTTTTGTGTTTTAATCTTTTTTGTTTTGTCTTTTAGAGAGCTGTTTAAGTATATATAGGTGATAAGTGATATGATGCCTAGTATTTGTTTTTATTTTATTTATTTTTTTTAATTTCATAGTATTTGTTTTTAAAATATCCTGGAGCCATAGCCAGTTTGGCTCAATGGATAGAGCATTGGCCTATAGACTGAAGGGTCCCAGGTTCAATTCCGGTCAAGGGCACGTGCCTGGGTTGCAACCTCCATCCCCAGTAGGGGGCGTGCAGGAGGCAGCAGATCAATGATTCTCTCTCATCATCAATGATGTTTCCATCTCCCTTCCTCTCTGAAATCAATAAAAATATATTCAATAAAATATCCTGGACATTATACTTTAATTAAATGTTTATTTTAAAAATGACTCTGGAGACAGATGAAAAAAGAAAGGAAGAATAGCGACCACTATTGAAGCTAATTGATGGATATATGGGCCTTTCACTATGCTGCTTTTCTTATAAAAAATTTTTCCAAACTAAAAGCTAATCAAAACAGAAAAGAAACACACACACACACACACACACACACACACACACACACACACACGGCCAACAGTAATTACCTCTAAATAGTGGATTGATGGATAATCCTATATAATAAAGAGCTAATATGCTAATTAGGCTGAACCACAGAACGACTGTCCAGACAACCTTCTGAACAACCTTCCAGACAAAGCCAGGGCTGCGAGGGTTGGCCGAGGCTGCGAGGGGCTGTGAGGGCCAGCTGAGGCTGCAAGGGCCAGCTGGGACTGCAAGGGCCAAGTCCCTTGCATGAATTTTGTGCATCGAGCCTCTAGTTTTACTATAAGAAACTATCTTAGTTTTATAAAAGGGGGCTAGGGGTGTTTCTCTCTCTTCCTTTCTTTCAATCCTCATGGGCCAGACTGAGCTGCTTCTAGCTTCAGCTCTGCACTCCACCCCACTTGCTGTACAGCTCTGCACCCCACCCACATCACCTTTCTGGGTCTCAGTAATTCACCTATGAAAAGAGCTGGGTGGGCTAGGTAATCACTAAGGTTCTGTGTAGGCCTACAACAGTTACTTGGATGGTACCGATAAAAACAGGAATTGGGAAAAGGGAGAATTCAGCTTGGTCTGGAGTGAGTAGCTGGAGAAGGTCAAAGGATGAGTCATGGAAGAAGCAGGCCCTGAGTGGGTGGAATGTGGCTGGGCTAGGGGGAGTAAATTCCAGGTGAGGTAACAGCATCGAGTGAAACCAGTGTGGGAGAAAGCTACACAGTTGGATGGCAGGCAGTTGGTGTGTACAGGGATGGACACAGCTAGAGCTGGTGGGCAGACTAGTCTTGAGAGAAAAAATGAAGTCTGATAAGTAAGTGGAAATCAGATAATAGGAGGGAAAGAGCAATGGTTACCAAGGCAGTAACTAATGGTCTCATTTTAAGAAAAGTTCACTGGAAGAAACACTGGGTCAGGGAGACTATTAGAAGAATCCAAGTATACAAGTTATTAGCATTGAAAAGACAGATTTGAAAGCTACTTAGGAGGAAAAAATAGCAGTTTGGGGAGAAAGCACAACATACTGACTAAAGTAGAGACCGAAGTGAAAGTCTAAGAGGTCTCAACCTTTTTTTAGGAACTACTCTTAGCCTTTCATGAAGAGACAGAGATGTGAAGAAAGAGTAAATGGAAAGATAAGGGAGCACATACCCTTCATGCCACAGGAGAGATTTCTGAACCTACCAGTAAAATTCTGAAAAAAAGCCAAAGCCTTTGCCACCTTGAAACCCCTTTCTCTGAGGGATCTCAGAAACTTTTAGCCCAAAAGGAATGGACGAAAATATGGCAGATTGTAAACAAACATATCAAGATTTACAACAGATCCCAGGCTACAGGTTGGGACCTCTTGTGCTAATATTTCCAGCCCAAAACACCAGCAAGACAGTGGGAATGCAAAACAGCATTCATTTGAAGTCAAATAAAGCCTTTAGCAAGGAGTAAGGAAGGAGAGGCGATAGGCATGCATTAGCCTGAAGCCTCCGCTAAGTCACTGGAGGTTAATGGCTGGCACAGAGGCTGATCCGCTCCAGTATGCTTGGCCACATTCTTGGGCCTACTAGATGTCAAATGCCACTAGCTTTACAATGACACTCTGCTGAATAAAAGTTTTTATAAACCACATGAAGTGCGGTTCAATTTACATTTGCATGTTTATTTGTTGGGTGGGGAAATTTTGCCACTGTTAATCATTTACTTAATCATTTACTTTTGTACAAAACAACCTTTATTTGTGCCATATGATTAATAATTCTTCTAATGTCATAATTGGTCAAATATATGTCAAAACCATAAGGGCAGCCCTGGCCAGTGTGACTCAGTGGTTTGAGCGGATTCCATTCCCCATAGGGCATATACCCAGTTTTGGGGTTTGATCTCCAGTCCTCAATGCGTATGATCCATGTTTCTATCTCACATCAGTGTTTCTCTCTCTCTCTCTCTCCCTTCCTCTCCCTCTTTTTGTTAGCATGTAGCTATTGTTGTCACAATTACGAATACAGAACAAACCATCAAATGATAAGGCAGCCTACTGAATAGGAGAAAATATTTGCAAGTCATATATCTGATAAGAGGTTAATATCCCAAGTATATAACATACTAATACAATTCAGCCTAAAAAACTCCAATTAAAAAATGGGCAGAGGATCCGAATAGGCATTTTTCCAAAGAAGACCTATAGATGGCCAACATGCACATAAGAAAATGTTCAATGATCAACCGAAGGACTTATATGCATGCATATAAGAATAACCAACAGATGCAAAACATTGGGGGGTGAGGGCATGTAAGGGAGTGGGGTGGGGTGGGGGGGGCAATGGTAAGATATGTACACATATAATACCTTAATAAAAAAATGGGGAAAAATAATAATAATAAAAAGAAAATGTTAACTATCTCTAATCATTAGGGAAATACAAATCAATACCACAATGAGATACCACCTCACACCTCTTAGAATGCACATTATAAAAAAGACAAGAAACAAGTATTAGCAAGGATGTGGAGAAAAGGGAACCCTCATGCACTGTTGGTGGGAATGTAAATCAGTGCTGCCACTATGGAAAACAGTGTGGAGGGTCCTCTAAAAATTGAAAAGAGAATTACTTTCCTGGCCTGCATGGCTCAGTGGTTGACCTGTGAACCAGGAAGTCACGGTTTAATTCCTAGACAGGGCACATGCCCGGGTTGCGGGCTCAATCCCTGGTGGGGGGACATGCAGGAGGCAGCCAATCAATGATTCTCTCTCATCATTCATATTTCTATTTCTCATATTTCTATTTTATTTTAATATAATAAAATAAAAATAATATTATTTAATATAAATATTAAATAATATTATTTAATATAAATATTAAATAATAATATTTAATAATATTAAATATAATTTAATAATTTAATAAATTATTATTAAAATATATTTTAAATAATATATTTTTTACTGAAATCGGTAAAAAATATATTATTAAAAAAAAGAATTATCTTATGACCCAACAATTCCACTTGTGCGTATTTATCTGAAGAAAATGAAAATACTAACTTGAAAAAGATACCTGTATCTTTTGAAAAAGATACCTGTATCCCCATGTTCATTGCAGCATTATTTACAACCATCAAGATATAAAAGCAATCTAAGTTTTACACACACACACACACAGGAATATTATCTATACTAATAAAAGGGCAATATGCTAATTAGACTGGACATCTTCCAGGTGACCTTCTGGACATCCTTCTGGACAAAGCCACAGTGGTGGGGCCAAGGCAGAGGCAGTTAGGGACAATCAGGCTGGCAGGGGAGAACGGTTAGGGGGATCAGGCTGGCAGGGGAGAGCAGTTAGGGGCAATCAGGCAAACAGAGAGGTTAGGGGTGATCAGGCAAGCAAGCAGAGGCAGTTAGGGGTGATCAGGCTAGCAGGGGAGCAGTTAGGGGCATCATGCAGGCATGCAGGCAGAGGTGGTTAGGGGCGATCAGGCAGGTAGGCAGGCAGGCGAGGTTAGGAGTCGACAGTCCCAGATTGCGAGAGGGTGCAGGCCAGGCTGAGGGACCACCTCCCGACCCCCATGCACAAATTTTGTGCACCTGGCCTCTAGTTCAGACATAAAAGAGAATGAAATCTTGCCACTTGCAACAACATGGATGGACCCTGTGGGCATTATGCTAAGGGAAATAAGTCAGACAAAAAAAGACAAATACCATATGATCTTAAAACAACAAAAATATTGCTCTTCCCAGTGTTGCTCAATGATTAGAGCATCTGCCCTCCCATGGAAGGGTTGCAGGTCCAATCCCCAGTCTTGGTTGGGGGGCATGCGGGAGGCAACCAATTAATGTGTCTATTTACATTGGTGTTCCTTTCTCTCTCTCCTCCGCCCCCTTCCAGTCTCTTAAAAAAAAAAAAAAATGGGAAAAATATCCGTGGGTGAGGATTAACAAAAAACAAACAAACAAAAAAATCTTAAAAAAAAATTTTTAAACCTAAACTCACAGATACATAGAACAGATTATTGATTGCTAGAGGCAGGGGGGAGAGGGTGGGAAAAATGAGTGAAGGGGACAAAAGGTACAAACTTCCAGTTATAAATGAAAGTAAGTAATGGGGATATAATGTACAGTGTGGTGACTGTAATTAATAATACTGCATTGTATATCTAAAAGTTGCTAAGAAAGATCTTAAAAGTTCTTATCACAAGTAAAAAATGTGTAACTGTGTGGTAATAGATGTTAACCAAACTTACCATAGTGATCACTTCACAATATACACAAATATGGAATCACTGTTTTACACCCGACATTAATATAATATTGTATGTCAATTATACCTGAATTTTAAAAAAAGAATACAGAACTATTAAACTGACAAAAACTTGTTTGCTTTGTAGTAGTAATAGTATGCACTATTGGCTGACGTGGAAATACAAGTGCAATTTAATAATTAAAAAAGAAACTTGGTGATACAAATAAAAATTGTAAAAATGTTCTCATTACTTGGCCTAGGAATTCCATGTCTAAAATTTATCCTAAAATTTTAGAATAAATACATTGTAGGAAGTTAGTAATACCCCTAAAGAGTTATGCAGAAGGTTGTTCATTACCAGTGTTAAATTAATTCAATGATGAGGCCATCAGACTGAGGTAGTTCTAATGCCTCAGCAGGAAAACTCAAACCTAAGCCTGTAAGTGCTGCAAAGTTAAGACACAAAAACCTAAGGACAATCAAGCAAAAAAGTCTCTCCCCAGACAGACCTGTGGTTTTAAGGTTTAATATCAACCTATGAACCAGAAGGTCATAGTATGATTCACCGTTATGGCACATGCCTGGGCTGTGGGCTCGATCCCCAGTAAAGAGCATGCAGGAGGCAGCCCAGCCCATTGATTATTCTCTCTCATCATTGATGATTCTATCTCCCACTACTTCTGTCTCTCCCTAGCTCCAGTGGTTGAAACACTCCTTCCAGTACCACTTCCAGTTAGGTGCTGGCCAATTCAAATCAATTTTGGCTCAAAATCTTAAAATTCTCACTATGCTTCAGTTTGCCTTTTAACATCAGTTATTTGCAAAAAAGCATAGAACATCTATTCGAATATGAAATAAAATGCAGATGTTAAAAATGAAAATAGAGAAGATTAAAAATGATAGTGGAGTAAGTGGATGGTATACATATATGCTCTTAGAACCAAACTGGAATTACAACTAAAATTCAAAACAACATCCTGAATAATCAACTGAAGACCAGCTGGAGAGAACCCTGATAACCAAGGACAGAAAGTGGAGACCACATAGAGACTGGTAGGAGGAGCCAGGGCTGGACAGGGTCCCACAGACAGAAGCTGAAGTTCCAGAGAGATATTGCAGCTGAGGGAGGTCTGGGGTCTAATCCTTAAGCTGGCCCCCCTACCCCCACCCAGCAGAGAGCACCAGAACTGAAAGAGGCGTCCAAATAACAAAATAACATCTGGCTATGGAAAACAGCAGAGTTGCTGTCTACCAGGGAGACTGCATACTCTTAAAGGGTCAACATACAAAATTCCATGTGCAGCCATTTACCCTTTGTTCTGGCAGGTGGAAGGGCAGAGTGGATTGGATCTGTGTAAGCACAAGCCAGGTTAGGGAGCTCTGTGGTTAGCGTATAAAAGGAAGACACCCCAGTTTCCTGGCCTGAGTCATTCCCTCACACTGTGGAGTCATCTCTCTCACACAGACATTTGCTGTCTAGGTGGCTTTGCTGGGGGAAAGACAGTTGACTCACCCTATTGGAAAACCAACTTGCCCCACAGTGTGGAATTTCTGAGGCCCATTAAGAGACTGAGAATAAGAGTTAGCTTCCAGGCAGAAGCAACTGCCCCACCCTTGTTGGCAAAACTCTTGTCACACCTTTGGATGATTGCCTGAGGGCTACTCAATACTGAATCCAATCAATCTGCAGGCAGAGGGGGTCTCGGGAGGCCTTGAGTCTTTCCTGACCTAATTAGTCCAAAACAATGTTTGACACTGTTCTGCAGTAGAGATTGAGAGGTGCAGCAGATCTACCTAATACATAATCACAAACCCAATCAGGGATCCAAAATGAGGAGATTAAAAAAAAAAATGAAAGAACAAGAGAATTCTCCAGAAGATAAATGAAATGGAGATAAGAATTGTATCTGACTTAGAGTTCAGAATAATGATGGTAAAGATGCTCAACACCATGAGAAAAGATATAGTAAATATGAAAACGGAAATAACGGAACAACATAGTACAAATAAAGAACACATTAGATGGAACACACAACAGATTATGCAAAGCTGAGGATCAGATCAGTGAATTAGAAGACAGGGTAGAAAAAAATTACTCAGCCCTAACTGGTTTGGCTCAGTGGATAAAGCGTCAGCCTGCGGACTGAAGGGTCCTGGGTTCGATTCCAGTCAAGGGCATGTACCTTGGTTGCAGGCATATCCCCAGTGGGGGGGTGTGCAGGAAGAAGCTGACCGATGTTTCTCTCTCATTGATGTTTCTAACTCTCTATCCCTCTCCCCTCCTCTCTGTAAAAAAATCAATAAAATGTATTTTTTTTTTAAATTAATCAGAGAACAAAAAACAAAACAAAACAAAACAAAAAAGAACTAAAAAAGAGGAGGACAGCTTAACCCATTGTATGCCATAAGCATCTGTAAATGCAAGCAGCAGACCTTCCCTACATGCCCTGTGCATCTAAAAAATAAAAAATATATGCTTTCCACAAGTGGCATCCCTAACTAACTTTAAAATAATTTTTCGTGAGAATTTTCAGCTGAAAAATATTCAAGAACCCCCTTATTGTGAGTAATATATTTATTTTTATAATATTCATTGCAAATTAATTTTTTAAATTAAATTCAAAATATCGTGGCATGTGGGGATGGTTTCCATTTTGGACACATGGCAGTGAACTGGCTAAGGGAGCAAGGAATAGAAAATGTGTTTGAGGAAATAATGGCAGAAAACTTCTCCAACCTGGTGAAGGAAAACGTCAGGCAAGTTCAGGAGGCACAGAGTCTCAAGAAAGAGGAACCCAAACAGGCCAACGCCCAGACACATAATTAAAATGCCAAAAATTAAAGACAAAGAGATAACTGAAAGGCAGCAAGTGAAAAGAAAACTGTTACCTGAAAAGAAGCTCCTATAAGGCTGTCATTTGATCTCTCATCAGAAACTCTACCAGCAAAAAGTGAATGGCATGAAGTACTCAAAATAATGGAGAGCAAGGATTTGAAACCAAGATTACTATATCCAGCAAGGCCATCATTCAAAATAGACAGTGAAATGAAAAGCTTTCCAGACAAAAATAAGGCTAAAGGAGTTCATCACCATCAAGCCAGCATTACAAGAGATGCTGTAATGAGAAGAACTAGAGAGAGAAACCTAAGCATACAGAATTAAAATAGCAATAAATAAGCACTATCGATAAACTTAAATGCAAATGGATTAAATGCTCCAATCAAAAGACATAAGGTAGCTGAATGGATGCAAAAACATGACCCAACTATATGCTGGCTACAAGACACCACCACAGAACAAAAGACTGACATCCGATGAGAGTGAAGGGATGGGAAAAAATTTTCCATGCAAATGGAAACAAAAAAATGTGGTGTGGTAGCAATACTCATACCTGACAAAATAGACTTCAAAATGAAGGCCATCACAAGAGACAACCAAGGTCACTACATAATACTAAAGGGATCAATCCAACAAGAGGATATAATGCAGGTAAACACATATGCACCCGATATAGGAGCACAGAAATATATAAAAAAACTTATAGAGGACTTTTAGGGAAAGATCAACAGCAATATAGTCATGGTAGGGGACTTTAACACCCCCTGACCTCACTGCATAGATCTTCCAAATAAAAAATTAACAAGGAAACGGTGACTCTAAAGGACACACTGGATCAGATGGACTTAATTGACATTTATAGAATATTTCACCCCAAAGCTGCAGAATATTCAATCTTCTCAAGTGCTCATGGGTCATTCACAAAGATAGACCACATGTTAGGACACAAAACAAGCCTCTACAAGTACAAGACTGAAATCATATCAAGCATCTTCTCAGATCACAGTGGAATGAAGTTAGAAATCAACTACAGTAACGCCCCAAAACATTCAAATACATGGAGGCTAAATAGCATGTCATTAAAAAATGAAGGGGTTACCAATGAGATCAAGAAAAAAAATTTAAAAATTACTGGACAAATGAAAATGAACACAACAACAACCCCAAATCACTGGGACACAGCAAAAGCAGTCCTGAGAGGAAAGTTCATAGCACTACAGAACTACTTCAAAAAAATAATAAAATAATAAATTATTTAACCCTACAACTTAAAGAACTAGAAATAGAACAACAAGAAAAGCCCAGAGTCAGTGGAAAGAAGGCAATAATAAAGATTAGAGCTGAAATAAAGGACATAGAGACTAAAAAAAATGCAAAAGATCAGTGAAACCAATTACTGGTTCCTTGAAAGATAAACAAGATTGATGAACCATTAACCACAGTCATCAAGAAATAAAGAGAAGACCCAAAAAATTAAATCAGAAACAAATGTGGAGAAGTAACCACTGACACCACAGCAACAGAAAGGACTGTAAGAAAATACTATAAACAACTATATGTGAACAATCTGGACAGTGTAGATGAAATGGACAAATTCCTAGAAAAATACAATCTCCCAAAGCTGAATCAGGAAGAAACAGAAAACCTGAATAGGCTGCTAACAACGGATGAAATAGAAGCAGTAATTAAAAAAACAAAAACTCCCAGAAAACAAAAGTCCTGGTCCAGATGGCTTCACAGGGGGGTTTTACCAAACATTCAAAGAACTAACACCTATACTCCTCAAACTATTCCAAAAATATCCAAGAGAAAGGAACACTTCCAAGCTCTTTTTATGAGGCTAGCATTATCCTAATTCTAAAACCAGATAAAGACACTCCAACGAACATAGACATTAAAATCTTCAACAAAATATTAGCAAATCGGATCCAACAATCCTATATAATAAAGAGCTAATATGCTAATTAGACCGAACAGAACGACTGTCCAGACAAACCTCCGGATGAAGCTGAGGCTGTGAGGACCGAGCCCCTTGCACGAATTTCATGCATCGGGTCTCTAGTATATTAAAAAGATCATAAACCATGACCAAGTGATATTTATTCCAGGGATGCAAGGCTGGTACAATATTCACAAATCAATAAACATGATACATCACATAAACAAATTGAAAGACAAAAATCACATGATCATATCAAACTATGCAGAAAAAGCATTCAACAAAATCCAACACCCAGTTTTGATAAAAACTCTCACCAAAGTGGGAATAGAGGGAGTATACATCAACATGGTAAAGGCCATATATGACAAACCTACAGTCAACATCATACTCAATGGGCAAAAACTAAAACCATTTCCCCTAAGAACAGGAACAAGACAGGGATGTCTGCTTTCACCACTCTTATTCAACACTAGGGGCCCAGTGCACCTCAAAAGGAACTCTGGGCCGTGAGGCTGCAGTGGGCACAGGGGTGGGTCTCGGCCCATCCTCCGTGCCTCCACCTGGCCCTTCCTGCTGCAGCCCTGGTCCCCCGTCTGCCTTCAGTCCCGCTCCCACAGCTGCCACTCCAATGCGCTGACAGCACATTTGGGGGGCGTGGCCTGAGGTCCCCCAGCCCAGACCGGGGTGGGGGGTGTGCCTTGAGGTCCTCCGTCAAGCCCCACCAGGTGGGGTACACAGCCTGAGATCCCCTGTCAAGCCCCGCTGGGTGGGGGGCATGGCTTGAGGTCCCCTGTCAAGCCCAGCCAGGCAGGGGGGCGCAGCCTCAGGTCCCTCAGCCCAGCACCGGGAGAGGGGAACAGCCTCAGGTCCCCCGTCAAGCCCTGCTGGGCGGGGGCGCGGCCTGAGTTCCCCCAACCTAGCACTAGGGGTGCACCTTGAGGTCCCCGTCAAGCCACACTGGGTGGGGGGCACGGCCTGAGGTCCCCTGTCAAGCCCAGACAGGCAGGGCGGCGCAGCCTCAGGTCCCCTGGCCTGGTGCTGGGGTGGGGGGTGCGGCCTGAAGTCCCCTGTCAAGCCCCACCTGGTGGGGGACACAGCCTGAGGTCCCCGGCCTGGCGCTGGGGCAGGGGGGAGCTGCCTGAGGTGCTCTAGCCCAGTACCAGGACAGGACGTGCATTTATCAGATTTTGTTACTAAGTAGTGATTTTGTTTAATATCTATCTCAACTTTTATTTTTAAATATATATTATTGATATTTTACAGAGAGGAAGGGAGAGGGATAGAGAGATAGAAACATCAACGAGGGAGAAACGTCGATCAGCTGCCTCCTGCACACCTGGGTATGTGCCCGCAATCAAGATACATGCACTTGACCGGAATCGAACCTGGGACCTTTGAGTCCACAGGCTGATGCTCTATCCACTGAGCCAAACCGGTTAGGGCTCAACTTTTAGATTTCAAGCTCCATGAGGCAATGGCTTTGTTCTGGTCACCATTCTCTAGGACCTTAAACTTCTCAAAAAGATCTGATAAATAAGGGAATGGATAAACATTTTGTTATAAATATTTTCATTAAAAAATATTTTTATTGATTTTCTCTTTTTTTGAGATAGAGGGAAGGGACAGAGGGAGAAAGGGTGGGTGGGGAGAGGAGAGAGACACACAGACATCTATTAATTGTTCAACTTATGTATGCATTCATTGGTTCTTGTCTGTGCCCTGACTGGGGATTGAACCTGCAACCTTGATGTATGTGGTCTAAGCTCTAACCAACAGAACTACCCAGCCAGGACTAAATATATATAAATTTTTAATCTTTATTGTTGAAAATATTACATATGTCCCCCTATCTCCTCCATTGACCCCACTAACCTGCCACTGTCCCTACCCCTACCCCCCCCGGGCCTTCACCACCCTATTGTCTGTGTCCATGGGTTATGCAAATAGGTATACCAGGTCTTTGGTTGATTATCTCCCACCCACTCACCCACCCTCCCCCTTTTCTCCAAGATTCCACACACTGTTCTATGCTTCTGTGTCTCTGGATCCATTCCATTCTTAAGTTTATTTTGTTAATTAGAGTTCACATATGAGTGAGATCAAGTGATGGACTTATTTCATTTAGCTGATACTCTCCAGGTCCCTCCATGGTATCTCAAAGGGTAAGAGATTCTTTTTTTTCCTTAAATGTATTGTATTGACTTTTTACAGAGAAGAAGAGAGAGGGATAGAGAGTTAGAAACATTGATGAGAGAGAAACATCAATCAGCTGCCTCCTGTACACCCCTTACTGGGGATGAGCCCTCAACCAAGGTACATGACTTTGATTGGAATCAAACCTGGGACCCTTGAGTCCGCGGGCTGACACTCTGTCTACTGAACCAAACCAGTTAGGGCGAGATTCTTCTTTTATAATGCTGCATAGTATTCCATGGTATAAATGTACCACAGCTTTTTTTATCCACATGTCTACTGATAGGCACTTGGGCTGTTTCCAAATCTTAGCTATTGTAAATTATGCTGCTATGAACATAGAGGTGCATACATTCTTTCTGATTGATGTTTCAGGTTTCTTAGTATATATTCCTAGAAGTGGGATCACTGGGTCAAATGGCAGTTCCATATTTAATTTTTTGAGGAAACTCCATACTGTTTTCCATAATGGCTGCACCAGTCTGCATTCCCACCAGCAGTGAACTAGGATTCCCTTTTCTCCACAGTCCTCACCAGCACTTGTCATTTGTTGATTTGTTGATGTTAGCCATTCTAACTGGTGTGAGGTGACACCTCTTAGTTGTTTTAATTTGCATCTCTCTAATGATCCATGACTTTGAGCATTTTTTTCATATGTCTCTTGCCCATCTATATGTTCACTTTGGAGAAGTGCCTATTTAGGTCCTTTAACCATTTTTAATTGGATTGTTTGTCTTCCTTTTGTTAAGTTTTATGAGTTCCTTACATATTTTGGCTATTAACCCTTTATCAGATGTATCATTGTCAAATATGTTTTCCCATACATTGGGCTCCATTTTGTTTTTGTTGATGCTTTCTTTTGCTGCTTTTTCTTTTTTTTGTAGTTCCATTTGTTTATTTTCTCCTTAGTTTCCTTTGCCCTAGTACAGTGGTTGGCAACCTCATTAGTCAACAGAGTGCCAAACCGTGGCTCACGAGCTGCATGTGGCTCGCGAGCTGCAGTTTGCAGACCACTGCCCTAGTAGATATATCCTTAAACATATTGCTATGAGAGATGTCTAGGATTTTTATGCTTTCCCGACTTACATTTAAATTTAAGTCTTTTTTACATTTTGAGTTTATTCTTGTGAATGGTGTAAGTTGGTGGTCTAGTTTTAATTTTTTGCATGTATCCAGTTTTCCCAACACCATTTATTGAAGAGACCATCTTGAATCCATTGTATGCTCTCGCCTCCTTTATCAAATATTAATTGAGCATAATAGCTTGGGTCCATTTCTGGGTCTCTGTTCTGTTCCATTGGACTATATGCTTGTTCTTATGCCAGTACCAGGCTGCATTGATTATAGTGGCTTTGTAATATAACTTGATATCTGGTATTGTGATCCCTCCAACTTTGTTCTTCTTTCTCAAGATTGCTGCAGTTATTCAGGGTCTTTTTTGGTTTCATATAAATTTTTGTAGTATTTATTCTAAATTTTTTCGAAATATGCTGTTGGTATTTTAATAGAGATTGCATTGAATTTGTAGATTGCCTTGGGTAGTATGGACATTTTAATGATGTTGATTCTACCAATCCATGAACACGGTATATTCTTCCAATTGTTTATGTATTCCACTGTCTCTTTTTTCAATATCCTGTAGTTTTCCGTGTAGAAGTCTTTTACTTCCTTTTTAAGCTTATTCCTAAGTATCTTAATTTTTTTTTGCTGTAATGGCAAATGGGATTGTTTGTTTGGTTTCTCTTTCTGAGAAATCATTATCCTATGTAATACAGAGCTAATCTGTTAATTAGACTGGACAGCAGAATGACTTTCTGGAATGACCTTCTGGAACAACCAGCGGGCAGGGGGCAGGGTTGCAAGGCAACCCCAGCTGCCACCACTCTCTGCAGGGCGATCAATGGGGGGAGGGGGCTTCGCGATCAATCGCCCCACAGAGGGTGGCGGCAGCCAGGGCTGCAAGGGCCAAGACAATCAGGGCTGCTAGGGCCTATGCTTGCACATTTTGTGCATCAGGCCTCTAGTTGCTGTATATAAACGCCATTCATTTTTGGGTGTTGATTTTGTATCCTGCTACATTGCCAGATTCCTTTATTAAATCTAGTCATTTTTTAATGGAGTCTTTAGGGTTTTCTATGTACAATATCATGTCATCTATGAATAATGAGAGTTTTACTTCTTCCTTTCCCATTTGGATGCTTTTTATTTCTTCTTCTTGTCTGATTGCTGTGGCTAGGACATCCCTTACTGTCCTATATAATAAAAGGCTAATATGCAAATAGACCAAAAGGCAGAACAACCAGTCGCTATGACGTGCGCTAACCACCAGGGGGCATGCACGGAACATGGTGGGCGTTGGCCGTGGCGGGATGGTGGAATAGGTGAATGAGAGATGTCTGAGATTTTGCTGCCCAGGCTTTCTTCTAGGACGTGCACCCTGAGGTCCCCTGTCAAGCCCAGACGGGTGGGGGGAATGGCCTGAGGTCCCCTGGCCTGGCACTAGGGTGGGGGATGCGGCCTTAGGTGCCCCAGCCTGATGCCAGGGCAGGGGGTGTGGCCTGAGGTCCCCTGTCAAGCCCTGCTGGATGGGGGGCATAGCCTGAGGTCCCCTGTCAAGCCCCACAGGGGTGGGAAAGGGCGTAGCATCAGGTCCCTGCTGATTGCTCGTTAAGGCTCCTTAAGGGAACTTGGCCTTAGCTGTGGTGCAGCCATCTTTGTGATGGAGTGATGGTCAATTAGCATATTCCCTCTTTATTAGATAGGATTGTTTTGTGATAAACTTTTTTCCACCTGTCACCACTGGTACTTTCCTCCTCACTTTCTTTAAATTCCTTTCATTAGAAAAAAGTTTGGCCTCTTTTACACCAAAATGTGGTCATTTCTGAGCTAACAGAATTATAGGCAACTTTTATTTTCTTTTTATACTTTTCTATATTTTCCAAATTTATACAATAACTATATACTAATATATAAAAACCCTGGGTCCATCACATCTGCAAGGACCAGGAGGCTTGACCAACCAGAAGTCAGTTCTTCAGTCAGCACTGGGTTGCCATGGCGACCCAGCACTGACTACTATGGCTGCAGGCAAGGTGACCCAGCATTGACTGTTGAGGGGGCTGCGAATCAGGCCCAGAGAGAAGCCTGAAGAGAGAAGCAGGGTCTGATCCGTAGCCTCTGTGGCAGCTGTTGATCAGCACTTGCCTCTCTCTCTTTCCGGGCCTGGTCAGCAGCTGTGCCTCCATTTCTCTCTAGGCCTCCACCGGGGCTGCTGATCAGCCCTGCCTTTCTGATCAGGCCCCACTGATAGGCCCAGAGACGCTGACTGGCATAGAAACTGACCAATCAGGACCAAATTGGCCAGCAGAGGAGGGCAGTTGGGGGCAAGATCAGGCCAGCAGAGGGCAGTTGGGACAACCAGGCTGGCAGGGGAGGGCAATTGGGGGCCATCAGGCCAGCAGGGGAGGGCAGTTGGGGGCGAGATCAGGCTGGTAGAGGAGGGCAGTTGGGATGAGATCAGGCTGGCAAGGGAGGGCAGTTGGGGGCAACCAGGCCAGCAGGGGAAGGCAGTTGGGGGTGATCAGGCTGGCAAGGGGGCAGTTAGGTGTTAATCAGGCCAGCAGGGGAGCAGTTAGGGGGTGATCAGGCTGGCAGGCAGAACTGGTGAGGGGCAATTAGGCAGGCAGACAGGTGAGTGGTTAGGAGCCAGCAGTCCTGGATTGTGAGAGGAATGTCCTAAACTGGCAGTCAGACATCCCCAGAGGGGTCCCAGATTGGAGAGGGTGCAGGCTGGGATGAGGGACACCTCTCCCGGTCAGTGCATGAATTTTGTGCAGCAGGCCTCTAGTTACTTTAATAATTAGAGAGAAGGGGGTGGGGGAGTATGGTAGAAAGGTATGATTTATTTGTGTTTTTTCAAAGTAATTTTAAATTCTACCTTTACTAGTAAAGGTATACCGTTTATTTTTTGGCAGGGCCAAATTTAAGTTGAAAGTCAAAAAAAGGAGGGGAGGGGAGGCAAGGAACTGCTACACCCAAAATCTATTGTAATACAATTTCCTGTGACATTACTGACATTTCTAAGCTAAAGTGTTTCTTTTTTCTTTCTCCTCTTATTAATATTCAGGGCAGCAATGGGTGTTCAGTAACACTGAAAAGTCATTCCTGTCCAAGAGGAACGACTTCATCTTTTTCATTCGCAAAATGTTTATATTAGAGTGAAGTAATCCTGAGGCAGGATCTTGTCACTGAGATAAAGTCTCAGTGTTAGCCTTTCTCACGGCATCTCTAGAGTTTCTGATAGTGCACATTGTTAGAACTAAACAAAGTAAATGACGCAAAGTCATGTTTCTGTCTATGCCAGCATCTGACGAGTGAGCTGAGGTTTCTTCGAGGGTTGGTCCACGGGAGCATCTTTGCAAAGCTCTCTTTTCACCTCTGACTGAGCACATCTCAGAGGCACTTGCCCCCACCCCCACCCCCAGCACTGCACACACAGGAAAGTGGGCAGGGCACAGTAATCTGCCAACAAGGGCCCCTTTGGAGTTAGAAATAAATGACTGTGTGGAAGGAGCAGCTCATATGCAGCTGGAAGAATCAAGAAGACCCTGTGGTAACAAGAATTTGAGTTGAACCACAACAGATGCCCAAATCCAGACACAGGAAGGTGGGAAGCAACATAACCAGCCAAAAAAACAAGATGTCAAAAGTACCCTACAAGAAGCCTTTGGGAGAGTGCCTGGGAGCGGGCCAGGCCATAGGGCACAGGGGAAAAGTGAGGGGGCTCCCTAGGAAGGACCAGCCTGGTGGATTGCAGGGGGCCAGAACTTGACAGAAAGAAGTCCCAGAGAATAACCAACCAGGGATGGGACACACATCAGCAAACAAAGCACTGACAATGGCTGTAGTAGTCCACAGTGAGGAGACAAGCAGCATGCATGGGCCACACTAAGGGAGCACTGCTGTCCTTCCTATCACATGCGTGAAACAAGCACATGTAACCAGCACTTGCTGGGGACACAGATCAGTAACAATGGGGGCAGGGCAAAGCGCCAGACCAAGGCGGGGCGCTGATCGCTGTCATCAGGGCGAACCTCTGGTGGTTACTGAAAATTCTTTGCTCCTGCACACCATGGTCCTGCCTGGTGCTTGCACCTGCTGCCAGCACCGGCCCTGCTCACATCTGCTGCTGGCGCCAGCCCCAATCGCCATCAGCGGGTGCAAGAGAGGCCAGTGCCATCAGCACGTGGGAGCAGTGGCAGCAGGAGTGGGGCTGCCGGCAGACAGAGGACCGGGAGCCCCGGCAGGTGGGGCCGGGCGGGAGCACGGAGGATGGGCCGAGACCTGCCCCTGTGCCTACCGCAGCCTCGCGGCCTACAGTTCCTTTCAAGGTGCATGAATTTGTGCACTAGGCCCCTAGTAAATAAAATAAAAAGTAAAAGCTAAATAGAAGTTATTATTTAATCCAGTAATTAAAGTGTCCAATGACACTCTGACTAAATACTTATCTTTCCACTTCCTTACATCTGTATTTAAATAGCAGCTCCTTCCTTAAGGAATATACTCTATTGGCCTTGTTTTTTTTCCCCCATAAAAATTTTCATGTCTTTAGTAATTTATGTGCAAAACGTTTATGAACATTGTACCATTTGACTTCTACATTATGCCATTACACAGAAAATACTTAAAGTCCTCTACTTTTCCAGAAATTACTATTTAAAAATATACCCATACCTGCTAGTTACATAGGTGTAATTTGCTGGGTAAAAGTCCCTGAGCTATATGCTTAGGAATCATGTATTTTTCTTACATAAATTTCATTGTAACAATTAAAAAAAAATACTCATCTATAGACACTCAAATATATTTAATAAGTCTTAGTCCAAATAAAATGGAAAAGTGTGTTTGTATGTATGCATGTGCAACAGACAGAATACAGCATATGGAAGTGTGTATCACCACTAAACACCTATAATCAGGAAAACATGGAGTCCATCTATAATCATAAAAGCATAATATGCTAATTAGACTGGATGTCCTTCTGGATGACCTTCTGGATGAAGCCAGGGCTGCGAGGGAAGCCCGGGTCCTAAGTGCCTGCTGGCAGCTGGAGTTAAGCCTGGGTCCCAGGTGCCAGAGGGAAGCCAGTGCTGGCAGTTGGGGGAAGGAAGGCCTACTCTTGTACAAATTTCATGCATCGGTCCTCTAGTTGCTATATAAGGTTTTAAATGGTACTTAGATTCAAAATACAAGAGAGCAAAACCACTTCAATTAAAAGGCACTACAATGGAAGACAAAGGAAAAGCTCCAATAATAGGAATTCCCTGTACCTATTATATTGGAAATGGAACAATCTGCTTTATTCAAGATATATACAGCTTTAGAGGTGCTGCTGATCTTTTCCTCTCACATTATCTGGGTTCACAGAATGAGTGACTTTCTGATTAGAATTCTCTGAAAGCAAATGCAACCTCTATTGGACCAAAAGAGTCTGAGTTGGAGGATAACTGTGAAGGCACAGCTATTTTAAGTTTTATAAAGTAACACTATACATCCAACTGATTGAATTTATTTTTAAATATATTTTATTGATTTCAGAGAGGAAGGGAGAGGGAAAAAGAGAAACATTAATGATGAGAAAGAACCATTGATCGGCTGCCTCCTGCATAGCCCCCTATTGGAGGTCAAGCCCACAACCCGGGCATGTGACCTTGATTGGAATTGAACCTGGGACCTTTCAGTCCACAGGCCAATGCTCTATCCACTGAGCCAAACCGGCTAGGGCCCAACTGATTGAATTATTTCAAGAGTATTAAAATATGGTAAAAGGAGTCTTTTCTACTAGCAATTAACATAAATGTTTATGGGAACTTTACTGGTGTGATCAATTTTACCACAATGAGATCCCACCTGTATTTTGGATTATTTGTTTGAGTTGTTTCTTTTTGTCATAGCTGAAACACAACTGGAAAAAATACCCAGCTCTGAGTACCTCTTTTGTTTGCAAGTAATTTGCAAGAGAAAAGTTTTAGCTTTACTGTTGGGTTGCAAGTCTCAGCAATGTCAGTCTAACAGGGGCACTACCTGACAGCATACCTAACTTCATATATTCAGAATGAGAAAGGTCATGCCTTTGCTGCCAGCTTCCACTGCTGGAATACTCCACACTACATCATTCATGATCCTGGGCTTCATAAAAGCAACTTTCAACATAACAATGCTCTCTATACACAAGTTAGTCACAGTATATCCCAAAGTGTCAAGGAAGGCCCTACAAAATACATGGTTCATTTCATGACCATAACATCAGAGAAATGTAAATTCTCTAGATAAGTTCTATAGTAATAAACTACAATAGGAGGACTGAGATTACTTTGGGACATAACAGAAGGCACTGTTAGCCTTTTCCTGTAACTGTGATGCCAGGAGTGCATACTTAGAATATTTCTAAGAAACCAAAAGTGCTGAAACCATCCTGATGTGCTTAGACCATGAAATCATAATTTTCCAAGGCAGCAAAAATACCAAAGTTATTTCCATTTTCGTGCAACTGTGACTTTTCAGATGACAGATGGTAATTAAGGACTTGCTTTCAGGAGTCATTTTATAAAGGAACTACATTTTTACTAGTTACATTTTACTAATTACATTTTTACCTTGGCTCAACACTGATTCCATTTTATTTGTGTGTGTGTTTTATTTTTATTTTTAAATTACACCTTACTTTCAATATTATTTTGTATTAGTTTCAGTTGCACAGTATAATGGTTAGATAATCATATACTTTCGAAAGTGTCCATCCCTCCCCAACAATATTTCTAGTACCCACCGGGTACCTATTCCTTATGCTATACTTTACAACCCCGTGACTACTTTGTAATCACCAATAAAAATATGGAACACTTCTGCCCACCAGTATGGCTCAGTGGTTAAGTGTTGACCTGTGAACCAGGTCTCTGATTCCTGGCTGGGGCACATGCCCGGGTTGCAGGCTCTCTCCCCAGTAGGGGGCATGCAGAAGGCAGACAATCAATGATTCTCTCTCATCATTGATGTTTATTTCTCTCTCTCTCTCCCTTCCTCTCTAAAATCAATAAAAATATATTTAAAAGAAAAAGAAAAAAGAAAAAAATGGAACACTTCACAAATTTGCATGTCATCCTTGTTCAGGGGCCATGCTAATCTTTTCTGTTGTGTTCCAATTTTAGTATATGTGCTGCTGAAGTGAGCACTGGTTCCATGTTATATGGCCCTGCCCCTCAACCTGGGTTTTATTTAGCTTTGTGAACTGCTAGCAGGATCATAAAGGTATAGCTATAAATTGTGTATTTATGCATGATCAGGACCACCTCCACTAATGTGTCCCTATTCTTAAGCAACTGAGAAAGCAGCCTGTGTTGCTACCATTTCAAAGATTTCTCTAGTCTTTCTCATCTATATATATAAAAAGCCAGTGACCAGAACGCCGTAACAACCAGAACAACTGGTCGCTATGACGCCCACTGCGGCCAGCAAACTGACCTAATCTGGGGGTGGGACAGGCTGGCCAACCTCCTGGAGCCCCTCCCCCTGCCCAGCCCCACCCCTGATGGGCCCCCACCACCCCCATCGGCCTGCTGCCTCTCCCCCCAGCTAGCTCCGCCCTGATTGGCCGCCCCCACACCAATCGGGAGTGGGGCTGGCCAGCCAACCTCCCACAGCCCCTCACCCTGGCAGCTGACCCCCAATCGAAACCCTCACCCCATGTGGGGGCGGGGCCCATCAGACAACCACCTGTGGCCCCTCCCCCCAGCTGGCCCAGCCCTGATCAGACCCTAATGGAGCGGGCTGGCCTGCCAACCTCCCACCATCTCCTCCTCCCGACAGGCCTTGCCCCAATCCGCCCCAATTTGGGCCTGGTCCCCACCCGTGCATGAATTCATGCACTGGGCCTCTAGTTTCTTAATATGCAAAGTTAGGTGTAATATAGTTGCATCTCCTATAATGGTATATCAACTGTTTTTTAAATAGTGGAAAACAGTCAAGGATTGCCAATTTGTGTTAATCAAGCTTCCCCTTTTGCACAAACCAAAAACAAGATAAGGGAAACCATTTTCCTCTCCCTATGACAGTTTAGAATAAGCCCAACTAAACCCCAAAGAAAGAGCTCCACATGAGAGCCCTTCTCCAGGACAAAACAGGACATACACGTGGCCCAATTCAGAAAATTCTGGATTTTGCCTGAATAGAAAAAGCAGCTAAAAAGACCCTTTTGAAAAAAAAAAAAAAAAAAAAAGACCCTTTTGGAGAGAAAGGATCTAACCTGGAAACGCTTCTCTGAATAGTGAACCATTCAAACCACCTTTATGGGCAACCCTTACTGTGATGGCCACACAGGCCCTGGCAGCTCACCCCACCTGGTCACAGCCAGCGTTCACCAGCTCCTGCAGCATCTGCCGGTTCACTTCTGCAGAGGCCGGGGGACCTGATTCGTTGGCAAAGGGCAACAAGGAGTATCGGATCTCCCTCAGGGCCTTCTGGTATGGGCCAAACTTTGGGGCAGTTCTTGGCTGCTGCTGCCGGGCAATATCCTTGCCCCCCAGGACGTTGGTGTCTAGGGAAGTGTCGCTTGGTCCCACAAGTGGCCCATGAGTGGAAGACTTCGAGGGCTGCTTCAGCCCCTCACGAATCTCCTGCAGTCGTTGCCGACTGTTTCCAGAGTAAGTCGTGGCAGGAAAAGTCTTTGGCCTCATTTTAAGTCCAATTTCTTCTTACCATAAATACAATCTTCTTAAAGGGTTTTATTTTGAAAAACTGAACAGTATCAGTTAGTTGTAAACATAGTTTCAAAACAATTTCCTTTTAAACATTTTCTTTCCTTCAATTTTTGTAGTTCTTATAGAGAACCAAAAGTTTTCAGAGCCTTCAATTTGAAGATCAGTATCTGAAAAAGAAGATGGGAAGACAATGTTCATTTGTGGTTTTCACATAACACTTTTCAGAAATGGAATTATCTTGAAAATATTCCACTTGGAAAGATCAAGAAAGAAACCACTGAAACAGGAATTTTAGGGGAATATAGGCAGGCTTAGGGAATTTTTAAAACTGGGTCCATGAAAAAAACACAGGGCTACAGACTGGGAGAAGGTACATTTCCAGAACACAAGGAAGCCAGGTGCAGTTACATTTCCATAAGACAAGGAAGCAGCAACAGGTACATCTCCACAACACAAGGCAACAGCTACATCTACATAAGACAAGGGAACTGGGAGTAGCCAAGAGGTCTATATTTACAAAATAAAAAAGGAGGAAGAAAGCCCAGAAGGAATGAGAGGACAGGACAATGAGGGAAGAGGGCCTCAGGAGTTACCATAGTAACCAACTGGAAAGGGAATACTGACCAATTAGAGGGGATACCAGGACACAGGAACTGCAGCCTTTATAAACCGTGGAAACAGAAGTCTATGGAACTCTTTCCCCCTCCCCAAGTGGGAGTCTGCGCTGTGAGAATCTTTCCCTTTCCCCACATGGGAGTCTGTACTTGTTCTTCAACCAATTTCCACTTTTGTTTTACCACCTTCTGTCTGTGGATTTATTCTTCGACTCCAGCGGACAGAGAATCCGGGTTCCAGTCCAAAAATCCCTTATCACCATCACCTCTCAAATTATAAAGCTGTTTGACTCTGGTTAGAGCACATGATATCCAGGGTTGTCCCAAGATGTTTTGTGGACTATGTCATCTACAATAAAGCCAATCTCCACAAACTGATACTAATAAATATTCAACTCAAGGCAAGAATACTAATTGTTATATATTTCATTTCTAAATCCACAGCTTAAGTATCGGGGCAAAACTTTCTTACACAGGGTCTTGAATTTCTGGCTTGTCCCTAATAAATCAGGAGTGGGGAATCTTTTTTCTGCCAAAGGCCATTTGGATATTTATAACATAATTCAAGGGCCATATAAAATTATCAAATTAAAAATTTGATTGAACATTTAATTCTCAACCCTAATGTTAGGGGTAAAAATATAATACTGAGGACTAGCTATGGTTACGGGAAATATTAATTATGCTCTATTAACCATTTGTACACCATAAGCATCTATAGATGCAAGTGATGGACCTTTTTAAATTAAACTCAAAATATCATGACAGTTAACTGGATTAACCATGATTGCTTTATTCTGGTTAAAGAAAGGACATTCTAATTTGGCTGGAAGTAGTATGCCCCCAGGACGTGGGAGTCAACTTTGGACCTGGGAGTCAACCTTGGAATGTGGTTCATTCTCATTCAAGACCTGCCTATTATCATGGAAAGATTAACAACCTTGTTATCCAAACAATGGAGTCCCACCCCAGCCTTTATAGTCTACTTTCCCATGCCTATAATCCATACTTCCCCCTCCTATAATTCATATTTCCCCATGTAATCTTTGTCCTACCCTATCCATATAAGCAGCTGGCTTATGGGGGGCTGCAGAGCAGGTTTTTGTGGATGACCTGCTGCTCTCCCATACTGCTGGCAATATTGGAATAAACTTGCATAAACGATTCAACCCTGTCTCTGCTTAATTGGCTCAAGTAGTGACAGGCAGCACGGATCCATTGATTGTCTGGTTACACTAATGCCTTGACAGGGCCAGACCAAATGATTTCATGGGCTTATATAGCCACAGGCTGGATGTTCCCAACCCTATATAAGCAATCAATGTCTGGTTCATACTGTTGTCCTTTATCCTGGGGCTTCACCAACCTCTCACCCACCTAAAGCTGTGGTTGTTCTATCTCTTTGGAAAGTCTACCTTATAAAACCCTCCCAAATTTCCTGAAAGATAACCAGAAAATTATCACATCGAAGATATCCTATATTGCAACTGAAAATAGTTCCAGCACAAGGTATCAGGAGACTTTCAAGGTAACTACTTCCTTGATTGTTTATAAACATGTCAACTTGTTACCATTTTTTCCTAAATATCAAAGTAAAAATATCTTTCTTGTAGAAATTGACATTCATATAGTAAAGACAGGTGGGTGTTTTCTTTTTTTTAATGTTTTTATTTATTTCAGAGAGGAAGGGAGGGGGAGAGGAACGGAGGGGGAGAGAGAGATATCAGTAGAAACATCAATGATGAGAGAAAATCATTGATCGGCTGCCTCCTGCATGCCCCACAATGGGATCAAGCCCGAGCACATGCCCTTGAATGGAATTGAACCTGGGACCCCTCAATCCGCAGGCTGACGCTCCATCCACTGAGCCAAATCGGCTAGGGCTAGGTGGGTGTTTTCTTGGAGTG
The DNA here is from genome assembly GCA_026230045.1 of Corynorhinus townsendii. NCBI lineage: Eukaryota > Metazoa > Chordata > Mammalia > Chiroptera > Vespertilionidae > Corynorhinus > Corynorhinus townsendii. Next base: position 113,230,555 of record JAPDVU010000003.1, on the reverse strand, counting down.
CATTGTGACCAGACTAAGAACATATTAAAGGTGTAAGCATAGATCAGCAACGACTTCAGCATTTTCCAACAGTGATTATACTGACCTACCACAGGCCCAATTCACTGTATACTGTTGTGATTGCATTCAGAAAATAAAATCAAGACCAACCACTGATAGGGCCAGCAAAGTATCTAGCTCAATTTGCTTATCTGGGTGACCTTGGACAAGTCATTCAATCTTCTACACCCTCCCTCTAAGGAGCAGATGATAACACTTGGTAAGAACACTAAGTGAGACAATGCCTGTATCCTATTCAAATCCCCATAGATTGTAAAGGCAAAAGCCTGCATGCCCTCCAGGCTCAAAGAAAAACTGACCAAAGAGCATTCTTTAAAGAGAGAATGGCCCACCCTTTGTGGCTCAGTAGCTGAGCATCAACCTATGAACAAAGAGGTCACTGTTCGATTCCTGGTCAGGGCGCATGCCCAGGTTGTGGGCTCAATCCCCAATAGGGGGCATGCAGGAGGCAGATCATCATTGATGTTTCTATCTCTCTCCCTCTCCCTTCCTGTTATAGTTATATATAGAAATGTTTTAAAATGCTTTAAAAATGCCTAAAAATTGTAAGAAGATTTTAAAATGTTTCAATTAACTTCCCTTGAAACTTGGACACATTCCCCACTGCCCTGAAGCATGTGTACCTCATAGATAAGGATTTGAACTTCAGTTAGTGACTCAGAGTGACTTGTTAAGATAACCAATTGAGTGAGTGATGTACTCTCCCTAGATAACCACATGTAGCCCCTCGCCCTGTTTAAGATTTATATGTGTGCATTGACGTAATTCATTGATAGCCACCTGCGAGGTGCGGTACAGGCCAGATGACAGAAGAACGGCTAGTAACTCCCCATCGAGACCCAACCAAGTTCTCAGGTGAGGAATGCCAGCTCCCTGCATCAGGACCAGACCAGCCCAGCTGCTGGACCCCAGAGGACAGCACTACCGGGATCCCCAATAAGTCTGTACCCGCAGCACCAGCAATTGTGTGAGTAATAAAGTGCTGTGTGATCCGCAACTCATATGTTTCATGTGGTGTAATTCCTCTGGCAGTTAATTGAATATTTTGCGTACACTTAAAATTTAAATTAAAGCTTCTGGTCTCTTTGGTACTAAGCCTGCCCTTGGTCCTGTTTGCGGAGAGTAGTCTCTTTGCTAGCAACTACTTGACTGTCCCACACCTGCACGGTTAAAGTTTATCTCAAGGGATGCCTTAGATCAGTGGTTCTCAACCTTTTTAATGCCGCGGCCCTTTAATACAGTTCCTCATGTTATGGTGATCCCCAACCATAAGATTATTTCCATTGCTACTTCATAACTATAATTTTGCTACTGTTATGAATCGTAATGTAAATATGGTCGCCTAAGACCATCGGAAAACACAGATATTTACATTACGATTCATAACAGTAGCAAAATTACAGTTATGAAGTAGCAACGAAAATAATCTTATGATTGGGGGTCACCACAACATGAGGAACTGTATTAAAGGGCCGCGGCATTAAAAAGGTTGTGAAGCATCTATCTTATATAAATACTGCTGTTTGAAATATGAACCCTGCTATTTGGCTTCTGTAAATTCTTGCTTGCTAAGACTACTCCCACTTCAGAGAGGCCATTAAACCTTCCCCAGACAAGGTTATCAGTGCTGTTGCCAGGCAGGCCTCTGGTTGAGGTCTCAAGGTCCCGGCACCTACAGGCTCTTTAAGAACTTGTAAAAGGGGCCGGAAACAACCCATATTTGGGAGACAAAGAAGGTGGAAACATATAAATAGGGAAGGTTCCTGCATGTTGGGGCCCAGAATTTGAGAGACATTTTCCTCTGGACCCGCGCGTAATAAATGTAACTCCATCTCTCTAAGTATTGCTTTGTTCTTCTTCGGTTTTCTGTAACATTATTGGTTCCCTGACCGTGAACAACTGTGCTTGCCCTTTTTGGCCTCCGGTGAATGGGTCAAGTTTGAGGCCCGGGGAGCCGGATAGGCCTCCGGGAGGTGCCGCTCTGCTGATTTAGCAGAATAGAACCGGGGGTCTCCGGGCACTCCCAGACCTCAGCCCAGGACCTGGCTGGCATCTGGACGGACACTTCTGGACCTGTCGACAGAATCTGTAAGGTAGGGGCCCCATCAGTTCAGCCCACTCCAAGTGAGTGGAAGGGGGAGCTTGATCACCTCCCCGGAAGCTATACAGCTTCCTCAGGGAAATTAATCAGGAGTCAGGAATCAGGTGGCTGTTTAAACTCTGGGTAAATATCTGGTAGCAGTAAAAAACTGGGACTAGCTAGTATATAAATGTGGGACTCTGGAGGTGAGTGAAGGAATTATGAGTTCACTCTGCTGTTTGTTTGTGTGGGACTAGCCAATTTGCTACCAAGAAGGGGGACTGGACGCAGTCTTAACTCCTCCGGTAGGTTCTCACCAAGACGTTGGTTGAGAATTCTGTTCTGGGGTGTGGGTGCCGGGAGTGCCCCCATGCCCATCTGGGAAGTTGGGCATTGTTTCGTTTATCTGCTCAGCTCCAGTTTGGGCTAGTCTACTGAGAGAGTGTGAGTATGGATGTTTGTCTGTCTTGGCATAATTATCTGCTCATTAACTGGTCAGTGTGAAGCGAAAGCTACTTTGATTTATTCTGCATTTCTGTTGATTCAACTGGCTAAAATGTTTTATTTATTAAAGTCTGAACCTGTGATAGTCTGCAAACGTCTTAAGCAGCGCTGCTGAGTTATTTTTCTCAGAGATGTTTGCTCTCTATCACAGAGGGAGGGAATCAGCCCATTTAGCTAATAAAAATTTCTCTCTAATTTTGTATAAGTAAGGGTTTCAGTTTGCTCTGATTTGTGAATTTGCTGTATTAAATTGAAATTTCAAAGTCCTAGGGTTAATTTAAAGGCATGAATTTATAACATTTCAAAGAACAAAGAACTTTTGTTTATGGCTTTCTTATCTCTTTTGGTGGTTGGAGACTTCAAGGGGCAGGGCTTACAGCTCCGCAGGGCGGAGAGATTTACAGGCCCTGTCCCTGCCTGTGACATCATAATCCAACATGAGCCACGTGTGGTAGAACTAAGGCTGAAGTTATTATTAACTATCTATAGACCCCCGATTCTAATAGCATCTGTAACTGGATTAAAGATCTTTTCTTTCAGGAGGCCTTCCAGGCTTTCAGTTTGCAAGAAATCTCCCTACACACCCTTATCTTCCTACTCCCTATATTTCCAGGCTGACTAAGAGTCATTTTTCTCCACAGGTCGGACCTCAGCCTTCGAAAGGGAGCACTACAACAGCGGTAGTCTGTAGTTTTCTCTGAAACTTCCACTGTTTCTATTTCTCCCCTCTGTGGGAATTGTCTTCCTCTGACTCACAATCGGGAAGAGAGACAAGCAACTGGACTGGGGATGGGTCGGAGGAGGGGGGGTTGTAGGCAGTTAATTATGAAGCAGGGAGAGATAGTATCGTTTTTGTTGATTTTACTGGCTGCAGACCACTCTGCTGGCATAGGGGTATGGCCCAGGTGTCTTATCAGAACTTCACTAGATTTAAGGTCACAAATTTTCTGCAAGCATAATTAATCTAGCTGCCCTAGTGATTTAAAACTGGTTGCTAGGCAGACTCATCCCCCAAGAGCCAGATGAAAGAAGGGGGTGAGGGGGGCTGGATGCCTGAGCTGCCTGCAGTGGCCCTGGAAGAAGCCACAGCAGTGAGAAAAGCAGGGGCAGCAGACATGTACCTGACACTAGAGCTGCCCCGCTGCTGCCCAGTGAGTAATGAGTGTTTTACAACAAGCAATACAAGACTTAGGCCTTTGGCTTGCTGGCTGCAGCAGTTAAACCAGAAGCCAGTGACTGCTACTGGCCTTCCCGCAGCCCCCAGGAACAGAGCAGCAGGCCAGGGATCTGTAAAAGCAGCAGAGAGAGCTAGTGAAAGCTCCCTGTTTGCAAATGTACTGAAAGGGTTCAGTACCTGTTGCTGCTGGAAGAGGAGGGGTTGAGATCCCTTTCCAGTGCACTCCCTTGGGAGAGGCCTGGTCCCTGCTCTGCCACAAAGGGGACTGGCGGGAAGACAAGGGGCCTAATACCCAAGCCACTGCCACAGAAGTGCTTTGCAACATGCAGAGCTGTTTTTAACTGCAACTCTGGCTGTTTTGGACTGGCAGCTTAAAGTCAAAGAGCAAAGGAAAGGCACTCTCCCTGGACCGGGGAGCCTTCAGGACTTTGAGATTCTCCAAGAGAGGAGGAGTCTGACTGAGGGATGGCAGAGACCCTGTTGGGTTAGAAAGACCTAAGGCCACATGTTAAACTTATAAATTATGGCTTTCTAGGCAGATGTCCAAGCCCAGATACGTAGGGGTTAAGCTGCCTGTTTACAGCAAAAACAATTTTCTCCCATGCCAGAATAAAATTTAGGGAAATTAAACAGGCTGTGTTTGTGGCTAGAAAGAAGACCTGGCCACCATGCACAGCCCTGACAGTGGCCTGCAGAAAACTGTATAATAGACTTAGATGATACCTGCGACTTCATGGACATGACTCCGGAAAGACAAGGACAATTTTACTTTGTGTGGGAAGGTGAAGAATAGACCTTAGTCACCTGCCTAAGATACTTGTATAGCCCTATCATGTGTCATATATGGTAGCAGAAGATTTGGCTACCTAAGGTGGCCACAGTGCCAAGTGTTACTGTCTTGCAGGCCTGTGTGACCATGCCCATGTCAGGGGTGGCACAAACCTCAACTTTACGAAACTGGGGAAGGCCTGTTTGGAACAGAGTGAAGTGGTGAGTACCAGCCCTTTACTACAGGAATTACAGACCCCGTGAGGTCCTATGACATATGAGACCCTGTAAAGCAATAAAGCTCCCTTAGTCCTGTCTCAGAGGGCATGTCACCCCTCCCAGAGACCATATGAAATTTTAAAGACAAGTCAAGTAGGGGGAACCCTACTACAAGGATAGCTATAATTGTCTACTTGAATATAGACACATTTTGAATTTCTCCTTGTCATTTGAAGACAGTTATATTTCTCTGAAGAATCCATAGAAAGGACTAACAAGGAAAATCAGAAGATCTTAAAGCAGGTCAGTATATTTTTCTCCTTATTTAATTCCTCTGAAATTTGACAATGCTTAATAAATCATGGCAATACATTTCTTTACGTAAGTTCAATAAGACCGGTTTCTAATAGTAGTTTTATTGACTGGAAACTTTGGCTGGAGTGTCATCTTTTAAAGAGCCCTGCCTGAACTCTGAAGACTGGGAGCCAATAAGAATGCCAAGGAAAAGCCTGGTATCCTGCTTGGGAGCTCTGAAAATGGGCTGGTGCTGGAGTGTCAGGCCCATGCCCTACCATCATTGGTGGTTGGTCAGAGTAGAAGGGGAGCAATAAGGACGACTATGCGTCCCTGCGGAACCCCACACACTCTAGGCTGTGACGAGTAGGAGGGCTACTGAGATGGGCCTTAGAACCTAGAGCGTGGGCCCAGGTGGAGTCGCTGCAGGTGAGGGATTCACCTAACTCAGCAGATACTACAGGCAGGCCTGATGACAGCTAGATGGCTTGGCTTCCTGGCCCTATGGGCCACGCTAAGATTCAACCATGAAATTCCGGCAAAGGTAGTCAGTTACCATTCTTGTTGTGTTTATACAAACAATCAGGCCTAATTGAATACAATAGATAAATTTGTCTTAATCTGGCTCTTTTGATAAACACAGAGGTAATTTTGAGGAGAAAAATTCTATTTCAATAGAGGTCATTAAAACTGAAATGTTCTCTTTCCCTTCCACGGACCATTTGTTACAGTTTGTCTCTGCCAGGTTACAAGCCCACCTCCTTCTGGGATGAGGCCTATCGTCCCTGTGACAGACAGCAAGGATCTCTTGGCTCTGAGAGAAAACTCCGTCCCTCCTCAGCATGAAGCAGCTACAGAAGAAATTCAACGTCCATTTTCCCTAAAAGAATTCAGAGCCAGGATCCTTGAGGTAATATATTAGGTAGTTAGACAGACATGAGCAGAGCAGGGACGATGGGCCAATTAGTGCTACAGGATGTAACTAAGTCTTTCCACATCTACGTATGTGAGACAAGGGGCATAGCCAAAGAGGTACTCACCAAATTCTCAGCCCCTAGAAAAGGCTGGTAGCCTATATGTCCAAAAGACTTGACCCCTTTGCATTTGGGTGACATACTTGCCTCCAGGCAGTAGCAGCTACAGCTATGCTTATTAAAAAAAACAAATAAGTTAACCCTAGGGCAGTAACTAATCCTAACTGCCCAACATGAGGTCGAGGTTTTACTCCAGAACACACTAGAGAACTGGATGTCAAACACTTGAGTCACCCAGTTTCAGGCTCTCTGGTAAACAAAAGAAAAATCAATAACAATTTATACTGATAGCAGGTACGCATTTACAACAAGATAAGGGTTATCCACAGAAGCAAGAGGGAACTGGGCCACAGATGAAGCTGGAGGCTGCCCTAAAACCAGTGGGGCCTCTACAAATTCTAGTGACTCTTCCAGATCCTGACCTACCCAATCTAGAAAAACTAAAATCCATAACCAGTCTTTATTCAAGTTCTTACAGGCTTTACAGTCTACCCAGGAAGCAATCCAAAGCACATCTGAGATGCTCTGCCTATACCAACTTCTGGTCTGGTTCATCCCTTCCACCCCGGTGACTCTGTTTGGGTAAAGAAATTTACCACCCAAGGACTGACTCCTACCTGGAAAGGACAATCTCCACAGCAGTCAAGGTCAATGGAATCCCAACGTGGCTTCATCACAGCCAGTTTAAGACAACCCAGGAAAAATTGAGAGTCTAGGACTCTTCAGACTCTCTAAAGATTACTCCTGGCCCTCATTCTGGGCCCTTATCTTATAAGCAGGCCCACTAACTTTATTAGGCAGAAAATTAAGATTATAGCCCTCAGGGGTAAATATAACTATAATGACTAAGAGTCAATGATTTGACTCATGTACATAAAACCAGTGGGGAATGAAGCATCCATCTTATATAAATACTGCTGTTTGAAATATGAACCCTGCTATTTGGCTTCTGTAAATTCTTGCTTGCTAAGACTACTCCCACTTCAGAGAGGCCATTAAACCTTCCCCAGACAAGGTTATCAGTGCTGTTGCCAGGCAGGCCTCTGGTTGAGGTCTCAAGGTCCCGGCACCTACAGGCTCTTTAAGAACTTGTAAAAGGGGCCGGAAACAACCCATACTTGGGAGACAAAGAAGGTGGAAACATATAAATAGGGAAGGTTCCTGCATGTTGGGGCCCAGAATTTGAGAGACATTTTCCTCTGGACCCGCGCGTAATAAATGTAACTCCATCTCTCTAAGTATTGCTTTGTTCTTCTTCGGTTTTCTGTAACATTTGAGGACCACTGCCTTAGATAAGCACCCAGATCCTTTCCCAGGATCTACTTGGGACACTTCCTCTCTGAAATCAATTAAAAATATATATATTTTTTAAAATAACAAAACATTAAAAAAATAATAATAAAAGGAAGAAATTTTAGAACCGTGAAAAGAAACTGCTTCAGACACTCTCATGGGGGAAAAAAAAATCAGAATAACTAATATTTAACCAGTATTTACTATGTGTCAGGCTTGTTCTAAGAGTTATCTGTTACATAACCATATACAACAGAAAACCCCAAGAGATGACATTGAAATAACTTTTTTAAAGGTGGTGAAAGGAGTTTTTAGGGCTAAAATAGGCAGGTTTAGGGAGTTTCAGAAATAAAGTGGGTCCATAGGAGGAGGACTACAAAGGTGAGGGCCATGGAGCTGCCAAAAGGCATACATTCACAAAGAACAAAAGGTGCCACAGGGTAAGAGGAGAGGAAGACACCTATTCATAGAAGATAGGAAAAAGCCAAAGGGGATAGAGAAATGCTGACAAATGGAAGAGGAAAACATATTTTCACAGGAGTTAGAGAATTCTACCACTGAAGGGGGAGACTAAGAAGGGGCTCCATGTGGGTTTGAGCTTTGAAGCTGCTTGTAGTGACCAATCAGAAGGGAATATCAGGACACAAAGAACTGCAGCCTTTATAAACCTTAGAAAAAAAAAGGCTTAGTGGGCTACCCCCTTCAGGACCCTGTCCCTACACGGGAGTCTGTGCTTGTTTCCAATAAATTCCCACCTTTTCATATACCACCTTTTGTCTATGGCTTCATTCTTTGAATCCACCTGGACAAGAACCCAGGAAAGAAATCACCTTTGCATCCTGCTCAGAGAAAAACCACTCAACTCAGTCGCATTTCAGTGGGAGGATGGAGGGTCATAACCATCGCCTTTCTTAAGGTAGCTCAGAGAAGACTGCCTGCATTTAGAAAGAAAATACCAGACTAAATACACTTTCAACATGAAACCCATATTTTAGTTCATGACATCTACCATATCAAAGTCACTGAAAGGACTGTTGTAAGGCTATGCAGATAGTGAACTACAGATGCGGGAACTGAGTCCCCTAGCTCTGTGTTGGCCATGGGCCAGAACCCTAGAGCTCTGCTTAATTAGTGTAAAATGGGACATACTGAAAACCACACTCATTTTCAGTGACTTCCTGGTCTAAGCATCTGTTGTGAAATACCTCATTTTCTGAAACCCAAGGTCACATTCCAACAAAACACATTTGGAGATTCTTGAGTGATGGTGTCTGAGAACTGAGGCACAAGGTATGGCTTCTCCTAGGGGAATTTACAAACATATAACTCGTATCCTAAAACAGAGAAGAGATAAATCTTCACAATAAACAATCAAAGCAAAGCAGTGGCCTGACAGTAAGCAAATACATTCATTCCAACTCTCCCTCCTCCAATCCACTCATCTACCCCACCCACATGCTATCTACATACCAAATGCCTAAATCTCAGGCACTGCCGAGATAGAGAAGAATAAAACCCTGCCTTTAGCAAGTTCACAGTCAAGGGAGAAGTGAAAGTGTGGTGGGCAAACAAACAGCTTCAAAGAAAAAGAGATGCAGAAAAGGAGGAAAAAAAAATCACACAAAACATTTAACATTTAACAGATGGGAGAATAAAGGAAAAAGTCAGAAAACTGTTTGAAGCAGAGATAACCAAATATGAGGGTAGGAAGAATGAATTTCCAGCCAGAGGGAACAGCATATACAAAACAGCAGAAGAATGTGAAGGCTGTAGGCACCACCCACCCACCAGGTTTAGATTTGTGGGGTGGAGGCTCTTCCTGAAGAGTAGTGGAGGGATGAGAACAGGAGGTGCAAAGGGGCTGGATTTGAAAAGCTCTCCAAAGCCATGTTAACTGTCTGGACTCAGCGCAGAAGATGGGGAACCACTGTTTGCAGTAGTAATATGCCCAAAAGTACCCTTTAGGGAGTTGAGTCTGGAAGCTAGGGGTAAGGTGGCCTGGAAGGGACAACCATAGACTTTAGGTAGATGATGAAACCTGGATGAGGAGCAGCAACCCCTGGGAGCAAGGGGGGTTGTATTCAGGAACTAGTTACACCTTGACCTAGGGTCTGGGCTTAAAGACATAAATGAGGAGCCGCCAGCACATGGGACATTTACCCAGCTAGTGACCTAGTTACAGAGCCATGAAATGGAGCAGTTAAGTGAGGGAGTGAGAGTTCTTGTCCCTCCCAACTGACATCTCAGAACAGCAGTCAATGACCATTGAGTGACACCAGCAGACTAAAGAGAAGGAGCTAAGAAAGGATAAGGGCCACAAAGATGGCCCACATTGAAGAAAAAAAGCTATGAGGAAGTCAGAGCCAGGACATGGGACATCCTCACTGGCAGACACAAAGGGAGTTAGGGACAGCTAAAGAAGCTTGAATGTGCTCCCTAGAATTCAGTCTGAAAAGGAGCTACTGAAAGCTGGAACAGCTGTGAGGCTTTTGGGGGAAGGTAGGAGTAATATATTTAAGTTTAACATACTTTGTTTTGTTTCTGGTTGATTTTAGAGAGAGGAAGAGGGAGAGGGAGAGAGAGAGAAATATCAATTTGTTGTTCCACTTATTTATGCGTTCATTGGTTGGTTCCTGTGTGTGCCATTGTTAGGGGTGGGAGGGAGGAATAGAATAGTGGGGACTAACTATAGTTATGAAAAATATTAATCATGCTCTGTTAACTGTGATTGTTTTGTTTTGATTAAAGAAAGCACATTGTGACCTGGCTGGGAGTTGTATACCCCAGGACCTGGAAGTTAACCTGGAAATGCGGTCCATTCTCATCTGAGAACTGCCTGGAAAGATTTGCAACCCCCAGCCTTCATTGTCTGTCATCTGTAACTATAATATCTATTCTTATTCTTGTTGCCTATTTCCCCAAGTAATCTTTGTCCTTCTACCCAATATAAGCAGCTGGCTTATGGGGGTGGCGGGCAGAGCAGATTTTTGTGGATGACCTCCTGCTCGCCCATGCTGCCAGTAATACTGGAAAATAAAAACAATCATATATGATTCAACCCCATCCCTGCTTAATTGGCTGAAGTAGTGACAGGCAGCTTGGACCCATTTATTGTCCAGTTTCACCGTGACTGGGTATTGAACCCTCAACCTTGGTGTATAGGAACAATACTCTAATCAACTGAGATACCAGGCCAAAACCATACTTTTATTTAAATGTACAAAACATAAATCAACAAATGTTCACAAAGAGCACACTCTTACAAATAGCATCTGGATCAAGGAATCTATCAGCACAACCCCAAAGCCCTTACCTACAACAGACCAACACTTCAATGAACCACCCTCACAACTTCTAACACCAACGGTTAGTTTGACCAGTTTATTAACTTTATATCCATGGACCTACTATATGTTCTGTACTCTATGTCCCCTTGATTTACATTGTATTTTATTTTTTTTGTTAATCCTCACCTGAGGATATTTTTCCACTGATTTTTAGAGAGAGTGGGAGGGAGAGACACATTGATTGGTTGCCTCCCACGCACACCCCAACCAGGGCCACGGATGGAGCCTGCAACCAAGGTATGTATATACCTTTGACCAGAATCAAACCCAGGATCCCTTCAGTGAGCAAAACCAGCTAGGACCGCACTGATTTTTTAAAATATGTTTTTATTGATTTCAGAGAGAGGAAAGGAGAGGGAGAAAGGGATAGAAACATCAAGGATGAGAATCATTGATCAGCTGCCTCCTGATTGCCCCCTACTGGTGATCGAACCCATAAGCCTGGCACGTGTCCTGACCAGGAATCAAACTGTGATCTCCTGGTTCATGAGTCAATGCTCAACCACTGAGCCACACCAGCTGGGTTGCGTCCCATTGATTTTATTCAATACCATGTCTGGTTATTTATACACTAGAGGCCTGGTGCCTGAAATGTGTGCATGGGGGGGTCCCCCTCAGCCCAGCCTGCACCCTCTCCAATCCAGGACCCCTTGGGGGATGTCGACTGCTGGTTTAGGCCCTAAACGGGCAGTTGGACATCCCTCTCACAATCCTGTACCACTGGCTCCTCATTGCTCACCTGACCGCCTGCCTGGTTTCCCCTAACTGCCCCCCCCCGCCCCCGCAGCCTGATCACCCCTCACTGCCTCTGCGTGCTGGCCTGATCACCCCTAACTGCCCCCCCCCACCAGCCTGGTCACCCCCAATTGCCCCCCCTGCTGTCCTGGTCGCCCCCAAATGTCCCCCACGCTGGCCTAGTCACCCCTCACTGCCCCCCCCCCCCCTGCCAGCCTAATCGACCCCAACTGCCCCCCCTGCCAGCCCAGTCATCCCCAACTGTATTCCCCCGCACTGGCCTGGTCACTCCAAACTGCCCCCCCCCCCCGCCGGCCTGGTCACCTCTTACTGCCCCCCCTGCCAGCCTGGTTGCCCCCAACTGCCCCTCTCTACTGGCCTGGTCACCCCTAACTGCCGCCCCCCGCCGGCCTGGTCGCCCCACACAGCCTGCTTGTTCAGTCATTTGGTCATCCCTCACTAACCCCCTGCCAGCCTGGTTGCCCCACGCGGCCTGCTGTTCAGTTGTTTGGTTGTCCCTCACTAACCCCCCTGCTAGCCTGGTCATAGGCAGCCATCTTGTGAGGGCATGAGGGTCAATTTGCATACTACCTCTTCATTATATAGGGTGTGGTGTGTGGCAACAGTTTGCCACTTTTCATTACTGAGTTATATTACATGGCATAACTATACCATACTTATTTATCCATTCTGCCACGGTAGGACATTTGAGTTGTTTCTGGTCTTGGGCTACTGCAAATTGTGATGATGCCTTAAGGCTGCTTATGCCCACATAGCTCCAGCTCCAGAGCTATGAGAAGTTGAGTAAGTGGTCAGCTCCAAGATCTTGCTTCATCACCATATCAAATACATCCCTGGTAATTCATGTGGTACCTTTGTGGGATTATAAAAAGGTACTCCTTCCTCAAGTAAATTGTTTTGCTAACATATTATTGTACAACATGAGCAGCTCTTGCCCTGGGGAACCTTCCAGAGCCCTGTGGGCAGCAGCCTAGCCCACTCTTAGACATACCCTGACACCACATGTCACAATCCATCACACCCACACCAGATGAGAGAGAGCAAGTAAAGTCTAAATCAAATGGAGAGTAGGAAGTAGACCTTTGAGGGACAGGAGAAAAAGTGATGAATGGCCATAGTACGGTCACACAGGAGAAGTGTGATCACATGTGCTCTCCAGAACGTGTCACATGACATGTGTGCCACTGACTCTCTACTGCTGCTCAGGTCTTTTGTGAGTGGCTCAGAGTCTCCAAGTGGGCTGAACATGCCCTCACACAAGTATCTGTATGATGTGAAAGCATGTCCTTTCACATGCAGGGTCCTTGAGCAGTGCATAACTGAACAACCTTACAGGTGACCCTGTTACTAGGTCTTAGGGATGCAGAAAATGACCAGCCTCTGACTTTAAGAAGCTCACAGTTTAAGATGGGGAAGACAGACAAATAAATATATTATTTAAATATAGTATAATACAAGTGACAATACAATTTTGCCCAAAGAATTATGAGGTCTGAAGTAAGAGTAGTAGCTGGAGGATAGAGAGAAGTAGGCAATTCAGTAGTGCTTAAGAGGTGGAACCCACAGAAGCTGGTGGTGTACATGAGCGATGGGCTTGAAAGGTGAAGCCCAAATTTCTGGCTTATGAGCCAGAGCCGATGGTAGTGCCTTCTCTGAGCCAGTGAGGACCTTCAAGAGAGCAACCATAGTGTGGATGGAGGAGGACAGCTGTTGGGAGGTGAGGACAAGGCTGGGGGAGGCTGATTCAGAAGATGGCTGTTTCAGAGCAAAAAAACCAGCTGGAGGTTGGGAATCTGACTTCTGTCAGATTCTGGCACTAGCTCTGTGTGATATGGGCTGGCACTGCACCTCTCTGGAGATTTAGTTTCCAGCTGGCTGACAAGCCTTGCTTTGTCTATTTGACAAAGCTGCTCTGAGGATCACAGGTGTGTGTGAGATCACACTCATCTGTAATGCACAACACACTGGACAATGATTACAATTACTAGTAAGTTCAGGATTCAGAATTTAAAAAGGCTTTAATAAAGTCAGGAGACAAGAACAGGGCAAAATGCAGATGGACTTAGTTAAAAAGGTACCGAAGTAGCCTGGCTGTTGTAGCTCAGTGGTTAAGTGTTGACCTATGAACTAGGAGGCCACAGTTCTGATTCCCAGTCAAGGCACATGCCTGGATTGCTGGCTCAATCCCCAGTAAGAGCATGAAGGAGGCAGCTGATCAGTGAGTCTCATCATTGATGTTTCTATCTCTCTCTCCCTCTCCCTTCCTCTCTGAAATCAATAAAAATGTATTAAAAAAAAAAAAGTTAAAGCAGCAGGAGCAGCTCATCCTAGGCACACCCCCTGAACCTGTCCCCAAGGCCCCTTTTTCTCTGACTTCTTAATAAGACAAAGCAAACCAGCCTGGGCTCATTTCCCCAACCTTTTATTTATTTACAAGAGGCCGGATTCATGAAATTCGTGCACGGGGAGGGGGGGTCCCCTCAACACAACCCTCTCCAATCCAGGACCCCTCGGGGGATGTCCGACTGCCGGTTTAGACAGTCGGACATCCCTCTCACAATCCTGGACCACTGGCTCCTAATCGCTCACCTGCCTGCCTGCCTGGTCGCCCCTAACTATCCCCCCATCAGTCTGGTCACCCCCAACTATCCCTTCCCTGCCGCCCAGGTTGCCCCTGACTGCCCCCTCCCTGCCGGCCTGGTCGCCCCTAACTGCACCCTGCCAGCCTGTTCGCCTCTTACTGCCGACCCTGCCGGCCTGGTCACCCCCAACTGCCACCCCTGCCAGCCTGGTCGCCCCTCATGGCTCCCCCGCTGGCCTGGTCGCCCCACGCAGCCTGCTTGTTCAGTCATTTGGTCATCCCTCGGGCTGGCCCTCAGCAGCTGGGCAGCCAACATCCAAGGCTTGCCTGCACCTTTGGCTGGCCCTGGGAGGCTGGGGGGCTGAGGGGATTGGGCGCTGCCATCTTGTGGCTGTGGGCGCTTCCATCGTTGAGGGTGTGGCAGTCAATTAGCATATTCCCTCTTTATTGGCTGTGGGCGCCATCTTTGTGAGGGTGTGATGGTCAATTAGCATATCCCTTCTTTATGAGAGAGGACTAGAGACCTGGTGCATGAAAATTCATGCACTGGAAGGGGGGTACCTCAGCCCAGCCTGCCCCCTGTCACAGTCCGGGAGCGGGGTGGGAAGCAACCTGGTGATCAGGGGAAGGCGAAGACCCATCACACCTCTGCTGCTGCCACTGCTGGCAGTGCAAGCCTCTGCCGGCCCTGGTTACCTGAGTCAGGTGGCAGTGGGCAGCTGGGCAGCCACCATCCAAGGCCTGCCTGCACCTCGGGCCGGCCCTAAGCAGCTGGGCAGCCAACATCTGAGGCTTGCCTGCGCCTCGGGCATCGGCTGGGCAGCTGCCATCTGAGGCTTGCCTGGGCCTTGGGCCAGCACTGGGCAGCTGGGGGGCTGAGGGGACTGGGTGCCACCATCTTGTGGCTGTGGGTGCTGTCATCTTTGAGGGCGGGGCAGTCAATTAACATATTCCCACCTTATTGGCTCTGGGCGTCACCACCTTTGTGATGGCATGAGGGTCAATTAGTATGTTCCCTCTTTATTAGATAGGATTTTTTTGGTTAATCCTCACTGAAGGATATTTTTTCCATTGCTTTTCAAAGAGAGAGTGGAAGGGGGGTAGAGACATGAAAAGGGAAAGAAACATCAATATAATAGACATATTAGATTGGTTGCCTCCCACACACCCCTTGACCCAGAGTGGGGAGTGAACCCACAACCCAGGAATCAAACCCGAGACCCTTCAGTGCAAGGGCCGACGCTCTAACCACTGAGAACACTAGCCAGGCTCCCCAGCCCCTTCTTGTTTTACTGTCCCCAGCTTTAATAAACGTCCCCTAAATTTTTTGAGAAAAGGTAAAGTATCTTTTTCTTTACTTGAAAGAAAAGTAGAGAGGAAAAGTTGAAGTCATTAGACTTACTGTTTGAAAGTTGCCTGTAACTAGGTCTGAGGTGCTCTGTTCTGAGCAGCATTTGAGTTTCAAGGAACTGTCTGCCTCCCAAACTAGTGGTCGCCAACCTCTGGTCTGCAGACCACTGGTGGTCCATGAGGTCCAAAAGGTTGGCAACCATTGTCCCAAACAACCAGAACCAGGTTCAATATGGGTGACCCTGGATAAGTTAAAGGCACCAAATTCTCCCTTACCTCTGGAACTTGACAAGACTGTTCTCTCCGCTCAGAACAAATTCCCCTCCCTGCTGGACTCACTTATACGTCTAGAATTCTCAGCTTAAAAGCTCCTTCATCAAAAGGGCCCTCCTGCCCCCTGCCATCTCAACGGCCCTGTTCACACACATTCCCCCCACCCCACACACAACAGCACTATTACAGTGTGACATGATTGATGTGCCTGTTTCCTCTTCAATCACCGGAACTGGAAGCTTTATGAGGCCAGAAGCACCTACTCAATGCCTGTCACACAGGCCCACAGGTCCAGGAAGCACGTGCTAAATGAACACATGAAGTCACCTACCCTTATGAGCCTGTCCCCTCAATCCTGAACCAGTGATAAACCCTGCCACCAAGGTGGTACAAAGAAGGTGATACTGCCTGGCTGAGTGGTCCATCCTATATACCAAAAGGTAGAGCACATGTCTAGGTTGCGGGTTCCATCCCCCATTGGGGTGTGTATGGGATGCAACCAATCAATGTTTCTCACATTGATGTTTCTCTTTCTCTCTTTTAAAATAATAAAAAAAAAAAAGGTGATGCCAGAGAGCACTGAGTATACATGATTGTGTATGGGCAAGGCACTCAGGAAGTAACCATGCTCTTTTTGAAGTTAAGATGCAGGTCCAGAGAAACAAGATGACGGCATAGGTAACCACCTGTACTAGCCGCCTCCCACAACCACATCAAAATTACAACTAAAATACAGAACAATCATCATTCAGAACTGCCTGAAAGCTGGCTGAATGGAAGTCCTACAACTAGAGAAGTAAAGAAGAAAGTACACTGAGACTGGTAGGAGGGGCAGAGGGAGATCGTCTTTGCAGAGGCCACCCATGAGGAGCAAGGGGTCCCAGCCCCACACCAGACCCCCAGCCCAGGGTTCCAGAACTGGGAAGAGAAGTCCCTGCAACTAACAAAAGGAATCCAAAGAGGACCACACCAAGACACATCATAATTAAAATGCCAAGAGCAAAAGACAAAGAGAGAATATTAAAAGCAGCAAGAGAAAAACAGTTAGTTACCTACAAGGGAGTGCCCATATGATTGTCAGCTGATTTCTCAACAGAAACTATGCAGGCCAGAAGGGAGTGGCAAGAAATATTCAAAGTGATGAAGAGCAAGAACCTACAACCAAGATTACTCTACCCAGCAAAGCTATCATTCAGAATTGAAGGGCAGATAAAGAGCTTCACAGATAAGAAAAAGTTAAAGGAGTTCACCACCACCAAACCAGTATTAAATGAAATGCTGAAAGGTATTCTTTAAGAAGAGGAAGAAGAAGAAAAAGGTAAATATAAAAATTATGAACAACAAATACATATCTATCAACAAGTGAATCTAAAAATCAAGTGAATAAAAAATCTGATGAACAGAATAAACTGGTGAATATAATAGAATCAGGGGCATAGAGAGGGAGTGGACTGATAATTCTCGGGGGGAAATGGGTGTGAGGGGTGCGGGAAGAGACTGGATAAAAATCATACACTTATGGATGAGGACAATGGGGGGGGGATGGTAAGGGCAGAGGCTAGGGTGGGAACCAGATGGAGGGGAGCTATGGGGCAGGGGGGAAAAAAGAACAACTGTAATAGTCTGAACAATAAAGATTTATTTTAAAAATTAATAAATAAAATATTTTAAAGGAAAGAAAAGATATTGAAACCTATTTAAGAAATAATGACATACCCCAGCCAGTTTGGCTCAGTGGATAGAGTGTTGGCCTGCGGACCAAAGGGTCCCAGGTTCGTTTCTGGTCAAGGGCACATACCTTGGTTGCAGGCTCCTCCCCGGCCCAAGCCCTGTTTGGGGGGAGGGTGGGGGGTGGGGGTGGTTAAACAAAGATCTTACTTACAGTCACAGACAATAGGGTGATAAAGGCCTGGGGCAGGGTGGGAACCTGGTGGAGGGGAGAAAAAGGGGGAAAAGGGGGTGACATCTGTAATACTCTCAACAATATAGATTACCAAAAAAAAAAGATGCAGGTCCAAATGACATGTTCCTAAGTGAAGTTTACATATAATTATTATAGTCTCATAACTACAATGCTACAACATAGATAAACCTTGAGGACTGTAAAATAAGCCAGATACAAAAAGACACAGACTGTATGATTCTACTTGCATGAGGCAACAAGAGCAGTCAAACTCATAGACACATAGTGAAATGGAAATCACCAGGGGCTGGGGTAATGGGAGTTAATGTTTAACTGCACATGAATGGTTAAAATAATAAATATGTATATTTTACCATATGTATATTTTACCTTGATTTAAAAAAAGGAAAATAAGTTGCCTAGCTATTCACATCTAGCTAACTAGTGTTTGAACAATAATTTCCTTTACAAACATAGCTAAATGATTAAAAGACTGGACACGTTGAAACTGGGCTCAAAGTTCCCTGGCAGAGTGAAGCCTAAACTGCCGTGTACTGCACACATCCTCCCCCATGCACTGTCCTCCTTGTGAGAGCTTTGAAACACACAGTGGGGAGCAGCTTTTGCAGAGTCCCACTCTTACAGCCCACATGTCCCACAAAAATTCCAGTTATAAAGCCAACCAGCACAGGTAACACCACATTTCTGTGCTGATGTCTATGCTTATGCCTGAACTGAGAAAAATACCAAGTGCATGCTCCCCTAAACAGAATCTAGGTCAGATATCCTGGTGTCTTTTTTTCCCCCCTCAACACTTTATAATAAAAAAGTTTAAACAGAAAAAATATTTTTTCAAACATACAGAAAAGCTGGAAGAATTATTCAGTGACACTCCATAAACCCACCACTGGGAGGACTCCTTGTGAGTAGGGAAGAATAGTATACCATGCCTGTCCTCATTTTCTTTCCATCTTCCTCCAGTCTTATAGGATGCACTGGTCCTAGGAATACCAGAGGTATTGTTCCTGCCCTTTTAAATATGTAAAATAGCACCTATGGGCAAACTGTACTCTTGCCCAAATCATTTGGAAAGGATGAAACTTCTCATAAAGAATGAAAGTATTTTCTCAGCTTGAGATCTTGTATTTTAGACTTTAGTTTTAAGACAGTGGCTTTCATGGCCCAATTAAACTTCTGAAAGGTTTTTCATGAGAATATGCATCAGTCGAACTAAGATTGTAGCTGGAAATGAGCTACTCTGACACACTACTACATCATTTTAATAAGAGTTAACACATGGACATTTTCTTTCATCACAAATTTTATAAATACGACCGTAAGTCCTCTTTGATGTGAACTTTAAAAATACAGGGGGATCAAGCAAACTAAACTTTGGACATTTCTTTGGCATCAACTAATTTAAGTATACTTTAAAATTTATTTTATTATTTATCTGTTTTTCAACATCATTTTTTTTTTTTAATCCTCACTCAAGGGTATTTTTCCACTGGATTTTAGAAAGAGTGGAAGAGAGAGGTAAAGACAGAGAAATATCGATGTGAGAGAAACATCAATTGGTTGCCTCCTGCACTTGCCCTGGAGCCTGCAACCGAGGTCTGTGCCCCTGACCTGAATCAAACCCAGGACCCTTGTCCACAGGCTGATGAACTGGGTAGGGCAGTGGTCGGTAAACTGCGGCTAGTGAGCCACATGCGGCTCTTTGGCCCCTTGAGTGTGGCTCTTCCACAAAATACCAGGGCCTGGGCGAGTCTATTTTGAGGAAGTGGCATTAGAAGAAGTTTAAAAATTTTGGCTCTCAAAAGAAATTTCAAACGTTGTACTGTTGATATTTGGCTCTGTTGACTAATGAGTTTGCCGACCACTGCCCTAGCCCGCAAGTATACTTTAAAAGAAACTTCATGACACTGGAATTTTAAAACGGTAACAGAACTCACAGAACAAAACACCTCACTTTCAACTCTGGAGCTGAGACAAGTACTAAATCCTACACTTAGTATACCATATGTAGGTGACTCATGTAAAATAATGTGAGAGCAATATGTTAAGCATCCCTTAATTTGGCCCTACCCATTTTAATCCCAGAAAATGCTATTAAACAGTCAAGAATCTTTATTCTAATTTCTCCTAATACTTCACAAACCCACACCAGCTGCTGAACACAAAATCAAGCACCAACCAAGGAACAAACCAAACCTATTACAGGACCTGTATTAATGACATCCATTGGTATTTTTAAAAACATAATTTCTTGGCTCTAAAATTCCATATATTCTTTTCTTTTTTTAAAATAAATCTTTATTCAGATTATTACAATTGTTTCTCCTTTTTCCCCCCAGAGCTCCCCTCCGGTTCCCACCCCACCTTCTGCCCTTACCTCCCCCCCACTGTCCTCATTCATAGGTGTATGATTTTTGTCCAGTCTCTTCCTGCACCCCCCCATATCTTTCCCCCTGAGAATTATCAGTCCACTCCCTTTCTATGCCCCTGATTCTATTATATTCACCAGTTTATTCTGTTCCTCAGGTTTTTAATTCGCTTGATTTTTAGGTTCACTTGTTGATAGATATGTATTTGTTGTTCATAATTTTTATCTTTACTTTTTTCTTCTTCCTCTTCTTAAAGAATACCTTTCAGCATTTCATATAATACTGGTTTGGTGGTGATGAACTCCTTTAGCTTTTCCTTATCTGTAAAGCTCTTTATCTGCCCTTCAATTCTGAATGATAGCTTTGCTGGGTAGAGTAATCTTGGTTGTAGGTTCTTGCTATTCATCACTTTGTAGATTTCTTGCCAGTCCCTCCTGGCCTGCATAGTTTCTGTTGAGAAATCAGCTGACAATCGTATGGGTGCTCCCTTGTAGGTAATTAACTGTTTTTCTCTTGCTGCTTTTAATATTCTTTGTCTTTTGCTCTTGGCATTTTAATTATGATGTGTCTTGGTGTGGTCCTCTTTGGATTCCTTTTGTTTAGGGTTCTGTGTGCTTCCTGGACTTGTAAGTCTATTTCTTTCACCAGGTGGGGGAAGTTTTCAGTCATTATTTCTTCAAATAGGTTTTCAGTATCTTGCTTTCTCTCTTCTTCTGGCACCCCCATAATTCTGATGTTGGTACACCTGAAGTTGTCCCAGAGGCTTCTTACACTATCTTCAACTTTTTGGATTTTTTATTTCTTTTTGCTTTTTCGGTTGTTTTTTGCTTCTTTGTATTTCAATTCTTTGACTTGATTCTTGCATTCCTCTAGTCTGTTGTGGGGTCTCTGTATAATATTCTTTATTTCAGTCAGTGTATGTTTAATTTCTAGTTGGTCCTTTTTCATATCCTCGAGGGTCTCATTATGTTTATCGGCCTTTTCTAGGATATTCTTGAAAAGCCTTATAACCGTGGTTTTGAATTCTATAACCAGTCGTTTGTTTTCCTCCATTTCTTTCGTTTGTGATCTGTTTCTTTGTTGCCGCATTTTCACTGCTTCCCTGAGTTGGTAGGGTAGCTTTGTGTGCTAGGTTTCCTATATGGCCCAGTGGGTCGGCCTCCCAGTTACCTGAGGTGGATACTCTTGGTGCACCCCTTTGTGGAGTGTGTGTACAGCCTTGCTGTAGTTAAGTCTTGATTGTTGTTGGTATCACTGGGAGGAATTGACCTCCAGGCCAGTTGGCTGTGAGGATCAGCTGTGTCTTTGCTGGGAGAAGTTCGGTGCTAGAGACAGCCTTATAGGATTAGACTTGCCAAATTGCAAAAGCCTCTGTGTTCAGCTTGGATGGGGTGGAGTCTCAGGGCAGAGCAGACAGTCTTGGCTTCCCGTCAGCCCTGCCCTTGTGCGCGTGTGCCTCCAGACCTCTGCCTTCCCTGCCTCCCGAGCCTCTGCCCGAGAGTCCAGATTCCCCCCGCAAGAGCGTGGGTCCCCAGGGACTCGCCTGGAACTGGGGTTCAGTGCAGTCAGAACTGGGATTCAGTGCAGTCAGGAGCTTCTGACTCCCTTCCCCTAGGGAAAGCCTGTGGCAACCTCTGCAGTCTTTGTGCACACTTGCGTGCGCGCGCGTGCGCTTCTAGACCCCTGCCCGCCGGGGCTCCCCCAGGTCTCCGAGTGCCTTTCTCTCTACTTGACAGTCCAGACTCCCCCTGTATGAGCCTGGGTCCACGGGGTTTCACCCAGAACTGGGGTTCAGTGCAGTCGGAGGCTTCCTTCCCCCTCCTGCCAGAGAAAGTCAGCCAGGCTCTCAGCCGCCCTTCCTCTCTGCGTGCACAAAGACCCTTTGCCGTACCTCAACCCTTTGCTGTTCCTCCAATTCTCTGTGAGCTTTTCTCTTTCCTTCTAGTTATAGAATTTCCACTGCGCCAGCTTTCCTGTGGTTCTGGATGGTGTCGGTTCTGTCTTTTAGTTGTAGTTTTGAAATTGTTGTGCAAAGCAGCGGTTTAGGTGCTTACCTATGCCACCATCTTGGTTTCTCCTCCATATATCCTTTAAATTATATCCTTACTATAATTACCTAGCAAAGATAAAATTAAATTAGGATGACAGACCAGGCCTGCAGCCAGACACTGGCCTGTCAGAGTCATAAGCCACTAGGCTGATGTACCTCCCAGGGCTATCCAAGTTCAGAAACCCTCATAATGAGGATCTCTAGGGAAATCAGTGATTATATTCCTCTGGGAATCCAGGAAAACTCTCCAATGAGCAGTGTCATCACATTGGGTTTTTAAGTGCCATATGTGTGTCAAATACTCTGCTGGACATTATGAGGTCTCATCCAGGTAGAACAGGTCTCACCTCTAAATTAAGCTTACAATCTAGGGGAAAAGCAAACCATCACATTCTCCATTACATTTATACGCCATATCCATATGATATAGGGTACAGGATGGGTCCCCTATATTCCACTCCATAACCCAGAAAGGCCTCCCTCCTGTGCACCTCTCTTCCTTCCAAATTTTGGGTATACCCCAGATAGGAAGTCAGAACACAGAAATAAAATACTGTGACTTTCCAAAGAATCCCAGTGCGCATGCCTATTCGGAGAAAACCTAGAGAAAGGGTGTCCACCAAAATTGGAAAGGCTAAAGGGATGTGATTTGACAGAGGAAGTGTGAAGCTATTCTTGGAATCTGGAACTTCTGGTAAAAAGACTCAAATAGAAGAGAAAGATGAACAGGCAGATAATGTTGGAGAAGAGGCAGGTACTGAGTCCCCTTAATGAAAACACGAGAGTGTGAGACTCATGAGGTATGATGAAGTTAATTAGTAATGGAACATTCTGGTCCTTAGCTTTCCATGCTCAAGCTAACTGCCTGGAGGCAGAAGCATACGCTCCAAAAGGAGGCCCACACCATTCAAAAGCCAACTTATGTTCTTTTTTTCTTAAATATGTTTTTATTGATTTTAGAGGGAGGAGTTAGAAAGAGAAACATCGATGACTGCCTCCCTCATGCACCCTAATTGGGGATTGAAGCCCGGGACTGAACCCGAAACCTGGGTATGTGCCCTGACCAGAGATCAAAACTGTGACCTTTTGGTGCATGGGACGATGCTCCACCAACTGAGCCACACAAGCCACGGCCCAACTTACATTCTTAAGGTTCTTAGGCCCAGCCAGCCTGGCTCAGTGCCTAAATAGGTGGCTCATGTAAAACAATGTGAGAACAATATGAGGCTAATTTAGAGGCTATAGCATATGCCTATTTTAGAGACTTATAGCATATGCCTATACCACAATATTGTACCCATTAATTAATACTAAATACAAACCACTGCTACTGAATATGAGTCTTTTCATTTGGCCTCCAGAAAAATTCCAATGAGTGTCAAATACTGGCACATGAACAAAAAGTATACAATTAACTTTAATCACCTGTCACACCCTAGCAGGTTTGGCTCAGTGGATAGAGCATCACCGAGGGGCTGAAGGGTCCCAGGTTCGATTCTGGTCAAGGGCATGTACCTTGGTTGCAGGCTCAGTCTCTTACATCGATGTTTTTCTCTTTCTCTCCCCATCCATTCCACTCTGTCTAAAAAAAAAATCAATGGAGCCCGGCCAGTGCTGCTCAGTGGTTGAGCGTCAATCTATGAATCAACCCATGTAGGGATTATCAAGACCAACCCTTCATTCTGTTAATTAGGATACTTTGCTCCTTGTTACAGCAGATTTACAGTCACAACAAAGTAAATGCAAGGAATTATCTTCTGTATTTCAAGCCCATAGTTTAAAGTCAACCAGTACAAAATACTGTTTAAAAGTTTCACATTATTATAATCATAATATAAAATAAAATATAAAAGCAGCTTTTTCAAAAACTGTGCTGGTCTGGATTTAACCCTTCCCAAAATTCTTCCTGTGTGTTTACAGAGAATTTATCAGCATCAACACTTCCCTCATCTCCACACACAGTGGGATTTGGAAGCCCAAGGCTGGCTATTTACAACACAACATTTGGAATATCTGGGCGGTGTGATTCAGTGGTTGAGCTGGACCTATGAATCAAGAGGTTTGATTCCTGGTCAGGGCACATACCAAGTTTGCGGTTGGGGGCTTGATCCCCAGGAGTGGGGCATGCAGAAGGCAGCCAATTGATGATTCTCATCATTGATGTTTCTATCTCTCCCTCTCCTTTCCTCTCTCTGAAATCAGTAACAAAATATATAACAAACAATAAAATAAAATAGCAAGGCATCTTATTGTAAAAGCATTCCCCTCCCATCAAAGGAAATCCTTCCCACCAACCTTTGTCATTTGCTAAGAAAAAGAAATGTGCACAGCTCCAATTTACACTTGAGTCAAACTATTTCAAAGTGGATAGAGAGGCTAGAAGAGTCCCTTTCCAGTTCTAAAGTGCCATAATTCTAGTAATTTACTAATAATTTTGCATGACATCTTCTGCTCAGATTCCACATTATATTGCTCGGCATTTGTAGGTTTATTAATATTCAGCAACTTTAATTTCAAAGGAATGCTCATTTACTCATTAAACAGCATTCTATATACCTGGATAATGGGATCAAATTGTCTGAAGCTAATAGTGCCTTGTTAATTATAATTTAAAACAGTCTTTGTTAAATAGTATCTGCATTCTTATTTTGGAAGATTTTTCTGTTACTACCTTATTACAATAGCTAAAGAAAAAACATAAAATAAAGAAGCTTTGATTTGGCACTCAGAAACGATGATCCATCACGCAGGAATTGAAGTGGAGATTTCACTAAAAATATGAAGTCTGATCTATTTAGTACAAATTTCCTGATAATCAGCCACTAGTTAGTTAGTTTCTCCATTACTGAAAAAGCTCAACTACTAAGTAAAAATTTCAGGAGAATAGCACCACCAGGTCCTTGGGTTTTACCTGCGGCATGGACACTGGTTTACAAGTGAAGGCTAAATCATTTTAAGTCAGGATTCCTCTGACATTCAGAACACTCTCACTTGTATGTCCCACATGAGGGTGAAAATGCCAGTTTTATTTAAAACTGCCAACATACGTATATCCACAAACAACATGTACTTCCACGGTTGTCCCAGCAAGAGAGGACTTGTCACCGGAGGGCTCGGTGCGCAAGGCGGCGGCCGCAGACCCGGGACCGACCCTACCCCGCGCGGGCAAATGTGCTCAGGTCCGGGGCCCCGCCGCCCCGAGGCTGGGACCTGGGACCTGGGACCTGGGACCTGGGACCTGGGACCAGCACGGCAGCCGGGTCTGCGCAAGCGAGCATGTCCCCGACAGGAACGCAGTTCCTAGCGCTCCTGGCAAGGCTCGAGGGGGAGCGCAGGGGAGTGTGAGCACCACGGAGACCGCCCTCCCCAGTCCCGGGGGCTAAGTCGTGAGAGGCCGCGTCACGTAGGCCAGCCCGAAGCTCCCGGAGTCCGGGCAGCTGTGAGGACGGAACGTTGGGGCGCCGGCGCGGCCCTGAGGAAAGGGGTGGGGACACGAGATGGCACGGCCCCAGGATGAGGGGGAGGGGGCCTGCGACGGCGCGGCCCACGAAAGGGATGCGTCCCGGGCTCCAGTGGAGGTGGGCCCTGCGCGGACACAGTCCCTCGCCGACCGGCCGGCGCAACAAAGCGGCGCCGCCCACCCTGACTTCCCGGCCGCCGACTCAGGCTGGCGACGGCGACCAGAACCACGACGACGCGGCGGCGGTTCCGGGCGGAGACCCGGCGAAGAACTTCCCGGCCCCCGCTTGCCCGCCTCACCTCGGCACGGTCTACCGCCGCGGGGGCGCCGTCGTCTGCGGCTCCAGGGCCTCGCGCGCCGAGTGACCGGGCGCCGGCGGCGGCAGCGGCAGCGGCAGCGGCAGGTAGCCCCGCGGAGACCCGGGCGGCGGCGCAGACGGCGGCGGCTCCATCTTCCCGAGTGCTCGAGCCTCCGCTCCAACGCGCAGACCCAAGTGGGACATTCGCTACATTGTTGGCATTCCACGGGCGTCACGTGACCGCGCGTCACGCTCGATCTGCCCCGCCCGCGCTTCCTGGTCCGGCCGCCACCTGCGGCTCGGCGCTGTCCCCGCCCGCACGCCCGCGCGGCCCTCAGTGAGAGTTGGTCGCTGTCCTCTCATTCAGCCTTGGTGCGGACTGGAAGTTAACAGGCCTCGGGGAGCCATCAAGTCGGTGTCAACCATCAAAAGTGAGCGCAGACACAGCTTTCAGGCCAGGCTATCAAGCGACAGAAGAGGACGTGAGATAAACGCCCAAATTCAATCGGTTTGACTTAATCTCGTCCAGTGCCTTTCGCATTTTGTGTAGAAGTGTTGTGTGAGGTAGGTACACAATGGGGTGGTGATATTCACCAGCAAGTGACATCTCAGCCGCTGAGCTGTCTTTGCACTGGGAACATTGGAGTTGCTATAGGACATGAGCTGGGACAGGGAACAGAAGTAACACTGGACGGCAAATCCTCAACCTAATATCACACTGTGGCCCCAGATTGCTGAGGACTACTATCATTTTAAAAGCCAACTCACTTTCCTTTTTCATGCACCCTTGTGAAATGTTTAAATGTAAATCTCGAATGATTAACATTTGAGTAATGAAGGTCATTTTCTAGGGACGACTTAAGCAACCTTTCCAGTCCAGGAACCCCATCTAGATTTCCAGCCTCTACCTTTGCTCTTCCAGGGAACCTCCTAACACCAATCTCCTGTTTCCTCTCTCCTTTGAGCTTGGATTATTAGATCATTACTCTGCAGCTCCGAATTCAATTTCATTTTGCAGTCTTATCCTGTACTTTCCTAGGCATCCTGCACAGTATTTGGAGTAGAACAAGCCTCCAGGGAATGTTCTGTACTGTAGTGGGGGTCCCCTTTGCACTCACCTAGTGTACCTTCTATTCACACACTGAACATACGTTCTCCACCCCTGTTCCAAGCCACAAGACAGGCTGCCGATTTTCCTTTGTGTGTGTTTAAAGGTCCTGCCCTTGCTGTCTTCAAAGATGTATTTAAAGAGATTTTTTTTGTCAAGTGAAATATTGTAAATAAAAATAATTTAGTGGACTTTAAGATGTATGTGTAAAACAATAAAATGTTGCAATGACAGTAAGCATTTATAGCATTGCTTGCAATAGTAAAAAATCAAGAAGAACCTTAATGTCCAGCAGTAGAGAATAAGAGGAAAATGAAAGGTATTCAAATGATGACACATGAAATAGCTTGATACTTTTCAAGGGATAAATGATTGTAGATAAAATTCAAAATAATTGCAGACCCACAGGTTGAGAACCGCTGCTGTAGAGCCTAAGACCATCGGAAAACACAGATATTTGCATTACGATTCATTAACAGTAGCAAAATTACAGTTATGAAGTAGCAACGAAAATAATTTTATGTTTGGGGGTCACCACAACATGAGGAACTGTATTAAAGGGTCACGGCATTAGGAAGGTTGAGAACCACTGATTTAATAGATTTCACCACTAGGATTCTTTTAAAAATTATTTTAGCCAAGGCTATTGTGGCTCAGTTCATTGGAGCATTGTCCTGTACACTAAAAAGGTGGCATATTCAGCCTGGCTGGTGTGGCTCACTCGTTGAGCATCGACCTATGAACCAGGAGGTCATGGTTCAATTCCCTGTCATGGCATATGCCCAGGTTTCAGGTTTGATCACCAGTGTGGGGCATGCAGGATGCAGCTAGTCAATGATTCTCTCTCATCATTGATGTTTTTAATTCTCTCTTCCTCTCTGAAATCAATAAAAATATATTAAAAAAAAAAAAAGGTGGCAGGTTCACTTCCCAATCAGGGCACATGTTCGATCCCTGGTTGGGCAAGCGGGGCAGGTAAGTGAGCAATATTTCTCTCATCACATCAGTGTTTTTCTTTCTCTCTTGTTTCTTCCCTCTAAAATTAAAAAAAATATATATTTGAAAAATATACATAAAATTTCCACCTTAATTTTTAAGTGTACAAACACTTATTTTTACAATAATGAAAACAATTTTGATAGCAGGGGGCAGAAATCCCCAATATTAAATTTCAATTCTTATGTGTCTTTTTTCCAACATTAAAATCATGAGAGGGTAAACTTTTCTCTTATTTTAATTTACTTCTAATTTCTATACTTTTAGCCATTTGAAAAACAGAACCTCCTGGAAAATTTGTTAAAAAACCTCTAGTGCAGCCCTGGCTGCCATTGCTCAGTGGTTAGAGCACTAACCTGCGCACTGAAGAATCTCAGGTTCGATTCCTGGTCAAGGGCACATACCTGGATTGCAGGTCCCATCCCAGGACCTGGTCAGGGAGCATGTGGGCAGCAACCAATCCACGTGTCTTTCTCACATTGATGTTTTCCTCTCTCTCTCTCTCCCTCTCTCTCTTCCCCCCCTATTTCCATTCCACTCTCTAAAAATCAATGGAAAAAATATCCTCGGATGAGGATTAACAAAAAACACAAACATGATAAAAAAAAATCCTCTAGTGCATATTTAGGGGAAGGCCCAGGCCCCAGCAAGGATTCTGGGGTGGCCACCTTGCCCTTTCCTGTGGACCTGCCTTTCCAACCACCTCTAACAACACAGGGTAGCTTCATTCTCCAAATTGCCAACCTGTTGCTGAGATGAGTAATGAAGTATGTCATTGCATAAGTCAGAATTGCTCAATAATTGAACAAGATTTGTTCTCAGATGTCAAAGAGAACCTGTCAGTATAAAAATCGAATTCTGCATTTAAAGATTTTATGTTGTCACTTTATGTTATTAAGAGACAAATTGATAAAAACAAATTTTATTTTCTTACCACATACTCGGTTAGCTTATTTTGGTGCTGAGTGAACTATGACAGCAATACCTACTATTTACTTATTTTTTATTACATTCATATTTGGCTGAAATTTCTATTTCATTTGTAGACATGAGCAGAATTGAAAGAAATTTTGTTTGTAATTGAAAGAAAAATTTCCCCAAAACCTTCCATTCAAAATTTTAATCTAGGGTGGTGTAGGTAAATGCCAGTACATGCTGCCTCCCACAACCACATCAAAATTACAACTAAAATACAGAATAACCATCATTTAGATCGCTTGAAAGCTTCCTGAATGTAAGTCCTACAACTAGAGAAGTAAAGAAGAAAACACATAGAGACTGGTAGGAGGGGTGGAGGCACCAAATGGGTTGGTCTGACACCCATGTTGTGCTGTTTCTTTAATCAGGAGGGAGATGTCTCCATGGAGGCTGCCTGTGAGGAGCCAGGAGTCTGAGCCCCACATTAGATCCCCAGTCCAGGGTTCCAGAACTGGGAAGAGAAGTCCCTGCAACTATGAGCTGTAAAAACCAGTGGGGATTGTGGTTGAGTGACATGGAGGCTGCTGGAGACCCAGGTGTTCCATTTAAAGGGCCAGAGCACTAACTTACTTGGACTCCCAGCACCAGACAGCATTAGGGGACCCAGACATACAGGGAGGAATTGGATTGTCTGGCATAAGAGCAGGAACTCAGGGGTAGCTTTGTCCCAGATGTGGGTGTTCACAAGGGTCATTGTTCCTGTTGCATGGTTGACTGGAAGTCATATCTGAGTCTCCATCAGCCTAGAGCACACAATTTGCTCCACCCTATGGATTCCCTAAGATCCTACCCCATCCAATTTTCAGCCCCACCCAAGGTATTTGCAGCAGCTTTTTCACATGAATGGCCTGTCCTGGCTCAGGCTTCAGACTTTGCTAAAATCTCTCAAACAAGCTGCAACTGGTGTCAGGGTGTCCCAAATCTACTAATAAAAGGCCCAAGACTCAGCACTAGCACCCGTCCCCCTTGCTTCACAACTGGGCCTCCCCTGGGCACACAGCTCACACAGGAATGCACCTAGAGTGCCCAGCTCAGATGATTGGGGGAGCTGAGCCACTGGGCCCTAGAGAACACCTACTACACTAGGCCACTCTACCAATTCTAGGAGACATAGCAGTTCTACTTAATAGATAGAAACAAAACCAGAGAAGCAGCCAAAATGTGGAGACAAAGAAACATGTCACAAACAAAAGAAATGGAAGCAAACAAACTAATGAATAGAGTTCAAAATGATAGTTATAAGATTTCTCAAGGATCTTCAAGAGATTTTCAAGGATCTTAGTGAGAATGTCAAAGACATGAAAAGGACCAGTCAGAAATTAAGCATACATTAACTAAAATAAGGAAGAAGCTACAGGGATTCAACAGTAGAATAGAAGATTCCGAGTATCAAATCAATCATTTGAAATATGAGGAAGCAAAAAACACCCAATCAGAAGAGAAAAAAGAAAAAAGAATCCAAAAATATGAAGATAGTTTAAGGAGCCTCTGGGACAACTTCAAGCACACCAACATTCACATTATGGAGATTCCAGAAGGAGAAGAGAGACAGAAAGTTATTGAAAACCTATTTGAAGAAATAATGACAGAAAACTTCCCCTACCTGGTGAAAGAAAGAGACTTACAAGTCCAGGAAGCACAGAGTCTCAAACAAGAGGAACCCAAAGAGGCCCACACCATGATAAATCATAATTAAAATGCCAAGGGTTAAAGATAAAGAGAGAATCACAGTAAGAAAAAGTAGTTAGTTACCTACAAGGGAGCACCCATATGACTGTCAGCTGATTTCTCAATAGAAACTTTGCAGGCCAGAGGGAGTGGCAAGAAATAGTCAAAGAGATGAATAGCAAGAACCTACAACCAGGATTACTCTATCCAGCAAAGCTCTCATTTAGAATTGAGGGTCAGATACAAGAAAGAGCTTCACAAACAAGAAAAAGCTAAAAAATTCATCACCACCAAACCAGTATTACATTAAATGTTGAAGGGTATTCAAAGAAGAGGAAGAAGAAGGAGGAGGAGGCAGAGGAGGAGGAGGAGGAGGAGAAGAAATAAACAATATGAACAATAAAATGGTAACAATTACATATCTATCAACAACTTAATCTAAAAGTCAAAATAAACGAAGAAGAAATCTAATAAAATAAACTGGTGAATAAAATAGAATTAGAGGCATGGAACAGAATGATGAATCTCAGAGGGAAGCCGGGAGGGAGGTTGGAAGAGATTAAGCAAAAATCTTACCTATCGACACAAACTGTAGGGTGAGGTGGGGTGGGAACCTGGTTGAGGGGGGCAATAGGGAGAAAAAAGGAGAACAACTATAATACTCTCAACAATAAAGATTTTTTAAAA
The DNA here is from genome assembly GCA_026230045.1 of Corynorhinus townsendii. Lineage (NCBI taxonomy): Eukaryota > Metazoa > Chordata > Mammalia > Chiroptera > Vespertilionidae > Corynorhinus > Corynorhinus townsendii. The sequence goes on along the minus strand of JAPDVU010000003.1, from coordinate 113,199,284 downwards.
AATAAATAAATAAATGATTCTAAAAAAAACAACAAAATATTTTTTTTCTTTTAAAATATATTTTATTGATTTTTTACAGAGAGGAAGGGAGAGGAATAGAGAGTTAGAAACATCAATGAGAGAGAAACATCGATCAGCTGCCTCCTGCACACTCCTACTGGGGATATGTCCACAACCAAGGTACATGCCCTTGACCAGAATTGAACCTGGGACCTTTAGTCCGCAGGCCAACACTATCCACTGAGCCAAACCAGTTAGGGCCAAAAACAAAATTTTAATCTAATCTTTTGCAGTTAACACTGATAATATTTGCTTTAGCAAGAACAAAGAGTGTAAGACTCAAACTCTTGTCTCAACAAAATTTCTATAATAAAATGAAAATTTCCAAAGAGAACTGTCTGAGGTAATCTAAATTGACAATAGATATTTAATTGTGTAATTGTAAAAGAAACACTTTCACGGTCTATTTTTAACTTTAAATTTAACAACTACTAAGGATCAATGGAAAAAAATATCCTCGGTGAGGATTTAAAATAATAATAATAATGATAAATTAAATTAAAATAATAACTAAATGTTGTTTTGATTGCAATTGCACAGTTGCTTTTCAGACCAAGTATTTTGCTTTATCAACTAGATCTGAAAAGAAAAACTGAGTGTTATCTTCAATTGCCTTATAAATGGGTTTTGATAAGGAAAGCTGTGAGGGGACTATGACAAGGCGATTTCACTGTAGAAGTGGAAGGAGGCCAGGGGTAGACAGGCTGCCAAATTTCAAAGAGCAAAGGGAAATCTATAAATGTCAGAAAGCAATCATGCAGATTGTATTTGAGTGCCAGTAACCACAGGCCAAGAAGAGTTTCTGGGTTTGGGGTTAGAACTCGAAAAATGCCCCAGAGCTAAAGAAGAACTACAGTTGGAGGTACTAATATTTGGAAGGGGAAAGGGCAGAAACAAGTCATGGGGAAGCCTGGTATTTAAAGCATGCAGAGGGAATTAGAGAAATAGGCACATGAGTAAACAGAAGTAGGGGAGATCAAATGGCATAGTTCTGGGACTGTGTATTGTCCCATTAATAATTGGGAGAAGAAAAGAGCTAAAAATTATTTGGGAGATATCACAGATGTGAGAGAAAATTAAACCAAGCTCAAGTAAAGACAGGAGAGCCCTAGCCGGTTTGGCTCAGTAGATAGAGTGCCGGCCTGTGGACACAAGGGTCCGGGTTTGATTCAAGTCAAGGGCACATAGCTGGATTGCAGTCTCCTCCTCAGGGCATGTACAGGAAGGCAACCATTCAATGTGTTTCTCTCACATCAATGTTTCTCTCTGTCTTTCCCTCTCTCTTCCACTCTCTCTAAAAATCAATGGAAAAATACCCTCACTGGAGGATTAAGAAAAAAAAGACAGGAGATATGAGGGTTATATTCCTGTGGGAAGCATCTCAGTGGCCAGTGTTCACAGAACAACAGAATGGGACAGAGCTGTGTCTACACTGAAAGACAACTTCAAAGAAAAACAAAATCTTGAATTAGTTTTTGTCAGCCTACACTTTCTCTCTGGCATTGCATAAACAGGAAATTTTGGTATATTCATGAGGAATGAAAGTTATAAATTGTGCCACAAAATCCCATTCTGCATTTCATTTCCACACCTCCAACCACTTGCTATACATCTTTACTTTTTTGTTTTGACAATCTTTCAAAGTCAAAATGGTCTAAAATAGAATGCATATATTCACCCAATAAATATTTATTGAGCACTTACAATATGCCGCCATGTCAGTCTCTCCAGCAGTACCTAATTTGTTCAATACCTTGGGCACCCAGATGTGCCAGACACCAGGATAATACAGTGAAAATGGAGCTAGTGGGAGAGGTAAGCGATAATCAAATAATGTTGCAAACCATTGGAAATTTTGGATTATAATTAATAAGATACAACTTTCTGTGAAAGCTTATAATAGAGGGGATGTAATCTGGTCTAAAAAATCTGGAAACCCCTTCGCTGAGATGCAAAAGATGAGAAGAAATTAACAAGATGAAGAAGGGAGTACTCCAAGGGTGAGGAGCACAGGTGCAAATGCCCTTGGGGACAGGAACTGAATTCAGCATTTCATACACTAATGTTGTGGCAGAATGCACAGGAGAAGGATCAGCCAGCACTTTGAGGGAGGCAGATCTGCTAGTCCAGGGGAATTCCAGATCCAAAGCTTGAACTGAACTCATGGGGAGGCTCTGACCTATATATCTCCTGCTGTTGTGGGCCCCTGAGGGTCCCCGCAGCTCCACCCAAGTCAGAGTGGGGAAGTAAGGCTACAGTTTTAACCAGATACTGAACTAGGTTGGAACCCACCCCCCCAACCCCCCCACCCTCATTTTCAGCAAGAGAAAAACAGTTAGTTACCTACAAGGAAGTACCCATATGACTGTCAGCTGATTTCTCAACAGAAACTATGCAGGCTAGATGGGAGTGGCAAGGAATATTCAAAGTGATGAATAACAAGAACCTACAACCAAGATTACTCTACCCAGCAAAGCTATCATTCAGAGTTGAAGGTCAGATAAAGAGCTTTACAGACAAGAAAAAGCTAAAGGAGTTCATCACCACCAAACCAGGATTATATGAAATGTTGAAGGGTATTCTTTAAGAAGAGGAGGAAGAAGAAAAAGGTAAAGATAAAAATTATGAACAACAAAATGACAACAAATACATACCTACCAACAAGTGAATCTAAAAATCAAGTGAATAAAAATCTGATGAACAGAATGGATTGATGAATATAATAGAATCAGGGACATAGAAAGGGAGTGGACTGAAAATTCTCAGGGGGAAGGGGGTGTGAGGGGTGCGGGAAGAGATTGGACAAAAATCTTACACCTATGGATGAAGACAGTGGCGGGGGCGGGGGGGGGGTTAAGGGCATGGGGTGGGGTGGGGAATCAGGTGGAGGGGAGTTACGGGGGGAAAAAAAGAGGAACACCTGTAATAATCTGAACAATAAAGATTTATTAAAAAAAAAAGAGAGAGAGTGTGAGAGTCACGCAGGCAGGCAGTTCCCACAGCCTGTCCTGTGAGGCAACACCCTGTTTGGTCAGTTCAAACACCCAGAGGAATTTGTCACTGTACAGCCTTCAGAATGTCAGGAAAACAAGACTAGGAGTGAAGAGATGGCCATGTGATTTCAATGTCTTCCTGAGAGAAGCCACTCCTCATGCCATGAGGAATGCTCCTGGGAATCTGCTCTGTCACTTCCAGGAAACCATTCTCCTATCCATTGGGCATTGTCTCAAGTGCCAATTAGGCCAAGCAAGGATAGACCAAGGATAGATGCCAATGGGTGAGGGTGAGGGGCTCAGCCCTAAAATTTCCAGGCAGGACTGGATGTTCATTTGCAGTGAAGTCATTCCATGTAAGTTTCATTTACAACACAACTGGCAAAACCCTGATGTCTGGGGTTTCATCTGTGTGAAAAACAAGTCCTTGTCTGTGCAACTGGAAACATGTTTACCATTTGAAGCACAGATCTGGGCCAGGCCTGGGTGGCAAGGCAACCATCTGTGTGGAAGAGCAAGTCACCATAGTTTCTAAAATGCCCAGGACCCCACAGTGGTGTAACACTCTGCAAGGTTGGACAGGAGTGTTGGAGCACTTCTGTTGAAGACTAAGAAGAGAACAAATAAAAAAGATGATGGAGAGACCCCACACACAGAAGACAATGCCGACAGGATGTTTTTTGTGGAGCAACATGACAACAAGAAGTTCAAAGTTACACAATGCAAAGCCAGGTTTTGAGTGCTCACAGGGACCAAACAGATTCAGGGCTCAGATGAATTTAGGAGCTCAAATGAAGGCGGCCGTGGAAAGTATAAATGAGGCACAGAGGGGACAGCTCTGGGGGGGAATCCTGTTTGGTTTAAACACAGGTCTGTGGGTTTGAAAACATGATTTTAAAATAGTACTCCAAAATTAGGTTCAGACAACTATAATTTCACCCTCAAAATCTAGAAAGCAGAATTAAATTTTTATTGTATTCTAAAAAACCAAAAATCCCTAACTGCTTCTGTTGAACTGCTAAGTCATTCTCATGTGAAAAGCAGATAAATGATTTGTGTGACTGTGGGGACCCTGTCTAGAGTGCACCAATGTTCAAGGCCACTCTGAGTGTGGGAATCTTACTCAGGGTATTCAAGGCTAATTTGCTATAAGCAGGTGCAAAAGCAAGGACACAGCAAGCTATTCACTGCATAGGTGTGGCTTTCTGTATTTGGCACAAAGCCTCTTTTGTTTAAGCTTGTTTATGCTTGTTTATGCCTGCATATAAGTTATCACTGACCAGCCAGTACGGGGCTGTGTTGCAGGGAAGATGTATTACTGACCAGTCTATGCTGGCAGTTTTTGCTAGGATGGCTCCTGTGTTTGCTATAATATTAGCACGGACTGCTTTACTGGACTGCTTTGTCTAATGGCTCCTTAGTAGCAATGGCTACTTGGGCTGCAATAAAGACTCTCTTATATACCCACAGCTTCTCAATTATCTTTTCCATCCACTACCCAGTCTCCAAGGAGGTCCAGTCCCTGGCAGAGGGACTGGACCTAACAGTTGGCATAGTTGAGCAGGTAGAAGGAGTAAGTACTCCCACAATTGGTGCAGTGAGCAGGGTTCAGGAATATGTGTGGACTAAGGAGCACTTGCAGTTAATTGGCATTTGGTTTGAGGATAATTTATTCTTAAACTGGTGGTACTTGACAGTGACAAGACAAAAGGTATAGCCTAGAGGAATATTAATTTCAAATTTTAATATTCCATGTATGCTTATCTTCACAGCCTTTCTTTGTGAAAGTGGTCTAGCTGAATGGTAAATTAATGAAATTTGACATTCTCAAGCAACCAAAATATACACTGTGACTTTAGCACAGTGTATATTTTGGTTGCTTGAGAATGTTAGATTTTGTGAAGGTGACAGGGCTCCCTTCATCATGGTTTCTCAAATACAGACCTGCATTTGGCAAAGCACCAGGATGGTGGAAACCTGGAGGGGACCCCAGGCTAGGATGACAAAAGCTTTGTTTATTTGTGATTCACAGACTGGAGCAGAAACCCTCAAACAGTGTCTGTACGAACAGTCCAGGGAACTTGTTAAAAAAGTACATTCCTTACTCACTTATCCCAAAGATTCTGAGTCTAAATGTCTGATGGCTCAAAGCACAGGCATTTTGGTTCTTATTATGGAAATTTTAAAACATTTACAAAAGTAAAAAGATTAGTATAATGGACATCCATGTACCCATCACTCGGCTTAAACTTGTGGCCTGTGTTGTTTTATCCACAACCCTTGCCCTCCACGCCCATATTATTCTGAAGCAAATCCCAGACATCATTTTTTCTGTAAATATTTCAGTATTGAACTCCAAAAGATAAAGACACTTATGAACAAACAAACAATAAAGGGCACTAGATTAGAAAGGAAGAAGTAAAAATATCTCTATTTGTGGATGGCACGATCTTATACATAGAAAACCTAAAAAATATACATATGCTCAAAACTCTGAGATGTAAGTTTGTTAAGCAAAGTAAAAGGATACAAGAGCAACACAAAATCAATTATATTTTTATCCACTGGCTCAAATAACCCTTCTGCTGCTAGGAAGTGTGGGGAGGTATTTTGAAGCCAGATTCAGCCCTATTTACCTCTCCTCGGCATTGTCACAAAAAGGGAAGCCAGCACCTTAGTTTTCCTGAAAAATAATGACCTCCCCAATCACAACGTTCCTGAGTGGAGGAACCAATAGTTCTTTTTTTAATTTAAATTCTTTATTGTTTAAAGTATTACATATGTCTCCTTTTCCCCCCATTGACCTCTCCCTGGCCATTCCCACCTTCCAGCTCATGCCCTCACCCCCCTACTTTCTGTGTCCATAGGTTATACTTATAAAAAGCTTCTCTCTTTTTCTTTTAATCCCCACCCAAGGATATGTTTCCATTGCTTTTTAGAGAGAGTGGAAGACAGAGGGAGAGACAGAGAGAAATATTGACGTGAGAGAAACACATCGATTGATTGCCTCCTGCATTAGCCCTGTCTAGGACTCAGGCCGGGGAGGACCCTGCAACCAAGGTACCTGCCCTTCACCGTAATCAAATCTGGGAGCCTTCTGTCTGCAGGCTGACACTCTATCCACTGAGCAAAACCAGCTAGGGCCGATAGTTTTTAAACTCCAAAACCGTGATCGTTATCGATTCTTACTTAGTACATTAATTATACAAAGCATTTTAGCTGTAGGGAGCAGCTATAGGGTTAAGCTTCAGACTGACCTGTGGCAGGGTCACAAACAAGTCCCAGCTTGGAGGGCAGAACCCTCCTAGCATTGTTATAGAAAGAATTACCCTTTGGCCTTCTCATCCCCCCCTCTTGTCCCACAAGCTTTTCTTAGCCTTGTGGTACAACGATTACAGATACGAGATGTTATGATGAAGAGGGGCGACAACTGCTTCTAACTGCTTCCTGCTGATAAGGGATAACAACCAAGGGGTTAGCATCCCGTTTCTTCCTCTTGGAGGGGTTTGTAGGGAATTCTTCTGGTTTGTAGGACCATTTGAAGTTTAAAGGCATGTAGGCGAGATGAGATAAAGTGAGTTAAGAAATTTAGATGAGCCTGGCCAGCGTGGCTCAGTGGTTGAGCATCGACCTATGAACCAGGAGGTCAGGAGTTCAATTCCCAGTCAGGGCACATGCCCAGGTTGCGGGCTCCATCCCCAGTGTGGGGTGTGCAGGAGGCAGCTGATCCAGGATTCTCTCCTCATCATTGATGTTTCTATCTCTCTCTCCCTTCCTCTCTGGAATCAATAAAAATATCTTTAAAAAAAAAAAAAGAAATTTAGAAGACGTGGTCCTAAGATTACGGCTATGAGTAGCATTAAGAGTGGTCGTGTCAATGGGAGAAGCCATTTCCAGACCCTCCGCCCCCCAAAGCAGCCCAGGACTCAGATAGCTCCTGTCTTCTTTTTCTTGCTCGTTCGATTAGATCCTTAGCCTTATCCCTGACAATGCCTGACTGGTTAGTGTAAAAGCAGCACTCTTCTCCTAAGAAGAGGCAGATTCCACCTTTCTCTGCCGTTAGTACATATAATCCTCTTCTATTCTGTAGTACTACTGTGGCTAAGGAATCAACTTGATCCTGCAAGGCAATTAGGGTCTCAGCTACTTTTTTTTATGTCTTCTGAAAATTCTTGGGTCAAAACTTGATAAGAGGAGACAGAGAAGCTATTCCCCCTAACCCGGCTCCTATGCTACCCGCAATTCCAAGCGCTACTGGGAGGGGAATCACTTGCAGAGCCCTCATATCTACTTACTGCTTTAAGGGGGGTCTCATGGGATTGGTTATTGGGTATACTAGACATATCTGGGGTTAGATAGGCAGGAGTGCACACTCCTGTCCAGTTTGCAGGCAGGCAGGGGTAAGCAGTGGTCCCTCACATGTAGAATGTTCCTGCAGGGGGGCACCAGGGGTTGGTGGTGTTTTCAGTCTTGAAAGTGGAGTTGCATAGATCATCTGGGAGGTGACCTGTTGGATGTTGGCCCTGGGTACGCTGAAACAAATAGGAGCAACATTAGTTAGCTGCACATTGACCATGACCGGTCCTATTATTTCTTCCGCTAAGTTCCCTGATTAGTTATGTTTACCAGGGTAGCCATTAATAGGAGTGGTCCTGGGGGAAGACATAATCAGCAATCTCTAGCCAAATTAGGGTTGGTAATATTGAGGAAGTAGTGGGTTGAATCGAGGAGCTGATTGAATCGGGGATCCAAGTCATATTGCCTCTGTAGCCGAGTTCTTAGCCTTGGTACTGGTCAGTACCTTGGATGCTTCCTGTCGTTGCTTGATTGTTTCTAGTCTGATGGCTTCCCTGGCTTGGGCTCCATCAACAAAACTTTGGTCCCCCCTACAGGCCCAACAGACGTATGCACTGCTTGAGGATCCCTGACAATGGTTGCGAAGCTTACCTGTCCAGTAGATCTGTCTTTTCCATATACAGAGTTTTATTCCAGTGTAGCAGTAGCCCCCCTGGTAAGAGGAAAGACTTACGCCCTAACTGGTGGGCCCTAACTGGTTTGGCTCAGTGGATAGAGCGTAGGCCTGTGGACTGAAATTCAGGTCCCGGGTTTGATTCCAGTCAAGGGCATGTACCTTGGTTGCGGGCACATCCCCTGTGGGAGGTGTGCAGGAAGCAGCTGATCAATGTTTCTAACTCTCTATCCCTCGCCCTTTCTATCTGTAAAAAATCAATAAAATATATTTTTAAAAAAAGTGGAAAGACTTACAATAGTGTCATCCTGGGTCCTGGTTAAGCAGGGGCAGGATGGATGTGTAGTTGCAAGGGAGAATGGGAACATACAAGCTATGCTTAAGGGAAGTATGTTTTTCTCCCTGTTCCTGTTCAGTGGGGAGCCACAGCAGTGAACTGCTAGGATGAAGAATAGTATTGTAACTATTCCTGCAAGGCAAATGTAGCCAAGGATGGCATAACAAGGAGTGGTCCAGCAATTCATGATTGAGGCCTTCATTTCCTTGCTGAGGCGCAGCCGGAGGGGATTTTCAATATCTGGGGTCACCTTCCACTCGGATTGATCACTGCTTGGCTGATGAGATGCTTTCACATGCGAGTGGTGGATCCAGGCGCTCAATCCTGCAACTTTGAGAGCTGTGGGTGTGGTTAATATGACTGGATAGGGTCTCTTCCAGGTAGGCTTGAGGGGTTCCTTTTCCCAATCCTTTACCCAAACCTGGTCTCCAGGTTTATAAGGATGTACTGCTGTTCCTAGAGATGGGTAACCAATCAGTAACCCATCTGTGGACCTCAAAGACAGTTTTTCCAAGACCTTGTAGTTGCTTCTGAATTTCCAAGTTCCCTATTTCCCCCAAATCTCCCTTTAGCCAAATTAAGGGAGGGAGTATGCCATATAGAATTTCAAAGGGAGAGAAACCTTCCCTGGCCCCCAGGACACAGCGTACCTGCAGGAGTACAAGAGGCAAGATATCTGTCCAGGATAGGGTTGTCTCTTGGCACAGCTTAGCCATAGCCTGCTTGAGAATCCAGTTCATGCGTTCTACTTTCCCTGAACTCTGAGGCCTGTAAGCTGTATGTAGGTTCCATCTAATTCCTGAAGTCTTAGCTACCTGTTGTACTACTTCTGCTACAAAGGCTGGGCCATTATCGGACTCTATGGTCAGAGGCATTTCATACCACGGAATTCTGTCCTTCAACAATGCTTTAGTGACTTCTCTTGCCTTTTCCATGCGAGTGGGATATGCCTCGACCCATCCTGAAAAGGTTCAAATAAAGACTAGCAGGTATTTATTTCCTCTGCTAGGCCCTACTTCCTTAAAATCTACTTCTAAGTCTTCAAAGGGAGCTTGCCCACAGCGCTGAACTCCTCTATCAGTCCTACAGGACCCTGTTTGGTATTGTTCTGCACAGGGAGGAGGCAATGCTGAGAGACTGAGGCACACAAGGAAGGAAGATGGGCAATTAGGTAGTATCTGCCTAACAAAGCTTCTAGGGCAGTCTTCCCTAAATGAGCAAGTTCATGCTGCTGGAGGACTATCTTATGGGCTAACTATTCTGGGACATAGACCCTATGATCTGGGAGTATCCGCCAACCTTCCTTTGTTCTCTTGCCCGCTTCTTGTTGGGCGCATTCCTCCTCCTGAGGAGTATATTTCGGAGGTCCAGGTAATTCGGGGGCCAACATGATCCATGATGGTGCTACTTGTTCTTTAGCAGCCAGCTTGGCTGCGGTGTCAGCACGCTGGTTTCCTTCTGACACTAGTCTTTCCCTTTCTGGTGACCTTTGCAATGGATGACGGCTATTTCCTTGGGCTCCCAGACAGCTTCTAGTTAACTTCAAGATCTCATTCTGATTTTTTATTCCTTTTCCTCTGACCATCAGGAGCCCCTTTTCCTTGTATATGGCCCCATGGAAATGCAGGATAGTGAAGGCATAGCGCGAGTCAGTGTAGATGTTGGCGTGCTTATCCTTACTGAGTTCCAGGGCCCTGGCAAGGGCCCAAAGTTCTGCCCTCTGCGCTGACCATCCTTCAGGCGGGGCCTGTGCCTCAATTGTCTTAAAGTTTGATAACCACTGCATATCCAGCTCTTTTTTTTCCTCCTTTATCTAAGAAGCTACTGCTGTCCGTGAACAATAGTAAGTCCGGATTCTGTAGGGGCCTGTCTGTCAGATCTGGTCGGCTGCAGTAAACTTCCTCTAGGACTTCTAGGCAATCATGCTCCAGGGCTCCCTCAGCAATGGGTAAGAAGGTGGCAGGATTAAGAGTTCTCACTGCTGAGGCTCAGGGGCGGAGAAGCCGGGAGGCGGCAGGTGCCCCGCCCGTTTAAGCGGCCTCCTCCCACCCCCAGCCGCCCAGTTTGGCCCCGGCTCCGTCCAGAACCCCCGCCTGACCCACTCCGGCCAGACCCACTCCGGCCCTGCCCCACAGAGCGGTCCGTGGTGCACCCGGTCGGCCTCTGAAGCAACCCAAGCCCATGAGGGCCGCGCGCCCGGCCGCCAGCGCGACGAGACGGAGCTCCCGGCCCGCGAGGAGGAGCGGAGGATCAATGCGGTTCCAGAATCGATTCCAGAGGTTCATGAACCACCGGGCCCCAGCCAATGGCCGCTACAAACCAACTTGTTATGAACATGCTGCTAACTGTTACACACATGCATCCTCATTGTCCCGGCCATCGTGGGCAGCGCCCTCCTCCATCGGCTGTCTGACGACTGCTGGGAGAAGATAAAAGCATGGATTTACGGCCTGTGCCTTTGTGCCCTCTTCATCGTCTCCACAGTATTTCACATGGTGTCATGGAAAAAGAGTCACCTAAGGACAGTGGAGCAATGTTTCCACATGTGTGATAGAATGGTTATCTATTTCTTCATTGCTGCGTCTTATGTGCCATGGTTAAATCTCCGTGAACTTGGACCCCTGGCATCTCATATGCATTGGTTTATCTGGCTCATGGCAGCTGGAGGAACCATTTATGTATTTCCCTACCATGAAAAGTATAAGGTGGTTGAGCTCTTTTTCTGTCTCACAATGGGCTTCTCTCCAGCCTTGGTGGTGACATCAGTGAACAACACCGAGGGACTTCACGAGCTCGCCTGTGGGGGCCTGATTTACTGCCTGGGCGTGGTCTTCTTCAAGAGCGGCGGCATCATCCCATTCGCCCATGCCATCTGGCACCTGTTTGTGGCCACGGCAGCCGCCATGCATTACTACGCAGTCTGGAAGTATCTTTACCAAAGGCCCACAGACTTCATGCGCCATTTATGACTGGTCTGCACCAGGTGTCTGCACCAGTATTATTTCAGCGGTGGCACTGGGGAGAGGGGCAAGAGCTGCATATTGCACAGGAGGAGGAAAAAGACAACTGCACTGACTTTCTTTATATAGTCTGACTATAATTACTGTGAAAGTATCAATGCTGTGTTCTGGAATGTTCCAGAACGAATCCGTTAAGGTAGTGAATTAATTATTCATTCCATTCCACTATCACACAGGACTCTGGATGGACTTGGCCAACTGATGTTTACAAACCAGAATTTTGTATTTTGATTTTACAGACTTTACTACATGGGTTTTTCTAAATCACTAGTGTTAAGTTTGCCCAACTGTAACACTGTCAAAGTCAGTGCAACAGCAAAGCTTCCTTTTGAAGAGAAACTCATTTCTATCCCTTTCCCATCAGCTGTGTAAAGAATCATGAGCAGAACTTACACTACTTTCACCATGTTTCATCCTGACACAACGTGGTTCTTTTTTAAACAGTAACTTCGTTTTTTTGTACATTTTTTAAAAAAGTTCCATGGACTCGCATCTCTGCAGGTCCTCGCCCATATGCATTCTGGCAGCAAGCCGTCCACATTCCACCGGCGAACCAACGTTGTGCCTCTTTTGATGGTTTCACGGGGCCTGAGAAGTTGCCAATTTTTAAAAACCACAGTTTTCCAGACGTTTTCTGCCAATTGCTGACTCTGAGTTCCGGGCTGCTTTGGGCCACACCCTTGACCTAGTTTGGTTTACTAATGATGAAGAAATATTTTGATATCCATTAACTTTTCCAAAAGAGGCACCTTTTTCTCTGCGCCTTTGCCCTGTTCTCTTCAGGGTCCTCCTCAGCCTGTGCTCTCCTGTCGGTGGTTGGCCATCCGCTGAAACTCCCGAGGAGGTTAGGGATTACTGTCCACAGTGGTGTTGCCTCTGGTGCCCGACGGTTCTAGCTCTATGTTATCAGTTTGATGCTCATTTTTAAACTGTGGAATTAGATGCATAAATTCACATTTCTACCTTTCTTCTCTATCTCCTCATACACTTTTTTCCCTTTCAGGTAGAAAAGTATTGAAAGCATGGATCTGTAGTCCATGGGTTATATCCTGGCTTAGTGGAGTGGTATTTAATATATTACATTTGGTTTCCCCTCAGTGTCTTATATTAAGATTAACACATTAGCTGCTTCGTTGATTAATCTCCTTTTGGTGTGTTAATGAATGAGACAGCCTTGCCTTGAGATCAGGTGCTGACAGTGACTGTTTCTTAGTAATAGGTTTGGTCAGTGGAACTGTTGGTTGGATGAGACATTTAGGCTTCTATTGAATTTTTGTACTGACACGGCTTTCAAAGAGAGTTTATTTTGTGTGTGTGTGTGTTAAGAATTCTCTGATTTCGGGGAATTATACAGGGATGAGGGACAGAAGAACTGATATTCGCTGGTGACTCTTACATAAGTGAGGTCCTCCGTCATCACCCCACCTGCATGAGTCTCAACAGCAGAATGCCTGCTGTTTTATTGTGTATATTTTATTTTTAATATATTAACTTATGTGGATTCATTTAAAGTTTTCCTAACTGTAACACTGTCAAAACCACTAAAATGTATGTAAAAACGTGTGCTGTAGACCAGAATAAAATTGTTACTTGGAAAAAAAAAAGAGTTCTCACTGCTGCTAGTTGTACCTGTGGATTTTCACATAGGAGCCCCTGATACTGGGTCATCCAAGCATGAGTCAGCCAGTGCTGCCCCCTAGCTTCCATTAGGGTAACAACAGAATGAGGTACTTTTACATTTAAGTTTTGTCCCAGGGTAAGCTTATCTGCTTCTTTGACTAATAATGCCATGGGTTCAAGGGCTCTGAGACATGGGGGCCACCCAGAGGCAACTGTGTCAATCTGCTTAGAGAGATAAACTACTGGTCTTTGCCAGGGTCCAAACTCCTGGGTTAAAACTCCTAAGGCTAACCCATTGTTCTCATGAATGAAGAGATTAAAGTCCCATGTCACATCTGATAGCTCTAGTGCTGGGGCCTCAGTGAGCTTTGCTTTAAAAGTGATAAAGGCATTTTCCTGCTTGGGACCCCAGTCAGTGGGTGCCTTATCTTCCCCTTTCAAAGCTTCATAGAGAGCCTTGGCCAGGTTTGAAAACCCTGAGATCCAAATCTGACAGAACCCTGCTGCTCCCAGGAATTCCCGAACCTGTCGCTGGGTGCTAGGGACTAGGATGACACATACTGCCTGCTTTCTTTTGATCCCTATCCTTCATTTCTCTCGAGTGATTCAGAAGCCTAGATATTTGACTTCTTTCTGACAAATCTGTGCCTTTTTCTTGGACACCCTGTAACCTGTTTCAGTTAAGAGTCTCAGAAGGGCTTGCGTTCCTTCCCAGCACTGAGCTCGTGTGGAGCTAGCCAGTAGGAGGTCATCTACATATTGGAGTAGAATATACCCCAAGTTCTGTCCTGGGAATTTAGACAGATCAGATGCTAGGGCTCAACTAAAAAGAGCAGGGGAGTTCTTGAACCCTTGTGGCAGTCTGGTCCAGGTGAACTGCTCCTTGGCCCCCGTAGTTGGGTTTTCCCACTCAAATGCGAACAGGGGCTGACTGGAGGGTGCCAGCTGAAGGCAGAGAAAGGAATCTTTCAGATCTAGACATGTAAACTATTCCACTTCTGATGGAATGAGTCTCAGAAGTGTGTAGGGGTTCGGTAGCGCCAAATGCAGGGTTATAACAGCTTCATTAACAGCCTGCAGGTCCTATACGGGGTGGTAATGATTAGTCCCAGGCTTTTTGACAGGCAAGAGAGGAGTGTTCCATGGTGACTGGCATCATTTAAGAAGTCCCCACTGGAGCAATCGGTCTAAGTGGACCTGGATTCCTAGACGTGCCTCCCATGGAATTGGATATTAGTGGATTTTAACAGGCTGTGCCCCAGGCTTTAAGTCGATTAGTACCAGGGCATGGTCTTAGCCATGCCTGGAGGATTCCCTTCCACCCAGACCAGTGGGAATTCTTCCTCTAATTCAGGTTCTAATGGTGAGGCCTGTGTCTGGGGGGTATAAAGTCTCCATTCTTCCTCCTTCAGCACTGCTAATGACAGGATCATTGGGGAGGTCTCCTCACCTAGGCGAAGCTGTGCTGAGCCATCTGGAGCAAAAGTGATTTCTGCCCCCATTTTGGCTAAAAGGTCTCTACCCATCAGAGGTACTGGAAAGTCTGGCAAGTACAGGAATTCATTAATTACTCAGTGGCCGCCAAGTTGTCATCGACGAGGGTGGCAGAATGGTTTGCGGGTAGCTCCAATAATAGTGACCTCCTTTCCTGAGAGAGGCACTACTTTCTGTGTGACTACTGAGTGCTCAGCTCCTGTATCAACCATGAAGTCCACAGTCTGGCCCCCAATTTTCATTCTGACTATGGGCTCATGGAGGCCCAGCTGAAAAGAGCCCAATCTATCCTAGTTGGAATCAGTCATTGCCAGCCCAATGAGATCTTCTTTAGGTGGCTCTGGTTGATAGCGACTGGGCAGAAAAGGGGGCCTTGTTTTCTTACTTTGCCTTTTGGGACATTCATTTTTCCAGTGTCCTGTTTCCTTACAACAGGCACACTGGCCTCGTCTCAGGCTTGCTCTTCCTTTTCCCCTTGATCTGTATTCTTGCTTCGCTTTCTGATCTGTCTGGGAGCCTGAATCTCTAAAAGCCACTGCTATTATATTGACCCTTCTTTGTATTCTCTTTTCTTCCTCCTTTCTTGTTGCCCTTTCTCGGTTGATGAAAACCTTGTTTGCTATTTCTAGCAGGTCAGTAGCATTTTATCCTGCAAATCCTTCCAGCTTCTGTAATTTTCTCCTTATATAAGGCTGGGCTTGACCTACAAAAGCAGCATTTACCATAGTGTGATTTTCTGGGGCCTTGGGGCTAAAGAGGGTGTAGATCCGATATGCCTCAAATTGTCTATCATAGAAAGCCGCTGAACTTTCATCAGGCTTCTGGAAGACCTCAGAGATTTTAGCCATATTGGTGGGCTTCTTGGCTCCAGCCCTAACGCCCTGGAGGAAAGCCAGCCAATATCTTTCTAGCCTGGCCCTTCCATTTTCTGAGTTTGGGGTCCAATCGGGTTCCTCATCTGGGAAAGCCTCCTTGGCCCATCTGTCTGTATCTAATATCCCTGCCAGGCCCTGGGTCTAGAGCCACTTCCCAGCCTCTGTTACTATTCTCATGCACTTCTTAGTGTTAAATAATGTAAAAAGGAGTTGTTTGCAGTCCACCCAGGTGGGCTTCTGGGTCTAGAAGATCATTTCTAGGAGGTTTATCATGGCCTGAGGTTTTTAAAAATAAGCTGGGATGTGATGTTTCCAATTCAGGATTTCATTTGAGGTAAAGGGCTAATAATAATAGACCAGCCCTCCCTCCTGCAAGGTCTCATCTTCACCAAGTACTGGGGCACCCCAAATCTCCCTGAGAGGCATCTGACATGCTGGTTGTGGTTTGGGCCCTTGGTCGTCTGAATGCAAGCATGGCCCAACTGGCTCTGGAGAGTCCAGTTGAGGAGAGACGGAGAAGGGGGGTGTTTCCAGACTTTCCGGACCTTCCAGACCAGCGGGGGGGGGGGGGGGGGGGGGGAGGGGGGGATCACTAGGTGCTGTCTGTGGCACATATGGAGGTGGTAAAACTGGTGGGACTTCCTCAAGGGATTCTTATAGAATAGAAGGCTGAGTTTCCTTCTGAGAGACCTGCTTTTTTTCTGCCTGCTCCTGCCCTGCCGGCCTCTTTACTCCTGCTACTAAAACCTTACTCTGTCCCTTCTTACGCATGAAGAACCGGACCCACAGCGGCAAGGTTTGAGCAATTTCTAACCAGCTGTCTATGTAACAAAACTGATCTGGGTGTCCGGAGTCTCCCATAACTACATTCCAGACCACTCTGACCAGTCCTTCATCTAAAGAGCCTTCTGAGGGCCAGTCAACCCTGAAGGCTGACCATTCTAATTCACAGAACTTCCTCAGTGAAACCCTTTTAAAAAATTTTCAACATGCAATTGAAGACAATGGGTTTACTTTGCCTGACCCATGATGATCAGTGGTGAGAGACAGACAAGGGAAGGGGTGACCTGTTTTCACAGATCCACTCAGATGCCCATCTGGCTGCGTCCCTCGCAGGAGCTTTGATTCATCTTAGCTAAGGCGCACCCATATAAACTCCGGGCCTGGTCACTTCTAAGTAGGGGTGAATCGCTGTTATGCCTTATGATGAATCATGGAACCGCAGGTGAGGGCCCACTCGGACTCTGTAACTGAGGTTGTGGAGCCACACAATGGATAGGATAGTGCAAGCCCTCTCCTTCCACACTCACACACTTTCACCAGACATTCACTCAGAGTTTAATCAGTCCACCTGATTCCTGACTAGTTTACCTGATCAAGTCATATGACTTCCAGGGAGGTGATCAAGCTCCCCCTTCCACTCTCTCGGAGTGGGCCTAACTAAGTGGGGTCCATACCTTACTGTTTCTGTCGACAGGTCCAGAGGTGCCGGATCACTCTCTCCAGATGCCGGCTGGGTCTTAGACTGAGGTCCAGGAGCACCCAGAGTCCCCCAGTTCAGTTCTGCTAAAATCAGCAGGGTGCACCTCCCGGAGGCCTATACCACCACATCCCCAGGCCCCAAACCCAGTCCACTCACCAGAGGCCAAAAAAACCATTGCAGTTGGGCTTCTTAGTCAGGGAACCAGATGTTATAGAAGACTGGAGAAAAACCAAGCAACGCTTAGAGAAATGGAGTTACACAGCTTTATTATGCTGGCGGACTCAGAGGAGTATGCTTCTCAAAGTCTGAACAAAGCAATCTGATGGAAGCTTTTCCTTTATAACTTTTTGGCTTCTTTGTCCCCCAAATATGGATGGGACTTCTGGACCTTTCAGTGGCTCTGCAAAAATGCCCCATGTGTGGGGATGGGGTCATGAGACCATACCTAAGGGCCTGGTCTGGCACCAGCACTGACAGCCCTCTCCTGGGGTTGTGTATTGTTTTATGATTTATGGCTTCTGTAACATGTGAGCAAAATCTTGCTAGCCCAGACTGCAGGAAAAGGGGCAATAGGTTATATTTTTCCATTTGGGTTACATTGTTCCACTTGAGGAAAGTTCCCTTAGAGGGAACCCGATGTTATAGAAATAATTAGCCTTAAGCCTTTTCAGCATAATTAAGCTTAACCTTATAGTTCTCCCTAGTTTCTTCCTAGGTAGCTAATGGGCTGTGGGAGGTGCGGCAAGTGCTGCCAAAACAAGGTGAAACTCATAAGAACATTGTGAACATGTTGAGCACTTGCTTTGCTTTGTGTGCTCTGACTATAAAATAAAGCTTCAGTTTGAAGGCTGGGTCACTGTTTCCTCATCCAGGCACAGTGCTCCCACCTAGCCCCAGCTGTATTCTCTTGTCTGTCTTCTTTATTCCTTCACCGCCCCTCCTCAGGCTCACCGAACCTGGCCACACTTAGCCAATCAAATTTTTCTCAGAAAACAGCTAAAATGATTCAAGTCAATAGTATCTTTCACTTTGCATGTATATAAACACTCCAGGGTGGGGCCCGGCAGGGTCTGCAGGACCCAGGGCTCTTTACAGCGGTTCTACCCTTCAGGACGCAGACATGGCAGCTGAGAAGGACTAGCAAAAGGATGCTGAGGTGGAAGGGCTGAGCGCCACGACTCTGCTGCTGAAACTGATCCCCTCATCGTGGGCCGTGAGTGGCTGGAGCGGCACCGCTCTGCCATTCGGCCCTGGGGTGCCTTCATGGACCAGCGGTGCTTCTCACCGCCCCGCAACCTGGGCGAGCTGTGCCAGCACCTCGTTCAAAACTTGGAGTACTACCAGAGCAACTATGTGTTCGTGTTCCTGGGCTTCATCGCGTACTGTGTGGTTACATCACCCATTCTGCTGGTGGCCCTGGCCGTCTTCTTTGGTGCCTGTTTCATCCTCTATCTGCGCACATTACAGTCCAAGATTGTACTTTTTGGCCGAGAGGTGAGCCCAGCCCATCAGTATGCTATGGCGGGAGCCATCTCCTTTCCCTTCTTCTGGCTGGCTGGCGTAGGTTCGGCAGTCTTCTGGGTTCTGGGAGCCACGCTTGTGGTCATTGGCTCCCATGCCGCCTTCCAACAGATCGAGGCCGTGGATGGGGAAGAGCTGCAGATGGAGCCAGTGTGAGGGGTCTGCCAGCCTCCAGTGCCAGCTGCCCATCCCTGTCCCTGTCCACACAGCTCTGCCCCTCCAGCCAGCAGCTGCTTCCCATCATAAGCCCAGGGGACCAGCTTTGGAAATAAAGCTGTGGTAGTTGTCATTCAGCACAAAAAATAAAAATAAAAATAAAATAAACACTCCATTCATGTTGCTGAATTAAATTTGGTTCCTGTTAAAGTTAAATTAAAAAGAGAAGAAAGCAAGGTGCAGTGTGTGCAATCATTGAGGCAGAAAGAAATCCTTCTATAAAAATTGTTCCAAGAAAGAGTGAACACAGACTAAAACCCAGAGGACACTCTGAACTAAAATCAAGTCTGGAGTCAGGACATGTGGGCAAATGGCAGTCAACTGGTGGGAAGTGCTCTGAGGGTCTAAGGAATCAGGAAATGCAGTAGAAATATGTTTAAAATGGTAACCGCATTTAAAATTTTTGCTTACTGGTATTTTCTGTTGCCATTGTGATCAGAAAATGTCAACAACAATTAACTCTTGTTTTAAGAAATTGGAGCCCAGCTGGTGTGGTTCAGTGGTTGAGCATAAACCCATGAACGAGGAGGCCACCCTTTGGTCCCTGTGGGAGCACGTGCTGGGGTCCACAGCAGGAGAGTGTGAGAGGCAACTGATCAATGATTCTCTCTCATCATTGATGTTCTATATCTCTCCCTCTCCCTGAAATCAATAAAAACATAAAATATTTTTAAAAAGAAATTGAAAATGGACATATAAAGGGGTTCAGGCTAAAGGGGCCACATGGGTACCGGCCCTGGTAACTCTAGGCTCCATCATTGTTATCCTTTGTTTTCTGAGTATGTTCACAGATTGTGGTGGCAGAAAAGGGTTGGGGAATTGCAAAGCCACTTGAGTGAAGCCATTTATGTTTAATTGTGTCAAAAATATATAAATGAAGCCACTTTAAAATGGAACCAGAACCCTGGCCCGCTTTGCTCATTGGTTGGAGTGTTTTTCCTTGCACCAAAGGGTTGAGGCTTCAATTCCCGATCAAGGGTACATATCTAGGCTGTGGGTTCAGTCCCTGGTTAGGGCACTTGTGTGAGGCAATCAATCCATGTTTCTCTCTCACACATCTATGTTTTTCCCTCTGCCTCTGGAATAAATTTTTTTTTAATGTCTTCAGGTGAAGACTTAAAAAAAAGAGTATCTCGAGAAAAAAAGGAGGGGGGGAATCCAAGATGGCGGCATAGGTAAACACCTAAACTGCTGCCTCCGACAACAATTTAAACTGCAACTAAAAGATAAAACGTCTATCACCCAGAACCACGGGAAAGCTGGCTGAGTGGAAGTTCTACAACTAGAAGGAAAGAGAAAAGAGCATTGAGACGTGCACGAGCGCTGAAAAGCTGAGGTACGGAGGCGCGGGATCCGGGCTGGCGGCGGGCGACTGGGTGCGTTGCTTTTTTCAACCCGAAGGGAGACAAGCCCCCGACTACTCTGAAATCCAGTCTCTGGGGAGACGCGGGGGACCCAAACTCCTACGGGGAGAAGCTGGACTGTCTGCCAGTGAGAGTGGCTTGCTAGCAGAGCTGCGCGCAGGAATAACTGTTTACTGAACTGGGGCACAGGATTCCAGGACACGGTCGGGACACAGAGCAGGCTTACTAGCAGCCATTGCTGTTTGCCACGCCCTAACCTAGTGACACCCTGAGACCCCGCCCCACACAACCTACAAACCCACCCAAGCTCCAAGCAGCTCAATTAGCATAAGAAAGCCTGCCCTATTGCAGCTTAACCTAGAAAACTTGCAGCCCGGGTCAGACAGCTCCAAAACCTCCAAACCCCAAGCAAAGAGGAGAAAACTGCAGCTCTCACTGTAGCTCCTGCTGAGTGGCCTCAGACAGTAGCTGACCTGCACCCCATTGGAGATCCAGAAGCCAGTGTACCTAGTGGTCAGTGTGAGACAACAGATTTCAACTCCTCACATCCATAAGTGACACATTCAAGAGGCAGACTCAGTGAGCACCAAAGCCCCACTGAAACAAGTCCTGCCCCATAAGCGCAGCACTTCTTCCATTATAGACACAGGGAGTGCTCACAGCTAATTGGCCTGGAGGTCAATTCCTCCCAGCGTACCAACAGCAATTCAGGCTTAACTACACCAAGACTTTGCACTCAGCCCACAAAGGGGTGTACCAAGAGCATCCACATCAGGTGATTGGGGAGGCTGAGCTACTGCCCCCTATAGGTCACCTACCACACAAAGCCCACTCCATCAACACAGGGAAGAAGCCAAAATGCAGAAACAAAGAAACATGTCACGAATGAAAGAAACGGAGGAAAGCAAACTACTGGATGACATAGAGTTCAGAATCACATTTATAAGGTTACTCAAGAATCTTCTAAAAACTGCCGAGAAACTTGATGACACTTCTGAGGAGCTTAGTGAGACCTTCAAGGACCTTAATGAGAATGCCAAAAAAATGGAAAAGGACCAGTCAGAAATGAAGCATACACTGTCTGAAATAAAGAATATACAGAAACTCAACTGTAGATCAACATACCCCAAGAATCAAACCAAAGATCTGAAATATGTGGAAACAAAAAACATCCAACCAGAAAAACAAAAAGAAAAAAGAATCCAAAAATATGAAGATAATGTAAGGAGCCTCTGGGACAACTTTAAGCGAAACAACATCTGAATTTTTGGGGTGCCAGAAGAAGGGAGAGAGCAAAATATTGAAAACCTATTAGAAGAAATAATGACAGAAAACTTTCCCTACCTGGTGAAAGAAATAGACTTACAAGTTCAGGAAGCGCACAGAACCCCATACAAGAGGAACCCAAAGAGGACCACACCAAGACACATCATAATTAAAATGCCAAGGGCAAAAGACAAAGAGAGAATATTAAAAGCAGCAAGAGAAAAACAGTTAATTACCTACAAGGGAGTACCCATACGACTGTCAGCTGATTTCTCGGCAGAAACTATGCAGGCCAGAAGGGAGTGGCAAGAAATATTCAAAGTGATGAACAGCAAGAACCTACAACCAAGATTACTCTACCCAGCAAAGCTATCATTCAGAGTTGAAGGTCAGATAAAGAGCTTCACAGACAAGAAAAAGCTAAAGGAGTTCATCGCCACCAAGCCAGGATTACATGAAATGCTGAAGGGTATTCTTTAAGAAGAAGAAGAAGAAGAAAAAGGTAAAGATAAAAATTATGAACAACAAAATGACATCAAATACATACCTACCAACAAGTGAATCTAAAAATCAAGTGAATAAAAAATCTGAAGAACAGAATGGACTGGTGAATATAATAGAATCAGGGACATAGAAAGGGAGTGGACTGACGATTCTCAGGGGAAGCAAGTGTGAGGGTTGCGGGAAGAGATTGGACAAAAATCTTACTCCTATGGATGAAGACAGTGGCGGGGGGTAAGGGCATGGGGTGGGGTGGGGAATCAGGTGAAGGGGAGCTATGGGGGGAAAAAAAGTGGAACACCTGTAATAATCTGAACAATAAAGATTTAATTAAGAAAAAAAAAAAAAGAGTATCTCCCATCCTAGAGGAACTTCCTTGCTTATCTCATGCCTCAAACCTTTGTAATGTCAAAACAGGGAAAAGTAACCTTTGGATTGGGCCTAGGGCAAATTTGTGTCCCAAAGAACTGTTTGCAAAGATAATAAGAAAGATGATATTATGGCTACTGGACTGATGACTACCAGACTGAAAATTAAAAACATTGTTTAATTTTTGTTGGCATCACTATGTTTAGAATTAGCACTACTATGTTGCTATCTGCACCAATAACAATGCCTTGCTTGTATGGATGTAACTGTTCCTACACCTTACTTTTATCTTCTAATCGAACACTATTTGGGCTTCTGCCTGAATCAGTTGGTTCCCAATAACTTAAAAAACAAAACAAAACAAAAAGCAAATGCTTGTTGCCTCTCACTTTGAAGGGTCTTGCATTATTTTTTATTGTTTAAACTTAAAGTATTCCAAAAAGTAGTACATATATCTCTTTATTTTTCACCATTGACCTTCCCCCAGCCTCACCTAACCCGTTACATGCCCTTATCCCACTCCCCCAGTGTCTTGTGTCCATTGGTTGTGCTTATATGCATGCATACACGTCCTTCAATTGATCTCTTTCCCCCCATCCCCAACACTCCCCAGCCTTCCCGCTGTAATTTGACAGTCTGTGTGGTGCTTTACTTCCTTTGTAGCTATCTTTTTGTTCATCAGGTTATAATGTTATTTATATTTCCATAAATGAGTGAGATCATGTGGTATTTTTCTTTCATTGCCTGGCTTATTTCACTTAACACAATGCTCTCCAGGTCCATCCATGCTACTGCAAATGGTAAGAATTCCTTCTTTTTTATAGCAGTGTAGTATGCCATTTTGTATATGTACCATAGTTTTCTAATCCACTCATCTGCTGATGGGCACCTAGGCTGTTTCCAAATCTTAACTATGTGAATTGTGCTGCTATGAACATAGGGATGCATATATCCTTTCTGATTGGTGCTTCTAGTTTCTTGGGATATAGTCCTAGAAGTGGGATTACTGGGTAAAATGGGAGTTCCATTTTTAGTTTTGTTTGTTTGTTTGTTTGTTTTTTAAGAGAAGTAAGCTTTTATTTCCTTGTTTCTCAAATAGAGTTGGCTGAGCTGGTTGCTTTTTGGTAATTAATCAAAGAGACCAAATCCCATATCCTCGTCCGACTCCTCCGACTCTTCCTTTGCTTCAACCTTGGCTGGGGCTGCAGCAGCAGCAGGAGCAGCAGTGGTGGCAGCGGCCACAGGTGAAGCAGCCGCCACAAAAGCAGATGGATCAGCCAAGAAGGCCTTGACCTTTTCAGCAAGTGGGAAGGTGTAATCAGTCTCCACAGACAAAGCCAGAACTCGCTTGTACCCATTGATGATTGAATGGGGTACTGATGCAACAGTTGGATAACCAATCTGAAGGCATACGCTGGCAACATTGCGGACACCCTCCAGGAAGCGGGAATGCAGAGTCTCCTCTGTGATGTCAAGCACTTCCGGGTTGTAGGTGCTGCCGTTGTCAAACACCTGCTGGATGATCAGCCCAAAGGAGAAGGGGGAGATGTTCAGCATGTTCAGCTGTGTGGCTTCGCTGGCTCCCACTTTGTCTCCAGTCTTAATCAGCTGAACATCATTCAGCATTTCAATGGTGCCCCTGGAGATTTTAGTGGTGATGCCTAAAGCCTGGAAGAAGGAGGTCTTCTCTGGCCCCAGACCAGTGTTCTGGGCTGGCACAGTGACTTCACACAAGGGCACTGGCACCGGCACGGGCAGCAGCTGGCACCTTATTGGCCAGCATCATGTCCCTGATCTCAGTGAGGTCCTCCTTGGTGAACATAAAGCCCACATTCCCCCTGATATGAGGCAGCAGTTTCTCCAGAGCTGGGTTGTTTTCCAAGTGTCCTCGGATGGCCTTGCGCATCATGGTGTTCTTGCCCATCAGCACCACAGCCTTCCCACAGAGGGACATGCGAATCTGCTGCATCTGCTTGGAGCCCACATTGTCTGTTCCCACAATGAAGCATTTTGGATAATCATCCAGAAGTTGGATGATCTTAAGGAAGTAGTTGGACTTCCAGGTCGCCCTGTCTTCCCTGGGCATCACGGCGGTGCATCAGGGAATGCCATGCAAGGTTTAAAGACGATGTCACTCCCATGAGGATGCCTGGCAAGAGGAAGGATTTTTAGTTTTTTGAGGAAACTCCAATAGTATTTTTTGATACTATTTTTTAACAATCCTTTGTATTTTGGTGGGGTCTGTTGTTATTTCTCCACAGTGGCTGCACCAGTCTGCATTCCCACCAGCAGTGCACGAGGGTCCCTTTTTCTCCACTTTCTCACCAGCACTTGTCGTTTGTTCATTTGTTGATGATTGCCATTCTGACAGGTGTGAGATGGTACCGCATTGTCGTTTTGATTTGCATCTCTGGGATAATTAGTGACTTTGAGCATTTTTTCATATGTCTTTTTTAGAAAAGCTTCTATTTAGGTCCGTTGCCCATTTTTTTAATGGATCATTTATCTTCGTTTTATTAAGTTGTATAAGTTGCCTGTAGATGTTGGAGATTAAACCTTTATCAGTGATACCATTTGCAAATATGTTCTTCCATACAGTGGGCTTTTTTTGTTTTGCTGATAGTTTCTTTTGCTGTGAAAAGCTTTTTATTTTGATGTAGTAAAATTTGTTTATTTTCTCTTTAGTTTCCATTGCCCTAGGAGCAGCATCGGTGAAGAAATTGCTTTGACATATGTCTGAGATTTCTCTGCCTGTGGACTCCTCTAGTATTTTTATGGTTTCCCATCTTATGTTTAAGCCCTGTATCCATTTTGAGTTTATTTTTGTGTATGGTGTAAGTTGGTGATCTAGTTTCTTTCTTTTTTTCTTTTTTGGCATATATCTGTCCAATTTTCGCAACACCATTTATTGAAGAGATTGTCTTGACTCCATTGTATGTTCATGCCTCCTTTGTCAAATATTAATTGAGCATAGTGACTTGGGTCGATATCTGGGTTCTCTATTCTATTCCATTGATCTATATGTCTATTCTTGTGCCAGTACCAGGCTGTTTTGAGAACAGTGACCTTGTAATACAGCTTGAAATCTGGTATTGAGATCCCACCTACATTGTTCTTCTTTCTCAGGATTGCTGTGGCTATTCGGGGTCTTTTTTTATTCCAGATGAATTATTGGAGAGTTCTTTCTAGGTCTGTGATATATGCCGTTGGTATTTTAATGGGGAGTGCATTGAATCTATAGATTACTTTGGGTTGTATGGACATTTTAATGATGTTGATTCTCCCAATCCATGAACATGGTATGTTCTTCCATCTGTTTACAACTTTCTCTATCTTTTTTTTCAGTGTCCTGTAGTTTTCTGTGTTTTACCTCCTTAGTTAAGTTTATTCCTAGGTATCTTAATTTTTTTGGTGTGATGGTAAATGGGATTGCTTTTTTAGTCTCTCTTTCTGTAAGTTCACTATTGGTGTATAGAAATGTCATAGATTTCTTGGCATTAATTTTGTATCCTGCTACATTGCCACATTCATTTATTAAGTCTAATAGTTTTTTTATGCAGTCTTTTGGGTTTTTTATGTACAATATCATGTCATCCGCAGATAAGGACAGCTTTACTACTTCTTTTCCAATTTGGATGCCTTTTATTTCTTCTTCTTGTCTAATTGCAATGGCTAGTACTTCCAGTACTATGTTGAACAGGAGTGGTGAGAGTGGGCATCCCTGTTGTGTTCCTGTTCTTAGGGGAAATGATTTTAGTTTTTGCCCATTGAGTGTGATGTTAGCTGTGGATTTATCATATATGGCTTTTATTATATTGAGTATGATCCTTCTATTGTTGAGAGTTTTTCTCAAGAAAGGGTGTTGGATTTTATCAAATGCTTTTTCTGCATCAATTTATATGACTATGTGATTTTAATCTCTCAATTTGTTTATGTGATGTATCACATTGATTGCTTTGCGGATATTGTACCATCCTTGCATTCCTGGGATAAATCCTACTTGGTCATGGTGTAGATCTTTCTGATGTACTGCTGGATCTGATTTGCTAGAATTTTGTTGAGGATTTTGGCATCTATATTCATGAGGGATATTGGCCTGTAATTCTCTTTCATTTTGTTGTCTTTACCTGGTTTTAATATTAGGGTGATGCTGGCTTCATAGAAGGAGCTTGGAAGTGTTCCTTCCTCTTGAATTTTCTGGAATAGTCTGAGGCGGATAGGTTTTTGTGCTTCCTTGAATGTTTGGTAAAACTCCCCTGTGAAGCAGTCTGGCCCCGGGCTTTTGTTTGCTGGAAGCTTTTTGATGACTGCTTCAATTTCTTCCATAGTTATTGGCCTGTTGAGATGTTTAGATTCTTCTGATTGAGTTTTGGAAGGTTTTATTTTTTGAGGAATATGTCCATTTCCTCCAGGTTGTCCATAGTATAGAGAGTGACTGGCAGCCTGGTCTTGAGAGAAGAAATTGTGCTTTGAGTTCTGCGGTGTTGAATTTGATCCAAGCTTACCCAATATCCCTACCACTCACTTCCTTGTGTGTGTTCCGTACTTTCTCTAGTGTTTACCAGAAGTTTACTAATTGTCAGCTTGGCCTTGCACAGGACTCAGAAGCATCAACGTTCTGAAGAAAAGATTATGAGTGCCATGCTCTTCTCTTAAAAGATATCTTTGTGAAGCTAGCCTCAAGTTACATAAATGATACAAGTTGATTCCAGAAAATTTGTAAACTACAAAAAACTCCTGACCAGCATGAGACAAGGACTTCACAGAACTTGCAGCCAAAATCCCCACTGCTATCAGCTTAGAAGTCTTAATGGAGCTCCAGGAAGGGGGAACCGGTGAGGTCACCCTGAATAGCTCTTTGGAGAAGGCATGGCTTCCAGAGAAGAGAAAGCCCAGAGCACACACAGGGTGCTGAGAATCCGTCAGTTGGATGGACTGAAACTGAACAAGGCCCTGGAGCAGCTGGTTTGGTCCCAGGTCATTCAGTGCTTCCATGGGTTTCAGCCAGGGCTGCTGGCCCGCGCTGAACCTGAGCTGAAAGCCCTACTGTGGCTTTTCTTGTGGCGATTCACTGTTTACTCCAAAAACGCCACTGTGGGCCAGTTTTAAATATTCAGTACAAAAACGATTTCTCCACGACCTTGACATACCAGCCCCCGAGTAAGAACCAGAAGCTCTGGTATGCTGCCTGCACGATCGGTGATAAGTGGCTAGAAGAACGCTGCTACGATTTTTTTCGAAACCATCACTTAGCCTCATTTGGGAAAGCCAAACAGTATCTGAACTTTGTGCAATTAGGGGGCCTGATTAACTTCTTGATTTTCCTCCAAAAGGGCAAATTTGCAACTCTGACAGAACACCTGCTAGGCATTCACTCAGTGTTCTGCAAGCCCTAGCATGTGCATGAGGTTGGCTTTGAGTACATGAACAGGGAACTTCTCCGGCACAGCTTTACTGAGTTTCTCATTTTTCTTTTACCTCTCATCAACACCCAAAAGTTGAAGGCCAAGTTATCTTCGTGGTGCATCCCTCTCACCAGTGCTCCTAACAGTGACAGCTCCTTGGCCAGCAGCAGCAAGCAGTGTTCTCTGTGCAGGAGTGGCCCACCATGCCCCACATGATTGGCTATGAGCACGTCCTCTGTTATTAATGCGTGAAGAGCAGCTTCCTGTTTGACATGTTCTTCACTTGCCCTGAGTGTGGCACAGAGGTACACAGTGTGCAGCCACTGAAGTCAGGAATTCGAGGAATCGCTCTTTAGAAACTAAAAATCGTTGTCTCTGCAGAAAACTGTATTGTGTTGAAATCCTTAGGATTAGTCACCCTGAGCATACCATGTAGGTGTCTTTTATGAGAACATGTGCTTCTCAGCCACTGTGTTCTGTTCCTTGCCAGACCTGACTAAAATCTAATCACTGGGATCCATGGGTTTCTAAGCATATTCTGTAAATGCTAATGTGTTATTTTCTTTAATGATTGCATTCAGTGGTTAATGTCAGGAGTAATGGGCAGTTTTTCTCTGATGCCTACGAGCAATGCTCCTTCACTTTGTACTTTCTAGAACAAGGTTAGACTCTAAAAATAAACAGTTTTGGAGACTGGGAAAAAAAAAAAGAAATATTCAAAGTGATGAATAGCAAGAACCTACAACCAAGATTACTCTACCCAGCAAAGTTGTCATTCAGAATTGAAGGTCAGATAAAGAGCTTCACAGATAAGAAAAAACTAAAGGAGTTCATCACCACCAAACCAGTATTATATGAAATGCTGAAAGATACCCTTTAAGAAGAGGAAGAAGAAGAAAAAAGTAAAGATAAAAATTATGAACAACAAATACATGTCTATCAACAAGTGAATCTAAAAATCAAGTGAATTAAAAATCTGAGGAACAGAATAAACTGGTGAATATAATAGAACCAGGGGCTTAGAATGGGAGTGGATTGATAATTCTCAGCGGGAAAGGGGTGTAGGGGGTACGGGAAGAGACTGAACAAAAATTGTACACCTATGGATGAGGACAGTGGAGGGGAGGTAAGGGCAGAGGGTGGGGTGGGAACCGGGTGGAGCGGAGCTATGGGGGAAAAAAGGAGAAACAATTGTAATAATCTGAACAATAAAGATTCATTAAATTAAAAAAATAAAAAGAAATAAAGAGGAAAAAGCAAAAATAATAAGTTCATATCACCAAGCCAGCATTACAAGAAATGCTAAAGGGGCTGCTGTAATGAGAGGAATAAATAGAGAGAAAAACCTAGGCATAAAAATTTAAATGGCAATAAATATTTACCTATCAATAATATCCTTAAATGTCAATGGATTAAATGCTCTAATCAAAAGACATAAGGTAGCAGACTGGATACCAAAACATTACCCAAATATATTCTGTCTACAAGAGACCAACTTCAGAACAAAAGATGCACAAAGATTGAGAGTGAAGAGATGGGAAAAAAATTTCCATGCAAATAAAAAAGAAAAAAGCACTGGGGTAACAATACTCATATCTGACTAAATAGACTTCAAAATGAAGGCCATCACAAGAGACAATCAAGGTCACTACATAATACTAAAGGGATCGATCCAACAAGAGGATATAACTTTGGTAAACATATATGTACCCAATATAGGAGCACCTAAATATATAAATAAAACTTCTAGAGGACTTTTAGGGAGAGATCAACAGCAATATAGTTATAGTAGAGGACTTTAACAACCCTCTGTCTTCACTGGATAGATCTTCCAGACAAAAAAATTAACAAGGAAACAGTGACTTTAAAGGATACACTAGATCAGATAGATTTAATTGATATTTATAGAACATTTCACTCCAAAGATACAGAATATACATTCTTCTCAAGTGCACATGGGTCATTCACAAAGATAGACCACATGCTAGGACACAGATCAAGTCTCTACAAGTTCAAGAACATTGAAATCATACCAAGCATCTTCTCAGATCACAGTGAAATTAAATTAGAGATTAACTATAATAAAAACACTAAAAAACATTCAAACACATGGAGACTAAATAGCATGTTACTAAACAATGAAGGGGTTACCAATGAGATCAAGAAAGAAATAAAAAACTTCCTGGACACCAATGAAATGAACACACAACAACCCAAAATCTCTGAGATACAGCAAAAGCAGTCATGTGAAGTAAGTTTATAGCACTAAATACCTACCTAAAAAAAAAAATTAATAATAAATTATCTAAACCTATAACTTAAAGAACTAGAAATGGAACAACAAGAAAAACCCAGAGTAAGTAGATGGAAGGAAATAATAAAGATTAGAGCAGAAACAAGGGACATGGAGACTAAAAAAATAATACAAAAAAATCAATGCAACCAAGAGCTGGTTCTTTGAAAAGATAAACAAGATTGATGAACCTTTACCCAGGCTCATCAAGAAACAGAGAGGACCCAAATAAATAAAATCAGAAACAAAAGCAGAGAAATAACAACTGACAGCACAGAAATACAAAGGATTGTAATAAAATACTATGAACAACTATAGGCCAACAAGCTGGACAATGTGAATGGAATGGACAAATTCCTAGAAAAATATAATCTCCCAAAACTGAATCAGGAAGAATCAGAAACCTGAATAACAACTGATGAAATTGAAGCAGTAATAATAAAAATTTTAAAACTCCCAGCATTCAAAAGCCTGGTCTGGATGACTTCACAGGGGAGTTTTACCAAACATTCAAGGAAGAACTAACACCTATACTCCTCAAACTATTCCAAAAAATCCAAGAGGAAGGAACACCTCCAAGCTATTTTTATGAGGCCAGCATTATCCTAATTTTTAAACCAGATAAAGACACTACAATGAAAGAGAATTACAGGCCAATATCTCTGATGAATGTAGATGCTAATATCCTCAACAAAATATTAGCAAATTGGATCCAGCAATATATTAAAAAGATCATAAACCATGACCAACAATGCAAGGGATGCTAGGCTAGTACATTTTCAAATCAATAAATGTGATACATCACATAAACAAATTGAAAGACATAAATCACATGATCATATACATAGACACAGAAAAAGCATTTGACAAAATCTCAGCAAAGTAGGAATAGAAGGAACATATCTCATGATTATAAAGGCCATATATGACAAACCTACAGCCAACATCATATTCAATGGGCAAAAACTAAAACCATTTCCCCTAAGAACAGGAACAAGACAGGGATGTCCACTTCCACCATTCTTATTCAACATAGTACTGGAAGTCCTAGCCACAGGGATCAGATAAGAAGAAGAAATAAAAGGCAGCCAAATTGGAAAGGATGAAGTAAAACTCCTATTATTCGCAGATGACATGATATTGTACATAGAAAACCCTAAAGACTCCACAAAAAACTACTGGATTTAATAAATGAATTTGGCAATGGAGCAGGATACAAAATCAACACCCAAAAATGGATGGCTTTTTAAATACAATAATGAATTCTAAGAAAGAGAGACTAAATAAACAATACCATTTACCATTGCAACAACAAAAAAATTAAGATACTTAGGAATAAACTTAACCAAGGAGGTAAGAGACTTATACTTGAAAAACTACAGGATGTTGAAAAAAGAGAGAGAGGAATACATAAACAATTGGAAGAATATATTGTGTTCATGGATTGGTAGAATCAACATCCTTAAAATGTCCATACTACCAAAGACAATCTACAGATTCATTGCAATTCCTATTAAAAGACCAATGGCATATTTCACAGATCTAGAAGAAATACTCCAGTAATTTATATGGAACAACAACAACAACAAAAAGACCCTGAATAGCTGCAGTAATCTTGAGATTGAAAAACAAAGTTGGAGGAATCACAACACCAGATATCAAGTTATGTTACAAAGCCATTGTAATCCAAACAGTCTGATACTGGCACAAGAACAGACATATAGACCTATGGAACAGAACAGAGACCTTTGAAATCAACCCAAGCCATAAGCTCAGTTAATATTTGACAAAGGAGGCAAGAGCATAAAATGGAGTCAAGAGAGTCTTCAATAAATGGTGTTGGGAAAATTGGACAGATACATGCAAAAAAAATGAAACTAAACTACCAACTTACATCATAAACAAGAATAAACTCAAAATGGATAAAAGAGTTAAATATAAGTCAAGAAACCATAAAAATCCTGGAAGAAACCATAGGCAGCTAAATCGCAGACCTCTCTCATAGCAATATGTTTACAGATGCATCTCGAAGGGCAAAGGAGATTAAGGAGAAAATAAATAAACAGAAGTACATCAAAATAAAAAGCTTCTGCACAGTAAAAAACTCAACAAAATCAAAAGGGAGCCCACTGTATGGGAGAACATATTTGACAATGATACATCTGAAAAAGGATTAATATACAAAATATATAAGGAGCTGATACAACTTAACAAAAAGAAGACAAACAATCCAAATAAAAAATGGGCAAAAGACCTAAAGAGACACTTCTCCAAAGCGAACATACAGATGGGCAAGAGACATATGAAAAACTGCTCAAAGTACATGCAAAAAAATGAAACTAGACCACCACCTTACACCATACACAAAAATAAACAAAATGGATAAAGGACTTAAATGTAAGACGGGAAACCATAAAAATACTAGAGGAATACACAGGCAGCAAAATCTCAGACATTTGCCGAAGGAATATCTTCACCGATACAGCTCCT
Source organism: Corynorhinus townsendii (assembly GCA_026230045.1). Lineage (NCBI taxonomy): Eukaryota > Metazoa > Chordata > Mammalia > Chiroptera > Vespertilionidae > Corynorhinus > Corynorhinus townsendii. Next base: position 113,167,008 of record JAPDVU010000003.1, on the reverse strand, counting down.
AGGGCAATGGAAACTAAAGAGAAAATAAACAAATGGGACTACATCAAAATAAAAATCTTCTGCACAGCAAAGAAACCATCAACAAAACAACAAGAAAGCCCACTGCATGGGAGAGCATATTTGCCAATGTTAGCTCCGGTAAGGGTTTAATCTCCAATATTTACAGGGAACTCATACAACTTAACAAAAGGAAGATAAACAATCCAATCAAAAAATCGGCAATGGACCTAAATAGATACTTTTTGAAAGAGGACATAAGGAAGGCCAAGAGACATATGAAAACATGCTCAAAGTCACTAATCATCTGAGAGATGGAAATCAAAACAACAATGCGGTACCATCTCATACCTGTCAAAGTGGCTATCATCAACAAATCAACAAAGGACAAGTGCTGGTGAGGATGTGGAGAAAAAGGAACCCTCATGCACTGCTGGTGGGAATGCAGACTGGTGCAGCCACTGTGGAGAACAGTATGGAGTTTCCTCAAAAAACTAAAAATGGAACTCCCATTTGACCCAGTGATCCCACTTCTAGGAATATATCCCAAGAAACTAGAGACACCAATCAGAAAGGGTATATGCACCCCTATGTTCATAGTGGCAAATTCACCATAGCTAAGATTTGGAAACAGCCTAGGTGCCTGTCAGCAGATGAATGGATTGGAAAACTATGGTACATCTACACAATGGAATACTACGCTGCCATAAAAAAGAAGGAATTCTTACCATTTGCAGCAGCCTAGATGTAATTGGAGAGCATTATGCTAAGTGAAATAAGCCAGTCAGTGAAAGAAAAATACCACATGATCTCATTCGTTTATGGATAATAAAGAACATTATAACCTGATGAACAAAAAGATAGATACAGAGGCAGAGAAGCATCGAACAGACTGTCAAATTACAGCCAGAAGGCTGGGGACGGAGGGCGGGTAAGAGATCAACTGAAGGACTTGTTTGCATGCATATAAGCATAACCAATGGATGCAAGACACTGGGGGGTGAGCGCATGTATGGGAGGGGGTGGGGGGGGGGGCAATGGTAAGATATGGACACATGTAATACCTTAATCAATAAAAGAAAATTGGAAAGAAAAAAAAACTGCTCAAAGTCACTGATCATCAGAGAGATGCAAATTAAAATGACAAAGAGGTGTCACCTCACACCAGTCAGAATGGCTACCATCAACAAATCAACAAAGGACAAGTGTTGGCAAGGATGTGGAGAAATGGGAATCCCAGTACACTGCTGGTGGTAATGCAGACTGTACAACCATTATGGAAAACAGTATGGAGTTTCCCAAAAAAATTAAATATGGAATTGCTATTTGACCCAGTGATCTCACTTCTAGGTAAAGATCCTAAGAAACCCAAAACAGCCCTAGCTGGTTTGGCTTAGTGGATAGAGCATCGGCCTGCGGACTGAAGGTTTGATTCAGGTCAAGGGCACATGCCTGGGTTATGGGTTTGATCCCCAGCAGGGGGCATGCAGGAGGCAGCCAATCAATGATTCTTTCTCATCATCATTATTCTTTCTTTCTTTCTTTCTTTCTTTCTTTCTTTCTTTCTTTCTTTCTTTCTTTCTTTCTTTCTTTCTTTCTTTCTTTCTTCTTTGTAATTTCAGAGAAGAAGGGAGAGAGAAACATCAATGATGATAGAGAATCATTGATCAGCTGCCTCCTGCACGCCCCTTACTGGGGATCAAGTCAGAAACTTGGGCATGTGCCCTAACAGGGACTCAAACTGTGACCTCCTGGCTCATAGATCCATGTTCAACCACTGAGCCACACTGTCTGGGCTCCAAGTTAAATTTTTCATATCTGATAAGAGAGGGGGTCTGGAAGACATATTACTTCCATTAGGAAACCATAGGAGGATAATAACAATATAAAATCATTTTATGTACATTCAACCAATAAAAATTAAGTGATATAAGAACAAGGTTTGAGCAGCATCTATTTGTGAGCATGCAGGCCTTGTTGAAGTCTTGGGATAGCTGTCTGCCTCCATGGTCAGTGACTTCACATCTTTGAAAAGTCTTTGATCTCCACTGTAGATGGAGGGTAGTGTCAGAGTCAAGAGCTGATGTCCATTGCAGTTAGGCACCTGATAAAGCAAGGTCCCTTTTACCACTGTTGGAGAGAGTCTTTAATTAATTGTCTTTCTCAGTGGATCAAAATCTCCTGGTTGTAATTTGTGGTCTTTGAAGTCTTTGCTGGGAGTACTGTGAAATGAATGTTACTAATTTATCAGTCCCTATAACCTAGTTAATGAGTAATTTATAATAATAAAAGCATAATATGCTAATTAGACTGGACAGACGTCCTTCCGGATGACCTTCTGGACGAAGCTTGGGCTACAAGGGCTGAGCCCCTTGTACGAATTTCATGCATCAGATCTCTAGTTGATAATAATGCAGAATGTCTGCTTTTAGTTTTCCTTATATTTGGAAAACGAAAGATGTAACATATTTGTAAATGATCAGAGTAAAACAATGACTATGAATGACAAAACTTATGGTTATAGATTGGATTATAATGCAATTGATAAAAAAAACTTTGCTTTTTTGTAAGATATAACATTCCAAGACAATAATTTTTGGTAAATAATAATTATTGTAAAATGACATCCTATCTAATAAAAGGGTAATATGCAAATTAACTGTCACTCTGTCACAAAGATGGTGCCACCCATAGCCACAAGATGGCAACGCTCAGTCCTCTTAACTCTGCTGGAGTCCCCCAGTCCCGGGGGGTGGCTGCTGAGAGTGGGCAGCGTGAGCGGCCTGGCAGAATGCTTGCTTCATCGCTGTGGCAATGAGGCAAGTGTTCCACCCTGGCCGCAGAAGGCCTCTGGGCAGCAGAGAGCCTCTGGACAGTGGGTGCGGAGTGACCAGGCCCCACCAAGAGCTCCTGGCACACGGATTCGTGAGCAGGGCTACTAGTAAACAATAAGTTAAAGTTCATATACATACATGTATATATATATTTAGATTCAATACACAATTCCAATATATAAATAACAAATGATATGTAAGATTTTAAAATGCTGTACATAGCTTATTGGAAGTGTGTACTGAATGTTGAAAATAATTCATATACTCCCAATGTGTGGAGTACCACTGTCAGATGCCCCCACAAGGAACCATCACTCTTGGTTTGCCCACTATCACTGATAGGACACCAGTTAACCCTGAGAGTTTCCTGTTTAATCTTGGCTTTGAATCTTTATAAGTTCCTTCCTAGGGCAATTTGAAATCTTTAGAACATCCATTTTAATAAAAAAACGTATGTACACAAATAGAATCGTTATTATTATTAATTTTATTTTTATAGATATTTTTAATTGATTTCATAGAGGAAGGAAGAGAGAGAAATAGAAACATCAATAATGAGTCATTGATCAGCTGCTCCCTGGATACCCCCTACTGGGGATTGAGCCTGAAACTCTGGCATGTATCCTGACCAGGAATTGAACTGGGAATCAAACCTTTTCATTCATGGATCAACACTCAATGACTGAGCCACATTGGCTGGATTATTATTATTATTACTAGAGGCCTGATGCATGAAATTTGTGCACAGGAGGGTGGTGTCCCTCAGCCCGGCCTGCACCCTCTCCAATTGGGACCCCTTGGGGGATGTCCAACTATCAGTTTAGGCGGGATAGGGCCTAAACCGGCAGTCAGACATCCCTCTCACAATCCAGGACTGTTGACTCCTAACCGCTCACCTGCCTGCCAGTCTGATCGCCTCCTAATCTCTCCCATGCTGGCCTGATTAATGCCTAACTGCCCCCCTGCCGGCCTGATCGCCCCCAACTGCCCTCCCCTGCTGGCCTGATCTCACCCCCAACTGCCGTCCCCTGCCAACCTAATCTTGCACCCAACTGCCTCCCTGTAGGACTGATCTCACCCCTAACTGGCCTGCCCTGCCAGCCTGGTTACCCCTAACTGCCCTCCCCTGCCACCCTGGTCACACCCAACTGCCCTCCCCTGCAGGTCTGATCACACTCAACTGCCCTCCCCTGCCAGCCTGGTTGCCCACAACTGCCCTCCCCTGCCGGCCATCTTGTGGTGACCATCTTGTGATGACAGCGGCCATCTTGTGACGACATTGCACGAGGCCACCTAGGCTTTTATTATATAGGATTATTATTGTTGTTGTTATTATTTAATCCTTACCTGAGGATATTTTTTCCATTGATTTTTAAAAATTGTAAGGCAGGGAGGAAGAGGGGAGAGAGAGAGAGAGAGAGAGAGAGAGAGAGAGAGAGAGAGAGAGAGAGAGAGAGAGAGAGAGAGAGAGAGAGAAGCACTGATGTGAGAGAGACACATTGATTGGTTGCCTCCTGCCCCAACCAGGGCCAGGGATTAAACCTGCAACCTAGTACATACCCTTGATCTGGAATCAAACCCAGGGTCCTTTGGTACACAGGCTGACTCTCTAACCACTGAGCAACTGGCCAGGACAATTATTTTTATTTTTTTATTTGGAAAACTTTCCCATATAATTTCAAGCATATTAAATAAGGTTAATTTAGTTTAAAACATTTACTTTATAAGGAGAGAGACTAAACCTTTGAGGTATTCCAGGGCCCATTGGAACAACTCAAAGTCATCTCTGTGTTAAAAAGATTCCTAAAATTTAAACTTTGGGCCTGGCCAGTGTGGCTCTGTGGTTGAGCATCAACCAAAAGGTCACTGGTTAAATTTCTGGTCAGGGTATATGCCCAGGTTTTGGGCTTGATCCCTAGTATGTGGTGTGCAGGAGGTAGCCTATCAATGTTTCCATCTCTCTCTCCTCCCTTCCTTTCTCTCTAAAATCAATAAAAGCATATTTAAAAAAATTTTTTTTATTTAAACTTTGTAAAACTTGTCAAATATACTTAACCAAAAGATTATATCATAAACTCTTTGTAAAACAAATACATGTTTTATAGTAATAACTCTAAAGGACATTAACCAAACTTAAAAACAGATTTTTAAAAAATATATTTTTATTGATTTTAGAGAGGAAGAGAGAGATAGAAACATCAATGATGAGAGTGAATCATTGATTGGCTGCCTCCTGCATGTCCCCCACTGGGGACTGAGCCCCCAACCCAGGCATGTGCCCTTGACCAGAATCAAACCCAGGACCCTTCATTCTGCAGTCTGATGCTCTATCCACTAAGACAAACCAGTTAAGGCAAAAAAAACAGTTTTAATATTAAACTAGAGGCCCGGTGCACAAAATTCATGCACTGAGAGGGTGTCCCTCAGCACAGCCTGTACCCTCTCCAATCTAGGAACTCTTGGGGGACATCCCTCTCACAATCCAGGACTGCTGGCTCCTAACCACTCACCTGCCTTCATGCCTGCCTGATTGCCCCTAACTGCTCCCCTGCTGGCCCAATCACCCCCAACTCCCCTCCCCTGCTGGCCTGGTCCCCCCCAACTGCCCTCCCCTTCCAGCCTGGTCACCCCCAACTGCCCTCCTCTGCTGGCCTTCTTGTGGTGGCCATCTTGTGACAATGTGGGGGTGCCAGAAGCCAATTCCAGCATGTCATAATTGCAAGAGTTTCATCAAAAGGTTGATGGAACTTGGGGACTCAACAAGGGCTGAGTCACATATGTTATCGCCTGTTGGAATGGCTAAAGGCATTTCCCTTAAACCTGAATAGAATGATTGTTTGCTGCCAGACAGCTCAGGGCATCTTAATCTACATGTTATTGCCTCCTATTGGCCAAACACCTGAATAGCCATAGGCTATTCCCCAGTCTGACAATGCTTCTGTATGAAACCCTACCCTTTGAAGTGTATATCTCCACCTTGCGTTAGGACAATTTGTGTTAATAAAAAGCAAGGGGTCCTGAGACAAGGAGAACTTAGCTCCTTTAGCTAAAGCTCCTCTGACCTCCAATGCCTTTCAAAATTATCTTTCATCTCTGTACTCTTACTTCAGTTACACATGGCCTTTCTCCAGATTGCTGAATGCTTCTTAATGCTGTAACAAGAACCTCTGCATGGGGGCAGCCATCTTGTGATAACGTGAGGGTATTGAGTGAGGGTGTGAGGGCCACCTAGGCTTTTATTAGTATAAACTAGGGGCTCAGTGCAGGAAGATTCGTGCTCGGGGGGTGGGTCCCTCAGCCCGAACTACGCCCTCTCCCATCTGGGAGCCCTCAGGGGAGCCCTCTCCAATCCGGGAGTTTCTGTCTGTCTTTGCAATCATATGAGCGAATTGTCTGAGACCCCAACCCAGTTTGGTTTGTTGCTCACAGAATAATAGAGGCATTTTTTTTTTCTTTACTTCATTGGTGGAGATTTCCTGGAAGTTTTAGGATATCTTCCCTTTAATTTTTTCTAGACACTCTGATTTTACTTATGTCTCTTACCTTTGATTTCCCTCCATCCCCCACTGAAATAGTAACTTGCTCCAGGCTCACTTTGCTCTAGGGTCTAGGACAGTGGTCGGCAAACTCATTAGTCAACAGAGCGGCAAACTGTGGCTCATGAGCCGCATGTGGCTCGCAAGCTGCAGTTCACCAACCACTGGTCTAGGAGATCCATCTGCCACAAGAACTACTATTCCCAGTATTCCTGGTGCTCCCCATGCTCTGTGCTTCCACTTCTGGTCCTGGGGCTGCCATCAGAACTACTATTCCCAGAATTTCTGGTGCTCCCCACTTTCTTGGTTTTCCCTTCCTGCTCTGTCTCTGTCCCACAGCCTCCTGCTCTGCCAAGTCCTCCAAGCTGCCAGCTCTCCCTCTCTGCTCTCCATCTGGCGGCTTGGGGAGCCAAGTTACCCAAGCTGCTCCACTCTCGGCCGGCTCTCCTGCTCTGCTCTCCGCCTGGTGCCTGTATATGCAAATTAACCCACCATCTTTGTTGGGTTAATTTGCATACTCACTCCTGATTGGCTGGTGAGCATACCAAAATGGTCAACTTACATGTTTCTCTTTTATTATATAGGCTATTTTATTCAGACTACAGAAATCTGCTTAATTTTTGTAAGTACTTAATCTTTTTAGGCCAGTGAAAGATTATATCCTAGTAATGCCATCTGGAGGCTGAAAATTCACCACATAATACACAGAAAAACACATATAGCATACGGACTATACACATAATTTGAATTACTAACTTTTGTAGCCTTCACAACTTTTTACAAACCATTCTACAACTTTTATAAACCTTTTTTACCCATTCAGAAATAACTGTCCTTAGAACAACTTAGTTTCTTCCTTTACCCTCAAGAATGATTCTCTATACTTCATGCCTTCTATTATCACAACCATATACTTTCTTCCAACTTATCTTGAACTTTTAACTCTTAGAAGCCTCAACTTTCAATGATATCCAAAAAGTAAACCACCAGAATTCCTTAGATTGATGTTTATGAATACATTTTTTTAAAAATATATTTTATTGATTTTTTACAGAGAGGAAGGGAGAGGGATAGAGAGTCAGATGAGAGAGAAACATCGATCAGCTGCCTCCTGCACACCTACCACTGGAGATGTGCCCACAACCAAGGTACATGCCCTTGACCGGAATTGAACCCGGGGCCCTTCAGTCCGCAGGCCAACGCTCTACCCACTGAACCAAACCGGTCAGGGCTATGAATACATTTTAATCACATTCTCACTTTCAAGAAACACACCTTCAACAAAGCACAGGACCTTATATCAACAGCTCCAATTCCACTTTACAGACATTCTGTAATAAAAAACCAAAAGCTGGCAGACTTAATACTTGTCCAGCAATCAATGTTTCAGCGTTGCATGTTATTTTATAATATCAAGATATCAATAACTTTAATTAAAATTGGCTAATTTAGAAAAGAATAGTTTAAATGAGTTAAAGTGATTTACTTAGGTGGCTGAGGATTTCTTTTGTTTTCTATTTTGATTAGATTTACCTTCCAGAGATTTGTATTTTAAAAATGGCCCAGACAAGAGCTCTTGGTTAAATCCAGATATGTGCATTTCAAAGATGCTGGGACTTTGGTTTCACAAAGTCAAATATCTATAAACCTCTTGAGAAGAAAAGGGGAGTTTTGGGGAAGGTAAAAAGATATGGTACAAGGGGGTTGGGGGGTGCGGGAAGAGACTGGACAAAAATCATACACCTATGGATGAGGACAGTGGAAGGGAGGTAAGGGCAGAAGGTGGGGTGGAAACTGGGTGGAGGGGAGCTATGGGGGAGCGGGGGCGGAAAGAGGAACAATTGTAATAATCTGAACAATAACGATTTATTAAATTAAAAAGAAAGATATGGTGGGTTTTGGATTGTTTCTGGAGCCACACCTCTGGCCCTGTAACTATTTATTTATTTGTTTGTTTATTTATTTATTTATTTATGTACTAGGCCCAATGCATGAAATTCATGCAAGGGGCTTGGTCCCTGTGGCAGCGGCAGCCGTCTCTGCCTTGGCTCCCCCACCCCCACCACAGCTTCATCCAGAAGGTGTTCCAGAAGGATACCCGGTCTAATTAGCATATTAGGCTTTTATTATTATGGATTTAAATACTGCAGCAATGGACTAACAAATTCATTCACCCAGTTTTTGGGATGTTTCTTCCCATTTGGGTACATTTTTCTAGTTTACAGAAAGCACATAGCTTGCGGTCACCTCTGAGACCCATAAAAGCTTTTAGATATATGGAACCTCTATCTATTTCCATTGGAAATAGTAAAACAAATCCTAGTTGCAAGATGGTAATAAAATTAATAGTGCCATAGCCCAGCTGGCATGGCTCATTGATTGAGCACCAACCTATGAACCAGGAGGTCACAGTTCTGTTCCCGGTCAGGGCACATGCCTGGGTTGCAAGCTCCATCTCTGGTGTGGGGTGTGCAGGAGGCAGCCGATGGATGGTTCTCTCTCATCATTGATGTTTCTGTCTCTCTCTTCCTCTCTGAAATAAAAAAACAAAATTACAAAATATTAATGGTATCATTAACTAGCCAAACCTCTCCATTGCCCACTTTATATTGGGACCAGACCATGTTACAAAAGAAGATTAGCCTTTTTCCTGAGGGGCCCAGAGTCAAATTTCTCCCTGTTGGCAAGTATGTACCCCAAAAGGGGACTCTCAAGGTACTGTGGCTTGGTTCCCCATCTACAGATAGACATATGTTACAAGCCAAGAGTTAGAGGCATCTCTGCAAGTGTCTGGGTTATTTTGGGTCATTCTGAGTAGGGTTGATACCCTGTTAAGCCATCCCTCAGGCTCTCATGGAAGTTAATGATGAAGAAAAGATGGTTAGCAAATGTTCGGTCAGTCTCAAGATTAGTTTCCTCTTGGGAGATCCCTTTAAAATCATAATTTTCTACCTTTGTTTCAGTATCTGATTTATTTACTTCTAAGTACATACTACTTTTCTGGAAAAAGTATAAGTAAGCATCATCAATTACTGTAAAAAAAAACAAAAAACACCTCATCCTATCAGTTGAATTGGAACAGATTTGATTAACATAACATTCCCTGCATGTTCCCTAGTTGGAAGGAAACAGGTTTTAATTTAAAAATAGTCATTGATGAGATATTCCTGTCATTTGTAAAGAAGCTTTACTCTGCCTGGCTCAGTGGTTGAGTGTTGGTTGACCTATGAACCAGGAGGTCATGGTTTGATTCCTGTTCAGGGCACATGCCCGGTTGCAGGCTCAATACTCAGTATGGGGCATGTAGGAGACAGCCGATCAATAATTTTCTCTCCTGATTGATGTGTCCATCTCTCTCTCTCCCACTCCCTCCCACTCTGAAACCAATTAAAAAAGAAGAAGAAGAAAAATGGTGTGTACCTGATAAAGGGAAAGTCTGGACAAGGAAGCTCACTCAAGTAAAGGATATAGGGGAGGAAATATAGAAGGGGGAAAAATGGGGTATAGGCATTTATTAGCTTCAGAATATTTCAGAAACGGTCTCTAAAATTTCTTACTAAAAAATTTTAAATATTCATAATCAGTTTGGCACAGTGGATAGAGCGTTGACCTGTGGACTCAAGAGTCCTGGGTTTGACTCCGGTCAAGGGCATGTACCTTGGTTTCGGGCACATCCCCAGTAGGGCATGTGCAGGAGGCAGCAGATTGATGTTTCTCTCTCATCGATATTTCTAACTCTCTATATCCCTCTCCATTCCTCTCTGTAAAAATCAATAAATTTTTAAAAAAATATATTTTTACTAATTTCAGAGAGGAAGGGAGAGGGAGAGAATCATTGACTGGCTGCCCCCAATCTGGGCATGTGCCCTTGACTGGAATCAAACCCAGGACCCTTCAGTCCACAGGCCAACACTCTATCCACTGAGCCAAACCAGCTAGGGATAAATTTTTTTTTCTTATTAATTTTTTTAAAAGAATTTACCTGTGCCTCACCTTAGAAGCTTCTAATTTTCAAATCAAGGTATGCTTCCCATTCATTCATTTAGTTTAATTTTAGACATTTTTCTAATGTTTGCATACAAAAAATTAACTTAGACACCCACAGACAGCATTTTGCCATTTTAAGTTGATATTTTCTAGTTAAATCTTCCCATTTCTGAATAAGTAAAGGCTTCCTATCAGGAATATTAATGAGGGCTTGGGTCTGGGAGTTCCCAGCCTTAGAGACACAAATTCCCATGTTAATTTTATTATTTTTTTAAAATATTATTTATTGATTTTTTACAGAAAAGAAGGGAGAGGGATAGAGAGGTAGAAACATCGATGAGAGAGAAACATTGATCAGCTGCCTCCTGCACACCTCCTACTGGGGATGTGCCTGCAACCACGATACATGCCTTTGACCGGAATCGAACCTGGGACCCTTCAGTCCGCAGGCCGACGCTCTATCCACTGAGCCAAACCGGTTAGGGCCCCATGTTAATTTTAGTGTTTTGTTTTGTTTTAATACCTGCAGAGCCTGAGCAAATTTTCTAAGGGTGTTATGTAGTAGGTTGAAGTGTGCTGCTTATGGGTTGATCTCCAGGAGACTCTTATCCCTCAAGTCACATTCAACCTTCTTACATGCCTCGATTTCTCTCCCAGTTGTCTAAAACAACTGGAAGGGCCCGGCCTGCATGGCTCAGTAGTTGAGTGTCAACCTATGATCCATGAGATCATGGTTTGATTCCCAGTCAGGGCACATGTTCAGGTTTCGGGCTCAGTTCCCAGTGTGAGTTGTGCAGGCGGCAGCCAATCAATAATTTTCTCTCCTCACTGATGTTTCTGTCTCTTTCTCCCTCTCCCTTCCTCTCTGAAATCAATAAAAATATATTAAATAAATAAATAAATAAATAAAACCAGAGGGGCTCTGGGTGCTGGCTAGCCAAACCTTATGGGCACTGCACCAGAAGAGCCAGCAGTTTAATACAGTTGAGTTGAAATTTCCCTATAGGGCTCCTACATGTTGTGAGAAATGACCTCTGACACTTCCACAAAGATTCTTAGCAGCCTAAGAACACCGGCCTTCAGGCTGGAGGGAGGACATGCCCCTTTATCTTTGGAGCTGAATAAGTTCAGATCTCATATTTATACAACAAAGGTTTTTTGCTCAGACTCTCAGAAAGCAATTCTAATTGAAAAGCCAGAGTTAGCCGGGCTGGTGTAGCTCAGTGGTTGAACATCGACCTATGAACCTGGAGGTCATGGTTCGAGGTCATAGTTCAATTTCTGGTCATGGTCGGGTTGCAGGCTTGATCCCCAATGTGGGGTGTGCAGGAGGCAGCCAATCAATGATTTTCTCTCATCATTGATGTTTCTCTCTCTCTCTCTCTCTCTCTTTCTCTCTCTCTCTCTCTTTCGCTCTCTCACCCTTCCTCTCTGAAATCAATATACACTATATACCAGTATATATTTAAAAAGCCAGAGTTAGAAACCAGCCATCCATTTTTCCTCCTTTCTCACCTTAGCCTGGGTTCTGTCAACCCTTAACCTTAGTTCCACATTGAGGATTTAAAAATGCAGCTCAAATAAAGTCAGACCCTCTACCACAAGCAGGAAAGGTCCTGGATCCGACAGAAACCCACTCAAGTTGACGCAATGGGTGGGGAACCAGCAGGCTCAATGGGCCCTTTGCTGGATCCTAACACCAGGTTTGGATCCACAGGGTAGTCCTGGTTAAGCTTCTTTGGAATCCTGCTGCACGACACCAAGTAAATATCAATGTAAGAAACATTTAAACCTGTGAAGAATTTTTGTGAGTTTCATTGTGTCAAACTGTTGACAATCGCCAGGAAGCAAAATTTCAATGGATTGAGATAATGCAAAGAATGACAGTTTTGTACCTTATTTTATTTATATATATATATTTTAATCCTTACTCGAGAATATTTTTCCCATTGATTTTTAGAGAGAGTGGAAGAGAGAGGGAAAGACAGAGAGAAATATCAACGTGAGAGAAACATATCGATTGGTTGACTCCTGCATGTGCCCTGACCAAGGCCCGGGCCGGGGAGGTGCCTGCAATTGAGGTACGTGCCCTTGACCAGAATCGAACCCAGGACCCTTTGGTCCACAGGCCGACACTCTATCCATTGAGCCAAACCAGCTAGGGCTGCACCTTATTTTATACATTACAATCAAAAGAGGAGATATATGTAGGTTACATGAAATCTATTGGTGATAGGTTAGGGAAGCAGGAGAAAGCAAAGTGGGGAAACATCTGGGATTGGATAAAAAGTAAAATGATAGACACATACTGTTTAACAGTCAACCATTAACTCAATAGTAATGAGGGGATTTCTAGTCTCCACAGCAGTGCCTATACTTTGAGGAGTCCGGAAAAAGAAAAATTACTTTAACATCCAAAGGTATGTTATTATAGATGCAAAAAGACAATAGATAAGTTCAGTTAGGGTAAAGAGTGACCTTTGTCAGGGAAGATGCCGGCCTAGAACATAACTACCCACCATAAACTGCTTATAGTTTAAAATTTTTTAAATTTCAGACCATCCTTTGTGGTTACTTTAGGTCTCTGAGTTTGCAAGGCCTCCTTGCAGGCCTTCCCTGAGCTAGTCAGGTTAGCATGTTGCCCCTTTTCACCCACATATTCTTGCCCAAAATTTCAAACTGAAATTTCATTCAGTATCTAAATCTAACAACCAATTTCTGGAGGAAAATAAGGGGCCAAGGAAACTTGCTAAATGACACATTAAATGGAGCTGCACTTAACAATGTCAAGATGGTGAGAAACTCTACAGGACACAGAACTTGTTTGATTCACCAAAAAAACTTGCAGGCTCTGACTAGCGTGGCTCAGCGGTTGAGCGTTGACCCAGGAACCAAGAGATCATTAGTTTGATTCCCAGTCAGGGGTACATGCCCAGGTTGTGGGTCCAATCCCCAGTAGGGAGTGTGCAGGAGTCAGCCAATCAATGATGATTTTCTCTCATCATTGATGTTTCTATCTCTCTATCCCTCTCCCTTCTTCTCTTTCTAAAAATCAATAAAAACATACTTTTTAAAAACTGCAAAGAAAAACAGATGGAAGGGAAGCTTATGGATTAAAAGAGAAGAAAGTTGTCCGGCTGGTGTGGTTCAGTGGTTCATCATGGACCTGTGAACTAGGAGGTCACGTTTCAATTCCTGGTCAGGGCACATGCCCAGGTTGCGGGCTGGATCTCCAGTTGGGGGTGTGCAGCCAATCAATGATTCTTTCTCAACATGGATGTTTCTTTCTCTCTCTCCCTTTCCCTTCCTCTCTGAAATCAATAAAAATATATATATATTTAAAGAAAGAATAAAGTTGGATAATTTTATTTTATAAATTATACTTCAATCAAACTGCTATAAAAAAACACACACACAAGTTAAAATGCATACCAACCAGGAGATCTTTAGATCCTGATTAGTAAAAAAAAGTTTTAGGCCTGGTTGGTTTGGCTCAGTGACTGGAGCATTGGCCTACAGACCAAAGGGTCGCTTATTCAATTTCTGGTCAAGGGAATGTACCTTGGTTTCAGGTTCGATTCTTGGCCTAAGTCAGGGTGAGTGCAGGAGGCAAACAGTCTCTCTATCCCCCTCCCTCCCATTCTCTTTAAAAATAAATGGAAAAAATATCCTCTGGTGAGAATTAACACACACACACACACACACACACACACAAAAGAATGTTTTATGAGACAATTGGAAATTTGAACACTGATTACCCATTTGATAATATTAAGAAATTAGTGTTTTAAAATATGTAGGTATGCTTGGCTGGTGTTGCTCAGTGGTTGAGCTTCAACCCATGAACCAAGAGGTCACTGGTTTGATTCCTGGTCAGGGAACATGCCCGGGTTGTGGGCTTGATCTCCAATATGGGGCGTGCAGAGGCAGCTGATGGATGAGTCTCTTTCATCATGGATGTTTCTCTCTCCCTCCCTGAACCTTCCTCTTTCTAACAATCAATAAAAACATATTAATAAAAGTGTAAGTGTAATAATGGTATTGTTATATTTTAAATTTTTAAAATTGATTTGAGAGAGAGTGAGAGAGAGGGAGACAGCAACCTGGTTTATCAGGGCGACGCTCTAATCAACTGAGCTACCCAGCCAGAGTTGTAGTTATATTAAAAAATATATATTTTAGGAATACTGAAAAAAATGTATGGATTAAATGATGTTACTTCTGGAATTTGCTTCAAAACCATCTGGTATGGCTTTTTTGCAATGGGTTTGCTGTTAGAACACAGGTGTCGTGAAAACTACAATGAACTCAAACCCAAGATGGGAAAGGAAAAGACTCACATAACATCATTGTCATTGGACATATATATTCTGGCAAGTCTACCACTACTGGCCATCTGATCTACAAATGTGGTGGGATCAACAAAAGAACAATCGAGAAATTTGAGATGGGGAAGGGCTCTTTCAAGTATGCCTGGGTCTTGGATAAACTGAAAGCTGAACAGGAACAAGGTATCACCATTGATATCTCCCTGTGGAAATTTGAGACCAGCAAGTATTATGTGACTATCATTGATGCCCCAGGGCACAGAGACTTAAAAAACAAACAAACATGATTACAGGCACATCTCAGGCTGACTGTGCCATCTTGATTGTTGCTGCTGGTGTTGGTGAATTTGAAGCAGGTATCTCCAAGAATGGACAGACGCGTGAGCATGCCCTCTTGGCCTACACACTGGGTGTGAAACAGCTGATTTGTTGGTGTTAACAAAATGGATTCCACTGAGCCACCCTACGGTCAGAAAAGATAAGAGGAAATTGTTAAAGAAGACAGCATCTACATGAAGAAAATAGGCTACAACCCTGACACAGTAGCATTTGTGCCAATTTCTGGTTGAATGGTGACAACATGCCGGAGCCAAGTGCTAATATGCCTTGGTTCAATGGATGGAAGGTCACCCATAAAGATGGCAATGCCAGTGGAACCACACTGCTTGAAGCTCTGGATTGCATCCTACCACCAACTCATCCAACTGACAAACCCCTGCATCTGCCCCTCCAGGATGTCTACAAAATTGGTGGTATTGGTACTGTCCCTGTGGGCTGAGTGGAGACTGGGGTTCTCAAGCTCGGAATGGTGGTCACCTTTGCTCCAGTAAATGTTACAACTGAAGTGAAGTCTGTTGAAATGCACCATGAAGCTTTGAGTAAAGCTCTTCCTGGGGACAATGTGGGTTTCAACATCAAGAACGTGTCTGTCAAAGATGTTCGCCGTGGCAATGTGGCTGGTGACAGCAAAAATGACCCACCAGTGGAAGCAGCTGGCTTCACAGCTCAGGTGATTTTCCTGAACCACCCAGACCAGATCAGTGCTGGGTATGCACCTGTGCTGGTTGTCACTCAGCTCATATTGCTTGCAAATTTGCTGAGCTGAAGAAGATTGATCGTCGTTCTGGGGGGAAGCTGGAAGATGGCCCTAAGTTTTTGAAATCTGGTGATGCTGCCATAGTTGATATGGTTCCTGGCAAGCTGATGTGTGTTGAGAGCTTTTCTGATTACCCTCCTCTGGGCCGTTTCACTGTTCGTGACCTGAGACAGACAGTTGCTGTGGGTGTCATCAGAGCAGTGGACAGGAAGGCAGCTGGAGCTGGCAGTCACCAAGTCTGTCCAGAAAGCTCAGAAGGCTAAATGAATATTATTCCCAGCACCTGCCACCCCAATCTTGATCAGTGGTGGAAGAACGGTCTCAGAACTGTTTGTCTCAATTGGCCACTTAAGTTTAATAGTAAAAGACTGGTTAATGATTACAATGCATTGTAAAACCTTCAGAAGGAAAGGAGAATGTTTTGTGGACCATTTGGTTCTTTTGTGTGTATGGTAGCTCTTAAGTTATTAGTTTTTAAAATCAGTACTTTTTAATGAAAACAACCTGACCAAAAATCTGTCGCAGAATTTTGAGACCCATTAAAATAACAAAGTTTAATGAGGAGAAAAAAAAACCCCATCTGGTATGGAAGACTTGGTGGGCCATAAACAGAACAGGACATGCTCCCATTTGATCACTGTTGAGGCTCGATGTGATCCTGGAGTACTATCTCTCTATTTTTGCATATATTTGAAAAATTCCCAGATAAAAACTTTCAGAAAATCAGTATTTAAGTATTATGTAGGAAAAAGAGCACTGATCATTTATTTAACATAGCTTTAAATATTTTTTTAAAAATTAGACAACCAAAATGTAGGTAAGCTAATATTTTTGGTACACCCCGGGGATGGAATATTGCACTCCTATTACAAATCTGTTGTACATGATAAAAGCAGCTCATAAATATAACTTTAATTCAGTTAAACATATTATAAAGTTCTTACAAGTCCATTGTAAAAAGAAACTCAAATAATATGGAGGAGAGTAAAGTACACTCTCCTCCTCTCTTAATTCCTCTTTCTTGTGTATTTTTCATAGGCATTTTCTGGCCTCATATAAATGTTTAGACATTACTGTTGCAATTTTCTCTTTTTACTTAGCAATGTATGGACACTTTCCCATGCAGTTAAAGTCATCTTATTCTTTTTAACAACTGTGCAAAATTCCATTTTATGGATATAACTTTTTTAACCAGTCCCTATTAATGGACATTTAGGTGGGTTCATTTCTGTTTTTTGCTGTTATTAAAAATGCTGTAAAACATATCTGTAGGATAAATTCCTAGAAATGGAATTGCTATAATACAACCCTATGTTATTGTAAAGATGTGTGTGTTTGTTGTGTGTGTATGTACAGGATAGTATTTTTACGTACAAACTCATTTTTATTCGTTCTTTTTTATCCCACATCTTTTCCACCATTAAACCTGGGTCATGAGACACATTTACTGCCTTTCAGAGAGCCATAATACGGAGTAAGAAATAAGTTAGAGCCAGGCTGATGTGGCTCAATGGTTGAGCATTAACCTATGAACCAGTTCGATTTCCGGTCAGAGCACATGCCCGGGTTGCAGGCTTGATCCCCAGTAAGAAGTGTGCAGCAGGCAGTCGATCCATGTTTCTCATTGATGTTTCCAGCTCTCTTTCCCTCTACTTTCTTCTCTCTCTAAAAAATTAATGAAAAACATATTAAAATCAATAAAAATAAATCCTCAGGTGAGAATTTTTAAAAACTTTAATAGACTTTTAATGCTCATGACAGAAACAGAAGCTTTGAGAAACAATACTTTTGGAGTTACTAAAACCTAGTTTGAATGCCAAATTCTCAAAGTTTATACCATAAGTAACTGATTCAGAAAAATTTCATGATGATGTAAGAGCACATTGTTCTACCCAAAAGGAGATTTAAGGTCACTGGGAAGGATGAATAACTTGAGGGAGATGGAGATGAGACCCATGGAATTATAGTTTGATTGTTTCTTTGAAAACCAACGTGGCTCAGCTTGGAAAAGACTGAGATATCCCACAGCTCAAGGATATCAGGGACCCTAAGGAGCTCTGAGCTCCTTAAGGCACCAAAGGTGTATAGTATCCTGGCTGGAAAAGGCTCCTGAGAAAATGGCTTAATGACAACCTCATGCAGTCCTGCACATGGCAGCATGGAAGAGATGTGGAAGTGTCTGAGAAAAGGGCATTACAATAGGGACAAGAAGGACTCAGAAAACACCAATATTTGACCAAAATATCCAAAATACATAAGGAACTCATACAACTCAATAGCAAATAACCCAAACAAACTAAAAAATGGACAATCTGAATAGATACTTTTCCAAAAAAGATATACAGATGGCCAATAGATACATGAAAAAAATAGTCAACATTACTAGTTATAAGGGAAATGCAAATCAAAACCACAATGAGATATCACCCCACATCTGTCAGAATGGGTATTTTTAAAAAGACATGAAATAACAAGTGTCGGAGAGGATGTGGTAAAAAGATAAGCCCTATGCACTGTTGGTTAAAATTTGAATGGGTACAACCACTAAGGAAAACACTACGGAAGGTCCTCAAAACATTATGAATAAAGCTATCAGATGACCCAGTAATCCCTCTTCTGGGTATTTACACAAAGAAAACAAAACCACTCATTTAAAAAGATATCCTTATGTTCATTGCAACATTATTTACAATAGTGAAGATATGGAAGCAAATTAGGTGTCCATCAATGGATAAATGGATAAAGAAAATGTGGTACATAAATACATAGGAATATTATTCAGCCATTAAAAATAAAATTTTGCCATTTTAGACAACGTGAATGGACCTTAAGGGCAGTATGTTAATTGAAATAAGACATACAGAGAATGACAAATATTATATGACCCCTCTTATATGTGGAATCTAAGAAAGAAAACACAGCCCTAATTGGTTTGGCTCAGTGTATAGAGCATCGGCCTGCAGACTCAAGGGCCCCAGGTTCAATTCCCATCAAGGGAAGTTTTCTATCATTATTTCTTCAAACGGGTTTTCTTTCCCTTGCTCACTTTCTTCTCCTTCAGATACTTCCTATGATGCCAATATTATGATGTTTCATGTTGTTCCAAAGTTCCCTTAAATGTTTATTTTATTTCTTTTTGTTGCAATGATTAGGTGTTTTTTTCCCATTGCTTTTGTTTTGTTTTGTTTTAGAGAGTGGAAGGGAGAGAGGGAGGAAGAGGAGAGAGAGAGAGACTGAGAAAGACAGCAGTTGGTTGCCTCCTGCATGGGCCTTCACTAGGCCAGTGATTGAACCCGTGAACTGTCAGTGCACAGGGCTGTTTTTTTCTACCTTGTCTCCCAAATTGCTGATTTGACTCTCTGGTTCATACAGATTACTCTTTTAAAAATTAAATCTTTATTTTTGAAAGTATTACATATATCCCCCTTTTTCCACCATTGACCCCTTCTGGCAGGGCCCTGCCCCCACCCCAGGTTTTCTGCACCCTACTGTCTGTGTCCATGAGTTGTGCATATATGCATACAATTTCTTTTTTTTAATTATTAAATCTCTTTAGTAAAAACAGTTTTGCACATGTAAAACAACAGTTCACAACAATCTAAGTGCTGAACACACCATCAGACACGGAGGCACTGCAGGCACTGGGGCCCTCCCCAGGGCGGAGAAGACCTTGAATGCCCTCCCCCCGCCTGCCTTGAGGGAGCTGAAAACTGAAGTATTAGCCACCCCACCCACCACCCCAAGCGACCATGGCACCACTGGTGAAGGACCTCGGTAATACTGAGGAAGGGCCTTTCCCCTGCCTGGAAACATTAAGCCAAGCTGTTTGGGGTGGATGGGAGTGGCTAATGGGTAGGGCAGAGTCGGGACATCTTTGGTGTGAAGACCCTCCCACCCACTAGGCCGCACAATGGAAATGTGTGGGAGGCCACAAGCGTGGTGCTGCCTTTGTCCATAGAGGGATGGCTGGCCAACGCTAGAGCCCAAGGCAAACTGCAGAAGCTTTGTGTCACAGTATAAAGTGCCCAGGCTCACCCAGGTGAGCTGAGAGGAGGCCTGTGGAGAAATGACTAAAAATGTAAGAAAAATAAACAATGGGCAAACAAATGCAGGAAGGGGAAGCAGAGGTTACTAGGTAGATGAACGCCTCAGAGTACTAGGACCAGCACTAAGTGGGGAGTAAGGGCCCTAGTGGGGACAGTCCAGTCTTCCTGATTCCGACCAGTGCTAAGTCACTTTTCTCCACCTCCCTGACTGGCTAACAGAGATACGCATGCAGTCTTGGCTCAGAGTCTGGACAGGCTTCCAGGTATTTGGCAGATGCACCATGGGCAGGGCGGGGCAAGCCCAAGGAGGGAGAAGGTTCCTGAGCCA
The DNA here is from genome assembly GCA_026230045.1 of Corynorhinus townsendii. NCBI lineage: Eukaryota > Metazoa > Chordata > Mammalia > Chiroptera > Vespertilionidae > Corynorhinus > Corynorhinus townsendii. The sequence goes on along the minus strand of JAPDVU010000003.1, from coordinate 113,146,856 downwards.
CAGCAGGGCCCCTCCTCATGCAGCCCTGCCTATCCCTGGCCCCACAAATGCGCAGTCCTAGGCACACACACATACACACACACACACACACACACACACTCTCACTCCTATCTGTCTGGCACACTGGTGATGTCTGCGGGATCCAGTAAGAGGTGGTGGCATCATTGCCCCAGACCTCCATAGCCTTGAGAGCCAGGCTCCTCAACCAGCAGGGAGCTGAGGCTGTGGTGGGGAAATGGGGCAGATGGGACACTCCCTACAATAGTTTCCACAAATACCTTTAACAAGAGGAAAGGGTTTGGGGAAGAAGAGGACTGGGGAAAGAACAATAAAAGAAATTTCATAAAAATTCTAAGTCAAATTACTGATAAAACTGCAGAATGAGCACATGTTTAAGAGCATCTGCTCCCTTCTCTGCAGGCCCTCCAGACCCCAGCCCCTCCCTCTAGGCAGTCAGAGCCAAAGGCAGAAGTGAGCCTCTCATGGGGTTCCGGGGTTGGGCTCCGCGACCCGAGGAAGAGGGAGGCAGCAGTGGGCAGTCTGTATCTTCATTTAAAAACATATTCAGGTCATGAGTTATTGCTTGTCCTCCAACGGAGAAGGCCAGGCTGAGCAGTCAGTGAGCGAGGGCCACAGCCTTCAGGGCCCAAGTCTTATTCTGCCTCTTCAGAAACAGGGGATTGGAAGCATTTTCAATCTTTTTTATCTTGATCTGCTTGTAGTCAACATGCATTGTGGCCAAGGCACTGATCCTCTCCTCCCTGACATCCTCCCACCACTCCTTGTCTTCCTTCAGGACCTGGCTGGTGTGCAGTGGCGTTTGAGGGACCTTTGTTGATTGCATGATCCGGGGTGGTTCATGAACTTCGTGATGGTCATTCTCTGAGTGGGCTCTGTTTTCAGCAGGTTCCGGATGAGCATCTTCACTTCCTTTAATACTTCTGACCACTCAGGGTTGGGAAATTCATACTGGCGCATTCGGATGCGAGTCTTCATGCCTGGAGAAATGGCCCACCCATGGTTGGAATAGAAGGGTGGGTATCCACACAGCAGGATGTACATGATGACATCCAAGGACCACATATCACAGAACTTGTCATACTTCTCTGGGCCCAGCACTTCCGGAGCCACATATTAAGGCGTATAACAAGGAGTGGTCAACTAGTTGTGGTTGGTGGTTTCCTTGGCAAAATCAAAATTGGTGAGTTTCTGGATGGCGTTGAGCCTTTGGAGGTAGTTAGGAGATTCTCCGGCTTGACATCCGGATGAGCAATGTAGATTGAGTGCAAATACGGAATGGCCTCACCAATGCTCTTCATGATTTCTGAAGCTTCTCTTTCTGTGAACGCCTAGCCTCCTCGGTCCTGGATTCGGTTGAAGAGTTCTCCACCATCCAAGCACTCCATGACGATGAGCAGGCACTTCCTCCCCGAGTACAGATTTTCATAGACGTCCACAATCCGCACACTGTGCAGGCACTGGGAGGCCCACCAGTGCAGCTCCACCTCACGCTGGGGCTTGGTGCAGTCCTGCAGCATTTTTAGGGCAAATTTCTCCAGGGACCTCTTGCTGAAGATCTGTAAAACTTTTCCGTTGATGCCCAGCCCCAGCTCCCAGGTGGTGACCTTGTAGTCATCGATGATGGCATTCTTATAGATCTACAGTCTCGACCTAACATGGGACTGGAGAAACTGCTGTGGGGCTGTGGCGACGAGTTGGCGAATAACGCCAGCAGGGTCTGGCCCTGAGAGTTGGACAGCATGGTGCCAAGGAGACACGTGAGCAGGGCGGGAGGGCCCCCGTCTGCCAGGGTCCCCGACACCCCAGACACCCCCGCCCAGCAACGAAGTTTACTCTGGGCTGGAGCCAGCTTCCCCGATTGGGCCGGGCTCTAGGCTCCGCGAGCCGTCGGTCCCGCCACGCTCCGCTGGCGCCCTCCGACCCGCTCTGCTCCTTCCCTTCTTTCCACCCCCATCCCCGGGGGCTGGAGCTCGGTGGAGCGCGGGTCTGAGGGAGTAGGGGGTGGGGAGGGAGGGGAACGGCCTGCATGCAATTTCTTTGGTCGATCTCTTCCCACCCACCCAACTCCACGGCCATCCCTCTGTTATTCCGCAGTCTGTTCTATGCTTTTATGTCTCTAAATCTATTTTGTTCATCAGAAAATTTTGTTCATTAGATTGCACATATGAGTGAGATCATGTGATATTTGTCTTTCTCTGACTGGCTTATTTTGCTTAGCATATCCATGCTGTCTCAAAGGATTAGAGATCCTTCTTTTTACTGCTGTATACTATGGTAAATGTGCCATAGCATTTTTATCCACTCATCTACTGATGAGCACTTGGGCTATTTCCAAATCTTAACTATTGTAAATTGTGTTGCTATGAACACTAAAATTTCTGATTAGTGTTTTGGGTTTCTTAGGATATATTCCTAGAAGTGGGATCACTGGGTCAAATGGCAGCTCCAATTTAATTTTTTGAGGAAACTCCATACTGTTCTCCACAGTGGCTGCACCAGTCTGCATTCCCCCCAGCAGTGTATTAGGGTTCCCTTTTCTCCACATCCTTGCCAGCACTTGTCATTTTTGTTTTGTTTTGTTTTTATTGATTTCAGAGAGGAAGAGAAAGAGGTGATAGAAACATCCATGATGAGAGAGAGAGACATGGGACGGCTGCCTCCTGCACGCCACCCATTGTGGATTGAGCCTGCAACCTGGACATGTGCCCTTGACCAAAATTGAACCTGGGACCCTTCAGTCCACAGGCTAACGCTCTATCTACTGAGCCAAACTAGCTAGGGCAGCACTTGTTATTTATTGATTTGTTGATGGTAGTCGTTCTGACAGGTGTGAGGTGATCCCTTATTGTCATGTCAATTTGCATCTCTCTGATGATCAATGACTTTGAGCATTTTTTTATATGTCTCTTGGCTGTATCTGTATGTCTGCTTTGCAGAAAGGTCTCTTTAGTCCTTTGCCCATTTTTAATTAGACTGTTTGTCTTCCTTTGTTAAATTGTATGAGTTCATTATGTATTTTGGGTAGTAAACCTTTATCAGATGTGTCATTGCCAAATATGTTCTCTCATACAGTGGGCTCTCTTTTTGTTTTGTTGATTTCTTTTGCTGTGCAGAAGCTTTTTATTTTGAAGTAGTCCCATTTGTTTATTTTCTCCTTAGTTTCCTGTGCTCTAGAAGATGTATCCGTAAACACATGGCTACAAGGGATGTCTGAGATTTTGCTGCCTATGCTTTCTTCTTGGATTTTTATGGTTTCACTATATTTGAGTCTTTTATCCATTCTGAGTTTATTCTTGAGTATGTTGTAAGTTGGTGGTCTAGTTTCATTTTTTTGGCACATATTTGCCTAATTTTCCCAACACCATTTATTAAAAAGACTGTCTTGACTCTATTGTATGTTCTTACCTCCTTTGTCAAATATTAATTGAATGCAATGGCTTGAGTTGATTTCCAAGGTCTCTGTTCTGTTCCATTGGTCTATATGCCTGTTCTTGTGCCAGTAGCAGACTGTTTTGATTACAGTGGCTTTATAGCATAACTTGATATCTGGTATTGTGATTCCTCCAACTGTGTTTTTCTTTCTCAAGATTGCTGCAGCTATTTGGGGTCTTTTTTGGTTTCCTATAAATTGTTGGGAGTATTTGTTCTAGATCTATGAAATGTGCTGTTGGTATTTTAATAGGGATTGCATTGAATCTGTAGATTGCTTTGGGTAGTATGGACATTTTATTGATGTTAATTCTACCAATCCATGAACATTGTATATTCTTGAATCTGTAGATTGCTTTGGGTAGTATGGACATTTTAATGATGCTAATTCTACCAATCCATGAACTTGTTTATATCTTGTTTATATCTTCCTCTACCTCCTTTTTCAATGTCCTGTAGTCCCCAAGTACAAGTCTTTTTACCTCCTTGATTTATTCCTAAGTATCTTGATTTTTTTGTTGCAATGGTAAATGGCATTGTTTGTTTAGTTTCTCTGAGAATTCATTATTGGTGTATAAAAATGCCATCAGTTTTGGGGTGTTAATTTTGTATCCTCCTACATTGCCAAATTCATTTATGAAATCTAGTAGTTTTTTTGGTGGAGTCTTTAGGGTTTTCTATGTACAATGTCATGTCATCTGTGAATTATGATAGTTTTACTTCCTCCTTTCAATTTGGGTGCCTTTTATTTCTTCTTCCTGTCTGATCGCCATGGCTAGCACTTCCAGTACTATGTTGAATAAGAGTGTTGAAAGTGGATATCTCTGTCTCGTTCCTGTTCTTAGAGAGATTGGTTTTACTTTTTGCCCATTGAGTATGATGTTCATTTTAGGTTTGTTATAGATGGCCTTTATTATGTTGAGATATGCTCCCTCTATTCCCACTTTGCTGAGAGTTTTGATCAAAAATGGGTGTTTGGTTTTGTTGGAGGCTTTTTCTGCATGTAAGGATATGATCATGTGATTTTTGTCTTTCAGATTTTTTATGTGATGTATCAGGTTTATTTATTTGCAAATATTGTACCAGCCTTGCATCCTTGGAATAAATCTCACTTGCTCATGATGTGTAAACTTTTTAATATATTGCTGGATCTGATTTGCTAATATTTTGTTGAGGATTTTAGCATCTACCTAGTATGTTCATCAGGGATATTGGCCTGTCGTTCTCTGTCTTTGTAATGTCTTTATCTGATTTTAGAACTAGGGTAATGCTGGCTTCATAAAAAGAGTTTGGAAATTTTCCTTCCTCTTGGATTTTTTGGAATAGTTTGAGGAGTATAGGTGTTAGTTCTTCTTTCAATGTTTGATAAAACTCCCCTGTGAAGCCATCTGGACCAGGGCTTTTGTTTGCTGGGAGTTTTTTATTTTTACTTTTTACCAGTATTACTGCTTCTATTTCCTCAATTGTTATTGGCCTATTTAGGTTTTCTGATTTTTCCTGATTCAGTTTTGGGAGATTGTATTTTTTTCAGGAATTTGTCCATTTCATCCACGTTATCCAGCTTGTTCATAGTATTTTCTTAGAATCCTTTGTATTTCTGTGCTGTGGTTACTTCTCTGCTTTTGTTTCTGATTTTATTTATTTGGGTCCTCTCTGTTTCTTGATGAGTCTGGCTAAAGGTCATAAGTCTTGTTTATCTTTTCAAGGAACTAGCTCTTGGTTTCATCGACTTTTTGTATTTTTTTTTTTTTTTAGTGTCTATATAATTTATTTCTGCTCTAATCTTTATTATTTCCTTCCTTCTACTGAATCTGGGCTTTTCTTGTTGTAATCTTTCTAATTGTTTAAGTTTCAGTGTTAATAGTTTATTATTAAATTTTTTGTTTTGTTTCTTGAGGTAGGCCTGTAGTGCTATGAACTTCCCTCTCAGGAGTGCTTTCACTGTGTCCCAGAGACTTTGAATTGCTGTGTGTCCATTTTAATTTGTATCCAGGATGTTTTTTATTTCTTTCTTGATCTCATTTGCAACCCATCCATTGTTTAATAACATGCTATTCAGCCTCCATGTGTTTGGCTGTTTTTGAGTGTTTTTACTATAGTTGATTTCTAATTTCATTCCATTGTGATCTGAGGAGATGATTAATGTGATTTTAGTCTTCCTGAACTTGTAGAGACTTTTTTTGTGTCCTAACAAGTCCTCTATTCTTGTGAATGACTCATGAGCACTTGAGAAGAATATATATTCTGCAGTTTAGAGGTGAAATGTTCCATAAATATCAATTAAATCCATCTGATCCACTGTGCCCTTTAGAATCACTGTTTCCTTATTAATTTTTTGTCTGGAAGATCTATGCAGTGAAGTCAATGGGGTGTTAAGATCCCCTACTATGATTATACTGTTGTTGATCTCTTCCTTAAAGTCCTCTAGATGTGTGTTTTTTTAAAAATATATTTAGGTACTTCTATATCAGATGCATATATATTGACCAGGTTATATCCTCTTGTTGGAGTAATCCCTTTAGTATTAAATAGTGATCTTTGTTGTCTCTTGCAATGGCCTTCATCACAAGACTTCACTTTTTAAAAAATATATTTTATTGATTTTATTTTATTTTATTTTTTAATTTTATTTTATTTTTATTGTTTTAAGTATTACAAATAGTAGTACATGTCTCCTTTTTTTTCCCCCTTGATCTCCCCCCGACCTCCCCTACCCCCCAGGACATGCCTTCACCTGCCCACCCTGCCCCCCCCCCCCCGCCCCAGTGTCTTATATCCATTGGTTGTGCTTATATGCATCCGTACAAGTCCTTCGGTTGGTCTCTTACAGCCCTCCTCGCCCAACCTCCCCTGTCTTCCCAATGTAGTTTGACAGTCTGTTCAATGCTTTATTTTATTGATTTTAGATAGGAAGGGAAAGGGAGAGATAGAAACATCAATGATGAGAGAGAATCATTGATTGACTGCTTCCTACACGCTCCCTATTGGGGATTGAGCCTGCAATCCAGTGTCCTTGACCCGAATCATACCTGGGACCCTTATTTGTTGTTGGTAGCAATCAGTCCACAGGCCGATGCTCTATCCATTGAGCCAAACCAGCTAGGGCACAAGACTTCATTTTGAAGTCTATTTTGTCAGATATTAGTATTGCTACCTCAGGTTTGTTTGTGTGGTTTTTTTTCATTTCCATTTGCATGGAAAATTTTTTTCCATCCATTGTCTGTGTCTTTTGTTCTGAGCTGGGTCTCTTGTAGACAGCATATAGTTGGGTCATGTTTTTCTTTTTTATCCATTCTGCTACCTTACATCTTTTGATTTGAAATTTAATCTGTTTATATTTAAGGATATTATTGATAGGTACTTATTTATTGCCATTTTAATGCTGTATGCCTAGGTTTCTCTCTCTATTTATTCTTCTCATTACAGCAGTCTCTTTAGCATTTTTTACAGTGCTGGTTTGGTGGTGATAGATAAACTTATTTAGCCTTTTTTTTTGTGTCTGGAAAACTCTTTATTTAAACATTTATTTTGAATGATACTCTTATTGGATCTAGTAACCTTGGTTTCAAATCCTTGCTTTTCATGCTATTCCCTTCTTGCCTGTAAAGTTTTTTATGAGAAATCAGCTGACAGCTTTAGGGGAACTCCTTGGAGATAATAAATGTTTTTCTTTTGCCGCCTTTAAGATTCTCTCTTTATCTTTAATTTTTTGGCATTTTAATTATGATGTGTCTGGGCATGGGCCTGTTTGTGTTCTTCTTGCTTGGTTCTCTCTGTGCTTCCTGGACTAGTGTGACTTTTTCCTTCGCCAGGTTAGAGAAGGTTTTTGCCCTTAATTCTTCAAACACGTTCTCTATCTCTTGCTCACTTTCTTCTCCTTGTGGCATACCTATTATGTGAATATTGTTACATTTCAAGTTGTTCCACAGCTCCCTTTAGCTGTCCTTCTGTTTTATAATTTTTTTTTTCTTTTTGGTTCTCTGATTATTTTCTACCCCATCTTCTAATTCACTGATCTGATCCTTGGCTTCCCCTAATCTGCTGTATATTCCTGCCAATGTGTTATTAGTATTATGTCATTCTTTATTTCCGACTGGTCTTTTTTCATAGTTACTATATCTTTTGCCATGCTGTTTAGCAACTTTACCATCAGTGTTCTGAACTCTATATGTGATAAATTTCTTATCTCCATTTCATTTAGCCCTTATTGTGGATATTCTCTTGTTCTCTTCGTTTGGCAGTTGTTTTTTGTCTCCCCATTTTGGCTGCCTATTTGGGCTTGTGTCTATGTATTAGGTATATCTGCCACAACTCCCAATCTCTAGTGCAGGACAATGTCAGATGCTGTTTCTGCCTGCCCCTAAGTACCCTGTTTGGAACTATCAGAAATCCACAGCTTGTGGCTCCCTCTGCCTGGGCTGGTTTTCCTTGGAAAGGACCAGAATGCACACTAGAGTCTGCTTTTCCTAACCCCGGGCCCAGAAGGGGATCCAGCATAGACTCAAAGCCACTAGAGACCTGCCTCTGCCTGCAGTCTGATTGTATTCAGAATTGATTAGCTTCAGCCTATCAACCAAAGGGTGTGTCAAGAGTTCGCCCTACCCCTTGGAATCTGGCTGTCTCCATCATGCATCTTGACCGCTGTTGAGAAGGCAACAGCAGAGGCCAAGCTTACAGGTGTGGGCAGTCTCAAGGGGTATCAGTGACTGGCTTTGGAGTCAAGCCATTTCCCCAACCTTCCTGGGAACCTGATAGCACATCCCCTTCACAAGAGAGTTGATAGAAATTCCCAGATTCCAACAGGTCTCACCAGCTTGCTGAGATTAGGCTCCACCCTGTTGAGGTCAGAGAATTATTTTGAGATAGACTCATATGTATGACTCTGGAATCGGAGAATACACCCACCATCTTCCCTGAAGTCTGAATGGTATCTGCCCCTCACAGAAGATCCAGAAGTCCTACCATCCTGATTCTACCAAGGCCCTTTGAGAAACAGCCTTTTCACTAAATCTTATACCAGGTGTACCGGTTATTAATGGAGGATTTTGTAATCAAAGAAAACACAATAATTTCAAGAGAAACATCAAAAGTGCTTTATTCAAAGTAATATCAACTGCTAGCTACACATTTTCTCCATCTTTCAGGTAATTTTTGGGTACCATCCCAATAGAACTTTTGTTTTGAGGCAAACCATTCAGAGACCCAATTTTCCACTTCTTCATACGTTTTGAAGTGCTGCTCAGAAAGTGCATGTGCCACCGATCAGAACAAGTGGTAATCTGAAGGAACAAGGTCTGATGAATACAGCAGGTGGGTTCATACTGCCTAGGTAAGATCTTTTAATGTGTCTTTAAATGGTTTTGAAGTGTGTGATGGTGTGTTTTCATGAAGCAAAATTACTTTGCCATGTCTTCTGGCACATTCTGGTCATTTCATGATCAAAGTATGGTTCAAATTGATTATTTGTTGTTGGTAGAAATCAGTATTAATGGTTTCACCTCGTTTTAGAAGCTCATAATACACCACACCTTTCTGATTGCAGAGCATTGTCTTCTTTCCGAAGCAATTTGGCCTTGTAGTCAATGTTGATGGCTGATCTGTATCAACCCATGATTTTGTGCATTTGGGATTCCCAAAATAAATCCACTTTTCATCCCCAGTCACAATTCTTTCGTGCCATTGAAGCAACATTTTACTGATGACTTTTTGGTTTTCCATTTGTCTTTCGTTCAGTTGATGTGCCACCCATTTTTCTTCCTTTAAAATCTTTCACATTGCTTGTAAACAATTGGAAATTGTTTGCTGAGCAACATTTAATCTTTCTGCAAGTTGTTTTTGAGTTTGACACACATCGTCATCCAATAATGCTTGTAACTGTTGGTCTTCAAACTTTTTCAGTTGATCTGGACGTTGTCTTTCACATTGAAATCATCACTTTTAGACTTACCATTGGAGGAGGGAAGGTGGCTGCTGATGGGAAGGCAGACTGCAAGATAGTGTGTGAGTGAGAAAACAAAGGGAGAGTGTGTGGTGGCACAGAGAGTGTTTGTTGGTGAGTTGAGGGACAGCTATACTCCAGGAGACTGTAGGGGAATGCTGGATGGGGCTCCCCTGACTGGGCAACCCCCACTGCTGCTGGGTTCCCTCCCAGAGCAACTGGCTCGGATGCTGAGACCACACCATCTTGAAGGGGAAAGTGGATGTTATTGGAAACCTGAAAACCCAGGGAATCTACGGCACCCACCGAGCAGCTGCGAACCCAAGAACACCGGTCCCAAGTGGCATGAGCACACAGATTCAGAGGAGCTCTACACTCCACCATGGAAAGGTCAGATTTCTCTTGGGAGAAGGTGAGGTCTGTGGTCCTGGCAGGAGAGAAAAACGCATGCACTGCAGGAGCTGGAAGACCAGGGAAAGTCTGCACCTAGAAAAATACCTGGCTGTTGAGGCTGGCATGATCCATGAATGTGGAAGGGGGTCTGTAAAGCTGCTAACAGAAGGGAATTCTAAAAAGCAACCCATTTTGATCTGGGTGCAAAGGACAGCCTAAAAATTTTAAAAGTGTGCTGGCTGCTTAGACCCAAGGGGAAAAAGTCTGCACATTCTTGCGCACAGCCCGGGAGTTTGCACACTTACTCAGGCTCTTTCCTCCCCCCCCCCCCCCCCCCGCTCCTTAAATCCTTGCTTCTGATTACTAAGCTAAATATATAGGATCACCCAATTGGGGACACTCTAAGAGACTGCAGGGGAAAGTTGTTTTTCTGAACCTGGGGATCAGAGTGGAGAATAACCACCAGAGAATTAGCTCTGGGGAAACCCACCCCCCAAACCAGTATTAAGTGTCACAGGAAAAACAAAATATAAACCCTAGCTAGAGAGGACCTATAGACCCAGAGGTTAATCCAGAAACACTGCCACCCAGGGTTGAATCACAAATTGACTCTTGTGTAAACACACACACACAAAAAAAGGAATATAAGAAAGACATACTGCCTGCTTAAAAATCAGGACTGGCTTACAACACTGAGGAACAGTGGAATGTAGAGAACTTCAATACTGTCCTGACTAGGAAACAAGCATGCCAAACAGAACAGTAGAGGAAGTGAATGACTTTCACTACTGCACATTTTTATTTTTATTTTTATTTCATCTTTTACTTAAGAAACTAAATTTTTTAATTTTTTCCTCACTTGATTTTACCTTTTTAATTATTACATTTTTATTTTCAATCAGTATTATTATTACTACTATTTTAACTTTTTTTAAAAAAAACTATTATTTTATTTTCTCTTTATTTTACTTTGGGATTAGTGTTCTACATTCTATTTTCATCTTTCCTTTAGCATCATTTTACTCTATCTCAACTTTACCTTTATGCCAACACTCTCTTCCTCACTTTTCCCCTTTTGTTGTCCTGTTTCTCTTCCCTATTCCTGCTTTAGATTTTCCCTATTCCTTCTTTTTACCCCCTGTTAAAATTTCACCCTACTTTCATATCTAATTTCCAATCCCCTGATTCAAGTCCATATACACCTTTCTCTTCTCTTTCTTCACTATCCAAAAAAAATTTTTTTTCTCTCTGTCCTTTTGTTGTTGTTTGCTTAATTGTTGATTATATCGATTTTTTTATGCTTTTTTGTGTGAGATTGTTTTGCTTTTTCTTTTTGTTTGTTTTTTGCTTCTGTTTTCCCTTGCCTCATTTGATATTAGCTATTGTTTGTAGTTTGCATTCATCGCCAGGTACTTGTTGCTGGCATTTGTTGGGATTAGTGGCTGTTCTATTGGAGTTTTCTCCCCAAATATATATAGTTTGTCCCCCTCTTCTTTCTTATTCTCTTCCTTTTCTCTCTTACTTTTTTTTCCTTTCCCAGTTTCATTTTTGTACTCCTTCTTTCTTCTTCTCCTTCTTCTGTCTCTCCTATCCACTAACTTGCCTTTCTCTGGTGGTCATCTTTATTTGGGGTTATTAATATCGTGAATACATTTGTGTTCAGTGCCTTCAGCATTGTACCTTGTTGTGTTGTATTTTGTGCCTTTAAATCAACACAGGAGAAAAAGAACTACATAACCAGACACCCGGAGAAGACAGATCATGGGTAGACAAAGAAACAGCCCCATATGAAAGAAAAGCAGAGTCACTGGAGAAGGAAGTAAATGAAATGGAAGCAAGAAACCTGTCAGAGAAAGAATTCAGAGAAATGGTCATAAGGTGGATGAAAAGGATAGAAGACAAATTCAACAATATGTGTAGGAACCAAGAGGAAATGAAAAAGAACCAATAAGAAAAGAAAAATGACATTGCTGCTGTAAAGAACTCAATAGGAAGCATCAAGAGTAGACTAGAAGAAGCAGAGGACCGCATCAGTGAGCTAGAAGACAAGGTGGGGGAAAATACCCAAGTAAAGCAGCTTCTAGAAAAAAAAAATTATAAAGCAGGAGGAGAGCCTAAGGGAACTTTGGGACAACACGAAACAAAACAACAGCCTCATAATAGGGGTGTGCCAGAAGGAGAGGAAACTGAGCAAGGAATAGAAAACCTGTTTGAAGAAATAATGACACAAAACTTCCCTGATATAGGGAAGAAAAAACCCACACAAATCCAAGAAGCTCACAGAGTCCCACGCAAAATGAACCCTAAAAGACCGATGCAAGGTACATTATAATTAAATTGGCAAACACCAACGACAAAGTAAGAATCTTAAAAGCGGCCAGAGAGAGACAGAAAGTTACCTACAAAGGATCCCCCATCAGACTAGCAACTGATTACTCAACAGAATCACATCAGGCCAGAAAGGAATGGAATGGAATATACAGTCATGCAAAGGAAGGGTCTGAATCCAAGAATACTGTACCCAGCAAGGCTATCAATCAAAATTGAAGGTGAAATCAGGAGCTTCACAGACAAGAAAGGACTAAGGGAATTTATTACCACCAAACCAGCACTGCAAGAAATGCTAAAGGGTCTGCTGTAGAAAAAAAGAAAGAAAGAAAGAAAAAGGAAACAGGAAGCAAAGGTGAAACACAAGGGTAAAAAATAAAAATAAGTACCTATCAATAAGAACTTTAAATGTAAATGGATTGAATGCCCCAATCAAAAGACATAGGGTACCAGATTGGATAAGAAAACATGACCCATATATCTGCTGTCTACAAGAAACCCACCTCAGAAAAAAAAGACACACACATACTGAGGGTGAAGGGATGGAAAAAGGTTTTTCAGGCGAATGGGAATGAAAAAAAAAAAAAAAAAGCTGGGGTAGCAATACTTATATCTGACAAATTAGATCTCAAAGTGAAGGACATAACAGGAGATAAGGAAGGCCACTTCATAATACTAAAGGGAGCAATCCAACAAGAAGAAATAACTCTGGTAAACATATACCCACCCAATACAGGAGCACCCAAATACATAAAAAAAACTCGTGGAGGATATCAAGGGAGAGATTGACAGCAATACAATCATAGTAGGAGACTTTAATACCCCACTATCACCATTGGACAAATCGTCTAAACAAAAAATCAGCAAAGAAACATCAATCCTAAATGACTCACTAGACCAGATGAAATTCATTGACATCTTCAGAACATTTCACTCCAAAGCCACAGAATATACATTCTTCTCAAGTGCACATGGGTCATTTTCAAAGCTAGACCATATATTGGGTCACAGGCAAAGTCTCTTCAAATTCAAGAAGATAGAAATCATATCAAGCATCTTCTCAGATCACAGTGGCATAAAACTGGAAATCAACTACAATAAAAACAATCCAAAAAAATCAAACACATGGAGACTAAATAGCATGCTATTAAACAATGACTGGGTTACCAGAGAGATCAAGGAAGAAATAAAAAAACATCATGGCAATAAATGACAATGAAAACACAACAATCCAAAATCTATGGGACACAGCGAAAGCAGTCTTGAGAGGGAAGTTCATAGCTCTACAAGCCTACAGGAAAAAACAAGGAACAATGGTAATAAATTACCTAACCCTACAACTCAAAGAGTTAGAAAGAGAATAACAAGAAAAGCCCAATGTAAGCAGAAGGAAGGAAATTAATAAAGATCAGAGCAGAGATAAATGACATAGAGACCAAAGAAACAATACGAAAGGTCAACAAAACCAAGAGCTGGTTCCTTGAAAGAATAAACAAGATTGATGAACCTCTAGCCAGGCTCACCAAGAAGCAAAGAGAGGGGACCCAAATAAACAAAATCAGAAATGAAAGAGGTGAAATAACAACAGACCCCACCAAAATACAAAGGATTGTTAAAAAATAGTATGAACAACTCTATACTATGGACAACGTGGAGGAAATGGACATATTCCTCAAAAAATAAAACCTTCCAAAACTCAATCTGAAGAATCTAAACATCTCAATAGACCAATAACTATGGAAGAAATTGAAGCAGTCATCAAAAAGCTTCCAGCAAACAAAAGGCCGGGCCAGACGGCTTCAGAGGGGAGTTTTACCAAGTATTCAAGGAAGAACTAAAACCTATCCTCCTCAAACTATTCCAAAAAATTCAAGAGGAAGGAACACTTCCAAGCTCCTTCTATGAAGCCAGCATCACCCTAATACTAAAACTAGATAAAGACAACACAATGAAAGAGAATTACAGGCCAATATCTCTTATAAACATAGATGCCAAAATCCTCAACAAAATTCTAGCAAATCGGATACAGCACTACATCAGAAAGATCATACAACATGACCAAGCAGGATTAATCCAGGAATGCCAGGATGGGACAATATCCGCAAATCAATAAACATGATACATCACATAAACAAAGTGAGAGATAAAAATCACATAGTCTTATCAATTGATTCAGTAAAAGCATTTGATAAAATCCAACACCGTTTCCTGATAAAAACTCTCAACAAGGTGTGAATAGAAGGATCATACCTCAACATAATAAAAGCTATATATGATAAACCCACAGCTAACATCATACTCAATGGGCAAAAACTAAAGCCATTTCCCCTAAGAACAGAAACAAGACAGGGATGCCCACTCTCACCACTCCTGTTCGACATAGTACTGGAAGTATTAGCCATTGCAATTAGACAAGAAGAAGAAATAAAAGGCATCCAAATTGAAAGAGAAGAAGTAAAGCAGTCCTTATTTGCAGATGACATGATATTGTACATAAAAAACCCGAAAGACTCCATCAAAAAACTAACAGACTTAATAAATGAATTCGGCAATGTAGCAGGATATAAAATTAATGCCAAGAAATCTATGGCATGTCTATACACCAATAGTGAACTTACAGAAAGAGAGACTAAAAAAGCAATCCCATTTACCATCGCACCAAAAAAATTAAGATACCTAGGAATAAACTTAACTAAGGAGGTAAAAGACGTATATGCAGAAAACTACAGGACACTGAAAAAGAGATAGAGGAAGACATAACAGATGGAAGACATACCATGTTCATGGATTGGGAGAATCAACATCATTAAAATGTCCACACTACCCAAAGCAATCCCCATTAAATGCACTCCCCATTAAAATACCAATGGCTTATTTCACAGACCTAGAAAGAACTCTCCAAAAATTCATCTGTAATAATAAAAAAAGACCCCGAATAGCCACAGCAATCCTGAGAAAGAAGAACAAAGTCTGTGGGATCTCAATACCAGATTTCAAGCTGTATTACAAAGCCACTGTTCTCAAAACAGCCTGGTACTGGCATAAGAACAGATATATAGACCAATGGAATAGAATAGAGAATTCAGATATCGACCCAAACCACTATGCTCAATTAATATTTGACACAGGAGGCATGAACATACAATGGAGTCAAGAGAGTCTCTTCAAAAAATTGTGTTGCGAAAATTGGACAGATATATGCAAAAAAAAAAAAAAAGAAACTAGATCGCCAACTTACACCATACACAAAAATAAACTCAAAATGGATATAGGACTTAAACATAAGGCATGAAACCATAAAAATACTAGAGGAATCCACAGGCAGCAAAATCTCAGACGTATGCCGAAAGAACTTCTTCACTGATACTACCCCTAGGGCAATGGAAGCTAAAGAGAAAATAAACAGATGGGACTACATCAAAATAAAAAGCTTTTTCACAGCAAAAGAAACCATCAGCAAAACAACGAGAAATTCCACTGTATGGGAGAACATATTTGCAAATGTTACCACCAATAAGGGTTTAATCTCCAATATCTACAGGCAACTTATACAACTTAATAAAAGGAAGATAAATGATGCAATAAAAAAATGGGCAACGGACCTAAATAGGATCTTTTTGAAAGAAGTCAGAAGGAAGGCCAAGAGACACATGAAAACATTCTCAAAGTCACTAATTATCCGAGAGATGCAAATCATAATGACAATGCGGTACCATCTCACACCTGTCAGAATGGCTATCATCAACAAATCAACAACGATAAGTGCTGGCGAGGATGTGGAGAAAAAGGAACCCTCGTGCACTGCTGGTGGGAATGCAGACTGGTGCAGCCACTGTGGAGAACAGTATGGAGTTTCCTCAAAAAACTAAAAATGGAACTCCCATTTGACCCAGTAATCCCACTTCTAGGATATATCCTAGGAAACTAGAAACACCAATCAGAAAGGATATATACACCCCTATGTTCATAGCAGCACAATTTACAATAACTAAGATTTGGAAACAGCCTAGATGCCCATCAGCAGATGACTGGATCAGAAAACAATGGTACATCTACACAATGGAATACTACGCTGCTATAAAAAAGAAGGAATTCTTACCATTTGCAGCAACCTGGATGGAACTGGAGAGCATTATGCTAAGTGAAATAAGTCAGTCAATGAAAGAAAAATACCACATGATCTCACTCATTTGTGGATAATAAAGAACATTATAAACTGATGAACAAAAAGATAGATACAGAGGCAGTAAAGCATCAAACAGACTGTCAAAATTCAGTTGGAAGGTTAGGGAGAGTTGTGGGAGATAGATCAACCGAAGGACTTGTATGCATGCATATAAACATAACCAATGGACGCAAAACACTTGGGGGGGGGAGGTGAGGGCAATGGTAAGATATGCACACATATAACACCTTAATAAAAAAATGGAAAAAAAAGAAATATGTTTTTAAAAAGATTAATAAAACATATCCCTGAGTGAGGATTAAATAAGGGGAAAAAAAGTCTTATCTTCAGCTAGTCTTCAATTGATAATTCAGTATAAGTGTTCCCCAATTTATTTTTATTTCTAGTTTTTTTCTGGGAGGACGTGTGAGAATGATCCACCTACTTTGCTGCCATCTTAAAATTTACCAGTAGAGATTTACTTTTTAATTTAAAAAAACATATTTTTTTATTGATTTCAGAGAGGAAGGGAGAGGGAGAGAGAGAAACATCAATGATGAGAGAGAATCATGATCACCCACCCTCTGCACACACCCCCATCCCCCACCGAAGACTGAACTTGCAACCTGGGCATTTGCCCTTGACTAGAATCGAACCCGGGACCCTTCAGCCCACAGATCAACACTGTATCCACTGAGCCAAACCAGCTAGGACTTAATTTTTTTTTGAGAGAGAGAAACATCAATTTGTTGTTCCTTCTTATGTATGCATTAATTGGTTGATTCTTGTATGTGTCCTGACCGGGAATTGAACCGTGACCTCCTGGTTCATAGTTTAATGCTCAACCATTGAGCCACACCAGCTGGACATAAGCCAACTATTTTAGATGCATTTATTTCTCATAACAGGCTATTGGGTAGCCTATATAATGAAGAACTAATATGCCAATGGCCGTCACACCCTCACGCCATCACACCGTAATGGCTCAGACACTCAACACTGGGGAGAAAGGAATGGGAACCAGCCAGGCACAAATGAGCTCTCGAGAGAGGAATGGGGACCAGCAAGGCTGCAGCTCAGGAGAGGGACAAGCTGCCCGCCCCGTGGTCCCGGGTGCCAGCGGCTGCGCCTGTGCCTGTGGCCCGGGAGAAGGACAAGCCACCTGTCCCATGGTCCTGGGTGCCAGCAGCTGGGGCTGTGGCCCGGGAGAGGGATAATCCGCATGCCCCATGGTACACAAAATTCGTGCACTGGGGGGGTGGTGTCCCTCAGCCCGGCCTGCACCCTTGCCAATCTGGGACCCCTCGGGGAATGTCTGACTGTTGGTTTAGGCCCGATCCCTATTCGGGCTTAAACTGGCAGTCAGACATCCCTCTCACAATCCGGAACTGCTGGCTCCCAACCGCTCTCCTGCCTGCCAGCATGATCACCCCCTAACCACTCCCTGCCAGCCTAATTGATGCCTAACTGCTCCCCTGCCAGCCTGTTTGCTCCTAACTGTTCCCCTGCCAGCCTGTTTGCCGCTAACTGCTACTCCCCTGCAAGCCTGGTCCCCCAACTGCCCTTCCCTGCTGGCCTGGTTGCCCCTAACCGACCTCACCTGTTGGCCTGATTGCCCACAACTACCAACCCCTGCCGGCCATCTTTGACCACATGGGGACAGCCATCTTGTGCGAGGGCATGAAGGTCAATTTGCATATCACCTCTATTATATAGGATGTGGATCAGGAATCTAGTGACCCAGAGTAGTTAAATGATCCAAGATTAACCAGCTACCAAGTGACTAAACTAAAACTTAAGATCTATTCTAGTTGGTTTAGTTCAGTGGTTAGAGTATCGGCAAGTTCGATTCCAGTCAAGGGCACATACCTCAGTTATAGGTTCAATCCCTGGTCCTGGTTGGGGCTCATGTGGGAGGCAACCAATATGTCTCTCTCTCACATCAGTGTTTCTCTCTCTCTGTCTGTACCTATCTTTCACACTCTTCTGTATGAATGCTATATGTTATTTTTTTTATTTAATAATTCCCTGCCCAGCTGGTGTTGCTCAGTGGTTGAGCATTGACCTATGACCCAGGAGGTCATGGTTGGATTCCAGTCAGGGCACATGCCCAGGTTTTCAGCTGGATCCCCAGTAGGGGCCATGCAGGAGGCAGCCAATCAATGATTCTCTCTCATCATTGATGTCTCTTTCTCCCTCTCCCTTCCTCTCTGAAACCAATAAACATATTTTTTTAAAAGAGTGTGTAAAACATAAACAGTGTTTAAAGAACAATTTAAAATCAAACAATTGTATAATCCCACCTAGTTTAAATAATAGAATGTTGCTCTAACTCAGTGGTTAGAGCAAACTGCGGCTCGCAAGCCACATGCGGCTCTTTGGCCCCTTGAGTGTGGCTCTTCCCAAAAATACCACGGCCTGGGGGAATCTATTTTGAAGAAGTGGCGTTAGAATAAGTTTAAGTTTAAAAAATTTGGCTCTCAAAAGAAATTTCAGTCGTTGTACTGTTGATATTTGGCTCTGTTGACTAATGAGTTTGCCGACCACTGCTCTAGCAGGTTTGGCTCAGTGTATTGAACATCGATGTGTGGACCAATGGATTGCAGTCAAGGGCATGTACCTTGGCTGCAGGCTCCTCCCGGGTGGGGCTCATGCAGAAGGCAACCAATGGGTGTGTTTCTCTCACATCGACGTTTCTGTCTTTCCCTCCCTTTTCCACTCTCTCTAAAATCAGTGGAAAAATATCCTCAGGGGAGGATTACCAAAAAAAAAAAAAAAAAAAAAAAAGAATGTTGCCAACACTACAGAAGCACCTTCTTTGCCCCTGTGATCACAGCCCCCACCCCCCACCCCCCTTTATTTTTCTCAGACGTAATTACCATTCTGACTTTTGTGGTAATTACTTCATTGCTTTTTTTTTTTTTTTCGTTTTACCACCTGGGAATACATTCTGAGCTATATAGTAGTGCCTGCTTTTGAATGTTATAAAAATAGATTCAAACAGTATATATTATTTTGTCTTCGGCTGGTTACACCACCATTATGCTTGTGGAAGTCTTGTTGTTTCACATAGTTGTAGTTTTATGTAGCCAGTAGTTTGTTCATTGCCCAGAGTCATCCCTTGGAGGACGCCAAGGTCAGCTTTGTCAAGGACTCCGCAACGCGCAGGCGGGGCCGCCCAGGTTTGCGGTCGCACTAGCTGGGCGCCGGAGCCCAGGAACGCCCCGCCCCTCCCCACCCAGTTCGCCATAAAGCCGCAAGCTTCTCGCGAGACGCTTTATTCGCACGCTCGCTGCCGGGGTTGGAGGTCAGAGCGAGCTTCTCGGGGACCACTGGAGGAAGATGGCGGTGGAATCACGCGTCACCCAGGAGGAAATTAAGAAGGAGCCGGAGAAGCCAATCGACCGGGAGAAGGTGAAGAGTCGGGATGAGGTGGCGGAGGGCTGGCGGGGCGCAGAGAGGGGCCCGCGCTGGCCAGCTTGCTTCAACCCTTGCCTTTCCTTTTACCCGCAGACGTGCCCGCTACTGCTGCGCGTCTTCACCACCAACAACGGGCGCCACCACCGCATGGATGAGTTTTCCCGCGGGAACGTGCCGTCCAGCGAGCTGCAGATCTACACCTGGTGAGCTGGCGCGCGCGGACGGCGGGGGCCAAGGGGAGGGGGATTCCTGTGGCTGGGGAAGCCGCCTCCACTTGGGCCTGCGGGCGCCGCGCTCACACAGTGAGGATTTTGGACGCTGAGTGAAAAGCATTGGCCCGCCTCGTAAAGCTTTGCGTTTAATTGTGAACCCTTTGCGTTGAAAAGAATTGTGGCTGTTCGGTACGAAAATAGTTTGTAGACTGTTGAGACGCGGTAGGCGCCCTTAAGGGGCTCCTGGTCGAGTAAATGATGCTGAGATAACAGGCTCATAGGAGCAGTGCTGTGCAGGGATGTCTGTTATCCTCAAAGAGCACTTTCACCTGATGTTGAATCTGAGCTACCGTAGCATCCAAAAATAATCAACAAACCCGAGTGATTGCTGATCTGATGCTGAATAGAAAAGCTGCTGCCATGTGTTACCTGCCCTGAATGTTTATATACCTTGTGTACCTCGAGTCTGGCTAGGCATGGCACATACTGCAGACTACGTGGAATTCCTTGGTTTGATATCATAATGGCTTTTCAATAACAGTAAAAGATGATTATTTAAACTTTGTGTGTTGTGGTAATATTTGCCACCTTAACTGTTTTTTTTTGTGTGTGTGTGTTTTTTTTTAATGTATATTGATTTCAGAGTGGAAGGGGCGAGGGAGAGATAGAAACATCAATGATGAGAAGAATCATTGATCGGCTGCCTCCTGCACGCTTTCCACATGTGCCCTTGACCAGAATGGAACCTAGGACCTTTCAGTCCGCAGGCTGAGGCTCCATCCACTGAGCCAAATCTGCCAGAGCTATATGTATATTTTTGAAAAGAAGGTGGAAGGAAGGAAGCTCAAAGGATGTATAGTAAGCACAATCTAGTGAGTTTACTAGAGCAGATGAATACTAAATAAGATGTAAGGGTGGAAATGACCCTCTGCTCCTAATCAAGAAAAAGGCTTACAAAAAAATTCTGTCCTAAACTGTCCATAAAATGTAACCAAACAAGGGAAGACAACTCCTATGCCTCAAAATGGTGCCTAAAGACATTCTGAAAGAGCTCTACCCAGAAGCAGTAATGAGAGACATTAGTTAACAAAGCTTGGGAACTCTCAATTTGTAGATGTGGACTGAAGAGCTGTAATATAGGCAGCCCTGAGACAAATCACGAAAACAGGAGTGGAAATCAAGAGGAACCTAAGGCACTCTGTGGAGTTGGGGGAACAAGCCAGATGCCACAGAGGTGCTATCTCTCTTGTACTTAGGAGGTCATCAAACAGGTTATTGGAAATGAATTACATAGGTCACTGTTTCAAGTTGAGCAAGAAAAACAGAACCAGTAGAAGCTATATATTAAGAGATTTATTGCAAACCAAGCATGTCAGACTCGCTGCCCGCGGGCCACATGGGGCCTACAACAAATATTTTTGTGGCCCAGCCAATATAAGGGTATGTAAGAAACATTTCAAGAAAAATTTTGTAATTTAATTTTTTAAAAATTTATTTTATATTTTTATTGATTTCAGAGAGGAAGGGAGAGGGAGAGATAGAAACAGCAATGATGAGAGAATCATTGATCAGCTGCCTCCTTCACGCCCCCTACTGGGGAGCGAGCCCACAAACCTGGGCATGTGTTCTTGACCAGAATTGAACCCCGGATCCTTCAGTCCTTGGGTTGACGCTTTTTCCACTGAGCCAAATTGGCTAGGGCAGTGGTCAGCGAGCCGCAGTTTGCCATTCTGTTGACTAATGAGTTTGCCGACCACTGTCATATACTACCCTTTACCTCTTTGCACACAATATGCCACAATTGCCTAATCCTCACAGCTTCCAACTACATGGTAACCTTTAGTCTAGTCTAGTGGTCGGCAAACTTATTAGTCAACAGAGCGGCAAACTGCGGCTCTCGAGCCACGGTTTGCCGACCACTGGGCTAGGGCATAACTTAAATTTTTACAATATCCTGTTAATAACGTTCGCTAATGTCTGATAACTATAATCGTGTTGCATTCAATTCCCTTACACACCTTCAGCCCTAGCGCACCATTTATCTCCACTAATAGTAGCAGTGAATATTTTAGTAGCCGATTGCCACATCATTAGTCTTGTACTGACTTGTTTGGTGTGTGCAACAGGAAATATTTCACTTTTGGAGAATAAGAAAAATGGGTTTATTTGTGTTACGCTTATTAATTTGTGCAGTTACTCAGTGTCTGGTAAGTTAATGTTCAAGAAAAAAATTAACTTTTATTAAAATGTTCTCAGTCGAAATAAACCTACATTTCTGTGAAAATTGAATCTTGTTCTTTTGCGGCCCACATAAACTTAAACCTTGTTTATTTGTTACGTGATAGCCTTTGAGCTTGACATGCTTGGCTTACACAATTGTAGTGCCTGAGCACCTAAATCCTAACCTGTGGGGCAGGCTATCTGGAAGCTGGAACTCTCAAACATGAGCGAAAGCTGTGTTTGAAGCCTCATAAGACACTCCTAACTGATTGAATCAGGCATGCTCATATTGTCTGGAATAATCTCTTTAAAGTCTAACTGACGGTAGACTTTAATCTCATATACAAAATACAGATGCTCCTTGACCTACCATGAGGTTATTATAATGTGTCAATAAATCCATTCCCATCATAGTTGGAAATAGAAGTCGAAAATGCATTTAATATAACTACACTGTAAAGTATTGGTTGTTTAACCTTGTGATCACATCCTGTATCCCTGGGACTGTCTGTACCTTACACAACACCTGAATTAGTGTTTTGTGTTTTTTTTTGTAATTTTTATTTATTTTTATTTTGGGGGGGGGTGTTTTTATTTTTTCACATTCCATATTGTTTTGTATTAGTTTCAGGTGTACAACATAGTGGTTAGACAATCATATACTTTAGAGTGGTCCCCTGATATTTCAAGTACCCCCCCCCCACCCGTACATAGCTATTACAAGATTATTTCCCCCCCATTGACCTCTCCCCAGCCACTCTCACCCCCCAGCACATGACCTCATCCCTTTAGTGTCTGTATCCATTGGCTGAATTAGTGTTTGTTTGAATAACTGGGAGCTTCAGTTCGCTAGATTGACTGTGACCCTCACACTTAACCAGCAAAGACTTCAGCCCCAAGGGGGCTCTTGCATTCTTCACCCTTATACTCATCTTTATTTTGTTGTTGTAAAATTATTATTTATTAATTCTCACTCAAGGATTTTTCCCCCCAAGGATTTTTAGAGAGAGAGAGAGAGAGGGAGGGAGGGAGGAAGGAAGAGAGACAGAGACAGACATCGATGTGTGAGAGAGAGAGAAACATTGATGTGAGAGAGACACAGCAATTGATGCCTCCTGCACTCGCCCTGACCAGTGCTGGGATTGAATTAGGAAACCAGGTATGTGCCCTTGACAGGGAATTGAACTTGAGACCCTTTGGTGGGTGAACCAACACTAACCATTGAGCCACCTGCCAGGGCTATTATTTTTTGTGTCTGTCTTTTTTCTCCTTTTCTACGCTTGCTTTTTTGTTTTGTTTTGTACTCAAGCTTTAGACTAGTGGTTAGAAAGCAGCACTTAGCACTCCTCCACCTATTGGTCTGGGAAGATAGTCCTCAGCAGGTAGGAAGCTTGTGGAGGACTCACACTGTCAGAACTTATAAAAGATGTGAGCAGAATTCCCCAAGTTCATTATGAGCAAGATGACAATATGGAAGATGTTTTTAGAAAAGAAGACAGAATCCTTTCTGGTACACTTAAATATACACTAAGTAGACAGATTATTATGATCTCTGAATGCATAATAATCTGGCCACTCAGTGTGTGTGTATACATATAAATATATATATATATATATATACATGCATGGATGGGGTCCGACCAGCCTGGCCAGGGGGAGGGGACATGGGCGGTTGGCCGGCCTGCCTGCTAGTCAAACTCCTGGTCAAGGGGACAATTTACATATTAGCCTTTTATTATATAGGATATACACTGAGTGGCCAGATTATTATGCGTTCAGAGATCATAATAATCTGGCCACTCACTGTATATTGTGTACCAGGGAGTAATTGATTACAATAAACTATCAGAATATCGGGTTACCTCCGAGACATTAAAAAAACCACTCTGGCTTCAGACTTCATGCCAATATTGGAGATCACTGGGGACAAAGTTAAAATAAATAGGGTTGCAGAATAGAATTTGAACTCTGACAAAGTAAAAATAAGCTGAAGTACAAGATGAAAGGAAGAGTAGACAGAATCTTTCTCTGTTTTACAATTCCTTCAATTTGACTTCAGTTTTTCCTCTATTAATTTCAAGTTAAAGTATACCTAATTTGTTAAAAAATATGTATAATATCTGATGAGCCCTGTATTAGTCAAGTATTAATACTTAATATTACCAAGTATTATAATATAGCATTGTGTGTATGTATAAAAAAATGCTTAGAGTGATGTTAATCTGGCTATTTCAGGTTGGTGAGATTTGGCATATAACTTATTGCATTCTTGCGTATGGCTTTTCTTTTCCCATTTGTTTGTTTTTTATTGATTTCAGAGAGGAAGGGAGAGAGATAAACATCAATGATGAGAGAGAATCATTGATCAGCTACCTCCTGCACACCCCTCCCTGGGGATTGAGCCCACAAGCCAGGCATGTGTCCTGACTGGAATGGAACCGTGACCTCCTGGTTCATAGATTGAGCCATGCCACCCAAGCGTCCTTCCCCCTTTAAATAACATGTTTCAAGTTGGGAAAGGCAGTCTTGCCCAGCTTTTCACCCTTTGCTGAGGCTGCAGAAAAGTGGATTTGGGCCCAGAGCATTTCCTTGCAAAGAGATAAAAGAACTCTCACAAGCCCATGCTGGGCATCTCTCTTTGGGAGTCTCTTTTCCTGTTCTGGATTTGATGTGTGTTCTTTGTTCTACTTAAGCATCATATGGCACTTACCCAACCCCACTGCTGTATCCAGGATCTTCCACCTGCAACCCAAGAGGCATGCATACAGACCACCTCTCGGTATTGGCTGCAGGGTGAGACCTGCTGGTAGTAGGGGACCTGCATGCATCACTTATTGAAGCAGATCTTGTCTTTTAGTGTAGCGGTGCCAACCTTTCGAACCTCACGACCTACCAGTGGTCTATGGACCCCGGTTGGTGACTGCTGTTTTAGTGGACATAAAGTGTTCATGTTTTTCTTGGCAACCTGCAAACCATGGAGTGGGGTGATATCCTGGGTTGCTGCTTCTGGTGGTGGATGTTGTTACACTCTTTGCTGCCCTCTACAAAATGGGACTCCTCCCCAAGTTGGAAACAGGTGTTGCTTGCTTGACATATGTTTTATACAAAAAGAAAAACTTAAAAAAAGAAAACGGAGACAGAGATGAATAGAAGTCAACATATAGAGTTAAATAAGGAAAGGTTGAAATAAAAACAGTAATAGTGGGAATGGTGAGAAAAATAGATTTGACCTGTATTTAGGAGGTAAACAATAGAATAGAGATTTGAAGAATTAGTGTGCTTAGGTTTATGACCTGGTCAACTAAGTGGGTGATGGTAGTTTTGATGGTAATATGAGAGGAAGGGCATGTTTTGTGGGCAATTCTATTTTGTTCTGTTCTGGGCATACGAAAGATTCGGCCACCTCAGCGAGTGGACGATGATGTAGTCATCCTAGATGTTTTCACTATTTGTGTGGTTAAAGCCATGGTTTTATTTGAGTATGATGTAGTGTGGAGATTTGTAAATAGGTGCAAAGTTAAAACTAAGTGACCTGTTGAGCATTTGACTCCCTGCTTGATGATGTATTTTAGATTTCTTTTTAAAAAAAATATATTTTATTGATTTCAGAGAGGAAGGGAGAGGGAGAGAAAGAAACATCAATGATGAGAATCATTGATCAACTGCCTCCTACATGCCCTGTACTGGAGATCGAGTCTGTAACCCAAGCATGTGCCCTTGACCGGAATCGAACCCGGGACCTTTCAGTCCTCAGGCTGATGCTCTGTCACTGAGCCAAACCAGCTAGGGCTAGATTTCTTATTCTTTATCAGTGCCTGCTGTCCATGAGTCATTTTATATTGCCGTATTAGGCAAATGTTCCAAGTTCCAGGTCATCCATTTCATTTTCCCAGTTGTCATGAAAGAAAACAATATAAAAATTTATATTGATTTATTACTGTTTATCTTATTGTTGCTTATCTTTTAAAAGATTTCCAGATTATGCCATATTAACTCAAAAGACAGTAAGTTCTGCATTTCAGATAAATATGTGCAGGGCAAGAATATACATTGTGAAAGGAGCCTGTGCTTTGTCAAAATTTTGCTGTTTAATCTGTTTCTGGGCTCCATCTATTGTAAAACTCACTGTAAGATTCCTTCTTAGGAAAAACACTGCACATCTTCATGAAAATGCTTTCCTTTCACATTCAATCCAATGTGCATTCTAATTCCAGAGATGCTAAATGTGAGAAAGTATGTGTCCTGGAAAGAATGAAACACAATTATTTTAAGTGTTGTATTAATTTGGACTAATTACCATTAAAGGGGTAAATCACTAGGCCAATAAGATGTTACGTAGCAACAAAAGATAGCATATATAATTTTGAAGTCTCTGTTAGCAAAAACAGTCTTACTTTATCAAAATTTCAAGTATTGAGGCTGGTAAGGGGAATATTTGGGGGCACATAGTATTATATGTTTTAAAATTAACTGAAGTATAAAACCATGACAGTTTCTGACATAAGTCACAATTCAGACACAATTAACTCTTTGTGTGTCTATATCCTTGTTATATTATTGCTGATTAACGAAATATGTCTTTTTTAAAAAATTCAGGATGGATGCAACCTTGAAAGAACTGACTAGTTTAGTAAAAGAAGTCTACCCAGAAGCTAGAAAGAAGGGCACACATTTCAACTTTGCAATTGTTTTTACCGATATTAAAAGACCTGGTTATCGGTAGGTAACTTTATTTTTAGCTCCTATAATGTCTTTTTCGTTTTCATATATTTTAACTGATGGGGGTAACCTCTTCAGTGAACCTCATTAGTGGGAGGAATATAGATGTGTATTATCATTTTTGTTTTTGAAGCTGGGATGTAAAATTTTTTTTTAATAAATCTTTATTGTTCAGATTATTACAGTTGTTCTTCCCCCCCCCCCCATAGCTCCCCTACACCCAGTTCCCACCCCACCCTTACCCTTACCCCCCACCACTGTCCTCATCCATACGTGTACGATTTTTTGTCCAGTCTCTTCCCACACACCTTTCCCCCCAAGAACTGTCAGTCCACTCCCTTTCTATGCCCAATTCTATTATGTTCACCAGTTTATTCTGATCATCAGATTTTTTTATTCACTTGATTTTTAGATTCACTTGTTGAGATATGTATTTGTACATAATTTTTATCTTTACCTTTTTCTTCTTCTTCCTCTTCTTAAAGAATACCTTTCAGCATTTCATATAATACAGGTTTGGCGGTGATGAACTCCTTTAGCTTTTTCTTATCTGTGAAGCTCTTTATCTGACCTTCAATTCTGAATGATAGCTTTGCTGGGTAGAATAATCTTGGTTGTAGGTTCTTGCTATTTATCACTTTGAATATTTCTTGCCACTCCCATCTGGCCTGCATAGTTTCTGTTGAGGCATCAGCTGACAGTTGTATGGGTACTCCTTTGTAGGTAGTGAACTGTTTTTCTCTTGCTGCTTTTAATATTGTCTTTGTCTTTTGCTCTTGGCATTTTAATTATGATGTGTCTTGGTGTGGTCCTCTTTGGATTCCTTTTGTTTGGGGTTCTGTGTGCTTCCTGGACTTGTAAGTCTATTTCTTTCACCAGGTGGGGGAAGTTTTCAGTCATTATTTCTTCAAATAGGTTTTCAATATCTTGCTCTCTCTCTCTTCTTCTGGCACCCCCATAAATCTGATGTTGGTACGCTTGAAGTTGTCCCAAAGGCTTCTTACACTATCTTCATATTTTTGGATTCTTTTTTTTCTTTTCCAGTTGGGTGTTTTTTGCTTCTTTATATTTCAAATCTTTGACTTGATTCTTGCCATCCTCTAGTCTGCTGTTAGATCTCTGTATATTATTTATTTTAGTCAGTGTATGCTCAATTTCTAGTTGGTCCTTTTTCATATCCTTGAGGGTCTTGCTAAATTTATCGGCCTTTTCTAGAAAATTCTTGAAAAACTTTATAACCGTGGTTTTGAACTCTATATCCAGTCATTTGCTTTCCTCCATTTCTTTAAATTGTGACCCATTTCTTTGTCTCCACATTTTGGCTGCTTCCCTGAGTTGATAGAGTGGCTTTGTGTGCTAGATGTCCTATAGGGCCCAGTGGCTCAGCCTGCCGTTACCTGAGGTGGACACTCTTGGTGCACCCCTTTGTGGGCTGTGTGCACAGTCTTGTAGTTAAGCCTGGATTGTTGTTGGTATCACTGGGAGGAATTGACCTCCAGGCCAGTTGGCTGTGAGGATCAGCTGTGTCTACGCTGGGAGAACTGTGCTGGAGATACCATTATGAGACAAGACTTGCAAAAGCCTCTGTGCTCAGCTTGGATGGGGCTGAGTCTCAGGGCAGAGCAGATAGCAGTGGTTTCCTGTCAGCCCTGCCCTAAGAGGCCCCTGGGTCTCAGTGTTCTGTGGTAATCGCTGCAAGCACCTCTGAGAGAAAGCTGCCTTTAAGTTCCGCCCGCTGCCAGACAGTCCAGTTTCTCCCTGAATGAGTGGGTCCCCAGAGTCTTGCCCAGAACTGGAGTTCAGAGCAGTGGGGAGCTTTTGTCTCCCTCCCGCTTGAGAAAGCCAGCCACATACTCAGTTGCCAGCCCTCTCCGCGGGTGCACTTCTGTACCTCTCCTCCTGCAGCTCCTCTGAGTCTCAGTGTGCTTTTCTCTTTCCTTCTAGTCATAGAATTTCCACTCAGCCAGCCTTCCTGTGGTTCTGGATGATGTCCTTTTTGTCTTTTAGTTGTTTTGAAATTGTTGTGCGAGGCAGCTGTTTAGGTGTTTTCCTATGCCACCATCTTGGTTTCTCCTAGATTTGTATTATCTTAATATCTGGTTTATTGTGCTGTAAGATAATGGAGCAGATCCAGTTCCATGTTCACTGTGTAGTATGTATGGAGCTGCATGATTTGTGAAACATTAACAGTTGGTTTCCTTCCCACAGGGTGAAGGAGATTGGCAGCACCATGTCTGGGAGAAAGGGGACTGATGATTCCATGACCCTGCAGTCCCAGAAGTTTCAGATAGGAGATTATCTGGACATAGCGATCACCCCTCCGAATCGGGCACCACCTCCTTCAGGACGCATGAGGCCATATTAAATGTTATTGACTATTTCTTGAGTTTATTTTTCATTCAGTTATGTAAAACAAATTTACACTTTTTCCTCTTTTTATTGCCATTAAGCCTTTATATTCTAAACAAATTGTAATGCATTTATTTACGAATTCGGTTTGGCTGTGCTATGGTATGAATAGTAATAGAAAGTCCATGTTTCAAGTCCTTCTGTAAAATATGAAGTGCTCTTAGCATTCTATGTAAAACTGTTGTTAAATACACATGTGTAATCAACATGAGTGTGAAAATTAATGGAGGCATGGGAACTGGGTTTGAGTATTTGGGGTTTGTGTTTAGTGGAGGGTGGTGAGCTTAATGCCAAGTGGGGCAGAACAAGAAAACCATAGGATTATATTAATTAAACTAGAGGCCTGACGCATGAAATTCATGCAAGAGTAGGCCTTCCCCCAGCTGCTTGCAGTGGCTTCTCTCTGGCACCCTGGACCCAGGCCTCCCTCCGGCTGCTGGCAAGCACTCGGGATCTGGGCTTCCCTCGTAGCCCCCTTTTCATCCAGAAGGATGTCTGGTCTAATTGGCATACTACACTTTTATTATAGATAGCATGAGTTTGTGGCCTCTTAGACAGGGTGTGGAGTTAGAAAAAGGATCTCTGTGCCTGAGCATGGCAGCACAGGCAGTTTGGAAGCTTGAGCTGATGCAACTTGAAGAACCTTGTGACTGAAGAAATCGGCCTGCCTGAATCATGGTACAATCAAAATAAAACTTCAAAAAGCTAGAGAAGAGAATGGGTGCTACAGTGAGGGCTTTTTGTTTTAAAGATGGGGAGGACAGGAAGCAGGGTTAGAACTTAAGGTAAATCTTCCACCTTTATCCTGAAGAAAATCTGAAAGTGGAAGAGGAATCAAGGCCAAGTGAGAAGTGCTAGGGGATGTCAAGTTGGGTAAGTAAGTGATATTCACACACCCTGCTAAATGCTTATAAGTGACAGTCATCTCCCCTTCTCTCAGGGACACTTTCCAAGACTCCCAGTGGATACCTAAAATACCAGATAGTACTGAACCCTATGTATACTGCCTTCCTATACATTCATACCTGTGATAAAGTTTAATTTGTAAACTAGGGAGAGTATGAGATTAACAACCATAGCTAATAATAAGACAATTGTAACAATGTACTAGAATCAACTTACGTGAATGTGGCATTATTCAGTAAAATACTGGTTGAACACAAGCACTGTAATAGTCTGATAACTGAGAAATCAGCTGATACACTTGACAAATGTCAGTTTTTTGGTTTTTTTTCTGATTTCAGAAAGGAAAAGAGAAACATTGATGAGAGACACATTAACTGACTGCCTCTTGCATGCCACCCACTGGGGACCAAGGCCCAACCAGGAATTAAAACTGTAACCTCCTAGTTCATAGGTGGACACTGAGCCACACTGGCTGGGCCCTTTTGGAGTTTGAGTTACAGCACATCCATCCTATCTACTATAAAAGAGTAATATGCAAATTAACCATCACTCTGACCCACAAGCCATGCCCACCAGCCAATCAGGAGTGAGTATGCAAATCAACCCAACTGAGATGGCTGCAGCCACAGGGACCAGTTGACGATCAAGCCTGCAGGGGAGGGCAGTTAGGGGTGACCAGGCAGTCAGAGGAGGGAAGCTGGGGGGGACCAGGCCTACAGGGGAGGGCAGTTAGAGGTGACCAGGGCTGCAGGAGAGGGCAGGTAGGGGCAAACAGGCTGGCAGGCACAAGTGGTTAGGGGCAATCAGGAAGGCAGGCAGGCGAGCAGTTGGGAGTCAACAGTCCTGAATTGTGAAAGGGATGTCCGACTGCCTGTTTAGGCCCAATCCCAGTAGGTTTGGGCCTAAACGGGCAGTCGGACATCCCTCAAGGGGTCCCAGATTGGAGAGGGTGCAGGCTGGGCTGAGGGACACACTCCCCTGTGCACGAATTTCGTACACCAGGCCTCTAGTCCTATATAATAAAAGGCTGATATGCAAATTGCCCCTATGGGCGGACGTTAGACGTGTGCTGACCACCAGGGGGTGGTGCAGAATATGGCAGGCATTGGTGACGTGACGCTGCTGACCCTGATGGGATGGTGAAGCAGGTGAGCGGGTGGAGACTGGCCAAGGCAGGTGCAAGCAAGATCCCCGACTGCACCACAGATAGGCCCTGATTGCTGGCCAGTCCTAGGGACCCTATCCCTCTAGTTGTCTATAATACCAGCTCAGTTTTCTCAGTAGGTACATGAACTTGGTATTTTCAGTTATTAACCAGATCCTTCATAGGGAGTCTGGACATGAAGTATATATTCAAATTTTGCAAAATGTAATTGGGACTGTTATACCCAGAGTAAATTCAATGAACCCAGACTATCTCTGTACTTAAACCCAAATTTTAAAAAACTGTCTTTGTGAAACTGAAGGCAACACCCTAAAACTAAGCTTATCACAGTGCTTAGCTGTGCCAGATTTTGTGCTAAGGAACTTACTGTGCATTATCTCATTTACCTTCATTGAGCTACAATAACTAGTTTCCAGCTGTAGATGAAATTAAGACCTGCTTTAACAGGTCACAAGGGAGGCATATAAACCTATGTAACCAATAATAGATTAGTTGAAACTACGTTTCCAAAAAATAGTGTTCTTTCAGTTTCTTTGATTCTCAGCTCACTGCAGTCTTACATCCACTCACACTTCAGTGATACTGCTCCTGTAGGGAAGTTATCCTTTGCATTCTAAATTTCGGTCAAGGGACCTAGAGTTGTGGACCTGTTTTAGTTTTTATACAAACCAGAACACCTCTCTTAAATATGGTCATGGCTCACAGTTTGAGGAGCCATATGAGGTCTGTGTTACTGTTATTTATTGCTTAGAAATAGGTAGTTTTGCCATAGCTATAGTAATTTCTTGGAGCCTGCATGAACAAGCTTGAAGGAAGAATGTCTATTCTGTTAGGATGAATCATGACTAGGCAGCTATTTTTTACTTTATTTTACTGATTTCAGAGGAATGGAGAGAAACATTGATGAGAATCATTGATCGGCTGCCTTCTGCCCATCCCACAAAGGATTGAGCCCATAACCCAGGCATGTGCCCTGATCGGGATTGAGCCCATAGCCCAGGCATGTGACCTCCTGGTTCCTAGGTCAACACTCAACCACTGAGCCACACCAGCCGGGCAGGCAGATATATTTATTTTTGTTTTGTGTGTTTTTTTAATCCTCACCTGGGGATATTTTTCCATTGATTTTTAGAGCGGGAGAGGGGAGAAACTTCAATGTGACACACTGATTGCTTGCTGTCCACATGTACCCCAACCAGGGCTTGGGATTGAGCCTGCAACCCAGGCATGTGCCCTTGACTGGAATCACACTTGGGACCCTTCAATCCACAGGCCGAAGCTCTATCCACTGAGCCAAACCAGTAAGGGCTGGGCAGCTATTCTATGAAGAGCATCATGGATTCTCCCCTGCCCATAATCTCAGAGGAATAAGCTAAAACCTAAAAGGGAATTTTAAGACTAACATTTGGCCTTAAAATTTTTTTAATGAGCAAAAACCGTAAGCGTGCTAGTGTTATGAACATTTATTTTGTATAGGTGTATTACCCACCTCACGTTGGGAGGAGCCAATGAAATGGTGCTTAGGAGTGCCTGGTAGATAGTGAATGTTCAATATCTATTTAAAAAGAAGAAAAGGCATTTGTAGCCCTCTCAGTGTGCCTTCAGAATTTCCTACCCTACCCAAGCTGGCCAGCACAGTCATAACCATTTCTTAAGAAAATTTCAAATAAGATTTGATGAAATTAAAGCAATTTATATTATGAACGAGGTAAACCTAAGGCATTTTTAAAATATGTAAATTCTAGAGTAATTATTGGAAACTATCAGAATTTGTAGTATCTCTCACACTTTCTAGTACTTTGCCAGGGAATTATATATAAACTGAGTGTCTATTATGTACCAGGGTTCTGTGGGCTTAAAGAAACATAAATATGACAAGATACAGATCCTTCCTCATAGTCTTAGTCTCATAATGAAAGGTGTAAACACATGGTAAAAAGTTTATGAGAAGTTGCTACTGAAGATGGCACTTGAGCTTGTCTAACTCCTAAAGGGTTGGATTTATACTCCTGTTACAGGTTGTAACATGAACAAAGGTGTACAAGTGGGGAACAACAGCGCTTGCACCACTTATGGAACACTCGTATACTAATTTTGGCCAAATTCAGGATAAAGGGGAGACACATCCCAGAGATGTTGGAGGCCATCAATAAGATTTGGGGTGGACAATGAATGGGACATGGAAAAGCCACCCTTTCCTCATCTGGAAAATACCTATTTCAAAGAATTAATCTAAGAATTAAATAGGTTAATAAATATTTAGGACCATGCCTAGTGTGTTTACTGTTATCAGTCCCCAGCACGCCATCAAAAATTAATCAGTTCTGACAATGCCATCCATTTTACTACCAAGTCCAACAGTCAAGTTTTGTTTCTTTTATACTTATACTAGAGGCCTGGTGCACGAAATTCATGCGTGGGTACAGTCCCTAGGCCTGGCCTGCGATTAGGGCCATCTTCCCGGGCTGCCCACAGCCGTCCCTGCTCCCCGCTACCACCCACCCCCAGGTTCCCCATTTGCCATCAGGTGATCGGAGCCTGCTGGCCAGGGGGAGGAACCGAGAGGTTGGCCGTTACACCCACTCACTGGCCCTGGCCCTGCCCCCACTGTGGGTTGCCCTGTGTGTGTGGAGCAACTGGTGGGGCAAGGGCCTTGGCCTGGCACCACCCACATCCCCTGCCACCCATCCCCCATTTCCCATTTGCCATTGGGCAATCTGAGCCTGCCAGCTGGGGAAAGAGACCAAGAGATAGTGCACCTCAGTGACTGGTTCTGATCATTCTGCCGTTATGGTCAATTAGCATATTACTCTTATTATATAGGATTCTCAGCAATACTGACAGGATCAATCACTCTCCTTGAAATCCTTCCTACTTAATGGATTCTTCTCAATCTCCTTCCCTAGATTGATCTACCTCTTCTTATCCTCTAATGTAGAAGTCCAAGATTCAGTCTTAGTACTCTGGATACCTGCCTCCCTTAGCAATCCACTCATGCTGTGCATTTCTGTCCATGCAGATGTAGTAAATAATTAACGAAAGGTTAGTAGAAATTTGGGAAGTCAACATCATATGTAAGGTGACTAGAGCTTTACCTTGAACTAAATATCTTGAAAGTAATTTATTTTACATATTAAAAAAAAATTACAACTACACAGTAATTCCTAGAACACAGAATAAATCAAGTTTTGTTTTAATGACTATTTTCTGACAAAATTAAGAGAGCAAATCTTTACATTTGACTTTCAAGGCACAGTCACAGAAGAGGGTACTCTACCGCATCTAATTCCCCATGGCTAAGACAGTGAAGTACCTTGTTATACTTGTCAAATATTTATTTTCAAATTAACTGGTCTTCATAATACACTAGGTCCTTATTTTCCCATTGGCCATGTGAAATGTTTGCCAAAGTACTTTTATGGACTTAATTAGATTACTGTTCAGTTATACTTAAATGGGAAGGATCTATCAGATAGCTCTCGACACATTGTCTCCTTGTTACTGTGGTCACAAATGACATTCCAGAGAAGCACACCTGGCCCAGGAAGAGTCATCAGAATCTTCCAGAAAGTCCTCAGGGTTGGTGGGTTGCCACTGAAGAGAAACTTGGAGAGGTCTGCAGCCATGTGCCGGATGAGAGGATGAAATGGACACTAAGCAAAAAGTTGGAAGAAAAAAAGAAGGAAGAAAAACTCCAACTGACAACAGGTGATTCCATCTGAGACCTACTAGAGTGCAGATGTCCTGGCCTGTAAATTCTCCTTTTCCTAAATTGAGGTGTCATTTGTAAACTGTTTTAAAAGAGCAATGCTGAAATAAAAGGTATAAGAGACTCAGGAGGAGATAGGAGAAGGGCAGAGTTGGAGTTAAGAAGCCCGCTCTTGCAGATAGCAAGAACTACCCAGATCAGATAAGACTGGAGGTGGTCCTTTTTTTTTTTTTTTAGAGAAGGGAGAAACAGAGACAGAGAAACATGGATGTGAGAGAAACATCGATTGGTTGCCTCCCGCACATGCCCTGACCAGGGCTGCTGGAGATGGAGCATGTAACTGAGGTATGTGCCCTTGACCAGAATTGAACCCCTGACCTTCAGCCTGTGAGCCGACACTCTATCCACTGAGCCAAACCAGCTAGGACTGGACATGGCCTTATTTAAATAGCAAATAGTAAGACTTAAATTTTAAAAGTTTTTGATCCTGCTTCCTAGTAATTACTTAATTCATGGTTAGATTACATAGGATAAATTTGAGATCAGTTAAATAGTAATGATATTTAAAAACAATAAGTGAGCTGCATGTCAACAAGATTGAGGTTAAAGTAAATCAAAACTGCTGGTTTGGCTCAGTGGATATAGAGCGTCAGCCTGCAGACTGAGGGGTCCCAGGTTCAATTCCGGTCAAGGGCATGTGCATTGGTTATGGGCACATCCCCAGTAGGGAGTGTGCAGGAGGCAGCTGATCGATGTTTCTCTCTCACTGATGTTTCTAACTCTCTATCCCATTCCCTTCCTCTCTGTAAAAAAATCAATAAAATATGTTTAAAAAAAGTAAATCAAAACTTAAAAAGCTAATTCCAAACTCATCTTTGATATGGATTGAAGGAGGAAGAAACGGTTCAGTTTCTATTAATCGACGAATGGATCCATTAGGATTTCTGCAAAAAGATACCATCAAATTACAAATAAATATCATCTAGGTATAATTAATAGCAATCAACAAAACAAATGATACAACATTGTGGTTATATATTTTTACACTTTATATATAAAATAGTTGGGAATACATTCCCAATGATATTATCAAACTTGCTATTGTTGGGAATCAGATATAGGGATCACAAATTCTATATTGAGACAGACATAAGCTGTTGACCCAAGCTGCCAAATGTCAATTAAAATTTTGTTCCTACCATTTAAGTGTCAATTTTCAAATGTTCTCCTCAACTGACACATGTACTTTCTTTGGAATGGTAACATACTCACTTTCACCAGTTTTCTTGTTGCCAACATCTCAGATATTCCGTCCTTCATATCTAGTAAAGAATGCTTTGCTGGGTGGCATGCCTTAACGGCTACTGGAGTAGTAGCTAGGTTTGGGTTGTATTTTGATAAAACCTAAAAACAAGCAAATTCCTTTTTATTAAGTCATATGAACAACATAAATTTGGAAGGTATTATAAAACATTCAAGAAAACACAAGGAAAATTAGAGGGTATGGGTTGTTTGAAACAGTAAGAATTTTTTAGCAGCACAGACGGATGTTTTAACATCACAGAAATGATGGTAATATTAGAAATTTAACTTGAGTGTGGAGGCTTGATTTCTAAAGCCTTCTAAAATGTACACTAAGGATAATGAAGCAAGCATCATTGTGTCCCTGTGAACAAACTAAGCCTTTACAAAGATGTTAGGGAAAATATATATAGGAAAGAGGCAAAATAAATGCCAAAAAAATCATTAGTTATATAGATTATAAAAAGAATTTGAAATATCAACTATGATTGTTTTCATACATAAAGAAGTGACACATTAAATACAAGGTTTCCCTCTTTTAACATAGAAATAAAAAGGGAAGTGGAACTCTATATAATGCTTATAGA
This sequence comes from Corynorhinus townsendii, assembly GCA_026230045.1. Lineage (NCBI taxonomy): Eukaryota > Metazoa > Chordata > Mammalia > Chiroptera > Vespertilionidae > Corynorhinus > Corynorhinus townsendii. The sequence continues at coordinate 113,109,933 of JAPDVU010000003.1, read as the reverse complement.
AAGAATCTGCTCCTTCTCATTCAATTTATGATGCCCAGAAGAAAAAAAACAGAAAAGCCAGAGAAAGGTGGTTAATGAACCCTTTATTTTTATCTTAGGATGTCTGTTCCAATGGCATTTAGGTATTTTCCCAAGTAGTTTTATCTTTCTCATAGTTTCTCCATAAGCTAGGAGGTTCAGAATAACCATTGCCAAACACTACAACTACTTTGGCGGGGTGGGGCGTGGGGGGACTGGAACAACCAGACTGGTGGTTATTTAGATTTGGCAGTTGCTATAAATCAGTAGCTGACTAGTAGTAAATGATGTTATCCTAAAGAATTAGAGATTCTAAATCAGTGTTTCTCAAGTTATTAATGATACCCGTCTCTGAAGAACTGTAGGATAAATGACATTCCTCACTTGGGCAGCAACACCTCCCACGGGAACAGTGGTCAACATGACCATCACAGGTGAACAATTAGAATAATTAGAATACATTACAAGAATACATTTCTGAACTTGAGGTTAAAGAGAAAATGCCCCGAGGGCATAAAAGTACGATGATATCACTAGCTTCTGCTCAACCCAGAAGAACCTTAACCAGGTAGTGTCAGAAAAGACATAGCAGCCCAGAATTTAGATTTTCTCAATACCCAAACCAGCACATAGACCAATGATAAATAATAGTTTACATCAGAGATTACATAAATATCTAACTTTGAAAAAAATGTATCAGAAAAAAAGAAAAACCAGCCTGGAAAATAACCTGGAGAATGTCTTCTGGAATTGTAGTTACTTTTGGAGGTGTAGGTGTTCTGAGCAGATTCTCATAAGAAGAAATCACAGGGGAAGAGGGAACTGCACAGTTCTCAAAGCACTTATCTGAATTTAAAATTAACGATGTACAGTATTTCATTTCCAAATCATTTGATGAACTATTTGTTTTTGATAGTGGATAATCTGTGGATACCTAATGAATAAAAATAAATCATTAAATTTAATGGTGGTATAAAATAATGGAAAATAAAAATTGTCAGTCAGTTGTTAGTTGTGATGGGGGTCCTTAAATAGGCTTCCCAATCAAGTATTAAATAAAATCAAGAAAACAAAGAAATGGCGTATGGCGAACAAAGTGCCACCTTCATTATCAATAAAGGATGAGTACAGCTTAATGTGAAAAATGGACTGAATCCCAGATTTAGATGATTCCCCTTCCCAGTCTCAAGCAACTAACTGGGCTAGATGAGAGTCATAGCTCGAGGAATGGGCAAATTACCACAGGCCCTCACCCCCAAGAGGAAGAAATATTTGAGGGAAACCCAGCATTTTGTTTCTCTACAGCTACAAAGTCCAACACAGAAGCCACAACCATCTGGGGTTGTTTAAACTTAATGAAATTAGTAAAAATTTAAAAACCTAAAATTAGTTCCACAGATGCAACTGCCACATTTTATGTGCTCAGTAGCTGGCTGTGACTAGTAGCTACTATACCGAACAGCACAGAATATAGTACATTTTTATCACTGTAGAAAGTTTTATTGGACAGGCTGATCTACCATATGGGCTGCCTTAAATAATCATACCAACTTTAAAATAGAATGAGGTTTTGATAATAGTAAATTTGTTCACTGGGGAAAATTTGGGGAACAAAGGTGGGGCAATAAAAATCACCCATAAATAACCACATTTTGGTGTGTTTATATTCATTCTTTTTCCTTAAAATGTAGTAGTCCCAACCTTATCCACAGGAGATACGTACCAACACACCCAGTGGATGTCTAAAACCCTAGATAGTACTGAACCCTACATGTACTATGTTTATTCCTATACATACATACCTATAATAAAGTTTAATTTATAAAACAGGTACAGTAAGAGATCAATAACTAATACTAAAAATGAGCAATTATAACAATATACTGTAATAAAAGTTATGTGACTTGAACACAAGCATTGTGATACCTTGACAGTTGATCTGATAACCGAGATGGTCACTAAGTGACTAACAGGAGGGTAGTATCTACAGTGTGGACATGCCAGACAAAGGGGTGATTTATATCTCATATGGAGTAGGAGGGTGAGAGATTTTATAACTCTACTCAAAGGAGCATAATTGAAAACTCATGACTTGTTTATTTCGGGAAATTTCCATTTAGTATTTTCAGATTGCAGTTAACCACAGAAAGCAAAACCACGGATAAGAGAGGACAACTGTATGCATGTGTATATGTACATATCACTTTCCATATCATTAAATACTTGAACACATTGTTTTTATATGTTCTTATGTTTTTCAAAAACATGATAGTTATGTAACACTGGACCTTACTGACATACCTTAATGTATCTTGCTTCTCTTCTACCATTTGACATTTAGATTGTTTCCATGCTTTGCTCTAATAATAATTTGCTATAACAAATCTGTCCCAGTGAGCCTTAGAATGACATGTTTAAAAGGTATGAAAAAATCTAAAGCTCTTAATATATGCTGCTCAATTACCCTCCAGAAGTATATGGTAAGTATACAACTTAAGTCTGCATTATTCTAACTTTTTAAACAGACTGTTTGAATCTAGAAATAGTTGTGTATCTGAGTCATTAAGAACAAAATTAGAGCTTTCAATTTTATGAAAATTTACCAAAGCTGTTCTCTTCTTTGTAGAAGGAATTTTCAAACCAGGAGTACAGAATGTAGGTGCCAAGGGAGACTTTGTATATTCATCATCTAGAAGACACATACAATCACGTGAAAATAAATATTTGAAAATAAAGTTGAAATACAGATTTTAACTTTTAAGTTATAATCCTTGTCAATATAATTTAGGATTACTATTTTTAATGACTTAAATTATAACTAACATCTGCTTAGTTGGACAGGAAAAAATCAAAACTCATATCACATATCTAATTATCACTAGTACTAATAGAAGTTCAGCAAGGCACAAGTGCTATATGCAAAAATAAATAATTCTAGCATAAAAGAAACAAAAATATAATTTGAAGAAAGATATTTTTCACTGTAGCAACAAGATTAGAGCAAGATACCTATATATAAACCTATTAACAACTGTTTAAGATCTTTATGGAGAAAATCAAATTTCTGAAAAATAAAAAGGAGGAAGAAGGCCAGGAAGTCACTTGCTGTCCAAGATATTAGGAAGAGAACTATGCATATATATATATTTGATATCTATAATACATAGTATCATGAAAGCAATCTTTAAAAAATACCAAAGAGAAACTGTAAACACGTTAGAAAAGTGATCATCAGACTGGCAAAAACCTGATTAGGTCTAAATATCTTTAAGTGCTGGAAAAGATGGAGAAACATTAACCCAAACACTGCTTGAGGACATAAAAGCCATCTTCGGGGCAATTTAGCATCTTAGAGTAAGTGAAGAAGGTGTGCATCCCCTTTCACCTAGAAATTCTACTACTAGAGTGAGAAACACATGTGCATAGGCATAATTTTCATTATAGTACTGCCTGTAACAATAAAAAATAAAAACTCAACTGTCAATAAAATGGCTTATTCATACAGTGGAACACTACTGAACAATTAAAATGGATGAACTGCCCTAGTCGGTTTGGCTCAGTGGATAGAGCATTGACCTGCGGACTGAAGGGTCCCGGGTTCGATTCTGGTCAAGGGCACATACCTGGGTTGCAGGCTTGATCCCCAGTAGGAGGCGTGCAAGAGGCAGCCGAGCAATGATTCTTTCTCATCGATGTTTCTATCTCTCTCTCCCTCTTTCCTCTCAGAAATCAATAAAAATATTTTTTAAATGGATGAACTGGATTTACATAGGTTAATATACTACTAAAAAACATACTGTGAAGTGAAAAAAGCAAATGGCAAAAGAATACAAATTATATGTTGTAACTTATATGAAATTTTAAAACACAATTATGCTTTATTAATCATTTTTGGGGAGGAAAGGAAGAAGAATAATTGAGTGGGGCTAGGGATTTAGCTTTAGGTATAACATTTTAAAAAAAAAAAGATTTTTAAAGTTGATTTTTAGAGAGGAAGGAAGAGGGGTAGAGACATGGATGTGAAAGCAAAACATCGATTAGCTGCCTCCTGCACTACTAGGGATCGAATCTGCAATCCAGGCATGTGCCCTGATTGAAAATCTAACCGGCAACCTTTTGGTGCATAGGATGGCCCAACCAACTGAGCCAAACTGGTCAGGGCACTTTAGGTATATAACTTTAATTTTTAAAAAATTTGAAGCAAATATAGCAAGATACTAACATCTATTTAATTTGATATTTTCAGTATACACCTATATACCTGGGGTTTTAAGATAAGGCAGCTAACCTAAAACCTGTCTGCAGCCCTAGCCCAGTGGTCAGCAAACTCATTAGTCTACAGAGCCAAATATCAACAGTACAACGATTGAAATTTCTTTTGAGAGCTGAAAACTGACTTCTGCGCATGGGCCATGAAGTTTCAATCGCACTGTACGTGCGAGCCCGCACGTGGTATTTTGTGGAAGAGCCACACTCAAGGGGCCAAAGAGCCGCATGTGGCTGGCAAGCCGCAGTTTGCTGACCAGTGCCCTAGCCAGTTTGGCTCAGTTGATAGAGCATTGGCCTGCAGAGTGAAAGGTCCAGATTTGATTCTGGTCAAGGGCACATGCCTGGGGTTGCAAGCTTGATCCCCAGTAGGAGTCGTGCAGGAGGCAGCCAGTCAATGATTCTCTCTCATCATTGATGTTTCTATCTCTCCCTCTCCCTTCCTCTCTGAAACCAATAAAAATATATTTAAAACAATAACAAAAACAAAAAACCTGTTTGCAATGGGTAACCCATGGAGCCCTGGCTGGGGTAAGCATTAAACAGCTCCACAGGGCACACAGAACTACCACTGAAAAGCTCCATTTAAAGATGAGTTAAAAATTAAAGCAATGTGAGGAAACAAGCCCCAAGAAAGACAATCAAAGTGATAAACAAGAGAATGAATACAAGAGTCTTTCAGATACATGTGTTTAAAATGTTCAAAGAGATAAACGGAGGCATAGAGATCATAAGTCAAGAGAGCAATACAGAAGGAAAAATAGAAAAAACTTATAAAACAAAAAATGTAGTAATTGGAGTAAAAATTCAAGTGATGGGTTAACATAATAAATTAGACTCAGTGTAAGAGAGAAACAGCTATTGGAAGGATGTCTAAAGCACAAAGTAGTAAAGAGAAAGGGAAGAAAGCTATCAAATGGAAGTTAAACTGTGTGGCTCAAGGGTAAGTTTCAATATATATCTTACAGGAATTTCAGGAGAGAAAAGTTGAGGAATTAGGGGAAAGTAATATTATTAAAGAGATAATGTCAGAGTATTTTCCAGACTTAGATGAGTCCTTATTTTAAAAAATTATCCCAAATTCTAAACATAATACAAGAAAACAAACATACTATAGAGAAATGAAGAATATCAAAGATAAAAATAAAAATCTTATAGACTACCAAAAAGAAGAGATTTTCCTATAAAGAAAAGCTAACCAGACCAATAGCCTTCTGCTCATCAGCAATAGATACCAGGTCACAAAGGAGTAATTTCTTCAAAATACTGAAGAAAGACACCTGTCAATCTAGTCACCTATATCGAGTTAAATTATCATTCAAGAACTAGTGAAAGCCCAGCTAGTGTGGCTTAGTGGTTTAGTGTAGACCCATGCACCAAGAGGTCACTGGTTCAATTCCCGGTCAGGGCACATGTTCTGGTCTCAGGCTCTATCCCCACTGAGGTCATCCAGAAGACGGTTGGTTGATATTAATGTTTCTCTCTCATTGATGTTTTTATCTCCCTCTTCCTTCCTCTCTCTCAAATCAATAAAAACATATTTTAAAAAATGAGTGAAGCCCTGACTGGTTTGGCTACGTGGATAGAGCGTCGGCTGTGGACTGAAGGGTCCCAGGTTCGATTCTGATCAAGGGAATGTACCTTGGTTGCTGGCACATCCCCAGTAGGGGGTGTGCAGGAGGCAGCTGATAGATGTTTCTCTTTCATCGATGTTTCTAACTCTCTATCCCTCTCCCTTCCTCTCTGTAAAAAATAAAATATATATTTTTTAAAAATGAGTGAAGAAAATGTTTTCAGACATATAAAACTAGAGAATACTTCACACAGAGTAGACCATCTCTGAACGAACTGCTAAAGGCAGTACTTTAACCAGAAAACTAAACCCAGAAGGAATGAGTGAACTATAAGCAGCAATGGCAAACACAAAAAATGGTAAAGAAATTACTAAATTTTAATAAGTACAGACTATAAAAATTTTAATAGCTTTTGTGGCATAGAAATAGGGTCAAACAAAAATACAACATAAACTCTCTTAATAAGCCTTCACTTAACCAAATTACTAATGGGTAAACATAAGCTTTTGATTCCTTCCATAAAAGATACTGCTGATGGCCCACTGAAGGATTTCAGTCAGGAAGTCATAAAAGATAGTCTCCCTTATTAAGGTCCACTGGGAAGTGATTTCTGAATATGATTGAAAGTAGTGGTCCAATTTCTCTCCTTTTAAAAAAAATAGGCTACTCTTTAATGTAGTCATGTTTTTTTCTTATAAGTTGAGCTCTAAGCTTACTATGAATGAGTTGCATTTTGTTACACCTGTTTATGCAGAGGTACTTATTAATAACAAGTCAGTGAAATTAGTAAAAAGAATATTTCTGAAAATAATGTCTAAAACTTTGGAAAGATTTCCTAAAGACAAGTTACTTTAAAAGATTTGCCAATAAATTTGGTATAGATCAGACAACTATAAATAATTATTCAAAGAAATCATAAAACTTGCCAAAACTGGTTTGGCTCAGTGGATAGAGCATCAGCTTGCGGACTGAAAGGTCCCAGGTTCGATTCCGGTCAAGGGCACGTACCTTGGTTGCAGGCACATCACCAGTAGGGGGCGTGCAGGAGGCAGCTGATCGATGTTTCTAACTATCTCTCTCCCTTCCTCTCTAAAAAAAATCAATAAAATGTATTAAAAAAAATAAAAAAGAAATCATAAAACTCTAGGATTTTTTTATTTTATATTTTCATGAAAACCAGTGTTTGCTGAGACAAATATGAGAAAACTACATGAAAATTTTCTATAAGTTCTTGTACTCTTTAAAAAAAATTTGAATGGTAACTGATGTATTCTGGGTCTGGTTTATATAAGAAAGATAATGTAGAACTCTAATCAATAGGCTGAGGCTAAATTTAAAAAGGGTGCTATTGGCTCTATATAAAAAAAATGGTGAATGAATATATATTTATATGCTTTAAGTTAAAATGTTAAAAACAAACAAAGTGACAAGTACTGAGTATAACCAGGAAGAGTATAAAAAGGAAGAAAATTTTATCTTTCTCTCGTATGAAATCATGCTGAACATGAATGAAATGAATGATGGTATTTAACAGAACTTGATGTCACTAACGGAGAAGATGCAGAAGGCTATTAGAATATGTATGTGGTACATCATTTTTATATAAAGATCATCTAGAAAGAGCATAGCTGAGAAGTAACTTGATTTTCACACTTACCATTTTTTTCCAATTGCTGGTTCACGAGGCCAGCAGTGGTGCTATCACTGGACACTAGTTCTGTTTCTACAGCTTCCTCACTGGTATGATTAATAGGGAAATTATAAGGTAAAAAAAAAAGTTAATATTAAACCTCTGGGAAAATTTAATCTTTTAACCACAGCCTATGGTATGGCTGTGGTTGAGCATCGACCTATGAACCAGGAGATAATGATTTGATTCTCAGGGCACATGCCAGGGTTGTGGGCTTGATCCCCAGTAGGGGGCGTGCAGGACGCAGATGATCCATGATTTTTTCTCATCATTGATGTTTCTGTATTCCTATCCCTTCCTCTCTAAAATAAATAAAAATACATTAAAAAAAAAAGTATAGCCCAGTGGTGAGCGTCAACCCATTAACCAGGAGGTTGAGGTTTGATTCCCAGTCAGAACACATGCCAGGCTTATGGCTCAATCCCCAGTGGGGTGGGGGGTGTAGGAGGCAGCTGATCACTGACTCTCTCTCATCAATGATGTTGCTGTCCTTCCTTTTCCCTTCCTCGCTCTGAAATCAAGAAAAAAAAAGTGGAAACATGGCTCAAAAAAGCTTAAGAACAATTTTGTATTGACAGTTTTGACTTAGAAATAGATTAAAAATCTCTGACTTAAAGGAAAGCCATGAAAAGTTCAACTCATTATATAAATTAATCTGCTTCTGGGCAATTTTGTTCCAGTTATAGGTCCATTCTGTGACAGTTTTATACTGTTTTACTTATTGTAGCTTTACTTACAGACACTTTTTGTTAATCCTCACCCAAGGATATTTTTTCCAGTGATTTTTAGAGCGGGAGGGAGGGAGGAACAAATATCGATGTGAAAGACACTGATTGGTTGCCTCCCATACACACCCCAACCCAGCCAGGGATGGAACCTGCAACCCAGGTAATTGAACCCAAGATCCTTTGGGTCTAACCACTGAACACACCAGCCAGGGCAATCCTTTAATTTTATTCTTTATCTTACCAAACACCTTTTTTTTATCAGGCCAGTGTCACTCCTTTTACAGCATCTAACCTGAAAAAATCAACAGCTCACACTTTACTGTAGAGTTGATGATTCAGCGAAGTTTGAAATAAGAAGTATCTGAAAACCTCAGTCTGAAACATCATACTTCTTCTAGGAAAAAAAATATCAATAAATACAAAAGATATAGGAAGTTAGATAAGCTGTACCTTTTAAGAAAGTGCTTGCCCTAACCGGCTTGGCTCAGTGGCTAGAGAGTCAGCCTGCAGACTGAAGGGTCCCAGGTTCAATTCCGGTCAAGGGCATGTTCCTTGGTTGTGGGCACACCCCCCAGTAGGGGTTTGCAGCTGATCAATGTTTCTCTCTCATTGATGTTTCTAACATTATATCCCTCTCCCTTCCTCTCTGTAAAAAATCAATAAAAATATATTAAAAAAAGAAAAAAAAGAAAGCTGCTTACCTTTTACTCTTCACATTTTTAAGTCCCATTGTGTAATCTTCATTCAAACACACAGTATATTCAGAGATACCGAAGTGCTCTAATTTAGGAGTCACACACTCAAAATCATCCATATTTAGTGCACATTTTGGAGTTTTTAGTACCTTTACTGGTGACTGTTTGAAAAATGGAGTTAACGTGTTTGGCTCTTTCTTATGATTGTTTACTGCCTGTGGAGGGTTTGGTGGAATTTGTGATATCAGGTACCGCTCAAGTCCAAAATCTGAAAGTTGTGGACTACATGGAATCTTCTCAGAAACAGAGCTGCTTGGAACCACAGGATGAGACATATCATCCTTTACATCAGGCTTTTGAAGGTTTTCATCTCTAGTGGACTCTGGTTTAGAGTCAATGGCTTCTTGCTCACCCACTGGAAGAAAAGGTCATATTGTATTCAAACATCAAATCAGGAAATCTCAAGTACTAAAACCACATAAAACAATTTCGTTTGAAATGTCCTTCATCAGTAAAAGTCCTGATTCTGTCCTCAGTCTCTAAGGTTTTATTCTAGTTGTACCTTTAGTAAGTTTCTGATATTCACCTCTTGTCCGCCCATATCCCATCCCATTTTGATGACATATTAGAGAAAGGAAGTAAACTAAAGTGTTAAAAGATGAAAAATCAAGAACCACAAATATAAGTTCAATTTCCTTACATCCCCAGTTAATGTAAATTACCAGTTCTTAATATATTCTGAAACTATTTTATCATTTAATGACAGTAATTACAGTGTGGAATTAACTATAATCTAGATTCAACATAAAGTATAAAAATATTAATTTAAATATTTTACTTACAGATGCGTAAAAAGGAAAGACTGTTACACAAAAATAAACTTTTATCCTGTCAGCCTGAAACACAAGTATCAAAAGCCTAGTGAGAGCCCAGCTGAGGTGGCTCAATGGTTGAGCATCGACCTATGAACCAGGAGGTCACAGTTCCGTTACCGGTCAGGGCGCATGCCCGGGTTGCGGGCTCGATCCCCAGTGGGCGCATGCAGGAGGCAGTCAATCATTGATTCTCTCTCATCATTGGTGTTTCTATCTCTCTCTCCCTCTCTGAAAGCAATAAAAAAAAAAAATTATTTTTAAAAAGCCTAGTGAGAGAAATAACAGGACAGCATTAGAAAGATATGCAGTTCCTCAACCTTTAATAGGGTGATGTCTAGCTCTACACCTTAACATTTAACCACTACACTGTGCACGTCAGGTTAAATAATCGGCTAACAACTATACTTTTCCCTATAGTCCTTCGTTATTTCCTGGGTACACTACTGGTGAATGAATTTCATGTGGAACTAAGTTGGAGTTAAAAGATACAGGACGGCACCTTCAATGCCAATTCCTTTCTTATTGTTAATCCTCACCCGAGGATATTTTTCCATTCATTTTTAGAGAAAGAGTGGAAGGGAGGGGGAGAGACAGAGAGAGAGAGAGAGACATCGATGTGAAAGAGACACATCCTCGGTTGCTTCCCACATGATCAAGCCTGCAACTGAGGTACCTGCCCTTGGCCAAAATGGAACCTGGGACCCTTCAGTCCACAGACTGACATGCTTATCCACTGAGCCAAACTGGCTAGGGCCCAAGTCCTTTTTTTGTTTTTGTTCACTCCATCTTTTTTTTTTTTTTTTTAATATATTTTTATTGATTTCAGAGAGGAAGGGAGAGGGAGATGAATGAGAATCAATGATGAAAGAGAATCATTGACTGGCTGCCTCCTGCATGCCCCACACTGGGGATCAAGCCTGCAACCTGGGCATTTGCCCCAACCGGAATCAAACCATGGTCTGATTGGTTCATAGGTCAGCACTCAACCACTGAGCCACCCCTGCCGGGCTGTTTACTCCATCTTTTAAAGGAAGGTCTATAGTTCAAATAGGATCTATCAGATACTGGTAGAGATCCTTGTCAGAATCACCTGGGTCCAAAGGAAGAGGAAAGGGATAAATGTAGGCTATACATTTACTCAATCAGCTAAGAGATCCAACAGAAGAGGGAGTAGAGGTGCACACTTGTTTTTGAAGATATAATTTTCATTGTTTTGATCAGCAACTGGAAATAAACCAGGATAGGGTACTATTTCTGTACATAAACCAGGACACATTAAATCTGCAGGGTGCACCATCTAAAAATAGTTATAATAAACTTTGATTTCATGGCTTTTGGCCGTGGAAGAGCTAGCTGCTGATTCACTGAGTTCTGTTTTGACATTGTGCTCTCCTACTAATTCTGAGAAATGTTATGACTACCAAAAATCTCTTGTTGCACTTATCGTAAGGCTGTCAGTGATGAGATTAATAAAATAAAATCATCACCATGATCATCCCCATTTCACAAGTGAGGGAAAAGCAATTTGAAAAAATTGTCCAGTCACACATGTAGTAGTGTGTGTAGATGGTAGAGTCAGTATTTGAATCCATGGCTTGTACACACCCAAGTCAACTGAATTGTTTCTTTTACACCTTGTGGACTGTTTAATATACCTTTCATAAAAGTCTTCAGTATGTATATATTGAACTTAATTGCTTTATTTATGTACAAAGATCACTCTCATAATGGAAATGAGGACACTGAAGCTCAAATTGGTCAAAGGTATGGGCACAACAATAACAACAGTTAACACTTGGCAATTAACATGCCAGATACTGTTCTAAGTAAACTTTATCTTATTTAATCCTAATACAACCTGAAAGGTAGAGACTATTAAACATCTCCATTTTACAAATGAGAAACCGAGGTAAGAGGTTGAGGAACTGTTCAAAGACAATGCATCTGGTAAGTGGTGGAATCAGAGATCTGAACTCAGTTTGGCTCTGAATTTAAAACCACTATGCTATAATACTATTTATTAGAAAATTTTAAAACTGAAAAGGACTTTGTCATTTTACATAGGCAAAAATCTCTCATTCTACAGTAGAGGAACTTGAGATTAAAAAAAAGGGGAGGGGGGAGAGACATTCCCAAAGGTCAGTCTCATTTATTAGCAGAGCTGACTAGAAACCAACTATGCTGAAGTAACATCAACATATCTGTTATTTCATCTAACATTGTGTTAGTTCCTGTCTAGCATTTAGAAAGGACAACACAGTGGTTATTGAATAAATGACAAAATGATGGTCACATAATGGCAGAGCAAGAACTAGAAACCATGGCAAAGCCAAAATAGTCTTACTAAATCATGCTGCCCTTTCTTTTTAAAAAAATTTATTTTTACTAGAGGCCCAATGTACGAAGATTCGTGCAAGAATGGGCCTTCCTTCCCCTGGCTGCTGGCACTGCCTTTGCTCTGGCCGGAGCCACCTTTCCACCTTTGCTCTGGCCCAGAGCCACCTTTCTGCCTTAGCTCCACCTGGAGTCATCTTTCCACCTTCCCACACTGCCCAGAGGCCCAAAGAGGCTGGGGCGGTGCGGAACACCTGTGTCATCGCCATGGCGGCCCCTGGCCGCTCAGGGCCTGCATATGCAAATTAACCTACCATCTTTATTGGGTTAATTTGCATACTCACTCCTGATTGGCTGGTGGGCATCGCAAAGGTATGGTCAATTTGCATCTTTCTCTTTTATTAGTGTAGGTTGATTTCAGAGAGGAAGAGGGAGAGATAGAAACATCAATGATGAGAGAGAATCATTGATTGGCTGCCTCCTGCACGCCCCCCACTGGGGATTGAGCCCGCAACCCGGGCATGTGCCCTTGACCGGAATCAAACCTGGGACCCTTCAGTCCACAGGCTAATGCTCTATCCACTGAGCCAAACTGGCTAGGGCTGCCCTTTCTCTTTGATACTAAACAAACCCTACAAAATACAAGTTATTCATACCTGAATTTTTCTTGGCCCGTGGATTATATCCATACTTCTGGAAAAACTCTCTTATTTTTATAATATCTGCTGAGGTTTTTTTCATCAGTACTTTCGTTGCCTTTATGAAACCAATGCTTTCTTGACTATCCAAACTTGCTTTATCAAGAAAAATATTGACATTAACCTTTTAGGAGGAAAGAAAGTACATTATAGTTTCTCTAACTTTTGACTAAATTTATTTATATTTTTAAAATGATAATTATTGTAGGGGTGATACCTTTAGAGTCCGAACTTCTGAATTAAGGTCATGTAAAATTCTTACTGCATAACCTTCAAAGTCTTCAATATGAGTATTGAAAGGAAAAAGGAGGGGAAACATAGAAAATATAATTCAGTTTATTTTTTGAATTGCAAAATTCTTGTAGATATTAATTTATAATTTATATCCTGCTAATCACAAAGAAAAGTGTTGAATTAAAGCCTTTCTTTAAAATTGGTACTAAACTACTAGAGACCCGATGTACGAAATTCATGCACGGGTAGGGTCCCTAGGCCTGGCCAGCAATCAGGGCCGATCTGTGGGGCTACCTGCAGGGCGATTGAGGAGTGACGCTGGCCTGCTCACTGGCCGGTCCCACCCCCGATCACCCTGCCACCGCTGGTCACATCCCTCTTACGGGGCGACTAAAGCCCCCCCCCCCCCACCCCGCTAGCACCCACCTTGGCAGGCCTAGGGTCTGTGGGCTGGGGGCAGCTTCTGCGTTGAGCATCTGCCCCCTGGTGGTCAGTGCGCATCATAGCTACCAGTCGTTCCGCCATTCAGTCAATTTGCATATTGGGCTTTTATTATATAGGATAATGTACACACAGAAAAGTACAGAAATCCTAAGTATATAGCTTGATGAACTTTCAAAGACCTACATAATCAGCACTCAGATCAGGAAGGGAGGGAGGGACAAGATGTGAGAACATGGTCCTACTGAGCAATTTTTTCCTATATGGTGAGCAATTTTTGATTCGTATTTTAAAAATCTTCTTTACTAATAAGATATATTTTCTTCTAAAAGCTTTATTGCTTTCCTTTGCATTCAGAGATAAAATCCATCCGGAATTGATTTTTCTGCATGGAATGAGATGAGGATGAAGATCCATTTTATTTTCTCCTGAGTATACAATTGACCTGGCACCATTTACTGAAAAAAAAATCCTTTACCCACTATACTGTCACCTTTCTTATTAATCAGATGGTAATATATATAAAATAAAGGCAGTTTTTTTAAGAATTATGTTTCTTGCCCTAGCTGGTTTGGCTCAATGTATAGAGTGTCAGCCCATGGACAGAGGGGTCCAGGGATCGATTCGGGTCAAGGGCACGAACCTGGGTTGCAGGCATATCCCCAGTAGGGGGTGTACAGGAGGCAGCTGATTGATGTTTCTCTCTCATCAATGCTTCTAACTCTCTCCCCCTCTCCCTTCATCTCTGTAAAAAAAATCAATTAAAAAAAAAAAGTCAACCAATTTTCATTAGGGAAATGCAAATCTACACCACAATGATTTTCTACTTTATACACACTAGGATGTCTACAATAAAAAAGACAGGTAATAATAAATGTTGATGAGGATGTGAATAAATTGCAACCCCCACTCATTGCTGGTGGAACTATACAAATGGTACATCTACTTTGGGAAACAATTCTCTTCCAAGTGTATACCCAAGAGAACTGAAAACATTATATTCAAGTGAAAATTTGCACATGAATATAAAACAAATTGCTGATACACACTGACATGGATCAGTGAAATAAGTCAGCCACACATATGTATGATTCCATTTATATAAAATGTCCAGAATAGGCATATCTATAAAGAAAGAAGATAGATTAGTGTTTGCATAAGGCTAGTATGGTAGATGGAGAAGGGATTGTGAGCTGCTAACAATCTAAAAGGCCATTGAATTGTATCCTTTAATGCCCAATTTTGTGGTATTTTAATTAAATCTCAATAAAAATGTTTAAAAGTCAACCAATTTAATGACATCACAGTGATAAAAGGTAAAAAAATTTTGTGATCATTTTCCTAATGTTCACTATTCTATATTTTCTGTAATATTTATGGGCCTGGATTAAAAAATTATTCCACAGGAGAAACCAAGATGGCGGCATAGGTAAGCACCTAAATTGCTGCCTCGCACACCAATTTCAAAACTACAACAAAAAAAGACAGAACGGACACCATCCAGAACCACAGGAAAGCTAGCTGAGTGGAAATTCTACAACTAGAAGGAAAGAGAAAAGCTCACGGAGAATTGGAGGAACAGCAAAGGGTTGAGGTACGGCAAAGGGTCTTTGTGTGCCCAAAGAGGAAGGGTGGCTGAGAGCCTGGCTGACTTTCTCTGGCGGGAGGGGGAAGGAAGCCCCCGACTGCAGTGAACCCCACAGTTCCGACTGCACTGAACCCCAGTTCCGGGCGAAACCCCGTGGACCCAGGCTCACACAGGGGGAGTCTGGACTGTCAGGTAGAGAGAAAGGCACTCGGAGACTCAGAGACCTGGGGAGGAGCCGCGGCAGGCAAAGGTTTGGAGGCATGCACATGCCAGTGCACACAAAGACTGTGGAGGTTGCCACAGGCTTTCCCTAGCAGAAGGGAGTCAGAAGCTCCTGACTGCACTGAACCCCAGTTCCAGGTGAGCCCCTGGGGTCCCACGTTCTTGTGGGGGGAATCTGGACTCTCGGGCGGAGGCTCAGGAGCCAGGGAAGGCAGAGGTCTGGAGGCGCATGTGCAAGGGCAGGGCTGACGGGAAGGCGAGACTGTCTGCTCCGCCCTGAGACTCCACCCCATCCAAGTTGAACACAGAGGCTTTTGCAATTTGGCAAGTCTAATCCTATAAGGCTGTCTCCAGCACTGAACTTCTCCCAGCAAAGACACAGCTGATCCTCACAGCCAACGGGCCTGGAGGTCAATTCCTCCCAGTGATACCAACAACAATCAAGACTTAACTACAGCAAGGCTGTACACACACTCCACAAAGGGGTGCACCAAGAGTGTCCACCTCAGGTTAACTGGGGAGGCTGACCCACTGGGCCATATAGGAAACCTAGCACACAAAGCTACCCTACCAACTCAGGGAAGCAGTGAAAATGCGGCGACAAAGAAACAGATCAGAAACGAAAGAAATGCAGGAAAACAAACGACTGGATATAGAATTCAAAACCACGGTTATAAGGCTTTTCAAGAATATCCTAGAAAAGGCCGATAAATATAACGAGACCCTCGAAGATATGAAAAAGGACCAACTAGAAATTAAACATACACTGACTGAAATAAAAAATATTATACAGAGACCCAACAACAGACTAGAGGATCACAAGAATCAAGTCAAAGAATTGAAATACAAAGAAGCAAAAAAAAGTCAACCGAAAATGCAAAAAGAAAAAAGAATCCAAAAAGTTGAAGATAGTGTAAGAATTCTCTGGGACAACTTCAAGCATACCAACATCAGAATTATGGGGGTGCCAGAAGAAGAGAGAGAGCAAGATATCGAAAACCTATTTGAAGAAATAATGACTAAAAACTTCTCCCACCTGGTGAAAGAAATAGACTTACAAGTCCAGGAAGCCCACAGAACCCCAAACAAAAGGAATCCAAAGAGGACCACACCAAGACACATCATAATTAAAATGCCAAGAGCAAAAGACAAAGAGAGAATATTAAAAGCAGCAAGAGAAAAACAGTTAATTACCTACAAGGGAGCACCCATACGATTGTCAGCTGATTTCTCAACAGAAACTATGCAGGCCAGACAGGAGTGGCAAGAAATTTTCAAAGTGATGAATAGCAAGAACCTACAACCAAGATTTACTCTACCCAGCAAAGCTATCATTTAGAATTGAAGGTCAGATAAAGAGCTTCACAGATAAGAAAAAGCTAAAAGAGTTCATCACCACCAAACCAGTATTATATGAAATGCTGAAAGTTATTCTTTGAGAAGAGGAAGAAGAAAAAAGTAAAGATAAAAATTATGAACAACAAATACATTTCTATCAACAAGTGAACCTAAAAATCAAGCGAATTAAAAACCTGAGGAACAGAATAAACTGGTGAATATAACAGAATCAGGGGCATAGAAAGGGAGTGGACTGATAATTCTAAGGGGGGAAGGGATATAGGGGGGTGCAGGAAGAGACTGGACAAAAATTGTACACCTATGGATGAGGACAGTGGGGGGGAGGTAAGGGCAGAAGGTGGGGTGAACCGGGTGGAGGGGAGCTCTGGGGGGAAAAAAGAGAAACAACTGTAATAATCTGAATAAAAATTAAATAAAAAAATTATTCCAACTTTTCCTTATAAAACCAAAAGAAAAGGCAGAATGTGTACACAGGTAATATGTTGGTAAGAAGGTAAATTTGCAAAAGCTTTGTGGACAGCAATTCAGCTACATAGCAAGAACTTTTAAAATATATGTATGTACTTTTAAATAACTTTTTAAAATATTTTTATTGATTTCAGAGAGGAAGAAGGAGAGAGAGAAACATCAATGATGAGAGAATCATTGATCAGCTGCCTTCCACACGCCCCCCACTGGGGATCCAGCCTGCAATCTGGGCATGTGCCCTGACCAGGAATCGAACCAGTGATCTCTTGGTTCATAGGTCAAAGCTCAACCATTGAACCACACCTGCCCTGCATATCAAGAAATTTAAAACGCGGCCCTGGCCGGGTAAATTGGTTGGTTAGAGCGTCCTCCCAATATGCCAAGATTGTGGTGCAATCCAGTCAGGGTATATACAAGAATAAACCAATGAATGCATAAATTAGTGGAACAACAAATCATGTTTCTCTCCCTTCCTCTCTCTAAAATCAATCAATAACTTAAAAAAAATAATTTAAAAAATGATAATTTCAAAATGCTAGTATAATTTCCTATCTTATAGCCTTATCTCAACCATGTAAACAAAATCCAAGAAAAATAAAGGAATTCTAAAAATAAGAACGATAGAAAAGCTACTAAAACATTGAGTGGTGTCCTCTGATGGTGCAGTTACAGGATATATTTCTTCTATTTTTCTATATCTCAAAATTTTGCGATGCACACATACAGTTTTTACAGTCACAAGAATAAACATTTTTAAATGGCTGGATAACCGTTAACAAAATCACTTAAGTAAAAGGACTCTAACAGGATGAAATATTTTAAGGCACATTAAAATTATGACATTTATTAAGTCTGAACTACTCTTTCAACTTAAAAAAAATTTCTAATACAAAGTTCCGTGGTGAAGAATTTTGCTTTACTTACAAAAAAAAAAAAAAAGAGCAGTACTGAGTTCTGGTGTTTGTGTTGGCAACATGGTTTGTTGGGAAAAACAGACGTTTACTGCAACTGTGGACCATCACTATACATGTCACCATACTAGTACATGCAGAGGTCAATGCTGAACAGCTGCACTGTAAAGGAAGCTAATTTTGTTTCTATTTGTTGTTGATGAGCACAGGTTCTGTACGACTAGCAAGCATACCAAATGTAAATCAGGTGCGCAGACTGAGCTCAACGTGCCAATTTAGGTTTTACTCGCACTACGCGTTTCTCCAGGCTACACAGCAACAGCGCTGCTTTTCTTTTCCGGAGGGCGCTGGGGTCACCCCATCCCCGGGGGGAGAGGAGAGAATCAGGGAGGGCGGCCCCAGTGACCTCTCCAGGCTGCACTCACGGCGCCGTCCGCATTCGTACCCAGCGGGCCCCTCCCACGGCGGACTAACGGCCCACCCGATAAGTGTGCCCGTTTCGACGCCACCCACCCGCCCCACTCACCGCTGTCTTCCCTCTCCAGCGCCCGCTGCAGCCGCGCCGTTTCGCCGTCCAAGGTGACCGCCAGAGACCGCAGCTTTGCACAGAAGCTCCGGATCGGGTCCATGGTGACCACACAGCGCCGCGGGCCCCGCCACTCGTTTGAATTCCAGCGCCGGAAGTTTCGTTAGTCCCATGGCTGTCCCACTAATCCTCTCTCGCGGGAGCCGAAGTCTCGCGGGAGCCAGCTCCCGCGGAGTAAGCCCACTCCGGGCGGAGCTAACGCACTACCGGTGGTGTGTCAGTAGGCGTGCGGAGGGACGCGGGCTCCCGAGGCATTGGACTGGTGAGTGCATTGGCTTTCGTGACCACTCGGGGACCCTGGGTGGGCGATCACTTCCCCGGAGACGCTGGTTCCCCTGGCGCCGGGCGCATGGCCAGTCTATTCCCGGTCTCTGTTCGCAACAGGCGCCATGTTCCTGACCGCGCTCCTGCGCCGCAATCGCATCCCCGGCCGGCAGTGGATCGGAAAGCATCGGCGGCCGTGCTCTGTGTCCTTCCAGGCGAAGCAGAACACTGTCCGCCGCCTGGAGACGGAGGCGGAGAACCACTACTGGCTGAGCACTCCCTTTCTTAGCGCCGCGCAAGAGTTCGGGCACGCCGCGGCCCGCAGGGCGGCCGCCTTCCAGGCCATCAAGGCGGCCAAAGAGGCCAAGTTCCCGCAGCACAGGCGGCTTGTCGACCAGCTCAGCCACCTCAATGTCACCAAGAAATGGGCCTGACCACGGCGCCGCCTCCTCTTCACGGGAACCAGAAGCATTAGAAGAATGTGACCCGTCAGGAAACTTGGCTTGGCGCGGTAAACACAATACACTGTACAGATGCTACATTGTAGTATTGTATACCTGAAACCTGTATAATTTTATTAATCAATGTCACCCCAATAAGTTCAATTTAAAAAAGCGACCTTTGGACCAGAGTCGTGAGCAGAGCGTTCAGAACATCAGGTCTTCAAGCTCCAGCTTTTCTCGTGTCATGTTTCTGTTTCTTCACCAGGGTTATAGTGAAATAAGATGCATTTTGGATGAACCTGCGATGAAACTGCAAATTAATGGTTTGAAGTCTGTGTATGTGACACCCAATGGGTTGCCTAAACGTAAATGAAAACAAGGTTTGTCAGTCAAATATATTCCTAAAAATGTCATTTTTTTTTTCTTCTACCAACAGTGGACATTTAAATGAAGTAAAACGGTTTTTATCGGAACTTTGCATGAAAGTGTGTTTTTTAAAACTTTCGGGGGAAAAAAGCACTATCAGGATAAAATTAACATATTGTACAGTTAATCAGTTGTGGATCTTTTCTTTCAATTAACCTTTTTCTGAATAAAAATAGTCAAGCACTTTACACGTGTCACCAGATACAGTAATCCTATTGACGCAGGTTAGTAAGAAACTAGGCAAGTTCCCAGGTAAGTGGAATGGAGAAAGACAAATGGCTGAACAAACTTGGAATTGCTGAGCAGAGATTCTGTTTTCCCTATCCAAAGATAACTAATGAAAAGGAAAATGGGGGGCTTAGAACCCAGTTCAGTATCTGGTTAAAACTGTAGTCTTACTTCCCCACACTGACTGACTTGGGCAGAGCTGCGGGGACTCTCAGGGGCCCACCACAGAAGGAGAGCCTCCCCATGAGTTCAGTTCAGGCTTTGGATCTGGAATTCCCCTGGACCAGCAGATCTGCGAAATGAAGGTTAAACTTTCCTCCCTCAGAGCGCTGGCTGATCCTTCTCCCATGCATTCTGCCACAACACTAAGAGCAGGTGGCTTAAATCACCTTAGGGCAGTGGTCTGCAAACTGCAGCCCGGGTTTGTGGCTCTGTTGACTAATGAGTTTGCCGATCACTGCCTTAGGGAGATAACAAAAAAACACAATTAGAGCCAGACTAATCCAAGATAGAAGTGAAACTAACCAGAAAATGACCCCAACCTTCCTTATACTCTTACTTTAATACATCAGTTACCAAAGGATGCATTCAGAAGTCTAGTGAATATTGTTGAGATACTGCCTTGGAGCCTCCCCTAAAATTCCCACCCATAGAAATAGGTAAAATCCTCAGGACAAAGAACTGGTGTGTGCTCTTCTTTGAGCATGCCAGTGCCCCCTTTCTTCAGGCATATACTTTGCATCTTCTGTCCTAAGGTTCTGGATGAGACCCAGGGGAACAATGGGCAGCAGCAGCAGCTGTTGCAGACTTACCCCTGGTCCTGCCTCCAGGGAGCCCTTCCTTTACCTCTCTGGCTCAAGCTTTAATAAACTTATCTGGACTCTGTCTTGAAAATTTTCCTGCATGAGTCAAGAATCTGGAGGTTGTTTGACACATGACAGGTGCCAGACAGCATGGAAGGAGTCCCCCAACACTATCATTTGGGATAGTTTTACCTGTGAGGAAACATTTAAGGAACTCTAAAATTACCCTCCCAGTAATGACAGTGACTTGGATTTGGATTGCTGTATAATCCAGAAATCTTTATGTATTTAATAGGAAATTTTCCAAAATGCACAGAAGATAAATATTTCACTGCCTCTGCCCCCAACTCTGGAAACAAACTAAACATGGGTCCACACAGGTACACAACATGGACCATGAACTTTTAAAACTCAGTGGGATCATACTATGTATATAGATTTCTGCCATTTTTTTCACCTAATTTTTGTTGTTGTTAATCCTCACCCAATAATATTTTTTCCATTGATTTTTAGAGAGAGGAAGGGAAGGGGAGAGACAGAAACTTCAATGTGAGAGATACATCCATTAATGGGGGCCGGGGAGCCTGCAACCAAGGACATGATAAGAATTGAACCCTCAACCCTTCAGTCTGAGGGACCAGCACTATAATCACTGAGCCAAACCGGCTAGGGCTCACTTAATGTCTAAGATCTTTCCCAGGGAGTTATTTCAATTTTATGAATATAAAAATAGAGAATCTGTAAGTGGCTTCATTGTAGCAACACAGTAGCAATTCAGCCAATTTCCTTTGTTGTTGTTAATCCTCCCCAAGGATATTTTTTCCATTGCTTTTCAGAGTGGAAGGAAGGAGGGAGGGAGGGGGGAGAGAGAAAAACTGATGTGAGAGACATCAATTGATTGCCTCCCACACATGTTCCTACTGGGGGTGGGGAGTGAACTCCCAACCGAGTATGTACTCTTGACCAGGAATCAAACCCGAGATCCTTTTGTGTGGGGGCCGAAGCTCCAACTATTGAGCCACACTGGCCAAGGTGCCAGTGTCCATCAATATTTATTGCTTTTTAAAAAACCTCTCAAATACTAGCCTCATGTGTAGGAAAGATTTTTTTTCTTTCTACGTAGGGAAGAACCCAGTTCTATGTTTCTCTCCAGTGTGTCTCCTTTACTACACACGAAACACTGAAGATCACCAAATATGGAAGTTTCCCCCCCCCCCCGCCCCCCAAGCAATTCTTAGCAACACCAGCTGCAAAGAATTTAATTCTGACACTATCTACCTGGACTCAGTCCCACAAAACTGTTCCTCACCCTGCTTTAGTTGCCCCTTGCAAATATTAGGTCCCCAAATTACCCACAACTGCTGTTCATCTTGCTACAAATAAAGTTTCCATAACCCCCTCCTCAGTTTGGATCAATTTGCTCCAGCAGCTTACAGAACTCGGGAAACACTTCAGCAGTTTATTAAAGGATATGATAAAGGACACAGATGAACCGCCAGATGAAGAGATGCATAGGGTGAGGTCTGGGAGGGTCCCAAGCACAGGAGATTTAATTCCCATGGAGTTAGGGTGCCAGCCTGGAAGTTCTCCAAACCTTCTATGATTGGGATTTTACGGAAGCTTCCTCGCATGGGCAAGTGACTCCATTTCCAGCCCCTCTTCCCTCTTTGGAGGAAGAGGGATAGTCTGGAAATTCCAAGCTTTTTCTAGTCTTTCTGATGACCAGTCCCCATCCAGGAGCCCACTCGGTTACCTCATTGGAACAAAAGAAGCTTCTAGTGCTCTTACTTAGAAAATTACAAGGGTTTTAGGAGCTGTGCCAGGAACTGGGGGCAAGGACCAATACATATATTTTCTATTATCTCACACATTATACACATTTCTATATGAATTTTTAAAAGTGGGGTTGTCAGTAGAGAGATTATGTGGTGAAACTTGGACACATATTGTCATATTACTTTTTTTTTTTTTTTATAGTTAAGCCATTTTATACCCCCCACCAAAAATACTTCTTTGCTCATATCCTCAGCAACACTGGTGATTGCCTATCTTAGGCAAAATAATGAAGCTGAGCATCTTTATCCATGCTATAACGAATCAATCCTATTTTTTAATTTTCGTTAATCCTCACCCGAGGATACTTTTTCCATTGATTTTTATTTATTTATTTACTTTAATATATTTTTATTGATTTCAGGAAGGGAGAAGGAAAGATAGAAACATCAATGATGAAAGAGAATCTTTGATCGGCTGCCTCCTGAAGATCAAGTATTTAACCCAGGCATGTGCCCTTGACTGGAATTGAACCCGGGACCCTTCAGTCCACAGGCCGTTGCTCTATTCACTGAGCCAAACCAGCTAGGGCTTCCATTGATTTTTAAAGAGAGTGGAAGGGATGAATGGAGGGGAGAGAGAAAAACATCGACATGAGAGAGACACATTGATTTGTTGTCTCCTGCACAGACCCCAACCCGGGCTGGGATGGAACCTGCAATCCAGGTATATACCCTTGACTAGGAATTGAACCCAAACCCTTTGATACCCGGGCCAATGCTCTAACCACTGAGCACCCCCACCAGGGACTCACATCTGTTTTTATGATCACCAGCAGTATATCTGCCTAGGAATACCTTTCCTATCCCATTATAAAAGTCTTTCCTGCTTTCATTTTCTGATAAAATCCACGAGCCATCTGGAATTTGTTACCAGAGGCGAACAGAAGCATCTTTACCTTTCATTTTGTGGGTAATACTAGTAAGTACAAAGAAAAGGTCCTCAAGAATTTATAATCTAGGCAGCTCTTTGAGCCACCTGTTCGAAATTTCTCTTTGAGTATACTTTCTCTTTGCTTGCTCCAATAAATTTTCTCTAGTGAAAAAACATTATAATCTAGTGAGTTGAGTTGCAAGTATTTAAAACGAATATATGACTAAATGAAATTAGTACTAGATAGGCAGCCAGAAATGTTAATCTGGTTTGGAGGCCATGGAGAGTGTTATGGAAGAATGCTATTGGAGTTCAAAAGCCTGGATAAAAAGAATTATCTTATGTGGGGCATGGGTGGGAAAGAGACATTCTTGGTTGAAAAACAAGATGCCCTGAATTAATGAGTAAAACCTCTGTATCAGATGGAAGGCACTGAAGCATTATAGACAATGATAGTAATACAGGATTATTAAATTCACCTATAAAAAGCTGTTACACAGAAGAAACTAAATGTTAGTTCTCATCCCTCTAGATTCTGGGGGCAAATAAAACAAGTACAAGAGGCCAACATCACTCAACTTTCCCAGAGTGGTTCCAAAAAGCTAGCTTATGAGAAAGGAGAAAAGTAAGGCCAAGGTGATACCATTAGTTCTAGTCTTTAAAGAGTAAAAATATGGCCATTTAGTTATTAATCCTTCCTACTCCAAACAGTGATGAATTAGCACTCCTCTTCCCAAAGGTTGCTTCATATCTACTCGCCTTGTTAGGGGCAGAAATAGAATATTGGGGACTAGCTACAATTATAAAAAAATATTAATCATGCTCTGTTAACCGTGATGGTTCTGTTCTGATTAGAGAAAGTGCATTCTAACCTGGCTGAGAGTTGTATGCCCAGGGACATGGGAGCTAATATCAGAATGCAGTCCATCCTCCCTTCCCGAGAACTGCCGATCATTATGGAAAGATTTACAGATCATTATATAAAGATTTACAGCCTCCGTGGCTGAAACAATCTAGTCCTGGAGGCACCTGACCTTTGCAATCCCCAGCCCTTATTGCCTGTAATCCCAGAAGTGCACAAAGGCGCCCACTCTCTGCATCCCCACGCCCACAGCCCACATTACTAGTAACCTGTAATGATTATACTGTGCCTACTTTCCCATGCCTGTAATTCTTACTTTCTCACACAAACTTTGTCCTTCTACCCAATATAAGCAGCTGGCTTATGGGAAGAGGCAGAGCAGATTTTTGTGGATGACCTACTGTTCTCCCATACTGCCAGCATTAATGAAATAAACATTCATATGATTCAACCCTGTCTCTGCTTAATTGGCTCAAGTAGTGACAGGCAGCCCAGACCCCTTGGTTGTTCGGTTACAGACTCTGCCAGTTTCTGGGAATCAGCTCTATCTCAGATCCTTCTCGCTTCCTTCAGCAGCCTCAACGATTAACCTGTCCTTTTGGAGGAGAATTGGAACACATATGCCACAAAAGAATTCTACATAAAATAAAATTTATTATTTAGCATTTTGAAAACCACAACTCAAAAACTTCTAAGTGTTTTGCAAGAACTTATGATCCAAAAGTTACTTCTGAATTGAAAATTATGTTCAGTAAAAACTAAGTTAAAAACCTTTTGAATAAAGCAATCTATACCTCTGGCCTAGGTAAACTACAATATTGTTACATTCAAATATTAAATGTCTTAGATATAGTTACTCCAAATTATTAGCCAAATTTCTTTCTCTAACTAAACATTATTTTACCAGATTTATGGCCAAAATAATAGTTATTCTTTCATTTGGCAAATACCACTTTATAACAACAACAAACTGTTTAAATACAGAACTTTATTTAATAAAGTTATGATTTTTGAAAAAAGTTTAAAACGTTCAGCCTTCATGTTAATGTAGTTAGGCTATCCAAAAGACAAAGCAAAAAATTAACATTAAGTCATGGTCCAGGGTTATATTTATGAAAAACAAATATAAGACTTATGGACTCAGTAGGTAAAGACAACCAAAGGAAACTGTATTTCAAATGTTTAAATAAAAACATGAAAGATCACTTTAAAATAGTGTCCATCTTTTCTTTTAAATGGGCATAGACTCATCTGCAATCATGTGCAAATAAACTTGACTAATAGCTTTCTCAAGCTTTTAATATAAATACAAATCCTTGCTTCCTTATGCAAACCAACAAAATAATACAAAGTGAACTTGTTAGAAAAATACGGACCTTTCTGAATCTATATTGCACTTTAAATTTAAATTGTAAAATAGAGTACTAATTACATGAAACCCCGTTGACTTATTATTACCTGTATCTTACATATTATTACATCTGGTCTTTATGTTGGCTGAAATGCAAAAATATAATTTCTTAATAACAGATTAAAAGTATTTTCCATTGATAACAGTGCTATTCCTAGAACAAAACATAAGCTAAACATATTTGTCACTATTTGTGCCCCAAATATGCAAATCCTAACACCAAGCCCTTAATATACATTTTTTTGCTTAAAAGTTTACTGAATGGAAATCGGACATGTCTGATAATCTTGAAATTAAAACACTCTGTAAACTAAGTAAAAATCTGTATTCTAATAGAAATAAAATTCAAATAAACATTGCCCATTTGATTTAAACTAATCTTAGTCAAATTTATGACACATTGAATCAGAACCATTAAATATGTAAAAATATTTTAAAAATTACCCATATGGCCCTGGCCAGTCTGTCTCAGTGGATGGAGCGTCGGCCTGCGGACTCAGGGGTCCCAGGTTCGGTTCCAGTCAGGGGTATGTGCCTTGGTTGCGGGTGCATGCCCAGGTGGGAGTGTGCAGGGGGCAGCTGATCAATGTTTCTCTCTCATCGATGTTTCTAACTCTCTGTCCCTCTCCCTTCTTCTCTTTAAAAAATCAATAAACTATATATTTTTAAAAATCACCCAGCTGAAACCGGTTTGGCTCAGTGGATAGAGCATCAGCCTGCAGACTGAAAGGTCCCAGGTTCGATTCTGGTCAAGGGCATGTACCTGGGTTGCGGGAACATCCCCAGTAGGGGGCGTGCAGGAGACAGCTGATCGATGTTTCTCTCTCATCGATGTTTCTAACTCTATCTCTTTCCCTTCCTCTCTGTAAAAAAAATCAATAAAATCCCCTTTCTAAAAAAAAAAAAAAAATCACCCATATGTAAAGATGAAACTAAACTCTGTAAACATGTCCCTGTTTAATAACTACTCTACTGCAACTGCTCTTTGGTTTGGCAAAGTAATACCTCAGGGACTGAATGTAAGTTTGTACCACATAAAATCAAATCTCCTGTCTACTTTTTTTTTTTAATGGCAATGGCAATACCTGAAATTCAACTTAATATCCTTAAATGTCATCACATTTGTTCAAGTGTTTGAAGGACCAAAGACAGTACTAATACATTTTCAGAGGGCTTCATTTTGACCTTTCTCCCCAAAGAGTGACAGACTAACCAATACCAGGTAGGCCCTTGCTGAAGAGTAGTCAATGTGTATGAATAAACTCAGCCAAATATTATTCAGAATGTGGTAAAATGTTGGCCATGAATTAAACCAAAGGTAATTAAAAGGCTTTAACTGAAAATTTCTGAAAAGGTGTTTACTACACTATTAAAGATGATATTGAATAACAGAACTTAAAAGAAAGATTACACCACCACAAAAGTGCCTGAATACACTAAGGGGGTAAATTGTTTCCTCACTTGTTAATCAGGTGCTTGCAATCCTGATCTAGATGTAGAAATACTCATAAACAGTGCCAGATCATTTCTGAAAGTATTAAGTTTAAAACATTGACTACTTCTTTACTACAGGCAAATTGCCAAAATGATGATTTTGTTTGGTAACTGGTATCACACATTTAACTCTCATACTTAAAAGTTTTTTTAGAATCAAGATTATCAAGACTACAGAGTTGAAATGAAGGTGGAAGAATCTGTATTATATTCTTAAAGCTACCATATTCCTTCAGTTCAAAGTAGAAACTTCCTTTTAAAATCTATTATTACTATTAGTCAATGGAATTAGGCAAATCCTAGAAATTATAAACCTGGAATAGTTTACTATAAAGCTTATATGGGAAAAAAAAATAAAATGTATGACATTAGGAAAGTATAGAGCTATCCCTAGTATACTGTTTGATGTATAGAAGGTACTCCAGAAGTATTTGTTGGATGAATGAAAAGTAAGGTGATTTTGCAAAATCAGAAATCAAAGAATGTTAGAGGTCATCCAGTCCAAGTCATTGGTAACACCCCCTCTTCTCAATC
The DNA here is from genome assembly GCA_026230045.1 of Corynorhinus townsendii. Classification (NCBI taxonomy): domain Eukaryota; kingdom Metazoa; phylum Chordata; class Mammalia; order Chiroptera; family Vespertilionidae; genus Corynorhinus; species Corynorhinus townsendii. Next base: position 113,082,075 of record JAPDVU010000003.1, on the reverse strand, counting down.
CTGTTACAGATAAGAAAACTATAAACCTAGATAATTATAGATGCTGGTTAACATTTAGCTCTGCTGGCGTGGCTCAGTGGTTGAGCATCAACCTATGAACTAGGTCACAGTTTGATTCTCAGTCAGGGCACATGCCTGGGTTGTGGGCTCCATCTCCAGTGTGGGGTGCAGGAGGCAGCCAATCAATGATTCTCTCTCATCATTGATGTTTCCCTTTCTCCCTCTTTAAAATCAATAAAAATATATTTTTAAAAATTTATCTCTATCCACAATTATTTTGGTTTGTGTGTGTATAGTATTTGACTGAACAATATAAATAAGGATTGACATGTTTACATTGTTTCTCCTTTGTAAGATATTGAATTTTTCTTTATAATTAACTGAAGGTGGAGGGGTCCCTCAGCCTGGCCTGTGCCCGCTTGCTATCCAGGACCCCTTGGGGGATGTCAGACTGCTGGTTTTGGGCTGAACCCACAGTCTGACACCCCAAGGGATGTAGTAGTGCACAAAGCAGCAGGCGGCCAGGGAGGAGCCCGACCTGGGCCAGGGGCTGCGCTGCTCCTGCTCATCGGGGCCCCAGTGCACCTGCAATGAGCCTGGCTCGGTCAGCTGAGCAGCACTCCCATTGTGGGAGCGCACTGACCACTAGGGGGCAGCTCCTGAATTGAGCATCTGCCCGCTGATGGTCAGTGGGTGTCATAGCAACTGGTCAAACAGTCGACTAGTCGCTTAGGGTTTTACATGTATAGATGCAACATTTCTTGCCCCTTAGACTGGATTTCAAAAGGAAATGAGGGTATGTGTCTAGGTGGAAAGATGTTGCTGTTTGGTCAGATTTAGTATTTTGGATTTAAGAGTGGAATCCACCTTTCAGAGAATGGAAGTTTTAAATGACTACTCAGGTTGCCTGACTGGTGTGGATCAGTGGTTGAGTGTCAACCTACAAACCAGGTCATGGTTTGATTCCTGGTCAGGGCCAGGGTTGCAGGGCCTGCCTTTGTCCAATATTTCTAAGTTCCTTTGTGTTTTCCTGCATGTATACTAATAAAAAATTTTTAAAAAGTAATTGTAAATCAGAGAGAAACAAAAATATTTTTTATACTACCAAGTTTCCTTTAAGTCTTGGGCACAACACTATACAACATTGCTGTATTAATGCTTAGAACTAAGCCTTCAATAAATTATACAAATGTGCTTCATGTTGTAAATCATTATATTTAGATATCTTAATCCTTCTGCATGTTATTGTATAGCCAACAATAAAAAATCTTTATTAAAAATGTTGAAAAGTATAAAACAGTATTTAATAAATGATCAAACACCCAATGTTTAAAAAGCAGTTATTTCCTTTTCCCTACATAGTACAAGCAATAGTAATTTGGATATTATTATTCAGTTTCAGCCACCATGCTGCCTACATGTACTTCACTTAAGAGAATTTTTTAGCCTCTGTTTCTGGAGTGAAAATTCACATAGACACCAAGAAATAACTCTGATAATGCAACTCAGGTATCAAAAAAAGATACATATGCCATGTTCACATATGATCTGACATATTATAGCATTTCATAACAATAAGAGTTATTTGCAAAGTAAAATCAAGTCACTTTTGCAGCTGTAAGTCAATGCTGGACTTAAGATTAAGGCATCTTCCTGCTCTGCAGTAGTGCTTCAGTGGATCCAGGGATCTGTACAAAGGCTTCCTTTTGTGAAAAAATATATCTTCTGTTACACTTCAATTATTTCATCCCATTGATAATTTTCTTGCAAATAATATTGAAAATATCAGTCCATGTTTTTATAAACCTATAAAACCAGAAATAATTGAGTTATTGGTTAAAACTTGATTTTATATTTCTGAAAACAAGATTTATTAAATGGTTCTGTGAGCTAAGATATAAAGCTAATAATATAACAAGATAGGAAATAAATATTTTAATACTGCTATACTGTAATAGTGATTTTTGTAAGCAGTAAGTAAAGGATATCACTGACTTTCTTCCTCTGAAGCATCAAGAAAGCATTTTAAAACAGGCAGACTCGGAGCAATCCAAGATGGTGGCATAGGTAAACACCTAAACTGCTGCCTCGCACAACAATTTCAAAACTGCAACTAAAAGACAAACGTCTATCACCCAGAACCATGGGAAAGCTGGCTGAGTGGAAGTTCTACAACTAGAAGGAAAGAGAAAAGAGCATTGAGACGTGCACAAGCGCTGAAAAGCTGAGGTACGGAGGCGCGGGATCTGGGCTGGCGGCAGGCATTGTTTTTTTCAACCCAAAGAAGAGACAAGCCCCCAATTACTCTGAAATACAGTTTCTGGGGAGACACGGGGGACCCAAACTCCTATGGGGAGAAGCTGGATTGTCTGCCACCGGGTCGGAAAGTGAGGGGGGCCTGCTTGCAGAGCTCCGTGCAAGAATAATTGTTTACTGTGCTGGGGCACTAGACGCAGTCGGAGAGGCAGAGCCGGCTAACTAGCAGCCATTGCTGTTTGCCACACCCTAGCCTAGTGACGCCCTGAGACCCCACCCACACAACCTACAAACCCACCCAAGCTCCAAGCAGCGGTTTTAGCATAAGAAAGGCCTGCCCTATCGCAGCTTAACCTAGCAAACTTGCAGCCCGGGTCAGACAGCTCCAAAACCTCCAAACCGCAAGCAAAGAGGAGAAAACTGTAGCTCTTGCTATAGCTCCTGCTGGGTGGACTCAGACAATAGCTGACCTGCACCCCATTGGAGATCCAGAAGCCAGTATACCTAGTGGTCAGTGTGAGGAACCAGATTTCAACTCCTCACATCCATATGTGACACATTCAAGAGGCAGACTCAGCGAGAACCAAAGCCCCACTGAAACAAGTCCTGCACCATAAGCGTGTCTCCAGCACAGCAGTTCTTCCATTATAGACACAGCGAGTCCTCACAGCCGATTGGCCTGGAGGTCAATTCCTCCCAGCGTACCAACAGCCATTAAGGCTTAACTACACCAAGACTTTGCACTCAGCCCACAAAGGGGAGTACTAAGAGCGTCCACATCAGGTGATTGGGGAGGCTGAGCTACTGCCCCCTATAGGTCACCTACCACACAAAGCCACTCCATCAACACAGGGAAGCAGCCAAAATGCAGAAACAAAGAAACATGTCACGAATGAAAGAAACGGAGGAAAGCAAACTACTGGACGACATAGAGTTCAGAACCACATTTATAAGGTTACTCAAGAATCTTCTAAAAACTGCCGAGAAACTTGATGACACTTCTGAGGAGCTTAGTGAGACCTTCAAGGACCTTAATGAAAATGCCAAAAAAATGGAAAAGGACCAGTCAGAAATGAAGCATACACTGTCTAAAATAAAGAATATACAGAAACTCAACTGTCGATCAACGTACCCCAAGAATCAAACCAAAGATCTGAAATATGAGGAAACAAAAAACACCCAACCAGAAAAACAAAAACAAAAAAGAATCCAAAAATATGAAGATAGTGTAAGGAGCCTCTGGGACAACTTCAAGCGTACCAACATCCGAATTTTTGGGGTGCCAGAAGAAGAGAGAGAGCAAAATACTGAAAACCTATTAGAAGAAATAATGACAGAAAACTTTCCCTACCTGTGAAAGAAATAGACTTACAAGTCCAGGAAGCGCACAGAACCCCAAACAAAAGGAATCCAAAGAGGACCACACCAAGACACATCATAATTAAAATGCCAAGGGCAAAAGACAAAGAGAGAATCTTGAAAGCAGCAAGAGAAAAACGGTTAGTTACCTACAAGGGAGTACCCATACAACTGTCAGCTGATTTCTCAGCAGAAACTATGTAGGCCAGAAGGGAGTGGCAAGAAATATTCAAAGTGATGAACAGCAAGAACCTACAACCAAGATTACTCTACCCAGCAAAGCTATCATTCAGAGTTGAAGGTCAGATAAAGAGCTTCACAGACAAGAAAAAGCTAAAGGAGTTCATCGCCATGAAACCAGGATTACATGAAATGCTGAAGGGTATTCTTTACGAAGAGGAAGAAGAAGAAAAAGGTAAAGATAAAAATTATCAACAACAAAATGACATCAAATACATACCTACCAACAAGTGAATCTAAAAAATCAAGTAAATAAAAAATCTGAAGAACAGAATGGACTGGTGAATATAATAGAATCAGGGACATAGAAAGGGAGTGGACTGACAATTCTCAGGGGGAAGCGGGTGTGAGTGGTGCGGGAAGAGATTGGACAAAAATCTTACTCCTATGGATGAAGACAGTGGCGGGGGGTAAGGGCATGGGGTAGGGTGGGGTGAGGAATCAGGTGGAGGGGAGCTATAGGGGGAAAACAAAAAGAGGAACACCTGTAATCTGAACAATAAAGATTTGTTTAAAAAGTAAAAGTAAAATAAAACAGGCAGACTCTCAGGGTTCTCCCTTACTGTTAACTTGGACATAATCTGAAGAATCATCTTATCCACACCTTTCTAAGATGTTGAAAGGATGTAGGGAAGACTCACACAGCAATAGTTCTAGGAACTTCAGCTGGGGATTCTCAACCATCACAGACAGCAGCTACTATTCTGCCTATAGTAAGAAGAAATAAAGCCAGGATTGAGGCCCCACTGCTGTATCACAGTTCTCAGTGGCACTGGCAAGTGCTCCTGCTGCTCATCTTCCGAGTCCAGCCTGCTCTACCTGACATGAGCCTGGCCAGAGTGCCTGTGTTCTGATTCTGTATGGGTCTCAGGCTCTAGGTCCTTGGTACTGAACTGAATGCTCATTGCTCATGACAAATGTCTGCAAGGAAGCAAAGGCTTCCTTAAGACTGCAGATGACAATGCTTTAAAAAAAAATGAGCTCATCATAATAGGAACTATGGTAATGAATGTGTGTTGTCTGAAGCTGCTAGGTTTGTGGGCATTCATTATGGAGCAGTAGGTAAGTTTGTTAAAAATTGAACACCTTCACAAGATGCTACTAAGCACTGAGCTCAGCTCCTGAATGACTGAAGCAGCTGTATCCTTAACTTTAGTGTCAGGAGAGACTTCACTACATCCCTGCAGTTCAACTTTAGGTTAGCGATTACCCTCACTGCTTAGACTGCTGATCCACCTGGACTGTCTTCTGTGGCTCCTGTTTCTGGACAGTCAAGAATAGCTCATCCATGTACTTGCCTACAGAGTAAATTGCTCTTTTACAAAGTAAATAACATTTTTTCAGCCTTTAGTGTTAGTCACAGCCTTTAGTGTTAGTCACTCTTCTCTGGATCTAATTTCTTCAATAGTGGGCAAGTCACCTTTTTTGTCTATTGCCACTGTAAAAAGGTTATTTATCCCTGTAAGCAGATTATATATGATCTGATTAAAAAATGAATTGAGTTGCTGGCTAAATAGCAAAATTGATAATATATAGCATAATCACTTCTGGCCTGCAAAGTTTCTGTTGAGAAATAAAGTAAAAGCAACTATTATTTAAGCACTAAATAGGTATATGGTGCCAACCATTTTTCTTCTTGTAGAACCCAGAAGCAGTGCTAAGAGCTGAAAGTCTAGTTTTATGCTTTTTAATTATTTATTTTTAAGTATGTTTTTATTGACTTCAGAGAGGAAGGGAGAGGGACAAAGAGAAACATCAATAATCAGAGAATCATTGATTAGCTGCCTCCTGCAGGCCCCCTACTGGGGATCGAGCCTGTAACCTGGGCATGTGACCTTGACTGGAATCGAACCTGGGACCTTTCAGTCCACAGGCCAATGCTCTATCCACTGAGCCAAACCATCTAGGGCCCATAGCTTCTTTATTTTGTTTCCATTGTCATGAAATATATTTTTTCATACCTTTACTTGCAGATTGTGTGTGCCTTATGATCTGAAGTGAGTCTTTTGCAGACAGCATAAGTAAGGGTCTTATTTTATTATCCATTCAGTCACTGTATATCTTTTGATTGGAGCATTTAATCCATTGCATTTAAAAAAAAATTTTAATTGATTTTAGAGAGGAAGAGAGAGAAATAGAAACATCAATGATCAGAGAGAGAATCATTGATTTGCTGCCTCCTGCACACCCCCTAACTGGGTATTGAGCCTATATTGAACCTGGGCATGTGCCTTGAGTGAGAATTGAACCATGACCTTCTGGTTCATAGGTCAATGTTCAACCACTGAGCTACTGGGGCTGGGCTATTCCACTTGCATTTTTAAAAAAATATATTTTTATTGATTTCAGAGAGGAAGGGAGAAGGCGAGATAGAAACATCAGTGATGAGAGAGAATCATTGATTGGCTACCTCCTGCACTCCCCCTCCTGGGGATAAAGCCTCAACCCGGGCATGTGCCCTTGACCAGAATCGAACCCAGGACTCTTGAGCCCACAGGCCAAAGCTCTAGCCACTGAGCCAAACTGGCTAGGGTCCATTTGCATTTTAAAGTAATTGTTGACAGATATGTATTTACTGCCATTTTATTACTTATATTTTTGATGTGTTTTTTTTTTTCTTTCTTCTTCTTCTTAAAGAAGACTCTTTGATGTTTCTTGTAATACTGCTTTGGTGGTAATGAATTCCTTTAGGTTGTTCTTGTCTGGGAAGCTCTTTATCTGTTCTATTCTAAATGACAGCTTTGCTGGGTCAAGTAATCTTAGTTGTAGATCCTTGCTTTTCATCACTTTGAATATTTTGTGCCAATCTCTTCTGGCCTGCAAAGTTTCTATTGAGAAATCAGATGGCAGTAATAAGAGAGTTCCCTTGTAGATAACTAACAGCTTGTCTCTTGCTGCTTTTAGAATTCTCTTTGTCTTCAATCTTTGGCATTTTAATTATAATGTCTTTGTGTGGGCCTCTTTGGGTTTATCTTGTTTGGGACTCTCTGTGCCTCCTGGACTTTTATGTCTATTTCCTTCACCAGGTTAGAAAAGTTTTCCATCATTACTTTTTCAAACAAATTTTTAATTCATTGCTCTCTCTCTTCTTCTGGCACCACCATGATGAACTGTTGGTACACTTGAAGTTGACCCAGAGGGTCCTTACACTATCTTCTTTTTGAGTTCTTCTTCCTTTTTGCAGTTCTAAATGCATATTTTCTACTTCCTTATCTTCCAAATTGATGATCTGATCTTCTGCTTCATCTATTCTACTGTTGATTCCCTGTAATTTTTTCTTCATTTCAGTTATTGTATTCTTCATTTCTGACTGGTTCATTTTTTATAATTTCCATGTCCCTTTTCATGCTACTGAAGTTCTTGCTAAGTTCCGTGAGCATACTTAAAATCATTGTTTTGAACTCTACCTGGTAGACTGCCTTCATTTCATTTAGTTCTTTTTCTGGAGATTTTTCCTGTTCTTTCATTTGGGACATGTTTCGTTGTCTCCTCATTTTGGCTGTTTGTTTGTTTCTATGTTTGTGGTAGTGCTGCTATGTCTCTGGACTTGGTAGAATTAATGTATAAAAATCTTATGTAATAGGTGTCCTATAGGGCCCAGCAGAGCAGCTTCCCCAGTCACTTGAGCTGGGCACTCCAAGTGCACTCTGTGGGCTCTGTGCACTGTCCTGTTGTAATTGAGTCTTGATTGTTTTTGGCAAATCACTGGTAGGGATTGACTCTTAGGCCAATCAGCTGCAAAGACCAGCTGAGAGGACATGTTTTGACTACAGTGGAGAAGCTGCTGTGCAGGGGCCAATCCCGTAGAGCAGGACTTGCTTTAGTGGGGCTTTGGTGCCTGCTACCTCTAAACCTTGAGTGTGTCGCTTGTAGAGGTGGTTGGGATGATATCTGGGGTGGTCTGGTGCTATCCACTGAGTGCACTAGCTCTGGGGCCTCCCAAGAGGTGCAAGGTCAGCCACCACCTGTGCCTTGCCAAGGGCCCCTCATCATGAGCTACAGAACAATCTGTAGTTGACTGCTACTTGTGCTTATTTGGAGGTGTCTAGAGGAGAGGCCAAATTGTAAACCAAGGCTAGCTATCACTAGTACCAGGCCTGGAGCTACTTAACAAGAAGTATGAGGTAAACAGAGGCCAGCTGCTGCTTGTTTGAGAGATTTTAGAAATGTCCGAAGCATAAGCCAGAATATGGAAAAGCCACTGGAAAGGGTTTGGGTGGGCCTGCAAATGGGAAGGTGGAGTTGGGAGTCTCAACGAATCACCAGGGTGAGGCCAACAGTGTTAGCTAGTGTTGATGGGACTCAGATATGGTGTCCACCTGAGGGTTTTGAGGAGGGCTTAGAAAAGTAACAATGACCTCTGCTGGCACTTCTGTCTGGGAGAAAGTTGCACCTCTAAAACTTACCCTTCAGTCAGACAATTCAGTCCCTCCCTGAATGTCCCCATATGGCATCCTTTGAGTTGCTGCTCCAACATGGGGCTCAGAGAAAGTGAGTCTGACTAAATCCTTTAAGAGGAACACCTGGACACCAGGAGCCCTCAGCCTCACTAAGCCACAATTCCCACTGGTTTTAACAGACAGAAAAGTTATGGGGATTGCTCCTCTTGGCACTGGGCTGGGGGTTCTGATGTGGGGCTGGGACCATCACTCCTTAGGGGGGACCTCTGCAGCTGAGATATCTCTTCCAACTTTTAACCGCCATCCGTGAGTATGGGACCAGCCAACCAGCCCATTCCACAACCCCAACTTTCCTACCAGTCTTGATGTGGATTCTTTTATTATATCCCTAGTTGTAGGACTTCTGTTCATCTAGATTTCAGGTGCTCTGAATGATGGCTGTTTTGTATTTTAATTGTAATTTTGATGTGGTTGTGGGAGATTCTGAGTACCGTATTTACCTATGCTGCCATCTTGACCAAAACTCACCTTGTTTAAGATTTATTCAGAATTATGCCAAATGAACTTTCTATGCCTGAGTTAAAGAAATACATGGCTGGGTAACAAAAACCCAATAACAACCTATCTGTGAACAGAACAAGACATAGCAGCAGCCACTACACTTCCTCACTGAACCCCCTTCTCCATAAAATCTACCAATAAACACTAACACCCCGTGTGTGTGTGTGTGTGAGAGAGAGATGTTTTATTTAAAAGTTTCATATATTTTAGTATTTTAAGATTTTTATACATTAATTCAACCTGGTGAATTTATTTTAACTAGATGAAGTGATTTTTTCAGATGACAAGTATTACCTGATCTGACAGTACCTTCTTCAGATCCATTCTCCGTCCATTGAGATTCACTGTCCAGCAATCGGTTTTTTGATTCACTAAGTGGTTTGATAGCAAAGGGTTGATTTGAGCCAATACTGAAAAGAAGAGCAAACAATTTAGTAAATAGTTTAATGCTCAACTAAGAATACTAAATTAGCCTGGCTAGTGTGACTGAGTGGCTATGCATCGACCTATGAACCAGGAGGTCACAGTTCAATTCCTGGTCAGAGCATGTGCCCAGGTTGAGGACTCGGTCTCCGATGGGGGGCAGGTGGAGGGGGTTGTACAAGAGGCAGCTGATCAATGATTCTTTCTCATCATTGACATTTCTGTCTCTCTCTCCCTCTTCCTTCCTCTCTGAAATTAATAAAAACTAAAAAATAATAATTAATAAGCAGCAAATTAGTATTCCTTCTCCTAAACATATGAGGCCAAATCATAAGATCTCAGCACTCTGAAAAAAACAACAACTCTATCTTCAAAAGAAAAATATGCCCACCCCCTCATTAAAATGGTTTTCTAGACCCAAGAATCTGTACTTCAACTGCCAATGAAAACAATTAGGCAAAAGCAAAAAGCTTCAGAGGCCAGCCTGAAACATTTTTAACATATGTTAATTAAGAGCCATAAGGTAGCATTAGGACAGGTCTGTGGCCAGGACAAAAAAATTACCTGTCATCTCTCAAGTTTTCTGCTTTCTATCTCTGGAGTTTAGATCTAAGGGGAAAAAATGATTAAGTGATTTAGCATAGACTTATTTTTCTAGCTAACAGATTAGGAAGAGAGGGAATGGAGGAACAAAAGAAGTAGGAAAGGGAACTAATATGTTATATACCTACTATGGGCCAGATACCTGTGCTAGGTGCTGTATATACATTATTTCAACCTTTGCAAAAACTGGAGGTAGGTATAGAACTGGAAACTGAGGCTCAGACAGTTTAAATGATTTTAGACCCATAATAAATGTTGGAGGTCTAAGGTCTTAGCTAAGGCCTAAAGTTCTAAGGCCTACATGCTTTTGATATTAATATGCAAACTTGTAATTAATAATCTCTTCTCCTCCACCATTAATTTCTGTAGTAAGTTCCAACTATTTCACTTTGACAGAATATCCCTCTCTCTCTTTTTAAAATTGATTTTGGAAAGAGAAAGAGAAATATCGATTTGTTGTTCTTCCACTTATTTACACATTTATTGGTTGCTTCTTGTATGTGCCCAGACCAGAGATCAAACCCACAACCTTGGCTATCATGACAACGCTCTAAACAACTGAGCTACCTGGTCAGGGCCAGAAGTATCTTTATCTTCTTTAAAATTCCATTTCAAATTAATTACTCTGAATGTATGGATCAGTTTGTTTGCCATGCAAATACTGAGAAAATATCCTATAAATGAATGAATGAAATTTTATATTTGTATTTTTTGAATTCTCAATCTCATTTTCACACTATAGTTAAAATCTGTTTATAATAATAAAATGGTGAATAGAGCAATGACTAATTTCTTTGAAGAAAAAAACTTACATATACCAGTTTAATCCAATCTCAAAAGAATGTCTTAGTTTCTAGGAAAATGCAGCATATTTAGGGCAGCCTTGCTTCCTAGTTTGCTCAGACATTTCCAGTTTTATGTGATTATTCTGGTTAACTAGTAAGAGCAAGCATTCCCTTTCTTACTTTGAAAAGTATTCTGGTTTGAATGATAAAAAGTATGGTTATCCTAAACATATTAAGTATATATGCTTATTATCTAAGCATATATATTATATAACAATATATAATAAATTTTAACTTAGGGTTAATAATATATATCTCTTCATATAACCCTAAGTTAAAATTTAGCCCTGGTCTGTGTGGCTCAGTTGGTTGTGGTGTCATCCTGTACATCGAAAGGTTGTGAGTTGATTCCCAGTTAGAGCCCATACTCAGGTTTTGGGTCCGATCCCCTGTTGGGGTATGTACAGCAGGCAACCAATATATGTTTCTCTTTCACACAGTTTTTATCTCTCTCTCACTTTCCTTTCTTCTCTCTCTAAAATCAATAATAAGTTCAGGATTAAAAAAATAATAATTAAAATATATTAAAAATTATTTTAATAGATGTTCTCTTTTGCTATGTATGCTGGCTTACTAAATTACTATTGTATTTATCTATAAGATATGTTTGTATCACACTATATATATTTTGTTTTATAATGAATACTGAAAAACATAATGACAAGAAGCACACCTTCTGGCATATTCATTTTGGTTTGAAACAGAAGCTTGTTCTGGATCCATTCCCACAAGGCGAGTTGGAAAACTGCAACCATCACCCAAACTGCATAATAAAAAATATCAGTAATATTTTAAATCATATTAAGTTAAATCAATGTTGTCAAGTTTAACTCACATTTTTCAGAGACATGGTATAAGGAAATAATAACTTGTCATTTCAAAGAAAATTTCCTAATATTTCTAATTAAGAGGGTGATTAACCTCCATTGAAAAAAATGCAGCCTTTTTCTTTTATAACTTACATGGATTTAAAAAGTGTATCTTCCATAATACTGTATGCCAACTATACTTTAATAAAAAATTATCTTCCATGACTATTAAAATTATGATACCTGTGAAGATTAGGATACTACAAACACAAGTATTCAAATATTTAGGTAACTGACCTGATTTTCAAAATCATTTAAGACATCATAAAAGCTCAAATTAAAATTCAAGATATAAGTTTCACACATATTCATTTGACAATATTCATTGAACAAATATTTACTGAATGCCTATGATATTCCAGGTACTATTTTAAGTGCTAAGCATCTGGCAGTTAATGAGAGAGAAGGAAATCTCTGCCCTCAAAATGTTTACAATCTAAAAAATGCAGCTATGCTTACTTTCACATTCTAAAAACATCAAAATTGTGTGTAACAAGAAATTTCATTTTCAGCCAAGATGGATTAACTACAAAATCTGATCTTTCAGTCTTAAACAACCAGAAAACTGAATAGTATATACAATACTGTTTTCAAAACATCATAGAATTGTGCTTTGTGAAAGAAGAGAACTGACCGAGTGAGTTCCAGCCTTTGCCAGGCCAGGAGGGGACACAGAGCAAGGTGGTCTCACTGAACTGAGGTGACAGAGATAGGAATTTCTAAAGTTAAGGCAGCTTGAATCTTATCAGAGCTGAGGAAAAGGGAGAGATGCAGAAGCTGAAGCACAAGAAACTGTATTGATGATAACTCCCTACAAAAAGAAAAAGAAAAAAACTGTCTGCCACAACAAAACTCAACATTCTTTAAAGGGAGACAGAATTTAAACATCAGAATTCAAAATGTCACTCATCCAATAAAAAATTACTAACGTGAAAAGTAGCAAGAAAATGTATGCACAGGACAAAAAACAGCCAATAAAAAAGAAGTCGAAACAAAGACTTTACAGGAAAAGTGAGAAATGAAAATGTAAGATATAAAAAGAACCAAATTGAACTTCTAGAGCTGAAAAATATAATATCTGAAATGAAAAATTCACTGGATTAGCTGAACAGTTGAGAAAACATTACAGAAGAAAAGATCATGAACTGACAAACATAGCAATAGGAACTATTCAAACTAAAGCAAAGAAAAAAGATGGGGGACGGAAAGAGAGGGGCAGAAGAGCAATGGCCGGTGAGTCATATCAAACAATTTAACGTAGGTATATTTATCAAGTACCAGTATCTAAAAAGGTAGTGGGGAGAGGGCATGGGAAGAGGTAGAGCAGGCAGCAAAAACAACTGAAGACATATAACGAAAATTATTCAAATTTGATGAATACTGTAAAGTCAGATTTAAAAGGCCTAATGGCCCTAACCGTTTTGGCTCAGTGGGTAGAGTGTCAGCCTGTGGATTGAAAGGTCTCAGGTTCGAGTCCGGTCAAGGGCATGTACCTTGGTTGCGGGCACATCCCCAGTAGGAGGTGTGCAGGAGGCAGCTGATCAATGTTTCTAACTCTCTATCCTTCTCCCTTCCTCTCTGTAAAAAAATCAATAAAATATATTTTTAAAAGGCCCAATGAATTCCAGAGAGGATAAACACAAAGAAAACCATCCCACCGTATAAAACCAGTGATAAAGATAAAATTTTCAAAGTAGCCAGAGGGAAATTTACAAACAGTGCAATAAAGATAATAGTGGGGCTCATTTTTTGTTCCCAAGCCAGAAGATAATGAAACATTAAAAAAAAATTTTTTTTGAGACACAGAGAGAGAAACACTGATCTGTTGTTTCACTTATTTATGTATTCATTGGTTGATTGTTTTGTTTCTTCTTTTTTTTTGGTTGATCCTCTACCTGAGAATATTTTTTCCATTTATTTTTTAGAGAGTGGAAAGGAGTGGGAGAGACACCAAGAGAGAAACATCGATGTGAAAGACATATCAATTATTTGCCTCCCACACCCGCCCAATCAGGGCCAGGAATCAAGCCTGCATCCGAAATATGTGTCCTTGACCAAAATCGAACCCAGGACCCTTTAGTTCATGGCCAATGCTCTATCGACTGAGCCAAACTGGCTAGGGCTATTGGTTGACTCTTGTATGTGACCTGACTGAGGATCAAACCCACAAAATTAGTTTATCAGGACAATGAACTTAACCAGGGCCATCGAGCCACATTTTTAAAGAAAAGAAAAGAAAAAAAAAAAACCTTAATATTGAAATTTCTGTTTAGAAAAAATGACCTTAAAAAAAAAGTCTGTATTCCAACTACAGTGGAAAAACCTTGCAATACAGAAGACAAAATATAAAGTATACAGAAGAGATTGGCTCTTGAAAATACAGCAATAAGATCTACTCAATGACACACAGAAAAAAGACTACACAAAAAAAATATACAGTGCATCAATAAGCTGTGGTAAGAACTTCTTCGAGTGGATAAATGTAATTGGAGTCCCTGCAGTACTGAGGAGAGGGGGATGTCAAAAGAAATAGTTGAAGAAAAAATAGATGAAATATTTCCAAATCTGATAAAAGTTATACAATCATAGACCTGGGAAGTTCAATCAATCCTAAGCCCAAGAACACAAAGAAAATTATACCAAAGGACAACAAAATCCAATTTCATGAAACTATTTGCAAATAGAAAATCTTAAAAGCAGCTGGAGAAAAAAAAAGATACATTACATATTCATTAAAAAAAGAATAGTGACCGCAAATTTCTCATCAGAAAAACCACAAGCTAGAAGACAATGAAGCAACATGTAGAATTCTATGCCAAGCAAAAATGTCTTTCAAAAATGAAGACAAGCCCTAACCAGTTTGGCTCAGTGGACAGAGCGTCGGCCTGTGGACTCAAGGGTCCAAGTTTCGATTCCGGTCAAGGGCATGTACCTTGGTTGCGGGCACATCCCCAGTAGGGGGTGTGCAAGAGGCAGCTGATAGATGTTTTTCTCTCATTGATGTTTCTACCTCTCTCTCCCTCTCCCTTCCTCTCTGTAAAAAAATCAAAATATATTAACAAAAAAAAATGAAGACAAAATAAGTCATTTTCACACAAAAATAGGCAACACAACACTCACAAATGTATCACTTGAATATCAAATAATTTTTCCTCTTCTATAATGACTTTTATATATAGGTAGCCTAGGATGGCTATGAATTTGGAAGAAAAGGAAACTATATAACATCTCAAACATATTCTCATTTATATTTGAGTAAAAATTACATTATGTATTAGGTCTTCTATGATTTAAGATAAAACAGAATATATAACCTGTGATCGAATTTTTGAAAATATGGCTAAAAATATCAACTCTGAATATTTCAACACCCTTATAAAATGTCAAAATAATTATTTAATATTATTGAAAATCTACTAAAATATGTTTAATATATCTTACTTTTCTTTTTAAAAATTGTTTACTTATTTGTTTATTTATTTAATACTAGAGGGCTGATGCACGAAGATTCGTGCAAGAATGGGCCTTCCTTCCCCTGGCTGCCGGCACCATCTTCGCTCCAGCTGGAGCCGCCTTTCCATCTTCCCACGCTTCCCAGAGGCCCAGAGCTGCTGGGGCGGTGCGAAACCAAACTGGTGACATGCGAGGAAACAAGATCTCAAAATGCTCCCTCTTTTCTAATATTCTTACTCTTGGAACTTCACTCATTCATTATTTATATACTTTCAACTTATTTTCATTTTGAAGGAAAAAGGGTAATCATTCTTATTTTTTATGAATCATCTTTTTCAACTTTCCATTCAAATATATGCCCAAACTCTCTTTTACCCTCTCTAATAAAAAAAATGAAAAAGAAAATATTTTATAGAATCAAGTTATTCTGGGTTTTCATTCTTAAGGCTAAGAATTATATATTGTAGTCTCTGAACCTTAAGACATTTAACTATAATTTTCATAATTTCTGAGACCTGCATTTTATAAATTACCTTGAAAATATAGGAAGTAGCCAGTATTTCTTTTCATCTCCAAAGACTTGTCTCCAATTTTTACTATATCCAAGAGAGAAACCATTTCCATCAGGTCCATATGAAAATGTAGGTGCACTAAATGATTCTGTTACAGACATACATAAAAAAATAAGTTAATCTATTTAAGATTATAGTAGGAATGAAAGTACCAATTTTCTAGTTTTATATCTTTGATATCAAGAACTATAAACATAGCCTTGGCTGTTGTGGCTAAGCCAGTTGGAGCATTGACCTGTGCACCAAAAGATGGTGGGTTCAATCCCTGGTAGAGGCATATGCAGGAGGCAACCAATCAATGTTTCTCTCTCACATCAATGTTTCTCTCTCTCTTTCTCAACCTTCCTTTCTCTAAAAATCAATAAAATTTAAGAAAGAAATCTTAATCAACAGCTATAAATAGAATTTAAAATAAATAATCCTATCTAATAAAAGAGTAATATCCAAATTAACCATCACTCTGCTACACCCACAAGCCATGCCCACCAGCCAATCAGGAGTGAGTATGCAAATTAACCCAACCAAGATTGCTGCGGCCACGGAGTGAGCAGGAGGCTTGGGTTTCCCTGGCAATGGAGGAAGCCAAGCTTTCCGCAGCCCTGGCAGGCCAAGGCCTCCACTCAAGGCTACAAAGTTGCAATTATAGAAGATAAATAAATCCCAACAAAAGTGGCCTCAGCCACTTTGCTGGAGAGAGCAGAAGGCTTGAGTTGCCCACGGCGATGGAGGAAGCCAAGCTTTCCACACACCCTGGCAGGCCTAGGCCTCCACTCAAGGCTACAAAGTTTCAATTATAGAAGATAAATAAATCCCAGATACCAGGGCCTCCACTTGGGTCGTGGGGGGACGTGGCCAGCCTGTAAACCACCACAGGCCCCTCTCCCAGGCCACACCACACCCCAAGGGAACCCCCACCATGATCCGGGACACCCTTCAGGGCAAACCAGCTGGCCCCCACCCGTGCACCAGGCCTCTATTCTATTTAATAAAAGAGTAATATGCAAATTGACCATCACTCCAACACACAAGATGGCTGCCCCCATGTGGTCAAAGATCCTGCCCACAAGATAGCTGCCACAAGATGGCCAGCAGGAGAGGGCAGTTGGGAGGGACCAGGCCTGCAAGGAAGGGCAGTTGTGGGCAATCAAGCCTGCATGGGAGGTCAGTTAGGGGTGACCAGGCCGGCAGAGGAGGGAAGTTGGGGGCGACCCAGGCCTGCAAGGGAGGACAGTTAGGGGCAAACAGGCTGGCAGGGGAGCAGTTAGGCATCAATCAGGCTGGCAGGGGAGTGTTTAGGGGGTGATCAGGCTGGCAGGCAGAAGTGGTTAGGGGCAATCAGGAAGGCAAGCAGGCAAGCAATTGGGAGCCAGCAGTCCTGGATTGTGAGAGGGATGTCCAACTGCCCATTTAGGCCTACTGGGATCGGGCCTAAACGGGCAGTCGGACATCCCTCAAGGGGTCCCAAATTGGAGAGGGTACAGGCTGGGCAGAGGAACACTCCCCCCCCCCCATGCACGAATTTCATGCACCGGGCCTCTAGTGTATTTATAATAAAAAGATAAATTTTTAAATGTATTTCAGAAGAAAATATCACCTCTGAATACCTCATCATTCTTATAAAAATATCAAAATAATAACCTATTATTGAAAATCTGCTAAAATGTGTTTAATATATCTTACTTTTCTTTTTAAAATATATTTATTTATTTGAGTTTATTTAAACGAAATTGGTGACATGCCAAGAAGCAACATCTCAAAATGCTCCCTCTTTTTTAATATGCCTACTCTTGCAACTTTGCTCATTCATTATTTATACATTTCCTACTATATGCTTAATGGTACATTAGCAGGGGTTTGGGATTCAAAGATAAATTAGATACAATTTTTATCTAAGAACCCAAAATCTAACAAAATTACAATGTGATAGAGATATGTGTGTATTGAGGGTGTTGTAGAGGAGGGTTAAATATGGAGGAGGTGATAACTGAGAATGATCTTAAACAAGGAATAACAGATAAGGAAGCAGATGGTTATTAAAGACTATTCTTTTTTTAAAAAAATATATGTTTTTATTGTTTTTAGAGAGAGAGGAAGGGAGAGGGAGAGAGAAACACTGATCAACTGCCTAACCCAGGCATGTACTCTGACAGGGAATCAAACCTGCAACTTCTTGGTGCATGGGATAATGTTCAATCAACTGAGCCATACCAGCCAAGGCTAAAGACCATTCTTTTAAGCTCGGTTGTAAAGTGATATAGAAAGAGGGTTAAAGATAGACTTAATTTTCACCAAATAAATGTATTTTTAAAAATTTTAAAATATACTGTATTTCAGCATGTTTTATAAATTAAGGATAAGCCAGGGAGAGTTTGATTGGGAAAGGTTGGTAATATAGAAAAGTAATGTCAAAATAGATGGGAGACTATTCTAGAAGAAATGGGATTAGTTCTACAAGAGTTCTAAAGACTAGCCTTAGATACTAGAAAAGACATATCTTATCCTCAGAAGTTAGAAGAAGGGTAACTGTGATGGGTTTGAAAGTAGAAATGTTTGTGTGAGGTTATAAAGATAAGAAGATAAGAATTTACTTGTAACAACTTCTAATTCTTTTTTTAAAATATATTTTATTGATTTTTTACAGAGAGGAAGGGAGAGAGAGAGAGTTAGAAGGATCGATGAGAGAGAAACACCAATCAGCTGCCTCCTGCACATCCCCTACTGGGGATGTGCCCACAACCAAGGTACATGCCCTTGACAGGAATCGAACCCAGGACCCTTGAGTCCGCAGGCCGATGCTCTATCTACTAAGCCAAAGCGGTCAGGGCAACAAATTCTAATTCTTCTATGAAGAGCTCACAAGATGAGTAAGAAAATTAGGGAGAATGGTGAAAATCGGGAATAAGTGTTGTAGGTAATAAGGTGATCAACCTGATCAGAAACACTACATTACTCCCAAATAGAGGTGAGGGCCTAAGTGAGGGTTGAGATTTTAAATCTGTAGTTGTAACAATCTCTATGGGAGTGAGATTGCCTTCACAGGCTTTCTATAACCCTGATTCACATGTAGATAAAATGGACAGCTGGAGTAACCCAGGTCACAGATTAGCAAATGCATTATGGGAGAAAGCCTAAGGGCAGGTATAAAGTGAATGTGCAGTCAAGAATTATTAAAATCATTTACTATAGGATCTAGAATGGAAAAGACTAGAAAATGAAACCAGAAGGGAGAGAAGCACTTGAAAGAAAAGTGCTGGAAAACAGCACTCAGTAATCTACAAAAGGAATTAAAAGTATATAAAAGAAAAAGCTAAAAGGACAAAGACTGTGGTCAGAGAATGGAAATTTAAGTTGAAAATTTCAGGGGCTCTTCAGTTCTAAGCAATGAAAAGGTTCAGTGTTTAGTTATGAAATTACTGGCCATCAAATTCAAAGGGACTAGCCTACCTGTTTGGGATGGTTGTAGTTTGACTACAGAAACGTTTAATGTGGGGGAATTATCTCAAGATATGTAGATGACTGTTATGAAGAAGGGTAGAGGTGATACTGCAAAGGACAGAATAAGATACCTTCAAAGGACAGAATGACAACAATTCGGAAGAAGCAGTGGAGAACCAGCTAATATCTAGGAGCAGGGTTGTGGAGTGTGAGGCTATAAGGGAATGCTGTGCTAGGGTAATTTTTTACAAAGTGCAAGTTAAAATACCTTAATAGTCTGTGAAATTAATTCACTGGTTTGTAACCACAGAATTATTTAAGGAACTAGAACAGAAAAGATTGGCATCACTGCACATAGTAAAGTTAAATAATATTTTGTGAAAATTGTGCTTATTTACATAAATTTATACATATGTGTGCATACACTAGGTTATAGAAAACTAGAGGCCCAGTGCACGAAATTTGTGCATGGGGGGGGTGTCCCTCAGCCCAGCCTGCACTCTCTCCAATCTGGGACCCCTCAAGGGATATTCGACTGCCTGTTTACAGGGATCAGGCCATGGGGATGTGGCCAGCCTGGGTGAGGGGCTGATGGCTGTTTGCAGGCTGGCCACACCCCCTTCAGGGTGGGGGTCCCCACTGGGGTACCTGGCCAGCCTGGGTGAGGGGCTGATGGCTGTTTGCAGGCTGGCCACACCCCCTGGCGATCCAAGCTCCCAGCACATCCTTTCTTTCTTTTTTTTTTTCAGTGCCTCCTTGAGCAGAGGCCAGGGCTGGCTGGAAGCAGGTATCTGGGATTTATTTATCTTCTATAATAGAAACTTTGTAGCCTTGAGCAGAGGCCAGGGCCGGCCAGGGGGGGTGGGAAGCTTGGCTTCCTCCATCACCAGGGGCAACCCAAGCCTCCTGCTTGCTCCAGCTCCATGGCCGCCATCTTTGTCGGGTTAATTTGCACTTGCTCCTGATTGGCTGGTGGGTATAGTGGAGTGATGGTCAATTTGCATGTTCCTCTTTTATTAGTGTAGATGATGCATTTCTTACTGTAGTCACTGGCCAAAAAGTTTGAAAAAGACTGAAGGGAACAATAAGTTTCCCAGAAATCATTAGCCTCTCAAATATCCACAATGGTTTGGTGGGAAATTAATGACCTGGGCTGGGTGGGAACTGTGGCAAATTACTATTTGCAACCCATTTAAAGCTACTATTTAGCTGTGAATAAATGATGCCGGATAGGAAAAAAAGGCCCACAATATCAGATTTATCAGTTTCGAAAGAAGAAATCTATTTTTCTATGTAAAATCTCTATATTTTTAGCTGTTGTGGAAGGTCTTAGCTGTTGTGGCTAGCCTCTGCATGTAGGATGCACTTTGTCATTTCTCATTAAAGGTAAGAAAATGGCAGGAAATTCTATGAAAAGGGTAACAAATTAATTAATGGATAAAAGGAAGTTTATTTACATGGATGAAGGCACAACAGAACTGAAGTGCTCAACAGTGAAGAGTGAGTTCAGGTAGGAATGGCACAGAAATCCTTTACTCTGGAAGCACATCATTCCTTACATGACATAGTCATACACAAGTTTAAAATAATACAAAAATGAAAGTATCTAAAAGGCTTCCTACAATGTCTCATCTTTCTCTATTAAAATCTATCCCCTTCTAATTTGCCTAGCAGACACATGGCATGATAGCAGGGAAGGCTTTAATTGTCTTTTTTTTTTTAAATGTTTTTATTGATTTTAGAGAGAGAGGAAGGTAAAGGGAAAGAGTGAGAGAGAAACATCAAAGATGAGAATCATTAAACAGTGGCCTCCTGCATGCCCACTATTGGGGATCAAGCCTGAACCCAGACATGTGGCCTGACTAGAAATCGAACCCTGACCTCCTGGTTCATAGGCTGATGCTCAACCACTGAGCAACTCTGGCTAGGCGAAGGCTTTAACTTGCTAATGAAACATTGCAAAAAATCATTATTTTGTATCTTGGTACATTAGCTGATAATTAAATATTTCAATTATAGCACAGTGGTGCTGCTTACATGCCAATAGCTCAGTTTGAGCAATGCCACGTCACCTTGTTTATAAAATGTTTGTCCATTTTGAATATCTTACTGAATTCTCCCCTTATATTTCCGGTTTAAAAAATGAGTAATGCTGATATTAGAGATACAATACATAAGTTTCACTGTCAACTAGCACAAAGATGGAAATTATTTACCATGCCCAAAACACTATTCCTTAGCCTCAATCATGAAACATGGTGAGAAAAAAGCAAAAACTTATGTTTTAGCTAAACAATAAACTGTAATTAAGGATTTAAATTTTCTTTTACCAAGCTCAGAATGAACCATTGCATTAACATATCAATCTATTACTCACCTTTCATAGATTAATTTTTGAAGACATTGAGTAAATGCAGGAAACAGCTTCTTAAAAAAATCTTTAGGATGAAAAAAATGGCGGTGGAATAGACAGACATGTCCCAAGACTTGTCCCAAAACAGAAAGAAAGAACAGCTGAGGGTCACAGAGAGTGTTTGTTGGTGAGTTAAGGGACAGCTATACTCCAGGAGAAGGTGGGAGACTGCTGGATGAGGTTCCCATGACTGGGCAGCCCCCACTGCAGCTGGGTTCCTTCCCAGAACCACTGGCTCAGACACGAAGACCATGCCATTTTGAAGGAGAAAGTGGATGTTATCAGAAGCCTGAAAATCTACAACTGCAGCCCTCACCGAACAGCTGCGAACCCCCAAACACCGGTCCCCAATTGGCGCAAACACGATTCAGAGTAGCTCTACACTCCACCACAGAAAAGTCAGATTTCACCTGGAATAAGGTGAGGTCTCTGGTCCCGGCGGGACGGAGAAACGCACACACTGCGGGAGCTGGAGGACCGGGGGAAGTCTGGACCTAGAAAAATCCGTGGCTGTTGGGGCTGGCATGATCCCTGAATGTGGAAGGGGGTCCTCAGAACTGCTAACAGAAGGGATCTCTAAAAAGCAACCCATTTTGATCTGACGAAAAAGGACAACCTAAAAATTTAAAAAGTGTGCCGGCTGCTTAGACCCAACGGGGAGAGGGGAACTGCGCAGACTTCCCCGCAGACCCGTTGTTCGCACACTTGGGCTTTTTCATCTTCAAATCCTTGCTTCTGATTACTAAGCCCAATACATGGGATCACCCAGTTGGGCACACCCTGGGAGACTTCAAGGGAAAGTTGTTTTTCTGGAACCTGAGGATCGGGGTGGTGAGTAACCATCGGAGAGCCAGCTCTGGGGCAGCCCACTCCCCCAAACCAGTACTGAGAGCCACAGGGAATGCAGAATATAAGTACAGGCTAGAGAGGGCCTATAAACTCGGAAGTCAATCCAGAAACACTGCCACCCAGGGGCTGAATCACAAATTGACTCTTGTGTAAGCAGAAATAAAGAAATACAGGAAATTAAGACACTGCCTGCTTAAAAATCAGGACTGGCTTACAACACTGAGGAGCATTGGAATGCAGGGAACTGCAATACTGTCCGGACTGGGAAACAGGCATGGCAAACAGAATAGAGGTAGTGAATGACCTTCACTACTGCACATTTTATTTTTCTATTTTTTTTTCATCTTTTACTTAAGAAACTAATTTTTTTTCTTCACTTGATTTTACCTTTTTAATTATTACATTTTTATTGTCAATCAGTATTATTACTATTATTTTACCTTTTTTTTAAAAAAAGTGTCATTTTATTTTCTCTTTATTTTCCTTTGAGATTAGTGTTCTACATTCTATTTTCATCTTTCCTTTAGCATCGTTTTACTCTATCTCAACTCTACCTTTATGCCATAACTCTCTTCCTAACTTTTTCCCTTTTGGTGTTCTGTTTCTCTTAGATTTTCCTGATTTACATTTTCCCTATTCTTTCTTTTTACCCCGTTAAAATTTCACCCGACTCATATATCTAATTTCCAATCTCCTGCTCCAAGTCCATACACACCTCTCCCTTCTCTGTCTTAACTATCCAAAAATTGTTTTCCTCTCTGTCCTTTTGTTATTGTTTGCTTGAATGTTGATTACATCGATTTTTTATCCTTTTTTGTGAGATTGTTTTGCTTATTTTTTTTTGTTTGCTTTGTTTTTGTTTGCTTTTTGCTTCTGTTTTCCCTGGCCTACCTTGATATTAATTGTTGTTTGTAGTTTGTATTAATCTCCAGGTACTTGTTGCTGGCATTTGCTGGGATTAGTGGCTGCTGTATTGGAGTTTTCTCCCCATATATATAGTTTGTTCCCCTTTTCTTTCTTATTCTCTTGCTTTCCTCTCTTACTTTTTTTTTCCTTTGCCCAATTTCATTTTGGTACTCCTTTATTTTTTAAATTTTATTTTATTTTATTTTATTTTTTTCTCTTCTTCTTTCTCTCCTATCCCCTAATTTGCCTTTCTCTGGTGGTCACCTTTATTTGGGGTTATTAATATTGTGAATACATATCTGTTCAGTGCCTTGTGTGTTGCACCTGGTTGTGTTGTATTTTCTGCCTTTAAATCAATGCAGGAGAGAGAGAACTACATAAACGGACACCCAGAGAAAGAGACCATGGGGAGACAAAGAAACAGCCGCATATGGAAAAAAAGCAGGCATCACCAGAAAAGGAAGTAAATGAAATGGAGGCAAGAAACCGGCCTGAGAAAGAATTCAGAGAAATGGTCAAAAGGTGGCTAAAAAGAATGGATGACAAATTTGACAATATGAGTAAGAACCAAGAGGAAACGAAGAAGAACCAAGAAGAAATGAAAAATGACACTGCTGCTATAAAGAACTCAATAGAAAGCATCCAGGGTAGAATAGAAGAAGCAGAGGACCACATCAGTGAGCTAGAAGACAAGGTAGGAAAAAATACCCAAGTAGAACAGCTTCTAGAAAAGAAAAAAAAATAAAAAGCAGGAGGAGAGCCTAAGGGAAGTTTGGGACAACATGAAACAAATCAATATCCACATAATAATGGTTTCTGAAGGAGAGGAAACTGAGCAAGGAATAGAAAACCTGTTTGAAGAAATAATGACAGAAAACTTCCCTGATATAAGGAAGAAAAACCCCACACAAATCCAGGAAGCTCGCAGAGTCCCAAGCAAACTGAACCCCAAGACCGATGCCAAGGCGCATTATAATTAAAATGGCAAACACCAACGACAAAGTAAAAATCTTAAAAGCAGCCAGAGAGAGACAGAAAGTTACCTACAAAGGAACCCCCATCAGTCTCGCAACTGATTTCTCAACAGAAACTCATCAGTCCAGAAGGGACTGGAATGAAATATACAAAGTCATGCAAAAGAAGTGTCTGAATCCAAGAATACTGTACCCAGCAAGGCTATCAATCAAAATTGAGGGGGAAATCAGGAGCTTCACAGACAAAAAAGGACTAAGGGAGTTTATCACCACCAAACCAGCAACGCAGGAAATGCTAAAGGGTCTGCTGTAAAAAGAAGAAATAGGAAGCAAAGAAGGAATACAGGGGTAATGAATAAAAATGGCGACAAACAAGTACCTAAAAATGATAACTTCAAATGTAAATGGATTAAATGCCCCAATAAAAAGACATAGGGTACACATAAGGAACTGTTGGACATTGAAATTGGGACTCAAAAATTTTTTTGTTTTGCCTTGTTTTGTTATTACATGTTTATTTCCAGTCTGCAAAGGCAAAACTTTTTACAGGAAAGAAATGGTGGGAAAAAGATACAGAGGCAAAGAAGCACTGAACAGACTGTCAAACTACATTGGGAAGACAGGGGAGGTTGGGCGAGGGGGGCTGTAAGAGACCAACCGAAGGACTTGTACGCATGCATATAAGCACAACCAATGGATATAAGACACTGGGGCGGGGGGGCAGGGTGGGCAGGTGAAGGCATGTCCTGGGGGGTAGGGGAGGTCGGGGGGAGGTCAATGGGGAAAAAAAAAGGAGTCATATGTACTACTATTTGCAATACTTAAAACAATAAAAAATAAAATAAAATGGAAAAAAAAAAAGACATAGGGTAATGGATTGCATAAGAAAACACAACCCATACATCTGCTGTCTACAGGAAACCCTCCTCAGAAAAAAAGACACACACAGACTGAGGGTGAAGAGATGGAAAAAGGTTTTTCAGGAGAATGGAAATGAAAAAAAAGCCTGGGGTAGCAATACTTATATCTGACAAATTAGATCTCAAAGTGAAGGACATAACAAGAGATAAGGAAGGCCACTTCATAATGCTAAAGGGAGCAATCCAAAAAGAAGAAATAACTCGGAGGAATCCAAGATGGTGGCGTAGGTAAACACCTAAACTGCTGCCTCGCACAACAATTTCAAAACTGCAACTAAAACACAAAACGTCTATCACCCAGAACCACGGGAAAGCTGGCTGAGTGGAAGTTCTACAACTAGAAGGAAAGAGAAAAGAGCATTGAGACGTGCACAAGCACTGAAAAGCTGAGGTACGGAGGCGTGGGATCTGGGCTGGCGGCAGGTGTTGCTTTTTTCAACCCAAAGGGGAGACAAGCCCCCAATTACTCTGAAATACAGTTTCTGGGGAGACGTGGGGGACCCAAACTCCTACGGGGAGAAGCTGGATTGTCTGCCACCGGGTCAGAAAGTGAGGGGGGCATGCTTGCAAAGCTGCGCACAAGAATAATTGTTTACTGCGCTGGGGCACTAGACGCAGTCGGAGAGGCAGAGCCGGCTAACTAGCAGCCATTGCTGTTTGTCACGACCTAGCCTAGTGACGCCCTGAGACCCCGCCCCACACAACCTACAAACCCACCCAAGCTCCAAGCAGCAGTTTTAGCATAAGAAAGGCCTGCCCTATCGCAGCTTAACCTAACAAACTTGCAGCCCGGATCAGACAGCTCCAAAACCTCCAAACCCCAAGCAAAGAGGAGAAAACTGTAGCTCTCGCTGTAGCTCCTGCTGGGTGGACTCAGACAATAGCTGACCTGCACCCCATTGGAGATCCAGAAGCCAGTATACCTAGTGGTCAGTGTGAGAAACCAGATTTCAACTCCTCACATCCATAAGTGACACATTCAAGAGGCAGACTCAGCGAGAACCAAAGCCCCACTGAAACAAGTCCTGCACCATAAGCGTGTCTCCAGCACAGCAGTTCTTCCATTATAGACACAGCGAGTCCTCACAGCCGACTGGGCTGGAGGTCAATTCCTCCCAGCGTACCAACAGCAATTAAGGCTTAACTACACCAAGACTTTGCACTCAGCCCACAAAGGGGAGTACTAAGAGCGTCCACATCAGGTGATTGGGGAGGCTGAGCTACTGCCCCCTATAGGTCACTGCCTACCACACAAAGTCACTCCATCAACACAGGGAAGCAGCCAAAATGCAGAAACAAAGAAACATATCACGAATGAAAGAAACGGAGGAAAGCAAACTACTGGATGACAAAGAGTTCAGAACCACATTTATAAGGTTACTCAAGAATCTTCTAAAAACCGCTGAGAAACTTGATGACACTTCTGAGGAGCTTAGTGAGACCTTCATGGACCTTAATGAAAATGCCAAAGAAATGGAAAAGGACCAGTCAGAAATGAAGCATACACTGTCTAAAATAAAGAATATACAGAAACTCAACTGTCGATCAACGTACCCCAAGATTCAAACCAAAGATCTGAAATATGAGGAAACAAAAAACACCCAACCAGAAAAACAAAAAGAAAAAAGAATCCAAAAATATGAAGATAGTGTAAGGAGCCCTGGGACAACTTCAAGCATACCAATATCCGAATTTTTGGGGTACCAGAAGAAGAGAGAGAGCAAAATACTGAAAACCTATTAGAAGAAATAATGACAGAAAACTTTCCCTACCTGTGAAAGAAATAGACTTACAAGTCCAGGAAGCACACAAAACCCCAAACAAAAGGAATCCAAAGAGGACCACACCAAGACACATCATAATAAAAATGCCAAGGGCAAAAGACAAAGAGAGAATCTTGAAAGCAGCAAGAGAAAAACGGTTAGTTACCTACCTGGGAGTACCCATACAACTGTCAGCTGATTTCTCAGCAGAAACTATGTAGGCCAGAAGGGAGTGGCAAGAAACATTCAAAGTGATGAACAGCAAGAACCTACAACTAAGATTACTCTACCCAGCAAAGCTATCATTCAGAGTTGAAGGTCAGATAAAGAGCTTCACAGACAAGAAAAAGCTAAAGGAGTTCATCGCCACGAAACCAGGATTACATGAAATGCTGAAGGGTATTCTTTAAGAAGAGGAAGAAGAAGAAAAAGGTAAAGATAAAAATTATCAACAACAAAATGACATCAAATACATACCTACCAACAAGTGAATCTAAAAAATCAAGTAAATAAAAAATCTGAAGAACAGAATGGACTGGTGAATATAATAGAATCAGGGACATAGAAAGGGAGTGGACTGACAATTCTCAGGGGGAAGCGGGTGTGAGTGGTGCGGGAAGAGATTGGACAAAAATCTTACTCCTATGGATGAAGACAGTGGCAGGGGGTAAGGGCATGGGGTAGGGTGGGGTTGGGAATCAGGTGGAGGGGCGCTATAGGGGGAAAACAAAAAGAGGAACACCTGTAATCTGAACAATAAAGATTTATTTTAAAAATAAAAAAAAAAGAAGAAATAACTCTGGTAATCATACACGCATCCAATACAGGAGCACCCAAATACATTAAAAAAAAAAAAAAAACTCTTGGAGGCTGAAACTGGTTTGTCTCGGTGGATAGAGTGTTGGCTTGTGGACTGAAGGTCTCAGGTTCGATTCTGGTCAAGGGCATGTACCTTGGTTGCGGGCAAATCCCCAGTGGGGTGTGCAGGAGGCATCTGATCGATGTTTCTCTCTCATCAATGTTTCTAACTCTCTATCCCTCTCCCTTCCTCTCTGTAAAAAATCAATAAAATATATTAAAGAAAAAACATTAAAAAAAACAAAAACTCCTGAGGATATCAAGGGAGAGATTGACAGCAATACAATCATAGTAGGGGAGTTTAATACCGCACTATCACCATTGGACAAATCCTCTAAACAAAAAATCAGCAAAGAAACATCAATCCTAAATGACTCACTAGACCAGATGAAATTCATTGACATCTTCAGAACATTTCCCCCCATAGCCACAGAATATATTCTTCTCAAGTGCACATTGGTCATGTTCAAAGATAGACCATATAGTGGGTCACAGGCAAAGTCTCTTCAAATTCAAGAAGATAGAAATCATATCAAGCATCTTCTCAGAT
Organism: Corynorhinus townsendii; assembly: GCA_026230045.1. NCBI lineage: Eukaryota > Metazoa > Chordata > Mammalia > Chiroptera > Vespertilionidae > Corynorhinus > Corynorhinus townsendii. The sequence goes on along the minus strand of JAPDVU010000003.1, from coordinate 113,053,826 downwards.
CACAGTGGCATAAAAGTGGACATCAGCTACAATAAAAACAATCTAAAAAAAGCAAACACATGGAGACTAAACAGCATGCTATTAAACAATAACTGGGTTACCAGTGAGATCAAGGAAGAAATAAAAAACATCATGGCAACAAACGACAACGAAAATACATCAATCCAAAATCTATGGGCCACAGCAAAAGCAGTCTTGAGGGGGAAGTTCATAGCTCTACAAGCCTACAGCAAAAAACAAGAAACAATGGTAATAGATTACCTAACCCTACAACTCAAAGTGTTAGAAAGAAAGCAACAAGAAAATCCCAGTGTAAGCAGAAGGAAAGAAATAATAAAGATCAGAGCAGAGATAAATGACATAGAGACCAAAGAAACAATACAAAAGATCAACAAAACCAAGAGCTGGTTCTTTCAAAGGATAAACAAGATTGATGAACCTCTAGCCAGGCTCACCAAGAAGCAAAGAGAGAGGACCCAAATAAACAAAATCAGAAATGAAAGAGGTGAAATAACAACAGACCCCACCAAAATACAAAGGATTGTTAAAAAATACTATGAACAACTCTATTCCAACAAACTGGACAACTTGGAGGAAATGGAAATATTTCTAGAAAAATATAACCTTCCAAAACTCAATCTGAAGAATCTAAACATCTCAATAGGCCAGTAACTATGGAAGAAATTGAAGCAGTCATTAAAAAGCTTCCAAAAAAGAAACACCTGGGGCCAGACAGCTTCAGAGGGGAGTTTTACCAAACATTCAAGGACATTAAAACCTATCCTCCTCAGACTATTCCAAAAAATTCAAGAGGAAGGAACCCTTCCAAGCTCCTTCTATGAAGCCAGCATCACCGTTATACCAAAAGCAGATAAAGACAACACAATGAAAAAGAATTACAGGCCAATATCCCTCATGAACATAGATGCCAAAATCCTCAACAAAATTCTAGCAAATCGGATCCAGCACTACATCAGAAAGATCATACACCATGACCAAGTAGGATCTATCCCAGGAATGCAAGGATGATACAATATCCACAAATCAATAAACGTGATACATCACACAAACAAATTGATAGATAAAAATCACAGTCATATCAATTGATGCAGAAAAAGCATTTGGCAAAATCCAACACCCTTTCTTGTTAAAAACTCTCAACAAGGTGGGAATAGAAGGATCATACCTCAACATAATAAAAGTTATATATGACAAACCCACAGCCAACATCATACTCAATGGGCAAAAACTAAAACCATTTCCCCAAAGAAGAGGAACAAGACAGGGATGCCCACTCTCACCACTCCTGTTCGACATAGTACTGGATGTATTAGCTATTGCACTTAGACAAGAAAAAGAAATAAAAGGCATCCAAATTGGAAAAGAAGTTAAGCTGTCCTTATTTGTAGATGACATGATATTGTACATAAAAAACCTGAAAGACTCCATAAAAAAACTAATAGACTTAATAAATGAATTTGGCAATGTAACAGTATTCAAAACGCCAAGAAATCTATGGCATTTCTATACACCAATAGTGAACTTACAGAAAGAGAGACTAAAAAAGCAATCTCATTTACCATCGCACCAAAAAAATTAAGATACCTAGGAATAAACTTAACTAAGGAGGTAAAAGATCTATATTTGGAAAACTACATGACACTGAAAAAAGAGATAGAGGAAGACATAAACAGATGGAAGAACCAATGTACAATAGCTAAGATTTGGAAACAGCCTAGGCGCCCGTCATCAGATGACTGTATCAGGAAACTATGGTACATCTACACAATGGAATACTACGCTGCCATAAAAAAGAAGGAATTCTTACCATTTGCAGCAACCTGGATGGAACTGGAGAGCATTATGCTAAGTGAAATAAGCCAGTCAATGAAAGAAAAATACCTCATGATCTCACTCATTTGTGGATAATAAAGAACATTTTAAACTGATGAACAAAAAGATAGATACAGAGGCATCAAAAAGACTGTCAAAGTACAGCGGGAAGGTTAGGGAGAGGTGGGGTAGATAAGAGATCAACCAAAGAACTGGTATGCATGCATAAAAGCATAACCAATGGACGCAAAACACTGGGGGGTGAGGGCATATATGGGTGTGGGGGGGCAATGGTAAGATACGTACACATATAACACCTTAATAAAAAAAATGGAAAAAAATAAAAATAAATGTTCATAAATAAAATATTATTGGAACACAGCTACACCCCCCCCCAAAATCTTTATTGTTCTAAGTATTATATATGTCCCTTTTTTTTCTCCATTAACCCCTTCTAGCCTACTCCCACCCCCTGCCCCAGGCCTCCATCACCCTGTTGTCAGTGTCCATGGGTTATGCATACATGCATACAAATTCTTTGATCACTACCCACCCCCTCGCCCTCCCCCGCCTTCTCTCTGAGATTCCAAATTTTGTTCTATGCTTCTATATCTCTGAATCTACTTTGTTCATCAGTTTATTTTGTTCATTAGATTCCATATATAACTGAGATCATGTGATACTTGTTGTTCTCAGACTGGCTTATATTTCTCTTATCATAATACTCTCCAGGTCCCTCCATGCTGTCTCAAAGGGTAACAGATGCTTCTTTTTTAATGCTGCATAGTATTCCATGGTGTAAATATACCACTGCTTTTTTATCCACTCATATAGTACGGATGGGCATTTAGGCTGTTTCCAGATCTTAGCTATTTTAAATTGTGCTGCTATGGACATAAGGGTACATACATTCTTTCTAATTGGTGTTTAGGGTTTCTTAGGATATATTCCTAGAAGTGGGATCACTGGCTCAAATGGCAGTTCCTTATTTAATATTTTTAGGAAACTTCATACGGTTTTCCATAATGGCTGCACCAGTCTGCATTCCCACTAGCAGTGTACTAGGGTTCCCTTTTCTCCACATCTTCACCAGCACTTCTCATTTGTTGATGGTAGCCATTCTGAGAGGTGTGAGGTGATACCATATTGACATTTTCATTTGCCTCTCTGATGATCAATGAATTTGAGCATTTTTTCATATGTCTCATGCCCATCTGTATGTCCGCTTGGAGAAATTTAGGTCCTTTGTCCATTTTTTTAAATTGGATTATTTGTCTTCCTTCTGTTAAATTGTACAAGTTCCTTATATATTTTGGTTATTAACCCTACATCAGATGTATCATTGCCAAACATGTTCACTCATACAGTGGGTTCCCTTTTGGTTTTGTTGATAACTTATTTTGCTATGCATAAGTTATTTATTTTGGTGCTATCCCATTTATTTTCTCCTTAGTTTCCTTGGCCCTAGGACATGTATCTCTAAATATAAGGCTATGAGATATGTCTGAGATTTTGCTGCCTATGGTGTCTTCTAGGATTTTTATGGTTTCCTGGCTTACATTTAAGTCTTTTATCCATTGAGTTTATTCTTGTGTATGGTGGTCTATTTTCATTTTTATGCATAGATCTGTCCAAATTCCCCAACACCATTTATTAAAGAGACTATCTTGACTCCACTGTATAATCGTGCCTCCTTTGTCAAATATTAATTGAGTGTAATGGCTTGGATCGATTTCTGGGGTCTCTGTTCTGTTCCGTTGATCAATATGCCTGTTCTTGTGCCAGTATCAGTCTGTTTTGATTACAGTGGCTTTGTAGTATAACATATCTGGTATTGTGATTCATCCAACTTTGTTTTTCTTTCTCAAGATTGCTGTGGCTATTTGGGGTATTTTTTTGGTTCCATATAAACTTATGGAGTATTTGTTTTAGATCTGTGAAATTTGCTGTATTTTATTTATTTTTAAATATATTTTTATTGATTTCACAGAGGAAGGAAGAGGGAGAGAGATAGAGACATTCATGATGAGAGAGAATCATGGATCGGCTGTCTCCTGCAGGTGTCCCACTAGGGATCAAGCCCACAACCTGGGCATGTGCCCTTGATCGGAATCGAACCTGGGACCTTTCAGTTCACAGGCCAACACTGAGCCAAATCGGCGGCTAGGGCTGCTGTTAGTATTTTAATAGGGTTTGCACTGAATGTGTAGATTGCTTTGGGTAGTATGGACATTTTAATGATGTTAATTTTACCAATCCATGAACATGGTTTATTCTTCCACTTGTTTTTACCTTCCTCTATCTCTTATTTCAGTGTCCTGTAGTTTTCCGAGTACAAGTCTTTTACTTCCTCGGTTAAGTTTATTCCTAAGTATCTTAATATTTTTGTTGCAATGGTAAATGGGATTGTTTATTTAGTTTCTGTTTCTGAGAATTCATTATTGCTATATAAAAAAGACATCCATTTTTGGGTATTGATTTTGTATCCTGCTCCATTGCCCAATTCATTTATTAAATCTAGTAGTTTTTTGGTGGAGTCTTTAGGGTTTTCCATGTACAAATCATGTCATCAGAATATAATGAGAGTTTTAATTCCTCATTTCCAATTGGGATGCCTTTCATTTCTTCTTATCTAATCACTGTATCTAGGACTTACAGTACTATGTTGAATAAAAATGGTGAAAGTGGACATTCCTGTCTTGTTCCTGTTCTTAGGGGAAATAGTTTTAGTTTTTGCCCATTGAGTATATTGATGGCTGTAGGTTTGTCATATATGGCATTTAATATGTTGCAATATGATTTTATTAAAAATAGTTTTTGGATTTTGTCAAATGCCATTTCTACATCTATGGATATGATAATGTAATTTTTTGTCTTTCCCTTTGTTTATGTGATTTATCATGTTTATTGATTTGCAAATATTGTACCAGCTCTATATATGTCCTGGAATAAATCCCAAGTAGTCATGGTGCATGACCTTTTTAATATATTGCTGTATCTGATTTGCTAATATTTTGTTGAGGATTTTAGCATCTGTGTTCGTCAGGGGTATTGGCCTGTAATCCTTTTTCTCTGTAGTGTCTTTATCTGGTTTTGGAATAGGATAATGCTGGCCCCAATAAAAAAGTTTGGAAGTGTACCTTCTACTTGGATTTCGGGAATAGTTCGTGTATAGGTGTTAGTTCTTCTTTGAACATTTAGTAAAATTCCCCTGTGAAGTCATCTGGACCAGGGCTCTTGTTTGCTGGGAGTTATTATTGCTTCTATTTCCTCAGTTGTTATTGGCCTAGTCAGGTTTTCTGATTCAGTTTTGGGAGACTATTTTTCTAGGAATTTGTCCATTTCATCCACATTGTCCAGCTTGTTGGCATATAGTTGTTCATAGTATATTCTTACCATCTTTGTATTTCTGTGCTGTCAATGGTTACTTCTCCACTTTTGTTTTGATTTCATTTATTTGGTTCCTCTCTCTTTGTTTCTTGATGAATCTGGTTAATGGTTCATCAATCTTTTTTATCCTTTCAAAGAACCAGCTCTTGCTTTCACTGACTTTTTAAAAAAAAATATTTCTTTATTGATTTCAGAGAGGAAGGGAGAAGGAGAGAGAGATCGAAACAGCGATGAGAAAGAATCATCGATGGGCTGCCTCCTGCACACCCCACACTGGGGATCAAGCCCGCAACCCAGGCATGTGTACCTGGCTGGAATCGAACTGGGACCCTTCAGTCTGCAGGCTGACGCTCTATCCACTGAGCCAAGTCGGCTGGGGCACACTGACTTTTTATATTGCTTTTTTTTTTTTTACTCTCTATGTCCTTTATTTCTGCTCTGATATTTATTATTTTCTTCCTTCTACTTACTTTGGGCTTTTCTTGTTGTAATCTTTCTAATTCTTTAAGTTTTAGAGTTAAATAATTTATTATTAATTTTCTTGTGTTTTGAGGTAGGCCTGTAGTGCTGTGAACTTCCTTCTAAAGACTGCTTTTGATGTGTCCCATAGATTGTGGGCTGTTGTGTGTTCATTTTCATTGGTTACCAGTATATTTTTAATTTTATTCTTGATCTCATTGGTAACCCATTCATTATTTAATAACATGCTATTCAGCCTCCATGTGTTTGAGTGTTGTTACTATAGTTGATTTCTAATTTCAATCCATTGTGATCTGAGAATATGCTTGATATGATTTCATTCTTCCTGAACTTGTATAGACTTGTTTTGTGTCCTAACATGTGGTCTATCTTTGTGAATAACCCATGTGCACTTGAGAAGAACATATATATATGTTCTATAAATGTCAATTAAATCCATCTGATCGAGTGTGTCATTTAGAGTCCCTATATTTTGTAAATTTTATTATCTGGAAGAGCTATCCAGTGAAGTAAACAGAGTGATAAAGTCCCCTACTATGAATGTATTGCTGTTGATTGATCTCTCCCTGAAAGTCCTTTAGAAGTCTTTTTTTCCTATCTAATAAAAGAGTAATATGCAAATTAACCAATACTCTGTTATACCCACAAGCCAATCAGGAGTGAGTATGCAAATTAACCCAACCAAGATGGCTGCGGCCACGGAGAGAAGAGGAGGGAGGCTTGGGTTTCCCTGACGATAGAGGAAGCCAAGCTTTCTGCACACCCTGGCCAGCCCAGGCCTCCACTCAGGCTACAAAGTTTCAATTGTAGAAGATAAATAAATCCCAGATACCAGGGCCTCCGCTTGGGTTGCCGGGGGGCATGGCCGGCCTGCAAACCACCACAGGCCCCTTGCCCAGGCCGCCCCATGCTCCAAGGGAATCCCCACCCTGATCGAGGACACCCTTCAGGGCAAACCAGCTGGCCCCCACCCATGCACCAGGCCTCTATCCTATCTAATAAAAGAGTAATATGCAGATTGACCATCACTCCAATACACAAGATGGCTGCCCCATGTGGTCAAAGATCCTGCCCCCATGTGGACACAAAATGGCCACCACAAGATGGCCAGCAGGGGAGGGCAGTTGGGAGGGGCCAGGCCTGCAAGGGAGGGCAGTTGTGGGCAATCAGGCCAGCAGGGGAGGGCAGTTGGGAGGGACCAGGCCTGCGAGGGAGGGCAGTTGGGGGGGACCAGGCCTGCAGGGGAGGGCAGTTAGGGGCGACCAGGCCTGCAGGGGAGGGCAGTTAGGGGCAAACAGGTTGGCAGGGGAGTAGTTAGGCATCAATCAGGCTGGCAGGGGAGTGGTTAGGGGGTGATCAGGCTGGCAGGCAGAAGTGGTTAGGAGTGATCAGGAAGGCAGGCAGGCGAGCAATTGGGAGCCAGCAGTCCTGGATTGTGAGAGGGATCCCAGATTGGAGAGTGTGCAGGCTGGGCTTAGGGACACCCTACCTCCCCCATGCATGAATTTGGTGCACAGGGCCTCTAGTATATATATATTTACGTGCTCCTATATTGGGTGCATATATATTTACCAGGGTTATATCCTGTTGTTGGATCATTATCTTTAATATTATGTAGTGACATTTACTGTCTCTTGTGATGGGCTTCAATTTGAAGTCAATTTTGTCAGGTATGAGTATTTCTACCCCAGGTATTTTTTTCGTTTCCATTTGCATGTAAAATTTTTTCCATCCCTTCACTCTCAGTTTGTATCTTTTGTTCTGAGATGGGTCTCTTGTGTATAGCATATAATTGGGTCATGTCTTTTATCCATTCAGTACCCTTATGTTTTTTGATTGGAACATTTAACTCATTTACATTTAAGGATATTATTGACAGGTACTTATTTATTGCCATTTTAATTCTGTATGCCTAGGTTTCTCTTTCCCCCTATTTCTGCTCATTACAACAGTCCCTTTAGCATTTCTTGCAATGCTGGGTTGGTGGTGATAAACTCCTTTAGCCTTTTTTCCTTTTTTTTGGTCATAGAATCTCTTTATTTCACCATTTATTTTGAATGCTAGCCTTGCTGAATATAGCAATCTTAATTGTTTCAGATCCTTGCTTATTATTACCTTGAATACTTCATGCCTCTCCATTCTGGCCTGTAGAATGTCTGAAAAATTATCTGACAGCCTTATGGGAGCTCCTTTGTAGGCAACAAATTTCTTTTCTCTTATTGCCTCTAAGATTCTCTCTCTTTTATTTTTGGAATTTTAATTATGATGTGTCTGGATGTGGGCCTGTTCTTCTTTGGAACTCTCTGTGCCTCCTGAACTTGAGTAACTTTTTCCTTCACCAGGTTAGGGAAGTTTTCTGCCCTTATTTCTTCAAGCACATTTTCTATGCCTTGCTCACTCTCTTCTTCTGGCACACCTATTATGCAAATATTAAATTTCATGTTGTCCCAAAGCTCCCTTAAGCTGTCCTCCAGTTTTGTAATTGTTTTTTCTTTTTGGTTCTCTGATTATGTGATTTTTTTATACCCTATCTATTAATTCACTGATCCGGTGCTCTGCTTCCCCTATTCTGTTGTGTATTCCTTCCCATGTTGTTTATTAATTCTGTCATTCTTTGTAGTTACTATATCTTTTCTCATGCTGTTGAGCATTTGAACTCTGTGTCAGATAAATTTCTTATCTCCAATTTATTTAGCTCTTCTTCTGGAGAAATCTCTTGTTCTTTCATTTGGGTGGTGTTTCTCATTTTGGCTGCCTGTTTGGGTTTGTGACTATGTACTAGGTAGATCTGCTACGCCGCCCAATCTCAAGTGCAGGACAATGTCAAATGCTGTTTCTGATTAATTAGATCAGAAAAAGACTCAAGGCCTCCAGAGAGTTCCACTCTCTGCAGATTGATTGGATTTACTCTTGAGTAGCCCTCAGATAATCAATCATCCACAGGTGCAGCGCAAGGTTTGCCAACAGGTGGACAATTGCTTCTACCTGGAGGCTAATTGTTATTCTGTCTCTCTTTTTTTCTTTTCTTATTAATACAGTATTTATTTGTCTTCCTTTTGTCAAACCCTGAGCCAACCACTTTGCCCAGGCTGCCTAGGGAGGTATAGGAAAAGGAACATACAGGGCAGACAAGACACGGGAAAAAGAACTATGGAAGGTGGAGACAGCTCCTTCACATGACAAAGAAGATGAGAAAGGCCACCATCAGGCAAAAGAGCCCCATGGCCTCTGAGAGGGCAAAGCCCAGAATGCGTAGGAGAAGAGCTGTTGCTTCAGAAAAGGGTTCCTGGCATAACCAATGATGAGGCTCCCAAACACACTCCCAATTCCAGCCCCAGAGCCTGCCACCCCTACTGTGGCAGCCTCAGCCCCAATGAACTTGGCTGCTGTGTTGATGTCCCTTGAAATGGCACTGTTTTGGAAGCTGCGGCTAGAAATAAGCCAGGTCAGGGGATGTGGGGCTGTCAAGCTGCTGAGGCTCTCATCTGTCAGAGTCTCTGGTCGTTTCAGCACCACTGCAGACATTGACTGGCTCAGCTGAGAGGCGCTCCTGACCAAGGAGGGGGTGGAGACAAACTTGGTGCAGGCATACATTTTCAGGGGATGACGGGAGCTGCTCCCAGTGCAGAAACTCCATACGGTGGGCTAGGGGCTATCCACTAGGGTGGATCAACTGTCTTCTCTCCCAGACAAAAATTGCCTGGATAGCCAAAGTCTGACTGACAAAAATGACCTTCACAGGGTGAGGGAATGACTCAGCACAGGAAACCGGGGTATCTGCCTTCTGAGCTCTAAGTCCAGAACCCCCAACCCTGGCTTCTGGTCACACAGCTCCAGTCTGCTCTGCCCTCCCTGTGTTGGAGCCCAAGGTGAGTGGCTGCACACGAAATTTTGTGCATCGGTCCTTTGAGAGGGTGCTTGCATTTCCAGCTGTCTTTCCCCGGCAGACAGCAAATCTGCTATTTTTCACAGCCAGATATTATGTGGGCAGTTTTCTCAGTTCTGTTGCTCTCTGCTGTGGGACCCAGCTTGGGGTTTAGACTCCAGATTTCTCAGTGGCAACCACCCATAGCTGAGATCTCTCTCCGAACTTCAGCTGCTATCTGTGGGAACCCAGCCAGCCTTTTTGCGCCTCTGTTCTTCCTACCAGTCTCTAAGTGGTCTCCCACTTTTCATCCTTGGTTATCAGGGTTCTCTCAAGCTAGTCTTTAGTTGATTATTCAGAATTTTTTTTTTTTTTTGTATTTGAGTTGTAATTCCAGTTTGGTCCTGGGAACATGTTGGTGTAGTAACCACTTACTCCACCACCATTTTTAATATCCCAGGAAAGTAGCTTGTATTAACATTTATAAAATATGGCTTGTTCTCTACTTTTACATACAACTAGAGGCCTGGTGCATGAAATTCGTGCACTGGGGGGGAGGGGGAGTGTCCCTCAGCCCAGTCTGAACCCTCTTTAATCTGGGACCCCTCAGGGGCAGTCGGACATCCCTCTCACAATCTGGGACTGCTGGCTCCTAACTGTTTGCCTGCCTCCCTGCCTGATCGTCCCTAACTGCTTTTGCCTGCCAGCCTGATCACCCCCTAACCGTTCCCCTGCTGGCCTGATCACCCCCAACTTCCCCCAACTGCCTTCCCCTGCTGGCCTGATGGCCCCCAATTGCCCTCCCCTGCTGGCCTGCTGGCCCCCAACTGCCCTCCCCTGCAGGCCTAGTCCCCCCCCAACTGCCCTCCCCTGCTGGTCTGATCTTGTCCCCAACTGCCTCTGCCTACCTGATCACTCCTAACTGCTTTCCCCTACCAGTCTGATCTCACCCCCAACTGCCCTCCTCTGCCAGCCAATTTAGTTCTCATTGGTTGGTTTCTATGCTAGTCAACGTCAAAAGCTCCACCTCCTAAGTAGCCATTGGCTCCTCACAGTTGACCCAGATTTGGTTCTGATTGTTCAGTTTCTATGCCAGTAAGCATAAAAAGTTCCACCTCCTAGGCAGCCATTGGCTCCTCACAATTCACCCAGATTTGGTTCTGACTGGCCAGTTTCTATGCCAGTCAGCATCTCTGGGCCTATCAACAGAGGCTGATCAGAAAGGTGGGGCTGATCAGCAGCCCCACTGGAGGCTTGAAGAGAAATGGAGTCCCGGCTGCTGGCCAGGCCCAGAGAGAAAGAGAGAGGCAAGTGCTGATCAACAGCTGCCACAGAGGCTACGGATCAGATCCTGCTTCTCTCTTAAGTCCTCTCTCCGGGCTTGATTCGCAGCCCCCTCAGCAGTCCGTGCTGGGTCACCATGCCTGCTGCCATAGCAGTCAGTGCTGGGTCGCCACGGCAACCCAGCACTGACTGCAGGACTGACTTCTGGTTGGTCGAGCTTCCGGGTGTGACGAACACAGAGTTTTTATATATTAGGATGAGCTACTGAAAAAATATATAAAAGTCAATCTAACTTCTTGAACCTTCTTTAAAAGAATGAACCTTTACATTTGCTTATACCCATTGTTCCTGTCCAGTCACAGTGAGTTTTCACATATAATTATTTTATACTTCTTTATCATCTATTGTCCTTCTCTAGGTTTCATATTCATGTATGGTCATTTCCCTAAATCATTATGATTTATTTTGACCTACTTACCTATTGTTGTTCTATTTTTTCCAACTAGCCAGCAGTGATAGCTGAAAAGTGATAAGACGCTGATGAAGAACATTGCAGACACAAAGAAAAGAAAAAGCACATGAAATTTGGCACGTGTATCTGTGAGTTCATTCTGAGAAAAGAGAAAAGAAGTATTAATTTTGAAGAGAGTCAACTTCTAGGATGTACTCTTATTATGTGGTTTTACTAAAAATAGTTAAACCAATACAAATTTGCCAGATATGAAGAGTAACAAATTAGATATGTCCAGAAATAATATTTTTGAAAGCAGAAAATTGGTATTATCTAAGAAGCTTGCTTACATAAAATCAGAGCTATTTACAAAATTGCTTTTAAACATTAAAAAAAATAGCAATATTTTCAGTAATAAATAAAAAGATGGATTATTTACCCAACATTTTTATTTTGTGCTTTCTGCATAAGTGAAAACCTTTCCCCCAACATCCAGGATGTAGGACAGTTTTCACATCAATGCTAAATTATCTGCTAATTTTAATCATATATAATGCTTACCAGAAATTAATTATGATATATTTATTTTTGTACTTCTCTAATCTCTATTCTTGGAACACCACTACAAATATGCCCATCCTCTCAGCTGTTTCCATTGCTATCTTTTTAATCCTTGCTCCATTCCTACAGAGCCTTTTTTGGTAGTTTGCAATTTTGGTAAATGAATTTAAATTTAACACAAATTATGAGCGAAAGAAAACAGTTGTCGGTTACCCATTCTTATGGCTATGTTCATTTTATTTATTTATTTATTTTTTAAGCTAAGAGGTTTTTTTAAAAATATATTTCATTGATTTTTTACAGAGAGGAAGGGAGAGGGATAGAGAGTTAGAAACATCGATGAGAGAGAAACATCAATCAGCTGCCTCCTACACACTCCCTACTGGGTATGTGCCCACAACCAAGGTACATGCCCTTGACCAGAATTGAGCCTGGGACCCTTGAGTCCATAGGCTGATGCTCTATCCACTTAGCCAAACCAGTTAGGGCAGCTATGTTCATTTTAACAGAAGCAAAGTCTTAACTTAGAAGAAATTAGTATCTATTGATAGGATAAGGAGGAATCTTTTAAAACTGTGTAATCATGGAAGCTACTACAACACAAGGTGGTGCTCATACTTGACTTAAACACTGTTTACAGGCTAAAAGAAAGGTCTTCAGCATTACATAACTCTATTGTTCATCTTCTCTTCAACAGTAACCACAATACCTTGTATTTTTATTAATTTTACAGAGAGGAAGTGAGAGAAAGAGAATGAAACATTGATCAATTGCCTCTTACACATGCTCCAACCAGAGATAGAACCTGCAATATGGGTATGTGCCCGGACCGAGAATTGAACCTGCCATCTTTTGGTGTATGGGCGACAATCCAACCAACTGAGCCACACCGACTAGGGCAACCACAATACCTTTAAAACATCTAGTGGCCCTGGCTGGGTAGCTCAGTTGGTTAGAGCAGTGGTCGGCAAACTGCGGCTCGCGAGCCGTGGTTTGCAGCTCTGTTGACTGAGTTTGCCGACCACTGGGTTTCAGAGCATCCATCTCGATTATGCCAAGGTTGCAGGTTTGATCCCTGGTCAGGCACATACAAGAAGCAACCAATGACTACCTAAATAAGTGGAACAACAAATTGATGTCTCTCTCCCCTTCCACTCTTTAAAATCAATGAATAAATTTTTTTTAAAAATCAAGTGATTCTACTATCTCCCTTCTTGTGAAGCAAATAAATATTATATATTTATGTACATATTCACTACAAACACCATAAAGGAAATGACAAAAATGTCACGGCAGAAATGTGTTTTACCTTTGGACAACTCTGTGTAGATTTCCTGTGGCAAAGCTTGTACAAATAGAGACAATGTATTAAGAAACCAATTTTTAAACAACATTTTTCTGAATACTACTGTTATATTTTTGTTTTGAAGGAACACTAAGATGTTGCTCTCTAAAAAATCATTGACAACATTTTCTCAAAAAACACAAAACAGACAAGAACATTTAACTCTTCAAGCACATTTCAGGTACATTTTAAATACACACTTTTCCATTGTGTTTAAAACAGATTTGTATCTAAGATATAATAAAATTGAAAAATTTTAACAAATAGGCCAGCCAGTGTGACTCAGTGGTTGAGTGTTGACCTATTAAACAGGAGATCACAGTTTGAGGTTTTGGGCTCAATTCCCAGTGTGGGGCATGCAGAGGCAGCTGATCAATGGTTGTCTCATCATTATTCTTTCTATCTCTCTTTCCCTCTCCCTTCCTCTCTCTGGAATCAATAAAAACATATAAAAATTTTTAGCAAGTAGCTTTTTGAAAAAACACTTTTAATTAGCAGTTTCTAGATCCAGATGGGACAATTTCTTATCCCCTTCATTGTTATTGCAATAGCCTTTTAATCGGTTATTGCTTGCCCCTCTCTGTTTTAGTGTCAGCACAGCAATCAGTGATCCTTCACATCAAGACGGCTGTTCCCATTTCACTGAGTAAAAGCCGTGGTCCTTACAACACTTCCCAAGGCTCTTTATTTTTTGGGCCCATATCAAGGACTTCCCACTAATCTAACTCTTGTTGACCCCCTCAGCCACACTAGATTCCTTCCTCCTGCTCAAACGTGGCTGGGACACTCCTAATTTCAGATATTTTCCTCTGTTTGAAATGCTGTACTCGCAGATATCCCCAAACTGTCTTTAAGTCTTGGCTCAAATATTATTTCTTACTTAGGTCTATCCTAATCACTTTTCTTTTTCTTAGTTGAGATATAGCCAACATAACATTTTATTAGTGTCAGATGCACAACATAATGACTTTGATATTTGTATGTACTGTGAAATATCACTACAATAAGTCTAGTTAATATCCATCACCTCCCATGGTTACAATTTTTTTCTTGTGATGAGAACTTTTAAGATCTACTGTTAGCAACTTTTAAATATCCTTATTGACTGTAGTCACTATAGTGAACATTACATCTCCAGGGTCTATTTTATGTTTACTATGTCCACCCACCTCACCCCCTACTTCTGTCAACCATCAATCTCTAGATCTATGAGCTAGTGGGTTGTTTTTTTATGTTTACATATAAGTGAGATCATACATTATTTATCTTTGACTAATTACATTTATAAAAATGCCTTCAAGTTCTATCCATGTTGTCCCAAGTGGAAGAATTTCCTTCTTTTTTTATGGCTGAGTAATATCCCACTGTATATAGATACATCTTCTTTATCCATTCATCTGTTGATGGACACTTAGGTTGTTTCCATGTCTTCACTACTGTAAATAATGCTGCTATGAACATAGACTTACAGATATCTCTCTGAGATAATTATTTGTTTCCTTTGACTATATTTCCAGAAGTGGAATTGTTCGATCATGTGGTAGTTTTCTTTTTTTATTGAACTCAATGAGGTCACATTGCTTAATAAAATTATATAGGTTTCAAGTGCGCAATTCTACAACATATCATCTGTATATTGTATTGTGTGTTTATCACCCTAAGCCAAATTTCCTTCTATCACCATTATCTCCCCTTTACCCTCTTCTACCTCCCCTACCCCTCTTTCATCTGCCAATCAAATTTTAGGACTGTTTATTTCTGTGGAAAATGCCATTGAAATTTTGAAATTGAATTGAATTTGTAAACTATTTTTGGTAGTCTAAATATTTAAAAATCTCTATTGTTGAAAGTATTACATATGTCCCCCTTTTCCCCCAATGACCACTTCTAGGTAGTCTGAACCATTTAACAATATTAATTCTTCCTATCCGTGGACACAGACTATTTTTCCATTTATTTGTGTCTTCTTTAAATGCTATCATCAATGTCTGTCTTCAGTGTAACAGGTCTTTCACCTCCTTAAATTTATTCCTTGGTATTTTATTCTTTGTGGCATGATTGTAAATGGGTTGTTTTGTCTTTCTGATTATTAGTGTAGCAAAATGCAACTGATTTTTCTGTACTGATTTTTATATCATAAAACTTTACTGAATTTATTAATTCTAAGTTTTTTAATGGAATCTTTAGGGTTTTCTATAAATAATATCATGTCATCTACAAATAAGACAGTTTTACTTCTTCCTTTCTAATATCAATGTCTTGATTTCTTTAAGTAGTTTTGTAACTTTTAAAAAAGCATATATTTTTTTATTTCAAAGAGGCAAGAAGAGGGAGAGAGTACAAACATCAATGAGTGGCTGCCTCCCACTCGAACCTCACTGGGGATAGAGCCCACAACCCGGGCATTTGCCCTGATGGAGAATGGAACCATGACCTCCCAGTTCATAGATCAATGCTGAACCACCGAGCCACACTGGCTGGGCAATGTCTTTATTTCTTTATCTTGCCCAATAGCTCTGGCTAGGACTTACAATATTATGTTGAATAAACGAGTGAGCATCCTTGTTTTGTTCATTATCTTAGAGGAACAGCTCTCATCTTTTCACAGTTGATGTTAGCTGTGCACTTTATATATATATATATATATATATGGCCTTTATTGTGGTGCAGTATGTTCCCTCTATACCCACTTTGTTGAGTTTTATATATAGAGTTGAATTTTAACAAATGTCTTTTTCTGCATCTATTGAGATAAACATGATTTTTATCCTTCTTTGTGTTAAAAATTTGTAGATGGTGAAGCATCCCTGGAATAAATCCCACTTGATCATGGTGTATGATTCTTTTTTTTTTTTTTTCCACCAAGCAACCTACAGGGCTACTGCTTCAATTTTTTTAAAGCATTACTGATTTCTCTTGAAGGATTTTTGTATCTATGTTCACCAAGGATTTTAGCATGTAATTTTTCTTGTAGTGACCTTGTCTGGTTTCTGTGTCAGGGTAGTGCTGGCCTCAGAAAGTGAGTTTGGAACTATTCCCTCTCCTTTCATTTATTGGATAAGTTTAAGGCAGGAGTTAGTTCTTTAAATATTTGGTGAAATTTATCAGTGAAGCCATCTAGTCCTGAACTTTTCTTGGGGGGGCTTTCGATCACTGATTCAATCTCCTTACTAGTAATTAGTCTGTGCAGATTTTCTATTTCATCATAATTCAGTGTTGGAAAGTTGTATGGTTCTAAGAATTTATCCATTTCTTCTAGGTTGTCTAATACTTGGCATATAATTGTTCATAATAGTTTCTTATATTCCTCTGTATTTCTGTGGTATCAGTTGTAATGCCTCCTCTTTCGTTTTTTATTTTATTTGAGTCTCTCTTATTCTTGGTGAGTCTAAGTAATGGTTTATTTTTGTTTCTCTTTACAAAAACCAGCTGATTTTCACTAATCTTTCCCATTTTCTTTTTAAGTCTATTTCACTGATTTCTGATCTATTTTTTTAAGTCTGTAGATGTTAGTTGAATTTTTAAATGTTTATTGTTTAAAGTATTACCCCTTTTTACTCCCATTGACCCCTTCCAACCCGGCCCTGCCCCCTGCCTTAGCCACCCTATTGTCTATGACAATGGGTTATGCATATATGCATATAAGTTCTTTCACTGATCACCTCCCACCCATCCATTCACCCTCATCTGCCTTCCCTCTAAGATTCCCCACTCTTTTCCATATCTCTGGAACCACTCCATTCATGAGTTTGTTAATTAGATTCCACATGAGTGAGATCATGTGATACTTATCTTTCTCTGACTAGCTCACTTCACTTAGCATAACACTCTCAAGGTCCCTCCATGCTGTCTCAAAGGGTAAGACATCCTTCTATTTTTACTGCTGCATAGTAGTCCATGCTGTAAATGTACCACAGCTTCTTTATCCACTCATCTACTGATGGGCACTGGGGCTGTTTCCACATCTTAGCTATTGTAAATTGTGCTGCTATGAACATAGGGGCGCATACATTCTTTCTGATTGGTTTCTGGTTTCTTAGGATATATTCCTAGAAGTGGGATCACTGGGTCAAATGGCAGTTCCATATTTAATTTTTTGAGGAAACTCTATACTGTTTTCCACAGTGGCTGCACCAGTCTGCATTCCCACCAGCAGTATACTAATGGGTTCCCTTTTCTCTACATCCTCAACAGTGCTTGTCATTTGTGGATGGTAGCTGTTCTGACAGGTGTGAGGTAAATACCTCATCGGTCCTGTGAACGTGTCTGTGTAGCATCAGATTACTCCACCACCATTTTTAATTTCCCTGGTAGTTGAATTCTGAATGAACCCCAATCTGATTTTTGTTATTTCCTTCTTCCTGCTGACTTTGGGCTTCATTTGTTCTTCGTTTCCTAGTTCTTGAGGTTTGAAGTTGCATTGAGTTCTTTCTTAATTCTTAACATAGGTGCTTATCACTATGAACTTCCCTCTTTGAACTGCTTTTGCTGCATTCTATAAGTTTTCGTGTGTTTTACTTCCATTTTCATTTGTCCCAAGATATTTTTTGATATGTTCTTTAATCCACTGGTTGTTCAGTACCATTTAATGTACACTTACTTGTTAATTTCCTAGTTGTCTTCTTGTAAATGACTTCTAGTTTTATACTATTGTGGTTGGAAAATATGCTTTGTATGATTTCAATCTTCTTAAATTTCTTACGACTTTTTTTTTTTACTGAAAAAGATCTATCCTGTGATGAGAATGTTCCATGTGTGCTTAAGAAGAATGTACATTCTGCAGTTTTTTGATGGAGTGTTCACTACATGTTTGTTGAGTACACATGGACTAATGTGTCATTTGAGGTAGATGTTTCTTTTTTTTTTTTAAACATATATATATTTTTTTACTTATTTATTTTTAATATATTTTTAATGATTTGGGAGAGGGAGAGAGAGAAACATCAATGATGAGAATCATTGATCAGCTGCCTTCTGCATGCCCCCCTACTGGGGATTGAGCCTGCAACCCTTGACTAGAATCAAACCCGGGACGCTTTAGTCCGGAGGCTGATGCTCTATCCACTGAGCCAAACCAGCTAAGGTGAGGTAGATGTTTCTTTATTGATTTTTTGTTTGGATGATCTATTCACTGATTCAAGTGGGGTATTAAAGCCCCCTAGTATCACTGTATTGCTGTCTATATCTCTTTTTTTTTTAAAATATTTTCTTTTATTTATTTCAGAGAGAGGAAGGGAGAGGGAGAGAGAAAATAGAAACATCAATGATGAGAGAAAATCATCAATTGGCTGCCTTCTGCACACCCCCTAGTGGGGATTGAGCCTGCAACACGGGCAAGTGCCCTGACCGGGAATGGAATTGTGACCTCCTGGTTCATAGGTCAACACTCAACCACTGCACAACACCAGCCAGGCTATTATCTCCTTTTAAGTCTGTTAATATAATATTTCCTTTATATAGGTGCTCCTGTGTTGTGTGCATAAATGTTCTTCTCTCAGATATCCACTAACTTAAAGTCTTTCCTCAAAACATCTTACTGAGGTTTACCTGATCACTCTCTTTAATGCTGCAAACTACACCTACCCTATCCACTCTCATACACTTGCCAAATCCCTTACTTACCTTAGTTTTATTTTCTTAACAGCATTTACTTTCTAATATACAATTTACTTATTTATTATGTTTATTATTTGATTCCTTCTTCCAAAGACATTACTCTTTGTTTTGTTCACTAATATATACCAAGTGCCTAGAATACTGCCTGGCACATTAATAAGTCATTACATGCCACAGTGCTGAAGTTTCTCATAAAGAAATGTGAATTTCTATAATTTGGACTTCATTCATCTGTCACTGAATCCTTTTCCTGTAAAAGGGCCATTGAGTATGATTAAGTAGGTTGTAAACTGAACAAAGATACCAAGGTAGGGAAACAATAGAGGCCAAAATTCATTAAGCTAAGACCACATAGATATGGGGTGCTTTTTTCTAACATGCTCAAAGTCAATGTCAGCATCCCCTGGTTTTAAATACCCAAATTTTAAACATCTATTGGTATTTTAAACAAAATCCTTCCACGATGTATTAAGTATTTCATGAAAAAAAATAACTGTTTTATTGTAGGGAGCGGTTATAGGGTTAACCCTTTGACTGACCTGTTGGCAAAACCACAAACCAGTCCCAGTTTAGAGGGCACAGCCCTCTTAGCAGAATTAAGCTTGATTTTGTGACACTCCCTAGATCTTATCTGGGTAGCTAATGGGCTGTGGGAGGTGCAGCAAGTGCTGCCAAAACAAGTGAAACTCATAAGAACATTGAAACTATGGTGATCACCTTGTTTACCTCTGACTATAAAATAAAGGCTCAGCTTGCCGTCTGGATCTTTTCTGTGGTCTCAGCCAGGCACAGGAAGACCCACCTAGACCCAGCTTATTCTCTTTGTCTTTTCTATATCCGTCGCCGCCCTCCCTCAGGCTTGCCAAACCCTTGGCTGTGATGGCCTGGCACATTTTATGACTTGAGGCTTTAATTATGTTCTTCCCAACTATGATTATGAATAGCAAGTCATGGTGGTAAGTATCTGTATGTTGAAATAGACAAATGTCAGTTAAAATTCTGGCTTCCAATACTATTAAATATGTGACCATGGGTAGTTATCTAACTTCTCTATCCTCCTTTCCCAACTCTGAAAATTGGAATAATAATAATAGCTCCTCTGCATTAAGTATACTTTCTTATTTTCTATGTTCTTGATGCTCTGATATCTGGGGCTTTGCTGACTGGGAAGAGACTGCCACTCCCAGGGCTATCCAATTCTTAAGAGATAGTAAGGAATGTATCTCTCATGTACAAACTAACCAATTCAAAGCCCAAATTCCAAAACACCCCCTCTGCCTGACTCTTACACTCTAGGAGGCAATATTCCCCTCCTAGAGCTGTAAGAGTTAAATATCAGACAACAAGGAACAGCCTGTATGCCCAGAGAGTACTGAATTATTCAAACTGGCCAATTATAAATCCCTGTGCCCTCCAATGCCCTACCTTTCCTCCAGAAACCACAATAAAGGCTCTGGGCTTGCCCCTTCTGCTTACTGCATGATCCCAGTGCTTCCTGTGTGGCTCTGTGTGAAGTAGCATTGTATGGCATGCCTCGTCCCTTGGGAACTGTGAGCAACAAACTATCCTTTCAATGGTAATTACTTCCTTATCTGTTGGCTTCAACATACCTAAATAATAACAAAACCTGTATTTTAAAACACCTTCAGAGGGTTTTTAGAAAGAATAAATTCCAAAAGTACTTTTTAAAAAAATTCTCACTTGAGGATATTTTTTCCATTGCTTTTCAGAGAGTGGAAGGGAGGGGAAAGAGAGGGGGAGAGAGAAACATCAATGTTTCTGGTTGGCTCCTGCAAGCACCCCGAAAGGGGGTGGGGATTGAACCTGCAACTCAGATACATACCCTTGACCAGGAATCAAACCCATGACCCTTTGATGAGTGGGCCAACATTTTAAACACTGAGTAACACAGGCCAGGGCCAAAAGTACTTTTTAACCACAACAACCCCCCTTTCAAAATCAAAGGATTAAATGTGAAAACACAAACAATAGGAGAAAACCAAGATGGCGGCATAGGTAAACACCTAAACTGCTGCCTCGCACAATATCAAAACTACAACTAAAAGACAAAACGGACACCATCCAGAACCACAGGAAAACTGTCTGAGTGGAAATTCTACAACTAGAAGGAAAAAGGAAAGCACGTTGAGACTCAGAGGATCTGCAAAAGGCTGAGGTATGGAGACGTGTGCGCGGAGAGGACAGGCGGCTGAATGCACAGGCGGCTCAGTGCACAGCTGTCTTTTTGAAGCAGGAGGGAGATGGAAGTTCCCGACTACGCTGAACTACAGCTCCAGGTGACTTTCTGGGAACCCCGACTCATTCGGTGTGAAACTGGACTGTCTGGCAGCCGGCAAAACGCAAGGGCGGCTTTCTCTCAGAGGTGCTTGCAGCGATTACCGAGGGACACTGAGACACAGGGGCCACATAGGGCAGGGCAGATGGGAAACCAAGGCTGTCTGCTCCGCCCTGAAATTCTGCCCCATTCAAGCTGAGCACAGAGGCTTTTGTAAGTCTTGTCTCATAAGGCTGTCTCCAGCACAGAAGTTCTCCCAGTGTAGACATAGCTGATCCTCACAGCCAATTGGCTTGCACGTCAATTCCTCCCAGTGATACCAACAACAATCAAGACTTAACTACAACAAGGCTGTACACACAGTCCACAAAGGGGTGCTCCAAGAGTATCCACCTCAGGTAACTGGGGAGGCTGAGCCACTGTGCCCTATAGGACCCCTACCACACAAAGCCACCCTACCAACTCAGCAAAGCAGCGAAAATGCAGAGACAAAGAAACAGATCACAAATGAAAGAAATGGAGGAAAACAAATGACTGGATATAGAATTCAAAACCACGGTTATAAGATTTTCAAGAATTTCCTAGAAAAGGCCAATAAATTTAGCGAGACCCTCGAAGATATGAAAAAGGACGAACTAGAAATTAAACATACACTGACTGAAATAAAAAATATTATACAGAGACCTAACAGCAGACTAGAGGACCGCAAGAATCAAGTCAAAGATTTGAAATACAATGAAGCAAAAAACACTCAGCCAGAAAAGCAAAAAGAAAAAAGAATCCAAAAATTTGAAGATAGTGTAAGGAGCCTCTGGGACAACCTCAAGCATACCAACATCCAAATTATGGGGGTGCCAGAAGAAGAGAGAGAGCAAGATACTGAAAACCTATTTGAAGAAATAATGACCAAAAACTTCCCCCCGCCCGGTGAAAGAAATAGACTTACAAGTCCAAGAAGTGCACAGAACCCCAAACAAAAGGAATCCAAAGAAGATCACACCAAGACACATCATAATTAAAATGCCAAGAGCAAAAGACAAAGAGAGAATATTAAAAGCAGCAAGACAAAAACAGTTAATTACCTACAAGGGAGCACCCATACGTTTGTCAGCTGATTTCTCAACAGAAACTATGCAGGCCAGATGAGAGTGGCAAGAAATATTCCAAGTGATGAATAGCAAGAACCTACAACCAAGATTACTCTACCCAGCAAAGCTATCATTCAGAGTTGAAGGTCAGATAAAGAGCTTCACAGACAAGAAAAAGCTAAAGGAGTTCATCACCACCAAACCAGGATTATATGAAATGCTGAAGGGTATTCTTTAAGAAGAAGAGGAAGAAGAAAAAGGTAAAGATAAAAATTATGAACAACAAATACATGTCTATCATCAAGTGAATCTGAAAATCAAGTGAATAAAAAATCTGATGAACAGAATAAACTGGTGAATGGAATAGAATCAGGGGCATAGAAAGGGAGTGGACTGACAAATTGTCGGGGGGAAGGGGTGTAGGGGGTGCAGAAAGAGACTGGACAAAAAACGTACACCTATGGATGAGAACAGTGCGGGGGAGGTAAGGGCAGAGGGTGGGGTGGAAACCGGGTGGAGGGGAGATATGGGGAGAAAAAAGAGGAACAATTGTAATAATCTGAACAATAAAGATTTAGTAAAAAAAATGAAAAGAAAAGAAAACACATACAATAAAATATCTAGGAAGAAATTTATAGCAAACAAATGCCAGGAATCATAAATACAAAGTACTGCTTTTAAATTAAAAAAAAAAAAACAACCTTAAAATCAGAAGTCATTAAAAAAGGACTGCTTTAAAATATAAAACTTTGATTTGATAAAATAAAACAGGGTTATCTATATATATAAAAGCTTAATAATCTAAGTGTCCGACCATTCGACTGTTCGACCAGTTGCATGACATGCACTGACCACCAGGGGGCTGACACTTTGATAGGTAGGTTAGCTTGCTGCTGGAGTCTGGTTGATCAGGACTGGGCAAGATGGGCTGGACATGCCCTGGAGTCCTCCTATGGTCCCTCCCTGACCTCTAAAATATTTCTTCTAATTAACTTCCCTTCAATGTGCATGAATCCGTGCACCGGGCCTCTAGTAATATATGAAATGAAAATGTGGAAAAAACATTTGAGACTCATGATAGAAAAAGGATTAATGTCTATACAGATAAGAAAGAGATTAGTGATTATCTAGGCTTGAGAATATCAGTTTTATTACTATAAAATTGCAGTAAGTCTCAACTCAAATAAAAGCAATTATTTCCCTAAAATTGTTATGTCCATTATTAAGAGTGTGGCTCAAAACAATCTGGATCACTAAAAAGAAGCTCACTACATCCTGTTTAATATTCATTTACTTAAATATGTATATGTGTAGGAAAATATTACCCTGCTTGACCTCTGATCCATTATAAATTCTAACTAGTAAAACTAAAATAAAGTATATCTACTTATAATAAAGAATAAATTATTTATGAATAGAACATTTTAAAAAGTCTTAAACATGTTTTAGGATAGAAAAAGACTTACCGTCCAAAATTTTATAAAGTACTGCAAAACTGTTGTAGCCACAAACAGGCAATATAATAGGGAATATAATAAAAACAGCAGGAAGAATTTGTAATTAGAAAATCCCACACAGTTATTCACCCTAGAAGAATAAAAAAGGTCACACTGTAAAAATAAGACAAATTATAAACTCACAGAAACAAAAACTAGAATGTTTGCCAGGGGCTGAGGGAGGGGAAATGAGAAGCTGATTAATGGGTACAGAGTTTCAGTTTTGCAAGATGAAAAAGTTCTGAAGACTGGTTGGACAATGTGAACATACTTTACACAACTAAACTGAACTTAGAAATGGTTAAGATGGTAAACTGTATGTTGTTGTTGTTGTTTTTAATATATTTTATTGATTTTTTACAGAGAGCAAGTGAGAGGGATAGAGAGTTAGAAACATTGATGAGAGAGAAACATTGATCAACTGCCTCCTGCACACCCCCTACTGGGGATTTGCCTGCAACCAAGGTATATGCCCTAGATCGGAATCGAACTAGGACCCTTCAGTCCGCAGACCGACGCTCTACCAGCTGAGCCAAACCAGTTAGGGCTATGTTGTGTTTTTTTAACCATAATAATAAATAAGACATTTCAAAAAAACTTAATCATTATTATTAGGAAATAGGTCATTTGGAAAATAGGGAGCAAAGTCTTAATTGTGAATGTGTGTTTTTAATAAATTCTATAAGGAACTTGGAAATTTAATATTAATTCTTAATATATAATTATTTGGATTAATAATACCAGGATATATTTCTAAAGGAAAACTTTTAATATAAACATGTATATAAATAGATCAATCTTATTGTATGTAAGTTATTAAGCTGATCTTGAAAATTTTCTCTTCTTCCTCCCCCTCCACCCTTATATGTTACTTCCTCTATGTTTATACATACCAAGGACAGTGATGATCCATCTTTAGAATACATCTAAAAAACAAATAAACATAATTCTCATTGTTGATAAATTTTTCCCTTTACAAATATATCTTAGAAAAACCAACCAAGTAAACATTAGATTAGAGAAAATTTCTGATATCTCCACCAATACCTTCATAGGTAAAAGGTAATAGATTTTTGCCTTGGACCACATTAAGAGACATTTTAACACAGAGATATGGTGCACTTGTTACATTATCTAGTCCAGCTCACAAATCAGCTAAGGGAAATGAAATGAAATGAAATGAAATACAGACAATCCCTACTTTAAACATGTGCAAGTCATAAAAAGAAAACTTTAGAAGCAACTATGTTAAAATATTAACACTGATGGTCTTATATGTGGTTATTTTTCCACATTTTATATAAGAAAAGCCTAATATGCAAATCGACCAAACGGTCGAATGACTGGTGGAACAACTGGCCACTATGACGTGCACTGACCACCAAGGGGTACACACTCAACGCAGGAGCTGCCCCCAGCCCGCAGGCATCAACTGGCAATGGCAGGGCCCAGGGCCAGCAAGCGGGCAGCCCCAGGCCAGCCAAGGTGGGTATCAGTGGGGGCCCCATTGCCCCACCAGTTGCCCCACAGATTGGCCCTGGTCGCTAGCCAGGCCTAGGGACCCTACCCATGCACAAATTTTGTGCACAGGGCCTCTAGTATTTTATAAAATTCTATCCATAGATAAGCGTTACTATCTATATATATAAAAACCTAAACGACTGGTCAACCAGTCGCTATGACGTGCACTGAACACCAGGGGACAGATGCTCAATGCAGGAACTGCCCCCTGGTGGTCAGTGCACTGTTACAGCCAACCTCCCACAGCCGGTCAACCTCCCACAGTCCCTCCCCACAGCCAGCTGGCCCATGATGGCCTCGAACGACACCTCCCATGGCCAATCTCCCATGGACCCTCCCCCCAGCCAACCTCCTGTGGCCCTGATCAGCCCTGATCGCCAACCAGGCCGAGGGACCCCACCCATGCATGAACTTGTGCACCAGGCTTCTAGTATTTTTATAATCAGACAAAAAAAAATCCCAAAGTTTGCTTCCTCGCCAGTATATGTAATCTATCTATATATATAAAAGCCTAAGTGACCATTCAACAAAAGTGACCAACAGCTATGATGCACACTGACCACCAGGGGGCAGACACTCCAACCGGTAGGTTAGCTTGCTGCTGGGGTCCAGCCAATCAGGACTGGGCAAGATGGGCCAGACATGCCCTGGAGCCCTCCTGTAGCTCTCCCTGGCCCCGATTGTGCACCAGTGGGGTCGTAATCTAGATCCCCTCAGGGGATGTCCACAGGCCAGGCCAAGGGACCCCACTGGTGCACAAATCCATGCACCGGGCCTCTTGTATATTTATAAAGTCAGACCACAGATCATCTCCATTAACATAATAAATAATAAAGTAAAACCCAGAAGGTTAAATAGCTTGTCTAACTCAAGTTCAAGAATTAACTGGGATTCCCAAACTGGGGATCTTTCCTTCCAACACATTACCTTCTCACAAGTGCACAGGAATAAAATCTTTTAAGTTTTTTCTGGGAACAATGTTACAGATGAAAATTAAAGAAGTATTTTTTGTGTGTGGCTTGTCAGGTTTTAATATCAATATTTATAATAAAAATAATTGACATTTTAATCCAGGAAATAGTTATTCTTTTTTTTTTTTAAACAAATACTGCCCTCTGATGGTAGTGGGTTTGTTGTTGTTTTTTTTCCTTTTTAATTTTATTTTTAAATATATATATTTTATTGATTTTAGAGAGGAAGGGAGAGGGAGAGAGAGATAGAAATATCAATGATGAGAATCATTGACTGGCTGCCTTCTGCACGCCCCTTACTGGGGATCGAGCCCACAACCCAGGCATGAGCCCTTGGCTGGAATTGAACCAGGACCCTTCAGTCCACAGGCTGACACTCTATCCATTGAGCCAAACGAGCTAGGGCCAGGAAATAGTTCTTCTTAAAGGGGTTATTACTTACTTGTTCATCAATATTATCTTAAGCATAAACATAAAAAATATATTTAAAGAAAACTCCATCAGCCCTAGCTGGGTGGCTCAGTTGTTTGAAATGTCCCATACACCAAAAATTCCTGGTCAGGACACATACCTAGGTTGTGGGTTTGATCCCCAGTTGGGGCTCGTATGGGAGGAAACCAATCAATGTTTCTCTCTCTCTCTCCCTTCCTCTGTCTAATAACATATATCCTCGGGTGAGGGTTAAAAAAAAGAAAGAAAATTCCATCAGCCAATACAGGAACTATTAAAGATTACGCCAAAGTATATTCTAGCTTATGGAAAACTAATGTTAGCCCACATATGTAGCAAATAATGGGAGACAATGAAGTGTTTTTGCTAAGTATAAAGCATATAAAATGTTCCTTTCCCTTCCGTTCTCCTGTCACCAATTTCCAATGTTGGGGTTAAAGGAAAGCAAATGAGGGGTAACACTTACATGTCACATGCTGAGCAGTGATGCGCCCGGTCGGGTTTAATCAACTGACATCTTTCACAATATCTGATGGCTACATTTAAGAATTAAAAGGTGTTGAAGGATATACAAGTTTAGTTAATTTGACTATAAAATTTGCTTTCATTTCTTATATAAATAACTCTGGGGAAATGGACAACTAATAACGGTCATCAATTTTGATACTAGTTTGCCCACTGACTAGCTGGTCACCTTAGGCCAGTAACTTACATTCTAAGAGCCTCTTCCATAAATGTAAATAATATCAAGTATAATGAACTAGTTTACAGATTAAAATGAAACCTTCTAGAACATAGCAAATTCTCAATAAAGCAATTATCACTATAATAAAAATATTATTTTAAATAAAATATAAAGTAAAATTCTATGATGAGAAAAATTAGTGAAGGAAAGAAAACCAGGGAGATTAAAAAGTGCACAAAAATAAATACATAAATGAATAAATAAACAAAGTACAAATAGCCATGAAAGAGAACACCCAGAAATAGAGTCACCACACAGACATCTCCGGATGCCTGTTTGTTGTGACACTGTGTTAGAGAGCATAGGAGAACTATTGGCTGCCAGAGGCTTAAAGTCAGTAAGGTGAGAGGGACATCGATAACTAAAGCCTTTGACTTATAGTCTACAAGGTAAAAATTTGAGATGTTCTGAGAAGACTCAATAAATCACTTCTTGTTAAAGTGAAAAAAGTTGCAGAGAGGTGGACAGTGAATTAAAACTTTAAACTGGATTTAAAGGGAGAAAAATAATCATTCCAGGCAATGGTAACAACCAAAAGAGGAAAAAAAAAAGGTGAGGAAGGACAACCCTACCTCTGTGTTAGCAGAGTTAACACAGGGAAACAGTGTGGAACAAAGATAGAGATAACTGCTGAGTGGATTGAGATTGGAGGTGAGAAGGTTTAGAAAGAGAAGTTTTGTTTCCTGAATAGATAATAATATATCCACACAGCTCGAAAAGGTACAAAGAATTCAGTGAGAAGACCCCACTCTGGTGCCTAGCACCCTAACTCCCCTCTGTGAAGGCAGCTCCATATTTTCAATGATCTCTGGTCTATGGAAGGTTGACTTTCTGTAACATGTATTCTGTAACTTTGTTCTTTAAAGATGAATAGGTATTGCTTCTATAGCAAGAAAAAGAAAAAGCCCCAATATTTGGGATTCTAAGCAGTAGAAATGCAGTATAAAATGGTTCCCCAGATCAGGACCTGCCAACAATCAGGAGATAAGACACATGTCCCAGGCCTGGCCACTTGGGACGCTGGGTATCTCTCACTGTGCCTCACATCTCTAAAATGGGGACAAGTGCAGCACCCATCTCAGAATTGTTCTGAGGATTAAACAATCACTAATAAAGTTCTTGACCTGATCCTGATGTAGTATTCAATTGATGAAGGCTACTGTTCAGATTAGAGGACAGCCATTTTATATAAGTAAAGCTTTTGTAAGTGTAAAGATTTTAGCGCTGGCTGGTGTCTCAGGTGGCTGGGCATTGTTCAGCGCACCGAAAGGCTGCCAGTTCAATTGCTACTCAGGGCATATATGCACAGGCTGTGGGCTTAATCCTCAGCAGGGATGATGTTCCATTTTCAAACTGATGTTTCTCTCTGTCTCTCTCTCTGTCTCTCTCTCTCTCCTCCCTCTCTCTTCTACTCTAAAAACCAATAAAAATATATTTTCTTAAAAAGAGTCAAGATTTTACATCATGGCTCTTAACTCTTTGGGGTACATGTACTGCTCTGAAAATCAGATGATCTTGTTATGAACAGGCTACTTGAAATTTTGTCTAAAACCTCAGGGTTTCCTAAATTCTCTGAAATCTTAGACTTTGGGTTAAATACATCTAATCTGCAGAGAATTATTATTAACTACTAAGAATTACTGTTAACCAGAACTTTCATAATTAAATATAAGAAAGGATTGCCCTGACTGATGTGGCTCAGTTGATTGGACAATGTCCGTGCACCATAAGGATGCACCATAAAGTTCTATCCCTGGTAAGCACACATGCCTGGGTTTAGGGATCGATCCCTGGTAGGGAATGTGCAGGAGTCAGCTGATCAATGTTTCTCTCTCTCTCTCTTTTCCTCTCTCTCTAAAAATCAATAAAAATATTTTTTAACAGAGGATTATTTTAAATTAGCTATTATATATTGAAAATTCATTATGTACAAAGATCTATACTAAATGTGGTATCTCATTTAATACTTCCACTAACCCAGAGATGTAGATATTATCCTCATTTTAAAATGAGGAAATTAGGGCTTAGAAAGTTTAACTAACTCTCATTGTACTAGTAATAGAAAAGTTGGGGTTTGATCTGAAATCCATGTTTTCATTCCATATGGTAATATACTAAACTAGTGGCCTGGTGCATGAAATTCGTGCACGGGGGTTGGGGGGTCCCCTCAGCCCAGCCTGCATCCTCTCCAATCGGGGACCCCTTGGAGGATGACTAACTGCCGGTTTAGGCCCAATCCCTGGGATCAGGCCTAAACCAGCAGTCAGACATCCCTCTCACAATCTGGGACTGCTGGCTCCTAACTGCTCACCTGCCTGCCTGCCTGACTGCCCCTAACTGCCTCTGCCTGCCTGCTTGATTGCCCCTAACCCCTCTGCCTGCCTGCCTGATTGCCCCTAACCTCTCTGCCTGCCTGATCGCCCTTAACTGCCCTCCCCTGCCGGCCTAATCTCGCCCCCAACTGCTCTCCCCTGCCAGCCTGATCTCGCCCCCAACTGTCTCTGCCTACCTGATCACCCCTAACTACCTCTGCATGCCTGGCTGATTGCCCCTAACTGCCCTCCCCTGCTGGCCTGATCTTGCCCCCAACTGCCCTCCCCTGTCAGCCTGGTTGCTCCCAACTGCCTTCCCCTGACAGCCTAATCTCACCCAGTCTCTGTCTCTCTTTGTTTTTCTCAGAAGTCTCTCAGGCTTCCCTGCTTCCCTGTGTCCCTCTTCCTCTTTCCCGGCTGGGAGAGGGCAGGGCCACTGGGGGCCACTCCACCCTCTGTCTGCCCTCCCTTCCATCCAGGCCTCTTTAGGCCCAATCTGTTTTGTTGCCTCATTCTGAGAGAGTCTTGGAGAACGAGAGCAAGCTGGGAGGGAGGGAAAGAAAGGGAGAAAAGGCTGTGAGCTGGTGGGCATTGTGTGTGTCTGTGCGTGTGTGCGGTTGTAAGTGAGTGTGAGTGCCAGCCCCACCTTCACTGTCCCCGTCTCCACTGCCACAAGTCCCCACCCACCAGAGCCTGCTGCATGCGCAGTCTGGGCTTTAGGTCGAGCCTCTGGTCATTGTGGATGTGACGGACCCAAGATTTTTATATGTTAAGATTATGTAAGAAGGACAGCATTAAATGCATCAAAAAACGAAAAACTTGGTCAAATATCCCCTCCAAAAATCTTGTGCAAACTTTATACTTTCTGAACTCACAATGTGTATATAACTATACACAGGAAAAGCCTTTTGTTTCCCACTGGAATGGAGAAGCATGGTGGGTTTTGAAGCCAGAGCACTTTAATTTAAACCCATTTTTTTTTACATATATCTGTCTGACCTTGAAAAAGATATTTAAGCTCATTGTGTCTCAGTTTCCTAATCTGTAGAGACAACAGCATCACCTTCACAGGATTGTTGTGAAGTTTAAATGAGTTTATGGGTGCAAAGCACTTAGAACAGAATAATTGTTAGCTATTACTATTATCTAGTATTTAATGAATTCATGACTTACATGATACATAATTTAAAACAATTTACTATATTTAAATAATCAGTCTGGCCACTCATAGTTTCACCCCATCATAAGGTTCTGTCCCTGAGAAAAGGAAACTGCTACTGTAGTCACATCTCTCTCAATGGAGGCAGTGGGACAGTGGAAATACCAACAGCTGTGGGATCACACAAACGTGAGTTCAAATTCTGGCTCTCTGAATATTAGCTTTTACTTCTTTCTACTCTAATTTAGCATGTTCTTGATTTTTTTTTTAATTACTCAGAGATGGCACATAATATTCAAATTCAAACCAGAATTTCCAAATGATAGTTTACTAAGAATCATAATTGAAACTTTTAGCCATAAAGGTGAAGTTGGAAAAAAAAGATGTAGAGAAAAAGAGACTCATTAAAGGGAGCCTCTTAAAAAAATCTGTATCAATATATGTACATATATTTATCTAAAATATCACAGAAGACAAGGAACATTAGAAAAATCTTGTTCCTGCCTATGTTATTTGAGGAATTGCAATGTCCATTTAATAGTCAAATCATGCAAATAAATCTTGGCAGGTATGGCCATATTTTAAAAAATTCTTTAAATAGAAACGCTTAAAATTTGTTTTTCTTACTCCTTGAGCCTGATGTGGTGTAGATAGGTAAGTCCTTCGCTGTTCTTCTCAAAATTTCTTGTTGTCGTTCTTGGCTGAATTCTTTTTCATAATGTTCCCTTTCAGAATTGGACAAGTAGAACTATAAAAGTAGAAAAAACTATTAATTCTTTTTAATCCCAAAATTATTAACTATCGTGCTCAGAAAAAAAAGTTTTATCAAGAACAACAACAAAAACCACACAAAAATTTTCTTCTATGAAGGCAAAATTTACCTTCAAATTTAAGAAGCTAAATCAATTATATTTTAACAAAACTACATACTTTTTTCCCTTGTCCCTTTGGTGTTTTTTAAGTCTTTATTGTTGAAAGTATTACATATGTCCCCTTTTTTCCACTACTGACCCCTTATAGCCTGCTCCTGTCCCTTGCCCCAAGCCTCCACCACCCTATTGTCTATGTCCATGGGTTATGCATATATGCATACAAGTTCTTTGGTTGATCTCTTCCCACCCACCCACCCACCTCCACCTTCCCACTGAGATTCGACAGTCTATTCCATGCTTCTATGCCTCTGGATCTATTTTGTTCATCAGTTTATTTTGTTCATTAGATTCCACATGAGTGAGATCATGTGATACGTGTCTTTCTCTGACTGGCTTATTTCCCTTAGCATAATAACTCTCCAGGTCCCTCCATGCTAACTCAAAGGGTAAGAGCTGCATAGTATTCCATGATAAAACTATACACTTTTGATATATTAAAAAATATTTGCTCTACTTAATGATGGCAAAGAAGATCCAACTAAATATTTTTGCATCTTTGTTTCTTTACAAAGAAAATTTAATTCCTCCAGCAAAAGCGTAATGAAAAAAAGCCCTCCCCTGCCAGCCTGATCACCCCCAACTGCCCTCCCCTGCTGGCCTGATTGCCCACAACTGCCCACCCCTGCCAACCTGATCACTCCCAACTGCCCTCCCCTGCCGGCCTGCTTACCCACAACTGCCCTCCCCTGCTGGCCTGATTGCCCCCTAACCACTCCCCTGCCGGCCTGATAGCCCACAACTGCCCTCCCCTGCCAGCCTGATTGGCCACAACTGCCCTCCCCTGCAGCGACCCGCCTCCTCCACCAGGACCTGCCTCCTCTGCATGAGGCAGCTGAGATGCCAGGACTGCCCTCCTCCGTGCCGTGCAGAGCCGTAGGACCCCCAGGCCTCACCGTGCAGAGCAGGAGTGACGCCACCTGGGCTTTTATTATATAGGGTATTTTGGTCTGCCTGTTAACTCAAGTACCAACTCCCCATACTCTTAATGCTTCAGCAATAACAGTATTAGCTTATCAATGTAGCCTATTTTGTTATAAACAAGGCAATAGTTTGGCATAGAAGAAAGAGCTATGGTTGAAGAAACTGATCCCAAGAGGCTCAGGGAACTGTCTGAGACTATACAATTAATGGCAGAGCCGATATTAAATACAAGTCTTTTTTAAAAATTAATTAATTTTTTAAAATAATTCTTTATTGTTGAAAGAATTACATTTGTCTCCTTTTATGCCCCATTAACCCCCTCTAGCCTGCTCCCACCCCTCACCCCAGGCCTTCAACACCCTATTGTCTGTTTCCATGAGTTATGCATATATGCATACAAGGTCTTTAGTTGATAACCTCCCTCCCACTTATCCTCCCCCCCACCCCCCATCCCGCCTTCCCTCTGAGATTCCTCACTCTGTTCCATGCTTCCGGGTCTATGGATCCACTACCTTCATCACTATGTTTTTTAATTTTTTAATTCATTTTGTTAATCCTCACCCAAGGATATTTTTTCCATTGATTTTGAGGGAGAGTGGGAGAGAGAAAGACAGAGAAACATTGATGTGAGAGAAACACATTGATTCATTGCCTCCTGTGCAAGCCCTGACCAGGGCCCGGACTGGGGAGGAGTCTGCAACCAAGGTGCATGTCCTTGACCTGAATCGAACCCAGGACCCTTTGGTCTGCAGGCCAAGGCTCTATCCACTGAGCCAAACTGGCTAGGGCTTATCAGTTTATTTTGTTACTAAGATTACACCTATGAGTGAAATCATGTGGTACTTGTCTTTCTCAGACTGACTTATTTCACTTAGCATGATTCGCTTCAGGTCCCTCCATGCTGTCTCAAAGAGTAAGAGATTCTTCTTTTTTACTGCTGCATAGTATTCCATGGTATAAATGTACCAGAGCTTTTTATCACTTGGGCTGTTTCCAGATCTTAAGCTATTGTAAACTGTGCTGCTATGAACATAGGGGTGCATAATTCTTTCTGATTGGTGTTTTGAGTTTCTTAGGATATATTCCTAGAAGTGGGATTACTGATTCAAATGGTAGTTCCATATTTAATTTTTGGAGTAAACTCCATATTGTTTTCTATAATGGCTGCATCAGTCTGTATTCCCACCACCATAGTAGGGTTCCCTTTTCTCCACATCCTCACCAGCACTTGTCATTTGTTGATTTGTTGACAGGAGCCTCTGACAGGTGTGAGGTGATACTTCATTGTCATTTTTTTTTTAATTTAAATTCTTTATTGTTTAAAGCAGTGGTCGGCAAACTGTGTCTCTCGAGCCAAATGTGCCTCTTTGGCCCCTTGAATGTGGCTCTTCCACAAAAAACCACGGCCTGGGCGAGTCTATTTTGAAGAAGTGGCGTTAGAAGACGTTTAAGTTTAAAAAATTTGGCTCTCAAAAGAAATTTCAATCGTTGTACTATTGATATTTGGCTCTGTTTATTAATGAGTTTGCCGACCACTGGTTTAAAGTATTACATGAGTCTCCTTTTTTCCCCCATTGACTTCTCCCCAGCCACTCCCACCCCCCAACACGTGCTCTCACCCCGCAATTGTCTGTGTCCATTGGTTATGCTCATATGCATGCATGCAAGTCCTTTTGTTGTTTTAATTTGAATCTCTCAAATGATTAGTGCCTTTGAGCATTTTTTGCCTTCCGTATGTCCACTTTGGAGAAGTGTCTATTTTGGTCCTTTGCCCATTTTTTAATTGGATTGTTTGTCTTCCTTTTGTTAACTTGTATGACTTCTTTATATATTGTGGATATTAACCTTTTATCAGATACATCATTGCCAAATACGTTCTCCCATATAGTGGGCTCCCTTTTCATTTTGTTGATGGTTTCTTTTGCTGTGCAGAAGCTTTTTATTTTGATGTAGTTCCATTTGTTTATTTTCTCCTTAGTTTCCTTTGGAGATGTATCAGCAAACATATTGATATGAGAGGTGTCTGAGATTGTGATGCCTATGGTTTCTTCTAGGATTAAATACAAGTCATTTGAGTTCTACTCTAGCATGTTTCCCTTTGTACTACTGATATAAAATACATATTCTTGCTTTTTAAAGACCATTACTCTAACCTGACCAAAATATCACAGTGTAGGAATTGGAGGAGTCTATTTAGATTACCTGGACTGGCTCTCCCAATCCAATCTTGATGGCATAAGAAATCCCAAACTACTTATAAAAAACAAGAAGCAACACGGACAAATAAACAGGGCAGAAAGAAGTCAGGAAAGATTCCTGTGATCTTACACTTGAGATTTGAGGTTCCTTTTCTGAGGCCTCCCCCCACTAAGCCAATAGGCGGGCACCATATCTGAATCTGATCAACCTGGCTAACAGTGTTGGCCCCTCCTTGCTGATTTCCTGAGACCCCACCCCACCTAAATTGTGGGCTGACCCAAGCCATTTCCAGTGGCTTTTCCATGCAAACAGCCTCTTTTGGTTCATGCTTTGGAGTTCCCTACCATCTCTCAAACAAGCATCATCTGGCCTCTACTTATGCCATACTTCTTGCTGTGGCCCCAGGACTGGCACTAGGAGCAGCTGGCCTCTCAACTTGGATTCTCCCAGGCACCTCCCAGCACAAGTAGCATCCATCTTCAGATGCAGGACATAGGCGGCTGAGCTTTGACTGCACTTCCTGAGATGCCCCAGAGCCAGTGCACCCACTGGACAGCTTCAAACCATGCCAAAGCAGCATGCAACAACCTCCACAAGTGACACATGCAAGGGGTAGACTTAGTGGGCACCAAAGCCCCCCTGAAATGAGTCATTCACTGTGAGGTGAACTGCTGCATAGCAAGTCATCCACAATGGTCAAGCCAGTTGTAGAAGCCAATCAGCCTGAAAATAAATCCCTCCCATTGATGTGCCAACAGCAATCAAAGCTCAACTACAAGAGGAGGGTGTTCATGGCCCACATGGAGTGTGCACCTCATGGGCCCAGCTTAGGTGACTGAGGAGGCTGTGCCATTGCACCCAAAGAACACTTACAACACTAGGCCATTCTACGAAGCCTGGGAGACATAGCAGCTCTACCTGAAACAAATGCAGGGAGACTGTCAAAATAAGGAGACAATGAAATATGTCCCAAATGAAAGAACAGACAACTCCAGGGGAAAAAAAAAATGGAGACAAGCAATCTACTAATTGTAGAGTTCAAACCACTAGTTATAAAGACGTCCAATGAACTTAGTGAAAACTTCAATAGCTTAAAAAGAATCAGTCAGAAATGAAGCACATACTTTCTGGTATCTCTCAGTTGTTAGATTATTGGCCCACACACCGAAGGGTTACAGGTTCAATTCCCAGTCGAAGGCATGTACCTGTGCTGCAAGTTTGATCCCCAGCTCTGATCGGGGTGAATGAGGAAGGCAACCAATCCATGTGTCTGTCTCTCTCTGTCTCGCCCTTTCTACTCTCTCTAGAACTCAATGAAAAAGTATTCTCAGGTGTAGATTAACAACAACAAAAAAAGACACACTAACTAAAATTAAGAATAACTGAAAGGGAATCAATCAATAGTAGAGTAGATGAAGCCAAGAATCAAATCACTGATTTGGAATATAAGGAAGCAAAAAATACCCAATCAAAACAGCACAAAGAAGAAAGAATCCAAAAACAGAGAGCATAGTCCTAGCTCAGTGGTTGGCAAACTGTTTGCCGCTCTGTTGACTAATGAGTTTGCTGACCACTGCCCTAGCTGGTTTGGCTCGGTGGATAGAATGTCAGCCTATGGACTGAAGGGTCCTGAGTTCGATTCCAGCAAGGGCACATGCCTGGGTTGCAGGCTCGATCCCCAGTAGGGGGTGTGCAAGAGGCAGCCAATCAATGATTTTCTGTCATCATTGATATTTCTCTCTCTATCTCCCCCTTCCTCTCTGAAATCAATAAAAATATATTAAAAAGAGACAGAGAGAGCATACTGTAAGTAGCCTCTGGGACAGCTGCAAGTGTGTAGAGGGCTGCCTGGGAAGGCACATGGGCATTTCTTTAAATTGTTGTCAGCTGAGCCCGAGGCGATTGGCAGAGCCGCTTCTTGGTTACACCCTCCCCAAGAAGGTGGGGGGTGTTATCAGTACTGACTTTTTACCTTTGTCCAGGTGTCTGCCTAGCGGACTTTGATATGTAAATCTAGGCAAGCACCAGGAATGCTAGGGCCTACTCAAGAATGTAAATAAGCTTCTTTGATCCTAAGTTTTGGTGATACTTCCTGGTATTTGGGGGTATAAAATAAACTTGCTACGTGGACTCGAGGTCCCTGCCTCTCCATCAGAGAGGATGGCGTCCCACCTGGCTCCCAGCTTTGTTTCTATCCTTGTGTCTGCTCTCTTTCTTTCTTTTATTTCTCAATCCCTGGCCGTCTCCACTTAGAACCAGTTCATTCATCTCTCTTTCCGTGCTGGATGCAGAAAAGGGAGATCCCCGCCATATCTGGCCCCCGCTGTATCTGGCCCCCCACACAAGTGTACTGACATTTGCATCAGGGGATACCAGAAGGAGAGGAGAATCCCAAACAAGATGAACCCAAAGAGGCCCACACCAAGACACAACATAATTAAAATACCAAAGGTTAAAGATAAAGAGAGAATCTTAAAAGCAGTCAAAGACAGTTATTTACAAGGGAGCTTCCATAAGACTGTTGGCTGATTTCTCAACAGAAACTTTACAGGCCATTAGAAAGTGACAAGATATATTCAAAGTGATGAAAAGCAAGGACCTACAACTGAGGTTACTCTACTCAGCAATACTATAATTTAGAATTCAAGTACAAATAAAGAGCTTCTGGGACAAGAAAAGGCTAAAGGAGTTCATCACCACCAAACCAGTATAACAAGACATGTTAAAGAGTCTTCTTTAAGAAGAAAGATAAAAAACAGGAGTAATAACATGGCAAAAATTCATATCTATCAACAAGTACTTTAAATGCAATGGATTAAATGTTCCAATCAAAAGACATATGGTGGCTGAATGGGTAATAAATCAAAATCTTTACATGTTGTCTACAAGAGACTTGTTTCAGATCAAAAGACACACACAGACTGAAAGTAAAGGAATGGAAAAAGATACTTTATGAAAATGGAAAGGGGGGAAAAAAGGTGGGGTAGCAATACTTATACCAGACAAAACAGACTTTATTTTTATTTTTTTAAATTTTATTTACTTTTGATCCTCACCTAAGGATATGTTTCTATTGATTATTTTTAAAGAGAGAGGAGGGGGGAAAAAGAGAGAGAAACACTGATCAATTGCCTTCTGTACACTCCCCATAACCTAGGTATGTGCCCTGACTGGGGATTGAACCTGCAACCTTTTGGTGCATGGGACGATGCTCCACCTGAGTCATCCATGGCAACAAAACAGATGTTAAAACAAAGGCTATAACTAGAGGCAAGAAAGGACCCAGCAGAGGAAGAAGATGGCTGCCGACGGGAAGGCAGACTGCAAGATACTGTGTGAGTGAGAGAACAAAGGGAGAGTGTGTGGTCGAACGGGGAGTGTTTGTTAGTGAGTTGAGGGATAGCTATACTCCAGGAGACTATGGGGGACGGCCAGATGGGATTCCCTTGACCGGGCAGCCCCACTGCTACTGGATTCCCACCCGGAGCGACAAGCACTGACAGGGAGACAGCACCATCTTGAAGGGGAAAGTGGATGTTATCGGAAGCCTGAAAATCTACAACTACAGCACCCAGCAAACAGCTGCGAACCCGAGAACACTGGTTCCCAAGTGGCGCAAGCACGCAGATTCAGAGGAGCTCTACACCCTCTCACGAAAGGTCAGACTTTGCCTGGGATAAGGTGAGGTCTGTGATCCTGGCAGGAGAGAGAAACACGCACTGTTAGAGCTGGAGGACCTGGTGAAATCTGCGACCAGAAAAATGCACGGCCGTTGGGGTTGGCATGATCCGCGAATATGGAAAGGGGTCCGCAGAGCTGCTAACAGAAGGGAACTCAAAAAACCAACCCATAGCTGAACTGGACACAGAAGGACAGCCTAGAAATTTTGGGGGTGTGCCGGCTGCTTGGACCCAAGGGGAAAAGAGACTGTGCAGACTTGTGCGCAGAGCTGGGATTCGCGTGCTTGCTCTGGCTCTTTTCTCTTTCTTTCTTTCTTTTTTTTTTTTTTTTTTGGATCCTTGCTTTTGATTGCTGAGCCCAGTGCATAGGATCACCCAAATGGGGACACTCTAGGAGACTGCAGGGGAAAGTTGTTGTTTTGGAACTGGGGGATCAGAGCGGGGAGTGGCGATCAGAGAAACAGCTCTAGGGCAGCCCGTTCCCCCAAACCAGTATTAAGAGTGACAGGGAAAACAAAATAGAAATACTGGCTAGAGAAAACATATAGCCCCGGAGGTCAATCCAGAAACACTGCCACCCAGGGGTTGAATCACAAATTGACTCTTGTGTAAACAAAAATAATAGGAGTATAAGAAATAGACATACTGCCTGCTTGAAAATCAGGACTGTGGCCTCCAACACTGAGGAGCAGTGGAACACAGGGAACTTCAATACTGTCCTGACTAGGAAACAGGTGTGCCAAACAGAACCGTAGAGGAAGTGAATGACCTTAACTACTGCACTTTTTTCATCTTTTACTTAAGAAACTAAAACCTTTTTAATTATTACATTTTTATTTTCATTCAGTATTATTACTACTATTATTTTACCTTTTATTAAAAAGTGTCATATTATTTTCTCATTATTTTACTTTGGGATTAGTGTTCTACATTCTATTTTCATCTTTCCTTTAGCATCATTTAACTCTATATCAACTTTACCTTTATGGCAACAATCTCTTCCTCACTTTTCCCCTCTTGTTGTCCTGTTTCTCTTACCCTATTACTGCTTTAGATTTCCCATATTCCTTCTTTTTACCCCCTCCCCCACGCCCCAGTTAAAATTTCACCCTACTTTTATATCTAATTTCCAATCCCCTGCTCCAAGTCCATACACACCTTTCTCTTCTCTTTCTTCACTATCCAAAAAATTTTTTTTCTGTCTTTTTGTTGTTGCTTGCTTTTTTTAAAAAATATATCTTTATTGTTCAGATTATTACAGGTGTTCCTCTTTTATTTTTCCCCATAGCTCCCCTCCACCTGATTCCCCACCCCACCCCATGCCCTTACCCCGCGCCACTGTCGTCATCCATAGGAGTAAGATTTTTGTCCAATCTCTTCCCGCACCCCTCACACCTGCTTCCCCTGAGAATCGTCAGTCCACTCCCTTTCTATGTCCCTGATTTTATTATATTCACCAGTCCATTCTGTTCTTCAGATTTTTCATTCACTTGACTTTTAGATTCACTTGTTGGTAGGTATGTATTTGATGTCATTTTGTTGTTCATAATTTATATCTTTACCTTTTTCTCCTTCTTCCTCTTCTTAAAGGATACCCTTCAGCATTTCGTGTAATCCTGGTTTGGTGGCGATGAACTCCTTTAGCTTTTTCTTGTCTGTGAAGCTCTTTATCTGACCTTCAACTCTGAATGATAGCTTTGCTGGGTAGGGTAATCTTGGTTGTAGGTTCTTGCTGTTCATCACTTTGAATATTTCTTGCCACTCCCTTCTGGCCTGCATAGTTTCTGTTGAGAAATCAGCTGACAGTCGTATGGGTACTCCCTTGTAGGTAATTAACTGTTTTTCTCTTGCTGCTTTTAATATTCTCTCTTTGTCTTTTGCCCTTGGCATTTTAATTATGATGTGTCTTGGTGTGTTCCTCTTTGGATTCCTCTTGTATGGGGTTCTGTGCGCTTCCTGAACTTGTAAGTCTATTTCTTTCACCAGGTAGGGAAAGTTTTCTGTCATTATTTCTTCTAATAGGTTTTCAATATTTTGCTCTCTCCCTTCTTCTGGCACCCCAAAAATTGGGATGTTGGTTCGCTTGAAGTTGTCCCAGAGGCTCCTTACACTATCTTCATATTTTTGGATTCTTTTTTCTTTTTGTTTTTCTGGTTGGATGTTTTTTGTTTCCACATATTTCAGATCTTTGGTTTGATTCTTGGGGTACGTTGATCTACAGTTGAGTTTCTGTATATTCTTTATTTCAGACAGTGTATGCTTCATTTCTGACTGATCCTTTTCCATTTTTTTGGCATTCTCATTAAGATCCTTAAAGGTCTCATCAAGTTTCTCAGCAGTTTTAAGAAGATTCTTGAGTAACCTTATAAATGTGCTTCTGAACTCTATGTCATCTAGTAGTTTGCTTTCCTCTGTTTCTTTCATTCGTGACATGTTTCTTTGTTTCTGCATTTTGGCTGCTTCCCTGTGTTGATGAAGTGGCTTTGTGTGGTAGGTGACCTATAGGGGGCAGTAGCTCAGCCTCCCCAATCACCTGATGTGGACACTCTTGGTACACCCCTTTGTGGGCTGAGTGCAAAGTCTTGGTGTAGTTAAGCCTTAATTGGTGTTGGTACACTGGGAGGAATTGACCTCCAGGCCAATTAGCTGTGAGCACTCGCTGTGTCTATAATGGAAGAACTGCTGTGCTGAAGACATGCTTATGGGGCAGGACTTGTTTCAGTGGGGCTTTAGTGCTCACTGAGTCTGCCTCTTGAATATGTCACTTATGGATGTGAGGAGTTGAAATCTGGTGTCTCACACTGACCACTAGGTACACTGGCTTTTGGATCTCCAATGGGGTGCAGGTCAGCTACTGTCTGAGGCCACTCAGCAGGAGCTACAGTGAGAGCTGCAGTTTTCTGCTCTTTGCTTGGGGTTTGGAGGTTTTGGAGCTGTCTGACCCGGGCTGCAAGTTTGCTAGGTTAAGCTGCGATAGGGCAGGCCTTTCTTATGCTAACTCCAGTGCTTAGAGCTTGGGTGGGTTTGTAGGTTGTGCAGGGCGGGGCCTCAGGGTGTCACTAGGTTAGGGCGTGGCAAACAGCAATGGCTGCTACTTAGCCGGCTCTGCGTCCCCGACGGCATCTGCGATTTCCATGCCCCAGTGCAGTAAACAATTATTCCTGCACGCAGCTTTGCAAGCAAGCCACCCTCACTGGAAGACATTCCAGCTTCTCCCCGTAGGAGTTTGGGTCCCCCGCGTCTCCCCAGAGACTGGATTTCAGAGTAATCGGGGGCTTGTCTACGTTCGGGTTGAAAAAAGCAACGCACCCAGTCGCCCGCAGCCAGTCCGGATCACGCGCCTCCGTACCTCAGCTTTTCAGTGCTCGTGCACATCTCAATGCTCTTTTCTCTTTCCTTCTAGTTGTAGAACTTCCACTCAGCCAGCTTTCCCGTGGTTCTGGGTGATAGACCTTTTGTCTTTTAGTTGCAGTTTAAATTGTTGTGGGAGGCAGCAGTTTAGGTGTTTACCTATGCCGCCATCTTGGATTCTCTCCTGGATTGTTGATTATATCTATTTTTTATGCTTGTTTGTGAGATTGTTTTGCTTTTTCTTTTTGTTTTGTTTTTTGCTTCTGTTTTCCCGCGACTCGCTTAATATTAGTTGTTTTTTGTAGTTTGCATTCATCTCTAGGTATTTTTTGCAGGCATTTGTTGAAATTAGTGGGCTGTTCTACTGGCGTTTTCTCCCCATATAGTTTTTTCCCCTCTTCTTTCTTATTCCCTTTCTTTTCTTTCTTACTTTTTTTTCCCTTTTCCGCTCCCTTTTTTACCCCTCTCCTTTCTTATCCTCTAATTCGCCCTTCTCTGGTGGTCACCTTTATTTAGGCTAATTAATATCCTGAATACATTTGTGTTCAGTGCCTTGTGCATTGTGCCTTGTTGTGTTGTATTTTGTGCCTTTAAATCAACGCAGGAGAGAGAGAATTACATAACCAGACACCCAAAGAAGAGAGATCATGGGGAGACGAACAACCCCCATATGAAACAAAAGCAGGCATCACCAGAAAAGGAATAAACGAAATGGAGGCAGGCAACCTGTCAGAGAAAGAATTCAGAGAAATGGTCATAAGGTGGATGAAAAGAATGGAAGACAAATTCAACAATATCTGTAAGAAGCAAGAGGAAATGAAGAAGAACCAAGAAGAAATGAAAAATGACATTGCTGCTGTAAAGAACTCAATAGAAAGCATCAAGAGTAGACTGGAAGAAGCAGAGGACCGCATCAGTGAGCTAGAAGACAAGGTGGTGAAAAATACCCAAGTAAAGCAGCTTCTAGAAAAAAAAATTAAAAAGCAGGAGGAGAGCCTAAGGGAAGTTTGGGACAACACGAAACAAAACAACATGCACATAATTGGGGTGCCAGAAGGAGAGGAAACTGAGCAAGAAATAGAAAACCTGTTTGAAGAAACAATGACAGAAAACTTCCCTGATATAGGGAAGAAAAAACCCACAAAAATCCAAGAAGCTCACAAAGGCCCAAGCAAAATGAATCCCAAAAGATCGACGCCAAGGCACATTACGATTAAAGTGGCAAACACCAGCGACAAAGTAAGAATCTTAAAAATGGCCAGAGAGACAGAAAGTTATGAACAAAGGATCCCCCATCAAACTAGTGACTGATTTTTCAACAGAAATACGTCAGGCCAAAAGGGAATGGAATGAAATATACAAAGTCATGCAAAGGAAGCGTCTGAATCCAAGAATACTGTACCCAACAAGGCTATCAATCAAAATTGAGGGGGAAATCAGGAGCTTCACAGACAAAAAAGGACTAAGGGAGTTTATTACCACCAAACCAGCAATGCAAGAAATGATAAAGGGTCTGCTGTTAAAAAAAGAAATAGGAAACAAAGAAAGAACACAGGGGTAATGAATAAATATGGCGACAAACAAGTACCTATCAATAATAACTTTAAATGCAAATGGACTAAATGCCCCAATCAAAAGACATAGGGTAACAGGTTGGATAAGAAAACATGACCCATATATTTGCTATCTACAGGAAACCCACCTCAGAAAAAAAGACGCACACAGACTGAGGGTGAAGGGATGGAAAAAGGTTTTTCAAGTGAACGAAAATGAAAAAAAGGCTGGGGTAGCAATACTTATATCTGACAAATTAGATCTCAAAGTGAAGGACATAAAACGAAATAAGGAAGACCAATTCATAATACTAAAGGGAGCAATCCAACAAGAAGAAATAACTCTGGTAAACAAATATGCACCCAATACAGGAGCAGCCAAATACATAAAAAAACTTCTGGAGGATATCAAGGGAGAGATTGACAGCAATACAATCATAGTAGGGGACTTTAATACCCCACTATCACCATTGGACAAATCCTCTAAACTAAAAATCAGCAAAGAAACATCAATCCTAAATGACTCACTAGACTAGATGGAATTAATTGACATCTTCAGAACATTTCCCCCCAAAGCCACAGAATATACGTTCTTCTCAAGTGCACATGGGTCATTTTCAAAGATAGACCATATGTTGGATCACAGGCAAAGTCTCTTTAAATTCAAGAAGACAGAAATCATATCAAACATATTCTCAGATCACAGTGGCATAAAACTGGAAATCAACTGCAATAAAAACAGTCCAAAGAAGTCAAACACCTGGAGACTAAATAGCATGCTATTAAATAATGACTGTGTTACCAGAGAGATCAAGGAAGAAATAAAAAATATCATGGCAACAAACGACAATGAAA
Source organism: Corynorhinus townsendii (assembly GCA_026230045.1). Taxonomy (NCBI): domain Eukaryota; kingdom Metazoa; phylum Chordata; class Mammalia; order Chiroptera; family Vespertilionidae; genus Corynorhinus; species Corynorhinus townsendii. The sequence goes on along the minus strand of JAPDVU010000003.1, from coordinate 113,009,472 downwards.
ACACAACAATCCAAAATCTATGGGACACAGCGAAAGCAGTCTTGAGAGGGAAGTTCATAGCTCTACAAGCCTACAGCAAAAAACAAGAAACAATGGTAATAAATTACCTAACCCTACAACTCAAAGAGTTAGAAAGAGAGCAACAAGAAAAGCCCAGTGTAAGCAGAAGGAAGGAAGTAATAAAGATCAAAGCGGAGAGCGCACTTGGCGGTCCCGGATCTGTCTCTTGCTTCAACAGTGTTTGGACGGAACAGATCCATGGACACTCGTTCTTCCAGCCTCCGGCCCCTCTCCTGCGTCTCATCCAGTCACCACCTTCAGATCCACCTCGGGGACCAGCCAACACACCATTTTCTTTTTCTACCTTAACTCCTCATTGCTGAACAACCATGAGCTCCCAAATTCATCAGAATTGTTCCACCGAGGTGGAGGCTGCGGTCTATCGCCTGGCCAACCTGCATCTGCGAGCCTCATACACCTACCTCTCTCCAGGCTACTATTTTGACCGCGATGATGTGGCTCTAGAGGGTGTGGGCCACTTCTTCCGTGAGTTGGTGAAGAAGAAGCACGAGGGTGTGGAGCATTTCTTAAAGTTGCAAAACAAGCGAGGCAGCTGCATTCTCTTCTAGGATGTGCAGAAACCTTCCCAGGATGACTGGGCCAAAACGCAGGATGCCATGGAAGCCACCCTGGCCTTGGAGAAGAGCCTGAACCAGGCCCTTTTGGAGCTCCATGCCCTGAATTCTACCTATGCAGACCCTCATGTCTGCGACTTCCTAGAGAACCACTTCCTGAATGAAGAGGTGAAACTGATCAAGAAGATGGGCGACCACCTGACTAACATCCTCAGGCTGGGCTGGGAGAGTATCTCTTCGAAAGGCTCACCCTCAAGCACGACTAGGAGCCTTTGGAGCCCAGAAACCTTTCAGAGGCACCCCCCCTACATCCCCCTGGTGTCCCTGGTTTTTACCTGAGCCTCTTACCGAAACTACTAGCCATTCATTTAACAACCATGGAGCCCTCTCCCATGCATTGGACCAAATGAAACAATAAAGCTCTTTGCAGAAAAAAAAGAAAAAGAAAAAAAATATATCAGAGCGGAGATAAATGACATAGAGACCAAAAAAAAAAACACTACAAAAGATTAATAAAACCAAGAGCTGGTTCTTTGAAAGGATAAACAAGATTGATGAACCTCTAGCTAGGCTCACCAAGAAGCAAAGAGAGAGGACCCAAATAAACAAAATCAGAAATGAAAGAGGTGAAATAACAACAGACCCCACCAAAATACAAAGGATTGTTAAAAAATACTATGAACAACTCCATTCCAACAAATTGGACAACCTGGAGGAAATGGAAATATTTCTAGAAAAATACAACCTTCCGAAACTCAATCAGGAAGAATCTAAACATCTTAATAGGCCAATAACTATGGAAGAAATTGAAGCAGTCATCAAAAAGCTCCCAGCAAACAAAAGCCCGGGGCCAGACAGCTTCACAGGGGAGTTTTACCAACCATTCAAGGAAGAACTAAAATCTATCCTTCTCAGAATATTCCAAAAAATTCAAGAGGAAGGAACACTTCCAAGCTCATTCTATGAAGCCAGCATTACCCTAATCCCAAAACCAGATAAAGACAACACAATGAAAGAGAATTACAGGCCACTATCCCTCATGAACATAGATGCCAAAATCCTCAACAAAATCCTAGCAAATCGGATCCAGCAGTACCTCAGAAAGATCATACACCATAACCAAGTAGGATTTATCCCAGGGATGCAAGGATGGTCCAATATCCATAAATCAATAAACGTGATACATCACATAAACAAATTGAGATAAAAATCAGTCATATCAATTGATGCAGAAAAAGCATTTGATAAAATCCAACACCTTTTCTTGTTTTTTTCTTTTTGTAATACTTTTTTTTATTGATTAAGGTATTACATGCATCCATATCTCCCCATTGCCAAACCCACCCCACTCCCAACCATGTCCTCATCACCCAGTGTCTTGTGACCATTGGTTATGCTTATATGAATGCATACAAGTCTTTTGGTTGATCTCTGAACTTCCTCCTCCCTCCCCAGCCTTCCTGCTGTAATTTGACAGTCTGTTTGATGCTTTACTGCCTCTGTATCTATCTTTTTGTTCATCAGGTTACAATGTTCTTGATTTTCCATAAATGAATGAGATCATGTGGTATTTTTATTCCATTGCCTGGCTTATTTCACTTAACATAATGCTCTCCAGATCCATCCATGCTGCTGCAAATGGTAAGAATTCCTTCTTTTTTATATCAGCGTAGTATTCCATTGTGTAGATGTACCATAGTTTTCTAATCCACTCATCTGCTGATGGGCATTTAGGCTGTTTCCAAATCTTAGCTATGGTGAATTGTGCTGCTATAAACATAGGGGTGCATATATTATTTCTGTTTGGTGTTTCTAGATTCTTGGGATATATTCCTAGAAGTGGGATCACTGGGTCAAATGGGAATTCCATTTTTAACGTTTTAAGGAAACTCCATACTTGTTCTCCACAGTGGCTTCACCAGTCTGCATTCCAACCAGCAGTGCACGAGGGTTGCTTTTTCTCCGCATCCTCGCCAGCACTTGTCATTTGTTGATTTGTTGATGATAGCCATTCTCACAGGTGTGAGGTGGTACCGCATTGTCATTTTGATTTGCATCTCTCAGATAATTAGTGACTTTGAGCATGTTTTCATATCCAACACCCTTTCTTGCTAAAAACTCCTAGCAAGGTGGGAATAGAAGTATCATACCTCAACATAATAAAAGCCATATATGATAAACCCACAGCCAACATCATAGTCAATGGGCAAAAACTAAAACCATTTTCCCTAAGAACAGGAACAAGACAGGGATGCCCACTCTCACCACTCCTGTTCAACATAGTACTGGAAGTATTAGCCATTGCGATTAGACAAGAAGAAGAAATAAAAGCCATCCAAACTGGAAAAAAAGGAGTAAAACTGTCCTTATTTGCAGATGACATGATACTGTACATAAAAAACCCTAAAGACTCCATCAAATAACTATTAGACTTAATATATGAATTCAGCAATGTAGCAGGATACAAAATTAATGCCAGGAAATCTATGGCATTTCTATACACCAATAGTGAACTTACAGAAAGAGAGACTAAAATAGCAATCCCATATATCATCGCACCAAAAAAATTAAGATACCTAGGAATAAACTTAACTAAGGAGGTAAAAGACCTATATGTAGAAAACTACAGGACACTGAAAAAAGAAATAGATGGAGGAACATATCATGTTCATGGATTGGTAGAACCAACATCATTAAAATGTCCATAGTACCCAAAGCAATCTATAGATTCAATGCACTCCCCATTAAAATACCAACAGCATATTTCACAGACCTAGAAAGAACTCTCCAAAAATTCATCTGGAATTAAAAAAAAAAGACCTTGAATAGCCACAGCAATCCTGAGAAAGAAGAACAAAGTCGGTGGGATCTCAGTACCAGATTTCAAGCTGTATTACAAAGCCACTGTTTTCAAAACAGCCTGGTACTGGCACAAGAACAGACATATAGACCAATGGAATAGAATAGAGAACCCAGATATCGACCCAAACCACTATGCTCAATTAATATTTGACAAAGGAGGCATGAACATACAATGGAGTCAAGATAGTCTCTTCAATAAATGATGGTGGGAAAACTGGACAGATACATGCAAAAAAATGAAACTAGACCACCAACTTACACCATACACAAAAATAAACTCAAAATGGATAAAGGACTTAAACATAAGATGGGAAACCATAAAAATACTAGAGGAATCCACAGGCAGCAAAATCTCAGACATATGCCGAAGCAATTTCTTCACCAATACTGCTCCTAGGGCAATGGAAACTAAAGAGTAAATAAACAAATGGGACTACATAAAAAAAAAAAAAGCTTTTGCACAGCAAAAGAAACCATCAACAAAACAACAAGAAAGCCAACTGTATGGGAGAACATATTTGCAAATGTTATCACTGATAAAGGTTTAATCTCCAACATTTACAGGGAACTCATACAATTTAATAAAAGGAAGATAAATGATCCAATAAGAAAATGGGCAACGAACCTAAATAGAATCTTTTCGAAAGAAGACAGAAGGAATGCCAAGAGACATATGAAAACATGCTCAAATTCACTAATTATCCGAGAGATGCAAATCAAAACCACAATGCGGTACCATCTCACACCTGTGAGAATGGCTATCATCAACAAATCGACAAACGACAAGTGCTGGTGAGGATGGGGAGATAAAGGAACCTTTGTGCACTGCTGGTGGGAATGCAGACTGGTGCAGCCACTGAGGAGAAGAGTATGGAGTTTCCTCAAAAAGTTAAAAATGGACCCAGTGATCCCACTTCTAGGAATATATCCCAAGAAACCAGAAACACTAATCAGAAAGGATATATGCCCCCCATGTTCATAGCAGCACAATTCACCATAGCTAAGATTTGAAAACAGCCTACGTGCCCGTCAGCAGATGAATGGGTCAGAAAACTCTGGTACATCTACACAATGGAATACTACGTTGCTATAAAAAAGAAGGAATTCTTACCATTTGTAGCAGCATGGATGGACCTGGAGAGCATTATGTTAAGTGAAATAAGCCAGGCAATGAAAGAAAGATACTACATGATCTCACTCATTTATGGAAAATCAAGAACATTGTAACCTGATGAACAAAAAGATAGATACAGAGGCAGTAAAGCATCGAACAGATGGTCAAATTACAGCGGGAAGGTTGGGGAGTGTTGGGGAGAGGGGGAAAGAGATCAACCAAAGGACTTGTATGCATGCATTTAAGCACAACCAATGGACACAAGACACTGGGGAGGTGGGATGAGGGGCTAGGGGAGGCTGGTGGAAGGTCAATGGGTAAAAAAGGAGATATAAGTACCACTTTAAACAATAAAAAATAAAATAATAAAATAAAATAAAATAAAGGACCCAGCAATTCCACTTCTAGGTATATATCCAAAAACTAAATAAAAAATACACATATAGCCCGGCCAGAGTGGGTCAGTTGGTTGAGTGCTGTCCTCTGAACAGAGAGGTTGTTGGTTGATTCCCAGTCAGGGTACATACCTAGGTAGTGAGTTCAATCACTGGTTGGGGTATGTGCGGAACACAACTGATAGATGTTTCTCTCATTCCCCCACCCTCTTTCTCTCTCTTTCTCCCTTCCCCTTTCTCTCTTTAAGCATGTCCTCAGGTGAGGATTAAAAAAACAACAACATATATTGTACATCCATATATTCATTGCAACATTATTTACAATAACCAAGATACGGAAGCAATCTAAGTGTCCATCAATAGATGAATGGAGCCCTGCTGGTGTGACTCAGTGGTTGAGGGTTGACCCATGAATCAAGAAGTCATGGTTCTATTCCTGGTCAGGGCACATAATTCTATTCCTGAGTTGGGGGCTCAATCCCCAGTAAGGGGCATGAATGTTGTAGCCAATAGATGATTCTCATTATTAATATTTCTATCTCTCCCTCTTCCTTCCTCTCTCTTAAATCAATAAAAACATAAAAAATAGATAAATGAATAAAGAAGTGATGCATATATACAATGGAATATGACTCAGCCATAATAAAGAATGAAATCCAATCATCTACAACAACATGGATGGATCTAGAGGAAATTGTGCTGAGTGAAATAAGTCAGACAGATAAAAACAAATGCCATGATTTCTCTTATATGTGGAATCTAAAAAACAAGTTAAATAAACAGAAGAACAGAAACAAAGTCACACATACAGAGAACATTTTGATGGCTTCCAGTTGGGAGAAGGATTGAGGGAACTGGTAAAAAGGTAAAGGATTAGGAAGTACAAAATTATAGTTATAGAATAGTCACAGGGATGTAAAGTACAGCATAAGGAATACTATATAATAAAAGCCTAATATGCAAATTGTCCCCATGGGCGGGAGTTCAACCGACCGGGAGTTAGATGTGCTCTGACCACCAGGAGGCAGCACAGAACATGGTGGACATCAGCAAAGCAGCACTGGCAGCAGGTGAAGTGGAGGCGCTACTGGCCCTGATGTGCCCCAATGAGAGTGGGACCGTGGAAGGCTGGTGGAGCAGGCGAGCAGGTAGCACCAGGCCAAGGCGGGTGTGAGCGGGGGCGATTGGCAAGCAGGTGGCATCAGACCAAGGCAGGTGTGAGCAGGGACCCTGATTGCCCCACCGGTCGCTCCAGACAGTGACCAGTGGTGGCGGCAGGGGCCAGGGCCAGCAAGCAGGTAGTCCCAGGCCAAGGTGGCTGCGAGCGAGGGCCCTGATCGCCCCATAGATGGCGACTGGATACGGGGGGGGCGGAGGGGGGGCGTGCGCACGCCAGTGAGTGGGCAGCACCAGGCCAAGGGGGATGCGAGTGGGGGGCCGAATCGCCCTACCGGTTGCCCCACAGATTGGCCCTGATGCCGGCCAGGCGTAGGAACCCTACCCATGCACGTTTTTGTGCACCAGGCCTCTAGTATAGTAAATAAAACTGTAATAACTATTTATGGTGCCAGGTGAGTAACTAGATTTATTAGGGTGATCACTTTATAAGTTATATAAATGTCTAATCATTGGGCTGTACACCTTAAACCAAGCATGTCAAATTCAAAGGCTAACATGGCCAAATAAACAAGGCATGCAGGCTGTGAGAAATGCTTGCCTTAAACTAATATGCTATTGTACATCAACTGTAATCCTATCTAATAAAAGAGTGATATGCAAATTAACCATCACTCAGCTACACCCACCAGCCAATCAGGAGCAAGTATGCACATTAACCCAACCAAGATGGCTGCGGCCACGGAGAGAGCAGGAGGGAGTCTTGGGTTTCCCCAGTGATGGAGGAAGCCAAGCTTTCCACACACCCTGGCCGGCCCACTCCAGGCTACAAAGTTTCACGGCCCACTCCAGGCTACAAAGTTTCAATTATAGAAGGTAAATAAGTCCCAACAAAAATGGCGGTCGCCACAGAGCTGGAGACAGCAGGAGTCTAGGGCTGCCCCGGTGATGGAGGAAGCCAAGCTTCTGAAGCCCTGGCCTGCCTTGGCCTCCGCTACAAAGTTTCAATTATAGAAGATACATAAATCCCGACAAAAATGGCTGCCGCCACGGAGAGAGCAGAAGGCTTGGCTCTGCTCCAGGCTACAAAGTTTCAATTGTAGAAGATAAATAAATCCCAGATACCAGGGCCTCTGCTTGGGTTGCTTGGGGGCGTGGCCAGCCTGCAAACCTCCACAGGCCCCTCGCCCAGGCCATCCCATGCCCCAAGGGAACCCCCACCCTAATCCGGGACACCCTTCAGGGCAAATCAGCTGGCCCCCTCCCATGCACCAGGCCTCTATCCTATCTAATAAAAGAGTAATATGCAGATTGACCATCACTCCAACACACAAGATGGCTGCCCCCATGTGGTCAAAGATCCTTCCCCCATGTGGACACAAGATGGCCACCAAAAGATGGCCAGAAGGGAGGGTAGTTGGAAGGGGCCAGGCCTGCAAGGGAGGGCAGTTGTGGGCAATCAAGCCTGCAGGGGAGGGCAGTTGAGAGGGACCAGGCCGGCAGAGGAGGGAAGTTGGGGGCAACCAGGCCTGCAGGGGAGGGCAGTTAGGGGCAGGCAGGCTGGCAGGGGAGCAGTTAGGTATCAATCAGGCTGGCAAAGGAGTGATTAGGGGGTGATCAGGCTGGCAGGCAGAAGCGGTTAGGGGCAATCAAGAAGGCAGGCAGGCGAGCAGTTGGGAGCCAGCAGTCCTGGATTGTGAGAGGGATGTCCGACTGCCCGTTTAGGCCCAATCCCATCAAAATCGGGCCTAAACGGGCAGTCGGACATCACTCGTGGGGTTCCAGATTGGAGAGGGTGCAGACTGGGCTGAGGGACACCCTCTCCCCACTCCATGCATGAATTTCGTGCACCGGGTCTCTAGTCTAAAAATAAAAAGCTATTTTTTAAAAACCTGTCTGGAAGTTTCTCTGGGGTTATTCTTGATTTCTATCTTGGGGAACCCAAAAACTCCAATGCTGGTAACATGACCTTAAATATGTATCTGGATAGAAGATGTTTTAACCAAATTTTAGTTTCCTTGTGAAATCTGACTCAATTTCCCTGGGCTGTCCTATTTGTAGCCTATCGTAGTATTCCAGGCCTTAACATTATTATTTTTCCTTAAGAACTAAGGTTATAAATTATGAAAACCTAACACCAAATGAAAATCTCAAGAGATGCCCAAATTTTAGATGAGGAATGGAATAAAACAAAATTTAAAATGAATTAGTGTGTTGAAATTATTACTAGAAGTCTATTTTCCATTAAAAACTACTGAACATAATTCAAACTATGAAATATCATTTTAGGTTCAGTGTTCAGTTTTAATTTAAATATACATTAAATACCAAGAAAGAGCTTGACACTGTCCCAGTTATTAAGGGTCTAAACACTAAAAATACACACCTTGCCTTCAACAGTACATTCATAAAGCCTAGTAAAAATGTTTGTTTTTTTTAAATATATTTTTATTGATTTCAGAGAGGGAGAGGGAAAGATAGAAACATCAATGATGAGAATCATTGATTGGCTGCCTCCTGCATGCCCCCTACTGGGAACGGAGCTCACAACCCGGGCATGTTCCCTTGACCAGAATCAAATCTGGGACCCTTCAGTCCGCAGGCCAACACTCTATCCACTGAGCCAAACCCGCTAGGGCAAGTCTAGTAGAAATGTTAGCCATGTAGCCCTAGCGGGTCTGGCTCAGTGGATAGAGCATCAGCCCGTGGATCAAAGGGTCCTGGGTTTGATTCCCGTCAAGGGCATGTACCATGGTTGCAGGCTCCTCCCCTGGTCAGAGCTCCTGCAGGAGGCAAACAATTGATGTGTTTCTCTCACATCGATGTTTCTCTCTGACTTTCCCTCTCTCTTCCATTCTTTCTAAAAAATTAATGGGAAAATATCCTCGGGGTGAGGATTAACAAAAACAAACAAGAAATAAATAAAAGTGATTAAATGTTAAAAAAAAGAAATGTTAGCCATGTAAACAGATAACTGCAAATGACAAATCAGCATAACAAATACATTAACCTTACAAGGTAAGCTAAAAGCTCCTTTGGGGGTGGGAGTTGTCAATCAAAGTTTCCTGGAAGAAGTGGTATCTAACCTGGGTTTTGAAAGATTAACAGGAATCTTTCAGGAAGACAGAGAAAGAGAATCCAGGCAAAAAGAACAAAGTATAGAAGCACAAAGATGTGACAACAGTGTGTTCAGGGTAATATATTACTTGAGTACAAAGTTCCAGGAAGAAGTAATGGAAATGAAGTTGGTAAGATTTTAGTTTATGAAGCATATTGTATACCATGCAAATGAGCAGGATCTTCATTTTGTAGCTGACTGACAAACTCTGAAGTGATGCCAGAGAAGTGATGGAAAGATATTTTCTTTTTAGAATGATGACACTTAGAGATAAAATATGCCTACCAGCTCTTTTTGTTGTTGTTAATCTTCACCTGAGGATATTTTTCCCATTAATTTTTAGAGAGGGAAAGGGAGGGAGGGAAAGAAGGAGCGAGGGAGAAACATCAATGTGGGAGAGACACTGATAGGTTGCTTCCCGCATGCACTCTGACCAGGGCCAGGGATTGAACCTGCAACCCAGAAACGGGAATCAAACCTACCACCCTTCAGTGCACAGCTAACACTCTTAACCACTTAGCCATACACAGCAGGACACCTACCAGCTCTTCATATGCTGCTTTTTCCTCACCATTCATTCATTCATTCATTCTAGTATTTAACAATCTGTCTATTATATACTAGATCTGACTGTAGCTAATGAGGACACAGCAATAAACAACAAAGATTCTTGCCTGGCTGGAGTGGCTCAGCAGTTGATCATCAACCTATGAACCAGGAGGTCATGATTGGATTCCTGGTCAGGGCACATGCCCGGGTTGCAGGCTCAATCCCCAGTGTGGGGCATGCAGGATGTAGCCGATCAATGATTCTCTCTCATCATTGATGTTTCTATTTCTCCTTCCCTCTCTCGTTCTCTCTGAAGTCAATAAAAAATATTTTTTAAAAAACAAAGATTCTTCCTTCAAGAACCTTACACTTTAGTGAAAGAGATACTCATAAAGGTCTCTACTTAAATGGCACTTTTTCAGAAAAGACTTCTTTGACCATACTATCTAAAATAGCTTTATTTTTCTAATAGCTTTTACTGTTATGCTCTACCTCATCATATTTCTTTTAAAAAAATTTATCACAATTTATATATTATTTGTTCACTTATCATCTGTCATTCCCTTTAACTGTAAAGCCCCTATCTGTCTTTTTTTATTCCCACTGCCTACCAGCCTTACAAACAGTGAATACCAGTAAGTACTTGCTGACTAAAATACCCATACTTATAACTTAGCTTTCCTAAAAATGTATTTTTGCTTTTTTAGACCCAATCAATTTCTCTAGATTTTGATCTCCAATTGTTGCTCTAACCTCTGAGCTTAAAGAACCCTTTGAACACAGTTATATTAGCCCTATCTCACAGCTTGGTAATTACTTATAAAGAGTATCTGTCAGCACACTACTCTTATTTAGAAAGAGAACCTTAAGTTCCTATCTGTGGTTGTCAAGGCAGCTTAGCTTAGTTGGCCCTTAATGATTTAGTAATTTAATCATTCAGTAATTACTGAACATCCACTATGTGGTAAAAAGTGGGGAAATGACCCCGTCCTCAAAAAGCTGAAAGTTAATATATATGATTAATAAATGTATCTTTCCTAATAATAAACATGTAAATTGACTGTACCTCTGCTAAGCCCACAGCCAATCAGAGTGAGTATTCAAATTGACCCAATAAAGATGGCGGTTAATTTGCAAACATACCTGGGTCCCGGGAACCTCCTCGGCACCCAGGTCACTCCCAGCTGGCCAACCTGTGGAGGCTTTAGGCTTGGGGGACAGGGGTAACCGCTTCCCTGTTGCAGAGGCTGTAGGCTTGGGAAGGGGCCGAGCCTGGGATTGGAGGGGCGGCAGCGGGGGGGCGGGGGTGCCTGCTTCCCAAGCCTACAGCCTGGGGCAGAGGCTGGAGGCTTGGGAAGTGGCCAAACCTGGAATCAGAGGGAAGGGAAAAAAAAATCAATGGAAACATATCCTCAGGTGAGGATAAAAAGAAAAATAAAGAAAGAAATGTCATATCTTATGAAAGGCACATCTTGAAAATGCCTAAAGAAAGTTGTCATTGCTGAAACCGGTTTGGCTCAGTGGATAGAGCATCAGCCTGCGGACTGAAAGGTCCCAGGTTCGATTCTGGTCAAGGGCATGTACCTGGGTTGCGGGCACATCCCCAGCAGGGGGTGTGCAGGAGGCAGCTGATAGATGTTTCTCTCTCATCGATGTTTCTAACTCTCTATCTCTCTCCCTTCCTCTCTGTAAAAAATCAATAAAATATTAAAAAAAAAGTTGTCATTTTTTCATGGTGAAGGGACTGGAGTCCATGTTGATGAAAATACCTTGGTGGCTGCGGTGCCTGGCAGTGGCTGCAATAGCAGTGGCTGCAATAGCTGGCGCCTTCCCCTGATCAGCCCGGTTCCTTCCCACAAAGGGAGGCCAGACTGTTCCAACAGGGAGCAGCCTAAGCCATCAGTAGGACATCCCCTGAGGGCTCCCAGTATGTGAGAGGGGGCAGGCTGGGCTGAGGGACCCCTCCCCAGTGCACAAATTTCATGCACCGGGCCCCCGGTAGTAATATATAATTAATACGGGGAGAAACCAAGATAGCAGCATAGGTAAACACCTGAACTGCTACCTCACACAACAATATCAAAACTACAACTAAAAGACAAAAAGGACATCATCCAGAACCACAGGAAAACTGGCTGAGTGGAAATTCTACAACTAGAAGAAAAGAGGAAAGCACACTGAGACTCAGAGGAGCTGCAGAAGGCTGAAAGTCCTATGGGTGCACTGAAAGTTGTATTGTTTCCCAGTCCTGGATGAGACGCTGGGAAACCAGACTCATTTGGGGGGAATCTGGACTGTCAGAAAAAGAGAAAGCACACTGAGACTCGGGAGCTGTGAAAGGCAGAGGTCTGGAGACGCGCGCACGCAGAGAGGGCTAACTGCTGAATGCACGGGAGGCTGAGTGCACGGCTGGCTTTCTAAAGTGGGAAGGAGACAGAAGCTCCTGACTGCACTGAACTCCAGTTCCGGGTAAGTTTCTGGGAACCTCGACTCATTCGGGGAGAAACTAGACTGTCTGGCAGCAGGCAAAACTCGAGGGCAGCTTTCTCTCAGACATGCTTGCAGTGATTACCAAGGGACACTGAGACCCAGGGGCCTCATAGGGCAGGGCTGAAGGGAAGCCAAAGTGGTCTGCTCAGCACTGAGACTCCGCCCCATCCAAGCTGAGCACAGAGGCTTTTGCAATTTTGCAAGTTTTGTTTCATAAGGCTGTCTCCAGCACAGAAGTTCTCCCAGCGTAGACATAGCTGATCCTCACAGCCAATTGGCTTGGAGGTCAATTCCTCCCAGTGATACCAACAACAATCAAGACTTAACTACAACAAGGCTGAGCACACAGTCCACAAAGGGATGCACCAAGAGTGTCCACCTCAGGTAACTGGGGAGGCTGAGCCACTGTGCCCAGAGGACCCCTACCACACAAAGCTACTCTACCAACTCAGGGAAGCAGTGAAAATGCGGAGACGAAGAAACAGATCACAAATGAAAGAAATGGAGGAACGCAAACGACTGGATATAGAGTTCAAAACCATGGTTATAAGGTTTTTCAAGAATTTCCTAGAAAAGGCCAATAAATTTAGCAAGACCCTCGAGGATATGAAAAAGACCAACTAGAAATTAAATATACACTGACTGAAATAAAAAATATTATACAGAGACCTAACAGCAGACTAGAGGACCGCAAGAATCAAGTCAAAGAGTTGAAATACAAAGAAGCAAAAAACACTCGGTCGGAAAAGCAAAAAGAAAAAAGAATCCAAAAATTTGAAGATAGTGTAAGGAGCCTCTGGGACAACCTCAAGTGTATCAACATCAGAATTATGGGGGTGCCAAAAGAAGAGAGAGAGCAAGATACTGAAAACCTATTTGAAGAAATAATGACCAAAAACTTCCTCCACCTGGTGAAAGAAATAGACTTACAAGTCCAGGAAGTGCAGAGAGCCCCAAACAAAAGGAATCCAAAGAGGACCACACCAAGACACATCATAATTAAAATGCCAAGAGCAAAAGACAAAGAGAGAATATTAAAAGCAGCAAGAGAAAAACAGTTAGTTACCTACAAGGGAGCACCCATATGACTGTCAGTTGATTTATCAACAGAAACTATGCAGGCCAGAAAGGAGTGGCAAGAAATATTCAAAGTGATGAATAGCAAGAACCTACAACCAAGATTACTCTACCCAGCAAAATTATCATGCAGAATTGAAGGTCAGATAAAGAGCTTCACAGATAATAAAAAGCTAAAGGAGTTCATCACCACCAAATCAATATTATATGAAATGCTAAAAGGTATTCTTTAAGAAGAGGAAGAAGAAGAAAAAGGTAAAGATAAAAATTATGAACAACAAATACATGTCTATCAACAAGTGAATCTAAAAATCAAGTGAATAAAAAAATCTGATGAACAGAATAAAGTGGTGAATATAATAGAATCAGGGGCATAGAAAGGGAGTAGACTGACAATTCTCGGGGGGAAAGGGGTGTGGGAGGTGCGGGAAGAGACTGGACAAAAATCGTACACCTATGGATGAGGACAGTGGAGGGGGGGTAAGGGGTAACGGTGGGGTGGGAACCAGGTGGAGGGGAGCTGTGGGGGGAAAAAAGAGGAAAAACTGTAATAATCTGAACAATATTTATTAAATTTAAAAAATATATATATATATAATTATACTATAAAGTGCTTCAAAGAATGCTTAGGACACAATAAGTGCCATCTAAATGCCATTATCTTCTTTTCTGTTAGTTTTTTTGGCACATTGCATCCATAGGTAATATAAACAAGTAAAACACGCAATTATGATACTAGATAATAGAGTCTCATGACAAGGAAGGTAGGATGTGCGAAGCAGGGCCACTGGACACATAATTGGACAGGCAGGTAAACTTGTAGAAATAGGGAAGCAGTGGATATGAAAGCTTAAGCCCTGGCCAGAAGGCTAAATGGGTGCCAAAAACAACTACTAGAAAAGAAGATAATTGCATTTAGATGACACTTATTGTGTCCTAGGCATTCTTTGAAGCACTTTATAGTATTAATTATATATTACTATAGATTTATTAATCATATATATTACTTGATTCAACACTTAAAACAATCCCATAGGTATGTAGTACTATCATCCTCATTTTACAGGGGAGAGGTCTGAGCTACAGACAGCTAAGCAAAGTCTGTGCCATCACACAACTGCTCAGTGGCAGAGATAAGAGTTGAACCTGGGCAGTCTGGGGCTAGTCTGAGTTCTTAACCTCTATACTATATTGCTTCTTAAAAGTATTACCAATTGCATTTTCTTATTCTATTTTTTATTTCCCATAATGAGAACTAAACTCTCATGCATGTTATGTTTCAACAGCCATCACAACAAGTGATTGATTAAATAAAATAAGGTCCTTTTAAGAGATTTAGATATGGATGGCATAAAGTTAAGGGTTGACTATTACCAAATGTCTGAAGAATGTACTTGAAAAAAAACTCTTTTATTAATGTTTTATAATACCCTTAAAATAAGAGCACACAATAAGAAAATGGGCAAAAAAAAATTGGCATTATCTAATAACTAGAGGCCCGGTGCACAAAATTTGTGCACGGGGGGAGGGGAGGGGGGACGGGGGGGGAAATGGGGGATTAGATACAGGTCTAATTAGCATATACCCTTTTATTAGTATAGATTATGAAGTGTATATATTAACTTATGGCCTGCACCCTCTCCAATCTGGGACTCCCCTGGGAGAGGTCCGACTGCTGATTTAAACTGGTAGTCAGACAACCCTCTCAAAATCCGGGGCTGCTGGCTTCTAACCTCTCGCCTGCCTGCCTGCCTGCCTGATCGCCCCCTAACCACTCCCCTGCTGGCCTGATCACCGCCTAACTACTCCCCTGCCAGCCTGATTGCCCACAACTGCCCTCCCCTGCTGGCCTGATCACCCCCAAATGCCCTCCCCTTCCAGACTGATCATCCCCAAATGCCCTCCCCTGCCAGCCTGATCACCCCCTAACTGCTTGCTCCCCCACAGCCGGCCTGATCTCACCCCTAACTGCTTGCTCCCCTGTCAGCCTGATCACCCCTAACTGCTTGCTCCCCTGCCAGCCTGATAGCCCCTAACTGCTTGCTCCCCTGCCGGCCTGATCGCCCCTAACCGCCTCTGCCTTGGCCCCCGCCACCGTGGCTTTGTCCAGAAGGAAGTCGGGCGTCCGGAAGATCCTGGTCTAATTAGAATATACCCTTTTATTAGTATAGATTATGACGTATATATCTTATGATCCAGCAGTTCTACTCCTACGCATCTACCCAAAAGAACTATATATGTATGCACATATGTATGTGTGTATATATATGCATTTGTCCATGCACTAGAATGTTCACAGCAGCACTATTTGTAGTAACCTTAAACTGGAAGCTACCCAAATGTCTGTGCCCATCAACAGCAGACTAGGTATATAAATTGTGTTATAAACCACAACTAAATACTGACTAATGAGAATGAATTTCCCACAATTGTATACAACAGTACAAACAAATCTCACAAATAGGATGTTAATGAAAGAAGCCACACACACAAGTATATGTCCTATATGACCCCATCTATGTGAAATTCTAGGCAAAACTAATCAGTGCTACTAAAGTGGCTTCCCATGAAGTGGTCAGTGGAAGGGAGCATGAAGCTACGGGAAGCTGGCAATGTTCTGCTTCTTACCGGGATGGTGGTCACACAAGTGTGTTCAGTTTGTGAAAATTCATTAAGTGTACACTTACGGTATGTATATTTTTCTGCATACTATTATATGTTAGTTTATAAAAAGTTAAACAGAAGTTGATAATTTTAAATATCTGGTCTATAAATGTAATGAATTATGAAGAGAAATAATTCTATTATCACCCTCAGCTAATATCTGAGTGCTAATCATGTGGCAGGTACTATATCAAAAGCTTTACTTAAAAAAAAAGCTTAACATGAGTGAATCTCACTTAATTCTCACAAAAACATCCTACAGAGACAGGCACTATTATTAACTTCATTTTCCAATGAGAAACTAAGGCTCAGATTCATTAAGTAATATGTTACAGCAGAAAAACCAAACTCAGATGATCCTAACTCTAGGGAATATATTATTAAACATCTAGCTATATTAAATTACAGGTAAAGGTGAATTCAGGCGATGTCAAGGCAAGAGAGACACACTGGTCTTGAAACTTACTCTATGTAAACGTTCACTCACATTATTTTCCAGGTAGGACCTTCAACTAGAAGAAACACTAGCCAAATTAAGGTGTAACAAGCAATATCCTAGAAAATTTGTTCCCACAATCAAATCACTCTTTAGTTGTAGCATACTCATTCAGATCTGAGAAATATAAATGTTAAAAGATTTCTAAAAATAAAACCTACTTTTCTAACTTCATTCTGTCCCTTAAGATATTTTTACTCCAGTAACATAATATGTCTTTAAGGAAATATAACATGGCAGAATATTAGTACAGCTAAACTTTAACACATCTTTAATCTTTAACTATGCTATGTCAGTAGGGTTGTATTTGAGAATAAGCTGATGACTCATCCACAATGCAGAATTACCAAGCTGGTTCCATGAATGGCAACAGAATAAATGCATGATATACTAAAGCTTTAACAAAGGTAACACAAGGAAAATAATTCCATAGTTAGAGCATTTGGCAATTTACCAACATTAAATTTACCTCTTTGGAGGGGGAAGCAGGAGAGGTGAAAATTGTCATCCAATAGGACCATACAAACATAACAAAGAACAGGTGAAAAGCCACAAGGTAAACAACGGCCTTTCCTGGTAAATAAGAACAAATAATATTCAGGAAAAAGCATTACATTAAAACACAATATTTAGGGTTAGGAGGCTTAACCTAATAAAAAATAATAAAAACACACTAAAGATATTATAAAATATACAAAGTCCTTTATCTGCATGATATAATATTACAGATATGAAGGCGCATTCTGTATTTAAGGGTTAACAGCATGGTTTATAGTTTCTGTAATATTAGTCTGAGATTAGATTTGATTTTATTGAATTGTTGAAGATATAAGTTGAAACACCTCTTTCACTGGTTGCATTTCAAGCTCTTCCTAAAAGTTAGATTTTCAATGACTTAAATCAGATTCCATTACTATGAATTAAATACATGTTCCATTACTATGAACATTAAATTTGAACTGAAAATAAAGGAAGTTCATATAACAGCAAATAATCAGTACATTAGAAAAATTCAACTCTTGGATTGGTCAGAAAGATATCCTAAATTTCGTTCTCTTTTCAACGTAGGGTAACCAAAAATTTCAGCCACTTTGAATTTCTGTCATAACTCTTTCCCAAGTAAATTAGTGTCAGACTACAACATCTTTATCTCCAAATATTAACTCATTGATATAACTTAAAGCTTTTTATTGGGTTCTGTAGTTTTTCTACTTGGAAGAAGTGAGAATGATTTCCACAAGAAGCAAGAACTATCTACCAGATACTTAAATTCTAAGTTTAGAATTCAACATCACAACCCACTAAAAAACATAAGCATGCCCAACCTGTGTGACTCACTGGTTGAACGTCAACCCATGAACCAAGTGGTCACTGGTTCGATTCCCGGTCAGGGCACATGCCCGGGTTTTGGGTTCAATCCCCAGTAGAGGATGTGCAGGAGGCAGCCAATCAGTGTTTCTCTCTCGTGGATGTTTTTATCTCTCTATCCCTCTCCCTTCCTCTCTCTCTAAAATCAATAGAAATATGTTTTTTAAAAAGTCTGAAGTTCTACTCATTTTAAATTTCAGATCAAATATTACTTCTTCCACAAACACCTTCTCTATTACCTTATGAATTCATTACCCCCTCATATTCTACCCCCAAATAATTTCCTCAGACTTCAATAAACCACTTGATTCATTAAAGTTAGTTGCTTAATATTGATGAGCTAATATAATAAATGCAAAACATGACAATGCCTGGCACATAATAAATCCTGTTCTGTTCTTCCTTTGATCTGAGGTTATTTTTCCTTATGTTTTTGGTTTTAACAAAGTTTCTTTTAAAATAAAATAACAATAAAAAATTGTCAACTCCATGGACTTCAGAATTTTCTTTTGCAATTATCCTGGTCCATGCCTGGTCCAAGGAAAAGGAAGGAAGTACACATGAAGCCAGGTCTTAATGACTACTCAATCATACAGCTAATCAGTAAAAAGTACTTCAAGTTCCAGCTCCAAAAATCTCTTTCAAAGTAAATTTCTCATTATTTTCACTGCCAGTGCTACAGTTCATAAATTGTTGCTTATCTCACTTGGATTAATGCAAATGCCAATTGGTCTAACTATTCCAGTTTCTCTTGCTTCCAACCCATCTCAGTGGGCAATATAATATGTTGCTCAGTCTCCCACCACCATCCCTTGGTAGTGAAATTCCTGGGAAGTAACTCCATCTACATGACTAATAAATGCATTCTAACACTCGGATTTCCTAGAACGGACTGTGGACGAAAAAGGTCCACATGCTAACCTAACTCAGGGAAGGCCTACGTGGGAGCCTTGCAAACTCAGACCCTAAAGTAACCACAAAGGATGGTATGAAATTAAAACTTTTAAAATTAAAAAGCAGTTTAGCCCAACTGGTGTGGCTCAGTGGTTGATTCCCAGTCAAGGCACATGCCAGGTTGCAGGCTCGATCCCCTTGGGGCGTGCAGGAGGCAGCCAATCAATGATTCTCTTATCATTGATGTTTCTATCTCTCTCTTCCTCTCCCTTCCTCGCTGAAATCAATTATTTTTTATTTTTTATTTTAATTTTTTCCCCCCAAATTTAAAAAAACAGTTTATAGTTGGTGGTCATGCCCTAAGTCAGTATCTTCCCTGACAAAGATCAACTTTGATCTTAACTGAGCCTATTGTCTTTTTGCATCTATGATAACATACCTTTGGAATTTCAGGGTAATTTTTAACTTCCCTTTTTCTGGACCCTTCAGGGCACAACCAATGCCAGGACAAAGACCACAAATTCCTTCATTGTTTTTGTGTTAATTGTTGACTGTTAACTATCCTGTACTCACCTATGTAAAAGAAGCACGGTCTATCATTTTACTTTTTACCCAATCACAGAGTTTTCCCCCTCCCCTTGCTTTCTCCCATCTCCCTAATCTATCACCAATGGATTTCAAGTAACCCACTTATGTCTCCTCCTTTTATTGTAATGTATAAAACAAGGTGTAAAACTGCCATTTTCCCAAGCATTAGCTCAATCTGTCGAGATTCTGATTTCTGGAAATTGTCAACAGTTTGTAGGACTCAAAAATTCTTTACAGACTTGACTGTTTCTTACATTAACAGAACCATATCTGACTATAGTTATTCAAATCACCACTTCTGTCCACTGAAAGATTAAGATAAGGTATCTATTATTTCTAATCCTCACAACAGTCTGGTAAGGTATTCTTTCAGTTTACAAATGTAAAAATTGAGGCTCAGGGAATTTAATATCATGCCCAATTTCACTTAACTACTAAATGAGAAACCCAGAATTCACACCCCTATCTTCTTGATAAAAATCCGAAGTTCTTTTCACTACGTCATACCTAAAGTTATACTTTCTTCCACTTCTTGAACCATCATCTATCTAAGTGTTAGGGTAGGTAGCTAGTTAGGGTATTAACAAAAGAGGAAGGGAGCAAAACTGGCTAAACCTGATTAAGTCAGGAAGCTACAGCTTCACAGAAACTCCAGGGGACAGCCACATCCTCTTTCAAAGGAATGTTACTACTAATTCTGGAGCAGGTGGAAAAGACTGGTTTTCCAGTCTCCTGGGGTCCCCTGTCAGTTTTTTGCATGGATGGGGGCTGCGGGGAGGGGGTGTTAAACAATAAGGGGGAAATCCTCTGTTGAGACCCAAGCAGTCTCAACAGAAATCCTCTGTTGAAAGCCAATATGGTGCAGGAGGAGGTCCTTTTACTATGAGTGCATGTGTAGTAGGAGCAAAACTGGCAACCATAAAGGGGAGGAAAAAAACCTACAAAAGGGGCGGGGCACTAGCATAGAGCCAGGAAGATCTAGAAAAGAGATTAGGTAACTTGAAAGAAAGTTTACTCCTTCCCAAATCCAAGGAAATGTATTAAAGATTAACAAAGATCCAAATCTGCCTCATGCTCTCTCTCTTCAGCAGCCAGGTGGTCCGAAACACAATTGCAGGCCTGAGGAGAACAGAGATTGTACTGGAGTCTTGGATGCTGGGCTAATGGCAGGGCAGCTCTGGGTCCTGGCCCTCCTCCTAGGCTTGGTGGGAACAAGCAGCCTCAAAGGCTGGATTCTTTCCACAGCAAGAAGGAGCTGAGCCATCTGGTCCAGAATGAAGTAGTGCTGCAGCCCCTTCAGGAGCATCTATGCCTAGCCCACCCTTTACTAAATCTTGTCATTATTGCTCAAATCATCCTACACCCGAGTAACTGAAATTCATTTCCTGCAACTTAGCAATAATCTATTTCTAGACCAGTCTACTTCTAGCAACATACGGTGGTCACAGCCTACTTCAAGCCAATATTTGATGCCAAGATAAAATCCTAACTACAACCTCCTCCTATGTTCAAATTTGCCTTATTTTCACTTCCATTAAAACTGATTGTCATCCTTATTGAAAATCCTGGATTCTCAAAATCTGTACTTTGTATCATCTCTGTTCCCTCCAGGTTGAACCCCATATTCTACCCAGTGGATTCAATATAATTTCTTTCCTTGTTTTTTTTTTCCTTTCGAAAAGCATACTGGAGCTCAGTCTCCTACTGTTATACCAACTGTCAAATTCTTAGCTCACTTCACTTACTTTTGCCTGGCCTGATATTCAATCAAGTCTGTTAATCCTCATCTACATAATATCATATAGCTTTGAAATAAATGGTAACCTAGAATTACTTTAAACTTGGACATTTAGTTATTTACACTAAGGCCAGAATATAAAACAATATACTCCAGGAATATGTTAAAAAAAATTTAACATATTTTTAGAATATTTCAGCTCTCCATAAGAACAAAATCAAAATGGCTTTTGCTTTTAAAAACTGTAACACTGTTACAAAACAGGTAAAATAAATCTCTCAACATGATGCTGGGAAAATAGTACTTAACAGATTATTATTATCAAGTTGATATAGGAAAGGGGTATGAGAGCTATATAAATTAACTAAAGTCAAACAAAGTTAAGTCAGGAGCCTGCTACATGCTGTCTGACATGAAACAGCTGACTGGAGATGCCTCTGGACAAAGAAAATTCCTGCGAAGATTGATAAACAGCTACTCACCCATACCTTATCATTTATTCATACCTTAAAGGGAAAACATAATGCCTCAAAAATATACCTTGTAAAGGTTAGAGTTAATCTCAACCTTTTCCCACTCTCTATTTCCCCATACCAGCAATTTTCCATAGAAACTACAAAGAGATATAAGTCAACCTCTAGAGATGGTTGGGGGTCTATCTTCCTTTTTTGGTGAGGAGAGTCCAGTGGAGTGGCTTTTCTTACTTGTCCCCTCTGCTCAATAAAACCTGCTTTTCCACTTTAACCTCTTCTCTGGCTCTAATCTTGAATTCTATTTCTTTTTTCTTTTTCTTCTTTTTTATAATATATTTATAATTATAAAAAATAATTATAAAAAATAATTTTTTTTTTTTCAGAGAGGAAGGGAGAAGGAGAGAGAGATAGAAACAATGATGAGAGAGAATCATTGATCAGCTGCCTCTTGCACGCCCCCCACTGGGAATCAAGCCTGCAACCCAGGCATGTGCCCTTGGCCAGAATCAAACCTGGGACCCTTCAGTCAACAGGCTGACATTCTATCCACTGAGCCAAGCCAGCTAGGGCTAATCTTGAATTCTTTTCAGCTCCAAGCCCAAATCCCTCTTGGCTCAGGGTTTGAGTTACCACTAGGGACTTGCCCCTCCAGCATCAAAATTATTATGTAGCCTAGCTAGTGTAGCTCAGTGGCTGAGCATCAACCTATGATCCAGGAGGTCATGATTCGATTCCCAGTCAAGGCACATAACTGGGTGTGGGCTCGATCCCCAGTAGGGAAAGTGCAGGAGGCAGCTGATAGATGATTCTCTCTCATCATTGATGTTTCTCTCTCTCTCTCTTCCTTCCTCTCTGAAATCAATAAAAATATATTTTTTAAAATATGATGTAAAGAATAGAAAATATTGCTTTTAAATAAGTTTGAATCAATTTGATTGCTAATAACAAACTTCTGGTCATATATATGCTTGAAGAAATATATACAGTAAAAGTTAACTAAGCAAATTAAATCAAAGCTGAAAGGAAAACTGAATCTAAAAATCAAAATATCTGATTCAAATATCACCTATAACTGAATTAAAGACCAATAAGCAAACAAAAAACTTCATCAAAACACTCTTTGGAAAACATGGGGAAAATAGCCCCGAGAAATAATGATACAAGTTAAAAATTCTGTTGTAAGAATCTCAGAAATTCTCTGCTTTCTTTATGTGTGTATTCAACATGGAAAGCAGTACTGATTTAAAGGAAGAAAGGCATGCCTACTAAAATTGAGTTTGTTCTGTTACCAAGAAACCAGATTCAAAGGCAACTTGAGATTTACATAATGAATGCCTAATTATTTCCAGTAATAAGGATAAATTTTAATTTCTAGCTATGCAACTGTTCTAGATATCCTCTGGATTTCCATATCTCAAATCAAATTTTATTTTTGAAATTTGATCTCAATAGGTAGAAAAATTTATTTTATCTTGTGAATTTTGAGCAAATATTTTTCTCAAAATATTGTCATTGACTAGTCATTATAAAAACTTTAATTCCCTTTCAAAATGAACTAGCAATCTTCATTTTTACAGTCTGCCTATTTAACTAATTGTCAGTGCTATTTTTAACAAATGCATAAACAAAAGAAAATAAAATCCCTTCCTCCACCCTAGCTAAAATTGATATTAAATATCTAAACTATTACTACAGAATTCTGAAGACTATACAAGGCCGAAATATATATATCAAAGAAGTTTGGGTACTAGGAGCCTTACAAAATAACAACTTACAATACTGCAAAGAATATGTTGAATATATATAAATAATCCCAGTATTACATCTCATTTTAGTTACTTAAGCTTAAAATATATATATATTGTCTTTTTGAAAATAAAAGCACAAATCATCATCACTAAATAAAAAGTAGGTAGGTTGCAATTATGATACCATAAGTAGTCTACTTAAACTGAGACTAAAAGTGTCTTACCATTTTCTCCATTTCCAGAAAGAGTAACTAGAATAAAAGGAAAAACAGTGAATAAATATACTTTAAACATTTTGTACATAAATTTTATCACCAGTTGACTATTCATCTTAATATCATTTTCATAAAAATAAAGTTTAGTTATAAACTAATGCAACTTTAAAACTGAACACTTCAAAAGTCCTAAAAACACTAAAATGTTAAAATTCAAACTATTTATCATTAACACTGCAATCACATTACACATTTTTTCCAGACTTTTGTTCATTTTAAGTGTATCCATGTTTATAGTTGTGAAGTATCTTTAGCTCTTTCCTTAATACTACCTATAGAATGAACAGGACTCTCTTCTATGGCACTCCGAGTTATTTAGTCTGTGATGTATCTCTGTAGAGTTTTTAAAATAATTTATTTGGTATCATATTTATATCTCTTTGCTTTTACAATGAAAATCTTAGTTCCTAATTATTTTACTTGTTTTTTCCTAAAATATACATAAAATAGTTTAAAAACTGCATACTAGTTTAAGATTTCTTTGCAACTTTTAAATTTATTTGGGTTGGCTTTAAACTATATCCCACTAAAGAGTACTATGCTCACAAGTCATTTGAAAATAATTCTTTTCTGTGTGTAGTTATAGTATCAACTTTACATAAAATTAAGTTCATTTAAAAAAAGAAAAAAAAACAAAAGAAAAGAAAAATAATTTAAAAATTAAGTTCATTTATTTCATGATTTCAAATTGAACTGTTTGCTTATTCTTTAATTTTATTTTTTTCAATTTGAATAAAGTGCCAATGGTTTAAAAATCAAAACTCTATAAAGACGTACTCAGAAAGGCCTGGCTTTTATTCCTCATTTAAGTAATCATTTTTATTAATGTCTGTTTTATCCTTCTAATATTTTTTTTAGCAAAATAAGCAAGTAAGTACATACAGGGTGTGGTAAAAGTAGGTTTATATAGTTGTTTGTATGGAAAATAATACATTAATAAATAATAATACAAGTATAAGCTCTTTGTTTCCTATACTCACAACTGTAAACCTCCTTTTATCCACCCTATATTTCCAATTTCTCCACTTATAAACCTTTCCACACTTTTTTTTTCATCACTATACATGAGTACATGGACACCATCATGGCTTGTTTGTAAAGCACTGCACAGTACTTCACTGTTTGGGAGTTCCAGTAATACGATCAGACCTCTATTGACAGACATGTGGGTTGTCTCCAATCTTCTGCTGCTACAAATGATGTGGCAATAAATAATTTTATGCATGTGTCATTTATGGAAGTTTATTTTCAGTGTAGATTCCTAATAGTGGGATTACTGGACCAAAAGTAAATCTATCCCCTTATCCCCAAAATCCCTGTTTTAGGGGTTGTATCATTTTTATACTGCTACCAGTGCTTTAGCAATGTCACCATCAGAAAGGTCGTAGACTGGCCCTGGCTGGTGTTGTACAGTGGTTAGAGCACTGGCCTGCCCACTGAAGGGTCTTGGGTTTGAATCCCAGTCAAGGGCACATACGTAGGTTGCAGGTTCAAGCCTTGCCCTGGTTGGGGCAAGTGCAGGAGACAATCAATGGATGTATTTCTCTCACATTAATGTTTCTCTCTCCCTTTCCTTCTCCCTCCCCTCCCTTCTTCTCTCTCTAAAACCCAATGGCGAAAAATATCCTCAGGTGAGGATTTTAAAAAGAGAGAGAGAGGCAGAGAGAGACAGAGAAAGTGAGAAAGAAAGAAGAGCCCTGGCTGGGAAGCTTAGTTTGTTAGAGTGTTGTTCCAATACACCAAGGCCGCAGGTTCAATTTCCAGTCAGGGCACATATAAGAATCAACCAATGAATACATAAATAACTAGAATAACAAACTGATGTTTCTTCTCTCTCTAATTAATACTAAATAAATAAATAAATAAGGAAGAGCACTAGAAATGATAACTACATAGGTAAATATATAACATTTGTTTTCTTATTATTTAAATCTTTAAAAAATAATAAGCTGTTTAAACAAAATAATAGCAGTATAGTATGAGTTTGTTTGTTTTTTTAAATATATTTTTATTGATTTCAGAGAGGAAAGGAGAGGGGGAGAGAGATATAGAAACATCAATGATGAGAGAGAATCATTGATCGACTGCCTCCTGTACACCCCCCACTGGGGAGGGAGCCTGCGACCTGGGCATGTACCCCTGACTGAAATCGAACCTGGGACCTTTCAGTCTGCAGGCCGACACTCTAACCACTGAGCCAAACCGGATAGGGCTATAGTGTGAGTTTTGCAACATAAAATGTATGACAACAGCATAAAGGATTGGAGGGAAGAAATGAAGGAATGCTTTATAAGGTGTGAAGTTGTATATCACTTGAAGATAGGCTATGATAAGTTAAAAGATGTAAGCTATAAATCTTAAAGCAATCACTAAAATAGCAGAGTTATAGCTAATAAGCCAACAAAGAAGAGAAAATCATAAGAATAATTCAGAAATTTTAAATCATTTAAAAGTTGATTAATTCAAAACAAGACAGAAGGAAGAACATATAGGACCGATTAAAAAATAACAAATGAGAAGACTTAAACTTAACCATATCAATAATCACATTAAATGTAAATAGTCAACCCCCCCAACATTGCAGGGGCTTGAACCCTCACCCCCTTCTAAAGGAGGTCGGTCTCCTGCCCCCATGGCTGCTTCGCGCTTCCCACACCCAGCTCAGATCAGGACCCCGGCAACAGAAAGAGACCTGGCCCAGCTCACATCGAGATACAGGGGACAGACAGAGACTTGGCCCAGCTCAGATCGGGACCCAGGTAACAGACAAGAGACTTGGCCGACAGCAGTTGCCCTATATCTAAATTCAGCGAGCATTTGGAATGCTCAGGGCCCACTCAAGAATGCAAATAATCCTTCCCACTAATATTTACAGGGTAAACTAAGATTGTTGGTAGAGTATTAAATTTGACAGTAAAATAGTAATCGAGTTTTCAGATTAATTTAAATAGCCTAATTGAAATAAGTGAATATTCAAGTACTGGACAAAAAGCTGTTCTTAAAGTAATAACTAAAAATTCTATTGGTAGTTCATCTCATGGTAAAATTCCTGAATATGCAATGAACCTAAAGCAGTCATATGTGTGGGGGAAAAAAAAAATTTTAATTTAAAGTTATCAAGACTGCATTATAAAATTTACAAAAACCTCCATTAATAAAAAAAAAAAAGGGGGGGGATAGTAGGGCAATATCATGTAAGGAAAAATATCCTATAAGTAAATTACATCTAGAAAATTTTTACTTTACCAAATTAAGTTTCATTTGCAATGCTAACAGCAAGACGGCCATTAAAAACACACATGGTGTCTAAATAAGACAAAGGAAAATCGTTTGAACAAAAATAAAAAGGATCCCAAATCAATTATATAGAAAAGATTCCTTTATTAACTTGTGGTCGAGAATATATTTGTATATTTTCAGAAAACAACCCCAAGACCAGATGGATTCCTGCAACATAGAGGAATTGACAGGAGTGCTCCAACCACGAAGACAAGAGGAAAAAACAGTCCAGAGATGGAAGACGCTGACAACGCCTTGCCATGGGAGCAGTCAGCAGCTGTGCACCGCTGCAGGTTGCCTAGGACCAAACCAGAGAGGGTCGGACCTGCATTGCCACCATGTGCCCACCATCCAGATATCAATGCTGACATGTACACATAAGGAACTGTTGGACATTGAAATTGGGACTCAAACATTTTTTTGTTTTGTCTTGTTTTGTTATTATATGTTTATTTCCAGTCTGCAAAGGCAAAACTTTTTAAAGGAAAGAAATGGTGGGAAAAAGATACAGAGGCAAAGAAGCATTGAACAGACTGTCAAACTACATTGGGAAGACAGGGGAGGTTGGGCGAGGAGGGCTGTAAGAGACCAACCGAAGGACTTGTACGCTTGCATATAAGCACAATCAATGGATATAAGACACTGGGGCGGGGGGCAGGGTGGGCAGGTGAAGGCATGTCCTGGGGGGTAGGGGAGGTTGGGGGGAGATCAAGGGGGAAAAAAAAGGAGACATATGTACTACTATTTGTAATACTTAAAACAATAAAAATAAAATAAAATTTAAAAAAATGTAAATAGTCAAAACACCTCAGTAAAAAGGCAGAGATTATACAGCATGGTGACTCGCCTATCTAATAAAAGAGTAATATGCAAATTGACTGTCACTCCAACACACAAGATGGATGCCCCCATGTGGACACAAGATGGCCACCACAAGATGGCCAGGAGGGGAGGGCAGTTGGGAGGGACCAGGCCTGCAAGGGAGGACAGTTGTGGGCAATCAGGACAGCAGGGGAGGGCAGTTGGGAGGGATCAGGCCTGCAAGGGAGGGCAATCGGGGGCGATCAGGCCAGCAGGGGAGGGCAGTTAGGGGCGACCAGGCTGGCAAGGGAGGGAATTTAGGGGTGACCAGGCCGGCAGGGGAGGGCAGTTAGGGGCAATCGGGCCATCAGGGGAGCAGTTAGGCATCAATCAGGCTGGCAAGGGAGTGGTTAGGGGGTGATCAGGCTGGCAGGCAGAAGCAGTTAGGGGCAATCAGGCAGGCAGGCAGGCGAGCAGTTGGGAGCCATGAGTCCTGGATTGTGAGAGGGATCGGGGACCTAAACAGGCAGGTGGACATCCCTCGAGGAGTCCCAGATCGGAGAGGGTGCAGGCTGGGCTGAGGGACAACTCCCCTTGCACAAATTTCGTGCACCAGGCCTCTAGTCCTATATAATAAAAAGCTAATATGCAAATGGTCATCATGCCCTCACACCCTCGCGCCATAACTGCTCAGACACTCAACACTGGGGAGAGAGGAATGGGGAACAGCCAGGCGCAAATGAGCTCATGAGAGAGGAATGGGGACCAGCCAGGCTGGTATCCCAGGAGAGGGACAAGCCACCCTCTCCTGGGATACCAGCTACTGTTTGAATCGTAATGTAAAACACAGATATTTACATTATGATTCATAACAGTAGCAAAATTACAGTTATGAAGTAGAAACGAAAATAATTTTATGGTTGGGAGTCACCACAACATGAGGAACCGTATTAAAGGGTCACGGCATTAGAAAGGTTGAGAACCAATGGGTTAGAGCATTGGCCCATGGACTGAAGGGTTGAGGGTTTGATTCTGGTCAAGGCATATGTGGGAAGCAACCAATCAATGTGTCTCTCTCACATCATTGTGTTTTTTTCTCTCTCTCTGTCTCTCCCCGTTCCAGTCTCTCTATATATCAATGTAAAAGATATTCTCGAGTGAAGATTAACAAAAACAAACAACAACAAAAAAGACAAGACCTACTATATGCTGTTTACAAAAAATGTATTTTTTAAAATATATTTTTTATAGAATTCAGAGAGAAAGATAGAAACATCAATGATGAGAGAGAATCGGCTGCCTCCTGCACGCCCCCCATGGGGGAGCTTGCAACCCAGGCATATGCCCTTATGGAGAATAGAACCGTGATCTCCTGGTTCATAGGTCTGTTGATGCTCAAACACTGAGCCACACTGGCCGGACAAAAAAATACATTTTAAATATACAAATATAAACAGGCTAAAGTAAAGGAAGGAGAAAGACATACCATGCTAACATTAATTCAAACAAAGATTAGTGGGCATGTTAATATTAGCCAAAGTATATTTCAAAGTAAACAATATCACCAGGAGTAAGAAGGTGATTTCACCATGATAAAAGGTCAGTTCATCAAGAGGACACAACAATCCTAAATATATTTATAATTTTGTTAATCCTTA
This sequence comes from Corynorhinus townsendii, assembly GCA_026230045.1. NCBI lineage: Eukaryota > Metazoa > Chordata > Mammalia > Chiroptera > Vespertilionidae > Corynorhinus > Corynorhinus townsendii. The sequence goes on along the minus strand of JAPDVU010000003.1, from coordinate 112,980,134 downwards.
CTCAAGGATATTTTTCCATTGATTTTTAGAGAGAATGGAAAGGAGTAGGAGAGACAGAGAGAGAAACATCTATGTGAGAGAGACACATCCACTGGTTGCCTCCTGCATGTGTCCCAGCAGGGCTGTGGAACGAACCCACACCCAGGTATGTGCCCTTAACTGGGAACTGAAACCTCGACCCTTCAGTCCAAGGACTGACACTCTAACCACTGAACCACACAGGCCAGGGCATCAGATGGCTATTATTGTGTTGGCTGTTGTTATTTTTTTTTATTTGACAATCTAAGAGAAAAGAGGTCAGTGCTCCTGACCAAATAGGTACTGTATGATTTTTATTGATTTCAGAGAGGAAGAGGGCGGTGAGAAAGAGATAGAGACAGACAGACAGAGAGAGAGTAATATCGATGATGAGAATCAATGGTGGGCTGCCTTCTGCACACCCCCCAGTGGGGACCAAGCCCTCAACCCGGGCATGTGCCCTTGACCGGAATAGATACTCGGACCCGTCCGTCCCCATGCCGACGCTCTATCCACTGAGCCAAACCAGCTAGGGCCAGGTACTGTATGCTTTAAAAATTCTTGCAGCACACCAGTGTGCCTTGCCACACTGGTTGAAAATCACTGCCTTATACAAATGAATCATAAATAATACTGAAATGTGCCTTGAGTGTCCAGGTCTGGATAAACAAGTAGACTAGTCTTGCATAGTAGTTAATTTATTTTTATTTTTATTGATTTTAGAGAGAGAGGAAGGGGGAGAGAGGGAGAGAGAAAGAGAGAGAGAGAAAGAAAGAGGGAGGGAACACAGATTTGTTGTTCCACTCATTTATGCACTCATTAGCTGACTTTTGTATGTACCCTTACTGGAGACTGAACCCATAACTTTCGTGCATCAGGGATGCTCCAACCGAGCTTCCCGGCCAGGGCCTACTTTGTGGAGATTATTATGAGCATTAAATAGATAACACATGTAAAGATAATTATTATCATCCTTTCCCATATAGTTAGATAAAGAATACCAGAAGCTAAGAAAATTTTATAAAAATTATGAAAAGAGCAAGGAGAAACCAAGATGGTGGCATAGGTAAACACCTAAACTGCTGCCTCGCACAACAATTTCAAAACTACAACAAAAAGACAAAACAGACATCATCCAGAACCACAGGAAAGCTGGCTGAGTGGAAATTCTACAACTAGAAGGAAAGAGAAAAGCTCACGGAGACTCAGAGGAGCTGCAAAAGGCTGAGGTACAGAAAAGCGCGTGCGGAGAGGACTGGCGGCTGAGTGCACGGCTTGTTTTTTCAAGTGGGAGGGAGATGGAAGCTCCTGACTGCGCTGAACTCCAGTTCAGGGCGAGACCCTAGGGACCTAGACTCATACAGGGGGAATCTGGACTATCAGGAAAAGAGAAAAGCAGACTGAAACTCAGGGGAGCTGCGAAAGGCAGAGGTCTGGGGGTGCACGTGGGCGGACAGGACTGGCGGCTGAGTGCACAGCTGGCTTTCTCAAGCAGGAGGGAGACAGAAGCTCCCGACTACACTGAACTCCAGCTCCGGGCGACTTTCTGGGAACCCAGACTCATTCGGTGAGAAACTGGACTGTCTGGCAGCAGGCAAACACAAGGGTGGCTTTCTTTCAGAGGTGCTTGCAGCGATTACCGAGGGACACTGAGACCCAGGGGCCACATAGGGCAGGGCTCACAGGAAACCAAGGCTGTCCGCTCCGCCCTGAAACTCCGCCCCATCCAAGCTGAGCACAGAGGCTTTTGCAATTTTGCAAGTTTTGTCTCATAAGGCTGTCTCCAGCACAGAAGTTCTCCCAGCGCAGACATAGCTGATCCTCACAGCCAATTGGCTTGGAGGTCAATTCCTCCCAGTGATACCAACAACAATCAAGACTTAACTACAACAAGGCTGAGCACACAGTCCACAAAGGGGTGCACCAAAAGTGCCCACCTCAGGTAACTGGGGAGGCTGAGCCACTATGCCCAGAGGACCCCTACCACACAAAGCTACTCTACCAACTCAGGGAAGCAGTGAAAATGCGGAGACGAAGAAACAGATCACAAATGAAAGAAATGGAGGAACGCAAACGACTGGATATAGAGTTCAAAACCATGGTTATAAGGTTTTTCAAGAATTTCCTAGAAAAGGCCAATAAATTTAGCAAGACCCTCAAGGATATGAAAAAAGACCAACTAGAAATTTAATATACACTGACTGAAATAAAAAATATTATACAGAGACCTAACAGCAGACTAGAGGACCGCAAGAATCAAGTCAAAGAGTTGAAATACAAAGAAACAAAAAACACTCGGCCGGAAAAGCAAAAAGAAAAAAGAATGCAAAAATTTGAAGATAGTGTAAGGAGCCTCTGGGACAACCTCAAGCGTACCAACATCAGAATTATGGGGGTGCCAGAAGAAGAGAGAGAGCAAGATACTGGAAACCTATTTGAAGAAATAATGACCAAAAACTTCCCCCACCTGGTGAAAGAAATAGATTAACGAGTCTAAGAAGTGCACAGAACCCCAAACAAAAGGAATCCAAAGAGGACCACACCAAGACACATCATAATTAAAATGCCAAGAGCAAAAGACAAAGAGAGAATATTAAAAGCAGCAAGAGAAAAACAGTTAGTTACCTACAAGGGAGCACCCATATGACTGTCAGCTGATTTATCAACAGAAACTATGCAGGCCAGAAGGGAGTGGCAAGAAATATTCAAAGTGATGAATAGCAAGAACCTACAACCAAGATTACTCTACCCAGCAAAGCTATCATTCAGAGTTGAAGGTCAGATAAAGAGCTTCACAGACAAGAAAAAGCTAAAGGAGTTCATCGCCACCAAACCAGGATTACATGAAATGCTGAAGGGTGTTATTTAAGAAGAGGAAGAAGAAAAAGGTAAAGATAAAAATATGAGCAACAAATACATGTCTATCAACAAGTGAATCTAAAAAGCAAGTGAATAAAAAATGTGATGAACAGAATAAACTGGTGAATATAATAGAATCGGGGGCATAGAAAGGGAGTGGTCTGACAATTCTTGAGGGGAAAGGAGTGTGGGGAGTGCAGGAAGAGAGTGGACAAAAATCATACACCTATGGATGAGGACAGTGCTGGGGAGGTGAGGGCAGAGGGTGGGGTGGGAACCGGGTGGAGGGGAGCTATGGGGGGAAAGAGGAATAATTGTAATAATTTGAACAATAAAAATTTACTAAATTTTAAAAAATTATGAAAATAGCATCTTAAGACACTTCTCTCAATTTAATGTTATATATTAATGAAAAAAATAAGTTACATATTAATGTATTTCATTGGGAAGGTCTGTGCTTATAAAAACAAATATTCATGAATAATTTAAAGAAGAGTTTGAATATGAGACTGAATGAGTTTTAATGCTCAAGTCCAGCAGACCTCCCAAATTCTCCCTACTCTAACTCAGATAACTTAGAAGTATTAAATACAGGCACTATGTAAGACATTTCACCATCAGTATTTTAAAATACACTCATGGCTCACTAAAAATTATATGTATAAAACAAAGATGTAGCACATTCTAATACCCACTCAACAATTGTGTGACCTAACTAAAGAGCCTATTTGCTCAGTCTCATTTCTTACATCTGTGGCATATTGAGGGAAGAATGATGAAATGCCCCCTCTCTATCCCCATTAGTGCATACAGCACTTCTTAATTCATGTTCATTTTCCTTTCTTTATGTTTGATGTCATCTTTTGATAGGTTAAATGTGCAATTTCAACATAAATGCACATTTTTAGTGTTCTGTCACAGGCTTTACTTCAAAACCACTATGGGATTAAAATAGGGTGGGGACAATCTTCTGACAGAATTAAATAAGACAGGTACAACTTTTGTAATAAATGCCTACATCAGAGTAAATAAGATAAAGTATCGTTATAAGCTCATGAGAACCCTATGATCACTATCACCTACTGGAAGTAGCCTCAAAAAATACCCAACTCTAGCCAATCTTAATTGATTCAAAAATCATTGTTGGCAAACAGTCCGGTATCCAAAAAGACGAGACTGAATAATATTCAGCAGATTATTATTTGGAAATGTATTCCACAACTGTTATTCTGGTTCTATTTTCCTTGGAATTAAATATTCTAGAGTACAAAATAATTTTCTTAAAGGTGAATATTTCCATTTAAAAACCTGAGTGCAGAACTCGGTTTTTGCCAAGTACTTATTTGAGAGCTGTACAAATCCGCAGCCGTAACTGGGGAAGTCCTGGTTGTGTCAACCTTCAAGTGGAGTGGGTGGTACAGCTTTCCATTCTACAATTCGTTTCTATCTCCCGTGGCTCTCTTTTTTAAGTATATATAACAGCGGTCCTTTTGATGGCGTGGACTCTGCGTGGACGCGAATACTAGGGATAGCAAGGGATTGCTCTGACAAACACCACATACGGTGTGGCCCTAAGTTTTCACGAAGAACGGATACTAGCAGCAGGCAGACAGACACAGGCCAGTGTAAATCTGAAGCAGTCACACAAAGCCTATTCCGTTAGGGTAGATCAATCAAACAATATCCCAGAACAATGTTTTGATTGACAGCCAATTTCCTTCCATCTTAAGAACAACCTAACCAAACCAGTATCCTAAATCTTTGAAGTGTACTGGGATGTTTCTTCCCTTTTCCAGGGAATCGGGTGAGAACTAACGAGGGAAATAGTTAAGGACAATAAAAGGAGATCTCAACATCTGAGGGATGAGCGAACTAGAAACCTCCGTTAGAAAACAGCAGTGAAAAAGATCATCATCTCACTTATTTTGTCTAAAAGCAGTACTGTATGCGAGTTACTGACTCTGACTTGAAATAATGAACTTCCAACGGGGAGGCAGCGCGGGAGGCTGGAGGTGGCCGCCCGTCGCGTCCGCGGCAGTTGTCCTCGGTGTTGCCCTCGGCGGAGCAACACCACGACCCCACCCGCCCGGCCGCCGCACTCACAGCCTCCGCGGCCCACACGGTCACCGCCCCCGGCCCGATTCTTCACAGCCAGCGTCACAGAAGCAGAGCCGGCCACACACTTCCGCCACTGCTCCTCCGGGAAACCCTTCGGAGCGAGGGTCCACCCCCACGGCGCCGCATCCCGCCCGTCCGCCCGCCCGGTACTCACACAGGCACAGCTCCACCATGTACGCGTAGTAGGACCACGCCACCACGAAAGTGATGAACAGCACTGGCACCCAGCCTGCGCCGCGTAGGCAGCAGCGCCAGAAGCGGCCCGGCGCCATTTTCGGGGCGGCGGCAGCAAGGCGGCCTGATGCCGGGTCGCCTCACCCAGGGGCGGGTCTATTGGGGCCCACAAAAGGGGCCCGCTCAGGGGCGGGGCCTCGGCGCGACTCCGCCCTGGGGGCGTGGCGGGGTGGGGCGGAGGAGGCTCTGGAAGGAAAGGAGGGAAGAAACTGGGGAAGTGCTGAGGCGAAAAACACTTCCTTGACAGAGCTGAACTCCTGGATGTTCTTTGTGTATACAAACTACTCTCCTGGAGCCCATTTTCAAGTAGAACCAGACCGTGCCCACAAGGTGCAGGGGAGGACATAAGTTGTTGTAAGACTCCTCCCTGGTGGGCGATGTGCAGCTCTGATTAAGAACCGTGAACTTTGAAAATATCTGCTCTGCATTTCAGGTCTAACCCCTCCAATTTTTGAAGATGGACTTAGTAGATGCCTGTGATTTAGGATGGGAGACCTATAGAATCTGTTAATTTGATTTGAAACACAAACTGAAGACTGAGTTGTGAAATAGGGAGCAACAGCCTCTCTTCCTGACCCCCAAGTAACTACTGAAATTTTGAGAATTTATTTACAACTGGAGTAATGCAGCACAGAGAAGATATAATACAAGTAATTCCAAACTGCATTTCCTGCTACTATCAAGTCAACTTTGGTTAGACTAAGATTTTAGTTAGCTGCTGCTCAGTAAAACTAACTGAACACAGATTTCAGTTGCCTGCCACAAGGAAAGCCAAACTCATGAGACAGGTGCTGGTAAGAAAGAAAGTGGTTTATTCAAATGCCAGCAAACTGAGAAAGTGGAGGATTCACATCCCAAAGCCCATCTTAACATCTCACGAAGGCAGGGATTTTTATTAGGAGAATGGAGAGGGAAAGCAAAACAAAGAAACGGGGGAGGAGGGTGTTTGAAAGTTCTCTATGTGTAAGACAGCATAGTCCATGCCAATGATTATCTTCAAATTGGTCAAGCATAGGTCTGGTTTATTTTTTTTAACTTTAAAAAATGTTTTTATTTATTTTAGAGAGAGAGGAAGGGAGAGGGAGAGAAAGAGAAAGAAACATCAATCAGTTGCCTCATGAATACACCCTGACAAGGGATAAAACCTGCAACCTGGGCATGTGCACTGACTGGGAATCAAACCATAAGACCAACTTATCCAAACCAGTTAGGGCAGCGGTCGGCAAACTCAGTCAACAGGGCCAAATATCAACAGTACAACTATTGAAATTTCTTTTGAGAGCTAAATTTTTTAAACTTAAACTTCTTCTAACACCACTTCTTCAAAATAGACTCGCCCAGGCCATGGTATTTTTGTGGAAGAGCCACACTCAAGGGGCCAAAGACCTACATGTGGCTCGCAAGCCACAGATTGCCGACCATGGAGTTAGGGCTTAACTTTCTTTTTTAATTCTCACCTGAAGATATTGTTTTAAAATTGATTTTAGAGAGGGAGGAAAGGAGAGAGAGGAGGAGAAACATCAATATGAGAGAAACATCAATGGGCCACCTCCCATATGCACCCCGACTGAGGGATCGATCCCAAAACCTAGGTATGTGCCCTGATCAGAAATCCAATTGGCAACCTCTCAGTGCATGGGACTACACTCCAACCAGTCAGGGCAGCAAAGATCGGGTTTTTATGCTTGAGAATCAGCAATTCTCCTGGAGCCAGAATATTTGGTTGCTGGGATCAGCCACCTTCCCCAACAGCTAGTTCCTGGAACTCTTCCACAAATGTGCAACTTATCCATTGGTTATATATTAGTTAACAATTCATCTTTTATAAAAACATTTAAAAAAAAGAAAAACACTTTTAACAGAAACAATATTAAAAGAATACAAGGGTGGGTTACAAAGTTTACATGAAGCACACTTCTCCCTTTTTATCATGTGATATAAATTTATAAAAGCAAATAATATATCTAGCGCTATAAATACTAATGGGTGTGTAAAATATTTTCTCCCAGATTTTATATCTTGAAAGTCATGTTGTTGTCAAAGTTGACTGTTCCTTTAAGGCATTAAAGTGAATCAAATTCAGCTTGTTTTCAAGAGATCCTGCTTAAGAGGGTTAGGCTTTTAAAAGAAATTTGGATTGTTGACACAGAAGACTTACCTCCTCCTGCCATGTCTACAGCTCAGCACAAATTCCATGTCCTCTAGAGGTCTTAAAAAAGTTTTTATTTCAGAGAGAGAAAGGGAGAGGGAGAGAGGGATAGAAACATCAGCAATGAGAGAGAATCATTCATTGATTGCCTACTTTCTGCACACCTCTTACTGGGGATCAAGCCCACAACCCAGGCATGTGTCCTGTATGGGAATTAAACCTTGACTTCCTGGTTCATGGGTTGACACTCAACCACTGAGCTCCACCAGCCAGGCTAGAAGTCTTACTTGATCACATCAGCTGGCAATTATTTCTTTCTGTTATGCCATTTTGCTTATAGTACATCTATTATTTCCTAGGGCTGCTGCAAACTTTTGGAGTGAGGATTCAGGATCTGGAAAAGGGGCTGCACACAAATGAAGACACTAGACAAGAAATATGACTTTAGAAGGCATGGAGGCCAGGCAGAAACCTTTCTCTAGTGGAGAGGATTCCCAAGGACTTAGTCCTGTTAGCTTTTATTCAATTTTAGAATACACATCTTGCCCTCAGTTAGGCAGGCAATCTGGTAGCAGACAGACTATCTTAAAGGTCAGTAAATATTAGTAAAGATTTACTTTGAAATTATTAGGTCAGAAAATTGCTTGAGCCACCATTATCTCAACAGAACAATTGGTTTATAGCTTTGGCCCTGCCAAAGCTCAAGGTTCATCAGCCTTCTGAGTTCCTTGTTGTACTTTCATCCTTGTTGACAATGGATAACTTCCAGCATCTCCCCATTTTTGTCTTCTTAATAAATCTTGAAAAGTGTATGCTGTCTGTAAAGCTTGCGTTCTTCTAAGACTCTTCATTCCACATCTGCAGACTAGAATTAAACATATAAGAACAAGAATGAGACAGACAATAGTGGTTATGCTAAGAAGCAAATGTAAGGAGCTCCAGGGAAAGGGATTAAATTCTTTCATGTCCTTTTTAAATTGTTTCCGGGCATCTAAGGAAGTAGTTTGTAAGTTTGCCTGGGATAATTGTACAATAGCTGTTGTAATGCTAAAATATCAAGGGTTGTGTACTTTATCCCAAGCACCAAGAAGGTGTTTTTTTTTTTTTTTTATTGATTCCCAAGGGTATAAGGTACTATTATAGGGAATGAGGTAATACAAATATGGGAAAAATTATAATGACACTGTAAGGATATTCTTTGTTCTAAGCTGTGGATTTTATCACCCATCCACAAAACTGTAGACTTTAGTGCCAATAATTCTATCTTAAACTGGCTGTCAATTCTTTTTTGTATAGACAAGGTCTTAGCTACATTTTCATTAACTTGTTGTACTAACTGAGAAGTTTGAACACTTTGTACCATGGATGAAGCAGCAATTCCCACAGAAGTAAGTAACATTACGAGAGCAAAGAGTCTGCAATTAACATTTCAAGAAATCTTTTTTGTCATTTTAAGATTTTTACCAGGTCATGTAACAGTTGGTAGGTTTGATGAGATTCCTAAAGCTTGGTTGGGTTAGTAGGAACCCAAGCACAAGCAGGTTGTTTTAAAATCATGAGGGAAGAGACTGTTGGGGATTGCTGAACCAGGTTCTCCTGACCAGCAGCCTCCACTGCTGCTGAAATCTCTCCCAGAGTAACTGGATCTTTGTGGAGACCATGCATATTGAAGGGGAGAGTGGCTGTTATTGGAAGCCTACACATCCCAGGAATCTACAACAACAACACCCAGGAAACAGCTGTGAACCCAAGAACACCGGACCTCAAGCAGCGTGAATACATGGACTCGGAGGAGCTCTGCACCTTCTCACAGAAAGGTCAGATTTTGCCTAGGAAAAGGTGAGGTCTGCGATTCAGGCAGGAGAGAGAAACATGCACAATGGGAACTAGAGGTTCTGGGGAAGTCTGCACCCCACAAAATCTGAAGCCCTTGGGGCTAGCGGGATCTGCAAATATGGAAGGGGATCCGCAGGGCTGCTAACAGAGGGGAACTCTAAAAACAAACCCAAAGCTGGAATGGGCGCCAAAAGGCAGCCTAAAATTTTAACAGTGTGCCGGCTTCTTAGTGCCCGGGGGGGGGGGGGTGGGGTGGGGAATGACACATGCGCAGAGACATTCAAAGAGTTGCACGCCATTCAAAGAGTTGCGCACAGTGACAAAAGGTAAAAAAGTTGCGAGTTCGCGCACTTACTCTGGCTCTTTTTTTCTCTTTAATCCTTGCTTTTGATTACTAAGCCCAGTACAAAAGTTCACCCAACTGGGGACACTTTCAGAAACTGCAGGAAAAAGTTGTTTTTGTGGAACCTGGGGATCAGAGTGGGGAGTAATGATCAGAGAACCAGCTCTGGGGCAGTCCACACTCCCAAACCAGTATTAAGAGTGACAGGGAAAGCAAAATACAAATACTGGCTAGAGAAAACATATAGCCCCGGAGGTCAATCCAGAAACACTGCCACCCAGGGGTTGAATCACAAATTGACTCTTGTGTAAACACAAATAAAGAAGTCTAAGAAATACTGCCTGCTAGAAAATCAGGACTGTGGTTTACAACACAGAGGAGCAGTGGAATGCAGAGAACTTCAATACTGTCCTGACTACCTGGCAGGAAACAGGCGTACCAAACAGAATAGTAAAGGAAGTGAATGACCTTCATTACTACACATTTTTATTTTTTTCATCTTTTACGTAAGAAACTAAATTTTTTATCTTTTTTCCTCACTTGATTTTACCTTTTTAATTATTATATTTTTATTTGTAATTAATATTATTACTACTACTATTTTACCTTTTTTTTAAAGTGTCATTTTATTTTTTCTTTATTTTATTTTATTTTGGAATTAGTGTTCTACATTTTATTTTAATTTTCCCTTTAGCATCATTCTATTCTATCTCCACTTTACCTTTATGACAACACTCTCTTCCTCACTTTCCCCCTTTTGTTGTCCTGTTTCTCTTACCCTATTCCTGCTTTAGATTTTCCCTATTCCTTCTTTTTTAAGCCCTGTTAAAAATTCACCCTATTTATATATCTAATTCCCAATACCCTGCTCTAAGTCCATACACACCTCTCTCTTCTCTTCCTTCACGAACCACATATTTATCCTCTCTGCCCTTTGTTTGTTTGTTTTTGTGTTGTTGTTATTGTTTGTTCTATTTTGTTTTTTTTTTATTCTAGTTTTTCTTGTTTAATTTTGTTTTGTTTTGTCTTGCTGCCTCTCTGTCCTATTGTTGTTGTTTACTTGATTGTTGATTAGATTGGTTATTGTTGTCCTTATTGGTGAGATTGTTACTCTTTTTTTGTTTTAGTTTGTTTTCTGCTTCTGTTTTTTCTCTCCTCACTTGTTATTAGTTGTTGTTTGTAGTTTGAATTCATCTCTGGGTGTTCATTGTTTGCATTTTTTGGGATTAGTGGTTGTTCTATTGGAGTTTTCTCCCCATATAAATAGACTCCCCCCTCTTTTTTATTCTCTGTCTTTTCTCTCTTAATTTTTTTCATTTTCTCATACCACTTTTGCACTCTTTTTTTTTTATCCCCTAATTCTCTTTTCTCTGGTGTCCACCTTTATTTGGGGTTATTAGTATCGTGAATACATTGGTGTTCAGTGCTCAGTGTGTGGAGCCTTGTGTTGTATTTTGTGCCTTTAAATCAACACAGGAGAGAGATAACTACAAAACCAGATAACTGGAGAAGAGAGATCATGGGGAAACAAACAAACAAACAAAAACAACAGCCGCCATATAAAAGAAAAGGAGGCATCACCAGAAAAGAAAGTAAACAAAATGGAGGCAAGCAATATGTTAGAGAAGGAATTTAGAAAAATGGTCATAAGGTTGCTTAAAAGAATAGAAGACAAATTCAACAATATGTGTAAGAACCAAGAGGAAATGAAGAATCACCAAGAAGAAATGAAAAAATGACATCGCTGTTATAAAGAACTCTATAGAAAGCATCAACAGTAGACTAGAAGAAGAAGAGGACGACATTAGTGAACTAGAAAACAAGGTAGAAAAAAATACCCAAGCAGAGCAGCAGCTAGTAAAAAAAACAGGTGGAGAGCCTAAGGGAATTTTTGGGCAACACTAAATGAAACAACATCCGCATAATAGGGGTGCCAGAAGGAGAGGAAACTGAGCAAGAAATAGAAAACCTGTTTGAAGAAATAATGATAGAAAACTTCCCTGATATAGGGAAGAAAAAACTCACACAAGTCCAAGAAGCTCAGAGTCCCAAACAAAATGAACCCCAAAAGACCAACGCCAAGGCACATTATAATTAAATTGGCAAACCCCAATGACAAAGTAAGAATATTAAAAGCAGCCAGAGAGAGACATAAAGTTACCTACAAAGGATCCCCCATAAGACGAGCGACTGATTACTCAACAGGAACACATCAGGCCAGAAGGGAATGGAATGAAATGTACAAAGTCATGCAAAGGAAGGGTCTGAATCCAAGAATACTGTACCCAGCAAGGCTATCAATCAAAATTGAAGGTGAAATGAGGAGCTTCACAGACAAAAAAGCACTAAGGGATTTTATTACCAATAGACCAGCAATGCAAGAAATGCTAGAGAAACTGCTGTAAAAAGAAGAAATAGGAAGGGAAGAAGGAACACAGGCATAAAAAATAAAAATGGTGACAAACAAGTACCTAGCAATAATAACTTTAAATGCAAATGGACTAAATGCCCCAATTAAAAGACATAAGGTAGCTGAGAGGATAAGAAAACGTGACCCATATATCTGCTGTCTACAGGAAACCCACCTCAGAAAAAAGGACTCACACAGACTGATGGTGAAGAAATGGGAAAAGGTTTTTGAGGTTAATGGAAAAGAAAAAAAAAAAAAAGCTGGGGTAGCAATACTTATATCTGACAAATTAGACCTCAAAGTGAAGGACATAGCAAGAGATAAGGAAGACCACTTCATAATACTAAAGGGAGCAATCCAATGCGAGATATAAGTGTGGTAAACATATATGCATTGAATACAGGAGGACACAAATACATTAAAAAAAAACTTCTGGAGGATATCAAGAGAGAGGTTGACAGCAATACAGTCATAGTAGGGGACTTTAATACCCCGCTATCACTATTGGACAAACGCTCTAAACAAAAAATAAGCAAAGAACCATCAATCCTAAATGACTCACTAGATCAGATGGAATTAACTGACGGCTTCAGAACATTTCACCCCAAAGCCACAGAACATTCTTCTCAAGTGCACATGGGTCATTTTCAAAGACAGACCATATATTGGGTCACAGGCAAAGTCTCTTCAAATTCAAGATAGAAATCATATCAAGCATCTTCTCAGATCACAATGGCATACAACTAGAAATCAACTACAATAAAAGCAATAAAAAAAATCAAACACATGGAGACTAAATAGCATGCTATTAAACAATTAATGGGTTACCAGCGAGATCAAAGAAGAAATAAAAAGCAATCATAGCAACAAACAACAATGAAAACACAACAATCCAAAATCTTGGGATACAATGAAAGCAGTCTTGAGAGGGAAGTTCATAGCTCTATGAGCCTACAGCAAAAGACAAGAAACAATGGTAATAAATTACCTAACCCTACAACTCAAAGAGTTAGAAAGAGAGCAACAAGAAAAGCCCAGCGTAAGCAGAAGAAAGGAAATAATACAGATCAGAGTGGAGATAAGTGAAATAGAGACCCCCCCCAAAAAAAAAAATATATATATATACACATAAGATCAACAAAACCAAGAGTTGGTTCTTTGAAAGGACAAACAAGATTTATGAACCTCTAGCCAGGCTCACCAAGAAGCAAAGAGAAAGGAACCAAATAAACAAAATCAGAAATGAAAGAGGTGAAGTAACAACCAATCCCTTAGAAATACAAATGATTATGAAAAAATACTATGAACAACTCTATTCCAACAAAATGGACAACCTAGATGGAATGGCCATATTCCTATAAAAACACAAGCTCTCAAAACTCAACCAAGAAGAATAAAAAAACCTGAATAGGCTGATAACTACTGAAGAAATTGAAACAGTGATAAAAAATATTCCAGCAAACAAAAGCCCTGGTCTGAACGGCTATACAGGGGAGTTCTACCAAGCATTCAAAGAACTAAAACCTATCCTTCTCAGACTATTCCAAAAAATTCAAGAGGAAGGCACACTTCCATGCTCTTATTATGAAGCCAGCATTGCCCTAATCCCAAAACAAGATAAAGACACCTCAAAAAAAGAGAACTACAGGCCAATATTCTTGATGAACATAGATGCTAAAATCCTCAACAAAATTCTAGTAAATCGGATTCAGCAATATATTAGAAAGATCATACACCATGACTAAGTGGGATTTATACCAAAGATGCAAGGTTGGTACAAAATCCGCAAATCAATAAATGTGAAATATCACATAAACGAACTAAGAGACAAAAATCACATAATCATATCAATCGATACAGAAAAAGCATTTGACAAAATCCAACATCTTTCTTTTTTTGTTAAAGGAGGGGCTCTCTCTCTCTCTCTCTCTCTCTCTCTCTCTCTCTCTCTCTATATATATATATATATATATATATATATATATATATAATTGACTTTTTACAGAGAGGAAGGGAGAGGGATAGAGAGTTAGAAACATCAATGAGAGAGAAACATCGATCAGCTGCCTCTTGTACAGCTCCTATTGGGGATGTGCCCGCAACCAAGGCACATGCCCTTGTCCGGAATTGAACCTGGGACCCTTCCGTCCACAGGCCGACGCTCTATCCACTGAACCAAACCGGTTAGGGCCCAACACCCTTTCTTGATAAAAACTCTCAGCAAAGTGGGAATAGAGGGATCATACCTCAACATAATAAAAGCCCCATATGACAAACCTACAGCCAACATCATACTCAATGGGAAAAACTAAACCTATTTCCCCTAAGAACAGGAACAAGACAGGGATGCCCACTTTAACCACTCCTGTTCAACATAGTACTAGAAGTACTAGCCATCAGTACTAGCGATCAGACAAGAACTAGAAATAAAAGGCATCCAAATTGGAAAAGAAGAAGTAAAACTGTTCTTACTTGCAGATGACATGATACTATACATAGAAAACCCCAAAGACTACATCAAAAAACTACTAGACCTAATACATGAATTTGGCAATGTAGCAGGTTGCAAAATTAACACCCAGAAATCTATGGCCTTTTTATACACCAATAATGAATTCACAGAAAGAGAAATGAAAAAAAAAATCCCATTTACCATTGCACCAAAAAAAAAAAAAAATTAACATACCTAGGAATAAACTTAACTAAGGATGTAAAAGACCTGTACTTGGAAAACTACAGGACATTGAAAAAAAAGATAGAGGAAGACATAAAGAAATGGAAGAACATACTATGTTCATGGATTAGTAGAATCAACATCATTAAAATGTCCATACTACCTAAAGCAATCTATAGATTCAATGCAATACCTATTAAAATACCAATGGCATATTTCAAAGATCTAGAAAAAACTCTCCAAAAATTCATCTGGAATTAAAAAAGACCCCAAATAGCCACAGCTATCCTGAAAAAGAGCAAACTTGAAGGGATCACAATACCAGACATCAAACTGTATTACCAAGCCACGATTCTCAAAATTGCCTGGTACTAGCATAAGTATAGACATACAGACCAAGGGAACAGAATAGAGGACCCAAAAAATTTGACAAAGGAGGCAAGAGCATATAATGGAGTAAAAACAGTCTCTTTAATAAATGGTGCTGGGAAATTTGGTGAGATACGTGCAAAAAAATGAAACTACATCACCAACTTACACCATACACAAAAACAAACTCAAAATGGCTAAAGGACTTGAATGTAAGACGGAAAACCATAAAAATCCTACAAGACTCCATAGGCAGCAAAATTGCAGACATATGTCATAGCACTATCTTTACAGACACAGATCCTAGGTCAAGAGAGACTAAGGAGAAAATAAACAAATGGGACTACATCAAAAGAAAAAGCTTATGCACAGCAAAAGAAACAATCAACAAAACAACAAGAAAGCCCACTGCATGGGAGAGCATATTTGCAAATGTTATCTCCGATAAGGGTTAATCTTCAAAATTTACAGGGAACTCATACAACTTAACAAAAGAAAGATAAACAACCCAATCAAAAAATGGGCAACGGACCTAAATAGAAACTTTTCGAAAGAGGACATTCAGAAAGCCAAGAGACACATGAAAACATGCTCAAAGTCACTAATCATCGGACAGATGGAAATCAAAACAACAATGAGGTACTACCTCACACCTGTCAGAATGTCTATCATCATCAACAAATCAACAAATGACAAGTGCTGGAGAGGATGCAGAAAAAAAGGAACCCTCGTGCACTGCTGGTGGGAATGCAGACTGGTGCAGCCACTGTGGAAAACAGAATGGCATTTCCTCAAAAATTTAAAAATGGAACTGCCATTTGACCCAGTAATACCACTTCTAGGAATATATTCCAAGAAATCACAAACACAAATTAGAAAGGATATATGCACCCCCATGTTCATAGCAGCACAATTTACAATAGCTAAGATTTGGAAACAGCCTAAATGCCCATTAGCAGATGAGTGGATTAGAAAACTGTGGTACATCTTCACAATGGAATACTATGCTGCTATAAAAAAGAAGGAATTCTTACCATTTGCAGCAGCATGGATGGAACTGGAGAGCATTATGCTAAGTAAAATAAGCCAGGCAGTGAATGAAAAATACCACATGACCTCATTTATGGATAATAAAGAACATTATAACCTGATGAACAAAAAGATAGATACAGAGGCAGAGAAGCATCGAACAGATGGTCAAATTACAGCGGGAAGGCTGGAGAGGCTTGGTGGGGGCAGTAAGAGATCAACCAAAGGATTTGTATGCCTGCATAGAAGCATAACAAATGGACACAAGACACTGGAGGGTGGGGTGGGCAAGTACCGGGGGTTAGGGGAGGCTGGGGGAAGGTCAATGGGGGAAAGAAGGAGACATATGTACTACTATTTGTAATACTTTAAACAATAATAAAAAAAAACTATATAAAAAAGCATGAGGGAATCTTTTTGGAATATAGAATTAATATAATGGGATAATGTGCAGCCTGTGCATGACACCTCATACAGATGGCTTGTTGCATTAAGGTGCATCTAGATGAGGCCTGAGAGGAGTACAAAAGGATCAAATACACAAGTGGTGGCAAATACTGTCTTATTGGGAGTTCCCCGTAAGGTACAAATGGAATTATCTAAGCTATAGTTAAAACTATTCCATTTTGCCCTAGTTGGTTTGGCTCAGTGGATAAGAGCGTTGGCCTGTGGACTGAAGGGTCCCAGGTTTGATTCCATCGAAGGGCACATGCCTAGGTTGTGGGCTTGATCCCCAGTGGGGGGCGTGCAGGAGGCAGCCGATCAATGATTCTCTCTCATCTTTGTTGCTTCTTTCTCTCTACCCCTCTCCTTTCCTCTCTAAAATCAATAAAATAGCTGCTGCACTTGCACCATCAATAAAATAGCTGCTGCACTTGCACCATCAATAAAATAGCTGCTGCACTTGCACCATTTTATAGGTGCAAGTGCAGCAGCTAATTTCCATTGCATATTTTGTAGGGGCCAATTATCATGTTGTAATTGAGATCCAACAAATCCTCATCCATACCATAAGATGGGGTGATTAGCTTGAACATATAGATAGGATGTTGTCCCCTTCCATTTTAGGGTGTGATTGTTACTATATGCAGTCTCATAGGGGCTCCAATCCACAAAGGAAAAACCGTTATTAAGTTTACTGCTGGTGGGGTGGTCACTATAACAGTCTTGCCAATTCATTTCTTCCTCGGTGGGGTGCCATTCATAAAACTTTTTACATAATGGCTTAGTGGGGGATGTCTTAGTAATGTTACATTTTCTGTACCTCTCCCTAGAGCAAGTAGTGATAGTAGATGTATTTGGGCTTTTGCTTCCCCCTCCTTTGGTGTCCATGCTAGCCAGAAACCTTTATTTATTTATTTATTTTTAAGATTGTTGTGGAGCGAACGCAAGTAAAGACCACTGGAGTCCAGACCGATTTAAATTTTAGGGAGCCTTTATTGTCAGCCGGCGACTGCTCTCTCTCCACTCAGGAAGGTCAGAGAGCAGCCCCAACCCTTTGTGCAAGACCACTTTTAAGCACGTTAACCACATCCTGTTTTTGCAGAGTAAGTAACCCACGACAAAACAGTTTTTCCCAAATAATGTCAGGGCCATGCTATTGACGACCATGTTATTTACAGGGTTATCCTGTTCTTTAGAAAGCTGACAGTGTTCTATCTTGCAAGGCTATTTTGTGAGGTGCAAGGGGAAAGGGGCCATGAGACCAATACTCAAGGCCTGGCCTGGTGTCAGCACTGACAACCCTATCTGGGGCATAGTCCCCGGCCTCTCTGGAGTGCTCAAAAATTCCCACTCTCTAGCAAAAATATATTTTATTAATTTTTTACAGAGAGAAAGGGAGAGGGATAGAGAGTTAGAAACATCAATGGGAGAGAAACATCTATCAGCTGCCTCCTGCACACTCCCTACTGGGTATGTGCCCACAACCAAGGTACATGCCCATTATCAGAATCAAACCTGTTACCCTTGAGTCCACAGGCCAACGCTCTATCCACTGAGCCGAGCCAAACTGGTTAGGGCCAGAAACCTCTCTTTAATTCCACACACAATGGAGCAGTAGTTGGATTCTGTGTCATACAAAAGGAAAGCTGGGTGGTGGCACCCGTGTAATTATACCTTGCCCATATACTTCTTTGTCCCACTTAGGGTCCCCCTGAATGACCAAGGTGCTTGGTATTATTGGTGACTACACTAGGCGGGGGATCAGCCCAAGTAAGGGGTCTCACCCATGGAGGGTCAGGAACATAAGTCCAATATACTTCCCCATTTGCCCCTGGTAGTATTACTGCACAACTGATGATTGCTAGCATGGCAAGAAAAACATTCTCAGGCGTCCTTGGAGTTTTGATCTCCTCACAAATTTGCTCAGCTTTCTGGACCGTCTTCTTCACCATCCCCCAGGTCATTTCCGGGCTGTTTCTTGTCTGTCTCATTCTCCTCCCACTCCTTATCTTCAGCATGTTGCTTGGGGCTGCCACTCTCTGTGGCTGGGGTAGTCGATTGTCTGCAGCTGCAGGTACAGGGTGTGATTCCCGGTGCAAGGTCCTCATTAATCTAGTCAGTTTCTCCCTTGGGTCCATGTTGAAGTTTAATATTTCTTATAATCCATATAATCTACATATAATTCCATATAATCTACATGGGCTTGGAGAAGTTTTCTGGAAATACAAAAAAATGTCCTCTACCAAATGTTAACAAGGGGTCAGGGCCTTTCCATAAGCCAGACTCAGTCTCTTTCCATTTAACCAGACCATTTTCCTTTAGCTTATTCTGACATAAGTATAATTCCATGGGTGTCTTGCCATCAGCATTACAAGTGAAAAAAATTAAAGTAATTAAGGCTTGATGTAGTTTACTTACCGGAGATTTCTCCACTATTCCCCCTTTTTGTTTTTCAAGTTGGGATTTTAGCTGCTGATGTTGGTGTTCTATAATTGCCTGTCTCCATTTCTTCCATAGGGATTTTTAGATAAGGTCTTAACTAATTAATGTCTTTTAATAATTTCTAAAAAGTCATTTAAGGTTTTAAGGCAATCCATTCTGTATTTCTACTTTTTCAGGCCTAATACATCGCCTTTTAATTATAGTTCCTAAATATTTGAAAGGCGTTTCCCTCTGTATTTCCTCCCAGTGTAATTTTTAAACCACATTTAGGGAGTTTCTTTTAAAAACTTTTACTTTCTTTTAAACAGAGCAACAAACTTGGTTGCTTTCCAGAAAAACCCAGTAGGAGAGAGTTATGCTGGCCAATACTGCAATGCATACATTTCAAGTAAAATTAACTCTCTTTCTACTTATGGTGTCTCATTAATGGTGAGATTTAATGCTTGATTAATAACTTTTAGTTTACTTTGTAAATAGTAGCAAAAGAGATCTTAAAATTTCTCCTTTTTATTAAGCTTAAAATTTACTTTTAAACAGCATTCTTTTTGGCTAGTGCTCATATGCATATATATGCAGTTTTTACTTTGGACTTTACTAGAATCAATTGGTCATAAAATATTGGCTTCTCATATAAATGAGTTTATATGAAACCTTGATTATATTGTGAAAAGCTAATGAAGTATTCAGCAACCTTGTCCTGCAAAGCTTAGAGGCTGAAACTTTATAACATTTAAAATATCCTATATAATAAAGAGGTAATATGCAAATTGACCATCATGCCCTCATGCAAGACAGCCGCCCCCATGTGGTCACAAGATGGCTGCCCCCATGTGGTCACAAGATGGCCGCCCCCATGTGGTCACAAGATGGCCACCCCATGTGGTCACAAGATGGCTGTGCCCATGTCGTCCCAAGATGGCCACCACAAGATGACCGGCAGGGGATTTTAGTTGTGGGCAATCAGGCCAGCAGGGGAAGGCAGTTTGGGGGGACAAGGCCTGCAGGGGAGGGCAGTTGGGGGTGACCAGGCCTGCAGGGGAGGGCAGTTAGGGATGACCAGGCCTGCAGGGGAGGGCAGTTGGGGGTGACCAAGCTGGCAGGGGAAGGCAGTTAGGGGCGACCAGGTCTGCAGGGGAGGGCAGTTGGGGAGATCGGGCCAGCAGGGGAGCAGTTAGGCGTTGATCAGGCTGGCAGGGGAGCGGTTAGGGGTGATCAGGCGGGAAGGCAGAAGTGGTTAGGGGCAATCAGGTAGGCAGTCAGGTGAGTGGTTGGGAGCCAACAGTCCCAGATTGTGAGAGGGATGGGTCCCAGATTGGAGTGGGAGCAGACTGGGCTGAGGGACACTCCCTCCCCCACCCAGAGTGCATGAATTTTGTGCATCAAGCCTCTGGTAAGTATATAACTAGAACACAGTTATTAATTTTTATTTGATAAAGCTTTCCACATTATTTCAAGTATATTAGGTTAGACTAATTTAGTTCAAAAGTATTTCTTTAAAGAAGAGAGAATAAATCTTTGAATCATTCCAGGGCCTTTGAAATGTCCCAAAGATATCTCTCAGTTAAAGTCCCGAAATTTAGCATGGAAGGACTATCAAATATACATAACCCAAATATTATATTATACACTTTTTGTAATTATTCTAAAAGATATTAATTAAATTTAAACTGGTTTTAATATTTAAAATTTGGTTCAGATCATAGAATTAATTCTCTTTTTTAATTAGGCTAATAAAATATTATATCCTAGGTTGAAATTTTACCACATGTAATACACATAAGGATTACAATATATTTTGAACTACTGATTTCTCCAGAGAAAATACAAGAATTATTTTTCTCAAAAATGAATTTCTATACTTTATGCATTTTGTTATTACAACCATATAATTTCATCCAATTTAATTTGAATTTTAAACTCTTAGAAGCCTCAAATTTTATGTGGCAAGTTAAATACTTAGCATTTTTCAGATTATTAATATATTTATATTTTAAGGATATACTTCAAATAAAATACAAGACATATTCAATTAATAGATTCAAATCTCTCCTCTAGATTTTTCATATGAGGTAAATTCAGATTAATATTTCAGTATTTTGTCATTTAAAAATACCTAAATATTTAATAATTTTTATTTAATTCAGTAATGTTCTAAAGTTTTAAGTTACCAAAGACTTGGGAAAACTATATATGAGGCTGGCGAAAAGGCAGGGGGAGGAGGGAGTAGGCCAGGTCTAACCTCTTGACTGCCACATTCTTCCTTAGAGATAACATCTAAGGTTACTGCTGCGAGAACCTTGACTGGCTCTTTCCTCTAACAGAGAGAGCAATCAGTCTCCTCTTGAATGACTGGGCTTTCATTATTAATATATTTATAATCTATACTAGTAACTGAGAAACATGTAAATTGACCGTGACTCCACAATGCCCACAGCCAATCAGGAGTGAGTATGCAAATTAACCCGGCAAAGATGGTGGGCCTGTGGGCAGCGCTCACACAGGCGCTGATCAGCCAAGGGTGGGGTGGGAATGCCTGGTCAACTGCCCGGAACATGCTGCCCCAAGGCGACTAAGCCAGGTATCCCATCCTGCCCACTGGCTGCTCCAGGCCGATAGGCAGCCCTCGGAGGTGCAGAGTGGCCTGTGGGTGAAGCAGGATGCCTGCCCACCTGCCTGGAGCATGCTGCCCACCTGTCTGGAGTGCGCTGACCAAGGTGAGGAAGCCAGGCACTCTGCTCTGGGCCGGTGGGCAGCGCGTGCAGGCGCAGAGAGGCCAGTGGATGGGGTGGGGCAAGATGCCTGCCTTTGTCGCCTGGGGCAGTGTGCTCCAGGTGAGTGGGAAGTGTGTGCAGGTGCAGAGCAGCTGGTGGGCAGCATGCTTTGGGTCGGTGGGCAGCGCACGCAGGCATCCCGCCTTGCCCAGGCCACTATGGGCCTGTGGGCAGCCCGTGGAGAGCCTCTGCGCTGGGGAGGCTGGCCGGGCAAGGGTGGCCTGTACTCCTCACATGGTGGTGATGGCAGCCGTGAGCGTGCCAAGCGGAGCCTGCGGGCTGAGCTGAAGTAGCGCCTCCAGGCCATCAGCACCAAGAGGTGGCTGCGCAAGTCTTACCTCCTGGATCAGAAAGTGTGCGATCGCAGGGATGCCTCCATGGCAGGCCAGATTGACGTCCTCTGATGCACGCATCCTCTCCTCCCCCCATGGCATGCAAACATCCCCCAGTGCACTGTCACCCATGTGGGCCTGCAACAGTCCCAGACCATGGTGCACGCAAGTTCCCCCCTGCCCCTCTGCAGCACTTTCATCAACCTCAGCATGCCTACATCCCCCAAAGAACGTGTGCACATCCCCTCCGGTATGCTCATGTCCTTTGGAGAGTGTCTGGGTGTTCTGGGTGCTGAGCATGGGTTCCTGTGAGATGACAGTGAGAGGGCAGAGCAGTGATTCCCTGTTCCCGCGGAGGCCAGCGCAGTGACGAGATCACCTCTGTGGGGCTAATGCAGGTGCTGAGGTAGAAGCAGGTGCAGACAGACACACCTGGTGGGCACTGGTGGCCCTCGCTGAGGTGCCTTTGGTCAGCATTCAAGATCAGGAACCCAGAGGAGGCGAAGAGTTCTGTCCTCTCAGTGAAATGGTGGGATAGTCGGGGCGACTGCAGGGGAGGAATGTGAACTTTGGGTGGCGGCACCCATGAGCGAAGGCTGCCCTGACTGAGCCTTACTCGCTTGGGGCCTAGCAAACTCCTGCCGGGCAGCAGGTGACAGGATGTGCTTTTCCAAGTTAATGAGAGAAAACATTGATTCTCCCATTGCCTGTGAAGGTGGGGAGATATGCAGGGAGTGAGCAAGGTTCCCTGTCTGGGGGTTCCAAATCCACCACTGGTTCCTTTCACTGCTGACTGGACATATACAGGGTGTCCCCCCAAAATGTGTACACACTTTGAATACCTACTAATTCCAATGGGTTTAAGCATGAAAAGAAAGTAAGAACAATGGAACTATCATCTGTTAAAAGTGTGGGCATGAACTGGCAGTCGGACATTCTCTATGGAGTCCTGGCCGGGGGGAGGGGAGCTTTATTATTATTTGTAATAAAGCTTTTCAGTAATAACTACAGGTCTGGTGCATGAAATTCCCATGCACGAATTTTGTGCACCAGGCCTCTAGTTATTACTGAAAAGCTTTATTACTAATTCTTCATTTTAGTTACATTTATTTATGTTTTGACCAATTTTGAGATTTTAAAGCCAATTATTATTATCCAAAACATTTTCTTTGGCAAATTCTGTAACAGAGATAACTTACTGACTTTCAGTGATTTTAATGTTAAAGTATTATTTTATTTTTATCTTTATTTTATTAAAACAGGAGTGCCCCGGGACCTGTGAGGCAACCTTGGAATGCAGTCCATTATTATTCAAGAATTACCCATTATTATGGAAACATTAATTCTATTGCCCAAACACAGCCTGTATATTTTCCTTGTGTCATTTTCACCATCTTTTAAAGAAAAACGGACTTGGGTTTATTCTATAGCATCATGAATAGATGGGGCTCAGTCTAAGAGGCCACCCAAAATTGGATGGGGTGCACCTTCTCTTAAGCTAGCCTGTTTCTCTTCATGGGTACAGAAATCCCAGATGCATCCCTAAATTGTGAGAAATGTCTCATTTGTGTAAATTTCAAATGATGGACTGGGAAATAAAAACATGGTGAAAATGAGACTTTTAATAACACTGTCAGGAGTGGGCATCCATTTTATAGGATCACCAAAAGACCTAGTAATTAATGGGATGGGGCCTTTTCTATTTACCTCCCTTTGTCTAGGGAATTTTCTTAGAAGCTGTGTTATTAGCCATGTGTACCGCTCATATTGTCTCTCTCCCCATTTTCACATTATGTTTTGCTCTGGGGAAATTTAGTAATGGCCTGGCCATCTACTGTTTCTTTTCTATTAAATTAAATTAAATTAAATGCATGCTTAATAGACTAACAATAAACAAATTAAACCAAACAATAAAGACAGATAAAACAACAATCAACAGAAAGCACCCATAACACATAGACAAGACTTAATAAATGAGAGTTCTTTTCATGGGCTTTTTAGATGTTTTATATTGCCTGGGACTTACAGCCAGAATGCAGCCTGGATCTCAGCCTGTTGTTCACACATTTTATTATATTCTGCTTTCCATAGCATTGACTGGTGTCTAAAGTTCCTTTAGAGAGAGAGAAACCAAGATGGCGGCATAGGTAAACACCTAAACTGCTGCCTCACACAACAATTTTAAAACTACAAATAAAAGACAAAACAGACATCATACAGAACCACAGGAAGTCCGGCTGAGTGGAATTTCTACAACTAGAAGGAAAGAGAAAAGCACACTGAGACTCAGAGGAGCTACAGGAGGCAGAGATATGGAGACGCGTGCGCAGAAAACTGGCAACTGAGTTAGCAGCTGGCTTTCTCAAGTGGGACGGAGACAAACGCTCCTGACTGCGCTGAACTCCAGTTCTGGGCAAGACTCTGGGGACCCAGACTCATACAGGGTGAAACTGGACTGTCAGGAAAGAGAAAAGCACATTGAGACTCAGAGCAACTGTGGAAGGCAGAGGTACCGAAGTGTGCGCATGGAGAGGGCGGGAAACTGAGTATGCGACTGGCTTTCTCAAGCTGGAGGGAGACAGAAGCTCCCGACTGCACTGAAGTCCAGTTCCGGGCGAGACTCTGGGGACCCAGACTCATTTGGGGAGAAACTGGACTGTCTGGCAGCGGGCGGAACTCAAGGGAAGCGTTCTCTTAGAGGTGCTTGCAGTGATTACCACAGGACACTGAGAAACAGGGGCCTATTAGGGTAGGGCTGACAGGAAGCCACTGCTGTCTGCTCCACCCTAAGACTCCACCCCATCCAAGCTGAGCACAGAGGCTTTTGCAAGTCTTGTCTCATGAGGGTATCTCCAGCACAGAAGTTCTCCCAGCTGATCCTCATAGCCAATTGGCCTGGAAGTCAATTCCTCCCAGTGATACCAACAGCAATCAAGGCTTAACTACAACAAGACTGTGGACACAGCTCACAAAGGGGTGCACCAAGAGTGTCCACCTCAGGTAACTGGGGAGGCTGAGCCTAGCACACAAAGCCACTCTACAAACTCAGGGAAGCAGCGAAAATGCGGAGACAAAGAAACAGATCACAAATGGAGGAAAGCAAATGACTGGATATAGAGTTCAAAGCCACGGTTATAAGGTTTTTCAAGAATTTCCTAAAAAAGGCCAATAAATTTAGCGTGACTCTTGAGAATATGAAAAAGGACCAACTAGAAATTAAGCATACACTGACTGAAATAAAAAAATAATATACAAAGATCCAACAGCAGACTAGAGGACCACAAGAATCAAGTCAAAGATTTGAAATACAAAGAAGCAAAAAACACTCAACAAGAAGAGCAAAAAGAAAAAAGAATCCAAAAATATGAAGACAGTGTAAGGAGCATCTGGGACAACTTCAAGCGTACCAACATCAGAATTATGGGGGTGCTGGAAGAAGAGAGAAAGCAAGATACTGAAAACCTATTTGAAGAAACAATGACCGAAAACTTCCCCCACCTGGTGAAAGAAATAGACTTACAAGTCCAGGAAGTGCACAGAACCCCAAACAAAAGGAATCCAAAGAGGACCACACCAAGACACATCATAATTAAAATGCCAAGAGCAAAAGACAAAGAGAGAATTTTAAAAGCAGCAAGAGAAAAACAGTTAGTTACCTACAAGGGAGCACCCATATGACTGTCAGCTGATTTATCAACAAAAACTATGCAGGCCAGAAGGGAGTGGCAAGAAATATTCAAAGTAATGAACAGCAAGAACCTACAACCAAGATCACTCTACTCAGCAAAGCTATCATGCAGAATTGAAGGTCAGATAAAGAGCTTCACAGATAAGAAAAAGCTGCAGGAGTTCATCACCACCAAACCAGTATTATATGAAATGCTGAAAGGTATTCTTTAAGAAGAGGAAGAAGAAGAAAAAGGTAAAGATAAAAATTATGAACAACAAATACATATCTATCAACAAGTGAATCTAAAAATCAAGTGAATAAAAAATCTACTGACCAGAATAAACTGGTGAATATAACAGAAGCAGGGGCCAAGAAAGGGAGTGGACTGATAATTCTCGGGGGAAAGGGGTGTGGGAGGTGTGGTAAGAGACTGAACAAAAATCGTACACCTATGGATGAAGACAGTGGGGGTTGCGGTAAGGCCAGAGGGTGAGGTTGGAACTGGGTGGAGGGGAGCTATGGTTGGGAAAAAGAGGAACAATTGTAATAATCTGAACAATAAATATTTATTAAATTTATATATATATTTCTTTAAAAAATAAATAAAGTTCCCTTAGCTAAAATCAGCCTGTCACAAGGCATCATATGGTAATTTTCAGACAAATCATTAAGGAGTCCTTTTGTAAAAGGACTGTTAATGCTATTTTCTCTAGCTGTTGAGCCTTTCCACACTAGAGGGGGAGGATTGGGGCCTTAGGTATTACAGACTTTTGATCCTCAATATGAATTGGGTATAATGCAGTTTGAACAAGAGTCCACCTAGTTAAAGAGGGAAAGGGCACTCGTTTTCTTTGAGCCTGATTTAAGAGACTACCTTTTGACACATTAATTCCTTTATCCTTGAGCATGCAAGCTAAAAATTTACAATGATGTTTTTGCCTTTTACTTGAATTCTTCCCCATTATAGCCTGACTGAAATAAAAGATGTCCCCGCTCACTTACAGTTCATGACTTTGAAGCTGGCACGAGCTTTGTGTGCAGTGAATTTCCCCACCTTTCCGGTGAACCTCCAACCTTTCTGGTGAATTTCCTTTTTTCTTCATTTTTCACTGAGGCGAATCTTCTCCAAATGCCCTATGTTGGGCAGCAGAATGCTGCAGCCCTTTGCAATGAGGATTCAGGATCTGGAAAAGGGGCCACACACAAACAAAGACACTAGAGAAGAAATATGAATTTAGAAGGCATGGGGGTCAGGCGGAAACCTTTTGCTAGTGGAGAGGCTTCCCGAAGCCCTGGCCCTGTTAGCTTTTATTCAGTTTTAGAATACACATCTTGCCCTCAGTTAGGCAGGCAATCTGGTAGCAGACAGACTATCTTAAAGGTCAGTAAATATTAGTAAAGATTTACTTTGATACTATTAGGTCTGGAAATTGTTGAGTCACCATTATCTTGACAGAACAATTGGTTTAAAGCTTTGGTCCTGCCAAAGCTCAGGGTTCATCAGCCTTCCAAGTTTCTTGTTGCACTTTCATGATAGTGTTGACAATGGATAGCTTCCAGCATAGGACTTCCATAACAAAGTGCCACAAACTATGGCTTAACACGACAGAACTTTATTGTGATGGTGGCCTGAACTGGAATGTACCAGTGAAGAAGGTGATAAGGAAGCTATAGAAATTCAGGTCAACTTTGATGCACCCACTCTGCTGCAAAAATACAGCAGTAGTAAATGTGAATTAAAAAAATAGAAAACCAGAGTGATCCAAGATGGTGTCATAGGTAAACACCTAAACTGCTGCCTCGCACAACAATTTCAAAATTACAACTAAAAGACAAAACATCTATCACCTAGATCCACGAGAACGCTGGCTGAGTGGAATTTCTACAACTAGAAGGAAAGAGAAAAGAGCATTGAGACGTGCACAAGTGCTGAAAAGCTGAGGTACGGAGGCATGTGATCTGGGCTGGCAGCAGGCATTGCTTTCTTTCAACCCGAAGGGAGACAAGCCCGATTATTCTGAAATCCAGTTTCTGGGGAGACAAGGGGGACTCAAACTCCTATGAGGAGAAGCTGGACTGTCTGCCATCAGGTCGGAGAGTGAGGGTGGCTTGCTTTCAGAGCTGCGCCCAGGAATAATTGTTTACTGCACTGGGGCGTGGGACGCGTGGACACGGTCGGAGACACAGAGCCGGCTAACTGGCAGCCATCGCTGTTTGCCACGCCCTAACCTAGTGACACCCTGAGACCCTGCCCTGCACAACCTGCAAACCCACTCAAGCTCCAATCAGTGGCTTTAGCATATGAATGGCCTCCCCTACTGCAGCTTAACCTAGCAAACTTACAGCCCAGGTCAGACAGCTCCAAAACCTCCAAACCCCAAGCAAAGAGCAGAAAACTGTAGTTCTTGTTGTAGCTCCTGCTGGGTGGCCTTAGACAGTAGCTGACCTGCACCCCATTGGAGATCCAGAAACCAGTATACCTAGTGGTCAGTGTGAGACACCAGATTTCAACTCCTCACATCCATAAGTGACACATTCAAGAGGCAGACTCAGTGAGCACCAAAGCCCCACTGAAACAAGTCCTGTTCCATAAGCGTGTCTCCAGCGCAGCAGTTCTTCCATTATAGACACAGCGAGTCCTCACAGCCGATTGGCCTGGAGGTCAATTCCTCCCAGTGATACCAACAGCAATCAAGGCTTAACTACACCAAGACTTTGCACTCAGCCCACAAAAGGGTGTACCAAGAGCATCCACCTCAGGTGACTGGGGCGGCTGAGCTATTGCCCCCTATAGGTCACCTACCACACAAAGCCACTCCATCAACAGAGGGAAGCAGCCAAAATGTGGAGACAAAGAAACATGTTACAAATGAAAGAAATGGAGGAAAGCAAACTACTGGATGACATAGAGTTCAGAACCACATTTATAAGGTTACTCAAGAATCTTCTTAAAACCTCTGAGCAGCTTAGTGAGACCTTTAAGGACCTTAATGAGAATGCCAAAAAAAAAAAAAATGGAAAAGGACCAGTCAGAAATGAAGCATACACTGTCTAAAATAAAGAATATACAGAAACTCAACTGTAGATCAACGTACCCCAAGAATCAAACCAAAGATCTGAAATATGTGGAAACAAAAAACACTCAACCAGAAAAACAAAAAGAAAAATGAATCCAAAAATATGAAGATAGTGTAAGGAGCCTATGGGACAACTTTAAGCGTATCAACATCCGAATTTTTGGGGTGCCAGAAGAAGGGAGAGAGCAAAATATTGAAAACCTATTAGAAGAAATAATGACAGAGAACTTCCCTACCTGGTGAAAGAAATAGACTTACGAGTTCAGGAAGCACACAGAACCCCATACAAGTGGAATCCAAAGAGGAACACACTAACACACATCATAATTAAAATGCCAAGGGCAAAAGACAAAGAGAGAATCTTGAAAGCAGCAAGAGAAAAATGGTTAGTTACTTACAAGGGAGCACCCATACAACTGTCAGCTGATTTCTCAACAGAAACTATGCAGGCCAGAAGGGAGTGGCAAGAAATATTCAAAGTGATGAACAGCAAGAACCTACAACCAAGATTACTCTACCCAGCAAAGCTATCATTCAGAGTTGAAGGTCAGATAAAGAGCTTCACAGACAAGAAAAAGCTAAAGGAGTTCATCGCCACCAAACCAGGATTACACGAAATGCTGAAGGGTATTCTTTAAGAAGAAGAAGAAGAAGAAGAAAAAGGTAAAGATAAAAATTATGAACAACAAAATGACATCAAATACATACCTACCAACAAGTGAATCTAAAAATCAAGTGAATAAAAAATCTGAAGAACAGAATGGACTGGTGAATATAATAGAATCAGGGACATAGAAAGGGAGTGGACTGACGATTCTCAGGGGAAGCAAGTGTGAGGGGTGCGGGAAGAGATTGGACAAAAATCTTACACCTATGGATGAAGACAGTGGCGGGGGGTATGGGCATGGGGTGGGGTGGGGAATCAGGTGGAGGGGAGCTATGGGGGGAAAAAAAGAGGAACACCTGTAATAATCTGAACAATAAAGATTTATTTTTAAAAAAAAGGCACTAAATTGTATTAATTGAATAGACAAATGACAAGTAACCTGGAATTAGGAATGTCCCATGCTTTTGATACAATTGTAATGAACCTAGTTATAAATAACTGGAAAGGAGTAAAGGCATTGGACAGAGGGAGAATAGACACATGCCTAGTAAAGTCTGGGTGACCTAGGAAACATACTTGCTTGTAATTCACACCTGTGGGGAAAGGGATACACCACTTCTACCAATAATACTTTCTCTACAGTTTTCTCAAACGCCCCATAACTTCAATCACAGAAGTAGTATTGTATAAGGTGGTTATATTTTCTAGTAGGGTTAGAATAGTGTTACAGTTTGCTTATATTATGAAGTAAAAAACAGTTGTAGGCTAGCCTAGGGATTGAACTGTGATATAGAACACTATTAGGGATAAATTGACTGGGCATAGTTGAAAAAAATGTACATTGTGTTGTCCAGTGATATTTGAACTCAAATCTCAGTTTCATCACTTACTAGCTATGTAATATTGTGGAATTTATTGTCTAAGCTCCCAGACACTCAGTGTCTTCTTCTGTATAACATAGCATTTGTTGCAAGAATTACCTGAAATTTTATATGCAAGGTTTGTATATATAGGTATATCTATACTAATAAAAGAGTAATATGCTAATTAGACCAGGAGACCTTCCAGATGTTCTTTCGGACAAAGCTAGGGGCTTGGCAGGCCTGCAAACCTCCCCCAAATGGCCATCAGTCCTCACCCAGGCTGACCACACTCCCTAGCAGGGACTCCCCCACACCAATGGGGGCATGGCCAGCCTGCACACGGCCATCAAGCCCTCACCCAGGCTGGCCATGCCCCCCAGAGGAAACCCCCCCACCCTGAAGGGTGTATGGCCAGCCTGAAAATGGCTCTCAGTCCCTTGCCCAGGCCGGCACCGTCCCTAGTGGGGACCTCCATGCCGATAGGGGCATGGCTGGCCTGCAAACCGCCCCAGGCCTCTCATCCAGACCAGCCCCGCCCCCCAAGGGGACTCCCACCCTGATCTGGGACCCCCTTCAAAGCTGACCAGCAGGCCCCCACCCATTCTCCAGGCCTCTATCCATACTAATAAGAGGGTAATATGCTAATTAGGCCAGGAGAACTTCTGGATGTTCTTCCAGACAAAGCCATGGTGGTGGGGCTGAGGCAGAGGTGGTTAGGCGAGATCAGGCCAAGAGGGGAGGGCAGTTGGGGGTGAGCAGGCCAGCAGAGGGGTCAGTTGGGGGCGAGAAGGCCAGCAGAGGGGTCAGTTGGGGGCGAGAAGGCCGGCAGGGGCGGCAGTTGGGGGCAAGCAAGCTGGCAGTCAGGGTGGTTAGGGGTAATTAGGCAGGCAGGCAGGTGAGTGGTTAGGAGCCAGCAGTCCCAGATTGTGAGGGGGATGTCTGACTGTTGGTTTAGGCCTGATCCCAGCAGTCGGACCTCCCCTGAGGGGTCCCAGATTGGAGAGGGTGCAGGCCAGGCTGAGGGACAACCGCCCTTCCCTGCCCCCTCACCCCCCCCCCCACCGTGCACAAATTTCATGCACTGGGCCACTAGTATATATATAAATGCGCATATATGTACTTATATGTATATGTGCACCCGTATATACATGTGTATGTGTATAATCTTGAAATGTATATCTATCTATCTATCTATCTACCTATCTATCTATATGTCTATTGTCTATCTATCATCTCTCCATCTATATTGTTTATCTATAGTTCCTGGCATATGGTCATTATATTAGTCAGGGTCTACATTAAGTATTTCACCAAAGAAAGTTTAATATAAGAAATTGGTTAAATAGGCATTAGAGAACTAAAAGAGCAAGGGGGACATTGAGGAAAGGCAGATAAAGTACCTGCTGGAAGAGGTACACCCTGTTGTCAGTGGCACAAGGAGAGGTTGTGGATATCAGAATCCAGAGTCTCAGAGGAAAGGCCCTGTCCTGCTCATGGAGGGGCGCCTGCTGGCTGGTGCTGGTTTTGCAGGAGGACACAATGAGTTGGTTCTGGCAGTGCCAAAACATTAACAACAAAAGTGGAGACTGGTACCAACTGCTGGGAGTGAGGCTCTGGGGACATAGGACACATGCCCTCTGCTCCTCCACCCTGGCAGAGCCTGACAGCAAAGGGAAAATGGGTAGGGTCATGTCCTGGTATCATAAAACAGATATGTATGGAAGGGAGTGGAACTGAGAGATAATAGCTTGGAAACCAGCAACATCATGGAACTTGATTTGCTTTATTCGTCATTTTAACAGCTGCCTAGCATGTCATTGTACAACCATAGCACAATATACTTATCTGTTTCCATGGGACATTCAAGTTAGTTCTAAATTTTTATTATTTGAAATGATGCTGCAATGGACATTCCTTTAAGTCTCTTTGTAGTGTAAATTTTGTAGGTGAGGAGAACTTATATAACATTCTGCATACCATAAAGGAGTTATTAATTAATACTTTCCCCCCATTATTAAATGTCTAAATATTATGTAAAATCTGGTGTTATACATTTTATAGTAAAATATTTCCTCCTTTTGTTTTTGTTGTTGTTCTTACCGGAAGATATTTTTCCATTGATTTTTAGAGAGAGTGGAAGGGAAGGGGAGAGACAGAGAGAGAGGAACATTAGAGAGACACATGGATTGGTTACTTCCCCCATGTGCCCCTGACCAGGGCCGGGGATAAAGCCTACAGCCTGCAACTGAGGTACATGCCCTGGATTAGAATTGAACCTGAGATCCTTCAGTGCTTACTCTATCCATTGAGCCAAACCAGCTAGGGCTTTCCTCCTGTTTTATCCTCTTGGAAGGAAGACTATCAGAGAAGAAGACAAGCGCCTAGTAGAGTGCACAGAATAAGACATCTATACTAATTAAAAGGTAATATGCTAATTAGACCAGACATCCATCCGGACGTTATTCTGGACAAAGCCACAGTGGTGGGGGTCGAGGCAGAGGCAGTAGGGGTGACCAGGCTGGTAGGGGAGGGCAGTTAGGGGTGACCCGGCTGGCAGGTGGTTAGAGGTGATCAGGCCAGCAGGGGAGCAGTTAGGGGCAATCAGGTCGGCAAGTAGAGGTAGTTAGGGGCTATCAGGCAGGCAGACAAAGAGATTAAGGGTGATCAGGCAGGCAGACAGAGGTGGTTAGGGGTGACCAGGCTGGCTGGGGAGGGCAGTTAGGGGTGATCTGGCAGGCAGGCAGGTGAGCGGTTAGGAGCCAGCAGTCCCGGATTGCGAGAGGGATGTCCAACTGCAGTCGAACATCTCCCAAGGAGTCCTGGATTGGAGAGGGTGCAGGCTGGGCTAAGGGACACCCCCCCACCCCCATACATGAATTTCATGCCCCAGGCCTCTAGTCTATAATAACAAAAGGGTAATATGCTAATTAGACTGGACGTCTTCCAGATGTCATTCCGGATATTCTTCCTGACAAAGCCAGGGCCGGAGGGAAGCCAGCCCAGGTCCTGGGTGCATGCAGGCAGCCCAAGGGAAGCCAGTCCGGGTCCCGGGTGCCTGTGTGTAGCCAGTGGAGAGAAGCAGCCCGGGTCCTGGGTGCCTGCCAGTGGCCAGAAGAGGGAAGTTCGTGTCCCAGGTGCCAGAAGGAAGTCAGTGCAGGCAGCCAGGGGAGGAAAGGTCTACTCTTGCATGAATTTTCATGCATCGGGCCTCTAGTCTTATATAATCCTATATAATAAAAGGCTAATATGCAAATTTACCGGATGGGGTAACAATGGGTTGCTATGACGCACATTGATTACCAGGGGGCAGACGCTCAATGCAGAAGTTGCCCCCTGGTGGTCAGTGCGCTCCCACATGGGGAGGGCCTCTCACCCAGAAGCCAGGCTCACAGCTGGTGAGTGCAGAGGCAGTGGTGGGAGCCTCTCCCATCTCCACGGCAATGCTAAGAATGTCTGACTGACAGCTTAGGACCAATCCCCTTGGCTATCAGTTGGACATCCCCTGAGGGCTCCCGTACTGCGAGAGGACACAGGCTGGGCTGAGAGACCCCCTTAAACCCCCCCCCCACAAAGTGCATGAATTTCATGCACAGGGCCTCTAGTGTTTTGATAAAGTTTGATAGTGAGGCTGCTTGAAGTAATAACCTACCCCAGTTACACTGTGCTGCCTGGAGAGTGCAGGCACTCTCCTTTCTCACTGAATGTAGCCAACCACAAACTGCACAGGTTAGTAGTAAATGTGCTAACTCTCTGTGTTCACTTTCCTAAGACCTGATGAGTAGTTCAGGATGTCAGGCCAGTCTCCCACCTCAACAAGGAAGTCATTTTTTAAATATTCTGCAATTTTCTGTATATTTGCCTTTTTTTTTTTCTTTTCTGTTGAAGATCATGGGTGGTGCTCAAGGAAGATAAAAGGTCTTAGAAAAAGGAAGACCGCCATCTTGTGGTGCAGCATTTAGTTCTTTTTTCCTTTTAATGATTTTATTATTAGTATGGTCACAAGTTTGACGACTTATAGTACACTGATAATGTAGCCAAATACAAATATTTAAAAAAAGTAAATTACAAGTGTGTCAAATTTTAAAATGTCAAGTTTTAGTGATCATGCATACCCCATGTATTTGCATTTGTAACCCCACATTGCACAGCTCAATCTGTGCTTACCCTCACTGGATCAGTGTATGCTTCATCTAGATCTGGGCAGGAGCTATTGTGCCTTTTTTTGCAGATCCAGATTTTCAGGAGCAATGGTGTTGAACTCAGGAATTCCATGGAGCATGGTGGTAACACCAGACTTTGCTTTGGTCCAAGGTAAAAATGCAATTACCGACTATTGCTTCTGTGGGCCACCTGATCCACCCATGGCTTGGGCTAGCACAAAGGGTTTCTCAGTATCCCTGCATGAGGCCAGCAGTCAATCTCTGTACCCATAGTTTCCTTGTGGGGGAAACGTCTCGTAGTGAGGTGGGCAGTCTTCCAAAATGCTGTCGGTGATATAGCTGGAACCAAGATAGGATTCATAGTAACTTTTCTCAACAAAAGTATTAACAGCCCAACCAATGACTTGAATGCCTTTAGCTGACCACTTCTTTAAGTAGTTTGGGAATATAAAATCCCTTTGTATGAGGAAAGCTGAAATTCCACACAGGTACCACAAGATATGCATACTCCAGTTGAGGAAAATGTCGAAGACCACAAATGTGGACTGTTTCCAGATGTTATCATAGTGTGGTTTCCCTTCTCTGGTATGGCTAAGGTTCAAAGGTCTGTGAGTTAAAGCTGTTACTACATTCTGATCTATTTGTCTCATCTTATAGATAACTTCTGGCAAGAAAAAGCAGACCATAATAGTATTGTATAGTTGAGGAAACTTCATATATATTTTCTTTAGAGCATCAATAGATTTATTTGCATGGCCCTTGACATCAAAGAAGATTGTGAGGTTTTGGTTTAGGGATTCTACAACTCCTTCTCTCAGGGTAGGAATTTTTTCATTAGGGAAATTATTCCTTAATTTGTGATTTGCTGCAGGACTAAGCTTCCTAATTTGTTCAAATGTCAAATCACATATTCTACCAGTGCCATCTGTCATCCTATCTACTGTGTTATCATGTGTTAAGATAGGAATCCCATCAGAGGTAAACTCAATGTCCAGCTCCATGCCTGTTGCTCCATTCTTAGCTGCCTGCTGCCAGCGTGTTCTTGGGGGCCTGGTGGCAGTCAATGCAGTGGATGATGGTGGAAATGTGGTCCGTAATCCTGAGCACATGCAGGGCCCTGCGCCAGCAGAGGCTCCAAGCTGAAGAGGTGCAGCAGGAGGTAGAGGATGCCAGTGGAGAGGCAGGCATTGTAGGGGCTGTGTGTCATCAGCAGGAACAGCAGCAGCAGGAAGGAGAAGGGTCCTAGGTGCCCCCCACCCCCCGTGTCTCCCACAGCCACATGCTTTTATTTTAAATGAACTGTTGTGCTATTAAAATAGGAATTTTAGGGGAATATAGGCAGGTTTAGGGAATTTTTAGAATTGGGGTCCATGGAAAAAACACAGGGCTACAGACTGGGAGAAGGTACATTTCCATAACATAAGGGCGTGGCAACAGTTATATTTACATAAGACAAGGGAACTGGGAGTAGCCAAAAGGTCTATATTTACAAAATAAAGAAGGAAGAAGAAAGCCCAGAAGGAATAAGAGGACAATGAGGGAGAAGGGCCTCTGGAATTACTATAGTAACAAATTCAAAAGGGACTATTGACCAATCAGAGGGAATATCAGGACACAGGAACTGCAGCCTCTGTAGCCTTTATAAACTATGGAAACAGGAAGTTGGTGGGACTCTTTCCCCCTCCCCACGTGGGAGTGGGAGTCTGTGCTGTGAAATTCTTTCCTCTTCCCCAGGTGGGAGTCTGCACTTGTTCTTCAATAAAATTTCCACCTTTGCTATACCACCTTCCATCCATGGATTCATTCTTCGACTCCAACGGACAAAGAGCCCAGGAACCATTCTGCCCAGGGGAACACCATGTGCTCCGGTCAAAAAATTCTGGTTCACTATCACCAATGATTTGCAGAATTCTTTTAATTTTTCTCCTTGCATTTTGTCTTTTTGTGTCATTTTCTCTATGGCATTGGGGGTGGTATTGGTGTCAATTTGCATACCAGCTTTTGCAGACATAAAATTTCCATCAAATATAATGTAATGCATCATCTGTCCCATACTGCCTTTGTCTACTTGTTCCCTAATTTTCATAATTTGCATTGTTGTATCGCAAATCAGCGAGCTGGACAAGACGCCTTAATGAGCCAATTAGTTAGAAGTCATCTTTATTGTGTGCGGGTTCAGAGCAGATTACCTCTGTCAAATTCTGAACATCCAAAGGAGGAAGCAGTCTCTTTTTATATCTTTTCAGGTCCTTGTGTAAGTTATTTTTACAGACAATTTGTAACCTTTAGTATATATCATATCTGTCATGTCTATACAGACAACTTGTAACCTTGAGTACATATCTATACAGACACCTGGCATTAGTATCAGCTTATCAGCCCCTTACGTTAAATGGCTAGCTTGCAAGGTCAGACAGTTAAGTTTATCTTTTCTATTATTCAAGCCAAAAAAACAGTTATATTTTACAGAATAAGAGACTGTCTAAAAATAACATAGTTGACTTACAGAATAAGAGACTGTCTAAGAATAACAGAGTAGTTCAAACAGCAGTTTTCCAAAGGAGGAACCACCATGCTTCAGCATCAAACTCTGATTTTGCAGTATGCCAGTATTTCCAGATAATATCAAGAAATTTCTTTTAAAATCCATGTAATTGCTATAATTTAGAGAGGGAAGATAATGTGGAATTGAACAAAGGTCAGGCATGCCTCCTTATGAACATGGAAATTTCTCTCCACAGTTGTTTGGAGTTCGGCTCAGCTTTCAGCATGTACACATGCAGATATTGGTTATGCTCTTTGTTGGTATGATGTTGGCAGAAAGATTAGAACCTGAAGAAAGGTTTTACAGCATTAGAAGGATTCAGGGAGTAGTATTCAAAGTAGGTCTTTCTCCCTGCTTATCCCATGTGGGAAGAGGTGAGGAATGGCAGGAATAAGCCTCTAAGCACACAGCAGTGGAGGGCCTAGCTGGCTCCTCTTGCAACAGAGTAAAATGCTCAGCCTCTTTGACTCCATTTTCTTCAAACCTGCTTTGTTCCCCTGGTCTTTAGGTTAATAGCTGTTGCTTAGTCTTGCATGTAGCACTAGAGGAATTCTTGTAGCTTGAATTGTACAAAAACAGGCCCTTAGTATAAATTTCCCCTCTTGAACAAATAAGAAAAGTATGTATTGTTTAACCTCTTGATCAGATTCACATCAACTAGAGTCATCAGACTAAAAGCAAAGTTTCCTTGGGCCCCTGATGGCACCCAGATGTCTTCGATGGTCAGTTACCTCTTGTCCCTCCCATTTCTCCCTTCCCTTGATTCTTAAATCAAGCCTGAATTCTGTGCTTTCGTAACACGGTTCTTTAGGATGCTAGTCTGCCATCTTCTAGGCTTATAAAGTTCCTTGCCCTAACATCTTTTCACTTGATTTTTTGGCTGTCATGGGGCGAACATTATGAACTTAGACTCAGTTACAATCTCTGCTTGCCCAAATGCTCCCACTATCTTACCTCCTAGCCACAAATAGAAGTCTAAAACATGCCCTAGTAAGAAGAGGAAAAATAAACATACAAATAAAATTAAAGTCTTTTATATAGCTGTTAATTTATTACATGTATTGGTGAAAAATAGTTTCATATATAGAATTCTTGAAGCAACTCGCTCAGCAGTATCCTTTTTTGGTTTAGGTAGCCAACTTCTTGAAAGTTCTCCTGAAACTTGTTATCACTTTCACCCTGATTCTCTGTTGTTGAGTGATAGCTTGCCCTACATGACTGACCCCAAAGATCCCTTAACTGGTCTTAGCCTATAGTATTTCAATGAAGGGAGGATGACTTTGCTGTGTGTCTTCCCAGTACCTGCACATTCTTCTGGGAGTAGTGACCTTCCTCTTTTAGAAAAGGCTCCTTCTCTGCAATACTCCAACCATGTGGGGTCATGGAAACTGCCATGACCCCACCCTTCTAGCCACAGTTAATTGGAATCTGATCCAGATGGCCAACCAAGCAGCACCTTTCCCAGGAGCTTTTGAATTTCAGAGAGAGCAGAGTTGATCCTTCCTGGGTGCATGTGCAGTAAAAGAGAATGAAATTGATGTACAGACAGATGCAGAGAAAAAGGTGGTGAGCGTTTTCGTGTTTTTCCAATTTTTGGTTGGAGTTTTCCTAAGTCCCAACTGCTCCTCTGACCCTCCCAGGGTTTAAATATGTGACACACCCTTATATCCTTCCAATAAATTCTTCTTTTGTCTAACCTACTTCAGAATGGCTTTCTATTGCTTGTGTCCAAGAGTCCTAATAAAAGGTCAAGGTCACAGCATGGTCAAGAAAGGTAGGCCAGAACACAGTATTCCTTCCCTGTAAGGAGATGATATGGAACTAGATTATCAGAAGATTGCTTGGTGAGCAGAAAATCAGAACAAGGGCCACTAACTATATGATTGGAGAGTTTGATAGCAACAAACTCTGGGAACCTTATGTATCCAACTTTTAATAGGGATCAATCTGTGGTTTGTTTGTTTTTTAAAGACATTTATTCAGGGTCATAATCAGACTATTAAATTTATCAGTCAACATCATGGGTGAAAAAGAAATCTACCT
Source organism: Corynorhinus townsendii (assembly GCA_026230045.1). NCBI lineage: Eukaryota > Metazoa > Chordata > Mammalia > Chiroptera > Vespertilionidae > Corynorhinus > Corynorhinus townsendii. The sequence goes on along the minus strand of JAPDVU010000003.1, from coordinate 112,941,141 downwards.
AAAAACACTTTGTTGGAATGCTTTACAGTTTCCACACAACAGAAACTAAAATAATCTGTTACACAACTAGTCGCAAATATAATCCTTGAGCTTTTTGTCCATTTATGTGAGTATTGTTTAAAACTTGTCTTCTTTTGTAGCAGTGAGGCTCTGTCACCACTGTGCTTGGCTGAGTTCACAAATCTGTTGTAACCAGTAGCTTCCCTGTCACTTCTCTGACTCTCCGCTCCTGCTAAGCTTTGTTGCGTGGCAATAATTAAAACTTCCTGCCACTGCCTTAGCTACTACTGCTGCTGGAATTGCTACAGCTACTTTTTGTGGTTTGGCAAAGTATTGGTCTCCACCACCATAGGGGCCAGAGCTTCTACCTCCAAAGTTTCTTCCTTTCCTGGGTCCAAAATTTGAGGATTGATTATTGTAATTGCCAAAATCATTGTAGTTTCTGCCTCCAAAATTGCTTCCATCATTACCAAATCCATTGTCGCCATCCCCACTGCCACCATATTCACCACCACCATGGCTGCCACCAAAGCCACCTCCACACTGAAGTTTTCTACATGACCAAAGTTGTCTTTCTGACCAAAACCACCTCCATGACCACCTCTTAAGTTTCCAGAACCACTTCAACCTCTTTGGCTGGATGAAGCACTAGTCATCTCTTGCTTAGACAGGGCTTTCCTTACTCCACAGTTGTGGTCATTCACAATATGATATTTTTGAATGATAACCTTGTCTACTGAGTCATCAAAGGCTACAAAAGCAAAGCCTTTCCCTGCCACCGCCTTGGTCAGTCATGATTTCAACCACTTCAACTTTCCTATACTTTTCTTTCTTATGTGCCTCAGGCATGAAATAGCTCTGGCCCCTGACACAGGCATCAAGCTAGGATGAACTAAGGACTGTACGTCTGCTTTGCCCCTGAATGACATAAGAGCAACACCACTTATCAGGTGTCTCCTTGCCCATTGCCAGGGGGTAACTTTCCCATATTTTTCAAAATAATCTCTTAGGTGTTCTTCAGGGTCGTCGTCTTCTTTCTCTCTCTCTCTCTCCCTCCCTCTCTCTCTCTCTCTCTCTTTCTCTCTCTCGTTAATCCTCACCTGAGGATATGTTTTCCATTGATTTTTATTTATTTAGAAATATATTTTTATTTATTTAAGAGAAGAAGGGAGAGGGAGAGAGAGAAACATCAATAATGAGAGAGAATCATTGATTGGTTGCCTCCTGCACGCCCCACCACTGGGGTTCGAGCCCATAACCTGGGCATTTGCCCTTGACCGGAAACAAACCAGGGACCCTTCAGTCCACAGGCTGATGTTCTATCTACTGAGCCTAACTGGCTAGGGCTCCATTGATTTTTAGAGAGTGGAGAGAAGAGAGAGGCAGAAAAATTGATGTGAGAGAGACACATCGATGATTGCCTCCTGCATGTGCCCCAACCAAGGCAGGATTGAACCTACAACCCACGTACATGCCATTGACTGGGAATTGAACCCAAGACGCTTTGGTGCTTGGGCCATGCTCTAACCACTGAGAAACACCAGCCAGAGCTTGTTCCTGTTCTTAAGGGAAACCTTTGTAACTGTCTTAATACAATAGTTTGTGTCCTCCGCCACCCCCTCCAAATTGTCTCCGTTACTTGTGAGTTGTTGATCAGCAATATATATTTTTAAAATTGATTTTCCACATTCACCAGTTAAATCTTGCTAGAATTTTTATTGGGATATTGAATAGTTAATGTCTAATTTGGAGAGAATTGACAAAATGGTGTTTTGTTCTACTTATTTTGGTCTTCTTTAAAATTCTTTAATAAAGCTTATATATATTTATACTGTTAGGGAATGATAAAGTTCTATGAAGAATAACAAAATAGAGTAAGAGGATGGAGAGTGATTGATCACAAGAGGATGGGATTAATTTGTGATAGTCTCTTTAATAAAGGAAACGGAACAGAGAGCCGGATTACATGGAAGAGTGAGTCCTATGGAAGACCCATGATGATCATAACATTAAAAGCCAAGCGAATGGCAAGAGCAAACATCTTTAGTTTGTGTGTGTGTGTGGCGGGGGGGGGGGGGGGCAGAGGGGGAAGGGTGGGTCCAGGAAAAACAAGATAGCCATAGTGGCTGAGCAAGAAGGAGAAGGACAGGAAATGAGGTTGGGAAGTCAGGGACAGTTGCAGACCTTGAGACCATAAAAAAGGTTCATATTTGATAGTTATGGGAAGCCTTTGCAAGTAAACTAAATTTATTAATTTTTTTAGTGGTGCCCTAGAATTTGCAATAATCAATACTGGGATGAACATCTTTGTACATGTCCTCATGTAGATTTGTGCTTGTTTCTCTGGGGGTATATATCCCAGAGTCACAGAGTGAACATGGACTTAATTTCACTAAAGAAGGCCAGACTATTTGGTAACCAGCAGTGCATGTGGGATCCCATCTTTATATGTCCACTTGAACATTTGGTATTAACAGATTTACATTATTTGCCAATCTGATCCACATAAATTGGTACCTTGTTTTAATTGCATTTCTCTGGTTACTAGTGAGCAAATGTTTTTCCTTAGCCACTTAGAGCCATCTCCTGCTCACTACTTCACCTTTCCTTGGTGAATTACAAAAATCTATGTTAACTGCTTTTTATTGAGTTCATTTATTTTTGTTATGTATATCCTAGATGGTACTGATTTTAGGGGGGATTTTAGAAATATGTAGGGATTTTTTTTGTTGGATTTTCTAGTATAGTGCCCATATATATATATACTAGAGGCCTGGTGGGGCGATGTCCCTCAGCCCAGCCTGCACCGTCTCTAATCTGGGACCCCTCGAGGGATGTTCGACTGCCTGTTTAGGCCCGATCCCACCGGGCAGTTGGACATCCTTTTCACAATCCAGGACTGCTGGCTCCCAACCACTCGTCTGCCTGCCTGCCTGATTGCCCCTAACCGCTTCTGCCTGCCAGCCTGATTGCCCCCTAACCACTCCCCTGCCAGCCTGCTTGACGCCTAACTGCCCTCCCTTGCCAGCCTAGTCGCCCCTAACTGCCTTCCCCTGCCAGCTTGGTCACTCCCAACTGCCCTCCCCTGCAGGCCTGGTCGTCCCTAACTGCCCTCCCCTGCAGGCCTGGTCACCCCCAACTGCCCTCCCCTGCAGGCCTGGTCACCCCCAACTGCCCTCCCCTGCAGGCCTGGTCACCCCCAACTGCCCTCCCCTGCAGGCCTGTTTCTACCCAACTGCCCTTCCCTGCAGGCCTGGGTTCCTCCCAACTGCCCTCCCCTGCAGGCCTGGGTGCCCCCCAACTGCCCTTCCCTGCAGGCCTGGGTTCCTCCCATCTGCCTTCCCCTGCAGGCCTGGTCGCCCCAACTGCCCTCCTATGCCAGCCCAGTAACCCCTAACTTCCCTCCCCTGCTGGCCATCTTGTGTCCACATGAGGGTGGCCATCTTTGACCACATGGGGGTGGCCATCTTGTGTGTTGGAGTGATGGTCAATTTGCATATTACCTCTTTATTATATAGGATTGATTACATGCAACTTTATTGTAAATTCTTAATTTATATGTTAATGCCTTATTATTATTATTACTGAAATGTTTATTCATTTTTTTTAGAGTGAAGGGAGAGGGAAACATCAACATGAGAAATATCGATCGGTTGCCTCCCATATGCACTCTGACCAGGGTTCGAACCTGTAACCTAGGTATGTGCCCTGACCAAGAATTGGATTCACTACTTTTTGGTGTATGGGACAAACTTCCAACCAATTGAGCCACAGCAGCCAGGGCTGCTTTATGTTATTTTAAAAAATATGTATATAGTTTATTTTGTTCATTAGATTCCACATATCACTGAGATCATGTGATATTTACCTTTCTCTGACTTATTTCACTTAGCATAATACTCTCCTGGTTCCTCCATGCTGTCTCAAAGGGTAAGAGATCCTTCTTTTTTACAGTTGCGTAGTATTCCATTGTGTAAATGTACCACAGCTTTTTTTGAAGTTATCTTTTCTTTTTATTTTTTTAATTTTAATAAATTTTTATTGTTCAGATTATTACAATTGTTCCTCTTTTTTCCCCCATAGCTCCCCTCCACCCATTCCCACCCCACCCTCTGCCCTTACCCACCCCCTCACTGTCCTCATCCATATGTGTATGATTTTTGTCCAGTCTCTTCCCGCACTCCCCACACCTCTATCCCCCCAAGAATTGTCAGTCCACTCCCTTTCTATGTCCCTGATTCTATTATATTCACCAGTTTATTCTGTTCATCCAATTTTTTTATTCATTTGATTTTAAACTCACTCGTTGATAGGTATGTATTTGTTGTTCATAATTTTTATCTTTACTTTTTTCTTCTTCTTCCTCTTCTTAAAGAATGTCTTTCAGCATTTCATATAATACTGGTTTGGCAGTGATGAACTCCTTTAGCTTTTTCTTATCTGTGAAGCTCTTTATCTGCTCTTCAATTCTGAATGATAGCTTTACTGGGTGGAGTAATCTTGGTTGTAGGTTCTTGCTATTCATCACTTTGTATATTTCTTGCTACTCCCGTCTGGCCTGCATAGTTTCTGTTGATAAATAAGCTGACAGTTGTATGGGTGCTCCCTTGTAGGTAACTAACTGTTTTTCTCTTGCTGCTTTTAATATTCTCTCTTTGTCTTTTGCCCTTGGCATTTTAATTATGATGCATCTTAGTGTGGTCCTCTTTGGATTCCTTTTGTTTGGGGTTCTGTGCACTTCCTGGACTTGTAAGTCTATTTCTTTCACCAGGTGGGGGAAGTTTTCAGTCATTATTTCTTTAAATAGGTTTTCATTATCTTGTTCTCTTCTTCTGGCACCCCCATAATTCTGATGTTGGTACGCTTGAGGTTGTCCCAGAGGCTCCTTACACTATCTTCATATTTTTGGATTCTTTTTTCTTTTTGCTTTTCCAATTGAGTGTTTTTTGCTTCTTTGTATTTCAAATCTTTGACTTGATTCTTGCGATCCTCTAGTCTGCTGTTGGATCTCTGTATATTATTTTCTATTTTAGTCAGTGCATGCTTAATTTCTAGTTGGTCCTTTTATCCTCGAGGGTCTCACTAAATTTATCAGCCTTTTCTAGAAAATTCTTGAAAAACCTTATAACTGTGGTTTAGAACTCTACATCCAGTTGTTAGCTTCCCTCCATTTCTTTCATTTGTGATCTGTTTCTTTGTCTCCGCATTTTCGCTGCTTCCCAGAGTTGATAGAATGGCATTGTGTGCTAGGTGTCCTATAGGGCCCAGTGGCTCAGCCTCCCCAGTTACCTTGGTGTACCCCTTTGTGGGCTTTGTGCACAGTCTTGCTGTAGTTAAGCCTTGATTGCTGTTGGTATTACTGGGAGGAATTGACCTCCAGACCAATTGGCTATGAGGATCAGCTGTGTCTACGGTGGGAGAATTTGGATGGGGCGGAGTCTCAGGGCGGAGCAGACAGCATAGGTTTCCCATCAGCCCTGCCCTAATAGGCCCCTGTGTCTCAGTGTCCCATGGTAATCGCTGCAAGCACCTCTGAGAGAAAGCTGCCCTCGAGTTCCGCCCGCTGCCAGACAGTCCAGTTTCTCCCCAAATGAGTCTGGGTCCCCAGAGTCTCGCCCGGAACTGGACTTCAGTGCAGTTGGGAGCTTTTGTCTCTCTCCTGCTTGAGAAAGCCAGCCATGTACTCAGTTGCCCGCCCTCTCTGCGCACACGCCTCAGTACCTCTGCCTTCCACAGTTGCTCTGAGTCTCAGTGTGCTTTTCTCTTTCCTGACAGTCCAGTTTCACCCCATAGAAGTCTGGGGCCCCCAAAGTCTCAGAACTGGAGTTCAGCGCAGTTGGGAGCTTTTGTCTCCCTCCCGCTTGAGAAAGCCAGCCGTGCACTCAGTTGCCAGTCCTCTCCGTGCACGCGTGCCTCAGTACCTCTGCCTCCTGCAGCTCCTCTGAGTCTCAGTGTGCTCTTCTCTTTCCTTCTAGTTGTAGAAATTCCACTCAGCCAGCCTTCCTGTGGTTCTGGATGATGTCCATTTCGTCTTTTAGTTGTAGTTTTGAAATTGTTGTGTGAGGCGGCAGTTTAGGTGTTTACCTATGCTGCCATCTTGGTTTCGCTCTCCTGTACCACAGCTTTTTTATCCACTCATCTACTGATAGGCACTTGGGCTATTTCTAGATCTTAGCTATTGTAAATAGCACTGTTATAAACATAGGGGTGCATATATTCTTTCTAATGGGTGTTTTGGGATTCTTAGGATATATTTCTAGAAGTGGGATCACTAGGCCAAATGGCAGTTCCATTTTTAAAAAGTATGTTTTTATTGATTTTGGAAAGGAAGGCAGAGGGATAGAGATAGAAACATCCATGATGAGAGAGAATCATTGATTGGCTGCCTCCTACAAGTCTCACACTGGGGATGAAGCCTACAAACTGGGCATGTGCCCTGACCGGGAATTGAACCACGACCTCCTGGTTCATAGATTGATGCTCAACCACTGAGCCATGTTGGCTGGGCCCATTTTTAATTTTTTTGAGGAAATTCCATACTGTTTTTCATCATGGCTGCACCAGTCTGCATTCCCAACAAAATAAACTGACGAACAAAATAGATCCAGAGATATGGAAGCATGCAACAGACTGAAGAATTTCAGAGGAAAGAGGGTGGGGGGAGTGGGCAGGAAGATTAGATAAATAACTTATATGCATATATGCATTACCCATGGACACAGACAATAATGTAGTGAAGGCCTGGGGAGGGGGTGGGAGCGGGGTGGTGGGGGTCAATGGGGAGAAAAAGGGAACATCTGTAATACTTCCAACAGTAAAGATAAATTTAAAAATATGTGTAAAACTGAATTTCATTTCAGGAGAAAAAAGGGTACTATTAAATATATTTTAAAAAACGGCTGGTGGTAGAGGGGAGGATATTGTGTCTCACTTGGTTGGCTTTTGACATTTCCAAATACTTTTTCTCAACCTATTACCCATTGGTTAACCTTTTCTATATTATACAACTTTTTTTGAAGAAAAAAAAATAGCTTCTTTAAGCTCGACCAGCTTGACTCAGTGGTTGAGTATTCACCTATGAACCAGGAGGTCATGGTTCAATTTCCGATTAGGGCACATGCCTGGGATGCAGACTCGATCCCCAGTATGGGGCATGCAGGAGGCAGCCAATCAATGAGTCTTCTCTCATCATTGATGCTTCTATCTCTCCCTCTCACTTTCTCTCTGAACTCAATAAAAATAGTTTTTAAAAAATAGCTTAATCATTTGTGGATTATAATGAGCAACATAAACCGATGAACAAAAAGAGATCCAGAGACAGAGAAGCATCGATCAGATACTCAAATCTCAGAGGGAAGGTAGGGGAGGGTGAAGGTAATGGGGAGGACTTGTATGCATGCATATAACCATAAGCAATGGACATAGACAACAGGGGGTGAGGGTGAGGGCAGATTTAGGGGTGAGATGGGGGGACAATGGGGGAATAAGGACACATTTGTAATACCTTAATCAGTAAAGGAAAAACAATAGCTTCATTAAGATATAATTCCCATACCATATATTTAACCCATGTAAAGGGTAAAATCTAGCATTTATTGGTATATTACATTACTAATTAAAAAAAATTGTGTGAAATACGTATATATACACAAAATTTGCTATTTAACCATTTTTTTAAAAAAATTCTCACCTGAGGACATTTTTTTACATTGATTTTTAGATAGAGTGGAAAAGACAGAGAGAAACATTGATGTGCGAGAGACACATTGATTGGTTGCCGCCCACATGTGCCCCTGACCATGAATTTAACCCTCAACCTTTCAGTCACTGGGCCAATGCTCTATCCACTGAACCAAACTGGCTAGAGTCATTTAAACCATATTAAAATGTATATTCAGTGGCATTAATGGCATCCACAATATTGTGTAATCATCACCATTATAGTATATTTCCAAAAATTTTCATCACCCCAAACCAAAATTCTGTAAAGCAGTGACTTGCCATCCTTCCTCCCCGCCCTCCCCCCACAACCGGACCTTCGAGTTCACTTTCTCTAGGAAGTTGCCTAATCTAGGTACTTACATAAGTGGAATCATACATCAGTCCTTCTGTATTTGGATTATTTTACTTAGCATAATGTTAAGATTCATCCATGTTGTAGGCTGTGTCAGAACTTCATTTCTGTTTATGGCTAATATTCCATTGTATATCTGTACCACATTTTGCTTTTCCATTCATCTGTTGATGAACAGAAGCTTTTACCACTTGTCAATCTCAAGCATTAAATTATGAGTTTCCAAGTTATCAGATTTAAAATATTTCAAGGCTTTTTCTTTCAATAATCATTAGGAAGAGGTTTCTCTTGCCCCATTTATCAATCAACATTCAGTATAAGATCATATTTCTTATTTTATTCGATAGTTTATAATTCATTAGTAACATTAATTACTTTGATGCTCAAATTGTACCAGACTTGAAGGGGGGCACCCCTTCAGGTTGACTCGTCCTTAGACATGTTCTCGTTTTTTGAGTACTTCCTTATTTCTACACATATGGTGCTCCAGGCTCCTCTTGAGCTTTCTCTGCCCGTCTTGAAATCAGCAATTTATCCAGGGAGTCAAACATGTTTTCAGTATTTGCAATATTCTTCTTTTTAATTTTTAATAAATCTTTATTCAGATTATTACAATTGTATCTCCTTTTTTCCCCCATAGCTCCCCTCCACCTGGTTCACCCCACCTTCTGCCCTTGCCTCCCCACCACTGTCCTCATCCATAGGTGTACGATTTTTGTCCAGTCTCTTCCTGCAGCCCCCCATACCCTTTTCCCCCTGAGAATTATCAGTCCACTCCCTTTCTATGCCCCTGATTCTATTATATTCACCAGATTATTCTGTTCCTCAGGTTTTTAATTCACTTGATTTTTAGGTTCTCTTGTTGATAGATATGTATTTGTTGTTCATAATTTTTATCTTTACTTTTTTCTTCTTCCTCTTCTTAAAGAATACCTTTCAGCATTTCATATAATACTGGTTTGGTGGTGATGAACTCCTTTAGCTTTTTCTTATCTGTGAAGCTCTTTATATGCTCTTCAGTTCTGAATGATCGCTTTGCTGGGTAGAGTAATCTTGGTTGTAGGTTCTTGCTATTCATCACTTTGAAAATTTCTTGCCACTCCCATCTGGCCTGCATAGTTTCTGTTGAGAAATCAGCTGACAATCGTATGGGTGCTCCCTTGTAGGTAATTAACTGTTTTTGTCTTGCTGCTTTTAATATTCTCTCTTTGTCTTTTGCTCTTGGCATTTTAATTCTGATGTGTCTTGGTGTGGTCCTCTTTGGATTCCTTTTGTTTGGGATTCTGTGCGCTTCCTGGACTTGTAAGTCTATTTCTTTCACCAGGTGGGGGAAGTTTTCAGTCATTATTTCTTCAAACAGGTTTTCAGTATCTTGCTCTCTCTCTTCTTCTGGCACCCCCATAATTCTGTTGGTATGCTTGAAGTTGTCCCAGAGAATTCTTACACTATCTTCAACTTTTTTGATTTTTTTTGCTTTTTGCTTTTTTGGTTGAGTGTTTTTTGCTTCTTTGCATTTCAATTCTTTGACTCGATTCTTGCTATCCTCTAGTCTGTTGTTGGGTCTCTGTATAATATTTTTTATTTCAGTCAGTGTATGTTTAATTTCTAGTTGGTCCTTTTTCATATCTTCGAGGGTCTCGCTATATTTATCGGCCTTTTCTAGGATATTCTTGAAAAGCCTTATAACCGTGGTTTTGAATTCTATATGCAGTTGTTTGTTTTCCTCCATTTCTTTCGTTTGTGATCTGTTTCTTTGTCGCCGCATTTTCACTGTTTCCCTGAGTTGGTAGAGTAGCTTTGTGTGCTAGGTTTCCTGTATGGCCCAGTGGGTCGGCCTCCCCAGTTAACCTGAGGTGGACTCTCTTGGTGTACCCCTTTGTGGACTGTGTGTACAGCCTTGTTGTAGTTAAGTCTTGATTTTTGTTGGTATCATTTGGAGGAATTGACCTCCAGGCCAGTTGGCTGTGAGGATCAGCTGAGTCTACCCTGGGAGAAGTTTGGTGCTGGAGACAGCCTTATAGGATTGGACTTGCCAAATTGCAAAAGCCTCTGTGCTCAGCTTGGATGGGGTGGAGTCTCAGGGCAGAACAGTCTTGGCTTCCCATTAGCCCTGCCCTTGCACGCGCACCTCCGGACCTCTGCTTTCCCCGGCTCCCGAGCCTCTGCCCGAGAGTCCAGATTCCCCCCGCAAGAGCGTGGGTCCCCAAGGGGCTCGCCTGGAACTGGGGTTCATTGCAGTCAGAACTGGGGCTCAGTGCAGTCAGGAGCTTCCGACTCCCTCCTGCTAGGGAAAGCCTGTGGCAACCTCTGCAGTCTTTGTGCACACTTGCATGCGCACCTCCAGACCCCTGCCCATCGGCGCTACCCCGGCTCTCCGAGTCTCCGAGTGCCTTTCTCTCTACCTGACAATCCAGACTCCCCCTGTATGAGCCTGGGTCCATGGGGTTTCGCCTGGAACTGGGGTTTAATGCAGTCAGAACTGAGGTTCAGTGCAGTCGGGGGCTTCCTTCCCCCTCCTGCCAGAGAAAGTCAGCCAGGCTCTCAGCCGCCCTTCCTTTCTGAGCGCACCAAGACCCTTTGCCATACCCCAACCCTTTGCCATTCCTCCAATTCTCCGTGAGCTTTTCTCTTTCCTTCTAGTTGCAGAATTTCCACTCAGCCAGCTTTCCTGTGGTTCTGGATGGTGTCTGTTCTTTTAGTTGTACTTTTGAAATTGTTGTGTGAGGCAGCAGTTTAGGTGCTTACCTATGCTGCCATCTTGGTTTCTCTAGTATTTGCAATATTCTTATTTGAGAAGTATGTTTTAAAAATCATTTTTATGTATGTTTAAAAAGATGTCATTTTATATTTATGTAACTTTATATTTAATGCCAATTAATTTCTAGAGCCATTTTAAACATTTACTTACAACTCTATAAATCCAAAGAGACCCTGATCTTGTGATCAAGATTCTCCCAATTAGTCCGGCTGGTGTGTCTCAGTGGTTGAGCATCGACCTATGAACCAGGAGGTCACAGCTTGATTCCGGTCAGGGCACATGCCCAGTTTATGGGCTCAATCCCCAGTGTGGGGCATGCAGGAGGCAGCCAAACAATGATTCTCTCTAATCATTGATGTTTCTATCTCTCCCTATCACTTCCTCTCTGAAATAAAGATTCTAATATATAAAAACCCAGGGTCATAACATCCAAAATGACCAAAGGCTTGACCGGAAGGCAGTGCTGGGTTGCCACAGTGACCCAGCACTTACTGCCCACCACTCTGGGCGCTGCGACCCAGCACTGACTGCCAAGGGGGCTGCAGATCAGGCCCAGAGAGGCCTGGAGAGAGTAGCAGGATCTGATCCGTAGCCTCCATGGCAGCTGTTGATCAGCCCTTGCATCTCTCGGGGCCTGGCCAGCAGCTGTGCCTCTCTTTCTCTTGGGCCTCTGCTGGGGCTGCTGATCAGCTCCACTTCTCTGATCAGGCCCGTTGATAGGCCTGGAGATGCTGACTGGCATAGAAACCAACCAATCAGAACCTAATATGGGTGAAGTGCAAAGGCAGAACCTAAGGTGGGGGGTGAGGAGGGGTTTTAATGGAAACAGCTGTTTGGTGTAAGGTGTAAGAAAGCGGTTCAATTTCTTAATGACTGGTTTGGCAGTATAGTGCATATGGGTGGCTATCAGTCCAGATATAGGGATTATGTATTTTTGTCTGCCAAGAGCATCTCCTCCTGATGAAAAAGGCTTTCCTCTCCATTTAAGCAACCCTATCCTATATAATCTATACTACTAAAAGGGTAATATGCAAATCGGACCAGGTCAACAGGCCATCTTCCAGACATCTGACTTTCTTCTGGACATAGGCAGAGGATGTTATGGGCGATCAGGCCGGCAGGGGAGGGCAGTTGGGGGCAAGATCATGCCAGCAGGGGAGGGCAGTTGGGGGTGATCAGGCCAGCAGGGGAGAGCCATTGGGGGAGAGATCAGGCCAGCAGGGGAAGGTAGTTGGCAACCAGCGCAGCAGGTGAGTGCAGTTGGGGGCGAGATCAGGCAGGCAGGCAGAGGCAGTTTGAGGTGATCAGGCAGGCAGGCAGGCAGGCAGAGGGATTAGGGGCGATCAGGCAGGTGAGCAGTTAGGAGCCAGCAGTCCCAGATTTCGAGAGGTAAGCCACAGGGATCGGGCCTAAACCAGTGGTCGGCCACCCCCCCAGGGGTACATGATTGGAGAGGGTGCAGGTGGGCTGAGGGGACTCCCCCCTCCCCCGTGCATGAATTTCATGCACTGGGCCACTAGTATATATATAAAAAGATTCTACCAGTTACTCTACTTTTTAAGAATATAAAAGTAATGAGGCTGGCAAGGGTCTAGAGCAGTGGTTCTCAACCCTTCTAATGCCGCAACCCTTTAATACAGTTTCTCATGTTGTGGTGACCCCCAACCATAAAATTATTTGTGTTGCTACTTCATAACTGTAATTTTGCTACTGTTATGAATCGTAATGTAAATATCTGTGTTTTCCGATGGTCTTAGGCTCTACAGCAGCAGTTCTCAACCTGCTAGCAGGGTTGCCTAAGACCATCGGAAAACACAGATATTTACATTACGATTCATAACAGTAGCAAAATTACAGTTATGAAGTAGCAACACAAATAATTTTATGGTTGGGGGTCACCACAACATGAGAAACTGTATTAAAGGGTTGCGGCATTAGAAAGGTTGAGAACCACTGGTCTTGAGTATTCACATTTAAAACAAGGTGGTTTTCAAACAGCACATGTAAAATGAAACACATCTTAGTAATATTTTATCTTTGTAAATACTTTATTCTGTTTCCAGCTCCAATATTGAAATTCACAGGCTATTTCAAAGTCAACTAATATATAGCTAACTGAAGTAAAATGTACAAGAAGTTTATGTGATATAAGTTACACATGAAGAAAACCTGAAATGTTAACTTAATTTGTTCTACTAGGAACATCAGGGCTTGCAGAATTGATGCTGGCCTTGTGTATCAATTACTTGTTTCTGTAAATTCTTGTTGACTCTTCCAGAGGGCGTATTGTGCTACTGTGTCTAAGAAATCAGTGAATAACTAGGTTTTCCATTTTATCAAAGTACAAAGCATTACTTCAATACTAGGCCTTTCTTACAGAGTCCTGTTATCTATTTCCTTTTAAAAAAAAATATATTGTATTGATTTTTTACAGAGAGGAAGAGAGAGGGATAGAGAGTTAAAAACAGCGATGAGAGAGAAACATCGATCAGCTGCCTCCTGCACACCCCCTACTGGAGATGCGCCCGCAACCAAGGTACATGCCCTGGACCGGAATCGAACCCAGGACCCCTCAGTCCACAGGCTGACGCTCTATGCACCGAGCCAAACTGGTCAGGGCTATTTTCTTTTTTTAAATATATTTTATTGATTTTTTAAAGAGAGGAAGGGAGAGGGATAGAGAGTTAGAAACATCAATGAGAGAGAAACATCGATCAGCTGCCTCCTGCAAACCCCCTACTGGGGATGTGCCTGCAACCAAGATACATGCCCTTGACCGGAATTGAACCTGGGACCTTTCAGTCCGCAGGTCGACCCTCTATCCACTGAGCCAAACCAGTTGGGGCCTATATCTATTTTCTTAAAAGTACACTTCTTTTTTACAAAGTTTGTTAATGAAATCTTAAGAAATTACTGAATCAGAAGCAAAAACAAGGTGTCTTTATATTACAAAGGAAATCAATGAAGACTTAAGAAGATAAACATCTGGTATTTTAAAAAAAAATCCAAATTCTGACATTCACAGCAAAATTCCCACATGATCTTTTCCTAAAAAAGGCTCTTTCCAGCTTGTTTCCAAACTTCTTTTACTCCTTTAATACTTTCTTTTTTCACACATTTCCAGTATTCTTGAACACTTAGTTGTTGTGGTACCTGTTAAACAAAAGTAAAAATTAAGGGGTCATTCTCTTTAAGATTAAACATTATTTCAGGTATGTACTATTACTATTTATCTCCCATACTCATTCAAAATCAATCTGAGGTGGATTATGTTATAAAAGGTGATTGCAACAGAACTGTAGAATTGATACTGACCTTAAAATAAGGGTAAAAATAAAAGTGAATGTGTTGTAAGAATATCCACAGGAGCCCTAGACAGCTGCTCAATGGTTAGAGTGCTGGCCTGAGGACTGAAGGGTCTCGATTCGATTCTGGTCAAGGGTTCGATTCTGGTCAAGGGCACATACCTTGGTTGGAGGCTCGATCCCTGGCCCTGGTTGGGGTATGTGCAGGAGGCAACCAATCGATGTGTCTCTCTCACATAGATGTTTCTGTCTCTTTCTCTTCCTTCCACTCTGTTTAAAATCAATGGGGAAAATATCCTCCAGTGAGGATTAACAACAACAACAAAAAACCCCAAAACAAACAAAGCATATCCACAGGATAACCAAGGAATGGAGAGAGTTCTCCCTCATAAAAAAGGGAAAACTTTGATTTTTAATATATTGGTTTTAAAATGTAATTATTTAATGTTTTCCTTTTATAATATTTCCCCTCTCCTGGTGTATTTTATTTAGCTATGTGGAATAAAGTAAGCCTAAAATTTTGATTTAACCTTGGCTAAAATTAAAAAGAAACTATAGGTCACAATATATTTGATGAGAAGCCTAAAGAAATAATACAATTCATCTTAAGTGTTTTGTGAATTAAAAGTACTGTGTGACTGCTGTGGCTGGTAGTGGTTACAGCGTCAGCTTATGGACCAAAGGGTCACGTTTGATTCCGGGTAAAGAACATGTACCTCAGTTGCAGGTTCCCCAGCCCCAGTAGGGGGCTGATGGGGGAGATGACCAATTGATGTGCCTCTCTTACATTGATGTTTCTCTCTCTCTCTCTCTCCCCCTCTTCCACTCTCTCTAGAAATCAATAGAAAAATATATCCTCAGGTGAGGATAAAAAAAAAAAGTACTATGTGGTTATTACTCCTCTCAACTAAACAAGAACGTGAAAGTTGGACAACACTGGGATCCTGGGGAGCACAGGAGCACAGCACT
The DNA here is from genome assembly GCA_026230045.1 of Corynorhinus townsendii. Classification (NCBI taxonomy): domain Eukaryota; kingdom Metazoa; phylum Chordata; class Mammalia; order Chiroptera; family Vespertilionidae; genus Corynorhinus; species Corynorhinus townsendii. The sequence continues at coordinate 112,926,035 of JAPDVU010000003.1, read as the reverse complement.
ACTGGAAATCCACCAAATGGAAGCAAAAGTCTACTTTAGATTATGCATATATTTTTTTCTTATCATTGATTTACAGCTCTTCTCTTTAAAAAAATTTTAAAATTGATTTTAGAGAGGGAGAAAAAGATAGAAACATCAATTATGAGAGAGAATCATTTATTGCTGTCTACACACCCCCTACTGGGGATTGAGCCCGTAACCTGGGCAGGTGCCCTGACTGGGAATTGAACTGTAACCTCCTGGTTCATAGGTCAATGCTCAACCACTGAGCCATGCTGGCCAGGCTTACAGCTCTTCTCTTCAATGTTTTTTTGAGAAATGGTAGAGGGTCCTGGATATATTAAATTGTTAACTGCAAAGGTTGGTTTAAGCTCCAGGAATATGATTATTAACTACTAGAGGCCCAACGCACAAAATTTGTGCACGGGTAGGGTCCCTAGGCCTGCCCTACAATCAGGGCCATCATTCCCCAGCTGCCCCCAGCTGGCCCCGCCCCCTGCCGCTACCCACCCCTGGTTCCCCATTCGCCATCAGGTGATCAGAGCCTGACAGCCGGGGGGAAGGGACTGAGAGGTCAGCTGTTCCTATCTGTTCAACAGCCCTGCCCCCGCTGCGGGTGGCCATCAGGCGATATCAGAGCCTGATGGCTGGGGAAAGGGACCAAGAGGAGGTCAGTGCGCCTCATAGTGACTGGTCCAGAGGTCATTCTGCCATTAGGGCCAATTTGCACATTACCTTTTTATTATATAGGATGAGATACTGGATGACTACAAAGCTTGTAAGACATGTTTGCTAATTGAAATCCTATTTGTTAATTTTGCATAAGTAATATTTGTGGCAGGGAACGAATGTGATTTCCTAAGTTGTAAATAGGTTTGTTTTGTGAACCCACCATATTTTCTCTCTTTCATCCTCTCTTCTGGCCTAACTGCCTACTTACCATATGGTCCTCTTTGGATCCGGGTTTCCAACCTGCATGCTGCCTTTCTGAGGGGTTTTAGCAGATTCTTATCTATATTAAATTTTGATCTGTCCCAGTTATAGACCAATATGTGAATTTGAGTGAATAATGATATGATTAGCTAACATCTTCTGCAAGTGTCTCAGCCACTATACTAAGTATTTTACACTTAATTCTTATAGTAATTCTTTCTGGTAGATTCTATTAGTTTCCTCATTGTACAAATGAGGAATCTGAAGCTCAGAAAAATTAAGTGGTTTTTTAAGATTTGGCAGTTAACAGGTGATAGAGATGGGATTTAAATCTAGGTGTGTCTAACTGCAAAGCCTGAAGTAAATTCTAGGCTATAATTTCTGAATAGTGGTTTCTGATTAGATTCAGATTTTTAAAAAAGGCAAAAAAAGAAAAAGAAAAAAAAAAGAAAAAGAAAAAGTTAGATCCCATCTGGAGAAGTTATCTCTTCATAAATGATGAAAAGTCTACTTGAGATTATACATTTCCTCAAATTCTAGGTTTAATACCATCCAATTAATTTCATGTGAACATGTAGTTATTTAAAAACTCAAAATCTGTTACCCATAAACCTCGGTGCATCCTGTTTTTTAACACTCCAAGAAACTCTCCATGACTAAGACATTCATCACCATCCAAATCAAAGATCTTGAAGACAGTGTCCAAAATATTGTTGGAGAGCTCCTGTCCTGTAGCTACTTTCACAGCTCTCTTAAACTCTGCTAAAAAAACAAACAAACATAAAACAACTCATCTACTATGTGAAACAGTGTAAGTGAAATTAATCTAATTTTTCATATTAAAAATATTTTTATTGATTTCAGAGAGGGAGGGAGAGGGAGAGATAGAAACATCAATGATGAGAGAGAATCATCAATCGGCTGCCCCCTACTGGGGATTGAGCACACAACCTGGGCATGTGCCCTTGACCAGAATCTCAAACCTGGGACCCTTCAGTCTACAGGCCGATGCTCTATCCACTGAGCCAAACTGGCTAGGACTAATTTTTCATAATATTTGTTATATGGAAAGTAAATAAAAAACATAAATAGTCCAGCTGGTGTGGCTCAGCGGCTGAGAATTGACCTATGAACCAGGAGGTTACAGTTAGATTCCCAGTCAGGACACATGACCGGGTTTCGGACTTGATCTGTAGTAGGGTGCATGCAGGAGGCAGCCAATCAATGACTCTTTCTCATCATTGATATTTCTCTCTTATTTCCTCTCTGAAAACAATAAAAATATGTTTAAAAAGCCCAAAAATACACATTAAGAATGTATTCAAATAATAAATTTGGCTGAGAAGTGCCATGAAAGTAACTGTAAGATAAGCGACTGTTTTAATTTAACCAATGTTTTCAAACACAAGTAATTTAAATATTTCCCCTTCTCACAGAAAAAATTTTCAAGAAAGTAAAAGAAAATAGAGTATTAAATTCAGAATAACCACAATGAATTAAGTAAAAGGCCAATCAATTTCTTTTATTGTAATTGACTCCTTGGTTGATATCTTGTTGAAAAAAATGATAAAAATTGAATGATTCATATAACTTACCTAATCTGACAGGGCGATGAGCTAAATTAAACATCTGCATGGCAATAGAGAAGTCTTCCAAGTGGGTTGTAAAATGACAAAATGACTTGAACTCATCCAAACTAATGCTCTAATAAAACAAAAGGGAGTTTTTTTATTACCATTTTATAATTGCGTTATATAATTGAACGAAGTGTGAGTCCTCTTTTCTAGCATAAAACTTATGAATTTCTATCTTTCTAAGCAAGTCTATTGAAAAGTTTGAGATTCAGAATAACAAAATTATAGATTTTAAAGATGAGGAGGAACCCCGAGAGACTGGCAGGAAACTGGGTATGATTCTGCAGACTATACGCTGTGTGAATGGGCTGCCTGAAGTTATGCAGTGTAAGACTTGAGGAGGGGGGGTTTTGGTGTTATGGACCGAGTTCGTCTTTAAACATTCCTTGTTGGATAATCCCCAATGTGACTATATTTGGAAATGGGAAGTCATAAGACTGGGGCCCTAATCAGATATGCCTAATGTCCTGATGAGCAGTGTTCTCATTCTGCATGTGGGGAGGAGGGAAGACCTTACCAGACAACAACCCTGCTGGCACCCTTGATCTTGGGACTTCAGACTCCAAACTTGTGAGAAAATAAGTTTGTACTTTAAGCCACCCAGTCTGGGGTATTCTGTTATGGCAGCCTGAGGAGACTAATACATCTTTTAAGTGGGCTGGCTGATAATTTTGCTTAGTTTTGTCAGTGGACATAGCACTGAGTTTTGGAGTAGATGGACCTATGTCAAAATTCCTGATCTGCCATTTATTATGGCATTATATATCAAATAGGGTGAAATATCAGATCATTCAAAGTTCTTGACTTTTTAAAGACCCCATTATAAATTAAAGACATTGGTATATTATTTTGATGCCAATATTGCTCATTGTGTTAATTTTTTTATTTTGACTTTAATTATAACTTTTGTGGGGGGAATGAGGGGAGTCAGCAGATTTTTAACTTTTAGGTAATAATTTCATAAATTTTTCCTTAAAAAAAAAAAGTTTCTGTTGTTAGTGGCACATGTAGGGCAGCTTGACTGCTCTATGTGGGGAACTGACATCAAGAGATTTCAGAAGCATGATTTTTTGGTACCTAGGTAGCTAGTGATTGTTGGTCCTGGCACCCGCCAAAAAACCCTCTTTTTTCCCCCCTTAAAAGCTTCTGGTTTTGTTAGAAAGATAGGTATACCCCACTTTAAGATGACTGTTTTCAAGTTTTCTTCTATTTCTACTCAGTTTCCTCTTTCTCTTTAACATTTAATTCTTTGATCCATCTGGAATTTATTTCAGAGTAATGAATGAGGTAGAGATTTACCTTTACTCTCTCTCAGATGGCCAGTGGATGTCCTAATGTCGTTTATTAAAAATTATTTTACCAAGTAATTTGTAATATAAGTTTACATATACTAAATTTCCATGTGTATTTGGGTCTATCTATAACTCTGGACTTTATATTCTGTTCAACTGATGTCTGTCAAATCATTGTAACTGTTTTAGTTACCAATGGTTAATGATACATTTTAATATTTTGGCATTATTTTAAAAAAAGACTATTTTTTAAAGAGTGGGTTTAAGTTGACAGCAAAATTGAGGGGAAGGTACAGAGACTTCCCTTATCCCCTCGGCCTCTTCAGCATTCTTTTCATATAAACTCTATGGCATTTTTATTGAAACCCATTGTGTTCAGCAGTGGCTGGTTCTCTTATAATTCCTGTACATAGGAAGGATCACACTTCTGTGCCTTCTTATAGTTAGGTCAGGTCATGTGACCAGTCTGGCCAGCAGCCAAGGGTCATCATGTTTCCAGGACAAAACATTTAATTACCAGAACAGGACTCACTTCTTTCTTTTCTTACTCGAGCCTCTGAGAAATGGTTTTTTGTTTGTTTGTTTGTTTTTCACATGGTGGAGCACCAAGATGACAGAGCCTCGAAAAGTCTGGGTTCTTGAGCACCTCCCACCTCTCATGATGGAAATGTGGTATAGTCAGAAAAAAAACCTTTCTTGTGTCAGCCAGAGATTTCAGAGTTAGCTTATAACTGTAGCCGACAGGCTGTTCTGACTGGTATGATCATCCCACTTATAGACTAATTTAAGGGAGAACTGCATTTATAATGCCACGACTTTCTATACAATCACAGGGAATCTATACTCATCAAAGGGTAATATGCTAATTAGACTGGGAGACCTTCCCGGACATCCTTCCAGACAAAGCCATAGTGGCAGGCCTGAGGCAGAGGCAGTTAGGTGCGATCAGGCCAGGAGGGGAGGGCAGTTGGGGGTGATCAGGCTGGTGGCGGGGGGGGGGGCAATTGGCAGCGAGCAGGCCGGCAGGGGGGGCCAGAAGGCAGAGTGGTTAATGGCAATAAGGCAGGCAGGCAGGCGAGAGGTTAGGAGCCAGCAGTCCCAGATTGCGAGAGGGATGTCCCAAACTGCCAGTTTAGGCCCATTCCTACAGGGATAAGGCTGGCAAGGGGGGGCAGTTGGGGCAAGACAGTAGGATATCCCCCGAGGGGTTCCAGATTGGAGAGGTTGCAGACTGGGCTGAGGGACACCCCCCCCCCCCCATGCACGAATTTTGTGCACTGGGCCACTGGTGTCTCTATAATTAGGTTAAATTTTCTTTCACATCCATCAAAACTTTAAAATTTTCACATATTTCTAGTTAATTAATGTTTTAGATTTTGAGAGTATGTTTATTAAAGCTGGGGTCAGTGAAACAAGAAAGGGGTTAGGATAGAAGCTACAGAGAGAGCCTAGGCGGGGCTGCTTTAGCTCACTGGAGAGTCGGAGAAAAAGGGACTTTGAAGACAGGTTTAGGGGGTTAGCCTGGGAGGAGCTGCTGTTGCCCACTGCTCCCCAGGGTTGCAAGTCTCTTAGGGTCCCTTAGAGTTTAGAAGATGCATGCTTGTGGGGGAAGAAAAGAGGGAAGGGAAAGGCACAGGTGTGCTCCCAGGAGGGACAGGGACAGTGGGTGCTGGGGCTGCAGGTTTTAAGGGTTTTTAAAGGCTGGGGCTTTAGGGAATGTCTTGGGGGGAGGATCTCAATATAATTTTCATCAGCTTTTTGCTGATGCATCAAAAGTAGATTTATTCCCTAACTTTATCTGTCCTTGGGTGTGGCTGGCAAATGGCCCTAATTGGATTTCTCCTTCCTATCTCTCTGAGCATGGTGATTTAAGCCATTTGCCCTCTGATTAGGGAGAACTGTAACCCATTAGCTCTTTTTTTTTTTTTTTTAAATATTTTTAACATATATATTTAAATGCTTTTTATTTTTAATTCATTATTTATTATTATTTTAAAAATATTTTTATTTATTTCAGAGAGGAAGAGAGAGGGAGAGAAAGAAACATCAATGATGAGAGAAAATCATTGATCGGCTGCCTCCTGCACGCCCCATACTGGGGATTGAGCCCGAAACCTGGGCATGTGTCCTGACCAGGAATTGAACCATGACCTCCTGGTTCATGGGTTGATGCTCAACCACTAAGCCACACTGGCCAGGTTAAATTTTTTAAAAAATAATTTGATTTTTAGAGAAGGAGGAAGTGGGGGGGCAGAGAAACTTCAATGTCAGAGTGGCTACCTCCTACAAGCCCCCAACTGGGGATCGAGCCCACAGCCCAGACATGTGCCCTGACTGGGAACGGAACCAGCAACCTTTTGGTTCTTGGGCCGTTTAACTATCTGTATCAGTTTCCCTATTCCACTTTTCCTGGCTCACTAGCCTCTCATTCTTCCCTTAGAGACTTCCATCCCTGAAATCTTTTAGGGGTGATGAGGGAGGATGGTTTATCTTCAGTAGCTAGTTTATTTATAATTGTTATATATTTCAATTGCAATTATAAATGGGATCTTCATTATATATTATTATCTTTTCCCTTACTATAAAATTAGCTTTAAAATTATATATAAATACATGTCCTTTTTAAAATAATTTTTCAGAACAATATAGTAAAAACAATCTAAATATATAAAAGCCTAAGCAACCATTACGACCAAATGACCAGAACAACTGGAAAGACTGGTTGACTAGTTGCTATGACATGCACTGACCACCAACCACCCGTGGCCCTTCCCCCTGGCCGGCCAGCCCCCCAATTGGCCAGCCAACTTCCCATGGTCACTCCCCACTGCTGGCTGGCCCTCCCATAGGCCCCGATTGGGGGGCAGGCTGGCCAACCTCCTGGGGTACCTCCCCCCCCCTGGCCGGCCCCCCATAGGCCTTGAATGCTGGCCAGGCCGAGGGACACCACCCATGCACGAATTCGTGCACCAGGCCTCTAGTATATAAAATAAAAATCTCTTGAAATCTCACTGTACATTAATCATTATTAATAGTTTGGCAATCATCATTTCATGCATTTCACATTACACACACATATGCTACTACATTTTCTGACCTGGAATTTTTACAAAGAACAGCTACTTCTGATATACAGAGTGGAACAAAAGTAGGTTTACAGTTATTTGTATGGAAAATAATACAATAATTACTCTTTTATCTTGTTAATTTGCACTGGCCACAATATCCAGAACAACAGAAAGTGACAGCAGTGATATTGGACATTCCTGTCTAATTCCTGACTTTACTGAAAATGCCAAATCATGGCTGCAACATTGATTCTTAGTCAACAGTTCCTTAATAAGAAAATAGTATGTGGAGAACATTCTCAATTTGATTTTATACTTAAATACTAGAGAGCAGCTCAGTCTTGGTTAATTTGGAAGTCACTTTAATTAATTACATAAATGTCTAACTTATTATTTTATATTCATCTCAAGCATAACAAAAAGGCATACCAACCTCTCCTGCTGACAACTTCTCTCTCACATTTTTCCAATAAATGTCTTTATTTTCAGTGTTAGTGAAAAAAAGGAGCCACTCTGCAAAGTCTTCTTTCCTCATGAAACTCAAACCTTTAGAGAACTGCAGAAATTCCATTTCTTGGACCTCCGTCTGTAGATTCTCCATAAACCTAAATATTAAAGTACAGAACTGACAGAAGTGGCCAGTGCTTTCAACTATAACATCATTAGCGGGCTGCAGTAACTTCATGAGTTGCACGAAGCATGAATGCCATGTCAAGGACTGTGGCAGTGGATCAGCTGGGTAAGTCCAACACCTGCTTCAATATGACTCCCCATACCTGGTTTGTTTGCACACATTCTACTTGGCAACCTACATTCTGACAAACATAAAGACTTAAAAAGTTAGAAAACAGTATTTTTCCAATATAGAAAAGTTACCAATAATCAGAGAGACTTAAAATTCAGTTGGGTACTCTTTTTAGAATCATAATAATAACTAATGGCTCCTCAGAGTTTTCAGATTCCAAATTTGATCAATGTAATCAATGAATGGCTTTGCATCAAAAGCTTAGATTTACCAAAAAATATTTAGAACCTTTGGACAAGAACATATGTTTATGTGACTCAACATTATTTCAAAAAATTTTTTATAAAAATAGATGGCACTTTGATCAAATTGTCATCAATAGCTTCCTAAGAAATGCATAAATTGAAAGAATAAGAATACATGGGGTGAAAGAGATACAGTCCAGTATAGAGGAAAGAAAGCTGCCACTTATCCCCCAAACCTTAAAAACACGAGGAAGAGTTTGATTTTATGCTTCTATATGTGGAGGTGAGAGTCTAAATGTATTTGATACACATATTTATCAGTGCTATATGTCTTTTTGGGTCAAAGCAGAATTTTATCTAAAACTTGAAGCATTTCAGGTTTGGACTGATAGATCAACAAAATCTACTGATATGCTTCATCTTTTGTTTTACTGAGTTTTATTATATTGTGTACTCTGATAACATTCAATGCAACATGATATTATACATAAATATATGAAATGAAGAATTTATAATGCATAAGGCCACCAGATGCACTCTGAAAACATTTAAATAGTTTATAAATCAGTATACTAATTGGAAACTCTGGGAAAATTCTGTTTTTCTTTAGCTGAGTGCTTAGGCCCTGGTGTACTGGAGCTGGCTTGCAGCGGCTGAGACAGTGCATTGTGCATGTGTTGTCCATGCCAATTGTCGGGTCCAAGCCCCTCTGCTAGGGACTGGACCTCTGTGGATGCTGGGAACTGGAATACATGAGTAGCTGCGAGCATACAGGAGAGACTTTATTGCAGACCAAGCAGCCATTTACAACACAGGACAGTCATTGTAAATACAGTAGCCAGTCCTTGCTAACACAGTAGCAAACACATGAGCCCTACAGAGCAGTTCTTGCTAACAAAGCCATCACACTTCACATCTGGCAGCTTGAGATGGGCTTGCTGGAGTATTCACACTATTAACTTTAAGTGTTACCAATCAAGGCTGTTCTCCCTAAGAACTGAGCATTAGACATACTTATCAGCACACCACCTTGGAATTTATGAAAACTCTTCATGACTTTAGAACATCCTCAATTAATAAGCAGTATTTCAGAAGTTAAAAAATCCCAGTCCTAAAAGTACATTGGTATCAACATCTTTCTAATTTTTCTTGATAAGAAAACTTGAGGCCATTTTTTTTCTTTCCTATTTCCCTAATATATCTTAAAACAGAAATATTTTCAGCTTTAAAGATGTATTCAAGTAAAAATGAGGTCAATTGTAGCACACCAGCAATAAACTCAGGGATTATTTCTGGTCACTATTTCTAAGGCTAACCATCAGAATGTAAAAGAATGAAAAGAAATGCAGAAGAAACGTCCCCAAATAAGGTAGGAAAGAAGAGGGAAAAAGAATCATAACAAAACAGAGGCACTGTTACAGGAGGGTAAATACCACTGACAACTGCCTGAGCAGACTGAGTATCTATATTTTCTTTCCTGAACCTTACATATGCTGATAAAGAACGGAATTTTCACATTTAAATTACGTGTTGATTTCATAACAATGAATAAATTCCACAAATTCCAGCAGACAGAACTTAAATTACACTTTAGTCGTTATTTAAGTGGCTAAGAGGTATTTTCATTGGAAAATTTTATGACTAGTTATAAAAGTAAAAAAATAAAAACAACTACAACCCCCCTCCCCCCCGCAGGAGAAACCAAGATGGCGGCGTAGGTAAACACCTAAACTGCTGCCTTGCACAACAATTTCAAAACTACAACTAAAAGACAAAACATCTATCACCCAGAACGATGGGAAAGCTGGCTGAGTGGGAGTTCTACAACTAGAAGGAAAGAGAAAAGAGCACTGAGGCGTGCATAAGCGCTGAAAAGCTGAGGTACGGAGGCGTGCGAACTGGGCTGGCGGTGGGTGACTGGGAGCACTGCTTTTTTCAACCCGAAGGGAGACAGGCTCCCGATTACTCCAAACTCCAGTTTCTGGGGAGACGCTGGGGACCCAAACTCCTACGGGGAGAAGCTGGACTGTCTGCCATCGGGTTGGAAAGGGAGGGTGACTTTCTTGCAGAGGTGCGCCCAGCAATCATTGTTTACTGCGCTGGGGCGCGGGACACGGAGACTTGGAAACTGGCAGCCATCACTGTTTGCCACACCCTAGCCTAGTGACTCCCTGAGACCCCACCCCGCACATTCTACAAACCCACCCAAGCTCCACACAGCGGCTTTTGCATATAAATGACCTGCCCTATTGCAGCTTAACCTAACAAACTGCAGCTCTGGTCAGACAGCTCCAAAACCTCCAAACCCCAAGCCAAGAGGTGGGTGGCCTCTGACAGTAGCTGACCTGCACCCCATTGGAGATCCAGAAGCTAGTGTATCTAGTGATCAGTGTGAGACGACCCCAGATTTCAACTCCTCACATCCATAAGTGACACATTCAAGAGGCAGACTCAGTGAGCACCAAAGCCCCACTGAAACAAGTCCTGCCCCATAAGCATGTCTCCAGAGCAGCAGTGCTTCCATTATAGACACAGCAGGTCCTCACAGCCAATTGGCCTGGAGGTCAATTCCTCCCAGCGACACCAACAACAATCAAGACTTAACTACAACAAGGCTGCACACACAGTCCACAAAGGGGTGCACCAAGAGTGTCAACCTCAGGTAACTGGGAGGCCGACCCACTGGGCCATATAGGGCTCCTAGCACACAAAGCCACCCTACCAACTCAGGGAAGCAGTGAAAATGTGGAGACAAAGAAACAGATCACAAACGAAAGAAATGGAGGAAAACAAATGACTGGATATAGAGTTCAAAACCACGGATATAAGGTTTTTCAAGAATTTCCTAAAAAAGGCCAATAAATTTAACAAGATCCTTGAGGATATGAAAAAAGACCAACTAGAAATTAAACATACACTGACTGAAATAAAAAATATTATATAGAGACCCAACAGCAGACTAGAGGAATGCAAGAATCAAGTCAAAGATCTGAAATACAAAGAAGCAGAAAACACTCAACTGGGAAAGCAAAAAGAAAAAAGAATCCAAAAAGTTGAAGATAGTATAAGAAGCCTCTGGGACAACTTCAAGCCTACCAACATCAGAATTATGGGGGTGCCAGAAGAAGGGAGAGAGCAAGATACTGAAAACCTATTTGAAGAAATAATGACCGAAAACTTCCCTACCTGGTGAAAGAAATAGACTTACAAGTTCAGGAAGCACACAGAACCCCAAACAAAAAAAATCCAAAGAGGACCACACCAAGACACATCATAATTAAAATGCCAAGGGGAAAAGACAAAGAGAGAATATTAAAAGCAGTAAGAGAAAAACATTTAATTACCTACAAGGGAGCATCTATATGATTGTCAGCTGATTTCTCAACAGAAACTATGCAGGCCAGAAGGGAGTGGCAAGAAATATTCAAAGTGATGAACAGCAAGAACCTACAACCAAGATTACTCTACCCACCAAAGTTATCATTCAGAATTGAAGGTCAGATAAAGAGCTTCACAGATAAGAAAAAGCTAAAGGAGTTCATCACCGCCAAACCAGTATTATATGAAATGCTGAAAGGTATTCTTTAAGAAGAAGAGGAAGAAGAAAAAAGTAAAGATAAAAATTATGAACAATAAATACATATCTATCAACAAGTGAATCTAAAAATCACGTGAATAAAAAAATTCGATGAACGGAATAAACTGGTGAATATAATAGGATCAGGGGCACAGAATGGGAGTGGATTGATAATTCTCAAGGGGAAAGGGGTGTGGGGGGTATGGGAAGAGACTGGACAAAAATCATACACCTATGGATGAGGACAGTGTGGGGGAGGTAAGGGCAGAGGGTGGGGTGGGAACCAGGTGGAGGAGAGCTGTGGGGGGAAAAAGGAGAAACAATTGTAATAATCTGAACAATAAAGATTTATTAAAAAAAGAAAAAAAGAAATTTCAAAAAAAAATACCCCACAAAAAACCAATAACCCCCAAACCACAAATTTATCCATATACTCCCTCATTAATTGCTAAGCTTCTCTCAACACATGGTAGTATCTACTTAATATGCCTGTCCTCTGGTCACATGGTCTGGTACAACTTCCTTGAAAGCCCAGTCAATGTACCTACTATAGATGAAAAGGGGCCACATTCTAAACTTGACAAGCTCAGAGGAGGCCTTTATCTCATTGAGTCTCAGTTATAAAAGGGAAGACTACCTGTGCCAAGTTTAAGGATAGGTGAAACAATACATGTAAAACACTTAGACACATGCTGGGCACATAGTTAAGTACTCGACAGACAGTAGCTGTGATGGCACTGAGCATGTGTGCAACTATCTTTCTCTTTTCATCTTAAGTCCAGACTCACCTCTTCATTTCTTCCGCCACTCTCTTGCCCACATCCTCTGCTCCCTTGAGCTTTGCCAGCCTTCTTCAAGTGTAGCTTGAAGAAAACTATACAATAGCTGCACATAATGGTACCAACATAAATTAACAGTCTATGCTTTTATTTCTGGAATACTGTTTGGTTAAACTTGACATTAGTATCTTTTTAAAAAGTATATGTTTTTATTGATTTCAGAGAGGAAGGGAGAGGGAGAGAGAGAAAGACATCAATGATGGGAGAGAATCATTGAATGGATGCCTCTAGCAAGCCCCCTACTGGGGATTAAGCCCACAACCTGGGCATATGCCAGGACCTAGAATTGAACTGTGACCTCTTGGTTCACAGGTTGACAATCACTGAATCACAATGGCTGGGCAACTTTAATATCTTTTGCTCTATATACTACTTATTGCTCTTTAACCTTGGGTTTCTTGATAAGTTTAATCACAACACTAGCATATTTCCAGAAGGCTTTATAAGGATTAGGGGTCCTGCATAAAATTCGTATGAATTATTTTGTCTTAAATAACTAGTAAACACTATTTTGTCTTAAATAACTAGTAAACACTATTGAATTTCCAAATTAAAAAAATGGTAACAAAATTTAAAAAATATTAGCCACCTATGATGGAAAATAAAAGTTGTGTCCAGTTTTCTAACTTAAAACTATAACAGCCCTTTCCTCTGAAATTTAAGCAGTCAATCCCCGGGGGAAAAGACACTGAGAAAATAATACTTTTATTTTAGTTTTGATTTGTTTTTTACATGCTGAATTGAGACACCTTTTGGGAAAGAGATGGAGGATACTTCATGTTGAAGAAAATATGTAAAAAAGAGAGAGCCGAGGAAATGCAAACAGAAAAAAACCAGCGACAGCTGCAAAGAAGCCTTCAGGAGATATCTGACATATGGGCAACAAGCTGCTAGAGTAGCCTTTGAAAATCATTTGAGCCCTGACTGGTTTGCCTCAATGGATGGAGCATTTGATTCTGGTCAAGAACATGTGCCTTGGTTGCAGTCTCGATCCCCAGTAGGGGGTGTGCAGAAGGCAGCTGATCGATGTTTCTCTCTCATCAATGTTTGTATCTCTCTATCCCTCTCCCTTCCTCTCTGTAAAAAAAAATCATTACTAATCTATATATATAAAAGCCTGAGCAACTGTTACAACCGAATGACCAGTTACTATGACACACACTGACCATCAGGGGGCAGACGCTCAATGCAGGAGCTGCCCCCTGGTGGTCAGTGTGTTCCCACAGCCAACCTCCTCTGGCCGGCCAACCTCCTGCTGTCCCTCCCTGTAGCCGACAGGCCCTGATCAACCGATTGGGGCCGGGCCCTGGGCTGGAATGGATAACCAGGGGTGGGTGGCAGCGGATGCAGCCCCTTTCCCAGGGGGGCCGAGGGCTAGCTCCCTCCTTGGGGCTGGTGGCCAAACTTCTGCACCCTGTCCCTCCCCCTGGCCAGCAGGCCCCAATCAGTCCACCGCCCACCTGCTGTGGTGGTGGTAGTGTGGCAGCGAGGGAAGGAGGAGTGGGGGGAGGTGAGGAAATACATGGTCGGGGGGGCGCTGGTGTCCATTTCTTCTGTGCCCAGCCTGGTGACCATCACCTCCTCTCCCAACCCCGCCGGGGCCTTTTGAGCCCCAGGCTGGGACGGGGAACTGGGGGTGGGTGGCAGCGGACGCGGCCCCTTTCCCAGGGGGGCCAAGGGCCAGCTCCCTCCTCAGGGCCAGTGGCCAACCTCCCATGTCCTGTCCCTCCCCCCGACCAGCGGGCCTTAATCAGCCTGGCCCTGATTGGCCCTGATCACCGGCCAGGCCTAGGGACCCCATCCATGCATGGTTTTCCTGCACCAGGCCTCTAGTTTATACATAAAAGAAGAAAGAAAATCATTTGAGTTGACATGAGTTCAGCATATATTCTGAGTGCCTACTATATTTTATGTTCTGTGTACTTCAGATACATTGTTTCATCTAATTGTCAGATCCACCTCAGACTTCATGTAGGGAAAGAATACTAATGTGAATGAAAGGAGAAAGAATTAAAGATTAGGAAATAAAATATTTGCATGAATTAGAGAATGCCTCTTTTCTGTTATTAGTTTATTTTAAAATTATTAGAATTTATAGTTTCTTTTTTTAATCCTCACCTGAAGACATTTTTTCCATGGATTTTTAGAGAGTGAAAGGGAGGGAGAGAGAAAGAAACATCAATGTGAGAGACACACTGACTGGTCACCTCCTGCATGCGCCCAGATGAGGGGAGGGAGGGGATCGAACCTACAACTGAGGTATGTGCCCTTAACTGGAATCGAACCTGGGACCCTTCAGTCCATGGGCTGATGCTCCATCCACTGAGCCAAACTGGCTATGGTTACAGTTTATTTTTACATTTACTCACAACTCTGTAAAGTAGGCAGGACAGGACTAGTATCACCACATAAATTTTTTCACGACTAAAAGAAGGTACAGTTGCCCCTTGAATAATGTGAGAACACTTACACTTGGATTTTTAAAAATATAAGTATATACATTTAAAAAAATCATGTATAAGTGGACCCACACAGTTCAAACTTGCATTTTTTAAGGGTCAACCATACTCAGTTGTTTCTTCACTTCTTATCTATAAAATTCCCTAAATGGCCCTAACCGGTTTGGCTCAGTGGATAGAGTGTTGGCCTGCGGACTGAAGGTTCCCAGGTTCGATTCCAGTCAAGGGCATGTACCTTGGTTGCGGGCACATCCTCAGTAGGGGGTGTGCAGGAGGCAGCTGATGGATGCTTCTCTCTCATCGATGTTTCTAACTCTCTCTCCCTCTCCCTTCCTCTCTGTAAAAAAGCAATAATATATATTAAAAAAAATAAAATTTCCCTAAATGAATATAAATATTTGCATTTACCTTCGAAATTCTCTATAATGAAGTTTTCTTTCTCCTCTTTTTCCAAAGAAACGTATCTGAAGGGTTGTGTTAATTTCAGGTTCTTTCACTTTTGGTTCCTATAAAAATGTTACAGTAATTTCAAATATTGTAACCAAAATAGATCCTGTAGCCTGGAAGTCTCAGCACAATATCCACAAAAGACTCTTGTAGCAACAACAACAACAAAGGTGGACAAGAGAAAAGCCATTTTGTCTGTTACTTTGTACAACAATAATCTATAATCATCTGCTCAGGCAGAAGAAAAACATGGCCTACAATACTCAAAATACTTAGGGTGGAGTGGACTTCAGCAGTAAACAAAATTTTAGAAATGTTCATACCTTTTGACCCAGCAATTGAGTTTCTGAGAAGTTGTCCCTATAGCATTATTTGTAATTTCAAAAGACTTGATATATTTAAACATCTTTCAAAAGAGGAACGATTACATAAATTGGTACATCAAAGTACTATGGAGCCATAAAAAAGAATAAGATACTCAGCTATTTAAAAAAAATATTAATGTTAAGCTATATTAAGGAAAAACCGGAGAGTGGGAAACAATGTATATAGTATGCATGCTACTGCTTATATAAACATGGAAAAAAGATATATAGATATATTTAATTGTTTATATGCATAAAACACCCCTGGAAGAATACACAGCAAACTGACAGAACACATTGCTCAGGGAGAAGTGGTGACTGGGAGAAAAATTCTATCCTGTATATAGACTCTTATGAACCTTATCAAATCTACACCATATGAATGTAGCACATCTACTTTTTTAGAAAACATAAATTTTTAGAAAAAAAATATTTAGAAAAAATAAATTACTAATAATTTTCCCAAGGATTTTTGAATACTTATTTGAACAAACAAGATAGAGAAACTAATATAATGCCAATCTGTTCAGAAATGTTTACATTATCTGTACATACCTGGCATTCTGTTTCATTAGTTATTGTCTTCAAGTCATCCTGTTTACTTATGATCTTCTGAAGCTAAAAAGATGGCAAACATGAATTTAGATGTGTGTCTAATGGATTTTTCAAAACAACCTAAAAAAACAGATGCCATGTTTTTGTTATAAAATATATATTAGGTATTTGTTAAATAGTAACTGAAATTCTTTTTATTTTATTAACTCCTAATGTTATGTTTTTTCTCAGACCATGTAAGAACCATGTAAGAATCAGATATGCAAGAATTAACATTATTATTACAATTTGGATCATTTTTTTTCTCTCAAAGGAAGCCAGCTTACTTAATATATACACATTCTGATTACCCTCATTCTTAAAGAAAATTTTTATTCATAACTTTCTGTATTATTGATAGTTTACAGCAACATTTTCAAGTACATAACTCTTAAAAAGCTACTTACAATATATATATGTTGTCCCTTTTCTCTTTATACATTTTAAAGCATTAAAATTATTTAAAGACCTACATTTCTACCAATTATAAATTGGTTATAGTACTCTGAGACTGAGCACATTAAAAAACCTACCTTTCAGAGACATTTGTACCAATCTTCATGTGGAAAGCAAATAAAAAGAAAAGTTAAAAAAATTAAATGTAGACAAAATCTCAAACTATGAATTTAAATCAATTAAGAAATGAACCTTCACCCATTTCTTTCTAGGCTATTTTTTAAAAAACTAAATCTTTATTGTTGAAAGTATTACATATGTCCCATTTTTCTCCCCACTGACCTCTTCTAGCCTGTCCTTGCCTCCCATCCCAGGCTTTCATCACCCTATTGTCTGTGTCCATGAGTTATGCATATATGCATACAAGTTCTTTGATTGATCTCTTCCCACCTACCCACCCTTCCCGGCCTTCCGTCTGAGATCCCACAGGCTGTTTTATGCTTCTGTGTCTCTGGATCTATTTTGTTCATTAGATTGTACATATGAGTGAGATCATATAATACTTGTCTTTCTCTGACTGGCTTATTTTGCTTAGCATAATACTCTCCACGTCCTTCCATGCAGTCTCAAAGGGTAAGAGATGTTCTTTTTACTGTAGTATTCCATGGGGTAAATGTACCACAGCTTTTTTAATCCACTCATCTGCTGATGGGCACATGGGCTGTTTCCAGATCTTAGCTATTGTAAATAGTGCTGCTATGAACATAGGGGTGCAAACATTCTTTCTGATTGGTGTTTCAGGTTTCTTAGGATATATTCCCAGAGGTGGAATCATTGGGTCAACTGGCAATTCCATTTTTAATTCCTTTAGGAAACTCCATACTGTTTTCCATAATGGCTGTACCAGTCTGCATTCTCACCAGCAGTGTACTAGGATTCCTTTTCTCCACATCCTCATTAGCACTTGTCATTTGTTGATGATAGCCATTCTGACAGGTGTGAGGTGATACCTCCTTGTCATTTTAATTTGCATCTCTCTGGTGATCAGTGACTTTGAGCATTTTTTTCATATGTCTCTTGGCTGTCTGTATGTCTGCTTTGGAGAAGTATCTCTTTAGGTCATTTGCCCATTTTTGAATTGGACTGGTTGTCTTTCTTTTGTTAAGTTGTATGAGTTTCTTATATATTTTAGATATTAACCCTTTATCAGATGTATCATTGCCAAATATGTTCTCCAATACAGTGGGCTCCCTTTTCATTTTGTTGATTTCTTTTGCTGTGTAGAAGCTTTTTATTTTGATGTAATCCCATTTGTTAATTTTCTCCTTAGTTTCCTCTGCCCTAAGAGATGTATCCACAAACATATTGCTATGAGAGGTGTCTGGGATTTTGCTGCCTTTGGTTTCTTCTAGGATTTTTATGGTTTCCCGATTTAAAGTCTTTTATCTATTTTGAGTTTATTCTTGTTCATGGTGCAAGTTGGTGGTCTAGTTTCATTTTTTTTGCATGTATCTGTCCAATTTTCTCAACACCACTTACTGAAGAGAGTGTCTTGACTCCACTGTATGTTCTTGCCTCCTTTGTCAAATATTAATTGATTGTAATGGCTTGGGCTGATTTCTTGGTTCTCTGTTCTGTTCCATTGGTCTATATATCTAGTCTTGTGCCAGTACTAGGCTGTTTTGATTATGGTGGCTTTGTAGTATAACATATCTGGTATTGTGATCCCTCCAACTTTGTTCTTCTTTCTCAGGATTGCTGTGGCTATTTTGGGTCTTTTTTGGTTCCATATAACTTTTTGGAATATTTGCTCTAGATCTGTTTTAATAGGGATTGCACTGAATATGTAGATTGCTTCAGCAGTATGGACATTTTAATGATGTTGATTCTACCAATCCATGAACACGGTATATTTTTCCACTTGTCTTCCTCTATCTATTTCTTTAATGTCCTGTAGTTTTCTGAGTTTACGTCTTTTTATCTCCTTGGTTAAGCTTATTCCTAAGTAACTTAATTTTTTTTGTTGCAATGGTAAATGGATTTTTTAAGTTTCTCTTTTTGAAAATTCATTATTGGTGTATAAAAATGCCATCAAGAGCAGCTGGTGTGGTTCAGTGGTTGAGCATCAGCCTATGAACCAGGAGGTTACAGTACAGATTCCCTGTTAGAGTAAATGCCTGTGCTGAGGACTCGATCCCCAGGGAGGATGTGCAGGAGGCAGTCAAACAATGGTTCTCTCTCATCATTTATGTTTTTCTCTCTCTCTCTCCCCTTTCCTTCCTCTGAAATCAATAAAAATACAAATAAAAAGCCATAGATTCCTGGGTGTTAATTTTGTATCCTGCTACATTGCCAAATTCATTTATTAAATCTAGTAGTTTTTTTTGGTGGAGCCTTTATAGAGTTTTCTATATACAATATCATGTCATCTACGAATAATGAGAGTTTTACTTCCTCCTTTCCAATTTGTCTGCCTTTTATTTCTTCTTCTTGTCTTATTGCTGTGGCTAGGACTTCCTGTACTATGTTGAATAAGAGTGGTGAAAGCAGATATCCCTGTCTTGTTGCTCTTCTTAGGGCAGTGGTCGGCTAACCGTGGCTCGCGAGCCACATATGGTGTGCGAGCTGCGGTTTGCCGCTCTGTTGACTAATGAGTTTGCCAACCACTGTCTTAGGGGAATTGGTTTAGTTTTTGCCCATTGAGTATGATGTTGGTTGTAGATTTGTCATATATGGCCTTTATTATGTAGAGATAGGATCCCCCTATTCCCACTTTGCTGAGAGTTTTTATCAAAAATGTGTGTTGGATTTTGTCATATGCTTTTTATGTACCTAATGATATGATCATGCGATTTTTGTCTTTCAATTTGTTTATGTGCTGTATCACCTTTATTGATTTGTGAATATTATACCAGCCTTGCATCCTTGGAATAAATTCCATTTGGTCATGGTGTATGACCTTGTTAATATATTGCTGGATCCGATTTGCTAATATTTTTTTGAGGGTTTTTGGCATCTATGTTCATCATGGATATTGGCCTGTAATTCTCTTTCTTTGTAGTGTCTTTACCTGGTTTTGGAATTAGGATGATGCTGGTCTCATAAAAAGAGCTTGGAACTGTTCCTTCCTCTTGGATTTTTTGGAATAGTTTGAGAAGTACAGGTGTATAGGTGTTAGTCCTTCTTTGAATGTTTGGTAAAACTCCTCCGTGAAGCCAGGGCTTTTATTTGTTGGGAGTTTTTAAATTGCTGCATCTATTTCATCAGTTGTTATTGGCCTATTCAAGATTTCTGATTCTTCCTGACTCAGTTTTGGAAAATTGTACATTTCTAGGAATTTGTCCATTTTGTCCTATTTTTTTTTTTAAATCCACTGATTTTGAGAGAAAGCAGAAGGGAGTGGGGGGAGGGGTTGGAGGGGAGAGAAAGAGAGAGAGAGAGAGAAACATAAATGTGAGAGAGACACATTGATTGGTTGCCTCCCACTCGTGCTCCGACCGGGGCTGGGGATTGAACCTGCAACCGAGATATGTACCCTTGACTGGGAATCAAAACTGTGACTCTTAGGTCTCCAGGTAGATTCTCTAACTACTGAATAAACTGGCCAGGGCTAGGCTATTTTTTTTTTTGTTAATAGTTTAAAAATCACTACAGCTAAATTCCAAATTAATTATCTCAGATTCTGCTGATTCTACTACATTTAATTTAGGCAAGTAGTTTATCTCTGGTTCTCTATATCTTTCAAACTTTTCAATATACCGTATACTTATTTTAGGGAAAAAAGTTGAAAAGCTTTATACTTGTTTTATCCTTTTTTAAAGGTGACAATCAAATAGTATAGTGCCAAGTTCAATATGTAACATTTCTTCCTAATGGTGTTATCTCCTTTTCATTCCTAATATTAGTAATATGGATCCTCTTTTTTTTTTTTTTTTAACTAAAGTATAATTGACTTCCAATATTTACGTGTTAGTTTCAGGTGTACAACACAGTGAATCAATATTTATACACATTAAAAAGTGTTCACAATGATAAGTCTAGTTATCTTCTGTCACCTTATAAAGTTATTACAGTATTACTGACTATATTCTCTATGCTGTTTGTTACTTCCTCATAATTTATTTTGTAACAGGAAGTTTGTATCCCTTAATTCCCTTTAACTATTTTGCCCACCTCCCACCCCCATCCCTCTGGCAACCAGCAGTTTGTCTCTGTATCTAAGTCTGCTATGTCTTGTTTGTTCATTTGTTTTATTTTTTAAAATACTCCCCATATAAGTGAAATCATATGGTATTTGTCTTTCTCTGCCTGGCTTATTTAGCATAATACCCTTCACATCCATCCATGTGGTCAAAAACAGCAAGATTTCATTCTTTTTTTAAATGCTGAATATTTTTAAATAGTTAACTCTACATATGTACCATATCTTTTTTAAACAATCATCTAGTGATGGACACTTAGGTTGCTTCCATATCTTGGCTAGTGTAAATAATTCTGCAGTGAACGTAGGAATGCATATGTCTTTTTAAATTTGTGTTCTGAAGTTCTTCAGTTAAATACCCAGAAGTGAAATTGCTGGATTGTATGTAGTTCTATTTCTTATTTTAGGAGGTACCTCCATACTGTGTTTCCATAGTGGCTATACCAATTTACAATCCCACCAACAGTTTACACAGGTTCCATTTTTTCTGGATCCTTTTTTTTTTTTTGCTGCATCAAGTACTGAAAATAGGTCCAAATTTATCATATATATAACATTTTAAAAAATAAAATACATTATTCATAAAATGAATATACATTTTAAATGAAATTCAAACTCATTTTACTTCTATTACAAGAGATTTAATATAGTTGCTAAAATCTTCACATAGTCATTGTCACATAGTTAGAAATAAACAAAACAAAAATAGCAAATAGGATTAGTTCACTGAAATAGGAATTTTTTGGGAGGCTTACTTATTGTAATACTAAAGATCCAGTGCACAAAATTTGTGCATGGTAGGGTTCCTAGCGGCTAGCTAGGTAGAGGGAACAATTTTCATATTAGGCTTTTATCACATAGGATTGGCTTATTATAACATGGTATGGAATTTAAAACAAGGGCCTGTCCTGAAATCTATCCAATGGGTTTAGTGCCAAATAAGGCTTGTCATGTCAAAGTCTTCCCTAAAACATTTCAGTTTAGACTCAGGGAGAGGGCTGTAGTATGTTATAGTGTACTGTGAAGATTACAGTACTGTATAGTTAGTTCTGTAGTAATAGCTCTATTAGAAAGATCATAAACACTTAGTACCAGTTATGTGTACTAAGGAGGTCTCTCTGGTATATTAAGAACTTTCTAAAGTGGCTGAACATGATGAGGATTCATGATAGCAATGTACTAGGTACCTATTATGTAACCAAAGTTCTATTCTAAAGTTGGGAATATAGTGGCTAAGAACAGATAATGTCTTCGCTCTCACTGAGATTATGTTCTAATGGGCTAAAGATAACAAAACAAGTGAACAAATAAATAAGAAATTTCAGATAATATTGGAGTGCTATGACTAGAATAAAATAAAAGAAAGAAGGGTAACAGGAGTCAGGACTGCTGGGGAGAGGTTGCTCTTAGGCTTATTCTGGGTAGTTCTCTTTGCGGACATGGCATTTGGGCTGAGATCTGAATGATTGAAAGCTCCCTATGGGGAAAGGACATTTTAGGCAGAGAGAAGAACAAAGTTTCTGGCAGAAACAGGGGTGCTCTGTAAGACAGACAGCAAGAAGATAAACTGGTTAGATACAAGTGGTAGAAGAAGCAGGAGGACACATTCACCAAATACAAATTCTGAATATCTAAAAAAGAACTGCCACATTGATCAAATTTACACTGATCTCTATTTTCAATTTCAGGCAGAAAATGGAGAAAAGTATGTAGGGTTAATTTAACTTATTTTTGTTTGTAGACCATGATAGTTTAAATTCTGACACAAAAACACTATTCTGAAATCAAGAAGAAAACATTTTACTGAAGATTTTTGTATTTATTAAAAAATAGTTCCATGAGTTGCATTCGTATGGCAGAATTTAACCTATGTGAAGAGCACAGTCCTTCCTGCCAGGATGGAATAATGTGAAATAAAGGGCCACCAAGGAGAAATTTACACTAGTAAAAAGACTTATCAATCTATTGTTTAAAGAAATTAAACTAAAACCCTAGCACTTATCCCAAATAAGCAAGTGTGCCACCTATCAAGGTAAAGATTAAAACGATTAACTATTACTAGGCTTTGATCACTGTCGGTGTTATTATCTGACAGGGAACAGCTTATACAGATAGTTGCTAATTCACTTGTTCTTGGGGTAAAGAAGTAAGCAATACACTTGCCAACACAGTTTCTAGATCTGGTTAAGAATAAAATATGACTGTACCACAAAACAACAAAGTAACAAACTGAAGCAATTTATATTTTAGGACTGTTTCATAAGACTTTATTTTAATATATTTCATCATTACTTTTTCATTTGCTGTTCAAATCACTTCTATATTTTCAGTACTAAAGTTATTCAGAGGTACACCTGAAACCAACCTCACCCCAATAAAAGAACTGTTTGGTTTCTCCAATAAAATTTCAAATACAAGATGCTTCATACTTAGGTTTCCTAATATAATGACAATAGAAGTGAGTAATTACTGAAATAATTAATGTAAACATTTTTTTTTCCTCCTCTATTCTGTTATTTTAAATTGACATGGTGCATGGGTTATCTGTTTAGTGTTGTTTCTAAGATCAGCAAAAAGAACCTTTTGTAAGCTTAGTAGGCTGATCTTCATCCTCCCACAACCACATCAAAGTTAAAACTAAATTAAACCAATGAAGTTACAACTAACCTACAGAACCACCTAAGTCTATCTGAACAGAAGTCCTATAACTATGAAGAAGCCATATGCACTGATAGAAGGGGTGGAGAAGTGGAAGGGGCTTGTCCCACACCCACGTGTAGCAGATAAAAATTGGGAGGCATACCTTGGCTGCAAAGGTCCCCCCTGAGGAGCAAGGGGTCCCAGGACCACTCCAGGCCCTCCAACCCAGGGTTCCAGTGCCAGCAGGAGAAGTTCCTTTAACTTCTGGCTGTGAAAACCAGTGGGGATTTTATGGCGGAGTAAGACAGAAGGCTGCTAGAGGCCCAGGTGTTCTTCTTAAAGGCCCAAATGGACTTACTCTGATTAACTCTCTCTGAGCTCCAATGTTGGGGCAGTTTGAAAGGTGCCATATGGGGACATACCGGGAGGAACTGAATTTTCTGGCTGGAGGGGCAACTTACTCTTGGATGGAAGTGCTAGCCATTGTTCCTTTGTTGAACCCTCCCCACACAGAACCCACAGGGAGGAGCCATATTTGAGTCTCCGTCAACCTGGCTAAAAATCGTTCACTGCCCTGTTAATTCTCTGAGACTGCACTGTACCCAAATTGTGGGCCCACACAAGTCAGTTCCAGTGGTTTTTCCATTCAACCAGCCTGTCCTGGCTTATATTGAAGACTTTCCTAAAATCTCTCAAATAAGCATTCTGGCTTCGTCATGTACTGTACCTCTTGCTAAGTGCCCCCAGGCCTGGCACTAGTGGCAGCTAATCTTGATTCACAGCTTGACCTCTCACAGACACCTCCAACCTAACACAAATAGCAGCCATCTGCAGAACATTCTGTAACTCATGATGGGAGGCCTGGGGAGGGTACAGGTGGCAGCTGACCTTGGCCTGAACTTCCCAGAAGGTCTTAGAGTTAGTGCATCTGGTGGGCAGAAGTACCATGCAACCACATCCAAGAGCTACATATTCAAGGTGTGGACTCAGCAGAGCCCTGTTGAACCAAGTCCTGATCTGTGGGCTTGGCCCCTGCATAGTAGATCCTCCACATGGTTGCAGCCAGTCCTCACGAAGGATGGGCCAAGGGATAAATTCCATATGTGCCAACAGCAATCGAAGCTCAACTACAACAGGAGGGTGAGCCTACATGGGTGCTCACCTCAGTGCCCAGCTCTGGTAACCCAGAAGGCTATGCCACTGGGCACTAGAGAACACCTATTATATAAGGCCATCTTACCAAGACCAGAAGATATAGCAGCTCTTCCTAATATATAGAAACAAAGACAGGGAGGCAGCCAAAATAATGAAACTAAAAAAGAAAAGGAAAGAAAAGAAAAAGCCCCTAATGAAAACAGAACAAAATTCCAAAGAAATAACTAAATAAACTGAGACAAGCAGTCTACCAGATGCAGAGTTCAAAACACTGGTTAAAAGTATGCTCAATGGGGATGGAATCCAAGATGGTGGCGTAGGTAAACACCTAAACTGCTGCATTGCACAACAATTTCAAAACTACAACTAAAATACAAAACGTCTATCACCCAGAACCACGGGAAAGCTGGCTGAGTGGAAGTTCTACAACTAGAAGGAAAGAGAAAAGAGCATTGAGACGTGCACGAGCGCTGAAAAGCTGAGGTACGGAGGCACGTGATCCGGGCTGGTGGCAGGCATTGCTTTTCTCAACCCAAAGGGAGACAAGGCCCCGATTATTCTGAAATCCAGTCTCTGGGGAGACATGGGGGACCCAAACTCCTACGGGGAGAAGCTGGACTGTCTGCCAGTGAGGGTGGCTTGCTTGCAGAGCTGCGCGCAGGAATAATTGTTTACTGCACTGGGGCACGGGACTCGCGGATGCCGTCAGGGACACAGAGCCGGCTAACTGGCAGCCATCGCTGTTTGCCACGCCCTAACCTAGTGACACCCTGAGGCCCTGCCCTGCACAACCTACAAACCCACCCAAGCTCTAAGCAGCGGATTTAGCATAAGAAAGGCCTGCCCTATCGCAGCTTAACCTAGCAAAATTGCAGCCCGGGTCAGACAGCTCCAAAACCTCCAAACCCCAAGCAAAGAGGAGAAAACTGTAGCTCTCACTGTAGCTCCTGCTGGGTGGCCTCAGACAGTAGCTGACCTGCACCCCATTGGAGATCCAGAAGCCAGTATACCTAGTGGTCAGTGTGACACACCAGATTTCAACTCCTCACATCCATAAGTGACACATTCAAGAGGTAGACTCAGTGAGCACCAAAGCCCCACTGAAACAAGTCCTGCCCCATAAGCGTGTCTTCAGCGCAGCAGTTCTTCCATTATAGACACAGCGAGTGCTCACAGCTAATTGGCCTGGAGGTCAATTCCTCCCAGTGTAACAACAGCAATTAAGGCTTAACTACACCAAGACTTTGCACTCAGCCCACAAAGGGGTGTACCAAGAGCATCCACCTCATGTGATTGAGGAGGCTGAGCTACTGCCCCCTATAGATCACCTACCACACAAAGCTACTCCATCAACAGAGGGAAGCAGCCAAAATGTGGAGACAAAGAAACATGTCACGAATGAAAGAAACAGAGGAAAGCAAACTACTGGATGACATAGAGTTCAGAACCACATTTATAAGGTTACTCAAGAATCTTCTTAAAACCGCTGAGAAACTTGATGAGACCTTTAAGGATCTTAATGAGAATGCCAAAAAAATGGAAAAGGATCAGTCAGAAATGAAGCATACACTGTCTGAAATAAAGAATATACAGAAACTCAACTGTAGATCAACGTACCCCAAGAATCAAACCAAAGATCTGAAATATGTGGAAACAAAAAACATCCAACCAGAAAAACAAAAAGAAAAAAGAATCCAAAAATATGAAGATAGTGTAAGGAGCCTCGGGGACAACTTTAAGCGAACCAACATCTGAATTTTTGGGGTGCCAGAAGAAGGGAGAGAGCAAAATATTGAAAACCTATTAGAAGAAATAATGACAGAAAACTTTCCCTACCTGGTGAAAGAAATAGACTTACAAGTTCAGGAAGCGCACAGAACCCCATACAAGAGGAATCCAAAGAGGACCACACCAAGACACATCATAATTAAAATGCCAAGGGCAAAAGACAAAGAGAGAATATTAAAAGCAGCAAGAGAAAAACAGTTAATTACCTACAAGGGAGTACCCATACGACTGTCAGCTGATTTCTCAACAGAAACTATGCAGGCCAGAAGGGAGTGGCAAGAAATATTCAAAGTGATGAACAATAAGAAACTACAACCAAGATTACTTTACCCAGCAAAGCTATCATTCAGAGTTGAAGGTCAGATAAAGAGCTTCACAGACAAGAAAAAGCTAAAGGAGTTCATCACCACCAAACCAGGATTACATGAAATGCTGAAGGGTATTCTTTAAGAAGAGGAAGAAGAAGAAAAGGGTAAAGATAGAAATTATGAACAACAAAATGACATCAAATACATATCTACCAACAAGTGAATCTAAAAATCAAGTGAATAAAAAATCTGAAGAACAGAATGGACTGGTGAATATAATAGAATCAGGGACTTAGAAAGGGAGTGGTCTGACAATTCTCAGGGGAAGCAGGTGTGAGGGGTGCGGGAAGAGATTGGACAAAAATCTTACTCCTACGGATGAAGACAGTGGTGGGGGGTAAGTGCATGGGGTGGGGTGGGGAATCAGGTGGAGGGGAGCTAGGGGGGGAAAAAAAAAGAGGAACACCTGTAATAATCTGAATAATAAAGATTTATTAAAAAAAAAGTATGCTCAATGAACTTAGGGTAACAGTAGATGAACTTAGTGAGAACTTCAACAAAGAGCTAGTAAACATGAAAATGGAGACAGAAAACATAAGAAAGAACCAGTCAGAAATGAAGAATAACCGAAATGAAGAATGCATTAAAGGGAATCAACAGTAGAATATATGAAGCAGACGATCAAATCAGATATTTGAGAGATATAAAATCAGAAAATATCCAATTAGAACAGCAAAAAGAAAAAAGAATCCAAAAAACTGAGATTGTAAGGAGCCTTTGGATCAACCTCAAGTGTACCAACATTCACATCATAGGGGTGTGGGAAGGATAAAAGAGCAAGGAATTGCGTATATATATATATATATATATATATATATATATATATATATAATCTTCACTGAGGATATTTTTTTCCATTGATTTTTTAGAGAGTGGGAGGGAGGGAGGAGGGGGAGGAGCTGAAGGACAGGGAGGGAGGGAGGGAGGGGGGAGAGAGGGGAGGAGAGAGAGAGAGAGAGAGAGAGAGAGAGAGAGAGAGAGAGAGAGAGAGAGAGAGAAAGAAACACTGATGTGAGAGAAACATATTGATTGGTTGCCTCCTGCACACATCCCAACCAGGGCCGGGGATTGAGCCTGCAACCTAAGTATGTGCTCTTGACCGGGAATCGAACATGTGACCCTTTGGTTCATGGGCTGATGCTCTAACCAATGAGCAAAAACAGCTAGGGCTGAATATCTATTTGAAAAAATGACAGAAAACTTCTCTAGCCTGGTGAAGAAAATAGGCATACCAGTCCAGGAAGCACAGAGAGTCCCAAACAAGATGAACCCAAAGATACCCACACCAAGACACATCACAATTAAAATGCCAGAGGTTAAAAACAAATTCTTAGCATGAAGAATAAAGCAGTTACCTGTAAGGGTGCTCCCATAAGACTGTTGATTTATCAACAGAAATTTTGAAGACCAGAAGGGATTGGCATGTAATATTCTAATGGAAAGAAAGGACCTACAACCAAATTACTCTATACAGCAAGGCCATTGTTTAGAATCTAAGAACAAATAAGCTTCCCAGACAAGAAAAAGCTAGAGTTCAGCACCACCAAACCAGTATTACAAGGAATGTTAAAGTGTCTTCTTTAAGAAGAAGAAAAAGATAAAAAACAATAAAATGGCAATAAACACATATCTATCAATTACTTTAATTGCAAAATAAATTAAATGCTCCAATCAAAAGACATATGGTAGCCTAATGCAAAACCACACAAGACCCTTACATATGCTGTGTGCAAGAGACTCATTTCAGATCAAAAGATACACACAGACTGAAACTGGAGGAATGAACAAAGATATTTTGTGAAAATGGAAATGGAAAACAAAAAGGTGGAGTAGCAATACTTATACCAGACAATGGAAACTTTATTTCTTATTTTTAATATATTTTTATTGATTTCAGAGATGAAGGGAGAGGAAAGATAGAAACATCAATGACAGAATCATTGATTGGCTGCCTCCTTGCATGCCTCATACTGGGGATTGAGCCTGCAACCCGGGCATGTGCCCTGACTGAGAATAGAACCAGAACCTCCTGGTTCATAGGCCAACGCTCAACCGCTGATCCACAGTGGTTGGGCCCATTCTCCCAATTTTTTATGAAGACCAAAATTTTTGTTTTTCGTATCTCTTTCTTTGGAGGGAAGTGTAAGAATAATTTTTAAAAGACCCACAAAACCCTTTATATTGTACTAGAGCTTGGTTCACAAAATTCGTGCATGGGGGTGTGTGTCCCTCAGCCCAACCTGCACCCTCTCCAATCTGGGACCCCTCGAGGGATGTCCGACTTCCAGTTAAATGGGCAGTCGGACATCCCTCTCACAATCCAGGACTGCTGGCTCCCAACTGCTCGCCTGCCTGCCTGCTTGCCCCTAACCGCTTCTGCCTGCCAGCCTGATCACCCCTAACCACTCCCCTGCCAGCATGATTGATGCCTAACTGCTCCCCTGCCAGCCTGTTTGCCCCTAACTGCCCTGCCCTGCAGGCCGGGTCAGCCCTAACTGCCCTCCCCTGTAGGCCTGGTCACCCCTAACTGCCCTCCCCTGCAGGCCTGGGTCCACCCCAACTGCCCTCCCCTGCAGGCCTGGGTCCCCCCCCAACTGCCCTTCCCTGCAGGACCGGTCACCACCAATTTCCCTCCTCTGCCGGCCTGGTCACCCCTAACTGCCCTCCCTTGCGGGCTTGATCACCCCCAACTACCCTCCCTTGCAGGACTGGTCCCTCCCAGCTGCCCTCCCCCACTGGCCTGATTGCCCCCAACTGCCCTTCCTTGCAGGCCTAGTCCCTCCCAACTGCCTTCCTCTGCTGGCCATCTTGTGGTGGCCATCTTATGGCCACATGGGGGCAGGATCTTTGACCACATGGGGGCAGCCATCTTGTGTGTTGGAGTGTTGGTCAATCTGCATATTACTCTTTTATTAGATAGGATAGAGGCCTGGTGCACAAGTGGGGGCCGGCTGGTTTGCACTGAAGGGTGGCCCAGATCAGGGTGGGGGTTCCCTTGGGGCACGGGGCGGCCTGGGGAGGGGCCTGTGGTGATTTGCAGGCTGGCCACACCCCCGGCGACCCAAGCGGGGGCCCTGGGATGTAGGATTTATTTATCTTCTACAATTAAAACTTTGTAGCCTTAGAGCAGAGGAGGCCAAGGCAGGCCAGGGCTGTGGAAGCTTGGCTTCCTCTATCGCCAGGAGCAACTCAAGTCCCCAGCTCTCTCCAGCTCAGTGGCTGCTGCCATTTTTGTTGGGATTTATTTATCTTCTATAATTGAAACTTTGTAGCCTTGAGTGGAGGCCTGGGCCTGCCAGGGTGTGCGGAAAGCTTGGCATCCTCCTTTGCCAGGGAAACCCAAGCCTCCTGCTCTCTCCGTGGCCGTAGCCATCTTGGTTGGGTTAATTTGCATACTTGCTCCTGATTGGCTGGTGGGTGTGGCTGGTGGGTACAGCAGAATGATTGTTAATTTGCATATTACTCTTTTATTAGATAGGATTATCATTTGCTGAAATTGTAAAAACAAAATCTAAAAAATGTAGATGCTTCAGCTCCATTTCTTTTTGGAATCTTATGCTCTGTCCCTTGACCATTTCCTCAAGTTGTAATACAGAAAATTTATTATTTTTAACTAGAAGCCCAGTGCATGAAATTCGTGCATGGGGGGTGTGTCCCTCAGCCCAGCCTGCACCCTCTCCAATCTGGGACACCTTGAGGGATGTCTGACTGCCTGTTTAGGCCCAATCCCTGGAGGAATGGGCAGTCAGACATCCCTCTCACAATCCAGGCCTGCTGGTTCCCAACTGCTTGCCTGCCTGCCTGCCTGCCTGATTGCCCCTAACCGCTTCTGCCTGCCAGCCTGATCACCCCCTAACCACTCCCCTGCCAGTCTAATTGATGCCTAAGTGCTCCCCTGCCAGCCTGTTTGCCCTTAACTGCCCTCCCCTGCAGACCGGGTCAGGCCCAACTGCCCTCCCCTGCAGGCCTGGGTCCCCTCCAACTGACCTTCCCTGCAGGCCCGGTCACCCTCAACTTCCCTCCTCTGCTGGCCTGATTGCCCACAACTGCCCTCCCTTGCAGGCCTGGTCCCTCTCAACTGCCCTCCCCTGCTGGCCATCTTGTGGCAGCCAACTTGTGTCCACATGGGGGCAGCCATCTTGTGTGTTGGAGTGATGGTCAATTTGCATATTACTTTTATTAGATAGGATAGAGGCCTGGTGCACGGGTGGGGGCCAGCTGGTTTGCCCTGAAGGATGGCCTGGATCAGGGTAGGGGTTCCCTTGGGGCATGGGGTGGCCTGGGTGAGGGGGCTGTGGTAGTTTGCAAGCCGGCCACGCCTCCCGGCGACCCAAGCAGAGGCCCTGGTATCTGGGGTTTATTTATCTTCTATAATTGAAACTTTGTAGCCTTGAGTGGAGCCTAGGCTGGCCAGGGTATGCGGAAAGCTTGGCTTCCTCCATTGCCAGTGGCAACTCTAGCCTCCTGCTCTCTCCAGCTCCGTGGCTGCCGCCATTTTTGTTGGGATTTATTTATCTTCTATAATTGAAACTTCGTAGCTTTGAGCGGAGGCCTAGGCCAGCCAAGGTGTGCAGAAGCTTGGCTTCCTCCATTGCTGGGGAAACCCAAGCCTCCTGCTCCCTCTTGGCTGCAGTCACCTTGGTTGGGTTAATTTGCATACCCACTCCTGATTGGCTGGTGGGTGTGGCTTGTGGATGTAGCAGAGTGGTGGTTAATTTGCATATTACTCTTTTATTAGATAGGATACATAAATGATTTCCTGACATCTGATATATAAGCAGCGAATATAATCTCAATTTTTATGACAATGGTAAAATTATTATCACACAACTATCCAGGTGCTTTATGATACACCAAAAATAACTAGAATCTACTTACCTTAAAAAATTCCTTTTTCTCAACCATCTCATTACCATCTGCATCCAGCATTTTAAAAGCAACATGAAACCCAGTATGGGGTTCTGCAATCAAAAGAAAAATGAGTATTAAATGTTGGTGAAATGCAAATTACGTGCAAATATAATAGATCTTTGAATTTAAAATCAGCTACAAGAAGATACACGTGTAAGGGCTTAAACAGAAAAAAAAGTGATCTCTTCTTATGATAACAATTTTCAAAGGCTGATACATGTCCACTGTGCTGTTCTGCTATTAAGTGTGCTGCCCTTCAAAAAAAAATAATTTGAGAACTTTGTATCTTTAGCTTTCCTATACTCTTATAGGACCACTATAGGCCCAATGCACTAAATTCATGCACAGGGAGTGGGTCCCTCAGCCTGACCTGTACCCTCTCCAATCCGGAAGCCCTGACAGCTTAGGCCCACTCCCCGTGGTTCTCTGCTCTCTGTGGGGCCTAGTCGGTCTGCACCCACTGCTGAGAGTCTCTCCGCAGCCCAGAGGCCTTTGTAGCCGGGGCAGGATGCTTGCCTTGTCACCTCAGTGACGAAGCAAGCATTCCGCCAGGCTGTTCACACTGCCCGCTAACAGTGGCCACCTCCCTCCCCCCCCAGGACTGGGGGACTCCGGCGGGGCTGAGGGGACTGGGCATTGGCCATCTTGTGGCTTTGGGCACCGCCATCTTTGTGATGGAGTGATGATTAATTTGCATATTACCCTTTTATTAGATAGGATGGCTATTTTCATACTGATTTTTACCTTTTATTTCCCTTTCTCAGAGTAGTTTTTTAAAAAATATATTTTATTGATTTTTTTACAGAGAGGAAGGGAGAGGGATAGAAAGCTAGAAACATTGATGAGAGAGAAATATCAATCAGCTGCCTCCTGCACACCCCCTACTGGGGATGTGCCCGCAAACAAGGTACATGCCCTTGACCGGAATCAAACCCGGGACCCTTCAGTCCGCAGGCCGACGCTCTATCCACTGAGCCAAACCGGTTTTGGCCAGAGTAGTTTTTTAAAAAAACTATTCTGCAATAATTCTTTACTTACAGAAATGTAAAGATAGCATGGTGAGTTTCCAATATACACTTGGATAATTTCCTCTCATGTCAACATCTTATATAACCACAGTATCTTTATGAAAATTAAGAAATTAATACTGGTATAGCATTTTTTGTTATTATTAATTCTCAACTGAGGATATTTTTCCATTGATTTTTTTAGACAGTGGAAGGAAGGGGAGAAACAGAGAGAGAGAGAAACATCGATGTGAGATAGAGAAATCAATTGGCTGCCTTCTGCATACACCCTGGCCAGGGCTGGAAATCAAATCTGTAAACTGTGTACATGCCCTTCACTGGGACTCAAACCATCGACCCTTTAGTGCATGGGTGGATGCTCTAACAACTGAGATACACCGGCCAGGACTCAATAATATTAATATATATATATTTTTTTCCACCCCCTACTGGGGATCAAGCCTGCAACCTGGGCATATGCCCTGACATGGAATCGAACCCTGACCTCCTTGTTCATAGGATGATGCTCAACCACTGAGCCACACTGGTCATGGTCAATTTGCATATAAAAGAGCAATATGCAAATTAACCACGCCTCTGCTACACATACAAGCCATGCACACCAGCCAATCAGGAGCGAGTATGCAAATTAACCCAACCAAGATGACTGCGGCCACAGAGCGAGCAGGAGGCTTGGGTTTCCCCGGCAATGGAGGAAGCCAAACTTCCTGCACACCCTGGCTGACCCAGGCCTCCTACGAAGTTTCAATTATAGAAGATAGATAAATCCCAACAAAAATGGCTGTGGCCACAGAGCGAGCAGGAGGCTTGGGTTTCCCCGATGATGGAGGAAGCCAAACTTTCTA
The DNA here is from genome assembly GCA_026230045.1 of Corynorhinus townsendii. Taxonomy (NCBI): domain Eukaryota; kingdom Metazoa; phylum Chordata; class Mammalia; order Chiroptera; family Vespertilionidae; genus Corynorhinus; species Corynorhinus townsendii. The sequence continues at coordinate 112,892,505 of JAPDVU010000003.1, read as the reverse complement.
GCCTGCCCTGGGCTTCGCTCAAGGCTACAAAGTTTCAATTATAGAAGATAAATAAATCCTAGATCCCAGGGCCTCCGCTTGGGCTGCCAGGGGGCATGGCCAGCTTGCAAACCACCACAGGCCCCTTGCCCAGGCCACCCCACACCCCAAGGTAACCCCCACCCTGATCAGGGACACTCTTCAGGGCAAACCAGCTGTCCCCCACCCATGCACCAGGCCTCTATCCTATCTAATAAAAGAGTAATATGCAAATTGACTGTCACTCCAACACACAAGATGGCGTCCCCCATGTGGTCAAAGATGCTGCCCCCATGTGGATACAAGATGGCCGCCACAAGACAGCCAGCAGGGGAGGGCAGTTGGGAGGGACCAGGCCTGCAGGGGAGGGCAGTTAGGGGCAATCAGGAAGGCAGGAAGGCGAGCAGTTGGGAGCCAGGAGTCCTGGATTGTGAGGGGGATGTCCAACTGCCCATTTAAGCCCCGTTCTACTGGGATCGGGCCTAAACGTTCAGTCGGACATCCCTTGAGGGGTCCCCGATTGGAGAGGGTGCAGGCTGGGCTGAGGGACATCCCCTCCCATGCATGAATTTTGTGCACCGGGCCTCTAGTAATCTATATTTATAAAAGGCTAAGTGACCATCCAGGTATTATAAGCACTGACCACCAGGGGGCAGACACTCAAAGCAGGAGCTGCCAAGCTGCGGTGACTTGGCAGCTGTGGTTCTCAGATGACGCACCCCAGATCCAGAGAGGAAGGAGCCCAATTCCTTGCAGGACCGTGTGATTCCACCTTTGGCTGTGGGTTATGTTGTTGCTGGGGCAGTGTTGACCCTGAATCTGCTTTACTGCACACTTGCATTTGCATTCCACAACCTGTATGACAGCAACTTTGCAGAGTGCCCTTTTGTGCTCCAGGACCCCTTAGGGGATGTTGGAGGGCCTTTTTTGGCCCGATCCTTGCAGGCTAGGCTGAGGGACCTCACCTGCCAGAGGGACCCGGCTCACACTGCAGATGCCCTTTGAGCTGCAGTAGGAGGGACTGGGGGAGGTTAGCTCCAGGGTGTGTCTGGGCCATCCTGCCCAGTCCCACCCCGCTGGCCACCTTCTAATTAACTTCCTTTCAATGTGCATGAATCTATGCATCAGGCCACTAGTATTTTTAATAACAAAACATAAATACCGCTTTGGCTAGGTAGCTCAGTTAGTTAGAACGTCATTCCAACAGGCCAATGGTCGGCAAACTGTGGCTCGCAAGCCACATGCGGCTCTTTGGTCCCTTGAGTGTGGCTCTTCCACAAAATACTGCGGCCTGGGCGAGTCTATTTTGAAGAAGTGGCGTTAGAAGAAGTTTAAGTTTAAAAAATTTGGCTCTCAAAAGAAATTTCAATCGTTGTACTGCTGATATTTGGCTCTGTTGACTAATGAGTTTGCCGACCACTGCAATAGGCTAAGGCTGCAAGTTCGATCTCTGGTCAAGGTATATACAAGAATCCACCAATTAACGTATAAATAAGTGGAACAACAAACTGATATTTCTCTCTATCTTTCTACACCAATAAATAAAAAATAAAAATAAAATACTAAACTTCCAAAACTCTATTCATGAATAATAGAGAAGTCCACGATTGTTGAAGCAAAAAATGTGGGATACTTACTAGTGAGGATTGTAAGCAAGAAAAGATACTCAGTATATGAAATTAACCCTGGAAGAGATAAAATAAAAACGTTAGAAAATAAGTTTTAGATGTTTTAGAAGTAATCATATATATACTACATGGAAACTTCACCTAATTCAAAACACATTTTCACTTTAAATTACCCGTCTTTGGTATAGTGGAAAACTTTTATAATAAGAGTTAAGTACATTACTAATACTTAAAAAGATACTAGGTTTTATCAGATTACTCTTACTAATAAGGAGGTAGAATGAATGCTGGCTGGGAAATACAGGTATCACTTAGAGGTTGTTTTTAAAAAAAAAATTTTTTTATTGACTTCAGAGAGGAAGGGAGAGGGAGAGATAGAAATATCAATGATGAGAGCAAATCATTGATCACTGGCCTTCTGCATTCCTCCTAACTGTGACTTCCTGGTTCATAGGTCGATGCTCAATCACTGAGCCACACCTGGCCAGCCATTAGAGGTTTTATTTGCATGGCACACTGTTTAGTTTCTGCTCAACTTTTACTATTCATAACATTGCAAGTAAGCAAATTTATAAATTCTGTAGAATAACATAGATTTGGATATACAAGGGATAAACTGTATTATTTAAAATGAAACAGTGAAATCCTCTGGGCAACCACTCCTTCCTCACTCTCCAACATGCAGTTGGAGTGCGATGGCCCATGATTTCCCTTTTGGAGGCAGAGGCTGACTGGTCTAGGCAGTCACAATACTTTGCAGAGCTGGCGCTGGGATGGCATATAGCTGACCCAAACTCACAAGCAGGATGCATTTGTCTGGCTGCAGGAGTTCACTCAGGGATGAGCCGTGATCTGCACTGGGCCAAGCAGAGTGAGATTTCTGCAGAGAAAGCTGAATCATTCACTTCATCTTTCCTCCTGGGTTGTGATGATGAGAAATTTGTTTCACACAGGATGTGAGGTTATGAGAGAGCAATAGATCAATGTTTAGGGCTAAGAATGGAGCCAGTCTTTAATTGGTAGGCCTGAAGGATATGAGTACTGGTGATGCCTGAGCACTGGATTAAACCAGGCCACAAAATAAACTTTCTTTCCTGCTTGAGTAAATGGTGTTGGCTTTTTTTTTAATCCTCACCCAAGAATATTTTTCTATTGATTTTTAGAGAGAGTGGAAGGGAGGAAGGAGGGAGAGAGAGAAACATCATGTGAAAGACATATTGATTGGTTGCCTCCTGCATGCACCTGACCCAGGCCAGGGACTGAGTCTACAACCAAGGTACATACCCTTGACCAGTAATCGAATCTGAGACCCTTCAGTAAGAGGGCCAAGGCTCTAAACTACTGAGTAAAACCAGCTAGGGCAATGATATCCGGTTTTATGTGCTTGCCAGGAAAAGAATTACAATAAATATAGAATCAGTATCTTATAAATCATAGCTTTTTAATAAGATAAGAATTTCCCTCTGGATCATGAGCTTGGCATAACAATTAAAAAACTTTATCATGGGAAACTTCAGTCATATACAAAAGTAGGGAGAATATGATGAATAATTATATATATATATCAGCTTCAGTAATATTAGCTCATGGCAGGTCTTATTTTATATATACCTCTCAATCTCTTTCCCTCACTGTCTACTGGATTAATTTAAAACAAAACCCATCTAGCATATTATTTCATAGTAGAAAAAGAACTGTTTCCCCTCCCAAATGTATTTACCATACCTAGAAAATTATCAATAATTCCTTAATATTATCAAATTAAAATCAGTGTACAAACATCCCTGCTTCAGAATTTTAAGTGTGCTCATATCAGGATTCAAAGGAAGTTCTTGCATTGCACTTGATGGATAGACCTCAAGTCACTTAACTTTTTTTGTAAAATACAGTAAAACCTCGATATAACAGACTAATTTGGGCGAGGGGGTGTCTGTTAAAGCCGAAAGTCCGTTATATAATAAAGTAGGTTTTCCAAATGCATATGTTAAAAAGACAAGTTAGTTTACCTGTTTTTACTTATGTAGACATGTTTGTGTAATTAAAATTAAGTGTGAAAAGTTTAATTTCACAGAAAAGTTTTCTATATGTATTACTATAATTTTAAATTTATACTGCACTCACCCAGCCACCAAGAGTAAACAAATGCAAAACCTCAGCATATAGGGGACCGCTCTAATCAACTGAGCTACCTGGCCAGGGGCAAGAATTACATCCCTTTTTAAGGTGCAATAATATTCCACTGTATGGATGCACCACAGTTTGTTTATCCATCATCTGTTTCCACCTTTTAGCTACTGTGACTAATGCCACTACAAACACTAGTGTACTAATATATGTTTGAGTCTCTGGTTTTAATTCTTTTGGTATATACCCAGAAGTGGAACTGCTGGATCAAATGGTCATTTTATGTTTAATTTTTTGAGGAACCTCTATACTGTTTACACAGTGGCTGCATCATTTTAAATCCCCACCAGCAATGTGCAAGGATTTCAATTTCTCCACATCCTGGCCAACATTTATTTTCATTTTTTTCTTGATAATAATGGGTGTGAAGTGGCATCTCATTGTGGTTTATTTGCATTTCCCTAATGATTAGCCATGCTGAGCATACTTTCATGTGCGAATTAGCCATTTATAAATCTTCTTACCAGAAACGTCTATTTCACTTTGCCCACTTCTAAATTGTTTTTCTGTTAATCCTCACTTGAGGATATTTTTCCCATTGATTTCTTTTCAGAGAGAGTGGAAGGGAGGGAGGGAGGAAGAGAGAAACATTGATGTGAAAGAGAAACATCGACTGATTGATTCCCACACATGTCCTGACCGAGGTCAGGGATTGAACCTGCCAGCCAGGTATGTGCCCTTGACTAAGAATCGAACTTCAGTGTACAGGTGTTCACTCTAACCACTGAGACACACCATCCTGGGCTAAACTGTTTTTTGTTTGTTTGTTTGTTTGTTTTTTATGGTTGAGTTGTAGTTCTTTTCTAAAAAAAAATTTAAGTATGTTTTTATTGATTTCAGAGAGAAGAAGGGAGAGGAAGACAGAGAAATATCGAAGAGAGAGAAATGTCCATCACTTGCCTCCTGTATGCCCCCTACTGGGGTACTGGGAATCGAGCCTGCAAACAGGCATGTGCCTTGACCAGGAATCCAACAGATCAGAAATCCAACTGGGGACCTCCTCAACCAACTAAGCCACACTGGATGGGCTATAGGAGTTCCTTACATATCTTGAATATTAGCCCCCTATATATAATTTGTAAATATTTTCTTCCATCCAGTAGGTTGCCTTTTTACTCTCTTTAGATAGTGCACCTTTTTTGTTAATCCACATCTGAGGATATTTTTTCCATTGATTTTTAGAGAGTGGAAAGGAGGAAGGGAAGAAGGGAGGAAAGGAAGGAAGGAGGGAGGGAGGGGGGGAGAGAGAGAGAGAGAGAGAGAGAGAGAGAGAGAGAGAGAGAGAGAGAGAGATATGCCTGTGAGAGAGACACATCGATTGGTTGCCTCCTGATCATGCCCGGGTATCGAACCTGCAACCCAGGTACATGGCCTTGTCCAGGAATTGAACCCATGACATACCTGTCAGTGTGTGGACTGATGCTCCAACAATGAAGCCACACCAGTCTGGGTGATAGTGTACTTTGATTCACAAAAGTTTTAAATTTTTATTTGTTCCTTGTGTCTTAAATATCTTTTCATCTAAAGGTTCTCCCTTGTCGTTTTCCCCCTCAACTCATTTGTTGAAGAAGCCTGGTCCTTTGTCCTGTAAAGTTTATTACAGTCTAGAAAATTTTTATGACTGCATCTCTGTGATATCATTTCATGTTCCTCTACCTTCTACAATTTCTACCAACTGGTAGCTAGTTAGATCCAGAGCTGTGTTTAGATGCAAGTTTGATTTTTAGCAAGAATTCTTAATAGAAGGTGTTGTATACATGAGGAGGCTGAAATGCAAATGTTTATGAAAATGCTAAATACCATTAAGAGATACTGAGAGTAAGATTTATAGGACTTTAGAAAACTGTGAAATCATTTCCTGAGTTTGAATGATCAGAAGTGCAATTCTAAAAATGGTCTTTGAAGGATGGGTGAAAATCTTAATTAAACAGTTGTGATATAAGTGGAAAAGTCATATAAGACAGGTCTGAAATGCTTATGTGGAAGAAGCAATGGGAAGTAAAGCTACCAGGGTAGCACAGAAATGAGGAATACAGGCTTGAAGAGGAGATGGCAGAGGAGGAAGACCACATTCTAATGGCTCCCAATCATGTAATGCAGAAATGCAATGCAGTAATGCGGGGCCAGCTGTTCAGAGCAAGGCAGGTAAAGATTTTGCATCCAAGTACTGTAATTCAGTGTTTTGGTTGTAGGTAACTTCAGGTATGTATTTTAAATGTTTTTAATGACTTACATTATTACTTTATATCCTGACTTTTCTGTAGTTTTTATTTTGAAGCAGGTGTACTTCTCTTGAACAAAAAGGCCTACACAGTAAGTCTTCAGTTATTTTTTCTTTTGTTAATCCTCACCTGAGGATATTTTTCCATTGAATTTTAGGGAGAGTGGAAGAGAGAGGGATAGACAGAGAGAAACACTGATTTGAGAGAGAAACATGGACTAGTTACCTCCTAAGGGAGAGTCCTGACCAGGGCCCAAGCTGGGGAGAAGCCTGCAACCAAGGTATGTGCCCTTGACCGGAATGGAACCTTGGACCCTTGGTCCACAGGCCAATGCTCTATCCACTGAACGAAACTGGCTAGGGCCAGATATTTTTTTCTTTAAAATATTCAGTGTTCATATGAAGGCATTCTTAGTTGAAGTATTTCATCCCATGGCAGCCTCATACAAAAAAAAAAAAAAAAAAAGTGAATTTTTTCCCCCTCTAATTTTCAAAGGAATATGGAAATGTGAAGAAATGGCCAAACTGCTAGACTGCAATGGTGGGCTTGGTGTCAAAAGGAGACCTCATGTTTCTTTTCTATAGACATAAGTCCATGTCTTTTCCACAGGGGAGATGTTTGAAAAAGAAAATTGCAGGTTTTCTTTGAAATGCTGACGTAAATAAAAAGCTTGAAGAGTTGAAACAGTGTAGAAATAGTACCCTACCCTCTCAAGATAGATTATAGACAAGGTATTTGTAACAATAGCATTCTAGGCATCTGCCCCCTGAAAATGCTTTTTAAAATTTATAGACACTTCAGAATATTAATAGGAGAAACAATTTAATACATATTTGCCACATCTAATTGCAAAATAAATTGTTACCAGATGTACCAGTTAGTAATGTGTATTTTTTTCAATAGATGGAGTTACACATATGTTGATATATATGTGATTTGATATGTATGCCATTTTGTTGTATTGACAGCAAGCTTCAAAACTTCATATGTCAAATTTGCTGAAGGTATTAACATCATAGATATTTTTACGCTTAAAAATGTCGAATTTCGTGCCAAAAAAAAGAGTATTTGCGGGAAGTTTTAATTCATTACTTTATTTTGAAGAAAAGTGCTGCTGAATACTTCAGGAAGCTTATGGTGAACATGCTCCATCTCAAGATACTTGAGAATGCTGGTTTAAACTCTTTAAAAGTGGTGATTTCGATGTGAAAGACAAACAATGTTCAGGTCAACTGAAAAAGTTTGAAGACCAACAATTACAAGCATTATTGGATGATGATGCATTTCAAACTCAAAAACAACTTGCAGGAAGATTAAACATTGCTCAGCAAACAATTTCCTATCGTTTACAAGCAATGGGAAAGATTTTAAAGGAAGAAAAATGGGTGCCACATCAACTGAACGAAAGACAAATGGAAAACCAAAAAGTCATCAGTAAAATGTTGCTTCAATAGCACAAAAGAGTCTTTTTTGCATTGAATTGTGACTGGCAATGAAAAGTGGACTTATTTTGAGAATCCCAAATGCACAAAATCATGGGTTGATCCAGGTCAACCATCAACATCGACTGCAAGGCCAAATTGCTTTGGAAAGAATACAATGCTCTGCGTTTGGTGGGATCAGGAAGGTGTGGTGTATTATGAGCTTCTAAAACCAGGTGAAACCGTTAATACTGATCACTACTGACAACAAATAATTAATTTGAACCACACTTTGATCGTGAAACGACCAGCATGGGCCAGAAGACACGGCAAAATAATTTTGCTTCATGATGACGCACCATCACACACTTCAAAACCAGTTAAAAACACGTTAAAATATGTTGCCTGGGAAGTATTAACCCACCCGCTGTATTCACCAGACAGTGCTCCTTCAGATTATCACTTGTTCTGATTGGTGGCACACGCACTTTCTGAGCAGCACTTCAAAACGTACGAAGTGGAAAACTGTGTCTCTGAATGGTTTGCCTCAAAACAAGAAAAGTTCTATTGGGATGGTATTCACAAATTACCTTAGAGATGGGGGAAATGTATAGCTAGCACTTTTGATGTTTTTCTTGAAATTATCGTGTTTTCTGTGATTATAAAACCCGCATCATTAACTGGTATACCTGGTAAATGGCAATGTTTCAAAACTGCATGTGAAGTGGGAAGTATTTAAAATAATTTATATTTTAAAAATTGTTAAAAAAAATCCTTAGAGGCCACTAGAAGAGATGATTAAATTTGTTACTCTGCTTCTCTGGAAATATTTAAAAATTTGAATCATTATAAAATATGGATTGCCACTGAATGCAGTTTTGAGAATCCTGTTTCCCAAAGAGAAATTACCACATCATAAGAATATATTTGTATCTTACAATATGTCATATAATTTATATTCAGAGTATCTTTGAGAATGGTATTATATAGAGAATTCTGCTTGGGTTTAAAAATATATAATAACTGTGACTTACAATTTTCTTTTTTATAATGCATAGTGGGTAAAATTATTATTATTATTTTTTAAAAAATATATTTTATTTATTTTTTACAGAGAGGAAGGAAGAGGGATAGAGAGCTAGAAACATCGATGAGAAAGAAACATCGATCAGCTGCCTCCTGCACACCTCCTACTGGGGATGTGCCCGCAACCAAAGTACATGCCCTTGACCAGAATTGACCTTTCAGTCCGCAGGCTGACGCTCTATCCACTGAGCCAAACCGGTTAGGGCAAATTACTTTTTTTTATTTTAAGAATATACTACCTTTTGCTAGTTATAAGAAAGTGAAAACTTTTGTAATTCTTTTATGTGGATTCTCTTTGAGGCATTCTCTTGTTACTTTAGATCAGGGGTAGGAAATATATGGCATGCAGGCAGTATAAAGCCCGAGGAATCATTTAGTCTGGCCCTGCCAAGACATTAGGGATGAGTTACTTAAATGTTTGACCAAATATAGCAGGCTAATTTTTAAACTGATAATCTTGTATGGCCCGAGAATGATGTTCTAAATATCCAAATGGACCTTGGCAGAAAAAAGTCCCCCCCGCCCACTTCCTTTGGATATTCTGCCTTGGTCCTCCTTTTTAGGCTTTAATAAAAATCGCTTGAGTAATTTATCTGTGACTGCTTTGAGTATGATAAAGTTACTTACTAACTAATGAGTATTTTATTACAATCTAAAAACACCTATTAACCTATTATATGCCATAAGCGTCTGTAGATGCAAGCGGCGGACCTGCCCCACACACCACGTGTGTCTATAAAAAAAATGTTTTCCCTAAGTGGCAGTCCTGACCAACTTTAAAATCACTTTTCCTGAGAATTTTCAGCTTAAAATATTCAAGAACACTCGAACTGTATATTTATTTTTATAATATTCACTGCAAGTTGATTTTTAAAATTAAATTCAAAATATCGTGGCACGTGGGGATGGTTTCTGTTTTAAATGTGTGGTAGTTAAATGGTTAAATAACATGGTGTGTGTTACAACATTCTCTTTGTAGGTTCTCTAACACACAGCCACAAGCCTCATACCACAATTCCTTAATAATGCTTTGGTTAATAAAAATATATAAGTGCCTGCTGGTGTGGCTCAGTGCCTGAGTGTTGACCCATGAACCAAGAGGTCACAGTTTGATTCCAGGTCAGGGCACATGCGCAGGTTTCAGGTTCCGTCCCCAGTGGGGGGTATGCAGGAGGCAGCAGATCAATGATTCTTTCATTACTGATGTTTCTCTCTCTCTCCCTCTGCCTTCTTCCCTCTGAAATAAAAACATATTTTAAAACAAACACATAAGCAGAAAGTTAACAACAAGCCAAAATTACCTTTATCACCAAGGTCTCTAAAAAAGGTTGATCCACAATGAGTTGTTTGGACTGCTGCCAGTACATCCTCAATATCCTTTGAATATACACATAGGAAAATCTTTTAATTTAACTTACAAAAGTGCATTTCCTATCATAAAAAAAAGAGAACAAACCCCTCCTTATATACACACTGCTTACCTTTTTTGTCAGCCTCTTGACTGAAGTTTTACCTATAGCAAAGAAGAAACATTACTTAGTAGTTATATTCCTTGGAAAACTCAACTTCCATTAAGAAAAATATAATTTAAAAGACAAAACAACTATTTGTTAAAAAAATAAGGTGACAATTTTAGCTACAATCTTTAAATGAAAGTTATGAACCAGAGAATTCTAAGTCTAAATACAAAGACACTGTAGGTTCTTTGTAAGACCTGTTTTCAATTTCACTCACCCCATCTCAAAAACATGAATTATAATAGGCAGATAATATCCTATTATTTTCAGATATACATCACAGTGATTTGATACTTATATACATTATGAAGTGATCACCACAATAAATCTAGTTACCATGTGCCACTATACAAAGTTATTAAAATAGTAGAGGCCCGATGCACGAAGATTCGTGCAAGAATAGGCCTTCCTTCTCCTGGCTGCTGGCACCAGCTTCCCTCCGGCACCTGGTACTCAGGCCTTCGCTCTGGCCGCTGCCTTCTGCCTTTGCTCCAGCCCTGCTGCCCTCCTGTAGCTCCCTCCACCCCCCCATCCCCCCATAGCAGTGTCCCGTCCCAGCTGCTCCACGCCTGCGTCATTGCCATGGTGATGACACAAGCATCCCAGCCTGGCTGCCGCCATCTTTGTTGTGTCAATTTGCATATTCCCTCCTTATTGGCTGTGGGTGCCACATCTTTGTTGTGGAGTGATGGTCAACTTGCATATCTCATCTTTATTAGATAGGATTATTGACTATATTCTTTTTTTTTAAAATTTGTTAAGCCTCAACTGAGTATATTTTTTCCACTGATTTTTAGAGAGAGTGAAAGGGAGGGAGGGAGGGGGAGCAAGAAAGAGAGGAAAACATCAATGAGAGAGACACATTGATTACCTCTCACACACGCCCCGACCAGGGCCAGGATGGAACCTGCAACCCAGGCACATGCCCTTGACCAGGAATCCAACTGAAGACCTTCTGGTTCTTGGGTTGATGCTATAACCACTGAACCACATCAGCCAGGGCTTAACTATATTCTTTATGCTGTACTTTATATCCCTGTTACCTCTTAATCCCATTTCAATAGCCCCTCAACCTCTCCCCCCTCTGGAAACCACCAGTTTGTTTCCTGTATCTATGAATCTGTTTCTGTTTTGTTTTTTAGATTATTAATGTAAGTGAAATAATATATTTATCTTTATCTGTCTGATTTATTTCACTTAGCATACTACCCTTCAGGTCCATACATGACATATAAAATATTACAAGTATCTTTGATATAAAATATTACAAGTATCTTTGACTTAGCTATCTCCATCGTAAATTCTTATCAAACATGATTTTGTTCACATAATTAAAATCTGTCTCTTTTTGCTTTCACTGATTAAAAAAATACACCTGCATGTTTTAGAAAGCTACCTTTTGAACCCTAAAAAGTTCTCTTTAGAGCTCTGCAGTCAAATTAAAAAGGCTAGCAAATAGGACTATCCATTCTAATGTGATATTACTTTCAATAAATTCCTATCGGATAACAGAGATTTAAAATTCTTTCAGGTTTTGAGCCATTTTCTCTATGACTTATATCACTTACCTCTTACTGTAATTCTAAAGCTATGACATTGCTTCTTTTGTGGTCAGCCATTTTATACAGCTAGAAAAATGCTGGAAAAGGTGTCCTTTCATTTCTTACATAAGTCATGTGCATGCGCTACAAACTTTCCTTTGTGCTCTCAAAATATCTATGAAGTTCCTTTTGAACACTAAAAAATCAGCCCAGACGATGTGGCTTAGTGGTTGAGCATCGACTAGGAGGTCACGGTTGGATTCCTGGTCAGGGCACATGTCCAGGTTGTAGACTCGATCCCCAGTAGGGGGCATGGAGAAGGCAACTGATCAATGATTTCCTCTCATCGTTGATGTTTCTCTTTCTCTCTCTCTCCCCCCACTGCTTTGTCTCCAAAATCAATAAAAATATATTTAAAAAAAAGAAAAATCAGGTGACAAGTTAAAATGAACACTTTCTCTATGTGCTTTTCCTGTATTCTGAATGCTTAATTGGGGCTATAAACCTTGTGGGGATAAATTCTATTTGATGTTAGCAAATGTTCAATATTTTAACTTTGCATTATGAATGAAAACATTAATTGTAAATATGATTAGTTTTTAGAAACATCTATGACCATGTTTGTAAGCTTAGGTATTACAGTTTGGGATAATTTTTATTCACTGATATACTATTACATGTTATCAATAACAAAGAACTCTAGATTCTAATATTAGGTGCTATTCCATGAGATCATCACACAAGTAAACATTACAATTTAATTTACAAATCTAAGTGGCCATGTGAATATGTATGTAGAATATGTACTAATATGATGCTGATAACAAACCCCAGAAAAGTGTGTATGTAGTAGATGTATTCCCCTCTTTGCATATTCTATTAACTTAAGAAACTGACCATGCCCTGGCTGGTGTTCACAGTGGTTGGAGCATTTGATCCATGCACAAAGAGTTGAGGGTTCAATTCCTGATCGGGCCACGTACCTAGGTTTCAGGACCCACCCTGCATCCCACTGGGGTGCGTGCTGGAGGCAACAAGTTGATGTCTCTCTCTTTTTCTCTCTCTCTCACCACTCCCTCCCTTCCACTCTCTCTGAAAAGCAACGGGGAAAAAAAAATCCTCATGTGAAGCTTCACAACAAAAATCCCAAAACAAAAGCAAACAAACAAAAAACTGACCATGATTCACATGCTTTTCTTAAAGTTATGTCACAAATTATTCATTACCATATGCAATTTCACTTTTAGACAATTTAGGTTAGTGTTATCAGTTTTTTTAAAAAAAATTTATTGTTAAAAGTTTTACATATGTCCCCTCTTCATCCCCATTTCTAGCACACCCCCAAACCCTGCCCCAAGCCTTCATCACAATGTTGTCTGGGCCCATGAGTTATGCACACATGTATACAAGTTCTTTAGTTTATCTCTTCCCACTCACCCACAGTCCCCCGGCCTTCACAATGAGATTTGACAGTCTATTTTGTGCTTGTCTCAGGATCTATTTTGTTCATTAGACTCCACATATGAGTGAGATCATGTGATACATGTCTTTCTCTGACTAGCTTATTTCACTTAGCATAATACTCTCCAGGTCCCTCCACGTTGTCTCAAAGGATAAGAGATCCTTCTTTCCTACTACTGCAGAGTATTCCATTGTGTAAATGAACCACAGCTTTTTTATCCACTTATCTGCTAATGGGCACTTGGGCTGTTTCCAGATTTTAGCTATTGTAAATAGCACTGCTATGAATATAGGGTTGAAAACATTCTTTCTGATTGGTGCTTTGGGTTTCTTGGGATATATTCCTAGAAGTGGGATCACTGGGTCAACTGGCAATTCCTTCTTTAATTTCTTTAGGAAACTCCATACTGTTTTCCTTAATGGCTGTACTAATCTGCAGTCCCACCAGCGGTGTACTAGAGTTCCCATTTCTCCACATCCTCACCAAATTAACTTGTCATTTGTTAATTTGTGGATGGTAACCAGTCTGACAAGTATTTTAAAAAATATATATTTTATTGATTTTTTACAGAGAGGAAGGGAGAGGGATAGAGAGTTACAAACATCGATGAGAGAGGAACACCGATCAGCTGCCTCTTGCACACCTCCTACTGGGGATGTGCCTGCAACCAAGGTACATACCCTTGACCGGAATTGAACCTGGGACCTTTCAGTCAGCAGGCCGACACTCTATCCACTGAGATAAACTGGATAGGGCCATTCTGACAAGTATTAAGTGATACTTCATTGTCGTTTTAATTTGTCTCTCTCTTATGATCAGTGACCTTGAGCATTTTTTCATGTCTCCTGGCCATCTGTATGTTTACTTTGGAGAAGTGTCTATTTAGGTTCTTTGCCCATATTTTTTTAAATTGGATTGTTGTCTTCTTTTTGTAAGTTGTATGAGTTCCCTAAGTATTTTGGAGATTAACCCTTTATCGAATGTATCATTGCCAAATTACGTTCTCCCATGTAGTGGGCTCTCTTTTCAGTTTGTTGATGGTTTCTTTTGCTGAGCAGCCTTTTATTTTGATGTAGTCCCATTTGCTTATTTTCTTATTAGTTTCCTTTGCCCTAGCAGATGTATCTGTAAACATATTGCCATCAGAGATGTCTGAGATTTTGCTGCCTATGGTTTCTTCTAGGATTTTTAATTGTTTCCTGATTTACATTAAAGTCTTTTATCCATTTTGAGCTTATTGTTGTGCATGATATAAGTTGGTGGTCTAGTTTCATTTTTTTTGCACATATTTGTCCAATTTTCCCAACACCATTTATTGAAAAGACTGTCTTGACTCCATTATATGTTCTTGCCTCCTTTGTCAAATATTAATTGAGCATAATGGCTTGGGTTGATTTCTGGGTTCTCTCTTCTGTTCCATTTATCTCTACGTCTGTTCTTGCACCAGTACCAGGCTGTTTTGATCATAGTGGTTTTGTAGTATAAGTTGACATCTAGTATTGTGATCCCTCCAACTTTGTTCTTTAAGATTGCTGCAGCTATTCGGGGTTGTTTTTTGTTCCATATAAACTTTTGGAGTATTTGTTTTAGATCTGTGAAATATGCTGTTGGTATTTTAATAGGGATTGCATTAAATCTGTAGATTGCTTTCAGTAGTATGGACATTTTAATGATGTTGATTCTACTAGTCCACGAACACAATATATTCTTCCACTTGTTTATATTTTCTTCTTTTTTCAGCGTCTTGTAGTTTTCTGACTACAGGTCTTTTGCCTCCTTGGTTAGGTTTATTCCTAAGTATCTTAATTTTTTTTTGTTGCAATGGTAAATGGAATTGTTTAGTTTCTCTTTCTGAGAATTCATTATTGGTATATAAAAATGCCATCAATTTCTAGGTGTTAATTTTGTATCCTGCTATACTGACAAATTCATTTATTAAATCTAGTACTTTGTTGGTGGATAATGATAGTTTTACTTCCTCCTTTCAAATTTGGATGTCTTTTATTTCTCCTTGTCTGATCACTGTGGCTAGGACTTACAGTACTATGTTGAAGAAGCGTGGTGAAAGCAAACATCTGTCTTATTTCTGTTCTTAGAGGTTATAGTTTTTGCCCATTGAGTATGATGTTGGCTGTAGGTTTGTCATATATAGCTCTTATGTTGAGTTATGATCCCTCTATTCCCACCTTGCTGTTTTTATAAAATAATGGGTGTTGGATTTTGTTGAATGCTTTTTCTGTGTCTATTGATGTAATCATGTGATTTTTATCTTTCAATTTATGTGATGTATCACATTTATTAATTTGCTAATATTGTACCAGCCTTGCATTCCTGAAATAAATCCCATTTAGTCATGGTGTATGATCTTTTTAATGTATAGATTTTCTAACATTTTGTTAAGGAGTTTAGTATCTATGTCCATTGGGAATATCCGCTTGTAATTCTCTTTCTTTGTAGTATCTTTACCTGGTTTTAGAATTAGGATAATGCTGGCCTCATAAAAAGAGCTTGGAGTGTTCCTCCTCTTAGATTTTCTGGAACAGTTTGAGGAGTTTGTGTGTTAGCTCTTCTTTGAATGTTTGGTAAAACTCCCTTGTGAAGCCATCCAGACCTGGGTGAGTGGCTGCACACGAGATTTTGTGCTTTGGCCATTTAAGATGGTGCCTGCATTTGCAGTTGTCTCTTGCTGGCAGGCAGCTCAGCTTTGGGTTTAGACTCCAGAGTTTTCAGTGGGAACCCACCACAGCCAAGACAACCCTCTGGAACTTCAGCTGCTGTCTGTGGGAGCCTGGCCAGCCCTTTTGTGCCTCCACATTTCCCATCAGTCTCTATGCGGTCTTCATTTTCCATCCTTGGTTATAGGGTTCTCTCCAGCTAGTCTTCAGTTGATTATTCAGGAAGGTTTTTCTGTATATTAGTTCTAATTCTAATTTGTTCCTGGGACATGTCAGTGTAGCTTCCACTTAATCTGCTGCCATTTTGGAATCTCATAAGTTTTTTAAAGAGAGATTGATCCTTGTTCCCAACTGAAGAAGTGGTATAGGAAGTAGCAACTGACATCTAGAAGGTGACATCTTCAGGTGGCAGTATGGCCTTTAAAGAATCATTGAGGTTAAAAAAAAATCTACTTGAAACTGAGTGAAGAAGAAAGGTAATGTTGCTTCTCTACAGATGGAAGTCTTGATGCCAAACAGCTGAGCCAATACAATGAGAAACTAGGTGAGTGAAATACTACAATAAAGGCAAGAGCTAATTGAATAACATAATACCAGTATCACAGCTAAGCACTAAGTTGTAAAATCCTATTGAGTCAGATATCCTACATTTGTCTGACCTTTATGCAGCTTGGGGCTTAGCATTTAAATATCTATTGGAGGAATAATTTAATAAAAATCAGAAAAGATTCCAGAATGTTTTCTTATTCATATCCTTGCCTTTTAGTGGTTAATAAACTATTATCCCATTTTACAAACAAAACGGTTAGGGCCAGAGAAAGGCAAGAGGAATTAGGTTATAATTTGTGCACTGCAGAGTTTCCTTTCTCACACAGGTTTTTCAAAAACAGGAATTGGACACCATGAGCTCCATTAGAGTGGGAACCTGTGGACTAGTTTCAACACTTCAGAAAGCTTCACAGAACTGAACATTTAAGCATGATATCATCACAGAGGCAGTTTTTTTTTTTTTTTGCTTTTGATTATAACTTAAAATGATAACATTGGTTATTTCATGTTAACTACAAATTCTGCTTGGTACTTCTATAAAAATGGAGAAACCATATACTTTTATAAGCTTCTCTTGTAAAAAAAATTTTTAAGTGAAATAATTAGAAAATGATAAAGAAATGTAACTCTGTTGATAAAATGTTTGGGGGCCACAAGAGCTCAGACTGAGTCTTCTGTGGTCTCCTGCAGCACTGGCACCGACACCCTCCTCTGGGTCTCAGCATGTGCCTCTGCCTGCTCTTGCTGTGCAGTGTGGACCCTAGCTTGCAGGGAAGTTGGAGGATCTACAATGGGAAAGGCTCATTGGAACTGCCTGGGGAGGTCCCTGGCTGCATGCACACTACCTTGTTCCAGCACAACCTCAACCAGGTATTGTGTGTGTCTGCCCCAGCAAGCCTGCGCCTGCGCCTGCATTCCCTTAATGGATCCTCGCTACAAATTTAATGATCTTAACTACATGGAACTCCTTGGAAAACTGGATCTATATCAAGAAATTTCAGATCCCCTTTGACGTTAGCAAATGGCAAAAAGTAAACTTGATTTTTGAGGGTGTTGGTACAGTTACAAAGGTCCTGCTCAATAATGTTATTGGGGAAACAAACATGTTAAGATACAGCTTTGATGTTATGCATGTAGTCAAAGCCCTAACCTCTCTTGAGCTGCGTTTCCAGTCACCAGTGCTGTATGTGGCCCAGTAGAGCAGAGCAGAGCAGAGCAGAGCTCACACTAGCTATGAGGTACCCCCAGACTGCCCTCCCAGTGTACAGAAGGGAGAATGCCATGCCAATTTTATTCGAAAGGAGCAGTGTTCCTTTAGTTGGGACTGGGGCCTTCCTTTCTGACCCAGGGCATCTGGAAAGATGTCAGAGTTGAAGCCTATAATATTTGTCATCTGAACTACTTCACGTTTTCCCCTATATATGACAACCATGCCCAGCAGTAGAATCTCAAAAGAGAGGCTTCTTTTGATGTTGTCAGCTCAAAGCCAGTCCCTGGTCAAGTGATCATAGAAATCCCTAAATTGCAAACACAGCAGACATACAGCATTGAACTTCAGCATGAGGAAAGGATTGTTAAGCTCTTTGTGAAAATTAACAAGAAAATTACAGTAGAAACTTGGTGGCCTCATGGACATGGAAACCAGACTGGGTACAACTTGACAATTCTTTTTAAAATGAATGGGACTTTAAAATTTAAAAATCAGCTAAGGTGTATTCTAGGACAATGGACCTATTACAGGAGCCCATAGAAGGGTCTCCCGGTCTGAGTTATTACTCCAAAAATTAATGAATTTCCCATATTTCTGAAAGAATCAAACTGGATCCCAGCGGATTCATTCCAGGATTGAGTAACCTCTGACTTGTTATCACTCCTTTTGCAGTCTGCTGTGGATGCTAACATGAATGCTTTTCGGGTGTGGGGAGGAGATACTTATAAATGTAATGAATTCTATTTTCTCTGTGATGAACTAGGAATAATGGTATGGCAGGATTTTGTTTGCCTGTGCCCTTTATCCAACTGATCAGGACTTCATAAATTCAGTGAGAACAGAAATTGCTTACCAGATCAGGAGACTGAAATCTTATCATATGAAAGGAAAATAATGAAAATAAAGCAGTGCTGATGAATTGGTATAGTACAGACTTCACATACCTGCCTATCTACATGAAAGACTATGCGAAACTGTATTTTGAAAACATCCAAGAGGTCGTCTTGGCAGACAAGTCTTGACAGACCAAGACTCGTCCTTTTATCACATCCAGTCCTACAAATGAAGTTGAATCCATTGCAGAAGGCTGGCTCTCTGTCAACCCATATAACAAGCATTTTGGTAACATAAGTTTTTATGACTATAGCAGTGATTGCTCAATTTGCGTCTGAATATGGATATTAGTCCTGGCCTTCCTTCAGTACATTAGAAAAGGTTTCATCTAAAGAGGACTGGTCTTAGAACAACAGATTTTCAAGTCATTGACAACATCATGAAAACGATAACCATGAAATGCTTCTTCAGGCTGAACTTCATTTCAAATTCCTGGAAAGCACAGATCCATTACTTGCATTCAAAGATACCATCTATCTTACTTACATGATGCAGGCAGTGTGTCAAAATAGAAACTGAATTCTATCACTGCAGTTGCAGCGAGATAGTGAACAGAAAAGGGCACATCTTGGGGGTACTGTATTGGCAGCTGATTGACATCTGGCAGGCTCCTTCCTGGGCCACTCTAGAGTACGGAGGAAAGTGGAAAATGCTTGGCATTTCTTCACTCCACTGTTGACCATGGATTTTGAGGATAAAGGAGTGTTTTTCATCTATGGAGTGTCAGACCTACACTCAAACTGTAATGTGACACTCTTTGTGAGAGTCCACAGGCAGAGTTCCCTGGAGCCTTTGTGCTCTCACAGGACCTACCATTTTGTGATGAGAGCAGGGAAGGCTGTCCTCCTCTTTCAGGAGCCAGTGTCTAAACTGCTGCAGAGATGTGGGCATTGTAAACAGCAAAGCTGTATGGTTTCCTTTTGCCTGTTAACCAATAGCAAACTCTTGAGTCAACCAACTATTACTTCCTGTTCTCACCAAAAGAGGCTGTGGGGCTCCAGAAGGCACACATCACTGCCATCATCTCTCAAAAGGACACATTTGTGTTTGATTTGGAAACCTCGGCTGTTGAGCTCTTTGGTTGGATGTAGAATGTCCCAGGGAGATTCAGTGACAATGGTTTCCTCATGATGGAAAAGACATGGACTATATTATTTTACCCCTGGAGGCCCACAGCTAGAGTGAATTGGAGCAATCTTTTCATGTGACTTCTTTGACTGATATTTACTGAGGGAATCCAGCTTGTACTTTCAAAAGCATTCCTAAGGCACCAGCTGGAGCTGCAGGCGACCAAAGACAAGTGAAGAAGCTAGAAATGGGTCTGCCTGCTGCCACACATATGACTTATGATCCGCCAAGAGTGTGTACAGCTTTTTTCAGGGAAGACTATTTACTCATTAAGTCCTCCAGTGAGGCTGTGACAGGATCATGTTTTTAGGTCTTCCTCTTCTAGCTTTACCACATGAACCAGTTATAACCCAGCTGCCTCTCCCTACCCAGAAAAGGGTGTCTATACAAGTAGGCCTCTTGGGGAACCACAGGAACATGACCACAGAGCTTCAGATTTGGCTCAATCCAAGGAGTTAAGATTTAGACTGTTGACTCTGGCAAAAAAGTGATGTTCTTTTTAGTTTGGGTTTAAATCATTTTACTTATATTGATTAATTATAAGAGGCTTTAAATTACTTCATTATACATGATCATGTTCATAAAATTACATGAATAATAAAGCAAACGGGGCAAAATATTAGTAAGTGCCAATTTGGGTAAAGGTTTATAGGGATTTTTTTTTGTACTGCTTTTGCAACTTCCTGAAATTTGAAATCATGTAAAAAATTAAAATTTACATAAACTGCATCAACAACAACAACAAAAAAGTTTGGGGGCCACCATCTTACATAAACTTCACTTTTAAATAAAAAAAAAAAAAGATAAGGCAGAGCTAACAGGCATGAACATCTATTCTCTTTTACCTCCACTCTCCTCTAAGTTAAACTTTATCCTGAGTAAGAGAAGGGGTTGGTAGGATTTTTCAAGCATGTGGTAATCTCACCCAGGTGTGCCCAGTCTTATATCACCTGTTCCTGGGCTGTACCGGGAAAGAGATCAGAGCACCAAATCACAGGCCCATGGTCAGATGTGCTACATGCTAGTAAGAGCAGTCACAGCACAGGACATAATCAAAAGACCTAAATATTGTTGGTAACATTTTTCTATGTAAGGATAAAACCCATCTGTAAATAATCTAATTTTTCCTTCAGGTTTTTCGTTTTTTTTCCTGTTGGTTTTTTTTTTTTTTTTTTGGCTTTTCTTTCTTTGGCTATTTCTACTTACACATGCATAAAAAATTCAGTCTTATTCCTTTAATAGCTATTTCTTATATATTCATGCACTCATGCATGGAAATAACATGAAAGGGGGAAAATTTAACAGTCAAAAAGGTAGATCTAAGGTTGAGGCTATAAAGTTTTATTGTACAATATGAAAGGATGGAAAATAAACTGTGGCTTTTCTTGGCAGGGAAGGTATAGGTCTTCCAGCACTATGATGGAATTTTGGCTCAGGAAGTAGAATGTTTTTAAAGGTCTCCACCTATCCTAGAGATTCCACCATGTATTTCTTACTGTTTACAGAGAATTCTTAAGTAAAACCAGGAACAAACACATCTTGTTATAGATAAACAGTCATTTTAAAATGGCTTAAAATAAGCAAGCCTACATTAATACGTATTAAGTGTTGTTACAGGTCAAATAAATCTTTGCCTTTACAGCCAAAGTCAAGTTATTTAATAATCCTAATTATAAAAAATTACCAATGGTAAGTAATTCAATTTCTTTTTATTGTAGGTAAGTGGATTTTTGACACACACAGAATAAAACAGACAACAGAGACATTTTCATCATTTCAGATTTTGTAAAAAAAGTTTTTATTGATTTCAGAGAAGGGAGAGGGAGAGAGAGAAAGAAACATCAATGATGAGAGAGAATCATTGATTGGCTGCCTCCTGCACGGCCTACAATCCGGGCATGTGCCCAGACCGGGAATTGAACCATGACCTCCTGGTTCATAGGTGGATGTTCAACCACTGAACCATGCCAGGCAGGTCATCATTTCATATTTATTGGACTAAAATATAAACAGCTTGGCATCAATATTAGAATTAGTATAAGACAGAGCTGACTCCTCCAATACTTGCTTGAATTCAGTTACAACTATTATGGAAACCAAAGCAAAACAACTGAATACATTAGCGAAAAAATATGAACTAATTAATATCACTAATAAAAGTGGTAACTGGAGAAAAAAGGGACAAGAAGTTCAATGGTGTTATTTTCCAAGAAAAGCATATGGCTTGGCTTATTTGTGCTGGAATAAATAGTGAGAGTAAGAGAAAACACCTGGTTGGTATTTCTTTTAAAGGAAGTGAAATGTTCCCTAAAAAATGCCTAAAACTGGCCTTCTTGTCAATTTTGCTTGAAAAGCATTTAAATTGTTATTGAAAGAAAAAAAAAAGAAATGTGCCTTTTGTGCAGCCTTATGCACTGTGAAACATTATACGCAACAAATTATTTAATTAGTTTGAAAACTGATATAAAAGGGTAAATACAGCAGCTCACAAACCAAATAACTTGGAGATGGGAAGATAAGGGAAAGCTTCTTAGAATAAGAAATGCTTAAGTAAACACCTGCAGGATTACAGCATCCACTCCCATCTCCTGCAGTTTCCCTTTCTGCAATTACAATCCAAAAATGTTAAATGGAAAATTCCAGTAATAAACAATTCCTAAATTTCACACTGTGGGATGTTCAGAGTAGCAAGATGAAATCTTATGCCGTCCCCTCCATCCTGTTAGAGATGTGAATCATCCCTTTATCCAGTGTCTCCATGCTGTAGATACTACACACCAACTTGTTACTTAGCAGCCACCTCAATTATCATATCGACTGTCACATGATCACAGTGCTTGTGTTCAAGTCACTCTTATTTTACTTAACAAGGGCCCCAAAGCACAAGAGCAGTTTAAAAACTTTATCACAGGTATGCATGTATAGGAAAAAACAGTATGTACAGGATTTGGTGCTATTTCTGGTTTCAGACATCCACTGGGGATCCTGGAATGTATGCTCTGTGGATAAGGGAGGAGTCTCTAACAGAATGAGCTCAGAAAAGTGGGGTTAATGGCATTCTGGGAATAGCATGTGAATCAGTTCTGAGGTGGGAAGAGAGGAGGCCCTGTCAATCTCTTTCTTTTCTTGTGGTGAGAAGGAAGGAGAGGCTGAATGGCTGTGCAAGTAGTTTTGGTGACAGGAAGTTGAGATAATTACTATCTAATGACTTATATGTTCTGTGTAGGTGATCTGGTAATTTGCTAGAGCATGTAAGACATAGTGGAAGGCTGGGGCTTGTAGACACTTAGTATGATGCACTGGAGGTTGCTGGTATAAAGAAATACAACTGATTTTCACATAGAGATGCTGTATCCTGTAGTTTTATTATTTGTAGCTGCTTTGGAGTTTTCTATGTAGATAATACATGCTGTAATATGATGAACCCTAAGAACATTATGTTAAGAGAAAGAAGCCAGACATAAAAGAAAAAATATTGTATGATTCCATTCCTAAGAGGTATCTAAATAGGTGAATCCATAGAGACAGAAAGTAGTTTAGAAGTTGCTAGGGGATATGAAGAGGGGAGATGGAAAATGACTGCTAACGGGTACAGAATTTCTTTTTGGCACGATGACATGTTCTGGAATTAGTGGTGATGGTTGTGAGTTTATACTAAAAAACACTTTATTTTATTTTTTTGTTGATCCTCACTAGAGGATATTTTTTCCATTGATTTTTTAGAAAAAGTGGAAGGGGGGCAGGGGGGAGAGAGAGAGCGTGAGAAACATCAATGTGAGAGGAACACATTGATTGATTGCCTCCTCCATGCACCCTGACTGGGGCCAGGGATCAAACCTGCGACCATTCAGTGTGCAGCTGATGGTCTAACCACTGATCAGCACTGGCCAGGGCTAAAAACCACTTTAAAATGATGAATTTTGTGGTATGTAAATTATATTTTAATTTAATTTTTAAATGCTTTCACTGACTTAGAGAGGAAGGGAGAGGGGTAGAGAGAGAGAGACACATTGATCGGCTGCCTCCTGCACGACCCTAATGGGGATCGAGCCCACAACCCAGGTATGTGCCTGACTGGGAATTGAACCAGTAACCGCTTGGTTCCTGGGTAGATGCTCAGCCACTGAGCCACACCAGCTGGGCTATATTTAATTTTAAACAAGCTTTATTTTAGGAACAAGTCAGTAAATTAGTAACACAATAAGACAGCTAAGACTTATTGAGCACATGCTATGTGCTTAGGTACTTAAGCACTTTCTATAAATCATCTCATCTAATCCTAAAAATGACCTTATGAGGCAGATACTATACTTATCTCCACTTGATGGGTGAAAGAGAGTTACAAAAGAGATTAATTACTTTTTCTGGATTATTCAGCTAGTAAGAGGAGGGAGTCTGAAGTCAAAGCTTGTCTTGGCTGACATTGCTCAGTGGTTAGAACTTTGGCCCTCACACCAAAGGGTTGTGGGTTTGAGTCATAGTCAAGGGCACGTATTGGGGTTGAAGGTTTGATCCCAAGTAGAAGGCAACCAATCAATGCGTCTCTCTCACATTGATGTTTCTCTCTCTCTCTCTCCCCTCCCCACCTCCTTTCCACTCTCAATGGAAAAAACACCCTCAGGTGAGGACTAAAAAAATAATCTACATATATATGTATATAAAGAGCCAGGGTCCGTAATGTCCAAAACAACCAAAGGCTCAACTGAACACTGGAAGTCAGTTCTGCAGTCAGTGCTGGGTTGCCGTGGTGACCCAGCACTAACTGCCAAGGGGGCTGCAGATCAGGCCCAGAGAGGCAGGGTCTGATCCGCAGCCTCCATGCCAGCTGTTGATCAGCTGTTGCCTCTTTCTTTCTCTCCCAGCTTCGCCAGCAGCCGCGCCTCTGTTTCTCTCCGCGCCTCTGTTTCTCTCCGGAACTCTGCAGGGGCTGCTGATCAGCCCCGCCTCTCTGATCAGGCCTGGAGATAGGCCCAGAGATGCTGACTGGCATAGAAACAGACCAATCAGAACCAAATCAGGGTGAGCTGTGAGGAGCCAATGGCTGTCTAGGAGGTGGAGCTTTTGACACAAACTGGCATAGAAACCGACCAATCAGAACCAAATTGGCCGGCAGGGGAGGGCAGTTGGGGGTGAAAAACAGACCGGCAGGGGAGAGCAGTTAGGAGTGATAGGTTGGCAGCGGTAGGCCATTGGGGGCAAGATCAGGCCAGCAGGGTGGGCAGTTGGGGGAAACCAGGCTAGGAGGACAGTTGGTGAGATCAAGCTGGCAGGGGAGGGCAGTTGGGGGCAATATCAGGCTGGCAAATGAGGGCAGTTAGGGGTGATCAGGCAGGCAGAGGCCGTTAGGGGTGATTAGGCAAGCAGGCAGAGAGGTTAGGGGTGATCAGGCAGGCAGGCAGAGGCAGTTAGGGGCGATCAGGCAGGCAGGCAGGTGAGTGGTTAAGAGCCAGAGGTCCTAGATTGTGAGAAAGATGTCCCACAGGGATTGGGCCTAAATTGGTAGTCGGACATCCCCCAAGGGGTCCCGATTGGAGAGGGTGCAGGCTGGGCTGAGGGAACCCCCTCCATGCACGAATTTCATGTACCGGGCCACTAGTCTATATATATAAAGAGCCAGGGTCCGTAACGTCCAAAATGACTGAAGGCATGACCGAATGCCAGATGGGGGGTGGGCAGGGTGGGGTAAGGCAGGTGTGGCGAGGTTGTTAGCCTCCAGCCTGGGCAGCCCACTGCCTCGGTGGTTGACTCCAGCAGGACCTAGGCCCTCCCCTCTGTGTACCAGAGGCTCTTCGTGATACCATGTTCCCAGGATCTCTCAGACCCATTTGTGGAAATCAGGAAACACTGCGTGTGGTCATCCCGCCCTGGGGACTCCCAGGGCTGACAGCAAGGGTGGGTTTCTGTGGGGTCCCCTCTGTTATGTGATCCAGGGTCGCTACATCCTAATGTTGACTCTGGAAGGACTTGGGTCGGTCCTCTGCATATCTGAGGTCCTGCTCCCTATACCAAAGCCCCCTGAGTCTCTGAGACCTGGATGTAGAAATGTTCTGTTGTCATCATCCCATCCCTGGGGACTCCCAGGGCTTACACTGGGTGAGGGCCTTGGTAGGGTCCCCTCTGTTGTGGCGTCCAGATTCCCTTTAGTGTTTCCTTGAGGTCCTCACCTTGACTCTGGCAGCACTTGGGCCAGTCCTCTGCGTATCTGAGGTCCCACTCCCTATACCAAAGCCACTGAGTCTCTGAGACCCAGATGCAGAAATTGCCTGTTGTCGTCAGCCTGCCTTGGGTGGGATGATTCTGTTCTAGGGTCCAGGGTCCTTTCCTTCCCTTCTCCTTCATGTTCCTCACCTTGAGCCCTGGCAGGTCCTGGGATCCTCCCTCTGTTGACCCAAGGCCAGACTGCTCTGATCAAGGCCTCACTGCCCTGAGTCCTCTGTAGGAAGTCAGTGTACGTCACATCCAGTACCAAGCCCAGCAATTCCAAAGCCTGATGGCAGGGGCTGAAATGGATTCCGTAGGGTCCTTTAGCCCTGCCTCTGATCCATACTTTGACAGCGCCTGGGCCTCCTGGCCTCTATGAAACTGAGTCTGCAATCCTCAGACCAAGGGTCTGACTACCCGAGTTCCCTGAGGAGGTAGGGCGGAGGGAGGTGTAGTTTTCAACATACAAACAGGAAGCCCAACTTTGGGAATTTAAATTCCTGCCTCATTCACCTTATACTGCTAAACCCCAAATCTAGATACTATACCTACTATGATCACCCCCAAGATTTTAAACAAAGCTAAGATAGTTGAGCAACTCTATTCATTAAAGACAGCTAAAGGCAATGATTTCAACCTTGAAAACAGAAAGCTGGGGAGAGCGACATGGACAGTGGAAAAAGGGGGTGAGATGGAAAATTTCTCTGGTAGTAGGTAAGAAGTGAATGGTTTTCAAGGTGCATAAGAGCAACCTGTACTAGGGAAGCAGGATGATTCACATCTCCACAGAGACAGTCACATTACCTTGAAAAGATTTTAGGTAAATCTTATGAAAACTAGCTAATGGTAAAGGATAATAAAGAACAATGAACCACTGAAATGGGTGGCCTAGGGCAGTGGTCAGCAAACTCATTAGTCAACAGAGTGGCAAACCGTGGCTTGCGAGCCGCGGTTTGCCAACCACTGGCATAGGGAAACGTTTGGAGGAAGCATAATCTCCCTACCATGTGACCCATCAGAATTGAACATGGGGTCAATAAGTTTGAGAAGTGCTAAAGAAATGCCCCCTTTCTCTTACCAAAGCATCTTGGCCTCCTCACCCTTCTCCACGGAAGTGTCAGGATGGTGCTTTATGATTTCTAAATTTCTCTCCCAGAGCTACCTTTAGCTGGAGGAGAGGCTTCCTGATTAATTAAAGCCTAGGGGGTGTGGCCCCTCATTGTCCTAGAGAAAAGCATATGTTCAGGAGGCCTGGAGTAGGACCTTGTGAAATTTTGACATAGTGAACATAATAAGGAAACCACAAACTCCTAGCACAGTTATGTAACAACCAACCCCATTCACCAAAAGAAGGTAAAAGGGGAAGAAGCCCTGTTAACTAGGTCCAGTGTCCATGAAGAAAGGACCATACTCAAACTTCTCCTCCTCTTCTTTAGTGGCATATCCCCAAGACTCCCTGGTCTTGCCTGGCAGATTTCATCCTCAACCCATACTTTTTCTCATGAAGACTTTATTCCCTTTCATCCCAGCCATTTCCCCACAAACCAATGTCCTTCTGCACTCACTCTGTTGTTCTTCCAGGACTAAAGACATCCATGGGGGTGAAAAGATAAGGGAGGTGGAGGAAAGGAGCCTTTCCAAAAATTCCTACCCCTTCAAGAAAAACTACGAAAGCTATAAAGCCAACAAGATGTGGCCATTATCACAGGCCAAATGAGGAACTAAATAAAAATGATCCAGAAAAAGACCAGGGCAATGTAGAAAAACTCACCACCTCAAGTAACTTGGGCAGCCAGTAACTTCAGGGCAAGGCCAAAGACCTCAGAACTATCTATGAAGTCTCTTAAGTCTGGCCCCCAAGAAATGCTGACAGTGTGGAAACCAAATTTTAAACCTACAGGGTACACCAATAGTGATGATTAAAATAAAATTGATAAGTGGTTCACTTCTAGTGTCAGCATAATTTGCAGACAATTTTTATTAAATTTATTGGCATAACATCTATACTAATAAAAGAGCAATATGCTAATTAGACTAGGAGACTTCCGGAGACCTTCCAGACGTCCTTCCAGACAAAGCCATGGTGGTAGGGCCAAGGCAGAGGCAGTTAGGGGCTGGCAGGGGAGGGCAGTTGGGGGGGGATCAGGCCAGCAGGGGAGGGCAATTGGGGGGCGATCAGATTGGCAGGGGAGGACAGTTGGGGGCAATGAGGCCGGCACGGGAGGGTATTTGGGGGCGATCAGGCCGGCGGGGGGGGGGGGCGTTGGGGGCGATCAGGCCGGCGGGGGGGGGGGGGCGTTGGGGGCGATCAGGCTGGCGGGAGGGCAGTTGGGGGTGATCAGGCCAGTGGGGGGACAGTTGGGGATGATCAGGCTGGTGGGGGGGGCAGTTGGGGGCGATTAGGCCGGCGGGGGGGGGGGCAGTTGGGGGTGATCAGGCCAGCAGGCGAAGGTGGTTAGGGGCGATAAGGCTGGCATGCAGAGTGGTTAGGGGAAATCAGGCAGGCAGGCAGAGTGGTTAGGGGCGATCAGGCAGGCAGGTGAGCGATTAGGAGCCAGTGGTCTCGGATTGTGAGAGGGATGTCCGACTGTGGGATCGGACCTAAACCGGCAGTTGGACATCCCCCAAGGGGTCCCAGATGGGAGAGAATGCAGGCTGGGCTGAGGGACCCCCCCGTACTGTGCACGCATTTCATGAACCAAGCTTCTAGTCTATATATCTTCTATATAAATAAAAATGTAAATGTTCGTATGTTCAAAATTTTAAATCTCCAAAAGTTCTTCACTGATTGCTTTGAAATTTTGACACAACGTTGCATTCAAATATGCGCGTGTATTTATATACCTTACACCTACTATTATATAGATGTCACACCTGTGACAGGTTAAAACATGTTTTTGAAAAACAGTGCCATCTGTCGGATGTAAAAGCAACACATGCTATAATAAATATTTTACGATTCCATTTCAATGTTTCCGATTGCATTGTTAAATTGAATTTTCATAGATTTTGATTTACTTTCATTTAGATTTAATTATTTCATGTGACATTGTGTTGAAATTGAGCTGTGTAATTTACCATAGTGTTCATTTCGTTGAGTATAGTTTGATCTGCTTTACTTCATCCAAATAATGCCTCGCAGAAGATCAAACCTAGGTTGTCGTACTCGCGGAGCAGAAGCAGTGCGACGAGTAATTGCAAATCAAACTGAGGAATAATGGACATCAGCGAACGAGCGAAACAGACAAGGAATGGCTCAAATATGTGCCAAGGAAGCAGCAGAGCAACGTGCAGCCAGACTTGAGGATGCACGGTTGCGAACACGGCGATCATGTTCTGCAGCTTCAGATCGCTTCGATCTCAACAGAATGAACAAGACAGGCTGAGAGTGGCTGAAAGATGTCAACGAGAAACAGCAGATCAGTATCAAACATGACTCCGTGCTCAGCAATCACGCAATTACAATCACCTTGCATTCCAGTACAACCCAGCTGATGATTATAGTTTTAGCCGGCATGTTCTCATCGGCACTATGACTAAAGTGTGTCCTTATTGCAAGCCTCTGAAATTTAATGGAGAAATGAAAGGAATGTGTTGCGCCGCCAGAAAAATTATACTGCCTCAACTTGGAGAACCGCCAGAGCCATTAAAAACTTTGCTTGCGGAGAAACCAAGATGGCGGCATAGGTAAGCACCTAAACTGCTGCCTCGCACAATAATGTCAAAACTACAACTAAAAGACAGAACGGACACCATCCAGAACCACAGGAAAACTGGCTGAGTGGAAATAATACAACTAGAAGGAAAGAGAAAAGCTCACGGAGAATTGGAGGAACGGCAAAGGGTTGAGGTACGGCTAAGGGTCTTTGTGCACGCAGAGAGGAAGGGCGGCTGAGAGCCTGGCTGACTGTCTCTGGCAGGAGGGGGAAGGAAGCCCCCGACTGCACTGAACCCCAGTTCCGAGTGCACTGAACCCCAGTTCCGGGCAAAACCCCATGGACCCAGGCTAATACAGGGGGAGTCTGGACTGTCAGGTAGAGAGAAAGGCACTTGGAGACTCGGAGACCCAGGGCAGACCTGGGGGAGCCCTGGAGGCGTGTGCGCGAGTGTGCACAAAGACTGCAGAGGTTGCCACAGGCTTTCCCTAGCGGAAGGGAGTCGGAAGCTCCTGACTGCACTGAACCCCAGTTCCAGGTGAGCCCCTGGGGACCCACGCTCTTGCTGGGGGAATCTGGACTCTCGGGCGGAGGCTCGGGAGCGGGGAAGGCACAAGCCTGGAGGTGCGTGCGCAAATGTGCACAAAGATTGTGGAGGATGCCACAGGCTTTCCCTAGCGGAAGGGAGTCGGAAGCTACTGACTGCACTGAGCCCCAGTTCTGACTGCACTGAACCCCAGTTCCAGGCGAGCCCCTTGGGGACCAACGCTCTTGCGGGGGGAATCTGGACTCTCGGGCAGAGGCTTGGGAGCCGGGGAAGGCAGAGGTCTGGAGGCGTGCACGTGCAAGGGCAGGGCTGACGGGAAGCCAAGACTGTCTGCTCCACCCTGAGACTCCACCTCATCCAAGCTGAGGCTTTTGCAATTTGGCAAGTCCAATCCTATAAGGCTGTCTCCAGCACCAAACTTCTCCCAGCGTAGACTCAGCTGATCCTCACAGCCAACTGGCCTGGAGGTCAATTACTCCCAGTGATACCAACAACAATCAAGACTTAACTACAACAAGGCTGTGTACGCACAGTCCACACAGGGGTGCACCAAGAGAGTCCACCTCAGGTTAACTGGGAGGCCGACCCACTGGGCCATATAGGAAACCTAGCACACAAAGCTACCCTACCAACTCAGAGAAGCAGTGAAAATGCGGCGACAAAGAAACACATCACAAATGAAAGAAATGGAGGAAAACAAACAACTGCATATAGAATTCAAAACCACGGTTATAAGGCTTTTCAAGAGTATCCTAGAAAAGGACGATAAATATAATGAGACCCTCGAAGATATGAAAAAGAACCAACTAGAAATTAAACATACACTGACTGAAATAAAAAATATTATACAGAGACCCAACAACAGACTAGAGGAACGCAAGAATCAAGTCAAAGAATTGAAATACAAAACAAAAAACACTCAACCGAAAAAGCAAAAAGCAAAAAAAAATCCAAAAAGTTGAAGATAGTGTAAGAAGCCTCTGGGACAACTTGAAGCGTACCAATATCAGAATTATGGGGGTGCCAGAAGAAGAGAGAGAGCAAGATACTGAAAACCTATTTGAAGAAATAATGACTGAAAACTTCCCCCGCCTGGTGAAAGAAATAGACTTACAAGTCCAGGAAGCGCACAGAACCCAAAACAAAAGGAATCCAAAAAGGACCACACCAAGACACATCATAATTAAAATGCCAAGGGCAAAAGACAAAGATAGAATATTAAAAGCAGCAAGAGAAAAACAGTTACCTACGAGGGAGCACCCATACGACTGTCAGCTGATTTCTCAACAGAAACTATGCAGGCCAGATGGGAGTGGCAAGAAATATTCAAAGTGATGAATAGCAAGAACCTACAACCAAGATTACTCTACCCAGCAAAGCTATCATTCAGAATTGAAGGGCAGGTAAAGAGCTTCACAGATAAGAAAAAGCTAAAGGAGTTCATCACCACCAAACCAGCATTATATGAAATGCTGAAAGGTGTTATTTAAGAAGAGGAAGAAGAAAAAAGTAAAGATAAAAATTATGAACAACAAATACATATCTATCAACAAGGGAACCTAAAAATCAAATGAATTAAAAACCTGAGGAACAGAATAAACTGGTGAATATAACAGAATCAGGGGCATAGAAAGGGAGTGGACTGATAATTCTCAGGGGGAAAGGGGGATGGGGGGGTGCAGGAAGAGACTGGACAAAAATCGTACACCTATGGATGAGGACAGTGCAGGGGAGGCAAGGCAGAAGGTGGGGTGGGAACCGGGTGGAGGGGAGCTAAGGGGGGAAAAAGGAGAAACAATTATAATAATCTGAATAAAGATTTATTAAAAAAGAAAAAAGAAACTTTGCTTGCTGGATATACCGCTGAATCAAAGCATTTCCTATCTAACATCAGGAAATGCACCTCATGCTTTCAAATGACGTCATTTGGCACAGAAATCGTAACAGCTCAATTCATGCTAACTTTCAAAGTGAAAGGACAAATTTATCATAAAGCCGTAAAGATGTTAAAATTAACTACAAATATGCGTGTTCAGCTGCAAAATGATCGATCAGTTGAGATATTCTCACATCAATTGCTGGAAAATGGGAACGGAAAGGTGCCGGTTGATCTGACCTCAGGACGAATTACATTGCCTCATAACTTCTGCACTTTAGTGATGTCAAAACAAAAATTGGTTGAAAAAGTATTTCCCAATATTCAAACCAATTATAAGAATCGCGATTGGCTGAGTGAATGAGCTATTCTTGTGGCCAAGAACAAAGACGTCTATGAACTTAACAATATTATTCAGTCTAACATTCAAAGTGAGGCAGTCACATACAAGTCCGTCGACACTGTTGTGGAAGCAGATGAAGTGGTTAATTATCCAACAGAATTTTTGAATTCACTCAATCTGCCAGGGATGCCACAGCATGTACTGCAATTGAAAATCGGCATGCCAATTATCATGTTGCGAAATATCAACCAGCCAAAGCTTTGCAATGGCACGCAGCTTGCAGTAAAAAAATTAAGGAGCAAGCAACAATCTTGACAGGACCTTTCAAAGGTGAAGATGTCCTTATTCCTCGCATTCCTATGATTCCAACGGATATGCCATTTCAATTTAAGAGACTGCAATTCCCAATTCGATTGGCGTTTGCAATCACCATCAACAAAGCTCAGGGCCAATCTTTAGAATTGTGCGGTTTAGATCTAGACACGGATTGCTTCTCACATGGACAATTATATGTTGCGTGTTCTAGAGTCGACAAACCAGACAATCTCTGTATCAGCACAGACAATGGAACAACAAAAAATATTGTATACCCACAAGCACTGCGAAATTAAACATATTAGAAACGTGTGCTTTCTCTTTTCTTTCTTTTCCATTTAACCAGACTGAGCCACAGCAATGCGTGGCTGGGTACACCTAGTGTGTGTGTGTGTGTGTGTGTGTGTGTGTGTGTGTGTGTGTGTGTGTGTGTGTGTGTATAATTTTGCTAGTATCTATATATAAAAGCCTAAGTGACGGTTACGACTGGTCGACTGGTTGCTTTGACGTGCACTGAACAGGAGCTGCTTGCTGGTGGTCAGTGTGCGCCCACAGCCAACCTCCGTGGTCCCTACTCCCGGCTGGCTCAGTGGTCAGTGTGCTCCCACAGCCAACCTTCTGCGGCCCAGGCCAGCCAACCTCCCGTGGTCCCTCCCCCCAGTCAGAAGGCGATTGGGACTGGGCAAGATGGTCCCAATTGCCAGCCAGGCTGAGGGACCCCACCCGTGCACAAATTTGGGCACTGGGCTTCTAGTGATAAAGTCAAAGCTTATGTAATTTGTTGTACTACCCCCAAAATGATCTAAGTTCAAAAATTTCAGAAATGCTATTTGAAAAATTCAAATAGCAGAAGGAAATTTGGAGAGTTCTGTGCCATAGTTTTCATTTAATAAGATAGGTTTAAAAACGTGTTCAAAAGAAATGTGTGAAAATGGGTTGAGAGCCTATATTTGAACTGAATTTTGCTTGGCACTTCTTTTCATTCTAGAAAGCTATAGCAAAGTATGTTTTCTTTTAATTAATGTAATGGTAGTAAGAAAAAAATTGAAAACAGAGATATCACCTTAATGATATGTAATGTAGTAAGACAGAATTTAATATAAAAACATCAGCGATAAATTTTCCAATTAAGGAAAAAGTAGAAACCAGTATATCCTAGCAGGCAATTTACTACTACATTTATCAGGCAATTTGGTAATATACTTTAAAAGTCTAAGAAATTTGTATTTTATGATAATACTTCTAAGAAATATCCTGTAAAATAATTAGTTATTCAAAGATTTATGAAAAAGTATATTCACTACAGTTTTATTCATAATAATGAAAGATAAAGAAAACTTAAATGTTCTGACAAATTACGGTATATAAATAAAACAGAATTGTGTCATCATAAAAACATTAAAAATATAAGGAAGACTGCTCATATGCATTAAACAAAAAAGTTAGGTTATAAAATCTGTGTGTGATTTTTTTCAGAAGATGGCGGCTGGCAGGACAGAGGTGACGGAGAGGAAGTGAGTGAGGGTATGAAAGGAGAGTGTGTGGATGTGTGTGGTGTGTATGTGAGTGAGTAAGGGACAGTTAAAGCCCCGTAGGAGCAGCAGGGGCTGGCAGACCAGACTCTCTTAGACAAGGAGAGACTACTACCGCTGCGGGCACTCCCCTGACTGCGGTACTCTGGCATGGAGCCCAAGTCACCTTGAAGGGGAGAACGTACTTTTTTAAGAACTCATCAGCACCACCAACCAGACAGGCCTTGGAACTGCCCCACGACCCAGTAGCCACTCCAGCCAAAATCCTGCTGCCCCACCTGCAGACCCGCGGACCCTGGGACCTCCACCTCCAAAGGTGCACCACTTGGCAGCAGTAAGTGCAACATCCCCCTTCCCAGCGGCAGAACTCCAGACAAAACATTTGCACATTTCCAGCGCACACAGACATACAGGGCACACCACTCCGTAGGCAGTGGCAGCATCTGGGAGCCACCGCAGGTGTGATTTTGTACAGACAAGGGCGCGCGGCCCTGCAGTAGAAATTCTGAACTCCCTCTTGCAGAATAACTGCCCACGGACACCACAGCTGTGCAACTTAGGTGCCAGGGC
Organism: Corynorhinus townsendii; assembly: GCA_026230045.1. Lineage (NCBI taxonomy): Eukaryota > Metazoa > Chordata > Mammalia > Chiroptera > Vespertilionidae > Corynorhinus > Corynorhinus townsendii. Next base: position 112,857,930 of record JAPDVU010000003.1, on the reverse strand, counting down.
CCCTAAGAGTGCGTCAGAGCTCTGCACTGGCAAAGGCACTTACACAGATGTGCATTTCCAACAGGCAGGTCCCCTGAACCCATCTATCCACAGTGTGCTCGGGGGAGCAGCTGTGAGACTCTGCTGGGTGTGATTCTGCACAGACAAGGGCGCGCGGCCCTGCAGTAGAAAATCTGAATTCCCTCTTCCTGAATAACTGCCCACATTCTCCCCAGCTGCTCAACCTCAGTGCTAGGACCTCTCAGAAGGCATCAGAGCTCTGCACCAGCAAATGCACCTCCACAGATGCGAATTTCCAACAGGCAGGCACCCTGAACCCATCTACCCACAGGGCACTTGTGGGAGCCACTGTGACCTCTCCCTGGGTGATCTTGGACAAACAGGGGCACACTCCCCCCCAGCAGTAGAAATTCTGAATTCACTCATCCTGGATACCTGCCCACAGGCACCTCAATTACGCGGCTACACTGACAGGGCCCTTCAGAGCGCCTCACAGGGAAACGTACCGCAGGTGCCCCTGTGAGCCACCACTGGGAGTGAGCTCTTATCCACCACAGGTGCTGCAGGAAAAGCTGAGTCTGCCCACCCCATAACTATAGAACTCTGGATACTACAGTCACGCCTTTCCAGAGTGAAGGCCCCCTGAGCCCCATCACCCCAACAGACGGTTCCTGGGTGCCACTGTGAGTTCCTGCTGGGCATGCCTGATTTCAATTAAGGGTGCAAGACAGCAAAAATTGGGACACACCCCTCTATGGCTGCTGACTTCTAGACACCACAGTTGTGCCTCTCAAGCTGGCAGGCCTACATCAAGAGAACCCAAATAGCTCAACTAGGGAGACACACTAGATTACCAAACCCAGGAGAACTGAGAGATTACACCAGTAGCACCATCCCCAAAAGAACCTGGGTAGCAAAGCAATTGGATCTACAATTAAAACATTACAGGAAAACATGGGAAGACAAAAAAGCAATCCCAAAAGGAAAGAAAAAGAGGAATCACCAGAAAGGGAGTTAAATGAAACTGAGGCAAGCAGCTTATCAGAGAAAGAATTCAGAATAATGGTTGTAAGGATGTTTAAACGGATGGATGACAAATACACACAACTGAATGAGAATTATAAGGAGCTGAATGAGAATGTCGCCAACATGAAAAGGAATGCAGAGGAGATGAAGAATGACATAGCTGCAATAAAGAACACATTGGAAGGCTTAAACAGTAGACTAGAAGAGGCTGAGGACCGCATCAGCAAATTAGAAAAGAAGGTAGGGAAAAACACACAAACACAGTAGCAACTGGAAAGAAGACTTAAAAAGCATGAGGAGAGCCTAAGGGAGCTTTGGGACAACACAAAACGAAACAATATTCACATAATAGGGGTACCAGAAGGAGAGGAAGTGAAGCAAGGAATAGAAAACCTGTTTGAAGAAATAATGACAGAAAACTTCCCTGATATTGGCAAGAAAAAAAACTATGCAAGTACAAGAAGCACAGAGTCCCAAACAAGATGAACCCTAAAGACCGACACCAAGACACATAATTAAATTGGTAAACACCAACAACAAAGTAAGAATCTTAAAGGCTGCCTTAGAGAGACAGAAAGTTATCTACAAAGGTTCTCCTATTAAAATATCAATGGATTTTTCAACAGAAACATTCCAGGCCAGAAGGGAATGGAATGAAATTTAAAAAGTGATGCAAAGCAAGGGACTGAACCCAAGAATACAATACCCAGCAAGGCTACCATTCAAAATTGAAAGTGGAATCAGGAGCTTCACAGACAAAAAAGGGCAAAGAGAGTTTATCACTACCAAACCAGCAATGCAAGAAATGCTCAAGGGACTGCTGTAAAAAGAAGAAAGAGAAAGAAGAAACACAAACATTAAGGAAAAATATGACAACAAACAGACTGCGAGTGAAGGGATGGAAAAACATTTTTCAGGCAAATGGAAATGAGAAAAAAGCTGAGATTGCAATACTTATATCTGATAAAATAGACCCCAAAGTAAAGGACATAAGAAGAGTTAAGGAAGGCCACTACATAGTACCAAAGGGAGCAATTCGACAAGAAGATATAACTCTGGTAAACATATATGCACCCAAGTCAGGAGCACCCAAACAAAAGCTGCCTGTGTCCTAATATGTGGTCTATCCTTGAAAATGTTCCATGTGGACTGGAGAAAAATGTATATTCTGTAGCTTGGGGTGAAATGTTCTAAAGATGTCAATTAAGTCCATCTGATCTAGTGTGTCATGTAGGATTGCTGTTTCTTTGATTTTTTGTTTAGTTGATTTGTCCAGTGGTGTCAGTGGGATATTAAAGTCCCCTATTATGACTGTATTGCTATCAATCTCTCCCTTGATATCTTCCAGAAGTTGTTTTATCTATTATGCTATTAAACAATGACCGGGTTACCAGAGTGATCAAAGAAGGAATAAAAAACACCGTGGCAACAAATGACAATGAAAACACAACAATCCAAAATCTATGAGATACAGTGAAAACATTATTGAGAGGAAAGTTCACAGCTCTACAAGCCTACTGAAAAGAACAAGAAACAATGGTAATAAATTACCTAACCCTACAACTCAAAGAGTTAGAACGAGAGCAACAAGAAGAACCCAGTGTAAGCAAAAGGAAGGAAATAATAAAGAACAGAGCAGAGATAAACAACATAGAGACAAAAAAAAAAATACAAAAGAACAACAAAACCAAGAGCTGGTTCTTTGAAAGGATAAACAAGATTGATGAACCTCTCACGAGGCTTACCAAGAAACAAAGAGAGAGGACACAAATAAACAAAATCAGAAATGAAAGAGGAGAAATAACAACAGACCCCACAGAAATACAAAGGATTGTTTAAAAATATTATGAACAACTCTATTCCAACAAACTGGACAACCTGGAGGAAATGGAAATATTCCTAGAAAAATACAACCTTCCAAAACTCAATCAGGAAGAAGCTAAACATCTCAATAGGCCAATAACTATGGAAGAAATTGAAGCAGTCATTAAAAAGCTTCCAGCAAACAAAAGCCCGGGGCCAGATACCTTCACAGGGGAGTTCTACCAAACATTAAAGGAAGAACTAAAACTTATCCTCCTCAGACTATTCCAAAAAATTCAAGAGGAAGGAACACTTCCAAGCTCCTTCTATGAAGCCAGTATCACCCTAATACCAAAACCAGATAAAGACAACACAATGAAAGAGAATTACAGGCCAATATCCCTCATGAACATAGATGCCAAAATCCTCAACAAAATTCTAGCAAATCATATTCAGCAGTACATCAGAAAGATCATACACCATGACCAAGTAGAATTTATCTCAGGGATGCAAGGATGGTACAATATCCGCAAATCAATAAACATGATATAGGACATAAAGATATTGAGAGATAAAAACCACATAGTCATATCAATTGATGCAGAAAAAGCATTTGACAAAATCCAACACCAATTTTTGATAAAAACTCTCAGCAAGGTGGGAATAGAAGGATCATACCTCAACATAATAAAAGCCATATATGACAAACCCACAGCCAACATCATATTCAATGGGCAAAAACTGAAACCATTTCCCCTAAGAATAGGAACAAGACTGGGATGCCCTTTCTCACCACTCCTGTTCAACATAGTACTGGAAGTACTAACCATTGCGATTAGACAAGAAGAAGTAAAACTGTCCTTATTTGCAGATGACATGATACTGTACATAGAAAACCCTGAAGACTCCATCAAAAAATTATTAGACTTAATAAATGAATTCGGTAATGTAGCAGGATACAAAATTAATGCCAAGAAATCTATGGCCTTTCTATACACCAACAGTGAACTTACAGAGAGACTAAGAAAACAATCCCATTTATCATCACAACAAAAAAATTAAGATACCTAGGAATAAACTTAACTACGGCGGTAGAAGACCTCTACTCAGAAAACTACAGGACATTGAAAAAAGAGATAGAGGAAGACATAAATAGATGGAAGAGCATACTGTATTCATGGATTGGTAGAATCAACATCATTAGAATGTCCATACTACCCAAAGCAATCTATAGATTCAATGCACTCCCCGTTAAAATACCAACAGCATATTTCACAAACCTAGAAAGAACTCTCCAAAAATTTATCTGGAATAAAAAAGACCCTGAATAGCCACAGCAATCCTGAGAAAGAAGAACGAATTAGGAGGGATCTCAATACCAGATTTCAAGCTGTATTACAAAGCCACTGTTCTCAAAACAGCCTGGTACTGGCACAAAAACAGGCATATAGAGCAATGGAATAGAATAGAGAACCCAGAAATTGACCCAAACCACTATGCTCAATTAATATTTGACAAAGGAGGCATGAATATACAATGGAGTCAAGATAGTCTCTTCAATAAATAGTAATGGGAAAATTAGACAGCTACATGCAAAAAAAAATGAAACTAGACCACCAACTTACACCATACACAAAAGTAAACTCAAAATGGATCAAGGACTTAAACATAAGGTGGGAAACCATAAAAATACTAGAAGAATCCACAGGCGAGTAATCTCAGACATATGCCTAAGCAATTTATTCACTCATACCACTCCTAGGGCAAGGGAAACTAAAGAGAAAATAAAACAAATGGGACTACATCTAAATAAAAAGCTTTTACACAGCAAAAGAAACCATCAACAAAACAACAAGAAAGTCCACTGTATGGGAGAGCATATTTGCAAATGTTATCACTGATAAAGATTTAATCTCCAATATTTACAGGGAACTCATACAACTCAATAAACAGGGGGAACAGACCTAAACAGATACTTTTTGGAAGAAGACAGAAGGAAGGCCAAGAGACATAGGAAAACATGCTCAAAGTCAGTAATTACCCAACAGATGCAAATCAAAACGACAAAGCCGGACCATCACAAAGCTGTCAGAATGGCAATCATCAACAAATCAACAAATGACCAGTGCTGGCGAGGATGCGGAGAAAAAGGATCCCTTGTGCACTGTTGGTGGGAATGCTGACTGATGCAGCCACTATGGAGAAGAGTATGGAGTTTCCTCAAAAAAACTAAAAATGGAACTCCCATTTGACCCAATAATACCACTTCTAGGAATATACGCTAAGAAACTAGAAACATCAATCAGAAAGCATATATGCACCCCTATGTTCATAGCAGCACAATTTATAATAACTAAGGTTTGGAAACAGCCTAGGTGCCCGTCAGCAGATGACTGGATCAGAAAACTATGGTACATCTACACAATGGAATACTATGCTGCTATAAAAAAGAAGGAATTCTTACCATTTGCAGCATTATCCTGGATGGAAATGGAGAGCATTATCCTAAGTGAAATAAGCCAGTCAATGAAAGAAAAATACATGATCTCACTCATTTATGGATAATAAAGAACATTATAAACTGATGAACAAAAAGATAAATACAGAGGCAGTAAAGCATCAAATAGACTGTCAAATTACAGCGGGAAGGTTGCGGAGGGGTGGGGGAGATAAGAGATCAACCGAAGGACTTATATGCATGCATATAAGCATAACCAATGGACACAGGACACTGGGGGGTGAGGGCATGTATGGGAGTAGGGGTTGGGCGGGGGGCAATGGGAAGATATGTACACATGTAATATCTTAAGAAAAAATGAAAAAAATCTGTGTGTTCATGCTGGTTACTTCTGGATGGTTGTGTTAAAATTAGGGTTGGCATTTTCTACTCTATACTTTGTAATATTCTAGTTTCTAAAATGAACATAGATTTTTCTAAAGGTGTTATATTTCTTTAAAAATATTTTTATTAATTTTAGAGAGGAAGGAAGAAGGCGAGAGAGAGATAAAAACACCAATGATGAGAGAGAATCAATGATCAGCTGCCTCCTGCATGCCGCACACTGGGGACTGAATTGAACACACAACCTGGGCATGTGTCCTGACTGGGAACGAACTGTGACCTCCTGGTTCATAGGATATTATGTATATAGGTATATAAGTTAAGAAAAAAATAAGCCTTACTCTTTATGTACTTTTAAAAATCTTGCCTAATTGACAAAATGGAACAAAGAAGATAGTTCTACAATAATAGAGACCTCATTACTTCACTTTCACCAATGAATAGAACAACCACAGAGATCAATAATGAACCAAAGAAATATTTCCTGTTGCACACAACAAACAAGTCAGTACAAGACTAATGACATGGTAATTGGCTACTAAAATATTCGCTGCTAGAATTAGTGTAGAGAAATGGTGCGACTGCACTAAGGCATGTAAGGGAAATGAATGCAACACAATTATAGTAATCAGTCATTAGCGAATGTTATAGTTTGTTATTAATAAGTATGTATAACAGGATAATGTAAAAATTAAATTACGACATTTTTACTAAAATGTTTCTTACATACTATTATATTGGCTGGGCTGCAAAAATATTCATTGTTGGCCACGAGTTTGACATGCTTGTTGTAATCTGTAACCATTATACCAATTTTTATTCCTTTTGCTTATTTCCTCATGCCTATAATACCCATTTTGTATATCCATTCTTATTCCTCTTGTGTACTTCCCCATGTAATCTTTGTCCTATCCCATATAGGCAGCTGACTTTGGGGATTTGCAGAGCAGATTTTCATGGAAGACCTGCTGTTCGCCCATACTGCTGGCATTATTGGAATAAATATATGACTCAACCCAGTCTTTACTCAATTGGCTTAAGTAGTGACAAGCAGCCTGGACCCACTGGTTGTCTAGTTTCAAAATTACATAAAATATTTTTCTTTCTGATAACAGTGGGATGAAATTAGAAATGAGTAATATTGAAAACAGAAAAACTCACAAATATGTAGAAATTAAGACACACTCTTAACTAACCAATGGGTCAAAGAAGAAATCACAAGAGCTATTAGAAAATACCTTGAGACCTCTGGGGGCTGGCGGACTGGGCTTGGATAGCCAGGCAACCTCTGCTACTGCTGTAATCTCTCCTGGAGCGATGGCTCTGCCACAGAGGCTGTGCCATCTTGAGGGGGAGAGCTGCTGTGACTGGGAGCCTAGCCTCACCTGCACCCAAGGTGCTCTTAGACACCACCTGGGATCCTACAGCCACTCCAGCCTGGGACCTGCAGCCTCGGCTGCTGACCCACGGACACGGGGACTCAAGCCTCCCCAGCTGAGGGCTCCTGTGAGTTCCAGAGGGTATTCCCCTCCCACTAGCCAGATGCTTTAGCCCTGGGCACCGTAACTGCACACACACAAACAGCCTAGCCCAGTGGTCAGCAAACTCATTAGTCAACAGAGCCATATATCAACAGTACAACTATTGAAATATCTTTTGACAGCCACATTTTTTAAACTTAAACTTCTTCTAACACCACTTCTTCAAAATAGACTCGCCCAGGCCGTGGTGTTTTGTGGAAGAGCCACACTCAAGGGGGCAAAGAGCCGCACGTGGCTTACGAGCCACAGTTTGCCAACCACTGGCCTAGCCTAATGCAGCGGGCTCAGGCTCCGCAACTGCACCAGCAGCTGAGCGAGTAGCCGCTGCTGGTGACCACCAGAGAAGCAGCCACCACCTGTGACGGCATGAGAAGCAGCCACCTCATGACCCCGCTTGAGGAGCAGCTGCCCAGTGACTGTGCAAAGAGCAGCAGCCCCGCAACTGTGCAAGGAGCAGTCGCCGCACGTGACAGCCTGAGGAGCAGCCGCTGTCCATGACTGTGTGAACTGCCACCAAGGCCACCACTGCAGCCACAGGACCCGTGAAATTCAACACCTAGATCCTTTGGTGAGAGCAAAAATGGCAGACAAAAGAACAACCTCCAAAGAAAAGAAAAGGAGGAATGGCTAGAAAAGGAACTAAATGAAACAAAGGCATGCAATATTTTAGAAAAAGCATTCAGAATAGGGTAATATATTTCATAACCCAGATGGATGAGAAAATAAACAACCTATGTAAGAATCAGGAAGAAATAAAAGTCATATAGCTACAATAAAAAACAATACGGAAGCTTTTAACAGTAGACCAGGCGAAGCAGAGGACCGAATTAGCAAATTAAAGGCAGGCAAGCAAAGAGAAACAAAGATGGCAGCATAGGTAAATACCTAAACTGCTGTCTTGAACAACAACTTCAAAACTACAACTAAAAGACTAAACGTCTATCACTCAGAACCATGGGAAAGCTGGTTGAGTGGGAGTTCTACAACTAGAAGGAAAGAGAAAAGAGCACTGAGGCGTGCACAAGCGCTAAAAAGCTGAGGTACGGAGGCATGCGAATCGGGCTGGCGGTGGGCGACTGGGAGCACTGCTTTTTTCAACCCGTAGGGAGACAGGCTCCCGATTACTCCCAACTCTAGTTTCTGGGGAGACGCTGGGGACCCAAACTCCTACAGGGAGAAGCTGGACTGTCTGCCATAGGGTCGGAAAGGGAGGGTGACTTTCTTGCAGAGGTGCGCCCAGTAATCATTGTTTATTGCACTGGGGCGCGGGACGCGGGGACTTGGAAACTGGCAGCCATCACTGTTTGCCACACCCTAGCCTAGTGACTCCGAGACCCCACCCCGCACATTCTACAAACCCACCCAAGCTCCACACAGCAGCTTTTGCATATAAATGGCCTGCCCTATTGCAGCTTAACCTAACAAACTGCAGCTCTGGTCAGACAGCTCCAAAACCTCCAAACCCCAAGCAAAGAGGAGAAAACAGTAGATCTCGCTGTAGCTCCTGCTGGGTGGCCTCAGACAGTAGCTGACCTGCACCCCATTGGAGATCCAGAAGCTAGTGTATCTAGTGGTCAGTGTGAGACGACCCCAGATTTCAACTACTCACATCCATAAGTGACACATTCAAGAGGCAGACTCAGTGAGCACCAAAGCTCCACTGAAACAAGTCCTACCCCATAAGCGGGTCTCCAGCACAGCAATTCTTCCATTATAGACACAGCAGGTCCTCACAGCCACTTGGCCTGGAGGTCAATTCCTCCCAGCGACACCAACAATTAAGACTTAACTACAACAAGGCTGCACACACGGTCCACAAAGGGGTGCACCAAGAGTGTCCACCTCAGGTAACTGGGAGGCCGACCCACTGGGCCATATAGGGCTCCTAGCACACAAAGCCACCCTACCAACTCAGGGAAGCAGTGAAAATGAGGAGACAAAGAAACAGATCACAAACGAAAGAAATGGAGGAAAACAAATGACTGGATATAAAGTTCAAAACCACGGTTATAAGGTTTTTCAAGAATTTCCTAGAAAAGGCTGATAAATTTAACAAGACCCTTGAGGATATGAAAAAGGACCAACTAGAAATTAAACATACACTGACTGAAATAAAAATATTATACAGAGACCTAATAGCAGACTAGAGGACCGCAAGAATCAAGTCAAAGATTTGAAATACAAAGAAGCAAAAAACACTGAACTGGAAAAGAAAACATGACCCATATATATGCTGTCTAAAAGAGATCCATCTCAGAACAAGAGACCCACACAGACTGAAAGTGGAGGGATGGAAAAATATCTTTTAGGCAAATGGAAATGGAAAAAAAAAAAGTTGGGGTAGCAATATTTATGTCTGACAAAACAGACCTCAGAGTGAAGGCCACTTCATAAAACTAAAGGAATCGATTCAACAAGAGGATATAACTCCGGTAAACATATATGCACCCAAGTACGTAAAAAAAACTTCTGGACAATATCAAGGGAAAGATCGACAGCAATACAATCATAGTAGGGGACTTTAATACCCCACTGACATCACTGGATAAATCCTCTAGACAAAAAAATCAGCAAAGAAACAGCAATCCTGAATGACTCCCTATATCAGATGGACTTAAATGACATCTTCAGAACATTCCATCCCAAAGCTATAGAATATACCTTCTTCTCAAGTGCACATGGGACATTTTCAAAGATAGACCACATACTGGATCGCAGGCAAACTCTCTCCAAATTCAAGAAGACTGAAAAAATATTAAGCATCTTCTCAGACCACAATGGCATAATATTAGAAATAAAATACAATAAAAACAATAAAAAAAATTGGTTATCAAAAAGATCAAAGAAGAAATTAAAAACATCCTACAAACGAATGACAATGAAAACAAAACAATCCAAAACCTATGGGACACAGTGAAAGCAGCATGAGAGAGTTGATAGCATTACAGGCCTACAAAAAACAAACAAACAAACAAACAAAAAACCCACAACAAAAACAAAAAACAAACAAATCAACAAAACCAAAACAAGAAAAACTGGTAAAAAATTATCTAACTCAACAACTTAAAGAATTAGAAAGAGAGCAAAAAGAAAAGCCCAGCGGAAGGAAACGATAAAGATCAATGCAGAAATAAATGACATAGAGACCAAGAAAAACAATACCAAAGATCAATAGAACCAAGAGCTGGTTCTTTGAAAGGATAAACGAGATTGATGAACCTCTAGGCAGGCTCACCAAGAAGCAAAGAGAGAGGACCCAAATAAACAAAATCAGAAATGAAAGAGGTGAAACAACAACCGATCCCACAGAAATACAAACGATTATTTAAAAAAATACTATGAACAACTCTACTCCAACAAACTAAATAACCTAGAGGAAATGGACACATTCCTAGAAAAATATGATGTTTCAATCAAGTAGAATCAAAAAATTCTCAACAGTCCAATAACAAAGGAGGAAATGGAAATAGTCATCAAAAAGCTTCCAGCAAACAAAAGTCTTGGGGCCAGACAGCTTCACAGGACAGTTTTTCCAAACATTCAAAGAAGAACTAAAACCTATCCTTCTCAGACTATTCCAAAAAATTCAAGAGTAAGGAACACTTCCAAGCTGTTTCTATGAAGCCTGCATTTCCCTAATCCCAAAACCAGATGAAGCCACCACAAAGAAAGAGATTTACAGGCCAATAACCCTGATGAACATAGATGCTAAAATCCTCAACAAAATTCTAGCCAATCAGATCCAGCATTACAATAGAAAGATCATATACCATGACCAAGTGATATTTATCTCAGGGATGCAAGGCTGGTACAATATCTGCAAATCAATAAACAAGATACATCACATAAACAAATTGACAGACAAAAATCACATAATCTTATCAATTGATGTAGAAAAGGCATATGACAAAATCCAACACCATTTCCTGATAAAAAATCTCAGCAAAGTGGGAATAGATGGATCATACCTCCACACAATAAAAGGCTTATATGACCAACCTACAGCCAACATCATAACAAATGGGCAAAAACTAAAACTATATCCCCTAAGAACAGGAACAAGACAGGGATGCCCACTTTCACCACTCCTGTTTGACATAGTACGGGAAGTGTTAGCCATAGTGTTCAGACAAGAAGAAGAAATAACAGGTATCCAAATTGGAAAAGAAGAAGTAAAATTGTCATTATTTGCAGATGAGATGATATTGTACATAGAAAACCCTAAAGACTCAATCAGAAAACTACTAGAAATAACACATGAATTCGGCAACGTAGCAGGATACAAAATTAACACCTAGAAATCTATGGCTTTTTTTATACACCAATAATGAACTCACAGAAAGAGAAACTAAAAAAACAATCCCATTTACCACTGCAACAAGAAATTTAAGATACCTAGGAATAAATTTAACCAAGGAGGTAAAGGTCTTATACTCAGAAAATTACAGAGCACTGAAAAAAGAGATAGAGGAAGACAAAAACAAATGGAAGAATATAACATATTCATGGGTTGGTAGAATCAACATCATTAAAATGTCCATACTACCCAAAGCAACCTATAGATTCAATGCAATCCACATTAAAATACCAATGGCATACTTCAAAGACCTAGAACAAACTCTCCAAGAAGTCATCTGGAATAAAAAAGACCCCGAGTAACTGCAGCAATCTTGAAAAAGAAGAACAAAGTTGGAGGGATCACAATACTGGATGTCAAGCTATACTACAAAGCCAGTATTCTTAAAACTGCCTGGTACTGGCACAATAACAGACATATAGACCAATGGAATAGAATAGAGAACCCAGAAATCGACCCAAACCACTATGCTCAATTAATATTTGACAAAGGAAGCAAGAACATACAATGGATTCAATAACTGGACAGATAAATGCAAAAAAAAAAAAAAAAAAAGAAACTAGATCACCAACTTACAACATACACAAAAATAAACTCAAAATGGATAAAGGACTTATATGTATGACTGGAAACCATAATTTCCTACAACAAGCCATAGGCAGCAAATTAGCAGACATTTGTCGTAGCATTGTCTTTACCGATACAGCCCATAGGGCAATGGAAACTAAGGAGAATATAAACAAGTGGGACTACATCAAAATAACAAACTTCTGCACAACGAAAGAAACCATGAAAACAACAAGAAAGCCCACTGTATGGGAGAACACATTTGCTAATGTTATCTCATATAAGGGCTTAATTTCCAAAATTTATAGGGAACTCGTACAACTTAACAAAAAGGAATATAAACAGTCCAATAAAAAAATGGGCAAGGACCCATATAGACACTTTAGAAAGATGACATATAGAAGGTCAAGAGACATATGAAAACATGCTCAAAGTCACTAATCATCCGAGAGATGCAAATAAAAAAAACAGTGAGGTACCATCTCACACCTGTCAGAATGGCTATCATCAACAAATCTACAAATGACAAGTGATGGTGAGGATGTGGAGATAAAGGAACCCTTGTGCACTACTGGTCGAAATACAGACTGGTGCAGCCACTGTGTAAAACAGTATGGTGTTCCCGCAAAAAATTAAAAATGAAACTTCCATTTGACCAGTTATCCCACTTCTAGGAATATATCCCAAGAAAAATGAAACACCAATCAGAAAGGATATATGCACCCCTATGTCCATAGCAGCATAATTTATAATAACTAAGATTTGGAAACAGCTTGTAAGTGCCTATCAGCAGATGAGTGGATTAGAAAACTGTGGTACATGTACACAATGGAATACTAGACTGCTATAAAAAAGGATTTCTTTTTCAAAAAAATTTAATTTCTTTATTGATTAAGGTATTACATATGTGTCCATATTCCCCAATTACCCCCCATCTCCCATTCAGCCCCCACCCCCCTGTTGTCTGTGTCCATTGATTAGGCTTATATGCATGCATATAAGTCATTTGGTTAATCTCTCCCCTTTACCCCGACTCCCCACCCCCACTTTCCCTGAGGTTTGACGTTTTGATTGATGTTTCTCTGTCTCTGGATCTATTTTTGTTCATCAGTTTACGTTATTCATTATATTCCACAAATGAGTGAGATCATGTGATATTTGTCTTTCTCTGCCTGGCTTATTTCCCTTAGCATAATGCTCTTCATTTCCATCCATGTTGTTTCAAATGGTAAGAACCCCTAAAAGAAGGAATTCTTATCATCTGCAACCACATGGATGGAACTGGAGAACATTATGCTACGTGAAATAAGCCAGTCAAAGAAAGATAAATATCAGCTGATCCCACTCATTTGTGGAATAGAATGTAAAACATAAACTGATGAACAAAAATAGAACAAAAGACTGTTTAACCCAGTGGTCGGCAAACTGCGGCTCGAGAGCCACATGAGGCTCTTAAGTGTTGTTCTTTCACAAAATAGCACTGGCCTGAGTGAATCTATTTTGAAGAAATGGCGTTAGAAGAAGTTTAAGTTTAAAAAATGTGGCTCTTAAAGATATTTCAATCGTTGTACTGTTGATATTAGGCTCTGTTGACAAATGAGTTTGCTGACCACTGGTCTAACCTATGAGTGAATGTGGGGGTGAGGGGGTAAGAGATCAACCAAAGGACTTGTATGCATGCATATGAGTATAATCAATGGACACAGATTGGGAGGGGGAATAGGAGGAGGCTATCTGCTAAGGGGTAGTGGTGGTCCGGGAGAGGTCAATGTGGGAAAAAAGGAGACTGATTTTATACTTTAAACAATAATTTAAATTAAAAAGAAAATACCTTGAGAAGAATGAAAATGAAAACACAACGTACTAAAACTTTTGGGACACAGTAAAGGCATTGCTAACTGGGAAATTTATTGCTGTAAATTTGTACATTAAAAGTATCTCAAATCAATAACTTAATTATACACATTAAGGATCTAGAAATAAAAAGAGCAAACTAAACTGAAAGCACAAGGGAGGAAATAATAAAGATTAGGGTGGAGATAAAACAGAGAACAGAATAATAGTAGAGAAAATCAGTGAAACCAAAAGTTGGTTCTTTGAAAAGATCAACGAAGTTGATAAACCTTTAGCTAGTTTGATTATAAAAAAAGAGAGAAGCCTTAAATTACTAAAATCAGAAATGAAAACGGGGACAGATTTTACAGAAATCCAAAAGATTATATGAGAACTAGAAGCCCGATGCACGAAGATTTGTGCTAGAATGGGCCTTCCTTTCTCTGGCCGCCTGCACTGCCTTTCCACTCTGGCCCAGCCCAGGAGACTCCTCTTTCCTCTCCGGCCCTGCCTTCCCACGCTGCCCAGAGGCCCTGAGACCAGGGGTGGGGCAGAAGCCCACCGCTGGTCGCTAGGCACCTGTGTATGCAAATTAACCACCATCTTTGTTGGGTTATTTTGCATATCACTCCTGATTGGCTGGTGGGCGTAATAGAGGTACAGTCAATTTACATGTTTATTATTAGGTAAGATACTATGAACAACTCTATGCCAACAATTTGGATGATTTAGATGATATAAATAAGTAGAAACAAACAAATTTGCAAAATGAACTCAACCAGAAGTAGAAAATGTGAATAGACCCAAACAAAGCTCAATTATAACAGGACCGGGCACACAGCCACACAGAGTGCCCAGCTCAGGTTACTTAATTCCAGGAGTCATAGCAGCTCTACCTAATACAATGAAACAAACACAGGGAAGCAGCCAAAATGCAGAGAGAAAGAAACATGTTTCAAATGAAAAAACAGAAGAAATCTCCAGATAAAGAACTAAATAAAATGGAAGCAAGCAAACCACTAGGTACAGGGTTTTAAAAAATGGTTATAAAATTGCTCAAGGTACTTAAGGAGAGCTTCAAGGGACTTAGTGAGAATTTCAAGGATCTTAGTGAGAACATCAAAGACATGAAAAAGGACCAGTAAGAAATGAAGCACACATCAACTGAAATGAACAATAATTTATAAGGAATCAACTATAGAGTAGAGGACACCAAGATTCAGATCAGTGATTTGGAATATGAAGAAGCAAAAAACACTCAACCAGAAAAGCAAAAAGAAAAAAGAATCAAAAAATAAGAAGATAGTAAAGGAGCCTCTGGGACAACTTCAAGCATACTAACACTCACATCATTGACAACCTATTTGAAGAAATAATGACAGAAAACTACCTGGTGAAAGAAATAGACTTACAAGTCCAGGAAGTGCAGAGTCCCAAACAAGAGGAACTCAAACAGGCCCACAGCAGGACACATCATAATTAAAATGCCAAAGGTTAAAGACAAAGAGAGAATCTTAAAAATAGCAAGAGAAAAGCAGTTATTTACCTACAAGGAAGTGCTCAGAGGACTGTTAGGTGATTTCTCAATAGAAACTTTGTAGGCCAGAAGGGGGTGGCAATAAACATTCAAAGTGATGTAAAGCAAGGACCAACAACCAAGATCACTCTATGCAGCAAAACTATCATTTAGAACTGAAGGTCAGATAAAAAGCTTTACAGACAAAAAAGCGAAAGGAGCCCTGACTGGTTTGGCTCAGTGGATAGAGCGTCGACCTGCGGACTGAAGGTCCCAGGTTCGATTCCAGTCAAGGGCATGTACCTTAGTTGCAGGCACATCCCCAGTAGGGGGTGTGCAGGAGGCAGCTGATCGATGTTTCTCTCTCATCGATGTTTCTAACTCTCTATCCCTCTTCCTTCCTCGCTAAAAAAAATCAATAAAATATATTAAAAAAGAAAAAAAGTGAAAGGATTTCATCACCACCAAACCAGTATTACGTGAAATGTTAAAGGTCTTCCTTAAGAAGAAGGAAAAAACAAAGCTAAAAAATATGAACAATAAAATGGCAATAAATTCATATCTATGAACAGTGGAATCTAAAAATCCAAATAAACAAGAAATCTAATGAACAAAGTAAGCTGATAAATAAAATAAAACCAGAGGCATGAAACATGGAACAGACTGACAAATCTCAGAGGTAAGAAGGTTGAAAAGGGGGGTGGGAAGAGATTAACCAAAGAACTTATATACATGTATTCATTACCTAAGGACACAAATAACAGGGTGGTGAAGGCCTGGAGTAGGGTGGGAACTGGGTGGAGGGGGGCAATGTGGAGAAAAAAGGGGGATATCTGTAATACTCTCAACAATAAAGATTTTTTTTTTAAAGGAGAAAATATATGCATTTATACAATCTTTTAAGGTTATATAATTACCTTTATCTATGTTGTTTGTTTGTGTGGATTCAAATTATTGTCTGGAGTCATTTGTTTTCCCTGAAAAGTTTCCTTTTGTAAGTCTTATAAGTCAGATCTACTAGCAACAAATTCTTAGTTTTCATCTGGGAAAGTCTTTTTTTCACCTTCAATTTTGAAAGATAGATTTGTTGAATATAGGATTCTTGGTTAACCATCTTTCTCTTTGAGCAATTTAATTATGTTATTCCATAGCCTTCTTGCCTCCACTGTGTGGAGTCAGCCATTATCTTATAATGGATTCTTAGTAAGTGGCAAGTTATTTATTTTTTGGCTGCTTTCAAGATTTCTCCTTTCCTTAACATTCAGTAGTTTTATTAGGATGTGTCTGTTAATGGGTCTCTTTATGTTTATCCTACTTGGAGTTTGTTGACCTTTCTCAGCATATAGATTAGTGTTTTTCTATAAATTTTGCAAGTTTTCGGCTATTATTTATTCAAAAACATTTTTTTTCTGCTTCATTCTCTTTCTCCTCTCCTTATGGTACCCCCAAATAAGCATATGTTGGCATACTTAATGGTGTCCCACATGTTTCTGAGACTTCATTTTCTTATTGATTTCAGAGAGGAAGAGAGAGGGAGAGAGAGACAGAAACATCAATGATGAGAGAGAATCATTGATAGGCTGCCTCCTACAAGCCCCACACTGGGGATCAAGCCCAGAACCCAGGCATGTGCCTTGACTGGGAATCCAACTGTGACCTCCTGGTTCAGAGGTCAAGGCTTAACCATTGTGCCACGCTGGTCGTGTGGAAACTGGACATTTTAGATATACATAGTAGCAATTCTGGGTACTACCTCCACCTCACCACAGGGCTTGTTATTTGCTTTTCTATTTGTTTAGTGCCTGTCTGGGGTGCTTTACTTGGTTCCTCTGATGTTGCTTCTTAGGGAAGCACAGTTTCGGGAATGCCCGGTCACTGGAATGACCCGAGTTTGGTAGCTTTTACGGTCTCTTTTCTTGATTGCATTAAGGTATTAAGCTCCACTAATTGCCATTTGACTGCTTGTTGTTTTCAATAGTGCCTTGGGACATAAATTGCTCTAGATAATAATTGACCTCCACGCACCTTGCCCTATCCAGTTTGTCCCATATATAGCTTGTTTCAGAGAAGCACTTCTAGCATACTTCAAAAAGTGACAGAAGCCAAGAAATTTTCATAGAACATTCCGAAGCCCAGAGGATGGGGCCATATCTACTCTATGCAAAGTAAAAAGGACTAATTTAGATAATAAAATGAAGAATTCCTGATATTATTTAAAGTAACTGAGAGTTGGCAGCTTATAAACTAAAATTAAGTAATTATTGCTTTTGAAAAATTTTTCCCATTTTTTATTAAGGTATTATATGTGTACATATCTTACCACTGCCCCCCCCCCCACCCCACACCCATACATGCCCTCACCCCCCAATGTTTTGCATCAGTTGGTTATTCTTATATGCATGCATATAAGTCCTTCGGTTGATCTCTTATTTCCCTCACCTCTCCCTAATCTTCCTGCTGTAATTTCAGTCTGTTGCTTTACTGCCTCTGTATCTTTTTGTTCATCAGTTTATAATGTGTTTTTTATTATCCACAAATGAGTGAGATCATGTGGTATTTTTCTTTCACTGACTGGGTTATTTCACTTAGCATAATGTTCTCCAATTCCATCCAGGTTGCTAGAAATGCTAAGAATTCCTTCTTTTTTATGGCAGCATAGTATTCCATTGTGTAGATGCACCATAGTTTTCTGATCCAGTCATCTGCTGACGGGCACCTAGGCTGTTTCCAAATCTTAGCTATTGTAAATTGTGCTGCTATGAACATAGGGGTGCATATATGCTTCCTGATTGGTGTTTCTAGTTTCTTAAGATATATTCCTAGGAGTGGGATTACTGGGTCAAATGGGAATTCCATTTTCAGTTTTTTTGAGGAAACTTCATACTGTTCTCCACAGTGGCTGCACTAGTCTTCATTCCCACCAGCAGTGCACGAGGGTTCCTTTTTCTCCACATCTTCGCCAGCACTTGTCGTTTGTTGATGATAGCCATTCCGACAGGTGTGAGATGGTACCGCACTGTCATTTTGACTTGCATCTCTCTGATAATTAGTGACCTTGAGCATGTTTTCATGTGTCTCTTGGCCTTCTTTCTGTCTTCTTTCAAAAAGATTCTATTTAGGTCCGTTGCCCATTTTCTGATTGGATCATTTATCTTCCTTTTACTAAGTTGTATAAGCTGCCTATAGATGTTGGAGATTAAAACTTTATCAGTGATAACATTTGCAAATATGTTCTCCCATACAGTGGGGTTTCTTGTTGTTTTGTTGATGGTTTCTTTTGCTGTGAAAAAGCTTTTTATTTTGATGTAGTCCCATCTGTTTATTTTCTCTTTAGCTTCCATTGCCCTAGGGGTAGTATCAGTGAAGAAGTTCTTTCGGCATACGTCTGAGATTTTGCTGCCTGTGGATTCCTCTAGTATTTTTATGGTTTCATGCCTTATGTTTAAGTCCTATATCCATTTTGAGTTTATTTTTGTGTATGGTGTAAGTTGGCGATCTAGTTTCTTTTTTTTTTTTTTGCATATATCTGTCCAATTTTCGCAACACAATTTTTTGAAGAGACTCTCTTGACTCCATTGTGTGTTCATGCCTCCTTTGTCAAATATTAATTGAGCATAATGGTTTGGGTCAATATCTGGGTTCTCTATTCTATTCCATTGATCTATATGTCTGTTCTTGTGTCAGTACCAGGCTGTTTTGAGAACAGTGGCTTTGTAATACAGCTTGAAATCTGGTATTGAGATCCCTCCGACTGTATTCTTCTTTCTCAGGATTGCTGTGGCTATTCGGGATCTTTTTTTTATTCCAGATGAATTTTTGAAGAGTTCTTTCTAGGTCTGTGAAATATGCCGTTGGTATTTTAACGGGGAGTGCAGATTGCTTTGGGTAGTATGGACATTTTAATGATGTTGATTCTACCAATCCATGAACATGGTATGTTCTTCCATCTGTTTACGTCTTCCTCTATCTCTTTTTTTCAGTGTTCTGTAGTTTTCCGCGTATAGGTCTTTTACCTCCTTGGTTAAGTTTATTCCTAGGTATCTTAATTTTTTTGGTGCGATGGTAAATGGGATTGCTTTTTTAGTCTCTCTTTCTGTAAGTTCACTATTGGTGTATAGAAATGCCATAGATTTCTTGGCGTTAATTTTGTATCCTGCTACATTGCTGAATTCATTTATTAAGTCTGTTAGTTTTATGATGGAGTCTTTCAGGTATTTTATGTACAATATCATGTCATCTGCAAATAAGGACAGCTTTACTTCTTCTTTTCCAATTTGGATACCTTTTATTTCTTCTTCTTGTCTAATTGCAATGGCTAATACTGTCAGTACTATGTTGAACAGGAGTGGTGAGAGTAGGCATCCCTGTCTTGTTCCTGTTCTTACAGAAAATGGTTTTAGTTTTTGCCGACTGAGTATGATGTTAGCTGTGCATTTATCATACATAGCTTTTATTATGTTCAGGTATGATCCTTCTATTCCCACCTTGTTGAGAGTTTTTATCAAGAAAGGGATTTGGAGAGAAACCAATATGGCGGCATAGGTAAGCACCTAAACCGCTGCCTCACACAACAATTTCAAAACTCCAACTAAAAGACAGAACGGACACCATCCAGAACCACAGGAAAGCTGGCTGAGTGGAAATTCTACAACTAGAAGGAAAGAGAAAAGCTCACGGAGAATTGGAGGACCGGCAAAGGGTTGAGGTACGGCAAAGGGTCTTAGTGCGCGCAGAGAGGAAGGGCGGCTGAGAGCCTGGCTGACTTTCTCTGGCAGGAGGGGGAAGGAAGCACCTGAATGCACTGAACCCCAATTCCGGGCAAAACACTGTGGACCCAGGCTCCTATAGGGGGAGTCTGGACTGTCAGGTAGAGAGAAAGGCACTTGGAGACTCGGGCACCCCGGGGAGAGCCAGTTGAGGCCCTGCGGGCAGGGGTCTGGAGGTGCGCGCGAGAGTGTATACAAAGACTGCAGAGGTTGCCACAGGCTGTCCCTAGCAGAAGTGAGTCGGAAGCTCCTGACTGCACTGAACCCCAGTTCTGACTGCACTGAACCCTAGTTCCAGGCGAGCCCATTGGGGACCCATGCTCTTCGGGGGGGGAATCTGGACTCTTGGGCAAAGGCTCGGGAGCTGGGGAAGGCAGAGGTTTGGAGGCATGCACGTGCAAGGGCAGGGCTGACGGGAAGCAAAGACTGTCTGCTCCGCCCTGAGACTCCACCCCATCCAAGCTGAGCACAGAGGCTTTTGCAATTTGGCAAGTCCAATCCTATAAGGCTGTCTCCAGCACCAAACTTCTCCCAGCGTAGACTTAGCTGATCCTCACAGCCAACTGGCCTGGAGGTCAATTCCTCACAGTGATACCAACAACAATCAAGACTTAACTACAACAAGGCTGTACGCACAGTCCACACAGGGGTGCACCAAGAGAGTCCACCTCAGGTTAACTGGGAGGCCGAACCACTGGGCCATATAGGAAACCTAGCACAGAAAGCTACCCTACCAACTCAGAGAAGCAGTGAAAATGCGGCGACAAAGAAACACATCACAAACGAAAGAAATGGAGGAAAACAAACAACTACATATAGAATTCAAAATCACAGTTATAAGGCTTTTCAAGAATATCCTAGAAAAGGACGATAAATATAATGAGACTCTCGAAGATATGAAAAAGGACCAACTAGAAATTAAACATACACTGACTGAAATAAAAAATATTATACAGAGACCCAACAACAGATTAGAGGAATGCAAGGATCAAGTCAAAGAACTGAAATACAAAGAAGCAAAAGACACTCAACCGAAAAAGCAAAAAGCAAAGAAAATCCAAAAAGTTGAAGACAGTGTAAGAAGCCTCCGGGACAACTTGAAGCGTACCAACATCAGAATTATGCGGGTGCCAGAAGAAGAGAGAGAGCAAGATACTGAAAACCTATTTGAAGAAATATGACTGAAAACTTCCCCCACCTAGTGAAAGAAATAGACTTACAAGTTCAGGAAGCGCACAGAACCCCAAACAAAAGGAATCCAAAAAGGACCACACCAAGACACCTCATAATTAAAATGCCAAGGGCAAAAGACAAAGAGAGAATATTAAAAGCAGCAAGAGAAAAACAGTTAACTACCTACAAGGGAGCACCCATACGATTGTTAGCTGATTTCTCAACAGAAACTATGCAGGCCAGACGGGAGTGGCAAGAAATCTACAAAGTGATGAATAGCAAGAACCTACAACCAAGAATACTCTACCCAGCAAAGCTATCATTCAGAATTCAAGGGCAGATAAAGAGCCTCACAGATAAGAAAAAGCTAAAGGAGTTCATCACCACCAAACCAGTATTATATGAAATGCTGAAAGGTATTATTTAAGAAGAGGGAGAAGAATAAAGTAAAGATAAAAATTATGAACAACAAATACATATCTATCAACAAGTGAACCTAAATATCAAGCGAATTAAAAACCTGAGGAACAGAATAAACTGGTGAATATAATAGAATCAGGGGCATAGAAAGGGAGTGGACTGATAATTCTCAGGGGGAAACGGGTATGGGGGGTTGCAGGAAGAGACTGGACAAAAATCGTACACCTATGGATGAGGACAGTGGGGGGGAGGTGAGGGCAGAAGGTGGGGTAGGAACTGGGTGGGGGGGAGCTTTAGGGGGAAAAAGGGGAAACAATTGTAATAACCTGAATAAAGATTTATTAAAAAATAAAATAAAATAATAATAAAAAGAAAGGGTGTTGAATTTTGTCAAATGCTTTTTCTGCATCAATTGGTATGACTATGTGGTTTTTATCTCAAATTTGTTAATGTGATGTATCATGTTTATTGATTTGTGGATATTGTACCATCCTTGCATTCCTGGGATAAATCCTACATGTTCTAGGTGTATGATCTTTCTGATGTACTGCTGGATCCGATTTGCTAGAATTTTGTTGAGGATTTTGGCATCTACGTTCATGAAGGATATTGGCCTGTAATTCTCTTTCACTGTGTTGTCTTTACCTGGTTTTGGTATTAGGGTGATGCTGGCTTCATAGAAGGAGCTTGGAAATGTTCCTTTCTCTTGAATTTTTTGGAATAGTCTGAGGAGGATAGGTTTTAGTTCTTCCTTGAATGTTTGGTATAACTCTCCAGTGAAGCCGTCCGGCCCCGGGCTTTTATTTGCTGGAAGCTTTTTGATGACTGCTTCAATTTCTTCCATATTTACTGGCATATTGAGCTGTTTAGCTTCTTCATGATTGAGTTTTGGAAGGCTTTATTTTTTGAGGAATATGTCCATTTCCTCCAGGCTGTCCAGTTTGTTGGAAAAGAGTTGTTTGTAGTATTTTTTAACAATCCTTTGTATTTTGGTGGGATCTGTTGTTATTTCACCTCTTTCATTTCTGATTTTGTTTATATGGGTCCTCTCTCTTTGCTTCTTGGTGAGCCTGGCTAGAGGTTCATCACTCTTGTTTATCCTTTCAAAGAACCAGCTCTTGGTTGATCTTTTGTATTGTTCCTTTTGTCTCAATGTCATTTGTCTCTGCTCCGATCTTCATTATTTCCTTCCTTCTGCTTATGCTAGGCTTTTCTTGTTGCTCTTTTTCTAACTCTTTGAGTTGTAGGATTAGGTAATTTATTACCATTGTTTGTTTTTTGCAAGAAACAATGGTAATAAATTACCATTTGTAATGGCTTGTAGAGCTATGAACTTCCCTCTCAAGACTGCTTTCGCTGTGTCCCATAGATTTTGGATTGCTGTGTTTTCATTGTCATTTGTTGCCATGATGTTTTTTATTTCTTCCTTGATCTCTGGTAACCCAGCCATTGTTTAATAGCATGGTGTTTAGTCTCCATGTGTTTGATTTCTTTGGATTGTTTTTATTGTAGTTGATATCCAGTTTTATGCCACTGTGGTCTGAGAAGATGCTTGATATGATTTCTATCTTCTTGAATTTGAAGAGCTTTTCCTATGTCCCAACATATGGTCTATCTTTGAAAATGACCCATGTGCACTTGAGAAGAATGTACATTCTGTGGCTTTGGGGTGAAATGTTCTGAAGATGTCAATTAACTCCATCTGGTCTAATGATTCATTTAGGATTGATGTTTCTTTGCTGATTTTTTGTTTAGAGGATTTGTCCAAAGGTGATAGTGGAGTATTAAAGTCTCCTACTATGATTGTTTTGCTGTTAATCTCTCCCTTGATATTCTCCAGGAATTTTTTTATGTATTTGAGTGTTCCTGTATTGGGTGCATATATGTTTACATATATGTAGAGTTATTTCTTGTTGTTGGATTGCTCCCTTTAGTATTACGAAGTGGCCTTCCTTATCTCTTGTTATGTCCTTCACTTTGAGATTTAATTTGTCAGATATAAGTATTGCTACCCCAGTTTTTTTTTCATTTCCATTCGCCTGGAAATCCTTTTTCCATTCCATCACCCTCAGTTTGTGTGTGTGTCTTTTATTCTGAGGTGGGTTTCTTGTAGACAGCAGATATATGGGTATTGTTTTCTTATCCAATCCGTTACCCTGTCTTTTGATTGGGGCATTTAATCCATTTACATTTAAAGTTATTATTGATAGGTACTTATTTGTCACCATTTTTATTCTTTATGCTTGTGTTCCTTCTTCGCTTCCTATTTCTTATTTTTTTTTTTACAGCAGACCCTTTAGCATTTCTTGCATTGCTGGTTTGGTGGTAATAAATTCCCTTAGTCCTTTTTTGCCTGTGAAGTTCCTGATTTCACCTTCAATTTTGATTGATAGCCTTGCTGGGTACAGTATTCTTGGATTCAGACCCTTCCTTTGCATGACTTTGTATATTTCATTCCATTCCCTTCTGGCCTGATGAGCTTCTGTTGAGAAATCAGTTGCTAGTCTGATGGGGGTTCCTTTGTAGGTAACTTTCTCTCTCCCTCTGGCTGCTTTTAAGATTCTTACTTTGTCATTGGTGTTTGCCAATTTAATTACAATGTGCCTTGGCGTTGGTGTTTTGGGGTTCATTTTGCTTGGGACTCTGTGAGCTTTTTGGATTTGGATGGGTTTTTTCTTCCCTATATCAGGGAAGTTTTCTGACATTATTTCTTCAAATAGGTTTTCTATTTCTTGCTGTTTCCTTTCCTTCTGGAACCCCAATTATGCGGATGTTGTTTTCTTTCGTGGTTTCCCAAAGTTCTCTTAGGCTCTCCTCCTGCTGTTTAATTTTTGTTTTCTAGAAGCTGTTCTACTTGGGTATTTTTTTCCATCTTGTCTTCTAGCTCACTGATGCGGTCCTCTGCTTCTTCTAGTCTACTCTTGATGCTTTCTATAGAGTTCTTTACAGCAGCGATGTCATTTTTCATTTCTTCTTGGTTCTTCTTCATTTCCTCTTGGTTCTTACTCTTATTGTCGAATTTGTCCTCCATTCTTTTCAGCCACCTTATGACCATTTCTCTGAATTCTTTCTCTGGCATGTTGCTTGCCTGTATTTCGTTTACTTCCTTTTCTGTTGATGCCTGCTTTTCTTTCATATGCGGGCTGTTTCTTTGTCTCCCCATGTTATCTCTTCTCCAGGTGTCTGGTTATGTAGTTCTCTCTCTCCTGCATTGACTTAAAGGCACAAAAATACAACACAACCAGGTACAACACACAAGGCACTGAACAGATATGTATTCACAATATTAATAACCTCCAATAAAGGTGACCACCAGAGATAGGCAAATTAGGGGATAGGAGAGAAAGAAGAAGAGGAAAAAGAAAGAAGAAGAAAAAGGAGTGTCAAAATGAAATTGGGGAAAAAAAAGAAAAAAATAAGAGAGAGAGGAGACTAAGAGAGAAAAGGGGAACAAACTATATACATGGGGAGAAAATTCCAATAGAACAACCACTAATCCCAGCATATGCCAGCAACAAGTACCTGGGGATGAATACAAACTACAACACCAACTAATATCAAGTGAGGCAAGGGAAAACAGAAGCAAAAAACAAAGCAAGCAAAAACAAACGAACGAAAAAGAAAGAATAAGCAAAACAATCTCACAAAAAAGCATAAAATTTCGATATAATCAATATTCAAGCAAACAACAATAAAAGGACAGAGTGGAAAACAATTTTTTGGGTAGTTAAGACAGCGAAGAGAGAGGTGTGTATGGACTTGGAGCAGGAGATTGGAAATTAGATATGTAAGTATGGTGAAATTTTAACAGGGGGTAAACAGAAAGAGTAGGGAAACTCTAAAGCAGGAAAGGGGTAAGATAAACAGGACACCAAAAGGGGAATGGTTAGGAAGAGAGTGATGGCATAAAGGTAGAGTTGAGATAGAGTAAAACGATGCTAATGGAAAGATGAAAATAGAATGTAGTACACTAATCCCAAAGTAAAATAAAAAGAAAATAAAATGACACTTTAAAAATAAATATTAAAAATAAAAAAGGTAAAGTAGTAGTAGTAATAATACTGATTGAAAATAAAAATGTAATAAATAAAAAGGTAAAATCAAGTGAGGAAAAAAACATTAGTTTCTTAAGTAAAAGATGCAAAAAATGAAAATAAAAAAAATATATAATGTGTAGTAGTGAAGGTCATTCACTTCCTCTACTGTTCTGTTTGGCACACCCGTTTCTCAGTCCAGACAGTATTGCAGTTCCCTGCGTTCCACTGTTCCTCAGTGTTGTAAGCCAGTCCTGGTTTTTAAGCAGGCGGTGTCTTAATTTCTTGTATTCCTTTATTTTTAAGTACACAAGAGTCAATTTGTGATTCAGTCCCTGGGTGGCAGTGTTTCTGGATTGACTTCCGGGTCTATATATGACCTCTCTAGCCTGTGTTTATCCCTGTGGCACTCAATACAGGTTTGTGGGAGTGGGCTGCCTCAGAGCTGGCTCTCTGACGGTTACTCCCTGTCCGACCCCCAGGTTCCAGAAAAACAACTTTCCCCTGCAGTCTCCCAGGGTGTCCCCAACTGGGTGATCCTATGTATTGGGCTTACTAATCAGAAGCAAGGATTTGAAGAGGAAAAAGCCCAAGTGTGTGAACAATGGGTCTGTGTGCAAGTCTAAGCAGCCGGCACATCTTAGGCTGTCCCTGCACATCAGATCTAAATAAGTTGCTTTTTAGAGATCCCTTCTGTTAGCAGCTCTTAGGAACCCCTTCAACATTAACGGATCACGCCAGCCCCAACAGCCATGGATTTTTCTAGGCACAGACTTCCCTGGTCCTCCAGTTCCCGCAAAACGCATGTTTCTCTCTCCGGCCAGGACCAGAGACCTCACCTTATCCCAGGTGAAATCTGAGATTTCTGTGGTGGAATGAAGAGCTCCTTTGAATCCGTGAGTTTGCGCCCATTGGGGACCGGTGTTCTGGGGCTCGCAGCTGTTCGGTGGTCGCTGCAGTTGTGGATTTTCAGGCTTCCAATAAGCTCCACTTTCCCTATCAAGATGGCGCGGTCTCCGTGTCCGAGTCCGTAGCTCCGGAGGGGACCCAGCCACAGTGGGGGCTGCCCGGTCAGGGGAACCCCGTCTAGCAGTCCCCCACCTTCTCCTGGAGTTTAGCTGTCCCTTAACTTGCCAAGAATCACTCCTCGTGCGACCCTCAGCTGTTCTTTCTTTTTTTTTTTTTTAATTTTTTTTCTATGTATTTTTTTTTCTTAAATAAATCTTTATTGTTCAGATTATTACAGGTGTTCCACTTTTTTTCCCCCCCATAGCTCCCCTCCACCTGATTCCCCACCCCACCCCATGCCCTTACCCCCCGCCACTGTCGTCATCCATAGGAGTAAGATTTTTGTCCAATCTCTTCCCGCACCCCTCACACTTGCTTCCCCTGAGAATCGTCAATCCACTCCCTTTCTATGTCCCTGATTCTATTATATTCACCAGTCCATTCTGTTCTTCAGATTTTTTATTCACTTGATTTTTAGATTCACTTGTTGGTAGGTATGTATTTGATGTCATTTTGTTGTTCACAATTTTTATCTTTACTTTTTTCTTCTTCTTCCTCTTCTTAAAGAATACCCTTCAGCATTTCATGTAATCCTGGTTTGGTGGCGATGAACTCCTTTAGCTTTTTCTTGTCTGTGAAGCTCTTTATCTGACCTTCAACTCTGAATGATAGCTTTGCTGGGTAGAGTAATCTTGGTTGTAGGTTCTTGCTGTTCATCACTTTGAATATTTCTTGCCACTCCCTTCTGGCCTGCATAGTTTCTGCCGAGAAATCAGCTGACAGTCGTATGGGTACTCCCTTGTAGGTAATTAACTGTTTTTCTCTTGCTGCTTTTAATATTCTCTCTTTGTCTTTTGCCCTTGGCATTTTAATTATGATGTGTCTTGGTGTGGTCCTCTTTGGGTTCCTCTTGTATGGGGTTCTGTGCGCTTCCTGAACTTGTAAGTCTATTTCTTTCACCAGGTAGGGAAAGTTTTCTGTCATTATTTCTTCTAATAGGTTTTCAATATTTTGCTCTCTCCCTTCTTCTGGCACCCCAAAAATTCGGATGTTGGTTCGCTTGAAGTTGTCCCAGAGGCTCCTTACACTATCTTCATATTTTTGGATTCTTTTTTCTTTTTGTTTTTCTGGTTGGATGTTTTTTGTTTCCACATATTTCAGATCTTTGGTTTGATTCTTGGGGTACGTTGATCTACAGTTGAGTTTCTGTATATTCTTTATTTCAGACAGTGTATGCTTCATTTCTGACTGATCCTTTTCCATTTTTTTGGCATTCTCATTAAGGTCCTTGAAGGTCTTACTAAGCTCCTCAGAAGTGTCATCAAGTTTCTCAGCGGTTTTTAGAAGATTCTTGAGTAACCTTATACATGTGGTTCTGAACTCTATGTCATCCAGTAATTTGCTTTCCTCCGTTTCTTTCATTCGTGACATGTTTCTTTGTTTCTGCATTTTGGCTGCTTCCCTGTGTTGATGGAGTGGCTTTGTGTGGTAGGTGACCTATAGGGGGCAGTAGCTCAGCCTCCCCAATCACCTGATGTGGATGCTCTTGGTACACTCCTTTGTGGGCTGAGTGCAAAGTCTTGGTGTAGTTAAGCCTGAATTGCTGTTGGTATGCTGGTAGGAATTGACCTCCAGGCCAATTAGCTGTGAGCACTCCCTGTGTCTATAATGGAAGAACTGCTGCGCTGAAGACACACGCAGGACTTGTTTCAGTGGGGCTTCGGTGCTCACTGAGTCTGCCTCTTGAAGGTGTCACTTATGGATGTGAGGAGTTGAAATCTGGTGTCTCACACTGACCACTAGGTACACTGGCTTCTGGATCTCCAATGGGGTGCAGGTCAGCTACTGTCTGAGGCCACCCACCTCTTTGCTTGGGGTTTGGAGGTTTTGGAGCTGTCTGACCAGAGCTGCAGTTTGTTAGGTTAAGCTGCAATAGGGCAGGTCATTTATATGCAAAAGCCGCTGTGTGGAGCTTGGGTGGGTTTGTAGAATGTGCGGGGTGGGGTCTCAGGGAGTCACTAGGCTAGGGTGTGGCAAACAGTGATGGCTGCCAGTTTCCAAGTCTCCATGTCCCGCGCCCCAGCGCAGTAAACAATGATTGCTGGGCGCACCTCTGCAAGAAAGTCACCCTCCCTTTCCAACCCGATGGCAGACAGTCCAGCTTCTCCCCGTAGGAGTTTGGGTCCCCCGCGTCTCCCCAGAGACTGGATTTCAGAGTAATCGGGGGCTTGTCTCCGTTCGGGTTGAAAAAAGCAATGCACCCAGTCGCCCGCCGCCAGCCCGGATCACGTGCCTCCGTACCTCAGCTTTTCAGTGCTCATGCACGTCTCAAAGCTCTTTTCTCTTTCCTTCTAGTTGTAGAACTTCCACTCAGCCAGCTTTCCCGTGGTTCTGGGTGATAGACGTTTTGTCTTTTAGTTGCAGTTTAAATTGTTGTGGGAGGCAGCAGTTTAGGTGTTTACCTACGCCGCCATCTTGGATTCTCTCCCTCAGCTGTTCTTTCTTTCTGTTCTGGGACAAGGTTTGGAACACATCTGTCTATCCCGCCACCATTTTTCTCCTCCCAGCTTTTGAATTTTTGTTTCTTATTCTATTTTTTCAGTTTTTTTTCAACTGATGACATCATAACTCCATTATATGACCTTCTTAATTGCTCTGTTTCATTTTTTTGCCCAATTTAAAACATTAATACCAATGAAAATTAACATGCTGGGTTAAATTATTTTATTAAGAATTCATCTAGTGACATTAAAAAATCTTAACTATTTTTACTCTTTCTCTTTAGAAAAACACATATACAAAAAATTTCTTAGATAAATACATATGTTTACAAGTTTAACTACTGTGTCACAAAGATTGAAACAGCTAAACAATAAGTAAATGCATTTTGCCCAAAGAATGATGACAATTAAAATGAAGAAAACCTATCAACAATTTGAAAAACAGAAGTTTTTCAGCCCCAATATTTGTTTTTCTAAACTAAAAAAACAAAATTTATAAAAGCAACTCACGTTCCATGTGCTCAAACATTACTGAAAAGAGGAAGTCTCGTGGTGTCATGTAATACTCTCCTTCGTGTTCCAGTGAAGAAAACTGCATGAAGCGCTGTTTACGAAGAGACAACTTCTTCATCATCTTTCCACAGTCACCATTTTTCTAAAATAAAAAAAGGCAATGTAAGACTCCTTCAGTATTATTTCCCAAGTTAACTCCTTCTAGAATAATCTTGTAATTAATGAATAAATGTGTAAAATAATAAAAGAGAGTGAGAAGTGCCAAGAAGAAATGCAAATCAAGGTAAGAAACTGATAAGGAGTACTGTTTTAGATAGGGTTGTCAGAGAAGGCCTTTTTAAAGAGGTGACAGTAAAGAGACTAAATGAGGTACAGCTACTGAGATATGGGGCTTTCAGAAAGAAAAGCATACTAAGCAAGAGGTAAAGACAGGAATAAAGTTGGTGTGCTCAAGGAACAGTGTGGCAGAAGATAAGATAAGATAGGTAGGCAACAGATCATGTAAAGTTGTGCTTTCATAAAGATAAAATATGGTATATCTGGTAAATAATTCTGTTTTGAGAAATATATTTACATTGTGGGTAGGAAGTGCTAAAAGAACAAGAATGGGTGAAATATTGTTAGTGTAGGAGTCTGTAGTCCTTGCAAAGGAACCTAGATCTTGACCCAAATGCTGATAGAGAGAATACTGAAGTATTTATTGCTAACCTTTCATTGAGCACTTACTATGTGCAATGCACTGTACTAATTAAGTACTTTACACAGATTATTTAATCATCCCAATAACTGGACAATAGATACTACGCTAGATACAAAAGCTATAAAGTAAATGGCAGAGTTAGGATAAAAGAACAAGTGTCAGCCTGGCTGGCATGGCTCAGTGGTTGAGCACTGACCCATGAACCAAGAGGTCGCTGGTTCGATTCCTGGTCAGGGCACATACCTAGGTTGCAGGTTCAATTCTCAGTTGGGGTGTTTATGGAAAGGCAACCAATTGATGTCTTTCTCTCTCAAAACAAAAATCAATGAGCATGTCCTCAGGTGAGGATTAAAAAAAAAAAAAAAAAGAATGTATTATCTGTGAAATCCAACATCATACTCTCACTCTAAATAGCTTTCCTTACGGTGCTGCCTTAAGTTGGACAACATCCTTCCTTGGACACACCATTCCCCTTTCACACTCACTACTGATAGGTTATTCAACCTGACACACAAGTGATGGTCAATGAATGCTGATTAGAAATGAAACGCGGAAACATAAATTTCAGTTGTTCAAACCTCTCCAGATTCAAAGTTCCTTTTTGGCTAATCTCAATTCTTTCTCATGATTTGATAATGACTTCTTTGAGCAGCTAGATTTATACCTCTCTTGTGTTTCGTGCAGTACCTAACAGAATACTGACATATATGGAACACTCAGTAATACTATAATGATCTGTACCCCTAAAACTTACATATTCATGTCTTTCCTTTTCTTTCCCCTTAAATTACTAATAAAAGTCACTTGAGGGTCATGTTTTCATTCTATGAGTCTATACTCATACAAGTAATCAGAAAACCAAATTTTATTAATACTTCCTAAACATTTTATTCACGAGGCAGATACATCGTATATAAAGTATCTATACGAAAACAGCAATAAGCAAGACGAACATTAATTCCTACTAGAATGTCCTAAGTGCTTTGTTAGTAAGTTTACAGAAAGTATCTGATGGGATAGGGAAGCAGGATGTTTAAGAGTCTTCTTAGTAAATACCATAGCACTGGCAAAGTCCTAGAGAGAGAGAGAGAGCATGATATTTTATTTTTTTTTAATGTTTGATTGATTTTTAGAAAGAGAGGAAGGGAAAAGGATAGAGAGATATAAACATCAATGAGAGAGGAACATCATCAATTGGCTGCCTCCTGCACCCCCAGCAATCTCAGTTCCTGGGTCGACACTCAATAGCTAGACTACAGAAGCCAGGCAAGTATGGTATTTTAGAAGAACTAGAAGAAGTTGAACATGGGCATAAACATTATTAGCTTAGAGAATATTTATATTTATTATACAAATGTTTATAGTCTATCAAAAGATTAACAAAAGTAAGTAATCTATACAGAAATACAGTATATTTCAAAATCCTTAAACAAAGGTTGGCCTTTATACTTCCTAATATCTAAGCTGTTCATGACTGGTTAAAAAAAAATGCCTTTATTGCCCTAGCCAATTTGGCTCAGTGGATAGAGTTTTTACACATCAAATAAAATTGGACCACAGGATACAAATCTTTTCTTCCTTCCAATATTGTTATCATATATTTTTATAAAAACTTAAGTTCAATTACAGGAAAAGTATCAATTACAGGAAAAGCACGTATACAAATATTAATTCAGCATGGTAACACACAGGTTTGGGTATTTCAGGATGTAAGGAGAAACATGACTATTATCTCCCAGGGCTAAATTAATTCCTTTCAAAAATAAAAAGCATCATAAGGCAAACCATAATTTTGAGCAATTTATTTAGGGTATAAATTTCATTATAAATGTTGATATTCATACCTAAAACCCTTGTAAGGACCAAGGATTGTTTCAAGGCTACTGAAAGACTATCAGCACTGGAGAAAGTTGGACTCTCCAAGCATAACATCTGCTGCATAAATCAATTTTTTTCTTTTCTTTTTTCACCCCCTTTGGATTTTTGGTTTTTACTCTCAATCTATATAATCCATTTTAAAATGAAATCTGTGAAGTTCTTTTCTCTATGTTAGCTTCCCCCATTACTCCCCCCTAAAAGTATAATGTACCTTCCTGAGAGTTAACTCTTAAAATCACAGGGTCATAAAAAACCCTACAAACTGATGAGAAGGCAGCAGGAAAACGTTCTTCAAACCTCCCTCTCTTGAAAACAACAAAAATGTCCCCCTCACAAACCAACAACAATAAAAAAGTCCCTCTCACAAACCAACAAAACACAAAACCGAAAAACACACACATCCATGATGATGCAAGCTCCTAACCTCTTACTTTAAACTTATTCTAAGAAGGACCTTCTGAATACAGATAACTTGGACCAAACTAAGATAACAATAAGATTGAAAACCAGTTTCTTCTGCTGTGTACTGGAATGAGAGGATGAAATTCTGAACCACCTCATTGTTCAGAACAACTCTAAGGAGCATTGTTCACACTTGGTCACCAGACAACTATCTAGCAAATAGCAGTCTAGTGCACTGAGGAGGGGGTATCTTTTCCATATGTGCTGGAGTAATAACTATCATTGATATCTCCCAATCTGCAGGGATAGTGCAGACAGAAAAAATTACAGAATGTGCCAACTGGAAGCTCCCATCACACACTGCATTCACTACAGGCTCAATATCTGCCATTTTCCCCATTTGTGTTCTCTCAAAGGTGGGACCAGCATTGGTAAGTTATGGCTTGGTTGGGCAGAGAAATACTGTAATTACAAAGTATGATAGAGGAGACTGCGTGGCTGACCTAGCTTACTATGACATGGTGAAACGAGGATAAGCACAATTTTAAAACATAAAGAGGCCATCAAGACTGCTGATGTTGCTAAGGGTGTGAAAATGCTCACAGAACAACAATCACAGGCAACTGACTAAGGCTAAAACACGGAATCATTTGGGGGTCTGGAATGGATTAATTCAATTTACATTATTTCTAATGGGAAAAAAATGATTCCATTTTCAAACAAATCGCTCAACATTGGAGCTGCCCCCTGGTGTTGAGTGTGCTCCCACAACGGGATGCAGCTCAGCTGACCCACGGGAGCCAGACTACAGAAGCTGTGGTGGCCAGGATAAGAGCGAGCAGCGCCTGGTTGGGGCTCACGCTCCTCCCCCACCGCCTGCCGCTTCCTGCCCTACTACATCCACCAAGAGGTCCCGGATTATAGAGGGCGCAGGCCAGGCTGAGGGACCACATCAATGCATGAATCCATTAGTTAACAATAAAAATCACATTCTGAACAGAAAACAAAACACAACATATAAAAAGTGATGGCCTTTATAATATCAGAGTGATGATAAAGTGCAAGAGGACAGAACTATTTGACAAGGGAGTTGGCTGAGCTAAATAAGCAAAGGGGGAAAATACCATTATAAAACATTGAAAATCGTTAAGAAACAGTAAAGATTAGAGTGGACACTGCAGAAAAACTATGGACAATGTGCTAGAGAAAAAAACACATAGAAGGCAGAAGAAATTCACCAGAAAAAGCAACGAAGAGAAAAGAATGTCGATTTTTTTTCTATTCCAACTCCTCCCCTCTCCCAAGTCTATCTAGGTGGCCCCCACTCTACTCCCACCCTCATAAGAGTGGGCATTTCCCAAAGCACACTTTTTCCAAGTCATCCTCCCCCCGCAAATAAATAAATGAAAGAAATGAATGTCCACATATATGACCGATACCATGGAGTCAACATAGGAATAATTTGCTGTACTTCAGGAAGAGAAAGAGCAAATCAAACATCTATTTCAAAAACAGGAGGGAGGGCAGGGGGAGAATTTTACTGAAATGCACAAAGATTTGTGTTTGCTACTCTATTTGCCACTGCCCTATGTGTACTCTAGGTTTGACTAATTTTAGACCTCATCAATTATAGTCTCTTTCAGAAAACCTAAACAAGGTTAGAATCATGATGCCCTAAGAGCTGTTCTCTAAGAGTTAATACAAAAAATGACACAAGAAAGGATGAGACATGACTGATTTCTAAGATTATTCTCAAGACACGTACCACCCTTCTGCAATATGTGATGAAAGTGGTGCAGGGTACAGCACATCCAAGCTATTCAACTAGAAAGGCTGAAGAGGATTTTTTTGCCCTTCCTCACCCTAACTTGCTCCCTGCAGTTTAAGAGAACTATTCACGTGGAAGTGGACCAAACAATAGTCTACCTTTATCTGAATAATGAGATTCCACAAGACACTGTACAAAGCTACCCTGTGGGCCAACGTGTACTGTCACACATAAACAACAGATGGGCTGGCAAGAGGGAACAGCTGCCTGGGAACCAGCTCCTAAGAATGAATGGTAGGAATGTGGTTGTGGAGATCAAAGGCCTGTTTGGGGTCTGCTGGTAGTTGTTATCCTGAACCACCTGACACACCAAATTGGGGGGGGGGGGGGCGGGAATCTATAGGTGGAAAGTGATGGGAGTGGACAAATTCTTGTAACCACAACTATAACCTGCATCTATAGCTAAATACATGGGAAAGGAGGGGCAGGAGAATTGTTGGGATTGGAGTCTATACTGAGCACCTGACAACAATCCACATGGTTCTGCTTATATGTAAAATGCTCTGTGGATTGCCAGGATTACTTGTAATGCAGTAAAATATGTGACAAAGGAATTAAGAGCAATGAGTGATGTGAACTGGATAAAAGAGATCTTTGAAAGCTGATGACTTCTGTTAAAGCATTTCACTAGTTTATTGCCGTTAAAGCAACAGGTGCTTCACCAGTCTGTCTCTACTTTTTATCCGTGAAACGACAAACTGGAAAAAGTTAGCTCTCTGTTCTTTGTTGAGCATTCTTTGGTTTCTACAATTTCTCAGGAAGAAAATGGGGGGAAAAGGGCCTTTCTTAGCATTAGATAAAACACGTAAAACCTTATTCATTTGGGGCCTTTAGTTTGGATTCTGTAATAATCTGGATAAAATGTAATTGCTTTGTTGTTTCTGAACTTTCTGTAGTATAACTGAAAGATTATCTTTTCTTAAAGAAAATTTTACAATTGAAGATTTTCAGTCATTTTACAGAACTTTTCCATTTTGTTCTGAATCAGGGAGACACTATTGTGAAATAAAATATTGTCAGACTAAGTTAGAAATATTCACTGCATATATAACCTATGCTCATGTTAAATTCTACAAAAAGACAGCCAGACACAAAAGTCATCCTGAGAATGCAAGAAGCCCTGGGATCTGCTCTCTAGCTTCTGAAGATCTAGTCTCCTCTGGACTGCTTTCCAGAAACTGGAAGGGAGTTGGTGTGGCTCTTCTTACATGAGCATGGCAGAAATAGCATATGCTTATATTTACTCATTCTTAAAAATACCCTGGTATTCTGTCTGAGGAAGGGTGGCAACTGTCAGAAGATGCTGATGAGTACAGCAATAGTATCTTCTCTTCTAGTAACTGACTTCTCTTTCCTGCTGAGGTAACTGAGCAGAACACTCATCTACCCTTTCTCCAAAATTACCTTTCAGGGTGTATATCATAACTACATAAATTTTTGTTTATGCTATAAACAGAAAGTTTAAATTAGGTTTCAAGTAATTAAAAGGAGATTAGAGCCTTAACTTAAAATCTCAATACACTCCTAAAGTTTGATCAAAATCACTAATTACAACTACAACTAAATCACATTCCTCTCAAGAAATTACTGAATTACTTTTAGCTCATTTCCCTATGTAGGAGAAGGAAATACTATTTTGTGCACTCCTTCTACAGCTATTCAACATTGGTCTATCGAATAAATATTATGTGTCTACTATGACCAAGCACTGCACAGAAGTAAAATGACAAATGGATAGATGCTCCCTTTCTAGTGGGGGAGGCACAACAAAAGGTGATCAGTGCTAGGCAGGAGTATGAAAGAAATACCCAGCATTCAGCAAATGTGTGTCCCATTATGATAAATTTCAAACTCTGATTATTTTAAAATGATATTTATTGATGTAACATTCTGACTTATTTTTCAAAATGATTATAATTTTCAGGTTTTATAACTAAACTTAACTAGAACACTAGTAACAGGTTGGTACAAATTTATCTGGATTGTGGTCTCTTTTCTTTGGCAGATGAGAAGTGCAGCCAAGTAGTAACAAGGAACCTTTGTGATACAAGCTATGATCTGATTTCAGAAACCTCAGCCATGTAAAAAAGGTCTCCTTGGAACTGAAAACTCCCAGTAAGCCTGGGAAAGTGATGCTATTAGAGGCCACTGAAAGGGTTAATACTTAGGAATTGTGCTCTACAGTATTACAGTGTGGCACAAAGAAGGGATGGATTAAAGGACCTCCCCTTTCCTTCCTCCCTCCCCTTCATGGGAAACAGGTGCTTTCTGTAGCATATTTTATAGTTGGGATTGCAGAAGGAAAGTGATTCATCCACACAGTATTTTGCACAGCCCCTAACCCCCCATTCTCTGTGACCCACTTGGACTTCCATATCCCCAATCCACAGCAAAAGAATGTCCCCTCTATACCCTTCCTCAGGTTATAGGACACTCATAGTAAGGATGGACTTCCAAAGCTTGTGGCTAAATACTGAGAGCTGTTTACTTCTCTAGCACAAGTCCTTTAAGCCCCATATCCTAATCCTACACAAAATGTGGTAAAATATTAGAATGATTTTTTTATTTAAAAAAACTTTAAAATTATATTTAAAAATTCTATTGTTACAATTACTTTTATGAATTGGTCATTGTATAAAAGAAATATGTACTGTACTGACATAAATGCCAGCCTTAGTTTTGTTCAGTGTACACATGATGGCGTGTTCTTAGCTTCAATATTCATCTGGCTACTTTTGATGAGCTTCAATAAACTTTTATAGTCTATCTTTCCAGAAGACAGATTAAATAGCCATTTACTGCTTCTGACGATAATTAAAACACTTCACAAATCATGTAATACAGCTGGTTTCTTGTCCCTCTTATTGTTTGGCTTATTTGTTAAGAATTTTAGTAACTATCTATTTTAGTTCATCCAAAGTACCCATTTTGGGTTTATTGTTCTCTTAGTGCTAACACACAGATCCTTGACCAAACTTCATCAAAGTCCTAATGACTCTGAATTTCTCAAGAACAGAAAGTAACTTTTTTCTGTGTCCCTAGTGCTTACTACATCATTAATATTGTTAAATGGTTAAAAAAAAGTATGCAAGAATGAATTAATCTCTATAAATGGGAATAAATTCCAAACTCTATGTGATATTTAAAAAATAACAATTTAAAAACAGATTTCAGTCTATTCAGTGAACCAATATGCACATGCTTGGCTTTTGTTCTTCTATATTTTAAATATATTTTTAATGATTTCAGAGAGGGAGAGAGATAGAAACATCAATGAGAGGGAATCATTGATGGGCTGCCTCTGGCACGCCCCACACTAGGGATTGAGCCCATAGCCTGGGCATGTCCCCTGACTAGGAATTGAACCGTGACTTACTGGTTTATAGGTCCACGCTCAACCACTGAGACACGCCAGCCTGGCTGTGTTTATATATTTTAACCCTATTAATAATTTATTAAAATACCTTTAGAGAGCTAGGTATGCACTCTGCCATGTTCAACTACACTAAAGAAATATGCACAAAGAAATAAAAGTTTTTATTATATTCCTTTTATTATGTGTATGCCTTTTATTATAAGTACAAATTACTGCAGTTAATTACTTTAGATGAAAAAATGCCTTCATAATATGAATAAAGAGGTAAAGCCACTGACAGGTGGTGCCAGTGTTAACTGTTCCAAAGCATATTGCCATATTATAATTGTGGAAATTATGGAATCTCAGAAACTGTATTACACAGCTCCTTCACACTCTCCTGTTAATCTGAATGAATGATCTAATGGATTTCAGACCTCATGCCATATTTGGCTTAAGTTTTAATAGACTTTTTTTCAGTGTTAGCTTATAGTTCATTGACATATCTTAATACGGTTTGACTAAGAAAAATGGGGAAGGTCAATTGGGAAAAAATAAAGGGAGACAGCCCTGACCGTTTTGGCACAGTGGATAGAGCATTGGCTTGCGGACTGAAGGGTCCCAGGTTCGATTCCAGTCAAGGGCATGTACCTTGGTTGCGGCCACATCCCCAGTAGGGGGTGTGCAGGAGGCGGTTGATGGATATTTCTCTCTCATCAAAGTTTCTAACTTTCTGTCCCTCTCCCTTCCTCTCTGTAAAAATTCAATAAAATATATTTAAAAAATGAGACATATGTACTACCATTTGTAATACTTTAAACAATAAAAAAATAAAGCATAGTAACATACAAAAAAATTTTGCTATTAAAGTGTATTTGTAGGAAATGAGCAGGGATGAGCCAGAGAGTTCACTAGAATTGACAAAATGTGTAGTTTCCTAGCAAAGGTACTAAGATGCACATAGTTTACATTTCTGTGGATGTTTATTAATTACATTACTAGTAAAAGAAGTAGTACATAGGTAACACAATATAGAAAAGTGATACATAGATATGACTATACATTTTGGCAAGTTAATTTACCGTTCAAGCAAAGCTCTGCTTTTTATCTGTGAAGTACAAACTACAACAAGTCATTTCAGACTGGCATGGATTAGCCAAATCTCCCTTTCTGCTTTTACCTTATTCTTTGGAGATATTTCAGGATAAAATATTATTGCTCTCATTTAGTAATTTCTGAAGATACTTTAACAGTGAAGATTTAAAAAGATTCCATTATAGAATTTGCTCTGTAGTGACTGAAAACCAAATACTGTTTTGTTTTTATTATTTTTTCTTTTCTTTTTGGTTTTAAGATAGCACCAAGCATAACAAGTAAACAACTGCTAAATAACTGGAAAAGAATTTCCACTTAACTATGTCAATTGCCATCACTATTGGAACTCATGGCCACTTTTCTCCTTCAACTCATCAACCTTCTATGTCTTTTATAACAGTTGGTGTCAAATGAGGAATGACTTTCTACATCTTAACCTTCCAGTACAGAAAATCCTATCTAAGAGTAATATGCAAATCGACTGTCATTCCAACACACACGTGGACATAAGATGGCCGGCAGGGGAGGACAGTTGGGAGGGACCAGGCCTGCAAGGGAGGGCAGTTGGGGGCAACCAGGCCAGCAGGGGAGGACAGTTAAGGGGGACCAGGCCTGCAGGGAAGGGCAGTTGGGGGGGGGACCAGGCCGGCAGGGGAGAGCAGTTAGGGGTGACCAGGCCAGCAGAGGAGGGCAGTTGGGGGGGACCAGCCCAGCAGGGGAGAACAGTTAGGGGTGACCAGGCTAGCAGAGGAGGGCAGTTGGAGGTGACCAGGCTGGCAGGGGAGGGCAGTTAGGGGCAATCGGGCTGGCAAGGGAGCAGTTAGGTGTCGATCAGGCTGGCAGGGGAACAGTTAGGTGTCAATCAGGCTGGTGGGCAGCAGCAGTTAGGGGCAATCAGGCAGGCAGGTGAGCCGTTGGGAGACAGCAGTCCTGGATTGTGGGAGGACCTCGAGGGGTCCCAGATTGGAGAGGGTGCAGGCTGGTCTGAGGGACACACACCCCCATGCATGAATTTCATGCACTGGGCCTCTAGTAAGTAGTATAAAACTGCTGATGAATCAGTTACTAAGTTTGCATAATTGCTATCATGTGTCCAGGCAACAGTGGAATCTCTACCAAATATGAAGTTCTTTGGGGTGCATGTTAAAGAAAAATTTTTATTTTGACTCCTGAGACTTTTAGGATCTTATATGAGAAACAAAAGCAGTGAAAATTTAGTTTATAATGAGTTGTTACATACCTATTTTATGGGCAGGCATGGACAGAGCTATCCCTTGGGTAATCCCTCTCTTTTAAAATTTACTTGGTGAATAACATATTCCTTTATTCTTTTTTTAAAAAAAACCTTACCTGAGGATATTCTCCCCCAATGATTTTCAGACAGAGTGGAAGGATTGGGGAGAAAAACACTGTGAGAGAGACACAAGGATTGGTTGCCTGCACGAGCCCTGACTGGGATTAGGGTTTGAACCTGCAATTGAGATATGTGCCCTTGACTGGTGTAAGAAATAAGGCGAGCCCCCCAATTCAGCGGTCCTGGCAGAACACAAAGCACAGTCAGGAGCCAGGCTGCAAGGCAATTATCTTTACTTCTATGTAGAAGGGGGCACACACATGGTCTGGAAGCACGCACACACAGAGAGGTGGTCTGCTTGACTTTATAATCCCTGATGCACGTGACCTGTCCCTCACTCTTGATTGGAGCTCAGATGCACAGTCTTTTGCAATTGGCTAATTCAAAGGGAGGGGTTGACCTTTGCTGTTTCAAGATGGTGGCCCCCAGGGGAGCCGCAAGCCATATGGCCAACATGGCGGCTGCCAAGTTACGCAGTCCAAAATGGCGGCTGTCTAAACTGTTTTTTGACAGAAAAGATGATTCGTTTATTCTCACACTGGGAATCAAACCTGAGACCCTTCAGTCCACAGGCTGCTGCTCTAACCATTGAGAAAATTGGCCAGAGCCTCCTGTACTCTTTATGTAAAAGTTTATTCAAGGGAATAATCCTAGTTTAACCTTGGGAAGAAGGAACAGATATTTGCAGGCTAGATAGACAGAGCCTGACATTCTGAAACGAAATGGGGGAAAAAAGGAACAGATATTTGCAGGCTAGAATAGACAGAGCCTGACATCCTGAAATGAAATCAGGCAACTCAAATCTCCAAACTTGAATTGCTAGTGAAGTCCCACAGAGTAACTCTGAATATTTAAAGACCTGGATTTGGTCACTTTGTTTAGTGTAAAATTAGTTCCTAAATATTTATGGCTATTGTTTAGATTTTCTTTTAACTTATAATTTTAAAAAACTTTATAGATGTATCATGTATTATTACCACTATTAATAACATTCCTAAGAATTTATAGGCGGACTCCTTAGGCTCTGAAAACTTGAATAACCCAACTCCCTTACAGGGGAGGGGGTAAAGAGAATCTGAAGATACTCCCTAGGATGATGAATCTTTATGTTAAATCATAAAGGCATTTATAAAGGTTTAAAGCTATCCTTTATAAAGGATAATCTAGTACCATAGGGCTAACAGAACATACACTGGGCTAGAAAAGAATGTAGAGTTAGAACAGAAGTGAATATCATAAATTATCTGATCTGGGGCTAAAGGCATGATCAAAGCAGTGAACCAGAAAATTTTTGATGTAACATTTGAAATATTTCATAATGTGAAGGACAAATACTTTTGGGACAAGGGACAAGGATGTAACCTAAAAATTTAGAGCAGACCTACACTATATGGTCATACTTCCTGGTGTTTGTAACTCCCTGAAATTACAAGTGAAAGAAAATATGTGTATGCACCTATTGGGAGAGACTATGTAACTTTTATCACATTCTCAAATAAATTCACAACATATTCAAAGGTTAAGTGGCAAAGATGAACAGCAAATCTGAGTGAAAATATGATAAAATACGGTGCTATGATAAAATGATTTGTAAAATAAAACACTCCAATTTTAAGTACTACCCATATTAGTGTACACAGTTAACTTTAAATAACTGGTATGAATATCAGATTCAATCCATTTTCAACATATGGCCATAGAGGTCTCTTAAAATTTAAAAGAAAAAAAAAGTTTCTCCAACAGGACAAGGTATAAAATGAAAAATTTACAAATTCCAGGTCCTTTAAAAAGGTCTTGTGTTTTCTACTAACTAAAGCAGATTAATTAAAATAAAGAATATACAACTGTTGTCTAGCCAGAATAAAGTGAAGTGCTAAAGAACATCTTTACTGTATAAAATCTCCAAATAAAAGCTTGGTCTTAATAAAATCTGTATGTATATCTGCACCGTTTTGACTTTTCACTGTATCTTTTCTCTGAAGTGGCCATAAAACCACAGTAGGCTGCCTTCCCCATATTAGGCCCTTCTCTCTGTAAGAAAGCAGTAATCACACTAAGCATTTAATATATACAGCTTTTAAATAGAGAAATAACTAAAGAGAAATATGGGTGAGAAGAAACCAGAGAGCAAGGATACAGGGGCTCTTAAATGGAAAATTATGATCAAATTAAACTGAAAAAGATTTTGTCTTTAAAACACGTAATAGCCCTAACTGGTTTGGCTCAGTGGATAAAGCATCGGCCTGCGAACTGAAGGGTCCCAGGTTTGATTCTGGTCATGGGCATGTACCTTGGTTATGGGCACATCCCCAGTACGAGGTGTGCAGAAGGCAGATGACCCATGTTTCTCTCTCATCAATGTTTGTAACTCTCTATCCCTCTCTCTTCCTCTCCGTAAAAAATCAATAAAATATATTTAAAAAATAAATAAAACAATAGTGTGCTTTAATCTCTTGGTATTGATACTGCAAACACAGAAAACACAGCAATCATATAAATTCTTATCAGTATAATCTTTTTAAAAATATATAATCTTCTAATTGTACATATCAGCAAGTGAGAAAAATGACATCATATTCCCAAATGGCAGATATAATGAAGTTAATCATATGTTGCTTTATTTTTATTTTTGTGTTAATCCTCACCCAAGGAGATTTTTCCATTAATTTTTATGGAGAATAGAAGAGAGGGAAAGACAGAGAGAAACATTGATGTGAGAGGAACACATTGATTGGTTGCTTCTTGCACCAGCCCCGACCAGGGCCTGGGCTGGGGAGGAGCCTGCAACCAAGGTATGTGCCCTTGACTGGAACCTGGGACCCTTTGGTCCACAGGCCAATGCTCTATCCTCCGAGCCAAATAGGCTAGGGCAATCATATATTGCTTTAATATCTAGAACGATTTGAGGAAAAAGATTGTGCTTTCTTAAAGCTTACTTTGCCTGATTTTAAAAATGGTAAGCATTTCCAATGCACATACTAGCTAAGTGATGAGGGACGGAGAAGGGAGATACCTGGAACCATCCTAATATATAAAAACCCTGGGTCCATCACATCGGACCTAACGCCCAGAATAAAGCAAAGTGCTAAAGAACATCTTTGCAGCTCGACCTAATGCCCAGGCTGCATGGTGCAGCAGGCTCTGGTGGGTGGGGACTGATGGCAGCGGAGACAGGGAAGGGTGAGGTGGGGCCAACACTCACACACACTCACAATTGCATACATGCACAGACACACACAGTGCCCACCAGCTCATAGCCTTTTTCCCCTTTCCCTCCCTCCCAGCTTGCTCTTGGAGCCTCTCTCAGAATGAGGAAACAAAACAGACCAAGCCTGAAGAGGCCCCCAATGGCCCCACCACCTCCTGGCCAGGAAAGAGGAAAAGGGACAAAGGGAGGCAGGGAGGCCTGGAGGACTGCTAAGACAGAGACTGGGTGAGATCAGGCCGGCAGCGGCAGGCAGTTGGGGTGAGATCAGGCCAGCAGGGGAGGGCAGTTAGGGGCGATCAGGCAGGTGAGCCGGGAGCCAACAGTCCCAGATTGTGAGAGGGATGTCCAATTGGAGAGGGTGAAGGTTGGGCTGAGGGAACCTCCCCCCCATGCATGAATTTCGTGCACCAAGCCACCATCTACACTAATAAAAGAGAAACATGCAAATGGACTGTACCTCCACTATGCACACAAGCCACTCCCACCAGCCAATAAGGAGTATGCTAATTAATCAACCAAGATGGCTGTGGAAATGCAGACAAAATGGCGGCAGAATAGAAGGACATGTCCT
Source organism: Corynorhinus townsendii (assembly GCA_026230045.1). Lineage (NCBI taxonomy): Eukaryota > Metazoa > Chordata > Mammalia > Chiroptera > Vespertilionidae > Corynorhinus > Corynorhinus townsendii. The sequence continues at coordinate 112,813,639 of JAPDVU010000003.1, read as the reverse complement.
GAACCTTGTCCCGGAGCAAATAGAGGGAGCGGCTGAAACGAGTGGAATCCAGCCCGAATTGGCGAAGGAGGCAGAGCTGGTGAGACAGTTTGAAGCTGGGAAGAGCAGGGATCCCCCGGATAAAGGTAAAATCAAAGATCTAGGCAGTAGAATCTCCTGAATCTCTGTGCCCAGAAGGTCAGGGAGAAACTACACAGTGCCAAGCCACGTCCTGGAGGACAGGCAATGTCTGAATAATTAAAAAAAACCACAAAAAACGAAAGGGTCAACGGGACTGCAGGAGGTAGTGGATTTTAGACCTTAGAGTATGGATTTGGGATCTGAGATCAAAGGCAGCCTTTAAGAGCTGCCAGACCGCGGAGTGCTGGCAAGAGAGAAACTGGCAGAGACGTGGTCCTTACTCACGCTGGGGCCTGTGCCTTTCCCCACTGAACCTAGTTTGTGGGACCTTTTGGAGAAAGGCACTTACCTGTGGCTGAAGTGCGGGAGAAGGGGTGGAGTTGTGGAATCTGGGGAGAGTAGGCAACAGAGGGTCCAGGAGAAGTGGTAGCAAGTCTGGTGCTGAGTCATATCTAAGCCCACAGAATCCATTTTGTCCTGAAAGATAGCCCCTCCCTCCAGTCTCCAGGAAACCAATATAGCCACACCCAGATTCCACCCTGATTAACACCATGGAATCTGAATACTCTCTGAGGCCATAGGATCTACTCTAAAGAGAAATCTTTAGAAGCTAAGCACCTCAAATACACTGCTACACTGCCAGGGCCCTACAGAATGCTTCAGCGTACCTCACTGGCAAACTTACCACCATTGCTCCTGTGAGCCGCCACCTGGAGAAAATGCCTATCCACCACAGACACAGCAGCAAAAGTTGAGACTGCCCACCCCACAACTACAAAACTCTGGGCAACACAGTTACCCCTTTCCAAAGTGTAGCCCCCTGAGCCACATCAACCTGAGAGACGGTTCCATGGTGCCACTGTGAGGCCCCACTGGGCACACGTGATTTCAATTAAGGGTACAAGACAGCAAAAATTGGGACACTCCCCTCCATAGCAGCTGACTTCTAGGCACCGCAGTTGTGCCTCTCAAGCTGGCAGGCCTACATCAAAAGAACTGAAATAGCTCAAGTAGGGAGCTACACTAGATTACCAAACCCAGGAGAACTGAGAGATTTCACCAGTAGCACCATCACCAAAAGAACCCGGGTAGCAAAGCAATTGGATCTACAATTAAAAAATTTCAGGAAAACATGGGGAGACAAAAAAGCAATACCCAAAGGAAAGAAAAAGAGGAATCACCAGAAAGGGAGTTAAATGAAATTGAGGCTAGCAGCTTAACAGAGACAGAATTCAGAGTAATGATTATAAGGATGTTTAAACGGATGGATGACAAATACACACAACCCAATGAAAAATACACACAACTCAATGAGAACTATAAGGAGCTGAATGAAAATGTCACCAACATGAAAAGAAACCAAGAGGAGATGAAGAACGACATAGCTGCAATAAAGAACACATTGGAAGGCTTAAACAGTAGACTAGAAGAGGCTGAGGACCACATCAGCGAATTAGAAGACCAGGTAGGGAAAAACACACAAACACAGCAGTAACTGGAAAGAAGACTTAAAAAGCAGGAGGAGAGCCTAAGGGAGCTTTGGGACAACACAAAACGGAACAATATTCAAAAAATAGGGATACCAGAAGGAGAGGAAGAGAAACAAGGAATAGAAAACCTGTTTGAAGAAATGACAGAAAACTTCCCTGATATTGGCAAGAAAAAAACTATGCAAGTACAAGAAGCACATAGAGTCCCAAACAAGTTGAACCCCAAAAGACCGAAACCAAGACACATCATAATTAAATTGGCGAATACCAACGACAAAGTAAGAATCTTAAAGGCTGTCAGAGAGAGACAGAAAGTTACCTACAAGGGATCTCCTATTAGAATATCAACTGATTTCTCAACAGAAACACACCAGGCCAGAAGGGAATGGAATGAAATATACAAAGTGATGCAAAGCAAGAGAATGAATCCAAAATACTATACCCAGCAAGGCTATCATTCAAAATTGAAGGTGGAATCAGGAGCTTCAGATACAAAAAAGGGCAAAGAGAGGTTATCACTACCAAACCAGCAATGCAAGAAATGCTAAAGGGACTGATGTAAAAAGAAGACAGAGAGGGGCAAAAAGAAACACGAACACTAATGGAAAAATATGACAACAAACATGTCCTTGTCAATAATAACATTAAACGTAAATGGATTAAATGCACCAATCAAAAGACATAGGGTAGCTGAATGGATAAGAAAACATTACCCATATATTTGCTGTCTACAAGAGACCCACCTCAGAGTAAAGGATTTACACAGACTGAGAGTGAAAGGATGGAAAAATATTTTTCAGGCAAATGGAAATGAGAAAAAAGCTGGGTAGCGATACTTATATGTGATAAAATAGACCTCAAAGTAAAGGCCATAACTAGAGATAAGGAAGGCCACTACATAATACTAAAGGGAGCAATTGAACAAGAAGATATAACTCTGGTAAACATATATGCACCCAACAGAGGAGCACCCAAATACATATAAAACCTACTGGAAGATATCAAGGGAGAGATCGACAACAATACAATCATAGTAGGAGACTTTAATACACCACTGACATAACTGGATAAATCCTCTAGACAAAAAATCAGCAAAGAAACAGCAATTCTAAATGACGCACTAGATCAGATGGACATAATTGACATCTTCAGAGCATTTCACCCCAAAGCCTCGGAATATACGTTCTTCTCAAGTGCCCATGGGACATTTACAAAAATAGACCACATATTGGGTCACAAACAAAGCCTCCCTAAATTCAAAAAGATTGAAATCATATCAAGCATTTTCTCAGACCACAATGCATTAATATTAGAAATAAACTATAATAAAAACATTCCAAAAAATTCAAACACGTGGAAACTGAATAGCATGCTACTAAACAATGATTGGGTGATCAACGAGATAAAAGGAGAAATTAAAAACATCCTGGAGAATAATGACAAATAAAACACAACAATGCGAATGCTATGGGACACAATGAAAGCAGTCTTGAGAGGGAAGTTTATAGCTCTACAGGCCTCCCTCAAAAAACAAGAAAAAATGGTAATAAATCTTCTAACTCAACAACTCAAAGAATTAGAAAGAGAGCAACAAGAAAAGCCCACAGTGAGCAGAAGGAAGGACATAATAAAGATCAGAGCAGAAATGAATGACACAGAGACCAAAAAAAAAAAAAAAAAAAAAACAATACAAAGGATCAACAAAACCAAGAGCTGGTTCTTTGAAAGGATAAACAAGATTGATGAACCTCTAGCGAGGCTCACCAAGAAGCAAAGAGAGAGGACCCAAATAAACAAAACCGGAAATGAAAGAGGTGAAATAACAAAGAAATAAAAAGGATTGTTAAAAAAATACTATGAACAACTCTATTCTAACAAACTACACAATCTGGAGGAAATGGACACATTCCTAGAAAAATACAACCTTCCAAAACTCACTCAGGAAGATTCTAAAAATCTCAATAGGCTGATAACTATGGAAGAAATTGAAGCAGTCAACAAAAAGCTTCCAGCAAACAAAAGCCCAGGGCCAGATGGCTTCACAGGGGAGTTTTACCAAACATTCAAGGAAGAACTAAAACCTATCCTACTCAGACTATTCCAGAAAATTCAAGAGGAAGGAACACTTCCAAGGTCCTTCTATGAGGCCAGCATCACCCTAATACCAAAACCAGACAAAGACAACACAATGAAAGAGAATTACAGGCCAATATCCCTCATGAACATAGATGCCAAAATCCTCAACAAAATTCTAGCAAATCAGATTCAGCAGTACATCAGAAAGATTATACACCATGACAAAGTAGGATTTATCTCAGGGATGCAAGGATGGTACAATATTCGCATAATCAATAAACGTGATACATCACATAAACAAATTGAGAGATAAAAATCACATAGTCATATCAATTGATGCAGAAAAAGCATGTGACAAAATCCAACACACTTTCTTGATAAGAACTCTCAGCAAGGTGGGAATAGAAGGATCATACCTGAACATAATAAAAGCCATATACGACAAACCCACAGCCAACGTTATACTCAGTGGGCAAAAACTAAAACCATTTCCCCTAAGAACAGGAACAAGACAGGGATGCCCACACTCACCACTCCTGTTCAATATAGTGCTGGAAGTACTAACTATTGCTATCAGACAAGAAGAAGAAATAAAAGGCATCCAAATTGTAAAAGAAGTAAAACTGTCCTTATTCGCAGATGACATGATACTGTACATAGAAAACCCTAAAGACTCCATAAAAAATTATTAGACTTAATAACTGAATTTGGTAATGTAGCAGGATACAAAATTAATGCCAAGAAATCTATGGCATTTCTATACATCAATAATGAACTTACAGTAAGAGAGACTAAAAAAGCAATCCCAATTACCATTGCACCAAAAAAAATAAATAAATAAGATACCTAGGAATAAACTTAACTAAAGAGGTAAAAGACCTATACATAAAACACTACACAACACTGAAAAAAGAGATAGAGGAAGACATAAATAGATGGAAGAACATACCATGTTCATGGATAGGTAGAATCAACATCATCAAAATGTCCATACTACCCAAAGCAATCTATAAATTCAATGCACTTCCCATTAAAATACCAACGACATATTTCACAGACCTGGAACGAACTTTCCAAAAATTTATCTGGAATAAAAAAAGAACCCGAATAGCTACAGCAATTCTGAGAAAGAAGAGCAAAGTAGGTGGGATCTCAATTCCAGATATCAAGCTATATTACAAAGACACTGTCCTTAAAACAGCCTGGTACTGGCTCAAGAACAGACATATAGATCAATGCAATAGAATAGAGAGCCCAGAAATTGACCCAAATCAATATCCTCAATTAATATTTGACAAAGAAGGCACGAACATTCAATGGAGTCAAGACAGTCTCTTCATCAAATGGTGTTGGGAAAATTGGACAGATACATGCAAACAAATGAAGCTAGATCACCAACTAACACCATACACAAAAATAAACTAAAAATGGATAAAGGACTTAAACATAAAGACGGGAAACCATGAAAATACTAGAGGAATCCACAGGCAGCAAAATCTCGGACATATGCCGAAAGAACTTCTTTACTGATACTACTCCTAGGGCAATGGAAGCTGTAGAGAAAATAAACAAATGGGACTACATCAAAATAAAAAGCTTTGCACAGCAAAGAAAACCATCAATAAAACAACAAGAAAGCCCACAGCATGGGAGAACTTCTTTGCCAATGATATCAATGATACAGGTTTAATCTCCAACATATACAGAGAACTCATACAACTTAACAAAAAGAAGATAAACCCAATCAAAAAATGGGCAACTGATGTAAATAGACACTTTTCAAAAGAAGACAGAAGGCAGGCCAAGAAACATATGAAAACCTGCACACAGTCACTAATCATCAGAGAGATGCAAATCAAAACAACGAGGTACCATCTCACACCTGTCAGAATGGCTATTATCAACAAATCAACAAACAAGTGTTGGCGAGGATGTGGAGAAAAAGGAACTCTTTTGCACTGCTGGTGGGAATGCAGACTGGTGCAGCCACTGTGGGGAACAGTATGGAGCTTCCTCATAAAACTAAAAATGGAACTCCCATTTTGACCCAGTGATCCCATTTCTAGGAATATATCCCAAGAATCTAGAAACACGAATCAGAAAGGATATATGCACCCCTATGTTGACAGCAGCACAATTCACCATAGCTAAGATTTGGAAACAGCCTAAATGCCCATCAGCAGATGAATGGATTAAAAAACTGTGGTATATCTATACAATGGAATACTATGTTGCAGTTAAAAAGGAGTTCCTACCATTTGCAACAATATGGATGGAGATGGAGAATTTATGTTGAGTGAAATAAGCCAGGCAGAGAAAGATAAATATCACATGATCTCACTCATTTGTGGAATATAATGAACAGCATAGACTGATGAACAAGAACAGATCCAGAGGCTGAGAAACAGCGATCAGAACATCATACCTCAGGTAAGGTAGGGGAGAGTGGGAATAAGGTGGAGAGATCAACCAAGGGACTTGTATGCATGCATATGAACCTAACCAATGGACACGGACAACAAGGGGGCAGCACATAAGTGCCGAGTGGGGGGTTATGGGGAAAAAAGGACACATATGTAAAAAATAAAAATCAAAAAAATTAATTAAAATATTATAAAATAAAAATAAAATACTAAATCTATTCCATTCTAGAGGGCACCATAACCTTAAGAGAAATTGTTTCATGCGACAAAAATTTTTAAATGAAACTCTCTGTAGCCTGAAAATTATTTTGGAAGGAAACAAAGAGAAGTTTCCTTCAAAAGTCATAAGGATTGTAATTGAAAGTCAATATATTTGGCCTCTTGAACTAAAGTAAGTAATTAGTGTTTTTGCCTCCCTGACAAAGTTTATATAAAGCTACAAAAAGAAATTGACAGCCAGTTTGAAATGGAATTGCCAGGGCCTAGGGCAAAGAATATCCTTCCATGATATTATTCTACAAGGTTATTATAATTTTAGATATATTACAACAGCATATTGTACAATTATCCCAAACAAACTTACAAACTAATTCTTTGAACGGTTGTCAGCAATTAAAAAAAAGGAAAAAAAGGACATGAAAGGATTTAATCCCTTTCAGAAGAAGTTAAGGCACTGGGAAGGCACTTGAGCATCCAAATGCCCTCAGCTGTTGCCTGAGCTTTCTGTTCATGCTGAGCTTGAAGCCTCGTGGTGGCTGGTACCATGGATCTGTCTCACACCCAATTGTGTGAGCTGGGCCCTCACTGGAGAAGAAACCCAAGTTACCTGAGATATATGATCAGCATGGTGACCCCGCCAGCAGGCCAGGGGTTCCCAAGGCAGGTGCTGGGTGTGGAGGCCATAGGGGCATAGGCTACCAAGAAGACAGAACTGAACCTCACATCACCCTGCTTGGCCCCGGAGGATGGCTGGTTAGCCAGAGACGGGTAAGATTCCTCAAGGATAGAACAACCTAAGATAGGCACAGTCGCAGGGGGCCATCAGGAGAGAACTTGGGGGGCAACAGAAGTGGGGCACAGACCCTCACCCCCCCAACATTGCAGGGGCTTGAACCCTCACCCCTTCTGAAGGAGGTCTCCTGTCCCCATGGCTGCTTCGCGCTTCCCACACCCAGCTCAGATCGGGACCCAGGCAACAAAAAGAGACTTGGCCCAGCTCACATCGAGATACAGGTGACAGACAGAGACATGGCCCAGCTCAGATCGGGACCCATGTAACAGACAGGAGACCTGGCCGACAGCAGTTGCCCTATATCTAAGTTCAGCCTAGCATCTGGAATTCTCAGGGCCCACTCAAGAATGCAAATAATCTTTCCCACTAATATTTACAGGGTAAACTAAGATTGTTGGTAGAGTATTAAATTTGACAGTAAAATAGTAATCGAGTTTTCAGATTAATTTAAATAGGCTAATTGAAATAAGTGAATATTCAAGTAAATTTAATTGTACTGGACAAAAAGCTGTTCCTAAAGTAATAACTAAAATTTCTATTGGTAGTTCATCTCATGGTAAAATTCCTGAATATGCAATGAACCCATATTTTTGGGCAAAAAAAAATATTTTTTTTAATTTAAAGTTATCAAGACTGCATTATAAAATTTACAGAAACCTCCAGTAATAAAAAAAAGGGGGGGTGGATAGTAGGGTAATATCACATAAGGAAAAATATCCTATAAGTTAATTACATCTGGAAAATTTTTACTTTACAAAATTAATTTTCATTTGTAATGCTAACAGCAAGACGGCCATGAAAAACACACATGGTGTCTAAATAAGACAAAGGAAAATCGTTTATGCAAAAATAAAAAGGATCCCAAATCAATTATATAGAAAAGATTCCTTTATTAACTTGTGGTTGAGAATATGTTTGTATATTTTCAGAAAACAACTCCAAGACCATGTGGATTCCTGCAACAGAGAGGAATTGACAGGTGTGCTCCAACCACGAAGACAAGAGGAAAAAAACAGTCCAGAGATGGAAGACGCTGACAACGCCTTGCCACGCAGTCAGCAGCTGTGCACTGCTGCAGGTTGCCTAGGACCAAACCAGAGAGGGTCGGACCTGCATTGCCACCATGTGCCCACTATCCAGATATCATTGCTGACATGAACACATAAGGAGCTGTTAGACATTGAAATGGGGACTCAGAACTGTTGGACATTGAAATTGGGACTCAAACATTTTTGTTTTTTGTTTTGTTTTGTTATTATATGTTTATTTCTAGTCTGCAAAGGCAAAACTTTTTAAAGGAAAGAAATGGTGGGAAAAAGATACAGAGGCAAAGAAGCATTGAACAGACTGTCAAACTACATTGGGAAGACAGGGGAGGTTGGGCGAGGGGGGCTGTAAGAGACCAATCGAAGGACTTGTACGCATGCATATAAGCATAACCAATGGATACAAGACACTGGGGGGGGGGCAGGTGAAGGCATGTACTGGGGGGTAGGGGAGGTCGGGGGGAGGTCAATGGGGGAAAAGAAAAGGAGACATGTGTACTAGTATTTGTAATACTTAAAAGAATAAAAAAAAAAAAAAAAAAAAAAAGATGGCTGTGGCCATGGAGTGAGCAGGAGGCTTGGGTTTCCCCGGCAATAGAGGAAGCCAAGCTTCACGCCTGCTCTGGCCGGCACTGGCCTCCACTCAAGGCTACAAAGTTTCAATTATAGAAGATAAATAAACCCCAGATACCAGGGCCTCCACTTGGGTTGCCAGGGGGTGTGGCTGGCCTGCAAACCACCACAGGCCCCTCGCCCAGGCCACCCCATGCCCCAAGGGAACCCCACCCTGATCCAGGACACGCCCAGGGCAAACCAGCCGGCCCCACTTGGGCACCAGGCCTCTATCCTATGTAATAAAAGAGTAATATGCAGATTGACCATCACTCCAACACACAAGATGGCTGCCCCCATGTGGTCAAAGATCTTGCCCCCATATGGACACAAGATGGCCACCACAAGATGGCCAGCAGGGGAGGGCAGTTAGGGGCAATCAGACTGGCACGGGAGCAGTTAGGCATCAATCAGGCTGGCAGGTGATCAGACTGGCAGGCAGAAGCGTTTAGGGGCAATTAGAAAGGCAGGGAGGCGAGCAGTTGGGAGCCAGCAGTCCTGGATTGTGAAAGGGATGTCCGACTGCCCGTTTAGGCCCGATGCTACCGGAATCGGGCCTAAACGGGCAGTCGGACATCCCTCAAGGGGGCCCAGATTGGAGAGGGTGCAGGCTGGGCTGAGGGATACCCCTCCCCCCGTGCACCAATTTCGTGCACCGGGCCTCTAGTAGTAAGTATAATACAGATAGTAATTATAAAATGACTGAAGAGAAAACAAACATACCAGATATAACAATGTGAATGAACTTAACTTGCCTATTTAAATATTTTTCAAACTTGCTTAGAGAGCAAAGTCTAACTTTATTCAGTATACATAGGACATACTTAAAATGCACTGATTCAAAAACGCTAAAAATAAAGGGATGAATACTTATCACAGAAATGGAAAAATTAAGTTGCAATCATACCAGACAAAATAAAATTTAAGCAAAAAGTATTCAACAGACAAATGCCAAAAGCTCTAATTCATAATGAAAAATAAGTTAATATCTATAAACCAAAAAATAGAAACTATAGCCAATCCAAGAATAAATAAATAGAAATTCACTATAAATAAGACACACACACCACTCAGCATGAGAATTCAAGGGGGATTAAGTAAAGGCATAAATGATCTAACAATATAACTAGTATATATATAAAAGCCTAAGTGACTGTCTGGTAGCTATGACGTGCAATGACCACCAGGGGGAACACGCTCAACGCAGGAGCTGCCGAGCTGTGGTGACTTGGCAGCTGCGGCTCTTGGGCGACGCACCTGGAACCAGAGAGGAGGGAGCCTGATTCCTGGGTGCGTCACCCAAGAACCGCCCTCTCGCAATCTGGGACCCCTCGTGGGATGTCAGAGAGCCTGTTCCGGCCCAATCCCCACAGGCCAGGCCGAGGGATACCACAGGCCTCTAGTGATATATAAGAAGAAACACATAAGGCATAAAGTTTTTAATACGTAACACATAAACCATACCTTGTACATGTAGATAAAATTAAAATTTTGTAAGGTCATATTTCTTAATAGTAATCACAACTTTTATTCCACACACCACACATTTATGGAACTTTCATAGATGTCAATAAAAATTTTCTGTATAGACCATCCCTACCTAAATACAGGGTTAAGTATTATTTCTATAATAAAATTGCTTACAGACTGAAACATTTAACAGTCTCATTTATGGAAAGCAGGTTATTAAGAGAATATGTTTGCTATTGGTTGACTTTACCAAATACCAGGGCCTCCACTTGGGTTGCCAGGGGGCGTGGCTGGGCTGCAAACCACCACAGGCCCCTTGTCCAGGCCACCCCATGCTACCGGAATCAGGCCTAAACGGGCAGTTACCAGTTTTTAAACTATAAGTTTTAAATTCATATATTGCTATTAATTGTGGGTCAGGATATGTTTATGAAATGTTGTAATTCCTAAAACTCCAAAATTCACAGGAATAAAGGCATTAATTTGTATACATTTCAACTAGAACATATGTTTTATAGAACAGTAATTTTTTACTTGAGTTCAGCTAAACAGGTATAATGCAAATAAATATCATTACAAAAGGAAAGGCTAAAATATGCTTCTGCTTTTATGTTAAAACTAGAGGCCTGGTGCACAGATTCATGCAAATTAAAGGAAATTAATTAGAAGGTGGCTGGTGGGTGAGACTGGGTGAGACGGGCCGGACACACTCTGAAGCCAACCTCCTCCCATGGTCCCTCCCTGGCCAGCTGCACCTGGGGTGGCGCTGGGGCTTGAAGAGCATATGGGGAGTGGACTCAAAGGGCGTATGCAGAGTGAGCCAGGTCCCTCCAGCAGGTGGAGTCCCTCGGCCTGGCCTGCTGGGATTGGGCCAAACCCGGCAGTCCAAGAAGTGCAAGAAGGCACTCTGCAAAGGTGCTGTGGCTCAGCAGATCCTGCGTTGAGCGTCTGCCCCGTGATGGTCATTGTGTGTCATAGCTACCAGTCGGTCGGCTGGTCACTTAGGCATATATATATATACACACATATATACATATATATATATGTTTTTCTTTCTGTCTTGTCTCCCCTCATCCCCCCAGACTGACAATATGATATATATGTATGTACTGTTCTATTATCAAGGAAGGAAAAAGTAAGACAACCTCTTATTCATGCAGGACAAATAGCTATGCCAAAAACACAAATTACATATAATTACAGGGTACTATTTTGTCATCTTTCTTTTTATAATCTAGCCATTTACACACTTTGATTTTTGACTTCCATTTGGGTTTATTAACATCAAAGCTTTGTCATCACTTATCTGTTTTGAAGGCATTTTTACCTGGGGCAATAATGTAAAAAAAAAAAGATTTTGCATTCTTGCTTTACTGTTGCAAGAGTTTTAGTCTTCATTAGGTTTACAACATTTCCTGGTTATTAAACTTGTGTATAGAACTGTAAAGTTTACTGCCTTGGCATACCAGTTTTAAATGTACTGTCACGAAACCCAATGCACTGCACACAAATACACCCTGATCCAAGTACACTCCCACACACTTTAGTTTAACCTCTGTTAAACTCTGTCTTATTAGTATCTTTTCCCCCCTTTCACAAAAATAATCACCATAACTTGAAATAAAAGCAATGCCAATTTTACTATATGAATTCCTTTTTTGAAAATACATTTTTATTAACTTCAGAGAGGAAGGGAGAGGGAGAGATAGAAACATCAATGATGAGAGAGAATCATCGACCAGTTGCTTCCTACACACCCCCACTGGGGATTGAGTCCACAACCCAGGCACGTGCTCTGGCTAGGAATTGAGCCAAGACCTCCTGGTTCATAGGTCAATGCTCAACCACTGAGCCATGCTGGCTAGTCTGTTGAATTGTTTAGAGCTCTTACAGCAAATTGAAATAGCTCCATCTTATTAATTACATTATTTAAGTTTTTAGAATATTCATTTATATTTTATTAAAAAAACCCCTAGATTAAATGAAACTTATAAAATCACCCCCAAGAGGAATCCAAGATGGCGGCATAGGTAAACACCTAAACTGCTGCCTCCCACAACAATTTAAACTGCAACTAAAAGACAAAACGTCTATCACCCAGAACCACGGGAAAGCTGGCTGAGTGGAAGTTCTACAACTAGAAGGAAAGAGAAAAGAGCATCGAGACGTGCACGAGCGCTGAAAAGCTGAGGTACGGAGGCGCGTGATCCGGGCTGGCTGCGGGCGACTGGGTGCGTTGCTTTTTTCAACCTGAACGGAGACAAGCCCCCGATTACTCTGAAATCCAGTCTCTGGGGAGACGCGGGGGACCCAAACTCCTACGGGGAGAAGCTGGACTGTCTACCAGTGAGAGTGGCTTGCTTGCAGAGCTGCGCGCAGGAATAATTGTTTACAGCACTGGGGCACAGGACTCCAAGACGCGGTCGGGGACACAGAGCCGGCTTACTAGCAGCCATTGCTGTTTGCCACGCCCTAACCTAGTGACACCCTGAGGCCCCGCCCCACACAACCTACAAACCCACCCAAGCTCCAAGCAGCTCAATTAGCATAAGAAAGCCTGCCCTATCACAGCTTAATCTAGAAAACTTGCAGCCCGGGTCAGACAGCTCCAAAACCTCCAAACCCCAAGCAAAGAGGAGAAAACTGCAGCTCTCACTGTAGCTCCTGCTGAGTGGCCTCAGACAGTAGCTGACCTGCACCCCTTTGGAGATCCAGAAGCCAGTGTACCTAGTGGTCAGTGTGAGACACCAGATTTCAACTCCTCACATCCATAAGTGACACATTCAAGAGGCAGACTCAGTGAGCACCAAAGCCCCACTGAAACAAGTCCTGCCCCATAAGCGTGTCTTCAGCGCAGCAGTTCTTCCATTATAGACACAGGGAGTGCTCACAGCTAATTGGCCTGGAGGTCAATTCCTCCCAGCGTACCAACAGCAATTCAGGCTTAACTACACCAAGACTTTGCACTCAGCCCACAAAGGGGTGTACCAAGAGCATCCACCTCATGTAATTGAGGAGGCTGAGCTACTGCCCCCTATAGATCACCTACCACACAAAGCTACTCCATCAACACAGGGAAGCAGCCAAAATGTGGAGACAAAGAAACATGTCACGAATGAAAGAAACAGAGGAAAGCAAACTACTGGATGACATAGAGTTCAGAACCACATGTATAAGGTTACTCAAGAATCTTCTAAAAACCGCCAAGAAACTTGATGACACTTCTGAGGAGCTTAGTGAGACCTTCAAGGACCTCAATGAGAATGCCAAAAAAATGGAAAAGGATCAGTCAGAAATGAAGCATACACTGTCTGAAAGAAAGAATATACAGAAACTCAACTGTAGATCAACATACCCCAAGAATCAAACCAAAGATCTGAAATATGTGGAAACAAAAAACATCCAACCAGAAAAACAAAAAGAAAAAAGAATCCAAAAATATGAAGATAATGTAAGGAGCCTCTGGGACAACTTTAAGCGAAACAACATCCGAATTTTTGGGGTGCCAGAAGAAGGGAGAGAGCAAAATATTGAAAACCTATTAGAAGAAATAATGACAGAAAACTTTCCCTACCTGGTGAAAGAAATAGACTTACAAGTTCAGGAAGCGCACAGAACCCCATACAAGAGGAACCCAAAGAGGACCACACCAAGACACATCATAATTAAAATGCCAAGGGCAAAAGACAAAGAGAGAATATTAAAAGCAGCAAGAGAAAAACAGTTAATTACCTACAAGGGAGTACCCATGCGACTGTCAGCTGATTTCTCGGCAGAAACTATGCAGGCCAGAAGGGAGTGGCAAGAAATATTCAAAGTGATGAACAGCAAGAACCTACAACCAAGATTACTCTACCCAGCAAAGCTATCATTCAGAGTTCAAGGTCAGATAAAGAGCTTCACAGACAAGAAAAAGCTAAAGGAGTTCATCGCCACCAAACCAGGATTACATGAAATGCTGAAGGGTATTCTTTAAGAAGAAGAAGAAGAAAAAGGTAAAGATAAAAATTATGAACAACAAAATGACATCAAATGCATACCTACCAACAAGTGAATCTAATAATCAAGTGAATAAAAAATCTGAAGAACAGAATGGACTGGTGAATATAATAGAATCAGGGACATAGAAAGGGAGTGGACTGACGATTCTCAGGGGAAGCAAGTGTGAGGGGTGTGGGAAGAGATTGGACAAAAATCTTACTCCTATGGATGAAGACAGTGGCGGGGGGTAAGGGCATGGGGTGGGGTGGGGAATCAGGTGGAGGGGAGCTATGGGGGAAAAAAAAGTGGAACACCTGTGATAATCTGAACAATAAAGATTTAATTAAGAAAAAAACACACACACACACACACAACTTAAAAATAAATAAATAAATAAATAAAATAAAATCACCCCCAAGTTAATATATTTCTGTTTGATTGTTTAAACATTATGATCCACCTTCCTTGCTCTTATTTATTTAAAATTTGTGACAATATTTTTTCCCCTTTTTAATCATTACCCAATAACATGCTTATTGATTTTAGAGAGGGGAAGAAAGGACGAGAGAGAAAAACATCAATGTGAGAAACATTGATCGCTGCTTTTCTGTACGTGCACCAACTGGGCATTGAATTTGCAACCTAGGTATTTGCCCTGACTGGGAATGGAACCCACAATCTTTCGGTGTCCATGGCAATGATCAAATCTACTGAGTCACACTGGCCAGCGCATGACCAACTGTTTTAGTCAGGTTGTACTCATAAAATATAAAATGAATTCAAATATGAATTTAAATAATATCAAAGAAACAAGACAGGGATGCCCACTTTCACCACTCCTGCTTGACATAGTACTGGAAGTGCTAGCCATAGAGATCAGACAAGAAGAAGAAATAAAAGGTATCCAAATTGGACAAGAAGTAAAATTATCATTGCTCGCAGATGTTATAATATTGTATATAGAAAACCCTTCAGACTCCATAAAAAAAACTAATAGATTTAATAAATGAATTTGGCAATGTAGCAGGATACAAAATTAACATCTGGAAAGCTATGGCATTTTTATACACCAATATTGAGCGCACAGAAAGAGAAACTAAAAAACAATCCCATTTACCATCGCAACAAAAAAAATGAAAATACCTAGAAATAGACTTAACTAAGGAGGTAAAAGACCTGTACTCAGAAAACTACAGGATGTAGAAAAAAGAGATAGAAGATATAAACAAGTGGAAGAATATACCATGTTCCTGGATTGGTAGAATCAACATCATTAAAATGTCCATACTACCGAAAACAATCTATAGATTCAGTGCACTCCCTGTTAAAATACCAACGGCACATTTCACACACCTAAAACAAACTCTCCTAAAATACATATGGAATTTTAAAAAAGACCCTGAATACCCTCAGCAATCATGAGAAAGAAGAACAAAGTAGGTGGGATCACAATACCAGATATCAAGCTATATTACAAAGCTACTGTTCTCAAAACTGCCTGGTTTTGGCACAAGAACAGACATATAGACCAATGGAACAGATCAGAGAACCCAGAAATCTACCCAAGCCATTATGCTCAATTAATATTTGACAAAGGAGGCAGGAGCATACAATGAAGTTAAGACAATCTCTTCAATAATTGGTGTTGGGAAAATTGAACAGATACTAGCAAAAAATGAAACGAGATCACCAACTTACACCATATAAAAAAATCCCTCAAAATGGATAAAAGACTTAAACATATGATGGGAAACCATAAAAATATTGGCAGAACCCATAGGCAGCAAAATATCAGACTATCTCATAGCAATATCTTTACTGATACGTATCCTAGGACAGAGGAAACTAAGGAGAAAATAAACAAGTGAGACTACATCAAAATAAAAAATGTATGCACAGCAAAAGAAACCAACAAAACAATAAGAGAGCACACTGCATGGGAGGATATAATTGCCAAATGTTATCTCTGATAAGGATTTAATCTCCAAATTTATAGGGAACTCATAAATCTTAACAAAAGAAGATAAACAATCCAATCAAAAAATGGGCAAAGGACTTAAATAGACACTTTTTGAAAGTAGACATACAGAAGGCCAAGAGACATATGAAAACATGCTCAAAGTCACTAATTATCTGAGAGATGCAAATCAAAAGGACATTGAGGTACCATCTTACACCTGTCAGAATGGCTATCGTTAGCAAATCAACAAACGACAAGTGCTTGGGATGATGTGGAGAAAAAGAAACCCTTGTGCTCTGGTGGTAGGAATGCAGACTGGTGCAGCCACTGGTTTCCTCAAAAAAAAAAAAAAAAATTTAAAATGTAACTCCCTTTTGACCCAGTAATCCCTCTTCTAGGAATATATCCCAAGAAATCAGAAACACTAATCAGAAAGAATATATGCACCCCTATGTTCACAGTAGTGCAATTTACAATAGCTAAGCTTTGGATACAGCCTAAGTGCCCATCAGCAGATGAGTGGATTTAAAAACTATGGAACCTCTACACAATTGAATACTATGCTGCTGTAAAAAAAGAAAGAACTCTTACCATTTGCAACAGCATGAATGGACCTGGAGAGCATTATGCTAAGTGAAATAATCCAGTCCGAGAAAGAAAAATATCTCATGATCTCGCTTATTTGTTGAATATAATGAACAATATCAACTGATTAGCAAAAATAGTTTCAGAGACACAGAAGCATGGAACAGACTGTCAAACCTCAGAGGGAGGGGGGAGGGCATAAGGGGGGTGGTAAGAGAAGAACCAAAAGACTTGTTTGCATGCATATAAGTATAACCAAAGAACAGAGACAGTAGGGTTATGAGGGCTTGTGCTGGGGGTTGGGATTGGGTGGGGAGAGGTTAATGGGAGAAAAAGGAGACATATGTAATACTTTCAACAATAAAGAATTGAAATAAATAAATAACATCAAAGAAAAACAAACCATATTTGGTGTTTTCTTACAATTTTAATAATTAATGCCATGATGCAATGTTATGCATATTAAACTAATAATATCAAGGTTTCTTAAAAATAATTTGTTAGATAATACTTTTTAGCAACATTGAAAAACCCCACCAAAAGAAAGCCATTAGAAGTTTTTGGCAATTGGTCCCATATTCATCACAATTGTTGATTCTAAGCTCTCATCTTTAGGAACTGTAATCCCCTCTTCCCACTGTATGTGCTTTTCTCCAGTAGCAGTGTCATTACAGATCCCTCCAACAGCCCATGTCCTGATTCCACTGCCTTGTTTTCTAGAGCTGTTCACAATCAGGTTCTTTAAAAAAAAAAATTACATAGAAGGAAAGTGGAATTAGGTCTATAGCCAGCTTTTAGGATTAACCACACCCTCTGCTTTCACTCATTACAATAGAGGAAGAAAACTTGTTACCACCAAATTCCAAACTTTGTACAATGGTCTTGACTTCATATAATTTCCTTTCAAAAGACTTCGACCTATATTTACCTACCCCCCAGATCTGTGACAATTTTTTTGCCTCTTTATCACATTATCCTGTCAGCATTCAAATGTCCTCTATTGTCTCACATCCTAATATATAAAAACCTAGGGTCCATAAGGACAGACTGAAGGCTTGACGGAACACTGGAAGTCAATCCTACAGAAAGTGCTGGGTTGCCACGGCTGAGGGGGCTGTGGATCAGGCCTGGAGAGAGGCCCAGAGAGAGAGGCAGGGTCTGATCCACAGCTGTTGATCAGCTGTTGCCCCGCTACCCTCCTGGCTTTGTTCGCAGCCACGCCTGTTTCTCTCCGGGCCTCAGAGGGGGCTGCTAATCAGCCCCACCTCTGATCAGGCCTGGAGATAGGCCCAGAGACACTGACTGGCATAGAAACTGACCAATTAGAATCAAATCTGGGTGAACTGTGAGGAACCAATGGCTGCCTAGGAGGTGGAGCTTTTGACGCTGACTGGCATAGAAACCAACTAATCAGAATCAAATTGGCTGGCAGGGGAGGACAGTTGGGGGCTAGATCAGGCCGGCAGGCAGAGGCAATTAGGGGCTATCAGGTCGGCAGAGGAGAGCAGTTGGGGGCGAGATCAGGCCAGCAGGAGAGGGCAGTTGGGGGCAACCAGGCCAGCAGGGGAGGGCAGTTGGGGGTGAGATCAGGCTGGCAGGGGAGGGCAGTTGGGGGCGAGATCAGGCAGGCAGGCAGGCAGGCAGAGGCAGTTAGGGGAGATTAGGCAGGCAGGCAAGCGGTTAGGAGCCAGTGGTCCCAGATTGCAAGAGGGATGTCCGACTGCCAGTTTAGGCCCGATTCCACATAGATCGGGCCTAAATCGGCAGTTGGACATCCCCCAAGAGGTCCCTGATTAGAGAGGGTTGCAGGCTGAGCTGAGGGAACCCCCCCCGTGCACAAATTTCGTGCACCAGGCCACTAGTCCTAATAAAGAAGGAATATACTAATTGACTGTCACACCCTCACAAAGATGGCGACACACACAGCCAATAGAGGGAATATGCTAATTGAACTGCCACATCCTCAGAAGATGGCAGCGCCCACAGCCACAAAATGGCAGCACCCAGTCCCCTCAGCCCCACCTCATCCAGCCAGAGTACCCCATTCCCCTCAGCCCTGCCTCATCCAGCTGGAGTCCCCCAGTCCCCTCATCTAGCCAGAGTACCCAAGTCCCCTCAGCCCCACCTCACCCAGTCCCTGCAGCATCCAGCCTCATCCAGCCTCCGTCCCCCAGTTCCCTCAGCCCCACAGGGGAAGGCAGTGGGGGGTTATCAGGCCAACAGGGGAAGGCAATTGGAAGCAATCGGGCTGGCAGAGGAGGACAGTTGGGGACGATCATGCCAGCAGGGGAGAAGGTAGGTGTCGATCAGGATGGCAGGGGAGCAGTTAGGGGGCTATCAGGATAGCAGGCAGAGTGGTTAGGGGCAATCAGGCAGGCGAGTGGTTAGGAGACAGCAGTCCCAGATTTGGTGGGATTAGACCTAAACCGGCATTCGGACATCCCGAGGGGTCCCAGATTTGAGAGGGTGCAGGCTGGACTGAGGGACACCCCCTCCCGTGCACGAATTTCGTGTACTGGGCCTCTAGTCTTAAAATAAAAATAAAAACAAAAACAAAAACCTGCCCTTGGTCTCTTATCTCCTGCTCACTGCCTTTTACATCCTTTATAGCAACACTTTTAGAAAAAAGTATCTCTTTTCATTTATTTGCTTCCTTACTTCAGTCTCTCATCACATCCCAATTAAATTTCACCGAAATTCCTCGTGTCACCAACAACTTCCCTATTGCCACACCCAAAATTCCATTTTCTGTTCTCCTTTCATCCACAGACTTAAGTGGGTACTCCCTCCTTCTTGAAGGGTTTTCTTGTGACTATGCTGCCATGGTAAGCACACTTATCTAATACTTTTTTTTGGTTATGGAAATGTCCTATTTTGAGATTATAAAAACTGCCATATGAAACTTCTTGTTATACTTATTATAATGATGCTATAGTTATCTTCTTTATGAAACAGAAGAAAATACTGTTTTATTCTCAGAATTAGTTATGCTTATGAGCAACTGACTATAGTCATGTGTCGCTTAATGACAGGGATAAGTTCTGTGATTTTGTGGTTGGGCGAACATCACAGAGGCACTTACACAAACCTAGATGGTACACCTCACTACATCATCTGTATGGTATATCATACTTGCAGTCAGTTGTTCACAGAAACATCGTTACACAGCATAATTGTATTATGAAGCAAATAACTGGCCTATTCTCCTCTTTGAACTTGTTGCTAAGTTTAAAATCAAGCATAAATCAGAATCTCACAGCATACATTTTAATCTTTTTTAAAGCTTCATCTTGTATTTTTTATTTTCCTCTCCATTTAAAAACTATAAATTGCAGTAGCATTTTTCTAATCCACTTAGAATCCTTTCAGTATTAAGGTCAGTATAAATAAACACACTTAAATATAGTTTAAGAAAAAAACCCCACAGCATTAAAGTCAGTGGGGGAGGATGTCTACTTTTGTCTCCCTAGCTGCTTTCCAGGTATCCTCTTCCCTCTTTCCCTTTATTTGTTTGACATTTCAGAGATTATCATTGACCATATCTTAGGCAAGTTACCTGTCATTTTGTTACTATGCTGAAAGCTCTCCTCTGAGATTGATCAATCAACCAACCAACCAATCATTGTCTGCAGCCCTTTTCTTCCTCCTCCTCCTTTGCCCGGGGTGAGAAGATTGGGCACAGCTTTTGGAACACTGGTTACATAAAGGGAAATCTAGTATCCATACAAACATGACAGTCATGAATTGAAACGTTTTGAATAAAACAATACATGAGTCCAAACAGATATAAATGAATGGATGAACAGTGGAGAAGAGAAAGCTCCACAAAGCCTCAAAGTACCACCCTCCAAAATACTTATTAACTAGAGGCCTGGTGCAAGAATTCGTGCACGAGTGGAGTCCCTCGGCCTGGCTGGCAATCAGGGCTGATGGGGAGGGGAGGGGGCGGCCTCCCGGGGGAAGGGGCTTCGGAAGGTTGGCCCCAGCAGCAAGCTAACCAACAGCTGATTCCACAAGGAATAGGGCTCCCTCCTCTCTCCTGTCTGGGTTGGGATGCGGGTGAACCAGATTCAGGGCTGTCAGGGCCCCAGCAGCAAGGTCTGGGTCAGTGCGCATCATAGCTACCGGCTGGTCGTTTGGTCACTTAGGCTTTTGTATGTATAGATGAGTATAAAATATACATTAACTTTACAGTTAAGAAACCTGGCAGATACCTAATCTTACTAAAAGATGAAAGTTACTATCATCAGTAGAAATCTGCATCATGTGCCTCCTAACGTCATGCACTGAACACAGCATGGTTTAGTGTTATTCATAACACAAAAAGCCTAAATCATAAGGCATCAACCAAATCTAAATTAAGAAACATTCTGCAAAGTAATAACCCAATACTCACAGATCAGTGAAAATGCTTCAGAACTGCAAACATGCATATGAACACAGATGGATTGAAGCTTGGAAGAAAGGCATGCTAATTATAAACTGAATTTAGCCACTTTAAACACAGCTTTGGCTTGCATCCTTCTATATTTGTGATATAGTAATATATGTAATTCTTTATGCATTAAATAACCATATGGTGGCAGGTTTAAAAAATACAGGTGATCTAATTTCAAAGTGATACTGATAGCTGTTACAACTATAATGGAAAATACCTGAGATTTCTATTGATGCAAAGTAGGTTACCGTTAACACATTCATAATTGAAGAAAATGGTAAAAATAGGTCAATGAAACCAAAAATGTAATCTTTTTTTATCTTAGTTCATAGACTCCCTGGGTTCTATGCCTGGGCCCATGAAGGGTAAGTACCCCTAAACTAGTTCCCTTCTGTCCTCAGATAAACATTTTTGTCATATGGCTTAAGGGGCACTTTGTGATCTGCCTGCCACCACTTAATCCATCTTGAACCCCATATTTTGCAGCTCATGTTCTACAGAGTGAAATCCTTACCTTTAGACTTTGGCAATGCTAATGCCTGCAATATTCTTCCCATACTTTTTGTCTGGCAGACTCCTAATCATCTACAGGTGTCAGTTCACATTGCTTTAGGAAACCAAGACTGTGTTGAATGCACTTCTAATGTGCTACCATTGCCTCACTTACTACCCTATCACAGCATACTGTGAAAATTGCTCTCCCTAGAAACTGGAAGCCTCAAATCCCCATTCTTTGCATGCTGCCTTAGCACAGAGTAGGTACTTCAGTAATTGTGGAAGAAAAGAAAAAAGAAAATTCCAATTTATTTGCTGTTTTGTGACTTTGAATTCTACCGTTAATTCCTGATTGACCCTCATAAATGCAAGCTGTTGGTCACAATGGGAAAAAGTGTAGAATTTGATGAATATAAAACTACAATTTTTATTGGAAGAATCACTTAGTGTGATGACTGAAAATGAAGGACATTATCACTATTATTATAAATCCTTTATCAGGAAGATTTTATCACCTTGCAATACTAAGCAAAATAACTATACCAGAACTAATATATAAAGTAATACCAAGAGATGGTACACATCTATGTCAGTAATTCTCAATTATGCACATGCTGGTGGTAGCTATGGTGGAGGGACTGCAAGTCCCTCCTCGGGAAGTGTTATCAGAATTGATGAGATGGAGGGAGAGTTTTCAAACTACAGGTCTCTCAATCCCTGTTGTATTCAACCACTGCTGCTGAGAGGAATGTGTAGTCATCTTCCCTGGTGGTAAAGGATGTGTCGATAGTCTTTGTAAAAAAACTGATAATAAAATGTTTTCTGTATTCCTTTAACTAGGCTGAAGGAGGTGAGGGGACTGATTCCAAACTACCACAACTAGTGTAGTTTTTAGGTTATGTCAGGAATTAAAAACACAAACAGAAAAAAGCAATGAGACAGATGAACTGAAATCTCTCTACAAATTGCTTGTTCTGGGGACAGAGGTGAATCCACTTTGGCTGGAAAGTGTATCTGAGCAGTGACAGGTCCGAGTGTGATTAGAGGGCTCTGAATGACAAAATTTAAAAATGTGGATTTTATCCTAGGTAGATCAAGGCACTAAGGGTTTCCGTTGGGAAGGTTAACCAAGCATCTTAAGATGAATTAAGGGGTTGAGAATACACAAATAGAGAAACCAATGATGAATAAACTGCTTGATACAGATTAACAAAAATGCCATAAAACACTAAAAGATAGATCCTGCTACCTGTGATCAGAAATGGTGTAAGGATGCAGGACAGTTAGTTATTGCACGTTTTCTCTATATGACATCTTCATTTATTAAGTAAATGATGTTATTTGTCAATAATTTTAACTCACACGGCCCGCTTTCCTCTTTTTTGTTGTATCAGACTGTTCTTGGTGTTTTTCATGAGAAAAGCTAATGTAAATCTAACAAACGAACAGAAAAAGAATACTTTTAATTAAAAAAAAAAATCCGCACAGGGGTGGTCCCGAGGGCCTGGGGCGGGGGTGGGGGCGTGGGCTGGAAGGGATCCATGGGGGAAAAAGGGGACATGTAATCCTTTCAACAATAAAGATTTTTTAAAAAGAATATAACGGGCATTCAATAAACTGCACATTTTAAAGTAAAAAAAAAAATCCCCCCACAAAAATATATTAAAATGCCCATAAGATATTTAAAAAGTTTTTCAAATGTTTTAGGTAGGCACTTTATATTACACTAGGGAATCTGACCTTTACTTAGAAGAAACGTCTTTTACTTAGTGCTCACAGTCTACTGAAGCATTATACAGTTGATCATAAAATCTGGAAATTATCAGCCGGCTAATTCTTAGAGTTAACATTTTTACGATTAAATGAAAATCATCTATTAGGATAACTGCATCAAAGCAGTCGTACAAGCTTAGGTACGCCCAGATAGGGTAACTGGACAAAACGACCTGCGGATCTGCGAACCACTTCGCTGTCCAGGGAGGGAGGAAGGAAGGGGCACCACGCAGAGACAAATTCAGTGCTGCATTAAGACACACCCTCTGTCATCACCACCAATTTTGTGTTGTCGACGTTTGTCCGTGGAGTTGGGCACGGCGGGGCTCTTACTCAACCCTGTCGGGTCCTCGGCCGCCCTGCCCGAATCTTACCCCACCCCCAGGGTCCCAGGTCGGGCGTCGGAGGAGCTCGGGGGCGGGCGGCGCAAAGGGCCCTTCCCTACCTGCGCTAGGACAGAGTGGCGGCCCTGTGGCGCGGCCACATTCACGAGGCCGTGGTACCACGCCACTCCCACTCCTGCCAGCGCGACACCGGCCAGTGACGCCGCCACGGGTCTGGCAGCCACTCCGCGCCGTAGCCTTTCGCCCCAGGCCACCAGTCGAGCGCTCCGCGTTGCCGCTGCCGCTGCCGCCATGTTTGCGGAAGCATCCGCGCTCCTTCACATGAGAACTCTTGCACCCGTTGACCTCGCGAGATCTGCGGCCTCCGCCCCGCCTCCAGCGCCTGCGCTGTGGGTGCGCTGCGTAAGATTTGGGGCGGCGGAAAGAAATACCTTCTGTTACCGGCCGGCCGGGTGGAACTGGAGAAACACCGAACAACCAGAAAGGCCCCCAATCCGAGGCTAGATGGAGCCATGTGGTGGAGGAAGTGCCCCCTGTCCGTAAGCAAGCGTGTCACCTGTAGGTCATTGAGGGATCTGGGTTGTTGGCTCCGCCCTGTACAGGAAGCGGCACAATTATCTGATGATAATTGAGAGCAGCCCTGCAGTTTGCCTCGTAGGGACGCGTCCTGACTGGAACCGTGTCTGAAGAGGCTGGGACGCGGAGCCCAATACGCTGCAGATTCTTGAGAGCTACATTTGCTCTTCATGCCACGCACCTGCCTGTATCAACGGTTTCTTAAAGCTACCCTATTATTCAGAAGTCTGCAGATACTTTCGCACATGCTGTTTCAAATACCATGAATTAGCTGACCCACCTCTAGTAAGCAGTCTTGGTATAAAGAATTGTTTCTACTTGGCTTTACTTAAGCAGCTAAGTAATCTTGCTTAAATTTGATTTTTAAATTGTGGTAAAATATACATAACATAAGATTTACCATTTTAGAGCCAATTTTATGTCTACAGTTATGTGGCATTAAGTACATTCATACGGGTGTCCAACCATCACACCATCCATATCCAGAACTTTTTACATCTTGCAAAAATGGCAAAGTTAAAAAAATTAAGTGTCCTTCCCGTCTGTTTTGTTCATCCCTCCTACCGTCATATTCTTTAAAAAATATTTTTATTTTTTAATTAAA
This sequence comes from Corynorhinus townsendii, assembly GCA_026230045.1. NCBI lineage: Eukaryota > Metazoa > Chordata > Mammalia > Chiroptera > Vespertilionidae > Corynorhinus > Corynorhinus townsendii. Next base: position 112,788,634 of record JAPDVU010000003.1, on the reverse strand, counting down.
GTCTATAATGTTCAATATTAGTTTGTATTAGCATAGACAATTAGCATACAAATTAGTATGTGTACAGCATAGACAATTGTCTACGTTACAAAGTGGTCCCCCTGATATTTCAAGTACTAATCTGGCACCTTAAATAGTTATTACAATACTTGAGGCCTGGTGCATGAAATTTGTGCACGGATGGTCCCTCAGCCCGGCCTGCACCCCCTCCAATCCGGGACTCCTCGGGGGAATGTCCGACTGATTTTCGCAATCTGAGACTGCTGGCTCCTAAGTGCTCACCTGCCTACCTGCCCGATTGCCCCTAACCCCTCTGCCTGCCTGCCTGGTCACCCCTAACTGCTTCTCTGCTGACTTGATCGCTCCTAACTGCCTCTGCCTTGCCCTACACCCAAGACCCAGGATTCCATCCTCCAGCTGGTCGCAGGCACCTGGGACCTGGGCTTCCCTCCCTCTGACCGGCCGCAGGCACCCAGGACCCGGGCCAGCTTCGCCCAGGTCGGCCACAGCTGCAGGGGACCATGGGCGGGTGGCTTTGCCTGGGCTGCAGCCATAGGTGCTTGGGACCACGGGGCTCTCCCCGGCCGCAGCCACAGGCACTGGCGCCCAGGCCCACGGGGCGGGCGGCTTGTCCCTTTCCTGGGCCGTAGCCTGGCTGGTCCCCATTCCTCTCTCCCCAGTGTTAAGTGTCTGAGCCGTTAATGGCGTAGGGTGTGATGAGCATTTGCATATTAGCTCTTTATTATATAGGATTATTGACTATATTCCCTATGTTGTACTTTACATCCCCTGACTATTTTGTAACTGCCAATTTGTATTTCTTAATCCTTTCACCATTTTTCACCCAACCCCCCCAATCCTCCTCCCCTCTGGTGACCATCAATTTGTTCTCTGTATGTACCTACCCTCGTATCCTTAATTGCTCTTTTTTTGGTGAATCACATCCTATCCCAGATATATCACTTAGATGAAGTATCCTATATAATAAAAGCCTAATATGCCAAGTGTCCGGTCATCCAATCATCTGTTCAGCCAATCAAAGTGTAATATGCTAAAGATAAGGTAAGGCCACTCAACTGCTCATTATGATGTGCACTGACCACCAGGGGGCAAATGCTCTGCCCGGTAGGTTAACTTGCTGCTGGAGTCTGGCTGATTGGGACTGAGCGAGATGGGCCATACACGCCATGGAGCCCTCCCATGGTCCCTCCCCAACTGGCCAACCTCCCACGTCCCTCCCTGGCCCTGATTGTGCACTGGTAGGATCCCTGAGCTTGGCCTGCCCTCTCGCAATCTGGGACCCCTTGGGGGATGTTGGAGAGCCCATTTCGACCAGATCCTGCAGGCCAGGCCAAGGGAACCCACTGGTACATGAATTTGGGCACTGGGCTTCTAGTATACTTTATAAAAGCCCAGACAGAGCCACTCTCTTTATTTCAGGCAATACCTATTTACTGAATGTTAAATTTATATTTAAAAAATCTTTATTGTTAGAGTATTACAGTTGTTATCCTCCCCTTTTTTGTTTTTGCCCTGTTGCCCTCCTCCACCTGGATCCTACCCCTTCCCAGGCCTTCACCTAGGTAATGCGTTATATGGATATAAGTTATTTGGTTAGTCTTTTCCCACCCCCTCCTTTCCCTATGATATCAGTCAGTCTGTTCCATGTTTCCATGCTTCTGGTTCTATTTTATTCATCAGTTTATTTTGTTCTTTAGATTCCTTGTTCATTTATTTATTCATTTTTAAAATATGTGTTTGTTGTTTTTTTCCCCCCCAGATGGAGGAAGGGAGAGGGATATAGAAAAACATCAATGATGAGAGAGAATCATGGATCAGTTGACTCCTGCACACCCCTGATCGAGCCTGCAACCCAGACATGTGCCCGGACCGGAAATCGAACCATGACCTCCTGGTTCATATTTTGATGCTTAACCAGTAAGCCACTCCAGCTGGGCATTCATATTTTTGATCTTTTTTTTTTTTTCTTAAAGAAAACCCTTAAACATTTCATGTGATATTGGTTTAGTGGTGATGAACTTTGATGGTCTCATTTATTTTCTTGTCTGTAAAGCTCTTTATCTGACCTTCAATTCTAATATGTTTTATTTTATTATTATTTTTTAAATATATTTTATTGATTTTTTACAGAGAAGAAGGAAGAGGGATAGAGAGCTAGAAACATCGATGAGAGAGAAACATCGACCCGCTGCCTCCTGCACACCTCCTAGTGGGGATGTGCCCGCAACCTAGGTACATGCCCTTGACCAGAATTGAACCTGGGACCTTTCAGTCTGCAGGCCGACACTCTATCCACTGAGCCAAACCGGTTAGGGCTGACCTTCAATTCTAAATGATAGCTTTGCTGGGTAGAATAATCTTGGTTGTAGGTCCTTGCTTTTCATCACTTTGAATATTTATTGCCACTCCCTTCTGGTCTACAAGGTTTTTGTTGAGAAACCACCTAACAGTCCTATGGGTAATTCCTTGTACGTAACTAACTGCCTTTCTCTTGCTGCTTTTAAGATTCTCTCTTTGTTTTTAACCCTTGGCATTTTAATTATGATGCCTTTTGGTGTGGGCCTCTTTGATTTCCTCTTGTTTGGGACTCTCTGCCCTTCTTGGACTTGTGTATTTATTTCTTTCACTAGGTAGGGGAAGTTTTCTGTCATTATTTCTTCACATAGGTTTTCAGTTTCTTACTCCCTCTCATCGTCTTCTGGCACCCCATGATGTAAACGTTGGTATGCTTATTCCAGAGGCTTCTTATACTATCTTCATATTTTGGGGTTCTTTTTTCTTTTTGCTCTTCTGATTGGGTGTTTTTTGCTTCCTCATATTCCAAATCACTGATTTGATTCTCAGAGTCCTCTACAGTTCATTTCCTGTAAATGACTGTTCAGTTAGTGTATCCTTCACTTCTGTTTGTTCCTTTTTCATGTCTTTGATGGTCTCATTTATTTGAAATTTTCATTAAGTTCCTTGAGCATCCATATACCCATTGTTTTGAACCCTGTATCCAGTAGTTTAGTTCCTTTTCTGGCAGTTTCTTCTGTTCTTTTATTTGAGACATGTTTCTTTGTCTCCACATTTTTTGGCTGCTTCCCTGTGTTTGTTTCTATGTATTAGGTAGAACTGCTGTGTCTCTTGGAATTGGTAGAGTGGCCTTACATAGTAGGTGTCCTGTAGGGCGAGTGTCTCAGCCTTCCCAGTCACCTGAGCTCTGTGTACACTGTCCTATTATAGTTGAGCCTTGATTGCTATTAGCATCACTGGGAAGAATTGACCTTCAGGCCAATTGGCTGTGAGGACCAGCTGTGACTACAGCGGAAGAGCTGCTGTGCAGGAGATACCCCTATGGAGCAGGACTTGCTTCAGTAGGGCTTTGTTGCTCACTGAGTCCAATCCTAGAGTGTATCACTAATGGATGTGGTAGAGTTGTATTCTAGTGTGGTCTGAAGCTCTCTATTGGTGCATGAGCTTTGGGGCCTCCCAGGAGGTGCAAAATCAGCCACTGCTTGTGCCCTGCCTGCTTGTGTTGGACTTAGAGGTGCCCAAGAGAGGCCAAGCTGTGAACCTTGGCAAACTGCTAGAAGTGCTGGGCCTGGGGCCACTTATCCAGAGGTATGGGCACACTGAGTTCAGCTGCTGCTGCTTTGAGAGATTTTAGGAAAGTCTGAAGCCTGAGCCAGGACAGACCATTCATAGCTTGGGTAGGGCTGCTAATTGGATAAGGCTGGATCTCAGGGCGGGGAAAATAGGACAAGCCGGGTTGATGGAGACTCAGCTATCACATCTGCCAGTCAGCTCTGCAACAAAGCTGCCCCCCCCCCCCCGCCCAGTTCTTTCCCTGAGGCCATATAGTTTAGTTCTTCCCAGGTGTCCCTGGATCCTTTCAAGCTGCTTCTGTCCCAGCACTGGACCTCAGAGGGAGGGAGTCTGAGTAAATCTATGCTGGCCCTTTAAGAGGAACTGTCTGTGTCTTCAGTAGCCTCTCTATCACTCAGCCACAATTCCTGCTGTGTTTTATAGCTCTGAGTTAGGAGAACTTCTCTTCCCGGCACTGAAACTGTGGGCTGGGGGCCTGGTGTGGGGCTGGGACACCTTAATCCTTCACGGAGGTCTCCAAAGTTAAGATATTTCTACCAATTAAAAACACCCCACATATAGGTGTTGGGCCAGCCCATTCCATGCTCCCCCTCCTTCTAACAGTATCAATGTGACTACTTCTTTAATGGTCTAGTTGTAGGGCTTCCATTCAGCCAGATTTCAGATGGTTCTGAATGATGGTTGTTCTGTATTTTAGTTGTAATCTTGGTGTGGTTCTGGGAGGATCTGAGTACTGGTATTTACCTATGCCACCAACTTGGTTCTCTCTCTGAATGTTGAATTTTTTTTTTAATCTATTTATTTATTTTAAATTTATCTTTGTTATTGGAAGTATTACAAATGTCCCCTTTGTGTGTTTGTTTGTTTTCCCATTACCCCCCTCCTCTCCATACCCACCTCTCCCAGGCGTTCACCACTCTATTGTCTGTGTCCATGGGTTATGCATATGTGCATATGAGTTCCCCCATTAATCACTCCCCTCCCACCCACACATCTTCACCCTGGCCTTCCCTCTGAAATTCCTCAGTTTGGTTCATGCTTTTGTGTCTCTGTTTCTATTCTATTAATCAATTGATTTTGTTCATTAGATTCCACAAATGAGTGAGATCATGTGATACTTATATTTCTCTAATTGGCTTATTTTGCTTAAGATATTACTCTCCAGGTCCATTGATGTTGTTGCAAATGGTAAAAATTCTTTCTTTTTTATAGCTGCATAGCATTCCATTGTGTAAATGTACCACAGCATTTTTATTCACTCATATGCTGATGGGCACTTGGTCTATTTTCAAATCTTAGCTATTGTAAATTGTGCTGTTATGAACATAGGGGTGCATATTATCCTTTCTGTTTGGTGTTTCTGGTTTCTTAGGATATATTTCTAGAAGTGGGATTACTGGGTCAAATGGGAGTTACATTTTTAATTTTTTGAGGAAACTCCATACTGTTCTCCACAGTGGCTGCACCAGTCTGCATTCCCATCAGCAGTGCATGTGGGTTCCTTTTTCTTCACATCCTCACCAGCACTTTTCATTTGTTGATTTGTTGATGGTAGCTGTTGTGACAAGTATGAAGTGATACCTCATTTTTGTTTTAATTTGTATCTCTCTTATGATCAGTGACTTTGAGCATTTTTTTCATATGTCTCTTAGCCATCTGTATGTCTGTTTTGGAGAAGTGTCTATTTAGGTCCTTTGCCCATTTTTAAATTGGATTATTTGCCTTCCTTTTGTTAAGTTGTATGAGTTCCCTATATATTTAGGAAATTAACCCCTTATTGGATGTATCATTGGAAAATATATTCTCCCAGGCAGTGGGCTCTCTTTTCATTTTGTTGATAGTTTCCTTTTGCTGTGCAGAAGCTTTTTATTTTGATGTAGTCCCATTTGTTTATTTTCTCCTTAGTTTCCTTTGCCATAGGAGATGTATCAGCAATATATTGATATGAGAGATGTCTGAGATTTTGCTGCCTATGGTTTCTTCTAAGAATTTGATGGTTTCACATCTTACATTTAAGTCCTTTATCCGTTTGGAGTTTATTCTTGTGCATGGTGTAAGTTGGTGGTCTAGTTTCCTTTTTTGCATGTACCTCTCCAGTTTTCCCAACACCATTTATTGAAGAGACTGTTTTGACTACATTGTATGTTCTTGCCTCCTTTGTCAAATATTAATTGAGCATAATGCCTTGGATCCATTTCTGAGTTCTCTGTTCTGTTCCATTGGTCTATATGTCTGTTCTTGTGCCAGTACCAGGCTGTTTTAATTACAGTGGCTTTGTAGTATAACTTGATATCTGGTGTTGTGATCCCTTCAACTTTGTTTTTATTTTTCAGGATTGCTGCAGCTATTTGGGGTTGTTTTGGTTACATATAAACTTTTGGAGTATTTATTCTAGAACTGTGAAATATGCTGTTGGTATTTTAATAAGGATTGTATTGAATGTGTAGATTGCTTTTGTTAGTAAGAACATTTTAATGATTTTGATGCGACTAATCCATGAACACAGTATATTTTTCATTTGTTTATATTTTCCTCTATATATTTTTTCAAAGTCCTGTAGTTTTCCGAGTACAGGTCTTTTACATCCTTGGTTAAGTTTATTCCTAAGTATCTTAATTATTTTTGTTGCAATGGGAAAATGGATTTTTTCTTTTTAGTTTCTCTTTCTAAGAATTCATTATTGGTGTATAAAAATGCCATAGGTGTCTGGGTTTTAATTGTATATGCTGCTACATTTCCAAATCAATTTTTTAAATCTAGTAGTTTTATTGACAGAGTCTTTAGGGTTTTCTATATATAATATCATGTGATCTTTGAGTAATGACAGTTTTGCTTCCTCCTTTCCAATTTGGATGCCTTTTATTTTTTCTTCTTATCCCATTACTATGGCTAGCACTTCCAGTACTATATTGAACAAGAGTGTTGAAAAAACTTGTTTTCAGGGGAAATGGTTTTACTTTTTTCCCACTGAGTATAATGTTGGCTGTAGGTTTGTCATATATGGCCTTTATTATGTTGCGGTATGATCCCTCTATTCCTCTTTGCTGAGAATTTTTATCAAAAAGGGTGTTGGAATTTGTTGAATGCTTTTTCTGCATCTGTTGAAATGAATATGTGATTTTTAAAAATTTTATTTATTTTTTATTGATTTTTTTACAGAGAGGAAGGGAGAGGGATAGAGAGTTAGAAACATCGATGAGAGAGAAACATTGATCAGCTGCCTCCTGCATACCCTGCACTGGGGATATGCCCACAACCAAGGTACATACCCTTGACCGGAATCACACCTGGGACCTTTCAGTCTGCAGGCCGACGCTCTATCCACTGAGCCAAACTGGTTAGGGTTGAACATGTGATTTTTATCTTTCAATTTGTATGTGATGTATCACATTTATTGATTTGCGAATATTGTACCAGCCTTGCATCCTTGGAATGAATCCCATTTGGTCATGTTGTATATTATTTTTAATGTATTGTTGGATCCGATTTGGTAATACTTTGTTCAGTATTTTAGCCTCTATGTTCATCAGGTATATTGACCTGTAATTCTCTTTCTTTATAGTGTCTTTATCTGATTTGGAATAAGGATAATACTGGCCTTATAGAAAGAGCTTGGAAGTGTTCCTTCCTCTTGGATTTTTTGGAATATGTTTTAGTTGTTCTTTGAATGTTTGGTAAAACTCCCCTGTGAATTCCTCTGGACCAGGGCTTTTGTTTGCTGAAAATTTTTTTTTTATTACTGCTTCAATTTTATTAGTAGTTATTGGTATATTCATGTTTTCTTGCTTCCTGATTGAGTTTTGGAAGATTGTATTTTTCTAGGAATATCTCCATTTCATACAATTTTTCCAGTTTTGGAAATACAGTTTCTCATAGTATTTTTTAAAAATATATTTTATTGATTTTTTACAGAGAGGAAGGAAGAGAGAGAGTCAGAAACATCAATCAGCTGCCTCCTGCACGCCCCCCACTGGGGATGTGCCCACAACCCAGGTACATGCCCTTGACCGGAATCGAACCTAGGACCTTTCAGTCCGCAGGCCGACTCTCTACCCATTGAGCCAAACCGGTGTTGGCGTTTCTCATAGTATTTTTATACGATCCTTTGTATTTCTGGGAGGTCAGTTGTTTCTTCACCTCTTTAGTTTTTGAATTTGTGTTTTTGAGTCCTCTCTCTGTTTCTTGATGAGCCTGGCTAGAGGTTCATCAATTTTGTTTATCTTTTCAAAGAACCAGCTCTTGTTTTTTCTTTTTTATTGTTTAAACTATTACAAATAGTACTACATATGTCTCCTTTTTTTCCCCATTGACCTTCCCCCAGCCTCCCCTACCCCCCGGCCTCCCCTACCCCCCGGCACATGCCCCTCACCACCCTCCGCCCTCAGTGTCTTGCATCCATTGGTTATGCTTATATGCATTCATACAAGTCCTTCGGTTCATCTCTTACCTCCACCTAACCCAACCCTCCCCAGGCTTCCTGCTGTAATTTGACAGTCTGTTCAATGCTTCTCTGCCTCTGTATCTATCTTTTTGTTCATCAGGTTATGATGTTCTTTATTTTCCATAAATGAGTGAGATCATGTGGTATTTTTCTTTCACTGACTGGCTTATTTCACTTAGCATAATGCTCTCCTGTTCCTTCCATGCTGCTGCAAATGGTAAGAATGTATTCTTTTTTTTTTTTATAGCAGCATAGTATTCCATTGTGTAGACATACCATAGTTTTCTAATACACTCATCTGCTAATGGGCATTTAGGCTGTTTCCGAATCTTAGCTATTGTAAATTGTGCTGCTATGAACATAGAGGTTTATATATCCTTTCTGATTGGTGTTTCTGTTTTCTTCGGATATATTCCTGGAAGTGGTATTACTGGGTCAAATGGAAGTTACATTTTAAAATTTTTGAGGAAACGCCATATTGTTTTCCACAATGGCTGCACGAGTCTGCATTCCCACCAGCAGAGCACAAGGGTTTCTTTTTCTCCACAACCTCACCAGCACTTGTCATTTGTTGATTTTTTGATGATAGCCATTTTGACAGGTGTGAGGTGGTACCTCATTGTTGTTTTGATTTGCATCTCTCAGATGATTAGTGACTTTGATCATGTTTTCATATGTCTCTTGGCTTTCCTAATGTCCTCTTTTGAAAAATGTCTATTTAGGTCCGTTGCCCATTTTTTGACTGGATTGTTTACCTTCCTTTGGTTAAGTTGTATGAGTTCTCTGTAAATGTTGGATATTAAAACCCTTATGGGAGATAAAATTGGCAAATATGTTCTCCCATGCAGTGGGCTTTCTTGTTGTTTTGTTGATGGTTTCTTTTGCTGTGAAAAAGCTTTTCATTTTTATGTAGTCCCATTTGTTAATTTTTCTCCTTAGTCTCTCTTACCCTAGGATCTGTGTGTGTAAAGATAGTGCTACAACATATGTCTGCAATTTTGCTGCCTACGGAGTCTTGTAGGATTTTTATGGTTTCCCGTCTTACATTCAAGTCCATTAGCCATTTTGAGTTTGTTTTTGTGTATGGTGTAAGTTGGTGATCTAGTTTCATTGTTTTGCATGTATCTGACCAAATTTCTTATCACCATTTATTAAAGAGACTGTTTTGACTCCACTGTATGCTCTTGCCTCCTTTGTTAAATATTAATTGGGTATAATGGCTTAGGTCAATTTCTGGGTTCTCTATTCTGTTTCTTTAATCTATATGTCTGTTCTTGTGCCAGTACGAGGCAGTTTTGAGAACCATGGCTTGGTAATAATAGCTTGATGTCCGGTATTGTGATCCCTCCAACTTTGTTCTTCTTTCTCAGGATAGCTGTGGCTATTTGGGGTCTTTTTTTGTTCCAGATGAATTTTTGGAGAGTCTGTTCTAGATCTTTGAAATATGCTTTGGTATTTTAGTAGTTATTGCATTGAATCTGTAGATTGCTTTAGGTAGTATGGACATTTTAATGATGTTGATTTTACCAATCCATGAACATAGTATGTTCTTCCACTTGTTTATATCTTCCTCTATCTCTTTTTTCAATGTCCTGTAGGTTTCCGAGTACAGGTCTTTTACATCCTTAGTTAAGTTTATGCCTGTGTATCTTAATTTTTTTGGTGCAATGGTAAATTGGCCTTTTTTTTTTCCATTTCTCTTTCTGTGAGTTCATAATTGGTGTATAAAAATGCCATAGATTTCTGGGTGTTAATTTTGTATCCTGATACATTGCCAAATTCATATTAGGTCTAGTAGATTTTTGATGGAGTATTTGGGGTTTTCTATATATAGTATCATGTCATCTGCAAATAAGGACAGTTATACTTCTTTTCCAATTATTTCTTTTTGTCTGATCCCTATGGCTAGTACTTTTAGTACTATGTCTAACAGGAATGGTGAAAGTGTGCATTCTTGTCTTCTTCCTTTTTTAGGGGAAATGAGTTTAGTTTTTGCCCATTGAGTGTGATGTTGACTGTAGATTTGTCATATAGGGCTTTTATTATGTTGATGTATGATCCCTCTATGCTAAGAGTTTTTATCAAGAAAGGGTGCTGGATTTTGTCATATGCTTTTTCTGCATTGATTGATATGACTATGTGATTTTTTTCTCTCAGTTTGTTTATTGATTTGTGGGTATTGTACCATCCTTGCATCCCTGGAATAAATCTCACTTGGTCATGGTGTATGATCTTTCTAATGTATTGCTGAATCCGATTTGCTAGAATTTTGTTGAGGATTTTAGCATCTATGTTCATCAAGGATATTGGCCTGTAGTTCTCTTTTTTTGTGGTGTCTTTATCTGGTTTTGGGATTAGCGTAATGCTGGCTTCATTGAAAGAGGTTGGAAGTGTCCCTTCCTCTTGCATATTTTGGAATAGTCTGAGGAGGATAGGATTTAGTTCTTGTTTGAATGCTTGTTAGAAGTCCCATGTAAAGCCGTTCAATCCAGGACTTTTGTTTGTTGGAAGATTTTTAATCGCTGTTTCAATTTCTTTGTTAGTTATCAGCCTATTCAGGTTTTTTGATTCTCCTTAGTTGAGTTTTGGGAGGGGGTATTTTTCTAAGAATTTGTCCATTTCATCTAGGTTGTCCATTTTGTTGGAATAAAGTTGTTCATAGTATTTTTTCATAATCGTTTGTATTTCTGTGGGATCGGTTGTTAGTTCACCTCTTTCATTTCTGATTTTGTTTATTTGGGTCCTCTCTCTTTGCTTCTTGGTAAGCCTGACTAGAGGTTCATTAATCTTGTTTATTGTTTATCCTTTCAAAGAACCAGCTCTTGGTTTCATTGATATTTTGTATTGTTTTTTGTTTTTGGTCTCTATGCCATTTATCTCTGCTCTGATCTTTATTATTTCCTTCCTTCTGCTTACACTGGGCTTTTCTTGTTGCTCTATTTCTCACTCTTTGAGTTGTATTGTTAGATAATTTGTTACCATTGTTTCTTTTTTTTTGGAGGTAGGCCTGTAGAGCTCTGAACTTTCCCCTCAAGACTGCTTTCACTGTGTCCCATAGATTTTGGATTGTTCGGTTTTCATTGTCATTTGTTGCCATGATGCTTTTTATTTCTTTGGTCTCTCTGGTAACCCAGTCATTTTGTTTAATAGCATGTTATTTAGCCTCCAGGTGTCTGATTTTTTAAACTGTTTTTATTGTAGTTGATTTCAAGTTTTATGTCATTATGATCTGAGAAAATGCTTGATATGATTTCTATCTTCTTGAATTTGAAGAGACTTTGCCTATGACCCAACATATGGTCTTTCTTTGAAAATGACCCATGTGCACTTGAGAAGAATGTATATTCTGTGGCTTTGGGGTGAAATGTTCTGAAGATGTCAATTAATTCCATCTGATCTAGTATGTCATTTAGGATTGATGTTTCTTTTCTGATTTTTTGTTTAGAGGATTTGTCCAGTGGTGTTAGTGGGGTATTAAAGTCTCGTACTATGACTGTATTGCTGTCAATCTCTCCCTTGATATCCTCCAGAATTTTTTTTATGTATTTGGGGGCTCCTGTATTGGGTGCGTATATGTTTACCAGAGTTATATCTTCTTGCTGGATTGTTCCCTTTAGTATTATGAAGTGGCCTTCCTTATCTCTTGTTATGGCTTTCACTTTGAGGTCTAATTTGTCAGATATAAGTATTGCTATCCCAGTATTTTTTTTCATTTCCATTCGCCTGAAAAACTGTTTTTCATCCCTTCACAATCAGTGTGTGAGTCCTTTTTTCTGAGGTGGGTTTCCTGTAGACAGCAGGTATATGTGTCATGTTTTCTTATCCACTCAGGTACCCTATGTCTTTTGATTGGGGCATTTAATCCATTTACATTTAAAGTTATTATTGATAGGTACTTGTTTGTCGCCATTTTTATTCTTTATGCCTGTGTTCCTTCTTCGCTTCCTATTTCTTCTTTTTACAGCAGGCCCTTTAGCATTTCTTGCATTGCTGGTTTGGTGGTGATAAACTCCCTTAGTCCTTTTTTGTCTGTGAAGCTCCTGATTTCCCCCTCAATTTTGATTGATAGCCTTGCTGGGTACAGTATTCTTGGATTCCGACCCTTCCTTTGCATGACTTTGTATATTTCATTCCATTCCCTTCATGCCTGATGTATTTCTGTTGTGAAATCGATAGCTAGTCTCATGGGCGATCCTTTGTAGGTAACTTTCTGAATCTCTCTGGCTCCTTTTAAGATTCTTACTTTGTCGTTGGTGTTTGCCAATTTAATTATAATGTGCCTTGGTATCGGTCTTTTGGGGTTCATTTTGTTTGGGACTCTGTGAGCTTCTTGGACTTGTGTGAGTTTTTTTTACCCTATATCAGGGAAGTTTTGTGTCATTATTTCTTCAAACAGGTTTTCTATTCCTTGCTCAGTTTTCTCTCCTTCTGGAACCCCAATTATGTGGATGTTGTTGTTTTTTGTGTTGTCCCAAAGTTCCCTTAGCTCTCCTCCTGCTGTTTAATTTTTTTTTTCTAGAAGTTGCTCTACTTGGGTATTTTTTCCTACCTTGTCTTCTAGCTCACTGATGTGGTCCTCTGCTTCTTCTAGTCTACTGTTGATGCTTTCTAATGAGTTCTTTATTGCAACAATGTCTTTTATCATTTCTTCTTGGTTCTTCTTCATTTCCTCTTGGTTATTACACATATTGTTGAATTTGTCTTCCAGCCTTTTCATCCACCTTATGACCATTTCTCTGAATTCTTCCCTGCCATATTGCTTTCCTCCATTTTGTTTCCTTCCTTTTCTGGTGATGCCTGCTTTTCTGTCATATGTGGGCTGTTCCTTTGTCTCCACATGATCTCTCCTCTCAGGGTGTCTAGTTTTGTAGCTCTCTCCTGCATTGACTTAAAGGCACAAAACACAGCACAACAAGGAGAATGCTCAAGGCACTGAACACAAGTGTATTCATGATACTAATAACCCCAAATAAAGGTGACCACCAGAGAAAAGAGAATTAGGGGTTAAGAAAAAGGAGAGAGTGCAAAAATGATATTGAGGAAAGGAAAAAAAGTAAGAGAGAAAAGAAAGAGAATGAAAAAGAAGGGGGGCGGGGAAACTATTTATATGGGGAGAAAACTCATTATAATAACAACTAATCCAAAAAAATGCAAGCAACTAATACCCGGAGATGAATGCAAACTACAAACAATTAATAACAAGCAAGGAACCAAAAAAAAGGAACAATCACAGAAACAAAAATACCAATCTAGTCAAGAATCAAAGAACAACAATAGGACAGAGAGAAAGAAGGGAAAACCAAACAAAATTAAATTGAAAATATTAAAAAACCCAAAACAACAACATCAACAAACAAACAGGAAAAAAAGGGAAGAGAGAAAAAAAATTGGATAGTGAATAAAGAGAAGAGAGAAGTGTGTATGGACTTATAGCAGCAGATCGAAAATTAGATAAGTGGGATGAATTTTTAATGGGGTAAAAATGAGGAATAGGGTAAGAGAAACAGGACAACAAAAGGGCAAAAGTGAGGAAGAGAGTGTTGGCATAAAGGTAAGGTTGAGGTAGAGTAAAATGATGCTAAAGGAAAAATGAAAAAAGAATGTAGAACATTAATCCCAAAATGAAATAAAGAGAAAATAAAAGGAAACTTTTAAAAAAGGTAAAATTATCTACATTATAAAAGGCCGTTGTCCCTAACGACTACAACAACCAGATGGACGAACTGTCACCATGAGGAGCATTGAGCACCTCTCGGTGCCCCCCTCCCATGCCTGTAGCGAAGTGGGGTGGCTCTCGGCTCCTGGTGCAGAAAATTCAAACCATGGGGGGAAGGACTGTGGCAGTGGGTCAGATTTTAAAATAACTGCTTTTGTGACACAAATGTGGAGCTGGAAAAGTGGTCCAGGCTAGGCAGTGTCTCTCACTAGGACAATCACCATGTGTTCCTTCTCTAGCATGCCCCATGTCCTCAGTGCTGACTGGAGTACTGTTGTGAAAAGTTGGGTGACTCATGGTTCCCAGCGGCGGAGTGGGGCAGCTCTTGGTGGCGGCTCGCCCCTCCTTACCAACGTCCCACCCATCAGTGGGGAAGGGGGCAGCCTCCCTCCTTTCCAGCCCCCAACACCCTCCGAAACCCTGGGAAGAGGTGTCCGCCCACCCACTGGGACTGGTGCCTCAGGCTCCCCACCCTCAAGAGCCCACACCTGGTCTTGCCAGTGGCTGCCGCTCCTCTCAGCAATCAGCCCGCCAGCATGGGAGGAGAGGAAAAGAGGAGGGAAGCTGTTGTTGCGACTTGTCGGGTTCAGCCAGCCTGCCCGAAAACTCTCCCCATGTGCCTCCCTGCCCTGCCTCTGCAGACGAGATCCTGCCCCTGATGCACTTTTGTCAGGGTTGCTGCCATCTTGGGAAGGTCAATGCCCGGCTGACTACCAAGGCTTCAGGCAGTAGACGCCCCGCGGTTGCCATGACAAAGAGGTCATGGAGGGTCAAGACACTATCTCTGGTTGAAGCAGGTGCTCTGGGAGCAAAGGGACCAAAAAAAAAAAAAAAAAAGGTTATGTCCAATAGCCATCTAACTGCACACGTGGTGTGCGAATTAGTCATTGTTAGAACCAAATTTAGTACTGGTGTGCCCCATTTTAAGCAGACCCCCCCCCCCCCAAATAGACTTACTTTACTACAGAAAGAATGCACAAAGATTTTCTTGAAATAAGCAAAATATTTTACACCTCATAGTATGAAACATTTAAACATCATTAAAAATCTCTAAAGGTAGTTGATATTAGCAAAATCTAATATACCCAATTCAAAATGTCATTCAGAAATGCATTTACTATGTAAAATCAAAGTATGGTATCTAGGGTTTGGAAAAAGCAACTTTATTCCGCTCTACCTGCTCATTCCCTCAGTCGTATGCTTTGCACAAAAGTCTCAATAAAGAGATGGAGCAGAAGGAAAAGTAATGCCTCATGGCACTGAAATTTGTCAGTTTCTTCAACAAATATTTATAAAAGTTGTATTAACTTTGTGCCTGTATTATAGAAACCCAATACAACTCTGTCCCTATCTTCAAAGGGCTTAAGTCTCTGTGAGTTCCTGGTAAGGTAAACACGTAAATAACTAAAGAAGGAGCAGGTTCCAATACCATCCTTATTATAAAAATTACTGAGTGAAAAACTGCCCTCACTCTCCCTCTAGAAAAGGAGCAAATAAATATAATGAATGAATCTGAACTCCTTTGGGGACCCCAACCCTCAGGGACTAACACAGGTTTTGTAAGGCCTCAAGTTAACTGAACCTTAAGGACTAATTTTGGGGGCGGGGGGTTAATTAGGTTCAAAAATGTCTTTATTTAGAATAAGAAAATAAATTACAAATAACTTAGGCTTGGGGAATCTGTCCCTTTCTCCTTTATATAATTTCAGGCAGGTTATCCAAAATGCTACTGGTTGCAACTTGCTTGCTCTCTCCCCCAGAACAAATCCAGCCCTCAGAGGGGCTCTGAAGCTTCCTTAGCTTTACCATAAAAAAAACAAAACAACATTTCAACAACACTCCTCTCTGGGCAAAATTCTTTTTAAATTTTTAAATTTTATCTAAGTAGTAAATACATAGTTCATAATGTACCTTTTTTCCCCCCTAATAGGTATGTAGTGTAGTGATATATCATTGTTTTTATCCTATTGTTGACACTATTATAGATGTCTCCCATTTCCCCCCTTTACCCTCCTCCACCCAGCACCCCCCCAACTCTGGCCATCACCACACTTTTGTCTATGTCCATCCCCTTCCCCTCTGACCTCTGTCAGTCCCTCTCATCCTATATAATAAAAAGGTAATATGCAAATTGACCAAACGGTGGAACAACCAGTCGCTATGATGCATACTGCTCACCAGGGGGCTGTCACTCAATGCGGGAGCTGCCTCCTGGTGGTCAGTGCACTCCCACCGGGGGGAGTGCTGTTCAGCCAGAAGCCCTGAGCGGGGCTCACAGTGGGCAAGTGCAGCAGCAGTGGTGGGAGCCTCTCCCGCCTTCATAGCAGAGCAAAGGATGTCTGACTGCTGGCTTAGGCCCGCTCCCCCAAGGACATCCCCTGAGGGCCCCCAGATTGTATGAGGCCATAGGCCGGGCTGAGGGACCCCACCCATATGCACATTGGGGGTGACCAGGTAGGCAGTCAGAGGTGGTTAGGGGCAATCAGGAAGGCAGGGAAGCAGTTAGGGACATTAGGCAGGCAGGCAGGTGAGTGGTTAGGAGCCAGTGGTCCTGGATTGTGAGAGGGATGTCCAACTGCTGGTTTAGGCCCCCAGGGGTCCTGGATTGGAGAGGGTATGGGCCGGGCTGAGGGACCCTCCCCTTCCTGTGCATGAAGTTCATACACTGGACCTCTAGTAGTAGTAATAATACTGATTAGAAAAATAAAAATATAATAATTCAATAGGTAAAATCAAGTGAGAGAAAAAAATTTAGTTTCTTAAGTAAAGGGGAAAAATAAAAATGTGCACTAGTGAAGGTCATTCACTTCCTCTACTATGGGAAGTGACCTGGCACATGGTCAACTCACTGTAGTTTAATCTTCAAGATTTGGCTTACCCCTGCCTTCTGATCATAAATGAGCCTGATGTTTTTGATTTCACATAGCCCATCTAACCTGAGAATTTCCTGCTTAACCTCATAGACCTCTGGTCTGTTTTCAGCTCTGTTAACTCTAGTACCTCTTGACATGTCTTGTTTTTTTTTCCTGGATTGTTGACAATCTAGCTTATTTCTGTGCCCTGCTGATTATAGGATTTCTAGGATATGTTTGGACATCCTGGATGTCTTGCCTTGTAGCTTATTCTTGATTTCCAAAGACCACAGTTAAAATGTTAGTGTTATTTTTATACATGCTGCCTAATTTACACAGTTTCTATAGCCATTTAATGATACCCGGCATCTGTTACTTAGTCATGGTTTCAAGCCCCAAACAGGCACATGTTTCTGTTCGAGCATTTGGCGTATTTAAAAACATTGTATTTTTTTCCCACAGTTTGACGTTCTCCTGGCTTAAGGATAACTTATTTTTCTGTTCCTCAGCACCCTGCACATATCAGACATTCAGTGAATAAGAGATTAAATAGATGGCACAAATGAAACCTTGGTGTGCTTATTTCCAGCTGTGGCCACCAAACATACAGAAATATATTATTCCTTTTGTGTAATTTATATTCCAAGATGAAAACTTCATTTTAAATTATTTTGCAGAAAAATTTGAACCTACTCGGAAAATTGTTTTGTAACTAGTTTGTGTGTGTTATGTGCCCAGGCCTCTTGAACTTACATTAAGATTTAATGTATTCAAACATTTCTTTTACACAATAAACAAATTACTATAATAGAGCCAATCTCTAGCCAACTAACCATTCTAAGTATGAACTCTTCCCTGACAGCTGCTGACATTTGTCTAAGTATATTGACTGTATTAGTCTTTTTAGGCTCCAGCTTTGTTCACTTCTTCATCACCAGCTGTAGAGAAAGTCCTTGGCTGGGATGTATTTTCAGCCATGTGGCTTTTAAACCAATCCCCAAATAAGGGATTGCTTCCAAAGCTGTAAGATCTATGCTATTTTTAAGTGTAGTTGAGAAAAACAGAATAGAAACAACTTCAAGATTTTCTTAATTCACTTAGTACTCTTTTTCCTATAAGAGAGACAAAAGTTATATGGCAGAAAAACTGTTCTCAAGGGGCTTTGCTGTCACTGAAGAGACCTATACTGAATTTTAAAATGATACAAGATGGCGTTTAACAATTGTACTGTACAGAAGAGGAAGAGTGTGGTGGCCTGGGGCATTCAGAAAGGCATCTAAGGCAAAAAGGAGACATGATCTGGGACTTGGAAAGTGGAAAAGGTTTAGCTAGGTAGAGTCCTCCAAAATTGGTGGAACAATAAGGTTGAGAGTGTGGGCAAGAACTAGATATGGTGTGTGTTTACATGGCTTGGAGCAGAAGAGCTGCTTTAGGGCTGATCTTGAGTTGGCTTGAGGGCCACAAGGGGTCATGCAACAATTTCCACTAGTTTATGGAATAGCTGTCAGCTCTCCTGACCCGCTTTTGTGCATGATGTCTGTGTCTCAGACCTACTTTACCCTAGTGATTGTCTCAGACTGGCCAGATTCTATCCTGGTTTTTCTGTCCCATGTGCTTCTCTAAATTATATCCCTACTATTTACAACCAAAATTTTGATTTTCTCTGGTTGCTGATCTTGAACAAAAGAGATCAACTAGCTTTTCTTATTGAAGACATTACTCAATTGTATTTCCACTTTGCATCTTTGATTTTAGCATGTGTGGGGAAGATAAACAAAAATTGCTATTCTGATTTTGCCAGATAGTTCACTGTTGTATTATGGAATGTGTATTAAGATTGATAATCTTAGGTGGAGGAGAAGAAATATGGAGGATATCTAAAAGATTAATTAAAAAGGTTGGATTCAATCCTGTGGTAATGAAGTAAACAACATAAAAATGGACATTATTAAAGGATCAATGCTTGGAATAGACAAAGGTTAAACTGTATCTTGGATAATTGTGTAGAGGAGGCTGTGAATCACTCTCACAGGTCCTAGGTGAGTAAAAAGAATTGCTAATTATGTTCCGTTTCTATGGATTTATTTTCCACTTATTTATTTTTAATTTCTTTATTGATTAAGTTATTACATATGTGTCTTTATCCCCCCATTGCCCCTTCAACCCCCCTCTCAAGTCCTCACACCCCCAGTGTCTGTGTCCATTGGTTAGGCTTATATGCATGTGTACAAGTCCTTTGGTTGATCTCTTCCCCTTACTCCGACCCTACACTACCTTTCCTCTGAGATTTGACGGTCTGATCGATGCTTTTCTGTCTCTGGATCTGTTTTTCTTCATCAGTTTATGTTGTTCATTATATTCCATAAATGAGTGAGATCATGTGATATTTATCTTTCTCTGACTGGTTTATTTCACTTAGCACAATGCTCTCCAGTTCCATCCATGCTGTTGCAAATGGTAAGAATTCCTTCTTTTTTACCACAGCATAGTATTCCACTGTTTTTTAATCCGCTCATCTGCTGATGGGCACTTAGGCTGTTTCCAAATCTTAGCAATGGTGAATTGTGCCACTATGAACATATGGGTGCATATATACTTTCTGATTGGTGTTTCTAGTTTCTTGGGACATATTCCTAGAAGTGGGATCACTGGGTCCAATGGGAATTCCATTTTTAGTTTTTTGAGGAAACTCCATACTGCTCTCCACAGTGGCTGCACCAGTCCGCATTCGAACCACCAGAGCACGAAGGTTCCTTTTTCTCCCCATCCTCGCCAGCACTTGTCATTTGTTGATTTGTTGATGATAGCTATTCAGACAGATGTGAGATGGTACCACATTGTAGTTTTGATTTGCATCTCTTCGATAATTAGAACTTTGAGCATGTTTTCATATGTCTCTTGGCCTTCCTTCTGTCTTCTTTTGAAAAGGATCTATTTAGGTCCATTGCCCATTTTTTGATTGGGTTATCTTCCTTTTGTTAAGTTTTTTGAGTTTCCTGTAAATGTTGGATATTAAACCCTTATGGGAGATAACATTGGCAAATATGTTCTCCCATGCAGTGGGCTTTCTTGTCATTTTGTTGTTGGTTCCTTTTGCTGTGCAAAAGCTTTTTATTTTGATGTAGTCCCATTTGTTTATTTTCTCTTTAGTTTCCATTGCCCCAGGAGCGGTATCGGTGAAGATATTGCTTCGGCATATGTCTGAGTTTTCTCTGCCTGTGGATTGCTCTAGTATTTTTATGGTTTCCTGTCTTATGTTTAAGTCCTGTATCCATTTTGAGTTTATTTTTGTGTATGATGTAAGTTGGTGGTCTAGTTTCATTTTTTTGCATGTATCTGTTCAATTTTCCCAACACCATTTATTGAAGAGACTGTCTTGAATCCATTGTATGTTCTTGCTTCCTTTGTCAAATATTAATTGAGCATAGTGGTTTGGGTTGATTTCTGGGTTCTCTTTTCTATTCCATTGGTCTATATGTCTGTTCTTCTACCAGTAGTAGGCTGTTTTGAGAACATTGGCTTTGTAATACAGCTTGATATCTGGTATTGAGATCTCTCTTACTTTATTCTTCTTTCTCAGGATTGCTGCAGCTATTTGGGGTCTTTTTTTATTCCAGATAATTTTTTGGAAAGTTCGATCTAGGTCTGTGAAATATGCCATTGGTATTTTAATGGGGAGAGCACTGAATCTATAGATTGCTTTGGGTAGTATGGACATTTTAATTATGTTGATTCTACCAATCCATGAACACGGTATGTTCTTCCATCTGTTTATATCTTCTTCTATCTCTTTTATCAACATCCTGTAGTTTTCCATGTGTAGGTCTTTTACCTCCTTAGTTAAGTTTATTCCTAGGTATTTTAATATTTTTGGTGTGATGGTAAATGGGATTGCTTTTTTAGTCACTCTTTCTGTAAGTTCACTATTGGTGTATAGAAATGCCATAGATTTCTTGGTATTAATTTTGTATTCTGCTACATTGCTGAATTCATTTAATAAGTCTGATAATTTTTTGATGGAGTCTTTTTTATAATTTTTTGAAGTATTACAAATAGTAGTACATATGTCTCCTTTTTTTCCCCCCATTGACCTCACCCCAGCTTCCCCTACCCCCTAGTACATGCCTTCACCTGCCTGCCTTCCTGCTTCCCGCCCCCCCTCCCCCAGTGTCTTGTATCCATTGGTTATGCTTATATGCATGCGTACAGTCCTTTGGTTGATCTTACAGGCCCCCTCGCCCAACCTCCCCTGCCTTCCCACTGTAGTTTGACAGTCTATTCAATGTTTCTTTACCTCTGTATCTATTTTCCCCCCATTTCTTTCCTTTAAGAAATTTTGCCTCTGCAGACTAGAAATAAACATATAATAACGAACAAAAAATGTTTGAGTCCCAATTTCCATGTCCAACAGTTCTGAGTCCCTGTTTCAATGTCAAAAGGTTCCTTATGTGTACATGTCAGCAATGATATCTGGATGGTGGGCACATGGTGGCAATGCAGGTCCGACCCTCTCTGGTTTGGTCCTAGGCAACCTGCAGCGGTGCACAGCTGCTGACTGCTCGCATGGCAAGGCGTTGTCAGCGTCTTCCATCTCTGGACTGTTTTTCCTCTTGTCTTCGTGGTTGCAGCAGACCTGTCAGTTCCTCTCTGTTGCGGGCATCCACATGGTCTTGGAGTTGTTTTCTGAAAATATACAAACATATTCTCGACCACAAGTTAATAAAGGAATCTTTTCTATATAATTGATTTGGGACCCTTTTTATTTTTGTTCAGACTATTTTCTTTTGTCTTATTTAGACCCCATGTGTGTTTTTCATGGGTGTCTTGCTGTTAGCATTACAAATGAAAATTAATTTTGTAAAGTAAAAGTTTTCTAGATGTAATTTACTTAAAGGATATTTTTTCTTAACATCATATTACCCTACTAACCCCCCCCTTTTTTTTTATTAATGCAGGTTTTTGTAAATTTTATAATTCAGTCTTGATAACTTTATATTTTTATTTTTATTTTTGCCCAAAAATATGACTGCTTTATGTTCATTGCATGTTCAGGAATTTTACCATGAGATGAACTACCAATAGAAATTTTAGTTATTACTTTAGGAACAGCTTTTTGTCCAGTAAAATTAAATTTACTTGAATATTCACTTATTTCAATTAGCCTATTTAAATTAATCTGAAAACTTGATTACTATTTTATTGTCAAATTTAATACTCTACCAACAATCAATCTTAGTTTACCCTGTAAATATTAGTGCGAAGGATTATTTGCATTCTTGAGTGGGCTCTGAGCATTCCTGATGCTAGGCTGAATTTAGATATAGGGCAGCTGCTGTTGGCCAAGTCTCTGTCTGTCACCTGTATCTCGATGTGAGCTGGGCCAAGTCTCTTTCTGTTGCCTGGGTCCCGATCTGGGAAGCACGAAGCAGCCATGGGGGTAGGAGACCTCCCTCAGAAGGGACGAGGGTTCAAGCCCCTGCAATGTTGGGGGGTGAGGGTCTGTGCCCCACTTCTGTTGCCCCCCAAGTTCTCTCCTGATGGCCCCTCTGCAACTGTGCCTGTCTTAGGTTGTTCCTTACCTGAGGAATCTTACCCGTCTTGGGCTAACCAGCCATCCTCCGGGGCCAAGCAGGGTGGTGTGAGGTTAAGTTCTGTCTCCTTGGTAGCCTATGCCCCTGTGGCCTCCATGCCCAGCACCTGCCTTGGGAACCCCTGGCCTGCTGGCGGGGTCCCGGTGCTGATCACATATCTCAGGGAACTTGGGTTTCTTCTCCAGTGAGGGCCCAGCTCACACGATTGGGCATGAGACAGATCCATGGTACCAGCCCCCACGAGGCTTCAAGCTCAGCATGAACAGAAAGCTCAGGTAACAGCTGAGGGCAATTGGATTGTGAGAAGAGGGTCCCTCTTGGCACAAAAGGCAAGAGGGGCCAATATAGGATGCTCAAGTGCCTTCCCAGTGCCTTAATTCCTTCTGAAAGGGATTAAATCCTTTCATGTTCTTTTTTTTTTTTTTAAATTACTGCCAACCATTCAAAGAATTAGTTTGTAAGTTTGTTTGGGATTATTGTACAATATACTGTTGTAAAATATCTAAAATTATAATGACCTTGTAGAATAACATCATGTAAGGATATTCTTTGCTCTAGGCCCTGGCAATTCCATTTCAAACTGGCTGTCAACTTCTTTTTGTAACTTTATATAAACTTTGTCAGGGAGGCAAAAACACAAATTACTTAATTTAGTTCAAGAGACCAAATATATTGACTTTCAATTACAATCCTTATGACTTTTGAAGGAAACTTCTCTTTGTTTCCTTCCAAAATAATTTTCAGGCTACAGAGAGTTTCATTTAAAAATCTTTGTCACATGGAACAATTTCTCTTAAGGTTATGGTGACCACTAGTATGGTTTAGATTTAGTATTTTATTTTTATTTTATAATTTTTTAATTAATTTATTTTAATTTTTATTTTTTACATATGTGTTCTTATTCCTCCATAACCCCCCCTCCCCACTTATGCCCCACCCCCTTGTTGTCTGTGTCCATTGATTAGGTTCATATGCATGCATACAAGTCCCTTGGTTGATCTCTCCATCTTACCCCCACCCTCCTCTACCTTACCTGAGGTATGATGTTCTGATAGATGTTTCTCAGCCTCTGGATCTGTTCTTGTTCATCAGTCTATGCCGTTCTTTATGTTCCACAAATGAGTGAGATCATGTGATATTTATCTTTCTCTGCCTGGCTTATTTCACTTAACATAATATTCTCCAACTCCATCCATTTTGTTGCAAATGGTAGGAACTCCTTTTTTACCGCAGCGTAGTATTCCATTGTGTAGATATACCACAGTTTTTTAATCCACTCATCTGCTGATAGGCATTTAGGCTGTTTCCAAATCTTGGCTATGGTGATTTGTGCAGCTATGAACATAGGGGTGCATATATCAGTTCTGATTCGCGTTTCTAGTTTCTTGGGATATATTCCTAGAAGTGGGATCACTGGGTCAAATGGGAATTCCATTTTTAGTTTTTTGAGGAAGCTCCATACTGTTCTCCACAGTGGCTGCACCAGTCTGCATTCCCACCAGCAGTGCAAAAGAGTTCCTTTTTCTCTGTATCCTCGCCAACACTTGTCATTTATGATTTATTGATAATAGCCATTCTGACAGGTGTGAGATGGTACCTCATTGTTGTTTTGATTTGCATCTCTGATGATTAGTGACTGTGTGCAGGTTTTCATATGTTTCTTGGCCTGCCTTCTGTCTTCTCTCAGAAAGTGTCTATTTAGATCAGTTGCCCATTTTTTGATTGGGTTGTTTATCTTCTTTTTGTTAAGTTGTATGAGTTCTCTGTATATGTTGGAGATTAAACCCTTATCATTGATATCATTGGCAAATATGCTCTCCCATGCAGTGGGCTTTCTTGTTGTTTTATTGATGTATTTCTCTGCTGTGCAAAAGCTTTTTATTTTGATGTAGTCCCATTTGTTTATTTTCTCTACAGCTTCCATTGCCCTAGGAGTAGTATCAGTAAAGAAGTTCTTTCGGCATATGTCCCAGATTTTGCTGCCTGTGGATTCCTCTAGTATTTTCATGGTTTCCCGTCTTATGTTTAAGTCCTTTATCCATTTTGAGTTTATTATTGTGTATGGTGTAAGTTGGTGATCTAGCTTCATTTTTTTGCATGTATTTGTTCAATTTTCCCAACACCATTTGTTGAAGAGACTGTCTTGACTCCATTGAATGTTCGTGCCTCCTTTGTCAAATATTAATTGAGCATATTGATTTGGGTCAATTTCTGGGTTCTCTCTTCTATTCCATTGATCTATATATCTGTTCTTGCACCATTACCAGGCTGTTTTAAGAACAGTGTCTTTGTAATACAGCTTGATATCTGGAATTGAGATCCCACCTACTTTGTTCTTCTTTCTCAGGATTGCTGTAGCTATTCGGGTTCTTTTTTTATTCCAGATAAATTTTTGGAAAGTTCGTTCCAGGTCTGTGAAATATGTCGTTGGTATTTTAATGGGAAGTGCATTGAATTTATAGATTGCTTTGGGTAGTATGGACATTTTGATGATGTTGATTCTACCAATCCATGAACATGGTATGTTCTTCCATCTGTTTATGTCTTCCACTATCTCTTTTTTCAGTGTTGTGTAGTTTTCCACGTATAGGTCTTTTACCTCTTTAGTTAAGTTTATTCCTGAGTATCTTAATTTTTTTGGTGCAATGGTAAATGGGATTGCTTTTTTAGTCTCTCTTTCTGTTAGTTCATTATTGGTGTATAGAAATGCCATAGATTTCTTAGCATTAATTTTGTACCCTGCTACATGGCTGAATTCATTTATTAAGTCTAATAATTTTTGGATGGATTCTTTAGGGTTTTTAATGTACAATATCAGGTCATATGTGAATAAGGACAGTTTTACTTCTTTTCCAATTTGGATGCCTTTTATTTCTTCTTCTTGTCTAATTGCTATGGCTAGTACTTCCAGTACTATGTCGAACAGGAATGGTGAGAGTGAGCATCCCTGTCTTATTCCTGTTCCTGATGTTAGTTTTTGCCCATTGAGTATGATGTTGGTTGCGGGTTTGTCATATATGGCTTTTATTTGTTGAGGTATGATCCTTCCATTCCCACTTTGCTGAGAGTTTTTATCAAAAATGGGTGTTGAATTTTGTCACATGCATTTTATGCATCAATTGATATATATATGACTATGTGGTTTTTATCTCCCAATTTGTTTATGTGATGTATCACGTTTATTGATTTGTGGATATTGTACCATTCTTGCATCCCCGGGATAAATTGTACTTGGTCATGGTGTATGATCTTTCTGATGTACTACTGGATCTGATTTGCTAGAATTTTGTTGAGGATTTTGGCATGTACGTTCATGAGGGATATTGGCCTGTAATTCTCTTTCATTGTGTTGTCTTTCTCTGGTTTTAGTATTAGGGTGATGCTGGCTTCATAGAATGAGCTTGGAAGTATTCCTTCCTCTTGAATTTTTTGGAATAGTCTGAGGAGGATAGGTTTTAGTTCTTCCTTGAATGTTTGGTAAAACTCCCCTTGCAGCCATCTGGCCCTGGGTTTTTGTTTGTTGGAAGATTTTTGATGACTGCTTTGATTTCTTCCATAGTTATCAGCCTATTGAGATATTTGATTCTTCCTGATTGAGTTTTGGAAGGTTGTATTTTTTGAGGAATATGTCCGTTTCCTCTAGGTAGTCTAGTTTTTGGAATAGAGTTGTTCATAATATTTTTTAACAATCCTTTGTATTTCTGTGGGATTGGTTGTTAGTTCACCGCCTTCATTTCTGATTTTGTTTATTTTGGTCCTCTGTCTTTGCTTCTTGGTGAGCTTGGCTAGAGGTTCATCAATCTTGTTTATTCTTTCAAAGAACCAGCTCTTGGTTCTGTTGATCTTTTATATTGTTTTTTTGGTCTCTCTGTTAGTTATTTCTGCTCTGATCTTTATTATCTCCTTCCTTCTGCTCCCTCTCAGCTTTTCTTATTGCTCTCTTTCTAATTCTTCAGGTTGTAGAGTTAGATGATTTACTACCATTTTTTCTTGTTTTTTTGAGGTAGGCCTGTAGAGCTCTAAACTTCTCTCTCAGGGCTGCTTTCATTGTGTCCCATAGATTTTGAATTGTTGTGTTTTTATTGTCATTCATTTCCCGGATGTTTTTAATTTTTTCTTTGATGTCTTTGGTAACCCAATCATTGTTTAATAGCATGCTATTCAGCTTCTTAGTGTTTGAATTTTTTGATTGTTTTTATTATAGTTTATATCTAATATTATGCCATTGTGTTCTGAGAAGATGCTTGATAAGATTTCAGTCTTCTTGTATTTGGGGAGACTTTGCATGTGACCCTATATGTGGTCTATTTTTGAAAATGTCCCCTGTGTATTTGAGAAGAATGTATATTCCGTGGTTTTGGGGTGACATGTTCTGAAGATGTCAACTAAGTCCATCTGAACTAGTGAGTGATTAGGATTGCTGTTTCTTTGCTAATTTTTTGTCTAGAGGATTTATCCAGTTATGTCATTAAGGCGGCCATCTTGTGGTGGCCATCTTGTTACGACGTGGAGGTGGCCATCTTGTGACGATGTGGGGGCAGCTATCTTGTGACAATGTGGGGGTGGCCATCTTATGATGACGTGGGCGCACCCATCATGTGTTGGCCATCTTGTGATGACGTGGGGCGGTCATCTTGTGACAACATGGAGGTGGCCATCTGGTTATGATGTGGGGGCGGCCATCTTGTGACGATGTGGGCGTGCGCATCTTGTGACAGTGTGGTGGCGGCCATCTTTTGACATGAGGGCATGAGGGTCAATCTGCATCTTACCTTTTTATTATATAGGATGGCGAGAAAACGCCACAGAACAAACCGATAAACCAAAAAAATGCAAACACCAAACACCCAGTAAAGAGGGTGGGGGCAGAATCTGTAGAGGCTGAGCTTATATTCAGAAAATAAGGTTAAGAATTGGATAAATATGGGGAGCACCTCAGTTCCATATAGAAGAAGTAGAAAGGGGATGAGTGGATAAGAAGGAAGAAAACTAATAATAATAAAATATTTAGAAAAAATTGATTTAAAAATCGTATAAAAATAAAAAGTAGCAAATAAAATAAAACAGAATAGAATGATGGAAAAATATTACGAGAAGAAATAGAAAATAAAGCAACAAACCAAAAAAGGAAAATAAAGAAAACAGAAGAAAAAAGAGATAAAATAATAATAAAATAAAATAAAACTAAAAATGAAAATGAAAAAGTGAAGTGTCGTTTCTTTGGCTGGCTTAAGATCCCAGTCTTCTGTACTGTCTGCGGTTTCTCAGTTTCCTGTTTCTGGGACTGAAGGCCTCTCTTTAGGCCAGTCCCTGTGGACTCTTAGGGACTATTCAGATTAAAAAAAAAAAAATCCTTTGTACTATTCAGGATGTATTCTTGGTGTAGTTGTATTGGTTGCCTGGAACTGGAGGGAGGGGCTATCTCTTCAGCAGAAAATGGCTGTCCAGGTCCCAGGTTCAGGTATGACTCAGCTCCAGACTTGCTGCCACTTCTCTTGGACCCTGTCCTCCCCGCAGATTCCACAAGTCTGCACCTTCTCTAGCACCTCAGCCACGGGTGAGTGTCTGTATCCGAAAAGTTCTATGAAATAGGTTCAGTGAATAAAAGCACAGGCCACAGAGAGGAGAAAGACAGTGCCTCTGTGACGTCCTCTCCTGCCAGAAACTGCGTGGTCTGGTCAGCCCTTCAGGCTGCCCTCTCTGGGCTCAGTCTTCCATGACTGTGGACCCAGATCTAGAATCCCCTCCCACCAGCAGTCCTGTGGACCTCCTTTCCACAGTGAGACACTGTGCCTGTTCCAAGGGACGTAGCTTGGTGCCGTACGGTTTCTCTCTGACCCTCTGGGCTCAGAGGTCTGGCAGATTCTTCTGCCCAGATCCTTGATTTTACCTTTCTCCAGGGGTCCCCTGCCCTTCTTGGCTGCAAATGGTCTTACCAGCTGAGTCTCCTTCGCCAATTCGGGGTGGATGTTATTCATTTCAGCTGCTCATTCTATCTGCTTTGGGACAAGGCTCAGGACATGTCTGTCTATTCTGCCATTTTGTCCTCCTCTGCTAATTATGTCTTTACTAGTGGCTCGTGCACATTGAAAAGAAATTAATTATAAGAAATATTTTAATATTGCTCTTCACCCTTTCTCTATAATAAAAGTGTCAACCAAATTCATGATCGACATGACAGATCAAAACACACGTGTATGATTAGCGTAAGCGAGAGCTTTACTAGTATATGTATCGTGCATGTGCGAGTCAACTTAGCCTTTTATATATATAGAATAAACTTGCTTAATTAGACCTGCTTTCTGTTGTATCTAAACTTTTTCCAGCCTAGTGAAGCACCCCAACTTCTCTTTCAGGTAATTGTCAGTAACATGGCAGTAAATATCAACATGAAGCAGATTATTGTAGATCATGCAGGGAAAACAAAGGGTAAAATATTTAACTGTAGCAGTGTTTGTCTATATTCTGCACAGTGAGAAAACCTGAAGTCATTTTCAAGGTCCACCATTTCTTACTTCTTTTCAGTTGGGTCAAGTTTCTAAACTTTCTAAATCTCTGATTTCTAGCTATTAAAAAAAATAGGATTCCACTGAGTCTCCTGTCTACCTACTCCAGGACTTCGTGAGGATCAAATGAGATAAGGCACAGGAACACGCTTCACAAACATTTAGTTAAAGTGTGAAATGTTTGCACCTGGCTATAAAGCAAGTAGTATTCCTGGGCTGAAGTAATGCAAGGAGGCTAGTCATTGCTAGGGAGAGGAAGCTGGGCATGCTATGTGACATCATTACCCAGCACCCCCAGTGACCATTTCAGTGTCAGCTGCAATTTGGTGGGCTGTTGCTCTGGAGTAGTAGCAGGGCCTGTGTCCCATTAGGGGGAAGCTGAGTGTTGCTTTGTGGGCACCAGGTCCATGGTGCTGTTTCTCTGTGTGCATCATGGCAGCTCCTGCATTGAGCATCTGCCCCCTGGTGGTCAGTGCACATTGTAGTGACCAGTAGGATGGTTGGACTCTTAGCATATTAGCTTTTTATATATAGAGACTAGAGGCCCAGTGCACGATTGAAATCACGTGTGGAGGCGCCCCGCCTCCTGCTGTGTGAGGAGGCACCCAGCGGGGGCTGGGACCCATGCCTGACTTGCGCAGTGCTGGCTGCTGCGGGAGTCAGGCTGGATCGGCACTGTGGGAGTCCCGCGGGGAGCTGGGACCCGCGCCTGACTCACAGTGCCTCCAGTCCCCCTGCTTGTGTCCGCTCTGGGGCCGCCCGAGCCACCATGCTGGCTCAGGCAGGCCCCCCTGCTTCTGTCTCTGTCTCCACTCCGGGCCTCACCAGCACACACAACCTCCTTCTGTCTGGTCGTGACCCATTACGGAGTCCTGGACTAATTTGCATATTACCTCTTTATTTATATAGATGTGTGTGCAGTTTGGGGCAATGGCTAAAATTATCTTGGTATCATGTGATACTAGGATGTACAGAAATAGGTAAAGTTTAAATCACACGGTGGTGAAAAAGCAGTGCCAAGAGTTGCCTTTTAAGTGTCTTTCAGACCCTTCTTTGCTTCTCATCCCCTCCCCATCACGCCAGCCTTCTCTTTCATTGCTGCAGGCTTTGATGACTGAAGTTGGCTCTTAACACAGACTGACTGTTGATTCTCATCTTTTTCTCCTCTGAGGCATCCCATAGATCTATGTCAGATCAATCTTCCTAAAACATTTCTCTCACCATACTTCCATTAGCTGTGTGATGTAACCTTCCTAATCCACTGTTTCCTTGTTCAGTTTATTTTTTTCAGTTCTAAAATTCTCATTTTGTGCCACTTCAAAAGTGTCTGTTTTTCTTTTCTTTTCTTTTTTTCATTTAGCATTCTGTATCGAATGTCAAATACATGCCAAACATAGTGGCACACATTAGAGATGTAAAGACAAGACACAACTCCCTCTCCTAGTGGTGCCTGTCATGCTGGAGTTTCCACAGGTTGGATTATGGTCCCTTTGCTTAAAATTTAAAGCATGTTTATAAATACACCCATTTATGTGTGTTTATTTTTAAAATCTACATGTTTACAACTAAATGTTAAAGTTTTAATGATGAGATAAAGATGAAATAATATTTATAAAATTTTTAATTTTATTATTAAAGGTGCAATGAATGTTTTGCTCTCAAAATGTTAATGTTTTAGTGAGAACAGTCTGTTAAATTGACTTTGTTAATGTGGACAATCTTTATTTAAGGTGTATGAGATAGCGATACACATCTCTGGCATTTGTTCAGTTAATTTACTTACTTTTTTGAGTGCTTACTGGGGATTTTTCCTTTTTTGATCTTTATTTTTTTAATCCTCGATGATTTTAGAGAGAGAGGAAGGGGGTGAGAGACACACACACAGACAGAGACATTGATATAAGAGAGAAACATCAATTAGTTGCCTCCCATATGTACCCCATTTGGGGATTAAACCCAAAACCTGACCAGGAATCAAACCCTCAATCTTTCAAACCCTTATCAGGTGGCAGGATGTTTCAACCAACTAACCACCTGTCTAGACCTCTTTCTTTCTTTTCAATATTATTCTGTATTGGTTTCAGGTATATAGCATATAGGTTAGACAACCATATACTTTGCAAAGTATTCCCTTGATATTTCTAGTACCCAACTGGCACCATACATAGTTATTGCAATATTATCGACTGTATTCCCCATGCTGTATTTACATCCTTGTGACTGTTTTGTAACTGCCAATTTGTACTTCTTAATTCCATCACCTCTTTACCCAGTTATTCAGTTTAGATGTTAGTTTTTAAAAATATTTTTTTATTGATTTCAGAGAGGAAGGGAGACGGAGAGAGAGATAGAAACATCAATGATGAGAGAAAATCATTGATTGGCTACCTCCTGCACGCCCCATACTGGGGATGGAGCCCATAGCTCGGGCATGTGCCCTGATATGGATTGAACCGTGACCTCCTGGTTCATAGGCTGATGCTCAACTACTGAGCCACCCAGCCGGGCTAGATGTTAATTTTTAATACTTGTCAAAGCTCAAAAAGAAAAATCAAACCTCAGTTCTCAAACGTCTCCCGCCATCTCAAATAATTCGATTTTCCACCAACTTGTTCACAGAAAAGAATGTCTTGATTGTTGATCAAACTTCAGTTTTCGATATGACAACCCTTTCATGCTGATACATCAAAATGACAAAAAGTGTCTCTCAGTTCAACAAAGGAGAGAATCCTTTTGTTGCTGGAAAAATCAATGATTAGCACAATTTTAAAGCATAAAGAGGCCATCAAGGGTGCTAATGTTGCTAAGGTTGTGAAAGTGCTCACAAAACAATAATCACAGGCAATTGCATAGGTAGAGGAACTGTTGCTTGGATAAAGGAAAGGCAGTTAGCAGGTGATAGCATTTCTGAGGCAGTGATATATGAAAAATTAGTTTAAGGCTAGTAGGAGGTGGCTCGATCATTTTAAGAAAAGTGTTTAGTTATAAATTAAACAATACATTAGACATGTACTGTGTATAAGAAAGGTTAAAACAGGGAGTCATTGAGGGGTATGGAACAGATTAATTCAATTTACATGATTTCTAATGGGAAAAAAATTACTCAGTTTTCAAATAAATCGCTTCTTGAACAGCCTTCCAGAACGAATTAAGTTAGAGAAACGAGGTTCCACTATATCTTATAAAAATATATTAATTCATATCGAAAGAGTGTATTTTAACTGAAGTAATGAAATCATGATACACATATCTATTCAAGCTTTTTTTTAAAAATAAATATTGTTCAGATTATTACAGGTGTTCCTCTTTTTTTCCCCCTATAGCTCCCCTCCACCTGATTCCCCACCCCACCCCATGCCCTTACCCCCCGCCACTGTCTTCATCCATAAGAGTAAGATTTTTGTCCAATCTCTTCCCGCACCCCTCACACCTGCTTCCCCTGAGAATCGTCAGTCCACTCCCTTTCTATGTCCCTGATTCTATTATATTCACCAGTCCATTCTGTTCTTCAGATTTTTTATTCACTTGATTTTTAGATTCACTTGTTGGTAGGTATGTATTTGATGTCATTTTGTTGTTCATAATTTTTATCTTTACCTTTTTCTTCTTCTTCCTCTTCTTAAAGAATACCCTTCAGCATTTCATGTAATCCTGGTTTGGTGGCGATGAACTCCTTTAGCTTTTTCTTGTCTGTGAAGCTCTTTATCTGACCTTCAACTCTGAATGATAGCTTTGCTGGGTAGAGTAATCTTGGTTGTAGTAATCTTGCTGTTCATCACTTTGAATATTTCTTGCCACTCCCTTCTGGCCTGCATAGTTTCTGTTGAGAAATCAGCTGACAGTCGTATGGGTACTCCCTTGTAGGTAATTAACCGTTTTTTTCTTGCTGCTTTTAATATTCTCTCTTTGTCTTTTGCCCTTGGCATTTTAATTATGATGTGTCTTGGTGTGGTCCTCTTTGGATTCCTCTTGTATGGGGTTCTGTGCGCTTCCTGAACTTGTAAGTCTATTTCTTTCACCAGGTAGGGAAAGTTTTCTGTCATTATTTCTTCTAATAGGTTTTCAATATTTTGCTCTCTCCCTTCTTCTGGCACCCCAAAAATTTGGATGTTGGTTCGCTTGAAGTTGTCCCAGAGGCTCCTTACACTATCTTCATATTTTTGGATTCTTTTTTCTTTTTGTTTTTCTGGTTGGATGTTTTTTGTTTCCACATATTTCAGATCTTTGGTTTGATTCTTGGGGTACGTTGATCTACAGTTGAGTTTCTGTATATTCTTTATTTCAGACAGTGTATGCTTCATTTCTGACTGATCCTTTTCCATTTTTTTTTTGGCATTCTCATTAAGCTCCTTGAAGGTCTCATCAAGTTTCTCAGAGGTTTTAAGAACCTTATAAATGAGTAACCTTATAAATGTGGTTCTGAACTCTATGTCATCCAGTAGTTTGCTTTCCTCTGTTTCTTTCATTCGTGACATGTTTCTTTGTCTCCACATTTTGGCTGCTTCCCTGTGTTGATGGAGTAGCTTTGTGTGGTAGGTGATCTATAGGGGGCAGTAGCTCAGCCTCCTCAATTACATGAGGTGGTTGCTCTTGGTACACCCCTTTGTGGGCTGAGTGCAAAGTCTTGGTGTAGTTAAGCCTTAATTGCCGTTGGTACACTGGGAGGAATTGACCTCCAGGCCAATTAGCTGTGAGCACTCGCTGTGTCTATAATGGAAGAACTGCTGTGCTGAAGACACACTTATGGGGCAGGACTTGTTTCAGTGGGGCTTTGGTGCTCACTGAGTCTGCCTCTTGAATGTGTCACTTATGGATGTGAGGAGTTGAAATCTGGTGTCTCACACTGACCACTAGGTACACTGGCTTCTGGATCTCCAATGGGGTGCAGGTCAGCTACTGTCTGAGGCCACCCAGCAGGAGCTACAGTGAGAGCTACAGTTTTCTCCTCTTTGCTTGTGGTTTGGAGGTTTTGGAGCTGTCTGACCCAGGCTGCAAGTTTGCTAGGTTAAGCTGCGATAGGGCAGGCCTTTCTTATGCAAAAGCCGCTGCTTAGAGCTTGGGTGGGTTTGTAGGTTGTGCAGGGCGGGGTCTCAGGGTGTCACTAGGCTAGGGCATGGCAAACAGCAATGGCTGCTAGTTAGCCGGCTCTGAGTCCCTGTAGGTAGTCCCGTGCCTCAGTGCCGTAAACAATTATTCCTGCACGCAGCTCTGCAAGCAAGCCACCCTCACTGGCAGACAGTCCAGCTTCTCCCCGTAGGAGTTTGGGTCCCCCGCGTCTCCCCAGAAACTGTATTTCAGAGTAATCGGGGGCTTGTCTCCCTTTGGGTTGAGAAAAGCAATGCCTGCCACCAGCCCGGATCACGTGCCTCCGTACCTCAGCTTTTCAGCGCTCGTGCACGTCTCAATGCTCTTTTCTCTTTCCTTCTAGTTGTAGAACTTCCACTCAGCCAGCTTTCCCGTGGTTCTGGGTGATAGACGTTTTGTCTTTTAGTTGTATTTTTGAAATTGTTGCGGGAGGCAGCAGTTTAGGTGTTTACCTACGCCGCCATCTTGGATTCTCTACCTCTATTCAAGCTTTTTATTATGAAACGCCATAATAAAAACCTAAAATACAGGCAAAATTCAAGAGAATAAAATGAATCTTATATGTACCTCTAACCTGACTTCAACAATTACTAACTCATGACCCATCTTGTTTCATCAATAGTTCTCCAAGTCTCCCAACTTCCCAACTAGATTAGTAATTCTCAAGCCCATATAATTTTATTTTATGTATTTTGTTCATTATGTGTTTTTAAAAGATGCAGCACATTTGAAAACCCACATACCAAAACCACATTTGGGTTTTATATTTCTTAAGGTTTATAATCCAGTGGGCACACAAACTTCACTGAGGCAAAATAGTTGCAAAGATTGCATGAAATGCTGGGTTGTTAGGTGGACAACAGCATGGTAATGAGAAGGATAATTAAAATGTCTTACTGTACCAGTGTTTTGTAACACTGCTGAATTACCAGAGAGTGGATTGTGTTGCCATGAAGTGTACTTGGAAATGAATGAGAGTACAATGTTTGAGGTTGCAAACAAGGTTTTCTCTGAAAACACATTTGTGGAACAGATTGTGCATGTTCACAAAATTTGATTATTTTCAAGTCAGTTGTAATGTCTTCAAAGTTATGTATATCCCAGCAAGAAGGAACATTAACACTTTTCTTTCCTTTGCCCCTTTTCAACTGCAAGCCATATATCTTGAGCAAATAAAAGATGACAACTAGAGAAGAGTTAAGACAGATGCACATCCAAAGGTGAAGAAGGGGACAGGAACTAAAAATCTAAGGAAATGTTCCTTGATGCCAGTATTTCAGCAGAAACTTCCAAGTCCATGATGCATATTTATATGCATTAAGACATCCAGAATATCATAGTCTGTTTTCAGCTGTGCAAAAGACTAAGTCACTAAGTTGGTGCAAAAGCTTTGCTATTTTTATTATTTCTTAAAAAAACAAAATAAAAATGTTCAATTTCATTTTACTATTCCCCCAAGATTGGTCTGTCAGTTACCTGTCTTTAGCCTACCATGCTATGTGAACACATGGTAGCTGTACCACTGGCCTGAGGTGGTTTGTCTAATAGGGGCCAGCAGGGCCAGAGAGGCTGGTCATCTGGCAGCAGAATCTCAGTTTCCTTTAGGAGCTTCTTTCTCCAACTGATTGGGTTGACCTGAATTTGTTTTGTGCTTGAGGAACTCAGAAAAATACACCAAGATAGTCGCCATTCAAACACTCTCCCAGAGACAAGGATGATCATAAGATGTTGAGAGGTATGGGAGACATGGTGAGGACAGTGGGGGCTAAGTGTGATAGGAGACCCTCCAGTAACTCACAGGGTAGACAGATCTTTAGCCTGAACACAAGTGGACTGATGACTGGGATGCTGGCCACCTGCTGCCTGCTTGGCTCTTAGGTAGGTGAAGCAGGTGGACTTGAAGGATTCAGTCTGGCTCACTATGACTTCCTGACCATGATCACAGTGACCTTTTCCAGTGTGAGACCTTCAGTTGCCACTTTTGGATTTTTGGGGTGGGGCTTCAGGCATTTGTTGCAGGACACAAAAGGAGCTAGCTGTGCCAGAGTTGTGTGGCTTTGGAGAGTTCCTGCTATACTGTAGGGCAGTGGTCGGCAAACTCAACAGAGCCAAATAGCAACAGTACAACGATTGAAATTTCTTTTGAGAGCCAAATTTTTTAAACTTAAACTTCTAATGCCACTTCTTCAAAATAGACTCTCCCAGGCTGTGGTATTTTGTGGAAGAGTCACACTCAAGGGGCCATAGAGCCGCATGTGGCTTGCGAGCCGCGGTTTGCCAACCACTGCTGTAGGGGCTTCTTCAGAGATTGAGCAATACAACGGAATCCTAGTCACATACAGAATGGCATCTTATATGGGGGTGGGCTTCAGTATGGGAGAGTTGGTATGTGGATGAGCCAGGCAAGGTGGAGTGATGGGGCTTCTGGGCTGAAGGGAGAAGGGATGATTATGGAAGATCTGTCTTTAAGGAGATAGCCGCCAGCACGATAGCAGGTCTGCCTGTTCCACCCAGACCCTCTGAACTTGGACACCAGGGCCAAGTGGCCTATTTGTGCTTATATTATTTGTGATTATATTTTGGAGGCCCTGGGGAGCCAAGGCATTTTGCAGGGCTGGGCTGGCTGGGTAGGCGAGGAGGAGCCATGTCCAGAACTAGCAGGTGGAGTGAATTGAAGCAATAGGAGGAAACAGTGTGAGCACTGACCCTGGGCGCGGAATGTTAGAGGCCAACATCTTTGTACTGTTTGTTTGGTGAGATGGAGCTTCCTGCCAGTTTCTTCCCTGGCTGCTGACCAGTGGTGTTTCCAAGAGCCATTGATCGCTCTGAGCTGCTCACATGTAGCTGTTGCATGAATGAACTGTGATTCCAGATCCAGGGCATGGGATATGGTGAAGGTAGTAGGTAGTTTGCATGACTGTGTGGCCCAAAGTGATATTTATATTACAGTTCCATCCACCAGTTAGGGGAAGTTTGTTTGTATAGGGAGTTTGGCTCCAGAAATCATCAACTTCCTTGATACCATTCACTTGTGTTCAAATAATTGTGTTCAAAACTCACCAAAAAAGTTCAAAAATTTTCACATGGGTTAGACATTTTAGGGTTCAGGTTTTGTAAGTATGCAGATAGGAGGTTTTCTAAGTAACACATCATTTTTGGGCAACAAACCATTTAATTATGCAAATACAGTTGACCCTTGAACAATGTAGGGGTTTGGGGAGCCGATGTCCCTCTCAGTGGAAAATCTGTATATTACTGTAGCTGGCCCTCTGCATCCACAGATCTGAAATGCCATTCACTCTTGAACAATTTGAACTGTGTGGACCCATTCAATTCAAACCTATTAGTATGTTGTTCAAGGGTCAGCGGTGCCTCCAAATACTGGTTTTTAAAATGTACTGTCCAAGGAGAAACCAAGATGGCGGCATAGGTAAACACCTAAACTGCTGCCACGCACAACAATATCAAAACTACAACTAAAAGACAAAACGGACACCATCCAGAACCACAGGAAAGCTGGCTGAGTGAAAATTCTACAACTAGAAGGAAAGAGGAAAGCACATTGAGAATCAGAGGAGCTGCAAAAGGCTGAGGTACAGAGATGCGCGATTGCGTGGAGAGGAAGGGCGGCTGAGTGCACAGGCGGCTGAGTGCGCGGCTGGCTTTCTAAAGTGGGAGGGAGATAGAAGCTTCCTACTGCGCTGAACTCCAATTCTGGCTGAGTTTCTGGGAACCCAGATTCATTCGGGGAGAAACTGGACTGTTAGGAAAAGAGAAAGCACACAGAGACTCAGGGGAGCTGCAGAGGCAGAGGTCCCGAGGCACGTGTGCCCGAAGAAGACTGGCGGCTGAGTGCACAGAAGGCTGAGTGCACTGCTGGCTTTCTAAAGCGGGAGGGAGACAGAAGCTCCTAACTGCGCTGAACTCCAGTTCCGGGCAAGTTTCTGGGAACCCAGACTCATTCGGGAAGAAATGGACTATCTGGCAGCAGGTGAAACTCGAGGGCGGCTTTCTCTCAGAGGTGCTTACAGTGATTACCGAGGGACACTGAGACCCAGGGGCCTAATAGGGCAGGGCTGACAGGAAGCCAAGGCTGTCTGCTCCGCCCTGAGACTCCGCCCCGAGACTCCGCCCCATCCAAGCTGAGCACAGAAGCTTTTGTAATTTTGCAGGTCTTGTCTCATAAGGGTGTCTCCAGCTCAGAAGTTCTCCCAGCACAGACACAGCTGATCCTCACAGCCAATTGTCCTGGAGGTCTATTCCTCCCAGTGATACCAACAACAATCAAGACTTTAACTACAACAAGGCTGAGCACACAGTCCACAAAGGGGTGCACCAAAAGTGTCCACCTCAGGTAACTGGGGGAGGCTGAGCCACTGGGCCCTAGAGGACACCTACCACACAAAGCTACTCTACCATCTCAGGGAAGCAGCGAAAATGCAGAGACAAAGAAACAGATCACAAACGAAAGAAATGGAAGAAAGCAAACGACTAGATATAGAGATCAAAACCACAGTTATAAGGTTTTTCAAATATTTCCTAGAAAAGGCCGATAAATTTAGCGAGACCCTCAAGGATATGAAAAAGGACCAACTAGAAATTAAACATACACTGACTGAAATAAAAAATATTATACAGAGACCTAACAGCAGACTAGAGGACCAAAACAATCAAGTAAAAGAGTTGAAATACAAAGAATCAAAAAACACTCAACCGGAAAAGAAAAAAGAAAAAAGAATCCAAAAACTTGAAGATAGTGTAAGGAGCCTCTGGGACAACCTCAAGCCTACCAACATTTGAATTATGAGGGTGCCAGAAGAAGAGAGAGAGCAAGATAATGAAAACCTATTTGAAGAAATAATGACCAAAAACTTCCTCCACCTGGTGAAAGAAATAGACTTACAAGTCCAGGAAGTGCAGAGAACCTCAAACAAAAGGAATCCAAAAGAGGACCACACCAAGACACATCATAATTAAAATGCCAAGAGCAAAAGACAAAGAGAGAATATTAAAAGCAGCAAGAGAAAAACAGTTAATTACCTACAAGGGAGCACTCATACGACTGTCAGCTGATTTCTCAACAGAAACTATGCAGGCCAAATGGGAGTGGCAAGAAATCTACAAAGTGGTGAATAGCAAGAACCTACAACCAAGATTACCCAGCAAAGCTATCATTCAGAATTGAAGATCAGATAAAGAGCTTCACAGATAAGAAAAAGCTAAAGGAGTTCATCACCACCAAACCAGTATTATATGAAATGCTGAAATGTATTCTTTAAGAAGAGGAAGAAGAAGAAAAAGGTAAAGATAAAAATTATGAACAACAAATACATGTCTATCAACAAATGAACCTAAAAATCAAGTGAATAAAAAATCTGATGAACAGAATAAACTGGTGAATATAATAGAATCAGGGGCATAGAAAGGGAGTGGACTGACAATTCTCAGGGGGAAAGGGGTGTGGGGGGTGTGGGAAGAGACTGGACAAAAATCGTACACCTAGGGATGAGGACAGTGCGGGGGAGGTAAGGGCAGAGGGTGGGGTACTGGGTGGAGGGGAGCTATGGGGGATAAAAGAGGAACAATTGTAATAATTGGAACAATAAAGATATATTAAATTACAAAATGAATAAAATGTCCTGTCCAAGCTGAAGTTTGTTTCAAAAGCAACTACTTCCTTAGTCAAGAAAAACTTAAATCCATCCTGGCTAGTGGAGCTCCGTGGTAAGGTAAGACTTTTGGTCTGTGCGTGGATTCCCAATCAAGGGCATGTACCTGGCTTGTAGGTTTGATTCCCACCTCTGGTTGGAGTGAATGCTGGAGACAACTGAAGATGTGTCTTTCTCACATTGATTTTTCCCTCCCTCCCTCCCTCCCTCCCTCCCTCCCTCCCTCCCTCCCTCCCTCCCTCCCTCCCTCCTTCCCTCCCTTCCTCCCTCCCTCCCTCTTTGTCTCCCTCCCTCCCTCATTCCCTCCTTCCCTCCCTCTCTAAAAGTCAGTGGAAGCCATGACAAGTTTGGCTCAGTGGATGGGGCGTTGGCCTGTGAACTGAAAGGTTTCGGGTTTAGTTCTGGTCAAGGGCACATATCTCAGTTGCAGAATTGATTCCTGGCCCTGGTTGGGGTGTGTGTGGGAGGCACCAATTGATGTGTCTCTCTCACATCAGTGTTTCTCTCCATGTCTCCCCTTCCCTTCCACTCTCTGAAATGGGAGTGATCTCCTCTGGTAAGAATTAAAACAAA
The DNA here is from genome assembly GCA_026230045.1 of Corynorhinus townsendii. Taxonomy (NCBI): domain Eukaryota; kingdom Metazoa; phylum Chordata; class Mammalia; order Chiroptera; family Vespertilionidae; genus Corynorhinus; species Corynorhinus townsendii. The sequence goes on along the minus strand of JAPDVU010000003.1, from coordinate 112,748,592 downwards.
CAAACAAACAAAATATATAATAATGGAGGAATATGTAAATTAGCCAGGATGCCATAGCATCATGATCGAACAGCAGGGACCTGAGGTTACATGGCGCTTGGCCAGAGTGAGGGACCTCAGGCTCAGCAGGGCTTGATGGGGATCTCAGGCCGTGCGCCCTGCCCAGCGGTGCTTGACAGGGGACCTGAGATTGCGCCCCCCATCTGGCACTGGGCCGGGGGATCTGAGGCTGCACCCCCCATCTGGAGGGGATTGACAGGGTGGGGCCAGCTGAGTCTGGGTCTCACCCAATGGGGGTGGGGCTGGCCGGGTCTGGGTCTCCAGCGTTTTTGAAGCACGTGCAGGTGGTGGGCAGGGACTTGATTTTAGGTCCCGAGGCACACCGCAGACTCTGACAGAAGGGAGATTTTCATATGCATTTTACTAATTATCATCAGGTAAGGATTAACAAAAAAAATTAAATTATGTTTGCCTTTAAGAGACAGATTAATACATTTTTAAATTAAGTATATTACTAATAACTATTTGTAGAAATGGACAATATGGAACACCTATCATTTTGTAAAAGAAAGGTGTGTAACTCACCTTTCCATGTGACAGTTGCTTAGATTACTTAGCCGCTAGTTTACTAGCTAACTGTTTTGAGGCCTAGGAGTTTCATGGTCACATTCTATGTCACTTTAGATAATTGTAAAAATTTCACAATATATCAGACAGCTTATGAAATTAAGCGCTGGTGGTTTGACACTATTGACACTTTGGGCTAGATAACTTCGTGGTGGGGGGCTATCTTGTGTTCTTCAGGATGTTTAGCAGCATTTCTGGCTACCACCCAGTAGATGCCAGTAGCACTCACCCCTTGTCTCCCAGGTGTGAAAAATAAAAATGTCTCTAGACATTACCAGATGCCCTTCTAGGTGGGAAATCTCCCCAGGTGAGAATTACTCCTCTGAAATGTTATATCCAGGAGGTCAGTGATTTTTGTATGTTTTGTGTACTCTTATCTCCCTGATGCCTAGAACAATGCCTAGCACATAGTAGGCATTCAGTAACTATTTTTTTCTCCTTAAAAAAATTTAAAAAAAATTTTTTTATTTTGGAAAGTATTACATATTACCCCTTCATCCCCACCACCCCATTGACCTCTCCCAGCCTCACCCTGCACCCAGCCCAGGTCTTCACCTAACTATTGGATTTGTCCATTGGTTAGGCTTATATGCATGCTTACAAGTCCTTTGGTTGACCTCTTGCCCTTGCACCAACCCTACCCTAACTTCCCTCTGAGGTTTGAAGGTCTGATCGATGCTTCTGTGTCTCTGAATCTGTTTTTGTTCATCAGTTTATGTTATTCATTATAATTCGCAAATGAGTGAGATCATGTGATATTTATCTTTCTCTGACTGACTTATTTCACTTAGCATAATGCTCTCCAGATCATCCATGCTGTTGAAAATGGTAGGAGTTCTTTCCTTTTTACAGCAGCATAGTATTTCATTGTGTAGATGTACTACCGTTTTCTAACCCACTCATCTGCTGATGGGCACTTAGGCTGTTTCCAAATCTTAGGTATGGTGAATTGTGCCGCTATGAACATAGGGGTGCATATATCCTTTCTAATTGGTGTTTCTAGATTCCTAGGATCTATTCCTAGAAGTGGGATCACTGGGTCAAATGGGAGTACCATTTTTAGTTTTTGGAGGAAACTCCATAATGTTCTCCATAGTGGCTGCACCAGTTTGCATTCCCACCAGCAATGTACAAGGGTTCCTTTTTCTCGGGATTCTTGCCAGCACTTGTCATTTGTTGATTTGTTGATGATAGCCATTCTGACAGGTGTGAGATGGTACCGCATTGTTGTTTTGATTTGCATCTCTCAGATGATTAGTGATTTTTGAGCATGTTTTCATATGTCTCTTGGCCTGCCTTATGTCTTCTTTTGGAAAGGTATCTATTTAGGTCTGTTGCCCATTTTTTGATTGGGCTGTTTATCTTCCTTTTGTTAAGTTGTTTGAGTTCCCTGTAAATGTTGGAGAGTAAACCCTTATGGGAAATAACATTGGCAAATATATTCTCCCATGCAGTGGGCTTTCTTGTTGTTTTGTTGATGGTTTCTTTTGCTGTGCAAAAGCTTTTTATTTTGATGTAGTCCCATTTGTTTATTTTCTCTTTAACTTCCATTGCCCTAAGGATAGTAACAGTGAGGAAGTTCTTTCGTCATATGTCTGAGATTTTGCTGCCTGTAGATTCCTCTAGTATTTTTAAGGTTTCTCATCTTATGTTTGAATCCTGTATCCATTTTGAGTTTATTTTTGTGTATGGTGTAAGTTGGTGTGTAGTTTCATTTTCTTGCATGTATCTGTACAATTTTCCCAACACAATTTATTGAAGAGGCTGTCTTGACTCCATTGTATGTTCATGCCTCCTTTGTCAAATATTAATTGAGCATAGTGGTTTGGGTCGATATCTGGATTCTCTATTCTAATCCATTGATTTATATGTCTATTCTTGTGGCAGTACCAGGCTGTTTTGAGAACAGTGGCCTTGTAATACAGCTTGAAATCTGGTACTGAGATCCCTCCTACTTTATTCTCTCTCAGGATTTCTGTGGCTATTCGGGGTGTTTTTTATTCCAGATAAATTTTTGGAGAGTTTTTTCTAGGTCTGTGAGATATGCCGTTTGCATTTTAATGGGGAGTGCATTGAATTTATAGATTGCTTTGGGTAGTATGGACATTTTAATGATGTTGATTCTACCAATCCATGAACACAGTATGTTCTTCCATCTGTTTATGTCTTCATCTATCTCTTTTTTCAGTGTCCTGTAGTTTTCCGCATATAGGTCTTTTACCTCCTTGGTTAAGTTTATTCTTAGGTATCTTCATTTTTTTGGTGCGATGGTAAATGGGATTGCTTTCTTAAGTCTCTCTTTCTGTAAGTTCACTATTGGTGTATAGAAATGCCATATATTTCTTGGCATTAATTTTGTATCCTGCTACATTGCTGAGTACTTTTATTAAGTCTATTAGTTTTTTGATAGAGTCTTTCGGGTTTTTTATGTACAAAGCATGTCATCTGTAAATAAGGACAGCTTTACTTCTTCTTTTCCAATTTGGATGCCTTTTATTTCTTCTTCTTGTCTAATTGCAATAGCTAACACCTCCAGCACTATGTTGAACAGGAGTGGTGAGAGTGGGCATCCCTGTCTTGTTCCTGTTCTTAGTGGAAATGTTTTTAGTTTTTGCCCATTGAATATGATGTTATCTGTGGGTTTATTATATATAGCTTTTATTTTGTTGAGGTATGATCCTTCTGTTCCCACCTTGTTGAGATTTTTTATCAAGAAAGGGTGTTGGATTTTGTCAAATGCTTTTTCTGAATCAATGGATATGACTATGTGATATTTGTCTCTCAATTTGTTTTGTGATGTATCACGTTTATTGATTTGCAAATATTGTACCATCTTTGCATTCCTGGGATAAATCCTACTTGGTGTTGGTGTATGATCTTTCTTATGTACTGCTGAATCCGATTTCCTAGAATTTTGTTGAGGATTTTGGCATCTACGTTCATGAGGGATATTGGCCTTTAATTCTCTTTAATTGTGTTGTTTTTATCTGGTTTTGGTATTAGGGTGTGCTGGCTTCATAGAAGGAGCTTGGAAGTGTTCCTTCCTCTTGAATTTTTTGGAATAGTCTGAGGAGGATAGGTTTTAGTTCTTCCTTGAATGTTTGGTAAAACTCCCCTGTGAAGCTGTCTGGCCTCAGTCTTTTGTTTGCTGGAAGCTTTTTTAAAAAAAATGTATTTTATTTATTTTTTACAGAGAGGAAGGGAGAGAGATAGAGAGTTAGGAACATCGATGAGAGAGAAACATTGATCAGCTGCCTCCTACACGCCCCCCACTGCAGATGTGCCCGCAACCCAGGTACATGCCCTTGACTGGGATCGAACCTGGGACCCTTCAGTCTGCAGGCTGACGCTCTATCCACTGAGCCAAACCAGTTTCGGCTGCTGGAAGCTTTTTGATGACTGCTTCAATTTCTTCTATAGTTACTGGAATATTCAGCTGTTTAGATTCTTCCTGATTGAGTTTTGGAAGGTTATATTTTTCTAGGAATATGTCCATTTCCTCCAGGTTGTCCAGTTTGTTGGAATAGAGTTGTTCATAGTATTTTATGACAATCTTTTGTATTTCGGTGGGATCTGTTGTTATTTCACCTCTTTCATTTCTGATTTTGTTTATTTGTGTCCTCTCTCTTTGCTTCTTGGTGAGCCTGGCTAGAGGTTCATCAATCTTGTTTATCCTTTCAAAGAACCAGCTCTTGGTTCCAATGATCTTCTGTATTTTTTTTTTTTTTTTTGGTCTGAATGTCGTTTATCTCTGCTCTGCTCTTCATTATTTCCTTCCTTCTGCTTACACTGGGCTTTTCTTTTTGCTCTTTTTCTTACTCTTTGAGTTGTAGAGTTAGGTAATTTATTACCATTTTTTCTTGTTTTTTGCAGTAGTCTTGTAGAGTTATGAACTTCCCTCTCAAGACTGCTTTCGCTGTGTCCCATAGATTTTGGATTGTTGTGTTTTCATTGTCGTTTGTTGCCATGATGTTTTCTATTTCTTCCTTGATCTCTCTGGAACCCAGTCATTGTTTAATAGCATGCTGTTTAGTCTCCATGTGTTTGATTTCTTTTGATTGTTTTTATTGTAGTTGATTTCCAGTTTTATGCCACTGTCGTCTGAGAAGATGCTTGATATGATTTTTATCTTCTTGAATTTGAAGAGACTTTGCCTGTGTCCCAACATATGGTCTATCTTTACAAATGACCCATGTGCACTTGAGAAGAATGTATGTTCTGTGACTTTGGGGTGAAATGTTCTGTAGATGTCAATGAATTCCATCTCGTCTAGTGAGTCATTTAGGATTGATGTTTCTTTGCTGATTTTTTTGTTTAGTGGATTTGTCCATTGGTGATAGTGGGGTATTAAAGTCTCCTACTATGTGTGGTGCTGTTAATCACTCCCTTGATATACTCCAGGAGTTTTTTTTTTATGTATGTGGGTGCTCCTCTATTGTGTGTGTATATGATTACCAGAGTTATTTCTTCTTGTTGGATTGCTCCCTTTAGTATTATGGAGTGTCCTTCCTTATCTCTTGTTATGTCCTTCACTTTGAGATCTAATTTGTCAGATATAAGTTTTGCTACCCTAGTTTTTTTTTTTTCAATTTCCATTTGCCTGGAAAACCTTTTTCCATCCCTTCAACCTCAGTCTGTGTGTGTCTTTTTTTCTGAGGTGGGTTTCTTGTAGACAGCAGATATATGGGTCTTGTTTTCTTATCCCATCTGTTACCCTATGTCTTTTGATTGGGGCATTTAATCCATTTACATTTAAAGTTATTATTGGTAGGTACTTATTTGTCACTATTTTTATTCTTTACACCTGTGTTCCTTCCTCGCTTCCTATTTCTTTTTCTTTTTCTTTTTTTACAGCAGACCCTTTAGCATTTCTTGCATTGCTGATTTGGTGGTAATAAATTTCCTTAGACCTTTTTTGTCTGTGAAGCTCCTGATTTCACCTTCAATTTCTATTGATAGCCTTGCTGGGTACAGTATTCTTGGATTCATACCCTTCCTTTGCATGACTTTGTTTTTAAAAATATTTTATTGATTTTTTTACAGAGAGGAAGGAAGAGGGATAGAGAGCTAGAAACATCGATGAGAGAGAGAAACATCGATCAGCTGCCTCCTGCACACCCCCTACTGGTTATGTGCCCACAACCAAGGTACATGCCCTTGACTGGAATCGAACCTGGGACCCTTCAGTCCACAGGCCGACGCTCTATCCACTGAGCCAAACCGGTTTCGGCTTTGCATGACTTTGTATATTTCATTCCATTCCCTTCTGGCCTGATGAATTTCTGTTGAGAAATCAGTTGCTAGTCTGATGGGGGTTCCTTTGTATGTAGCTTTCTGTCTCTCTCTGGCTGCTTTTAAAATTCTTACTTTGTCTTTGGTCTTTGCAAATTTAATTATAATGTGCCTTGGCTTCAGTCTTTTGGGGTTCATTTTGCTTGGGACTCTGAGCTTCTTGGATTTGTGTGGGTTTTTTCTTCCCTATATCAGGGAAGTTTTCTGTTATTATTTCTTCAAACAGGTTTTCTATTCCTTGCTTTGTTTCCTTTTCTTCTGGAACCCCTATTATGTGGATGTTGTTTCCTTTCGTGTTGTCCCAAAGTTCTCTTAGGCTCTCCTCCTGTTTTTTATGTTTTTGTTTTTTTTTCTCTAGATGCTGCTCTGTTTGGGTATTTTTTCCTATCTTGTCTTCTAGCTCACTGATGCAGTCCTCTGCTTCTTCTAGTCTACTGTTGATGCTTTCTACTGATTTCTTTATAGCAGCAATGTTATTTTTCATTTCTTCTTGGTTTTTCTTCATTTCCTCTTGGTTCTTACACATATTGTTGAGTTTGTCTTCCAACCTTTTCAGCGACCTTATGACTATTTCTCTGAATTCTTTCTCTGACAGGTTGCTTGCCTCCATTTTGTTTCCTTCCTTTTCTGGTGATGCCTGCTTTTCTGTCATATGTGTGCTGTTTATTTTTCTCCCCATGATTGCTCCTCTTGGGTGTTTGTTTATGTAGCTCTCTCTCTCCTGTGTTGACTTTCTCTACTCAATATTTAACCTTTCCGTGAGAAGGTGCAGGGATCGTCCACATCTGCGTATTTGTGCTGCTTGATACCTGGTGTTTGTGGTTTACAGCTGGTCCCTGGGTATTGTGGTTGTAGGGTCCAAGGAGGTATCCATGTTCTTCCAGATTGAATGTAATGCTAGGCTTCCGATTACAGCCACTGTCCCCTTCAAGATGGTGCAGTCTCTGTGGTAGAGCTGGCTGCTCCAGGAGAGATTTCAGCAGCAGCATGGGCTGCTCAGTCAGGGGAGTCAGATTTGGTTGTCCCCAACAGTCCCTTGGAATGTAGGTGTCTCTCACTCACAAATAGACACTCCCCACATGTCCACACTTTCTCTTTTCATTCTCTCCCTCACACAGTATCTTGCAGTCTGCCTTCCCGTTGGCAGCCATCTTCCTGTTTCTCGATTTTAGTCTTCTTGAATTTGTACAGAGTTAGCCTGTGTCCTAATATGTGGTCTGTCTTTGAAAATGTCTCATGTCCCCTTGGGAAGAATATATATTCCATATGTTAAAGGTGAAATCTTATGAAAATATCTATTAGTTCCATCTGATCTAGTGAATCATTTAAGATTGTTGTTTTCTTGTTGATTATTTTTTTGTGTAGATTTATTCAGTGATTCAATGGGGTGTTAAAATCTCCTGCTATGATTGTATTGCTGTTGATCTCTCCATTGTCAATATTCCAGAAGTTTTTATTTAATGTAGTTGTGTGTTTCTGTATTGGGTACATATATGTTTACCAGAGTTATATCCTATTGTATTGATCCATTTAGTATTATGAAATGGCTTTCGTTATCTCTTGTTATGGCCTTTACTTTAAGGTCTATTTTTTCTCAGAATAAGTATTGCTGCCCGAGGTTTTGTTTTTTAAATTCCCATTTTCTTGAAAATGTTTTTTATATCCCTTCACTTTGTGTCTGTTTGACTCCTTTATTCTGAGACAGGTCTCTTGTAGACAGCATATATATGGGTCATGTTTTCTTATCCATTCATCCACTCTGTATGTTTTGATTAGGGCATTTAATCCATTTATGTTTAAATTTATTATTGACAGGTACTTGCTTGTTTCCATCTTAATTCTTTATATCTGTTTTCTCCCTCTCTTTGTATTCCTTCTTGTTACACCAGTCCCTTTAGGATTTCTTGCATTGCTGATTTGGTGGTAATAAACTCCCTTAGGCCCTTTTTTTTTTTTTGTCTGTGAAGCTCCTGATTTAATCTGCAATTTTGAATGATAGCTATGCTGGATAGAGCATTCTTGGGTTCAGTCCCTTTTCATTACTTTGTATACTTCATTCCACTCCCTTCTGTTCTGATGTATTTCTTTTGAGAAATCATTTGATAGTCTAATGGGATATCCCTTGTTATGTAACTTTCTGTGTCTATCTTGCAACCCTTAAGATTCTTTCATTACTATTATATTTTGGGTTCATCTTGTTTGGAACCCTCTGTGCTTGTATGACTTTTTTCTTCCCCATGTCAGGGAAGTTTTCTGTCATAATTTGTTCAAATAGGTTTTTTATTCCTTGCTCAGCTTCTACTTCTTTTGGAACCCCCATTATGCAGATTTTGCTTCTTTTCATGCTGTCTTAAAGCTCCCTTAATCTCCTCCTGTGTTTTAAGTTTGTTTTTTTCTACTGCTGTTCAGATTGGGTGTTTTCTACCTTGTCTTCTAACTCGCTGATTCAGTCCTCAGCTTCTAATCTGTTGAAACTTCCATTGTGTTAATTATTGCAGCTATGTCATTCTTCACTGACTCTTGATTCTTACACATGTTGGTGAATTTCTCATTCAGATGTTTGAATTCTTTCTCTGGCAAATCGCTTGCCTCTATTTCATTTTTTTCCTTTTCTGTGATTGCTCCTTTTGTTTCCTTTGGGGATTGTTTCTTTGTCTGCACATTTTTGCTGTCCCTTTGTATGTGTTTCTCTGTAATAGAGTTTCTGTCTCTTTCTGACCCTGGACACCTTGCTTGAGGTTTGAGAGGTTGAAGCCCCAGCTGTGCAATAGTCTGGGCCTCCTTAGCCCAGAGGCTGGGTCTGCCTTGAGTCTTATGCCTTTATTGTCTCTGCTCTCAGTTGTACTCCCTTCCCCCACAGTTCTCATCCCTCAGTGTACTGCTGAAGGTGCTTTGGGTCAGCAGGGGTGCATGCACAGTTCCTCTGTTTTGAGACTCCCTGTGAAGCCCCAGAGTTGTCCGGCATGCAATTCGCTGTGTGGCCCTAGGGCCCTTGGCATGTTGGTTCTCCAGGTCCCTCTGGAAGCTTGGTACTGGGGCCTGCATGCAGCAGTGTGCTGTGTGCCCCTGGCTCACACCTTCATTGAGGTCCTGGTGGCTTCAGCTCTCACCAACAGAGCAGTTCTGGGACTTGGACAGTGTGCTGCACCAGGTGCCCCAGCCCACACTGGCATTGTGGTCCTGGGTCTTTGATGGGTCACTGCTCCTGGTGGCTTCGGCTCACACTGGCAGTGTCATCCTGGGGCCTGGGCAGGGTGCATGCTGGGTGTCAGTAACTATTTATTTACTTATTGTTGTAATTTTTAGTCTTCACCATAGGATATTTTTCAATTGATTTTTAAAGAGTTTGGAAGAGAGAGGGAAAGACAGAAATAGTGATGTGAGAGAAACACATAGATTGGTTGCCTCCTGCGTGTGCCCTGACTAGATCCCTCGTTGGAGAGGAGCCTGCAACCGAGGTACATGCCCTTGACTGGAATTGAACCTGGACCGTTCCAGTCCACAGGCTAATGCTCTATCCACTGAGCAAACTGCCTAGGGCAGTAATATTAAGTGAATTAATATAACTTTAGTAATTTTTTTATTATGATAGGAAACACAAGGATTTTCTTGATGAGTTTTGGGGGCTTTGTTCTCTGAGATGAACAGATCTCAAAAGGAGCTTGTGACTGTTCAACTTTAGTAAAATTTTGTCAGGTACTGAATTGAATATTATTGAAAAATTTCAGTTGTATAGGCTCATCTGTATTTTAGATAGTCAATTTTGAATTATTAGTATGGCTCTAAATCATTTAATAGCTAATATCTCAAGCCACAGTACACATTAGCAATAGGCTCATCATTGGTGATATAAATCCTCTAGTTTTTCAAAGAACCTTTTTGATAATTTTTTTATCTGACTTTTGTTTGATTAGTTGTTTCCTAAAAGTAAAGCCCAGTATTTTCTTCTATTTGTAGTGCTTTTGCAGGAGTCTTTTACAACCATCTATCCATTATGTTCAGGCTTATTTTCATTGACAGTGAAACAATACATAGGAGTTTTAATATTCTGTTCCTTGTCATCTATTGTATGTATACTCACTTTGGAGAACCATAGGTCTAGTTCATTTGGATCAAATGCAACCTCCCAATTTAGCATTCTCTCTTGTGGCAAAGACAGTGCTGTAAGTCCATCAAACCCCATTTTATTTTTCTCTTCCGGGACACCAGGAAGGTGCACCCCCCAACTACCCTTGAAATGAGATTGGTCAGGTCATCATGTCTGGTCAACAGAATGTAAGGAGAGTTGACTGTGTTCATTCTGAGCCAGGTAGTGAAGGGCCAGTGTACCTTCTTCCATGCTTGGTGTGGGTCATCTTGTGTGATGATCTTGAAGGCATGCATTCCAGAGGGCATAGCTAAGAGAGAAACCCCCTTTAGGGGAAGAGGTGCCAAGGAGAAACATACATTTGGCTTTAACGTTTTTTGTGTTATGGGACCTAAACTTTGTGGTTGAGTGTTAGAGTAGTTGTGTGAGTTACTCTGCCTGATACACAGGTTATCTATTAGTATTCCATAAGTTCTCCAATATAGCTCTCAATTATATACAGTACTAGAGGCCTGGTGCATGAAATTCGTGCACTAGGTGTGTGTGTGGGGGGGTCCCTCAGCCTGGCCTGCAGCCCTCTTGCAGTCCAGGAGCCCTCAGGGGATGTCTGACTGACAGTGGGCCTAAATTGTCAGTCGGACATATCCAGTGCTGCCACAGAAGTGGGAGAGACTCCCACCACCGCTGCTGCGATTACCAGCCGTGAGTCTGGCTTCTGGCTGAGTGGCGTTCCCCCTGTGGGAGTGCACTGACCACCAGGGGACAGCTCCTGCATTAAGCATCTGCCCCCTGGTGGTCAGTGTGCATCATAGTGACTGGTTGTTCTGACATTCAGTCTATTTTCATATTATCCTTTTATTATATAGAGGGTTTTATTGACAACACTCTGAGGAATGTTGAACAGTGAAATGAAATTTGCAATTACAAGATTTAAAGAGTGTTGTTGTAACCCACTAAGTCATGATGCATCCCCTGATGAGATTCCAGAGGGGAAATTTCTCTTAGTTCCAGTAATAATGAAAGATCCCTTATCTGAGTACTGGGTCTGCTCTTCTTTCATGTACACTCTGCATCTGGAACTGGTCATATTCAGTATTCAGTGCCAATTTTGTGGCTTGTGTGCAGTAACTGTATAATATAGACTATTCTGATACACATTATTTGTATTTGTAATATATTCTGATTTCCCACTTCTGTTTTTCTTTGTCACTATCCTTTCCTGGTAAAAAATAAGGATAAATCCATGTTTTAATGTTTCTTTAAATGCCTCAAATATTTGTTAGAAGGCTGATATGAATATATTAAAAGGATACTTTTATTGTTATCTATTTTGTCACATTTTTCAGTTAGAATATAAACTCTTTGAGTTTATATTTGTCTGTAACATTTCTAGATTTTTGGTAGCTCTCCCAGTAACATTTAATAAAATTTTTTAGTTAATTGATTAATAAAGATGTTAGTATATGTGTTGATTTCAAAGCGTTAGGTTTGAAATGGAATGAAATGAGACAAATGGAACACAAGTGAGCAAAAGGAAACAACTATAGATAATTATTTATGTGTTGCACACTGCTTTTGTTACATATATACTTCTCCATATTTCCATTCATATGACCTCAGAATTGTAATTTTTTAAAAAAGAAATACTTCATTTCTCACTCAAGTGAAGATATTGAGAAGCATAACAACTTATTTGGGAAGAAATATAGTGTTCACAAATTTCATAAAAAATCTTTTAATGAAGTAAAAAGAGAAAAGCAATGACATAGCAAACAGGACATATTTTATTAATATAAAAATTGTTTAAGCAAGTTATAAAGGCTGCAGAGAAACAGATACTGAAATACTGCATTGTGATTTTTTTCTAACATGACAGCAATGATGAATTACCTGTCATTGTGAATGAAGATAAGGTGCTGGCAGATGTAGTATCTGCTACCGTGAGGTGGGAAGGCAGCGAGGTTGAGCTATAGGAGAGGGCAGCATTACAAACAGAAGGTTCTGTGGGCCATTTTCTCACTTCTTCAGACATCTATGATCGTCCCAGGGACAGACTTTGTGAAGTCATTGGCTCTAGGTCCTTATTTACTGGTAACTCCTCAAAGAGCTGTTTGCATTTTCAGAAACATATACTATGTTAGAAAACATGGTTTTCATGGGTGAACTTCCAGAAAACAAATGTATATGACTATATTTGTGTGTGTGTGTAACATTTGCTCTTTTGTGAACAAATGTTTGAATTTTTTTGTATAAAGTTTCTTTTCGTATGTGACAGCATAGGTCCAGAGGGTGTAAAATTCAGGAATAAAGTATTACTTATCCATCTATAATACACTATATAAAAATTAAATTGAATATTATATATCTGAAACATTCTTGAAGAAAAAAAAGAAGGTAGCCATTTGTTAAAATTTCACAGTGTGTCTCTCTTTGTGAAGCCTTATTAAAGTTCTAAATCCTTTTTCTAGCATGTGCAAGACTCTAAAAATGCTTTCTGCAGAGATCAAAAATTTAAACTTTAGATTGGGTTTAATACATTTTATAATTCTTCCTGCAGCTGTTCAAACTATAATGGAGTAAAATGAGAATTGCTTTTTAGGGTGTATTTCTGATAGGCCAGTTTTGAAAATGAAACTGAATCTTCACGTTCCACTTGATATTGGAATTTAAAGTTATTTTTACAGGCTCAATTGCAGTCACCATGTGAAACATTAAAAAAACATATTACAATATAGTAAGCTAAGAGTTAAGACAATTTTCTTCCAACATCTTGTTCATTAAATAAAAGAGGAATAAAAACACATTTTCTTCTGTAAAATATTTCCTCTCTTTTAATTATAGCCCGTTATGCTACCTCGGCAGGTAGGCTTTTATTAAATTGAAAGTATGTTTGGTTTAAGTAGGGGACACGGGAGCAAACCCTTCAAGGAAAGTCACATTTTCTCTGAAATGCTGTGTGTTATCTAAATATAGCCTTGACTAAGTCCTTAGAACATTGAGGTACTGGAAAATGTTCAGGTATCTCTACTGGGGACAGATTTGCTTCTGATTATACAAAGTAATGACTGTATGAAGTCACTGAAGCTGAACTGAACAAAGGGCTTTAAATTCATAGTAAAGTCCACAAGAGAAATAAGGGAACACAAGTGTGAGCAAATGGAAGACTGTGTCCAATCTTCTCTTTTGTCTGTGACTTTAAATGCCTGTGCCCTGGGAATTTATATGTAACAAAGTATATATGTAACAAAAGCAGTGTGCTGGGAAGTAGATCATTTTATTTTCCTCCTTTCCCAAGCAAGTGGCCTGTACTAACTGTACACTAATTCCTGGTAAAGAATTTGTGAAAGGCTTCTTTTAGAAAAGGGAGGATTCAGGCTCAAACTACATCCTAAGGATGAAAGGGTTTAGGTTTATTTACCATGAAGATGGTTGAATATCACTTCTATAGTAATCCTGGAAGTATTTTACTTATTTTTTATTTATTTTTAGGAGAACACAAAGAATTTTACTTGGTAAATAAAACAGTGCTACAATATAAAAATTGAGAAATCAAGAGCTTAGGAGTACATTATGTTTCTTTTAAATTTAAATTCTTTATTGTTTAAAATATTGCATATGTCTCCTTTTTCCCCATTGACCTCTCCCTGGCTGCTCTCAACCCCCAGCACATGCCCTCAACCCGCCTCCCCCCTCCAGTGTCTGTGTCCATGAGTTATGCTTATATACACACATATAAGTCCTTTGGTTGACCTCTTACCTACCCCCTCAAGGTCCCCCCCTGTCCCCCCCCAGCCTTCACTCTGAAGTTTGACGGTCTCTTTGATGCTTAAGTGTCTCTGGATCTATTTTTGTTCATCAGTTTATATTATTCACTATATTCCACAAATGAGTGAGATCATGTGATATTTATCTTTCTCTGACTGGCTTATCTCACCTAGTGTAATGCTCTCCAGTTCCATCCATACTGTTGCAAATGGTAAAAATTCTTTATTTTTTATAGCAGCCTAGTATTCCATTGTGTAGCTGTACCACTGTTTTCTAATCCACTCATCTGCTGATGGGCACTTAGGCTGTTTCTAAATCTTAGCTATTGTAAGTAGTGCTGCTATGAACATAGGGGAGCATATATCCTTTCTGATTGGTGTTTCTATTTTCTTGGGATATTTTCCTAGAAGTGGGATTACTGGGTCAGACCAGCAGTGCACAAGGGTTCCTTTCTCTCCACATCCTCACCAGCACTTGTCATTTGTTGATTTGTTGATGATAGCCATTCTGACAGGTGTGAGATGGTACCTCATTGTTGTTTTGATTTGCATCTCTTTGATTATTAGTGACTTTGAGCATATTTTCATATGTCTCTTGGCCTTCTGTATGTCTTCTTTCGAAAAGTGTCTATTTATGTCCTTTGCCTGTATATTGATTGGATTGTTTATCTTCCTTTTGTTAAGTTGAATGAGCTCCCTATAAATTTTGGAGAGTAAGCCCTTATCAGAGATAACGTTGGCAAATATGTTCTCCCATGCAGTGGGCTTTCTTGTTGTTTTGTTGATGGTTTCTTTTGCTGTTCAGAAGCTTTTAATTTTGATGTATTGCCATTTGTTTGTTTTCTCCTTAGTTTCCATTGTCCTAGGAGCTGTACTGGTAAAGATATTGCTATGATATACACTGAGTGGCCAGATTATTATGATCTCTGAATGCATAATAATCTGGCCACTTAGTGTGTGTGTGTGTGTGTGTGTGTGTGTGTATTAGAGGCCCGGTGCATGAATTCGTGCATGGGTGGTGTCCGGCCAGCCTGGGGACCTGGGCAGTGGGTCGGCCTGCCTGCTGGTCGAACTCCTGGTCGAGGGGACAATTTACATATTGGCCTTTTATTATATAGGATATACATTGAGTGGCCAGATTATTATGCATTCAGAGATTATAATAAACTGGCCACTCAGTGTATGTCTGCTATTTTATTGTCTATGGATTCTTCTAGGATGTGTATGTTTCCTGTCTTATGTTTAAATACTTTATCCACTTAGAGATTATTTTTAAAATATTTTTTTAATGATTAGGGTATTCTATATGTGTCCATATCTCCCCTTTGCTCCCCCCACCCCACTCCCATACATGCCCTCACCCCCCTGCAGTCTCTGCCCATTGGTTATGCTTATATGCATGCATATAAGTCTTTTGCTTGATCTCTCCGTCTTACCCCATCCTCCCCTACCTTCCCTCTGTGGTTTGAACATTTGATCGATGCTTCTCTGACTTTAGATCTGTTTTTGTTCATCAACTTATGTTATCCTATCTAATAAAAGAGTAATATGCAAATTGATCACACCTCTGCTACACCCACAAGCCACGCCCACCAGCCATTCAGGAGTGAGTATGCAAATTAACCCAACCAAGATGGCTACAGTCGTGGAGAAAGCAGGAGGCTTGGGTTTCCCTTGCAATGGAGGAAGCCAAGCTTTCCGCAAACCCTGGCTGGCCCTGGACTACACTCAAGGCTACAAAATTATAGAATTATAAATTTCCAATTATAGAATATAAATAAATCCCAACAAAAATGGCGGCAGCCAGGGAGCTGGAGAGAGCGGGAGGCTTGAGTTGCCCCTGGTGATGGAGGAAACCACAGTCCTGGCCTGCCTTGGCCTCAGCTCACGGGTACAAAGTTTCAATTATAGAAGATAAATAAATCAGAACAAAAATGGCTTTGGCCACGGAGCAAGCAGGAGGCTTGGTTCCGCTCAAGGCTACAAAGTTTCAATTATAGAAGGTAAATAAATCCCAACCGTAATTGTGGCAGCCACAGAGCTGGAGAGAACAGGAGGCTAGGGTTGCCCCCGGAGATGGAGAAAGCCAAGCTTCTGGAGCCCTGGCTTGCCTTGGCCTCTGCTCAAGGCTACAGAGTTTCAATTGTAGAAGATAAATAAATCCCAGATACTAGGGCCTCCACTTAGGTCGCTGGGGGGTGTGGCCAGCTTGCAAACCACCACAGGCCCCTCTCCCAGGCTGCCCCACTCCCCAAGGGGGAACACCCACCCTGAACCGGGACACCCTTCAGGGCAAACCAGCTGGCCCCCACCCATGCACCAGGCCCCTATTCTATCTAATAAAAGAGTAATATGCAGATTGACCATCACTCCAACACACAAGGTAGCTGCTTCCATGTGGTCAAAGATCCTGTCCCCATATGGACACAAGATGGCCAGCAGGGGAGGGCAGTTGGGAGGGACCAGGCTTGCAAGGGAGGGCAGTTGGGGGAGATCAAGCCTGCAGGGGAGGGCAGTTAGGGGTGACCAGGCTGGCAGAGGAGGGAAGTTGGGGGCAACCAGGCCTGCTGGGAAGGGCAGTTGGGGGGGGACCCAGGACTGCAGGGGAGAGAAGCAGGGGGTGACCAGGCCTGCAGGGGAGGGCAGTTAGGGGCAAACAGGCTGGCAGGGGAGCAGTTAGGCATCAATCAGGCTGGCAGGGGAGTGGTTAGGGGGTGATGAGGCTGGCATGCAGAAGCGGTTAGGGGCAGTCAGGAAGGCAGACAGGAGAGCAGTTGGGAGCCAGCAGTTCTGGATTGTGAGAGGGATGTCCGACTGCCCGTTTAGGCCCGAATTGGAGAGGGTGCAGCCTGGGCTGAGGGACACCCCCCACCCCCCGTGCACAAATTTCATGCACCTGGCCTCTAGTTTAATTATGATGTGCCTTGGCATCGGTCTTTTGGGGTTCATTTTGTGTGGGACTCTGGGAGCTTCCTGGATTTGTGTGAGTTTTTTCTTCCCTATATCAGGGAAGTTTTCTGTCATTATTTCTTCAAACAGGTGTTCTATTTCTTGTTCCGTTTCCTCTCCTTCTGGCACCCCTCTTATGTGGATGTTGTTTCATTTTGTGTTGTTCCGAAGTTCCCTTAGGCTCTCCTGCTTTTTATTTTATTTTTTTCTAGAAGATGCTCTACTTGGGTATTTTTTCCTACCTTGTCTCCTATCCCACTGATGCAGTCCTCTGCTTTTTCTAGTCTACGATTGATGCTTTCTATTAATTTCTTTATAGCAGCGATGCCATTTTTCATTTATTCTTGGTTCTTCATTTTCTTTTGGTTCTTACATGTAGTGTTGAATTTATCTTCCATTCTTTTCATCCACCTTATGACCCTTTCTCTGAATTCTTTCTCTGACAGGTTGCTTGCCTCCATTTGATTACTTCCTTTTTTGGTTATGCCTGCTTTTCTTTCATATGTGGGCTGTTTCTTTGTCTCTCCATGATCTCTCTTCTCCAGGTGTCTAGTTATGTAGTTCTCTCTCTCTTTCGTTGATTTATGGGCACAAAATACAACACAAGAAGGTACAACACACAAGGCACTGAACACAAATGTATTCATGATATTAATAACCCCAAATAAAGGTGACCACCAGAGAAAAGCAAATTAGAGGATACGATAGAAAGAAAGAAGAGAAAAATAGCAATGCAAAAATGAAAGTGGGAAAAGGAAAAAAAGTAAGAGATAAAGGAAAGAGAATATGAAAGAAGGGGGTATAAAACTATATGGGGAGAAAACTCAAGTAGAACATCCACTAATCCCAACAAATGCCAGCAACAAATACCTAGAGATGAATGCAAACTACTATGAAGAACTAATCCCAAGTGAGGCAAGGGAAAACAGAAGCAAAAACAAAAAGAAATAGCAAATCTCACAAACAAGCATAAAAAACTGAATATAATCAACAGTCAAGCAAACAACAACAAAAGGACAGAGAGAAAAAAAATTTTTTTTTGACAGTGAATAAAGAGGAGAGAAAGGACTTGGAGGAAGTGATTGGAAATTTTATATATATATATATATATATATATATATATATATATATATATATATATATGGTGAAATTTTAAAAGGGGGTAAAAAGAAGGAATAAGGAAAATCTAAAGCAGGAATAGGGTAAGAAACAGGAGAACAAAAGGGGAAAAGTGGGGAAGGGAGTGTTGGCTTAAAGGTAAAATTGAGATAGAATAAAATGCTAAAGGAAAGATGAAAATAAAATGTAGAACCATAATCCTAAATTAAAATAAAAAGAAAATAAAATGACACTTTTTAAAAAAAGGTAAAATAGTAGTAATAATAATACTGATTGAAAATAAAAATGTAATAATTAAAAAGGTAAAATCAAGTGAGGAAAAAAGAGAAAATTTAGTTTCTTAAAAGATGAAAAACATAAAAATAAAAATGTGCATTAGTCACAGTCATTCACTTCCTCTACTGTTCTGTTTGGCATGCCTGTTACCTAGTCAGGACAGTATTGAAGTTCCCTGTGTTCCACTGCTCCTCAGTGTTGGAGGCCACAGTCCTGATTTTCAAGCAGGCAGTATGTCTTTATTTCTTATATTCCTTTATTTGTGTTTACACAAGAGTCAATTTGTGATTCAACCTCTGGGTGGCAGTGTTTCTGGATTGACCTCCGCATCTATAGGTTCTCTCTTAGCTAGTGTTTAGATTTTGTTTTCCCTGTGTAACTTAATACAGGTGTGGGGAAATGGGCTGCCCCAGAGCTGGTTCACTGATCATTATTCCCCACTCTGATCCCCAGATTACACAAAAACAACTTTCCCCTGCAGTCTCTTAGAGTCTTCCGTATTGGGTGATCCTATGTATTGGGCTTAGTAATCAAAAGCAAGGATTTCAAGAGAAAAAAGAAGAAGAAAGAAAAAAGCCAGAGTAAGTGTGCGAACTCTGGTGCTGCAGCGCAAGTCTGTGCAGTCTTCTTTCCCTTTGGGTTTAAGTAGCTGGCACACTTTTAAAATTTTTAGGCTGTCCTTTGCGCCCAGTTCACCTGTGGGTTGCTTTATAGAGTTTCCTTCTGTTAGTAGCTCTGTGGATCCCCTTCCACATTCACATATCACGCCAGCCTCAGTGGCTGCAGATTTTTCTGGGCGCAGACTTTGCCAGGTCCTTCAGCTTCCGCTGTGCGCATTTCTCTCTCCTGTCTGGACCACAGACCTCATCTTATCCCAGATGAAATCTGACCTTTCCGTGAGAGGGTGCAGAGCTCCTCTGAATCCGCATGCTTGTGCCTCTTGGGGACCCTTGTTCCCGGGTTCGCAGATGTTTGCTGTGTGCTGTAGTTGTAGATTTCCGGGATTTTCAGGCGTCCGATGACATCCACTCTCCCCTTCAAGATGGCGCGGTCTCCATGTCAGAGCCAGTTGCTCTGAGGTAGCCCGGCAGCAGTGGAGGCTGCCCAGTCAGGGGAACCTCATCCGGCATTCTCCCCCAGTCCCCTGGATGATAGCTGTTTCTCAACTCACCAACAAACACTCCCCATGCGACCACACACTCTCCCTTTGTTCTCTCACTCATGCACTATCTTGCAGTTTGCCTTCCCATTGGCAGCCATCTTCCGTTTCTGGGGTTTAAAAAAATATCTCTTTCTGTAAGTCCACTATTGTTGTATAAAAATGCCATAGATTTCTTGGCATTAATTTTGTATCCTGCTAAATTGCTGAATTCATTTATGATGTCTAATAATTTTTAATGGAATCTTTACTGTTTTCTATGTACGGTTTCATGTCATTTGCAAATAATTACCATTTTATGTCTTCTTTTGCAATTGGTTACCTTTTATTTCTTCTTCTTGTTTAATTGCTATGGCTAGTATTTCCAGTACTACATCAAACAGGAGTGTTGAAAGTGTGCATCTATGTTTTGTTCCTGTTCTTAGGTGAAATGGTTTTAGTTGTTGCCCATTGAGTATGATGTTGGCTGTACGTTTGTCATATAAGGCTTTTATTATATTCAGGTATGATTCCTCTATTCCCCCTTTGCTGAGGGATTTTATCAAGAAAGGATGTTGGATTTTGTCAAATGCTTTTTCTGAATCAATGGATATGACTGTGATATTTATTTCTCAATTTGTTTATGTGAAGTATCACTTTATTGATTTGTGGATATTGTACCATCCTTGCATCCCTAGGATAAATTCTACTTGTTCATGGTGTATGATCTTTCTGATGTACTGCTGAATCTGATTTGCTAGAATTTTGTTGAGGATTTTGGCATCAATGTTCATGAGACATATTGGCCTGTGATTCTCTTTCTTTGTGTTGTCTTTATCTGGTCTTGGTATTAGGATAATGCTGGCTTTCAAGAATGAACTTGGAAATATTGCTCCCTCTTGAATTTTTTTGGAATAGTCTGAGGAGGATAGGTTTTAGTTCTTCTTTGAATGTTTGGTAAAATTCCCCTGTGAAGCTGTCTGGCCCCGGGGTTTTGTTTGCTGAAAGCTTTTTGATGACTGCTTCAATTTCTTCCATAGTTATTGGCCTATTGAAATTTTCAGATTCTTCCTGTTTGAGTTTTGGAAGGTTTTATTTTTCTTGGACTATGTCCATTTCCTCTAGGCTGTCCAGTTTGTTGGAACATAGTTATTCATAGTATTATTTTACAATCCTTTGTATTTCTTTGGGGTCTGTTGTTATTTTGCCTCTTTCGTTTCTGATTTTGTGTATTTGGGTCCTCTCTCTTTGCTTCTTGGTGAGCCTGGCTAGAAGTTCATCAATCTTGTTTATCCTTTGAAAGAACCAGCTCTCGGTTTCATTGATCTTTTATATATATACTAGAGGGCTGGTGCACGGAATTTGTGCACGGTTTTGTGTGTGTCCCTCAGCCCAGCCTGCACCCTCTCCAATCTGGGACCCCTCAAGGGATGTCTTACTGCCCGTTTAGGCCCGATTCAGTGGGATTGTGCCTAAACGGGCAGTAGGACATCCTTCTCACAATCCAGGACTGCTGACTCCCAACTGCTCACTTGCCTGTCTGCCTGATTGACCCTAACCGCTTCTGTGTGCCAGCCTGATCACCCTCTAACCACTCCCCTGCCAGCCTGATAGATGCCTAACTACTCTGCTGCCAGCCCGATTGCCCCTAACTCTCCTCCCCTGCAGTCCTGATCACTCCCAACTGCCCTCCCCTGCTGGCCCAGTAACCCTTAACTGCCCTCCCCTGCAGGCCTGGTCTCCCCCAACTGCCCTCCCCTGCAGTCCTGGTTTCCCCCAACTGCCCTACCCTACAGGCCTGGTCACCCCCAACTGCCCTCTCCTGCAGGACTGGTCCCTCCCAACTGCCCTCCTCTGCTGGCCCGGTCACCCCTAACTGCCCTCCCCTGCTGGCCTGATTGCCCACAACTGCCCTCCCCTGCCAGCCATCTTGTGGCAACCATCTTGTGTCCACATGGGGACAGCCATCTTGTGTGTTGGAGTGACAATCAATTTGCATATTCCTCTTTTATTAGATAGGATATATATATATATATATATATATATATATGAATCTATATCATTTATTTCTGCTCTCATCTTTATTATCTCATTTCTTCTGCATTCTCTGGGCTCTTCTTGTTTCTCTCCTTGTAATTCTTTAATTTATAGAGTTAGATGATTTATTTGAATCATTTTTTTGAGGTAGGCCTTTGGAGCTATAAACATCCCTCTCTTGACTGCTTTCACTGTGTTCCAAAGATTTTGGATTGTTGTATTTTCATTGTCATTCTTTTCCAGGATGATTTTAATTTTTCTTTGATCTCTGGTAACCCAATCATTGTTTAATAGCATGTTATTTAGCTTCCAAGTTTTTGAATTTTTTTATTGTTTTTATTTTAGTTGATTTCTAATATTATGCCATTGTGGTCTGAGAAGATGCTTGTAAAGATTTCAATCTTCCTGAATTTTATGAGACTTTGCCTGTGTCCCAATATGTGGTCTATGTTTGAAAATGTCCCATGTGCTCTTGAGGAGAATGTATATTCTGTAGCTTTGGGTTAAAATATTCTGAAGATGTCCATTAAGTCCATCTGATCTAGTGAGTTATTTGGGATTGATTTTTTTTGTTGATTTTTGTCTAGAGTATTTATCCAGTGATGTCAATGGACCATTAAAGTCCCCTACTGTGATTGCATTGCTGTCAATATCTCCCTTTTTATCTTCTAGGAGTTTTTTTAATGCATTTCTGTGTCTCTGTATTAAATGCATATATATTTACCGTAGTTATATCCTCTTGTTGTATCAATCTTTTTAGTGTTATGAAGTGGCCTTTCTTATCTCTTCTTATGGCCTTCACTCTGAGGTCCATTTTGTTAGATATAAGCATTGCTACCCCTACTTTTTTTTTCATTTCCATTTGCCTGAAAAATATTTTTTCATCCCTTCACTTTCAGTCTGTTTGAGTCCCTTGTTCTGAGGTGGATCTCTTGTAAACAGCATATATATGGGTCATGTTTTCTTATCAACTTAGTTACCCTATGTCTTTTGATTGTAGCATTTAATTATTTACATTTAAGGTTATTAATGATACATAGTAGTGTGTAGCTATTTTTATTCTTTTTGTTTTATCCTCACCTGAGAATATTTTTCCATTGATTTTTAGAGAGAATGGAAGAAAGAGGCAAAGACAGAGAGAAATATCGATGTGAGAGAAATACATGGATTGGTTCCCTCCTGCATGTGCCCCTACCAGAGCCTGTGCCAAGGAGGAGCCTGCAACCGAGTGATGTGCTCTTGATCAGAATCAAACCCTGAACCTTTTGGTCCACAGGCTGATACTTTCTCCACTGAACCAAATTTCTAAGGCCATTTTTATTCTTTATGCCTTAGTTCCTTCTTCCCTTTCTATTTTTTTTTTTTTTTTTTACAATAGTCCCTTTAGTATTTCTTGTATTGCTGGCTTGGTAGTAATAAACATCCTTAGCCTTTTTGTTTGTTTTCTTTGTGAAGTCCTGATTTCCTCTTCAATTTTGAATGATAGCCTTTCTGGATAGATTATTCTGGGATTCTGTCCCTTGCTTTGCAACACTTTGTGTATTTAATTCCATTCCCGTCTGAACTTACGTATTTCTGTTAAGAAATCATTTGATAGTCTAATGGGAGATCCCTTGTAGGTAATTCTGTCTCGCAGCCTTTAAAGTTCTGTGTTTTTCATTAATGTCTTGCATTGTAATTACAACATTTCTTGGTGTGGTCTTTTTTGGTTCATTTTGTTTGGAACTCTCTGTGCTTATGTGACCTTTTCTTCCCCAAAATCAGGGATATTTTCTGTTATTTCTTCAGATAGGTTTTCTAATGCTTGCTCCTCTTCTGCTTATGGCACCCCTATTATATGGATGTTACTTTGTTTCATTTTGTCACAAAGTTTCTTTAGGCTCTCCTCCTGCTTTCTATTTTTTTTTCTCCAATTGCTGTACACATTGGGTGTGTTTTCTGCCCTGTCTTTTAACTTGCTAATTTGGTCCTTTGCTCCTTCTAATCTAGTGTTAAGACCTTCCATTTTGTTTTTTATGTAGTTATATCCTTCTTAATTTCCTCTTGATTCTTATATAAGTTATTGATTTTCTCAACCATTGAGTTTAGCAATTTTATGACCTTACTCTGAATTCTTTGTCTGACATGTTGCATGCCTCTGTTGCATTTGGTTCCTTTTTTGGGGGGTGCGGCAACTCCCTTATTTCCCTTTAAGGGTTTTATCTTTGTCTTCCCATTTTTGTTCTCACCGAAGTGTCCAGGCACTGAGTTGTGCTGGGCCTGTGGCTGAAGTGGTGGGTTTGGTGGGAGGGACACACTCTGAGACTCACTGGAGGACCCAGGCACCTAAAAATTGTTTTTAAATTATATTTAATGGGGTGACATTGGTTAACAATATTATATAGGTTTCAGTTGTACAATTTTATAATACATCATCTGTATATTGTATTGTGTGTTCACCACCCCATATCAAGTTTCCTTCCATCACCATTTAGCCCCCTTTACCTTCTTCTACTAAGATGTAACTTCTTAATGAACTTTAAATGACTGACTTGTCCCTCTAAAATGAATCATTAGCTGTATCCACATGAGTGAAAAACTAGCAGATTAAAAAAAAGTTTCAGTTAATCTTCTCTGCTATATGAGATATATCAGATATCCATATGTTCAAAATATCCAAGCTGCAATTATTTTATTTTTATTCAGAAGCTTTATAATTGCACATATTATGCCTTTCCTCAAAGATCAAGTGCAGAATTCAAACTATACTTTTTAATTCACTCCTTCAAAAGTGTAGTAAAAACTGCTCAATTGTGGTTAGATGTGGCTCAGTGGTTGAGTTTTGACCTATGAACCAGGAGGTCACATTTCAGTTCCTGGTGAAGACATATCCCTGGTTGCAAGTTCAGTCCCTAGTGTGGGGCATGCGGGAGACAGGCAATCAATGATTGTCATCAATGATGTTTCCACCTCTCTCTCCCTCTCCCTTTCTCTCTGAAATCAATAAAAAAAAATATATTTTAAAAAATGTAGGAACATCATTTCAGGTTTGTGGAGGGCTCAGTTATTGGCCCATGGACTCTCTACTTCGTGGTTTGGGTTCTCTTGGGCTCTCTTTATCTTTTACTTTTGCTATTTTAATTATGATGTGTCTTGGTGTGGGATTATTTGAGTTCATCTTGTTTGGGACTGTGTTTTCTGGACTTTATTTATGTGTCTTTTACCTTCAGCAGGTTAGGGGAGTTTTCACCCATTATTTCTTCAAATAGATTCTTGATTCCTTGCTCTCTCTCCTCCTTCTGGTACCCCATGATGCAGATGTTATCATGCTTAATGTCTGAGAGGTCCCTTAGACTGTCTTCATTAAAAACATTTTTTTCTTTTTGTTGCTCTGCTTGGGTGTTTTCTGTTATCTTGTCCTCTAAATCTCTGATTCAGTCCTCTCCTTCATCTCACCTGCTCTTAATTCATTGTAGTGTATTGTTCAATTTAGATACTGTATTCTGCATTTCTGACTGGTTCTTTTTTTATGTTTCCTATATCCTTTTTAATGCTTACTATCTCTTTAACTTCTCACTGAGATAATCTATTATTCTTCTAAGGTCCTTAAGCATCCTTATAACCATTATTTTAAATTCTGCATGTGGTATTTTGATTGCTTCCATTTCATTTAATTTTTTTTTGGAAATTTCTCTCTTTTTTTTAGATTTGAGTCTTGTTTCTTTGTTTCCCCACTTTGCCTGTCCTTTGTGTTTGTCTCAGTGTATTAGCTAGATCTGCTCTGACTCCTAAACCTGTTATGATGGCTTTATGATATAGGTGTCTTGTGAGGCTCGGTACAGTCTTCCACATCACCTGAGCTAGGTGCTCTAAGAATGTCTCTTGTGTGGGTTATGTGTTCCTTTCTGTTTAATTGAATCTTGAATGCTGTTGGCCTGTTTGTGGTTGGACTTAACCCTTATACTGGCTGAGTATAAGGATATAGACCTTGATCACAGTGTATCAGTCACTGTGCAGGATCCACTTCCCTTCCCCAGGTAGAGTTGTTCCCATCAGTGTCTGGTGCCTGCCGGTATCCCCCTTTGGGTATGCTGCTTGTGTGGCTAGATTGGTCGAGGTGTGGTGTTGCTTGAAGCCCACCACTGGTTGTGTTGGTCTTGGGCCCACTTGGACCGGGTTATGGTACAGGTCGATGTCAGATATTGCACATAAATTGTCTTGGGCTACCTACCTGAAGCTACCTCACTATTTACTATTTGTGGCTGTTTCTGCTGGCCCTGGTTGCATATGCAAGGGGCCAAACTGTATACAGGGTCAGTTTCTCCAGCCCTCAGCCAGAGGCATATCAATGGAAAGTCAAGGCTCCCTAAGTTCCATCTCTACCTGTTGGCTACTCTGCCACCCTCTAGGTTGCCTTTTGTTCCTCTGGAGCCTTCTGAAGAAAGACTGTAGAGTGGGTCCAGACTGGCCACAACCCACAGACCCTTCCATGAGGTGGGAGCTTGGTAGGGTTGGGATTGTGTATCTCTTGCTTGAGGGAAGCTCATTTTGGCACTCAATGGGGGGAAAGTGGTCCCTATTACAGAATCATACCACTCAGTCTCTGCTGGATTCTCCATCCCTAGCTCACTCAGGAGAAGGGCACCACAGATTTAGGTTGGGTTCAGCTAGCCAGCTCCATTGCAAGAGAAATCTCAGTAGGACAGAGCCACTAGGACTCACAAGGACAGATCAAAAGTCTTCTGTTGGGGATGGTGCCAGCTGAGTCTTTGGGGGGGATGTATGTAAAAATGGCTCCTTCCCCCCTGTGCTGCAACTGCACATATGATTGGTAATTTAAATATCTGTCCTTCTTGAGTTTTCTGGTTTTTTTTTTAATGTTTCTGCTGATTCTGATTTATGGTGTTTTCTAATTTTTTGTTTTGTGACATTTGATTGGGAGCTCATTTTTGGTTTGTCTTAATATTTGGAAAACCTGTGGACCTAATTTGAGGATGTTTGTTTCTTCTGGAAGCCAAGGGTTCCACTGGACTCTTGTAGAGTCTCTAGCTATATCCTTGTGGGTTAATTTTAACTCTCCTCCCTTCAAGATAGCTAGGCTGATATTAATAATTATCATCTGAGCAATGCAGTCCTTTACCTATATTTCTACCTTACTGCGTATGTTTCCTCCTTGTAGGTTTACATCATGAATTAGAAAAGACTAGGCTACATAGTTTTAGGAAACAATTTTAGGAGAAAAAAATGGCAGCAGAATAGACAGACGTGTCCCGAACCTTGTCCCGGAGCAGATAGAAAGAGCAGCTGAGGGTCACATGGGGAGTGTCTGTTGGTGAGTTAAGGGACAGCTATACTCCAGGAGAGGGTGGGGGATTGCTGGATGGGGCTCCCCTGACTGGGCAGCCCCCACTGCTGCTGGGTTCCCTAACAGAGCCACCGGCTCAAATGTGGAGACCATGCCATTTTTAATGGGAAAGTGGATGACATTGGAAGCCTGAAAATCTACAACTGTGGGACCCACCGAACAGCTGTGAGCCCCAGAGCACCGGTCTCCAATTGGAGCAAACACGTGGATTCAGAGGAGCTCTACACTCCACCATGGAAAGGAGAGAGAGAACTACATAAACAGACCCACAGAGAAGAAAGACCATGGGGAGACAAAGAAACAGCCCGCATGTGAAAGAAAAGCAGGCACCACCAGAAAAGGAAGTAAACGAAATGGAGGCAAGCAACCTGTCAGAGAAAGAATTCAGAGAAATGGTCATGAGGTGGATGAAAAGAATGGAAGACAAATTTGACAATATGAGTAAGAACCAAGAAGAAATGAAGAAGAACCAAGAAGAAATGAAAAATGACATTGCTGCTGTAAAGAACTCAATAGAAAGCATCAAGAGTAGACTAGAAGAAGCAGAAGACCACATCAGTGAGCTAGAAGACAAGGTAGGAAATACCCAAGTAGAGCATCTTCTAGAAAAAAAATTAAAAAGCAGGAGGAGAACCTAAGGGAACTTTAGGACAACACGAAACAAAACAACATCTGCAAAATAGGGGTTCCAGAAGGAGAGGAAACGGAGCAAGGAATAGAAAACCTGTTTGAAGAAATAATGACAGAAAACTTCCCTGATATAGGGAAGAAAAAACCCACACAAATCCAAGAAGCTCAGAGTCCCAAGCAAAATGAACCCCAAAAGACTGACGCCAAGGCACATTACAATTAAATTGGCAAACACCATCGTCAAAGTAAGAATCTTAGAAGCGGCCAGAGAGAGACAGAAAGTTGCCTAAAAGGATCGCCCATTAGACTAGCAACTGATTTCTCAACAGAAACGCATAAGGCAAGAAAGGAATGGAATGAAATATACAAAGTCACGCAAAGGAAGGGTCTGAATACAAAAATACTGTACCCAGCAAGGCTCACTGTCAAAATTGAGGGTGAAATCAGGAGCTTCACAGACAAAAAAGGACTAAGGGAACTTATTACCACCAAACCAGCAATGCAAGAAATGGTAAAGGGTCTACTGTAAAAAAAAAGAAAGAA
This sequence comes from Corynorhinus townsendii, assembly GCA_026230045.1. Classification (NCBI taxonomy): domain Eukaryota; kingdom Metazoa; phylum Chordata; class Mammalia; order Chiroptera; family Vespertilionidae; genus Corynorhinus; species Corynorhinus townsendii. The sequence continues at coordinate 112,720,786 of JAPDVU010000003.1, read as the reverse complement.
AGAAAGAAAAAGAAATAGAAAGCTAAGAAGGAACATGGGTAAAGAATAAAAATGGCGACAAATAAGTACCTACAATAATAACTTTAAACGTAAATGGGTTAAATGCCCTAATCAAAAGACATAGGGTAACAGATTAGATAAGAAAACATGACCCATATATCTGCTGTTTACAAGAAACCCACCTCAGAAAAAAAGATGCACACAGAGGGTGAAGGGATGGAAAAAGGTTTTTCAGGCAAATGGGAATGAAAAAAAAAAAAAGCTGGGGTAGCAGTATTTATACCTGACAAATTTGATCTCAAAGTGAAGGACATAACAAGAGATAAGTAAGGCCACTTCATAATACTAAAGGGAGCAATCCAAAATGAAGAAATAACTCTGGTAAACATATACACACCCAATACAAGAGTACCCAAATACATAAAAAAATTCATGGAGGATATCAAAGGAGAGATTGACAGCAATACAATCATAGTAGGAGACTTTAATACCCCACTATCATCATTGGACAAAACCTCTAAACAAAAAATCAGCAAAGAAACATCAATCCCAAATGACTCACTAGAGCAGATGGAATTAATTGACATCTTCAGAACATTTCACCCCAAAGTCACAGAATATACATTCTTCTCAAGTGCACATGGGTCATTTTCAAAGAAAGACCATAGGTTGGGTCATAGGCAAACTCTCTTCAAATAAAGAAGATAGAAATCATATCAAGCATCTTCTCAGACCATAGTGGCATAAAACTGGAAATCAACTACAATAAAAACAATCTAAAAAATCAAACACCTGGAGACTAAACAGCATGCTATTAAACAACAACTGGGTTACCAGAGAGATCAAGGAAGAAATAAAAAACATCATGGCAACAAATGACAATGAAAACACCACAGTCCAAAATCTATGGGATACAGCAAAAGCAGTCTTGTGAGGGAAGTTCATAGCTCTACAAGCCTACTGAAAAAAAAAAAAAAAACACACACAAGAAACAATGGTAATAAATTACCTAATCCTACAACTCAAGGAGTTAGAAAGAGAGCAACAAGAAAAGCCCATTGTAAGCAGAAGGAAGGAAATAATAAAGATCAGAGTGGAGATAAATGACAGGGAGACTAAAAAAAACAATACAAAAGATCAACAAAACCAAGAGTTGATTCTTTGAAAGGATAAACAAGGTTAATGAACCTCTAGCCAGGCTCACCAAGAAGCAAAGAGAGAGGACCCAAATAAACCAAATCAGAAATGAAAGAGGAGAAATAACAACAGACCCCACTGAAATACCAAGGATTGTTAAAAAATACTATGAACAACTCTATTCCAACAAACTGGACAACCTGGAGGAAATGGAAATATTCCTAGAAAAATATAACCTTCCAAAACTCAATCAGGAATAATCTAAACATCTCAATAGGCCAATAACTATGGAAGAAATTGAAGCAGTCATCAAAAGCTCCCAGCAAACAAAAGCCCGGGGCCACATGGCTTCACAGGAATTTTACCAAACATTCAGGAAAGAACTAAAACCTATCCTCTTCAGACTATTCCAAAAATTTCAAGAGGAAGGAACACTTCCAAGCTCCTTCTATGAAGCCAGCATCACCCTAATACCAAAACCAGATAAAAACAACACAATTAAAGAGAATTAAAGGCCAATATCCCTCATGAACATAGATGCCAAAGTCCTCAACAAAATTCTAGCAAATCGGATCCAGCAGTATATCAGAAAGATCATACACCATGACCAAGTAGGATTTATCCCAGGAATGCAATGATGGTACAATATTCGCAAATCAATCAACATGATACATCATATAAACAAATTGAGAGATAAAAATCACATAGTCATATCAATTAATGCAGAAAAAGCATTTGACAAAACCCAACACCCTTTCTTGATAAAAACTCTCAACAAGGTGGCATTAGAAGGATCATACCTCAACATAATAAAAGCTATATATAATAAACCCACAGCTAACATACTCAATGGGCAAAAACTAACACCATTTCCCCTAAGAACAGGAACAAGACAGGGATGCCCACTCTCACCACTCCTGCTCGACATAATGCTGGATGTATTAGCCATTTCAATTAGACAAGAAGAAAAAGAAGGCATCCAAATTGGAAAAGAAGAAGTAAAGCTGTCCTTATTTGCAGATGACATGATATTGTACATAATAAACCCGAAAGACTCTATCAAAAAACTAATAGAATTGATAAATGAATTCAGCGATGTAGCAGGATACGAAATTAATGCCAATAAGTCTATGGCATTTCTATACACCAATAGTGAACTTACCGAAAGAGAGACTAAAAAAGCAATCCCATTTACCATTGCACCAAAAAAATTAAGATATCTAGGAGTAAACTTAACTAAGTAGGTAAAAGGCCTATACGTGGAAAACTACAGGACACTGAAAAAAGAGATAGAGGAAGACGTAAACGGATGGAAAAACATACCATGTTCACGGACTGGGAGAATCAACATCATTAAAATGTCCATACTACCCAAGACACTCTGTAGATTCAATGCACTCCCCATTAAAATACCAATGGCATATTTCACAGACCTATAACAAACTCTCCAAAAATTCATCTGGAATAAGAAAGACTCAGAATAGCCACAGAACAAGAGGGTGTTTATCTTCTTTTTATTAATCGTGAGAAAGAAGAATAAAGTAGGTGGGATCTTAATAACAGATTTCTAGCTGTATTACAAATCCACTGTTCTCAAAACTGCCTGGTACTGGCACAAGAATAGACATATAGATCAATGGGATAGAATAGAGAACCCAGAAATCGACCCAAATCACTATGCTCAATTACTATATGACAAAGTAGGCATGAACATACAATGGAGTCAAGACAGTCTCTTCAATAAATGGTGTTGGAAAAATTGGACAGGTACATGCAAAATAATGAAACTAGGCCACCAACTTACACCATACACAAAAATAAACTCAAAATGGATCAAGGACTTAAACATATGACGAGAAACCATAAAAATACAAGAGGAATCCACAGGCAGAAAAATCCCTGACATATGCAGAAGCAATATCTTCACTGATACTGCTCCTAGAGCAATGGAAACTAAAGAGAAAATAAACAAATGGGACTACATCAAAATAAAAAGGTTTTGCACAGCAAAGGAGACCATAAATAAAACAAGAAAGCCTATTATTGCATGAGAGAACATATTTGCCAATGATATCAATGATAACGGTTTAATCTCCACCGTTTACAGGGAACTCATGCAGCTTAATAAAAAGAAGATAAACACCCTAATAAAAAATGAGCAATGGACCTAAATAGATCCTTTTCAAAAGAAGACAGAAGGAAGGCCAAGAGACATATGAAAACATGCTCAAAGTCACTAATCATCTGAGAGTAGCAAATGTGGTACCATCTCACAACTGTCAGAATGGCTATTATCAACAAATCAACAAATGACAAGTGCTGGCGAGGATGGGAGAAAAAGGAACCCTCGTGCACTGCTGGTGGCAATGCAGACTGGTGCAGCCACTGTGGAGAACAGTATGGAGAATCCTCAAAAAACTAAAAATGGAAATCCCATTTGACCCAGTGATCCCACTTCTAGGAATATATCCTAAGAAACTAGAAACATGAATCTGAAAGGATATATGCACCCCTATGTTCATAGCAGCACAATTCACCATAGCTAAGATTTGGAAACAGCCTAAGTGCCTATCAGCAGATGAGTGGATTAAAAACTGTGGTATATCGACACAATGGAATACTGCGCCACGGTAAAAAAGGAGATCTTACCATTTGCTACAACATGGATGGCAATGGAGAGCTTTATGCTAAGGGAAATACGCCAGGCAGAGAAAGATAAATATCACATGATCTCACTCATTTGTGGAATGTAATGAACATAAACTGATGAACAAAAATAGTTCCTGAGACAGAGAAACTTCAGTCAGAACGTCAAACCTCAGGGACGGTAGGGGAGGGTGGGGGTAAGGGGGAGAGATCAACCAAACGTCTTATATGCATGCATATAAGCCTAATCAATGGACACAGACAGCAGAGGCGTGGGGTCATGAATGGGAGGTGGGGGTAATGGGGGAATAAGGACACATATGTAATACCTTAATAAAGAAATTTTAAAAAAAGAAACAGTTTAAAAAATCTCAGTGTTTTAAAACAGAAAAAATTGATCTTTCACCTATGTTAGTTCTGCTGCAGGTCAGAGAACTTGCCCTCCATGCTGTGACAAAGCAGCCCAAGTTACTTTTTTCTTATGGTTTTAGTGTCTCAGTGTAAGGTCTTTGCCTTCATTATGTTAAGGGAAGAGAGAACAGAGAATTATGTGTGAAACCTTTATTTCAGTAACTTACAGTGACACTTGTCATCCAGTTTATATTTATTGGGGAGTTACGTGACTCCCCTAGCTGCAGAGGAGCTGGGAAATGCTCTCTTCCACATGCCCAAGAAGGAAAGGAGAACCAGACATTGGTAAGCCCTAGTAATGACTACCACATTCTAATTCCTGAAAGCACAACAATGCAGCGAAATGGCATTTGTTCCACAGTGAGAGGGCCACTGAGTGTTTAAAAACTCAATTTACTAATGTTGATGAGGTATTTGGATTAATGAGATGTTTCCTAATTTTACTTATTTAAGAACAAATACTTTAATTGTTTAAGTACAATGAAATATAATATAGTGGATATGAGTTTGGATAGAGGCAGCACAGAGTAGTGTATATAAATAAAAAGGAAGATATTTGAAAAATATAGGTCAAACAGGATTATGAAAGGTAAGAAATTTTTGGAAAAATTTATAAGACACACATGCTACCATTTCACCACTGATTTTTTTTTAATACTTTATTGAAAGTATTACAGATATTCCTCCCCCTCCCCCCAATTTCCCCTACCTCCTGTACATGGGTTATGCATATATGCATACAAGGTTTTAGGTTAATTACCTCCCACTTATCCACCCTCCTCCACCTTCCCTCTGAGTTTCCACACTCTGTTCCATGTCTCTGGTGGTCAGTGCACGTCATAGCTACCGGTCGGACAGACAGACACTTAGCCTTATATATATATATATATATATATATATATATATATATATATATATATATATATATAGACTAGAGGCCTGGTGCACGAATTTAGTGCACGGGAGGGAGGTGTCCCGCAGCCCAGCCTGCACCCTCTCCAATCTGGGACCCCTCGAGGGATGTCCAACTGCCCGTTTAGGCCCAATGCCATGGGCAGTCGGACATCCCTCTCACAATCCAGGACTGCTGGCTCCCAACTGCTTGCCTGCCTGCCTTCCTGATTGCCCCTAACTGCTTCTACCTGCCAGCCTGATCACCCCCTAACCACTCCCCTGCCAGCCGCATTGATGTCTAACTGCTCCCCTGCCAGCCTGTTTGCCCCCAACTTCCCTCCTCTGCTGGCCTGGTCACCCCCAACTGGCCTTCCCTCCTGGCCATCTTGTGGTGGCCATCTTGTGTCCACATGGGGGCAGCCATCTTTGACCACATGGGGACAGCCATCTTGTGTGTTGGAGTGATGGTCAATCTGCATATTACTCTTTTATTAGATAGGATAGAGGCCTGGTACATGGGTGGGGGACAGCTGGTTTGTCCTGAAGGGTGTTCCAGATCAGGGTGGGTGTTCCCTTGGGGTGTGGCGTGGCCTGGGAGAGGGGTCTGTGGTGGTTTGCAGGCCGGCCACGCCCTCCCAGTGACCCAAGTGGAGGCCCTGGTATCTGGGATTTATTTATCTTCTACAATTGAAACTTTGTAGCCTGGAGCGGAGCCAAGCCTTCAGCTCCCCCCGTGGCCAATCAGGAGCAAGTATGGCAGCCATTTCTGTTGGGATTTATGTATCTTCTATAATTGAAACTTTGTAGCCTTAAGTGGAGGCCTGGGCCAGCTAGGATGTGCAGAAAGCTTGGCTTCCTCCATCGCTGGGGAAACCCAAGCCTTTCTCCTGCTCTCTCCGTGGCCCCAGCCATCTTGGTTTGGGTTAATTTGCATACTTGCTCCTGATTGGCTATTAGGCATGGCTTGTGGGTGTAGTGGAATGATGGTTAATTTGCATATTACTCTTTTATTAGATAGGCTAGTATTCCATGGTATAAATGTACCACAGGTTGTTTTTTTTAATATGTTTTATTGATTTTTTACAGAGAGGAAGGGAGAAACATCGATGAGAGAGAAACATTGATCAGCTGCCTCCTGCACATACTGGGGATGTGCCCGCAACCAAGGTACATGCCCTTGACCAGAATCGAACCTGGGACCCTTCAGTCCATAGGCTGTCGCTCTATCCACTGAGCCAAACCGGTAAGGGCTGTACCACAGCTTTTTAATCCATTCATCTACTGATAGGCACTTGGGCTGTTTCCAGATCTTAGCTATTGTAAATTGTGCTGCTATGCACATAGGGGTGCATACATTCTTTCTGATTGGTGCTTTGGGTTTCTTAGGATATATTCCTAGAAGTGGGATCACTGGGTCAAATGGCAGTACCGAATTCAATTTTTTGAGGAAACTCCATACTATTTTCCATAATGGCTGCACCAGTCTGCATTCCCACCAGCAGTGTGCTAGGGTTCCCTCTTCTCCACAGGCTCGCCAGCACTTGTCATTTGTTGATTTGTTGATGGCAGTCATTCTGACAGGTGTGAAGTAATACCTCATTTTCATTTATTTGTTTTTTAAAAATATATTTTTATTGATTTCAGAGAGGAAGGGAAAGGGAGAGATAGAAACATCAACGATGAGAGAATCACTGATCGGCTGCCTATTGCAGGCCCCTCACTGGGGACCAAGCCCACAACCCAGGCACGTGCCCTTGACCAGAATCAAACCTGGGACCTTTCAGTCTGAGGCCGGTGCTCTGTCCACTGAGCAAAACAAGCTGGGGCCCTCGTTTTTGTTTTAATTTGCATCTCTTTGATAATCAGTGACTTTAAGCATTTTTTATCATATGTCTCTTGGCCCTCTGCATGTCCTCTTTGGAGAAGTGTCTATTTAGGTCCTTTGCCTATTTTTAAAAATTAGATTGTTTGTCTTTCTTCTGTTAAGTTGTACGAGTTCCTTATATATTTTGGATATTACCCCTTTATCAGATGTATCATTGCTAAATATATTCTCCCATACAGTGGGCTCTTTTTTGTTTTGTTTATGGTTTTCTTTGCTGTGCATCTTTTATTTTGATGTAGACCCATTTGTTTATATTGTCCTTAGTTTCCTTTGCCTTCGGAGTTATACCTGCAAACATATTGCTATGAGAAATGTCTGATAGTTTGCTGCCTATGGTTTCCTATAGGATTTATATGGTTTCATTTAATTATTTTGTCCATTTTGAGTTTATTTTTGTGTGTGGTGCAAGTTGGTGATCTAGTTTCATTTTTTTGCATGTATCTTTCCAGTTTTCCCAACACCATTTATGGAAGAGACTGTCTTGACTCCATTGTATGTTCATGCCTCCTTTGTCAAATATTAATTGAACATAATAATGGCTTGGGTACATTTCTGGGTTCTCTGTTCTGTTCCATTGATCTATATGCCTGTTCTTGTGCCAGTACCTGGCTGTTTTGATTACAGTGGCTTTGTAGTATAACTTGAACTCTGGTATTGTGATTCCTCCAGCTTTGTTTTTCTTTTTCAAAATTGCTGGGGCTTTCTGGGGCTTTTTTGGTTCCATATAAAATTTTTGAGTATTTGTTCTAGCTCTGTGAAATATGCTGTTGATATTTTAATAGGGATTGCATTGAATCTGTAGATTGTCTTGTGTAGTATGGTCATTTTAATGATGTTGATTCTACCAATTCATGAACATGGTATATACTTCCACTTGTTTGTATCTTCTTCTATCTCTTTTTTCAATGTCCTGTAGTTTTTCAAGTACAGGTGTTTTGCCTCCTTGGTTAAGTTTATTCCCAAATATCTTAATTTTTTTTTGTTGCAGTGGTAAATGATATTGTTTGTTTAGTTTTGCCTTCTGAGAATTCATTATTGGTGTATAAAAAAGCCGTTGATTTTTGGGTGTTGATTTTGTATCCTGCTATATTGCCAAATTCATTTATTAAGTCTAGTAGTTTTTTGGTGGAGTCTTTAGGGTTTTTTACATATAAATATCATGTCTTCTGCGAAAAGTGATAGTTTTACTCTCTCCTTTCCAAATTGGCCACCTTTTATTTCTTCTTCTTGTCTGATTGCTGTGGCTAGGACTCCAGTAAGAGTTTACCACTGATTCTTGGAAGCAACTGATTAAGTATCAATAATGGTACTCAGTGAAATGAGCCATTCTAGAAAGTTTAGGATGTGTAACATTAGTGGAATGAATTCTTTTTCATTCTTACTAGAAATATTAATTTGTTATTTCTTTACTGATAGTTTCCTTTTTAACATGGTGTTACTATATAAATATATCTATCTATTTATCTAATTGTCTTTGGGTTCTAAAATGAGCTTAATTACGAAGCATAATAAAACATATGAAGATCAACCATGTTAACTGCTATATTTTACTCCAGTTCCTTGGAATATTTATTAGGATCTCTGTATCTAAGGCTAAAGTGAATTACAGAGTTTTGAATAATTGCTGTGTATGCAGCTGGGAGAAGTAACTGAAACAGGAAAGAAATCTATTGTGTCATAGCACCATTAAGGAAACAAATATAGAATTACTAGTGTTTAAACCTATTTTCAGTATTTTTAAATTATATGTTGAATGAAAATGCTAAACTTGAAGAAGCTTATTGAGTCTCCAGTTTCTTTGAGCAGATGCCAAGGGCTAATGAATACAAGGAGTATTATTATGTTAATAACAATAATTAATAATAAAGTTTATCATAAAATGTGATGCTTTAAAAATAATATTAAAGATGACAAAGTGTATATATTTTTTCTCAATAAAGTTTTAGATTGTAAAACTACATCATAATTATTGTTTCCTATAAAACACATTGTATTTTAATTATGATTATTTCCTGTAGTCAAGATATTTAAAGAGAATACATATGTAAAATGCACCAAATTTTTTGGGAAGAGTTGCTATCTGAATAGAGGAAAATATATCGTTATCCTAATAGCTACACTGATAACAAAGGCAAATACCATTTGTTCATTACAGCAGTAATAGGAATGTTTGAATTCTCTAGAAGTTAATTTTATTTTTGAAGGTCTCTATGACCTCAAAATTTTAAAATACTTTTTTTCATGATAAATTTTGGTATGGGTTTTTGCAAATTTCTGAAGTACTGGTTAGTAAAAAGTTTTTTCTTAGAACTTAAGTTTGATATAAAATGGCCAACATAAGTGATGCCACATGCCTGGCATGAACTCAGTGAATGTCTCCAGCAGCCGAGCAGGTGAGTCACTACACTTGATTTGAATAGGCTCAGAGTTATTAGGTGAGATTAGATTTAGATTTGGAAGAAAACTCTGAAGTCACTTATAACTTTCTAATTTTACAAAGAAGATAAAATGAACCCAGAGACTTTGAATTTTGTGCTGGGTCTAGCAAAATATAACCCAGGTCTCCTGACTCCTAGTGAAATGCTTTTTTTTAGATCAGCAGTTGCCAACTTTTCAGACCTCATGGACCACTAGTGGTCTGCAGACCACCAGCTGGTGACCGCTGCTCCAAAGGTTTCCTTAAACCAGCAGTCACTAACCTTTCGGACCTGATGGACCATAAGTGGTCCACGGACCACTGGTTGGCAGCAACTGTTCTAGATATTTTTCTTTTTAAAAAAACCACTATCAGAATCCAAGATGGTGGCGTAGGTAAACACCTAAACTGTTGCTTCGCGCAACAATTTCAAAACTTACAACTAAAAGACAAAACGTCTATCACCCAGAACCACAGGAAAGCTGGCTGAGTGGAAGTTCTACAACTAGAAGGAAAGAGAAAAGAGCATTGAGATGTGCACAAGCGCTGAAAAGCTGAGGTACTGAGGTGTGGGATCTGGGCTAGCGGCAGGCGTTGCTTTTTTCAACCCAAAGGGAGACAAGCCCCCGATTACCCTGAAATACAGTTTCTGGGGAGACGCGGGGGACCCAAACTCCTATGGGGAGAAGCTGGATTGTCTAACACCAGGTCAGAAAGTGAGGGGGGCCTGCTTGCAGCGCTGCGCGCAAGAATAATTGTTTACTGCTCTGGGGCACAGGACCCAGTTGGAGACACAGAGCCGGCTAACTAGCAGCCATTGCTGTTTGCCACACCCTAGCCTAGTGATGCCCTGAGACCCCACCCCACACAACCTACAAACCCACCCAAGCTCCAAGCAGCAGCGTTAGCATAAGAAAGGCCTGCCCTATCGCAGCTTAACCTAGCAAACTTGCAGCCTGGGTCAGACAGCTCCAAAACCGCCAAACCCCAAGCAAAGAGGAGAAAACTGTAGCTCTCGCTGTAGCTCCTACTGGGTGGACTCAGACAATAGCTGACCTGCACCCCTTTGGAGATCCAGAAGCCAGTATACCTAGTGGTCAGTGTGAGATTTCAACTCCTCACATCCATAAGTGACACATTCAAGAGGCAGACTCAGCGAGCACCAAAGCCACACTGAAACAAGTCCTGCACCATAAGCGTGTCTCCAGCACAGAAGTTCTTATAGACACAGCGAGTCCTCACAGCCGATTGGCCTGGAGGTCAATTCCTCCCAGCGTACCAACAGCAATTAAGGCTTAACTACACCAAGACTTTGCACTCAGCCCACAAAGGGGTGTACCAAGAGCGTCCACATCAGGTGATTGGGGAGGCTGAGCTACTGCCCCCTATAGATCACCTACCATACAAAGCCACTCCATCAACACAGGGAAGCAGCCAAAATGCGGAAACAAAGAAACATGTCACAAATGAAAGAAACGGAGGAAAGCAAACTACTGGACGACATAGAGTTCAGAACCACATGTATAAGGTTACTCAAGAATCTTCTAAAAACCGCCGAGAAACTTGATGACACTTCTGAGGAGCTTAGTGAGACCTTCAAGGACCTTAATGAGAATGCCAAAAAAACGGAAAAGGACCAGTCAGAAATGAAGCATACACTGTCTAAAATAAAGAATATACAGAAACTCAACTGTAGATCAATGTACCCCAAGAATCAAACCAAAGATCTGAAATATGAGGAAACAAAAAACACCCAACCAGAAAAACAAAAAGAAAAAATAATCCAAAAATATGAAGATAGTGTAAGGAGCCTCTGGGACAACTTCAAGCGTACCAACATCCAAATTTTTGGGGTGCCAGAAGAAGAGAGAGAGCAAAATACTGAAAACCTATTAGAAGAAATAATGACTGAAAACTTTCCCTACCTGGTGAAAGAAATAGACTTACAAGTTCAGGAAGTGCACAGAACCCCAAACAAAAGGAATCCAAAGAGGACCACACCAAGACACATCATAATTAAAATGCCAAGGGCAAAAGACAAAGAGAGAATATTAAAAGCAGCAAGAGAAAAACAGTTAATTACCTACAAGGGAGTACCCATACGACTGTCAGCTGATTTCTCAGCAGAAACTATGCAGGCCAGAAAGGAGTGGCAAGAAATATTCAAAGTGATGAACAGCAAGAACCTACAACCAAGATTACTCTATCCAGCAAAGCTATCATTCAGAGTTAAAGGTGAGATAAAGAGCTTCACAGACAAGAAAAAGCTAAAGGAGTTCATTGCCACCAAACCAGGATTACATGAAATGCTGAAGGGTATTCTTTAAGAAGAGGAAGAAGAAGAAAAAGGTAAAGATAAAAATTATGAACAACAAAATGACATCAAATACATACCTACCAACAAGTGAATCTAAAAATCAAGTAAGTAAAAAATCTGAAGAACAGAATGGACTGGTGAATATAATAGAATCAGGGACATAGAAAGGGAGTGGACTGACAATTCTCAGGGGGAAGCGGATGTGAGTGGTGCGGGAAGAGATTGGACAAAAATATTACTCCTATGGATGAAGACAGTGGCGGGGGGTAAGGGCATGGGGTAGGGTGGGGTGGGGAATCAGGTGGAGGGGCGCTATAGGGGGAAAACAAAAAGAGGAACACCTGTAATCTGAACAATAAAGATTTATTAAAAAAAACACAAAACAACAACAACAAACAAACAAAACAACACCACTATCTTGCTATTAGGCTCTAATAATTTGGCATTCTAAATGCAGACTGGCAAAAACAAAGGCTGCCTATTAAGTTGTTAATGACGAAAGTTTTGTTTACTTCTTACCAAGTAATCACGAAGTACATTTCCAATCTTGAACTCCCTCTTGTTTCTTACCTGTCATTACTGATTAATTCTTACTATATAATGTGCATCCAGTTTCTCAATAGAAAGTGACCAGAGGATGAATCTACTGCTTTTCATTGACAAGAAAAAAATAGTGATATAAAAATAAATGCTCCATAATATACATGAAAATATTTCCAGAAATGTTTTACTTGTGGATATCCTTTGGAAGGAAAGAGGGACAGCAGTTTCATAGCTTGTGGTTACCAACCGATAGCAGAGTAACAATGTTTTGGAGACTAGTCTACACCTCACACTTCTACTAGTATACTCTATGTCAATCTACTTAGTAGTGTCATTGCTTCTCCTAACTGTATTATAAGCAGCTTCTCAAATTGGCTATTGTCCTATCTCTAACACCTCATCCTGGTAGACATAGTCTTGCTACAGCCCATAATAGCTACTTTCTCTAGCACTGATCTAACTCCTCTGTTACAGCAACAGCAGTGCTGGGACTTGAGGGTGTCTATGGTAATGGCAGTAGTGACACTCAGATCATGGAAGCACCACAGACATTACTAGTATATGGACTCATATTTCTGGTGGTTTTGAAATTGTGGGATAGCAAGAAGACCAATAGCTGTGACAACATAGGGCTAGGGTGTTGGGAGGGAAACCAAATTTATGTGGTGCCTACTCAGTCCCAGTATTGTTTCATTCTATCATTCAACCTAGATATATAAGCTCCACTTTCTAGAGTAGAAGATAGTTTCTGAGAGGTCAGGTTTCTTGACGGAGGTTGTCCAGCTTATATGGGCAAATTTGGGGTTTGATTGTGTCCATATTTCATTCTGGGCCACTGAGATTCTCACTACCCTGCTTAGCTTCGTAGCCCCTAGCTCCCATGTCAGGGGCTTCCACACCGATTGGACTAAAAGGAGGTTCTGGGAGGAACAGGGAGAGGTCGGAGAAGCCAAGGCATTTCTCTCTCTCCCTCTCTGGTGTGGCTCTGTCCTGCCACGGGTCCAGCTTCCACCAAGTGACCCTGAGCTCTAATAGCACACCTTCCCCTTTTAGTTCACAGTGTTGCTACATCTCAGATTGTCTGCTCAGCAATCCCATCATCTCTGAATACCTCTATTCCAAGTTTATTTGACTCTGAGGTTGATATTAAAAACAAACAAACATCATCTGATTTAACTCCAAGAACTGCCATTTATTACCTGACTTCTTTTCTCTAAAATTGAGTTAAAACTTTCTCCTAGGATTGTTTGAGGCTCACATGGAACAATGGAAGGGAAACATATCTTTGTTGTAAGAAGATATTTTATCAGCCCTGACCGGTTTGGCTCAGTGGATAGAGTGTTGGCCTGTGGACTGAGGGGCCCCAGGTTCGATTCCGGACAAGGGCATGTACCTTGGTTGCGGGCACATCTCCAGTAGGAGGTGTGCAGGAGGCAGCTGATCAATGTTTCTCTCTCATTGATGTTTCTAACTCTCTATCCCTATCTCTTCCTCTCTGTAAAAATATCAATAAAATATATTTTAAAAAAAGAAGATATGTTATCATTGTGTGTTTCTGTCACTGAAGCTGACAACCCACACAGGCAGAGGGTCCATAACTTCAGTAAAACCTTTTTGTCTACAAAGTCTTCTATCTGGGAAACTTCAGACATCATTGTTGCCTATATCTCACCCACAGAGATTCTCATCTTGATTGTCCTGGTGGTGGTGGGGTAGTGTAAATATTTCTCTCTGTTCCTCGTCCAGCATGGCTGGAGAGCGGTCCGGTTCCTGAGTAGGGGTGGCTAGGGATTGAGAAAATGAAAGAAAGAGACAGACACAGAGATAGAAGGCAAAACCTGGGGCCGGGTGGGACTACTGCCCTCTGACAGGGACAGGGACCTTGAGCCAATACAGTGTGTTTATTTTATACAGCAAAAAACAGGAAGTTTTACTAAAAGTCAAGACAAAGGAGATTATGTGCATTCTTGGGTGGGCCCCAGTCGTATTCATTTCTGGTACTTGGCTGGATTTAAAAAACAAAACCCACCCCCTGGCACCTGGGCTGAAGGTCAAGCTGACAACACTCCTGCCTTTTGGCAAAGTGTGTTTCCAGGACGTGGCTTTGCCAATGCCACTGGATTCAGCTGACAATAATTTAAAAAAATTCCCATGTGCCTTCCCAGGTGCTCTCTACAGAGCAGCCTTAGTAGGAGTCTTGGTGGTTAATGAGCAGTTAGAGAAAGAATCAAATATTGCTTTACACCAGTGGTTCTCCATGTGTGTTCCTCAGACCAGTAGCATTGGAGTCACTTGGGACCTTGTTAGAGATTCACATTCTTGGGTCCCACCCAGACCTGCTGAGTCAGAGACTGTAGAGTGAAGCCCTGCCATCTGGCTTAACGAGCCTTCTAGGTGAGTGATGTCTGCTCAGGTTGGTTGGGGTGCAGCAATGGAAGGTGCATGTGCAGTATTTCAGCCTCAGATGTTGAGCTCCCTCTGGTTTTTCTCTCCTTTTACCTCAGCTCTCCTGTGTGGTCCCAGCACTCCACTGGTGAAGGGGCCCCTTGTGCCATCCCAACCACAGTTCTGGATACTTTCTGTTAGCCTATGCACGTACTGCTTACATCACTTTCTTGGCTGCTGACTCTGGCAAGCCAAATTCAGATATTGAAGTGGAATTTACTTGTGCAACATCTATGTACTAGTATTAAGTACCCACTGTATGCCAGGAACTCTGCAGGGCCCTGAGATTGCCCCAGTAAAGTAGGAGAGAGTCTCTGCCTTCATAGCACTTACAATCCAAGAAGAGACCACCAAGCAGTTGAGCAATTAAAATCTGCCATCACAAATGCTGTGGAAGAACTCTTGCCCTAGCGGGTTTTCCAAACATGAGAATAGCACCATTATTTCTCTGAGCTTAGTGAGCATAAGATTTACTCATATCAGATTTTCTTTTTCACATAATGAAGGTAAAATGAATGCAAAACTTTTGACAAAGGGAAGGACCCATTTCATTAGACATGAAGTAATAAGGCTATGATGGCTTCAGGCCTTGAAAGGGTAGAATCTGAAGTGAAACCATCAGGGAGGACTGGGTATATCAGCCCTGAGGGCATTCATGGGCCTGGCACCACACAGGAGAGTCTGCTAAGAATTTGGGAGGCAAGGCTCTGATCACACAGCATATGAGACTCTGAAGCCCTTGTCTAGTAGCCAAGTATTCACTTCAGCAATAGTTAGGAAGATAACCATTTTTTAAAATACTATATTATTTGGGACATACTCTGTTTTGGAGAATCAAACCATTTGAAGTGGCAGTGCTCATTCTCTCCACAAGGGGGCGTCTATATTCTTTGTTTTCATTTTCCATCTGGTGGCAAGTTTCTAGTTTCAAACTGGCTTGGAATAAACAGAAAAGTGACTTAGATTTTGCTGTTTGCAGAGCCAACTTCATGTAATTTTGAAAGCTCGGTTAATTCTAAGTGGCTATAATTTTTCCATTGGAACTTTGGAGTGTTAGATTAGGATGTCAGAAAAGCAAGGGCTGTGCCTCTCCTAACAGAATCCCTATGATATGTGGGCTCAGTGTTAGAGAGTTGATCTGTGAAAACATTTCCTTCACTAATGCCTATGAATAAGACCTGTCACCCTGCTGTTTCAAAGAATACTAATATAACAGAAAAAAAGAGGTTGATCCATTTAAAATCATGAAACAAATGATGTATTTTCTTTTAAAAATATATTAAGATATTTACTTATTTTAAATCTTTATTGTTGAGAGTGTTACAGATGTCCCCCCCTTTCTCTCCCCCACAGTGACCCCCTCCACCAGGGTCCCGCCTCACCCCAGGCTTTCTCCACCTTACTGTCTATGTTCACAGGTAAGATCTTTGGTTAATCTCTTCCTGCCTCCCTTTCCCCTCTTCCCTCTGAGATTCATCAGTCTGTTCCATGCTTCCATGCCTCTGATTCTATTTTATTTACCAGTTTATTTTGTTCATGCTATTTCTTGTTTGTTTATTTTGATTATTAGATTCGATTGTCGATAGATATGAATTTGTTGCCATTTTATTGTTCATATCTTTTATCTCTTCTCCTCCTCCTTCTTCCTCTACTTTAAAAAAAATGTATTTTACAGGGGATGCTGAAGATGGCAGCTGGCAGGACAGAGGTGAGGGAGAGGAAGTGAGTGAGTGAGGGGATGAAAGGAGAGTGTGTGTGTGAGTAAGGGACAGTTAAAGCCCCTAGGAGCAGCAGGGGCTGACAGACCAGGCTCTCTTGGACAAGGAGAGACTACCACCATTGTGGGCACTCCTGGGACTGCAGGACTCGGGCATGGAGCCCACACCATCTTGAAGGGGACAGCGGCCTTTTCTAGGAACTCATCAGCCACCGCCCAGACAGGCCTTTGACACTGCCCGCAACCCAGCAGCCACTACAGCCAAAATCCTGCTGCCCTACCCGCAGACCCGTGTACCCTGGGACCTCCACCTCCAAAGGGGCACCATTCCTGCAGCAGTAAATGCAACTCCCCCCTCTCCAGTGGCAGAATTCCGGACACCATATTCGCATGTTTCAGTGTGCTGGCATCCAGGGCACACCACTCTGTAGGTAGTGCCTGGGAGCCACTGGGAGCCCCTGCTGGGTGTGATTTTGTACAGACAAGGGCGCGCTGCCCTGCAGTAGAAATTCTGAATTCCCTCTTCCTGAATAACTGCCCACAGACACCCCAGCTGTGTAACTTCAGTGCCAGGGCCCCTCAGAGTGCGTCAGAGCTCTGCGCCAGCAACTGCACCACCTCAGTCACACATTTCCAACGGGCAGGCACCCTGAGCCCATCTATCCACAGGGCACTCGTGGGAGCTGCTGTGAGTCCTCGCTAGGTGTGATCTTGGACAAACGGACGCACACCCCACAGCAGTAGAAATTCTGAATTCACTCATCCTGGATACCTGCCCATAGATGCCTCAATTATGCGGCTTCAGTGCTAGGGCCCTTCAGAGTGCTTCAGTGCGCCTCGCTGGCAAACACAACGAGGGTGCCCCTGTGAGCTGCCACTGGGAGCATGCACCTATCCACCACAGGTGCAGCAGCAAAAGCTGAGTCTGCCCACCCCACAACTACAGAACTCTGGATACCATAGTTAACCTCTTTCCAGAGCGCAGGCCCCCTGAGCCCCATCACCCCAACAGACGGTTCCTGGGTGCCACTGTGAGTCCCTGCTGGGCATGCGCGATTTCAGTCAAGGGTGTAAGACAGCAAAAATTGGGACACCCCCCTCAACGGCTGCTGAGTTCTAGACACCACAGTTGTACCTTTCCAGCTCTCAGGCCTGCATCAAGAGAACCCATATAGCTCAACTAGGGAGCTATGCTAGATTACCAAGCCCAGGAGACCTGAGAGATCACACCAATAGCACCATCCCCAAAAGAACCTGGGCAGCAAAGCAATCAGACATATAATTAAAATGTTACAGCAAAACATGGGAAGACAAAAAAGCAATCCCCAAAGGAAAGAAAAAGAGGAATCACAAAAAAGGGAGTTAACTGAAATTGAGGCTAGCAACATATCAGGGAAAGAATTCAGAGTAATGGTTATAAGGATACTCAAATGGTTGCATAACAAATACAAACAACTCCATGACAAATACACACAACTCAATGAGAATTATAAGGAGCTGAATGAGAATGTCACCAACATGAAAAGGAACCAAGAGGAGATGAAGAACGACATAGCTGCAATAAAGAACACAATGGAAGGCTTAAACAGTAGACTAGAAGAGGCTGAGGACTGCATCAGCAAATTAGAAGATGAGGCAGGAAAAAAACACAAACACAGCAGCAATGGGAAAGAAGACTTAAAAAGCAAGAGGAGAGCTTAAGGGAGCTTTGGGACAACAAAAACAAAACAACATCCGTGTAATAGGGGTACCAGAAGGAGATGAAGAGAAGCAAGGAATAGAAAACCTCTATGAAGAAATAATGACAGAAAACTTCCCTGATATTGGCAAGAAAAAAACCATGCAAGTCCAAGAATTACATAGAGTCCCAAAGAAGATGAACCCCAAAACACCGACACCAAGACACATCATAATTAAATTGGCAAACACCAACGACAAAGTAAGAATCTTAAAGGCTGCCAGAGAGAGGCAGAAAGTTAACCTACAAGGGATCTCCTATTAGAATATCAACTGATTTCTCAACAGAAACACACCAGGCCAGAAGGGAATGGAATGAAATATACAAAGTGGTGCAAAGCAAGGGACTTCATCCAAGAATACTTTACCCAGCAAGGCTATCATTCAAAATTGAAGGTGGAATCAGGAGCTTCAGAGACAAAAAAGGGCTGAGAGAGTTTATTACTACCAAGACAGCAATGCAAGAAATGCTAAAGGGACTGCTGTGAAAAGAAGAAACAGAAAGGCAAGAAGAAAAACAAACAGAACAAAAATGATAACAAACAAGTACTTATAAATGATACATTAAATGTAAATGGATTAAATGCACCAATTAAAAGACACAAGGTAGCTGAATGGATAAGAAAACATGACCCATATATTTGCTGTCTGCAAGAGACCCACCTCAGAACAAAGGATTCACACAGACTGAGAGTGAAGGGATGGAAAAAAAATTTTCAGGCAAATGGAAATGAGAAAAAAAGCTGGGGTTGTGATACTTATATCTGATAAAATAGACCTCAATGTAAAGGCCATGACAAGAGATAATGAAGGCCACTACATAATATTAAAGGAAGCAATTCAACAAGAAGATATAACTCTGGTAAACATATATGCATCCAATACAGGAACACCCAAATACATAAAACCACTTCTGGAAGATATCAAGGAAGAGATTGATAGCAATACAATTATAGTAGGGGACTTTAAGAACAGGAACAAGACAGGGATGCCCCTTTCACTACTCCTGTTCAATATAGTACTGGAAGTGCTAGCCATACAATCAGACAAGAAGAACTGAAGAGCATACAAATTGGAAAAGAAGAAGTAAAATTGTCATTATTCACAGTTGACATGTTACTATACATAGAAAACCCTAAAGACTCCATCAAAATATTATTAGACTTAATAAATGAATTTGGCTATGTAGCAGGATACAAAATTAACACCATGAAATCTATGTCATTTTTATACACCAACAGTGAACTTACTGAAAGCGAGATTAAGAAAACAATCCCATTTACCATCACACCAAAAAAATTAAGATACCTAGGAATAAACTTAACCTCTACTCAGAAAACTACAGGACACTGAAAAAAGAGGTAGAGGAAGACATAAATAGATGGAAGAGCATACCATGTTCATGGATTGGTAGAATCAACATCATTAAAATGTCTATACTATCCAAAGGAATCTATAGCTTCAATGCTCTCCCCATTAAAATACCAACGGCATATTTCAAGCTCTCCAAAATTTCATCTGGAATAAAAAAAGACCCTGAATAGCTGCAACAATTCTGAGAAAGAAGAGCAATGTAGGAGGGATCTCAATACCAGATTATCAAGCAGTATTACAAAGCCAGTGTTCTCAAAATTGGCTGGTACTGGCATAAAAACAGACATATAGACCAAAGGAATAGAACAGAGAACCCAGAAATCAACCCAAACCACTATGCTCAATTAATATTTGAAAAAGGAGGCAAGAGCATACAATGGAGTCAAGACAGTCTCTTCAATAAATGGGGTTGGGAAAAATGGACAGATACATGCAAAAAAATGAAACTGGACCTCCAACCTACACCATACACAAAAATAAACTGAAAATGGATAAAGGACTTAAACATAAGACAGGAAACCACAAAAATATTAAGAGTTATCCACAGGCAGCAAAATCTCCGACATATACTGAAGCAATATCTTCACTGATACTGCTTCTAGTGCAATGGAAACTAAAGAGAAAATAAACAAATGGGACTACATCAAAATAAAAAGCTTCTGCACAGCAAACGAAACCATCAACAAAACAATAAGAAAACCCACTGCATGGGAGAACATATTTGTCAATGTTATCACTGGTAAGGGTTTAATCTCCAACATTTATAGGGAACTCATACAACTTAACAAAAGGAAGATAAACAGCCCAATCAAAAAATGGGCAACGGACCCAAATAGATACTTTTCCAAAAGAAGACATAAGGCAGGCCAAGAGACATATGAATACATGCTCAAAGTCACTAATCATCTGACAGATACAAATCAAAATGACAAGCGGTACCATCTCACACCTGTCAGAATGGCTATCATCAACAAATCAACAAACAAGTGCTGGCAAGGATGAGGAGAAAAAGGATCC
The DNA here is from genome assembly GCA_026230045.1 of Corynorhinus townsendii. Taxonomy (NCBI): domain Eukaryota; kingdom Metazoa; phylum Chordata; class Mammalia; order Chiroptera; family Vespertilionidae; genus Corynorhinus; species Corynorhinus townsendii. The sequence continues at coordinate 112,700,247 of JAPDVU010000003.1, read as the reverse complement.
CTCGTACATTACTGGTGGGAATGCAGACTGGTGCAGCCACTGTGCAGAACAGTATGGAGTTTCCTCAAAAAACTAAAAATGTAACTCCCATTTGACCCAGTGATTCCACTTTTAGGAATATATCCCAAGAAACTAGAAACACCAGTCAGAAAGGATATATGCACCTCTATGTTCCTAACAGCACATTTCACTATAGCTAATATTTGGAAACAGCCTAAGTGCCCATCAGCAGATGAGTGGCTTAGAAAACTCTGGTATATCTACACAATGGAATACTATGCTGCTTTAAAAAAGAAGGAATTCCTACCATTTGTAGCTGCATGGATGGAACTGGAGAGCATTTTGCTAAGCGAAATAAGCCAGTCAGTGGAAGAGAAATACCACATAATCTCACTCATTTATGGATAATAACATTATAAACTGATGAACAAAAATATTGATACAGAGGCAGAGAAGCATCGAACAGACTATCAAATTACAGCAGGATGGCTGGGAATGGGGGAGGGAGGTCAGAGATCAACCGAAGGACTTGTATGCATGCATATAAGCATAACTAATGGACGAAGACACTGGGGGGTAAAGGCATATATGGGAGGGGGATCATTGGGCAATGGGGCGATCTGGACACATGTAATACCTTAATCAATAAAAAAAATTGAAAAAAATTTGTATTTACATATTAAGGCAAGGAACTCTATAGAAAAACACATTTGTTCTGTTTAAAGCATAGTTGGGAATAAACCATTGTACAAATTATTGTCTTCTTCCTCTTCTTAAAGAATACCCTTCAGCATTTCATGTAATACTCGTTCTGTGGTGATGAACTCCTTTAACTTTTTCTTGTTTATGAACCTCTTTATCTGACCTTCATTTCTAAATGATAGCTTTGCTGGGTAGAGTAATCTTGGTTGTAGGTCCTTACTATTTAAGAGTTTGATTATTTCTTGCCACCCCCCTTCTGGCTTACAAAGTTTCTGTTGAGAAATTAGCTGACAGTTGTATGGGTGCTCCCTTGTAGGTAACTGCTTTTCTCTTGCTGTTTTTAAAATTCTCTTTTTGTCTTTAACCCTTGGCATTTTAATTATGATGTATCTTGGTACAGGCCTCTTTGAGTTCCTTTTGTTTGGGATTCTTTTTGCTTCTTGGACTTATAAGTCTATTTCTTTCACCAGGTCTGAGAACTTTTCTGTCACTATTTTTTCACATAGGTTTTCAATATTTTGCTCTCTTTTTTCCTTCTGCCCCCCCCCCCCCCCCCCATAATGTGAATGTTGGTACGCTTGAAATTGTCCTAGAGGCTCCTTGCACACTATCTTCATATTTTGGTATTCTTTTTTCTTTTTGATCTTCTGATTGGGTATTTATTTCTTCCTCATATCCCAAATTGTTGATTTGGGCGAGCTGCTGTGCAGGAAACTCTTATGGAGCAGGACTTGCTTCAGTGGGGCTTTGGTGGTCACTGAGTCTGCCCCTGGAATGTGTCACTTTTGGATGTGTAAAGCTGTAGTCTGCTATGGTCTGAAGCTGTCCACCTGGTGGATTGGCTGTAGGATCTCCAGGGAGGTGCAAAGTCAGCAACTGCCTGGGGCCACCCAGCAGGAGGTACAGAGGCATTTACAGAGGACTCCTATTTGCTATTTGTATTGGGCTTGGAGGTGCCCAGGAGAGGCCCAGCTGTGAAGCAAGGCAGGCTGGTGCTAGTGCCAGGTGTTAGACCTCTTATTGACAGGTTTGGGACACACTGACACCAGCTGCAGCTTGGTTTAGAGATTTTAGCCAAGTCTAAAGCCTGAATGAGAGGACATTCATATGGAAAAAGTGCAGCAAACAGCTTAGGTGGGGCTGCTACTTGGATGGGGTGGGGTCTCAGGGAATCCCCAAGATCGAGCAAACAGTTTGAGCCAGACTGATGGAAACCCAGATATGGCTGCCAGTCAGCCCTGCAACAGGAGAGGTTCCAGCACAGAAACAATGACTCCTACAAGCACCCCTGAATGGGAGAAAGCCACCCCTGAGTTTCTGCTCCAATGCCAGACAGTCCTATTCCTCCCAGTATGTGTCTGGGTCCCCCAGAGTCACATGGTACTGGGAGTCCAAGTAAGTTTGTTCGCTGGCCCTTTAAATGGAACACCTGTGTCTCCAGCAGCCTCCGTGTTTCTCAGCCACAATCCCCACTGGTTTTTACAGCCTGTAGTTATGGGGACTTCTCCTCCCAGCTCTGGGACCCTGGGCTGGGGGGTCTGGTGTGGGGCTAGGACCCCTTGCTCCTCCTGGGCAGCCGCGTGCGGTAACAGTCTCCCTCCCGATTAAAAAAACAGCACACATGGGTGTCACACCAGCCTGTTTCATGCCTCTACCACTCCTACCAATCTCACTGTGCTTTCTTCAATTCTCTAGTTGTACGACTTCCATTCAGCCAGCCTTCAGGTGGTTCTGAATGATGGTTGTTCTGTATTTTAGTTGTAATTCTGATGTGGTGGTGGGAGGTGGCACGTATAGGCATTTACTACGCCACCGTCTTAGTTCTTCTGGGCATTTTCTTATTATTTACACAGTTACATCCTATGGAGACATTGCCAGTAATAAGTTCAAGCACTACACTTTCAGATCACACCCAGGAACAGGAAAGCAGCTGTCTGTCTTACAGGTGATGAGGACACATGTAGAAAAACACACAAACTCCTTTAAGTGGCCAAAAAGGGTGGGTGGAAAAACATTAAAAATCTGTGGCTTCTGCCCTACCTGGTTTGGTTCAGTGGATAGAGCGTCAGCCTGCAGACTGAAGGTTCCTGGGTTTGACTCCAGTCAAGGGCACATGCCCAGGTTGTGGGCTCCACCCCCAGAAGGGGGTGTGCAGGAAGCAGCCGATCAATGATTCTCTCTCATCATTGATGTTTCTATCTCTCTTTCCCCTCTCCCTTCCTCTCTGAAATCAATAAAAATATTTTTTAAAAGTCTGTGGCTTCTGAACTGAATCTGAAATTGAAACATAGATAATGGACTAAGCAGATGAGACAGAGGAAATAGAAGTTAAATTTAATGACACAAGACAAAAGTATGCAAAAAGTGGGCTCTGTGGCCCAGGGGCTCTACTGTGCCTAGTGGCCTAATTCATTGCCACATGGGTGATGATGTCATTTTTAGAACAGATTTATGCAATTTCTGCTTTCCTGGGAAATACTACTCTCTTTTCCTCTTAGTTTCTGTCCACTCAACTTTTTACCCCTAAATAATATGGCGTGGGAAAGGGGCTGTCCACGTAAGGCTTTATGTTCTGTACAGTTTTCTGCAAAGGTAGGAGATATGAAAATTTGTGAGACATGCTTTTGCTCACTTTGCCCTGAGATTTTCTTGTGAGATGAAGAAGAGCCAGAATAAAGCAACTCTTTCTATATCACTTTATTACATTCATCATTTTCTCTGAAAGTCTCAAATATAGATAAAAATTCCAAGCCTTTCAATGATTGTGACCTGGTGTCCCCAAGGCTGATTATGTGGACATGCCTGTCTGTGGGAAGTTTATTTCTGTGGACATAATCAATAGAGACCATGAATGAGAGAACTGGTTGTGAAGCTCCCAACGTTTCCAGTGTGTTCCATGTTTTGTCATTATCTTGGGGTAATTGGAGTTGAGAGGGTGGGACCTCTAATGAGCTGCTTCTCTCCCCTAATGGATGGGGGCCTGGAAATTAGCGCAGCCCCTGCTGTTCCAATCTCTTCAGGAAGTTTGAGGCAACTGCCTAATTGTGGCCTCACTAATGGCAACAATTACAGAATAGCTTTTTTAGTAAGACCATGTGCAATGGTTGAGACTAATCTCATTGAATGACCCCAGGCCTGTGACAACCTCCATTTAGGGACTTCAATGTTGTTGCCCAGAAGTGGTTTCTTGTCTCCCGAGAAAGCCAAAATTAGACATAAGTGACGTTAACCTCTTCCCCTCCACAAATACAAAGCTGGAGGAGCAAGTGAGGAAGGCAGGCCTTCTCTCAAAATCCATCTTCTGCAAAGATATCTAAGGCACTTCATGTGAGAAGTGCAAGGCAGTATGGGGAAAACAGAGCCATGTACCCTCCCCACCCCTGCCTTCAGTTTACCTGTTACATTTCAGAAGGAGAAATGAAGGAAAAAAGGCAGAAGTCTGCTCAGGTGATGAGAATCCATAAAGACAGCTGGACTTGCTCTAGCTGTGAGTTATGCTATTTAACATCATGAACCAGGTTAATAATCACAGGATTTAACAACCAGGAGGTTGATAGAAGTGGGGCTCCTAGGCCTGACTGTGACAACCACTATAAGGTCACATGGCTTGGCTTTATAAATCTGTTATATTGACCAGCCTTGTCCACTCGTGGCAGCACTGACTTGACTCCAGAAGAACCTGGACTTGGGGAAAGTGAGGAAGGAGATACTCAGGATCCCGTCAGTGCAGGGTCAGCTCAACCAAGTGAAGTTCTCTTAACATTTGCATCACAGATGTCTCACTCTCACCCTTGTCTCAGGCCTAGTCCTGAGAAGAACCACTTCGAATGTACTAAATATTTGAATTTAATACATTCGAACATTTTGCATAAAGTAGATCCATATACTACACCTTCTGTGTAGAAAGACATAGGTGTTGAATGAGTTGCATAATATTTTTAAATATAAAAATTATAAGAAAAGAAAATTTAAGACAATAATTTGTCTACTGGGTTGATTCAAAGATGAACTGGGTCTTTTTCATCATAATTTTTCTTGAGCATATCAATGGACTCACATCTGGACATTTTTGTCAGGGGAAAGAAAACTGAGGTTTGAATTTGTTTTAGGTTTCTAAAAAAATTGTATGTGTGTGATAGCTGCTGAGGTGTCATCTTAGAAAAGTGAGGATGAGGGAATAATAAATACATTCAGTGTCCAAAGTTTTAAGAAGAGCTCTCTTGTCATCCTTTTTAGGGTTAAGCGTGTGTTTCAGCCATAGTATGCAGACACAAAAATGGCTCATAAAATATAATTTCACTGGGAGATGATCCCTTGTTCAGTCGAAAGGAGAGTCAGTGCTGAATTCAACTCACAAGTGACCAATTTAACTTAAATTATTTGTGTTTGAAAATAACTGCAGATGGAAAAAGGGAGGGGACCTTTTAACAGACTGGCCTCAGGTGTGCTGGGTAGTCATGCCCCATCATGTTGGGTCCTGTAATGTTCCTTTTATGCTCTGCTTGAGTCATTTCAGGGACTTGTAGCTTTAAAGAGGAGGTGGCACAAAGAAGAATAGCACATAGAACAATACTTTAAAGTGAGAGTTTTCTATCGACTGATTTTATTCTTTTCATTACAGAATTTAAAGAAAGTGAGCAGTTCACAGTTTGGGTTTGAAAAACAAGTTGTGGTTTCTTACTTGTTCAGCATTTGCTATATTTTAAAGATACTTTGTATAAGAGTTAATAAAGGGCTTGTACAGTAATGGTTGTTGGGGGGTTCTCACATTCCCCCGAGGAACTAATTTTTTGTTGTTGTTCTCCAATTAGGACAATAGTCTGTCTAAGATGGCAGTACTTTCTAAAGAAGTAGATTTAGGATACGAAGTTGCTTTTGTGTGTGATATTTGGGTTAAGAAGCAAATTCCTTACTTAGAAAATTCAAGCAAATGCTTTATTATAGAGAAACAGAAAAAAAACCCAATGGACTCAGTAGCTATCTAGTCCCATATTGACTCAATCTGTACCATGGGACTTGATCCATAACTAAATGGTACTGGTGGGAGGTGATGTGTCAGGTGCAGTCCTTGATTTACAGAAAACCTCCACCTTGTGAGCAGAGTGGTGACCGCCAGCTGCCATCAGGCTATGGAAACAATGTGCCAATTACTGAAGAAAACCAACAGCCAGCAATTTCTATACACTAATAATCTAGTGCAAACATTTTGAAATTTAGTGCAGCCTGGCAGGTGTGGCTCAGTTGTTGAGTGTCGATGTACAAACCAGGAGGTCATAGTTTGATTCCTGGTCAAGGCATAGTAGTATGCCCAGGTTGCGGGCTTGATCCCCAGTGTGGGGTGTACAGGAGGCAGCTGATCTCTCTCGTCATTGATGTTTCTATCATCTCTCTCTCCCTCTCTGAAATCAATAAAACATATTAAAAAATAAATTTAGTGCATTTTGCTGCTTAATAAATGTAAAATAATCATTATCACATTTTCATTAGACAATGTGCATTTATGGGTGAGCTTGGTGTTCTATGAATTTCTAATGGAGCCTATAGACTTAAGCAGATTCCTTTGGTAGTTTTCCTCTTTTTCCTGTATAATCTGAGGAACAGCAGCAAAACTAACTACACAAAGGGAAAGTGAAGGAGGTGACTTTTACCTGAGAGTTAATCTACCTCCACTTTACCAAAAAAGAAGTTCTTTTAGAAATCACTGAACTTGAGCTGGAAATAATCACAAAGGAATAAAAACATGTTAGCATAAACCTTTTATGCAAAAATTGGTTTCTGATCCAAGCATCAGCATTCATTGTCCTGCAATGCCAGATAGTATACCTATTCATTAGTAATGGCAAATCCAGGGCTGGGCACAAAAACATCACCTTGTTTTTTTAGAAACCAGAAGTGAAATATGGTCAAAGGCAAAATGTTCCTGTAATAAGGATAATGCATATAAAATGGCTTGAGTGTGTGAGGACAATTTTGGAAAATCATCACAAGTATTTTATAGCACTTGAAAATGTCTTCCTAATCAGATAGCTGTACAGTGTCATCACACATCCTGACAACCCACAAAATTGTGATTAGGAGAGAATTTAATTTTTTGGCATATAACCTATTTATCCAATATACTCTGACCTGAAACATAGAGAGATGAGTCAGGGACAGTCATCCAGTTTATTGGCAAACCTCCATTGAACATTTGACATGGACTAGCCCCCCTCCTTGGGTTGTGGACACATCAGTGAACAGGACAAACATCCTCCACTTTGCAACACTTGGGTGGTGCTGGAAGAAGATCCTACTGAATAGAATATCCAAAAATACAGTGTCAGGTTGAAAGGTAAGAAAATGAAAGTGAAATAAATTAGTGCCCTTGGCAGGGTTGGCTAGTGGCCAGAGCATCAGCCCTTAGACCAAAGGGTCCTAGGTCCGATTTCTGGTCAAGGACACTTACCTGGGTTGCAGGTTCCATCCCTGGCTCCGAATGGGGGGCGTGTGTGGGAGGCAACCAATTGATATGTCTCTCTCACATCGATGTTTCTCTCTTTTCCCCTATTCTCCTTCCCTACTACTCTCTAAAAAATAAATGGGAAAAATATCCTTGGGTGAAGATTAACAAAAAAAATTTAGTGTTATTTAGCATGGGAAGACACAGTGGAAATTAGTCTTATTCATGGCATTAAAATATGTGAAGAGTTGTTTCCTTGGATAGGACAGTGACCATATCCATCTAGGAGAAGGAACCAAGACAACAGGTAGGAAATTAATCTGAATTCCAAGATGTGGAAGAACAAAATGCAGCACCCATGGAAGGAACACCAACGAGCCTTCCGTGAAACTGGTCATGAACTATGTTTAAAAATTTTTTTGTTTTATTTTAAAACTACAGTTGATGTACAATATTGTATTAGTTCCAGGTGTACATTTATATAACCTATGAAGTGATCACCCCATTAAATTCAGTACTCATCTGACACCATGCATAGTCTTCACAATATAATTGAGTTTTACTAGAGGCCTGGTGCACAAAATTCATGCGGGGGGGGGGTGTCCCTCAGTCCAGCCTGCACCCTCTCCAATCTGGGACCCCTTGAGGAATGTCCGACTGCCCATTTAGGCCCGATCCCTCTCACAATCTAGGCCTGCTGGCTCCCAACTGCTTGCCTGCCTGCCTTCCTGATTGCCCCTAACCGCTTCTGCCTGCCAGCCTGATCACCCTTTAACCACTCCCCTGCCAGCCTGATCGACACCTAACTGCTCCCCTGCCAGCCTGTTTGCCCCTAACTGCCCTCCCCTGTAGGCCTGGTCACCCCTAACTTCCCTCTTCTGCAGGCCTGGTCCCTCCCAACTGCCCTCCCCTGCAGGCTTGATCACCCCCAACTGTCCTCCCCTGCTGGCCATCTTGTGTCCACATGGGGGCAGCCATCTTGTGTGTTGGAGTGATGGTCAATTTGCATATTACTCTTTTATTAGATAGGATAGAGGCCTGGTGCACGGGTGGGGGCCAGCTGGTTTGCCCTGAAGGTGGCCCGGATCAGGGTGGGGGTTCCCTTTGGGTGTGGGGCTGCCTGGGCGAGGAGCCTGTGGTGGCTTGCAGGCCAACCATGCCCCTCGTCAACCCAAGCAGAGGCCCTGGTATCTGGTGTTTATTTATCTTCTATAATTGAAACTTTGTAGCCTTGAGCGGAGGCCAAGGCAGGGCAAGGCTGCCAAAGCTTGACTTCCTCCATCACCGGGGGCAACTCAAGCCTCCGGCTCTCTCCAGCTCCATGGCTGCCGCCATTTTTGTTGGGATTTATTTATCTCCTATAATTGAAACTTTGTAGCCTTGAGTGGAGGCCTGGGCCTGCCAGGGTGTGTGGAAAGTTTGGCTTCCTCCATTGCCGGGGAAACCCAAGCCACTTGCTCACTCTGTGGCCACAGCCATCTTGGTTGGGTTAATTTGCATGCTTGCTCCTGATTGGCTGATGGGTGTGGCTTGTATGTGTGGTGGAATGATGGTTAATTTGCATATTACTGTTTTATTAGATAGGATTCCCTGTGTTGCACACTACATCCCCATGACCACTGTGCAACCACCAGTTTGCACTTGTGAATCCCTTCACCTCTTTCACCCAACCTTCCAACCCCTCTCCCATTTGACAATGATCTATACATTTGCCTCTTTTCTGCTTATCTATTTTGTTTTTTGGATTCCACATATAAGCGAAATCAACTGGCATTTGTCTTTTTCTGTCTGACTTATTTCACCTAGTACAATACTCTCTAGGTCTATCCATATTGTTACAGATGTCAAGATTTCATTATTTTTTATGGGTGAATAATATTCCATTGTATATATGCACCATTTCTTTATTCATTCATCTCTTGATAGACACTTAGGTTGTTGCCATATTTTGGCTATTGTAAGTAATGCTGCGATAAACTATATGGATGTATATGTCTTTTCGATTTATGTTTTGGGTTTCTTCAGATAAATACCCAGAAGTGGAGTTGCTGGGTCCTTCTTTGTCTCTTGTTATAGCCTTTGTTTTAAAGTCTATTTTGTCTGGTATTAGTATTGCTATCCTGGGTTTTTTGTTTTGTTTGTTCCCATTTTCATGAAATATTTCTTTCATCTCTTTACTTTCAAGCTGAAGTGCAACTCACCTAGACAGCATTGCAAGTCTTGTTTTGGACCCTGCGGCGGCTGCTAAGGCTCACGCGGAGGCCTCGGCGCCTCCTCTAAGCCAGTTGCGGCTCTGCGGAGCAGAAGGGAGGTTGGGTCCGGGTGGCGGGCCAGGTAGGAGGCGGATGGGCCGGCTCGCCTGCGTGGGGTGGACTGCGGCGATGGACATCCTAGAGGAAGAGAGCTTCGTGCTGTTTCCTCTTCTGCCTCTGATGCAGAATTCGACGCTGTGGTTGGCTACTTAGAGGACATTATCATGGATGACGAGTTCCAGTTATTACAGAGAAATTTCATGGACAAGTACTACCAGGAATTTGAAGACACAGAAGAGAATAAACTTATCTACACGCCTATTTTTAACGAATATATTTCTTTGGTGGAAAAGTACGTTGAAGAACCGCTACTGGAGCGAATTCCTGGGTTTAACATGGCGTCCTTCACGACAACCTTACAGCACCACAAAGATGAGGTGGCTGGGGACATATTCGACATGCTGCTTACGTTTACTGATTTTCTGGCTTTTAAAGAAATGTTTCTGGACTACAGAGCAGAAAAAGAAGGCCGGGGACTGGACTTAAGCAGTGGTCTCGTGGTGAATTCACTGTGCAAATCATCCTCTCTGCCAGCTTCCCAGAACAACCTGTGGCACTAGGTCCTCTCCAGCAATTGACATTGTTCAAAATCAGCCCAGTGCACTGGGAGAGGTGTCAGCTACAGCTAGCGACGGAAGTATATAGATCTTGGGGAGAGCGGCTCTGTTCCGCAATTCTTCATTAACATCAAGTATTGATGGAGGGGGAAAAAATGGCATGACCCTCCTGAGACCCGTTTCTTCAGAAAACCCTTGTGTTCTGTAACCCTAGTTCTCCTCTCTCGGTGGCCATCTCTCTCAGGGGCTTGAGTCGGATCCTCTGGGCAAGTCCACGTCCAGCATTCCACCTGGGGGCTTCTCCCGCACACGTGTGGGGATGTTCTATTCATGGGGTTTCGCTGGTTGGGAGCATTTATCTAGGATGTTCCTCAAGCATCTGCCGGACTTGAAACTTCTGGAGCTCCTATCATGAGTGTTGGCTGTCAAGTCACCCGAGAGATGTCCTTTACCTAAAAGCTACATGTCCAAGTCAACTCCTAGTCTTACATCTGCAGTCCCTGTGTCACTGTCTTCCGGTCCTGATGTAGTCCCCCATTGCCAGAACTCTTTTAAGCATTTTTGGAAGAAACTATTTTTTTATAGATTAATACTCAGGCTAACCTAGTGGATATAATCTTGGAAGTTCCACGATTACCCACTTCAAGATGAAAGTATATGCTTTTTAGTTGTTAGTGCCACGAATGTGGATGCTCTGTTGGGGTCCCGCGAGTGTGTGCTTATGTGTGCTTCCGCCGAAGTAGGTCAAGGTCCCCTTTTCTCAGCATGTGGGGTGTTTGTGCAGGCTTGCTCCAACTGTTTCTGTATAAATCAGGTGGTTAGGTTTTCTGTTGGAATGGAGGGTCTGCAATGCCTTCTTCCTGTTAAAATCTTCCCACCAGGGCAGTGTTCTCCTGGTTAGCTCAGTTCCTGGTGTGTACCTTATATATTTTTTTAAGTAAAAATAAGAATCTGTACTGACTTCATTTGGCAGTTCTGGTTTTAAAGGATGAGCTATAAAAAAAAAAGTCTTGTTTTGTTATTCATTCAGTCACAGTATATTTTTTTGATTGGAGCATTTGCATTTAAAGTAATTGTTGATAGATATGTACTTATTGCCATTTTATTCTTATTTTTTACCTTTCTTCTTCTTAAAGAAGACTTTATAACATTTCTTGTAATATTGGTTTGGTGGTGATAAAATCCTTTAGCTCTTTCTTATCCCCAAAACACTCTATCTGTCCTTCAATTTTAAATGATAGTCTTGCTGGATAGAGTAATCTTGGTTGTAGGTCCTTGCTTTTCATCACTTTGAATATTTTGTGCCAATCCCTTCTGGCTTATAAAATTTCTGTTAAGAAATCAGCTGATAGTCTAATGGAGGCCTTGTAGGTAACTATTTTCTTTTGTTGCTTCTAAGATTCTCTCTGTGTCTTTAGCCTTTGGCATTTTATTGCTGTGTGTCTTGGTGTGGGCCTCTTTGAGTTCATCATGCTTGGGACTCTCTGCACTTCCTGGACTTGTATGTCTATTTCCTTTACTAGGTTAGGACATTTTTCCATCATTATTTTTTAAAATGGGTTTCTAATTCCTTGCTCTCTCTCTTCTCCTTCTGGCACCCTTATGATGCAAATGATGGTATGCTTGAAGTTGTCCCAGAGACTCCTTCAACTATCCTCATTTGAAAAAAAAAATTCTTTTTTCTTCTGCTGTTCTGATTGGTGGCTTTCTGCTTCCTTATATTCCAAATCGTTGATTTGATCCTCTGCTTCATTCACACTACTATTGGTTCTCTGTAATTTGTTCTTCATTTCAGTTAGTGTATCCTTCATTTTGGGCTGATTATTTTTTATGGTTTCCATGTCCTTTTTAAAAATGCTATTGAAGTTCTCAGTAAGTTCATTGAGCATCCCTATAATCATTGTTTTGAACTCTGTAGTTTGCTTGCCTCCATTTCATTAAGTTATTTTTCTGGAGATTTCTCCTATTCTTTCATTTTGGACCTGTTTCTTTGTCTCATTTTGGCAGATTCCCGGTGTTTGTTTCTATGTAGTAAGTGAGCTGCTATGTTTTCAGACTTGGTAGAGTGACCTGGTGTAGTGGTGTCATGTAGGGCTCAGTGAAGCAGCCTCCCCAGTCACCCAAGCTGGGTGTACTAGGTGCACCTCCTGTGTGGGCTGTGTGCACTGTCCTCTTGTTGTTGAACTTTGATTGTTGTTGGCATATCACTGGGAGGGATTGACTCCCAGGCTGATAGGCTTTGAGGACTGGCTGCAACTACAGCGAAGTAGCTATTGCGCAGGGGTTAACCTCACAGAGCAGATCTTGCTTCAGTGGGGCTTTGGTGTGCACAGAGTTCGCCCCTTGAGTGTGTTGCTCATGGAGGTGGTTGGGTTGTAATCTGACCTGGTCTGAAGCTGTCCCCTCTGGGGCCTCCTAGAAAGTGCAACAGTCAGCCACCAATTATGCCTTGCCCCGGATTACCCGTCATGAGCTACACAGAGTGATCTGCAGATGGCTGCTACTTTTGCTGGGTGTAGAGGTGCTCAGGAAAGGCCAAGCTGTGAACTGAGGCTGGTTGCTGCTAGTGCCAGGCCTGGGGCCATTTAGCATGAGGTAGGGGTTACACAGAGGCCAGATGCTACTTGCTTGAGCGATTTTAGGAAAGTCCAAAGCATGAGCCAAGAGAAGATAGTTGTATGGAAAATATACTGGAAATGGCTTGGATGGGCCCTCAAGTTGGGTGGGGCAGGGACTCAGGAAATCACCAGGACAGGGAGAACAGTATTATCAGATTGATAGAGACTCAACTATAAAGCCTGCCTGCTTGGCTCTGTTGGAGATGGGCTCACCAAAGGAACAATGGCCTCTGCTAGCTTGTTAGGCAGAAAGCTGTCCCTCCAGACAGTTCAGTTCCTTCCTTTGTGTCCCTGGTGCCTTTAGTGCTACTGCCCCAGTGCTGGAGTTCAGAGTGAGTGAGTCTGAGCAAGTCCTAGCATGGGCCCTTTAAGAGGAATGCCTGGGACTCCAAGAGTCTTCTGTCCCACTCAGCTTCAGTCCCCACTGGTTTCACAGCCAGAAGTTTGGGGGCTTCTCTGCCCTGGAATCCTGGGCTGGGGCATTTGATGTGGGCTGAGACCTCTTACTCCTCAGGGGTTACATCCACAGCCAAGATATCCATCCCAATTTTGTACTTTTAAAAAAGTATTTTTATTGATTTCAGAGAGGAAGGGGGGGGGGAGAGAGAGAGAGAGAGAGAGGAGAGAGGAGAGAGAGAGAGGAGACAGAATCATTGATTGGCTGCTTGCTGCATGTCACCTACTGGGGATCAAACCTGGAACCCCGGGCATGTGCCTTGACCGAGAATTGAATCGTGACCTCCTGGTTCATGGGTCGATGCTCAACCACAGAGCTACACTGGCTGGGCTATCCCTCCCCATTTTAAACCACCACGCATGGGTATGGCACCAGCCTGTTTCTCATCTTCACTGTAAAGGTCTCAATATGACTTACTCTTTATATCCTTAGCTATAGGAGTTCTGTTCAGCTAAATTTCAGATAGTTCTGCATGATGCTTGTTCTCTAATTCAGTTGTAACTTTGATGTGGTTGTTGGAGGTTCTGAGTACTGTGTTTACCTACACTGCCATCTGGACCAAAGTCTGGTCATGAACTATCTTGAAGTTTTATTTATCTTTAAAACTTGAAACAGCCATAAATATATTAACTTAAACAAGTAAGGAATCATCTTAGAGAGAGAAATAGAGTAGTGAACAATACTAGTACATAGGCCTGTACACTTGAAAATACATCCCACAGAGAGGGAATATGAGTGATATGACAGCCACGTGTGAAGCTGATCCATCACTTCTAGACCTCCCCCTCCCACACACATGTGTTTGTAATATACGTTCATTGTGCTTTTCAGCATATCAACATATTAACATATTATTCATAGGAGAAAGGGTTGGTGTGTTACTAGAGTGATCATCTCTTGAAAGTTAGGCAGTTACTAAGAGAGAAGAGGGTATAACTAATAAAGGTTAACAGGTCAAGATCAGGACCTGGTGAGACAATTACACGGACCTGTTCTTTGTTTCTAGTACTAGATTGGCACTTGACATGGCATCATTACAAGTCCCTTGAGGACATGGACCATATCTTATGTACCATTGAATCCTAGCATCTAGTACAGAGCTGTGCACTTAGTAGGACCTCAATCTATGTTTACTGACTGAATTTGAATATTATAAATAAGCAAGGAAAGGCTCACAGGGAGAACTGTGATGTCACAAACTATGCTCTGGGCAGGTCTGTCTCCATCTCTAGGGCTCATCTTCTCCTTTTCCTAGCACACATCCCAGATTGTGCAAGGAGGAATACTGATACCAACACGAACTGTATTGAATTTGAAGCATGTTCATTGTGGCATTGTCTATAAGACTGACAATACAAACATCCACCAATAGGAGGAAATTGTTGTCTGATGATACTGTGGAAAATTAAGTAGCCCTTAAAAAAAGAATGAGGTAAGTCTGCATGTTCTGACAGAGGAGTGGTCCATGGTAAAGCATTGATTTTCAAATAGCAAGCTGCATATCAATATGTGTAATTTGTTCCCATGTAAAGAAACAATTCTATACATGTAGGTAGGTATTTAGAAAAGGTCTGGAAGGGTACAATAGTGAGTGCTTATGAGAGGATGGAGTTTTTTTAAAATTTTTACTTCATACACTTCTGAGTTGTTTGAATGTCTTCCAGAAAGCTTATATTGCTTTGAAAATAACATAAGACAGGAGCCTGTCTCTTGCATGAGAACTGCTCTGCTTTAGTAGCCAAGAATAGACATATAAATATATGTATTAAATATTTATTACTTATTAACTTTTAAACTATTGATTTATCCTTGGGAGATAAAGCAGAACAGTTCTCACAAGGGAGAGAGACCATCCTTTACCAGTAAGAAATTCCCATTTTCTGTGACTGTAAACAAAGAAAAGCTCACAGGCTCATTGGGTTGTTCTTGTATTTCTTTTTTTTTTTTTAATAAATCTTTATTGTTCAGATTATTACAGGTGTTCCTCTTTTATTTTTCCCCATAGCTCCCCTCCACCTGATTCCCCACCCCACCCCATGCCCTTACCCCCCGCCACTGTCTTCATCCATAGGAGTAAGATTTTTGTCCTCTCTTCCCGCACCCCTCACACCCGCTTCCCCTGAGAATCGTCAGTCCACTCCCTTTCTATGTCCCTGATTCTATTATATTCACCAGTCCATTCTGTTCTTCAGATTTTTCATTCACTTGATTTTTAGATTCACTTGTTGGTAGGTATGTATTTGATGTCATTTTGTTGTTCATAATTTTTATCTTTACCTTTTTCTTCTTCTTCCTCTTCTTAAAGAATACCCTTCAGCATTTCGTGTAATCCTGGTTTGGTGGTGATGAACTCCTTTAGCTTTTTCTTGTCTGTGAAGCTCTTTATCTGACCTTCAACTCTGAATGATAGCTTTGCTGGGTAGAGTAATCTTGGTTGTAGATTCTTGCTGTTCATCACTTTGAATATTTCTTGCCACTCCCTTCTGGCCTGCATAGTTTCTGTTGAGAAATCAGCTGACAGTCGTATGGGTACTCCCTTGTAGGTAATTAACTGTTTTTCTCTTGCTGCTTTTAATATTCTCTCTTTGTCTTTTGCCCTTGGCATTTTAATTATGATGTGTCTTGGTGTGGTCCTCTTTGGATTCCTCTTGTATGGGGTTCTGTGTGCTTCCTGAACTTGTAAGTCTATTTCTTTCACCAGGTAGGGAAAGTTTTCTGTCATTATTTCTTCTAATAGGTTTTCAATATTTTGCTCTCTCCCTTCTTCTGGCACCCCAAAAATTCGGATGTTGGTTCGCTTGAAGTTGTCCCAGAGGCTCCTTACACTATCTTCATATTTTTGGATTCTTCTTTCTTTTTGTTTTTCTGGTTGGATGTTTTTTGTTTCGACATATTTCAGATCTTTGGTTTGATTCTTGGGGTACGTTGATCTACAATTGAGTTTCTGTATATTCTTTATTTTAGACAGTGTATGCTTCATTTCTGACTGGTCCTTTTCCATTTTTTTGGCATTCTCATTAAGGTCCTTGAAGGTCTCACTAAGCTCCTCAGAAGTGTCATCAAGTTTCTCAGTGGTTTTTAGAAGATTCTTGAGTAACCTTATACATGTGGTTCTGAACTCTATGTCATCCAGTAGTTTGCTCTCCTCCGTTTCTTTCATTCGTGACATGTTTCTTTGTTTCCGCATTTTGGCTGCTTCCCTGTGTTGATGGAGTGGCTTTGTGTGGTAGGTGACCTATAGGGGGCAGTAGCTCAGCCTCCCCAATCACCTGATGTGGACGCTCTTGGTACACCCCTTTGTGGGCTGAGTGCAAAGTCTTGGTGTAGTTAAGCCTTAATTGCTGTTGGTACGCTGGGAGGAATTGACCTCCAGGCCAATTAGCTGTGAGCACTCCCTGTGTCTATAATGGAAGAACTGCTGCGCTGAAGACACGCTTATGGGACAGGACTTGTTTCAGTGGGACTTTGGTGCTCGCTGAGTCTGCCTCTTGAATGTGTCACTTATGGATGTGAGGAGTTGAAATCTGGTGTCTCACACCGACCACTAGGTACACTGGCTTCTGGATCTCCAATGGGGTGCAGGTCAGCTACTGTCTGAGGCCACTCAGCAGGAGCTACAGTGAGAGCTGCAGTTTTCTCCTCTTTGCTTGGGGTTTGGAGGTTTTGGAGCTGTCTGACCCAGGCTGCAAGTTTGCTAGGTTAAGCTGCGATAGGGCAGGCTTGTCTTATGCTAACTCTGCTGCTTAGAGCTTGGGTGGGTTTGTAGGTTGTGCAGGGCGGGGCCTCAGGGTGTCACTAGGTTAGGGCATGGCAAACAGCAATGGCTGCTAGTTAGCCGGCTCTGCGTCCCCAACGGCATCCGTGAGTCCCATGCCCCAGTGCAGTAAACAATTATTCCTGCGCGCAGCTCTGCAAGCAAGCCACCCTCACTGGCAGACAGTCCAGCTTCTCCCAGTAGGAGTTTGGGTCCCCCACGTCTCCCCAGAGACTGGATTTCAGAGTAATTGGGGGCTTGTCTCCATTCGGGTTGAAAAAAGCAATGCACCCAGTCGCCCGCAGCCAGCCCGGATCACGCGCCTCCGTACCTCAGCTTTTCAGCGCTCGTGCACGTCTCAATGCTCTTTTCTCTTTCCTTCTAGTTGTAGAACTTCCACTCAGCCAGCTTTCCCGTGGTTCTGGGTGATAGACGTTTTGTCTTTTAGTTGCAGTTTAAATTGTTGTGGGAGGCAGCAGTTTAGGTGTTTACCTACGCCGCCATCTTGGATTCTTCTCTGTTCTTGTATTTCTTTTAGTGAGGAGTATGGTGCAGTGTCCCCTAAGATCCTTTCTGAACTTGTGTCCAAAGGACTTCTTTCTACTTATCATGAAAGTTCATACCTCTATGACGTAGCTATCCTTTGGCGAGGGGTCCTGGTCATGGAGAGATTTATCAGGTGTTCAAAGCTTGGAGATGAGATTGTTACAGTTGGTTTGACAACCACCAACTGGATCCTCAATCTGGACCAGCACCTGGGAGCTTTACTAAAATGCGCTCAGTTTACTCAGAATCTTTGAAGGTTGGGCCTGGCTCCCACCTGATCCCAAAGATCACCCAAGGTTGGGAACCACTAAGAAAAACTAGACAAGGGAATGAGAACCATCAGAGAAAACCACTACAATGCAAAGACTATGTGGCACTGCAGAGTCTCTCCAGGTGTGAGTTCACTGGTCGCCACTCAGAGTCACTTGGGGTATGCATTAAAAATGTGGGTGTTTTGGTTCCATCCCAGACATACTTCATCTCAGGGATGTGCATTTTAAATGCAGATCCAAAGTGATTTTCAAGTAAAGTTCTGGGCTCCCTGGAGCATAGACCTGGCTGAGAAGTGTCTCCATTGGCAGCCAGTTATAGGAAGCTGTTTACTGTGGAAAGGAGGGACCTTTGATACATAATTGATACATGATTGAATTATGTTTAAGAAAGGTTAATTCATTCTTTCCAATAGAGGTTATGAATCTCAGTAAATGGTTTTGACAAACTAAAGAAAAAATTTCTGATTCTGTTGATTACTGTATCTATAATGCTATAGCTTCATAGTTTGTGTCTACATGGTACCTTTTATCCAAGGATCTTAGTGTATTTTATAGGCATTCTTCTCATAATTTTTTTTTTTTTTGGTCCTCACCCAAGGAATGAGGATATGTTTTCCATTGATTTCTAGAGAGTGGAAGGGATCGGGGAGAGGGAGAGAAAGATAGAGGGAGAGAAAGAGGAGAGAGAGAAACAGCGATGTGAGAGAGACACATTAATTGGTTGCCTCCTGCATATGCCCTAATTGGGCCCAGGGATTGAACCTACAACCTAGGTTTGTGCTCTTGACCAGAATCGAACCTGTGACCCTTTGGTGTGGGGGCTGGTGCTCTAACCACTGAGCAAACTGTCCAGGGCTGGTCCTTACTTTTTTGTCCATTAATAGCATATTCATAATTAAAAGTCACATCCTGGTAATAAGAACGAATATTTCTGTAGACTTTGTTGCAGTTCACACTAAGTGGTACAAGAAGAATATCTTTGTCATTAATATCAGAGCTTTAAATTCTAATGGGGAGGAAGTGGCATTCAAATCTTTAAGTATTGTTAACAGATAGAGGTACTATATACATTTAATAACTGGATTTTGAAAGGCTGGTCCCAGACATAAAGTTAAATCAATACTCTAATTGTTTTATTCTAAAAAATATTTTTTAAAATTTATTTCAGAGAGGAAAGGAGAGGAAGAAAGAGATAGAAACATCATTGATGAGAGAGAATCATTGATCAGCTGCCTCCTGCACATTCCCTACAATGGATCAAGCCCGAAACCCAGGCATGTGCCCTGACCTGGAATTGAACCATGACATCCTGGTTTGAGGTCAGCGCTCAACCGCTGAGCCATACGGTCGGGCTGTTTTACTTTTTTATGATTAACTTCAGAAATGGCATTATTTGTTCATTTATTTTTTCTTTTTAATAAATCTTTATTGTCTGATTATTATAATTGCTCCTCTCCCCCCCCCCCCCGACCCATAGCTCCCCTCCACCTGGTTCCCACTCCACCCTCTGCCCTTATCCCCTATCCCACTGTCCTCATCCATAGGTGTACGATTTTTGTCCAGTCTCTTCCCGCACCCCTCACACCCCTTTCCCCACAAGAATTGTCAGTCCACTCCCTTTCTATGCCCCTAATTCTATTATATTCACCAGTTTATTCTGTTCATCAGATTTTTTATTCACTTGATTTTTAGATTCACTTGTTGATAGATATGTATTTGTTGTTCATAATTTTTATCTTTACTTTTTTCTTCTTCTTCCTCTTCTTAAAGAATATCTTTCAGCATTTCATATAATACTGGTTTGGTGGTGATGAACTCCTTTAGCTTTTTCTTATCTGTGAAGCTCTTTATCTGACCTTCAATTCTGCATGATAGTTTTGCATGGGTAGAGTAATCTTGGTTGTACGTTCTTGCTATTCATCACTTTGAATATTTCTGAAAATCAGCTGACATTCGTATGGGTGCTCCCTTGTAGGTAATTAACTGTTTTTCTCTTGCTGCTTTTCATATTCTCTCTTTGTCTTTTGCTCTTGGCATTTTAATTATGATGTGTCTTGGTGTGGTCCTCTTTGGATTCCTTTTGTTTGGGGTTCTGTGCACTTCCTGGACTTGTAAGTCTATTTCTTTCACCAGGTGGGTGAAGTTTTTGGTCATTATTTCTTCAAATAGGTTTTCAGTATCTTGCTCTCTCTCTTCTTCTGGCACCCCCATAATTCGGATGTTGGTACGCTTGAGGTTGTCCCATAGGCTCCTTACACTATCTTCATATTTTTTATTCTTTTTTCTTTTTTGGTTGGGTCTTTTTTGCTTCTTCGTATTTCAAATCTTTGACTTGATTCTTGTGATCCTCTAGTCTGCTGTTGGGTCTCTGTATATTATTTTTTATTTCAGTCAGTGTATGCTTAATTTCTAGTTGGTCCTTTTTCATATCCTTGAGGGTCTTGCTAAATTTATCAGCCTTTTCTAGAAAATTCTTGAAAAATCTTATAACCATGGTTTTGAACTCTATATCCAGTCATTTGCTTTCCTCCATTTCTTTCATTTGTTACCTCTTTCTTTGTCTTTGCATTTTGGCTGCTTCCCTGAGTTGATAGAGTGGCTTTGTGTGCTAGGTGTCCCATGGGGCCCAGTGGCTCAGCCTCCCCAGTTACCTGAGGTGGACACTCTTGGTGCACCCCTTTGTGGGCTGTGTGAACAATTTTGTTGTAGTCAAGCCTTGATTGTTGTTTGTATCACTGGGAGAAATTGACTTCCAGGCCAATTGGCTGTGAGGATCAGCTATGTCAATGATGGGAGAACTTCTGTGCTGGAGATACCCTTATGAGGCAAGACTTGCTTCAGTGGGGCTTTGGTGCTCATTGAGTCTGCCCCCTGAGTGTGTCC
Source organism: Corynorhinus townsendii (assembly GCA_026230045.1). NCBI lineage: Eukaryota > Metazoa > Chordata > Mammalia > Chiroptera > Vespertilionidae > Corynorhinus > Corynorhinus townsendii. The sequence continues at coordinate 112,679,707 of JAPDVU010000003.1, read as the reverse complement.
CTTATGGATCTGAGGAGTTGTAATCTGATTGGTCCTACTCTGACCTCTGGGTACACTCGCTCTTGGATCTCCAAGGAGGTGCAAATTTAGCCTCTGCCTGAGGCCACCCAGCAGGAGCTACAGAGATATGTGCAGATTCCTCTTCTTTGTTTGGGTTTTGTAGGTGCCTATATGAGGCCCAGCTATGAGGCAATGTAAGCTGCTGTGGGGCCTTGGGCCTTCTTTTGGATGTTCTGGGTCTCACTGACTCAGCTGCAGTTTGTTAGGTAAGTTTAGATTTCAAAGGACCCATTCATATGCAAAAGCCTCTGGGCTCAGCTTGGATGGGGCAGAGCAATCAGCAATGGCTTTGTGGGGCGGGATCTCAGGGCGGAGCAAACAGCTATGGCTTCCCATCAGCCCTGTCCTAAGAGGTGTCCCCCCACCCCCCTGTCTCAGTGTCCCTTGGTAATTGCTGCAAGCACCTCTGAGAGAAAGCTGGCCTCGAGTTTCGCCCGCTGCCAGATAGTCCAGTTTCTCCCCCAATGAGTCTGGGTCCCCAGAGTCTTGCCCGGAACTGGAGTTCAGAGAGGTCGGGAGCTTTTTTCTCCCTCTGGTTGAGAAAGCCAGCCATGTACTCACTTGCTAGCCCTCTCCACGTGCACGCCTCCGTACCTCTGCCTTGTGCAGCTCCTCTGAGTCTCAGTGTGCTTTTCTCTTTCTTTCTAGTTGTAGAATTTCCACTCAGCCAGCCTCCCTGTCGTTCTGGATGATGTCCGTTTTATCTTTTAGTTGTAGTTTTGAAATTGTTGTGCGAGGCAGCAGTTTAGGTGCTTACCTATGCTGCCATCTTTGTTTCTCCCAGAAATGGCATTATTTAGACTTTCTCTGATACTAGGCTTTATTTTAGAGGTTGAAAACAGTAGTTATGAAAACACTATTTCTGAAATTGTGGACCTGCTTTTTATTTTGAATCATAATTTGCATGTACAACTCCCTATTTTTTTGCATTTTTCTCTGGGCATGTCTAAATAAAAAATTAAATGTTTGAGTAAAACTCCATATCAGCATTTTCCTTCCAGAAGGGGAGGGAAATCCTATCAGTAAGTCTGAGATGGGTCCCAACAACTATATTTTTATGTCGCTCCCCATGCAATCCTGAGGCATAGGGCAGAACCAAACCTGTATTTTCCTTTGATAGTAATAATACTCTGTGTAATACTGATTTTAACACAAAAGAGGAATAATGAAACATTATTTTGCCATAACAGGTTTGTACTTTTCCCATTTGTTTCAATGGTCAGCATCAAACCCCAGTCTGACATTTAAATGCTTACAATACTATTTTTAAATGTCAGAGATCAAGGCTCTGTCAATAATTCTAGATATATCTAAACCACTGTTTTATTTATTTTTTTAATCACTCTTTGGGAGCATTTGGATGAGATGACCACAATGTTTCCTTCCAGTTATACAATTCTATCATCTTGGCTCTGATACACCTGAGTGCACTAGACAGGTTTAAATGTCTAGGCCTGGATGAATTATATCTCTAGATAGTATAAGAATTCACTCATCTAATAGCAGAGCTTGTTCGATGGTATTTAAGAAACTTTTCCATGATACTAAGCAGTCTTCTGCTACACTAAAAATTAATGGTTTAAGTATATCAGTGTGTGGCTGAATTAGTCTTTTAACTGATCTGTATTAATGAACATTTAAGTTATTTCTATTTTTTCTTCCCTTTTTCTGGTGTCTTTCTTTTTCTTTAGTGGTTATTATGGTTAATTTTTTTCTTCAGTGGGTGCTATAGGTGTATGTGCTGGATATTTGGCCAAACATTATTGTGGGTGTTTCAGTGAGGGTGGTTTTGTATGAGGTTAACATTTATATTAGTAGACTGAGTAAAGCAGATGGCCCTCCAGGATGAGGGCGAGCCGCACCCCATCAGTTGAAGGCCTGGAGAGAACAAAAGGCTGACTCTGACTGTGCCCTGACTAGGAAAGAATTTTCTGCCTGATGATCTTCCAAATAGGACATTGGCTCTTCCTGGTTCCACAGCAGCTTCTAGGGCATCAGCTCTGCAGATTTTGACTTGCCAACCTCCATAATGACATGAGCTAATTCTCTATAATAAGTCCCTTTATATATATGTATGTATATATATACACATATGTGTGTGTATGTATACACTAGAGGCCTGTTGCACGAAATTCATACAAGGGGCCCACCTCTGCCTCAGCCCCCACCGCTGCGGCTTCGTTGGGTAGGTCCTCTGGAAGGTTGTCCAGAAGGATGTCTGGTCTAATTAGTATATTATGCTTTTATTATTATAGGTATATCAATCACGTGTTATATATGATATATATATAATAAATTTCTATTTCTTTTTTCTTTTTCTCCATACATACATACACACATACATATCATATTGATTCTATTGATTCTCATCTCTGGAGAACGCTGAATAATACAATGGGCAATGAAAAACACATGATTTTTAGTGTATTTTCAAACATTTTTAAAGTAAGTACAAAGTATTTATTATTGCTATTATATACAAACCTAGAAATGGTCTATTCACAATGAAAAGTACACAGCCTTTTCTAAATTTAGGGCAAGTTATAAAACCTCTTTCTTTTTTTTTTTTTAGAGTAGAATTGTTCCAATAGATTATTTATTTCCAGTGAACCCAGTCACCACAGTCTAGTTTCTGAGGCTTATTAGTTGACTGTTACCACTGCACTAATAGACTGTCTCCATTTTTCACAGAATAAAACTCTTGGTCATTTTCTAGTTCAATTTCTCTGCCCAGCATTTTGGGACTTTCATAGGACAGCGGAAGGTCTCAAACAGGAACTTTGAGACAACATGACAGCAATCCTTTTGCCTTGAGTCATCATGTAGTCTGGCAGTTGTTTAGGATTTTCTGATTAAGATGATTAGGATATTTTATCTTCAGTGTGGTAGCTGGGATTTTGAGCAAAAATGGTTATTTTATTTTGAAGTCCCCATCTTCAGGTGCACCATATTTGAGGCAGAATGACTGGCATCTAGGATGGGCTGCCAGGAACTCCTCATTTGGCCTGTTTTTGTCTGAATCTTGATGCCCACCTGCCTTTTTCCATTCACTTTCAAGTGCTTTTTGGTAATCCGTCTCAGCTTCAGGCCTCTCTTCTCCTTGGAAAGAATCTTGCATTTGTTCAGGGTCTCCAGCTGACTGATCTTGATGATAATGAGCTGGCAGGTGGTCTCCACTCTGTTTCCCTCAGTCAGAGGGTTTCTTAGGCAGGACAAATCATGCAGACTGTGTAACTTATCTGCCTCATTGATAAATGGCCATTGCGATATTCAGTTGTCATTGACTACAAGGTATTGAACATTGAAGTTTTGCACACAGTCCCAGGATCTTGGAAATGTAGAGAAGAAATCCCGATGTCCGAAAGGATTAGTTGTTCTAATCTGGGCAGATAGGCTGTTGGAAACAGCTGATTTTCATTAATTAGTTGATTAGAGGAAAGGTCTAATAACTTGACCATCTGTAGAACAATAGCCAGCTTTTCTGAAATGGAAAGATTGTTAGACTCCTGGAAGACCGGCCCCGCAGTGGCACACTAGAACACCTATGCCCATGTTATTCTTATTGGGCTAAGGACTAAAACCTTCAGTATAGAAATGTTGCAATTGGATTTGGTGAGCGAGGGGGAAATCTCATTTTATTTTCACTGAGATTATGGACTTCAGGTGTCTGAGCTGATCAGCAATATCTCACTTCATCCCATGCTGTCAGCAGGTTTTTTGGCAAATCTAAATTTCTAATATTAGGACACTCTTTGGCAATGCTTCTTTTGTCACCAGCACAATTTACTGCACAATTCCTAAAAAAAAATTCTTGCAACTTGGTCAGCTGACTTCAACATTTTATAACAGACTCAAAACCAATAGTTTCCACAGGTTTATTTCCAGTGGTAACAAATTTGCTCTTTTCCATCTTCATCTGGTCCATCTTCTAATACACATCAGTTCTTAACTGCAGTAAGAAAGTCTACTCGAAAGTTAGACTAATAAAGGATCCTCTGGTTGGATGCCTGCATTGAAAATACACAATCCCCTCAAGGCTTCCATTATGTTTGCCTCTCGTGGGATTGTCCCATTCTTCTCCTAACCAGAGTCTCAGATTCACTTGTTCTGAGCTCTAGTGCTGGGGCACCAGCAAAATAAGGGAAGGAACTGAATTGTCTGGCTTTAGGGTGAGAGCTGAAGGTGTATCTTTCACCCAAACAGAAGTGCTGGAAGAGACCATGTTCCTTTTGCTGAGACCTCCCCCCAGAGAGCTGGCAGGTGGGTGCCATATCTAAGCCTCCATCAACCTGGTTGACACTATTTGCCCTGCCCTGGTGATTTCCTAAAACTAGGTCAAACTTTTTTTTTCTTCTCAATGACAAATATATTGGATTGTTAGCAGGAAAATATAGGTTGTGTTACTTGTAAATTAGACTCTTTGGGCATGAGTATTCTAGTTACAATTTAGAAAACTTTCTCTGACTCCACTTTTGAGATGAAATAGAATTTGAAAGGAGAAAAAGATATTTAATGTAAATTCAGTTAAATAATAAGTGAAAATTAAATCATTTGAAATATATTATTTTAAAAAATTAATAATATAAATTTATGTCTCATGATAAACTAACAATAATGTTGTAGACATTATACATATGATTATATTTAAAGTTTTAATAGTTTAACTATAATCAATAACAATAACTCTCACTTAGAACATTAGAATTTTCAGCTATTTAAAAAATGGACATATTTTCTTCATCTTACCCTTCCAAAATCACTAAAAGTCCTGATGTGATTTTAAAGGGCTATTTCAGCATAGTCTAAAAACTAAAGGTTAAGAAAATTTAACAAGCTTTTTTTCTTCATAGACCTAGTTTTTGAGGATCTTGATTGGAATTTGTGGCAGAATTCTCACTAGTATGGGTCTAGATGGTCCTTAACATGGGCACTATGGACATTTGGGACTGGATAATATTTTGTCATATGGTCCTGTTTTGTACATTGTAGGGTGTTTAGCAGCACTTTGGCCTCTACCCTGTAGCTCCCCAAATTTTGTCAACCAACAAATGTTTCTAGACATTTCCTACAGTCCCATGGGAGGCAAAATAGCTCCATTTGAGAAAACCTGGGGATTAGATACATATGGTATGAGTAAGGCCAGTTATGTAAATAAGTAAGGGACCATATCCTAAAATAAATTTAAAAAAGGAGATTGATTAATAAAAATGAAGTTCAATAAAGGACAACTGTCACAAAACATTTGGAGCCCACAATGCTGGACACACAGCCAGTCTCTACCTTTTGCCTCCTGACATCTGACATTGTGGTTAATAGGAAGAGGATTTTGCTTTTCATTGATTTTTCTAATGCCATGCTTTCTTGGTTTTGACCAGGATTAAAGCAATAGCCCACCCAAAATAAGAATTCTGTCCTCATTTGTTAAGACATTCACTAGCTTTTAAACCTCAGTAATAATGACTGTGTTTGAGTTGATGGTTTAGCCAAGTGTAACTTTCCAATCCATTCAGTGTTTTATCAATCTGACCTTGGGAAGGAAGATGGTGTGCATCAAGTACAGTATTTCCTGAATGCACTATTTTTGGTGTGGTCTGAAGTAAACTGAGGTCCTGGTGGCTTTAAGTAAACTAGACAGTTGGAGAAAATAAAAAGGGACACTATTGAGTGACTGTAAGGTTCAGTTGGATGTATCCACCTGGCTAGGCTACATATTTCAGTTCTTCAAACAGCCATCTAGGTGTTGCACAGAGTTATTATGCAGATGTAGGTAACACCTATGATCAGCTGACTTTAAGTAAATGAGATTATCCTAGATAAGCTGGTGGGCCTGACCCAATTAGTATCATGGCTTCCCTAAGGTAGGAAACATTGAGTTTCCAGCCCGCAGACCTATTCTACAGATTTTGAATTTGCCCACCCCTGCCCCACAGTTCCTTGCAGTATATCTCTCCTTCCCTCTCCTGCTCCCTCTCTGTTTTCCTGTAAGCTTTAATGATCAAACCAATTTACAACAGTAGAAACACCACCATTGCTATTATCAAGGGATATACTGAGGATAGGACCCTATCATTTATTTTGTGTCCTTTTGGAGTCAGGTACAAGGCTCTTGATACATGATGAATTGGATTAAATCATTATTAGCAATCATGCAAAATAGCTCTGGACTATATAAAAGAATGTTTTAATGCCTCTGCTAGGAAGTAGGTAATTTTTATGAAAAGGGGCACCATTTAGCTTTCAAAATAAAATAAAAAAAACACCCATTTTTTCATTATGTAAGTAACATTAAGTACACTATTGAAAATCTTGAAAATAGAGAACCAGAACACTAGTAAATTCATGATCATGACCATTGGTGCCAGCATTTTGGCGTATTTACTTAGTCTTCGCTCCTGAACCCCCACCATATGCAAATGTGGTTTTTGTATAGTACTAATCATGCTGGTTTTAAAATTTGCTTCTGCTTTTTCCTTTCTTAGTACTTAGTCTTTATAAATATCAGTTTCTCTTTATTTTTCCCTACTGAAAATAGCTTTACTGTTTAGGTCAACTTAATTTATGCTCATGAGTAAGGTGTACTTTTATTGAGCCCTTTTTAGGTACCAGGCATTTGACATGGTCTATCTCTTTTTGTCCTCAAAACAAGTACGTTGCAGGTATTATTATCATCCTTTTGTACAGATGAGGAAATTAGTCTTGGAACTGCTAACAATCCTCTCCAGCCCAAGAGAAACTTTGAGGAATCTTCTCTTCCTACTTTGCTGTATTCTCTTGTTTTGCTCATTTCATGTTACCTTTTCTTTGGTGGCTAAAAGGATTTTTGAATTATGGGAGAGAATTTCTTTTCATCTTGCTCTGTGGGAAAGAATATATGCAAAGACTCAATATCTGGCTCCAGATTGTATTGTATAGTGTTTTTCTAAAACTCAGCAGAGTGAACCATGCTTTTTATTTTAGGTACATGACTATTGATGCTTATGTTTTCAAATTTAGTTCACATTTCATCGTTCTAAGCTTTGGGTTAGTCACCAGTAACTATCCCACTTGAAATCCACATAGTCAGATACATACCTGAGAGTGACAGAAAAAGTGCTATGTGGTCATCCAACCCCACTGGAAGTCTGGGAAGTAAAATAAATAAGCAAGTAAGGCAGGTGGTAAGTAAAATCCAGTCATTGTTAAAGAAATGTTCAAAGTTTAAGACCAGGCACTGTCATTGGATTTCCTTGTAGTTTTTCACATGAGAACTGATTCAAAATACAGTACTCTCTCCATAGTTTGGTATACTTAGAAACATTAATGCATTTTTTTTGTCCTTTTACTGTGTGTTCAACACAAAGTAAACAATGCCACACTAAACAACCCCAAATATGGTCAGTCAACTAAAACACATATATAATCCAATTGCAGCATTGTTGGTGATCTAGTTCTATTTTTTTGCATGTATCTGTCCAATTTTCCCAACAAGGATGCGGAGAAAAAGGAACTCTCCTTCACTGGAGAAGTGGAGAAGAAAGTATTACCACAGTTCACATTTTATTTTTATTCATTCATTCATTCATTCATTTTAATTTAAATTCTTTATTGTTTAAAGTATTACATGTCTCCCTTTTTTTCCCCATTGACCTCTCCCCAGCCACTCCTACTCTGCAGCACATGCCCTCACCCTCCTACTGTCTGTGTCCATTGGTTATGCTTATATACATGCATACAAGTCCTTTGGTTGATCTCTTACCTCCTCCCCCTGCACCCCCTGCATTCTCTCTGAGGTTTGACAGACACAGATGCTTCTGTGTCTCTGGATCTATTTTTGTTCATCAGTTTATGTTGTTCATTATATTCCACAAATGAGTGAGATCATGTGATATTTATTTTTCTACTAGAGGCCCAGTGCATGAATTTGTGCACCCGTGGGGTCCCTTGGCCTGGCCTGGGGGATTGGGCCAAAACCAGCTCTCTGACACCCCCTGAGGGGTACTGGATTACAAAAGGTTGCAGGCTAGGCCGAGGGACTGCATCAGTGCACGATCAGGGCCAGGGATGGATGCAGGAGGTTGGCCAGCTGGGGAGGGACCACGGGAGGGCTTCAGGGCATCTCCGTCCAGTCTCACTCAGGCCTGCTGGCCGGACCCCAGCATCAAGCTAACCTACCGGCTGGAACGTCTGCCCCCTGGTGGTCAGTGCACATCATAGAGAGCAGTTGAGCAGCCTTAGCATATCATTAGCATATTATGCTTTGATTGGTTGAACGGACAACTGGACACTTAGCATATTAGGCTTTTATTATATGGATATCTCGCTTATTTCACTTAGCATAATGCTCTCCAGTTCCATCCATGTTCTTGTGAATGGTAAGAATTCTTTCTTTTTTACAGCAGTGTAGTATTACATTATGTAGCGGTACCACAGTTTTTTAATCCACTCATCTGCTGATGGGCACTTAGGCTGTTTCCAAATCTTAGTTATTATAAATTGTCCCGCTATGAACATAGGGGTGCATATATCCTTTCTGATTGGTGTTTCTAGTTTCTTGGAAACTAGATATATTCCTAGAAGTGGGATTACTGGGTCAAATGGAAGTTCCATTTTTAATTTTTTTAGGAAAGTCCATACTGTTTTCCACAGTGGCTGCACCAGTCTGCAGCAGTGAAGGAGAGTTCCTTTTTCTCCTCATCCTTGTCAGCACTTGTAATTTGTTGATTTGTTGATGATAGCCATTCTGACAGGTGTGAGATGGTACCTCATTGTCATTTCGATTTGCATCTGTCAGATGATTTGTGACTTCGAACATTTTTTTATATGTCTCTTGGCCTTCTGTATGTCCTCTCTCCAAAAGTGTCTATTTAGGTCCTTTGCCCATTTTTTGATTGGATTGTTTATCTTCCTTTTGTTAAGTTGTATGAGTTCCCTATAAATTTTGGAGATTAAAACCCTTATCAGATATAACATTGCCAAATACATTCTCCTATGTAGTGGGCTTTCTTGTTTTGTTGATTTTTTTTTTTTTGCTGTGCAGAATCTTTTTATTTTAATGTAGTCCCATTTGTTTATTTACTCCTTAGTTTCCATTGTCCTAGGAGCTGTATCGGTAAAGATATTGCTATGACATATGTCTGATATTTTGCTGCCTGTGGTTTCTTCTAAGATTTTTTTGGTTTCCCATTTTATGTTTAAGTCCTTTATCCAATTTGAGTTTATTTTTGTGTATGGTGTAAGTTGGTGATCTAGTTTCATCTTTTTGCATGTATCTGTCCAATTTTCCCAACACCATTTATTGAAGAGAATGTGTTGACTCCATTGTATGTCAAATATTAATTGAGCATAATGGCTTGGGTCAATTTCTGTGTTCTGTGTTCTGTTCCATTGGTCTAAAGGTCTGTTTTTGTGCTAGTACCAGGCAGTTTAGAGAACAGTGGCTTTGTAATGTAGCTTGATATCTGGTATTGTGATTCCCTCTAACTTTGTTCTTCTTTCTCAGGATCACTGAGGGTATTTGGGTCTTTTTTAATTTCATATGAATTTTTGGAGAGTTTATTCTAGGTCTATGAAATATGCTTTTGGTATTTTAATGGGGATTGCATTGAATCTATAGATTGCTTTGGGTAGTATGGACATGTTAATGATGTTGATTCTACCAATCCATGAACATGGTATGTTCTTCTATTTGTTTATGTCTTCCTCTATCTCTTTTTTCAACATCCTGTGGTTTTCCGAGTACAGGTCTTTTACATCTTTAGTTTATTCCTACTATCTTATTTTTTGTTGCAATGGTAAGTGGGATTGTTTTATTTAGTTTTTCTTTCTGTGAGTTCATTATTAGTGTATAAAAGGCCATAGATTTCTGGGTGTTAATATTATATCCTGCTACATTGCCAAATTCATTTATAACTGTTTGCAGTGACTTGGCCGGCTGGGCATGGCTATCATTCCCTACTTTCCTTTAAACTCATGCTATTTAATTATTCTTGATATTAATAGTGTATCTTCTGGGCCTGGTCAGTTCATGAATGAGACCCATTCTTCTATCCCCTCTGATTTTTAAAAAATTACAATAATGCTAAGGGAGAAGTTTTGGGCATGGGGACTTTCTGGATGTCTTTTAGAGGTTATCACATACATACTGCTGATCACCTTGCTAAAGACCAGCTCAGCTGAATAGCAATAACTTTGTCACAATGAAAGGCGCTTTGTTGAATTCCTATAGTTATCTAGAAGAAGTGCTTAAAGATGTTGCACAAACACGTCTTTATAAGGCCAGCTTGGAAAAGCCATCCAGAGAGCTGGTAAGAATAAACATATTTCCAGTTCTGTCATATTGAGTAGCCAGCAGTTTTATGGAGGTGAGTTTACTAATATATACCAGCAAAATTTATAGAGTTAATGTGCCGGAAAATTCATATAGGGCATGATTTACTGCTATATATCTTTAGAAAAATATAGAATGTTATTATTATTATTGTTAATCCTCACCTGAGGATATTTTTCCCATTGATTTTTAGAGAGAGTGGAAGGGAGGGGGAGAGACAGAGAGAGAAACATTGACGTAAGAGAGAGACACACATCGATTGGTTGCCTCCCACATTGTCCTGACTGGGGCTGGGGATTGAGCCTGCAAACCATGTACTTGCCCTTGACCAGAATCGAACCCGCAACCCTTCAGTTCTCAGGCTGATGCTCTGACCACTGAGCAAAACTGGCTAGGGCTGGAATGTTATTTTTGATTTTGAGTTTTTCCCCATCAGTGGAAAATGCTGTCTGAGGCGATTGTTTCATAAATGTTGTAAACCCACCTTTATGAAGATCTGAGATGGTAATTCACTAATAACTTTAAATCTCACCTTGAATCTGTCTGCATTCATGCAGTCTTGTAAATGAAGACTACCAAGTCCAAGTCAGTTGTTGAAGACTGTTGTTTAGCCTGGTGAATACATTGTCATTTATGCTTATGTGTTTAAATTAGAGAGAATATAGACAAGCTTGGTCTCAGAAGAACTTGGAAAAGCCCTCCTGGCCTTTCACATGGAGAGTCATGCCCAGGTAGGCCTTCAGAGTCATTGCTGAGTCAGGTACCCTAGGTACCTATGTCATGGCTTTGGTACAAGCTTCAGTTGAGACAGTGAATGTGTAAGACCTTTGAAAACTAGAAAACACCATTATATTAAGGTAGAATCCTTGACATAATAATTTTCTTAATTTCAAAAATAAAACATGAAAATAGTACTTTGGCTAGTATATTAGTTGTTGGAGGCAGGTTGGTAGTCCTACTGCAACAACTAGGGAAAACTGGAGAAATTACAAAAATGATATTTTTAAAGGCACCATAGATTTTGGAAGAAACAAGTCCTAGATGAACTAAAATTACAGAGGGGTGAAAGTTGATCCAAGGTAAGCTGATGATTAACAGATGTTTTTGCCCTGAGGGGCCTTTGACTGCACACAGGTTGAGCATTGGACTTGGCTCAGGCTGAGGGTCCTTGTGAAGGAAAGAGAAACCTGCAAAACTCTAATCATATAGGGGTCTAGTGTGATAAACTAGAAACTTAAGGGGCTTCAAACTCAGAGCTGGTTTTCTCCTCAAGATATTTGCTGAGTTCTTAGGATTCATAGAATACTGGGGAGTGGGGCTGAATGTTTCTAAAGGGCAAATGAACCCTCCCACGGGCTTATGTTGTTCCTAAGAAACACGAAGCCTCTAGACTCTAGAGCAGTGGTCGGCAAACCGTGGCTCGCGAGCTGCATGAGCCGCGGTTTACTGACCACTGCTCTAGAGTATGGGGCCTGCTTCAGGTACATGGCTGTTCCCCCTTTAAGGTGTTTGCCAGATTTTGAAGCTTTGTGTGGCCAGGAAGCTAGAGAACTGGTTTGAAAATCTCTGAAGGGTAGAGATAGATTTCCTGCAATCTTCCAAGGTTGAGGAAATGACACCAGCCAGGCTCTCCATTGGAAGTGTGAGAGTGATGCATCCAAGGAACAGGGGCCAACCAAAGGTCCACAGAGTCTTACTAAAACTGTGGCCCAGTCCCAATCCATTGAAATTTCTGCTGGAGTCAGGTGCTCAGAATGAAAGGGACATACTCTCCAGTGGAATCATTATCATTAGCCTCCACTTTTCTTTTTTTGTTAATCCTCACCTGAGGATATTCTTTTCCATTGATGTTTAGAGAGAGTGGAAGGGAGGGAGAGGGTGTGTGTGTGTAGGAGGGGGGAGAGAGAGAGAGAAAGAGAGGGGGGGAGAGAGAAAAAGAGAGAGAATGAGAGAAACATCGATGCGAGAGAGACTCGTTGATCAGTGGTCTCCTGTATGCGCTCTGATGGGGCCGGGGATCAAACCTGCAACCCAGGTTTGTACACTTGACTGGGATTCAAACCCAAGACCCTTGGGTCCATGGGCTAACACTCTAACCACTGAGAAAAACAGGCCAGGGAAGTCTTCACTTTTCTACATACAACATCTGACATACAATCAACAATATTTAGATATGCAAAGAAGCAAGAACATATTAATGATGATAAAGAGACAGAGGAAAAACCAGCAGAAGCACATCAGATGATAAAACTATTGGAGTTAATAGATAAAAATTTTAAAATGATAGAAATATGGAAAATTTCATGAGAATAGGAATCTATTAAAAAAATCAAATGGGCATTTTAGAACTGAAAAAACTGTTGTCTGAAATTAAGAGCTTAGTGAATTGGCTTAACAGCAGAATGGTCATAGTAAAAATTAGGATGAGTGAATTGGAAGAGAGATTTAAAGAAAATACTCAAACTGAAGTACAAAGAGAAAAACAAATAGGAAACAAAACAAAATTGTCTAACATATATATAACTGTAGTACCAGACAAAGAGAAAATAGGGAATAGGCAATATTAAAAAACATAATGAAGAAGTTTCCCAGACTGGAGAACATCAATTCTAGATTTAAGAAGCTCTGTAAATACCTAGCAGAATAAACACACAAAAAAATTATATCTAGGAACAACGTATTAAACCTGTTGAAAAGTCAAAGACAGCCCAGCTGGTGTGGCTCACTGGTTGAGCATCGACCTATGAAACAGGAGGACATGGTTCGATTCCTGGTCAGGGCACATGCCCCCGTTGTGGGCTTGATCCCCAGTGTGGAGCATGTAGGAGGCAGCTGATCGATGATTCTCTCTCACCACTGATGTTTCTATCTCTCTCTCCCTCTCCCTTCCTCTCTGAAATCAATAAAAATGTAAATTTAAAAAAAGATGAAGGTGAACACATTTCTGACAAAACAGGGAATTTGTGGCCAATAGACTTAACTAGAAGAAAAACTACAGAGAGTTCTTTAGGCAGAAGGAGAATGTTTCCAGATGAAAACTGGAAAATGGAGGGGAAATAAATGCAAAGGATAGATACCCTTATCTTCTTTTTAAATAAATTTCTCTTTATCCTTCCTCTTTTTTCTTTTTCACTCATCCTTCACCAAATTTATTCATGGCTTTTATAAATTTAAGTCACATTACTAATATTATTTTATTTTTCTTAATTATGCTTATATAAGTTTTTCTATTCTTCCTATGTCTTACGTTTTAGGTAATTATTAAAAAGTGGTAACCTACCCCTAGCTGGTTTGGTTCAGTGGACAGAACGTCGGCCTATGGACCAAAGGGTCCTGGGTTCGATTCCGATCAAGGGCATGTACCTTGGTTGCAGGCTCCTCCCCAGCCTGGGCCCTGGTCCGGCCGCGTGCAGGAGGCAACCAATTGATGTGTTTCGCTCCCATCGATGTTTCTCTCTATTCCACTCTCCCTAAAAATCAATGGAAAAATATCCTAGGGCAGTGGTCGGCAAACTCATTAGTCAACAGAGCCAAATATCAACAGTACAACAATTGAAATTTCTTTTGAGAGCCAAATTTTTTAAACTTAAACTTCTTCTAATGCCACTTCTTCAAAATAGACTCGCCAGGCCATGGTATTTTGTGGAAGAGCCACACTCAAGGGGCCAAAGAGCCGCATGTGGCTCGCGAGCCGCAGTTTGCCGACCACGGTCCTAGGGTGAGGATTAACAATAACAAAAAAAAGGTGGTAACTTGGTAATTTTTCATTGAATCACTAAAAAGCATAGGACTATAACAAATGAAACAGATATTAAACTTAGCATTCTTGTTAATGATAACAAAAAGCAAAGTTGGAAAACATTGAGAATATAAACAGATAACTCGGTGGAAGACATTACAAATCAAGCTTAATTTGCGGGGGGGGGGGGGGCAGTAGGGATAGAGAAACCTGGGGAAAAACACAGTCTTGGGAAAGAAGTGAGTTATAGAAACACTGCTTAGAATTTTGTTTGAAAGTGAAATGATTGCATTGTATAGTGCGTGGATTCTTTTGAGGGAATCATCATCAATCACTATGGGTATTCATCACATTTGGAATAAACCCAATACCCCTGGAAAACATTGTTCAGGAGAGAGGAAAGAGCTACAGTTGTAATTTGGGAAATCTCAGCTAATGGGTTGTTATTTAATGCCTTGGGAGATGAAATCCTCTTGGAAGTGAGTATAGAGAAGAGATCTGAGGACCGAGCCTTTGGACACTAAACATTGGATATTGAGGAGAGGAGGATGCAACAAAGAATACTGAGAAAGGGATCTGTGAAGTAGGAGGGAAACAGAGAATGTCTAATCATGGAAAATATGAAAAACGTGTAGTGATTAACAGTCAAGTTCAGCTGAGAGGGCAATAGAGTAGGTTGAGAACTGACCCCTGGATTTGTATTGTTGGTCATTAATTTCAGGAGCATATAGGCAGCATCAATAAGAATTAATTTGCTTTTTGTTTCTAATCATCTATGGAGAATCCTGAGAACATTCCATCAACTATCAGGAAGAAGCAAATATTGAAGAGGCCTTTAGAAAAAAAAAGGGGGGGGGGGGGGAGGAAGCTATTTTCCCATCATAGGTTGAATGTAAAAATCCCTAAGCTAGCTATTTAACAGAAAAACAAAACAAAACAATTTTAACTTAAATTCAACAGTATATTAAAGCAGTTGAGAAGCCAGGATTTGATGTTGGCAAATCTGTTAGAATCCTGCTCCATCACTTCTAGCTATGTGACTTTGATCAAGTATCTTAATCTCTCTAAGCCTCAGTTTGCTCAACCTTAATAAGCAGAGATAATGTCTAATTCATAGCATAATGAAGTTTAAATTAAATAATGTATGTGAAGTTCTTTCTATATAGTGAGTGTTTAATAAATACCGTTATTATACCACATGTACCTTCTAAAATATTGTTGTTATTATACCACATGTATGTTCTAAAAGTAGGGAAATAGGCAATAAAAAAAAGTTAAAATGGATTATGCTGGAATGACCTAAAGGAAAGTGAAAAAAATTGGAAATAAAAGGAGGTCACATTAGGAAGTTGGGTAACTTTGCTGGCCATGAGGATGAACTTGGAGTAGGAGGCATGATATTTTGAACCAGCAAAGTGATGTAACATTGGGACAGTTGTAAGTGAAGGAAGTTCCAGGGCTTCATGAGCCACACTTTATGAGAAACAGGGAGAGGCAGGAAGGTAAAATGGACAGGACAAAAGCTGGACATGCCTAAGAAAAGACAAAAATTACAAAGCTTCCTTGGATGAGTTTGACTTGTTTACATTTTTAGTGATGTGTCAGTTTGTGCACCTGGGCTTGTGTGGAGGAAGGAGGTCCATAATTCCAACATTTTTCTCAGTTGCTCTCAAGATCTTTGCATCACCCACTGTGTTTCCATTCTTCAAAGAGCAATATGTAGTTGTTAAAAATCAAACAGTGTTTATGTTTTTGTAAACAAATACTACATTTATGTGTATAAAATAGGTAAGAAAGTTCATATATTAAAATTCTCCATCTTGCCCTGAAGGCAACCAAAACTATTGTATTTGTTTTTTGTATATATTTCTGAAGATTTTACTTATAAGTATAAATATAAAAGGTTATCCATTAAAACACAAATGATGGCATATCATATACATTGTTCAGGGTTGTATTTTTTCTTTAGCAATATTCTTTGGAGATTAGTTTATAGCAGTATACAAAAAACTTCCCTATTTTCCCCCTTTTAACAAGTGGCTTAAGATTCTGTTTTATGGATTTATTATAATTCTTGTAGCCAGTCATTTTTGATGTACACATGGGCTGTTTCCAATGTTTTGCTAACCACAAAGAGTGTAACAGTGAGGTATCTTCTACACATATTATTTGCACATCTACAAATATTATTTTGTACATATTTAAATATTTAAGTTTTCAGAAGAGAGGTTGCTGAGTCAAAGGAGCTGTGTATTTGTAATTTTAGTAAATATTACCATAGTGCCCTTCATAAAGGCTGTGTCAATTTTATCTCCACAGTAATGTATAAGAGTGCCTGAATTCCCCAAACTCAAATAAAGTGTTTTATGTTATTTTTATTTGTCAAATTTATAGGTAAAAATGGCATATCAGCACAGTTTTATTTTTTATTATAAGTGGAGTTGAGTATATTTATTAATGTTTAAGAACCAGTTGCATTTATTCTATTTTTAGTATTCTTTTTCTTTCAACACTTTAAATATTTGATATCACTGTTTTCTTGCTTGAATGGTTTCTGAAGAGAATTCTGATGTAATTCTTATCCTTCTTCCCTCTAAAGGTAAGTTTTATTTTTTCTTCCTCTCTGACCTTTTCCAAGATTTTATCTTTGTTTCTGATTGTGTACACTGTAGATATGAAATATATGTTGAATATGATATACAGTGTAGTTTTTAGATATGTACGCTACTTAGTTTTCTCTGGGCTTCCTAGATCTGTGGCTTAGAATCTGTCATCAATTTTGGAAAATTCTGAACCATTATCACTTCAAATATATCTTCTGGCGTTTTTTTTCTTCTCATTCTTTTTCTTCTGATAGTCCCATTCTGTGTATGTTACACCATTTATTACTATTCCACAGTTCTTGGATATGCTGTTCCATTTCTTTCTTTTTAAAAATTTTTTTGCATTTCAGTTTGAGAAGTTCCTATTGACATCTGATCAGGCTTACTGATTCTTTCCTTGGCGTGTCCAGTCCACTGATGAACTTATCAAAGTCATTCTTCATTGCTGTTACAGTGTTTTTGATTTCCAGCTTTTCCTTTAGAATCTTAACTTTAGTCTTAATATTTCTGCTTACATTAGCCATCTGTTTTTGAAAGTTGTTCACTTTTTCCATTAGAGCCCTTAGCATACCAATCATGGTTATTTCAAACACCTTGTGTGGTAATACCAAAATTTTGACCATATCTGAGACTGGTTCTGATGCTTGCTTTGTCTCTTTACACTATGTGTGTACACGGGCGCGTGCACACACGTGTGTGTGTGTGTGTGTGAGAGAGAGAGAGAGAGAGAGAGAGAGAGAGAGAGAGAGAGATTACCTTTAGCATGCTTTTTTTTTTTAATTGAAAGCTGGATATGATGTATTGGATAAAAATTACTGAGATAAATAGGCCTTTATCTGGCTAGAAGTAAGGCTGTTTTTACTGTTTGCAGTAGCTGTGGTGTTAGCAGCTGAGATTTCTTCCTGTGTCCTTGTGTCTCCGATATTGTCTTTGAGTTTCCCTTGAGACTCCTTAAATGGGGTCTGACTATTTAGAGTCCTTTAGCTCTAATCCCTGTTATTATACAGGAGCCCTATGGAGGTGTTGGTAAGGTGTGGGGGTAAGGGAAGTGTTCTATAGTCCTATGATGACATCTCAGTCTTTTAGTAAGTCTGCCTCAGCTGGGTGTTTCCCTTCGTCCACATTGAAGGCCCGAGGGGGCTAGAGTTAGATTTTTCCCTTCTTGCAGTTTGGTTAGATGCTGGTGAAATAGTTTCTTTTAGTACTTACTATTTTTATAGCTAAATACTTGGTCCATTTACATTTTATCCTCAAGTAAAGTGTGAAGATTAGGTATTACTTTTCTCCCCAGTTGTCTAGTCAGTTGTTTCAAAACCATTTACTTAATTGTTCATTTCCCCCCCCCCATTGATTGATTATCATTATTAAATTCCAATATGTATTGGGATTTATTACTGTAATTTTATTCTGCTATTGCTTTATCTCTTTTTCATATGCTAATATGAATAATTCATATAGTAATACCACTCTGTTTTAATTAATATAGCTTCACAATGTTTAAAAATAATCTATGGCTAGTTATCCCTTTATTTTTCTTATCAATTTCAAACATTTTTTTGGTCAATTTAATTATCTATATAAAATTTAGTGTTAGTATTTCTAATTTAAAAACTTGTTGGTACTTCTATTGTAATCATGTTAAGCTTTTATGTTAATTTAGAAATGAATGCATATTTATGAAATTTAATTCTTTAAAATCTAAAAGCATTATATGCCCTTCTGTTTGTTCCAAGTTTTCCTTCGTGAAAGCTTAAAATATATTTCTTCATATAGATCTTGCACATTTTTGTTTCTAGGAATCTTATCTTTTCTCCTTTCTTCTGTTGTAACTGGTGTCCTTATTTCTTCATTATGTTTCTTAACTAGTTGTTTATGTATGCACATAAGTTATTTACATCTATATATTGATTTCTTGGAAACATGCTATTTATAAAAATTTAAAAGTATATGCCTATTATAATATAGGGCAGTGTTGTACAGTGGGGAGTCTGAGGTCTATGAACATGGCTGCACCATTGATTAGCCCTGTGGCAGTAGACAAGGTACTTAATCTTTATAAGCCAGTTTCCTCATGTATCAAATGGGATAATAATAGTACCTACCTCATAAGGAACTTTTGAGGATTGAAAAGATAAAGCACAAAGACACTTAAAGGGTTTCTGGAATGTAGTGAGCAGTTTTGTGCTCTTACATTGAAGCTTAAATCTAGTGCATGGGAGTCAGATGGTGAACAGATGTCAACCTTCCCAACCACTCCCCTCCAGCCACACTCCTCACTTCCTAAACAACAGTGCTGGACTGAACTGAGGGCTGCAGAGTGGGTGGAGGAATTAGGGGAATGGAGACATAAGGCTAGAGGCTCAATTACACCTTGTTGCAGGAAAGGAATAAAATGATTTGGTGATTTGCATTTGGGGTGTCCAAGGAGATTGGAGGAGATACATGTTAATGAATAAAACAGTGGAAGTGAACAGAGCACTTTTTCAGATTACCACCTTAAATTGAAAGGGTCTTGATAGCTTATAGGCCATTTGTACATTACTTGTATCATAAACCCATCTTGGCAGCAGCTCACTCAGTCTATGAAATCACACAGAGTAAATGGGTATTGGGGAAGCCAGGTCCAGATCTGTTGACCTATGCTGATGCTCATTCCTCTTCATTTCTCTTTCCTTGTCATTTATTCCCATCTCAGTCTAACTACTAAATTGTCAGCAGAAAAGACAGAGGACAAACCGGAAGAAGGGGAAACAAGAAGGATTAAAGTATTTTGAGAAGAGCAAGCCTAAGAGAGCTTGGGAGCTGCAATAAAGAATAGTATTTGATGAATATACCATGTGCAGAAATTCCTGGGAATTATGTTAGGAATAATATGATAACAGCAGCCATGTCTTAAGTGTCTATTATGTGCTGCCTGTTTTTATGTGCATTTTTTTTTCATTCTTAACAATCTTCCAAGGCAGGTGTTACTATTCTAATCACACCACGTGTCTCTAGAAAGCCAGGCCTCAGTCTTCTTGGAGCTTAATATCAATATACTAATTAAAGAATACTTGTAAAACACACCACAGCCCTGGACATAGGAGCTCCTGATCATGGCAGAGCTGGGAGGGAATTGTGAAGAAGTCAGCCATAGCCAATGGGGTGAGCTTCCAAGAAATGTGATGTGAGCAATGAAAGGAGGGAAAGAAACAGGATGGGTAAGTTAATGGGCAAGGAAGCAAGGAAGTCTTCCTGCAGCTGGAGTTAGGAATGTGGATGGAGTGTGGACTAAGCCAAGTGCAGTGGAAAGGGATGCCCAGAGGAGGCTGCCTCTAAGTAGGAAAATGCTCCATCAGCTACTTAGTCTGTTTTACCGTTGTTCCATTGCTTTTTAAAGTGACAGTGACGAGGCTTCAGGATTCTTAAGTGGAAATGGTCTTGGCTCATTGGCCGACAGTCTAAAATCAGTTATAAAAAATTTGGTGGGAGACAGCTGGTGGAAATTGCCCCAGTCCTTCCTTCAGTGGAAATGTCCACGTGCTGTTCGGTTGTCTCCTGATCAAGCATCTCCCCCTCTCCATCTTTCGTCTGTGTCTCTTCCTTCATCAGGTTTCATAAAGTAATCACCCGGTTCATTGTACCCAAGTGGTCCAGGCATACCTCTGCTTAACCCAGCGCGGCTGGCTGCCCGAGATGAATGCAGGCTACTCGGATGGTTTATGAGAAGTGACACTTGCTTCCCAGCTTCTTGTATCTGCCACCGAGCAGTTAATGTGAAAGCACACAGTGGACGTGACTGCTGGAAAGACTGCTGGGCAGGGCAGGGCGCTGGTGCTTCATGAGCACGTGGGCAGGATGCTCAGAGGCAGCCCCAGACACCCCATGATCCGGGACTGCGGCAAATGGGTGTGGAAATGGAAAGAAGGGAGGGTCAATTCGTCCCTGTCCTTGCTTCTCATCCGCCCCAGCATGTCGTCCACGCGGGGGTAGGGTGAGGTCGCCCCAGGTCGCCCAAGAACCTGCAAATTCATCGCTGCCTTTCATCTCCATAATCTTCCGTCCCGAGGAGGACAGCTTGGCCTTGCCCCTCCAGCTCAAAGCTGCTGTTAAGGCGGGTCCGACTTCTCCCCTAAAAAGGCTCCGATTCCCCTTCCCGCCGCAGGGGTCCAGTCTTGGCTCAGACTTCGCTTCTCACTGCTCGCTCCGCAGTCTGGGGCTGCGCGCAAGTCTCGCCAAGTTTCCCCATCCAGACCCGAGAGTCTGCTCCTTTCTAGGACAATGTGAACAAAGAGGAGCACGGAGAGGGGCCCGCGGGCGGTTGCGGGGCGAATGTGAGTGTGAGTGTGTGGTGGGGAACCTCCTTCGGGGATCCGCGCAGAGTGCACCCAGCCTAGCACCGCAGTGCCCCTCGCGGCTCCGGGAGGCGGGTTGCTTTGTCCCGGCCCGGCAGGGCGCGGAGGCCGTGGGTCGCAAGCAGAAACCTGATGCCGACTCTGGAGCCCAGGTTTCCACGTTGTCTCGCGGCCGTAGTGGGGACACTGGACTTGCTTCTCCTTATCCGAGCTCGCCCTGAATAGCTTGGTCTGGGGACAGAGGAACCCACTGGGGCGCTCCCCTCCCTGACTCCTCGGACGCGCGCAGGTCCAATTCCGGGACCGTTGCGCGTCTTGGGCATCCCCCGCCGCCTGCGTCGTAGCCCCCGAGACTGCGCGGGTGGGACCTGAACTGCGCCCACCGGAGATGCCGGCCGGGAAGGCTGTCCAAAACCGACCTGGTGGCCCCACCCGCGTGTGTGCGCGTAATAGGGGTTGGGGTCTCGTCCACTCGCTCGTCTCACTTGCATTACTGTTTGCCTGGCAGAGGAATGAAGGAGATACTGCTATATCCATTCAATGTCATTAAATCAGCACCATTCCCTCCAACTCTATCAACTAAGTTGTATTTTTCATGTAACATCAGAGTCCACGCGAAACTACTTTCCCACTCCTGCCTGAACCTTCATCACTGCGCCGAGCCAGGTTTCGGGGTCCAGGCTCCAGTTCCGGAGGAGAGCTTGGGAGTCTCAGGACTAGCATTCCCTGCCTCTCTCTGGGCGTCTTTGTAACGCGGGGTGGTCCGAGTGGTCGCGCCCGGCTGGCTGCGCTGGGCCTGCTGCTGCGCCTGCCGCTGTGCGTTGGGAAAGGGCAGGCGCTAGGACCACGGGACGCGCGGGCAGCACGGCGCTACCTTAAACCCGGCCCAATGCCGCCGCTGCGCCACTCTGCGCGCCGGCCGGGCTGCGCAGGAGGAGCGCTCCGCCCGTCACCAGGCTGGAGCCCGCGCGGCAACACCTGTTCGCGGCCGCAGGGCGCACGCGATCTGTGGACACCGCTCTCTCGCTCGCCTCTGGCCGTCTGCGCTGAACCAATGGACCTCCGCCGAGCCGCCGCACGATTCCGGATTCCAGCTTTGGACGCCTAAAGTTTTTGTTTTTTGTTTTATTATATTATTATTATTGGTTTTTTTGGAGGGGGGGATCGGGAGGGGAGAGTCTTAAACGCCACCAACGTGAGATTCCACCCTCCACCCCCGCCCCCGCCCCCGCCCTGGAAGGATTCCTGCTGATGTCTGCAGAGTCGGTTAGAGTAAAAACGGCGCATGCCTTTCCCGGAGTCAGGACCCGTGGATTCTGACGTAGCCCGTGCATCTTAAAATCCTATAATAACGCCTAGGCACTGAAGTTGCCATGGCCATTCCGATCTGGAACCAAATGGAGAAACTACGAAATCCCCCCCGTACGACCGCCGGCTGGGATGCAGACCTTCCTGCCTGCTAGGAGCCGGGATTCTGCCCATAGAGATGCATAGATACGTTTATCAGTGTGTCGGCGTGTGAGTATACAGCGCTGGTTTCTTTAGGCTATTAGTGGTTTGACCTTGAACCTGTACCAGTGAAACGGCAGATTACTTTTATTTATGCATTTCATGGATTGAAGAAAATAACGTGTTTTTCCCCTCTCTGCAACCGCAGTAAGGGAGGGGAGTTGAATATACCTCGCCTAAGATTTCCCGGGTTGGCACCATCATTATTGTTTATCCCTGTGCTCCAACAGCCCAGCCTTCTGATGGCTCCCTTAGGTGAAGTTGGGAACTATTTCGGTGTGCAGGATGCAGTACCGTTTGGGAATGTGCCCGTGTTGCCGGTGGACAGCCCGGTTTTGCTAAGCGACCACCTGGGTCAGTCCGAAGCAGGGGGGCTTCCCCGGGGACCAGCAGTCACGGATTTGGATCATTTAAAGGGGATTCTCAGGCGAAGGCAGCTCTACTGCAGGACTGGATTTCACTTGGAAATCTTCCCCAATGGTACTATCCAGGGAACCAGGAAAGACCACAGCCGATTCGGTAGGTATACCATTAACATTCTTGTGTCTGCGCCGTGACAAGTTGGGATTATAACTACCAAGAAGGGGGTGGTCGGGCGGGGGTGCAGGAAGGGTCTTTCCCTCTTTCTGCTTCTGTTTTGCCAGCTTAAAAAAATAAATAAAATAAAAAGTTCCCGGAATTGCAGGTCTGCCACTGGCACCTATGCAAGTCTTTAAATTAAAAAAAAAAAAAAGTTTTTTTTTTTTTTTAAAGAATGCCATTATTTAGAAATATCGCATAAGCTCCTCATTCCTTTGAATCAGATACTCAGGAAAATCAGGTTTGGGAATTTGTTTGTTTTTGTTTTGGATGGACCAATCCCAGGAGTTTAAAGCTTTAATCATTAACTACTGATAACTTAAAAATGCATTTCCTGAAGGTATGGCTTATTGTAATCTAGTGCCCCAATGAAGTTTTTGCCCCTTCCCCCTTTCTTCTAACAAGTATCCTATTTGAATTGTAAATTAAAGGTATTGATTCCCAACATGAGGGTCTGAACCCCTTCTGCTAGGCTTGCTAGCCGAATGTTCTTTTGAAGTCACATTAGATTTGGGAAGGGGCAGGACGCTCACTGGGGTTGCTTGTCCTTCCAGCCATCAAATTACCACCGGTCTATAGAGTGCAGCCTAGGTGGGGTTCCTGGTGGCTCTCTGGTGAATGTGTGTGCGCCGTGCAAAATCTGAGAGCTAATTATAAAAAGAGCATTCAGTTCTGAGGACTTCACTTCCCCAGGAGGGTACTTGTGACTCAGCATGGAGGCTACAAACCGGAGGGCTGGTGACCATCCACCCCTTTTATTTCTGCACACACGTGCTGGCTGGGCTACCCTGAGCCCAACAGTCAGCACAGTCCAGGTGGGGGACTCTGCTCCCCCTCGCCCCCCCGTACTTATACAAAAAATAAAAAGTAAAGAAATAAAAAGCGCCAGTTCGGGCAACCAGGCTGTTGAAAGTTGATTTTTTAGTGGACCCACCTGACAACACTTAAAATGGGTCGTAAAAAACAAAAGTCCCGCGGTGATTTTTCTCCCTCAAGCTTTCATGCCAGATGTAGACCACAATCTAAACTATCTGTTTTAGGTTCAGGGGCTGTTGATGAGGCCAGAAGGCGAGCAGGATTCAGGCCTGGGGATGGGATGGCCTAGCATTTTACCCCTTTGCTCCCCGAGCCTCAGCCCCAAGCTGTGCCCTGCTAGTGCAAAAATTACTGGCTGTCCTAAAAAAAAAAAAAAAAAAAGTGGTAACTCCTGGCCTTGCAATTATTCGGTTGAAAAATACTTCTCCGCTCCCCATCCCGCCCCAATGGATGCAAGCTCTGGTGGTTGCACAGCAGACTAAACTTTACAAGTGCTGCTCTGAGGCCGCTGTGGGAGCTGCCACCGTTCCTAGCATTCGCACCAAGATACTGGCGATGGGCGCCGAGGTTGGGACTGCTGGAGTGTCCGGGTCGCAGCCGTCGTCTGGGGTTGGGGCAGCGCCCCCGGGAGCGAGCAGCTAGGGCGGGTGCCTTAGTGCGCCCGGCGGCGGAACGCGGTCCTCGCACTGTGGGCCGGCAGGTGCCGGCTCTGCAGCCCCTGCCCTTGGCGCTTTCAGCGGTTGCCCGGCCGGCTCCGCGCGGTCCTAACGCGCTCCACATCCCGCTCCCTCTACCCGGCTAGTGCGCCCTGCGTTGCTGTGGGGACTCTGGACTCATTTCTGGGGGCCACGGGCGGTGGCTTGAACACTTATGGCGGCATTTGGGTAACCAGGTTTTTGGCCCAAGTTGAGCCTCTTCGTTTCTTTGTGTGTATGGTCTCCCGGGCTGACAGCCGCCGCCCCAGCCGCGCAGTGGTTTTCGGTGTGGAAACCGCTGGAGGCGCGCGCCGCGGCGGGAGACTTGGTGCGGGGACTGAGGATCAGCTGGATATCGGAACCTGACACTTCGTTCGGTCCTGGATCCTTCTTCCTCTATCGGAAACGCACAGGCGGGGCTCCGAGGAGCCCGGGAGGTGGGTCGGGGCTTGGGCCCTGCAAGTCCGGAGCGCTGGGGAAAGGATGGGGGTGGGGGTGAGGCCAAAGGCCGGGCGGAACAATGGCAAGCTTAAGTTAACCTCTACCCGGAGCCCAGCTTCTGGCCTGCGGTCCGCGGCCGGCTTTCCAGCGCCCGGGTGGGCCTGCTTCTTAGCGCGGAGAGCCTAGGGGCCGCGGGGCAGGGCTGGCCCGGTGGCATTGTATGAACTGGCCGAGCCTGGCCTTGGAGGGACCCTCGGAACCCCCGTGCAGCACTAGTGGGCCCGGCATAGAGAGATTATGGGATGTGCTAGTGGGGCTCCCCCACACCCCAAGCTTATGATTACTTATTATTTAGTGTAGTCACTTTTAGGGTAGGACTTTTGCTACATGCAGTCGAGCCATTTGAAATTCAGTAATTGCCACTGGGAGAGTAGGATGCATGGGAGGTAAGGTAGGGACTACGAGGGTGGAGAGGACCCCAGAGGCGCGCTGTGGCGTTAGCGGACAAGGACTGCTGGTATAGCGGCTGAATAAAGACCATAAAATAACAAAGTAGTCCTCGGGACTCCCCCTGCTTCCCCCATCCTGCAGGTGACATCTCTACTGTTTAGACTCGCTGGGCACTGTTGTCAGGGTTCGCAGGGATGTTGTATGTGGGAGGGCGGGGTGTGGGGGCCAAGGGGCCGGGAGTTATACGATCAGTGAGAGCTGGAGGAGGGAGAAGGGTGTGCCTGGCACTCTCTGCGGTATCGCTCTCCGGGGCTTGGATGGAGTTGAGTGGGTGGCTGTGCGCAGCGGGGGTGGGGAACAAGGGCTATTTAAGTATTTCATCCGGTTGCAGTGAGAAAGGCCGCAGAGTTGACAGCAGTGCCGCGGGCCGCTACCGCTGCGGCAGGTCCCAATATTAGCAACCTCTGCAGCTTGGTGAGCAAGCCGCATGCCTCCTGCTCTCGCTGCGCAGCCGCGCCCGGAAGAGACCTGCGGCAGCACTAGGACCCCGCGCAGGGTGGGCGGGAGCTGCGGTAGCGCGTCACACCAAGCACAGGGCTCCCACCTCTGTGCTTCCTCCCCCCTCTCCTCCCCCCCCCCCCCCCCCCGTTTCTCTGGGGACGGCATTCTTTTACCCTCAGTGTCTTCTCCCATTCTCTAGGAAAGAGCATTCAGTGGGGCAGGGGTGGGCTGGTATACACCTTGATATATATAAAAGGTGCATCTCGCACCTGGAATGAACCACCAGAAGGAAAGTGACCTCCCTCCCCAACCCTCAGGTGACTGCAGCTTTGGGGGAGCCGGGCGTTGACCCGGCAGGCGGGGGTTGGGGGAGGGAGTTGCAGTGGTGACAGCTTAGGTGGGACCTTGAGCGGGCCTTGTGCTTTTCCCTTTGGGGGCGGCAGTGCAGAGATAAGGAATTGGGAATTGTGTCTCTGGGGTACAGGCTAGGGGAGCCAGACGTTTCATTTCCTGTCTTCTCTTTAAAACACTTGCTAGACTGAAAAAGGTGAGCAGAATATCAATTGAGAAAATGGTCATGTAGAAGAATAAAAAAGTGAGTGTTGCGGCCTGATTCTCTATTTTACTTGCACAGGGAAGAAAACCTGAGCCGTTGACCCTGGCCTTGGTGGACAGATGGCCTGTTTCTCTGGATGTGCCTTGTGGCCTGGTGTGGTGGCCCTGCAAGAACCCCAGATGAGCACCCTAACTGGGGCTGCACTTTAAAGGCACCAGGAGTCAGGTGGAAGTTGTACTAAAGGGGAGAAACAGGGTAGCATGAGTTTTTTAAAAAAGAGGTTAACGCAATCTCATTAAAAATACCTCACTAAGGGAAAGACTGCCTATTTAAGGAACTGTTTTGGACTGGTCCAGATTCTTGAAAAATTGGTGGGGTTATAACTGCCATTTAGGTAGTAATTTCTTTTCTTTTCTTTTTTTAAAAATATATTTTTATTGATTTCAGAGAGGAAGGGAGAGGGAGAGGGAGAAACATCAATGATGAGAGAGAATCACTGATTGGCTGCCTCCTGCATGCTCCCTACTGTGGCTGGAGTTTGCAACCCCAGGCATGTGCCCTGACAAGGGGTATTGAATTGTGATCTCCTGGTTCACAGGTCAATGCTCAACCATTGAGCCACACCCGACTGGGCTCAAGTAGTCATTTCTTAAGTAACTCTGAGATTTGCTCACGTTGCTGCTGACTAGACTTTCTGAGATGCAGGCCCTGATAGAAAAGACTGGGTGGCCCTCTTATGGGGTTGCTGGCTGAGCAGCGAACTCTCTGTAGTAGGGGGGGGTTAATCTCATGTCATGCCTCATGTCATGCCTCTTTCCACAGCCTGCATACATTCTTGTCCTCTGAAGAATGCAGCTCTGTTAAGTATTGGGGGCTTTTAGACTAGAGGGCTGTTGTTTAACATAGGCCAGAGTGGAGCAGCCTCTGTCCACCATAATACTTCCCAGGGATGGCCTTGTTATGGCGTTGGAGGTGAGGCACAATATAGGGGGCTCTTGGGAGTTAGGCCACGTTCTGAGTCGAGTGAGGATGACGTTTTGGGGTGGTCTTTTTCCTAAAGTAGTACCTGGAACTGACCTTGCCTCTTGTGGACCAGGGGTGACCTCGGACAGCATAAGACCCTCTGGAAACCAGTGAGCTCATCCTCATTGGGAACTGTTGGCTGCTGTGAAAGGGAATGCCATGAAACCAGCCATGACGCTGTGTTTCCCATGTACCTCCATCAATACCCATTACTTGAGAATGTCTAGGTTGTGTCTGTTGAAGAGGAGAGATAGGCCACCATGGTGCACATATGATGGCAGTTTTTATTTTAAGGGCAATCTCATTCCTCCCTCCCTTTCTTCTTTTCCTTGCTCTTTCCATTTTTTCCTCCTCTCCTGTTGATCATTAAGCATTTAAATGTTCCTACACAGAAGTCTTCTCCTGGGCCTCTGTGCTGAACATCTGTGTAAACAGATAATGGGAGTGGGCCTTACTCAAATGAGGACAGTTGGAAGCTCAGGCCAAAAGACAGGTGAGTTGACCTGGTTGAGGTTATAGAGTTCATTGGGGACAAGATGGTACTATAAATGGTAAGGATTTTAGTCTGGCCTGGGTATTTGTGTGTGTGTGTGTGTGTGTGTGTGTGTGTGTGTGTGTGTGTAGATCTTGTTGCTAGGTCTTTCTGACTCAAATAGAAAGACCTGGGAGTGGCTGTGACCCAAACATCTATTGGCTCTCAGATCACTGAGATGACCTCATGAAAAGCTGGGCTGTTCTTTTGAGGTCTTTACTTTTCAAGGAGTCGTAGAGATATATATGATGTTTGAGGTAATGAAATCTTTTCCACCTGGGGTCACTAGTTAGAGAGTTCCTTTTCACATGGTAAGCCCCTTGGAGGCTTGTCCCAGGTACTATTTCATTTAGCAAGCCCTTATCACTCCCCTTCCCAAACCCATCATTGGACCCTGTTCCCTAAATGGATCCCTTTCACTGCATTCACCACATAGTTATCATATTCATCTGTTTATTTGTCCTTGGAGGTTATAGGGCCCAGGTTATATCTTATTCATCCTTATATACTCAGCAAATGGCCTGATGCTTGGATTACAATAGTCACTAATAGCTTGTTGATTGAATGAGTCAATACAATGAATTATAGCTATCTTGAAACAAGATAGATATCTTAATACTTTCATTTCCAAGGTATGTAATAATAATAATTTCAGAACTTAAGTTATATAACAGAAGAAGCTATGTGCTATGTTAATATAAATGGTTTGGGTAAATTGTCTACACACACAAGACATGTCTACCTTCCCAAGGTCTGTGTGAGAAGAGAGTGCAGTCCTAGTGGCTCATCCATTTTCATTTCCTCTACTACTCCTAGTCCTGCCCATGGGGTCTGTGGAGTCTGACCTAGGCAACATCTTATAGTCACTGGTCATGGAATAACCATATAAAAATGATACAGAAATCATGGATCCGTGGAAAAAAGGTGAAACTAATGGTAAGATGTGTGTAATAGATGAAGAGATAGGTTTTGGAGTCTGGTTGCTTGCAGCCAAGTTATTTAATACCCTTAAAACTGTGTCCCCATTTGTAAAACTGGAGATTAAAATATTGTAATGAGCTGGCCAGGTGGTTCAGTTGATTGGAGCATTGTCCTATACAGCAAAATGTTGCGGGTTTGATTCCTGGACAAGGTACATACCTAGGTTGTGGGTTCAATCCCTGGTCAGGGCACATCCTGGAGGAAACCAGTTGATGTTTCTCTCTCACTGCTGTTTCTCATTCTCGCTTTCCATCTTCCCCTTCCTCTATCTCTAAAATCAATGAACCCAGGTGAGAATTAAAAAAATATTGAGGATTGAATGAGAAAAGGCCTCTCATTTGGCCCAGACTAAATTCTCAAGTGTTCTAACTACTAATTAGATGGTCATTGTTGTTATTCAGACCAGCCAGTCAGATGGTTTTGTGAGGTCACATACACCCTGTTTCTTGTTGGGCCTGATGGTCACCATTGGCCAGTATTCATTATTAGTTTTCAGAGCTACCTCCTGTCTAGAGAAGGTCATGTATATACCCTCTTAGAAGATGTATTTTTTATTATTTTATTTATTTAATCTTTATTGTTGAAATTATTACATACTAGTGCATGGCGGGGAGGGGGTCCCTCAGCCCAGCCTGCACCCTCTCCAATCGGGGACCCCTTGGGGGATGTCCAACTGCTGGTTTAGGGGGATCGAGTCTAAATTGGCAGTCAGACATCCCTCTCACAATTTAGGACTGCTGGCTCCTAACTGCTCACCTGCCTGCCTGCCTGATTGCCCCGAATTCCTCTGCCTGATCACCCCTAACTGCCCTCCCCTGCTGGCCTGATCTTGCCCCCAACTGCCCTCCCATGCATGCCTGATTTGGCCCCCAATGGCCCTCCACTCCACCCTGATCTCACCCCCAAATGCCCTCCCCTGCTGGCCTGATCTTGCCCCCAACTGCCCTCCACCCTGGCCTGATCTCAACCCCAACTGCCCTCCCCTGCCCGCCTGGTTGCCCCCAACTGCCCTCCCCTGCCAGCCTGATCTCACCCCCAACTGCCATCCCCTGCCAGCCTGATTGCTCCTAATCACCTGCTGGTCTGCTCTCACCCCCAAATGCCCTCCCCTGCTGGCCTGATCGCCCCTAACTGCCTCTGCCTTGGCCCCCACCACCATGGCTTTGTCCGGAAGGAAGTTGGATGTCTGGAAGATGGCCGATCGACTACCTTTTTAGTAGTATAGATAGATTATATAGGATAGGATTGCTTAAATGGAGTGGGGGGAAGCCCTTTTCATCAGGAGGAGATGCTCTTGGCAGACAAAAATACATAATCCCTATATTTGGACTGATAGCCAGCCATATGCACTATAATGCCAAACCAGTCATTAAAAAATTGAACCGCTTTCTTACACCTTACACCAAATAGCTGTTGCCCTTAAAACCCCTCCTCAGCGCCCCCCCCCCCCCCCCTTAGGTTCTGCCTTCACAGTTCACCCAGATTTGATTCTGATTGGTCGGTTTCTATGCCAGTCAGCGTCAAAAGCTCTGCCTCCTAGGCAGCCATTGGCTTCTCGCACTTCACCCAGATTTGATTCTGATTGGTTGGTTTATATGCCAGTGTCAAAAAGCTCCGCCTCCTAGGCAGCCATTGGCTCCTTATAGTTCACCCAGATTTGGTTTTGATTGGTCGGTTTCTATGCCAGTCAGCATCTCTGGGCCTATCTTCAGGCCTGATCAGAGAAGCGGGCCTGACCAGCAGCCCCAGCGGCTGCAGGCTGCAGGCTGCAGGCGAGGCCCAGAGAGAAAGAGAGGCAAGGGCTGATCAACAGCTGCCACAGAGGCTGCAGATCAGACCCTACTTCTCTCTCTGGACTTCTTTCTGGGCCTGATCCTCAGCCCCATTGGCAGTCAGTGCTGGGTCGTTGCACCTGCTGCGGCTGACTTCCGCGGTGCCGACCCAGCACTGACTGCCATGGGGGCTGCAGGTCAGACCTTGCTTCTCTCTCTGGGCCTGATCTGCACCCCCCCCTTGGCAGTCAGTGTTGGGTCACTGTGCCTGCAGCGGTGGCAGTTATTGCTGGGTCACCAAGGCAACTCAGCACTGACTGCAGGACTGACTTCCAGTGTTTGGTTGTCTGTTCAGTCATTTTGGATGTTATGGACCCTGGCTCTTTATATATATATATGGAGGCCCAGTGCACAAAATTCATGCACAGGGGAGGGGAGGGTCCCCTCAGCCCAGCCTTCACCCTCTCCAATTGGGAACCCTTGGAGAATGTCCAACTGCCAGCAGTCGGACATCCCTCACAATCCTGGACCGCTGGCTCCTAACTGCTCACCTGCCTGCCTACCTGGTTGCCCCTAACTGTCCCCCTGCCAGCTGATCACCCCAAACTGCCTCTGCCTGCTGGCCTGATTGCCCCCAACTGCTCCACCCTCGCTGGCCTGGTTGCCCCTAACTGCCCCTCCACCAGCCTGGTCACCCCTTACTGCTGCCCCCTTCTGTCCTGGTTGCCCACAACTGCCCCCCTGCTGGCATGGTCACCCCCAACTGCCCCCCCCCCCGCTGACATAGTCACCCCTCACTGACCCCCCCCCCCCCCGTCAGCCTGGTTGCTTCCAGCTGCCCCCCTCTGCCAGCCTGGTCACACCTAAGTGCCCCCCTCCCTCCCGCCAGCCTGGACATCTCCTACTGCCCCCCCCCCCCCACTGGCCTGATCACCCCCAACTGCCCCCTTTGCTGGCCTGGTCACCCCTAACTGCTCCCCCCGTGGCCGGCCTGGTGGCCCTCAACTGCCCCCCCCCCGCCAACCTGGTCTCCCCTAACTCCCTCCCCCTCTTCCAGCCTGGTCGCCCCTAATTTCCCCCACCAGACTGGTCACCCCTTACTGCTCCCTCTGCTGGCCTGGTCACCCCCAACTGCCCCATCCTGCTGGCCTGGTCAGCCCTCACTGCCCCCCTGCCGGCCTGGTTGCCCCCAACTGACCCCCCTTCCCCGCCAGCCTGGTTGCCTCATGCAGCCTCCTGTTTGGTCGTTTTGTTGGCTTTCACTAACCCCCCTGCTGGCCTGGTCACCCCATGCAGACTGGTTATCCAGTTTTAGTCGTGACAGCCACTGGCTTTTTATATACTGTACTAGGCCCAGTGCATGATATTCATGCACGGGCAGGGGGGGGGGGGGCGGTCGAACATCCCTCTCACAATCCAGGACTGCTGGCTCCCAACTGCTCACCTGCCTGCCTGCCTGATTGCCCCTAACTGCTTCTGCCTGCCAGCCTGATCACCCCCTAATCACTCCACTGCCAGCCTGATTGATGCCCAACTGCTCCCCTGCCATCCTGTTTGCCCCTAACTGCCCTCTCCTGCCAGCCTGGTCACCCCTAACTACCCTCCCCTGCAGGCCTGGTCCCCTCTAACTGCTCTCCCCTGCAGACCTGTGTCCCCCCGAACTGCCCTTCCCTGCAGGCCCGGTCACCCCCAACTTCCCTCCTCTGCTGGCCTGGTTACCCCTAACTTCCCTCGAAGGCCTGGTCCCCCTCAACTGCTCTCCTCTGCAGGCCTGGGTCCCCCCCAACTGCCCTTCCCTGCAGGCCTGGTTGCCCCCAACTTCCCTCTCCTGCAGGCCTGGTCCCTCCCAACTGCCCTGCCCTGCTGGCCATCTTGTGGCGGCCATCTTGTGTCCACATGGGGGCAGCCATCTTTGACCACATGGGGGCAGCCATCTTGTGTGTTGGAGTGATGGTCAATTTGCATATTACTTTTTTATTAGATAGGATATGGATGTCTCCCCTTTTTCCCCCCATTGACCTCTTCTAGCCTGCCCCTGTCCCCCACACAGACCTTCACCACCCTATTCTCTATATCCATGCGTTATGCATATATGCAAACGAGTTCATTCGTTGATCTCTTCCCACCAATGTGCCCTCCCCTGCCTTCACTCTGAGGTTCGACAGTCTGTTCTATGCTTCTGTGTCTATGGATCTATTTTTGTTCATCAGTTTATATTGTTCATTAGATTCCACATATGAGTGAGATGTGAAACTTATCTCTCTGTAACTGGCTTATTTCTCTTAGCATAATACTCTCCAGGTCCATCCATGCTGTTACAAATGGTAAGAATTCTTTCTATTTTATAGCCGTGTAGTTTTCTGTTGTATAAATGGACCACAGCTTTTTTATCCATTTTGCTGATGGGCGCTGCTGTTTCCAAATCTTAGTTATTGTAAATTGTGCTGCTATGAACATAGGGGTGCATATATCCTTTGTATTTTGTGTTTCTGGTTTCTTAGGGTATAGTCCTAGAAGTGGGATCACTGCGTTAGTGGGAATTCCAGTTTTAAATTTTTGAGGAAACTCCATATTGTTTTCCACAGTGGCTGTACCCAGTCTGCATTCCCACCAGCAGTGTATGAGGGTTCCCTTTTCTCCACATCCTCACCAACACTTGTCATTTGTTAATTTGTTGATGATAGCCATTCTGATAGTTGTGAGGTGGTACCTCATTGTCATTTTGATTTGCATCTCTTGGATGATTAGTGACTTTGAGCATTTTTACATGTGCTTCTTAGCCTTCTGTATATTCACTTTGGAGAAGTGTCT
Organism: Corynorhinus townsendii; assembly: GCA_026230045.1. Lineage (NCBI taxonomy): Eukaryota > Metazoa > Chordata > Mammalia > Chiroptera > Vespertilionidae > Corynorhinus > Corynorhinus townsendii. The sequence continues at coordinate 112,645,999 of JAPDVU010000003.1, read as the reverse complement.
ATTTAAGTTCTTTGCCCATTTTATTAAGTTGTATGAGTTCCCTATATATTTTGGAGATTAATTCCTTCTTGGATGTATCATTGGCAAATATGTTCCCCTATTTGTTGTTTTGTTGATGGTTTCTTTTGCTGTGCAGAAGCTTTTTATTTTGATGTACTCCTGTTTGTTTATTTTCTCCTAAGTTTCCATTGTCCCACAAGATGTATTTTTTTTTTGAAATCCATTTCCCCTTAACATTTCTTCTTTTATTTTTTTTAATTTTTTTTTGTGTTACACTGAAATAAAATATTTATTTTATTTTTTTTATTGTTTGAAGTATCACAAATAGTAGTACATACGTTTCCTTTTTGTTAAAGCATTGACCTCCTCCTGGCCTCCCCTACTCCCCCAGTACATGCCTTCATCTGCCTCCCTCCCCCACCCAGTGTCTTGGATCCATTGTTTATGCTTATATGCATGCGTACAAGTCCTTCAGTTGATCTCTTACAGGCCACCCCCCTCCGCCGGCCCAACCTCCCCTGCCTTCCTGCTGTAGTTTGACAGTCTGCTCAATGCTTCTTTGCCTCTGTATCTATTTCCCCCCCCATTTCTTTCCTTGAAAAAATCTTGCCTCTGAAGACTAGAAATAAATATATAATAACAACAAATGTTTGAGTCCCAATTTCAATGTCCAACAGTTCTGAGTCTCCGTTTCAATGTCTAACAGTTCCTTATGTGTACATGTCAGCAGTGATATCTGGATGGTGGCAATGCAGGTCCGACCCTCTCTGGTTTGGTCCTAGGCAACCTGCAGCGGTGCACAGCTGCTGACTGCTCGCATGGCAAGGCGTTATCAGCATCTTCCATCTCTGGACTGTTTCTCCTCTTGTCTTCCTGGTTGGAGCAGACCTGTCAATTCCTCTCTTTTGTAGGAATCCACATGGTCTTGGAGTTGTTTCCTGAAAATATACAAACATATTCTCGACCAAAAGTTAATAAAGGAATCTTTTCAATATAATTGATTTGGGATCCTTTTTATTTTTGCATAAACGATTTTCCTTTGTCTTATTTAGACACCATGTGTGTTTTTCATGGGTGACTTGCTGTTAGCATTACAAATGAAAATTAATTTTGTAAAGTAAAAATTTTCTAGATGTAATTTACTTATAGGATATTTTCCATACATGATATTACCCTACTATCCCCCCACTTTTTTTTTTATTAATGGAGGCTTTTGTAAATTTTATAATACAGTCTTGATAACTTTAAATTTTTTTTTTTTTTGCCCAAAAATATGACTACTTTAGGTTCATTGCATGTTCAGGAATTTTACCATGAGATAAACTACCAATAGAAATTTTAGTTATTACTTTAGGAACAGCTTTCTGTCCAGTACAATTAACTTTACTTGAATATTCACTTATTTCAATTAGCCTATTTAAATTAATCTGAAAACTTGATTACTATTTTACTGTCAATTTTAATACTCTACCAACAATATTAGTTTACCCTGTAAATATTAGTGGAAAGGATTATTTGCATTCTTGAATAGGCCCTGAGCATTCCTGATGCTAGGCTGAATTTAGATATAGGGCAACTGCTGTTGGCCAAGTCTCTGTCTGTTACCTGGGTTCCGATCTGAGCTGGGCCAAGTCTCTGTCTGTCACCTGTGTCCCAATCTGAGCTGGGCGTGGGAAGCAAAGCAGCCATGGGGGCAGGAGACCTCCCTCAGAAGGGGTTAGGGTTCAGGCCCCTTCAGGGTTGGGGGGGTGAGGGTCTGCGCCCCACCTCTGTTGACCCCCAAGTTATCTCCTGATGGCCCCTCTGCGACTGTGCCTGTCTTAGGTTGTTCCTTCCCTGAGGAATCTTACCCGTCTCTGGCTAACCAGTCATCCTCCAGGGCCAAGCAGGGTGATGTGAGGTTCAGTTCTGTCTCCTTGGTAGCCTATGCCCCTGTGGCCTCCACGCCCAGCACCTGCCTTGGGATCCCCTGGCCTGCTGGTGGGGTCCTAGTGCTGATCTCATATCTTGGGGAACTTGGGTTTCTTCTCCAGTGAGGCCCAGCTCACACGATTGGGCAAGAGACAGATCCATGGTACCAGCCACCACGAGGCTTCAAGCTCAGCATGGACAGAAAAGCTCAGGCAACAACTGAGGACAATTGGATTGTGGCACAAAAGGCAAGAGGGGCCAATGTAGGATGCTCAAGTGCCTTCCCAGTGCCTTAATTTCTTCTGAAAGGGATTAAATCCTTTCATGTCCTTTTTTTTAAATTGCTGCCAAACATTCAAAGCATTAGTTTGTAAGTTTGTTTGGGATAATTGTACAATATGCTGTTGTAAAATATCTAAAATTATAATGGCATTGTAGAATAATATCATGTAAGGATATTCTTTGCTCTAGGCCATGGCAATTCCATTTCAAACTGGCTGTCAATTTCTTTTTGTAACTTTATATAAACTTTGTCAGGGAGGCAAAAACACAAATTACTTACTTTAGTTCAAGAGGCCAAATATATTTACTTTCAATTACAATCCTTATGACTTTTGAAGGAAACTTCCTCTTTGTTTCCTTCCAAAATAATTTGCAGGCTACAGAGAGTTTCATTTAAAAATCTTTGTCACATGGAACAATTTCTCTTAAGGTTATGGTGACCACTAGTATGGATTAGATTTAATATTTTATTTTTATTTCACAATTTTAAAAATCTTTTTTGAATTTTTATTTTTTACATATGTGTCCTTATTCCCCCATTACCCCCACCCCCCACTTATGCCCCACCCCCATGTTGTCTGTGTCCATTGATTAGGTTCATATGCATGCACACAAGTCCCTTGGTTGATCTCTCCACCTCACCCCTAGCCTCCCCTATCTTACCTGAAGTGTGACGTTCTGGTCGACGTTTCTCAGCCTCTGGATCTGTTCTTGTTCATCATTCTGTGCCGTTCATTATATTCCACAAATGAGCGAGATCATGTGATATTTATCTTTGCCTGGCTTATTTCACTTATATAATATTCTCCATCTCCATCCATGTTGTTGAAAATGGTAGGAACTCCTTTTTTTTTTTTTTTTTTTCGCAGCATAGTAATCCATTGTGTAGATATACCACAGTTTTTTAATGCACTCATCTGCTGATGGGCATTTAGGCTGTTTCCAAATCTTTGCTAAGGTGAATTGTGCTGCTATGAACATAGGGGTGCATATATCCTTTCCAATTCGTGGTTCTAGTTTCTTAGGATATATTCCTAGAAGTGGGATCACTGGGTCAAATGGGAGTTCCATTTTCAGTTTTTTGAGGAAACTCCACACTGTTCTCCACAATGGCTGCACCAGTCTGCATTCCCACCAGCAGTGCACGAAGGTTCCTTTTTCTTCACATCCACGCCAACACTTGTCAGTTGTTGATTTGTTGATAAAAGCCATTCTGACAGGTGTGAGATGGTACCTCATTGTTGTTTTGATTTGCATCTCTCTGATGATTAGTGACTTTGAGCAGGTTTTCATATATCTCTTGGCCTGCCTTCTGTCTTCTTTCAAAAAGTGTCTATTTAGATCAGTTGCCCATTTTTTGATTGGGTTGTTTATCTTCTTTTTGTTAAGTTGTATGAGTTCTCTGTATATGTTGGAGATTAAACCCTTAGCGTTGATATCGTTGGCAAATATGTTCTCCCATGCAGCGGGCTTTCTTGTTGTTTTATTGATGGTTTTCTTTTCTGTGCAAAAGCTTTTTATTTTCATGTAATCCCATTTGTTTATTTTCTCTTTAGCTTCCATTGCCCTAGGAGTAGTATCAGTGAAGAAGTTCTTTCGGTATATCTCTGAGTTTTTGCTGCCTGTGGATTCCTCTAGGATTTTCATGGTTTCCCGTCTTATGTTTAAGTCCTTTATCCATTTTTAGTTTATTTTTGTGTATGGTGTAAGTTTGTGGCCTAGTTTCATTATTTTGCATGTATCTGTCCAATTTTCCCAACACCATTTGTTGAAGAGACTGTCTTGACTCCATTGTATGTTCATGCCTCCTTTGTCAAATATTAATTGAGCATATTGATTTGGGTCAATTTCTGGGTTCTCTATTCTATTCCATTGATCTATATATCTGTTCTTGAGCCCGTACCAGGTTGTTTTAAGAACAGTGGCTTTGTAATACAGCTTGATATCTGGTATTGAGATCCCACCTACTTTGTTCTTCTTTCTCAGGATTTCTGCAGCTATTTGGGTTCTTTTTTTATTCCAGATAAATTTTTGGAGAGTTCGTTCTAGGTCTGTGAAATATGCCATTGGTATTTTAATGGGAAGTGCATTAAATTTATAGATTGCTTTGGGTAGTATGGACATTTTGATGATGTTGATTCTACCAATCCATGAACATGGTATGTTTGTTCTTCCATCTGTTTATGTCTTCCTCTATCTCTTTTTTCAGTGTCGTGTAGTTTTCCACGTATAGGTCTTTTACCTCTTTAGTTAAGTTTATTCCTAGGTATCTTAATTTTTTTGTTGCAATGGTAAATGGGATTGCTTTTTTAGTCTCTCTGTAAGTTCATTTTTGGTGTATAGAAATGCCATAGATTTCTTGGCATTAATTTTGTATCCTGCTACATTACTGAATTCATTCATTAAAGTCTAGTAATTTTTTAATGGAGTGTTTAGGGTTTTCTTTGTACAGTATCATGTCATCTGCGAATAAGGACAGTTTTACTTCTTCTTTTCCGATTTGTATGCCTTTTATTTCTTCTTCTTGTCTGATCGCAATGGTTAGTACTTCCAGCACTTTTATTGAACAGGAGTGGTGAGAGTGGGTATCCCTGTCTTGTTCCTGTTCTTAGGGGAAATGGTTTTAGTTTTTACCCATTGAGTATGATATTGGCTGTGGGTTTGTCATATATGGCTTTTATTATGTTCAGGTATGATCCTTCTATTCCCACCTTGCTGAGATTTTTTATCAAGACAGGGTGTTGGATTTTGTCAAATGCTTTTTCTGCATCAATTGATATGACTATGTGATTTTTATCTCTCAATTTGTTTATGTGATGTATCACGTTTATTGATTTGCGAATATTGTATCATCCTTGCATTCCTGGCATAAATCCTACTTGGTCATGGTGTATGATCTTTCTGTTTGACTGCTGGATTCGACTTGCTAGAATTTTTTTGAGGATTTTGGAATCTATGTTCATGAGGGATATTGGCCTGTAGTTCTATTTCTTTGTGTTGTCTTTATATGGTTTTGGTATTAGGGTGATGCTGGCTTCATAGCAGGAATTTGGAAGTGTTCCTTCCTCTTGAATTTTTTGGAATAGTCTGAGGAGGATAGATTTTACTTCTTCCTTGAATGTTTGGTAAAACTCTCCTGTGCAGCCGTCTGGCCCCGGGTTTTTGTTTGCTGGAAGCTTTTTGATGACTGCTTCAATTTCTTCCATAGTTATTGGCCTATTGAGATGTTTAGATTCCTCCTGAGTGAGTTTTGGAAGGTTGTATTTTTCTAGGAATTTGTCCATTTCCTCCAGGTTGTGTAGGTTGTTAGAATAGAGTTGTTCATAGTATTTTTTAACAATCCTTTGTATTTCTGTGGTGTCTGTTGTTATTTCACCTCTTTCATTTCTGATTTCGTTTAATTGGGTCCTCTCTCTTTGCTTCTTGGTGAGCTTGTTTAGAGGTTCATCAACCTTGTTTATCCTTTTGAAGAACCAGCTCTTGGTTTTGTTGATTCTTTGTATTGTTTATTTTTTTGGTCTCTATGTCATTCATTTCTTCTCTGATCTTTAGTATGTCCTTCCTTCTCCTCACTGTGGGCTTTTCTTTTTGCTCTCTTTCTAATTCTTTGAGTTGTTGAGTTAGAAGATTTATTAACATTTTTTCTTGTTTTTTTTTGAGGTAGGCCTGTAGAGCTATAAACTTCCCTCTCAGGACTGCTTTCATTGTGTCCCATAGCATTTGCATTGTTGTGTTTTTATTGTCATTATTCTCCAGGATGTTTTTAATTTCTTCTTTGATCTCGTTGATCACCCAATCATTGTTTAATAGCATGCTATTCAGTTTCCAAGTGTTTGAATTTTTGGGAATGTTTTTATTATAGTTTATTTCTAACATTATGCCATTGTGGTCTGAGAAAATGCTTGACATGATTTCAATCTTTTTGAATTTAGGGAGACTTTGCTTGTAACCCAATATGTGGTCTATTTTTGGGAATGTCCCATGTGCACTTGAGAAGCACATATATTCTGTAGCTTTGGGGTTAAATGCTCTCAAGATGTCAATTAGGTCCACTTGATCTAGTGCGTCATTTAGAATTGCTGTTTTTTTGCTGATTTTTTTGTCTAGAGGATTTATCCAGTGATGTCAGTGTTGTATTAAAGTCTCCTACTATGATTGTATTGTTGTCTATCTCTCCCTTGATATCTTCCAGGAGGTTTTTTATGTATTTGGGTTCTCCTGCATTGGGTGCATATATGTTTACCAGAGTTATATCTTATTGTTGAATTGCTCCCTTTAGTATTATGTAGTGGCCTTCCTTATCTCTTGTTATGGCCTTTACTTTGAGGTCTATTTTATCAGATAGAACTATTGCAACCCCAGGTTTTATTCTCATTTCCATTTGCCTGAAAAATGGTTTTCCATCCTTTCACTCTCAGTCTTTGAGAATCCTTTTCTCTGAGGTGGGTCTCTTGTAGACAGCAAATATATGGGTCATGTTTTCTTATCCATTCAGCTACCCTGTGTCTTTTGATTGGTGCATTTAATCCATTTACGTTTAATGTTATTATTGACAAGTACATGTTTGTTGTCATATCTTCCCCTTAGTGTTTGTGTTTCTTTTTGCCTTTCTCCTTTTTACAGCAGTCCCTTTAGCATTTCTTGCATTGCTGTCTTGGTAGTGATAAACTCTCTCAACCCTTTTTTGTCTCTGAAGCTCCTGATTCCACCTTCAATTTTGAATGATAGCCTTGCTGGGTGTAGTATTCTTGGATTCAGTCCCTTGCTTTCCATCACTTTGTATATTTCATTCCATTCCCTTCTTGCCTGTTGTGTTTCTCTTCAGAAATCAGTTGATATTCTAATCGGAGATCCCTTGTAGATAACTTTCTGTCTCTCTCTGGCAGCCTTCAAGATTCTTACTTTGTTGTTAGTGTTCGCCAATTTAATTATGGTGTGTCTTGGTGTCGGTGTTTTGGGGTTCATCTTATTTGGGACTCTGTGTACTTCTTGGACTTGTATAGTTTTTTCTTGCCAATATCAGGGAAGTTTTCTATCATTATTTCTTCAAACAGGTTTTCTATTCCTTGCTTCTCTTTCTCTCCTTCTGGTATCTCTATTATGCGAATATTCTTACGTTTTGTGTTGTCCCAAAGCTCTCTTAGGCTCTCCTCTTGCTTTTTAAGTTTTTTTTCCCATTGCTGCTGTGTTTGTGTGTTTTTTCCTACCTTGTCTTCTAATTCGCTGATGCGGTTCTCATTCTCTCCTAGTCTACTGTTTAAGCCTTCCAATGTGTTCTTTATTGCAACTATGTCGTTCTTCATCTCCTCTTGGTTTCTTTTCATGTTGGTGGTATTTTCATTCAGCTCCTTATAGTTCTCATTGAGTTGTTTGTATTTGTTATGCAGCCATTTGAGCATCCTTATAACCATTACTCTGAATTCTTTCTCTGTTAAGCTGCTAGCCTCAATTTCATTTAACTCCCTTTCTGGTGATTCCTCTTTTTCTTTTCTTTCTCCCCATGTTTTCCTGTAATGTTTTAATTGTAGATCCAATTGCTTTGCTACCCAGGTTCTTTTGGTGATGGTGTTACTGGTGCCATCTCTCAGTTCTCCTGGGCTTGGAAATGTAGTGTAGTTCCCTACTGAGGTATTTGGGTTCTCTTGATGTAGGCCTGCGAGTTTGAGAGGCACAACTGCAGTGTCTAGAAGTCAGCAGCCGGGGAGAGGAGTATCCCAATTTATGCTGTCTTGCACCCTTAATTGAAATCACGTGTGCCCAATGGGGGCTCACAGTGGCACCAAGGAACCATCTGTCAGGGTGATGTGGCTCAGGGGGCCTATACTCTGGAAAGGGGTGTCTTTGGTGCCCAGAGTTCTGTAGTTGTGCAGTGGGCAGACTCAAGTTTCGGTGCTGCACCTGTGGTCGATAGGCGGTTTCTCCCAGTGGTTGCTCACAGGAGCACCCGTGGTAAGTTTGCCAGCCAGGTACAGTGAAGCACTCTGAAGGGCCCTGCCAGTGTAGCTGCATAATTGAGGTGCCTAGCTTCTAAAGATTTCTCTTTAGAGCAGATCCTATGGTCTCAGGGAGTATTCTGATTCCATGGTGTTTATCAGGGTGGAATCTGGGTGTGGCTATATTGGTTGCCTGGAGACTGGAGGGAGGGGCTATCTTTCAGGAGTAAATGGCGACTGGGTTTAGATGTGACTCAGCACCAGACTTGCTACCACCTCTCCTGGAGTGTCCGCTGCCTATTCTCCCCAGATTCCACAACTCCGCCCCTTCTCGAGCACCTCGGCCACAGGTAAGTGTCTGTCTCCAAAAGGTCCCAAGAACTAGGTTCAGTGGAGATAGGCACAGGCCCCAGCGCAAGGAAGGACCACGTCTCTGTAAGTTCTGCTCTTGCCGGCACTGCGCGGTCCAGCAGCTCTTCAGGGCTGCCTTTGAGCTCAGATTCCAAATCCAGACTCCAAGGTCTAAAATCCACTACCTCCCACAGTCCTGTTGACCTTTTTTTTTTTTTCAGTCAGATGCTTTGCCTGTCCTCAGGGATGCAGCTTGGCGCCGTGTAGTTTCTCCCTGACCTTTTGGGCACAGAGGTCCGGCAGATTCTACTGCCTAGATCTTTGATTTTACCTTTACTCATGGGATCCCTGCCCTTCCCGGCTGCAAACTGTCTCACCAGCTGCTCCTCCTTCGCCAATTCGGGCTGGATTCCACTCGTTTCAGCTGCTCCCTCTATTTGCTTTGGGACAAAGCTCAGGACACATCCTTCTATTCCGCCGCCATTTTGTCTCTCTCCTTTCTTCTTTTAAATCTCCTATGAGATGTATTGGTAAGCATATTGCTATGAAGAATGTGTGAAATTTTGCTGCCTATGGTTTCTTCTAAGATTTTTATGGTTTCAGGTCTTACATTTAAGTCTTTTATCCATTTTGAGTTTATTATTATGTATGGTGTAAGTTTGTGGTCTAGTTTCATATTTTTTGCATGTACCACTGCAATTTTCCCAATACGATTTATTGAAGAGAGTGTCTTCCATTGTATACTCTTGCCTCCTTTGTCAAATATTAATTGAGCATAGTGGTTTGGGTCGATTTCTGGGTTCTCTGTTCTATTCCATTGGTCTATACGTGTGTTCTTGTGCCAATACCAGGCAGTTTTGAGAACAGTGGCTTTGTAATATAACTTGGTATCTGGTATTGTGATCCCTCCAATTTTATTCTTTTTTCTCAGGATTGCTGAGGGTGTTTGGGGTCTTTTTTTTATTCCATATGAATTTTTAGAGAGTTTGTTCTAGGTCTGTGAAGTATACTGTTAGTATTTTAATAGGGTTGTGAGTATTTTTCAGTGTTTTGATTAAGCCTTTTCCTATTGATATGGTTTACCTAATGGGTCAGACTTCCAAGGGGGCAAATGATTCCTGTCTTTCATAGTATCCTTTCTAATAAAAGAGTAATATGCACATTGACTATCACTTCCAACACACAAGATGGCTGCCCCCATGTGGTCACAAGATAGCCACCACAAGCTGGCCAGCAGGGGAGGGCAGTTGTGGGCAATCAGGCCAGGAGGGGAGGGCAGTTGGGGGGACCAGGCCTGCAAGGGAGGGCAGTTGTGGGTGATCAGGCCAGCAGGGGAGGGCAGTTGGGGGGACCAGGCCTGCAAGGGAGGGCAGTTGTGGATGATCAGGCCAGCAGGGGAGGGCAGTTGGGAGGGACCAGGCCTGCAAGGGAGGGGAGTTGGAGGCGATCAAGCCTGCAGGGGAGGGCAGTTAGGGGTGACCAGGCCAGCAGGGGAAGGCAGTTGGGGGTGTCCAGGCCTGCAGGAGAGGGCAGTTGGAGGGGACCAGGCCAGCAGGAGGTGCCAGTTGGGGATGAGTAGGCCAGCAGAGGGGCAGTTGGGGATAATCAAGCCTGCCAGGGGTGGGCAGTTGGGGATGAGCAGGCCAGCAGGGGTTTGTCAGTTAGGGCCAAGCAGGCCGGCAGTTGGGGGCAGTATGGGGTGAGCAGGCCAGCAGAGGGGGCCAGTTGGGGCAATCATGCTGGCAAGGAGGGCAGTTGGGGGCGAGCAGGCTGGCAGTAGGGGGCAGTTGGGTGTGATCAGGCCAGTGGGAAGGGCAGTTTGGGGCAAGCATGCTGGTAGAGGGGCAGTAGGGGGCTAGCAGGCTGGCAGGGGTGGCAGTGGGGGTGAGAAGGCCAGTGGGGAAGGGGGCAGTTGGGGGCGAGCAGTTTGGCAGGCAGAGTGGTTAGGGGCTATCAGGCAGGCAGGCAGGTGAGTGGTTAGGAGCCAGCGGTCCCGGATTGCGAGAGGGATGTCTGACAGCTTTTCAGGTCTGATCCCTGTGTGAGGGGTCCCAGATTGGAGAGGGTGCAGGCCAGGCTGAGGGACACCCCCCGTGTGCACAAATTTCATGGACCGGGCCACTAGTTTTATGATGACAACTGGACATTAATGAATTCCTAACACTAATTTTAGGGTAACTGTGACCTATATTGTGCTGTGTTTTCAGGTAGCTAAGAAGAAATTCACATGTAGGTGACTCCTAATAGCAGTTAAATGCCACACTTTTAATTATTTTCAACCATAAGAGTTAGAAATAGTATAATGCAACAAACTGATTGCAATGAGGGTGAAATGAATCTCATGGAAATATTTCCGTATTTATCTTTCAAATGGCTTTGTGAGGTAGGAAAGACTATGAGGAAACTTAATTATTTTTGGTTTATCTTCCATTACAGAGTTACAGAGTTTCAGATCTGAAATGTAATTTGTAACTTTGCTTTCTATTTTTCCATACAGTATTTCATAAAAATAAATAGTTTGCAGGTCCAGATTGATATTCTGTGAATTGTAAACACAAGATGTTTGTTGTATTTTGTGTTTAAAAAACAATTAGGAAGGCTCCTTTATAAGAAATATCTCTTGTCTTTCACATCGCCTTGGAATCCTTTGCTTTATTATACACGGAGTGGCCAGATTATTATGATCTCTGAATGCATAATAATCTGGCCACTCAATATATATTTATGTGTGTGTGTGTGTGTGTGTGTGTGTGTGTGTGTGTGTGTATGGGGCCCAGTGCATGAATTCTTGCATGGGTGGGGTCCGGCCAGCCTGGCCAGGGGGAGGGGACATGGGTGGTTGGCTGACCTGCCTGCTGATTGAACTCCTGGTTGAGGGAACAATTTGCATATTAGCCTTTTATTATATAGGCTATACACTGAGCGGCCATATTATTATGCGTTCAGAGATCATAGTCATCTGGCTAGTCAGTGCATGTATGCAGTTCATGTATTTTTTCTTTCTTCATTGATTAAGGTATTACATATGTGTCCTTACCAGCTCGTTGTCCCCCCACATCCTCCCTCCCCCCACTCATGCCCTCACCCCACAGTGTCTGTATCCATTGGTTATGCTTATATGCATGCATACAAGTCCTTTGGTTGAAATCTCCCCCTGAGTCCCGCCCTCCCCTGCCTTCCCTCTGAGGTTTGAGTATCTAATTGATACTTCTCTGTCTCTAGGTCTATTTTTGTTCATCGGTTTATGTTGTTCATTATAATCCACAAATGAGATCATGTGATATTTATCTTTCTCTGACTGAGTTATTTCACTTAGCACAGTGGTTGGCAAACTGTGGCACGCAAGCCACATGCGGCTCACAAGCCGCGGTTTGCCACTCTGATGATGAATGAGTTTGCTGACCACTGACTTAGCATTAATGCTCTCCAGCTCCATCCATGCTGCTTTAAATGGTAAGAATTACTTCTTTTTTACCACAGCGTAGTATTCCATTGTGTAGATGTATCACAGCTTTTTAATCCACTCATCTGCTGATGGGCACTTGGGCTGTTTCCAAATCTTAGCTATGGTGAATTGTGCCGCTATGAACATAGGGGTGCATATATCCTTTCTGATTGGTGTTTCTAGTTTCTTGGAATATATTCCTAGAAGTGGGATCACTGGGTCAAATGGGAGTTCCATTTTCAGTTTTTTGAGGAAACTCCATACTGTCTTCCATAGTGACTGCATTCCCACCAGAAGTGCACGAGGGTTCCCTTTTCTCCACATCCTAACCAGCACTTGTCATTTGTTGATTTGTTGATGATAGCCATTCTGACAGGTGTGAGATGGTACCGCATTGTCGTTTTGATTTGCATCTCTCAGATGCTTAGTGACTTAGAGCATGTTTTCATATGTCTCTCAGCCTTCCTTATGTTCTGTTTCGAAAAGTATCTATTTAGATCTATTGCCCATTTTTTAATTGGGTTGTTAATCTTCTTTTTGTTTAGTTGTATGAGTTCCCTATAATGTTGGAGATTAAACCCTTATTGGAGATAACATTGGCAAATACATTCATGTATACAGTGGGCTTTCTTGTTGTTTTGTTGATGGTTTCTTTTGCTGTGCAGAATCTTTTTATTTTGATGTAGTCCCAATTGTTTATTTTCTCTTTAGTTTCCATTGCCCTAGGAATTGTATCTGTGAAGATATTGCTTCAGCATATGTCTGAGATTTTGCTGGCTGTGTATTCCTCTAGTATTTTTATGGTTTCCCATCTTATGTTTATGGCCTTTATCCATTTTCAGTTTATTTTTGTGTATGGTGTAAGGTGGTGGTCTAGTTTCATTTTTTTGCATGTATCTGTCCAATTTTCCCAACACTTTTTATTGAAGAGACTGTCTTGACTCCATTGTATGCTTTTGCCTCCTTTGCCAAATATTAATTGAGCACAGTGGTTTGGGTTGATTTCTGGGTTCTCTATTCTATTCCATTGATCTATATGTCTGTTCTTATGCCAGTACCAGGCAGTTTAGAGAACAGTGGCTTTGTAATACAGATTGATATCTGGTATTGAGAGCCCTCCTGCTTTGTTCTTCCTTCTCAGGATTGCTGCAGCTATTCCTTTTTTTCTTTTTCTTTTCTTTTTTTTTATTCCAGATGAATTTTTTGGAGAGTTTATTCTAGGTCTGTGAAATATGCCTTAGGTTTTTAATGCAAAGTGCATGGAATCTATAGATTGCTTTGGGTAGTATGGACATTTTAATGATGTTGATTCTGTCAATCCTTGAACACGGTATGTTCTTCCATCTGTTTATGTCTTCCTCTATCTCTCTTTTCAGTGTCCTGTAGTTTTCTGAGTACAGGTCTTTTACCTCCTTAGTTAAGTTTATTTGTAAGTATCTTAATTTTATTGGTGCAATGAGAAATGGGATTGTTTTTTTAATCTCTCTTTCTGTCAGTTCACTATCCCATCTAACAAAAGAGTAATATGCAAATTAAGCACCACTCTGCTACACCCACAAGCCATGTCCATAAGCCAATCAGGAGCAAACATGCAAATTAACCCAACCAAGATGGCTGCGGCCACGGAGAGAGTGGAAGGGAGGCTTGGGTTTCCTGGCAATGGAGGAAGCCAAGCGTTGTACACACCCTGGACGGCCCAGGCCTCTGCTTAAGGCTATAAAGTTTCAATTATAGAAGATAAATAAACCCCAACAAAAATGGCGGCAGCCACAGAGCTGGAGAGAGCAGGAGGCTTGGGTTGTCCCCGGTGATGGAGGAAGCCAAGCTTCTGCAGCCCTGGCCTGCTTTGGCCTCCGCTTAAGGCTACAAAGTTTCAATTAGAGAAGATAAATAAATCCCAATAGAAATGGCTGCCGCCACACAGCGAGCAGAAAACGTGGCTCCGCTCAAGGCTACAAAGTTTCAATTATAGAAGATAAATAAATCCCAGATCCCAGGGCCTCTGCTTGGGTTGCCGGGGGGCGTGGCCAGCCTGCAAACCACCACAGGCCCCTCGCCCAGGCCACCCCACGCCCCAGGGGAACCCCCACCCTGATCCAGGCCATCCTTCAGGGCAAACCAGCTGGCCCCCACCCATGCACCAGGCCTCTAGCCTATCTAATAAAAGAGTAATATGCAGATTGACCATAACTCCAACACACAAGATGGCTGCCCCCACGTGGTCAAAGATCCTGCCCCCATGTGGACACAAGATGGCCAGCAGGAGAGGGTAGTTGGGAGGGACCAGGCCTGCAAGGGAGGGCAGTTTTGGGCGATCAAGCCTGCAGGGGAGGGCAGTTGTGGGTGATCAGGCAAGCATGGGAGGGCAGTTAGGGGTGACCAGGCCGGCAGAGGAGAGAAGTTGGGGGCAAACAGGCTTGCACGGGAGCAGTTAGACATCAATCAGGCTGGCAGGGGAGTGGTTAGGGGGTGTTCAGTTGGCAGGCAGAAGTGGTTAGGGGCAATCAGGAAGGCAGGCAGGAAGCAGTTGGGAGCCAGCAGTCCTGGATTGTGAGAAGGCAGTTGGACATCCTTTGAGGGGTCCCAGATTGAAGAGGGTGCAGGCTGGGCTGAGGGACACCCCCGCCCCCGTGCAAGAATTTTATGTACCGGGCCTTTAGTTGATGTATGAAAATGCCATAGTTTTCTTAGCCTTAATTTTGTATCCTGCTACATTGCTGAATTCATTTATTAAGTCTAAAAATTTTTTGATATGGAGTCTTTAGGGTTTATTATGTACAGTATCATGTCATCTGCAAATAATGACAGTTTTATGTCTTCTTTCCAATTGGACACCTTTTATTTCTTCCTCTTGTCTAATTGCTATGGTTTACACTTCCTGTACTATGTTAATTGTCAAACAGGAGTGTGAGAGTAGGCATTCCCGTCTTGTTCCTGTTCCTTGGTGAAATGGTTTTAGTTTATTCCCACTGAATATGATGTTGGTTGCAGACTTATCATATAAGGCTTTTATTACATTGAGGTATGATCTGTGTATTTCCGCATTTCTCAGGCGTATATCAAGAAAGGGTGTTGGATTTTGTCAAATACTTTTTCTGCATCAATTTATAAGATTGTGATTTTTATCTTTCAATTTTTTATGTGATATATCACATTTATTGATTTGTGGATATTGTACCATCCTTGCATCCCTGTTATAAATCCTACTTGGTCATGGTGTATGATCTTTCTGATGTACTGCTGAATCTGATTTGCTAGAATTTTGTTGAGGATTTTGGCATCAATGTTAATGAGAAATAATAGCCTGTAATTCTTTTTCTTTGTGTTGTCTTTATCTGGTTTTGGTGTTAGGGTAATGCTGGCTTCATAGAATGAGGTTGGAAGTGTTCCTTCCTCTTGAGTTTTTTTTTAATAGTTTGAGGAGGATAGGTTTTAGTTATTCCTTGAGTGTTTGGTAAAACTCCCCTTGTGAAGCTGTATGGCCCCGGGCTTTTGTTTGCTGGAAGCTTTTTGATGACCACTTAAATTTCCTGCATAGTTATCAGCCTATTGAGATTTTTAGGGTCTTCCTGATGGAGTTTCGGAAGGTTATGTTTTCTAGGGATATGTCCATTTCCTCCAGGTTGTCTAGTTTGTTGCAATAGAGTTGTTCATTGTATTATTTTAAATCCTTTGTATTTCTGTGGGGTCTGGTATTTCGCCTCTTTCATTTCTAAATTTGTTTATTTGATTCCTCTCTTTGCTTTTTTTGAACCTGGCTAGAGGTTCATCAGTCTTGTTTATCTTTTGAAAGAACCAGCTCTTGGTTTCATTGATCTTTTGTATTGTTTTCTTTTTGGTCTCTGTGTTAGTTATTTCTGCTCTGATCTGTAGTATCTCCTTCCTTCTGCTCACTCTGAGCTTTTCTGTTGCTCTCTTTCTAATTCTTGAAGTTGTACAGTCGTAAGATTTATTACTGTTTTTTCTTTTTTTTTTTGAGGTAGGCCTCTAGCGCTATAAACTTCCCTCTCAGGACTGCTTTCAATGTGTTCAATAGATTTTGAATTGTTGTGTTTTTATTGTCATTTGTTTCTAGGATGTTTTTAATTTTTCTTTGATCTCTTTGGTAACCCAATCATTATTTAATAGCATGTTATTCTGCTTCCAAGTATTTGAATTTTTTCAATTGTTTTTATTGTAGTTGATTTCTAATATTATGCCATTGTGGTCTGAGAAGATGCTTGATATGATTTCAATCTTCTGGAATTTGGGGAGACTTTGCCTGTGACCCAATATGTTGTTTATCTTTGAAAATGTCCCATGTGCACTTGAGAAGAATGTGTATTCCTTCACTTTGGGGTTAAATATTCTGAAGATGTCTATTAAGTCCATCTGTTCTGGTGTGTCATTTAGGATTTCTTTCTTTCTTTTTTTTTTTTTTTACTGATTTTTTGTCTTTAGGATTTATCCATTGATGTCTGTTAGGTATTAAAGTCCCATACTATGATTGTATTGTTGATCTCTACCTTGATAACTTCCAGGAGGTTTTTTTTTTTTTATGTATTTGGGTGCTTCTGCATTGGATACATATATGTTTACCAGGGCTATATCCACTTGTTTTATTGATCCCTTTAGTATTATGAAGTGGCCTTCCTTATCTCTTGTTATGGCATTCAGTTTGAGGTCCATTTTGTCAGATGTACGTATTACTACTACCCCACCTTTTTTTTTTTTTAATTTCCATTTGCCTGAAGGATATTTTTCCATTCTTTCACTTTTCGTCTGTGTGGGTCTCTTGTTCTGAGGTGGGTATCTTTTAGACAGTATATATATGGGTTATGTTTTCTTACCCATTGAATCACTCGATGTCTTTTGATTGGAGCATTTAGTCCATTTACACTTAAATTAATTATTGATAGGTACTTGTTTCTGGCCATTTTATTTGTGCTTGTGTTCCTTTTTTCCTTTTTTATTTCTTCTTTTTACAACAGCCCCTTTAGCATTTCTTGCATTGGTGGCTTGGTGGTGATAAACTCCCTTAGCCTTTTTTGTTTTATCTGTGAAGCTCCTGATTTCCCCTTCAGTTTTGAAAGATAGCCTTGCTGTATTGTGGGATTCAGTCCTTTGCTTTGCATCACCTTTAAACTTCTTTCCATTCCTTTATGGCCTGATGTTTTTCTGTTGAGAAATCATTTGATAATCTAATGGGAGATCTCTTGTACATAACTTTCTGTCTCTCTCTTGCAGCCTTTAAGATTCTCTCTTTGTCCTAATGTTTCCCGTCATAATTACGACATGTCTTGGTGTGGTTCTCTTCGGGTTCATCTTGTTTGGGTCTCTGTGCTTGTGTGACTTTTCCCCCACCTCCGGGAAGTTTTCTGTCATTATTTCTTCAAATAGGTTTTCTAACCCTTGTTCTGGCACCCCTATTTTTCATATATCACTTCATCTCATGTTGTATCAAAGCTCTCTAGGCTCTCCTCCTGTCTTTTAATTTTTTTTCTCCAACTGCAGTTCAGTTTGGGTGTGTTTTTCCCCCCTGTCTTCTAATTTGCTAATTCGGTCTTCCTCTTCTCCTTGTCTACTGTTGAAACTTTCCATAGTTTTTTTTATTGGAGCGATATAACTCTTTATTTCTCCTTGATTCTTACATAAGCTGTTGACTTTTTCATCCATCTGGTTTATGAACTGTATGACCCTTATTCTGAATTCTTTTTCTGACATTGCATGCCTTCATTTCACTTAGCTCCTTTTCTGGTGATTCCTCCTGTGTTTCCTTTGAAGGTTTCTTTGTCTCCCCATTTTTGCTCTCACCAAAGCATCTAGGTGTCGGGTCATGAGGGGACCGCTCTGTAGGTGGCATCCGCTTCTCAGGCTGTGGCTGCTCCTCAGTCGGTCGTGACAGTGGCTGTTCCTCAGTTGGTGGCAACTCCTCTGTTGGGCGCTGCTAGCATGGCTGCTCGCAGCAATGATGGCTCCTCTGGCTGGCGGGGGTGGGCTACTTGCCTGGCTGCTGCTCCTCAAACGGAGGCAGGCAGCTTGCAAGGTTGCTGCTCCTCAAACAGGGGTTGTGTTTTTGCCTGTGGCTCCTCAGACAGGGCAGGCTGCTTATGTGGCTGCTGGTCCTCAGACCGGGCAGGCTTCTTACATGGCTGCTGCTTCTCGGATGGTGGTGGGCTGTGTGCCCGGTTGCTGCTCCTTGGACAGGAGCAGGCTGTGTGGGGCTGCTGCTCCTTGGATGAGGACAGGCCATGTGAGGCTGATGCTCTAAGGGGGGCACACTGCTCGAGGGGTTGCTGCTCCTCGGATGGGGGCTGGCTTCTCATGGTGCTGCTGTTCCTTGGATTGGGGTGGTCTGCTCGCACTGTTGGTGCTCATGTGGTGAAGGTGCCCTGGGCTAAAGCGTTGGGCCGGCCAGAGGGGAGCATGCTTCGGAACTCACAGAGCCCGTGGCTGGGGTGGCTGGGTCTTGATGATTGTGGGACCTCAGCTGAGGCAGTAAGTCCCTGGAGTGCATGGCTATAGAGTCCAGGGTGGTGTCTGAGGGCTCACTAGGTGGAGGTGAGGCTGGACTCGGTCACAGCAGCTCTCCCCTTCAAGAAGGTGCAGCCTCTGCGGTAGTGCTGGCCACCCCTGGACTGTTTGCGATGGTAGCAGAGGCCACCTTGCTAGGTGAACCCGGTCTGCCTGCCCTCGAAGGTCCTGCGGGATGTAACTGTGCCACATTCACGTGCACACACACACACACACACACACACACACACACACACACACATCCACACACTCCTCTTTTGCACCCTCATACACTCACGCTCTCTCCCTCACTGCTGCCATCTTCCTGCCTCTGTAATTGAGTCTGGAGTGTTATTGACCTGTTCATGGATGGAGTCTCCTCTCTGGGTGTCTGATTATATGGTTCACTTTCCACATTGATCAAACAGGAAAAAATGCAACTCGCCAAGACACGAAACAAAGGGAACAAAACAAGAATGTACTCATGACACTGATAACCCCAATATAAGTGACCACCAGCGAAAAGAGAAATAGGGGAGAGAAAAGAGAGCAC